>CP099843.1:9910197-12780197 GCA_030062745.1 Capitulum mitella | reverse complement strand
AAAAATAAAACGGTGCTCAGTTACGCCGCGGTACTTACCCTGGAACACAAACCAAAAAATAGATCGTGCAGCTCACCACCATCACCATAAACCATCCTGGGACTGGCAGAAGAGGTAAAGAAGCTCACGGAGGAAATTTGCAACCCGGCACCAGGGGCACAGTGCATCCTGGGCTTGGCTGGGGAGGAAGTACGGGAAATTGACGTTGTTAAATATGCACCGTGAGAATTTTACACCTCCCATCCCGTTTTGCTGGATATCTTACTTTGTCTTACATCGCTTGATCGGACCGGGAGGACAGTCATCTTATTGGATCCCGATTCACGTGGGCGTGGGCGGTAGTGAGCTGGCTGACGTGGCTGGAAGACGAACGACGTGGATTCCTCACGCACGATCATTTCCACTTCTCGCCAGCGATTTTTACGGCGTCGTCTCGGCTTTTCTGCGTGGTAAATGGCAGGGTTGTTGTGACGCAGTTGATGCAGACAAGTTGAAGGCACTAAAGTCCAGTGTTGAGCCGTGGGCGTCATGTTCGCGAAAATAAAGGAGAGAGTAGCTAACTCGGAGTCGTTCACGTATAAAACACACTTACGCTACCCGCCATTACCTGCTCTGTGGGGACGAGAAACCCCGCTTTCTTGGATACGGTAACTCGCTGACCAGGCGTGACGCCTGTGCTTGTCTTCTGTCGTGAATTCAACGTGGAACGAATACTTGGCTTTGGCCGTCATCCTGAGACTTTCAACTTGCTCGATTTGCTTGGCGATGATTCACTCTATATCACAAATTTTTCAGTTTCTTGCGGATTTTGCTTCACTGTTATCTGTTCGCCCATCTGGCCGTGGCCGATAGTCTTTTCGCTTGCCGTGTCCAATTTTCCGTTTCCTTTTTGCTCCGTACATGTTGTCATGAACACAAACGCTAGAAGATGTAAGTTTCTTGACTGCTCATTTGTCGCCAGGGTCTGGTATGGTGATGTGGGCTGTGGCCGGCAGGGCCTGTATAAGATCGTCGATCTCCTGATTGCTCATGGCCGGGATGGTAGGTGATGACGCCGGCCCAACGAGTTCCCGCAAATGCCTCTCGGCAATCTCCTGGGATGACAAGTGTTGCGAGGTGTTGGTTTCCATCGTCGGCGTGGAAGGTCTTGAGAGAGGCGGGGGGATTCCAGTTGGGATCGTCCGTTGGGCTATCTCATCAGGCTGATGAGATAGCCTTCGTGACTGTCCAGATCGATCTGAGCTGCCCATACTGCGTTCAGAGAAAACAGAGGTTGTTCGTCCAATGAGTGGGCTTGGTGGATCTTGGACCATCTCGTATAGTTGTCCTTCAGTACTATGGCGACGTCCTTGGGGATCTTCGGATTGTAGATTTCCGTCGTCAGGATTCCGCTGTGCCATTTGATCATGATCCAGTGAATGTCGACGTGTGGTAGAGTCGTTATCCACTGGACGATGGCCTCCCTGGTTATGAAACTTGTCACGTTGTTGACGTTCACGTGGTCTTACATTTGTCTTACATACTTGTCACCGGTTGTTGACTCGTCGATGGCAGAAGATTTGGATCGATGGTTCCAGTGATTTGAGTTGTTCTTCTGGAGGAGTTGGCAGGTAGTTCTCCAAAGTCGAGAATATGTTGCTCCCAACTGGAATCGTGAGTGATATCTTGTAAGTTCGTTGATGCAAAATCGTCTCCGAAAGTGTCCCATCCTTCTTCTAGTAGTGGATTGGTCCGTCTTGCGGCAGTGGGTAGATTGTCAGAGGAGGATGCATTCTGTAAAGAAAGAGACAAGTGTTAGATAGGAGCACCTACAGAAGACCAACACACTACTACTCTACGGCAAGACAACGACAGGAAAGACCTTAATCCTCGAATCACTACTAAAGCTCAAGGAACTTACCTGATGGCTACTGATACGGTTCGTCGAATACAGTGCAAGTACAAGGTTTCCAGCTATTCATACGATGATTACCGCATAACCGTTGCTCGGCAGTGCGTGTTCCGTTCAGATACACTTCAGTTTAGGAAATACCGTGATACATTTATTTTTATGCCGTTCAAACACATAGCTGTCACACAGAGTTATCAAAGAAAATGACGGCTGAATGCGTGAGTTTTCAGTGCACTTTTCGTACTCTGTCACTCTTCGTCACTGCTGGACGGCTCGCCATCTGAGTCAGCGGAACTGGCGGTTCTAGATCCGACGATGTCTCCTTTCAGAAGATCACGGGCATCCTTATGGAGACTTGCTCGACTCTGGAACCTTCTTCTGTAACGGCTACTTCCCGATGAACTTATCAGGGTGTCGCTGGTTACCAGCAGATAACCAAATTGGTGTGCCATGGTGTGGAGTCTAGTGTCCTTTCTTGTGTGGCTGAGACGATATGCCTTGACATCTTTGATGTGGCGACACGGCATTCTCTTGAAGGCCTTTGGGCAAGGTATTCGTGGTCGTATGGGCGTCTTTTTACAGAACTACTTAGATGACCGTTTTTTCCGTGTTCGTGTAGGAAACCACTTTTCTGACCGGTTTCTGCAGGTGAACGGCGTGCCTCAGGATGGTGTGTTAAGTGTGACACTCTTTGCCATTATGATTAACGATGTGGTAGACAGACTGCCTCGCTCTGTAGGAAGGTCACTGTTCGTCGACGATCTGGCAATATGGTGTAAGACGTCCAGTGCTATCTCGATGGAGAGGCAGTTGCAGCTGGCCGTCGGCCGCTTGGAGACGTGGAGCCTGGCAAATGGCTTCCGTTTCTCGACGTCAAAAACAGTTGCGTGCCACTTTTGCCGCTCTCGCCGTGGCTGTCCGGCTTTATCTGTGCAACTGAACGGGAAACTGATTCCGTCGGAGCCAGTAGTGCGGTTTCTTGGACTGCAATTTGACAAACGATTGACGTACAGGGACCATTTTAAATCGCTGCGTGAGAAGTGTTTTAAATCACTGAACGTTTTAAAGTGTGCCGCAGGTACATCGTACGGTGCGGACAGAGTGACGTTACTCCGTCTATACAGATCCCTGATTCGCTCTAAGTTGGACTATGCTTGTTTTGTGTATGACTCTGCATGCGATTCCAGCAAGCGTACGTTGGACACAGTGCACAACTCTGCTTTGCGCATTGCTACGGGTGCCTTCAGAACGTCTCCCACCGCTAGTATCTTGGTGGAAGCTAACGAGCCACCCCTGGCTTTGCGACGGAAGGTGCTCGGGCTGCGGTATGCATGCAAGTTAGCTCAGTTCCCCGACCACCCGACATATGAGGCGGTGTTTTCTTCCAGCACAATAGCCCTTTTTCGCACCGGACGATCTCTGAAAGCCACTCCTTTCTGTGTGAGAGTCCATGACCTGTTAATTGAGAGCGGTGTGCGACTGAGGTCCGTGGCACGTTCTTACGATCTAGACATACCTCCCTGGGAACTGGTGTCCCCTGTGGTGGACGTGTCTTTGGCTGAGAACCGGAAGCGCGACGTGGCCCCGGAGGAGTTACGGTGCAGAGCACTGGAGCACATGGCATCCTACGATGGCCATATGACTGCTTTCACCCCCCGATGGGGCACCACCTTTCCGTGGTGGGGGGATTGTGTGCTCCAGTGATCCGGCGGGCGGTCGGGGTTGCTCGTGGAGCTCCCCTTCCGGCCAAAGGGGAGGAGCCAGACGAAGAGTGCCTCACCGAAGGGCACTGGCTCCGGTCAGTGTAGGGGAGCAGCGCCCCCTCGGTCCCCAGCTTCTCCCGCAGGAACACCACTTGGTGTGGGGTATGGCGACCCCCCGGGTCCCAGCCAAGAAATTCCTCTGACCCGTATCGATCCTAGCATCCCCTGCCCACGCCGACCCTGGTTGTCCCATATCCGGGCCTTTTGTTCACCTCACCTCTGGTAGCAAGCAGCTCAGCTTCCCCTGACTGCTCAGGTCTAGCAACCCTGCCAGTCCGCCAGCTCTCGGTTTTATCGGAGTAGCCGCGCTCCCTCGGCCCGTCCCCCGGGGTTGACGGAGTCCTGGAGGTTGAGGCCTCTCGCCGCACGGTGCTAGTTGTGGCGGGGGGCCAACACACCTCTTTGGTCCTGATATCCGGGAGGGGCGGGCGGGTCCGTATGGCCCCATGCGGACCAAGTGGCTGGTCGCCTCGGGCCGTCGAGCCCGGCTTTGTTCGGGTTCGTTCGGCCCGGCCGGCCGGGGTCAAGGGGTGGGCGGCGCTGGAACCCGGTCAGGACGGGGAGGGGTCTCGCCGGTTGCACCTGGCCGGGCAGAAGGTGCCGCCTGTCCCGTATAGCACCGGGGTAGCCCTGGCGTCCCGCGTCCCTCTTTTTGTAGGGCCGGGCGTCCCCCAGTTGGGCTCCGAGGTGGGTGGGGAGCCCTGGTGCCGAAATTACAAATCTCACTTATGGCAAACTCTAACCAAACTCTACGCTCAGACATCTCCCACCCCTGCGAGGGGCGGACCAGTCGTCCCCCTGCCTCCTGCCGAGGAACGGAAATCCGTGGGGCTCGAGTATTGATTTTCCGAGGAAAAGATAAGGCCCTCGCTTCGTTGTCGCCTTTTCATCGCCGTAACGGCTGCGACCGTTTGGGACAAATTATCAGATGTGACAAACTGAGAGACGGCTCCCTAGAGGTCGAATTTGTGAAAAGTGAAGAAGCTGAAAAAGCCTTGACAGCGACAACGTTCGCATACAGTGTGCGCAACGGTACGGAGACACGAGATGTGGTGGTAAATATGACTGTGGAGCCCCACAAAATGAAGAACTTGTCAAAAGGGATTAAAAACTGTTACGATCTGAGAGACGTTGCCGACGAGGAGATTGTTGATGGACTGTCCGAGTTCGGTGTGACGGACGCCCGTCGCATGATGGTGCGACGGGAGGGACGTCTCTGTCCCACAAATAACATTGTACTGACGTTTAACCGGCCTGACCTACCTGCTGATGTAGCCGTTGGATACCTGAGGGTCAAGGTGCGACCGTTCATCCCAAACCCCATGCGCTGTTACCATTGCCAGCGCTTCGGCCACACAAAACCGTATTGTAAAAACCCTCCTGTCTGTGGAGTTTGTGCGTCAACAGAGCACCTTGCTGATGCTTGCGAGGGTCATGCCCCGCGCTGTGCCAACTGTGGACCAACGCAGTCGCCACATGCGTCTTTCGACAGGACATGTCCTGTTTATATAAGAGAAAAAGAAATCCTGACCATAAAATGCTCTCGCAAAGTCTCCTTCCGAGAGGCAAGAGAAATATACAGTGCGACACATCCAAAGTCGTCTTACGCTGCGAAGGTGAGGACTGCTGTGCCGGCGACGCAGTCTGAAGTGATGACGTTGCCTCAACTAGTAAACATTTTAAAGCATTACGGCCTTGCCGTCGTACCTGCGCCCTCTGCACCGGCCACGTCCTTGGGGTCCCCGACGCCTCCTGCGCCCGCCACCTCGGTGGTGTCCACGGCCCCGGACGTTCCGTCGGCCGGGGGCAGTGGATGGACCGTGGTCCGGCGGGGTCGGGGACCCCGCTCTTCTCCGGCGCGGAGCGGCTCTCCACCGGGACCTGTTGCGTCCCCCGCGTCCGCGCCGCCCACGCCGCCTCGTGCCGCGGCCTCGAGACGTTCCCCGGTGACCGCTCCGTCGGGGGCGCAGCTCTCGGGCGGGGCTTCCCGTCCTGGGGCGCCGCGGAGTACGGGTGTCACCGTGCGCCCGGGTGCTCCGGACCTGGGGGCTGCGGGTCGCGCGGCCCGGGGCGTGGGGCCGACGGTTGCGCCGGCCCGGGCCCATCCGTCGCCGTCTGGCGATGGCGCGGCCATGGGCCCTCCCCCTGCTCCGGCGCGGGGTGGGTCGGCGTCGTCCTCCCCGGCCGCGGGCCGGACAACAAAACGCCCGCCGCCTTGGCCTGTGTCCCCGACGGACGGGGGCAGGGCCAAGGTGCGCGGCAGTTCTGTAGAAGGTCGTCCAGTCACGGGAGGGTTATGACCTTGCAAAAGGGCTGACCACTTCTTTTGAACACTTTAACCTTGCACTTGCCGTGACTGTTTTAGTGTTCCTGCAGGTGCTGATGCTTCTTTTATATCCCGGGACGCTGTGTTTTAAGACCCTTTTAACCCGACCTTATACAGGTCATTTTACAGTGGAACTGTAGAGGTGTTAGGTCGAGCGCCAGTGATCTGCAGGCTCTTCTGAGACGGCGTTGCCCATTTGCTGTTGGCCTCCAGGAGACAAAACTGGCACCAAACACTTGTTTTAGTCTCAAAGGTTACAGCATATTTCGTCGCGACGAGCCAGTCGACACCGTTGCGCACGGTGGGGTCCTACTAGCCGTTCACCATGGTGTTCCCACCCAGCGGCTCGACGTGCGCGCTGATGTGCAGGCTGTGGCAGTGAGGTCGCACTTGGGACGCCGTCAAGTAACACTGTGCTCAGTGTATTTGGCGCCTGGTTGTGTTTTTCCCACGTTGGAGCTCCGGCGTCTGGTTGCAGAGCTGCCTGCACCTTTCCTGCTTTTAGGTGATTTTAATGCTCACCACACTAATTGGGGTTGCGACAACACCGACACACGTGGTCGACTTTTAGAAAGCTTGTTGAACGACGAATCACTATGTCTTTTAAATACTGGAGCCAAAACACATTTTACTTTGCCTTCCGGACAAACATCGGCTCTAGACCTGAGCATTTGTAGCCCACAGATGATGCAGTACTTGACGTGGTCGGTGGATGACGACCCATGCGGAAGCGATCACTTGCCAGTATGGCTGCACTATAAGGACGGTGCCGTGCTCGGCTCAAGGCCACCACGGTGGTTGCTTCGGCGTGCTGACTGGGGCCAGTTTGAGGAAGAGGTTGAATTGGCCATGCGTTGGGGTCAGCCGGAGGAGCGTCCGATGTCGGTGGACGAATTTACCGAGATGATCGTGCAGTCAGCCGGACAAAGCATCCCCAAAACATCTGGTGCTCCCCGCCGCCCACCAGTGCCATGGTGGACGAAAGCGTGTAGAGACGCCATTCGTACACGCAGGCGAGCTTACAGGGCATTCGACCGTTGCAGTACACTTGATAATTTGATCGCTTTTCGACAAGCGAGGGCCTCGGCACGCCGTGTTATCTTGGAGGCGAAACGGCGGTCATGGCGAGAGTATGTGGGTGGCCTGAACCGCTCCACCCGCACTTCGGAGGTCTGGGACCGCATCAAGAGGATAGGGGGCCGACATTGCTCTAAGCCGCTGCCCGTGCTGCGCGTGCACGGCCATGACGTGTTTCACCCTGCTGACGTTGCCAACGAGATCGGCCGCGCCCTCGCAGAGCGGTGCCGGGGTGGCGGCGCCGATCCTGAGTTTGTGCGTCACAAAACTCGCTGTGAGCGGTCGCCAGTGAACTTTTATACCTCTGAGCAGCACTCGTATAACGAAGTGTTCACAATGGCTGAACTCAGGTCAGCAATATCGTCCCTGCGCAGTGTGTCGGAGGGCCCAGACGAAGTGCATAACGATATGCTTCGACACCTTCCACATTGCGCGGTTGAGACACTGTTGACTATGTTCAATGCGATTTGGACCCGTGGCGAGTTCCCGTTGGCCTGGCGAGAGGCCATCGTCATCCCACTGTGCAAGCCCGGCAAGAGTGGTTTAAACCCTCTTGATTATCGTCCCATATCTCTGACATCTTCCTTGTGTAAACTTTTGGAGAAGATGGTTAACCTCCGCCTGACCTGGTTTTTAGAGAAGAATAACGTGTTTGACAATGCTCAGTGCGGTCTCCGGAAAAACCGTAGTACTGTGGACCACCTTTTAGCCCTAGACACAGCAGTGCGTGTTGCTTTTCGGGAACGACGTCATGTGGGAGGTGTGTTTTTTGACATCGAGGGTGCATACGACACGACGTGGCGACACGGCATTCTCTTGAAGGCCTTTGGGCAAGGTATTCGTGGTCGTTTGGGCGTCTTTTTACAGAACTACTTGGATGACCGTTTTTTCCGTGTTCGTGTAGGAAAGCACTTTTCTGACCGGTTTCTGCAGGTGAACGGCGTGCCTCAGGGTGGTGTGTTAAGTGTGACACTCTTTGTCATTATGATTAACGATGTGGTAGACAGACTGCCTCGCTCTGTAGGAAGGTCACTGTTCGTCGACGATCTGGCAATATGGTGTAAGGCGTCCAGTGCTATCTCGATGGAGAGGCAGTTGCAGCTGGCCGTCGGCCGCTTGGAGAAGTGGAGCCTGGCAAATGGCTTCCGTTTCTCGACGTCAAAAACAGTTGCGTGCCACTTTTGCCGCTCTCGCCGTGGCTGTCCCGCTTTATCTGTGCAACTGTACGGGAAACTGATTCCGTCGGAGCCAGTAGTGCGGTTTCTTGGACTGCAATTTGACAAACGATTGACGTACAGGGACCATTTTAAATCGCTGCGTGAGAAGTGTTTTAAATCACTGAACGTTTTAAAGTGTGTCGCAGGTACATCGTACGGTGCGGACAGAGTGACGTTGCTCCGTCTATACAGATCCCTGATTCGCTCTAAGTTGGACTATGCTTGTTTTGTGTATGACTCTGCATGCGATTCCAGCAAGCGTACGTTGGACACAGTGCACAACTCTGCCTTGCGCATTGCTACGGGTGCCTTCAGAACGTCTCCCACCGCTAGTATCTTGGTGGAAGCTAATGAGCCACCCCTGGCTTTGCGACGGAAGGTGCTCGGGCTGCGGTATGCATGCAAGTTAGCTCAGTTCCCCGACCACCCGACATATGAGGCGGTGTTTTCTTCCAGCACAATAGCCCTTTTTCGCACCGGACGATCTCTGAAAGCCACTCCTTTCTGTGTGAGAGTCCATGACCTGTTAATTGAGAGCGGTGTGCGACTGAGGTCCGTGGCACGTTCTTACGATCTAGACATACCTCCCTGGGAACTGGTGTCCCCTGTGGTGGACGTGTCTTTGGCTGAGAACCGGAAGCGCGACGTGGCCCCGGAGGAGTTACGGTGCAGAGCACTGAAGCACATGGCATCCTACGATGGCCATATGACTGCTTTCACCGATGGATCGAGGACGGAGGCTGGTGTGGGCTGTGCTTTCGTGTGTGGCCGACACTCGGTCATTTACTTTGCCACCCCATGCATCGGTTTATACGTCGGAACTCGTGGCTATCGACAAGGCGCTGTGTTTCATTGAGGCAAGCGACGATGGTTTTTACGTACTTTTTACAGACTCGCTGAGTAGCCTTTTAGCGCTGAAGTGTTTCCATCCGCGTCATCCCCTTATACAGGATATTTTAAGACGATTGACAGCGTTAGACCGACATGGAAAGAGAGTGACGTTCTGTTGGATCCCAAGCCACGTGGGGATATCTGGCAACGAACGAGCCGATGCAGCCGCGAAGCGTGCGTCACGCATGTGTGTGACGCGACGAATGTCATTGCCTGCCAAGGACTTTTATCGTGTGTTTTCGTCATATATGTATGACTTGTGGCAGCGTGAGTGGGATGCGCTCGGTCCGAATAAGCTCAAAAGTATTAAACCCCGCCTAGGAACTTGGGCCTCAAGTTCACGCGAAAACCGGCGAGAGGAGGTTATTCTCTGCCGTTTGCGCCTAGGCCACACATACGTAACGCATCACCATCTGTTAAAGGGCGAAGAGAGAGGGATGTGCCCCCGCTGCAGTGAGCCCCTCACTGTGCACCATGTGCTGATCACATGCAATGGTTTGACTTCAGAGCGTTTGCGGCACTTTGGCCACAGTACGACTCCTCGCACTTTGCAGGATTTGCTGAGTGACGAGTCTCGTTTTATAGAGACGGGACAGTTGTTCCGGTTTTTATTGGATGTCGGTTTTTCTGCGGTTTTTTCACGCTACTAGTCACATGTGTTTTATTTTGTGTATGCTGTTGTAGGTAACTTTTTTGTCTTGACATAATTGCGTTATATTACGCCGTCGGATTTTATTAATCGTCGTGACTCTTTTTACTGGAGCTACTTGAAGAAGTTATGGGCGCCGAATGACCCTGCAGTCGGTGCGCCCCTAAGCCCCAATAACCAACCAACCAACCATCCACCGGTTTGTTAGTAGATAGAAAATAGAGAAAAAGAGGAATAGGTTGGGGAGGATTTCCTGTGGTTTGCGACGGACGCCTGCTTCAGACCCCGCAGCAGCTCCGAGCCGGCTTACTGCGGGTAACAGGACGCCCAGGGAACGCGCCCCACAGGTGCCTCTTTTCTTCTTTCTTCTCTTTCTTCTTGTCTTCTCTCGCCTTCCGCCGACGTGCTTCCTCTTCCGCTTCCGATGCTTCGTAACTGATGGATATGGGAGGGCCTTAAAGCCAGATTGGGGGTATTTTGTACCTGCTATGACTCCAATGGACCGGTTTCGATGTAACTGGCCCGAGTAGAGAGCTGGTTGATGAAAATTTCCCCTTGGTCTATGGATTTTGAATTTAAGTAAAATTCATAGGCGCTTCAGAAGTATACATTGCATTACATTGTTCACATATTGATGTCATAGGCGGCTCCAGGGCATGAAACGGGATGTCGCATGTTCGTCAGGTCTGTTGTTGTTCATCGTCGTCTGTCGATGTTCAGACAGTCGCATGTTCATCATTACGACTGTCATGTTGTGGTCGTATATTCATCAGGATGGTCGTATATTCATCAGGATGGTCGTATATTCATCAGGCCAACCTTTCACTTTGAATGACCGCATGTGATCTCAAAATTTCATGAAATGACCTGCTCATTCCATAACATTTTGTAAAAAATCAGTAATTTGAATGGGCCATGTGTCTAAAAACTCCTGTTTATGAGAGTCGTGTCGGAGGGCTTAAATGTATGTTTACTGTAGATTTTGAGATCTAAATGTAAATTCCAAATGGCTGGCCGCCAAACGCTTGGCGGCAAAATGGACACTGTCCGCACTCTGCCCAGATTTGCTCCAGACACTGCAGACACGCTTGTGCGTGTCTGCAGGCTGGAACGAGGGCCCGCCGGACTTCGTTTCCCCAGCGGCGGAGACAAATCCGGCATTCCTGTAAAAAGGAATCATGTCTTAAAGTTCGCACTTGCAGGCATAACTGGACATAAGAACTTTCCAAAAAAGGTAGCACTCGTCGTATTCAAGAACACGCAAAAGTCTTATTAAAGAAAATGTTTTTGTACGAATCACATCTCAATACGTAGTATGCTGGCAAAGCATGGTATATATCCAAGTTTCACAGTGACATTGAGCTCGTGGCACGGACGAAAACGACATTGGTTTCATGATGGGAAATTCGTAGACGCAAATCAAGTGGGCGAATAAACCTATATGACTTTTAATGACTGAGTCATTTCAATGCCTTGCACTTCTCATTTCATCGTATTTAGCCCTCCCGAAAAACGTAACATCAAATTAATAGACGTCAGGCGCCAAGGACTTCGTTTTTTTCTCACCTCAGATAGGTGATGCCATCTCTGGTGCGGTTCCTCGTGTAAAGATAGCCGCTGTTGGCCGCGATTACCTCGGAGCCCCGTCGCTTGCCCGGGATGATGGAAAAGTCCATTGGCACTGTGTGGAGCGGAAAACACGGTGTAATGCGTGCGACGGGAAGAAACACAATGATATGGGTTCGATGTTCTGCGAAATCTAGCCACTGGGATGTCTGCGTTTGCAGGTTAATCTGTTTCATCGAACATTATCAACTGACAGAAACGAAGTAACATTCAGGAGCACAATACAGTGTTGAAGCATCTGACGCAACAATGAAACGCATTCACGGCATGAAAATATGAGAGTGTTGAGCAATGTCGCAGCGAAAAACCAACATAAAATTCTGGATTTCCAAGGTATGGAAAGGAATACGAGTTTAGAAGCGCACAGTCCCTGACAAAAATTGTAATACTAGGGGCCTCACACATTTCCATTTTACAATGATGGGAAACTGCTAAACATCATTTGGTTTACAGTCCCCTAGTCGAAATATGAATGGATTTACAATTGGAATACAGATAGAATGCAATTGGATCGTTCATGTGTTGCACAGGGTGCCGTACCGGTTTATGTATGCTGAAATCTCATGAAACATGGGCGTGATTTTCATAGTCCTGCTCGCACGTGACATCCATTTACAGTATCACTGCTTGTGACCTCACTGTCGCTAGAACAAAAGCATTTTCATAGGAAAGTAATGTGCCCATGAAATGATATCTAGGTGCAAATTCAGGCAGGTAACGGCGCCGGCTCACGCCTCCAGCTTGATGCTGTGGTGGGTTGAGAAACAACGCTGTTTAATCTTACTGTAGTTCAAAAAGTTCGTTATTTTTATTTGTCTTACGTGCAACTTGACAAGTGGATCCAAAGCAATCGACGCGTGCCATATATGAATCCCATAAGATCGGTGAAACAAGGTCAAAATGGGGCTTCTGAAATCCAAAGTTAAATTATGCTTCGTGCCCACACTACGAGGGTGGGCTGAAAAGTTCATAGGCTCACAATGATGCACTGGTCGAATAAGACCGTAAATGATTTTTCAACATAGTCTCCCCTGCGGTCCACACACTTCTTCCAGCGGCGTTGCAGGGCTTGGATCCCGGTGGTATAGAAGCTGTCATCCTGATCACCAAAAAAGTCCTCAACAGCAGATATGGCCTCATTATCAGTCCGGTACTGCTTCCCAGCCAAGTGTTTTTTCATGTTTGGGAACAGAAAATAGTCAGATGGTGCCAAATCAGGAGAATATGGGGGATGATCAACCAGCTGAAAGCCACAGTCACGCACAGCAGCCATTGCAAACACCGACTTGTGAGTATGAGCATTGTCCTAGTGAAACAGGACCCCCTTCGTCAGTTTTCTAGGCCGTTTTGACTTGACAGCCTTTCGCAGTTGCCTCAGCAAGTTGGCATAGTATTCTCCGTTGATAGTTTGTCCTTTCTGAAGATAATCAATGAACACAATGCCCTTTGCATCCCAGAAGACGGAGGCCATGACCTTCCCTGCCGACGACATCACCTTGGTCTTTTTTGGAGCGGGAGAAGAGGGGTGTTTCCACTGCATCGACTGCCGTTTGGTCTCTGGCTCGAAGCGGTGGACCCAGCACTCATATTGGGTGAGGAAACTTTCAAGAAAACTGGCTGGATCTGCTTCAGAAAGTGTCAAGTTTTCCTGTGACACGATCAGCCTGGTGTACTTTTTATCAGGCGTCAAAAGGCGTGGCACCCACCGAGCGGAAACTTTTGACATGCCTAGTTCTTTGTGCAGAATATTCTCTATTCGTTCACGGGAGATGGCTACGGTATTAGCTATCTGATGAACAGTTAAACGTGTCATCCATCACCATGTGGTGAACACGGTCGATGTTTTCTTGGGTGATTGCTGTGGCAGGACGTCCGGACCTTGGGTCATCTTCAAGGCTCTCCCTACCCCGCTTGAATTCAGCTGCCCACTTTTGCACAGTTGATAAAGCTGGAGCATCATCCCGTAATGTAGCAACCATGTCGGCGTGAATGTCCTTGGGGTTAACTCCTTTTTCTGCAGATATTTGATAACACCACGGTGCCAAATTTTATCCATATTCACGAAATGTCTCTGGTTCTACTTTTCAAAGTCTTGAATCACTCAATCAGCGTCATTTGATCTGAAAAGAAACAATGCCGTTAGTATCATAAAATGTTGAAATTAATGCATACCAAGTTTCATTCCTGTGGCATAACTCCTTCCGAGTGAGCCTCTGAACTTTTCAGCCCACCCTCGTATTTCATGTACTGCAAGCGCAAACATACAACACTCCTGTTTTTAGCACCATGACTAACCTGTTCTTGCACGTGAGTTATGTGAGGGCATTGAGTCCTTTCAATTTTGAACAGCTCATACATACCTTCTGCTGGGCGCTCTTGGCAGATGAAGTAAATGTAGAGATAAACGAGAAAAAAGACTGCGTTGCTGCAGGTTCCGTCTATTCGAACGTCTCGAGGCGACTCCCTCACACTCCCTCCCCGCGCCACGCACCCGGCGAAGGTGCGCATGCGCCAGTCCACCGACCGACGACCAGGCCAAATAAGGCCCGTCGGAGCATCACGCCACTCAGCGTCACCACCACGTGGCCACCTCATGGCAGCCTCGGCGCGCTGGGACCCATGAGTCACCTTATCTCACACACCTCCCCCATGATTTACAAATCATACATCATTTCACACGACGAACAATTCCCCCGGCACCGTCTCACAGAGCCTGCGATCGTAACACGTCCTCAATTTCCTCGCTAGGCACCGGGTCACCAAAATGCTGAGTTGCGGTTCGATCGCGCTCGCTGCGTCTAAGCTCGGTAGGCACGGTACTCGGGACAACAGCACGCTCAGAACGAAGCCGCTCTACACATTCGCGACTATCCACACTCGTCCCATCATGAGACGAACCACCGTCTTCAGTCTCGACTCGTGAGGGCGGCTGGGTCGATTCAGGAAGCTCACTCTCAGCATAGGCAGACTCGGAATCGGACGACAACACTCCACTCGGCGCTGACAAGCGCGCGGCCTCGCGTCCCGTCGACGACGCCTCGTTCGCCGTCCGCACAGGGGGCAAACTCCCAGCCACCGCCTCATGAACGTCAGTGAACCCCCACAACTCGTCGTCGGCCGCACAAGCCGACCGTGTGACACTGTACTCTGGTACTGCCGCTCGGCTCTCTACTCGATGCCGGACACTGCGAACATGCCAGGGCACGCCATCGACCTCGAAATTTTGGGCAGACCCCACTCGAGTCACCGTCCCAGGCTTGGACGCGACAGTGCAGCGCTCCCCACGCTTTCGCGTCCACACAGCATCGCCCACACGAAAGGTCATTGGCGAGGCATCAGGCAGAGGCGACGACGGCAAGCCGCCCCTATCCTCAGGCGTCAGCACAGGCAAATCCTGACCGGCAATGCTGCCCAAGCTCCGCACTGGGGCTGACGACACGTCCTGTCAGTCTCGCGGCGTGAAGTTGTAGCGGTGCACGGCCTCCTGCACCGAACAACGCTGCCGCGCAGCCAACACCTTCACAGTCCGGTGGTTCCTTTCCACTATACCGTTGCCACTCGCCTCGTGCGCCGCCCGGTAACGAAGTTCGATGCCCCATCGCGCAGCGAAGGCGCGCATCACGCGTCCTTTGAACTCGGCAGCATTGTCGGCAAGCAGCTCGCTCGGCGCACCGCGCTCAAGGAAGACACTCTCGAGTTGCCGGGTCACCTCGCCGGCGTCTGACGCTCGGAGCACTCGCCAGATCGCGTAGCGGGACGGCCCACAATCCACTGCCGTTAGGTAGTGTCTGCCCTGGTAGTGCGTCACATCGATCGCGACGCGCTCCCACGACCGCTCCACCTCGAGCGTCCCTCGCTTCCACTTGGCGGGTGCCGGGTCGATGGACGCACACACCTGACAAGCACGCACCACGTCACGTACGTCCGATCTTTTCACGCCAGGTCCCAGTTCGCGCCGCGCGTACCACAACGTTCGACGGATTCCCTGGTGGCCGACATTGTTGTGCACTGCACGAATGCTGGCCAGGTCGGAGCCCTGAGCTGGGTCTTGCTGGGCGGCGGCGACTGCTCCTGGCGTGACGACGTCTTCCTGCTCCCGCTGCGCTCGGAGCCAGGCTTGCGGCACACGGGTGAGCCGATCCGCCGGATTCTCCGCCGACTTGACGAGGCCGACCGTCATGTTGAGGTGAAACTCCTCCACCAGCTCGCGAATGACGTCGACCCGTCGGCGGATCAGCATCTCCCCGTGCGTCTTCGTTCGGAACCGCGAGCGACCGCTCAGGACGTCGTCGATCCACTTGCGGACCGTCACTGAGTCGGTGCGGAGTTCGATGTTCGTGACGCCCCAAGCGATCGCCATGTTCACCCCTCCGAGAGCAGCGTCGAGTTCGGCCATGTTGATGTGTGCAGTCGCTTTAGCCTCCGGTCGTAGCCAGCAGGCGTCCTCGACGATGCCACCACCTGGGTCCTCCAGAACCACGCCTGACGCGACGGAGCTGGCGTCAGTCCACACGACCAGCCTATCCCCCGTCAGGCGCCATGGTCCGCGCGCCGGGTCAGCGTCAGCCAGCCGGTCAGCCACATGCTGCACCTGCGCTCGCAGTTCCGGGTCCTGCGTCGCGTCGTCCCAGCCACGAGTGAGCGCGTTCGCACGGCGCTTTAGCCACGCAGCGGCGGGGCGCAGCCAATCAGCCACCGGCAGATGTGCCACGAGCTGCCCGCACCAGGCGAAGATCGACCGCCGTGTCAGCGGCTCCGGTGGTAGGGCCACCGCGTTGTCTCGACACCACCGTAGCTCGCCAGCGGACGAACTCACTCTCAGGCCGAGCAGCCGCGCCCCATCAGCGGCCCGCTCCGGTGGTTTGCACTCCAGTCCGTACTTCTCGAAGTGCGCCTTCACACGCTCGGCGCTGATGACGTCTTCATCCACGAGCAAATCGTCCACGTACGGCAGCACCCCAGCGGCGACTTCCAGGTCCTCCTGCAGGATCGCGCGCACGACGGCCTTCATCATGAGGGGCGCGACGTTCAGGCCAAATCCCAGACGAGTCAGGGCGTAGCGCTGCCCGTTGACGATCACTGTCTGGTATGGCCACAGCCGTCGCCCCACATGGAGTTGCAGATAGGCCTTCTTCAGGTCGATCACGGCGATCCGTGACCCGCGCCGCCTCCACCGACGCAGTTGGTCGGCGCAGACGTCAGCATCGGCCGTGTGCGCTGACACATAGCTGTTCAGTTCTCGGTAGTCTAATACAGGCCGTACTTTGTTCTTCTGCGGCTGTTGCACCGCCATCAGCGGGATCAAGCCGCGCGGCGGACCGTCCACCGCCTCGTCATACGGCTGCAGCCAACCCTCTCTGATCCAGACGGCCACCTCCGCGTCATACGCCGTTTTCGCCACAGCCGGCACGGCGTACTGGCTCACTCGATTGTTCAAGCGTTCAGGGCCCTCGCCATCCGTCCACGCCCACTCCACCGTCCAGCGTCCGGAACGGCCATCAAACCGTGCACTGAAGTCGACGGCATCCACGGCCAAGTCGCGACAGTGCTGCTCTCGAGCCGCCGCCGCACAGAACGACACATCTGTGGGCGTCCGCACACTGACGCCGCCCAACGCCGTGATGACCGTCATACCCAGAACGACATCCACACCCAACGGGCGGTCTGGCACGACCAAGGCCGCGAGCGTCACCCGCCTGCCTTGATACACCGCCTGAACAGACGTCGTTCCGCAGCACCGCAGCTTACCACCACTCACTGTGGTCAGCACCACCGGCCGGGACATCCAGCCCTCGCAGCACCCTTGAAAGATCAGAGTGTCCGTACAGCCGGTGTCAATTAACGTACGACAGTCCCGACCATCCACATCAAGGGTCACCATCGGCAGCGCGCGGTTCACTGGCTGGGAGACGGCACTCGCGCTGGCGCCGCTCCCTCCTCGTTTGGGCAACGACTCGGACATGCAGCAGCCAGATGACCGGGCCTGCCACACGTCCAGCAGCGACGAGGAGGGCGAGTTGGTCGCGCAGGTCTCGCTGTCTGCTGCGGTGACGGCGATCGAACGGCAGCAGCCGCCGTCGCCGTCTCGTGCCGCTCATCGCTCAGGATCTCCCGCGTGAGACGCACCAGCTCCGGCAGCGACGGGCGGTCAGCTCGTGAGCCGGCCTTCAGCTGGGTGCGCACGGACGCAGGTAGACCCGAGATGAACTTGGCGTCCAGGATCGTCTCCGGCAGTTTGTCGGAGGAGACAAGTCCGATCAGCCGTCTCAGGTCCGCCAAGTACGCGTCAGGCGATTCACCGGGCTGCAGCACACGTTCTTGAAACGCGGCATAGGCGGCGTGCCTATTGAGAGCGAACGCGTCATACAACGCGTTCCGCACCATGTCCACCGACGCCTGCTCCTCCTCGGAGAGCTGCGCCCACACCGCGAAAGCAGCCCCGGTGAGACGCTCCGGTAACACTTCTGCACAGTCCACTCCGCGCCGGTGACACAGTTTCTCCGCCCTCGTGAACCACTCTGCTACGTTGCCATCAGTCCCGCTGAACTCCGGAATGAAGCGCGCGTCGAAGTACCGCGCACTTGCCACGCTCACACTCGTCTCGGACAACGGAGTCGCCTCCCTTAGCTCTAGTTCCCGTCTCGGCATCGCGATAGAAGGCCAACATAGCTTGTAGAGATAAACGAGAAAAAAGACTGCGTTCCTGCAGGCCCGGTCTATTCGAACGTCTCGAGGCGACTCCCTCACACTCCCTCCCCGCGCCACGCACCCGGCGAAGGTGCGCATGCGCCAGTCCACCGACCGACGACCAGGCCAAATAATGCCCGTCGGAGCATCACGCCACTCATCGTCACCACGTGGCCACCTCATGGCAGCCTCGGCACGCTGGGACCCATGAGTCACCTTATCTCACACAGTAAATTGGGAGCAGAAGGCAGGACGTCTTCCTCAGCAGACACCAAAACGGATTCTGATGCTAAAGACCGGCCTTTTCAAGCGAGAGCATCTGGTACACAGTCAAAACAATAAACTCAGACATTACTCTTTAGCTGTCGCTACACTCGTTAACGCGTCTCGGAACGAGCCTAGTAGCACAGTGCCGTATTCTTTTCGCGTCCCGACAAGTCATGTCAAAACAGTGCTTGGGAGAGGAGAGAACCTTTTAATCTGCAACACTCTGGGGCACAATTTATGAGACTAAATGCAGCCTACGTAGTCTGGTCTTTCTGTATATGCGATGGCCTGACATAAATGACGACATCACGCTTTGGCCCATATTTGGCATATTGCATGTTATATTCCAACAGCCAGATAAGTTGTTTCATCGGCCAATCTTTGTGAGTGATCTTCCACGCATGTGCCCTGAAAGTTCCCCTGGCGAGTTCCCGTTGGCCTGGCGAGAGGCCATCGTCATCCCACTGTGCAAGCCCGGCAAGAGTGGTTTAAACCCTCTTGATTATCGTCCCATATCTTTGACTTCTTCCTTGTGCAAACTTTTGGAGAAGATGGTTAACCTCCGCCTGACCTGGTTTTTAGAGAACAACGTGTTTGACAATGCTCAGTGCGGTCTCCGGAAAAACCGTAGTACTGTGGACCACCTTTTAGCCCTTTTAGACACAGCAGTGCGTGTTGTTTTTCGGGAACGACGTCATGTGGGAGGTGTGTTTTTTGACATCGAGGGTGCATACGACACGACGTGGCGACACGGCATTCTCTTGAAGGCCTTTGGGCAAGGTATTCGTGGTCGTATGGGCGTCTTTTTACAGAACTACTTGGATGACCGTTTTTTCCGTGTTCGTGTAGGAAAGCACTTTTCTGACCGGTTTCTGCAGGTGAACGGCGTGCCTCAGGGTGGTGTGTTAAGTGTGACACTCTTTGCCATTATGATTAACGATGTGGTCGACAGACTGCCCCGCTCTGTAGGAAGGTCACTGTTCGTCGACGATCTGGCAATGTGGTGTAAGGCGTCCAGTGCTACTTCGATGGAGGGGCAGTTGCAGCTGGCCGTCGGCCGCTTGGAGAAGTGGAGCCTGGCAAATACTTCCGTTTTTCGACGTCAAAAACAGTTGCGTGCCACTTTTGCCGCTCTCGCCGTGGCTGTCCCGCTTTATCTGTGCAACTGTACGGGAAACTGATTCCGTCGGAACCAGTAGTGCGGTTTCTTGGACTGCAATTTGACAAACGATTGACTTACAGGGAACATTTTAAATCGCTGCGTGAGAAGTGTTTTAAATCACTGAACGTTTTAAAGTGTGTCGCAGGTACATCGTACGGTGCGGACAGAGTGACGTTGCTCCGTCTATACAGATCCCTGATTCGCTCTAAGTTGGACTATGCTTGTTTTGTGTATGACTCTGCATGCGATTCCAGCAAGCGTACGTTGGACACAGTGCACAACTCTGCCTTGCGCATTGCTACGGGTGCCTTCAGAACGTCTCCCACTGCTAGTATCTTGGTGGAAACTAACGAGCCACCTCTGGCTTTGCGACGGAAGGTGCTCGGGCTGCGGTATGCATGCAAGTTAGCTCAGTTCCCCGACCACCCGACACACGAAGCGGTGTTTTCTCCCAGCATAATAGCCCTATTTCGCACCGGACGATCTCTGAAAGCCACTCCTTTCTGTGTGAGAGTCCATGACCTCTTAACTGAGAGCGGTGTGCGACTGAGGTCCGTGGCACGTTCTTAGATCTAGACATACCTCCCTGGGAACTGGTGTCCCCTGTGGTGGACGTGTCTTTGGCTGAGAACCGGAAGCGCGACGTGGCCCCAGAGGAGTTACGGTGCAGAGCACTGGAGCACATGGCATCCTACGATGGCCATATGACTGCTTTCACCGATAGATCGAGGACGGTGGCTGGTGTGGGCTGTGCTTTCGTGTGTGGCCCTGACACTCGGTCATGTACTTTGACACCCCATGCATCGGTTTATACGTCGGAACTCGTGGCTGTTGGCAAGGCGCTGTGTTTTATTGAGGCAAGCGACGATGGTTTTTACGTACTTTTTACAGACTCGCTGAGCAGCCTTTTAGCGCTGAAGTGTTTCTGTCCGCGTCCTCCCCTTATACAGGATATTTTAAGACGACTGACAGCGTTAGATCGACATGGAAAGAGAGTGACGTTCTGCTGGATCCCAAGCCACGTGGCGATATCTGGCAACGAACGAGCCGATGCATCCGCGAAGCGTGCGTCACGCATGTGTGTCACGCGACGAATGTCATTGCCTGCTAAGGACTTTTATCGTGTGTTTTCATCGTATATGTATGACTTGTGGCAGCGTGAGTGGGATGCATTCGGTCCGAATAAGCTTAAAAGTATTAAACCCCGTCTAGGAACTTGGGCCTCAAGTTCACGCGAAAACCGGCGAGAGGAGGTTATTCTCTGCCGTTTGCGCCTAGGCCACACACATGTAACGCATCACCATCTGTTGAAGGGCGAAGAGAGAGGGATGTGCCCCCGCTGCAGTGAGCCCCTCACTGTGCACCATGTGCTGATCACATGCAATGGTTTGATTTCAGAGCGTTTGCGGCACTTTGAGCACAGCGCGACACCTCGCACTTTGTTGGATTTGCTGAGTGACAAGTCTCGTTTTATAGAGACGGGACAGTTGTTCCGGTTTTTATCGGATGTCAGTTTTTCTGCGGTGTTTTCACCCTACTAGTCACATGTGTTTTATTTTGTGTACGCTGTTGTAGGCAACTTTTTTGTCTTGACATAATTGCGCTTATATTACGCCGTCGGATTTTATTAATCGTCGCGACTCTTGTTAATGGAGCTACTTAAAGAAGTTATGGGCGCCGAATGACCCTGCAGTCGGTGCGCCCCTAAGCCCCAATAACCAACCAACCAACCACGGGATGTGCCCCCGCTGCAGTGAGCCCCTCACTGTGCACCATGTGCTGATCACATGCAATGGTTTGATTTCAGATCGTGTGCGGCACTTTGGGCACAGTGCTACACCTCGCACTTTGCTGGATTTGCTGGGTGATGAGTCTCGTTTTATAGAGACGTGACAGTTGTTCCGGTTTTTATTGGAGGTCGGTTTTTCTGCGGTGTTTTCACGCTACTGGTCACGTGTTTTATTTTGTGTATACTGTTGTAGGCAGCTTTTTTGTCTTGAAAGTGTGTCGCAGGTACATCGTACGGTGCGGACAGAGTGACGTTGCTCCGTCTATACAGATCCCTGATTCGCTCTAAGTTGGACTATGCTTGTTTTGTGTATGACTCTGCATGCGATTCCAGCAAACGTACGTTGGACACAGTGCACAACTCTGCCTTGCGCATTGCTACGGGTGCCTTCAGAACGTCTCCCACCGCTAGTATCTTGGTGGAAGCTAATGAGCCACCCCTGGCTTTGCGACGGAAGGTGCTCGGGCTGCGGTATGCATGCAAGTTAGCTCAGTTCCCCGACCACCCGATATATGAGGCGGTGTTTTCTTCCAGCACAATAGCCCTTTTTCGCACCGGACGATCTCTGAAAGCCACTCCTTTCTGTGTGAGAGTCCATGACCTGTTAATTGAGAGCGGTGTGCGACTGAGGTCCGTGGCACGTTCTTACGATCTAGACATACCTCCCTGGGAACTGGTGTCCCCTGTGGTGGACGTGTCTTTGGCTGAGAACCGGAAGCGCGACGTGGCCCCAGAGGAGTTACGGTGCAGAGCACTGGAGCACATGGCATCCTACGATGGCCATATGACTGCTTTCACCGATGGATCGAGGACGGAGGCTGGTGTGGGCTGTGCTTTCGTGTGTGGCCCTGACACTCGGTCATTTACTTTGCCACCCCATGCATCGGTTTATACGTCGGAACTCGTGGCTATCGACAAGGCGCTGTGTTTTATTGAGGCAAGCGACGATGGCTTTTACGTACTTTTTACAGACTCGCTGAGTAGCCTTTTCGCGCTGAAGTGTTTCCATCCACGTCATCCCCTTATACAGGATATTTTAAGACGATTGACAGCGTTGGACCGACATGGAAAGAGAGTGACGTTCTGTTGGATCCCAAGCCACGTGGGGATATCTGGCAACGAACGAGCCGATGCAGCCGCGAAGCGTGCGTCACGCATGTGTGTCACGCGACGAATGTCATTGCCTGCTAAGGACTTTTATCGTGTGTTTTCATCGTATATGTATGACTTGTGGCAGCGTGAGTGGGATTCGCTCCGTCCAAAAAAACTCAAAAATTTTAAACCCCCCCTAGGAACTTGGGCCTCAAGTTCACGCGAAAACCGGCGAGAGGAGGTTATTCTCTGCCGTTTGCGCCTAGGCCACACATACGTAACGCATCACCATCTGTTGAAGGGCGAAGAGAGAGGGATGTGCCCCCGCTGCAGTGAGCCCCTCACTGTGCACCATGTGCTGATCACATGCAATGGTTTGACTTCAGAGCGTTTGCGGCACTTTGGGCACAGTGCGACACCTCGCACTTTGCTGGATTTGCTGAGTGACGAGTCTCGTTTTATAGAGACGGGACAGTTGTTCCGGTTTTTGTTGGATGTCGGTTTTTCTGCGGTGTTTTCACGCTACTAGTCACATGTGTTTTATTTTGTGTATGCTGTTGTAGGCAACTTTTTTGTCTTGACATAATTGCGCTATATTACGCCGTCGGATTTTATTAATCGTCGTGACTCTTTTTAATGGAGCTACTTGAAGAAGTTATGGGCGCCGAATGACCCTGCAGTCGGTGCGCCCCTAAGCCCCAATAACCAACCAACCAACCAACCATTTGTCTTGACATAATTGCGCTATATTACGCCGTCGGATTATGTTAATCGTCGTGACTCTTGTTAATGGAGCTACTTAAAGAAGTTATGGGCGCCGAATGACCCTGCAGTCGGTGTGCCCCTTAGCCCCAATAACCAACCAATAACCAACCGATCTTAATCACGTCCCACGTCCGGGGCAGTGCAGCGTGCCAACCTGCGTCGGCACCTGCGCTCCGCCCACGACGTGTCGGTGCTCTCGACACCGTACGTCTGCACCGGGTGCAGAGCCTCCCTCGGCCCCCGGCCCTCGCAACACCGTTGCCCTACACCGGTGTTTGCACGCGAGGGCCCCGCCCTTCCCCACCGGTGCTCGTGGTGCACGCGCTCGTTCACCACGCGCCGTGGGGTCGTCAACCACCGTCCCCACTGCCCTTCTCGTCCCGCCCCCTCTCCCCCATCCCCGCCCGCCGTCCTTCTGCCTCCACCGCCACCTGCCGGAGCGCCGACCCCGCCACCTGCCGGAGCTGTCGCCTCGCCGCGGTCACCATCGCCGCCCGCCGGAGCTGCGCCACCGCCACCGACCGAAGCCTGGACGCCGCCCGTGGGAGACCGGCCGACGACGCCTGGAGGATCGCCGCGATCACCGAGGGACGCCTTCCGACAACCACCGGCCTCGCCTCTTGCCCGGGTCCTGAACGGGATCCGGCAAGTCGGACAAGCGGCCATCGCCCGCCTTCTCCACCCAGGTGAGAGGCCGCCCCTCGGTGACCGCGGCTCCCCGTCACCCCGGCGGCACAACGACGGACCGGCACGGATCGACGACCGCTCGGATACCGACAGCATCGCCGCCCCGCCACCGGAGCGCCAAGCCGCCGGAGCGCCGCCAGACGCGCCGCCGCCGCCCGCCACGCCGCCGCCCCACGAGCCGTCCCCCACGCCGCCGGAGCGGGCCAGCCCGCCAGTGGTCCAGCTGCGCCCGCCCAGCGAGGACGGCGCGCCATCGCCGCGCGTGGCGGACGTCTCGCTCGAACCGCCCGTGCCGTCGCCGACCGACCTGGGGAGAGGATGGCCGGTAAGTGTCTTTACGCCGTCACCGGCGCCCCCAGCCCCGGTCATCAGCCCCCTGACGTCGCCCGCGTGGCCGCCGCGAGTGCCGTCGGCGTTACGGCGCCCGCCGCCCGGCTTCGAGCCCCGCATCGCCGCCCCGCCGACCGGTGTGGCCCCGCGTTTCGCCGCGACGACCGTGAGAGTGCCGCAATCGCCCGCGCCGTCGACCCGTCGCCCGCCGCCGCGCGCCACGCCGTCGCCGGTGCCGGTGCTGCCGGCGGTGAGCCCGCTGTCGCCGTTCGCGCGGCGGCGATCGCCGTCGGTGACGCCGCCGCGCCCGCCGCCGGGCCTCGGTCCGCGGCCGGGCGCGTCGCCGCTCGCCTGCGCCCCGTCGCCGCGCCGTGCGTCGCGAGTGCCGCCGCGTGTCGACGCCCGTAGTGCCGCGATGCGGGCCGCGAGTGCGAGTGCGAGTGCGAGGAGTGGAGCCGGCCTGCGTACCGCTAGTGGAAACGGGACAGTTGTTCCGGTTTTTATTGGATGTCGGTTTTTCTGCGGTGTTTTCACGCTACTAGTCACATGTCTTTTATTTTGTGTTTGCTGTTGTTGGCAACTTTTTTGTCTTGACATAATTGCGTTATATTACGCCGTCGGATTTTATTAATCGTCGTGACTCTTTTTAATGGAGCTACTTGAAGAAGTTATGGGCGCCGAATGACCCTGCAGTCGGTGCGCCCCTAAGCCCCAATAACCAACCAACCAACGACGCGTCACGCCGCAACGAGGCCTACCAACGAACGGCGCGGCGCCCGCAGACGCGGCGCCGCCGGTCGCCCCGGCGCGCCCGCTCCCCCTCCCCGCCGAGCCGGCCAGCCCGGCACGACCGCTCCCCACCAGCGAGACGGCTCTCCTGACGCGGCGGTGCCCCGTCCCCCTCCGCCAGCCGCGGCGGGGGCAGGCCCGGGAGCCGGCCCGGCGCCGACCCGACCCGACTGCCGGACAACGTACCGACCGCCCCGACACGACCCGACCGACGCCAGTCGGCTGCAGCGGCTCTACCGGGCCAACCGCGGCAAGGCCATGCGCGATGTCTTGACCGAGGAGAGCCCGCCCTGTCCTCTGGCGCCGTCCGTGGTGCGGGACCACTTTGCTGGCCCCGACCCCGCGCCGGCCCCGTTCGAGTGGGAGGACCACCCCCCGTCCGTCGCGGAGCCCGAGGAGGGCCGTCCGACGGACGAACTCTTCCGCGGCTTCGAGCCGGACGAGATGTGGCGCCGCCTGTCCTCCGCGTCCAACACGGCGCCGGGCCTCGACGGCCTGCGCTATGTGGCGTGGCGGGCACTCGACCCGGGTGCCCTTCTCCTCTGTTGCGCATTCAACCTGTGCAAGAGGCATATGAAGGCGCCGCGCGCGTGGAAGGAGAGCAGCACTGTTCTCCTGCACAAGGGCGGCAGCGTGGACGACCCCTCCCACTGGCGCCCCATCGCCTTGCTCAGCACCATCGCCAAGGTGTATTCCGGTTTGTGGGCCGACCGGCTGTCCCGGTGGGCGGAGAGCGAAGACCTCCTGTCCCCGCAGCAGAAGGGCTTCAGGCGCTATGACGGAGTGCTCGAACACAACTTCGTCATCCAGAGCGCCATCACCGCCTGCCGGAGGCAAGCCGGTGGTGAGCTGCACGTTTGCTTCGTCGACCTGGCGAACGCATTCGGCAGCCTACCCCACGGGTACCGGTGGAGCGTGCTGGCCCGCCTCGGCGTCCCCGGGGAGGTCCTGTTCGCTATCCAGGACCTGTACCGCGGCAGCACGACCACGTACACCACTGAGCGTGGCTCGTCCGAGCCCGCGCCCGTCACGCGTGGCGTGCGGCAAGGCTGCCCGCTCAGCGGCATCCTCTTCACGCTGGGCATGGAGCCGCTGGTGAGGGCGCTCGACGACGTCGACGGCGTCTCGACGCTGGCCTTCGCCGATGACTTGGCGCTGGTATGCACCAACTTTTTGTCGTTGAGTGCCGCCCTGGCCACATTGGAGGAGGTGTGCGCCTGGTGTGGGCTGACGCCCAACCCGCGGAAGTGCGGGCTCCTCTCCGTGGGACGCCCGTCCCCGCCGGCTACGCTCCTGGGGCAGCCGATCCCTGTGATCGGCGACGGCGATTCGTATCGCTACCTGGGCCGGCCGGTGGGGCACACCAGACTGTCGTGCCCGCCCGTCGACGTGCTGGCCGAGGCGCAGCGCGCCGCTGTCCTCGTGCTGGACAGCGCGCTGGCCCCGTGGCAGAAGCTGGACGCGCTGCGCGCGTTCATCCTGCCACGGCTGACCCACTGCCTCCGGCTGGGTCTGCTCCCTAAGCAGGAGCTCCGTCGCTTCGACGACCTGCTTCGGTGGAGGGCCAAAGGCATCCTACAGCTGCCGTCTCGAGCCGCCAAGGAGTACCTGTACTCCAGCACGTCGCGCTGGCTGTGTCGGCCTCACGGAGCTGACCTCCGAGGCCGACATCCTCCTGGTGACGTCAACACTGCAGCTGCTGACGTCACCCGACGACGCCGTCAGGCAGCTGGCCGCCCATCAGCTGCGGGAGTCTGCGCAAGCGCCTCCTCGCTGAGCCCACCATGGCACAGGCGGCAGCCTACCTGAACGGCGCGGACATGCGCGACGGCGGCGATGTAGCCACCCGGTTCTCTCGGGCTCGCATTGCCACCCGAGCGCTGTCCAAGACCATCCCCGTGCGCTGGCAGGCGCAGGACGAGGAGCTGCGGCTCGTCGTCGGCGACGAGGTGCCGCGGAGCAAGGCGGCCACCGTTCTGCGGGAGGCCGTCCGCCGCGCCGCCGCCCAGCGCCTGTACCGCCTGCCCCACCAGGGCAAGGTGATGCAGTGTGTCGCCGACCAGCGCGTGAGCAGCCATTATATGTATACTGGCAGCTTCACCCGCTTCGCAGAGTGGCGCTTCGTGCACCGCGCGCGGCTCGGGCTGGTGCCCCTGAACGGGGTCCGGCGCAGCCGAGCGATGGGCGACGAGCGCTGCCGGCGCTGTGAGTACGCGCACGAAATGCTGCCGCACGTACTGTGCCACTGCATGCCGCACAGCGCACCGTACCAGCGGCGTCACGACGCCATCGTGGACCGCCTCCGCCGGGCGGTGACGCGAGACGGCGTTGAGATCAGGGTCGACCGCCAGGTGCCCGGGTCGGCGTCTACCCTGCGGCCCGACCTGGTGGCGACACGTGACGTCGGTCACGCTGGCCAACGTGACGACTCGGTCACGCTGGCCGACGTCACGGTGGCCTTTGAGAACGGCCCCGCGGCGTTGCGCGCGGCCAGTGACGCCAAGACGCGCAAGTACGCGGCGCTGGTGGAGGAGCTGCGCTCCCAGGGCCGGACGGCCAGCTGCGTCGCCCTCGTGGTCGGCTCGCTCGGCACCTGGTGGCGCGGCAATGAGGGCACCCTGCGCCGCCTGCGCGTCGGCAGGAATTACGCCAAGTTGATGCGTCGGCTCATGGTGTGCGACACTCTGCGGTGGTCCCGTGACGTGTACATCGAACACCTCTCCGGGCGCCGCCAGTACGAGTGATCCCCGCCGCGGCCAGGACGCGGCCGGGGTGACGTCAGTCTGTCGCCCCCCATGGTCCGGCATCGGCGCGGCCGATTCCTGCCCGCCCGCCCGCTCGCGTTCGTCCGCCCGCGATATGTTCTGTTCCGTCATTTTCCTTGTTTTCGTCCGAGCGCGAGTGTCATGATCTTGAATGCAGCGCGGTCATGGTTTTGTTTCCCATTCTGCTCTGTTTCGTCCGCCGCCCGCGAGTGTTTTGCATTGCCCGCATGTTGGTGACCGGCCCGGCCATTGGGGGCGTCGGGCGGGCAGCGCTGCCATCCCCTCCGGGGAGCGCCTGGGCTTGGCCGCCCGTTCCCCCCCCCCCATCGGGGCTGTCCTCTCGCCCCTTTCGGCCGTCGCCGCGTGGGCTGGGGGTTTAACGTGCCCCTGCGGCCCCCCCAGTCCCCGCGCCCCGTTTATTCTTCTTAATGTTGCGGTTGAACCTGCGACAAACCGGCCTGCGTGCCGGCGCGTCGCGTTTCGGACCCGCCGCGCGGCACGGTGTACTGGGTCGGGGGTGCTGGCCTGCGTGCCGCCCCGCCGCACCCTGCCCGCCTTGCGCGCCGGGTGCTTTCTCATTGTATTGTTTGTCGGCACACTGTGTGTAAACATGTATTTTTCTGAAATAAATCTGTTCTTATCAGCTTAATATCTGATACGTCCCCTACATGGGGACCAGAATATTAAACTGATTTTTGAACATTGGCGAGGTTCCTGGAGCTTGCTCCTGCCTTGCCGCGGGTTGGCCTGGCATTGCACTACAGCCAGGATCGGCCCACTCTGAATGTCATGCCGCAAAATACACTTGTAACATGCTTGGCCGTTTCACCTGGGCACCGGCAACACGTCTATAGCCGATGGTCGAATGCGTGTCGATTGATTATTTTCGTCTCTCTGTTCACCCACAGCTACCCCCTCCCTCCAGGAGCGATGGGTTATTGCGATCGACTGCAGTTGGATACCGGTGGGGTTTCATGACCTTCGATAAGAAGTTCTGAAGTTTATGGTAAGTTTTAACATTTACCTAGTGATGAGGGACTGTTGTTCCTGGTTAGCGGTTTTCTCTGACAGATTTTGTTTGTACCACGGTATTTTTTCATTTGAGATGTGGTATCGGGTTGTGTGGGGAAGACCAAGTGGTATGTATGGAAATCTTTTTTGGCGACTGGTGCTACTGCCATCTGTGTTTTACAATTGAAAGGATGTGGCGGATTTTGGATTTTGGATTTTGGATTGAGGCTTTGTGGTTATGATGTTTAATTTTATGCCCTTGGTTTTTTTGTTTGTATTGGGATGTTCGATTAGGGCTCTTGAAGGTGTGAAGGTTTGTATTTGAAGGAAGGAGAATGTGATGTTGGAGTAGAGCGTGAAGAACAATCCTGATCTTTCCTGGTTAGACGCCTTTTCTCTTCTGGAATGGAGGTTTGACCCCAGCTGCCATGTCCTAAAAGGAATCCTATTTGAAGGCTGAAACGCAAAATCTGATACCACTTGACTAGAAAAATGTGTGAGGTACTTTGCACGGAGAACGGAATCATTTTTCTCTCCGTAGGTCCACTGCTAACTCTCTTGCATTGTAGCAACTCGGCTAGTAGCAGTGCTTCTGCCGTGAAGTGAGACATATCCTATCGGTTGCTCTTTTAAACGGAACGTACTTTGATGAAACCCTCAATGGCTTGAGTGAGCAGTGCACTGGTACGGGGTTTCGAATCCACCGTACCAGTGCTGTGCAGTACAATCCACCGAACAGGGCTGAGATGTAAAATGAAGTCAGGATGACAGAAGATGTGTCATGGTGTACTCGGCGGACGAGGGCGGCGCCTTGGTTGGACGCCTGGTTTTCGAGTGGAAGGCGGGGGCGCTCGATCAGCGGATCATGGCACGCCTTAGCGTGGTGATGTGCGTGCGCTCGTGACACGCCTGGGTCTGGACGTTCTGGCCTCCCCTTTATTCTGGGATCAGGCGCTGGTCAATTTGCGACAACAGTCTGAATTGTGGTGAATGTGTCGGGAGGTAATGTAAGGGGGAACTGTAACCAGAAGTTTACTGTAGTGAGCTGACTGATTGTTATGTGAATATAAAACGTGAGCCTGGACCTTTACATTTCCCTTTCCTTCGGAACGTTGTTGACTAAGTGTGCTGTGCGGTGGGTGAATACCTAGCTGCGGGCTGCACACAGTCATGCGCGATAGGCGAGGCGTTTGGGTGGCCAACCGCACGTCTGTTCATAGCAAAATCGCACGGACCTGTTGGTCAGTCGCCCTGCTGCGAAAGCTATATTCACTGCAGAAATATTGTGTTCACGTGCCACGCGTTCTTGGCCAACATGACACTTGGCCAGCATGATTAATTCATTTATAGCCCTTCCTTTGGCGCTCGTTCTCTTGAAAATGTGTCAGTATTAACGGGCAAAACAAAAAAATGAGATGGTAAGGAAATAGTAAAGAAGTCGTCGACCGAGGCCGTCGGAAATACGACCATGTCGTCTTTGCCCGTGCTGGAACCGCGGTGGGCAGCGCCGTCTCGTTTACTGTGCGGCCGCCGGCCTAAACTGCCTGCCTTCTATAAGTCTCAACTCTGACCGAGCTTCATTTCAAACGCCGGCTCAAGCGCTGCCTTTTGTCTCTTACCACTTCACCTCTTAAATCTTTTTTGTCACTCATCGCCGTCATCATTCAACACATTCAACATCACCGATCCCTGACGTGTGGATATGTGTGCATGAACGGTCACGACTGTTTATGTAATGCGTATTCATCATTTGACTTTCCAAGATTGTGCGACATGACGTAAGACTTGGGGCAGTAAAAGCTATGATACCTTGCCCGTGGATCGCCCTCAATATGCAATATAATGCCGTAAAACATTTATAGGAGTAGGGGCAACACTCATAGGAAGTGAACGATTGCTAGTTTGTGTCAAGCTGTTCACAATTCTGCCATGTTAAAATTGTACTAGATGTGAAGAATGGTTTAAGAGTGGTTTATGAGTGGTTTATGTCATATCAGTCGATGAAGTCAAATCCGGAGGGGATTCAGGATTGCGCAGGTTCATGATCTCTTTCCTGAATGTTTTTCACTCTCTTTTTCGCATTTTGCAGGAGTACTGTAACATTATGGGGAGTTCGAGTCCAGCGGGCTTTAGGTAACGTTCCTTCCATGCCACAGTGAACAAGGCAACAGCGCTAGTTGTGCCCTGCAGGGTTTGCCAAGAAAAAAACTGCTGTCTTGGCGCCAAGCACGTTGGAAGTGATAACAGCGGTTTTACATATAAGAATAAAACGCTGCTTTTGAAACACCAGCTATAGATCACGTTGCTCCCTTTATAAATTCCATACAGTAATGGGGAGAATTTCTCATTTTGAATGGGGGCTCATTGGCTTGCCGACCCAATCTAGCCTCCCTGGAAAACAAATCTCCTCGGAATTTGGACACTTAATTTTCGGTGCCGATGAAAATCTTTTTTCTTTTGTTTATCTTTCTCGTGAAAGTGACAAGTGGTCCATGGGATGAAGTCTAGGTCCTCTTGAGTGCAACAGTGAGAAGAAACGTTTTAACATCAGCCAAAGGGCGTCACCGGGGAGGTTGTGTATATGTGTGTATGTTTAAAGCGCTGCTTACCTTCCACTGGAGGGGTAGTTCAACGTCCACTACACGCTCACGCCTACAAACACACAGGTACCTGACATGTTATTAGCTCTCTCCGACTGCAGGTAAAATAGTCACACCGGCCACTGTCAGGAATCGTTTTGACGACCACTTCAGTATCTCGCAAGCTGTGCATGGTAAAAAATAAAGAATACTACGGGCCTACTAATCCTCCTTACCACAAACAAAGAAACAGGGTGGGAGAGGGGAGAGATGCGAGGGGCCATGACCTTTCACACTTTTTCGGAAATTCATTGTTGACCTGATGGGAAACGCCTTTCGTCCCCGTATCTTGGGATGTTCCTGCGCTCCCACTCCATGCGTATTGCGGCGGCGTGGCGCTGTACGTGCCGCTCACTCGCACCCGGGGCGGAGCTTTATGCTCTGCCGTGCGGCTGGCAAACTCCGAAACGGAGACAAACTCGTTTCTGTCGACCGCTAGGGCCTCTGCCGGGTACGCCGTGCCATCTTCAGCCTGCGGAACAAACTGAAGTTGAACTCTGCAATGCAAACGGCAGACGCCGTCATCACCAGCTTCTCTAGCTCGGTAGCTGCTTGGATGATGTGATCGAGGCTTTCCGTCTTCAACAGCACCACCGTATCGCCGAGCAAGCAAGCATCGCTAGCCAGTCACTACGGCTGGCAACACGGACAGATATATGCAGAGACGCTCTGGGTCGAGGCAGCAGAACGCCGCCACCCTGTCTGTCGACTCCCTGTCGCCGATGGTCAGTGCACGCTATACATCGGCAAGCACCATCATTAAGCTTCATCGTCCAGCAGACGGCTGTCAAGCTGCTGCGCCAGGCGGTCCATAACCTCGAAATACAGATGGAGGTACATGCCCATTGTGGTATCGATGTGATACTGGACACTGGCATCATCTAGAGATGGCGTTGGACGCGTCTGCCGCCTGACCTGCACCTGGCCTACCCCCCGGCTGCATAAGGATTTCCTCCGACCTCTTTTCAACACCAGACTTTTCCCTCCGCATCTACAGGACAAGGATCGATGACACACAGGTTTCTGTGGCATAATATGCCTTTTTAAGCTAAACTGCGCCTCCAAATCCACTGCAACTTTTTTAACATTCCTTGTCATGTCTATTTTTTCCATCCAAACATTCTGAGCTATCTGGTCACGAGAAAACTCTCAAGTTGAAGTAGCTCAGATCAAGTTACGGGGGCTCTAGTCCAATGGTGAAGGAGGGGCTGAGACTCCGAATAAAAAAGGCCCGAACCCCTCTAACCTTGCCATTGCTGTCGTGTCCAGCCTCGTCTTCCTGGGTTTTGTGACTTGTATTAGTCTCCTTACATACATGCAATGACAAAAAATACAATCTCCTCACGTTGCGCGTCAAAAAGTACGGCAGTGTCGTCGCCGATGGCCAAATACGTCGACTGTTCAACCCTCACTCAGATACTAGCGCGAAGTATAGTCATCAAATGTTGCCCACAGTCTTAAATTTTACTTGAGTTTATCTCAAACCTAGACTTAATACCATGCAAGATATTGACGCTGACATAAGACTGTTTCCCTAGCATTTCTTACCCATCATTGAGTCCACGTTCCAAACCGAACTGTACGAATTCGAAACCCTAAAAATTGGCGGCCGTAGTTTTTGACTGAACTAAAAAAACTGATGTTTGGCTGCCGCCGGGCGCCAGCTGATTTAAGACACGGGTCATCCGATTACAAGGACGCCAACCGTGCAGTGAACTCAATTCTCAGGCGAGACACCCGTACCGATAACCAACGACGCACACAGGAGGATGGACACTGATCTGTGTGGCGGCACTACAGGTTACCTGTCGGCAGGAAATTGTCTACTCGGTACTGCTATACGCGACACCAGACGAGCTGAGCAGGTCTTTTGTTGGCGTACAACCGCGAATGGCGGACGAGGTGACGTGCATGGAGAAGACGCCGTGCATGACCTGCCGCTTGCCGGCGCTTGCGCGTCGGAGCCAAGGGCTATGAATGGCTTGTCGGCGGGCGGTGGCGATGTTATCAGGGTGCACATACTCCAGCAATATTTTAGTTCTGTCGGTTCGATGCGCTTTACCCCTGACCCTTCATTTTCGCCCCATCTTTACCGTTTTCCTCATTTCCAAAATTAGAGAACGCACCAGTAGCTCTGTAACTACCCATCTCAGAACCGCTTCTGTCCCCCATTAAACACGGTTCCCGCCCCCACCATTCTACGCATACTGCCGTAAACTCCATATCCGACATATCCGACATCCGTCATCGACCGTGAATAATTTTCCCTTCTCTGTTTGATGGACTTCGGTACAACTCTGATATGAATGACCATTCAGGTCTCCTGTCAAAATCATGTCTTTACATCATGGGCACTTTCCGATTTTCGGCCTTTTCTTGCAACCAGTCTGAGTGCCGGCGTCACTGATGCTCTACCACCAAAAGATCTGCTCCGTCTAACGGCATCAGCGTCTTCCAAGGCTCAGCTGTCGTCCCTCTCTTCTACTGCGTCTTTGCCAACAACATCAGTCTGTTAGCAAATTGCTCATTGGTGGTTCAGTGCACCGATGGCACCCAAATTTTGGTCAGTGGAAAAAAAAACTTGAGATTCAAAAAATCCACCCTGATATGGGACGAGTTCCGGTCTCCCTCAACCTATGCTTTCGGACTAAAGAATTATAGCAAACGTCGAGAAAACAATTGATGCTGAGAGGCAGTTAAGTTGCGCACAACTGCAGCTTTCACGGTAAAAATTTGCGCAGTTGATCCCATTCCCGTTTGGAAGCGGACAGTCTACGACTGACATTTGACCGCTGCCCCAGCAGCTGGGATTCGCGCATCTCAGTCGGCGCTAGACCGACTTTGTCCTCCTGGATATGTCCGCTTCTTATTTGGCATTTGGCATTTTGGTCAGCAGTATTTTTCACTTTGATATTAATTTCTGATCAATATTTTGTCATCTACTTTCCCATTTTTCCATTTCTATATTTATTTCCGCGAATAATCACCCTGCTTGGCGTTTCGCGCGGCATCTTCCGAGTTGTATAGTTTCCCATTCCACATCGCGGTCATCCGGAGAAAACTTATCTCCAAAACTAAACGACGTCATTTTCGAATCTGAACCTCATTTTGGAACAGCCCTGACTGTTTGACCTCCAAAGATCGCACAAAAAACGTAAAACTAGCCTCAGCAACGGCTCCAGCAACAAACACCGACTTTGGACTAGTTGTTTATGAATATGAAGAATGTTGTACTATAGTTTTCACCGTTTGACCTCCAGAAGCCACGCAAAAACGTAAGGCTAACAACAGCCACAACAGACGGTTCCAGCAATGAGCACCAACTGCAAGAATATGCATACCATACATAATGGAAAAAACTCCGACCATGTGACCTCCAGTACCGTTCAACAAGTTGTCGTTCAGTCATAGAATTTCAACAGGCCATGAGCTTCGTCAACTCAGACAGATTACTAACTTAACGTTTTTTTTTTGTGCGTGTGATCTCTAGAGGTCAAATATTCAGAGCTACTCCAGAACGGACTTCAAATTTCTGAATAACTCGGTCAAGTTGTCGTATGGCATAGCTTTCATTGAAAACGGTGGTCGTTGCTGGAGCCCTCTGCCGTGGCTGTTGCTAACTTCACGTTTTTTGTATGGCCCCTGGAGGTTAAAGATTCCAGAGCTATTCCAAAACAGACTTCAGATTCGTGAATAACTTGGTCAGGTTATCCTGTCGTATAGCTTTCATTCAAATTTGCACTCTTTGCTGGAGCTGTTGTTGAGACGTCCGTGCTGGCGTACGTCAGCTACTTCCGTTACCTTATCTTTTCCAAGCAACTGAAGATGAGCTATGGCCGAAAACTTGTGACTGCCTTACTTTTCCTCGCAGTTTCCTTTCTACGTCCTCCACGACGTCGAGGTCAGTCTTTTTCATCTTCGCCCTTTTTGTTTATAACTGGCTAAGGGTTATTCGGCCAAAGATTTGGTCAGATTTTAAAATGCAAGTGTGTAAAATTTACATAATTTGGTCGCGTCTACCGAAAACTTTTGCCGAAAATGACAGTGCCAAAGGTTTCTGGTCAGGTAGTAGTGGTTGCAAAGTTATGAGTATGAAAAGCGTGATGGGTGAACCAGGCTGGACAATTTTTCTTGTTGAAGTAAGACACACCTGGCCTGAGGTATCTCTCGGCATGAAAGAATTATTCCATATTTTCACCGCACCGCCTGGCGTGTGTTTGTACTCACGACCACCTAGGGTCTCAAAACGGGCACCCTCATCTCAAATCTCAATTATCTCTGAATCTAATCGTTATCTCAGTTATCTCAGAATCTAATCGCAGTTATCTCAGAATCTAGCCGTCGGATCTGAACCGGTCTGCCACCAATCGATGGCCCTGAGGCTTGCGATTCAGAAAATACTGTGTTAATCCTGGCCATATGAGTGATGACGTCACAAGTCACGTGAAACGCGTAACACGACGTCGGAAAACTAACACCGGTTCGTACACTATATCATCGGCAATACTGGTCTTAGTACCTTTAACTGGGTGTCAAACGAAAGGTCAGGATCTTCTTCATCTGAAGAATTCCAAAATATTTTAAAAAATATCGGGTCAGGGCCATCCTAGGTCAAGCGAAATAATGGTATTACTTTACATGCCAAAGATCGATAGTTACTGGCAGCCGTTTTTATCCATGCGATAAAAAGGACTGGAATGAAGCCTTCTGATGATCGGTTTTGCATTACCTGCTTTTCATCCAGTCAAGGTCAGTCTAGTCCAGGTCAGATATGGTTGCGTTACTCTTCCTGACAAAGAGCAATAATTACTCGCTGGGACTCTTAACTGCGTCGAGCACAGAACTAAAATGACATCTCGTGATTATTAGATCTGCGCTATTTACTATTTATCCGGTCAAGGTCAGCCCGGTTCAGAACAGATAGTCAGTTTTCTTTTTCTGACTGGGGACAATAATTGCTCGCTGCTGCTGCTGAACAGTCTTCGACATACGATGATGTATTTCATTTCGCTTTGGCGTCTACCTATAACGTGACCTGACATGGCCTCACCATGCATTTGATGAACCTTGCTAAAAAGTGCATATAGGTTTGCTTGTCTGGCTTAAACGATAGGGGAGGTCAGCGGTAACCATTTCTATTACCCGCAGTGTAAATCAGTCCAGCTGTCATCATGCATGTGACCTGACATGACCTCTATATGTTGACGTGTCACGGTTGTATATCCTTTTTGGGACCGTGTCCTTTGTAAATCCAAATAATTCGTGCATTGTATTCGCGAATATCATAAAAAGCAAAGCATGTCTGCGCGACCGTCCGAAGAGGTGACAACATGCATGTAAGAGTTCAGCTATGATGTCGCGTCTCCATGAACTGATCTGGTATGGAAATGGTTCTGATATCAAAATATGTAGAACTGATTGGTAAGCAGGCATTAAAAGTTTGGTTGAACTGACTTACTGACTCAATAGTTCAGAGGCAGGGGCGTCAATTTCCGTAAATGATTGGGTGTGCCGAGACGTGGGCCCGACAACATAATCTCGCCCAAATGTTGGTTTCTCAATAAATTTAGCCCATTTTATTTTGGTAAATGGAAATTTCTGTGCTTTCTTGTATTATTTTTCAAATAAAAAATTGGGTATATCTCATGTACATAGGTGTATGCGTTTATATACATATATATATATATATATATATATATATATATATATATATATACATATATATATATGTGTATATAAAGCAGATACTTTCTACCTGTCTTTTATCTACTGCGGCCGTTTCTTTCGTTATTTTCGCCCAGTTCCCTTTAAAACTGGCAAAAAATATTGGAGGGGTCCAAACCAACATTGGAGGAGCCCAAGTCAACATTGGGTGGGCCAGGGCCCCCTCGAAAGAATACAAATCGACACCCGTATTCAGAAGTTATTCAAGAAAAACCGAGGAGGTGCCCTATTTGACACCCCCAGGCAGGTGCAGGATACAAGGGGGCGATGGGGTCGGTCGTCCCCCTGAAGCGTGAGGAGGGGTCCCACAAGGAGGGGCCTCGAAGATGCCTCCTCTCGGGCCGGCCCCGAAGGGACCTCTCTCAGACTAAAAAAAAGTTCCGAAGGGGCCCCGTATGAGTTTCACAGGGTCTCAGTGCAAAAAGTGACGGGTTCTTGATGCAGTCAGAGGGCTCCCTGGGAGGGTTAGATTACCCCTGAGAAGCACAGAAGGACTCTGAAGTTCCCAAATGCCGCCTGAGACCACAACAGGGCCCCAACACGGCAGATTGTCTCTGAGACCGCCAGAAGAGTCACAGGGCCACTGAGACGGCCAATGTAAAGACTGAGTCCCTAGGACGGCATAGGGACCCCGAATGGGTCTCACGGACCTGTATGAAAAGCTGAAGGTTCCTGATGGAGTCAAAGGGCCTCTGGTAGGGCTGATGAGACCCTGAGATGGCAAAATGGTCCCTAAGATGGATAGAAGGGAACCTGAAACTTTCCCAGGGTCTCGGGAACGCAAAAGGGGCCCCAACAAGGCAAAACTCAAAGAGATCCAAACCTAGGAGAGGGATTCCTAATAGCCTGTATGGGACCCGGGCCGGTCTGTAACGCCCTCTGTCAACCTTTGCGGGCCTACTGCCAACCTGTAGGGGGCTCCATGTCAACCTGTAGGCGCCCCTGACGGCCTGTAGGGCTCCCTGCCGGCCTGTGGGCCCCTGCCAACCTTTGAAGTCCCTGATGGCCTGTGGACGGACCCCCTGTTGTTCTATGGGGCCCTGCCGGCCCGCAAGGGCCCTCTGGCGATCGGAAATGGCCTCCTGCTTGCCTGTAGCTGGCCCCCTGTCGGCATGAAGGGGACCCTCCTGACATGCATGGGTCCTTGCCGCCGCCTGTAGGGATCCCTGCTGCACAGAGGCCCTGAAATCGCCAAAAGGTCTTTTGTAACTTTCAGAGGGCCCTTGAGACGACAAAAATGTTCCCCAGAGACGACAAGAAGGGTACCTAAGACAACAGGGGGTCCACTGACACGACCAGATGGGCCCCGAAACTACTAAGCCTTGAAACGTCCAGACAGCTCCTGAAAATGGCCAAAGGGTCTACAGCATTACCAGAGGCGTCTCCTGTCACGACAGAGACTTATAGAGGGCCCCTGTTACTGCCTTGACGGGTTTCTTAGACGGCTTAAATTCCCCCAGGGCCACAGGAGGGAATCCGAGATGGCTTAAGCGTCCCTGAAAGTACCAGATGGGCCCATGATACTGCCAGGTGTTCCTGAAACTGCCAAAGGAGCGCTTGAAACGTTCCGAAGGACACGTGAAATTGTCAAAGGAATCTGAGACTACCAGAGGGCCCTGACGCAGCAGACGGTTCAAGACCACCAAAAAACTACCAAGAAGTCCCCATAAGCTACGACGGGCAGAGGGGCTTCTGGACCAGAAACAGACATGACATTTGAAGTAGAGGGAGGGACGCAACCGCCTTTAATCTCGCCGTTGTTATATTTTGGTCATTTTGTTGGAAAAACGCAAAAATTTTCTCAAATAACGTGACTCGCTTGATCTTTTCCGGTTACTTTGTATGGGAAAAATCGCAACATTTCATCAAACATTTCAGCCTGGACCAGAACAAATCAACATTTTCCATACCTGAAGAGCAAAAAATGGGAGTCCCGGCCGGGAGGGGGCCCCAGCGCTGACAGTTGCTCCATCCTTCGCAAAATCCTGGATCCGCCCCTGTCCCCAGGCGGTACCGTATTAATATTAACCTCTATGAAATAGGGAAACATGTAATTGCACCTTCCCTCGAGGTTTCTATAGGCAGCCAGTGAACGGCCCTTGTCAAGAACCTGCTATTTGTATTAACTTACTTTGCAATCGTAACGCATCTTTTCCAAAAAACATGCCAGGTAATTTCAGGTCACCGAATTATGACACCATTCTCCAGGTTGTTCAAGCCGTTTTGCTCGAGATCTGTGTCACACTTTGGCTTTGTCCTTAACAGGTTGACGAGACACGAGTCAGTTTGCTGTACAAGGCTGTTTGAACATGAGGTAAACAACATGTCACATACTGAAAGGGCAGTGAGGCTGCTGACATCATGGAACCTTGAGATGACTTTAATCCTCGCCGGGCGAGAGGAGGCAATCTGCCGTCCCCCTGGGGTTTTCGGATCATAATGAAACAACGGCGGCGCACAGAGGAACGAAATTTTCAGTGTTATTTTTCTAGTTTGTTTTACACCCCGTGTGCAAATATTAACCTGCGCACAACCGTCGGTCGGTTTCGAACATGGACGACTGGGGGGGAAATTGGCCGCCCCCCTCTAACTCACGAACGGTTGGTTGCACCATAAAAAGAAGCATACCGTTGGAAAGCCTGTGACGAGAAGAGCTCGAAACTAGTCTCATTTTTTAGTTTTAGATAATATGTAAGCAATTTACGCGCTATATATGTTTTCTCATAGCGGACTGCATGAGACCGAGAAATGGCCTGAATCTCAAAGGCTGTGACTAATAACGCATAGGTAAAGGCACCAGCGCACAAGTAAAGGTCCCCGGATACCAATACACGTCTAATTTCCCAGATTTGTTCAATATATACGCCGAAACGTTGAGTTAAAGACACGGCAATTATCGCGCTAGCTGTAGGCGTGCGCCGCAGCCGTATGCAGCAACAAATTGACGGGAACTGATTTTAGCGTTTCTTTATTTTCGCGAGAAAAGACGATCTATGTATAATTTATTGATCTTAGTGGTTCTTGTGCTAGTTTCCCATGCTTAAATTCTGGAAAAATTCATTGGTTACCAATCTACACAACTGGCGGAGGTTTATTGGCGAGAGCCTGTTTATTTCCAAAATATGCTATTTTTTCAAACTTTTTGAGGTTCCTGGTATTACTTACGTCTGTGCAAGCTAGTTCTGCCATTTTCTACCCATTCTGAGTAATTCATCGTCGATTTTGACGGTGGTGCATTTTGGCTCACTGCAGTTATTCGTGACCTGACCTCAGGTCAATGGCTGGTCGTCATTGGTACTTTGCCCAATGACGGTAAGTAGATGTCTGCTTCACTCCACACTAAAAATGTTGTGAAATATTCGGTGAATTTCCGAAAAAAACGACATGTGTTAAAAATGGGCTTGACCTTAAGTCAATGACCCGGAAAATTCCGAAAAATCTGAGATAGCAGATTTGTTGCATCTATCACGATGACTAATCCCTCAAAGTATTATTGAGATATCTTGTTTTGTGAAAAAGTTACAGGGCGCTTAACTTTTTGGACATAGGTCTGTTTGACCTGACTTAGGTCAGGCACCTGACCTGACCTGGGGTCAAAATTTTGACACGAGATGTAAAACTGATGAAGCAAAAGGTACAGAAAGTTTCGTGACTCTGTGTTTGTTGGTTCTCTCGCAATCCCAGAAGAACCTCGGGGGGGCAGTCAACTGCCCCCCCAGTGGGGGACGGGTTACGCTCCAGACAGGTCAAGTGCCGTCAGCCTCCAAAAACTGTTACTCTCGTAAATTCTTTTTAGGATTGGACGGATTTGCATGAAAGTTGCAAAAGTAACAGGACGCAATAACCGAAACAATGCACACATTTCGGACTGTTCAGCGAATCGAAAGTTTATGACCTGGGGTTACATCACTTTTGTGCATTTCTGTGATTTCGCCTTATTTTTCGGGGTTTTCTTAGACATTGCCGAAAATATGGCATGTTAAAAATGACAAAAAATGACATGTTACCAACATATTATCACAACACGTATGGCTTGGGTTCAGGTCGTGACCCCCAGTATGGGTACCTGTTTCCTCGCAACACCAAATTTCAATAAAACCACAACTGCTCAACTGAAAATGATTAGTCTTTGTTTTATAGGGTAGAAATAGACGATAAAAACCAAATTTAAAATCAAATTTAGCAAAAAATGGGCCCATCTTACACCCTAGGCTGAAATGAGGCCACCAGAGGTCACAAGAGTTCATTGATCTTTGGTGACCTACTTGACCCAAGTTGTCCTTTAGGAAAGTGACAAAAGCTCACCAAGTGTTTTACTATGCTTCAGGCATCATCTGCAATTCAACTCGTTACCAAACCACCGAGTAAGTCGAGGCGCGGTGCATCATAATAGCGCCACAAACATGCATGCAGTTAGGTCGAGGCTTCACCTGACCTTATTGAACAACTGAGTCATTTGTGGTGTCTATGTGCTCGACATGTAAGTAGTCATCTTCGGATGCTATTTAAGTGAAAATTACCACTCCAATGTCTTTTTCAGTCTCACCTCCATCTCGGCTAACCTACCATAACTTCTGATCACCTCAATATTGACTCAAGTTTTAAAATAAATTTGTTCATACGACATAGCTTGATGAATCATCTTTGCCGGTACTTTATTTTGTTCTGTGCGACGCACAAAACAGAATGGCTCGGGGATATTCATATCGGCGATTTTCCTCCGGTCGGGCGAAGGGCAATTTGAGACGCGGTCTGGTGCGGATTAAACTGGCCAGAAGGTAATTTTTTGTTGACGGCTTGCGAGATGCCACGTCTTTTCTCCTTTTCAATGATGAGAATTCTTGTCTGTGATTATAAATCGCCACGTTTGGCAGTAATAGCGCAGCAAATAATGATAATGATATCTGTGTCCTAATTGACGTGACCTTGACCCCCGGAAAACAAGAGCACTTACTATAGTGATTAAGCAACTTTGAAACCAGTTTGGTACAAAAGCATGACTTTCAGGCCAAAATGGTAAAAAAAAACTGCTACAATGGTAGCGAAGACAGTACATAATGTGACACTCTCTTTCTCGGTGGTCTGAAGGACCAGCTGGTCCGATAAGCGGAAGGAGTCAAAACAAGCATTATTCAAATCAGAACGAGTCCAGATGCATGCTCATTTTTTTATTTTGTTGCTTTAGCTTAACTCTTGGTCAGAAAAGAAATGAATAGAGGGTGGCAAACCGTCCAGGCGCATTCCTTACGTCCGGTGAGGTTCAAAGCTTTTATTTCATAAACGACTACGCAGACAAGGACCAGACGTCCTTGTGTTGCTGATCAACTTAGGCATTGATAACATAATACTGAGGCATCAGTTGAGCATCTCGGAAATCTATCTAGCTCCTTCGGTATCCGCGCTCCATCCTAGTACTTGAGATATGGAAATCTGAACCGCGCACCGGCAGGTATGGACTTGCACACGTACCTCAAAATTTTTAAAACAACCAACGGATGAAGCAGGCAAAAACGGTCCTGAGGCAAGCGCTAAGCTCCACAACAGTGTTTCGCCGTGAATGGCAAATGTCTCGTGGTTCACAATGCCGGACATAATCACACACACGTTTTTGGACCATGCCAGACAGCGGTCCAATCCAGGAAGCGACGTGTTGATCATCTCTAAAAAACCTAACGCTTAAACCTTTGCGGTCAAAACCATGAAGGTTATCGTTCGATATTCCACCCATCGCCAATCATGACGACCATTTCCAGAAATTGAGCCACGAAGACGTCATTCATTGCCATGCTGCGCGGGCCGGCGCGTCACCCCTTTCCCGGGAGACAAGGACGAGCACGCGGGAAATGCCGCAGCGCCTTGGGCTGGCCGGGCCGCGGCCGCGTTCCGTAATTGGCGGCTGCTCGCCGGCCGGGCCGGGCCGGGCCGTCCAGGGACCGTCCGACCAGCGGCGGCGCTCTCTAGCCGGCCAGTCGAGGGCCGTGCCGGTGCCAGCAGCGGCAGCGATGCTGCGCGTCCTCCAAATCGTGCTCGTGCTCGGCGTCGGCGTCAGCCATGCCGGACCTCAAGGTAAGCGTCTGAGGACTGCCGAGCCGGCGGGCCGGAGCCGGACAGGGTTCGGGGCGAGCGGGTGCCGTGGGTGTGGTGTGCGAGGCTCTCGAGAGAGGACGACTTCTGTCGGCCGCCGCACTTGTTGGTTAAAGGTGCGCGAGTGCTGCAGGCCGCGCGCACGCCGCTCCCGACTGTTTACAGTGGCCGAGGCTCTGCGGGATGGCCTGTGGCACGCACGTCTGGCGTCCACTGAGCCCCGTACTGCGCAGCTTTTGGGACGGCTGCCAGTGGCGCCATTTGCAAGTTCACTGCGGACAGTCGCCTTGTTGCGTATGCGAAACACACACGTGCCCGTCGGGTGCCTCGATTCGGGGCTCTTCGCCAGCCGTCTGGCCCTTAACCACTCCCCTTTTTGCGCGTGACTGGGCGAATTCCGTCACGGTAGCCGAGTGGGTAAACAGCCGGACAAAGAAACAGGCGTGCTGGCCTCCAGCCTCTGAATGGGGCTTCGTTTTGCGTGTTCGTAGGAGAAAAGGAATGATTTACTGGCCTCGCGATAGCACGGAACGGCAGGGCGCGGGAGTCTCGTCCGTCACTGGTGGGTTCAACGTAGGGTGGAGTAATGGCGTATTTTGAAGCGCTGCGGTCGAGGCGTGCTTATCAACCGGTGCTTAGCACTGGGCCTGACTCCAGGGTGGTTCGGCTTTAGATGTAGAAGGCAGATTTTACTCTAAAGAAAAAATTGAGCGATTAAGTTTGTGCGTCCCGAATCCATGCATTCGAGATGTGTGATACTGCATCGAACCGCAAGATAACTCAACCTTGTGAATCGTCAGAAGACTGGACGTGCGGGCGACAGGGTCATCCGCTCAGAAGGACGGGGTGATTAAACCGCATTCCAGTCTCTTCAGAAGTTCTAATAAAATTGAAAATGGTCTTTGTGTGCCATAACCGCAGCCATTGCACCGACGGGCCTGCGGCTCGTCAAGAAGCTCGCCGCCGAAGTCCTCACAGGATGCAGGTTTAATGTCGCTTGAAAGTTTTGTCTGCTGCAGAAGCTTATCTTGAAAGTTTACATATGTGTGAGGATAACGGCACTTGGCATTATTCGGATGGATGTATAATGAATTCGTCTTTTTTATTTCTCTTCGTGCCTTGGATCTCCTTCAACGCGTTGCTCGTCATTGGACGTACTTCCCGGAGAAAATCGGTGAAATGATTTCCTCCGCTGAGCCCGCGGACGCGGCTGAAGGTCCGTTTTATCGCCGGAACACGGGCACTGGCTCCGGCGGGAAACACGAAGGCCACTGGCTGGTTCTGATGCCTGTCGAACCGGAACAGCCGCTGGCCGCCGCCGCCGAACTGGCCATCTGAATTTCCGCTGGCTCAGTTCTGCTGAGGGATCGCTGGGGGCCGTTACATGGCGTGACCGTCGGCCGACCTTAACATGACCGCTCGATGACGGCCTCTGGATGAACGTTTCACGGCCAACGAGCGAAGTCGTCCGCCGACCTCTGGGTGGCCGCCGGCTGGTCGCTCTGTGACCGGAGCACGAAAGCGCGGAGTGGCCGCTGGATGAAGAGATCCTCGTTCGACGTCTGGTTGGCCGGTAAACGACCTGTTGACAGCACACCGGCTACATGCAAACCTCCGGCTGGAGCAGCTCTGTCGTCAGAGGTCGGGGTAGAACGCTGATGCGGATGACGTCCGTCAGCCGGTATGTCTGACGTCCGAGGCTGGCAGCGAGGTCAGAGGTCCAGGTAGAGAGCTGATGTGCATGACGTCCGTCAGCTGGCAGGTCTGCCGTCCCAGGCTGGCAGCGAGGTCAACGAGACGCTACCACGAGACTCTCAGTGGAATCGCCGTGAAGGTCACTGGATACTGTGCAGGGTCGTTACGCGGAACGGCTGCGACTCCGCTGCTCTCACTCTCACAGGCTGGGTGGTTGGGGAGCCTGCGGTGTGGTAACCCTACGGTGAAAGATAACGTGGCCTTGCCATTGTCGCACTTTGAGGGCGGACTACGACTGGTTTTTGGTGGTGGTTTCGGCTCGGCCGTGACAACAACACTGACGTCACGGGAACTCCGCGACGAGTGTCACCGTGACGCTGCTGTGACTTATCGTTAAGGGGACGTCGCCGACGATTGCTGCCACGCGAGCTGTGGGCCGTTACGTTTACCTTTCCCAACAGGTCTCGTGGACTTCTCTAAATGTCGCAGTAAGATTCCCTAGGGATCAGAAACACGCCCACAATATTGTTTACCTCGCTGTGTTCCAGGAAACCAGCTTAAATACAGGGTTCAAGAAGCCTCTACCTCTTAGCTTATTAATCCTCCGCATTGAAATGCCATCCGCAAACTGCGATTTCTGAAGGATCACCGGATGCAAATGACCTATTCCTTATATCTGTAAGGCATCTGCTGTTTCGAAGAAATAATTTTGAAATCAGTGTGTCATCACTGTCCTTGCTATTTGCGGGGATTCATGCTCTTTCTTGGTGCTGCTTTTGAATTCGAGTATTCCTACCTCACTAGGATTTACTTGGCATTACTCCCTCACTTAGATTTACTGAAACAATTCCCGAATTCATTGTGCTGCCTCAACCCACCACGGCTCCCAGTATGCAGACCGCTGCAGGAATTCACAGCGGTCTCAGTGAAGACCGGTTCACTGCTGGCATGTTCGCTGGCAACCCTCCCCCGACGCAGATGCGATGCAAATGGCTAACGTCACTCCCGGCCGGCCAGTATGGGCAGAAAGGATGTAACTGTCAACTGGGAATTTCCAGCTTTTTCTGACTTCGTGGCATTCTGGTTAACGTCTCCCAGTGAATCCGGCATAACCTTTTCAGTTATTCATAAGTTGCCGTGCACCGTGACTTCTGTGAAAACGCGCATGTCACGCAGGCCCTCGTTCCACGTTTCACGCCACACATGTCATTTGTCACGTTTCAGCGCCGAAGTACAATCACAGACCCACCAGATCTGTAACCGACCTTTACTTGGCTGACGTAACGCGGGAATTATGAGCGATCCGAGAGACGTAGTTGCACTGTGGGTTCGTCGTAATGAACCAAGGCTAGAAAAAAAACACCGCAGCGAGTTTTCCTTTCGTCCGGCTGTGTTAGGCTGCTGGAACTGAATGATGTTCCAGTTTACAGCACAGCGTCTCGACCAAGCACTCCAGAAGTTTCAGTGCAGTTGGTAATAGGGGATCGCCTTTTCGGAAACACAGGTGGACGCTTTAAATCTCAGCAATAAAGCTGCGGCATCACGACAGACGATCATTGTGTGACTGGAATCCAGTCAGTCGTTCCTTTTTGTGCGCAGCGGTCGAACTTCGCCACATCTTGCAGGTTGAATTGCTGTGGAGACGAGGAATGTGACGGCCTTTACTCCTGGCCGCACGATGACTCCAGCAAGCATGCTCCGGAGACGGAAAACTTATGAGCTCTGGCGTACGGCGTCAGTTTACTGCCCCACGAATATAATTACGTATGCTTGACCTAAACCATAAGTCTAGGAATGTTTACGTTGAAAAGCTTCTCAATGTATGGAACAACTCACATGTCGTAGTCGTCCTTGTACCGCACATCTGGGTCATGGCTGGTATTTAGATGATGACGTCATGTTTCATCCTGTCACCACAGTTCGTCGCCGTATATTTTGGTCTTCATCATACATTCATACCTTTTGTTACCTATAGCCTACAATAAAAGCACTGGTTTATTTTCGGTCGAACTCACGTAATCAAGTCTTAGCTTGTATGTGATCCACGAAGTTGTCAAATCGTGTCCTGTTCTGTTTTGCCGTTGCTTCTCGATTTCCATTAGGTCGTTGTGTTTTTAGACCATCCTTCCCAGGTGATTAGGGACGGGAATCGTCGTCCCTGAAGACTGCCCTCCGTCAACACGGTTGCTTCCAGCCGAGGCCTTTGTCGCCTTCCTGCCTCTGGTGCGCTGTTTTCTGGGCGGACGGGCCGCCCGCGTGCGCACCAGCACACCATGTCGTGCGCACTGCGCGGTGCCGCTTCCGCTGATAAATGCGCGTTCGAGGACGTTCCCATCACAGCGAGACCAGTGGATCGTCCAACAGGGATGCCTGCAGACGTCGGTGAATGTTGCAAAAAAATTGCTGCAGCCCATGTGACATGCGTCATATAAGCCACAACATTTTGTTAAATGATGTTGTTTCATAAATTGGATCACATTGGTTTCATGGGTTGATGGTAGGGATCAAATCCTTTGCGAAGGTTAGCTTGCTGCATAAACTTCGACCCCTACGCCCGATCGCGCAATTCCACATAACTGCTGATTTTGGTGACGAAAGTTTTACGCGACGCCAAGGGTGCGACACGACCGTGTGGTAGTCATCTTGACCCTATGTTGGCCAGTTCTACATGACCCTTGGGCCAAATAACAAGCGCCTGAGTGACTTAAACCTTTCTTGCCAAGACGCGGAGACCAGCGCGCATCAGCTGAGCTACCGATATATTTACGTAACTGGCAGCTGTTTTTAGTCCTTGATAGTTATTTAGCGACTGCATGCCTTCGCCGGCAAGGCTATCACCCCACCAACGGGAATGCGGCGCTTTTAACAGGCAACCAAACTTATGTCCGATTCCGAATCGAACCGAATCAACACTGAATCAGTTGAGGAATTTTTCACTCGTGCTGTGAACAAGAATCCTAATCGATTCGTTTAAAACCTACAGTGTATCAGAATAAAAATTGAATCACATACTTGTCCGAAGAATCAGCCGTGAATCGATTCACCAAAAGCTTTACAGAGCGCAGTAACAAATGAAACAGGTTGACTTTTTAAATTTTTACATTTTTCGCGTTTTTTTAGTTTAATAGCAATATATATATATATATATATATATATATATATATATCCCTCTACTTAGGAGCGACGTTCTTTCTCTGCATTGATCATTGAAGATCACGGCATAATGTGCTCGCACCAGGTCGTAGACTGCAGTGGGTAAGTTGCATCGTTATGACTGTGACAGCACCATCAGGACGGCTGACCATGCACCTGAGAGACGGTGAAACCGGGGAAAACATGACGCGAAAAACACAAACAAGACATCACGATACAGATCATCACCGACAGCACCACAGGCGTTCAGTCTTGTGATGATTGTTGTCGCTTAACTGTTCTCGAGGCCCTGTACATACGCGACCGCAACCCGAGCCTCAACGAACAACGGAAATCATGTGCGACCCTTTCCTGTATTATGCCTGACTGTTCTGCTCTCTCATTGTGAGATCAGTTTTGCTTTTTGCATGCGCCTTGAATTGTTGGTCGTGAAAGCGTCGATTTGGCGTTTCGCTGCGCACTGCATATTTACCTGACCATGGAGAAAGGATCTCCGAAACATTTCGATTTTAAATAAGTGCCTTTTCAACCTTATCTTTCCATTATGCATGACAAACTTAAGAAGTCTTATTTATAAGCTTCCTCTGGAAAGGAAAAATCTGATCAGAGATGAGGGGAGAAACGAGAAGAAGTGAGCGTTTTGAATCGCTCCACATTAGGGATCGATTCCGTTCCATTCCGTTCCGTTCCGCTCCACATTAGGGAGCGATTCTGTTCCATTCCGTCGCTCAATAAGCAAATAAAGTCGTGCGCCACTTCCACATTATGGGGATGAGAAAAGTTGTCCAGACAACAGGAAGAGAGTATTGTATGTTATAGACTGTGCTGCTGTATTTCTGTTTTGTCGTCATGTTTGTTACCATCTCCGTCCTGAATCACAAGGGCCAATGTAAATCAGTCATGTGTTTGAGTGTGATTTATCCTTAACAAAATCTTGCATCCAATTTGTTTGATCTGCTAAGACCTATTTTATGCTTCTTCTGAACATGGGAATAGTTTTTCTTCGAAACTTATACGCATATATATATATATATATATATATATATATATAAGCGCCCGTCAGTTTCACCCCGCCTTCGGCATGGGGGCCGGCGGCGCTGTGACGCAGAAATCATTGTATCTTTAACTCGACGTTTCCTCAAAAGTATTGAACAAATCAGAGAAACGACGTGTGTTGGTACCTGCGGACATTTATCTGTTCGTTGGTACATATGTTCAGACGCTATTAATCACAGCTATGAAAAACCTGTATAGGGCCTAAATTGCTTCACTTAAATATTCTCCAAAAGGGAAAAGCAAGCAAAGTTCCGAGCGCTACGTGTCACGAGCTTTGCAGTGATATGTGTATTTTTTTATCGTGCCGCAAATCGTTGACGATTGAGGGGGTAGGCTGTGAACAGCAATCCCCAGTCGGCCGTACATGGCGCCGACCGGTAGTCGGGTATTGCACGCTCATACATACACACACACACACACGCACGCACGCATATATATATATATATATATATATATATATATATATACATATATATATATACATAATATATATATGTGTGTATGCCAATATACGAAATTACTCGTATATCAAAGTTTCGGAAATATCATTTGCCATCTGCAGAATACTCTACTTCGTAGTGTAGTGCAGTGTTTTTGTTCAGGACATATGGACGGAACAATCGTTGTTACTGAATGCAATCAGTTCACGTCTGTTTCAGGATCCAAGCTGAATCGATTCCCTTCTTAAAAAAATGCACGCAGTCTGAATCAGTCGATTCCCCGCCATGAAAATGTGAAAGCAAATTGAATGAAAAATGGATGACGAATGAATGCATGAATGAATGATTGCATGAATGAATGGGTATATGAATGGATATGATTGTGACTATGATTACGGTTATGATTTAATGGTGAAAGATGAAGGATGATAAATGAAATGATAATGAATGAAATGACGCGTGATGTGCTGAAACGTAGCAAAATGGCAAATGAAAGAAATGAATGGAAATATGAAAACCGAAGAAAACGAGAAGAAATCGATTCTGTTCAGGTGAATCGGGCACAAGCTTGCAGGCAACGTTCAGAACTTACCCAATGCAGCGCGACACACAGCACACAAGCGCGAAGTGAAAAGGTCGACGCCGAACCGTGGCCTGCGGGCCAGTGTACGAGCTCCAAACAATTGTTGCGATTTCCCATTTGCGTAAAGATCTATTTCCAGACGTTCGTCGATTACGCGGAACTTTGTGCTAATTTACAGATTTTCTTGCAGATTTCCTAGTCCGTTGTGAATAAAGATGAACTCGTGCTTATGCCTACAGTGGTTTGTCGAAAAGGATGTGCTATGCCCGGAGGCCGTAAGTCCAATATTACGTTCTGTTGGTATCAAATGTCAAAATACAGGGCAAATATACCACTGTACCACTATCAGGATAATCATATATCTAGTGAGTGAAATCAAACTGTACGTTTAAGTCGACATTTCATCTGTGTGCTGGGAAACTCATTTTAGTTATGAAACCTAGTGCGGGATTTTCTGGCCTCGTGCGTGTTCGTCTGCCGCCGCGCCGTTGAGCTAACGACAGCCGGTTATGTAATGACGCCTGGAGGGCTTTCAGTATTCCATGGAATTAGGGTCTACTGTCAGGAAGGTCAGACATGAAAAAATTGCCGCTGTATCAAAAAGTCTAGGATTCCTTGTACTGCTCGTCACCTTCGACTTATAAAGGGAAGACACTTCCTACCGTCTGTCTTGGGGAGCAATAGACGGATTTTGGTGATTGGAACGACCCTTAAGAGCATATGACCCGACAGAATTAGGGGAGGGGCTTTCCATTAGCGATTATGGCAGTTAAAATGTTGCATCAGACTGTTTAATTTTACCATGAAAAATGTTAATGTTATAATAGATGAACAATCTCAACTGCAACATCGGTTGACCGTGACAACGTCTGGAAACGTTTCTGAGCAATTTAAGCTGTTACCTGAACTTGAATCTTGACTTGGCTGAATATTTCGGAAACAATTTCAAAATGTGTTTCGTGGTCCCTTCAGTCATTGCTGCTCCTTGCGCTACGGGCTCATTTATGTTTTAAAGAGAATCGACATCATCGCAAAGGAAACCACCATTTGACTGTTTCTGGCTTACATAGGGCCAGGTGTATCCTGCGTGCGGAGGCGTGGGCGTAACGGGCCCGGGGAGCTGGGGTCCCTTCATCTATAGCGATCATCATGGTAACAGTCTCGATAATCGGCAGTGTAGGCCATCGTCATGAAATGGTGAACGGTTTGGCCTCATCTGCAGGTATGTCTTCCATTCGTTATGGCCATGTAATCGCGCTGGGTCCCTCATGGAAGTCCTGGCTATCTGCGTGCTTTTACAACCTTATCTTTATTCTTACATTCATGACGTGCCTGGCGATGCCCTTGCAAACCATCTCCTGAGGCAAGGGAAAACAGTAGTACAAACCATACTTCATAACACCGATCTGTGATTTAGGTCATGGCGTTTTCAATGTCTGACTTGCATTTTGAAACAAGTCATTGTGGTGTTTCGTAGAGCTGGTTAAAATCTGAGCCCGCCGCCTTTTGTAGTGCCGAGCACATGAGTGGAGAATTGTTTTGAAAGTTGGTGTGGCATGGTTAAGCTGGCTAGTTCTATACACCCATTTTTGCCCCACATTTTCTCAACTGATTTCAAACACTCCATTTCGAATTTTGAGGGAAATGACTTCAAAGAAAAATTGCGTCTCCGCCAGTTACAAACTGCCAATTTTGCCAGTTTACAAACTGCCAGTTTTAAGATCTCATTGTGGTTTTGGGACAGAAATACCTTGAAAGGCACTGGAATGGAGATGTGGCATGCCTTAAAACTCATTATCAATCAGTCAGACTGGACTGGAGGGCTCTGTGTGGCATTGCTCCGTAATCTGTATGTTTTTGTAATTTATTTTTAATTTTGCACTTCATAATTTTGCAAAGGAGTGAAATTCAGGGCATGGATGGTTCCCTTCCACACCCAAGTTTGGAGACACTCACTGTCAAAAGTTGGTGTGGCATGCCACACCAGCTTTTGAAGCTGGTGTGGCGGAGGCCATTCACGGAGGCCACACCACACACTCGTCCCTCCGCGTTACCCGCCCATGGCCGAACATATGTCCCAAGAACAGGTGGCAGTCAGGTGTTCGTCCAGTCACTGAAGTATTAAGAAAGGCCAAAGGGCTCTTTGTTATCAAGGTATGTAAGGTTTTCATCCGTCTGACGTCCGATGCTATCACATTTTAGCATTGTTGAGGACGAGGACGTGATGGCGTGTTTCGCTGTCGCATCTCTGTACTGATCTCTTGCGTTGGCGGCCCAGAGCACAAATCGCCGGCGAATTGCACCAGCTCGGTGCCGGCTCTCCTGTGTCCGGTCGGTTCTGCACGGGACACGGGGCTGCAGCAGCGGCGGCGGCGCGAAACGGCCGCCGCCAGCTCCCGGCAGCCGCTCTGACGCCAGCCGCCCCGGGTGCGGGGATTTCCGCACGGTTTTCCCTGGTAAACAGGCGGCGGCGGTGCGGCGCGCCGCCGACAGATGGCAGGGCGAGCGGCGGCCTCGACCTGGCGCCGGCGGCCGGCGGCCGGTAGCGGGCCACGGGTCCGGCCGGCCCGTGTCGCCGCCGAGGCGCGTCCGCGGACCGCGAGCACCAGGTCTCAAGCGTGCACGGTTTGGGGCGGCCAGCAGCCGCGATGGCCCGGAGATTACGCAAACCGGTTTGGAGAGTCGGTCGAGCTGCGCGGTGATCCGATCCGGCTCCGGCCCGGCTCGGAGATGACCATGGAGCGCGGCCGGCCTCCATTGTCTGCTCATCCTCACCTCAGGGGTCGGCCCGCGAGCCAGAGCAATCACTGCGCCGTGCCAACTCATCTACACTGTTTTACGTGATATGTTCCTCATCGCACTAGAAGAGCAGATTTCCTAGGAACATGATAAATTGCTCGTCATATCGCAAACGACACGTCGTAAACATGTCAATATCTTTGGCATGTGGTGCGTTTTCTAAAGATTTTCTGCGCTCAGGTACTGAGGTACTCAGGTACTACAAGTACTAACGGGAAGGCCACAAATACTGCGTAATTATGTTAGTTTGCACAAAGATTGCTGGAATGCGCAGAGTTATTTGAAACTTGAGTTTGAATACGTGGAAATCCCCGAAAAGAATCTAGTAGGGAATGTTATGTTTAGGTCCCTACAGTAGTTAAGCTAGGCATTTAGATAAAGTTTTCAAGGCTGTCTTGGCAGCTTCGTTGGACACCCACGATTTTTTTTTGTAAAATCTCGCGGGAGACTGTTGGTCAGAACTATGATTTCTAATAGCTGAGAAGTCGTGCGATTGGCCGGACTATGGGGTTGTGTGCCGACATCAGTGCATGACCATTGGGACGGACATGACTGCGCGCTGTCTTGTGGCTTGTTACGTAAAGGACTGGCTGCGGCCGCCCTCGACCTCAGTTTGGCGCCATGGCCTTCCTGGGTGGCCACTGAAGACGGCCATTTTTGAAGGGACTCTGGGGCTTTGAGAGGTGGCAAATCTCAGGGCCGGTGTCAAAGGCTCATAACGTGGCATGGAATATACCGGGCGTCCCAAAAGCAAGGAAACACTTTAAAGCCGCACATATCAGTTTGTATTCAGCCGAGACAAATAAGACCCCTCACTGCAGTCAGAAAACGCGGTATTTTTACATGGACAACTACACATTCACTTCAAAGTAACAGCGTATGTGCGATATCAGTTCTGAGTAACACAAAGCAAACGCGGTTATCATTTTGTCTGGACATGCGCTCCACGGTGTTGCAGGCATGTCTTGATTCTGTTTGATAACTCTTCAGTAACATGTTAGCAGGCCTCCTTGGAGATGGATGCTACGTCCGCCTCCACAGCTGCCTTTAGGTCCCGCACTGTCCTTGGCATCGCTTTGAAAATCTGGCCTCTGGCGCGACCCCAGACAAAAGGTCCAGAGGTCTGAGATCTGATGAATGAGGCATCCGGATGTTGGCGGTCTTGAATGAGATTACTCTTTCTCCAGACGTCTCGCAGAGCAGGGGTCTTGTTGCAGTCGTTGTGTGGGATGGCGCGCCGTCTTGTTGGAACCACTCCGAAGAGAAGCAGCTCTTGTGCGACGACGGAGGCAGACGCCAAACTTGCGGATGATCTCGCAGCAACGAGTCTGGGTCACCGTCACGGTTTCTCCATCGTCGTTCTCGGACCGAAAAGGCCCGACAATGCCTCGTGAGCTCATAACGACCCACGCCGTATATCTCTTGCTGTGTGGCTTCAGCTCCACTGCGTGGTCCTCGGGGTAGGTCCTGCTCCAGCGTCGGTAATTTTGCCTTTGAGACACCGTTGAGACAAAAAAATGAGCTTCGTTTGAGAACCAGACTTGTGTGATCTACTCGCTGTTCTGGTGCATCTTGTCCTCGAACCAATGGCCCATATTGATCCTGGCCGTCTAGTCATCATCGTTCAGGGGGTTCTGAACGTGTGGTTTGTATGCACGGAGGGTGACGTTTTCCTTCAAAATGCGATGGACCTTCGTCTTCGACATTCCAAGTCCCTGTGAACGTCGACGACAGGGGTCTTTGGGAATCGACCTCCACGGACACCTTCACCAAGTCAGTAAGTCAGTGTTGTCCCCAGACCGAAGCGATGGCCTGCCAGCTCTGGGAAGATGGAGCACAGACCCGTGCTCCTGAAACTTTCGCACTACACCCAGAATGCACATCCTGGTCCGTGCGTTTAACCTCTTAAGCTCTCCGCGGAAGAGGCGTGTAGCAACAGTTACCGAATTTGTTTAAAAGTAAAATCCGGTCATGTCAATTCTTTCAGATGATGTGAGGTATGTTGTAACTAGGAGTCGGTAAATTTGGCACTGAAAGAATCTCTCCGATTTTTAGAACACGACGGAACGTCATCTTTTTTATTTCGGCTATGCATTTTCACGTGCGACGTATTTTAAAGCGTATCCTTACTTTTGGGACACCATGTACTCGTAATGGTTTGGGCGCGTATTGGACTCTGAACCTTCATAGGACAAGTCATATTACTGACATGAGCATCCATCTTAAACCCCAGCTTTCAATGAATGCGGTACCCCGGTCATGTAAGTTGGCATGTATAAGAAAATTCCACGTATTTATGTAAAGATGGGTCGAGCATGGCCGTTATTGCAATGTGTGTTCAGCGTTTTTTTTTATTTTTTGCGCGTACATTGTGTGTTTCCTCCTATATTTTTACGTTACGACACGTCCTGGAAAAGAATGTCAGACGCGAATGTACCCGCTGATGCGTTTATCTCCGGTTCTATTGCAGGTTTCCGTTTCGGATTTCCGCAACAAACGCCAGGTACCAATCAGAACCGGTTTCCCGGATTCCAAGGATTCGGTTTTGGTAACTATCTTCTCTTAGCCTACTCGCTGCGTAGCGCGCGCTTTGTGAGGACAGCAGGCGGCCAGCGCTGTCGCTGCTGACCGGCTGGGTGGCAGCGGCTGCCCGGCTCGGCGACTACGGCCTGTTCGGGCGGCTTGCGGCGCCCTTGGCTCTGCACTGCAGCTGGAAAGTCACGGCGGACAAGGGCTGCGCGCACGCGTGCGTCCGATCAACGGGCGATTTCGTCACGTCGAGCGACTCTCGTCTGTCGGACTGGCTCGGGACTCAGTTTTGCAAGCATGCGCTGCTGCTTGGGTTATTTGTGCATGCAGGAGGGGAAAAGGTGCAGGAGCTTCACAGGCCATTGTACTTACTGTCAGCTAGGTGGAGATGACCCCAGCCATTTGAACGGTGGTTGGAAAAAACGTGAACTTAGTTTCGGTTCGAAGAGGGTGCAAGGTGTCTGAAGAAAACCGTGCATGTTCCGCGCATTTTAAATAGGCAGGCATGGTTTATAGCGGAGCATTGACGGCTCCCATTAAATACAGTTATAGTCTCAACGGATTACTTTGAAGCGATCTTACAAATTCTGGCTTATCTCAAGGCTGCTTAACTGTCACCTTTTACTAAAGTTTGAGTGAAACAGTGGGGACTTCCGCATGTCGCAGTACTGCACGCAGCAACTCATGTTGCCAAAAGCACCGGCTCTCTTTTCCACTGGAGAACAGAACCGAACCATTTAAAAGCACGCCACGGTTTGTTTTTATTGGAATGATTAGTCAGGCATGTCCACACAGGACACTGTTTACAGATAAATCTGTTGTTTTAACACGCACAGTGGACAGGGGTGAGAACACTTTTGTGTCCTCCCCATCTGTTTTTGTTAAAAATCTCGAGAACGGATCGGAGCTGGTCGGTGCTACTTTGTGACATTGATGGCAATGTAATAATTCGTCGATTGACGCAAAAATCAAAAGCGTGCAGGAATTCTTTTTTAAGTTTGAAGCAGGGGCGCAGCCAGGGTTTTCTTAAGGGGGGGGGGCGGAGCTCAGCGTGAGCTGAAATTATGTAAAAACTGCCTGCCGGACTGGCGATGTGCAATGGTTTCCACCAAAAATGCGGAATGGGGGGGGGGGCGGCCCCCGGCCCCCACTGGCTGCGCCTGTGGTTTGAAGCATTTGGAGTCAAACAAACATAACGAAAATAATGGCTGTCGTTTACAAATGGGAACTTTACGAAAGGACTAGAGTTCTACGTAAGATTACCGTTTGAACATTATGAGCCAACATCATTCGGGAATAACTAATGGATGTACCAAGACCAAAAACTAGTGTCAGTGAGGGCCAAGGTCGTGAAAGGTCAGGGTCAACTAGCTAGTGGTCTGATCCAGATTTGCCTTGCAACATGTAGGTTTGCCTGATATATTCATTTAAAGACCTTAATAAAAACACATTTGCGCATATTAATACGCCTATATATACCAGGGTTAATGAAGGTCAAGGTGATCAAAGGTCATGATCAAACAGCTTGTGACTTGACCCAGGTTTGTTTTGCACCATGTCCATTTGTATGAAGTATGCAGTCAAAAATCCTAATAAAACCACGTTTGGGAGATTGATACGCATATATATATATATATATATATATATATATATATATATATAAATACTTGGGCAGAATGTTTTTTTGACACAAGTTTTATTGAACACTAGGGCATACTTTGCTTTAGTTAGCTTTTAGTTGTTTTTTTCCGATGTCTTGAACTATACGTTTCAGTTCTTCTCTCAGTTCGTGTAAAACTGAGCCAAATGTACACATTTAATATGACATTGGTATGACATTAGTATGACAGTTTGTGGCAACCGTGAAGAGAACGTGTAACGTGTTTTTTTCAAACCTAGGTGTAATCGAAATGCAGTGTCGCTGTGTAATTTTGAAAATGGATAGTGCTTTATCCGAAACGTTAAATAAAACCCACCAAGAGTAATGTCATACTAAATGTGCACATTCGGCCCAGTGTTACACGAACTTGAATGATGAACTGATATATATATATATATATATATATATATATATATATATATATATATATATATAGATACGTACATACATACATATACACGTATATCTATCTATGGATGTATATATTTATATAGGATTTTTACATTTTGCAACAATCAAATGATGTAACTGAGTTTATTATAACGAAATAACTTAAGCGCAAACAATTGACATAAATCTTACTTTGGGACAAAAACTTCACCCAAGGCCAGTGACCTTGTCTCACTTCTTTTGCCTTGCGGAGGTCAGTAAACGCTGGAAGTGATCAGATATACCGATGCTGGCTATCTTTACTGAGAAAGCCCTAAAATATGCGTTTGGGGCCCTTATTTAAACACAAGCTTCACCGGTATCTCTGCTGCTCAAAAGCTGATCTGCAAAAAAATGGAGCCATAGGTCAGTGGCCTGACATGACCTCGACCCAAAATCCTCAGTCAGTACGCCAAATGAATGTAAATTATCGTATGCCACGTTTCAACGCTGTAACACGCACCCCTTTCCCGTTTCGTTCGAAACGCCGTACGAAATGGCCTGCACGGGCCGAAAAAGAATCTGAAGTTGACCTTTTCGACCCCATTTGGCTTTGAAGATATTAATCTAGGGTTACTAAAATTGCACATTATTTAAGTATTTACCGACCTACCCAATGCGCAAAAATTCGCGTTTCTAGCTGTTTCCGTTTCTGAGATCGGAGGGCGCACATTTGTGCCCCCTCTTCCAATGCGCGATAACGCGGAACCCGCTTCCACTGCGCGTGTTAAAAATGGTAGTACATCAGCAGATCTGACCTTTCGTGATTGATTGCAGGAATTGTTTCATTCACTCGCCAAAAACTGATATAGACTGTGATTAGGCCAGAACACTAAAAGGTTGCACTAAGGAGCAGATCCACCAGACTACAAAAATACCGGGAACATAGTTTTTTAATTACATAGAGATGTCAGCCGTAGTTTGACACTAATGTCAAAAGATCCTGCGTTCTTAAGCAAGTAAACTCTCATGTCAGTCACGCACTTACATTATTATCGAACAGTGACCAAGGACACCGAGTTATGCCAGGTCCAGACACACACGGCAGCGAGCAGTCCTTCGTCGACTCACCACGACCATGACCGACAAGTTCCAACTTCCTCAGGCCCAAATCGGCAGGGCGGCGGCCAACAGCAGCAGCAGCAGCAGCAGCAGTCTAACCCCTTTGGCCAGCTGCTGAACCAGTTTGGCCAGGCCCTCGGCGGTTCCGTGACCCAAAGGCCGGATGGCCAGTTCGTCATCGATGGTTCGAAGGTGCAGCAGCAGGCCGGCCAGCTCTTAGGCAGCGTGTTTGGCATACGGCCCGGCCAAGGCCAGGGTCAAGGCCAAGGGCAAGGACAGAATCAGAACAACCAAGGAAATCAAGGTAATCAAGGTGAGGAATGCAAACGTTTACCATATCCGTCATACGTCAACCATACATATGAAATGTGTTTATGTACTGCTTCATTTCGGCGTTTATTATTCGGTTATCTGTGTTATATTTTTACGGTTTAAACGATGTAGCACAAAATGAAACGCACTGTGATACCCTGTTTATGCAGACGTCATAATGTCATGAGGTCCATTCCGCACTCCAAACTTCTGCAGCTCTGCTTAAAGATCAATTTTCTGGGGAAAGGAACACGACTATGGCCAGTCCTCTTCGGAGAGTTCCGTAAAATACAGACACCTTTGTTGCAATATGTTAAGTCCTAAACTGAGCACTGTAGAAGTGAGCGTTCGTTTTTGGAGTAGGTTTCGGTCATGATGGTGATAGAAATTTAAAATTGAAAACAAAGCTGCAATATGCTTTAGCCCTCATCAGGGACGATGTTGTGAAGTGAACAGAATCAGCATCTCATAACAATAGGGATGTGGTCCTAAACAAAAACAATAAAAAACCTTGATATTTTTGAAAAAATACGAAGAGTTGCGATGGAAGTGCATGTATTTTTCTTCTGAAATATAACTGGTCAAGGAATGCCACGGATTATATAAAAAAAATGTTACAAATCAGCGAGATGATACAAACCAGCAGGCACAGCAGCCTTTCATCCATTTGTCACTCATAGTTCCACGTGCTCTGCACTCGGACTGCTCGCAATCAAAAAAGAAAATACTATTCGCCTTTGTGCCATGTGTAACGTTGTTCACTGAAAACATTCGTGTCATCGCACTGGGCGCTTCAGTCGGACTACCAACGAAAAGCTGATCGAACTGGTCCCACGACTGCTCTAAAATCACGCAACGGCGCGCTTCATGGAGCACAAACGTATACATGTACACACACATATATATATATATATATATATATATATATATATAATGTACATTATTATGTTATTGATATATATATATATAACGTACATTATTATGTTATTGATATATATATATATATATATATATATATATATATATATATATATATATATATATATATATATATATATAATATGTATATATAATATACATATATAATATAATGTATATAATATATATCACTATATATATATATATATATATATATATATATATATATATATATATATATATATATATATATATAGTGATATATATTATATACATTATATTATATATGTATATATATATATTGTATAGATATATTGTGTACATTATTATGTTGATATATATATATATATAAGGATACACATACATCCTCTAGAGAGACAAGCATGTGTGAAGCCGAACGTGCTCCCTGAAGCGCGTCGTTGCGTGTTTTTAGAGCAGTCGTGGGACCAGTTCGATCAGCTTTTCGTTGGTAGTCCGACTGAAGCGCCCAGTGCGATGATACGAATGTTTTCAGTGAACAGCGTTATACGTGGCACAAAGGCGAATAGTATTTTCTCTTTTGATTGCGATCAGTCCGAGTACAGAGCACGTGGAACTATGAGTGACAAACGGATGAAAGGCTGCTGTGCCTGCTAGTTTGCATCATCTCGCTGATTTGTAACATTTTTTTGTATAATCCGTGGCATTCCTTGATCAGTTGTCTTTCAAAAGAAAAATACATGCACTTCCATCGCAAGTCTTCGTATTTTTTCAAAAAGATCAAGGTTTTTTTATTGTTTTTGTTTGGGACCACATCCCTATTGTTATGAGATGTTGATTCTTTTCACTCTTTCACTATTCCTTCCGGCTTTCATCCAAGTTCAACGGCAAACCTGCCGGCAAGAAAGGAAAAATTGCTGCTAGCACATGGTTGTTCAGCTCATGCGATGGGCTTTCCCATGTGGGTGGTTTTCAAGAGAGCAGGAATTCAAGCGACCAGGCAAATTCTGTACATTTAACCCTATTCCCGGCAGGGGGGGGGGGCGGAATCCGCCCCCCTCGGGTTTTTTGCTTGCCAATTGCAGGCTTTTTGACGCAGCTTCACGAAACTTGGTGACTTTTCCTAGCTATTCCTTCTACGCGCCGTGACAAAATTTCGAAATTCTATTTTGCTCAGGGGCGGAGCCAGGCAACGTTTTTGGGAGGCACCTCAGGTCATTTTTGGCCATGTTGAGGGTAAAAGGAAAATGTCTGCCAAAAACAGAGTTTTTAAGATAGAACTTAAAACTTTATATGGATGTATAGCTAAATAGTTGGGCAATGCGCATATGTAATTTCGTTTATCTGAGGTCACTTTACAAGGTCAGGTCAAGGTCAAAAGTCAAAATTTGTTTTTTCGCAATAATTTCGGCGCCGTTTTTTTCAAATGCCAAACCCGGAATATATATGACGTAGAAAGATGCCCTCTACTTGTGTACCAAGTTTCAGCTTGATATCAGGTCAGGTCACGGAGCTATGACCTAAAATGTCAGTGCACGTACCCTATGTCTCAAAAGCCAAAAAATGAATTTTTTGGAATAGAGTGAATTTAATCGATTAAAAACGTTTACAGATAATATTGAATGCACACGACATCATTCCAGGTGACCCCAAGGTCACTGGAGGTCATTTAAGGTCAAAGGTCACAAGTTGATCTGAGAAACGTGTGACCATGACAGTTCCCCCTTTTTTATGTCCCTGGCACCGCCTATGCTAACATTATACAAACATTGTAATGCGATTTGTACTTCTTTAGCATAACATGACTAGCAGAAGCTAAAAAAGTGTTTTTGCCTCTTTTGTTCATTCCGTTATTGGAAAACTAATCCCCCTATTTTTGAAACCCTGTGAACACCCATGAATTTTCTCAAAATTTTAAATTTGCATACCCATGGTAAAAGCCCTATCCATAATCTCTCGATTGATGCCAGTTTCATCGAAATCGGTCCATAAACAACGGAGTTATAAGAAGTCAAAAAGTACCCCCCATTTTGACATTTTTGCCCCCCTGTATCCACAAATTTCAAAATTTTGAAAATTTCTTTTTATCAAAATGTAGTTTACATCACGGCAAATCGATTGCCTTTTGTTGCGATGAAATCGGATAAGTAGTTCTTGAGATCTCAGGGGGGGGGGCCGAATCCGCCCCCCCCTGCCGGGAATCGGCCATACCGTCTAGCCCTCCGGGAATAGGGTTAAGATTCTTTATTTTGATACGCTTGAAAACAGCAAACGTTTCCCTTGCGCTGTTCTGCAGTACAATAGCCCCACTGGTCCTGCGTCATTGTCGGTGTCACTGTGCATGGCGTAGAGGCAGTGCAGATCGGCTGCTGCGGAAAACAATGTGGCGTTTTTGCTGGATGCCTGATGGATGATGCATGTGGGACGAACACGTCGGTTGAGTAACCACTAGCACACAAAAACCACCTGACAAAGTCAACGTCATATGGATCCGGGACACACACACACACGGACCCCGGCACACGACAGACTTTTCACGGGCCTCGGGGTACTGAAATACCGAATTTTGAGCAAACCAATACTTTGTGAATTCTTGGAAAGCGGAAGGGTGAACAGTACCCATTTTATCTCAGAACTGCAACTCGGTTGGAAGTTATTACTTGAAATATGACTGTGTGCATATTACTGTTGAAATGAACATTGCGAAAAAATCGTGGAAACAATGTGCGACTATTGTCACGCCGTAACCGTAAGTCGAGCGGGCCGAAACCTTGTAGAACAAAGTCCGGGTGGTTACATGGCTTATTTATGGCTGAGCGTAAAATACTGCTTCTTGTCTTCCTGCCTTTTCTTGAGAACAAAAAGCTAGCGATACAGTAAGTCAACTCTGTCGAGGTTTGGGAACACGTAGGTGGACACTTAATTCGGGTATCGCTAATTCTTTTAAGTTCCATTTTATATTAGACTTTGACTGTGATTGACAAGCTAGCAGTGAAGGAGAATTATGATTGCAGAAAATGGTAGCTTTGTAACTAATTATGCTCATTAATATTTTTGTGACTCTCACATGCACTGATCGGTAAGGCTGCTTTGTGTTCGGTTGGATGTTTTGTGTGCAGCGCCGCTGCAGAACATATTCGTGTGTTGTCTTTTTTTTGGCTGTATAAATGCCTTGCCATTTTCGCTGCACATGCGTGTTGTTTTGTGTGATTGCCTTGGTGCGTGATGCAATGCATATAGTGCCCTGCCTGCATTTTTTTGTTTCCTGCGTAATCGTGCGTCTCGGCGTTGGAGTGGTCCAGTTAAATGCCAGACATTTAAAGGCCGTGGGACTCCACCAGACCAGGAATTTGACTTGAAAAATTAGCTGTCACGCCTGGTGATTAACCTGACCCGTTTTCCAAGACATGTCCTGAAATGCGTACGTTTTCTGAAGAGGAATCATATTGCATGGGGCCTTTTACAAGGATAGTAAATGACAATCAATAATTCGCAAAATACTGTTGTGCCACGCAGAGGGCATGGAAGTAATACCGCCATATATATACAATTTTTTGTTTGTTTTGCCATGAGTTAGTTCAAAGGTACAAGGAGCACATAAAAGGTACAAATGTGCACTCGCCTGCGTAAAACCAGAAGCATTTCAGTAGTCTGTGTGTTTTAGTATTGGTTTGGTATGTTTCACCGGTTTGTAGAACACATTCCATTGAGCTGTGCGCTCTAGCACGCAGGTAGCGTTGGTAGCCGCCATGTGACAGCTGCCCACCACGGGTACCCCACCCCCGGCGCTGCCGTGAACTAATGTCTCCGGCCGGTGCGGCAGCAGGCGGGGCCGCCGTCACAATGCAGCCGCGCAGCGCGGCGAACATGCCCCAGCCAGTCGGGGCCCGTCCGGCCGTATACCTCGTTCGCACCTTTGGTCGTGTTATAATACTGTATATATGTATTACACGTATACTAATGGTATAGTATTAATAATATAATGGCCATATAAGATAAGACCAATAATAGTAATACCAATGATGTAATGGTCGTATTATATAACATACATAACGTCAATAAATAACACCAAGGAAACTAGAAGAATTAGTCTGAAAAACATTAGCGACATTCTGGGTACAAACATACTGAAAACGTTAAACGATACCAGCGAAGTGAAAATAATAACCAAGAATATAATTTAAAGAATATAGACATGATGACCTTCACAGCCCAATATGTATTGTTTTTTTTTTACTTGCCTTCATGACCTTATAATTTCGTGAGCATTCATTTGTTGTTCCGTACGCTGTACTTTTTCCATCATGTCTCCTATTGTTCCACGTAACCTCCACGTAAAACGAAATCGTATATTGTCTTCAAGAAAAGCGGATAATTAAACCAGTAAGGGTCTTTCGGTGCTTGCGAAAGACTGAAAAGATCGTTGGAAGCGTGGGCCGTTTGCCGAGTCTGACTGTGCGCCTGCTCCAGGCGGCGGTGTGGACGAGTTCGATCCGGAGGACTTGACGGAGGGTAACCGGCGGCGTGAGCTCTGCACCACCGACGACGGCCTGCGCGGCGTCTGCAAGAGGGAGCACCGCTGCGCTGCGGACCGGCTGGCGCTCACCTCCTTCGTGACCTACTGCCAGGGCGGCGGCGGCGGCGGCGGCCGTGGCCGTGGCCGCGGCAGGGGTCGCCGTCGTAAGATCTGTTGCCCCAGGCGCCGACAGGGTAAGGCTGCACATTCGTCCGTGTCTGATGTAGGCTGAACGTGATGTCGGGCCCAGGCACCGGTGTGGTTTGGGGACGTTCACCCTTCTTTTTCGGAGTTTTTTTACAGACGTATTTGTGAAATAAACCCATGCAGTTTAATGGTAAATTTCAGATAAACGTCTTCCCTTCCCGCATCGTGCCCCCCAAAAAGTTCCTAGATACGCGCCTTTTATGGTTTCCTTACTCTCACTGTCCCCTCTCTGTCTTTTTCTTTCTTGTTTTCACTCACTCATTGTCTTTTTATTGCTCTCCCACTTTCTGTTCCTTTTTCTCTCTCGCACCCTTTCTCCCCAGTGTTTTCTGTGTTTGGCATCGATCTGTCTCTTCGTTTTCGTCTAGTTTTTTCCCTGCGGGTCTTTCCGACTGTGTACTTGTCAGGATTTTTCAAGCGATATTTCCTAACGCATTTATTAATAGAATACGTTTTTTTTATTCGTCCTTGATATCAGCTGGTGTAACTGAAATGCAGTTGCACCAACTGAAATCACATCTTAATGTCTCCGGAATTATACTCGATGTACCTGAATTATTTTCATTCATTTCCCATTTAGCCGTCGTTATTGGAACCTGGAAATCTTGTTGCGTATCGCCACAATGACTTGTTTCTGACTGAATCTGTACTGTTGTGTTCATGTTGTGACATTCCCAAGAAAATAACGCATGCCGTATCACGCATCGCGGACCGCATACGAACCCAGTGGAAATGCACCACCTAGTCGTCATTTCAGGAGGTGGAGGAGGAAACCAAGGTGGAGGTTTCAACCCCGGCAGCGGAGGAGGAGGTTTCCAACCCTGGCAGCGGAGGAGGAAACCAGGGTGGTGGTGGTTTCAACCCCGGCAGCGGCGGAGGAAACCAGGGAGGAGGGGGTTTCAACCCCGGCACCGGCGGAGGAAACCAAGGTGGAGGTTTCAACCCCGGCAGCGGAGGAGGAAACCAGGGAGGAGGCTTCAACCCTGGCAGTGGAGGAGGAAACCAGGGAGGAGGAGGTTTCAATCCCGGCGCCGGCGGAGGAAACCAAGGTGGTGGTTTTAACCCCGGCAGCGGAGGAGGAAACCAGGGAGGAGGAGGTTTCAACCCCGGCAGCGGAGGAGGCAGCGTGGGAGGTAACCAAGAGTGCTCAGGCCCAGGCTCAGGCTCTGGCGGCGTTGTAGGCGGTGGCGGTGGATCTGTTGGTGGAGGTGGCCTCCCGCCGACTACAACCAAACCCACAACTAAGCGCACGACAACCACTACTACAACGACGACGACGACAACTACGACCACGAAGCGGACGCCGCCGCCAACTACACCCGAGCGTCTGACAGGTAATTCGTGGTGAAAAAAACTGCAACACAGGCATTCAAACGGGTGGAACCGTGCACTGAGGTACCAATTGTAATACTAATGTAGAAACATTTCCAACTATTATGTTTTCTCGCTAGTGTGATACTGCGCAAGTTTTTGATTCTGCTGTGCAGACAGCTAGCACGAAAAGTTTTTTTGCAAAGTTCCGATATCAATGGGAAATATTAGCAGTTTGCCAGCGAGGTTTTCCGCGAATAACTTTCGAACGAGATGACTCATAGCAACAGTTTTCGGCATGGTTTCCGCCGTAGATTCTAGTACGTAAATACGGATTTCAAGTTAAACGTTCGTTCAGCTGCTGCCCACTGGGCGATAACGCTTAGCGTTAGTTCACGACAGCGACTTAGGGGCCTCGCCCAAGGATAACCTGCGTTTAAATGCTGTAAAACAGCATACTCATACATTTGTTCTCTCAGTTCCTTAACCCTATTCCCGGTGGGCTACACGGTATGGTCGATTCCCGGCAGGGGGGCGGATTCGGCCCCCCCTGAGATCTCGAGAACTACTCGTCCGATTTCATCGCAACAAACGGCAATCGATTTGCCGTGACGTGAACTACATTTTTATAAAAAGAAATTTCCAAAATTTTCAAATGTGTGGATACAGGGGGGCAAAAATGTCAAAATGGGGGGTACTTTTGGACTTCTTATAACTCCGTTGTTTATTGACCGATTTCAATGAAACTGGCATGAATCGAGAGATTATGGATAGGGCTTTTACCATGGGTCCACAAATCTGAGATTTTGAGAAAATTCATGGGCGTTCACAGGGTTTCAAAAATAGGAGGATTAGCTTTCTAACAAATGAATGAACAAAAGAGGCAAAAACACTTTTAGCTTCTGCTAGTCATGCTACGCTAAAGAAATACAAATTGCATTACAATGTTTGTATAATGTTAGCATAGGCGGTGCCAGGGACATGAAAAGGGGGAACTGTCATGGTCACACGTTTCTCATATCAACTTGTGACCTTTGACCTTAAATGACTTTCAGTGACCTTGGGGTCACTTGGAATGATGTTGTGTGCATTTGATATTATCTGTAAACGTTTTCAATCATTTGAATTCACTCTATTTCAAAAATTTCATTTTATGGCCATTGCGATATAGGGTATGCGCACTGACATTTTAGGTCATAGCTCCGTGACCCGACCTGATATCAAGCTGAAACTTGGTACACAAGTAGAGGGCACCCTTCTACGTCATATGCATTCCGGGTTTGGCATTTGAAAAACGGCGCCGAAATTATTGCAAAAAAACAAATTTTGACTTTTGACCTTGACCTGACCTTTTAAAGTGACCTCAGATGAACCAAATTACATCTGCACGCTGCCCAACTATTTAGCTATACATCCATATAAAGTTTTAAGTTCTGTCTTAAAAACTCTGTTTTTGGCAGTCATTTTCCTTGTACCCTCGACAGGACCAAAAATGGCCTGAGGTGCCTCCCAAAAACGTTGCCTGGCTCCGCCCCTGAGCAAAATGGAATTTTGAAATTTTGTCACAGGGCGTAGAAAGAATAGCTAGGAAAAGTGACCAGGTTTCGTGAAGCTGCGTTAAAAAGCCTGGAATTGGGAAGCAAAAAACCCGAGGTGGGGCAGATTCAGCCCCCTGCCGGGAATAGGGTTAACACGCGCACTGGAAGGGGGTCTTTTCGTGCCCCCCCCACCTGTTTTTCCTGAATATCTCGAGAACGGGTCGGAGTTGGTTGCTACTACTTTGTGACATTTATGGCAATTGAATAACTGGTCGAATGACGCAGAAAAATCGGACATCGGCCGGAAATTTTTGAAGTTTCAAGCATTTGAAGTCAGACAAACATGACCAAAGCGATGGTTGTCACTGACAAATCGGAACTTTGTGAAAGAACCAGCGTTCTATTTGACTACCATTTGAACCCAATCAGGCCATGTCAGTCGGGCATAAGTGATGGACGTACCAAGACCACAGCCAGGATCAATAAGGGTCGAGTTTATCAACGGTCAAGGTCAAACGGCTTGTGACCTGGTACAGATTTGCTTTGCAACATGTCAGTATGTGTGAAATATTCATTCAGAGACCCTAATAAAACACGTGTGCGCACACTGATACGCTTATATATACAGAGGTCAATGAAGGTCAGAGTCATTAAAGGTCAATGTCAAATATCCTGTTGCCTGGCCCAGATTTGTTCTGTGACATATCGATTTGTATGAAATATGCATTCAAAGACCCTAATAAAAACATGTGTGTGCACATGGATACACTTACGTATATACCAGAGTCATTTCGGGTCACGGCCATCAAAGGTCAAGGGCTAACTGTTTTATTACCTGGTCCAGGTTTGCTTTGCAATATGTCGATTTCTATGAAATATGCATTCAAAGAACTTATTAAAACACGTCTATATACATTAAACGCATACATAAATATAAACGCTGGAAGTGGCCAGATGCACCGATGTTGGCTACCTTCACTGAAAATACTCTAAAAGATACATGTTGCGCCTGCATTTACTCTCAGTCTGTTCTGTGTTGTTCGAAATCTGATCTGCAAAAGATGAAAAAGTGACGCCATAGGTCAATGGCCTGACATGAACTCGACCCAAAATCCTCAGTGAAGGCGCCAAATGAATGGAAGTTGTCGTATCCGACGTTTAACGGCCAAACAAACACCCTTTTCCAGTTTCCTTCGAAAAGTTGTACGGAATGGCCTGTACGGGCTGAGAAAGTGTCCAAAGTTTACCTTTTCCACCCCATTTGACCTTGAAGTTATTGACCTAGGGTCATGAAAATTGCACGCAATGTAAATCGTTATAGCCCTATCTTGTACACAAGATTTCATATCTATAGCTCTCTTCGTTTCCGAGATCGGGGGGGGGGTGCTTTTAGACTCCCTTTCAGTGTGCGTTAGTATGAAACCCCCTTCCACTGCGCGGCTTAAAATTGAGAAAAGTTTTAAGCCTTTTTTTCCTGTGGGGCGACGAATACGGGCAAAAACCACGGTTAGAATCATTGTTTGTACGGAAGGAAATAAACGTATACTCTTCCTACCAACGCCAAGTTTTCTGTTAACTTTTTTGTCTGCAGTACGGTTACGTTTCAACTGTGAACGTTTTTTGCCGTTAACATTCACGTAGTCTAATTGATCTGGGCGCTCCAACTCACGTTGTCAGACCGCACTGCACAGTATCTTTATTTTTTTGTGAATGGATGCCTTACTAAAAGTTAGGGGAAGCGGTGGAAATGTTCGCGAAGGTTCTTCGTGTGCAAATTATTCTGGCTTGGCTATCCATGCGACGCTTGTAGGATTTGGATTATTGGTGTTTCATCTTCATGGACCTCACTGCATATCCTGAGAGACGAGTTTGGAACAGTCCCGCGTTTTTTCCGGACAGCTGTTTTCTCCAAAGCAGTGGACTTCGGCGGGGTTGCCATTGCTAACTGGAACGTGTTGCAGTCGAGGAGTATTTAACCATTTTGTATCTATGGACGAAGGTAATGCTAGGAATTTTTCCTACTCTTGTACATGGGTCGTACTTAGGTTTTCTCGTGCAGCATCAGTTCCATATGACAACACAAATGACCTCTTGCAGTGGACGCTAGAACAATGTGTCGTTCGGTAAGTCATTTTTGTCATGAGTATTTCAGTCCGCATTGTGCTTTATGTTATCTAACCCGTGTTTTATGTTTTGTGGTCAGAATGGCAGCGACCATGTATATAGCTTACGACCTGCATTCGCTCCTCACTGCTGGTGATTCTCTTGTGGCTAATCAACTATCATTTGATGTAGGTGCGAGCTTTTAGGATGCTGTACTAGTGTCCTTCGCTATCAGCACTTTTTTGCTTCTTGACGCCTGCCGGTCGGGTTAGCGGCGTAGTGTAGATGTGGCACTGATCATTGGTCTTCTGTTCTCATGATTTTTATGTTGATTTCGGTAGCGCCGTTTGTAAAAACAGTGCCGCATTGCAAGGTACTCTTGGCATGTTCTGTCATTCGCATTTTGTAGCATTTCCCACCGAAAACCATGTGTATTTGTGACATGACAGAATGTATGTTGTATGTTTATACCCTGCAATGCAAATTAAAGGTAATGTGCCACCAATCTGATTTGCCAGTCTTAGCTTGCTTGAAGACCGTATTCTAGCAGGGTTGAGTAGACCTCTCGTTTTCTTGGTGGGTCTGAGGCTGGCAGTCAGTGCTTTGTGGGGCCGCGTACGGCCTCAAACTTGAGTGCGTAGGGCCGGCATGTCGCCAGCAAGGGATATTCGCTAGTGTACCGAGGCTTGCACCGCGGACGTGCCGAGGGGTCTACCATAGATTTGGACCATGGACATGCCGCGCTGTACCGCCGATGTGCTGGAGGCCGTGCCTTCCCGGCGTTGTGTCGCTGACACGCTGTGAGTTATTTCGCTGAAGTGCTCGGGCCGCATTGCCGAAGAGCCGCGGGCCGCGCGGCTGACGCGCTCGGTGCGGAACGTGTCCACAGACTGCGGCCAGCCGACGCCGCAGCGGATTCCCGCCGGCCTGGCAGCGGTCGGTCCAGCGGCGCCGGCGCTCGCCGCAGAACGCGCCCGGCCCGTTCATCCCGTTCATCGTGGGCGGTCAGGATGCTGAGATCGGCAAATGGCCGTGGATCGTGAGTCGGTGTCGGCGGTCGGCGACGGCTCGCTGGGCGCTTCAGCCGGGCGACTTCTGTTCCCCTCTCTCAGGGCCGTTTCTTGTTATTGACCGTTTGAACGCGTCGATGATGTCAGTTGTTTTGCGGGGTGGATTTTAGCTTTCGAACGTCGGCCAGACTGTTCTGTGATGCAGCGCCGAAGACTGGTACCGTGATTCGGATGAGGAATCCAACTGCTCATTGCGAGCGCTGGGAAAGCACAGATGGCAGTTTGGCTATTCTTTGCGAGGTACGCCGACCCCTCCGCTCGTCGTGAGGCCAATCGTTCCTCCGTCAGCACATTTCCGCCTCCCGCATTGTTGGTCGCTCGCTGTCGTTCCCAGGCGTTGCTGGGCACCAGGCAAGACAGCGGCAAGCCGTTCTGGTTCTGCGGCGGCACTCTGATCGACAGGCAGTACATCCTGACCGCGGCTCATTGTCTCCGGCCGCGCTCCTTCGACCAGTACGTGGTGCAGGGCGATCACCTGAGATTAACGGGCCGTAACGTTGCCGTGGGACCAAAGCAGCGTTCCTGGATGGATTTACAGTGTTTTCCGCTGTCCAGAAAAAGGCTAAAGGCGACAGCCGGTCCCACCAATAGTTGTTATCATGCTGTGATGGCACTGATGTTTAGGACGCTGGTGAATATGGCTGGCTACGTTTTTTGCGCTGTATGAGTATGAGTAAAGCAGTGCAAGAAAGAAATCTTTCACGCGCAGGCCTTGCCCCGCCAGCAGTGGAGTTCGCAGGACATTGGCCGTAGTTGATCTATGAATCTGCACGTACTGACGACAACGACGGCTTCAGGAGTAAGTTGGTCGTACGTCTGGGAGAGTACGACACGGCTGACGACAACGACGGTGCCAAACCGGAGGATTTCACCGTCGAGCGGGTCACCAACCACGCCAACTTCAAGGTAAGCCAAATCAGTGCGATCGCAACCACAGTGCAGTTGATGGCGTGCTGTCAACCAGCCAGGCTTCCCCGGATCGTGGACGCCCAATCACTTTTGTGGAAAACAGAATCGTCCTTGTGCTTCGTGTGGGTGAGCTAAAAACGGGGCGGAGGGGGAGGGGGGCTTCTGAAGCCCTCCCCCGTTCATTTGGAAATACGGCTATACACGGCAATCTAGGTAGAAAGATCGGGCGGAAATCTGTGCTGATAATGAATGAATCAAATTAGATTGTCTTGAATTAACAGTTTTCAGTTAAAAAACAATCACAAGTCAGGACCACGTAAATGATGGAAGAATATATCAGATGTAAATGTGTGGTGTGAAGTTTTGTGTACACGCCATGTGATGTGACAATCGAAAAGGCCATTTTGATCATTTAACAACTGAGAGGCCATTTCAAGTGTCATCCCATCAGGCCCCGTTGCTCGGGTAGACCCCAGATGCCCATACGCTCTGGTCCCACTTCGGACAGCGTTGTGGACGTTGACGGGTGACTGCGCTGTGAAGTTTTTCCGTCGAAGTGTCCCATCCGCGACGACCTGGGACACGGGAATGGTACGAATGTCTCGTGAATTGAATTCGTCTTAACAAAAGACCTGCACTAAACGCTAAATGCAAACCCTTGGTATCATTTCTGTCCCTTTGTTCGCCAGTTCCCAGTACTGCACGACGATATCGCGCTGGTGAAGCTCTCCAGTCCAGTGACCTATAACGACCTCATCAAGCCCATCTGTCTGCCTGTGGGACCTTCCGGCGACTACGCCGGCTCCAGAATCGACGTGGCCGGCTGGGGATACACAGAGTTCGGTACGTGGCCAGCTGTGGGGGTAGCTAGAGTTTCGGGACGTGGTCATTTATGGGGGTATACAGAGTTCGGTAGGTGGCCAGCTGTGGGGGTAGCTAGAGTTTCGGGACATGATCATCTATGGGGGTATACAGAGTTCGGTAGGTGGCCAGCTAACATAACAGGAATCCCTAAATCTAGCATTAAGACCATGACGATGTATCGAACAATGGACCTCAGAGGGACACTGGCAGCACCAATAATTATTCATAGCCTCCACCCTTGGTACCAGACAGCAGACGTTCAGCTGCTGTTTCTGCGGCAGGCGGCGAGGCCAGCAACGTGCTGCAGGAGGTCAGTCTGCCCGTTGTTGGCATAAGAGACTGTCAGTCCAAGTACGAGACAGCGCCCAGCTTCCAGCGCCAGTTTCCCGGGGGGTTCGGCGACACCAAGTTGTGCGCGGCCGAGAAGGAGGGCGGCAAGGATGCCTGCCAGGTCAGCGGGACGGACTGTTCTGTCGGCGACGGTAGCCGGGATAGACGATTTTCGATGTGCAACGTGTTTCAGGTCTCACTAATGGCCTTCTTTTGACAGCGCTGTTCCTTAGCCTGACTTTGCTTCTGGATTAAAATCGCGTACACACTAGATAAAGTCGCATGAGAAGTTATTAAACAAAGCAGCGGACCGCTGCGAACGTCGATCAGACCTGCTGCTGCCATCTGGTGACCAAAGGCTTACCTGTACTTCCGCCGGCTACCGCAGGGCGACTCTGGCGGCCCGATGGTGCAGGAGAAAAGCAACGGGCGGTACGAGCTGCTGGGCGTCGTGTCGGCCGGCGTCGGCTGCGGCACGCCTGGCTTCCCCGGCGTGTACACACGTGTCAGCGCCTACCTCGACTGGATACGGCAGAACAAGTTCTGAGGAGATGCTCTGCTCCCGAGGCGGCGCAGACGGCAGAACCGAGCGGGTGCTCCGGCGGTGTTCCGGCGGTGCTCTCTACGTTGCGTGACACGGCTTGGCTGGTGGCCAGCGCTGCGGACCGGTAGCCGAGCAGCGGCGCCCAAGGTCCTGCTCCGCCAGGCGCCACAAGACGCTTTTACATTCCCGCCATCTTACGGTGGCTTGACAGGCTTGTGCCTGGAAGGAGCTTTCCTACTCACTCCTTCAAACTGTCTCCTGCAGTGTTTTGAAACGGATGTTCCTTTAGCACCAGTTCTCACCATTCCCACTGACGAGCGGTTACAACGGCATTTTTAAGTGCAAACACGACTTTGTTTTATGAGACAAATAACTTTATCGCCGTTATCGCGATTTCTCTTTTGTTCCGTCGGGTGTAGGGCTGAAGTGACGTCACAGTGATGAAGTGACACAGTGAGACATGGGTTAATTAAGTGCGGGTGTCCCGATAAATAAAGAACTACACTGGTTCACGTTTGCTTGAGTTCTGGCTTCAGAACTGAGCAGCGCAAACGACGGACATGGATTGATCTGAATCGTGATCGTCTTGGCGGCACTGGTATTCTGGGAGGGTAAGGACATTGCGTGAAGCCATAGAAGTTTGACTGCTAAAGGATAATGTTTCACATGCCTTTTTTCTCTTTGGCCTGCTCGGTAAATGTACGTTAGTGATATTTCTACTGCAATATCCGGTAATAAAGTTGCAAAAACGGTATTATGTTTTGCATGGCGAATATAAGAGTATTGCTATAAAACACCTCATGACCGTCCTAGAAACTGTCCCATCTCCTCCTGTTGTCTGGCGAATTCAACCGTGAGCAACATTACGTCGTGATAAGTTGTGCGTGCAATGTGACGAGGCCTCTCAGAGCCAGTCTTCAAGGTGTCGCGGCTGACGCCACTCAGCTTCCGCCGGTGGCACTAGACCTGTGGGATCTATTAAAACCTTCTAAAAAACAAAACGAACGCAAAACAATATGTCCGGTAACTTTGAACGTTATTATGCAAGATCGCAGTTTCTGGAGAAAGCCCAAAAGTTAACTGAATAATTGAAACAAGCATATATGTGCAGTGAGATGAAAAATAACGGTTGCACGGCTTTGCTAAGGTGACAGTATTTCCAATCTGAATTGATTCTTCACTTTGTTTAAATCTCATGTCAAGTCAAAATGTCATGTCATGTCCTCCCCTTCTCGCCGGGCAAGAAGAGGAGGGAAGGGGGCTGCCAACCCCATGATCGAGAGGTTGCAAACATTTTTTTCTCGCTCTAATCTACGTTTCGACTTCTTTCTCAGCAGCCTCTCTCCCTCCCTCGACCTATCGTAACAATGAAACAAAAACATTACCAGTTTTTGTCAGGCCAGTGGGTTATGACGTCATTTTTGAAAGCTTTCAAGCCGTTTTTCCGGGATCTGAACTGTGGTTTGGTATTCCTCTCCGTAGTCGGACTGTTTCGAGCTTTTGTCACCGGATTTGTCTCAGCAATTCAAAATCGAATTCTGAATCACCTAATCTTATCGCGAATCAGGGTCAGAATTGATTCACTCTTGACAATTGTATATCCGCATCAGAATGAGAAACGTCTTTCGGCTCAAGAATTATAATCGAATCGATTCACGACATCTGCGGGAACCAGTTCCATGAATCGATCCCAGAAACTGATTTATTTGAATGCGTGGCCTGTTTATCCAATGATCAGGACAATTTAATACTAATGTTTATAAAAATGACCATTAACTCCACCGGGATTTAAAGTAGAACTAAATGAGAACAGGGGATTGGAATTTTAGTCGTGATAAAGTGGAAAATGAAACACCTCATATATTGTTGTAATATACTGTTATAATACATACAACAATATGTATAATACATAATACACCTCATATACTGTTATAATACATAAAAACTTGTACATTCTTTGCCCAAAGTGAATGCTTGGCCATAAGTCCACATGGTTAAAACCTACCTTAATACTCACTTCTCTTTACAAATTTTTGTTCGGATTGTGTTCTTTGCACCAGGGACGCAACCACGGTTTTCTTTACCCTATTCCCGGAGACGTAGGGACGTGCAAAAGGGGAAACTGTCATTGTCACATGTTCTTCAGATCAACTTGTGACCTTTGACCTGAAATGACCTCCAGCGACCTTGGAGTTGGAGGAATGACCTCGTATGCATTGAATATTATTTGTAAACGTTTTCAATCATTTGAACTCACTCTATTTCAAAAACTCCATTTTAAGGCTATTGTGATATAGGGTGCGCGCACTTAGGTATATTTTAAGTCATAGCTCCGTGACCCAACCTGATATCGACCTGAAACTTTGCACGCAAGTAGAGGGCAATCTTCTACGTGATATATATTCCGGGTTTGACATTTGGAAAATTGGCGCCGAAATTATAACTATAAAACCAAATTTTAAACTTGACCTTGACCTGACCTTGTTGAGTAACCACAGATAAATACAACTGTATTTGCAGGCTGCCCAACTGTTTAGCTATACACCCATATAAAGCTTTAAGTTCTATCTCAAAAACGCTATTTTTGGCAGTCATTTTCTTTACTCTCAACAGGGCCAAAAATGGCCTGAAGTGCCTCCCAAAAACGTTGCTGGCTCTGCCCCCAAGCAAAATGGAATTTCGAAATTTTGTCACAGTACGTAGAAAGAATAGCTCGGAAAAATTACGAAGTTTTGTGAAGCTGTGTCAAAAATGCTGGAATTGGCAAGCAAAAAACCCGAGAGGGGCGAATTCAGCCCCCCTGCCCGGAATAACGTTAAGGGGGGCCCGTAACTCTTCTGGGAAGACGATGCACAATGGTTTTCACGAAAAAATGCAGGCCTAAGGGAAGAGAAGCCCCCAGGCCCGTTTTTGACCGCGCCGTAGCTATGTACCATTAACTGTGGCTAAATTTTTGTTAGGAATAAATGTAAGACGTGGGTGGTTGCTGGTGAACAGTTCCGTTCTCACCCTTGACCGTATATTTACAGAATAGGATTTCCTCCATCTTGGCATGCAACGCAAATTGAATTTGGACACGGTGTTCGTTTCCCATGCATATAAATGCCACGCAGCAAATGAATACATTTTACCGTTGTTTGGTATACATTCCTATATAACAGGCCTTATCATAACACAAGACGCAGGAAGGGCCTATTTTAACATGCTAACTGGAGACGAAAATCCCTTCCAGTGACCGTCAATCCCCCCGCCCCCTGTACACAGCGGAATCCCGCCCAGTGGAAACGTTGTTTTACCAGCAATTCAGGCCATGGGTGGAGAATTATGTTGAAAGCTGGTGTAGCAAAAGCCATCCCGGTCAGTCCCATCTAGTCAATTTCCCCTTTCTCCCCATTATTTTCCCTCTTGATTTTAACCATTTCATTTTCGATTTTGATAAAAATGGCGTGGAAAAACCTATATTTTTCCGCTAGTTACAGGTTTACACCGCAGCACTGCGTAATCCAGCACTGAAAAGTACAGCGAACTTAACGGCGCATACTACGCACCCACTTGGCTGGAGTGCTCCGTGATGGCATTGTTCCGTATTCTGTATGTTTCTGCTGTGTGTCCTATTTTCAGTTCTGTCCGTCATGATTTTGCGAAAAAGTAGTATTTGGGGTGTGGATGGTTCCATGGCACATCCAGTTTTGGAAACACTCACAGTTCAAAGTTGTGGCATGCCACACCAACTTTTGAAGTCGGTGTGGCGGAGGTCACACTCATCCCGCCACATTTTCCACCCATGGTTCACACCCGACCAAGTCTTTGACACGCTTCAGGCAGAGAATGTGAGGAGCTTATGTCTATTGTGAGACAGCTATTCGTAAATAAAAACGAAAAAAAAACAGAGGGCGCGCAGCTGTTTTTTTGTTTGTTTTAGAAAAGAAACGTCAGACAGGTTTCAAATTCCATCAGCTGGAATCTGATTGGCATAGATGAGTGCAAAGATTAGGGCGAGGGTGTCACCAATAAGTGCTCTCCATGCTTGTGACGATTCTGTTCCAACTGGTTCAGTTTCATGAACGGTTGCGATCGCAAGCGAGATAAAACAGATCGCTCAAAAATCCGGCGAAACCGGCAGGCGGCCCCACAGATACAGAAGCTGGAACTGGCGGCCTTTGGCCAGCTTGCCCCCCCCATGCAACCCCAAAAGGCGATCTCCTAGGTCCCCATGTACGCCACAAGACGCATACGCTTCTCGGACGCATAAGTCGCTTTTGGCCGTCTGCCACGCCGCGCATTTAAAACCTTTTGCATGTACGTGTTTTGCATTTAGATCAAGTTTCGGCCGAACTCCTGCGTCGGTTTACATGTCCTCGCCTGGTGGGAACGCCCGCAGCACGTCTGATTAGTGTTTGGTATCATAGGAAGGGCAAAAACGGGCTTTTCCGTTGGTGCCAATTTTGTGTCAGACGTTGACGTCTTTGCCTTCGAAATTACAGTGCAAACCGCTCTGCGCGCGCCGTTGCTACGCTGGCGGTGGAACACGATTCCAGTAAAGGATTTCCTGCCAGTACTGAATTGTTCTGGTTGGTCAGCGTATCCTGGAGTCCGTATCTTTAACAGTTTCCGAGATCGTGACCCCATTCTGAATCCGTGCGAAACGGGCATTTTTTTCTCCAAATCTGAGCTCTGACAGGGTCAGGCAAAATAAGTTCGGAGAAATACCCAGATTTTGTTTTTACGTTGCCACTAATTTATCTGGCCGAATTCCCCCAAGTGATTTGCTCTTAAAATCGGCCTTGGATCCAGGACTAAGCTGCTGCATTTATGAAAAAAATACAAATAAGGTTTTCGTTATTTCGCGCAAAATTGAATCCTGAATCGAATCGTGAATCGTGAATCGTGAGTCGAATCGATTCCTTAAAATTCAAAAAGCCTTTGAATTTAAGTCAAATCGATTCTTTTTCCCAATGTGAGTCAAAATCCGAATCAGAATCACCTTCTTGCGTTGTGAATCAGAAAAAAGAAATTAATTCGCAATTTCATGAGTCGCTTACAAGTCTACCACAACTTTGAGGTCGCAAAACTTTTTAAGGTCTACATATTTGTTCTGTTTTTTTTGCCAATATTTTAAGAATACTTTTAGTGATGTACCGACATAACTTCTAGAGATTTTTGTCACGTATCGAGTGACAAATCAAGTCACATGTCGAGCCACATATCGGCGAAGGACTTGTTCTCAAGTTCTCAACCAGAAGAGAAATTCAGCACCGTCAAAGTCAACCTCCAGAACTAGAGGACTTGCATCAATTTGACGATCTTTTCGAACTTGAACTGCTAGGAAAGCCAAGCTGGTTTCGAGATGTTTCCTTTCGTCGAAGTTGACTTGTTAAATGTCATGGTAGTGGCTACTGAGATTAAAAGCCTCGTTTGACTGCTTTTACGGTCCACACAGCCCTTGCATTCCGGGCCTACTAAGATTAAGTGGAGGAAGTCAGCTTGCGTAAGATAAATTAATTTGGTATGGCTTTCCATGTCCATATATAACCGAAATCGGCTGATACCCCAAAAATCAATTTATTTCACGCCAGCTGAATCACATAAATGTCAGACTTTCAGTTTCAAATGGGTGTGTTAGATGGATGCTTGATGAAGTTAATATTCCACTACCGTGTAAAACGGAACGATAAAACCATATTCATAAAATGAAGCTGAACAGCATTTTAAGGGAAATAGTTCCGTAGTGGTGCATTTTGATCAAAGTTCAAGGCCATCCAGTTCTTTGCCAATCTGCCATGCTACGAAAAATAAAACATTTTACGAGCATTATAGAATTACAAAAAACGACAGAAAAGTCCCTGCCAAAACGAACGGCGAATTAATAACTCCTTTGCAAAATCCTGAATTAAGGTTTGCTGTTTTACGTTGCCGATTTTACTTATATATATATACGTATATGCTGATTGCAACACGTGTAATAGTTCCTCACTTATTAATACAGATCAATCCAGATTTTGGTCATTTTTTGGAAGGTTCTGACGAACAAAGCACACTTTGTCCAAGTAACATGTTTTAAGACAGGTGTTTTTTGGTGCTGGGATCAGGGCCTCAAACGAAGGGGTGTCCTTTACCCAACAGCCTCAATTCCTCACCCGACCGGTAAGTGGTGATAAAATGTAAAAACTGGCGAGCAAGCATCACGGTAAAAACACCATCCCGTCACCGATAGATATCCCACAATGGTCTGAAACAGTAACGCCAGTTCTTGGTCCTTGCTCTGGTCATGCGGTTCTCTAAAATTACCCTACTTTTTCGATACGACTTTTCACGTGCGGACACCAAAGTCACAGCAACGCGAATCTGTCCCTGTATTGCATTATTTGCTTCATGTAACCCTTGGTGCAACTCCAGTGATTTTTGATGTCACCTACAGGTCTTTTCAGGCCAATGTGAAGCAACCTGATATTTTTCCACGTCTTTGCAGTTTAGCGTGGCTACGAATGCCACCATAAAGTGCCAGGAAAAAAACATAAGACCAAAGAAGAAAGAAGAAGCAAATAACGACTTGATTACACGATGCAATGTTTCGAACAACAATGAACTCGTAATGCGTACCCCTCGAATAAATGAAGGCAAACCGAGCCACCGGAACGGAAGTATCTGACACTGCTCGAACACCCACGCAGGCAGTGCTGGCTGGTTAAAAGGCTGGTTCGGCACGCAGCAGTACTGGCAGACGGCACGCAACACCTTGCGCTGCTTCAGCCCGTCCGAGTCCGCCCGACGAGCGCCGCGAACGGACCGCCGTCACCGCCACCGCCTCAGCCTCAGCCTCGAACGAATCGTCCTGTTTTCGAAGAGATGCGGAGGCGTGTCACGCCAGTCAACAGGTCCCGCCTTACGACCTGTCGGCAGCGCTCTCCCTGATTGAAGATCGTGCTGTTGCCGCATGGGACCGGAGATGGATTGGCCGCGGACCATGTCTCCCTCGGGCCGTAGGCTACCGCTCACGGCACTGCACGCCTGTCAGGCGGACAGGCTGACTGCGGAGCGGGTGAGCTGAAGCCACCGGCGACACTCCCGACAGAGGCAGAGAGAGACGAAGATGGAAAGTCTGGCGAAACATTGCGGAAGGAGACAAATGCAGACAATGAAAACGTGAAAAAGGAGCAAAACTCTAGCTAATCTGTTAGACTGACTTATTGCCTTGCTGGTCAGACTGGAATTGTTTTACCAAAGAAACTTCCATTTCAGCGACGGACCTCAATGTAATGTGTTTTAACGGCATCGCTGAAAACGGCCGGAGAAATAGGGGAAAGTGAAATAATTCCCTCTCAAAACAAACAGAACCTTTCTCATCATTGAACCAGTCCAGCCCATGCGTGACAGAAATGTCTTCTAACGCTATTTATCGAACATTGGCTGTTTCGCTTTACCTCCGACCACTGCAATGTGCCTGTATGAGATCTTACTTAACCCTTTTCCCGGAAGGCTAGATGGTATGAACGATTCCGGCAGAGGGGGGTGGATTTGCCCCCCCCCTGAGATCTCGAGAACTACACACACGATTCCATCGCAACAAACGGCAATCGATTTGCCATGACGTAAACTACAAGGTTTCTAAAATTTCGGAAGGGATGGATACAGGTGGCAGAAACGTCAAAATGGGGATATTCTTGGACTTGTTATAACTCTAATGTTTATGGACTAATTTTGATCAAATTGGCGTGAATCGAGAGATTATGGATGCGACTTTTACCATTGGTCCATACACTTCAAATTTTAAGGAAATTCTTAATCGTTCACAGGGTTTCGAAAATGAGAAGAGTAATTTTCCAAAAAATGAATTGCCAGAAAAGTTAAAACACCTTTTTAGCTTCTACTAGTCATGTTATGATTAAGAAGTAGAAATCGTATCACAATGTTTGTATAGTGTTAGCATGGGCGGTGCCAGGGATATGAAAAAGGGGAACTGTCATGGCCACATGTCCTTCAGATCAACTTACGACCTTTGACCTTAGATGACCTCCATTGGCCTTAGGGTGAAGGACAAGGGTGGCCTTTGAGTCATTTGGAATGATCTTGTGTACATTTCATATCATTTGAAGACGTTTTCAGTCATCTGAATTCACTCTGTTTCTAAAATTCCATTTTACGGCTTTAGTGGTATAGGGTACGCGCACTGACATTGCAGGTCATAGCTCCGTGACCCGATTTGATATCAACCTGAAACATGGTACACAAGTCGAGGGCACCCTTCTACGTCATATATGCTGGTTTTGGCATTTGAAAAGGTAGCACCAAAAGCATGACTATGAAATCAAATTTTGAGTTTCAACCTTGACCTGACCTTGTGAAGTAATCTCAGATAACCAACTATTTACCTATACATCAATATGATTTTTAAGGTTTACCTTAAAAACGCTATTTTTGACAGACATTTTCCTTTTACCCTCAACAGGCCCAAAAAGGGCTTGAAGTGACTCACAAAAACGTTGCCTGTTTCACCCCTGAGAGAAAAGGATTACGAAATTTCGTTACGGTACATAGAAAAAATAGTTCGAAAAAACTAATACGTTTACTGAAGGTGTGTCAAAAATCCTGGAATTGGCAAGTAAAAAACCGGAGGGGGCAGATTCAGCCCCCTGCCGCGAACAGGGTTAAGTGTGCACAGCCTCACCATTTACGAATCATTCCTTTCTTTTCGAATATCCTGATTTGCCTCCTAACCGAACCGAGGTGCTTCATACCACATCATTCATCGTATGCTCATCTCAGCATCACATGATCTGGACCAATTTACATGTTTTGCCACGAATTTTCGCAGGTTCAATAAAAACACCTATATTTAGTAGCAAACTGCCAAACGATATAGTGATATTTTTATGGTGTGTTTGCTACCGTCAACTTATTTTAGTATTTCATTTGTTTTGTTTTTATTTTATCAGATGTGACTTCAGTGGCTTGCAAAGGTGATGTTATGGATCGGATCCATTTCTCAGCATGACTTCTTGCAGAACTGCCGGCCTCTGCATCCCAAAGCACTATTGCAAGTAACGTCTGTTTCAGAGCTGAAAATTTAATGTGCCGCCAAGCATGTGTAAGACACGGCCGTGTGAAGGTCAGCATGACCATCTTCTGGCCAGCTGCCAGCTGACCTGCGGGCCAACTATCGACCGTCAGAACGATTCGAACCTCTCTTGCCAGGACGGTGAGACCAGCGCTTGAACCAAATTTCTCTTTGTCTCCTGCAATTTTCCTCCCTCTCATATCGCTTACTATCCCTCCTGTTTTCTATTGCGGCTTTCTCTTCTTCGTGCCCCTCAGGTACGTAGCCAGGATTTTCCTGAGGGAGGGGGCAAATGTCAAATGGCAAAATTTGTAGGAAAAGGCAGCAATTTTGTGTAACTCACCTCATATTTAACGCACCGAAAAAGCAGATAATGTTTATTTTGACACTATATATATGATCACTGTTCCGTATTCCTGCGAAATCGCTAAATATCTGGTATAGACCACTTCGCTCAGGAGAGGGAAGGAGCATGGTCCCATGGCCCTGGCTTCGTGCTTGGTCTCTCTCTCCTCCTCCGTCCCTCACCCCTCCCCTCACTCTCCTTCTCTCGCCTTCTTTCTCTCTCCGTCTCTCTCCTTTTGTGGTTCTTTGTCGTCCTCTCTCTTCCATTTTCCTCTATTTCTCCCGCTCTCTCGCCATCTGCCTCCTCTCTCTGTCCAACCTCTCCCTCCATGTCTATCCTCTTCTCCACTCTCTTTCTCTCTTTCCCTCTCTATTTCTTTCCTTCTCTCTCTATCTCTTTCCCGCGCCTCCTCTCCCCTATATACCCTCTCTCTGCTCCCCAACTCTCTCTCTCTCCTCTCCCCGTCTCTCCCCGGCCGACTCCTGGCCGTCCACTAATCCGCCACGACAGGGCGGCCGACTCGCTGACCGGGCCGGCCACGCCCCCGCCGCTCGATCGCTCCCCCGGGCCCGGCGGCCGGGCCGGCGCCGCGCTTCTTTCCGCGGCGGTGCGCCCGCCGCCCGAGCGTGGCCTGTCGGGCCGCTCTGCACCATTTGCTGCCGCCAGCGGCTGGTGAGCGCGCTAGACGGACGCCGCCCGGTTGCGAGACGAGGACTGGCGTCGGCGGGATTGGGTGCCGGCGGGATTGGTTGCCGGCGGGATTGGGCACCGGCGGGTTGCGCTCGGAGATTTAGCGGCGTGTCCGTTTGCCGTTGTGCTGTGAAGATGAGGCAGTAAAGGGGTACTTCGTTCGGAGTCGGAGAAAAGCTTATTGGTTTTGGTTCAAACCGAAGATGCACTGAACATGCACCGGTAACATTCTGGGGCTATGAAACAGCATAGTTGTAAACAAAATTATTTTTGTTCATAAAAATACGTTGTGTCATAAGACGAGCACCACATTGTGGTGGATATGCAATGGAATGCTAGAACGCAGTCACAGTGCCCCCTATAAACCGAGTAATTTCTGTTCGAAAAAGGTCTCCTCAGCAAACATCCCCCATTTCCAGGAAGCTGACAAATGGAATGGGGGTGGCCAGATATGCAGTATCTCGGGGACTCCATTTTTGTGAGTACTCACCCCACACGATTCTATGTGTAATTCGCAAAATTTTGCAAGTGCCGGATCAACACTGAGGGTGTCAAAGCGCCCACAAAAGAACATAATGTCCATTCCTAATACCGAGTCGGCACACTGGCCGTTTATGAGCCTCAGCAGCCCCCACTGACCCATTTTGACGCAGTCAGGTGGACGAGCGGGAGGGACCCGCCGTTGGTAGCGGGCGGCGGTTGCGGTGACGGTCGCCGTGACGGCTGTGGTGACGGCGGTGACGGCCGCGGCCCGTCGTCTCGGGTGACCCGGTCCCGGCCCGTGTCCTGCGCGTGTGACGGCGCGGCAGGCAGTGATCCGGGCCACCTATGAGCCTCGGCCATCCCCCACTGACCCGGACGACGCTGTGCGGGGGCGAGCGCCGGCCGGCTGCGGCGGCGGCTGCGGTGACGGTGGCGACGGCCCGTGTCTCGTGCGTGCGGCAGCGCGGTGTGCAGTAATCCCGGCCGACGCTGGCCGCTCCGGGGCCGTGCAGGCGACGGCACAGTCCAGGGCCGGACTGCGGTCCCGGCGCGGCCGCAGCCGGATCTCCTGCCGGCCTGATACGGCGAACAATGTCGCTCAGTCGGGGTATTGTCTCATTCGGTACACTGACCTTGTTCCGCGTTACGTGGACAACATGACTGATTTAACTGCTGAGATTAGTCAGCGGTATACAGGTGTGGATCTGGCCTTCTCCCGGGTTTCCCAGTGAAATCAGCCGTGAAGGCCATCTGAGCAACAACCAGCAATTATAATACTCCTCTCACTTTCCTAAATACTGGTTCTGCGTCTGATGCTGCGCCAATGGTTTCATCTGTAACGTGGATCGCCGGTTATTTACACAAACTGCTCAGCACTGTTCCACGTACGCCATCGGCCTTATCTCTTTTTTTCTTAAAGTTCAGTTAGGTCACCGCCGTGTGGCAAACGGTGGCGCCAGAGGACCGCGGCGCTCACCAGCGAACTAATGAGCGCGGATCCGTTTTCAGGACTAGTCGTCTCGCACGAGACGGCGCGAGGGATCGTCTAACGCCTGCGGATCGACTATACGTCACGCACCATTAATGCCAACGCAGGGACGATAGGTCATCCAGGCCACGCCGAGATGCACATCTAACGACGCATCCATCAATATGTACCACCTGACACGGCTCTGGCGAGGAACAAGGTCACAGTATTGGGTAGTGGTGCCAGTGGTGCTCTTTTTGAGCTGAAGTGATCCTGAACCTCGTTGGACGTGGGGAATGACTGCCACTCCTCATGTGGTTTTTCTTAGGTTACCGGCGAAGGGACAGTATCACGAGCCTGATACTTGCATGCTGATCATATATTCTTTCCGGATCTTTCCAGAAAAAGTTTACCAGGTCACCGAGTTGCGTTATGGCGCCATTCTCGAGGGCCTGCAAACCGTTTTTCTACACATGAGCCACTTTTTGGCTCCTTACTCAGTAGTCTGGCGAGATATGCAGGCAATTTTTTATACAAAACTGTTTGGATAAGTGCATGAGAACATTGCAAGGTTTGAAAGATGAGTGACTTTTGCAAGGTCATATATGGTCAATGACCTTACAGGACGTCAAAACAGCTTTGCTATTATAAAGTTATATATACCAATCATAGGGTAAATGTCGTCCTTGACTTCACCCGGGCAACTGTTTTACCGTCTTTTATTAGTAAGAATTCTAACCGTGACAACCAAACATCATTTTGAGTGTTAGCAGCGTAATGAGCACAATAACTATAAATAATAATGAGTACCTTTCATTGGCCCGAGCTTGGCTCCCAGAGGAAAACAAAATACTGTTTACAACAACTGACCAGTCTTGAAACCAGGTCGCTACAACAGCGTGATTTGCCGGAAGAAATGTTGTAAAACTACTACGATGGCAGCGGAGACGGAAAACAATGAGGTATCCTTTGCCAGTGGCGTGAAATGGTACTAAACAAACTGAAGAGGTCAAAGGTATTATTAGAATCAGAATAAAACAAGCAACATGCCCGCTTTTGTTTCGTTGTTTTACCTATCGTAATTCGTAAAAAAGAAACATCTGTTTACACGTCGTTTCATGATTAAGTGAAAACTGAGGGTTGTTGCCACGGGCGTGGTACCGTTTTAAAGTTGTTGGGACCAAAACCATCGTGAGTTTTTGAAGTTGTTAGGACCAAAACCATTGCGAAGCAGTTTCTTCAACTGATATGACCCTTTCTGCAGTTCTCAAAAGCTGGTTTTGCCACCACCCCACTGCCACACGGGCTGCTGCGGCCATGGTTGTCGCCAGTTACTGGTAAACGATTGCTGACCTCTAGACGTAACCCGTAACTCTTTATGCAATGTCCATCATGGGCGTCACTGACCTGGAAGGTGATGCAACAGTGAGCTTACCTTACTCACCCACGTAAATGCCAAGTCCGTCTCCGAGTAACGGCTGACCCCCGACGGTCCTTGAACCGCTTTCAGTCGCACCTGGGCGAGAGCGCGACACCGTTCACAGGGAAATTTCCGACCGCAGGCCAGGGTCGCGCCGGACGGCCACCAGCCGCGGTCACCACCTGCACCCGGTCACGGCCGCCGGGGCCGGGCCGGGGCCCTGCCGCCGGCTAGTGTACCCCCCGCTCCGGCCGGACCGGCCACTCTGCGCGAGGACGTCGCGGCGGGAAGGCCGACTCTGCCCGGGAGGTCTGAGGTCCTGCTGAGGAAGAGCCGCTGCCAGGACAGCCGTGGCGGCGTCGTGACGGCGTCGGCTGCAGGGAACGCCGCCGCCTCCCCGTCCCGTCGACAGAGGGGGAGCCGCACACGCTTCGTCCGGTCGGCCGGCGGACACCGGCTGCAGACCCCTCGGCAGCTATGTCTGGAAGAGCGCGCAGCCATTGGCTGGCAGTCGCTCTGTTGTGTACAGTCTGGCTGCGCAGATCGGCAAGTAAGACCCTGTTTCTATCAGCGCAGCAAACCAATAGCACTCGACCGCAATAGGACCAGGCTTTTTCAGTTTGCGCCCCGTAACCTGGTGGGATGTCTCCAGTTTAACAAGCTCGTGAAGGCTGGCTGCCCCTTCCTTGGAGTACGTCGTCTCCTCCGGCCTCTGACCGGCTGTACTGGCCTCTGCTCCAGGTCAGGGCAAGGCCGCTGCCGACGGCGACCCGCTGAGCTGCTACACAGCGGACGCCAGGCTGGGCGACTGCAGGCCCTGGCGGTACTGTCGCGTGGCGCGCGATGAGTACCCCGAGAAAAAGCCCACCATCTGCCTGTACCGGCCCAGGGACCCCATCGTCTGCTGTCCGCAGAGTGAGTGGCTTTTGAGACGTGGCCTGTTGCGCGCAGAGCGAGTGGCTTTTGAGGGGTCGCCTGCTTCCGCAGAGCGAGTAGTTTCCGAGACGCAATCGGCTCGCCTGGGGCGCCTCGTGGAGAGTTTACCCGAGCCACCGCCGGCCGGCGGGATAATCCAGCGACTGAGTGCAGGCTTTGTCCTTTTGTATGCCGGTCTTGCCTGCGATGATAGGATAAGTGAAAGCAGTTTGGGCTATCGGGGCCAACAAAAGCTGCCAGATTTATGGAGTGTCTGCACCTTCATTCATCGCCTGTGGGGCTCAATTATGACTTTATCGCTTCCCAGAACTGAACGGACAGTTTATTACAACGGCGCGGCCCATTCTGTTCATCGATCAGTCTCGGCCGACTGCCGTCCCCTGGAGACCAGGCTCGGTATCCAAGCCTGCGGGCCCCCGGCCTGGCAGGTACCCGACCCCCGGAGGCAGGCCAGTCAGCAGGCCGACCGCTGGCCCGGCCACAGTGAAGCCCAGCGCCCAGAAGCCGTCGCAGAATTTCATCGGCCACAGAGGTGAGCGGCGACCGACCTCGGCGAGCACCCCTGCTATTACATCAAAGCGAGGCGTCTCCCGCGAGAGCGTGCGAATGGAATTAAAATGGCTCTTTAATAAACGGAATGGCAAGGAGTTGCACGAATCCGCCGCAGGCCTAGTTCATTGGGCAAATTCTGCTGAGTTAAATATTGTATTAACCTGAGGCAAAACACACGTACCATCCTACCTTCGAGACTCGGTCGGTTCAAATTCATTGCGCGGCGAGCAATCCATTTCTCCCACTTTGTTATGGACAGAGGTCCAAGTCACGGAGAGGACATCCGTTCTCATTTGCAATAATTCACAAATGAGACGGGAGCTTGCCTATCAATACTTGTGTCCAGTGAGGTTAACCAAAATGGTTGACGTGGGCATTATGTTTTAAATTCTACACTGTTTGAAACCAGCGGGACTGCACCCTTTTTTGGCCACAAGCGCAACAAATAGTTTTCAACCAATGGAAATCCCTGCTGCCGGGGCCTTGGCACTGCAAATAACGAACTCCGAATTTAGTTCCAACCAAGATTTTGACGATTTGCACACGCTTATTAGTTGTTTACATTCCATCAAAAGCATTCCTGCTGCATGGTCTGAGGAGGCTAGCATAAAGTGGGTTCTTCTGAAGGAAATCGTCAATCTCGCCGCCATTTCGTAACAAGTTCCCGGTCCTTGAAGCACCGCGCCTTTTCAGAGCCAGTTTGATTAGTTTTCCTCTACCTGCAGACAGCAAGCTGGTAACCCAATGGCGTTAGTAGAAGCCTGCTCTTTTGATGGGTTTCAGTTTCCTCCTGTAACACCAAGAAGGTCTCCTAAACTTCAAGGTGGTCTCCTATGGCACCAAGGGACATTCTTTAGCACCAAGAGGGACTCTTAGCCTGAAAAGTTCTCGTACGGGTCTCCCGTAGCAACATGGGGGCTCGCTATGGCATCAGGAGCCATGTTTGAGAATCCTGTAAGCTCTCATAGGGGTCAAAAGGGGCCCAAAAGGAAAATGGATGACCCTCGGGGCCTCCATTTTTTCCTTTTCCCCAAGGGGGGAGGGCGCCCCTTTTACCCCCTCCCCCGGCTATGTCCCTGGGTACTGCCGAGAAGGTTGCCTGTGACCGCCTGTGCCTACTCGTGGCCGATTCAGTTAATGTTTGTGAATTCGGTGGATGATAAGAACCGGTGGGACTTCTCCATGCGTAGCTATCTTGCGTTTGAAGTTGGACGGCAAATTCACTTTGCGGTGCAATGCGGTTTTCGTTGTCCTGCCAAACCTGTTTCCATTGCCTAGGTTGCTCCGTTTTTGTCATGAAAGGGACCACAAATCGACTGAATATCTGACTGAATATCGGGATGATGCAAATGTATTAGCACTTTTTAACGTGGACTATACTGTTCAATGCAAGCGTGATTTTACAAAAATAAAAAGGCGGGATTTTTGCAGTCGTTCTACGTTTTATCTCGGGACATTACTCGGGACGTAGTCTTGCGCAACACGTCATCTCGTGTGCTTCGGTTTTCCTGCACTCAACGAGTCGAAAGTCAGGTCGTGAATACTGTGCTATTTACGAGCGATTTCCGGATAGGCCAATGATCTGTTGCTCAAAAGTGAAGCAGTTTTTGGGGATATGACGCCGCATCTTTGCTGTTTACATCATTCTCATGCAATATGACGTTAGGAACGGAATTCGCATTTCCACAGAAATTCGTTAGGGAATACATATCTCCAATACAAATAGTGTCCTGTTCATACCGAGCCTTTGATCGGAAGCACAGACCCTGTCGCAGCACTCCGCCGCCGTCTAAGCCACGCTGACGGCACGTCCCAAACACGGCCCCGTGCTGCGTCAACTGCCTGCAGCCCTCCAGGCTCGCACGCCGCCCCACAATGCCAAGTGAACTGCAGGCTCGCAGAGCCGGGCCGCGCTTACGTGAAGCTCTGCGGAAGGCAGGTCGGAACACCGGCCGACCGCGGTGTAAGCCGCCGCCGGCGGGCTGGGCGCCTCACTGCGCAACAAAGGGCCGTAATGCGCCGCGCAAACAGAACGCCACAGATGCTCCGGCGCTGGCTTTGCCGGCTTCCTGTCGGCGCCGCGGCGCGTAAGAACGCAAACAGCCGGCAGCCGTCGCCGGCCTAACAAGGCGCACAGATCAATGGTCGCGATCCGTCTCCGCCGAAGAAACGCGGGCCAACGTCTTCCTGCCCGTCGACTGACGTAAACGGCGCTCGGATGTGTGTGTTGGATGATCCAACTTCCGCTGCTGCGTGGAAATTGCCCACTGAGCAGGTAGAAGCTGGTATTACGTCAGTCGCGCGCTTTCCTTTCGATTTTCGTGTTTTTCAGTTTTATCAACTGCATCTCACGCTGTTTGTGCTCCGTTCGCGCACTGTCCGCCGTCCTCTCAGACTGCGGCCTGATGAGTCTGACCGTGCGTGCCGACCCTGACCGGCTCGCGTGCTGTCCCCCGCCCTCAGACTGCGGCCTGGTGAGTCCCACCGTTCGTGCCGACTTCGACAAGCTGGAGCTGAGGCGGCGGCGGCGGCGTCGCTCGCCGGGCGGGCCTGGCCCCGTGCCACCGGACCGTTCGCACGCCTCACCGCCGGCCGACCTGTTCGCCCTGTTCGAGGCGCGGCGGTACGACGAGGCCGAGTACGACCCCGACTACGAGCCGTACCCGGAGCCGCCGCCGGCGGCTGCCGGCAACAGCACGTGGCGGGGCGCCCGCGGCCGTTCCCTGGAGGACCGCTACGGCATCGGCTCGGCAGAGTACAGGGAGCACGTTAGTCAGCTGCTGACCGAGGCCCAGTTCATCACCGGCGGAGCGGACTCCATCATCGGCCGCTGGCCCTGGATCGTGAGTGGGGTTCGTGGTCCCTGGGCGTGACGAATTGGTTCCCTCGTGGTATTTCAGGCAATCATGTCGGTGGCTTAGTTTAGGAGAAGCTATCAGCAGTTTCTACCCAAGGGAAAGTAGTTTAGAAACCGAAGGTGAACGGGTTTGGTCGCTATTTGTTCGACTTCTTCACTCGGAAAATCTAAGAGAAATTACTTGTGACAGCTTTGGAAGACCTCCATGGTCAACCTATTAAAGCTCAACAGTTGGAGTAACTTGAACGTCAACACCTCAGTGTTACCCAAGCTTTATGTTGCACACTTTTAATGTTTTTTTCTTGTTTTATTTTTGAAAAATTCACAATCCACGCCATAGATTAAACCTTTCTTTGCTTCCTCCTCTTGGGTGTATTTACATTGCATTTCACTGCACTGAAGGATTCGTATTCGCAGCAATCACAAACATCTTTCCACGACGTTTGTTACAAACTGTTCTGGACTTACGCTTGGAGTCACAACCTTGTTTAAAGCCTGTTATAATGACACGTCCAGCAAGTAAACAACGGCTTATGATGCGCGGAAAACGCCTCCTGTAAGTGGGTCCATCACTCAGGACTGCTGACGTGTTACATCCCAAGGCTTAACGACGGCATCGGAGCAAGGAGTTCACATATCAGGGAAACCAAAACAATCTCTTCGGAACCAAAAACGTAACATTGCTTTTTTCCTGCGCCCGTACGCAAGAAAACTATTTTTACGTCCTACAATATGACCTCTTTTGCTGGAGGATTATTGGCGACGGCAACCATTGTAACTCACTTTTCTGCCAGCGTTTGCGCCTCGCCTGGACCGTTCACATTATCCGCCATCGGCGCTCTTCGGCCGCGCCTTTGAGCTCTTCATCGCGCAGCTGGCGCCGAGCCGATTGAAGACGGCTACTCGGCGGCACATTTCCAGCGGCCGGCCGTTAAGCCTGCCGTGATTTATGGGCGCCGTCGGCCGGCGGACTGTGGCGGCTCCGCGGCGGCTGGGCGGACCTGACGGTGCGCCGCGCTCGTTCCAGGCGCTGATCGGCGAGCAGCGGCCGCGCCGCATCAGCTGGTTCTGCGGCGGCGCGCTGCTCAACGAGCGCTTCGTCGTCACGGCCGCCCACTGCCTGGGCCAGTTTCAGAAGTGAGTGGATTGGTATTCGCGCCGGCCGGCCGCCGGAGGGGCAATAGGCCGCCGGCGAGTCGGCGGCGGCGGCGGCGAGTCGGCGGCCGACTCCGGATCACGCCGTTCGCGCGCCGTCTATTGACGCTGATTGCTGATTGTTCCTAGACGGCCGACAGCCGTGTTTTGTATGCGGAGCCTCGTCGGAGTTCGCACCAGCGCCCCGCGCGGGCGCACGGCGAAAGGAAAAACACTCGATTGTCGTCGGACGTTCTTTTGTTGGCTGCGAAGGCGGCGGGAAATTTGTTTTCCCCCGTCCGTCACGGTGGGACGTGTTTTCGTCCAGAACGAGGTTCTGGCGGAGGGAAGGGCCCAAACGTCTCAAAGGTCATTTATTTCTATTCGTTGACGTGGCCGACCTTTCAACATGTGCTATGGTGTGTTTTCTGGTCTCACCCGGCACCGGGCATCATAACATATAGTAAAGGAGATTTGGGTTTGGAAGTTGTCAATTTAACTTTTTGCGACACTTTTGTTGGTTTAAATCTGGAATCTAATATTAGAGCAACATGTGGTTTTGCAACCATATAGCGGTCAGAGACATTCTTAGAGCCACGACAACGGTCGTAGGTCATGCGGTAAGTAGGGCTTGCCACACCAACGGAAATTCCGACCTTCATATATTATTTGCATTTCAAAAGAAACTACGATAAGAATGTGGACTCTCTCGGACGTGAAAATCAACAAGCAGATCGGGAGAACTGTGTGTAATAGAGCAACGCGATAGCAAGGGAATAATGGGACTACTTAATGACAAAGATGTCAACAGAGGTGGAAACAGGAAGATAAGGTGGTTCCCATGTGGGCCGGCAATAACGTTGGAGACGGAGACGAACACAAGATGACCTAAGGAGGCAGAGACAACATGAGACACGATGGAAGCGTTCAAGATGACACCCGAATACGATAATTGTCAGGCCACTTTACAAAACGTGATTTTTCCACCCAGTATGGATCGGAATGTTTTGCTAGGCTGTTTTAGAACATGATTCCAGGAATCGGTTTCTTAAACAACCGTTGGCAACTCCTCCATATCTCGCGCACCTTTGCTTTCCCTGTGGACACCACTCTTTCACTGGCTGACTCAAGTGGACGCGAGGCATTCGATGCCAATCGAGGCCGCTTAAATGGCCACCGCCACACGCACTTCGCACACCGGGAATTGGAAAGATGGGTTTAGTATCGGCCACATCATTGGACGTCCGCCGGCGGACTCATCGTTCCCGTCATGCATCAGAATGAGATCGACCTCAACCGGGAGATAGGCGGATCGCGTGGGTTTCGCGCAACGAATGTCGGCTCCCACTGGAAGAGCTTTTACCGAGAAAACGTTCCTCAAGTGGTGCCGCCTTATTGGATATCTGTCTTCTCTGGTCGGCCCGCAGCCCTTCGTGAGTTTCGTGAAATGTTGCCAGCGTAATATCATCGGGCAAAAATGTCGCCAACGATACAAAATTACTGAAGTGAGTGACGCAGTCTTTCACAAATAGCACCCTTGGTACAACAACGAAGGTAAATAACTCCAAATAACTAAGCTATTTCTGCCGCAAATGGATCGTTGTTACTGACACTTCTTTGTAGTTCAGCGTGTTTGAACATTTTGTAAAACGAATGGAGTGTGATGTTAGCATTACATTCATTTGCACTGATTACATCTCCAATACATACCTAAAGATGTGAAAAATTTAGTCCTCAGGTCGTAGCATCTGCTACGGAAAACATATCATGAGAGATTAGCACATCTATGATAGGCCCTTATGGTAGAGTGACATCAGTGGAGCCGCAAACCCGTAACTGTTGTTTTAGTGCTCCCTGCTAGCTCACGCATCCCACCTGTCCACAGAAACCGTCTCCTGGTGCGTGTGGGCGACTTTGACCTGCACTACGACACGGACGCGGTGCACCAGGATCTGCTGGTGAACCGGATCTACCTGCACCCGCAGTACGAGCACCACCGGAAGCACCACGACATCGCGCTGCTTCGGCTGAGTCGGCCGGCTCGGCTGGGCCCGCTGGTGCGGCCCGTCTGCCTGCCGCCGGCTGGCGCCGAGCTGACTGGCCGCTGGGCCAGTCTGGCCGGCTGGGGCCACACCGAGTTCGGTCAGTACATATTGAGCTTAGTCAGGCTGGGGGCTAAATTGAGTTCAGTCATTGACGTTACTGCAGGAACATTCAGCTACCAGAGGATGAATGTCCCGTTCGATGCATTTTGAGGCTGGCCGGAAGGCTAAACCTAGTCGTCCGTGTTGACGATACTTGCTGTTCTCAGGGCGGCAAAGCCGGAAATATTAATGAGCATGACCCCTCAGGCTTTCGCATCGGCAAGGACAGTTTTCCGACATACCGCAGTACTGCGGATGGAGTAAAAGCATTCTTGCGTTTAATTTTTCAATATCCATCTGGTGTTTGTTCATCTTCCATCACATCAAACCAATCTGGGTCACTTGCCGGGTTACGTTGATAAATTCGTCGTTGTACAAACGGCTACTAAATTACGAGTACACCTTTACCATTGTTATAGAACACTGTCATATCACAAAGTTCGACCACAGTTCGCTTGTCGTTCTGTGTGAAAGAGGTGAAAAACTTCTTGGCTTTTCGGAGCTATTTCATTACTCAGAATCTACTTTTTCATAAAAGCGTCACCGAAACAGCCACAGGCGAAGCGCTCCGAAAACATGAACGTAATAAATGACAGGCAGTAAACCTGGTGAGATTCGAGCCGATTGCATTCGGCCGATATATTCGGAATTCTATTACCCAAACGTGGCTCATGCTCAGAAGCACTCGTTATTCATTTTATGACCGTTCCGTGCCATAAATAACGAAGCCAACAGCCCCGAACCTAAACTGTTCCAGCCCCGATTGCATTTACGGCTTAGCCACGCCCCACCAAGCCCGTTTCGCCATCAATTTATATTCGCCTTCGAAACTGAGGAGTCATAATAAATCAACTAGACCGGGCTTAAGAACCAAACACTAAATAAAAGCGATAACACGAACATGACGTTCTTTCGCCAATTTACGAGAACTTAGGGCCTATTTGGGTACGAACTCTAATGAATTCATTGCGATATCAAATACAGTTAGGGTTTCCAGATATGCCGATTGTGGGGGAGCTAAAAATGTGGGGAAGCTGACAATGACCATTAGTACCTGAAGGCTGGCAGAAGTCTCCAGAAAATTTCGGATAGCCCTCTCACGAAGGAATTCTTTTTTAACCGTCGCATGCGTGCCGCAGCTCGTGTGCTCCTTTGTTCAGCTTCCATGCCGTGGCAGCAATATCGTGCTGTCACCCGGCGGGCCGATAGTGATGGCTCCGTCTCTGCTCAGGCGGCGAGTCGTCGGCGATTCTGCAGGAAGTTCGGCTGCCGCTCGTCGACACGGCGAGCTGTGAGGCGCGGTACCGCGCGCTGGGCAAAAGCTTCCAGCTGGACTTCGACCCGGGCTTCGGTGACACGAAGATCTGCGCCCACGACACGTCAGGCGGCGGCAGGGACTCGTGCCAGGTGAGCGGCGGCAAACACCTGTGCAGGTGACGTCACGGGGAGGCAAATAAATCAGTGGGGACATCACTAAGGTGGGCACTCGGAAGGAAATTAAAACCCGGAACAAACAAGGGCAATAAAAGGGCGAGGTTTACAGGGTGTAATGAAAAAGTCGGCATTACCTTTCATAGTCATCTTTCACTCGGCTTCCTTTTGACATATTTTGTTTCCATACGCTTTGTTTTTGGTTAGTCTAAAAATGTTCCTAAAATGGCTACCGAAATCTTTACCATAGGGAATTTGTGGAAACTGACCAGTTTACGCTGCATGTGGTATAAAGCGTACGTCCGCCATTGCATATTGGTTTGATCAGACATAGTCGAGGATCTCATTCCATTATCGCGCTACGTTGGCCCATCAAAGATGCATGACCCGACCTAATTACGTCGCATAGTTTGGCCATTTATTCATATATGGCTCACGGATTTGTAACCAAAAAACGCAATGGCTGAAAATGTAGTGAAGAGTCAGTAAGGGGAGCGGCACTTGTGGTGATTGTGCATGCGTCACCAAACAATCTGTATGTGTGCAATTTATCTAGTGCGTGTGTTATCATCATGAACTGGCGGCCATAAAATCACCTTTTCCGTAATACTTAAATTGCATAAGTTTCTGAAGACATCTGAACACGGCAGAATCCATTTCCCTGCACGCGGTTGACAATAACTGATGTTTGAGAACCAGAGAGCCAAAGGCACTTCAAACACTGTAAGTTTTGAACTGCACAAGGTTTCACGCATCCGAAATCGTCCATGCTCCGTTTTATTAGTTCGTCAGGTACCGCCGCGCGACATGCGTCTGGACACGTCTTGACCTTGTCTTGCCGTGACACACTGGCCGTCGGCTGTGTGTCAGACAACAACAAAGCGACCACAAAGCCGCGCAACGCCGTCGCCACATGGCGGAACCGGCTCATGGCGCTCCGTCTAGTTCCGCGGCCATCGATCGGCTCTCTCTCAGCAGGACCCCGTTCGCAGGGCGACTCCGGCGGCCCGATGACCTTCGACGATCCGGCGACGGGCCGCGTCCAGCTGGTGGGCATCGTGTCGACCGGCGTCGGCTGCGGCCACCCGCAGTTCCCCGGCGTCTACACGCGCGTGGCCATGTACACCGACTGGATCCGGCAGAGAGCGTTCGAGGACAGCTGAGCGGGGTCGGAGGACGACCGCCGGCCGCGCTGGCTTGTGACAGCGACTTAGCTGCGCCCCTGCACCGCTGCTGTATCGGCGAATGTACCCTGGCCGGCTGTACCTTCCACGGACGGCCCACTCGGAGGCTGTAGCTAGTGCATTCTGAGGTGAAACACATGCATATTCGATTCAAGCGGATGCTGTTTTTTACGCTTTGTAACGTGTGTGAAAAGAGCTAGCAAAAAACCTGGGTAACGCGCAGAAAGCATTTTGCTGTTGACAGATATGCATATTGGTCAAAGCTCAGTGGAACCCCATTATCCTGTTTCTAACCTTATTGGTTTAAGGCGTTTCCCTGGTCTCATTTAAAAGCATTTCCTGTCTTTCAGGACGCTTGGGCGCAAAAGCACTTTTTTTCTATTTCATCCTCCCATGTTCCATGACAACAAACTGCATTAACTGGACGTTTGAATCCCCATTCTTTCACATTCAAGTTTGAACGATGTGTTGTCGAAAATCGCCAGCAAGGCAAGCATCAACGTTTTGCAGTACGCAGACAATTCGTTGGTCTGCTTTTGCGCATAACAGCATAGTTTAAATGTAATGCTGGGCTTTGTCAGGCTGCTTATAATCGTTTTTTTTTGTCAGCGAATATCAATTGCCGATGCATTACCTGTTCTGTATATGCGTGTGTGAGATGGTTTATAGGCACTTTTGTTGTGAAAGCTAATGGTATTTAATGTGGCACAATAAACTGTGATATGTTTCCAGTCGGGCAGCGCGAAGCTAAGAACACATGTAACTTTACTCGTTACTCCGAGGGTAAAGTATTCGCACGCATTTCACAGCGGCCGGGTGAAAGCCATTGCACTCATTTCACGGATGCGCCGACATTGCCAAAGTTTCTACCTCGTTACACCAAGGCAACTTTCCTCGTTTAGCTGAAGTGGCCTTAAAGACCTAACAAAGCCACAGTTCATCTCACATCCGTATAGTCCACATTGCTATTTTCTGGTGATGATAACCAAACAATTCTAAAGGCCACGTCTGCCAAGAAGACTGTCTCCTTGCGCGACTCCTCTGTCTCACCAGGAGTTGTTGACTGGCGTCCGTTCTCCAGCAAAGCAATTCACTCTTCCCGGCTGGCTTCTGATCTCTCCAGACCTCTGCCGTCCGCCCTACCACCATCACCATCTCGGTAACCACCCCAATTTACTCAGCGGACGTGTCCGCTCCGTAACGCCGCCACACGCCCGCTGGCCGTTCGTCCCATCTCCCGACCGCACGGCCGCCCGTCCTGCAGCTGCCGGCCGCCCAATCTGGCCAGAATTCGCGCTAACAAGTCGCCGACAAATCGAATCCGTGCGGACAGGTCGGCGGCGCGGTGACGCCGCGCGCGGTCCGAGTTATCTATTCTGGTCGGCGTCCATTGATCAGCGGCGAACCTGGCCGGGCGATAATGACGCATAATGTGGCGCGGCGTCGGCTGGCGCTGCTCCAGGGCCGGCCGCGCCGCCGGGTGCCGTGCCGTCCCGGAAGTCGGCCCGGCCCGCCGGATATTGGCTAAGTGCGCCCGGCCGGCGGCGCGGCGACATCGTTTTCGGCCGGTGTCGTTAGCGCTCGCCGGTCACGACGCAGCTAACGAGGCCGTCGCGCAGCTGGTGGCGCCGCGCCGGCCTGGGTCGGCCGAGGCGGCGGCGGCGGCGGTCGAGGGTCGAAGGCGGGCCCGCCGCCGCCGCCGGGAGAGGGGCGCCACAGAGATCCTGCTGGAGGAGGTCAAGCCTGCTTGGTGCGGTCAGTTAAAGGTGGTCCTGAGCTGAACTGTGACGTGCGTGTCACAGAAAAGCATAATGTATGGTGTGAAGATAGATGGTCTTCAGGCGCACAGGACAGCTCAATGTGCTAGACAGGTTCGTTCGATGAAGTTCGATCGTCGCCGATGCAGGCTGAAGTCTGCCGTGACGTATGATGAATTCCAGAATCGCGGCGCTGACGGCATCAGATAATGTCAAGCCATGCTGAGCTTATATAGAGCACAATCTCCCGTATCGGAGCCTGGCGTTTTGACTGCTTAAAGGGCCGATCTAAATGTTTCGAAACTGCTGCAAAAGTTATAAGTAGATCGTTCACGCTCCTGTCACGACACATCATTCTTTGGACGGCGCCAGTAAGCGGAACTCTCCAAGAGACGGAAGGAGCTCGAGAGGCCGGCTGATGTTGCCGGCTCATTCTCGATCTCGATTGTCGTCTACGCCGAGCAGCAGGCCACCTAGAAGTGTTCTGCGTCTGCCCACTGTTCCTCCCCACGAGGGGAGGGGACAGAGCGTGACATTGTCGGTTGACCTCGACACTTTTGTCAGAAACGCCGAGGATCAGGTCAGTTGAACTCCCAACAGGTGGATACTGAGCGTGCTGAGTAACACGCGAGTCTTTGATTCCCGTTGATAGTTTGGAAATTGTGTCGGCTGGACGGTGAGGTTTTCAAGGCGCAAGTCACGTTGTTCGGTCCAGTAACGAGCTGCAGTGTTTCCGTGGGAGATGTGTCGGCGCCAAAAATTACAATGCCTGACATGGCTATGCAAATGTGTTTTAAAGATTTGGGTTGCCGGATGCCATGGTAGCTATGTTATGGTGAACAGTGAAATACGAGTGCAAAGATGGTCGATTTTTGTTTCAGTACCACTTTGGACATGTGTCAAGAGGCGTTCATGTCTTGAATTCAAAGTGAAATATGCACACCGCAACTGAAGTTTTGCAATGGAAAAGGGCCCACGAAATACTGGTCATACTGTAATGGCACCGACTTTTCTCACCACCAGTCGGTAAGTGTATTTAACAAACAATTCTAGAGCTTTAGTTTGGTATTTGATTTGATTCCAGGATTAGCACCTGATTCCAGTCAGACTCACGGATAGGATGATGCCCCCTAAAACCATTACCTTGCTATAAAAAACAGATCTAGCGAGTAATGCAAAAGCAAAGAGCAAACCTGTGGCGCGAAATGAAATCATGCCGGGAGCAAGACGCGACTGAGGCCTTTGATAGGCGGTTCCAGGGAGAGGCTGCGCAGGAGAATACCTTACGCGAGGACGAGAGGCGAAACGGAGACGGCTTAGGAATACCACAGCCGTAGGAGTGGTCGGCAACTGAGTTCATTAAGCAGTCTGCACGGTCACACACTAGCACACAGAAATGCTGGGCCAGCTGTAAAGAGCAACATCATCGTTCCTTCCCCCTAACGAAGCTCACCAGAAGCGGGCGGCGCGTTCTGCGAGTCAGTTCACGGCCCGGTCCGCAATGACTCAGTCTAGTTAATGATCCTCGTCTTGATCTCGCAGTCCAGCGGCGTAAACAAGCGTCGGCTAATTCCGCCCTCCTAATTGGCCGGCTCGGCGGCGGAACGGCCGCGTCATCCTGGCCGGGATCCGCGCGAGCTGTCCTCCGGGTCCGCGTCGGCTTACGAGCGTTCCAGGCGCCGCGCACGCGACGGACAGGCACGCGGGAACAGAGAACAGAAGCCCGAGTCAGCGCCGGGCGCTGGTGCTGACCGGCGGCGCTGCGTCAGCGATCGTCAGGCCGTCGGCCTGGTCAGTGGGCCGCCTGACAGACCTGGTATACGTCCGTGCTGTGTGTTCTGACGTGGATGTTGGCTGGCCGGCGACGTTCAGTCCCTGGCTGCGTCTCACCGAACTTGTTAACGACAATGCGCAAGTGCAACAATGAAGGTAATATCGACGCCAGCCTGAACAAGGCCACTTGAGCTGAAACGTCCGGTTACACGGCAGGGCCACGCACTAAATGTATGCATTGAGTTGTCATGCATTGCTGCAGCATTCACAGGCAGCATGCGATACATCTCCTACAATCTTTCTGATTTTATCAGTCATACGTAGAAAATAACGTGGCAAAATAAAGAAACATCTTCCTGTTACAAAACGCTGAATGTGACAACGACCAGGGCCAGTCTGTAATGCAGTCTTCAATGAGCTATCGCCTGGTCCTCAGCAGGTGACCGCTAACGACACAGATGACCGCCACAGATCGCGGGCGGGCGCCCTCCAACAGGCCGTCCTCTCGCTGTCGGGAACGGAGCCAGTCGGCCCGGCCGCCGCCGTCGGCCGCCTCTTCAGCATTCGGGCCACGGCCGGGGCTGGGCGCGCAGTTATCGGCCATAAGGGGACGGCGGCGGCCGGCCGGCGCCGCAATAATCGGACACGCCGCGCCCGGCCCCGAATGAGGACGCGCCGACGGCGGCAGAGCCGGGACCGGCCGGCGGTGGTGCCGGTCCTGGCACGGGACCGGCCGGGAGTGGTGCCGATTCTGGTGCGGGACCGGCCGGGGTGGTGCAGGTCCTGGTACAGGACCGGCCGTGGGTGGTGCCAGTCCTGGCACGGGACCGGCCGGGGTGGTGCCGGTCCTGGTACGGGACCGGCCGGGGGTGGTGCCGATCCTGGTGCGGGGCCGGCCGGGGGTGGTGCCGGTCCTGGTGTGGAACAGGCTGAGGGTGGCACAAGCCCTTCTGTTTGTAAAAGATGGCATACTACGCCAGTACCATTTTCGTTCCGAAGCACCGGCTATTACGTCTATTATACGTCATGCAACGAAAACATCACATCCAATCATCCGCAGATGCATTAAACCATCTCATCGAACCACGACTTGATAATACGATTTCCTCCTCACGAGTGACACCGCTAACAAGAAAAGTTTGAACTAATTCAGTCTTTGTTAAAAAAGTGAGTTTTTCATTGAAAATAACAAAATGCAGTCGTGAAGCCAAATTACTTCTTCTCACATGACGAACTGATGTGTTTCGAATGGGTCGTGGCGTGGGGGCTTGGATAAGGACTATTTTCTCCTTATCAAGGCTAAAAATTCAACATTGCCAACTACCAGTTTTTGCGTTAGATGATACTTGGCTTTTGATGCAAAAGATGTCTTTATCTCTTGAAAAGAAACTACACGGTTCACCTCTTTGAGGGGCTTCAAATAACATTAATTTCAGCACATGGTATTACTAGTTCTCGAAGCCACTTGATCCTCCAGAGGTTTCACGGGCACTAAAGAGGATATATGGATCGATCTTCGCGGAGAGTTGGCTGATGAGGAATCCTCTGGCGAGAGATTGAAGTCTTTAGGAGCTCTGCCTCTCTTTATCCATTTGTTACAAACCTTAAATGCGATTTATCCCACACGATTCTATCAAATCACTGATAATGACTCTCGTATCGACTCAGCCATGACTTCACTGTCGTATTTCGTCATCCAGACCATTTCGCCTACCAGACCGAGAAAGAGGGACAGGGAGAAAAAGATAGAAAGAGGGAAAGGGAAAAAGGGTGAGGGAGATAAAGCGAGAGGGAAGGGGAGCGAGGGAGGGAGATAGAGGGAAGGAGAGAATGGGAGAGGGAGGGAGAAAAAACGTATTTTTTGCGGACGTTTTTCTGTTGCGTTCATGAGGTGGACGTCATTGGGCACAGTGGTCATATGTTTAAACTGATGTCATGATGATTTGCATTTTAGTCAGTCTTTTATGATTTTCAGATGTCTGTGAGTCAAAACCTTTTGCATTCTTATGATGCAAGTCATGCGAAAGGCATTACAGACTACAGCAGAGAAAATGCCCGAGGGGCTCAAAAGATAGCTGCTGTTCTTAAGAGTAGGACGCCGTAAATATCTTTTCATTGCCCTCGACCAGAGTCATAAGTTCCGTCACTGTACCTTGCCAGGCAAACAACCATGTTCCAGATCGACAAGATTTCTGGTCAACAAAAAGTCTAAACAAAATGTCTCTGGATCCGAGCTGGGTTGGGGCCCGTAAAGTCGGCCGAGATATGTTTCGGCCAAATGGACTTGGCTTTGCCGTGTTAAATGCCTGTGTCACTAAGGATTGTCATCTGACTGCTACGGGCCTCCAAGAAATCCCTGGTGCCTTTTAGGCGCGATTCCTGCCAAAGCTAGCTTTTTCATCAAGGACAAATCCCTCGCCCAGAAAGGAGAGGAGAAATTAAGTTGACATAGGTCACCTTGCATTACCGAAACTAGCAACCGACAAGAAATTCCTTGCCCATAACTTAACTGGAAATTAGTCAGTCAGGGTCGCGTCAAATACCGTTTTATGGCCATTGACTAATGATTTGTTTCGCAACATGATAAGCTTCCTGAATTATTTTCGTCACCGACGACGTCCGTATTGTTACACCCACAGGGTTTATGACCCCCATGCGCCTGCACCACCCATGTTTCATGCGGCACGCCCCTACCACGACGCGATGAGGCTACCCAGATGAAAGCCGCTTCCTCAGTTCCGGCGCCGTTCTCAGCCCGACTGCGAACGAAGTACCAATGGGAGCGGTGGCCCCTAGCCCTAATGCCGGCGCCGTCTGCTGCGCAGTCAGTCCACCGTCCGGAGCATTACGCGCCACGGTTCCTCGCGGCTCCGTTCCGTTACGTAACCAGACCGCCCACTCGGACCGGCGCCGGCAGCTATTCTAGCCGACCGCCGCCGGCGACGCACGGAGACGGGCCGAAGCGGCGGCACGACCTGGGGCGCAGCCACGGCTCGTCACGCCCTGGGCGGCCGCCGTCGGGGCACCTGAGCCGGCGCGGCGGCGGCGGCAGCGACGGCGGCGACGCTCACCTGCCGTCGGCGCCTGCGTGAGGACGCCGGCCGGCCGGCGGCGCAGCCGGAGGCTAGTCGGAGTGGCCGGGACGACCGGGGCGGACGGCGCGCGACCCTTCTGCTGAGGTAAGATGGATCGGTCTGGTCGGCCGCCAGCCACGGCCGGCGATACGATGGCCTTCCCGGTCGGCAGCGTCAGAGAGGGAGAGTGGGTTGCGGGGGCTTGTGACGATGGGTCAGGGGAGCTTTCGAGATCTGCAGGCAATGGCTAGGGAATGACTTCCACGAGGCCGAGGTAATTGGATCCTCCGCTCCTACAGAGCCAATATAAAGCTTTATTAGGGGAAAGCGGCGGTATGATGTGCTATGGACGAATGACGCGTCATATAGGTTTGCGTTGTAGCCAAATGCAGTCATTTAGTCGCGCTGGGAAAGCCAGGGGAAGCTGCCTGCAGTGTGTCGGAGCGAACTGGGGCAAAACAGCATCCATCCGCCCGAATATATGGCGGGGTCTGTCCAGAAAAGGACGAGATGGCATGAACAGAGCATAGCGTTCAAACCTCACCGAACGTTTATTTCATGCTTTGTGGGAGTATTTCAGTACTTAAAGGACATATTTAAGGATTACTGACCGGATTGGTGACATAAGCTGAGCTCCGTCTAAGGAAGCGTTTTACAGAAATGCGGGGTTTACATCTTTGGTAACATCCTAAAAATAATTTGGGAAATCGCTCAAGTCAGTTTGCAGAAAGATTTCGTACAACCTGGAATATAAGCAAATATCGCTCGTGCACTGAATGACATGACTTGTACAAACTTATATTTTTCACTTACTTCGAACTTGTACTTTTGCTAGGTAGATAACTGCACGTACCGCCACGGCTTGTAGCTGCTACGGAGCTGTGCTCTAGTTTCAAAGTCTGAATGGATCGCTCAGTCTTGTATTCTGGGGCGAGCGATCCATGAGACGGCCGCGCAATGGCGCCGGCGCTGGCCGCGGCACGTCGCCACTGAATCACTGAGCCGCCGGTCGGCCGTCCCGACCTCGGCTCCAGCCGGCACTGGTCACGTGCCGACTGCCGCGGGGCGGGCCAGACCCCGGCCGGCGGACCGGCGCCCGGTCAGACGGCCAGCTCGGATATAACTCGGAGGCTGAAGCAGTCAGAGAGGCAACCAGAGGTGACTAGGTTGCCTTTTGTGAATCGGGTAATAATTTGATGCGCTATATTCGGAGAAAATGATCACTCGTGCTACTAGTCACATGCAATGAAACTGCAGTGCTATATACGAGGTCTGTTAATCATGTTTTGTGAGGTTGATGACTGACAAGGAGATACAGAGACATCTGTGTTTAAACAAGGTTGAATTTTGCTATGACGTAACCCGTTGTAGAGCTAAGGAGGTGACTTTCAGCATATGGGACATGTAATGGGCGAGTTAAGACTTTTCTGCGATGAAGAACGCATGTGTCTGACAAAACAGCTCTCCCCGCCAGGTTTGAGACGCCTGTTTTTTTCACTAATCACATTGGACCTTCGATCAACTATGTCATTATAATTACAGCTTTGCTAATACAGCAAGGTAAGGAAATGCCAGAATATGGAGACGGTGACCAATATGTGTCATAAATAAAGATTAATGTATCACTCGCAAAGTTAAAACCTCACATTGCCTTAAGTGTACCATCCACTGCCCCCCCAAAAAAACATATTGCGCAACATATACATTACCTATTTAATGCCTTCGGCAAAATTTCAAAAACGATCCCAGAGCCCATAAGATTTCGTATACGGACCTTAGGGATCCGATCCCGATATCTTTTTTGACATTTGACAGACTTGGCACATATCTGGTCAGTACTGATACCATCGGAAGGCATACGTCAGAGCCACATCAGTTTATGCTGCATTTTCAGTAATTACCACCATTACGTGGTGGTACGCCTTGCAGCTGGCGTCGCCTGCATGATGCTTACCGGAACCGCTGTAAACACTTTACACTCGTGGATATCGCGGCTGTTTTGAAAATTTCGTGAGCGAAGGAATTGCGGACAAGATCCTTAATATCCACGGCTGCTGAGTAAGACAAACGGGTCATTCCAATTTCTGTCAACTGAAGCCTTCCGCTACACTGTTCAGGAAAACTCCGGAAGTTGTTCTATCAAACGATTCGCCACTCCGTTTCGAACTCACCACGGCCATTGTGGTATCGGTGCCATCGTCGGTTCGCAACAACAGAAATGCTCGAGTCAGTGTCCTGAAATTTGTTAAGAATCATTTCAATAACAGGAAAAGATAACAGGAGCATGAATGTTGCCATTTTCCATAACAGTCGGCCAGCGCGCTACGAGTACTGCCAGACCTAACGGCCCGTCCAAAGCATTGTTTGCAAACAGGACCACTGTAGATAATGAAGGATACAGGCCGCGCTACCTCGGAATGCGCCAGATGCCTAAACGTGCCGTCTGTGCCGCCACTTATCCCGTTCTGCTGCGGGATATGGTTTTGAGCTTTGAGGTGCTGCCGTCTACAGGAGATGCCGCTCAGCAGCATGGCAGCTGATTAGCGTCCCAATCAGAGGACTGTGACCGACAGGACGACAGATGGTTGAGACAGACAGAGTTATAAACAAATCTGGAATGAAATTATGGGAATTCAGATTCAAAGATACGGCGACCAGAATGGAAGCAGTCACGCTAATATTCGACCGCCACCGGGGGAACATCTGATGATGTTCAAGGTCCTTATTCAAGGAAAACAAATGCCAATTATCACAGATGGAAAAAAGTGTCACATGACAAAACTGAGGAAGGGATATTCCCCTCCCTCCTCCAGGGTTCAGGCTATCAGGGACACAGGGACATTGCTGATGAAAAATCCTGAGCAACAACAGTGCTGGGCTACAAGCCGCACAAGTAAGCGCTTTGTTCACAATAAAGAAATTTCCTAAAAAAGCACTGGCATCGCGTTATGCTGGCAGTAATGTAGCAAAGCAGGATAAAAAACCTAGTCAGTATGAGCAAATGCATTGCTACCGGGGAGGGATCTACTCCCATTGAATCACGCTGACTGATGGATTATGGGGCCAGTGATCACTCCAGGCCTGCGCCGCCAATTCTTTGGACATTCAAACTGGGAAAAAAGGAAAACCGTAGCACTTATGCCACAATTTTTTGGAAGGCTATAACTCTGTGCGTTCCTTACTTGCACCCACTTACCTGGATGCTGATAGAATGTAGCTACACTTCCGCGTTTTCACGGAAATTTCAACCCATCAGTGGCAAAGACCAATAACCCGTTATTGTTTGGCGACCTAAGTGGGTAGGGAATCTGAGTATAGCAGAGGAAACCATCCGTCACTCCACTGTCCGTCTTAAGTCTCCCCGCTTACCCCTAGTAAACCAAATCCTCTCTGTGAGCATGAACTGTTTATTCAATGTACCTGAACAGGCCGGCCTCATTAAAAAAGGAACGTTTTGCGGTTGGTTAGACTGCGGATCGATGGGGCCAATGTTGTCAATTGTTTCAAAAAGCGCACAAGATTGTACGGGCCCATATCTTTGCAAAGATGCGTCGGAGCGCCAAACATAACCTACCACCGTGTTCGCATGATACGATTCGACCGGAAACGATACTGCCCCGGTCGAAATCGCCGAAGTTGCAAAACATCGCAACAATGCGATGCAATCGCACGCTGCAACTTGCCACATTCCCACATTACTTTAAAATGAGTGTGTACGCCTGGTTAGCCCTAAAATGATATATATGTGTCTGCGGCTATCATGTATCCATGGAAAAATCTCTTTTATGAGCAAGTAGGAGAACGCATTGGCATTCTCCTGAGCGCTTTTCCTAAGGAAAAGTAGTGCCCAGTGCCGATTCATGAAATATCCGAACAAACTGTCAATAAACCAAATAATCCGCATTACATTCATAGAAAACAAACACAAATATTCCTCTCTTAAAAGAGAAGTCACATAATATTCATGAAAGAAGCATGGTCGGTATCGTCTGTATGAAGCAAACTAAAACCTATTAAGGACTCAAGGAAACAGAGCCAACCAGCGAGCCATACTCGGTGGCGCGGCTCTGCAGCCGTATGCTCCGTCTGTCAAGGTTTCATGGCCGGTCCTGTCCGGTCCGGTCCGGTCCGCTCCGTTCCGGGCCGGTCCGCGGGACGTCGCGGCAGGGCGGAGGCCCCGCGTCGATCGAGGCGTACCGAGCCGCCGCCGAATCGATGGTCCGGCCATCGGCGTGTCGGTCGTCCCGGTAGGCCGGGCCGGAGGGCCGACCGCACGCAGTCGCCGGCCCGCCGCGGTCACCGCGCCCACTCCTCTCAGTCGCCCCGCCGAGCGGACGGCGCCGACCGGCCGGATTTCGCTCACGCGTGTTGTGTTGGCGAGGGCGCGTGTTGCGCATCTCGTGACTCGTGGCTAGTCCGCTTTGTTTTTATCTGTTGGCCCGACAGCTTATCCGACTGATGTCGCCAGAATGTCTTTTGATGTGTAAATGTTATCGATGGTGTGATGTTCGTAAACTCATTATTTCTTTCTTATTCCCGCGCTTCAGTTTCGTCAGTTTTCATTCAAGTGATCACGTGTTAAGAAGCATGTCCACGAACGCATCAGTGGTTTGTATGAAGGAAAAGACCGTTATATTTAAGCCCGGTGATTATTACAATTCGTAGCCAGTTAATTCGAGACTGAGCGTATCCTGTTTCATGCAATATCGGGCCTAATTTACCACGACGATGGCTTCGAAATGCGATGTGGTGCACCCATTTCAGTAGAAAATAGAGTCCATCAGACTGTCTCTTCGGTAATATTTCAGGGTGCGGATTTTCATCTGATAAGAACAGACCTTAATGCGATGCATTGCTTTAGACTACGTCATCAAAATCCAATTTTACAAGTGCATGTATTTGGAAAATCTTTTCGCACTATTTGTATTTTACGGTGAAGGAGAAGACGGTCAGTGTAGTGGAATATAATCTGCTGTGCAAACATTTTCTGAATTGCCGCCAGTTTAATGAACTTCATGGGCTTTTCGACGATGTTTTAGAGACATAAGACAGGAAAAATCTTGATGAACTATCATGAAATATGAGGCCATTTTGTCCTGAAGAACCTTACATTTAAGTGCGCTGTGAGTACCCGTAACACTGATTTTCCGCAACAGTGAGGAAAACGTCTGAAATGAAATAATATGTGGACTGTCCGAATCCAAACTGACATCTGCTCCGATAAAAATAGCATCGTGTTAATAAATGTAACTGAGATTCTGAGTGACATCACGTTATGGTATTACCTGTCCATCGAACCCGAGTTCTGAGACAAATTTTCCACGTGAAGCTTTTCGCAGGCGTTGCGGCAGTCGGGCAGTTGTCCATACACCTAGCTGTCCAGGCGCGCGCTCTGGAATTTTGTCGGCTCCAACACTCCTCTCGCATTTGTCTGGCTAAGGGTGAGTTACGGCGCGACAGAGGACAGGAGAGTCGCGTGGGAAACTGTTTCTGGGAGATTCTGTCACGGGTCTCCAGCGGACCAGCCAGTGCGCCGTCTCTTCTCGCCACTCGAATGATTTCGAATGGCAACGTTCGTTTTTGATCCTCAGTCCCACGTAACCTCATCAGCTTTTAAACTTCACCACTTCACTCTGCTCGATGCCACACCCCATCACCACTCCCGACTCTGCATCACGTAACATTATCCCTCCATTTCGCACCGTGGCACACCACCGTTGTCCGACTCTGTCGCTCGTTACATCATCTTTCGGTTGTGCAGCGCGCTGTGCCACCACTCTCTGACTCTGCCTGCACCACATCATATTTGTGTTCCGCAGCACACCACGCCATTATCCACTGACTATGCCTGCACCACATAGTCCTTCTCTTCTGCAGCACGCCATATCACCATTCTCCGACCACAGCGCGCCACGACACCACTCTCCGATCTCTGCATCACATCACATCACCCTTCTGCTCCGTATCACACCGGCTCGCCCATACCTGTCCCGCCTGGTTATTATTCTCGAAGTCCGCTCACGTTGTCTGCCAGAGCGTCCTTTTGGCGCCCCAAACGACGCCGAAAAACGCCCGCCTTCCGTAACGTCTGTAATAACTCGTCTCGCAGGGACGTCGGCAACAGGTGGAGCCGTTCCCAGCTCAGATCGTCTCGCTCAGGCGACTGAGACCAGCCTGGAAATGGCGGGATTTCGGAGAATTTGAGCCGGTCAGGGTACACTCCGACGGCGCACCAAGTCAGTCATTGCGCTGCTTTCTTTTCGATTTAAGGAAATTGCAGGAAAACGCATGTTTTTACTTTCACCACAACTTTTATTCCATTGGGATTACAATTGAGGTCGTGCATGAAATGAAACATATTTCCAGCTTAGGCATTATGGGAGGAAACTCATACTTAAGCAGTTTGGACGAAGATCGCTTTAATGAAACGTTAAGGATGGGACTCAAATCTAAGCTGTACCGACACTGATATAACGTTTTTATGGTTTAATCTTATGCGCTAGCGCAGCAGGAGCCGGAAATATGTTTCAGGAGCCGTCGTGTTAATGTTGTTCATTGAGAGCAGACGCTACCTTCGAAGAGGCACTCTGGCTCTTGCCAGTCCCGACCATCCAAGCCCGTGCTTGGTCGGACAACTGGACCCTGCTGATGCATTCCCCATATCACTGTAATTACGGTATATGTAAGCGCCAGGTGCGGTAATAAGAAATGACGCTGCGATGGTGCGACGGCCGTGGAAGACCAGGCGGCGGACAGGCACGAGAGACAGATGGCGATGCGTGACGGGCGCGACTGATTGTGGTTTTGTACCTGGGACACGGCATGGACGGCTTGGTGCGGTGCGACCTCCATAAGGAGTAAACGAAGCCTGGCCATTTAGACGTGAAAATCAGTGGATGTTCTTGACCTGACCAGGCACATTTTGCTTTGCGATACGAGCACTGTTTTTGAAAGCTGTGTAGGGACGTCGACTGCTAACATGAACAGATAGTTTAATATCTTGCGGAATGGCTCTTAAATACTACTTCTTTGCCTTCTAAATACCTTACCACATGCTTTATCAGTGTCATCACTAGAGCTGTAGTTTGCCGATTTTGCGCCGGTATGTTCAAAATGCGTTTTACCTCGCAGACGTTCGTTGTCAGCATACTAAAGAAAACAAAAAAACAAACAGGGATTACGATTGTATCTAAATGAAATGACTGCGGATATTTGTCAATTTAATCTTCGTAAAATGCATTATTAGGACACAGTTCTATCGAAAGGACGATAACATCCACATATAAGTACACTGCCCTGTTCTTATTGCTTACACAAACAACGAAGCCACTAGGACTCGGCCGGATCAATATATTCGGCGAGGATCACGGGTTCTCCGCTTCCCCGACAACTTCAGCTGGCGGCCGGCGTCAAGAGTGACGCACAATTAGGGACGATCTCCTGGTGCCGACGCCCTCGGCTAGGTGGCGTTAGGCGGGAGATAACGACCCCTCATTCACGTGACGCAGTCGCGAAGTAATCCCGACATCTTCGGCAGTCTCCTGCCCGACTTGTGCCTGTGCGGCGTGATCATTTCGACGTGTGCTCGTGACCATCTTGCAGTCGGGCCAGCTGGGCTTTAGGGCTGATGTGATCTGGACATGCCGCCACGTGGTCTGCTGGCAACTTTGCCGGTGGTCCTACGACGAAAATAAATGAGAGGATGCGAAATGTGTGCTGGAGACGATCAAAGGCTGTTCGCAAGGAAATCTTCGTAGTCGAAAAATGCCAAAAATGTTAAACAACGTGAATTGGCGAAAAAGCAGCTTGTCATACATGCCACTCTAATATTGTCGCATTTAACATCTTTCAGTAGCGTGGGCTGTAAATAGTATCTTAACATGACAGGAAAAGAGCTGCGTGTGTGCCATTTACAAATATTGAGTCCTTTGATTGGGACTCATGTACATCCAGTCCACAATTAGGGAAAAATCACTAGCTGGACGCATAGAAAAAACATCGTTCAACTAAGTGTGCATTTCCGCGTACATTTTTAGCTAACACACAGCTTCGAAATGATCACTTCATACGACTCTACCATTTACATTATTGCCATGATAAACCGTGGCTAATGCCAAGACTTCTTCATTAGATACATTGGTCTTGCGTTGTGACTAAGGCTTTAATGAGCTCACAACAGTTCCTGGCCTTGGGCATGATACGTAAACGTTTTTTGTGCTTTTGTTTAAGGCGTTGTTGTTCTGAAACTGTCGGTGAAAGTACAAACTTGTTTTTTGGGTAGAAATATGTACTTATAGTATGATCGTCACATGCGGGAAAATCTGCAATGAGGATTTAACGTAGGGTGAAGGATCACATAGAGTTCCATGTTTCACAAGACCTGGAAATTTCAACACTAATTCCACATGGCTGGTCGGCTGATTAAAACCACGTATTAGCACATTTATTAGTTTCCGTCCTGACGGAAAACTCGTGGAAGCACATAACGGAAACGAAAATTGTAAATAAGGACAAAGACAGCCTTAATACACTCCAAGACGATTGGGCCCTCTTCCGTACTGAGCAGGGTCATCGACTGGGATGGATGCTGAGAGGAAGAGCACAGTCATCAATACTTCCATTAGTCCAGGAGCATTACCGATTGTTCTGGGAAAGAAAAACACATTGTTACCACGCATAGTGCGGGCTCTTCGTGGAGGCTCTTTTCGTTCTTGTTCAAGAACTTTTGTCCAGTATTGGGCCTTCCGTAATCGTATTACTGCCTACCATTACAATTTTTTTAACCCTCGGAGTGGCTGGTTCCACCCATTTTGTTTACTAGAGTCTATTTTTTAGTTCATTGGCGATAGATTGTGTTCCCAATTTGCTACAGTGGTGTTTACAGATTTGGATTACCTTCTGCATCTGACGGCTGTCAATACAGAGATAATGGAGTGGAGAAAATGTTTAAAGACGAATAATTCGCGACCATTTTTTCACTGTATCAGGTAGTTGACGTGCTTTTTGCACAATTCCGTTAAACAAAAAAAAAGAACAAAAAGCAAACAAGAACAAAGAACGGCGAGCAACTTTTGCGCACAAAACAGTCATTTCGAATGATTTTGCAGTTCCTTAAAATTACATGGCAGATGCTCCATCGACGTCCTATCATCTTCAAGGACAATACCACAGTGCACACATCAGACTAGCGTGCCATGTAACGGCAACCTGTAGCGATAATGAGGGGTTTCACGTCGTCCGTCTCGCTGGACTAATGTCCAGCAAGTTGGACATTGTTGGACGAAGTTGGACATTGTTCAAAGACAAACTCCACTTAGGGATCTGGCACATTGCAGGCGATTCCATTCCTTACAGTATGGTGTCTGCATCAAAGTTTGGTGCTTGGTATTTATGGCTTTTCACGGACTTATGGGCATAGCCAGCATTGTTTAGATATCTGAAGGACTCATACCCCTTACTGTTTGCAGTTTTGGACCGGGCAATTCACACCGTTTTTCTATATTCCAACTTTTGCAGGCAACAGCAACTTTGCACTTCATCGCAAATTCTGTGCATCCTCATGTGCACGGCTTACTAGCGACGTCGGTCTGATCAGGAATGTCAGCATCCGTTCTTTGAAGTACTTTGAAGTGCTTTGAAGTACTTCTCCGTTCTTTCCGATACTTTGGCGGCTGTAATAATTTACCTTGTCGCAACAAAACACGTCCTCGACAGCTGCAGTATCTCGCAAATGTAGGGCAAACTGTCGGTAAAACGACGTTCTGCAGTTCCTCTCCCTGTGTAATCCATCTGTAATCATTTTCAGTCCCAACCCTAGGTAAACAAGAGCATTAGTAAGTAAAACCAGATGGAGTGTACGTAGCTGGCTAGGCGTGTAAATATTATCCATTTGCACAATTTCGTCTCGGAACGTAAAGAGGCGTTTTGATTCCTTCGGCCTTCCCGGATCCGCCCCTGGACTAAAACAACAGTCCCATTCGCGTCATTTCCGCATGACTTATCTTCTACTTTTTACCCGCTCCGACCCTGCTTCCCGGCTACCTGTACGAATTTTGCCGCCAATCCATTTCACTACTTATTTGAAGTCCGCCATCCTGTAACGGGATATCATTCCTCGAGCTCTTCCGACGGTGCGACCTGATTCTCGCCCATCTGGAGTTCTCGGAGCCCAGTTCTCGGAATATGCAACACAGCACAGACTAGGCTCTCTTGTACTCGAAAGTGGAGACCCGGGCGCTGTTATCGCATTCAGAATAGCCTTTTTATGTCTGGCTAGTGCTTTTACCTTAAATGAAAATCGATGCCGAACTGCCCGCTCTCCGCGGAGGAGCGCTGTGCCGAAGCACCGCGCTAAGCGCGATTCCCGGTTTAGTATGCGGGACACGCGGAGCACGCGGACGCACTTTCGCGACAAAATGCCTCCGAGAGCTTAGGCATGAAATTTGTTTCGGGAAATTGTTCCGTTGCATCAACATTGCGCGTTTGTCTCAGGTTGCTGGTTTCAAGCATGTTAATTCCTCATACATAAAAATGACCGTCCTAACTACAACGTCTCCCGAAAATGCAACACTTTTCAAAATAACTGACGTGGTTTTAAAGATAAACACGTGATTTTCCACATAATAATGCACATGCATAGCACGTGCTACGGTATATTTTCTTAATCGAAAAGTTTATTAGTGCAGCAGTAATGACGTGATCAAGTTGAGGCCCACAATCGAGGAAAAGGCACTTCGTGTTGAAAAATACGCAACAACCAAATCTTGCCAACAGACCAGTTTGGAGCTGCACACTGTTTCTGTCTTAAAAGACGCGATGCCCCCAACAATCAATTTGCCACTGGATGCACAAATTCAGAGTTCGTGGAACGGTTTACAAACTGAACGTTTCAGCCCCGAGCGAGGCTACTCATTCGGGAAGACCAAAATCTTAAAAAAAACTCAAGCCGACATCGCTGCCGTCGCGTCACTTAGCCCTCGCTGCCAAGAGCTCAAGCTGTCCGAAGATGGATTGTGTAACATTCTGATGAAGGACTTGAAACTACGTCCAATCATATAGGTATGCTCCATAGATTCGGACCCCAAGACATGACGAAACGGATGGCGATGTCAGTGGTTGATTGATAAACTCGAGCAGGAACTAAACTTCCTTGACGACCTCTAGTCCGCACACGAGGCATACGTTTTTCTCATTGGCCATGTCAGTTCAGAGGATGCTGGGGACGGGGATCGCACTTATGCTGGGTATCTTACTTTACAGTGAACCCTGCCGCTCTGAACAATTTCGCCAAACGCATTCAGATGTGTTAGAGCCGCCGAGGTCAACGTGTAGAGCATGTAACATAGCAGTCACAAAATCAATAGAAAAGTATTATCTTTATAGGCGTTGATGGACTAAACATATAGAGCATTGCAAATGCTGTGCAAAAATATGACGTTTTTAGCTCAATAGACAAAGAAGTTATTACCAAAGTTAAGTGCTGCAGTTTTTGGGACACCCTGTGTGGTGTGCCTCCTGAAAATGTGATTACCACATTTTTTCCAAAATGTGGTACCATTCTTAGGACACCTTGTGTGGTGTCCTTAGTGTAGTGAATATCACGATACATTCCGCATTATTTCGAATCAGCGAGACAGCAAAAAACCCGCACAAAACGCTTTCCAAAAGAAAATCTGATACCAACCGATTGGCGTATCTTATTGGCCTATACTTATCACACTTACTACACGCCACCTTTCTCGACGTCTATCGAGAACGTTTAGCATAATATAGTCAAGGACGACGTTTAGAATGTCAAAAACTTTTTTATACTAGGTACGCCCAACAACTGTTGCGTGGAACGAAGAAGTTTATACCAGACGGTTACCAAGCAGGATTTCAACCGCGATCTATTTCATTTCCAAGTCGAAAGATATGCCAGAACATGGCCATGGTATTTGAAAAACATATACAGAACAGGGATAACAGAACGGGATGGGGGGAGAAAGGAAGGAAGAAAGATGGAGAGAGAACTTAAGTTGCAATTAAATGAAAATTTACCTTCCATCCTCTGCACTTTTCCTGCAAAACTTTACAGTTAACACGGAGTTCTCAAATCAGCTACACTGCAGTTCATGCTCGTGAACCTTTCGGCGGGAGAAAGCTGCTTAATTGTGTGGTTTCGTGACGTGAACACTGGCAGTTTGCTGTCAACTCACTCGGTTATCCAAGCCGGCATCCTGCTGCTGGTTGAGCACTTATTAGATATGAATGTCTTGCTGCCGCTAGGAAGGCGACAGGCGCACTGAGGCTGCGTTCTTACCATGAAGCTGACCGGGGTGCTCACAGCCGCTGAGCTTTATGATGGAAAGACGGAAAAAGAAAAAATCCTTCCCAGGGTTGGAAGAGAAGTGATGGCCCATCCACATCATCATTTTCTCCTCGAAATCTGGCATTTTTTATATGTTTACCGGTGCTGGTCCCGGTACCCCAACGTAGCTGTCTTGGTATCAACACTGATAACTCAAGGTTGTTTTGGGTTAGCTAGGTCTGCCGATGGACGCGATCTCACCGCAGTGATTGTGCTTTTTGTACGCCCTGCATAAGTGCACGCCACTTTGTCACCATTTGCAGCTGCTTCGAACACGCCGAACTCTGGATGGAGGCAACCGGCCGAGTGAAACATACCTCCGGTGCGGAAGACGATGACGCCGGGCGGCAAAGGCCCGCCATGTCGTCGCCATGTGATCCGCCGTCGCGACAGGCCGCCGGCGAGCGGACGAGACGACACCCATCAGTCGTAACGGCGCCGCCGGTGGGCGGCTGAGGCGGCCGCTCGGCCGGCGCCATTAGCGGCCGATGACGGGGCAGTTGGCCAGCCGAGGCGCGGCCGAGCCGAGCGCGACGAGAGGTGGATCGAGTCGCCGTCCGATCCAATAACGGATCGGCCGAGGAACAATATCACGGGCGCCGACCGTCGGCGCCCGGTAATATCGGGAAGAAAATACAGTGACGCGCTCATCGTCGCGAGCGGCAGCGACGCCGGTCTGGCTGGCGACGCGGGCTGGCCCGGACCGGTCCGGTCCGTCAGGGCCGAGAACGAGGTCACGCCCGTCTCGCTGGGGAAACGGAGGGCACAGTGCTCAGGCGTGCCCGACTTTTTGGCAGGGGACGGAGAGGCGTCCGGCCAAACAAAACAGAACTGTTAGTAAGCTCAGATTTCCCTATATTCCATTCTGGTCGCTTTCTGGTCCGAGGTGGCGTCCTAAGTATCTTACGGATGTCCGATGCAGTAACTGCGGCAGTGAAAGGCTACACTCAGGAGTCACTGGACTGAAAGCAGGACATATCCTCAGGACATACACAGGGAGTCCACGGAGAACTTAGGAACGGAAAGGATGACCCCGTGTTTTTCGAATAACGGCGAGTAAACTGATGAAATCATGGAAGAGGCCTGAGGTCTTTCGGTGGTCAGGACAGAAAAAGGGCTGATAACAGGAAAATGGGTAATTAGGTTGCCCACTATTCATGATTCTGAAGACAAAAACGTCTCGAATGCATATGCTCTGTATGCCATAGATTTGAGCACGGCTCCAATTTTGGTTTCCTTTCCGCGCGATTAAGATCTGATAAAATGAATGCTACTTATCGGTTATGACCTACGATTCTTCAGTTTCTCTTTCGGGACAGATAACGCACTACCCGAGTGTCTTCCGTTGTGTTTCAGTAAGAAGCTAGCACCAGCAGCCGCCTGATGACGTTTGTTCCGCAGGACTGCGTTGAATGCGGTACAGCCTACCAGGCTGCAGTCGAAACGCAGTCTGCCGACCCGTATTTTGACCAAAAATCACGTACCTGGAGCTGTGAAACTGTGTAAGACAAACAACGCTTTTGAGACTTCATACTGTGTCAAGACGATTTAACTGTACCGTGATGTGAGAGTTCTGGGCGTTGAACTTAATTGTAAACAAATTCAGTAACAGCCACGAGCAAAGTCGTGGAAATGACCTTGCCCACCGAACAAAGCAGAGTTAAAATTAATGGAAGGTCCGGACACGACACCAAGGATAAGCAAGATCCGACGTGACATCCCAGTGGTCCGTGACGAATGTGGCAAGGGTCGACCTTAACAGATGGCGAGGCTTCATTGTGACAAATACCAGCGCTCGGCCGCGGTACGTGACAGCGTCTGATTGTGAAACGTTGCAAAGCAACGTCACGACAGGCAATGGAGCCTGGCTTATGTTTCTTTGGAGGCCGCTCGCGGCACTTTAAAAACAGCAGAAGCAATGGAGCGCGACTCCTGGCAGAGCTGCGTCAAGCCTTGAGCGTGACGCGTGACAGAGCCGGCGTCAGACCCCGCGCGTGACGCGTGACGGGGCTGGATCGTGACGGCAGGAACTTCGGCGGCGACAGCGCCTGGCGCGTCCGAGCGGCTGCCGCTGCCAATGCAACGGCCGCACATAATCAGGCGCCCATTGTACGCGGCTGGACAATGGGCGGCCGGGCGAATGGCGACAGCGGCCGGCCCTGCGACTGGCCAGGGCGCGACGTCGGGCCGCGCTCCGCGTCAGTGCAGGCCCCCGCCGGCTGCCCTCGCCGCCGGTCCGCGGCGTCCGCAGGCTCGTCCGCCTGAGGAATGGGGGGGGGGGGGCACCTGGAGGTAGAAACAAATGGAGCGGGCACCGCGAGCCGTGGGGCTGGGTGCCACAAATTGTTTGCGCCTCGTCTGTGTGGGATGAGACCTGACGAGACGGTGCGGCGATGTAGTTCCCGCTTATGAATACAGAATGATGGCACTGGCATATGCGACGAATTGATGAGGCGGACAGAATGGCATGGTAAATAAGACAGCCGCGTGAAAAATTATGACAGGCATATAGGCCACAGACTTAGGTGAATGATGCATCTGGCAAGTCGCGCAGTTGGCAGGTAGATTTTCTGTTCTTGCCTTTTTATGGAGAATGCATTCGTCACGCTTGCAAAAAAAAAACAAAAACAAAAACAAAAGATACGAGTGTAACACGTGCAACGTTTGTAACCCTGGCCTTTTTATTAACATCACCCAACGTGTTTCTGTTTTCAGGGCAAAGGCCGAAGGAAGATCAAAGGAAGATGTTGGTTTACCTGGCAGTGGTTTTTAGCTTAGGCGGAGCAGCTACTTCGACTTCGTCATCTCTGACATCCTTCACTTCTCCACCTATGAACAGATCTTCAACTCCGGAGTTGCCTGTTGACTATCATCAAAATGCAACACCCCTAGCACCAAATGAAGACGTTTTGTCGGCCGAAGGCGACGACAGGTATGCAGCTTTTATGAGCATCTCCAATTACGTTTTTTTTTTGGGAAAGCTGAAAGTTAATCACTTCAGTACACGATGGCTTTGATTTCGTCGCCTTGTGAATCGAGCATTTTGTTTAGTTCCGAGGTTGGACTTCCTATGAGTTCAGATAGCCCAAGGGATCCAGCTCAGTTCAGTTTGTTAGTAAATGAAACGCATTGTCCATTTTCATCAGCGTGCAGATTTGTGTTGAGCTGTCCTTTAGTTTATTTTAATTTACCTAATAGTTCACTTTAGACGTAATTGACGAACTGCACTTAAGAAGGCGTGGTTCGTCAGGTCTATTATTCAGTCTGACTCACCTGAACCGGACGGAGTCCGCTGAATGTCGACCGGAGTCAGACTGTTGACTGCAGCCCGCGTGATTCCGATGCCCTCGGGCGCCGGAAAAGGTGTCACCAGCACTGGCTGTCCTCTGCTGGTTATAGATTGAATTCTGTTTGTGCGAGCGGGCGTCCTTGGTCCGGCAAACAGACTTTGGAAAACGATGCATTGCGCTACACGATAGTCGCGACGTTCTCAGTGGAGAAATCCGGGGACGGGGAAAACAAAGCCGAAGGTACATTCGGAAAGAGCATTTTAGGTGCGGAGATCTGTCCGTTTGGAAACAAGAGACGTTGACCGCGTTCTTGAAATTCATTAAATTTGCGACCATTACTGCGTTGGATTACTACGCACGTAGCATTAACAGATGGTCCTGGATCGATGGTAAATTGCTGATTTCAAATGTCTGAACGCATCTATCGATCGGTTCTTAGGTAGCCGATACCGCACAGACAGATAAGCGGTGTATAGACATGTATTCATGAAAAGATACATCAGGCTTTTGTCTCATCACTTTGTGAGGAATGTGATGCCGCAAAAATGGCGCTAGTTTTGGAGTTTGGATAGCATACATGGCCAGATACAATTTTTAGCATACAATTTTTTAAAGCAGGTTGCGCCTGAAATTAAGCATTTAGAGTCTCTATCAGTGTTCTGCAATGTTTGATGCCTAAAGGAACAAATGACATAACACAACCTGAGATGCATTTTGTTTTTCTTTGTCCTCGCTATTGCAAGTTATTATCGATGTAAATTGATAAGGATCCACACTTTTTATGCAAATCTATTGAAGCAGACTAAATCTTTAATACATTGGGTGGTGTGAAACTTTTCTGTTTGTTGAAATCTTACAGAACTTCCCAAAAGTCATCGATTGGAACGCATCGGTCCCGTGAAAAGTTAAACGCCAAAGTTTGAGAATTTGGGAAGAAACCGAAAAAGAACTCGACAGACACATTGCCACTATCGAGAGCGTCGATCCAGCGATATGCGACGTCTGACCCCCCCCCCCCGGCAGAACAGAACTGACCCATAGCCCGGTCTCACGTGTCGGTACCAGGAGGCCGAGCTTGTGGCGATGGCGGCGGAACCGGGCAAACTTGCGCTAAATTCCTAAATCGATTCCGAATCCGACTCAGGGCTTGCCGACTTGATTCCGATTCTTTCATCGCGGTTTTCCAAAACCGAATGTATTTCAGTTTCGACTGAAAATAAAATGAGTCGATTCTGGAATCGATTGCATTAGAATCCATTCGATGGAATTAAGCCATTGGAATCGATTCTAGTTTTTGTTCTGTAGCCAGCCATGAGGTTCGAATCTGCTTCTGACACTGATTAGTAGAATCATTTCCGATTCTGACTCTCGCCGGGACGGCATAAATTCTGGAGTTGATTCTGATTTCGGTAGAATCGAGCGCAAGTCTGGTGCCAGGTGATGGGGCTAGCAACGATGGCGGAGGTACCAGGTGATGGGGTGGGCGGCGGTAGTGGCGGTACCAGGAGTGGGAGGCAGTAGTGGAAGTACCAGGCGACGGGGGGGGGGGCGGGCGACGGTAATGGTGGTACCAGGTGGCGGGAGGGGGGGGGGGCGGAGGTAGTAACGGTAACAGATGACGGGACCGGCGGCGGCGGTAATGGCGGTATTAGGTGGCAGAGGCTGACAACGGCGGCTGCGTCGTGCGGTCCGCCGCCAGCCGGCGTTGTGGCCGATCGCCGACACCGCTTATCTGTCGGGCTCACGATGAACCGGGGCGGCGGACCTGCCGGCCGGCGCATTGTCCGTCCCACGTTATCGTCCCCGCGCGACCCCGGCGTCCATTTTCGTCCGGCCGGCCGCCGCCAGCCGAGGGGCCGGGGCCGAATCTGGCACGTGTCTGGAACTCTGCCGGGGAATGAGCGCGGCCGATGGCCGCCACAGGAGCTGACACAGGGCTGAGAGGGTTGGTACGGCCTGATAATGATGCCGAACCTGTTCCGTTGTGCACTTGAAATTTAATCCGTGGGTTCCCCGGTCTAGACTGATTTAATGGACTGAATTCAATCGCTTTCAGAAATGTTTTAATGATAGCTGTGTGGAATGTAAGAGCAATACGGGAAGTCAGGTAGCCTAATGAAGCGCTTTTACAAGAACGTGACGACCCATTTCATCTTACTGATGTTTGCAATAATATCTACCATATATCTACACCTGTCTGTAAAATATCTACACGTTCACAAAAAACGTTTCAGTAAAATTATCCACCGGCCCATTGTGACCACTAATTTGTACCTCACTTGGTTAGGGCACTGGTCTCCCCGTCCTGGCAAGGCGGGTTTTAGTCATCCGGCGTTCGATACTTGGCCCGCGTGTCAGCTGGCACCTGTCCAACAGGTCAAGCTGACGACAACACAGTCGTTTTGTATCTTTGACGATAAGTTTAACTTTCGCCACAAAAAATCGGCCGTTAGAACAATCAGCGACAGGGATGGGAGTGTATGCAACAAGGATGGACTCAGATCTTCAAAATTAAACAAGAAAACCATTGGAATTAAATACACAGCAGCTACTCCCAACGCTCTTAGACACACATATAAACATGTTACTCCCAAATGAATAAGCACTTAACATGTTTCATGCTGTTACTGGTGTTCTTCATCTTGCGCGCGTGAGGAAAATTCGCAGTGGTTCAAAAAATCAGGCAAGTGAGCATTATATTGTCAACTAAAGACCAATTATAAAGACATTTTAAATGATCTATACCTCTGGGTTCCTGAGTTGCGTCATTCCTGAAGCGAATCCTGCCATAAGCAGCGCACCGCACTTCATTGCATTCCCTTGCAATATTCAGCCTTCGCTGATAACCTGGACATCAATCACAACCTGCTCTCATCCGGACTCAATTAACTCATCTTCGACCCACAAACAGCCCGAGCAATAGGCATAGCCAAGCAGCGGCATTCAGCTGTCACCCACGATCAATCTGCTGTTTGGTGCTTACTTCAGGTGCAACATAAATACCCCAATTTCATCACTGAAATCTTTTGAACAGGCTAACACATTGTGAAATCATTATAATACTCCTTTTATTCATTAAGTTCTGTGCTGCGGAGCATATTACATATTACACAACAGAAAATCACAGCCAAAGAAACAGAAACTGTCATGACTGAGCCACGTTTTGTTTATATATATATATATATATATATATATATATATATATATATATATATATAACAAATATCCCGTGTTTTGTTCTTCGCAAGGCAATGCTGTGAAACGGTGGTTTACTCTATGCTGAACCGAAAATAGTTCTAGTTTCCTTTCTTTGCTTTCTAAAAAATGTTGTGCAGCCCTCGATTTTTCAACTAAACGACCCTGCTATCTTCCAACTACATAACATAATAGCCTCCTTTGAGGAACACTGTTAATCATAGCTATCTGACAAACGTTGTCCAGATAAAAGATGCAAACTGCGGTAGCATACAATGCCAGTTTTATGGTAACGAAAAAGAACGTCTTTATTATTTTCTGAAATTCTCTATGATTTTAAAAGTAGCAATTTTCATCCCTTCATGATCCCATCGATTATTAGTATTTTTGTTTGCATAGAATATTTCTGAATTATGCATGCTCACTCACAAGGTAACACACCAGCGGCTGATAGTTAATAATGTGCATTATTGTGTTATGATATTCTATTTTTTACAGCGTACTCGTTTCTATGTTTATGGTTGCGTCTATATCACTGGAGAAAATTGATGTGTTCGGTGCCTTTCTGACGATTTCGGGGAGGACGGGGTGGGGTCCGGACAGCCCACCAATATTAAGGGACTTTAACATTTGGCCAATGACAGCGACTGGAAAGAAACGGTCATAACTCTCATATGGACCCCCTTCTAATAATCCTCGGAAATCTCCAGCCATGCTTCGGAAAAAAACATATTGTATCAAGAAGGTGTTTGAGAATTTCAGATTAATGCAAAATGCCCGGGTGTAATCATCGAATACGAATTGAAATGGTGAAGCATTTTATCTAGGCAATAAATTATCAGAAAGTCCCTGCCATTGAAGAAGAAAATGCTGAAAAGAGCCCTCATTTCGCGGCGGACCCATAACATAACAACAAATCTTGTTGTCATATATTGTGTAAGCTTTTCTCCAGCACCATGGAAGTGGTAGACGTAGAATTCACTGAGGATTCCTATTTTCTCAAAGTAAAGCGTCTATTGCATGATGTTTGCTTTCTGAATTAATGGTCTTCCAGGCTTGTTTGCATGGCTTGGAATAAACGGAACATATTTGCATCATGTATCGACGACAAAATGTGTCCTGTTGCGGGTCATTCAGCAGCGTGGTGTAGATTCTTCTTTCCCCTGATGCGTTAGGTATACGTTTTGCACAAGAAATTTCCTGATGGAGCATTGACATATATGAAAAATGAGATTTTTCGTCCCTTTTGTATTTGACTTTTTTGTTTTTTTTGTTCTTCTCCATTTTTTCCTCGTTTTTGAAAAATGAAATTTTTCGTCCCTTCGCCACCTTAACCTTAAGGCTGACTGTTCTTCACGCGCTCCCAAAGCTGTTTTCTTTTCTTGTGACGTGTCTTTGTCTTTGCAGTGGGGAAATTAAATGCATCATCTGCAAAAAAACCGGCAGCGGACAGCAAACCAGGTATGTTTTATGCTGCTCCCCTCAGATAATTTTTAAGGCATCCGTTCTCACATGTTCTTTGCCGAAATATACACAAAATGATTTTCTAGAGGTGTGGTTCAAGCAGTAACGTTTTTGCGCTCAAAACAAACGTCCGAAACACATTTTGACTCATTCCATATAGCTAATCCAACAAATCTGCCCTCTGTGACCAACAAGACCAGAATAAAGTTAGTATCATTCGAAGCTGTTGTTTGCGGATTGACTGTTCATTATGAACGGTGTCCTTAAGAACGGCTTAGACATTAATCTTCGCCGGTCGGGGGAGTGGATTCATGAGAACCCCTTTTCGGTTTTGTAGCCTAGTCAAAAAACGAAAAGGAGCAGAGATACAAAGTTGATGTCTTTTAATACATTGTTTTTTACGATTAAGGTTAATTTTTAAACTGAAGGTCAGATCAGGTCATTGAGGAAGGACAGGTCAAGTGGGGCCATGTCACCTAAAAATGAAACTGGCCTGGCATTTTGTGGCATTTATCGATTGACACGAAATTTGGCATATTGATAGAGCATGACAAATAAAACAATTCTGCTTTCTCGAATTTTTGGGGAAATTTCCAAGTCATTGATCTTAAATTATCCGAACTTTTGGCCTTTGCACATTTGCTTTTGAGCTTGTAGGGCTTGTTTGACGGTTCTGAAACTTGGATATCCACCCAGGTGCTTTTCATATTATTTTCACATGTAACTTTACCCCTTGATCCGTGACCTGGGGTTATGTCACGTCGCGCATACTATATACGCATACAATTGTCAGACCCGAAACCGAGTAGAATGTTTCTGTTTACAGTCTTTTTTCTACGGTAATATATACTTCAGGAGCACTAATGTATGGTAAGAAATTATTTGTCAAAGGCGGCCCAATCCCATTTGACCCAGTCTGCCCTGATATGCCCTTTGGAGAAACTATGTTTGCCTTCATTGCTAACACAGTTATATATCCGTTTTTGTTTTTGGCATATATTTGTTATATATACCAAGGTGACACATGATAAGAACTATACCCATGCCTTCCTTCTACGCAGTTCGTAATGCCCAAAACTCTTATTTTTGGTCGCAAGAAGAAAAACCATTGAAGTCGTTAAAATAGCTTAGCGTCAAATATTGGGCTTCATTGAGCATTGTGACATCGTCCGCCGCCCGTTGTCAGTGTGACTTACATGAAAAAGTGCTTTGGGACATGGGTTTTGTGATGTGTGCATGAGCCCATGTTATAGGATCTTATGCTATTTCGTGTCTGATCAGTAGAAATGCAACCGGCGATACGACAGATACCAGGAACTCCCGACCTCAATACGTCAAAAGAGACACGTTTTCCGCATTAGCTAGCCAAAAAAACTTTTTTACGGTGAGAAAAATGCGACTCCTGCCCTAACAAAAAAAAAAACGAGATTTTTCCGCCAGTTTCAGTCCCTGTGAAATGGTCTCATTTTACCTTGAGTGCTCGTTTATTACACCAGGTAAGTCAAGCCTTCTTGTTACGTCTTACCTCTTTGGAGACACGTAAGCGACTTATTACAGTTCTCAGGCCAAAAGTGTTTACAGATGATTTGACCTAAGATAACCCCTGATTACCTCAATACTGATCTGATTAGACTACAACTTGGTGCTTTCTTCTAGCTTTGACAATGGGCTTTTCAACGGTGTTTTTACTTTTTCTGTGGGACTTGAAGTTCTCGTGATCTTGGGGGTGGGAGTTCTTCTCATGAGCCCCTCCTTCCCGGACCGGCGAAGGTGAATCCAGAGGCCCTTCCCGGCGAGGGTTGAAGTAAGAGATGTGCTTTAGCTGGTTTTTGTTAAACGTAGGCATTTTTCAGTTACGAGGAAGACGACTCGGTCCTGGTGTTTGAAGACATTCTACCTGAGCCGCCGAAACAGTATGACAGAATGGCGCCTCCCAAGACGAAAGGTATGTTCCAAAGATGTCACCACAAAACTGCAACTGTTCCTTAAGATCAGGCAAGCATAGGAGCATGACTGTATGTGGCGCGTCTTTCGGTTATGGTGTCTATCTCTTCATTCCTGTTTTCAAGATCCTGTTACGTGTAGCAAACACCAGAATCCCCCTGGAGCGAGCCCTTCATTTCATTCCATGAGTGTTTCTTGCAACTGTTACAAAAAATAAATCATTTGATCCGTTTTGCCTTTGCCCAATCCTTACATTACGGGTGAAATATCAGGCAAATTATCCGCACTATGTCCATCTCCACATGACTATGGCTAAAACTAACGTATTTGTCACACTTTTTCGTAAAAAGGCATTTGTCTCATTTTCAGGCCATCCGACGGTGGTGTACTTCCACCTGACGGTTATGACACTGGATTCCATAAATGAGGAGTCTATGGTAAGTAATGGTGGCTTCTATCAGAAGTCGGGAAAACGAAACATTTGCTTCTTAGTCACTTTCTGAGCCCACTTTGAGGTCAACGATAGCGTAAACCTTGCAGCGCAGATCCATGCCATTATCCATTACCCAGAAGGTGCGACTAATTTACCACGATTTAATTCTGTCCAAGACCATGATACAAAGATATGAACCAGTGCAAGTGCTCAAAGCCCACACCATTGTCTCGAATTCTCACAGATAGTGTCTGGTTCCAGGCAGGAGCCATAGCCTAGTCACATATCACTCAGCACTATACCGTGTTGTTTTACGGTGCTAACGCAAAGATGGAAATTTTCCTAGTCCAACGAACTGTAAATAAAATATGCCAGCTCAAATTCCCTTTCACAGCATTTTCTGTGACCTGAGCGAAGGCTTTGTGTACGACTAAACGGACTTGGATTTCACAAAATTTATAAATGCATCTTTGTTATACCAGTTTGGGTACAGACAGTGCAAAACACCCTTCGTTTCAATTGCGATAAATGTTGGCTCAGCGATACAAAACGTAATCTATGCATTTGGTGAAGGCTACGAAGGACTAAACAGCGGTTCAGCCTGAAACTATCCAAGAAGCCGTTGTCTTGAATGAAACCAGGTCATAAAATATTCGCACCAGTTCTCTCAAGCTCCCCAAGGAAAGCATACCTCATCCTATTCTAGCCTGTAGACCCCCAAGGCTCTGGGCAATACTCGTCGTTTGGCCAACTTCGACAGTAAAATTGGGGGTTGACATCACTCCCCAGCCATTTCCACGCCTGGAGTGCTAAAGAAATGACACAAAAGCGAATTTGTGGCTCGTCGCTTTTTTTTGCTAGACGATGGTACCCCATTTGACCATTCAACACTCACCAGTAATCGCTATTTGGCCACCTGCTGCGATACAATAATTTGGTTGTATCCACCACCCAGCCATTTCCAAACGTGACGTAACAGAGTAACGAAACAAAAACGTACATGTACCATGGTCTCGTAGTTACATGATGATATTTCGTTTGACGTTTTTACGTCGCATTGTGCCGTTATAGATGACCTTACAGGCGGTCATTCTATCTACGAAACCTGGGCGTAGGAAACACTGAACGATTCAGTGTTTTCATTCATTGAAATTCAGTGAAATGAAAAGAACCATTCATTCATTCAGTGAAAAGCAGCCGATTCAGTGTTCCCTATTCCGGGGGAGGGAAACTCTGAATCGGCTTCCCTATTCCTTATTCCCGGGGGAATAAACGGTACAGCCAATTCCCGGCGGGGGATTCGCCCCCCGGAGATCTCGAGAACTGCACATACGATTTCTTGACGACAAACAGCAAACGATTGGCCACGATTTAAACTGCATTTCTATAGAAATAAGTTTTTAGAATCTTGAAAGAGGTGGATGCAGGTCGCAAAAAGTCACAGTGGGTGATATTTTTGGAATTGTTACATCTCCGCTGTTTATGGACTGATTTTTGGACAATTGACAAGAGAGGTTATAGATCGGACTTTTACCTTTGGTCCATACGTTTGGGCTTTTGAGAAAATTCATGGACATGCACAGGGTCTGAAAAATGGGGGGGCTTTTTTGAGAAAAATGAGGTAACAAAAACGTTGAGTAACGACAGTAGTTTTTACTAGTCATGTTATACTGAAGAAGTACAAAACGTGTTACGTTGTTTGTATAATGTTGGCATAGGCGGCGCCGGCGACCGTCATGGAAACATGTTCAACAGGTCACCTCGAGACCTTTGACATAAAATGATCTTCAGTGACCTCAAGTCGCATGGAATAACCTTGGGCGCATCTCATATTGCTCGAAAATGTTTCAAAAACATTTGAAATGGCTAATTCTATAATTCCAGTTGATGGCTGTCGTGATATAGCATATGCGCAGTAATATTTCAGGTCATAGCTCCATGACCCTGGTCGGTATCACCCTGAGACTTTGTACACAAGCAGAGGGCACTTCTGAGTCATATAAACTCTGAGTTTTGCACTTGGAAAACTAGCGCCAAAATTTTAACATTTAGTCGGATTTTGACTTTTGACCTTCATCTGGTCCTGTAAACTCACCCGAGGTTAACAAAATTATTTTTGTGTGCTTGCCCATAACTTTATCATGGCCATGTTCCTGTATTTGTGTATAGAATTCTAATTTCTATCTTACAAGCGCTATTTTTGGTAGCCATTCTTCTTTACCTTTAACACGGCCAAAAATGGCCCGAGGTTCCTCCCAAAAACGTGGCCTGACTCCGCTCCTGAGCAAAACAGAATTACGATTTTTTAATACAGCATGTAGAACAAATAGGTGGGTAAGGAACTACGTTTCGTGAAGTAGTACTTGAAGTAATTGCGCTGCGTGAAATACCCTGGCACTGGCCAGCAAAAAAACCGGGGCAGGGGGGTAGATTCATTTCCCCGCCAGGAATAGGGTCATAGCACCCAAACCGATTTTTAAGCATGAATAAGGACTCAGAGTGCTGTTTATATGCAAATAAGCGTCTCTAACTACATCATGGTCCCTCTGAGATTGATAGAAGGCGAATAAAGGTCATTGACCTAAATTCGCTATTTTGACCTAAGATGAGCTTAACCCAAATAAAGGCCGCAGCACGAAGGTCGCCGACACCATGGCTGATACTAACAGATTAGATTTAGTAAGAATGAATACCGTAAAACACTGAAAGCGCTAGCTATCCTATAAAAACGTCGCCGTAGCGTTATTTCCCCATGACATGCCCTCGAAAAAGAAGTCAGGTCAGTGACCTGGCATGGTACTAACCCCCAAAAATGAGCAAGCTCTGCAAGATTTCAGAGAGATCGAAATGGTCGCTGAAGGCCAAGTTGTGAAAAATCTCAGGGGGTTGCGCCTCGCCCCTGTACTGACGAAGATTATACGGTGACTTTACTGGCGACCTCAAATGAGGCGATGTCGATGGATTTCAGGTCTCATGGGATCCTATGGGACATGACCTACAGGGCATACAGGGCCCAGAACGACTTCTGACGGCGGCTAAGTTTCTGTTACTGTACGGATCAGTCTTTTACTTTCATTTTTTTATTTATGCGAGTATGCATTATATAGTTTTTATTTAATGGACGCCCAAGGTCAATAAAAGATAAAATAAATCAGTGACCTTGACAGACAGTTCACTCAGCATGACGTTAAACCAAGTGCGGACCCAAGTGCGAAGGTCGCTGACGACATACTTGAGACATATGCATGAGATTGTGTGAGAAGGAATACCGTAAAGCATATAAAACGTTAGCACGATGACGATCGTTACCACATCATGGTTTCTCCCTTACCTGTTCTCGAGGCAGCGGCGATCGGCCAGTGACGCTCCAAGGTACTGAGATAAGCTTTTCAGAACACATGTAAAATTTCTCAGCCTTAGCTTTGAAAACTGCCAGAGCAATCGGAATAGACGTGACTTGTCATGACAGTCCACGGTAAACCCAAGCTCAGCCACGGTCAGCCCATAAAAACAGTCTCTTTAAAACGTCCAAAATAAGCTATGTTATGCATCTTGACGAGCTGAACACGATGATGCCATCGGAATATCGGTTCATCCATCAGATGGCCCTCCATCCGCTAAACAGCAATCGCCAACAACGATTGCAAATATTCGTCCATCAGGGCTTGTCATGTATTCAAACGAATCGTCTTTTTTCACCCCAGTTCAAAAATGCCTTTTACTCAGTGATAACTACGTTACTTTTTGAATGACAGGCGATTATACATCTCGACCAGCTGAACACAGTGGCGGGCTCCAACGCTTGGTGCATCCAATAGTTCGGCTTCCAGAGCCAAGCGTCAATCAACAAAATGGATTTACAAACATGAACCAAATAAGACGTGTCATACGTTCAAAAGAAACCCCTTTATCAGTTATTCTCAATGGTACCCTTAGTTAGTTTACAGCTCCCCAGTTTTTCGAGTATCATCCACATGTATTTGGTTTTCCTCCTAATGCTTCATTTCCCATGGGCTTTAACGATGAGGGCGACGATAGGCCATTCCCTACGTTTTTTTGTGATTTCTGGTGTATGATTACCCACATCGAAGACACATGTCTTGACCGTGAAATTTCCTGGGTGCATTGGTATTCTTATCAATCAGAGGGGATGAGAGTTTCTCACTAAAATTCAGGATCGGCTGAATGTGGCCAAGGAGCATCTCAAACGAATTCCCGTGTCAAGCCGAGCTCAGAACTATCTTTTCTTCATCTATACTTTTTCAACTTTTCAAGTCGTGTGCATGTAGATTCGGTTTTCCTCCTAATGCTTTATTTCCCATAGGCTTGAACACTGAAGACAACGGTCGGTATTTGACCGGTCCCTACGATTTTGGTCATTTTTGGTGCATGGGCGCCCACAATAATGGCGTAATGGCGTACCTTAACCCGCACTATTATCATTACCTTCTTGAAACGGATACCCATTGTCCAACTCGTATGTTATTTTGCCTTTTACTCAGCTTAAGCTATTATGCATGCCAAATTATTCACGTGTGTTTGTGTAATGTTTGCGACAATGTATTTGGAGCGCCATGTTACAGAATTAGGTTCCAAAATTTCTTGAAATTGACACCCGTACCCATATCTGCACCCTAAATTCTCCCAAATCTCTACCCAACCGAACCCACTACCGATTATATATCGGACCCCTTGTAAGTATGCAACCAATGAAGACCTATAGTGGACACGCTTATCACATTGCCGCATATCGTTGTCCGTCCGAGGACATTTGAGTTGGACGCTTACGAGATGTTCATGTGGAACGAAGGTATGCTGTGGTTCCAGACAACTTTGGGCCAGGCCACCGCGTCCGAGGTTGACAGGATCGCTTAATGATGCATGATTTAGAGCTTATCATTCGTGATATGCTTCAGAGCTGAACATTTGTGATATACCGAAGTTTGTGCTAAGAGGGATGGTTTAAAAGTCAGTACGGGCTAATCCATTAAACTGTGGCCATGATGCAAGCTGCCTAAAACGTGATAGGTCAAAGATGAACGTTGACATGTAGCCTGGCTCCGCACGTTCTTTCGTGCTTTGTAGAACAACAACTAGTTCTTCATCACGCGTGTTGTGTTGTATGCGTCACGTTGTTTCATCTCGAAGGTGGAACACCATTGAAAGATATCTAAATAACACCTGAAATGGTACCGATTGCTCCTCAGGATTTTGACCAAAGATTTTGCGCTACCAAAACCTGTCCCAATGGTCATTTCAAAGGGATGATTTTATCCTGTGCCTTCGAGCGCCGTGAGGTTGTAATTCCTGGCTTCAGGCGTATGAAGATGCGAATGTTGTCCGAAAAAATACATGTACATTCTCGAGCCAGTGTAGCCATCTCAGGTAATGAGAGATAACCGAAACAAATGACTGATGAATCGGACATATAGCCACCCATATAACAGAAACAGGCACATCGTAGGAGTCAGCCAAATCACCTCCGTTGCCCCCACGCCAAGGAGTCCCATGCGTGGACTACAGGAAATACACCATTAAATACACCAAACCCTACAGGAAATACGCCATTAGGTGGAAAAACAAATCCATATGCATGTTACTCGAAACGATGAAAAGATATAAAGCAACAAAAGGTAATTTTCAGCTCGGCTTGACACGGGGAGTTGTTTGAGATGCTACTTGACCGAATTTAATCGGTTCTGAATTTTAGTGAGAAACTCTCACCCCTGTTCGGTGAGAATATCAGTGCACACGGGAAATTTGACTCTCAGGCCATGTGTCATCGGTGAGGATACCCACATACCAAAAATTACAAAAATCGTAAGGGCTGGCCAAATAACGACCGCTGCCTTTAATGCTAAGGCCTATAGGAAATAAAGCATCAGGAGAAAAACTGAATCCACATGCATGCTGCTCGAAAAGTTGAGAAGATACACATAAACGAAAGGAAGTTTTGAGTTCAGCTGGACACGAAAAGTTGTTTGAGATATTACTTGATCGCAGTCATGGGGGTCCGAATTTTGGTGAGAAGTTCTCACCCCTCGTTCTGTTCGGTGAGAATATCAATGCACGCGGGAAATTTCGCTGCCAGGCCATGTGTCTTTGATGAGGGTACCCCATACACCAAAAACTACAAAAATCGGAGGGGCCGGCAAAAAACCGACCGTAAGCCTCATCGCTAAAGCCTATGGGAAATAAGGCAATAGGAGGAAAACCGAATTCATGTGGGTGATACTCGAAACGTTGAGGCGTCATGGCACCTGACAAAGGGGGTTCTTTTGAACGTATGACACGTCTTATTTGGTTCATATTTGTGAATTCATGTTGTTGATTGACACTTGGCTCTGGAACCCAAACTATTGGATGCACCGAGCGTTGGAGCCCACCACTGTGTTCAGCTGGTCGAGATGTATATTATACTACGTTTTGATCGCTCTTCAGAGAACCGCTTTTATTGGCTAGGCGTGGGCTGAGAACTTATTTGCTTATCACTAAAAAAATAACGTAGTTGTCAGCTGGTAATTTAATAATAAAATAGTATAAATAATAATATAATATAAATAAAATATATTATATTATATTATATATTATATATTTATATATTACATTATATATGTGATATATATTATATATAAATAAAATATATAAAATAAAATAATATAAGTATAAATAATATAAATAATAATATAATAGGCATTTTTGAATCAGGGTGTCAAAGACGATTTGTTTGAATATATGGCAGGCTAAGGTGAAGACAAGGCGGATATTTGGCATCCATGTTGGTAACTGGCTATTTAACTCTGGAGGACAAACTATTGGACGGATGGCCTGACCATGGGCTAAGTGAGGGCTGACCATGGGCTGAGCGTGGGCTGACCATGGGCTGAGTGTGGGCTGACCGTGGGCTGAGTGTGGGCTGACCATGGGCTGAGTGTGGGCTGACCGTGAGCTGCGTGTGGGCTGATCGTGGGCTAAGTGAGGGCTGACCGTGGGCTGAGTGAAGGCTGACCATGGGCTGAGTGTGGGCTGACCATGGGCTGAGTGAAGGCTGACCATGGGCTGAGTGCTGGCTGACCGTGGGCTGAGTGTGAGCTGACCATGGGCTGAGTGAAGGCTGACCATGGGCTGAGTGCGGACTGACCGTGGGCTGTCTTGACAGACATTCGAAATAGTCGTTGTAGGAGATAATTTGAGAAAAAAACAGGGAGGCTGCACAGCCCTTGTTGTACTGGTGAAGGCTATTTCACGGTACAAAACTAGTAGTTTTGCTCGAATTTGTGTGACTGAATCGTGCGGATCTTGGGATTGAATTTTTCGACTTTGTATTGAGTTTGTGACGAACCCGGCAACAAATGCCCACAGCACAATCCCGCCATGGCACCGTTACTCACGGGGTAGGCAAAGGCACCCAAATATTGCAATCATTTCCGACCCTGACATTTCCATCCGCAAAACGCCGCCGTTGGGCGAGTGCCAATCATGACCGCGAATGGCGAAGTCATGGCGTGAGCTGGAGAACGTTCTCGGACCTCGGCCGAGGAAAGCGCCTCGCGCCGTCATCAAAGGTCGGGAAATTGCGGCGCGGTCCGCTGAAAGGCGACACCCCCAAAAGCGCTGCACCAGCCGCCGCTATAGCCCTATATTACCGTCATTATCGCAGCTTATAGCAACCGTAACTTGCGATCGGCGGCAGCCAGGCAGAGGACGCCGTGAAGCCACGGCAGAGGGCTCATCAAACGGGAACGGGGACATCAACTCGGTATCACGCCCCCATGGTCCCGCTGGACTGCGGCGTGGACTTAGATGTCCGGCTTAAATGCTCAGTTTGCTGCGTGCATTTTAACATTACTAAAAAAGGAGAACATATCGTGTGGCCAGACGAAAAATGTGTGCATACCCTGATGCAGAAATCCCGACTAAAACTACAAATGTCGGTTGATTTTGATGTCTTCGATGAGTTTGGCTGTTGCTTTGTGACACTCGTTACGGTGTCGTTGCGGTGCTCGCGCGAGCCATTTGCGACGTCCATCCGCGTTTGACGTGGTTATCAACTGGAGACCAGTGTGACAGCAGTGGTATTCGAGACCGAGCTAAAGAAGTGTGCGCTATCGTGCGCAAGGCTGCAAAATTCAATGCACATTCAGCTGGCAGATACTAGCCCTGTTGAAAAACCGTTCGTCCTTGCCCGATGCTACGCCCAGCCTATTTATCTTGTGTTCGAGATCTTCTGAGTCGAGTTCAGCTGGGTTCCCTTCTTCGAGTTCCCTATTCCCGGCAGGGGGGTTGAATCCGCCCCCTCGGGTTTTTTTGCTTGCCGATTCCAGGCTTTTTCATGCAGCTTCACAAAACCCGATGACTTTTTCTACCTATTCTTTCTACGTACTGCTACAAAATTTCGAAATTCCGTTTTGCTCAGGAGCGGAGCCAGTCAACGCTTTTGGGACACACCTCAGTCCTTTTTTGGCCATGTTGAGGATAAAAGGAAATGGCTGCCAAAACTAGCGTTTTTAAGATAGAACTTAAAACTTTATATGAATGTATAGTTTAAATTAGTTTTAATAATAATATTATATATAATATATATATATATATATAATATTATTATTTTATATATTATATTATATTATATATTATATTATATTATATTATATAATACATATTATTATTATTAAATATATATATATATATATATATATATATATATATATATATATATATATATATATATATATATAATATTATAAATAATAATAGTTTAAATTAAATTTAAATTGGGCAACGTGAAAATATAATTTTGTTTATGTGAGGTCACTTAACAAGGTCAGGCCAAGTTCAAAACTCAAAATTCGGTTTTATAGTTACAAATTCGGCGCTATTTTTGAAATGTCAAACCCGGGAAACATAAGGCGTAGAAAGGTGCCCTCTACTTGTGTATTAAGTTTCAGCTTGATATCAGGTCGGGTCACGGAGCTATGATCTCAAATGTCAGTGCGCGTACCCTATATCACAATAGTCGTAAAATGGAGTTTGTGAAATAGAGTGAGTTCAAATGACTGGAGACGTTTTCATATAATATTAAATGCACACAAGATCATTCCAAGTGATTCCAAGGTCACTGGAGGTCATTTAAGGCCAAAGGTCGCAAGTTGATCTGAAGAGCATGTGACCATGACATTTCCCCCTTTTTCATGTCCCTGGCACGGCCTATGCTAACATTATACAAACATTGTATTACGATTTGTATTTCTTTAGCATAACATGGCTAGCAAAAGCCAAAAAAGCGTTTTCGCCTTTTTTTGTGCATTTAGTTGTTGAAAAACTAATCCTCCTATTTTTAAAATCCTGTGAACGCCTATGAATTTTCTCAAAATCTCAAATGTATGGACCAATGGTAGAAGTCCCATCCATAATCTCTCGATTCATGCCATCTTCATCAAAATCGGTCCATAAACAATTGAGTTATAAGGAGTCCAAAAATATCCCTGATTTCGGCCTTTTTCCCCCTTTTATTCACCCTTTCAAAATTCTGAAAACTTCTTGTTATAAAAATGTAGTTTACATCATGGCAAATCGATTGCCGTTTGTTGCGATGAAATCGGACGTGTAGTTCTCGAGATCTCAGGGGGCCGAATTCGCGCTCTGACGGGAATCGGCCATACCGTCTAGCCCTCCGGGAATAGGATTAAAACGCCGTGTAGCCGATTGCTGGTGTTAATGGCGGGTAAACCCGACTCCTCGGTCTTCTCGGTTACTCCGCTCTTCAATGCTTACCGCCCTTAACAGATAAACTTGATCCTGAGATGACACAAATTGGCAAGGACCGAGTACCGTCAGGGTAACACCGTCCGAGTGCGTTCGAGACAATGGCTTGGATTCACTTTATCTCCCTCTCTCCTCCTTTCTCTCCAGCTGGGTTCCCTTCTATATATATACATACACACACACACACATATATATATAACGAGGCCCGCCATGCCCTCCGACTTTCATGACTAGATCCATCTGAGTTTCCACGAAACATTGCAAGCGTATAAAGACGCCTATCCGGCTGTTTTCCGGCACGGCAGTAACGGTCCTACTGGCAGAACCCGAGATGGGAACGAAGGGCAGGCAAGGCCGTTATTACTTACGAGATTCCGCCAGCAGTAACGGTTTCAGACGGCGTAATCTGGAGTGCCGACTGCCATGATACTGTGCTCGGTGCCGCTGCCCAACATCGGGATCTAATCATATCAGGCACTGATTCCGGTGTCGCGGGCGGATCACAGGGATCCCTTGCAGAGATTGAACGATTCCATCCCGCCCCCTGAGATGTCTTACGTGCGCTTAAAGCGCGGCTAACCTGCTGGGGTTTTCGCGGCAAATCCCTCATTCTTTCGTTGCTTACAAACTTTGCCGTTCTATATTGAACGGTCACGATACTGAGTCGTTTCCACGATTTTTGTATTGTGAGCTTTTGATCCATGTATCTTGCTTGCTTTTTGGAGTTTGGGCGGAAAGTGTTCGCCAGCGACCAATGTTTCAATGTTTATGTTACTTCAGGACATTTGCTCATCGTCCGGGGAATATGGCGAAAGTGAGACGACAGAGACAAAAGATGTAGATTTGATCTGGGTCATTTTCCGGTCCAAATAATAGTACTATTCAACGGCAGTCAGTTAACCCTATTCCCGGAGGGCTAGACGGTATGGCCGATTCCCGGCAGGGGGGGTGGATTCGGCCCCCCCCTGAGATCTCGAGAACTACTTATCCGATTTCATCGCAACAAACGGCAATCGATTTGCCGTGACGTGAACTACATTTTGATAAAAAGAAATTTTCAAAATTTTGAAATTTGTGGATACAGGGGGGCAAAAATGTCAAAATGGGGGGTACTTTTTGACTTCTTATAACTCCGTTGTTTATCGACCGATTTCGATGAAACTGGCATGAATCGAGAGATTATGGATAGGGCTTTTACCATGGGTATGCAAATTTGAAATTTTGAGAAAATTCATGGGCGTTCACAGGGTTTCAAAAATAGGGGGATTGGTTTTCTAATAACGGAATGAACAAAAGAGGCCAAAACACTTTTTTAGCTTCTGCTAGTCATGTTATGCTAAAGAAGTACAAATCGCATTACAATGTTTGTATAATGTTAGCATAGGCGGTGCCAGGGACATGAAAAAGGGGGAACTGTCATGGTCACACGTTCTTCAAATCAACTTGTGACCTTTGACCTTAAATGACCTCCAGTGACCTTGGGGTCACCTGGAATGATGTCGTGTGCATTCAATATTATCTGTAAACGTTTTTAATCGATCAAATTCACTCTATTCCAAAAAATTCATTTTTTGGCTTTTGCGATATAGGGTAGGCGCACTGACATTTTAGGTCATAGCTCCGTGACCCGACCTGATATCAAGCTGAAACTTGGTAAACAAGTAGAGGGCATCTTTCTACGTCATATATATTCCGGGTTTGGCATTTGAAAAAACGTCGCCGAAATTATTGCGAAAAAATAAATTTTGACTTTTGACCTTGACCTGACCTTGTAAAGTGACCTCAGATAAACAAAATTACATATGCACATTGCCCAACTATTTATCTATACATTCATATAAAATTTTAAGTCCTATCTTAAAAACTCTGTTTTTGGCAGACATTTTCCTTTCACCCTCAACATGGCCAAAAATGACCTGAGGTGCCTCCCAAAAACGTTGCCTGGCTCCGCCCCTGAGCAAAATAGAATTTCGAAATTTTGTCACGGCGCGTAGAAAGAATAGCTAGGAAAAGTGACCAAGTTTCGTGAAGCTGCGTTAAAAAGCCTGGAATTGGCAAGCAAAAAACCCGAGGGGGGGGCGGATTCCGCCCCCCCTGCCGGGAATAGGGTTAAGGGATTCTGAGTTTTGTGCGTTTGACATGCTACGGCCATATCAATTATAATAAATGAAATTTGTTCTCTAGTGCCTTTTTAACCGTGACAGCGTTGTAGTTTTTGTAGCGCTCGCAACAGTGTCATTTACGCCCAAAATCAGTTAATAAGTATGACGGACTATAAGCATGGGAGCAATTATCAGACGCACTATGTGCCATGTCGTGTGCAGCATGACACGCTGTATGACGACGTGCCTCTTCATTATAAAACATAGGAAACTTAGTTCACAGTGCAAACAGCAAATCACGCCCGGAGCTTCATATTTCATGCATACTTGGCGTGGAAAACGGCTATGTGTATTGTCAACGTTACATTTCCACGCAGTTCACTTTCCTGACGTTGAAATTAGTATCCATCCCGGAAAGTCAACAGGACGCCCTCTAGCGACTGTACAACAAAATGCCGGGTGCTTTTTCGGCATTACAAACACCCTTATCTTCATGCAGTGCCCGTTTGCCGCTGCTACTGCCGTCTCAGCCACGACGTCAGCACTTAGCGGACGTGCCGCGCCGGGCTTCTGACACGGCAGCTGAGTGGCTCACGACGCACGTATGCGGCCGGGGACACGTGACATTTATCGCCTTGAAAGCCTGCCGCCGCGGAACACCGCCTCATCTGTTTCAATCGGGCGGCGGCTGGCGCCTCGCCGCCGACACGCGGCTGTCCGGGAGCGCCGCTGGCCGCGTGCCGGGCCGGCCGGATCGACCGCGCGCCGTCCGTCCGACTGTGGCGGCCGCTCAGCGCCGAGGCCCGCCTGTTCCAGACGTACGCGGCCGACATCTTCTTCGCGCAGAGCTGGATGGAGCACCGGCTGCGGTTCCCCAGCAACATGAGCACCGATTACCGGCTGCTGCCCGTCTCCTGGCTGAACCACATCTGGCAGCCCGACTCGTACTTCAAGAACGCCAAGCAGGTCACCTTCCAGGAGATGACGATTCCGAACCACTACATCTGGCTGCACCGAGACCGCACCATTCTCTACATGGTCAAGTAAGGTCTTCGGGCATCTATTTGTCGCATTTTCTGCAATCTTCAGCCGGTGCAAAGACGCAACAAAGAGACAACAAAGCAAGTAGATAATTTGCTTTTGTTTACATAATAGTTGCTGCATTTACCTTGGAGGACACACACACACACACACACACACACAAAGGAATGCAGGAGTGTCGTTTCGTGTGAGTGATTCGGGGGGGGAGGGCTAGCCGAAGGCCCAACAACATAATCTCCCCCAAATGTGAGTTTGTCAACAAATTTATTCCACGTCATTTTGGCCGACGGCATTTTTTATGGCTGTGTAATCATTTATCAGAAGATCAAAGAATCAGCTACTATACTTAATTCTTTGGTTGTCTGGGACAGTTTGATTTATTAATTTGATCTGCTATTTCGAATGATTTGTATCATTTAACTGAATCTTTGAGTGATTGCACGGGGACAGTTTGATTAACAACACAAACCATATATATATATATATATATATATATATATATATATATATATAATGTATATGATATATATATATATATATATATATATATATCAGTGGTCAGATTTAAGATGTCAGTGGCTCAGAGGAATATTGGTAGGGTACAAATCAATACTGATAGAGCGTAAGCCTTACCAGTGTGGATCACGCTGGTATGGATTAAAATTGCCGATAATTGCCAGTCAGAGTGATCAGGGATATAATCCCTAATCGCTCTGGCCGTTGGACTATTAATTTTAATTGTTTTTTTTCTTAATACTGTAGGTTATTTTATGCTCTTCTCTATACTCTGCACCTATCTGTTTTCAGTTGTACTGATTGGTGCGCTATTATTGCTCGTGTTCATTGTTAAAATTAGCAGAAAATAATGAACGGGCTTTTAGAGGTGCCAAGATCCACATGGGGGCATAGCCCCCAAAAGAATGGAAATCGACGTCCCTGAAGCAATGCATGTAGCCAAATTATTCTTTGCCGCCATTGTCATAAACACCTTTGCCGTTATACGAATGCGTCTCGACACGATCACAAATTAAGGTCAGAACAGTGTGATCAGTTTGATATGCATACTCTGAAAATTAACCAGGTGATTCAGAAGTAGCTACCGTTTCTTAAATTATTGCTGTAAGCGCTAAATGATGCAAATAACTTGTTCCGAATAGCAGTAGGACAGACAACCTCTACTTCTTACCTTATTCGTGGTACCAACGCTGCGCCTCACGCCTGGAAATCCGAGATCTGGGCGCCTTTGCTCCAGCCTCCAAGCCAAGAAACATTGGATTACCTTTATCTTGTGGTCTAGTCAGAGGCTCGGATGGCCAGGAAAAAGGTTTCTCCTGTCCTGGCTGAAAATATTGCTCGTTCTGGTGAAAACGAGCCAACGGCGCCTACCACGCACCACAAACAGATTCCCAAGGGTGCCTCTGTCCGCTGAAACAATGGTGGAGCGTAAAACATTTTTACTTTTAAGGCAGTGGAAAATATAAATGTGAATGCTGGACAGTATTTCCATTCTATAAACGCCCTATTTAGTGTCTGGCGCAAAATGGTCCCGCCCTGTTGTCTCTACTCTATCTCTCTAGTTGTACTAGATTTGTCATTCTTCCTAGCTTTCTTCCCCGTCTTCCTCTCACTCTCTCTTCCTTTCTATCTCTCTCCGGTTCTCTTTCATTGCCTCTTCCTCTCACTTTGTCACAGTCCATCTCCCTCCTGTCTCGCTCTGATCTGTATATATATATATATATATATATATATATATATATATATATACATATATGTGGAGCATAAAACTCCATAAGCATATATGGAGCATAACCCTTCTCTCTCTCTATCTCTCCCCTACCATTCTTCTGCTATCCCAATTCTCGCTTCCCCGTTCTTGCTTGTCTGCATTTCTGGAGCGTTGCCCGGCTCGTATTTCCCTCCAGCCCTGTAACTCCGGCGCGTTCTCCGCTATCACTCACCGTGCCGTTCCGGCGGCCATTGCGGCCGGCCGGCGCCGTGCTCGGGCCGTTCTCGGCCGTGCGGCCGGGCGCCGATCTGTCCGCAATTTCGCGGCGGCCGGCAGACGCGGCCGCCTCGCCGGCCGGCCGCCGGCCAGATTATCCATTTATCTGGTAACGAGGCCGCGATGAGTGCGCCACTGACCCGCGCCGCGGCCGGCCGCCGCCGCCTCCGCGCCGTCGGGCCCCGCCGGAAGATCAATGGCCGAAACGGGGCGACCCAGGCCGTCTGCTGTCTGCCCGCCCCCCTCGCCACCGATGGGCCGGCCCAACCCTAACAAGGCGCCTTGCATTGTTCGGCCGCCTGTTCAGCGATATGGGGATGAAAGCCGCCGAATAACGAGGACTAGCCGGGCGCGAGGCTAATGGCAGGAACATCCCGCCTCGGCGTTTCGCCCGCTGAAGCGGGGTTTTGAGTCACTCAGAATAGTCTCCTCGACGCTCCTTTGTCTTTTGATACTCTTTGTGAGAATATTGCCATGACCGAAACCGAGAGGTCACGAAACGCACGCAACGTTTTGAAAATCTTTTGGAGCAATGGAACTCGCTTCTAATTTTAAAGTGACGGGAATACTGTATCACTTTGCACAATATTGATTATAAATGTGCCAGTAAGGTTTACGATGATTTTGCACAGTTCTGTTCGCTTTGCACTTAGCCCTTCAGATAAATCAAATGACGCGACGTTGGTTTAGACCCATCTTCTCCTGCTGACTCCGGAACAAACAATTTTTCTCCACCAGCCGTCTTTACATTTTCCTCAGTTCGCAGACCATACGATAATTACCATCACGCACTAAACTGTTTCCTCATCATCGTGTTTTCTAGTACCCACTAACTACATGATATATCGGCAAACACACCACAATGAAACCCTGGACACATTTGTTTGTAATTGGATAATAGCTCTTGTTTACGTCCATTTCGTTATTAGTTGATTCGTATCAAGCTGCATCAAGGCGGCTGCATTATTGCTTTACGCTCGTTTCTTTAATTCTCACATTGTTGAAAATGCCTCTCTGCTTTGAACTAGCACGACTTTAATTTCGGCCTGTGCCTGTGTCTCCACAAAAGCATTTTTACCATTCTTGAAACTGTTTTGTTATTTGCCTCGTCCCAGAACCAAGCTGAATATTGTACCTTTGTTAACCATTAATGCTGAATAATAGCTGGGTACCAGGACGAAAAACCCGACAGAACTAAAATGCTAGGTTTTGAAAGATATCGTTCTCTCGCGGTTTGAGCAAGTTGTGACAGCGGATTGAGAGAGATCCCAGTAATATGTCGTCATCAGTAGTCAAGATCGGGACTCAGTACAATACCCGCCGAGGCTGAAAAGAAATTCGCTTCTGGGAAAATCGCACTACATGTCCATTTTTGCATCACGTTTGACGGATATTTTTACACTGTATCGTGTTGTATTGTTGGTTATGGGATTGTCCATAGAGTGCAGTGTCTATTACGCCTCGAGTCAGACGGTACATAGGTAAAAGAAGCATAGTCAAGACACATGCACAATCACACACGCACACAACAGGCACATTCACAGTTCAAGACGTTTAGTCCCTCATCCGCATTTTTAGAGCACGAACAAAGCTCCGCTGACACTTCTCCTTCATGTCTGGCCGAAGCCGGCTGTAGAGGGACGGTGCTCTCGAACTAAAGTGCCCCTTGCCGGCTTCAGTTTTTGAACTGGGGACTCGCAGCAGCCCGTCTTGCCTTGTGCTTCGCTCGCGCGTTGCACCGTTCAATTTCAATTGTCAGGGATGAGGGCTCCCCGTGCTGTCGAACTTTGCTATTATTTTCCATTTCATTTTCAGTCCTACAGATATTCTTCGGATTCATGGCTAACATGACAAATGATGCCGTTATATGGACTTCAAATGTTACAGTCGGCAAACCAGTCCTGCATCTGGTGCATTGGAATCAATGATTAACTGGCGTACTGTTTATTGCAGGCTTACTCTGGTGCTCTCCTGCGCCATGAACTTCCGACTGTATCCCCACGACACGCAACAGTGTGCCATGAAGATTGAGAGCAGTAAGTTTTGTATCGCGTCCCCATATGTCAAAGAGTAGGGCTCTCGGAAATCGCTCAGTTTAATTGCATCGTTAAGAACTCAGAGAGGGCTATGTCTATGTCTCTATGTGTCTCTATTTGGGCATGATTGGAAGACACATGCTTATTTATGGTTTCAGTGCGGCCTTATACTGAATTTATTTGTGTTAATGATGTCCGAATAGCCAGACAAAATGACGAGAAGGAACACACGAGCCATTTACCAGGCTAAGCCTCCGCGAAATTTCAGACGTAGTTTCTTTATATACAGTTTATTTGGATTTCGACACAGTTTATTTATCTTCGCAACGCATTTTTTTTGTGCGTTGTAGACATTATGGCAGCACCGACGCAGCTTAAACCCATTTCCATACCCATATGGCATGGATGCAGGGGCTCATTACCCCTACCCCGAGATCTCGAGAATTTCTCGTCGGATTTCATCAGCAACCGATCTGCCATGAAGTAAACTGTATTTCATGAAAAGGAAGTCTGTGAATCCTGCAGAGGTGGATGTTAGGGACCAAAAAGTCAGAGAGTGTGATATTTTTTTTATATGTTGTCACTCCGACGTTTCTGGACTGATTGTCATGCAGTGGTCATTGGTCGGAAGATAATCGATGGGACTTTTCCTTTTGACCCACACGTTCAAACTTTTGACAGTATTCACAGGTATTGGAAACTGGGAGGAATGTTGTTTGAAACTGAATTAATAAGTTATTTAGCTTGTTATAGTTATTTTATACTCAGAAACCAAATCGTATTACACTGAATGCTATATAATGTTGGGAAAGGGAATGACGGGGATACGAAAAGGGAAACTGTCACGGGCGCATTTTCATCTTACCCCAAAGTCACAGGAAATGGCCTCGGGCTCATTTCGTAGTGTTTTGAAACGATTACAGTCATCTGAATTGATTATATTTCTTAATGTCCTATTTATTACCCTATTTATCACCCTATACCGTCACGATATAGCGTACGAGCGCGAACATTTCAGATTATAGCTCCATGGCTTGACTTGATATCGAGATGGAACTTACAACACAAGTAGAAACGAAAACTCGTGAGTCATGTAATTTCTCCTGTAATTAGCGCCGAAAAATATGCACAGATTTAATATTGAAATCTGGCCTTGACATGACTTTACCTCTAGTAAATAAAAATATCCAGGTATGATTCCCCAAATATTTGCCCACGTACTTATATAAACATTTAAGTTCTATCTTAAAACCTCTGTTTTTCGCAGCTTTCTTCCATGGTCAGCAGTGCCATAAAGGCCTGAGAAGCCTCTGAAATCCATGGCGTGGCTCCGCCCCTGGGAAAGACAAAATTGTGAAAATTGGACATAATACGCCCAAGGAATAGATTAGAAAAGCCAGGAAGTTTTGCAGCGCTGCTCTAAAATCTAAAAAGAGCACAAAATCGGAGGGGCTTCTGTAGCCCCTTCCCCTTCTGACACGGGAATAGAAAGTTAAATGAATGACCATTTTACGCCGTTCGCTCTCCAAGAACATATGGATGATGGGATATTTTTAAAATTGGAAGAGCAGATCATTGTGGGACTTTTCTTCACAAATCATAATGGTTCATGTTAAAATCACCAGTCAGCTGTGTGGCTGCTGTACGTCTCCGATAGGCTGCTACACCCGTGAATGTGAACTCTAGGGACCTTACATTTTGTTGAAAGTCATAATGAAATTGGTAGTAATAATAGGGAGTTAGTCACCTGGTTTCAGATTGACGTCAGTTTCACAGAGAAAATTATGGATTCGGACTTGGTTTTGATTACAGTACCTTAACTTGCAATCACGTGGAAATGCTCTGCCTCCACCGGCTTCAGATATCCTTGTCGATGCTGAAGTTCTGGTTGGTAGATTGTGCCGCATTCTCCGCTGTTCGCCGTAACAACCTTTACCGCTTTTGCTTCTCCTGCTATACCATGGCGCATGCTTTAACACAATCTAGTGACCATTCTAAGCCGATGTCAAAGAACAAATCAGTTTGTGCTTTGTCGACCGTAATCTTTTAAACTTTCGTATAATCCGCATGGTCTTTCTTTGTCTGAAGTTTTCCAAAATAGGTCCCAAAAGGTACTAAGTAGCCACACCAAATTTGGCGCAGCTGGACAAAATTGAACAGCGGATCTTTCAGTGTTAAACAAATTATCAAGGTTTTTTTCAGATCACCAAGTCGGAGCGGGCCAAAGTCAAGCATGATTTTCAGAAATGCTCATTTTTAGGATAGACTTTAAACTTTACAAATATATTTTTAAAGCATGGTTGCACAGGTAAACAACTGAAGAAAATAAAATATAAGAACAATTTGATGGATCTGTGGCAAGGTCACGGGTCAGGTCTACGTCAAATGTAGATATTATTTCTGAACATGATACTTCTGTTTTAATCATCTCAATCAGAAAAAGGACAAACTAAGAATCTGTAAAAGGCTATTTTTATCATCTCCTACCCGTGTATCAAGTTTCAGGTCGACGCCAGTTCAGGCCACGAAGAAATGACCAAAAATGCGTGTTGCGCGTTTCCTTTTTCTGTGGAGGCCAAGCGATGAAACGCCACCAATGTCTTGTTCAATGCCTAATTCAAGGTTAAAATAGCACGAAACAATGCCAGGGATGACTGGACACACATTCCAGTGGTTTGTTTCTCTCCTAGGTCATCTTAGGTCACTGATCTGAGATGAACTTTATTGACCTTGGTACACCCTTTTCTGCACCAACTGGCTCTCCAGTGTGTTTTTGACTCTGATTTCGAATTCGGCGACCATAAGTACCTAGGTATGGCAGACGTTGGGGTAAAAAGGTGTCAAAGAGAAATGGATCAGATAGGTTTTGCCTTCTGTCTAACATCCCGTATTCTTCTGAGGAAGCCGGAGGATTTAATGGAGTTTTTACTTAACAGCTAGATACTAGATTCGGTGGTAAAATTGCACCGGATGACGATAGCTGGATCTATGGAGCACATTTTCGCGATTTTTACTTTTTCGAAGTCACTTCAGGGCCGTGACCTAGCTTGGTCCCGGATTTCCTTGGTTGACCGTAAATGACATAAATTTAATCCGTAAAGTATTTTTGGGTGCCAAACCGGAACTCAGCGTCATAATTTACCCCGAGAGACCATAAAATAATTTACAAGACACATCGCGAAATTATGGCCATATGACTTGAACTAAGCTGAAGCACTATTCAGGCATCTCAAATTATATACCAATGGCTCCTACATTTAGACGTTGTGACCAACGTTTTTCGCGGTACGAGTGAAAGTTTGGCGAGCAACACCAAATCTGACCTCTTTCACCTCATTTCACCTTGAGGATTACAATCCATAAACATCCGCCTTCCATGCAAGGGAATCCCTTTGGGGCTGTATCTATCCGGGAAATTCGGGGGCTCGAGCCCTTTTAGTTTTTGAGATTCTGAAGGGTCATATTGAGCCCCCACCCAAGCTCGTTATATTTGACCGGCCACTTGTTAGAGTGTCAAGAGGTCTTACACGCGCAGCTTTTCTGATCATAAGCCCAGTAAAAGTCAAAATTAGAACAAAATATCGAGATTAATAACTTAAAACACGGTTTAAAACAGTAGGATTATCATCGTCTTTGCATTATCACATATCACTATCACCCAATAAGCGTCTGGGAGGTGGGCTTCTACAAAGCCTCGCGGCTCAGTCTGTTTCACGCGCAGGAAAAAACTCTTTCATCCTGTGGAGAAACTGCTTCTGCGTGGAGCTAAGGCACCCACGGTGAGGTTTGGCATTCCAATGCCCCTATCCACAATCCTTTTCTGGCGACACGTTCTGCCGCATGCTGGTTTCGACCCGGCGACACGTTCTGCCGGGTGGAAACCAGCATGCGAGGCACAGGAGAAAACCCTGAGCGCGCAGGTTTACACGTGTTGACGAGGCCTCATCGAGGAAGTATACCACGCACTCGCGGCCGAGGAAGGTCTTCATCTTCGTGTCTGAGCCATAAGATTCCTCTTGTTTTAAAAAACAGTCATTCCTGCAAATATCGGCGTGAACTGCAGCAGCCTTACATCCAGTGGCACATGAAGTTCAAAACCACGTCGCGTTGGCTGTTGCATTGCTTATGTCCGTGCTTATCGACCGCGCCTCGGACATCGCTAACTGCGCCCCAGCACCACTGGTTCACTATCAGATGAAACATGCCGTGGGTTTGCATGCAACCGTAACTGAAATGTTCCGTTAGAATAATGATCAGTGTGCTTGGCATGAGGAAGTCATGCGTCATTACGTATTTAAGCTTAAGACGCCAGGTTTGTACCGTCATCTACATTACCTGTTCGAAATATCCGTATTAACTAGTCGCAAATCATTGTGCTTCGAAATTTCATGCATTTCTTTCCTGTTCTCCGTTACAGCACTGAGACAGCAGGGACACAAACTAATTCTCGTAGGTCGTTATCGCTTCTACGTCATGCAAGTTGAAATGGATCGTGCACCTTTCCGCAATCGGATGATTCGAAATTCAGCAAGTTGCACGCTCATGAATGGCATTTTGCCACTGATGACCTAAATCCTGCGTGTCCTGAATAGCGTTTGTGACTTTGCAGTTCACCACAAAATATTACGCCCTCAGCATCATTGGTGGTCAAACCAAAGGCCTGAGTGACAAAGGGATGAACCTCAGCACATGCGTCCCGCACTCACCAGGCCCTAGCTATTGACATGCAAAACAGCCACATATATCGACTGCTACGTATTATGTACTCCTGCTCGCCAGTTTTCAGCATCCAAGCGGTAGCTAATTTGCGCCATTGAAAGAGGGGTTTTAATCTTGGGCACCTCACGCTTGACGTACAAGTTACATCCTCGGTTAAGCATGAATCCATCAAAATTGATCACTCAGCCACCCGTCCGTCTTTCTAAGCCGTCACCACGCCATGAGTGTACTTACCGGGGTGGGGGGAGGACAGAGGGACATGTTCCCGCCCTCTCTGGCCCGTAGTACGGGCGCGCCCTTTGTGCCACAACAAATAAATGGGCTTTGAAGGAAAATATATAACATGTGTTAAAGCACGTCCTAAAGAGATACCTACAACCATCTTTCATTATCTGTTTTTCCACCTTTTTTTCGCTGGGAAACGGCCTTTTCACCTCTTTAGCACCCACCAGCCTCCAGGTGCCCCCTCTCCATGTACTGACCAGCCATCCCCGTGGACGGCCCACCCCTTACGGATAAGAGCTCTCGTTCAGGTCAGGTCAGGTCTCTCACATGGTCATCACATGTTCAGCGTTCCACACAGACCAGGCAGCCCCTCTTCTTGTACAGGTCAGACGCCTGTAAAGAATTTGGCTCCTATCACGGACCAGACATGTTGTCTGCACCATAGACATGGACATGACATGTCTATGGTGCAGGCACTGTTTGCAGGTCAGGCGCACCTCGGAGACTCGGAGCTTTTGGCGAGCGAGACGCCCCATATAGATGAGGCACCCTTCATGTATAAGGCCCCTCGTTTGCAGGCCAGGCGCCTATAAGGATTTTTCATTGCTAAAAGGTTTATCACAGAAAAAAAACAAGACACACCACATGATTATGCGTGTCCTCATAGCTTCTTTCATCCATAAAGCTCTCATCGTCTTTTCTGTGGCGCTTCACAGTAGCATTAAATGCTCGAATCTACCATTCGTACCATGGACATACACTTGCATTCTAGTAAAGTTTATAAATGTTACAAAAACAATCAAATTTTCACTTTAATTTCACACTTGCTTTCTTCCATATGAAGCCAGCAACAAAAACAGGTTGAGATCATACGGATTCAACCTGGCTACGGATTCGGTAATCTGAATAGTACAATGAAAAAATGCTCAATCTACTAACAGCAGGAAATTGCTCGTTTACAAAAAGCTTCCAGCTAGCGTGTTTTGGGTCCAGTCGTTTCATCCACGTCACCTTCAGAGCGTTGGCAAATGATTCTGTGTCTGGAGCTCCAGTACAGCCTTTGAAGAACTGTTTCTTTGCGAACGTTCGCTTTATTTTGTTGCTCTTCTCTCCATACGAGTTCAGATATAATCGATTCTAGCCTTGCTATGTATAATTTTGCAGTGGTTTCCAATACAGAAAACGAATACCTAGGTTTCGATAACAGATATGACTTCACGAGCAGTACTCGGCCAAGCGGCGTCAGATACATTTTTTTTTTAATCCGTGGGGACGTCGTTTTTTAATGTCATTAGTTTTGTCTCTGTAGTTCGTTTCACTCGAGTTTTTGTACAAGTGAACATGTCCATCCCAAAGAGGTCAAATGTCTCTCATTCCTCACGCCATTTTCAGTTTAAATCTTGACACTTGGATGGCGTTTGTGGTTAGTGCGCTACCGATCCACGCACAGACAGTTCTTGCGTGTTTAACCCTACTCCCGGAGGGCTATATGGTCTGGCCAATTCCCGGCAGTGAGGGGGGGGGGGGCGGATTCGGCCCCCTGAGATCTCGAGAACTACAAATTCAATTTCATTACAACAAATGGCAGTCGATTTGCCATAACGTTAACAGCATTTTTGCAAACAGAAGTTTTCAAAATTCTGGAAGGGGTGGATACAGGGGAGCGAAAAAGTCAAAATGAGGGATAATTTTGGACTTGTTATGTGTTGTTTATCGCCTGATTTTCATGAAATCGGCATAAATCGGGAGATTGTATATGCGACTTTTACCATTGATTCATACGTTTGAAATGGGGGGAAAATTCATTGGTGTTCACATGGTTACAAAAAATAGAAGGATTAATTTTTCAAAAACTGAATTACCAAAAAAGTTAATAACACTTTTTTAACTTGTGCTAGTCATGCTGTGCTCAAGAAATACAAATCGTATTACAATGTTTGTATAATGTTAGCATAGGCGGTACCAGGGGCATGAAAAAGGGGGAACTGTCATGGTCACATGTTCTTCAGATCAACTTACGACCTTTGATTTTAAATGGCCTCCAGTGACCTTAGAGTCACTTGGAATGATCTTGTGTACATTTTATATCATTTGAAAACGTTTCCAGCCACTTGAATTCACTCTATTTCTAACATTTTAGGTCATCGCTCCGTGACCCGACCTGATATCAACCTGAAGCGTGGTACACAAGTGGAGAGCGCCCTCCTACGTTATATGCAGTCTGGGTTTGGCAGTTCAAAAATAGCGCCAAAAGTATTACTATAAAACCGAATTTTGAGTTTTGACCTTGGCCTGACCTTTTGAAGTGACCTCAGATGAACAAAATTGTACTTGTATGCTGCCCAACTATTCACCTATACATCCATATAGAGTTTTAAGTTGTATCTTAAAAACACTATTTTTGGCATTTTCCTTTGCCCTCAACAGGGCCAATAGTGGCCTGAGGTGCCTCCAAAAAAGCGTTGCCTGGTTACAGCCCCGAACAAAATAAAATTACGGAATTTTGTCACAGTATGTATAAAAAATAGGTAGAAAAGTTACCTGGAATGAGCAAGCAAAAACCCAAGGGGGAGGGGGCGGATTCAGCCACCCTACCTGGAATAGGGTTAACCTGAGTACGGTTCCGACACAAAACCCGTTCAATTACTCTGCGAATTCACCGACTCGTCCAGAATAACTTGTCAAGTCTTCCGCTTAAGGTGATAGTTTGATTTCAGAATCGGCAACCTTAATGCCTCGAATAGCGTTTCCTGTTCGTATTTTCCTCAACAGCAGCTTAATGCATAATACCCAGGTCAGATTATACCCATCTGGGACTACACCTATATGTACAGACCAGCCTGGTTGTGTGCATGTTTATTTCCATGTTATGCGTTCGTTTTCTTTTTGCATTTCATCAGACTAACCCACAGCTAAAGCAGTATACGAATTTTTACCCAGAGATGTGGGGCATTGGTCATAGCTGAGGTCATAGTTGACAATTTAAACCAAAAATGCTCGAATGATGGCTATCCCCGTCGTCACTATTTGAAGGATACTGACACACCTAAAGATCTTTTACCCTGGATAACTGTTTTTCTAACGGCGGCCTAATGAGGCAGGTTTTATGGGGAAGAATTTCGAAAAAAAAGAATCGGCTGTTTCGAACCAGCATTAACAAAGTGGTGGGAAAAGGGACGTCAAAAGTTCGAAATCGATCTGGTTCTGATCTGATCTGGTTCCTTGGCATCCCTCATGTCCGCGCACAGGTTTCTAAAGATAAAAATGTTTTGATATATGGGTCTTTATATCTGCATATGTATACGTTAACTACCAGTTTCATTTTAAGTAGATAGCGCCTGTGTTTCAGACTGGTGCGTCCATTGGAATTTGGCGCCCCTCCTGGACGTATTGTTCCTCTCCCACTTTTTCTCGAGTTCCTACATCCCTGCGTTGCACCAAATTGCGCCTTTTTCGTCCCGGTAATTGACCCATAAAAACGCAACGCAAAACCCCATAAAAACGCAAGAGGCACCGGCGCGCTGTCCGTGGCCAATTGCGCACTGCCCATCATATGGGGTACCGTTGGATAACCCTAATGCCAGTCTACTTACAGCTGCCCAGGTCACTGTTTCCGGCACTCGGAGGTCCCTGAGTCCAAATCGAAACACATGCCCGTGGATCGGCTCGTGGACCGCTCGTGGGTGCCGACCGCAGAAGCGAGTACCCGCAAGTGGGGCCCATTTTGCCACCGACTCTTCAGTCAACAGCACCCACCGTTTGACCTTTACCCATGCTTAATTGAATTCTACATAGGTTCGACTCATGTCACGTGGCACGTACCACACTCCACGAATCGCCTGGAAACCTACGCTTTAATTTGTCCCCCGCGTCGGCGCGCGCGATGGTGCCACTTTGTGTCGCGATCGACTGGCGCGTTCGGGCGCTAGAGTCTCCGAAGTTTGTAAACACACACATATACTGATACGCACACAAAAACCTTGATCTGAACTATTCAGAGCTACCACCAGGTGTGAAATTTTAATTCGCTAAAAGCTTCCAAAGCACGCTCTGATCTCTTTCGCAAACCAACGCGTTGCACGGTTGGTGGTCTTGTATTGCACGCAGACCTGGGCACCTGCTTGGTACCACACGACCTCCACTCATCAGTAAAAGTTACTTGTCAGTCATTTTATCATTCACGCATGGCACACTTGCACCGTAAAATAAATCTACATTACAACGGCGCACTATGAATATTTTTCACGACCGTCAGGGCTCGAACCCACGCTTCCTGATTTACGGACTGATCATTGACCACTCGGCTACGACAGCCAGTGACCAAAAGCTGTCTGGAATGGGATCACTCAGTAAACTGCATTTATCGCCAGACTGCATATATTGCCAGGCCTGAATGGCAAAGGGGAACACTTCAGCACGAACGTTCCGCATACACCAGGCTGAAGCTATTGACATGCAAAACAACATATATCTGCTGCCGCGTATCACGTGCTCCTGCCCGCGAATTTTCAGCATCCCAGCGGTAACAGTTCTCGGGCTATGCAGGAAAGGCGCTCATCTTGGGTACATCGCGCTTCACGTGCAAGCTGCACCCACGTTTCAGCCTGAGTTCATCGAAGTTGATCGTCAGCTGTCCGTCCGCCGTACAAGCCATCGTCGTACCTAACAACTCCGTTTGCGTCTCCGCAATTGGCCCATCAGAAACACAGGGGTGTAAAAGAGGCGCACACGCGCTGCACGTGACCCGCTGCGCCCTGCCCATCATATGGGATATCACGGGTAGCCCTAGTGCTGGTCTATATACCCACCACATTTCAGCGGCTAAGGCCACTGTTGACGTCATTCGGAGATCCCCCAGTCCAAATCGAAACACATGCTGGTGGACTGCCACGCGGATTGCACGTGGGTGCAGACCAAAACAACACGCACCCGCAGGTAGAGTCCATGTTGTCACCAAGCCAATGGGTCTGCACCATGGGTCAACAACACCAAGCCAATGGGTCGGTGGGTGCTGTTGTCAACAGCACCCACCGTTTGACCTGTACCCGTGATTAATTGAATTCTGCAGAGATCCAGCTCGCGCTACAAGTCACTTGTCATATGCCACGAATCGCTTCGAAACTTACACCGCAATTTGTCCGCCGAGTCGTTGCACTTGATTGTGCCACTTGCGCCGCGATCGGCTGGCGCAATGGGGCGCTAGAGGCTCCGAAACTTGAACACACACACACACACACACACACACACACGCACGCACACACGCACGCACGCACGCACGCACACATGCACGCACGCACCTCGATCTGAACTTTTACAGGCGACCAACATCTATGCAATGTCATTCGCTAAAAGCGTGCAAAGCACGCTTTCAACTCCTTTGATTTTGAATTATTCGGCACACGCCTGTGACCTGTGCGCTTGTAGCATATTGAATAGTAAGATAGCTATTGGATTCTTAAGTTACTTTGAATGCAACATTTTTAATGTCATGTGCATGGTCAAAAGCCATTGGTATATTTCATTTTAACATGATAGCAATGAAGATAAATGTTCCAGATACTCAGAAACTCCAAATATGTGACGTACTACAGTGATAATACAGTAATGGGTTTAATTATTTTTTTTCCGTATTTCATAGACCAAAATATTTAGGCACGCGCTTCATATCAAAAGACTCGTAGAGTAAATATATGATATAGTCGCTAGGAAAATTTATATTGCATTGAACTGAAACGGGATACACAAAATCACAAAAAAATCATAAGAAGATGCAGGGACGTAAGCATCCAAAACAAAGGTCAGAAACCTGATTTTTGGCTGTGGTCGCACCTACGTACACAACTGTGCGCGCGCTAATATCCAACATTCTCCCCGGAGCCAAAACTAGCGAATTTCGAACATGGCCGCCACCACCCCTGCCGACGCTGCTGCTCGGTGCAGCGGTGGCCGGAGGCTGCCGGCAGGACTTGCTGCCGACAGTGACGTATCACCGGCGATCGGGCGGCCCCTCCCCCCCCCCTGCGGCGCCGGCCGCATACATACCCCGTTATCCGCTGATAATTCACGAGTCATTACGTCGGGCGGCCGGCGGCCGGGGCGGGGCCGCCGGCACGCGCCAGCACCGCCGAACACGGCCGGATACAAAACACCGAACACGGCCGGAAACAAAACGCCGGATAAAGCCGGTACAAAACATCGGACATGTTCGGATACAAAACATCGGACACTACCGGATACGAAACGCCGGACACGACCGGATACAAAACACTGGATACATCCGGACACTACCGGATGCAAAGCACCGGACATGACCGGATACAAAACACCGGATATGACCGGATTCTCCAGTGTGTTACATTGTATTTACGTGTTACTTCAGTACGTCTGTTTTATTCATAGCAACAGAGGAGCCTGCCATCTTACGACAGACGAAGCCGTTCACGAAAACATGATCATTCATTGGAGTCCAGGGTGTCCTACTATATTTTGTTTACACTCTTTCCAAATGCCTACTGGACAACTGAGCGACGTTTGCTTTCAAACGCAGTATTAATACAATATGATTTTTCAGTATTTTTATTGATTTTTCTCAATATGGAGGCACGAACTGTTGAATGCTGATTGAAAAGACCGAGATGTAGACTCTCCTTATCAAATAACTATTTCTGGTGGTAAAGGAAGATGGGTACAGTTGAAAATATTTCAAATGGACTGCTTTAATTTGGGCATCATTCTAAGCTGTCACGTACCTCTTCCCGAAATCTGCCATTATTGCAAATCGTATCCTTCATTTTTGGACACAATGCAAGCTTCATGCAACATACGCCTCCTCTCTGTTTGCAGTCTCGTACACGACGGACGACCTTATCTTCGTGTGGGATCCCGCCGTGCCGCTGGTAGTCGATCACATTGAGCTGCCTCAGCTGGACCTGGTAAAGAACACGACCGGGGACTGTACCCAGCTCTACGCTACTGGTGAGTCACGGACCAGGCCCTGAGGCCACCGGTGAGACACAGGCTAGGCCCTTGGGCCACCGTTGAGGCACAGCAAGGCCCTGGACGGTCGCGGTGTTGCGAGCCGTGCGCACGGTGAACTGGAACCTCCATGTCTAATGCATGGCTTTCTCCGTTCTGCGTTGGTCAAATCGTTACTGGAGCGTCCTTGTAAATGCTGCCTTTTTGTGGATTTATATCTTCGGTCTTGATATCTAGGTTCTGAAGGAGGGATCTGCGGACGAACATGGGCGGTGCCACCGTGGGGTACGTAGGGTACCAGCACCCCAGTCATTTAATTGTAAGGCACAGTCCATCCTCAGTACCCCACAATACTTGTAGCTCCTGATGTGAAATATTATGGTGGGGAATGACTGGTTCTCGGATGCTTGGAATGAAAAGAGAAATGCGAAAGTTTTTTCTTGCACGTAGAAACATTTCAAAAACTTAGGAATTTCATCCAAACTGGCTGGTGCTAGACGATTATCAGACTAACTTCGACAGAGACCTGACATCCGGTGCAAAGTATAGCAAAGTTCATGACGTCATTTCGCCGTTGGAATTTAACTCCAGAAATATTATGACAAAGTTTGATTTCATGAATGAGACCATGGAAATTTAGCTGTTACTCGCACTAGGGGGCAAACCTCGAAATTTGTGGGAATATGTTATGGAAAACGAAGGAATTTTGTTTCCTTACGCGAAATACAAAGTTTACTGTGGGGTGATTGCCTACTTAACCACCATTTCGGCCAGATAAGCAACAAGTTTTTTATCTTTACCCTATTCCCGGAGGGCTAGACGGTATGGTCGATTCCCGGCAGGGGGGGCGGATTCACCCCCCGAGATGTCGAAAACTACACATCCAATTTCATCGCAACAAACGGCAATCGATCTGCCATGACGTAAACTACATTTCTATAAAATAAATTCTAAATTTTGAAAGGTGTGAAAACAGGGAGCAAAAATGTCAAAATCCGGGGTATTTTTGGACTTCTTATAACTCCGTTGTTTATCGACCGATTTCGATGAAACTGACATGAATCGATAGATTATGGATAGGACTTTTACCACTGGTACACACATCTAAAATTTTGATAAAATTTATGCGCGTTCACGAGGTTTCAAAAATAGGAGGATTAGTTTTTCAACAACTGAATGAACAAAAAAGGCAAAAACACTTTTTTGGCTTCTGCTGGTAATGTTATGCTAACGAAGTACAAATCGCACTACAATGTTTGTATAATGTTAGCGTAGGCAGTGCCAGGGACATGAAAAAGGAGGAACTATCATGGTCATACGTTCTGCAGATCAACATGTGACCTTTGACCTTAAATGATCTCCAGTGACTTTGCAGCCACTTGGAATGATCTCGTGTGCATTTAATATTATCTGTAAACGTTTTCAATCACTTGAATTCACTCTATTAAAAAAAATCATTTTATGGCTATTGCGATATAGGGTACGCGCAGTGACATTTTAGGTCATAGCTCTGTGACCGGACCTGATATCAAGCTGAAACTTGATACACAAGTAGAGGGAACCTTTCCACGTCATATAACAGCGCCGAAATTATTGCAATAAAACAAATGTTGACTTTTGACCTTGACCTGACCTTGTAGAGTGACCTCAGATGAACAAAACTATATCTCCACATTGCCGAACTATTTAGCTATGCATCCATATAAAGTTTTAAGTTCTATCTTAAAAACGCTGTTTCGGCAGACATTTTCCTTTTACCCTTAGCATGGCCAAAAATGGCCCGAGGTACCTCCCAAAAACGTTGCCTGGCTCCGCCCCTGAGCAAATAAAATTTTGAAATTTTGTCACTGCACGTGGAAAGGATAGGTAGGAAAAGTCACCAAAAAAACCCGAGGGGGGTGGATTCAGCCCCCCTTGCCGGGAATAGGGTCAAAGATCGTAAATCGTAAAATGAAGTGGCTCAAGTCCGAGGAGAAACTCAGTTTTGAAGAGGAGGGAGGAGGGTCTCCTTTAACAGTTGATCGTCTGGGCTGCGCCCTTGGTAATGTCCCACAATTAAAAAAACCGCGGCGCCGCCCCTGGTCACGAACTGCGATAATAAAGCTTAGCTGTTTTCGTCGTGGAAGAGAAGAAACATATATGTAAGAAAATGAAAACTAACGAAATTTTCTCTCAGACACGCTTGTGTGGGAGTTTTCTCAACTTAGACAGAGAAAAAGACGGCCCGGAACTATTCTGCAATGCTAAGATTGAACGCAGGAGGTGCCAAAGGACGGGAAAGGAATCGAAGCAAGAACAGTGGCGAAGTTTGAAGGACAAAAGCAGCGAGAGAAGGGTGAGGAGCGGGAGGCAGGGGAACCGTAGCCAAGTTTGGCGTCCGAATGCGTTCGTTTCTTCAGAATGTACCTTCGCGAAAGTTTCTCAATACCGGGCGGCGGAAGCGCAACTGGCGGACCGTTCCGCCGGACAGCACTGAGCCGCCGGCCAACAGGGTCAGTCCGCTGGCCGGCCGGGACGTACGCCCGCTGTCTCCGGCGGCGATATCGCGCGGATGAAAAATTCCGCCGGAATGTGCAGCGAATTGCCGACCGAGGACTGGGAATGCCCGGCGCTCCGCAGCGCACGCTATCGACCAGCAGAATTCCGGGCCGATGTGTCACCTGTCGCCGCCCGACGGCGGCGGGCCGGCGCACGCAACGCAGACCGGCGGACGGCGGCCGACGAGATGCCCTGCGGCCGCAGACTTAAGCCTCCGCCAGCGTGTTTATCCGCACGCGCTGTTTTGGCGTGCGCTGGCGCCTCTCCCCTCGTCTTCCCGACGCTGACGTGACCAAGCCACCGAAAAGGCGCCGCGGAGGCGTGTCCAATGCAGTATACGACGTTTTTGCGGGGGATTGGTGTAAACAAGACGCGAAATTTACCCTTCGAGACGTGGTTGGTGAGATGGTGTTTGCACGTCCTCCCTGTATTTTCTGGACCCTCCTTCAGTGACGTAATTTGAGGCGAAAATGTTTACGTATAGGGAGGAGCGGACCAATGAGCAAGCGGCATACAACAAAATCGACGTTATGCACTAGCTGCGATCGTGTTACTAAACTTTCTTGCAACATTCACGCAGTACTTGCGGGCGCTACAAATGCATGCTTATGAAAAGATATTGCCAGCGTGGTCCGACGAAGGGCCGGGAAAGAACCAGCGGACCTGCACGTTGTATTAGCTAACCTCCAGTCGAGGAGACAAGAACTTGAACCTCTTTCGAGAAATTGTCACAGTCCAACGGCTGCGTAATGTGTTTGGTTTCACCAAGGCAAAGGCACTTTGAATTGATTTGGGGCGACACCAACTGACTGTAGGCGCAAAGTACCTTTCCTTTATCCTTAGTTTCATAAGGAGCCCACAAATGTGTTCAATGAAGAAACAAATATTTTTAATAATAAATAACCGAAAAAAATAACGTTCCACGTTACGTCAAGGTGGCAGTGTTGGTCAAATAATTCATGACAAGTAAAAAATCCTGAACTGTAACGATGACCTCTACTGCCTTAAGGTTTTCAACCGGGAACAATTAAGCCCGACGCTCGAAATGACGGCGGTGGAGGGTCACGAAGATATCAATGTTGTCACTAAAAGTGCTATTAGGGTTTCATGTCATACATCTGTTGATGCATTTCAGAACGGAACATCCTCGGTAAAACACAAGGTCTGTATCCAGGCACCCGGACTGATGGACCGAATTAGCCTTCCGTTGTCGGAAGCTCCCAAGGAGTTAGTTCCCGAGCTTCAAAAGCCAAACCCTGAAGAATTCGTCCGCCATTGACCATTGGGTTTCACGACCGCCGGGCTCAAACTTTGTGACAATGTCTCATGGCAAGACGCCGAACTCGCACGGAAACCGACGCTCCGTGCAACTCAAAGGGACACTGGCTGCAGGCGCCACGGGATCGCACCCGTGCCACCCAAGCGCATCGACGGGATGAGCCGAAGCCGTCCGTGACGTGCCTCATGGTGCTCGGCAAACACAGGCGGCGACCGCTGCATCGCATGGCCACGGGCGTTTGGGCGACAGACGGCAAACATGATCGTTCAGCGCGCCATGACCGCATGGGGTATCGCCGCGAAAGGCAACACGCCCCGGACACTCGACCTAATGGCGTCGGTTCGGGCTGGCGCGCGGCAGGGGCCGTCGGGGCCGACGCGGAATACGGCCGCACGGCCGCCGCCGACACGGCGCCGCCCCCAGTCACCATCAGTCGGCACCGCCAGTCCCCGGCCGGGGGCAGCAGGTTGCAGGGGGCGCTGGGCCGTCGCTGGGGCGGGGGAGGGGTCGACGTGCACTTTATAAAATGTAGGCGGCCGCAGTCAAGTCAATTAAGGCCAGCTTAGGCTCACTTCTCAATACGTGCGTCTTTGTCCTCTTAATCTGTTCGGTTGCGACTCACTAGTCGCAAGAGGCCTTCACGGAAAGCAATTTTTTCTCGTATCCGCCCGCTACCCGCCACCAGAATTTTTCCGCTCCCATTACGACGGACTTCGGATTTTTTCTTCTCATGCTCACCCGTACCAGTCAATGATCAAGATCGTAAAAATTGCCCATGCTTAACCTGGAATGAAAAAAACAGCAATATGATATAGGAACCTAAAACATTTCTATATTTCACCTGGCATAGTCACAATCCACACAGCTGCATGAAATAATTCACAGTGCAAAAGAGAGCCAGTCAGCTGAGCACTAAACTCCTAGAATCACTAATCGTTTCCTTTTTACAGCAGCCTTTTTAGAAGTCCGAAAGCATATCCTACCGTGCAAGTCAGGCATGAAAACTTGTGCCTGCCATGCGTACAAATTTCCTGCCCAGAAAACATGCGCAGACCTACCTAGAAACACACCTTTTCCTCACAAAATTTTAATTCAGTCCCCAGAAGATAAAATCCATAAGACACAAACGATTTAAAGAGGGGCATGTCGATTCGGTTTTTGCATTCAAGTCCTCGTTAATGTACCATGGTGGATTAGAAAGATAACACTATAGCTTTTAAATTAATTTTCTCAACAGAAAATGAACCAATTTAAAGAATGCGTTAACAAGAATAAGTTGCCAATCAGGGACGTAGTCAGGATTTTGCCGAAAGGGGGGAATAAATCAGATCAGGGGGTCCTCGTGACGAACTGGCGCTCATGTGAATAAAATCATATCATAGTTTAAAACGAGGGTTGATGACCACGAAAAAAAACACTACTGTAAGGGGCATCAGTCAGGTCGGCAGGGAGGTCTTCACAGGCAAGAAGAGGCCCCTTGACACTCCAACAGGGCCCCTTGACAAGCCGGCGGGGAGACTGTCTGCTGGCCATCAAAGGCCAAGTCTTATAGACCAAAAGGAGGGCCCTCCAGAGGCCAACAGGGACCCTTTGTGGGCCGGCATGGGCCCTCTCCAGAAAAACAGTGAACCCCTACAAGCTAGCAGGGGCCCCCGAACGCTCATTGAGACAACGGGCCTCTCTTCATAATGCACATAACCCTCTCGCATTCGGAATACGTCTCTTAGGTTCGGAAGCCTTCTTTAATGCTTTAAGTATTCTTATATCGCTTCAGTCTATATCTATATTCTTATATCTGTTTCAGACAGCGTAAGGTGCCCTGCGGTCGCCTTACGCTGTTCAAAGCCCTGGGGTCTTCGGCCACAGGGGGACCCGCTCGGCCGCCAGAGAGGGTAGGAGGGCCTAGCCTTCAGGGGTACCATGGCCCCTTTCCCCCCTTACGGCTACGCCACTGTTTTCAGTCATCATACTGACATCATCCGTGGTCACTGCGGGCCTGGATTCCAATCAGAGTCAGGGGAGCTTTTTATCGCGCACCTACCACTGCTATTTTGTCGCACAAATCCACCCAAGCATGTTGTTATATGCTATACCGGAATGCTTTTTGGCAAATCTTACCGCAAAAATCGTCGTTATGCAAGTGGCTGCAACCAAAGTACCAAGCGTCCTTCAAGGCACCAAGCCTGATGCTTGTCGTTCAGTACGGTGTTGGCTTTGTCCATATTTACTCAGATATCTGCGACTGCGAACGACACCTGTCAGCATTTTGGGACCTTCAAAATGAAGGGTGGAAGCTCATAGAAGCAGGGCTTAATAAGCATCGTATCAGTGGCATGTTCTGGCAACATTTTTTTTAGCTGTTCAGCTGTATACTGGAAGACATTAATGATCACCATGTAATATACGTCGTATAACATAATAATATTGCGTATATATAATAATAAGGACGTATAACATAATAATAATATACACCGTGTAATATACGTAATATCACCATGTAATCCAAAATTCTGCGCTGATTTCTGTTTTCTGCCCCCTGTTCCGTACACTACCTGTTCTGTTTGGTGTTGCTATAATATATTCCACGAAAGATTCACACAAGTGGCCATGCCCAAAACGCGGTCGGAACTGATCATTTCGACGGTGACCGTTCCAAACCCGTCCAGTTAAAGTCCCAAGAAGCCTGCTAAATAAATAAAATCCGAATCGAGCATGTGGATGTTTGATACGCCTGGGAACATTTCTGGGGCACAGTGCATACCCATAGACAAGTTTTGGGAGATTTCTAAGCTTACTGGCACGATTCTTATTAATCCCTGCTGCTGTCTTTCCTCACTGTGAGTAAAGAAAAGTTCCAAAATCTGGAAGGTGTCTAACAGTCGCTAATACCTGAGCAAATATGGACAAGCCCAACACCATACTGGACAATAGGTATCAGGCTTGGTATTTTGAAGGACTGGTTTCTACCACCGGTATAACGACGATTTTCGGCGAGATTTCACCAAAGCATTCCGGCGTAGCATGTAAAATCATGTGTTTGAAGCATATGTGCAACAAAATAGAAATGATTGTTATGTGTTGAAGTTTTCCCTTCCCCTGATAAGAACCCAGGCTTACTGGCCCGCATTGACTGCGGTTGTTGTCAGTATGATAACTGGCAACTTTTCCTTTGTGACGCATACCCTGAATTTATAAACTGGCTCATGTTCTGTTGAGAAAATCCGCTTGAAAAAACTACGCTGTTATCTTTCTAATTCATTACGGTACATTAAAAGGGACTTTAATGCAAAATCCGAATCAACGGGGTCCTCTTTAAATCGCTTGTGCGCTACAGATTCCTCCTTTTTGGGACTTGATCTTGCACGATAGATGTACTAAAGACTCAAAAAATGGGAAATCACATTCACGGTGGGTTTTCGAGAAAGGTCTTTTTTGCGGAGGTTCTAATGCTCAGGCTGCATCACAAATTTATCCACAACTCATGTCTGAACGTAACATATCCTGCCTTTTTATGGGTGAACCCCTTTTTAATTGCTAAAAAAAGATGAGCTTACTGCATTTCGATTACACGAATGTTTTCCCTAAACATGTGGCTGCATAATGATCCACATCACACCATACACTGTGAACAATAAACAGCAAAATGATGTAATCCTCTATTTGGATAACATGCGTTAAATCATACCTTAGTAAAGGACATTAGGTTTGGATTACCTGTCAGGAGTAATTTCCTGAAATTGAAGTTCAGGAAACCAACATCATCTATCTATGTTATATCTATTGAATCATCATCATGTTATCGTTTATGACATTGGCTTAAAAAAAGAACCTGTCTCGGCTACAAAAAAATAATGAGCCTTGCAACAAAAGTTATTTTTGAACGCAAAGAACTGGCCACGTGTCCAACCTGCTGCAGCGCTTTGGTTGGCTCTCCGCTGACGACATGATGACGCTAAGAGTGTTGACACTAGCACATCAGATGCTCTTCGGAGGTAAGCTCACGGACTTGGCTTCGTTTCCCTTCCTGATCACAACCTCATCCGTCTCATCCATTGTCCATCAATGTCTGAGCACAGGCCAGCCGAGATTTTGACAGTTCCGCATAACTTATCATGTGGCGCTTCACCATCGTCGCTGGCCTCTGTTCATTTTGACCACGTTTCGTCTTAGTTTCAATAGCAGGAACTGTCAGCTGATTCCACCGCCATTCACTCTTTGGATCACCCTTCTGTCACGATGAAGGTGTCTTTTCTGTCTTGCAGGTGTATTGGGAATGCTGGCAAACATTCATGCCATGCATGAAGATAATAACATGAAACGGAGGGAGAAGGAAAACTGTATTACCGCAAAGCGTAAAAGTCCAGCCCGTTTCGTCCAGCACTGCACGGCAACAAATGCATCCAAACCAGACCATACATACATCTTTTCGGAGAGTATCTACAGGCGCATGATCCGAGGGCGCACCTCGCCCTGCCTCTCCTTCGTCCCGCATCGGACCCGGGACGGTCGCCGAGCTGGCCGGGTCGTGATCTGGCGCGCTGTAATGATGCGGAACATGGCGTCGGCGGCCCGGTCTCGTCCGCCGCTCGTGACCGGGACTGCCGGGGGTGGCGCCGCGCCGCCGGCACGGTCGGCCGACGACCGGGCCCGAGCCGTGTGGCGGCCGTATTTCTCCAACAGGGAGATATACAGACCCGCGGAAATTCTGTTGACCGGTGCTCTGCCGGGCCGGCCAGGCCGGGCTCACCATTTATCACAGATATGGGGCGTGCGGCGCCCGAAAATCCGGCCGGATTGTTAATCTCTCGATGTGAGGGCGGCTGAGACTGCCGGCTCGGCCCCGAGCGAAATGAAGCCATTAATTAAACGTTAATGAAACCGGTCCGTCTTGGATGGAGACATTCGGGCGGCCTGTCGCTTCCGACTGCGGCGCGACAGTTTTCTGGCTGTCATTGGTTTGTTGTGGCACCAGCTGGTGACACGCTCAGCTGGCGTCGTCGCCACAGACTGGCGGGGTCATCGTCTCCGAGTGATGGGACACTTCTGACGTCTCTACGGCGGCGTTGTTCTACGATGGGAACGTGAAGCGTCATTTAGGCTGGCTCGTTATGAGCCAGTGTAATTGTAGTCCATGACGACCGAGGGACCGATGGTGTTGTTTTCTGGCGTTAACCCTATTCCTGTCGGCGGGCCCTCCGGTTTTTTGTTCGCCAGTTCCATAGTTTTTGAAGCAGCTTTACGAAACACTCCCTTTTCCTGCCTCTTTTTTACGTGCCGTGACAAAATTTCAGTTAATTTTATTTTGGTGAGGAGCGAAGCCGGGACACGTTTTTGGGAGGCACCTCAGGCCAGTTTTGGTCCTGTTGAAGGTAAAAGAAAAATGGCAGCCAAAAATAGGGCATTTAACGAAGAACTTTGAACGTTATATGGGTGCACAGGTAAGTAACTGAGAAAACATACAAAAATAATTTTGTTAATCTCAGGTCAGTTCATAGGGTCAGGTGAAGGTCAAAACTCAAAATTTGGTTGTACATTTAACTGGCGCTGATTTTCTTAATGCAAAACCCCGTATACACATGGCTTATAAACGTGTCCTCTACTTGTGTACCAAGTTTTAAGTTGATGCCAAGTAGTGTCACGCAGCTATAACCTAAAACGTCAGTGTGCTTACCCTATCTCTCGACAGTCACGAACTGGAATCTAGAAACAGAGTCAATCAAAATGATTGAAAGCGTTTACAAACAATATTAAATGCACTCAAGTTCACTCCATGTGACTCTAAGGTCATCGAAAGTTATTAAAGGTCGCAAGTTGACCTGATCAGCATGTGACCTTGACAGTTCCCTGTTTTTCATTCCTCTGGCACCGCCTATGCTAACATTTTGTAAACAAACACTACGTATATAGCAGAAATTAAATATGATTTGTACTCTTTCAGTATAACATGGCTAGTAAAAGCTAAAAAAGCGTTTTCAAGTTTCTTGTTAATTTAGTTTTTTATGAAACAGCCATCCCATTTTCAAAACCCTGTAAACACCTGTTCTTGCGAAATTCCAAACGTATGGGCCAATGCTAAAAGTTTCATCTATAAGTTCTCGATTCATGTTAATTACATCCAGATTGGTCCATAATTAGCGGAGTTATAACAAGTCCAAAACACCCTTGTCATGGTTTGTTTTGCTCCTGCATCTATCCCTTTCAAGATTTTGAAAATTTCTTTTCATAAAAAGTAGTCCACTTTATGGCGAATCCATTGTCGTTTGCTGCGATGAAATCGGGTGGATAATTCTCGAGATCTTGGGGGAGGGGAGAATCACCCCTCCCCCAGCCGGGAATCGGCTATACCGTGTAGCCCTGCGGGAACAGGGTTAATATCTTGTACCAGAAAGTGATCCAAATTAGTCGATATACCTCTAAAATGCACGCTTTGGCTTATGTGTGCCACGTCTAAGTAATGGGAATGAATCGTTCCAGAGAGAAGTTGTTTCCTTGCGATTTACTTTACGGATTTTCTGAATCTCTCCTCTGAACAAACGGGAAGCTCTCCTCTGCACAAACGGGAACCTCTCCTATGGACAAACGGGAATTTCTCCTTTGCACAGACGAGAACCTCTCCTTTGCACAAACGGGAACCTCTCCTATGCACAGACGGGAACTTCTCCTTTGCACAAACGGGAACGTGCCGTGGAGTTGACTGCTTATCATCGAGATCGTTAAACTGATGTGAAATCCTTAACAACATTTATGGCTTTGGCTGTTCTTTGTCTTATGCGATGGTTTAACCCTTGGTGCATTTTTTCTGAATGAGAGAGTCGTACCCTGTCTCCAAAGTGGGTTATCATCCCTCTGCAGTGCGGGTTATGCCGTCTTCGGAATAAGTCGCATTCTGATCGCAATCACAATCTGTCTCAGATATGAACGTCTACCTTTCGCTAACGTGACACGAAAACTGCTGCAATTTATCTGACACAAAACAAACCTATTTACATGAAACTCTGTCTGATTGCAGGGAATTTTACGTGCGTGGAGGTGGTGTTTACATTCAAACGCCGTCTGGGCTACTACCTCTTCCACACGTACATCCCCACCTGCCTGATCGTCATCATGTCCTGGATCTCGTTCTGGGTTCGCCCGGAGGCGGTGCCGGCAAGGGTCACTCTCGGGGTGACCTCTCTGCTGACCCTCGCCACCCAGCACTCCAATTCGCAGAAAGCCCTCCCTCCCGTGTCATACATCAAGGTGAGTGAAGATGGTCTGTTCATTCTGCACTCGGGTTATGACTACTATTTCTGAAATGTCCAGGAAGTGACTGATGCACTGAGTGCAGACAAACAACCGTTAACAGCATCAAAAAACCGGGATAGAAAATGACAGTCTGCGTAACGTTCGGCTCATAGAGATATCAACTTTGATCTCAGACTGCTCTCTGCTATTTTCTCTGCTATTTTCATGTTCCTTGTGCTACGCTGTGGAAATGGATGTAGCGTTATGAAAGTTCTCAGGAATGACGTTTTCACAAAGAAGTACAAATGTACAAAGAAGATTATTTTTTTTCCATAATTATGCCGACAATCCGGAAGCAATTTAAGACCAATTTTGCTTCCACTCCCTGAGTGACAAACGACAAGCACCAAGTCTGAATCTGAGGAAGGGATCCACCAATAAGTTCCAAGAAAAGGAGCCCAGCGGTCGATTGTCCACAGGCCTAATGTCCTCACCCATCCCCTCGTCGTCGTTATGCCTGATCCGCATCCATATTAACCACAATAAAGATATCTTTAGAAACACGATTTATGGAACATTGAAACATAAATCTGACGCTCTACGGCAACTGCAGTCATAGACCGACGCACATTTCTGTTCCAGGCGATCGACATTTTTATGTCATCCTGTATGGTGTTTGTGTTTCTCTCTCTGATGGAATACGCCGTCATCAACATCATTCTGGGCGACTTCATCGACTCAGAGGAGGGTACAGCTAAAAACAGCGTGCGAACGTCAGTGTTCGCCCCATCCAGCAAGCTCTTCTACAAAAACGTGAGCATCCGGTCGCTACTGATCGCTGATGAGAGAGAGAGAGAGAGAGAGAGAGAGAGAGAGAGAGAGAGGATTTCGTGTTAGTATGCATCAGATCTGATGATGCAGATGTCGGTGTCCCCCGTGTGTCAGCCTGTCTTTCGATCCAACTTTGGCCCTTGGAGACCAACGCTCGCTGTCTGCGAGCCAAGTCGCCAACTCACAAGAAGCATTGACGTTTGAGACCGGTTAACTGACATCTCCAGGCGGGAGACTGATTACTTTGGGCACTTTTAATGCAACATGATAGCATATTTTATGATTTCTGGCATTTGAAGAGTTGAAAGAGTGGCAAAGGTAAAGAAAAAAGGCTTAGAGAGGCGCTTCATTAATTGGAAAACTTAGTTTCATGAACAATTAACCCGGTTCCACCTGACGTGTATTAATACCCGCAGCCGCCTGTGGTGCATCAAAAAGGGCATCCCCTGTTATCTCAGGATCCAACCGTCGGGTCTGAACCGGTCTACCACCAATCGATAGCCCTGAACATTGCCATTCAGAAAATATTATGTTGGCCCTGGTCGCATGACTGATGACTTCATATGTCACGCAAAACGCATAGCACGACGTCGGAAAAAAACTGACACCGGGTCGTACAGCATATCATCGGCAATACTGGCAGGGACGTAGCCGGGGGAGGGGGGTGGGGGGCATGGGACCATGCTCCCCCTGAGCCAAGCGGTCTACACTAGGTATAGGCCGATTTTGCACGAATACGGAATGTTGGTCATATGTATGTTGAAAAAGCAAACATTTTATGTTTTCCCGTGCGTTAAATATGAGGTAGATTACATAAAATTGCTGCTTTTTCTTATAAATTTCGTCATATGCCACTGGCATATGACAAAATTTGACATTTGCCCTCCCCCAGAGAAAAATCCTGGCCACGTGCCTGAATACTGGTCATAGAGCAATGTGGCCAAAATCAGCAAACATACATGATAATGTTCATTTATAACGTCATGTCATCCGACCCAGCATGGAAGTAGTTTTTATGCCAAAATATGTAAAATTGATTGGTGAAAACCTACTAAAAGGGCTGGCTGTGACGGCTCAGCAGGTATTGACGGAAAACCGAGGGGGTGACCTATCTGATACCCACCAGGCGGCGCCGAGTTAGTTAATATTTACCCAACGTGTACAAAACCCGCGTTGCCCGAACAGAGCAGCATGACGTGTAACAGCTTCATCGTAGTTTCCGTTCATTTACTTTTATCGCCTACAGGCTGCTTCCAATCACAGATGAAGCCGGTTGATGGAAATCCACCACTAGCCACGCTCATTACCGAGCGGTGCTAATCTTCATGAGAACCGCACGCTCAACGCCCAGCCTACACAGCATACCGCGTTCTGTTGATCGCAGTAAATACCTACCTGGCTACGCGAAACCGGGTGGCGACTGATGCTGACAGTTTTGAGACAGTTCGCTCGCCGATAATCACTGCACTTTGTTAATCACTAACATGATAACAAAATGGTGGTTTGATATCCGGGATGTAGTCGTGAGCCTACAACTCAAATCATCAGGTATTACCTATTTATAACCAGCCTGGTATGATGCATTGAATATGGCAATGGTATATCTGAGCCAAAGGGGACACAATATTGAAATGAAATGCAGTTTTTTCCGAGGACCTAACGGCAGCTTCGATAAGTGTTGATGCCAAGGAGTCCTCTAAAACATAAGCCGCGTTAAAGAATCGGACACCATTTAGTTTTGATTTTTTGCCTCCTGGATATATTGTCTCGATCCTGATGAGTAAGTCTTCAAACTTGCTCCTGGTTTTCCGATGTTTGAATGGATATGACCAACTATCAATATGCCAGCTACAGACGGTTTGACCTCAAAACGGCTGCAGACAGGTGCATTAGGACGCATTAGAGCCATTCCAATAACATTAGCTGTCCGTGGTAGAGCTGCAAACAGGATAACTGTATCGCAAACCTGCTTATCTATTTGACTTTGGGCTTCGTTCTCGACACACAAGGTCCTGAGTGTTTGAATCCGTTTCGGGTAGTAGTCACGCCACAGACCTTAAAATGAACGGCGGCTCTGTTTCCGATGTGTCTTATGTTCATTTGACCAAAATTTCACATGTTTATGGTTATATGCAACTTTCTGATAGTTGGATATATAATGTTTCCAATAAATGATATAATGTTCCTGACTGTTGTTCAATCATTCCCGTGCCCGTAGCATTCAGGCGCATTCCAGTTTGGGGGGGCTGAATGAGCCACTCCTTGATCTGAGAACTGCCCATCTGATTTTATCGCAACAAACAAACAATCGATTTGCCATGACATAAACTACGTTTTTATAACAAGACGTTTCGGAAATTTTGAAAGGGAGCGCAAAAAGTCAGAACGGGTATTCCTTCACTTGTTATAACTCCGTTGTTTGTGGCCCGATTCTGATGCAACTGGCATGAATCTAGTGCTAATCCGTGGAGTCTTTGTCTCATTGTCTCAATTTCAAAGTCTCATTGGCCCAGTAACCCACACATTTGCGATTTTGAGAAAATTCACAGACGTTCACAGGGCCTGGAAAGTGGAAGAATACTAAATACTAAATACCAAATTAACATAAAAACAGAAAATGTTTTAACATTTCGGAATTATGTTATGATTAGAAGAGAAATATTGGTATGTAGCTACATGCATTAATATATAGATTATAGAAATACATTGCATAATATTGGCATCAGCGGCGCCAGGGACATGAAAAAGGGAAACTGTCAAAGTCACATGTTTATTAGCTCGACTTACGACCGTTGATCTTAAATGACGTCTTATGAATGCCTTGAATTCATTCCACTGTGTTTAAAAACGTTTCCAACCATTTCAATTAACCGTATTTTTAAACGTCCTGTTTATGGCTGTCTTTGCCTGTTATGTACGCGCACGACCATTTTAGATCATTACTCCTTGACCCGATCTGATAGAAACTTAAAATGTAGAACGCAAGTAGAAGTATTGTTCTGAGTCATACGTGTTCCGGCCTTTGTATTTTCAAAATTAACTTAAAACGTTGACATGAAACCAAATTTTAACTTTGACCTTGACCTGACCTTGCGAAATGATCTCAGATCAGCATTTTTCAAGCTTTTAAGTTATTCAGCTATGCACTCACAGGGGTACAGGCGCTTGACGAAAGTGGGGGGGACCATTTGTCCAGGGGCGCCAGCCTCCAAAGGGGGACGCCGATCTCTATTAAGGGTGTCACCTTTTTACAATGAAATTGTTAGTTTACTGACATATTTACATATTTACATATTATATATTATAAATATTACATATTTACGAATTTAAAGGCACACATATCAAAACATTTTTTAGATACATGTGCGAGTCCCGTACAAGCGCCTGGTGTGAAGAAGGGGCACTAAATATATGAGGGGCGCCTGATCTTTGCGAGGGGGCGTGGCCTGATCTGTACGGGGACACCGGACCTGTAAGGGGCGGCTATACCGTAGACAATCTGGTCTTTGTGGTGTCCCATATGAATGCCCGGTCTATAGAGGGGGCGCCAAATATATAAGGAATGCCTGATGTGTAAGGGGCGCCTCGCTCGCCAAGGGCACCGAGCCTCAGAGGGGCGGTTTATCTGTACGGGGGGGGGGAAACACTTTGCCTGTAAGGGCCGCCTTCATCTTAGATGTGTCTGGTCTGTGGGGGGAGCCAAATTCTTTAGAAGCGTCTCATCTGTACAAGAAGATGTGCCGCTCGGTCCGCATGGGCGTCGGGCATTTCACAGTTACCTGGCCTGTACGAGGGCGCCCACCTGTAACGGGCACCGTGTCCTTGAGGAGTGATTGATCAATGTATGGGGAGGGGGGCGTCTGTAGGTTGATGGTCGCTAAATATTTGATAAAGGCCCTCCGTCAGCAAAAGAGAAAAGGACAAGAATTCCCCGGATTCGGTATCTGCTAAGAGATACCAAATTTTAAGCACATTTAAGAGATATTTTTTCCTTCGAAGCCTTTTTTTGTTGTGGCGTAAAGGAGACGTCCACACAACGGGCCAAAGGTGGTGAGGACATATCTCCCCGTCCCCCCGATAATTAAACTCGCGTACATTAATAAAAAAAAAATAAGCCCTATCCTTAAAAGTCTGTCTTTGGCAGCTATGTTTCTTTTACCTTTGACAGCAGCAAAAATGATATGAGGTGCTTCCCAAAAACGTTGCTTGGCTCCACCTCAGATCAAAATAAAATCATGAAAATCTGTCATCATACGTTTAAATAATAGACTAGAAATCTCAGCAAGTTTCGTAAAGCTGCTCTAAAAACCCTGGAAATGGCAGGCGCAAAAACGAAGAGGCTTCTGAAGCCCCCTTCCCCATATGGGAATAGGGTTAAACGAAAATCAGGGTTTCGTTTACTTTTACACATAAGGCCAATGTTGCGGTTAACTTTTGTTACTGTCTACACTCCATCGAAATATACGATTATGAAGGTCCCGCATGCCAGCTATTATGTGCTGTAAACATCTTTTTTCCATGTCCTTCCTAATCTCTCTCTCTCTCTCTCTCTCTCTCCCCCTCTCTCTCTCTCTTTCTCTCTTTCTCTCTCTCCCTCCCTTTCTCTCTTCCTCTCTCTCTCTCTCGCTCTCTCTCTCTCTCTCTCTCTCTCTCTCTCTCTCTCTCTCTCTCTCTCTCTTTCCTCAGATCTCAGTTTCCAAATTCGTTATGACCAGCTTTAGAAGCATCGTCCCACTCGCTTTTGCCCTGGACCTGCTGAGGATCTCGAGTCCGTCGTTTCTGTCAGGCCATTTTCGTGTGTCTTCATCGTTCGTCCCGCCGCTGACGACTAATTGCACGAGAACAACAGGAGGCGCACAACGGGAATAGAGTTAACGCTGATCGGCATTTCACCTTCAGAGTTTGTAAACAAGCTCTACCTCCGCCTCTGAAATTGCTGAAATTCTGTCTGCGTAGTCTCTGTTCGTGTAGACCACGCAGCGGAGTCGGAGAATTTCAGCCGACCTAAACCACTCACCTGTCGCTGCAGTGGAGAAAAACAGCGCTGACGAGCTGGCCGGGATTTGGCCGAGTCGGGAGCAGCAGCTCAGGGCTGTGCGGTCCACGGCAGACGGGCGGTCGGGCCAGCCGGGTCCCGAGAAAGTCTTGCCGTTAGATCCGGTTCGGAAAGTCTCCATCAGCCACGCGGCGCGACTCAGGAGTCCCCTGGCAGCCGGCGGAGGCTGAGAACTGGACGGCCAGCAGCCGGCTCACAATTGGCAATAGTCCCTGTTGGGCCGTTCCGTTGGACACCACATCAGGCTTCTGCCGTTAACGTGATGTGGGCATCGACCGCTCATTTGCCGGTCGGATTTGATGACCTAATTTATTTTAGTTTCCCGGAATGGCTGGCTTCGAAACGAATAAATCATGTGAGAGCCCCTCCGAAAATGGTAAGGTGCACGGAAAGCTTGACTTTTTGATTGAAATATGATTAAAACCACACACTAGAATCACTCATTGGAAGGGATTTCACATACATATCATTACAGGCTTCTCCCTCATAGTAGTCCTGAGCGTGTGGTTATAGTCTCAATATTTATGACTCCTTAGGGCACGTATTTAAAGTGAATAGAATGACAGTTGAAGGCATTAGAGTAATAAATAGCCATTAAAGCACAACCACGGTTTATGATGCTCTCAGACATCATGAACATTCTGACTGTCATTGTGCAAGGACTTCCCAGTAATTCTAATGTTTTCAGCCTCTGTTTATTCGACATAAGAGGCCTTTGCCACCCACGGGACTGAAATTCGATATATTTGTAGATCCATCAGTCATTTAACATCTTTTGGTCGTTTGTAGTTTATTCTGAACCAAATCAAGCCTTCTCCGTTCGCCATGGGTGACGTCGGCCATATATCTGACACACGTGTATGATATCCACCTTTGCTTGTCTGTTTACAAATTTATGCTTCACGGAATTCCGTCCCTTGTAGTTTGTTGAAGGTCCATCCAACATTCTAAGCATTCTCTTCGTCCGTGAGAGATTCATCAACCATCCCCCCTTTCCCGACCCGAAAAGATTTATCCATCAGCTAACTCTTAACCCCTCCGGTCGTCTGCAGGCGGTCTAGCCCGCCTCTGTCCGTGTAAGCTCCTCTAGCCCCTAAGCCCCGTGTTCTGCCGCAGGAGAGCCGGCCGCCGGTGCAGATCAGCTCGAGCTGCCCCCGCCACGGTCACCTCCTGGAGGACTCGGCCGAAAACGGCTCCGTCCACCACCGCTGCGGCACCGGCCGCCCCGCCAGGTCCTGCGCGGCCAGCAGCTGCGACGGCGGCGGCGGCGGCGGCGGCGGCGTGGTCGGACCCAGTGCCGCCGCCGCCGGTCCCATGTGTCCGCAGAAGGCCCGGTACCTGGAGCGGCGCGACCGCGCCCTCTTCGTCGACCGGTTCTCGCGGGTACTGTTCCCGGTCTCGTTCCTGGTGCTGAACGCCATCTACTGGGTGGTGTACACAGTGGACTGGGAGGCGCTGTCCGAGTGGTTCGCGCCGGACTCTGGCCAGCCGCGATAGCCTGCGTGCCGCGAGCGCCGCTGATGCCCGCCGGGCCGTGACGGTTCCTGAGCGCGTCGCGTCAAGGCCTGGTGCCGCGGCGGCCTGGTGCCTATGACCCGCCGCCGCTGGTGCCCGGTGCCCGGACTGGTGCACTGGCTGAGCTCAGTCCGGCGCGGGAGGCGGAGGAGGACTGTTGACTGTTGAGGACTGCTGGCTGGCTGCTGATGTTGTTAGATCATTCTTCGACGGGGAGGGCTCGGGACGTCCCTGGTCAGAGACTTAGCGGACAAGTGTCATGATCTCGTTGTGGTTTTGTTGCGTGTATTTCTTGCTGTCTCAGCTCTATATTTTCCTCTCTTTTTGCTAGATGTAGGGCCACTCCAAAAAGCAGCTTTGTGAACCGACATATCAGCGTTTAGGTGTGAAATGATGGTGAACCGAGTGCACGACACGACTAACAATCATCTGCTTTGCACTTTTCTGACCCAGACAGCAAATGTCAAATTGCTGCCGAACAATGTCCAATCGAAACGCTTAACATCCGCTCTTAATTCCCTGATCTGTCCATTGCTTTAGATGAGTTCTTTCGTTAGGTGTGGGGCATTTCAAGGTTGAGGAACGAAGCAATGGTGGCAAATGTGGAGACCCAGTGAACTTAACCTAGCCGAATCAAAATTCGGAGTCTTGCACCCGAGGATGCCTCTGCATCATGACGACTAGTAGCAGGTCGCCTTTCACCAGAACTCAGGTGGCTTGCGGGTTCGAACGGTCTGAAGTAGTCGGTTAACGTCAGGTAGATTACCAGCGTCAAGCCGTGGGGTTCCAGGAATGAGCGTGAAAACGGGATGCAGGACTGCGCGCCATGAAGGCGAGAGGTCGTCGGATGATTTTCGTGTCCGTTATGGCCCACCACGGTCGCAGTCCAACCATAGACGGCCTTGGCCTCATCGGGTCAGGGCAAAGCCAGAACAGCTGTTCGGATTACGCCGCCAGAAAGCTGCGGAGACAATCGTTGCCCTTAGGATCTGGTGTCTGTTGGAAGAAGGGGCGCCACGACTGTCCTTTCTTTTTTGCTCTGAAAAGATCGAACAAGTCAAGACGTGTGTAATCAAATTAGTAACCTGAATTATTTAATGAGATGTAATTTACTGCGTTACGTGCAGCTTTTAGTTTACCTTGATTTTACTCACAAGCCTGTTTTCTGAGGCAGTCAATTAACTCGGAATTATGAAAGCAGCTATGTTCTCCACAACTGAATGCACAGATAGCGCCCAGAAACGTTGAGTATTGATGGCATTTAATGTTGCATTTTGGTATGAAACGTTGTTAATCGATGATTATATCTCCGCCACTGCACGGCATCAACCAAGCACAGCCTGGCGTGTTTTTTTTTTATCCGCGACCGCCTGAGGGCGTCAACAACGGCACCCCCTATTATCTCAGGATCTTACCGTTAGATCTGAACTGGTTTACCACCAATCGATAGCCCTGAGCCTTGCGATTCAGAAAATGTGTTAGTCCTGGTCATGCGACTGATGACGTCACAGCCAGGCAAAACTCATAACACGACGTCTGAAAAACTGACACCGGTTCATACATCATATCATCAGCAATAATGGTCTTAAGGCCCTCAACTAGGCCGAACAAAACTTCACGATCCTCCATATCAGAAGGATGCCAAAATGTTTAAAAAATGTCGGGCAAGGTCAGCCAAGGTTGGGTGAAATATTAGTCCTGATCTCCGTGTCAAAGGCCGATACTTGCAGCCAGTTTGATCCTCGCGACAAAAAAAGACGAAAGTGAAACGTTCTAATGATCAGTTTTACAGTATCTATTTCCATCCAGTCAAGGTCATCCTAGGTCAGGTCCGATAAGATTGTATTACCCTTCCTGACATGGAGCAATCATCACTCGCTGGGATTCTTAACTGTGTCGAGCACAGAACCGAAATGATATCTCATGATAATGAAATCTGCGCTGTCTGCTCTTTATCGGGTCAACGTAAAGCCAGGTCAGGACAGATGGTCACTTTTCTTCTTCTGACTAGGAACAAAAATTACTTTCTGCGGCTACTGAACGATATTCTCCAGACAACGTTGCATTTTATTTCGTTTTGACATCAACCTATGACGTAACCTGACATGACCTCACGTAGCATTTGGTGAACCTTGCTAAGAGGCGCATATAGATTTGCTTGTCTGGCTTGAACGATGGGAAAGTTCGGCGGTAACCATTTCTGTCACCCACAATGCAAATCATTCCAACTGCCACCATGCCTGTGACCTGGCATGACCTCTAATGTTGACGTGTCACAGTTTTATATCCTTTTGGGGACCGTGCCCTGTGTAAATCCATATAATCCATGCATTATATTTGCCAATATTGTGAAAAAATGAAGCATGTTCGCGCCTCCGCCCATAGAGGCGAAAACATACTTGCTAAGGTTCACGTATGACGTCATATCTCCATGACCTGACCTGGCATGAAAATGGTTTTGATGTGAAAATATACAAAATTAATTGCCAAACAGGTAATGAAAGTTTTGTTGGACTGGCTCTTATTGTTCAGAAGTTACGAAAAAACGTAGGAGTGCCTATTTGACACCCCCAGGCGATGCCGGATTAACATTTGCAGCAGGGTTAAACATTCGGTTACATACACATGCAAACGCGCACCCTCGCTAGGCACTCCATGAATGACAGTGGACACAACCAAGAGCGAATTTTCGAATCACGACAGTGAAAGTCATGATGAAAGTTAATATATGATGGTGATTATTGTTTGCCTTTTGTAAAATTATTTCAGTCATCTTCATCGAGGACGGCTGATGTGCCAGAAAGTACGCTTTGCCATCATGTCTGAGATGTGACTAATGAAACCTTAATACATGATCTGCCACGTACTCGTCTGCAGAGCCTATGTCACAAAACACACGGTTATTACGTACCAAAAACTGGTCAGATTAACGTACGAACCATGCAACTGAAAAACCGAAGGGACGGAGAAGCGAGAAAGAACATGGGAGTTGAGCAGAGTACTGACTCAACCTTCTGACTTCACCTGCTGTGAAAGACACGTCTTGCGTTCCTAACTAGTCACTCCTGGCCACCATCTGAATCTGTTTCAAACGACGGCTGCTATCCAGTTGGCAGGGACGGGAGCAGACAAGCAAGTCATTTATAGCCAGGCTGACCGGGGGAAGCCAGCCGCCATGGTTGACGCAGCGGCATACAGAGGATCCCGCTGAGACGGCTGGTTAGGTAATGGCTGTTCTGAACTTTACAATAAGCTCGGAACAGCTAAGTTTACAGTTTAGGTAATGGCTGTTCTGAAGTTCTGAACTTCCTGAACCAGTTCATTGCGGTGAACTGGTTCAGGAGTACTGCACACAGGACCAGGTGTGATACCTAAAAGTTTACAGTAAGACAGCCTAAAATACGTCCAGACTAATTCCAATCAAAAAGCTTGTCAGACAAATGTCTTTACCGTAAGGCCGCGGGTTGAACGTAGTCGACTGGCACGCAGCATTGTGCTGTGGAATGCAGCTAAGGATTGAGGGAAACTGCGTGCAGCAGAAAAGTGATGAAGGACGGCTGTGTGGTGTGATGCGGCATTACACGAATCATGTTGGTTCCATTTGGGCTCTGTGAAACCAACACACTCCTGGGAAAAAGAATAGACAGATGATAAAAGCAAACACCATCCGTGTCTTCAGCCAACTCTGTTCACGATCAAACACATCTCCGAATGCAGAAATATACGTCTCAGCAAATTATGTGGAAATACTTATCTGCGTCTAAATTCTGTTCGGCAAACGTACTAAGAGCTTCGTTTCATCTGACATCGGAGACGCGGCCTCCGGAACCGCCCGGCACGTTTTCGAGGCACTCTGGCATGCTGCGAAAGCAAGTGCCAAATTATTCAGACCACTGAAATGCAAATGAACTTGCAAATAATTGGGGTAACGCACGCCTTCGCCAAAAAATACAAATCGATTAACAGACTGATCACCACACAAATAAACAGAGAAAGAGAGAGAGAGAGAGAGAGGGAGAAAGAGGAGGTCGAGAGTTGCATGGAAAACGTGAATGATTGTACTTTTATGACACCTTGAATGCTGATGGCGGCAAAATATTGTGTCTTCCACTAGGTTAGAACCATTTGTTTTTGTCTGTCTTTCCACATTTGTGTATCCTGCTCAGGAGAATCACCCTGAACATATAAAAGTAGTCTATTCTCAACAGCGTAGAAGGAACAACATTGCCCATTTGTATGTTGTTTAACGACGCTTTATACCAATGATATTCATGTTTTGATACTCCAGTGATATATCGTTAGTGATGTAGTCTTTCACAGCGTTCGTCGATTTGTTTTAAATTCCCATTAAATTCTTTTTTATTACCAAAGCGGGTCAAAATTTAATATAGATGTGGAATGAGACACATGTGATGCCCACTACACAGACGGCACTGGCTCACAGCGAAATTTAGATATAAAATCTGGCGCGGCATTGTCTTCTTGGTCCTAATCATTTGCTCTCCAGGTGCCACCAACGGGAAATTTTCATATAAATCTAAATCGTTTTGACCATGCGGATAGCTTAAGACCAAAACAGCCGTGACCTCAACGGATTAGCAACGGTTTTACAAACATATCAAGCATCACTCTTACTCGTTTTTATTGGTATCACTCGTAATTTTAATAGTATTCATAGTTTGTAATATTTTTCTCCCTAATTTATAAATATATATTTTTTATTTTGTTGTATTTTTACCATTACAGTGGCATTTTCACCACAAATGGTGACGTACTTTCCTTTTCTAAGATTATTTTTCACTCCAACATGTAGCATATAAAAAATGTACGGTTTTCTTTAAAATGGAAAAGACTTGGGCTCAAACGTAAAAAGATGTATATTTTGAATAAGATTCATCCTTTCAGCATGGGCCATTTTTCGCGTTTAAACCCAAGTCTCTCCAGGTATAAAGAAGCCCCTATATTTGCATAATCATGCCGATAGCTCGAGAGCTTGCACAGACCATTTTTGATATACAACAGTATATTTTTGATAAACAAAAGAAGCAGATGGAAAGAAGTGCCCCACGAACACAATCACGTTACGGTCGCGTTTTTTCTCGTACGCTCGGAAGACGTCTGTTGAAAAAGACAGACCGGCGAAAACCATTAACGTATTCCTGAAATCAATGTACGTTGTGAAGATTGCCAACTTGTCTTTGATTCCATGAAGGCTGTAAATACTTTATGCAATGCGTTCAAGCTATATTGGATTGTTCATACGATATACCCTATGGGTGCAATTGCTCTCATTGCCGCAATGGACAGCGGGTAAGTCTGTTATCTGGAAATGAATCGTGGTCGCTTTGGTCCAAAGCAAAATTAGCGATGACGGCGCGTAAATTGGGAAATCAACTTTATGTATATATATATATATGTATGAAATAACGCCAGACCACAGCCGATGTTTTCCATGGCTTCCTTTATTTAGCAGTTTCCAAACATAAAGTAAGTTTTCTTCCGATATCGAACTCGCAAGTGTGACTTTCTTTCGGAAGTAGTTGGGCAATTCTCTGTAAAATCGATACACCCAGAGCCAATTTGAACACCTTCAAATCACGGATTTTCTTCAAAATTGCCGTACTAGGTGACCTGAGGTGCAGAATCCAAATCTGACAATTTCAGCTCGATCAGGTCAAGGAGTCAAAAGTTATAGCCCGCGGCAATTTGAACTTTGCTCTTGACAGGGGTTGTTAAAAGTGCGTTTTTCTCCACCATCAAAAGCCGTGAACTAATAAAACCATATATTTTTCGACTCCTTATGGAACGGGCAATCCGATTCAGGCACTTGTATGACCTTACGTCACGATTCCAGAAAAATGGCCCTGTGACCTTAGGTCAGAGGTCATAAGATGACCTTCGATGAGGACGAAAGTAACTATTTTTATTTCGTCAATATAAAGCCTCAGGTATTTTCTCCACATCCCATTCATAGAAACCTTGGGCGCGAATCATCTTCAACCTTCAGTCTTGCATGATAGCAGGATATATTTGGGCTAAAATCGGCTCATTTCACGACTATTGAACGTATGCCGTTCACGGGATAAGAACGGACGGTAATAACGGGACGGACGTCTTGTATGGAATAAATTGCACAGTTTTCAATAAATGCAGAGCCTAAACCGTGGGTCAGACAACCACTGTGGTGAAAAAAGTGGCTGTAACGTTCAATTCCTTCCCACAACTGATACGTCTTGACAAAATACAGGAACACAAAGCCTTTGGTCGTTTACAATACATTTATTTATTTCTTAGGACAGTGTACCGGCGCGCACACATAGCGAAAAGTTTAACTGCTTTACACAGACAAGCATTCGAGAGTCTTCGTGCCACCGAGGGACACTGGGTACGTTCCGTTTTCTTCACAACATCGAAACACACAAGACAGCGCGGCCAGTGGCGAACAAAGCACTATGTACATGCAAGGTGCACCATGCTCTCGCGATGCAAGCAAATGCGCTAACTTGAGCGTACCTACACCCTTTAAAGAATGCTTACTTCTTTACCACACATTTCGTCTGGCCTTCTTTGTCCTCGGACATACTGTAGACCTGTACTTTGCTGTCATCCACTGGGACAAGCTTGTGGTATTTTTTTTTTTAAATGCCCTGGACGGTCCTAGATTTGTCTAGTCTCTCTCTAAACCTTCCCACCTTCTGAACGTCAGGTAGGGTGACATGGAAGAATCTGATGTTATCGCTGATGTTCTCTGTGCAGTACTTGTACATGTCAGCACTCGTCAGAATCTGACCAGAGGTCAGTCGTGTCAGGCTGGCAGGCCCTGTGGCCCTTTTCACTGTACCACGTTGGCCATCGCAGGCGTTTTTACCGTGAGATGTGACAAAAAGGCTCCACTCGCTTGCGATGACATAGTCCTCCTGATGATGGCACAGGTCGACGAAGTTGCATTTGTTTTTGTATTGCCCTGCGCATCCATCTGAAAAGTAGTGTATTTTGCGAAGGCCAGGATGTTCTGAGATGATTAAAGGAAGAAGCTGAGATAAGAACGCTTGAACGAGGACATTTATGAAGCTGCAGTTAACGTCTTTTGTTAATAAGTAATGGCCAGCATAGTCATGATATGACAACCACATTTGTCAAATTTACATAACTACAAAGTTATCGTGCAATCAAGGACTTGAGGCTAGCCATTGAGGATTTTAAGATGCAAAACCAAAAACTTCGACAAAGTCTGAGATCTGTACCAAATTTTATGGAGCCGCTTTGCATAGTGTTGAAGAAAACTATGACTATTGTTCCTAAATCACAAAACTGACAAAAAAATGCCTCACTCACTGCGCAAGGTTTTTCTCTTGCGAGAACTTCATTCTTTTCGGTGTCACGTCTGGACTACGAAAGGTTGTACTGTAGGAAGACTCTAACTTTCGTTTCGCTGCCCTCCGGATCTTTTCCAACTTTTGGGCAAGCCGCTGCCTTTTTTGCACATCTGTCAGTCCCTCTGAAATCACTGAGGTGACATAAAAAACAACACAACTTTATGACATCAGTTCAAACACCCGTTGCGTGGATCTCAGGTCGCGTACCTCAAATAGCGTGTCTGCTTTATTATCACCCTCATGCCTGCTAGACGCACGCTCCTCCGCTGTGCTCGGTCGGAATCACCGGCTTGGTCGCCAAATACACTATGGTCAAAGAACAAAAACAACTACCACAGTTTAGCACAGTTTACACCTTAGAAACCCAACGGTACCAAATTTGATCCTGTCGGGCTACCCGGCGTCCTTCCAGGCTATATGAATCTGTCTGTTTGATGGCGGAAAATTTGCTCTACACACAAAAACTTGAGTTGCGGTGATCAGAAGAATACAAGCCTCATATCGTCTCTGATCCAAATTCGGTATAAATTCTTGTTCCCGCGGGGTCAACGCGTAACAACCTGAGATCACGGAGCATAATACGATTTAATGTTCTCGGTTGCTCTTCAAAACGTTGTTAACGTATGAAAGGAGACACTTAAGCATGCATCTGGCACAGAAGAAAATTTAGTAAGAAACGGACATGCAACAACTAGCCGATCCTTACCCTATCGGACAATAATTTATTACTTATTCTTTTTCACTGGCGTGATGCGAAGGACCTCAAGAACTTTGCTTGCGGTGCCAGATGGATCAGATTCAGAAGCTGATATATCCTCTGATTCTGGCATGCTTAAGGTTTGCCGCTGCCAACATCACTGCCTTGTGCCTTGATACCGTCATTTAACGCTTCTCTGTGCCGCTCATCAAGCACGACTTTGAAACAGTTCTTGCACATCAAACGCCCTCTAAGGCATTGAAGTTCCTGGCACTTATCAGTCAGGGTGTCCCCGACCTCACGCAGCGACTTGGACACTTTTGCTTTATGTCACCTCATGCGGTCTACGCAACTTTGCCTAACCCCATAGTCGCGTTGCGAGACCATGTCTGGACCGCAGACAGCACTATCATGCACAGCACCAGTCACGATAACAACGCCGCCGGCCTCCCGTCGTCACTCGCCGATCGTCCGTCGCCGTCTGCCGGCCGGCCGTCGCCCTGGACACGTGAGGTGAAACCCGAAACGCATCTACTTTTGCTTTGCTGGGTCTTGTCGACCTTTACTTGCGCTCTCTCCCATCGCACACTAACTACTTGACAGATGCGTAGGCACTTGATTGTCTCCAAAAATGAGGACGAAGTTTGTGATCCAGTTGTAAACCAGTTCTTCCCAGGCATTGCCGCAGGGTTAACGCTAAATGTTCTTGAGATATAGGCTCATCCCATGACCGATTAGCCTTGTTTTAAGACGCTGTTGGCTCTTTGGTTATGTAAGTTATCAGCTTATGCAATGAACTTATCGAGAAGTATATTGAGAGCTATAAGAAAGGCGTTGTTTTCACTGCGCTTTGGCAAGAGGTCTGAGTTATGGTACTTAGCGCTTTTAGCCCCTTTCCAGTGCCACAGTGGATGTTGAAACCTCTGTGTATGTTCCGTTTGTCATCAAATACTCCACCATTTATTCCATTCAGTGCGTCATCGCTCCTGTTACTCTCGGTTTGTATCCCGTTAACGGTATACGCTCAATAGTCATGAAATGGGCCGATTTTAGCCCAAACACTGTCTGCTATCATGCAAAATCTGAGGTTGAAGATGATTCGTACCCAAAGTTTTTATGAATGGGGTGTGGAGAAAATACCTGAGGCTTTATATTGACGGAATAAAAATAATTACTTTCGTCCCCGTCGAAGGTCATCTTGTGACCCCTGACCTAAGGTCACAGGGTCATTTTCTGGAATCGTGACCTAAGGCCATACAACTACCTGAATCGGGTTGCCCGTTCCATAAGGAGTCAGGAAATTTCTAGGTTTATTAGTTCACGGCTTTTGATGGTGGAGAAAAACGCACTTTTAACAACCCCTGTCAAGAGCAAAGTTCAAATTGCCGCAGGCTACTTTTGACTCCTTGACCTGATCGAGCTGAAATTGTCGGATTCGGCTTCTGCGCCCCAGATAACCGCCTGGAACCATTTGCATCAAAATCGGTGATTTGAGGGTGTTCGGGGTGTGTCGATCTTACATAGCACAGTTTGCAAATATCCGTGGCATCTTCGCAGCCCTTAAAAATTCCTACTTCGATTGAACATTGTTCGCTACGCATATATTGTTTTGCATCCGCTGGAATTCGTCACAAAATAAAGAACACTTCATGTCCCCCAGGTCTGTCGTGCTTTAATTGCAATAGCAAAACAGATCATGGCTGTAGCAACAGTGAACTGAAAGGAGGACACTCCGACAAGCGATATTCAAAGAAATGCGAAGGAAATCAAGCGGTCTGCGTCAAGATCGCCGTTAGCAGTGAGTCTGTCTGCGCATAGCTTGCATGTGGAGATAATCACACGGTTAGGTGTTCGTCATTCCAAGAACTTGTGCTTATCTTAGTATGCTGACTGTCCGTATCTAATCATATGCTTCGTTACGCATTTCGGCTGTTTCGACAGTACCTCAGCGAAGTCTTATTTCTAATAACATTATAAATACATAAACGAGCTTATTTCATAGCTTCAACCATGGAAAAATTGTCGCATACTCCACGAGTTCAGTGAACATTGTATTTAAAGGGGGGGGGGACAGGAGCGGTCTAGATGTTAAAACTGTTTTTGCGGTCTAAACGGTCAAGGAATATAATGTCTCAAATGAGGTCCACGCAAAGCTGGCCATGTCGCCCAAACGGAAAACAAGAGTATTCAGATTGCATATTGGCTCGAGATTACAGAGAACATTTGGGTTGGACATGCTTCCTTCTTGTTTGAAATTTGGAAGCATCCTTAAATGTTCAACAGTCACGTCCAGATCTTCAACATAAATGGTTTCCGCTGGTCCTCCAGAACACCGCATGCTATAGCAAGCCCCATGGCTCAGAACGTGCTACTGAATGCGTCTTTAGGTTGCTTTATGCCAAAGCGTCTCATGATGTAAGCAAAAGCAAGTTCTCCGTCACAGGGGCGCAGCCAGGATTTTCTTAAGGGGGAGGGGGCGGAGCTCAGTGTGAACTGAAATCGCACGAAAGCCGCCTGCTGGAAAGACGATGTGCAGTAGTTTTCACAAAAAATGTGGGCCAAAGGGGAGGCTTGGGCTCCCGGGCCTGAGCCCACCCTCCGCTTCTACCACGATTGTTTAATTAGATGACACACAGGCACCGGATTGCTGGAGCCTGTGTCCCCTGTATTGTCGTAAAGGGGCGCGATGTACCTCATCATAGGAGTTTCGAAAAGATTGGTAGGAAGGTACTTCCATACTTGTTTATGTATCTATCGTCGTAATAGTTTAGATATGTCAAAACCGTTGTTTGTGTACTAGTTTTTGTTATTCTTGATGCAAGACTATTTATTGACCAGATGACCAATAACCTTTGCATTGGACAACGATGTCCCACAGTCAATGGCTACTATGAGGCGCACTTCATTGGAAAGGACCTGAAGAAGTACTACGAGTCAGTCGACAAAGTTGCTGCGTGCCTAGGCCAGCTAGATGGGCCGGACAAAAGCATTACTAGCACCCCTGGCAGCAAGGAGGCGACAACCAGCTTGGTCGGCCAGCCGGCAGATGTCGCCGCCGGCGCCAGCGCCGGCGCCTCCGGAGCGACCGGCGCCGCTGCGGCGGGCTCCACGCCTGCCGCGGCCGGTCGGCAGGGCGGCGAACACGGCAGCCACAAACACGACCCGGCCTCGCACGATGTCAGCGCCCACGCGCACGATCACGACATTCCCGGTCACCAGAACGCCACCACCGGAGGGACCAAGCGATGTCCGGTGAGAAGAAATATACGTCAAAAACAGCCTTCAGCATTCTTCTGGCCTGCTCTATATTCATAACGAATCGATCGAAAGTCAGGCGTCTCCCGTTCTGTTTCAGCCAGTGAGTTTTGGCGCTTCCCCTGACATATACAACTCATTCCCGCCTAAGGTGAAGCGGCTCCCCCACCACACGCTTCGGTCGTGCGATGACGCACCACCTGCCGGGGCGCTTGATTTTTATTTGTCAGTGAAACGTGATACTGAATGCGTGTATTTTTAACTTTTAACCTGCATGTATGACTTTTACCGCCATGCCTCTCCTTTTTTTTTACTTCTGACGCTGGACCAGAATAGCTACGAGTGTACTGTGGATCGCCGAAATATGTGTCTATTGTCTATTATCTATTACTTCACTTGGTTGGCTGGATCACTCAAGACTGTTTGCTTGTGTTTGGATGCATCCACCTGCACCCTGCACTCTGTATACTGTGCCGCAACATGTGCAGGGCGATCAAGCAGTTTGCCAGCCAGATTTACACAAATGTATTAAAAACAGGATTAAGAGGGAATGAGCCAGCGAAATGTACGCTTAATAGGTAATACACATTTTCCCAAGTTTCGGTGCATGTGCACGCTGCATGCTCGTTTGTAACGTGGTACAGGTCAGTTAGGCGTATGGAAAACACAAGTGATCACTTAAAGGTAATTACTTCGCTATGAACCGATGCACAGCAAAAAATCGGCAGATCAGCAGAGGAATGCGTGCAGTTTGTAGCGGTGGCGCGTTCGGTGACGATACTGACGCCGTTGCAGAGTCCGTTACCGTTCCCACCGCGCGTCTCCGTTGTGGAGCGTCACCACAGCCGAGTGCTGTACAGCTGCGGCAACCACTCGGACTGGGCCACCTACGGCGTGCTGGACCGCTGCCGCGTCATCAAGGACAGCGTGGTGGCCAAGACCGTCTGCACCTGCTCCTCCGACCTCTGCAACGGGGCTGCGCGTGACGCCGCCCTGCCGCTGGCGTACGTGCTGCTGGCGGCGGCGCTGCACCGTTTGCGCGGCACGATAGGCTGAGAAAAGCACGTGACGGCGAGGAAGGAGGCTAGGTTTCCGTTCACAGTAGCGGGCATGCACAAGGCAAAGTTACGGGGCTTGCAGAGCGAGGCGTGAGACTGGGAGAAGATTAAGGCTAGTGTTATCACTGCTGAGTTTAGAAAGTGTTTGGGAAGTCAAAGTGCTGCCTAAAGATGTAAACAATTCAAACAACTTGAAGGGACGTTCCAGACATGAAAGTGATAAAGTAAATATGCGCATAGAATCGTTGCTGGGGCTGAAACCAAAAACGTGTTATGCACAACTATTTGCATAAACGATAGAGACAGCGTGAACATTAGTTTTGCATCCAAATCCTCTACCTATTTTTCCAATAAAATATTTCGCGTGAACTGTTTGTAACAGTGTTTCGTTTGACCTGCAGTCATTTGATTTCCATGCGACTGGTAGGCAATCACACTTCTTCGGCCATGTCTTCGTCATACATCTTCGACACACATCTTCGATTTGCCACTTGGAGATCCTTTGATCACCACGTTTGTGATCGAGCTGACAGCTATTCGTCCAGTTGATGATGGAGCTCTATCGCATGACACCTAAAAACTTTCAAATCTAGACTTCATAAATTGTGCACTTTTCGGTTCACCTCATACGCCTCAGATTCAGCGGGGAGCCACGGCCAGGACACGCCGAACCGCATACGTGTCTCGTTCCTCTGGGACGACTGATAATGGAAGACCACACTAGGGCAGGATGTCCAGTATAAACCGTTGTTTTCAAGATGTTCTACCTGATCCTAGTCTTCCTGGCCTCCTTGCTTGTTATCTACTCTGCAGTTCCTGCAGGTTTCGTCTCTTCTTCGAACATCCGGGTTTTCTTTCACTGAGATCGGATATTGCAGTGGTATTTACTTAACCACTATGCATTGATAACAAGAGGTTCAGAGTTGAAATCAAAAGGCCATGACATATTCACAGTTTACTATAAGACGCAGTATTCGCAAACGCCGAAGTTTCATGTATATGGAACCCATGAAACTGAGGCGAGCTTTTTTCAGCCTCAGGTCGTGACAGTAACTCCTAAGTTTTGCCATTCAACCTACACATTGTCACTGGTTCGCGAAAAGAGTCATATGACGTGTTTATTGATATATTGTATGTGCGCACAGCAATGTTCAGTGAATGACGATGAGTAATGGGTGTGTTCTACGCATAAGGACATTCCTAATCATAACACGGACGAGTCACGATCTACCATGTTTCATGTTCGCTTCGGAATAACGTACCACATGCATCAGCACAAACGAGCAACCATAAGCATTAACTGGTGTTTTGCGGCTTGTGAATAATTCAAAGCGCATGACGACAAGCGGAAACAAACTTTTCGAACAGCTATGCTTGCCCGTACGCTAGCAGACACATCTACGTGGTTCGCAAATAAGTGATCCGGGTTTCACACAAAGCGGTCATATTACCACGTCTCAGAAAAACCATATCGCTACTCGCCAGTATCTTCCGCAGTCACTCATATCGTTTTACCTGGCAGGAATCAGGACATCGTGCACGTCTTAACGAGCGCGCGCATAAGTTCCCTCCACTCCAGAAACAGAAGGTAACAGGCGCATGCCAGCATACCACACTGCCACAGAACCCTGCATTCGATTCACCACACCATTCACCGCCATGTTTGAGCAAAGTTTGAAGTGAGCACCATCTCACACACACACCCTACCTCGATTCTCGACATTCCGAGTCAAAAGCGCGCGACGCACGCATCGTTCGGCGATTCAAGTGAAGTTCACGAAATGCTTCATACTCGTGAGGTGCCCAGGCGTTAAGGACACAAGAGAAAGTTAATAGGTCAGCGTGCACTCAAAACTGAATAACAAAGTCGGAACTCTCATCAAACAACAAACGGGCGCACTTTTGTCCTTTAGTCAAACATCATACGATGCAAGATACATGCGTTGAGCGGTGAGGTCTCCGGTGTACATGAACATCCATTCCATTATCTTCGTTCCTTTCGTCTGTTGACACTTGGATCCACTTCAGGACTGCGGTGGTTTGTGCACGTGACGCCGTAACCAAATCTAAAAGAAATCGTCGCGATAGTCCACTTCGAGTTTGATGAACTGCCCTTTAAAAAGGGGCCTTCCGTACCCAAAGACAGTGTATTACGATTTCTGAATATTACAAGTATGTTTTTAATTCCGAACGCCTCAACTTCGTTGCGCAGGTCGCAACAGGGAATTTTCAGTGTACAAGGTCACCTGAATTCAAAAAATCAAGTGACTTGATAATGTCAGTAGAATAAAGAGGCAATCACATCCTCTGAAACTGCCACTTCAGTGTAGTCCGTACTGTGCGCCTTGTAAAGCAAAAAACACATTTAGACAGCAGGACCAAGGCATTGTCTGTTGGATGGTAAAAAGTTCTGGAATCTCCCTGAGCTGAGATTTAAATGCACGTAACGTGTGTGTATGCGTGTGTTTTTAATTTATAAGGCGGCACTTCGTACAGCTGACATAATGCCACTACGAAAAGCACGCCAGGGTCCGGCGGCCGGGTTCGTTTTGACATAGCAACTGCTGGGATCCCTGTCCTCCCAAGTGATTTCTTTGTCAGGAAAAGAATGCATAGTTATTGGTTGGAGTTAAGTCAGAAATATTTTGCATGCATTTCGAACAAAGCGAGATATGTAGCGAAAGAGATTTTGCTCACTTTCACGACTGATCTGCTTCTAATTTAATATCTGAAGAAATATACCAATATTAGGTCATTCCGATCACACACAAAAAAAATAACGCATATTTTATCACATGCACATCATGGCTTCTTATCTACAGCCATCTGAAATATTTCCTATAGTAGGTTTCCTCCAGAGCTCGCCAGTTCCAATACGGCTTCATCCGCTGGCCAGAGGGCTCAGCAGCAGACCACACGCACGCACCCGCGAGTCCTCACCGCCTCCCGCGGGAGCCATGCGCCGCGCCCCTGCTCACACCTGCGGCCCCTGGAAGTAGAACACCGTCCAGTACACTGTGTTCAGCACGACGAACGACAGCGGGAAGAAGACGCGCGAGAACCGGTCGACGAGGATGGCGCGATGGCGCTGCTCCTGCGAGGGGTCGCGCAGGAACGCCGACGGCTGCGGCAGCGCAGCGGCGAAAATGGCGCCGTTGTGCAGCGCGGAGGCGTCACGCGGCCCGTCGCTCATCGGCAGCCCCTCGGCCTGCAACGGACGCGGCCGGCCGCTGTCAGTCGGCCGACGGCGCTGTCGGGAAGTGTTCCGCTTCCTGACGGCTCTGATTTACTTGTTTGCGATCAGCGTAAGGTTACTTAGCAAAGACATCAATGGCCGTTTACTTATCGTTACCGGTACCAAAGCATGTTGAACATGCCGTGTTTACCCAGTCTAAGGATAATGATCGTTAGAGTCCACTTCAAGTTCCGCAAAGTTACAGTAATCCATTGCTGCAAAAACTACCACAAATCGAAAAGAATCGTTACCCGCATCAGAACGTACCAAACAGGCTACGTTTACCCCTCTCGAACGATAAGAATCTTCAGAGTGCTTTGCAAATCCGCACTAACAGGTTGTCAAGATACTGCCATCCATTTCCACACAAAATGAGCACCTGTACTGCCACGCATTCGTGCGTGAAACAATAAGGCACGGGAAGCCTGGCCGCGGTAACCAGTCGCAGTATGAATATCCAAGACATTCAGACAGCCTGCGGGCTGCACCGCCTGTCGCACCACCTCAGAATATCTTCGCGAAAAGTTGTTCCATCCATTTGACACCATCTCCGCAATGCGTCATCCATTCGGGCTGATGACGCAAGTGACATTACTCGCCTGACCTGCCGACTTGGAGTTCATCTACTCGACCTTTCAGATCGAGGCAGGACTTGGTCGGGGCCGGGTGGTAACCTTGACATGATCGGAGAGGCCGTTTGATAGACTGGAGACTGGTTATCGTCAGCTGGACAAACTGGCGAGTGGTTACCGTGAGCTGGACATACTGGAGTGGTTACCGTCGGCTGCACAGGCTGATGAGTGGTTACCGTCCGCAGGACAGACTGGAGAGTAGTTAACGTCAGCTGGACAGACTGACGAGTGGTTACCGTCCGTAGGACAGACTGGAGAGTAGTTAACGTCAGCTGGACAGACTGACGAGTCGTTACCGTTCGCAGGACAGACTGGAGAGTAGTTAACGTCAGCTGAACAGACTGACGAGTGGTTACCGTCCGTAGGACAGACTGGAGAGTAGTTAACGTCAGCTGGACAGACTGACGAGTGGTTACCGTCCGCAGGACAGACTGGAGAGTAGTTAACGTCAGCTGGACAGACTGACGAGTGGTTACCGTCCGTAGGACAGACTGGAGAGTAGTTAACGTCAGCTGGACAGACTGACGAGTCGTTACCGTCAGTTGGACGAAGTGGAGAGTGGTTACCGTCAGCTGAACAGACTGACGAGTGGTTACCTTCAGCTGGCCGGAGAGCCGGCGGCGGCGAGTGGTCAGTCTCCGCCTCACTGAGCGCATGCTGCGCCGCATTAGCGACTCGTCTGCGTCCACCAGGTCGCCCATGATGACGTTCACCATGGCGTACTCCATCAGCGACAGGAACACGAACACCGTGCAGGCATTCATGAACACGTCGATCGCCTGCCGACGGAGAGTTCCCCGGTCAGTTGAGGAGTTATACTCCGCGGAGGTCGACAAGGTCTGCTGAAGAGTGTTTTGCGTTGTTTTCTACCATTTGTGTTTCATATTCGTCTAATTAATCTTCACCGCAGTTCCCAGTTCTATGTCACAAATACACTGATAACAAAAAATATAGAAAAACGCTACCAGTGGAATCCGCCATCCATGAGGGAACGCCCTCGTCAATCCGAGGTTGCGCCGACGTCATTTGCCTGTCAGATTCAATCCTACGCCGACATAGCATGCTGCTCATAGCATGCTCACTCTGCACAAACTAACGTGCTTGGCAAAACCGTGAAAACTCCGCACCAGCATCATCGAGAAACATCACTGTGCAATATTTTTCTTTAACCCGCGCCCGACTGTCGGTCGGCACCACGCACACCCGAATGGGGGGGGGGCGGTTGACCGCCCCCCATTATATTGTGCGACCCCACTCCCGAACAGTCAGTCGCACGATAAAAATAAACACTCCGTTGGAAAGCTCGGCACGAGTAAAGTTCGCAACCGGTCCTATTCTTAGTTTTGCATTATATGTAAACCATTTACGTCCTATATATGTTTTCTCATGGCCGCCTGAATGAGACCGAGAAACGGCCTGAATCTCAAGGGATGCGACTAATAAAATACAGATAAGCACACCAGCAGACAGGTAAAAGTCCGCAGATGTTCATGCACGTCTAATTTCTCTGATTTGTTTCATAAGTATGCGGAAACGTTGAATTAAAGACACGGCGATTTCGCACTGCTGCGCGGCGGGCGCCGTAGCCGAACGCGGTGCGAAATTACAGAAACTAATTTTAGCGTTCTTTTATTTTCGCGAAATATGCTTTTCCAAGTGCCTGCCTTTCTTTGAACCTAGTGGTTCTAGTGATGGTTCCTCGTGCTTAAATGTTAGAAAAAATCATTGGTTATCAATCTACACGATTGGTAGAGCTTTATTCACGAGAGCCTGTTTATATCCAAAACACGCATGTTTTCAAACCTTTTAAACTTCTTGGTATTATTCGCACCTGCGCGAGCCAGTTCTGCCATTTGCTACCCGAGAAGCTGAGTCATTCATCACCAATTTTGATGGCAGTGCATTTGGACCCTTAACAGTTATTGGTGACCTGACGTCGGGTCAGTGGCCGGAGGTCATTGAAACTCTGCCTAGTGACAGAAACTGGATATCTGAATTTCCCCACACTCAAACTGTTTTAAAAAATTGTCAATTTCCGAAAAAAGACGACTTCTGTTGAAAACGGACTAACCTTAGGTCAATGACCCGGACATTTCAGACAAATCTGAGATAGCAGGTTTGTTAAATTTATCAAAATCTCTAACCTTCGAAAGTTTTATGGTGGTATCATATTTTGTGAAAAAGTTGCGGGGTGCTAAACTCTTTTGGACATAGGTTCATTTGACCTGAACTAGGCCAAATGCCTTACTTGACTTGAGGTCTAAAATTTGGCACAAGGTCCAAAATAACCAAGCAAAAGGTACACAAAATTCCGTCACGCTGCGTTCGTTCATTCTCTCGGAATCTCGAAAAAAACCTCGGGGTGGTCAACCCCCCAAGTCGGGGGCGGGTTAATGCACTTTTTGAGTCCTCGTCACATTTTATTTCCAAGCATTTTTCTTTAGAGACAAAATGCAATCCACGGAAAGGCGTTCTTGATAAACCCCAGCACTCCATAGCATAAGAAGGATTAAAGAGACTCGGAAGGGGTATGCTTCATGCTTCAAGATGGCCTGTCTCGCTGGGACATCCATCATATACGTGGCGCAGTGAAACGTACCCAACACCAAACAAGTACCACAGACCACATAAGACCACATGCCCTACATGCATGCAAATCATAGCAAACCCCTGACTGAACGCGACTTTGAACAAAGCATGTTTCAACATCCTGAGGTGTTGGGAGGGTCTAGACTCTCCGAACACACACACGTACACACCTTTCCGATTTTAACAGTAGGGCTATGACAATGACTGGACCAAACGCTCCGAAACCATGGTGAGATCCCTGCCAATCATTTTCGAAAATCTGCAGCCATGGTCAACATTCTTAACCTTCGCCGGGATTTTGAGACTACCCAGAAAGCACAAAGATCGGAAACACCAAACTTGTGTTACATTTTCATGCATCTTTTTCACGCGTTGAGTGAGTTTTTAAGGTCAGGGTCACCTCAGGTCATTGACCTAGTAAATCCCAAGCAAGACCATTCTCAAAAAAATGAAAGTAGCATAACTTTTTGTGAAATGCATCGATTAGCATAATATTTAGCGTTTTGATAAAACATAATGAACAAAACAATTCTGCTACTCCGAATTTTTCTGAAATGTCCAGGTCATTGACCTTAGGCCAGCTGAACGTTTGACATTTTTAACGTTTGCTATTGAGATTGCGGCACTGCTTCGGGCAGTTTTAAATATTGAATATACACCCTTGTGCTTCTCACGTAACTTGCACAAATAACTGTACCTCTTGACCTGTGACCTGGGGTCAGGTTATGCTTCACACAAAACTATTAGACCCGCAACGGCGTACAGTGCTCTGGTTTACAGTCATGGAATGTTTATTGGCAGACATATATGCTTCAGAAGCACTTATATGTAACAAGAGAGTATTTTCAAAGGGTGACCGAATTCCATTTGACCAAGGCTGACCTAATTTGACCTTTCGGAAAATTCAGTTTTATTTCAATGCAAACATACTTGTATGGCTACAGATGATAAGAACTACACTCGTGCCTTCATTCTACGCAGTTTACATTGTCCCAGTCCTCTTATGTTGTTCGGCAAAACAAAAACTATTCATGTCGCGAAAACAGCTTTCCGCCAAATAATAGGCTTTCGCACTGCGGTCGTTATCTGCTCTGCGCTTCCGCCCGGTACCTGAGTGACATACGTGAAACTGCTCTGGGCCTCAGGTTTTAGTATATAGAGGGATATTACATGATCTGATGTAGATTTCATGCTGTACCATGTCGGATCAGTGGTATTGTGACAGACGACACGACAGACACCAGAAACGCCCGGCGCATAGACGTCAGCACCTGGACTTAGATTGACCTCGCTGGACTTTGACATCATAGTTGCAGACGTCACATTTGACGGACACATTTGCGGCGTATTTCTGCCAAGACACATACTTAAACAATAAAAAAAAACGAGACTACTGCTGTTACAGAAAGACGATTTTTTGCATTTATTTTCCATTTTTCTTAAAATGGTCATTTTCCTGGCTTCAAGACTTCGTTTTCCGCCACCCATGCGTAAATCGGGTCTTCTCTGTACTGTTGAATGCATGTAGAGCCACGTAGAAGTCTGGGTTATTAAAGTTTTCTGCCAAAAATGTTAACAAGGTAATTTGACCTAAAATGATCTCTGGTGACATTAATACTGACCTTATTTAAAAAGATTAGGCTCTCTGGTAGTTCTGTCAATCACTTACTTTTCCTGTGGGATTTAAAGTTTTCGAGATATTCGGTGGGGTTCTCATGAACCCCCGGCGTGGCGAATGTCGATCTGGTGGCCTCTCGGCGAGGGTTAATCGAAACAAAAACGGATTCGAGTTAACTAGCCAATCAGGCGCGAGAAACCGTGATGACAGTGCCCCGTATGTCTCACCTTGATGTACGAGACGGGCGGCAGTGACTTCTGCGAGTTGGCGTGCTGGGTGGAGAGGGTCAGCAGGGAAGTGACTCCCAGCGTGACCCGGGCCGGCACCGCTTCCGGCCGGATCCAGAACGAGATCCAGGACATGATGACGATCAGGCAGGTGGGGATGTACGTGTGGAAGAGATAGTAGCCCAGACGACGTTTGAATGTAAATACCACCTCTACGCAGGCGAAGCTCCCTGAAATACATTTCGGGTGTTAATATGTGTATCGCCTCGGGTTTTGCGTTGCCAACCGTGGAGACGAGTCCAGGGTTGTTGGCTTCACCCAACGCAGCTGTCTGATTTGATATATTGATGGCACCATCAACAGTTCTACCGAAACGCATCTGGGACCGGTACTGGCCATTCGATTGCTTTTCGCAGTCAACTAAGTCAGTTTCAGGCTATGCTTTTGATGCAACGCGCAGACATTTACTCGAAAATGTAGGGACTGAGGGCAGGCAGGTGAGGCGTAAGATACTTAGTTGGGATTTGTAACGGTGGCATGTGAACGGGTATGAGCTATGAATAGCCGTATGTGTTGTTTTGTTTATTTAATCCGGAGTACCCATCAATGGTATTCATCATTCAGACCTCGCTGTATTATTATTATTACTTTATCTTTCTTTCCATGATTTACTCAGCGTTGTATTCCGTGCATGATTTAACAACTTTACACGTACAGTATGCGCCTGTATGAAATGTGGCTAGCACCTAAGTACGTTGCATGTAGGCCTGAAGCGAATATTTTTCACTCTGCATTTTCTCGTTTGATTATTCAAGAACAGATTTTCCAAAAGTCTATTCGATGCAACTCTTGACTGGTCTGACGGCGCAAGAGACCCAAAGCTGTCAGAAAAAACAAAATAAACACGCTCTGGTGGATTCAAGGAGAGATCATCGGATCCCTAGCACACCTTTGGTTTGAAAATCAGGACCAATATATCTTTGGACTACCCTTTTTCCGACGGGGTTGACAGGATCTTATCGTTACAACACAATGCAAATTTTCGGAAATAACGAAAAATGGCCAAAATCTGGGGCGAAATCATCATTTTGGAAGAACAAGGGGCTGGACGAGGAAGGAGCTTTACGAGGATTGTTGACGGGAAGCACACGGGTGGAGGCACGGCCCACCATTAACGTACGGTCTGGACCCGCCAGGGTAAACACGGCACCATTTCCGGCCGACTTGTGGCGAACATTCCTCGCGGCAGCCGAGGCGGTAAAAACTCAGCCTGCGGACCCGGCGGCGGGCCTGCCCCGGGCGGCCGACTGAACTCGGCCCGATCAGCGGCGGGCCGCCTAGACCGGTCGTTGACGCACAGCCGGCCACGGAGCGGGGCGGCGGCCCTCAAAGGCGCTCACAGGAGCCCAGATGGTGTTCCAAGGGGGCGCGCCGGTGCTCACAGGGGCGCGGCGGTGCGGCCTGATTCCGTTACCGGGCGGCTGACGTCGTTGGCGCTGTTCACGGCTGCCTGGCTCCCTATGGCGGCCGGCGCGGCCGGCGGCCAGCGCCGTCAATCACGGCCGACGTCCCGCCCATCTCGTCCGGCCGGGCCCGACCGAAGACCACTCGGCCGCTGATGGACCGAGCTCGCTGCCGTATCGTCCCCCCCCCCACCCCCGGCCTGACTTGGCGCGTCAGAGCCTGTCTCCGGCCCGGTCTGAGCCTGAACTGTCCCACAGCAGACCGCCTCAATCGCGGCCGGATCGCTTTAATGCAGGCGAGAGGAGAATGCTGGTTCGTTTCCCTACGGAAGGTAGTACGTCTTTCTCGAGAAATATGCAGTGAAACTGTGTTCTTAGTGTCGTCCAAAAAGGGAACCGTGTCCTGTCGTGTCGCGTCCGTCTGTCTGAATGGAGAGACGGTAAACAGACAAACAATAAACAGTTAGCTTCTGGGCGCCTAGAGGCTTCTGGCGCATGCTAAAATGTTAACACACCAAAGCGAACGCTATTTTGCCTAAGGTAACGATCAACATGCCCGTGACAATCAAACCACGACATCTACGTTTCTTTAAAACTGTATTCTAGGCTTATCAAAGGCAAACAAAGTTCGCACCAACTTCTCTTCGTAAACATCAGTCTGTGTCCTTCACGAGAAAAGTTTGACGACATGTGGCGGAAATGCTGGACGACGGTATCACATACAAGCCATAAAAGACGTCCAAATGCCCTGCCTCTCTCTCCCTGTCTGACTGATCCCAAGGATATCCGGACATCTTTTCCAATGGGATATCTTGTTCTCGCATCAGACCAGACCCAGAAAGCCGTGGCGAGTGTTTCCGACTCCTGCCATTGTGTGATTTTTTCACGGCGGAGGAAGACAATGCACACGATGAGGCGGCGTGTCAGGATAAGTACAAAGAATGGGCGACAAATAGGAAACGGGAGACAGATCAAGACAAAAAACAAACAAATGAATAGAGAATAGAGGACAAAGGCGGGAGAATGGCACGACAGGAAAACGTTTTGGAAGTGGGATAACAAGACCGCAAATAGGGAAACAAAAACGTGAACGAATCACAGATTTAAACCCTGCGGCACCGTGGTGTTGATTCAAGTCTCCAGCATTTCGGGATGGACGCTGAGGACAGGATAAAACACATCTACCTGCGGACTTTTTTTCTAAGAAGGCATTGTCTGTTGTGATTAAGTGGCCTGTGGCTGTGCTCCTGTTATGCTTCTGCTACGGTGAATGTCAGGATTGTTGCTTTCGGTATATGTTTTCAGCAGGCTTCCTACTTCATTCTGAGAAGGTCGGGTTTGCTAAATTAGTTATTTTTCAAAGATGCATCATGGCGACATGGCGGCCCTATGCGAAATATGAAAACATCTCCCCAAAGCGATGGGTTGCGCACATACAGTGCATGTGTTGTCCCAAGTCCCTGCGTCAGTTTTATGAAGAGTCACTTTGGGAAGATTTCAGTAGAAATATTGGTGGGATCAGGGTAAAGGCTGCGCCGTAAGTCGAAGTCGCGTCCCACGACGATATTGCATGGCGTTGCATTAATGACATGCATCACTTATTGCAACACGAAGCGTTTCATCAAATATTGCTCTGATGCCCTAATATGTCAGAATTCGTATGTCGTGCTCTCTTGACTTTCTTCCCTCAAAATTCGTTCTATCTCCTTCCCTCTCTCTCTCTCTCTCTCTTTTTCTCCCTCTCCCCATTCTTTCTTTCTTTCTTTCCCTCTCTGTCTTCCCTCCTCTCTCTCCTGCTCTGCCTCTCGACGCTTCTTCTTTTTCGTTCGCTTGCTACACGCCTCCTTTGTTCTCACCTGTAGCGTAGATATGGGTGCAATCGCCGGTCACGTTGGAGACTAAGTCCAGTTGGGGCAGCTCGATAGGATCTACTTCCAGAGGCACTCTCGGATCCCACAGAAAAAGCATGTCGTCGGTCGTGTGGGACACTGAAAACAATCGTTAAATATTCGAAGCATATCGTAGTTTTGGATATCCTAAAGTCAAAGTCACTGGTATGTCATATACTCATACACATGGTCACGAAATTCCTAGCAGATGAACACAGCATCACGGTAGAGAAAACAATGGTGGAAACAAAAATGACTAAGCAGAACTGATAACCCTCTGCCTTAAATTGACTGGCCGCAGGGCAACGGCCCTGTACGTAACACGTAGCGTGACCAGTTCGCAGAAACAAACCAAATAAACAAAACAAACCAACATAAACAGCATTAGCAACACAAAAAGCGGCGGCGGCGGGAAAAAGGTGTGGCGTGCCGCCTGGCCGCTGCCTGGTCCGGAGCGGTCGATCTGCTAACAGCCGGCGGCCGCGCGTGCCGTCCCGTGCAGCGTGAGACGCCGGCCGCACGCGGCAAAACATGGCCGTCCATCACCGGACCCCGCCCAGCCACTCACGGCTCTCGATTTTCATGGAGCACTGCTGGGTGTCGTGCGGGTAGTACTGGAAGTTCATGGCACAGGAGAGCACCAGTGTCAGCCTGCCGGACGCAGTAAGTGTGGGGTCAGCGCGGTGGGCGGTCACGAGACCCGATTACAGCGGTGACCGCGGCCTGGTCGGGTCCCGCGGGGCCGAGCGGGCCCGCGTAATGGCCCCGCCCCGACCGCGGCGCTGATTGTCACGTGACGACAGGGTGACACGGCCGCCGGTCGGACCGGCCGGCTGAGGGGAACGGCACCGGCCTCAAAGACTGCGCGTTCTTGCAGGCGCTCTTGCGCTCTTGCAGACCTGGGGCTGAAACGGGAATGCGCTGCGACCCCGCAATCACGGACTGGCTACACCGGGACAAAGCTCTGTGTCTCTAGCAGAATCCGAACTAATCACATGGTGGGATGTTTCGAATAAAGCGCATGAATTAAGTGTTCGCATTCATGGATGCACACAGCATGCGACCCAAAAAAGTGTTCGTCGTGCATTGAGTTCGGTACTTCTGCAATGAAAACACTTTTTACACTTCACGTTTGACGGAGTACGATTTTACGACTTGGAGAACCTCATGAGAACCGGCATTTTGTAGACCATAGATCTTAAGACAGCTCGAAACTCAACTCCTGACATTCTAAATACTACCCATAAGCCTGGAACAAAGGGCTTTGTAGGTAACCATGTCTAACTTTGGAATTCACAGAAACTTTCAGAGTCCAAAAGCGAGTTTAGACCCGTCATTCAAATACTAAGAATATTTTCTGAGAACAATATCTCCAGCTCTCTTAATTCTTACGTCGTAAGTTTCAAATGACAACATTCGGAATCGCCAGCAGTCTCGCCGTTTTGCAGTTCGATGCTTCGTTGGGCATGAAATAGGTTTTGGTACCATGGCTTGCCGGAACATGTTTTCGTTGCTGTAGTTGCAAATGAAGCTTTGATGACCGGATTTTTTTTTTAATTCATGGGGTACACAATCTGTCGAAAACAAACTTATGATAAGGATTTAAGGCGCGGTGACGAAGCTTTCTCGAAAGACCAGAGAACTCATCGGAGGAACCGGTCCAGAATCTTGACATTCAGATGCCCTATCATAGCAATAAACCACTCAGAGTGTATGACAGTCACCAGAATATGAGCGGGGCCAGAGTTTAGGGGGCCGAACCTAAGAAAAAAAAAAACAGCAATAACACTCACGCCACATGTCCCTGATGTCCTCATGCCATACCATAAAAGCTATACCTAACGAGTTCATGGAACATCATTTTCCCGTGTTTTGTACCGTTTCCATTCATATTTAAAAATTCATCTCTAGACTTTCACGCATTTTTGAAAACCTGAAGTACATCACATCAATGAAACCACTGAAAACGTGCATTTTAATGTCTCCTTCGAGTGTTCCATCTCAGGGCCAACGAGATCCCTTTAAAAAGGATCTCGGCTTCTCTACGACTCTGCATTAGGGAACAATTTTCGGTTAGTTTCTGAACTGGCTTCACCCATGCCAAAGCACAAAGTCGTAGGAAAAACCTCCAAGACATTTTAACACACACACTACTCAAGCAAACATATTATTGCAAGTACAGGAAAACTCAATTTTAGGCTTCTCATGAGACTGTGCAACGTATATTTAAAACGTAAACGTGACAAATTTCAGGTTATAAGCTACACATAGTCTTCTGGGCGGGAAATTTTCACTGAATTTAGACCGTTATGATTTAGTGACCTGTGTTAATGAAATAAGTTCACCTGACTTTTCATCAAGCTTGATATGATCACGATGTCACTGTAAATGTGCTTGTCAGAAAATCAACACATGCCATATTTCGGGGTTTCACTCATCTTGCTGGGTCATCAAACCTTAAAGCTGTGCAAATGTCGGGGTCGTTCGTCATAAAATGTGGGACTAACGACTACCAGTGGTTTAATGGGGTTATTTCACTGCCTGAGGGAAGGGAAAAATTACATTGCAAGTAACGAACCATTATTAAGTATTTGTATTTGAACCATTATTAACCATTATGTAACGAGTAACGAACCACTCATTAAATTCCGGGCAATTGCGGTGCCGAACCGCAATGGAGCCGTGAACGTCATGAGGAGCAGAGTGCACCATAAGTTAAGGTCCCATGCAAGCTGTGAAAATAAAGTGATCTGACCCACGGAGAATCTTTTCGACGTCTCGTCAAATGGAAATCTTTTTTGCAAATGGAACGTTTTGCTAAGCAGAGCATATCATCACTGTAATCACCAAAGTGTTAGCCAGTCCAATGCCGTGATACGATAATGGGGAAACGAAACTGCACATGATTTGCAATGGACTGTAATAACCTGGCGGCAGCAGCACGGGATGCCAGCTGTGATAAATCACTGCGAGTACAAAATGCATGACAATGTGTCGCAAGGCTGCTTCTGCCACCAACAAAGTTCCTTCGCAGCTTCTGAAAACAATATTATTGTACTGCCGATCGACATTTCGTCATAGATTTAGCTTCAGCAACTGCAACGTGAGTAAATAGGAATGCTTGAACTCTGGGGGGCGTTCTACACAGTTATTCCAAAACCATACTTTGCAACTGCCATACAACAGAACACAACACAGCTATGACACGTAACATTAACCCGCGCAGTGGAAGGGGGGTTTCGCGCTAACGCTCACTGGAAGGGAGGTCTAAAAGGACCCGCCTCCGACCGCGGAAACGGAAAGGGCTAGAGACATGAAATTTTGTGGACAGGGTAGAGTTATAACGATTTACATTGCATGTAATTTTCATGACCCTAGGTCAATGTCTTTAAAATCAAATGGGATCGAAAAGGTCAACTTTGGACACTTTCTCTGCCCGTACAGGCCATTCCGTAAACTTTTGGAGCGAAACGGGAAAAGGGTGTTTGTTTGAGCGTTAAAAAGTGGAATACGACAACTTCCATTTATTTGACGTATTCAGTGATGATTTCGGGCAGCGGTCATGCCAGGTCATTGACCTATGCCGTCATTTTTTCATCTTTTGCAGATCAGACTTCGAGCAACACGGGATAGCTTGAAAGTAAATGAGGGCGCTACACGCATCTTTTGACGTATTTTCAGTGAAAGTAGCCACCATGGGTACATTTGACCACTTCCAGCGTTTATATTTATGCATGTACGCATATGTATCTATGTATATACACAAGAGTATCAATGTGCCAAACGTGTTTTTAGTAGGGTCTTTCAGTGCATATTTCGTACAAATCAACATATTGCAAAAAAATATGGACCAAATAAAAAAATAGTCGCCCTTGACCTTTGCTGACCCTGGTATATATCAGCGTACCCATGTGCGCACACGTGTTTTTATTAGGGTCTTTGAATGCATATTTCATGCCAATCGGCATGTCGCACGACAAATCTGGACCAGGTCACAAAATATTTCACCTGACCTTTGACGACCTTGATCTTCACTGACCCTGGTATATGTAAGCGTATCAGTGTGCGCGCACATGTTTTTATTAGGGTCTGTAAATGCATATTCCATACAAACCGACAGGTTGCAAAGAAAATCTGGATCAGGTCACAAGCTGGTTGACCTTGACCTTTGATGACCTTGACCCTTATGGACCCTGGTTTTGGTTTTGGTACATGTATCACTTATGCCCGAATAACGTCGCCTGATTGTGTTCAAGCGGTAATCCTAGGTAGAACGCTAGTCCTTTCACAAAGTTCCCAGTTATCAGCGACGACCGTTATTTTCGTTATGTTTCTTTGACTTCAAATGCTTTAAACTTCAGAAATTTAAGGCCGATTTTCGATTTTTCTGCGCCAATCGACGAGTTATTCAATTGTCATAAATATCAGAAAGTAGCAGAAGCCAGCTCCGATATGCTCTCGAGATATTGAAGAAGAACAGGTGGGGGACACAAAAAGAACCCTCTTCTAGTGCGCGTGTTGAATGCAATTCATTTTGCTTTAAACACTCGTTCCCTCGCAAAATTTGCTTGAGAGATGCCTCGTATGACAACTCGTGACAGCTTAGACAGAACTTCGGGTGCAAGTCGTTGACCACACGTTAGTGTTACTATCCAGTATCCACGGTGATGTCAGTTGCTCCGTCAAAAACGCCAAAAGCGTGTCTGTATTCAATCACGCCAGGATCACTCAGATCTGCCGTTATTGATCACTTCGTCAGAAACCTGGAGCAGATTCTGTATTCTGAAAGAGCGCAGTGTACCTATCATCAATTTCCACGATCGGAGGCTGCTGCGACGTGAGCCGCCTCCCTGACGGCAGCCGCATCCCGGGCCCGAATGAGGTTCATTCCGACCGTGATTGCAGCGGACGGCCGCACAGGAAGACAAACTTCGGCCCGTGTCAGCAAGGTCCCAGTCGTCAGCGCCGGCAGTCAGCTGCGCTGACGCCCTCTGGACGGGCCAGCATGTGCCTAGCCATCAGTGCCGGTACACAGTCAACTGCACTAACGCCCTGTGAAGCGGGACAGCGCGAACTTGGTTTTTCGCCTCGCTCGGGTTTGACATTTTCCTTGCGGTGGTATCAGCAAAAGAATTTACTGAAAACTTTCCAAGACATTGAAATATAAAGTTCCATATTGACAACAGCCAGACTTGTGCTTGATTCTGATCTGTATCTGATTCGGGTCAAGAATCACATGTTTCTCGGGTGAATCACATCAGATCCGGAACAACAGCCGCGATTTTGATGCTAATCCGGATCCAAGAGATGTGATCCTGATTTTGATCCGGACCAACTACACCGTCAGTCTGATTTATGCATCAAATCATGTAATCAGAGCAGGGTGATAAAGTAGCATGACAATAATCTCATGAAGAATACCTCCCAGTAGTAGTCTACCAAACCAAATTACATTAAAGAGGATGCCTCGTGAGCCAGAACACCAACTCTCTTCCACAACCCAACAAGGTTTAAACTTCCATAGCCCAGCTCTTTGAAACATACCTACTAGTACCAAGCATCCGCCACTAAGAAAAGGTAAGATTAAAGGTGTAATTATGTGATCCTTTCTCGTATCATACGCACTGAAATTCTTTCGGCACTTCTGCTGCTGTCAAATGCTGTCAAATCCCGTAAGTCGATAGGGACAGCTGGCCTTGGAACACCTGCCCGAGTCGTTAAATTACCACGTGACTTACTTTGTGTTATTCAATAGTCACCATGTCACTGGTTCCATATGTTTTTGGCCAAACAGCCACTGGACGCCTGAATATAATGATCTGTGTTTAACACGAAATGTAGGAGATTATTGTCACTAGTGCGCCTTAATAAGGAAAATAATGGTGGATAAATATCACGGGGCAATCAAGGAAACGATTCGATTCTCGATTCGCGATTCGATTCGCGATTCACTTTTATTTCATATAACAGTACTCGTGCTAGAATATTTTTTCTCATAAATGTAATAGCCAAACCCTGGTCCTATCTTATCCAAAGGTTTGCTATTTACCCGCGCCCGACTGTCGGTCGACGCCATGCAGGCCCAACGTGGGGGGGGGGGGGCGGTTAGCCGCCCCTCTAACTCACGAACAATTGATCGCACGATAAAAATAAACACACTGAAAAGAAAGCTCGTGACGAGCAGAGCTCGAAGCTGGATTCATTTTTAGTTTGGATAATATGTAAACCATTTACGCCCTATATATGTTTTCCCATAGCCGCCTGGATGAGACCGAGAAACAGCGTGGATCTCAAGGGCTGTGGCCAATAAAGTCTAGATAAAGTTACCATCGGACAGGTTAAGTCCGCAGATGCCGATACATGTCTAATTTCTCTGATTTTTTTTTTTTTAATATGTGCGCGGAAACGCTGAGTTAAAGATTCGGCGGTTTTCGCACCGCTGCAGTGCGGGCGCGATAGACCATGGCGGTATGAAATTTACGGAAACTAATTTTAGCGCTCTTTTATTTTCCAGAAACATGCCGTTTCAAGTGTTGTTTCTTGATCCAAGTGGTCAAGATGATCTTGGTCTTGTGATGATTTCTCGTCCTTAAATTTTGGAAAAATGCAGTGGTTATCAGTTTACACAATGGGCAGAGCTTTATTCGCAAAAGTCTGTTTATTTCCAAAATATGCAATTTCTTGAAGTTTTTTGAACTTCTTGGTATTAGTCTCAACTGTACGAGCCACTTCCGCCATCTTCTATCCAATTTGAGTCATTCATCGTTGATTCTGATGGCAGTGCATTTGGACTCATAACAGTTATTCGTGACTGGACCTCAAAGCACTGGTTGGATGTCATTGAAACTTCGCCTATTGACGGAGACTGGATGTTTGGATCTCTCCACACTCAAATTGGTACAAAAAAGCCCGTCAATTTTCGAAAAAAACGACGACTTATGTTGAAAACGGGCTTGATCTTGACCTTCGGCCAATGACCCGGACTTTTCCGAAAAATCCGAGATAACACATTTGTTGCCTTTATCAATATCTCTAATCCCTGGAAGTTTTATTGTGATATCATGTTTTGCAAAAAAGTTGCAGGCCGCTAAACTTTTTTGAGCATAGGTCCATTTGACCTGGTCAGACTCCTTGCTTGATCTGAGGTCAAAAATTGGACACAAGGTGTAAACATAATCAAGCAGAAAACACACAAAGTCTCGTGGCTCTGCATTGGTTTGTTATCTCGCAGTCTTGAAAAAACCTAGAGGGGGGGGGGCTGTCAACCGCCCCTCCCAGTCGGGGTCGGGTTAATGATAGGATATTATTGGGAACAATGATAAGGTGTATCGTGTAATGGATGTCATTTTTTATGCGAGGGCATAGAGCCCCTTGCCTAATTTCAGTATGCACTGAGTATCAAGATGTAAGTAATCTCTATATGCAAATACGTTGGTGTCTAATGACAAAGTTCGCCAGAAGTTAACAACAAATAAAGCTCCTTACATTTGCGTTTAACATGAAGAAACAACAGTAAAGGAATATTTGTTTTCCCATTGTAACCTAACTGGAATTTTCATTTTCTTTTGTCATTTAATGATGTGTTCTCATTGCTGATAGACCGCTTTGTTCTTCTGATAAACATTGGCAATCAAAGTAATAATAAATAAAAAATACATTATATAAAAAAGCATGCATTGGTATGAATCAGGATTTTTGAATCGGTGCCCGACAACTTCGTAAATCCATTCGATTCCAATTCCCAATCCAAATGGCGATTCTGATTCGGATTCTGATGTACATTTGTTAAAAAGGGAATCGATTATGATTCTAATTCACAAACAGCGTTATTAAACCAGAATGGATTCTGATTCGATTCTGAATCGCTGACAAGTCTGCTAAGAACATGTATTGGTCATACTGCATCTAAATGTGACCCTGGCGGCTGCATGGACTGCAAAATGACAATACGTACCAAAAATCAGAGCTCGAATTATACAGGCAATAATTCCGTGCCCTAAGTAAGGGATGAACTCCTTAGTTTTGGGTTGGTTTCGCAAAAGCACTTATCATAGTATCTCACATGATAACGTCATTGTAATCACAAACATTTCGTAATGGTCGGTTTGCGCACAGACGCATCAAAATGCAAGTTTTGTCGGACGATATTTGCACTGGACCTTCGGGCCATAACGTGCATACGGCACAAGGCATGATAACCAGGGACAAAGCAAACCATGTTCAGATGATCGATTAAAAGGCTGCATGTATACACACGCAATAAAGGCATATGCCTCACCGCAATATGCATTTGCGGCAACCGTCAAGGCACGATTAAGGACCCCAGATTAAGGACATCGTAGGTTTCCCGTGTTGCCAGGCGAGAACGCGGCGAATGAGGCGACTCATCATTAACATCGCGTTCCGACCTTTGAAAAATTTCAATACCGTGGGGACGCTGTAGCTGCTTACACCGGAAATGGCTTCTCCCATGCGCACTTGTGTTTGACATCATTCCGGCTGAATCGATGCCAAAGCCCACTCCTGAGCCATGAGTCTGATTCGAAATGCCGAATCGATTCGGATTCCGACTCAACATCGGTTTTCCAAAGCTCAGTCGATTCCGAACCGACCCGAAATATAATGAGCCGATTCCGGAATAGGTTCCATTAAAATCATTTTCAAAAATGTTCTATGCTTACACACAGATATACTGGAAAAGCAGTAGTCATTATTTTCTGAACAGGCAAAGCATTAACTTAGATGTAAATATCACCATAATTTTGCAAACACCTCAACCATTCTCATACTCAATGGACTGCAAGTTTTAGTCAAAATTTACCATTGGAATCGATCCAGATTTCAATTCTGTAGACAGGTACGCTATGATTCCAGCACCAGTGGATACAAGCAGTCCTGATTCAAATTCTGGCCAAAAATCCATGCCGGAATCAATTTTGAGTCGCCTGGAATCGAGCACAAGTCTGCTTCCATGTCCTCGAAGTGCACGTAATGAATGCAGATACTGTCCAAAAGATGCCAATAAACTACGTAGTCATTCAGTCATCAAGCCCGCGCGTGACTTACTTGACCATGTATAGGATGCTGTTATCACTGTAGAGCCACACGTAGTGGTTTGGAATGGTCATCTCCTGGAAGGTGACCTGCTTGGCGTTCTTGAAGTAGGAGTCCGGATGCCAGATGTCCTTGAGCCAGTGCACAGGCAGCAGCCGGTAGGAGCCGGTCTGGTTTTGCAGTCGCTTGTTGAAGCGCAGCCGCTCGTCACGCCAGCTCTGAGCGAAGAAAATGTCCGCCGCGTACGTCTGTCAACACAGTGACAGCTGGTCAGATGATGTCTGTCAACAGTGACGGCCGGTTAGAGGACGTCCGTCAGCATTGGCGGCCAGTTAGAGGATGTGTGTCAAAAGTGACAGTTGGTCGAAGGATAACCGCCATTTCATTTGTCAGTAGTGACGGTTGGTCAGGAAATGTCAGTCACAGACGTCTGTCAACAGCACCAGCTAGGCAAGGGATGTCTGCCAACAGTGACGACTGATCAGAAGATGTCTGTTCTGTACGTCTGACAACAGAAACAATTGGCCAGGTGTCCCGCATCTGTCCTCAGCAAGGCTGACTCATCAGATGTTCAGTAAACGTCTTTGGACATGGTTTAAGGGGCATCACATGTCCACCAGATGCAGCTCCAGGGCATGGGCGAGGCATCGGTCCCGTTCCGTCGTTTTAAACACAATGATTGACTTTGCAATTTCCCCATGTTTCTCTGCCATGGCCAGAATTGAACACTACGTTACTACCACTACGTTACTACTACGCATACTCCGAAGAGCATGCAATGTCTATGTAACTATCCTATACTGGGACGCCTATGAAACAATGCGGCCGAAGCCCACGCAGTGGAGTTCAGATAGCAATCCTCCGCCGACCTAGCCACCGAGGAAGTATTTTTTTGTTGCGCAGCCACGAATGTTGTGAAATGGGGTGCAAGCTAGCCTAACAACAGACGACACAATGTTGGTTACGTGGTGTTCTCAACGAAACTCGAAATAACCCATAACTGTACAAGACATTTCCCATCGTAATTTCGAACCTAAGCTGTTTTGTAGCAGTGTATGGGTGGCCACCTAGCGGCAGATATCAGAGTTGGAGTGCTGCCGTCAGACAGAAATGTCATTCGTGACTCCGTCAATTCGTCAACGATATCGCCCAATAAAGAGCCCTTTTTGATTTTCTGACTCCACCGCGCTAGGGCGTGTGCCGGGCAGCTCGCAGACGGATCGGAAACACTTAGCAAACGTCGAAGTTCGTTTGACATCATGTTTCACCTGGAAGTAGGCCATGAATATCAGGCTGTGATCTGAACCACGCCGACATCTGCCATAGGTGAAGAAGTGTGCATCACGCCTTGTCGCCAGTGTGGTAGAAACGTTTTTCAAATATCGGTGCGCACGTTTTGATCCGTCGCGGGAAATCCAGCAGTATCCAAGCACAATACATCATTGGCTTCATCCGCACTGCAAGACATCAATAGACCGAAATCACATGACTAAGCTGCATTATGGTCCAATGATGGCTTGGGTCCACGGTATCATACAGCGACGTCTAAATGATCAATCACGGCTGATGATTTCCGGAAGTCATTGTGAGGATCTGGAAAAAGCTTGGGTAGTTTAGTGTAGTCATCATCATAGGCCTAATGTGAAAATATCTGAAAAGAAGGAGGTCTAAACCTCCCGGCCTCCAAAGACCTCCAGCCACGCCTTATGACTTAGGGAGTCCGAATGGAATTCGTCCATTCAGTATTCTGGAGGTAGCATCTCGCGACTAAACCACAACTGAATCGCGCTGACTGCTAAACTGCACTGAAACGCTCTAAATGCAGCTTTATTTTGCTCAGGAGAGGAGCCAGGTCAAATTTTTGGGAGGCACCTCAGACCATTTTTGGCACTGCTGAACGTAAAAGGAACATGGCTGCCAAAAATAGAGCTTGCAAGATTAAACGTAAAATTTTATAGGCAAACAACTGGGCAAGCATACAAAAACAAACTGATGATCTGTGATCACTTTATAAGGTCAGGTCATGGTCAGAAGTCAACATATGGTTCGATATGAATGTTTTTGGCGCTATTTTTTAAGTAAGAAATCCGGAATATATATGATAAGTAAAGTACTCTCTACTTGCGGTCCAAGTTTCAGATTAATATGCGACCAGGCCACGAAGCTACAGAAACAGCTACAAAAACATCAGCGCTCTATCTCCCGTCACCAAAAAGTTACAAGACTAAAGACTTGCAATGCCCGCGTGCGTACCCTATATCATGGCGGCCATAAACAGGAGTTTTAGAAGCATAGTCAATGCATATGATTGGAAACATTTTCAAACACTTTGAAATGATCCCCATGCCATACTGTGTGACTCTGGGGTCATTTGAGGTGATTTAATGCCAAAGGTCGTAAGCTGACCTAATGAACATCCGACCATGGCACTACCCGTTTTTCATGTCCCGCCTGTTTCTATTGCTATTCCCGTCTATTTCTGGCGCCGCCTATTTCAACATTATACAAACAGTTTAATTCGATTCGTAATTGTTGAGTATAGCATGACTCGTAAAAACTGATACATTGTTTTAACTTTGCTTCCAATTTAGTTTCGAGAGAAAAAATGTTTTCCCGATTTTTAACCCTTGTGAACGCCTATGAATTTGCTTGAAATTCCACACCTGCAGGTCAGTTGGAAAAGTCCCATCGACTAGCTCTCTAATTATATCAAGATCTGTCCATAAACTTTGTAGTTATAACAAGTAAAAAACAATATTTTCTGGCTTTTTGTCCCCTATACCCACCTCTCTCAAGATTTTGAAAACTTTGACGTACATGGTTTACGTCATGTAAAATCGAATGTCGTTTCGATTCCATCAGACCGGTAGTTCTCGAGACCCCAGGGAAGGGGGCGAGTAGCCCCCTTCTTCTCCCCACTAAACGGTAATGGAGCCTAGCGTTATGAGTACGGGAATAGTGTTAAGGCAATCAGAATGAATTCTGATATTTGTGGGGCTTTTCCAGGAATGAGGGAGGTGTGCACTGCCTCTTCACTTAGTATGACGCATTTCTAAACATGACCCCAGGAAAGAGAGAGAGAGAGAGGTGAGCCGATAGAGTTCACAAAGGAAGCAGAAATTCCATCTGACTTCTCGCTAATACAGAGCCGAGAGCTAAGCCAGCCGACCGCATCAGAACGGAGCTGAGTTGGCCAGGCGAGGGGCTAACAAATCAAACAGCTACAGCCCAGCTGTCAGCTTTACACGCCGCTTTCAGCTGGATAGACTGGCCGCCTGCCCACGGAAAGCAGAGCTTATTGCTCTGTCAGCGGCAGCTAACCAAAACCGCCTGCCGTCTGAGTATCGGCGGCGGTCGCGGGAGGCTGCATCAGACGAACTGACGCCAGATGGACGGCATGCTCTTCACCACAGGGGCGGCGGAAGCTATTTCGGGATGGGGGGGTGGCGAACCGTTCGCGGATCCAGCCACCCCATTCGGCGGAACCTGAAGTATCCTTAAATTCTGATTTCTCCTCGGATTTGGGTTACTTTATTTTGGGCCCAGACCAGACACGACAAGAAATAAATGTGACAAAATTACGATGATGATGGTTGAAGAATCATTAGACTCCCCACAGTATGTCACACAAAAATGCCGTTTTCCGGTACAAAATTTGTGGTTTCTAATAAGGTCTTATTAATTTATCTTAAGCTTTATACATAATCAAGACGTACGCAAAGATATTCGCTTCGTCTAATAGAGGTTATTTGGCCTGGCGCGCCGAAGGCGCGAAACCTACCGCCTCAACAGTATCGTTTCTGATTTAATACGCTGGAAGGACTGGTACTTTAGTGTGCAAGTGAACCTTCCAGATGACTTAATTGGGCTCTCATACATGTAAAACACAGCACAAATTCTTTGACAAAAAAGGAGGCTTCAAAAAGGTATCTTGAACATCAGTCAAAACGACCCAAGTCAGTGGCAAAGCGCGGATTTTTTTTTGGGGGGGAGGCGGGGTTCAAAGAGAGTGAGGGTCCCCAACACTGAAGGGGCCCCTTGAAAACTACGGGACATCCATGGCTAGAACACTAGGGGTGCGTGGTACTTGTTTTTCAGTGTCATTATTAGTGAGTGTGCTCGACACCAACAGCACAAAAGCATATGAGAATCCCATGTGTATGACTTCTGGTCCGCGCTGAGCGAGTTTTCGAACCGTGTCCTATTTTACCCACCGGTGCATCCCGCGTCTCAAAGACTGAAAATTGCAGAGGTGAATTATGCGATCAGCCTTATTCAAGTTACTTGTGTTTTACGGCGCTACGACCAAATCTGATTATGTTGTCAAGGGATTTGTCCAGAATATTATACACAATCCCCGGGCCTGACCCACAGGTAGATATGCTTCAAGAGTACATAACAGAGATGCCAGCGATTAGTAAATGCGAACAATTATGTCAGTACAGAAAACGCGCATAAATAACGACCAGTGGAAAATTCCCTCATACTTGGTTTACCAAACTTTGATGAGACATCGGTAAAATGCTTTTTTACAGTGTAGAAAACATTAATGTGTTTTAAAATGCTAAAATGTTAAAATATTAAGAATGTTATGAGCTTGAAAACTATGTCCTCTTTCTCATAGACATTTCCAGCCCGGGACGTTCGCTTCCCCAAACCCAGTTTGTGGTGTGAAGTGTCGGCATAGCTGCTGACTCCCCGCGCCGTGGGGATAACTAGTGGAGCTGCAGGACAAGGTGGCGGCGCAGCGTACCGGTATTACGACGACATCCATGGCGTGGCTGTATCGTTCCACGGCAAGTAGCTGGGGGTGCGGCAGGTGTACTATCATACTGTTCAAGTTTCGAAGACTTGTCGTGTAGGTGCGACTGCAGTCAGACACAAGTGCCCTGCTCTCATAGAAAACTTTTCCTTGCGAACATTTATATTTACACCTACCTCTACGAACGTTCAAAATATCTTTGTATCTATTTGTGTTATTAGTTGAGACTTTGGCTGGTTGAGAATTGAGAACTTCTGAGGCTGGGATGGTCCGACCACCACTGCCCTTGCTGAGGTTACGTCCCTGGGACCCCTTCCCGACACGCCAACACTATCCCATGGCAGGAGCGTCCTTCATGCCGGGGGGAGGGGCACTTTCCCGGTTAACAAGAGCCACGGTACCTGCTAGAGCGGTCTTTGTCCGGGGACTGGGGGTCCTTTGCGGAGGAGTAGGTTTACCTTTTCCGGACAGGGGAACCCGTTTAGGCAAATGCCAGCGGTCCCTCCATATACCACAGAAATTTCAAGGGGGGGGGCTCTGGGATCCCCAGGGACTCCTTGGCTACACTACTGCTTCCAGTACTTGTGCATAGGGAGGCATACGGGTACATACAGTCACTAACGAAGCCATATTGTTCTGGTTCTGTGCTGGTCCGGAGTTTGCATTTGAAATCGGAGGGTGCTTCAAACCCAGCACCATCGAACAATTCCATTTTCAGCCATAAACAAAATGAGCTAGTTCGGATCGCCATGAGGAAAAACACACAAAACGCGACAGGTAAGTTCTTTACTCGTTCCCGTAGGAATCAACCTCAGAGAAACAAATTGAGAAACCGCATGATGCAGTGACTAGTCCCTATTCGAAGACTCGACTGCCAGAAACTTATACGTGCACGCGACCATCTTTGCGAGGGCAGAAATACACGTCTGCCCCTTATGTCTTTAGATGGGGAGGACACTTCACCCCCGTTGCCCTCCCCCCGTTTTCGCCGCCACTGTTTCACCACGACCCGACGGAGGGCGGCGGGCTCAACATGATCGCCCATTGGATCCGTAGCGTGCTTGCATGACCGGTGCAGCTCAGCCCGCAGACGCCAGCATCTCACAGCTGACTGATCACAGCGGCGACTGATCCGCAGTCATAAGGCGCATCGGGCCTCTGGCGACGCGTCTAAATGGCCCTGGGAGTGGGCTAGCCTATCACAGTTCTCAGCGGCAGGAGCTTGCTTAGGTTAGGTGAGCAAAACGCGCCCCTCACCTTGCCTTCGCAAGCCTCAAAGCAACAGAGATACTTCTTCCCTGGGCCTGGGCTAGCAATGTTCATGTCAGGGCGGGTATTTCTTGTTGGAAGAGATAAATCGCCGTCAGATATTAAGGCTGATTAGTCGTCCGATCCTGAACTGTTCACAGTTGCCTCGTGACGCGTAATAAGAGGTTCAGCAGCAGCGGCGCGACGTCGTGCGAACCGCCGTCAGTGCGGAAGCACATGATAACATTTCACGAGGCAATGTCGGGCTTTGTCTGTAACAGCCGGAAGGTAACGTTGGATAACAGACAGACGTTTTCGGTACGAAAAAATTAAGATTTGGCGAAACAGCTGTGAGACGGGCTAGATATGCCACAGATATAAAGCAAGCACTACGGACAACACGCAGGATGATTAAAAGCATGTTTTGATTGATCGAGATTCATGCAACTCGAAAGCCAGTAGAAATCAAGTTGTGCTTACCATGGAACTCTCGTCAATGGAGTCCAGGCTCATGATGGTCAAATGGAAGTATACGTGGGTGGGTTTACCTGAAAGGCATCATGCGGTTAGATATCTTGAGAAAATCGCAAGAAATTGCGAAGAACACCGAACGACGTATTACCGAGACGATGCAACAGATGATGATCAGGTGATATTCAGAAATGAACTTGAAAAACTGTGGAGCCATTGCCTTATTAGCCTGTGAGTATATGAAGAATAAAGGACACAGAGGAACACGCATTCTAAAAACCGTCATTTGCGCGCAAGGTAAGGTAAAAAAGGCATTACACATCAGGCACAAAGGGGGTTCATAGCCCTGCCTCAAGGAGCCGGCGTGCCCTGCGATTGATCCGCAGTCGCCCTCACGGAGCGACTCCCAGAACAGTGACGCCACAGCGATACCGACTGCCGAGGGTGTTGGCAACCACCAGACATCTATTGACATCACCGAGTCACATTGATTCCATGTTGTGCATAGGCGAAAAACCAAACGCCCATTGCAATGAGGAGAAATTGACTATTGTTTCATTACCAAGTGCCACATGGTACGTGGTAATATGGTGTGCCATGTTACCATGGCATACAGCATACCATCATATGGTATGCTATATGCCACATGGTACAGTTATAGCACGTTATCATGCTTATGAGGAACATTTTCAACAGTCGCATCAGCGAACCCTTTCTCTTAGGTTCATTTCGCTTTTACGTTCCTGTACGGACCATCCGCAAGTCAGCTGTGTTTCATAAGCCATTCGCCCGCGTCAACACCATATTGCATAACTTTTTAATTCTTGCTCCGCAGCATGTCAACACGTTTTCAAATGCTGTGCCTGAGGCAGATGTGTTTTTGAACTTGCATTGTGTTTTAACAAGATATGCTTTATCGCCCTTTAAAGCCAGGCTTGTTGTCATGGTCACGCAACAATCCTGGCTGAACGGAGCTTTAACTACAGATTTCACAACAATGGCTAATGTGCATTTTTTAATGATTTCCACCTCGCCTATAACTAAACATAACCATTGGCAATATGTGTTAACCCGCGCCCGACTGGCAGTCGGCGCCAATCACGCCCGACTGGATGGGTGGGGGATTGACCGCCCGCCCTCTAACTTACGAACGGTTGGTCGCGCAAAAAATAAGCGCACTGTTGGAAAGCTCGTGACAAGTAGAGCTGAAAACTGGTCTCATTTTCGGTTTTGGACCGTATGTAAGCCATTTACGTCCTATATTTGTTTTCTCGCAACCGACTGCATAAAACCGAAAAGCGGCCTGGATCTTAAGGGTTGTGTTTAATAAAGTCTAGGTTAAGGCACCAACGAACAGACAGAAGTCGGCAGATGCCGATACACATGTAATTTCTATGATCTGTTACTTATTTACGTCGAAACGTTGAGTTAAAGACACGGAGATTTTCGCGCTTACTGGCGGCGGACGCCGTAGCCGAACGCGAATGAAGTTAAAGAGAGCTAATTTTAATGTTTTTTTGTGTTTACGGTATAAGCCTTTCCATGTGATATCTATTGATCATTGTGGTTCTTGTGATTTCTCGTGCTTAAATTTTGGAAAAATTCATTAGTCATTAGTTACCAGTCTACACAACTGGCGGAACTTTATTCGTAAGAGTATGTGTATTCCCCAAATATGCAATCTTTGAAACTTTTTGAGCCTCTTGCTATTACTTGCAACTGTGAGAACCAGTTCTGTCATTTTCTGCCCTTTCTGAATAATTCATCGCTGACTTTGACGGCGGTGTATTTTAACTCATAATAGTTTTTCTAATAATAGTTCTTCGTGGCCTGACCTCATGTCAATGGCAGAAAGTCACTGATACTTCGTCCATTGATGGTAACTGAATGTCTACATCATCCCGCACTAAAAATGTTGTAAAAAATTCCGCCAGTTTCCGAAAACACAATGACATGTCTTGAACTTAGGTCAATGACCCCAGAAAAAGCAAAAATCTGAGATAGCAGATTTATTGCATCTGTTAGGATCTCCAATCCCTGAAAGTTTCATTGCGATATCATGTTTCCCGAAGAAGTCAAGGAGCGCTAATTTTTTTACATGCGTCAACCTGACCTTACCTAGGTCAGACAAGTGACTTGATCTGAGGTCAGAACTTTGACAAAGGGCGCAAAAATGATGAAGCAAAAGTTTCGTGTCATTGCATTCGTTCGTTCTCTTGCAGTCTTGTAAAAACATCCGTAGGGGAGTGGTCAGTCAGTTGCTCCCCCCCCCAGTCGGGGAGGGGTGACGGGTTGAATAAATCAATATATTAAATATGACTGTTTGGCCAAGGCCATTTTTACTCCTCAAAAAATGTTACACTGATAGGTGTACGTACAGTTCGTTAACGAATATCCCAGTGACTATGCCTCCCGCAGCACTCAATTAATTATCTCTTTGGTTAGCTGGTATCAGTAGCACAAACTGCTGGTGAGGTGTTGCTGGTGCCTTAAAACTACCGGGAATGACGCGAGGCCATTATTCGCATGCCTGAGGTAACGAAGGATGGATGACGTTAAAACGCCATCCAGTTCCGATGATTGAAAATAAGGGACTGAAAAGACATAGATGGTTTCAGTGCTGCGAATACTAGCAAATGCTCATGCGATGCAAACAAGGGAACAATAGTGTCATATTCGGCCATTCGCGGGACTATATTTCACGTCGACCATAGCATGGAGGCAGTACTCGAAAGTAAAGGACTGCGGAGACAAAGATTATCCGTATTCACAAACGCAGCCAGTGACAACGGCCGCTCAGCCGTCTCCGTCCAGATTTACACGGACAGATCCCGTTCCGAGTCGAACTGTTGCCGTTGTTCTCGACGAACGCCGCGGAAGATCAGACATAGCGCGCCGCGCGCCGCACGCCGTTAGGCTGCGTCACATGGCGCCCTGCTGCGCCCCGTCCGCCGTCTGACTCACGAGCCAATCACGAGGCCAGCGGGGAGGGGAGGGGAAGGGGGCGGGGGCAGCATGACGCGACCAGCGGCTGCCGCCGATAGTCATGCAGAGGCCAGAAGTCCCGTCATAGTCCCGCGCGCCAGCCGGGACAACGCGAAGATAAACGGGCTTTGTGGTCGACCGGTGCTCTGGTCCCGAACCGGCCGCCGCGTGGTGAATGACCGGAGTGTTGCGGAACCTCTCGGGGTTCGGGATCCGGACCGCCGGGCTGTCATGATGGTCTGTAACAGACGCCTCGCGGCATGTTTAAGACGATCATGTTCTGAAAAATAAACCGCAAAACCTTACGGCTTCAGTGTTGCTGATTTGTTTTAAAATCATTACGTCCATATAAACATTAAAAAGGGGAAAACGATGAAATTCTAAATCTCTAGCATGCATTGTCCAACGTGGCCCTACGTATCCATCAGGGCTTTATCACGACAGGTGCAGCGCGCGATGAGGAACCCGTGGCCTCAAGAGAAGACATGCAAATTGACACCACTTACGGGCATGACTGGAGATTTCCGGAAATTACTGGGGAGGGGAGGGGTCCACTTAGGATTTCAGACCGTTAGGATTTCAGACCGTTTCTTTGCAGTCGGATCCTTTTCCCTTCTTCCATCCCCGATATCGACATCCATAATTACGAGGATTAAAGAAGCCAAAGAGAAAAGGAAGTAAGTAAAGAGAACAGCAAGTCGAAACACCCGGCGCTTCGTCACGAAACGGACAAAACAACCAGCCGGTTTTGTCCAGTCGGACAAAACAATCAGCCGGCGTAGAACGACCAACAAGGACGCTGATCCAAGTTTGCATCACCTGGATGAACAAGCACATGAATGACACGAGGTAGCGTCATCTCTCCGCTGCCGAGCGAGGCCGCGCTCACGTTAATTTTAGTAGCCTTACGTAAGATTTCATGCACTGGAGAACGCCAGACTGCAACTGCGCAGCAAACAACAGGCGTCCGGCCTCGGGTCAGGCGCCGTTTCGGTTCAGTCGTTCAGTTGCATTCGAGGGGCCGATCGGCTCGAAACCTGCCGGGGCCCTTCCCTCCTGCAGTCGAAGGGGCTGCTCGGCGCGGGGCCAGTATTGATCGTCGGCGTCCGGCGACCGGCGGCGGCCTGCAACACGTCACGGCGTGCTCGCTGCAGGGGTTTTCCCGGTCGTCCCCGGCGGCCGTAGCGCTGGCACGGAGCGCCGCGTGCAGCCGGCCGGCCGGCTCAGTCTGGCTGCGGAGCGATAACGCGCTGGGGCTGCTCGCTGTAGGCCTAGTCTGCCGTCAGGCGCGGCCAGGCACGGCGTGTCGTGGTGACAGCTCCCGCCGGTCCCAGTGGTGCGCGCGGTGCAGTGGCGCCGGTCTGTGTCGGTCTCAGTCTCCGGGGAGGTCAGCTGCTGTCAAACGCTGCGGCCCAGTCGCGCGCGGGTCTACTGGTGTCAGTCTCTGCCGACTTCAGTCGTGCGCTGGGTGTACTGCTGTCGGTTTTCGCCGGCCCGACTGAAAGAAGCTCCGCTGCCAGTCAGCGTCAGGCGCCAGTGCCCCAGGCCAGCCATGTTGTCTGGCGTGCGGTTCACGGCCATTTGCCTGCTCGTGTTGCGGGCCGCAAACGCCGCACGCGGTGGGTCTGATGACGTGGCCGGCAATAACACGTGGATCAAGGTGCACACAAACGACAACGTGCAGCCAGGAGGCCAATATCGGAACCGCACCAACGCCTTGAACCTGTTCGTGTACGCATCTCGGTTTAACTACACCAAGGCTATGCAGGCTATCAAGGTCGAGTTCAGGGGCAACCTCGACACGCCGACGCCGTCGCCAGAGCAGCCTCTGGTGATCAGCGTTCGCAATGTCGCTGGTGGCCATACCTTCACGGTTCCGTACGTCATCTACGACCGAGACGGCTCGCCACTGGCCACGGAGGACCACGCCACGCGCTTCCTCTGCCCTGGCGAGATCGGCAGCACCGAGTACGCCATCGCCACCGTGGGCACGGGCTATCGGAACCCGCACAATCCCGCCGACTCGTACCTGTTCCAGGTGCAGTTCGAGGTCGTGGGCCACTGGACTCTGAACCTGGGCGCCCCGGAGAAGCTGGTGGCGGACCCGACCGACCCGGCCGTCTTCTCTTTCTCGTGGCCGGAGGCTGGCGGCCTCGACCACGTGCTGGTCAGCGTCGACTCGGTCAGCGCGCCGGGTATATGCGCCACGGTGGCCCTCCAGGAGCGCATCTGCCCGCTGGCGCTGACGCCGGCCGAGGTGAGCGTTGGGGCCCGCTTCTTCACGGTGACGAGAGCCGGCGCGCTTGTCGTGCGCCGCGCCCTCTACCCAGACGGCTTCTTCGTCATCGCGCTGCCCGGCGTCAACGACGTGGCGTGCGACCCGGCGGCGCCGGCCGTGGCCAATGCGACCCGCAAGAAGACCGTGAAGGTGACGGTGACGGCTCACGCCTCCCGGATGGCATACGTGGCTGTGCCGGCCGTGCTGGCGCTGCTGCTACTGGCGGCCGGATTCGGCGTGACGCGGCTTGTGCGCCACAACGTGCGGCGGCCGCGGCTGGAGTTCGCCGCGTCGCCGACGCCGCGGGAACGCAGCGCCTCGCTCAGCTCGCTCGGCCTGGCGCAGGACGACGACCTGGACCCGGAGACGGCGACGGAGCCGGCGCCGGACGCCCAGCCAGACAAGGCGGCCGGCCTCAGCCCGCTCAGCCTCCTGGCCGGCGGCGCGCTGCTGCTGCTGGCGCTCGGCGGCGACGCCGTGCTGGCCGGCCTGCGCGGCGAGCGCGACTCCGGCGACCACGACCTCTGCTACCGCAACGAGCTCTGCAGCCACGCGGTGGGCGCGCTACGCGGCGCGAACCACGTGATAGCGCGCGTGCCGTACGTTGGCGCAGGGTTTGGCCTGCTGCTGGCGGCGCGCGCCCAGCGGGCCGTGTACCGTGCCGTGACGCTGGACGGCGTCGTGCACGTGGGCGTGGCGCACGACTTTGACCTGGTGGACGGCGTCGGCCTGGCGCTGGTACTGCAGGGCCTGCTCAGCGGCCTGTACGCCGCCTGCCCGAGCCCGCGCGCCGGCCACCTGGACGTGGCGTTCGTCTACTTCGCCGTGGTGGCACTCGGCTGCAAGCTGTTCCAGACGCGGCGCGGCCTGACCGCCGTCGGCCACTACACGCCGCTGGTGGCCACGGCCGCCCTCCTGTTGGCCGACACCGCCAAACGGCTGGCCGGCAACGCCTGGTACGTGTGGCTGGTGGTCGCCGTGGCGCATGTGGCGGTCGCTTTCGCTGTCGCCGCGCAGCTGTACGTGTTCGGCACGCTGACCGCCTGCCCAGGGTCGCCGGCGCTCCTCTGGCAGCGCGCCTACCTGGCCGTCGAGTCGCCAAACTACCGAATGAACCGCGCCACGTTCGCCACCGCGCTGGCGGCGAACGTGGCGCTGGCCGTGGCCGGCGCCGCCTCGCAGTTCAGCGACTTCAACTACTACGTGATGATCGTCCTGGAGGTGCACGTCGTCTTTTACCTGACGTACTACCTGCTGATGAAACAGGTGAAGGCCGCGGAGGAGGCCGGCCGCCCGTCACTGGCCATGCTAACTGGCGGCGCGCTGCTGCTGCTCGCCGCCGTCGTCGTCCTCTGCGGCTATGCCACGTTCAGCACAGAGCTGTCGCCGGCTAGCTCACGTCTGCTGAACCGCGCCTGTCTGGGGCCCAGCGTGCTGGACGTGCACGACGTGTGGCACCAGCTGGCGGCGGTGGCGCTGTTCCTGCTGTCGGCCGGGCTGCTGTTGTTGGACGACGATCTCTTGCCGACTCCGAGGCACGATATCTTGAGGTTTTAGGCCAACGGCAGAAAAGTTGGTCGCGGAGACAAGGACCCAGTGAGGATTTGCTCCAGCGGAAGTGCGGGACGACGCAGTGAATGCTGCGTGCACGGACCAGATGTTTGTTATAATTCGGGCGGGATGCGCTTCAGAGCTATGAAGGATGTTTGCTTTCGTAAATGTCGAATCACTGAGAACAAGAGCAGTTAGAAGATATCTGCACTGTTTTCGCATGGTTTGCTGATTACGCTGATGTTGAACGAAACGTGTCATTTTGGGTCATACATTATGAAGGCAATAGTCATGCTCTCGTCTGTCTGGTACTGAATGGATTTCTAAACATCGGGTTCATTTAATCGAGTGACATATCCTATGATACCGGCTTCTGAATACAAGTTCTAATGCTCACCATGCGCTTTTGGATTGAGGCTCGTCAAATAAATGACTAATCAGAAGTGTTTATCCGTTTCGTGGAACGTTCGCATCGCACGAGTCGGCATGTGCCGTGCTCTGCTCGACATCGTGCAGTGCACGCAGAAGTGCAGTACAGTTCTCTTGAAATCTGGACGTTTCGTAACCCTTGTTGTTTCGCAAACCAACGTTTCGAATACATTGGAAACATTCGTACTGCGAGAGAGAGAGAGAGAGAGAGAGAGAGAGAGAGAGAGAGAGAAAGAAATGCCACCAAATGAGTGTTTTGAGGCCAAGCTGATTTTGCAACGAACACTTTTCACTGACACCACAGTTAGATAGACGATGGGCGGTATCACATCTGGGGCCGATACTCGGCAGACCCTCAGCCCTGCTCGTTGCCGTTTTCGGACGACTCCGGCGCAGATGTGTTCACCGTCACTTGCTATCCCGGTGACGTGAGAGGCGCCGGCTCTCACTGCGAGAAGTCACGTCGCAGCGTTCCCGTTTGCGACTGGAGAGGGTTTATCGGCCCCGTATACCTGATGCCATCGAACATGGCAGTGGTCAACAAAGTGTCCACTTGCCCACGGGCGCGGGAGACTCCTGTCTACGTATGGCCGTAATGAAAAGAGACCAAAAGGCTTCAAACCTTAATGTTCTGTGAACTATTTCGTTCCATGAAATGGCTGTTGAAATGAAATGACAGGGATTGCAACTCTGAGCAGTTGAAATAGGATTTAATGGCGTAGTTTTTCTTCAATAGTTCTGTAGGGAGACAGTCTGTAGGCGATTTGTGGGCCCACTTCGAGTCTCCTGGTTTTTACGAGGGGTCGATTTGGCCCATTTTTTAAAATAAGTTCCTCACCCTTTGCGCTGTCTCATCGACGCGAAAAACTTGACCGTTCACGGGTGAGATAAATCAGTTCATACAAACTTTATATGACGCCACGTAAGCCTTAAATAAACCATGACATATAAGTTCTTGCGTGTTTGAACAATTATTTGTTTTAAACTCTTTTTGCAAACAATTATATGTGCGTTTCTAATTAATATGATATGTAACGTTAAAGATGTAGTGAATTAATAGTTATCAATGTCATCAAAATAATCCTGGCAAGCTTTGTCTTTGCCTAAGTGGCGCAGCACTGCCTTGAAATGCGTCTTGTTTGCGTGGGGCATTGGCGATCGGTAGCCTTGGCTTTGTTGTGCATGTGGGTGTTGAGCAGCAGAGGCCGCCAAAAATTTGGTCTCATTTGTGTATAACATTTTGCAGTCATGATCGTTCGTCCGTTGTATCCCGCCGCAAGGTGTTGTGCGGATACAATTGGCTGTACAATCGGTAGCGAGCATAACAATCTTAAAGGGCACAGGAAGGCAAAGCATGTCGGCAATCCTTTAGAAGCGCACGCCATAAACCAAGCACACTGCATGACACAAACGGCGCGGAAAGGAACGTCAGCTGTTCGGAAACAACAACATTATGCACTGGAGCTCCAGGTCGTAGATCACCTACTATTCGCTCTTGTTTTACACAGTAGGTTAGGTTAGGTTAGGTTAGGTTACGTTACGTTAGGTTAGGTTACGTTAGGTAAGGTAAGGTTAGGTTAGGTTAGGTTAGCGAATGGTAGGTGATCCACGACCCGGAGCTCCAGTGCATAATGTTGTTGTTTCCCGCAACAGCTGACGTCTCCTTTTGCCACGCGCGCCGTATATGTGTCATCAAGTGTGCTTGGTTTATGGCGCACGCTTCTAAAGGATGACCAAGCATGTCTATCTGCCTGTTAGGCTGAAAAACTTAAGCTTTGGCGCCGGAGGTAAGTGTGAGTCTTGGTGGACAGGTGAGTACTTACCTTAGCTGAGGTATGTCGACAGGGCATACTTTAAAGTAGAGGCCTGCCTGTAAATCTACATGAGGTTGGAGAACAGGACAAATTCCAGATGTTCCTTGATTCCAAACACTTGGTTTTTCATGACTGGGAGGAAATTTAACCAGGACTGATCCGCCTCCTGTGGCTAAAATCTTTATTCATCAGCATTGACCACACACTTAAATTAAGAAAGAGACACTTAGATTAAGTGTGATGTTATAATCTTCAGGAGACACACCGGGCCAAATGCATTTTGTGGGAGACTGACACGACCTTTTTGACCTCTGAACAGCGGTGTCGAGCGCATTCCACCACAGATCGACCGGGGCTCAGAACCCTCTTTCCTCAGGTTTTGTTGTAATCTTGGAAAGGGAGCTATTTGGCCATCTGAATCTGTGCAGTTTTCAGATCGATCCGATTTGTGTATGTTTTTTTTTTGGTTATAGCCTCGGACATTTTTCAGATATCACGACAGATTTAACGTATTTCATACAATAACACAAACAGTTTATTATTAATGCATATTATTGGACTGATAATGGGTCAACAATTTCCTTTCATACTCGTGTTTTTTATTTCTCCAGAATTTTGACCTCCCAAATTCGCGGCCTCAGGTCACATGACCTAATTCGGCACGAGAACAATGAAACGTTTAACTTTTTTACGCCAGAATGGTCCTTGTTGAGCTTTCTTTAACATGCAAAAATAATATAGATGCAGCTTCTATATGAACGACTTTAATTGCAATGGAATGGTCAGAGATCTGCCCTCAGAACGAAACTGTGCGTTTGGAAGGAATTGTCTCAGTGTAACTCTCAGTTCAGTCCATGCAGTCTTTGGGTTTAAGATGACTAAGAAGCGGAATAATCCACTGAGAAATCCACATTTGAGGGGAGGTTAGGTTGCCGGGCTCTCGGCTCGGCCCCTCCAATTATTAACAGAAATCGACATCCCTGATCCATTAGACGCATCGACTGCGAGTCCAGGAATCCACAACATGGATGCCTGTAGTAAATCAAACGTGTCGTTGACGTCTTGATAAAACCAGACCATGTTTATTCTCGCTTTTTTATTTTGCCCCTCTTTCCTTGCATCCACCTCTGCCAATGCATGTATAACTGCATTTCGTACCTACGCTGCCAATCAATATCATACTAGTGACGGTACAATTGATACAAGTTGATCGCAGTCTAAACCTCCGTAGTTTTTGTTCCTGAGTCCGACCTTCATCCTTATTTATGACCCCTCGACAGACTATTTCTTTTGAATCAGTTTTATGACACGTAAAAGCGTTTATGTGTCGAGCCATACATTTTTTTAGCATCAGGAACCATTTAACCACGGCGACCTCCGCCTATGGTGTCACCTGCTTCTGCCCTTGCCAGTTTCCAGACGTTTATAATATACGAATTATTAAAACGTGTCACCACATCAACATTCCAAACACTACCCCAATGACATTTGAAAGACGACTTGGATGACGAATTATTATAAACGTGTTGCACTCACATCATATCACTGCCAAAAATTTTGAGCGACTTTCACCTTGCCGCAAATCAATTGAAATTCTGCAATATTTGGAGTTCCCGCCGGCGCTACGTTTTTGCGCGCGAGCGCTCGCTTAGAACGCCATGCTCTGGCTGTTGTGCCCAGATTTTGGGCTTAGCTGCCAGGAGGTCGTCGCCGTGACTTATGCCATCAGTACCTGACCTACAGTGGCCGACGGAGTAGGAGAACGATGATAACTCATTTCTCAGGCGCAGACCGCGCGGAACGGGCAGTACATTATCAACGCAGCTGCATCAAGAGAGGTCGTACTAGGACTGGAAATCGATAAAGGTTTTAATTTGTATCGGTAAGCTGTAGAATTTCACCTTATCCATCGATTATCGGGTAAATTTTTCCGTGAGGCTGAGTTTATTACTCATTTTACACGATACCTCAACCCTCGCCCGTATAGGGCCTTCTGCATAACGCGAACGTATGACGGAGGCTGGAAACGACCTCTTCGGGCCATTTCCACACCGTGCACCCTAGAACGTCGCGGGAAAAAACAGGGTTTTGCGTGTGACGAAATCTCGCGTCTAGTATCTCTTTTTAAGGTCTCGGGTCAACGGATGACCTTCCAGGTCGGGTCAGATGTAAAAAATTGTCTAAAATGGTACTTTTCGAGTTCAAGCGCAAATGAACGCCAAAAAATAAATGGTGATAAAACGAAACGGACATCATAATGTTCGTCAATCAATCATGAGTCTGTCTGTGCATCACATGATTGTATTTTACCCATGGCGATCCAGGTCATTCCAGGTAAATCCTCGTCATGTGGGGTCGTCAGCTTAACCTGTCCCCGACTGGGGAGGGGAGTTAACTGACCCCCCTGAGGTTTTTCTGAGATTGCGAGAGAACCAACAAACACAGAGTCCCGAAGCTTTGTGTACCTTTTGCTTCATCAATTCTACATCTCGTGTCAAAATTTTGATCTCAGGTTAGGCCAGGTGCCTTACCTAGGTCAGGTCAAACAGACCTATGTTAAAAAAAGTTTAGCGCCCTCTAACTTTTTTGCAAGACAAGATATCTCAATAATACTTTCAGGGAAAAGTGATCGTGATAGATGCAACAAATCTGCTATCTCAGATTTTTCGGAGTTTTCCGGGTCATTGACCTAAGGTCAAGCCCATTTTTAAGACATGTCGTCGTTTTTTTCGGAAATCGACGGAATATTTCATAACATTTTTAGTGTGGGGTCAGGCAGACATCTAGTTGTCGTCATTGGGCAAAGTATCAATGACTTCCAGCCATTGACCTGAGGTCAGGTCACGAATAACTGCAGTGAGTCGAAATGCGCCACCGTCAAAATCGACGATGAATTACTCAGAATGGGTAGAAAATGGCAGAACTAGCTTGCACAGACGTAAGTAATAGCAGGAACCTCAAAAAGTTTGAAAAAATTGCATATTTTGGAAATAAACGGGCTCTTGCGAATAAAGCTACGCCAATTGTGTAGATTGGTAATTTTTCTAAAATTTAAACATGAAAAACCATCATAAGAACCACTGAGATCAATCAAAACTTACACAGATAGGCTTTTCTCGCGAAAATAAAGGAATGCTAAATTTAGTTCCCGTCAATTTGGTACCGCATACGGCAACGGCGCACACCGACAACTGGCGGGAGAATTGCTGTGTCTTTAACTCAACGTTTCGGCGTATATATTGAACAAATCTGGGGAAATTAGACGTGTAACGGCATCCGCGGACCTTTACTTGTGCGCTGGTGCCTTTACCTAGGCGTTGTTAGTCACGGCCCTTGAGATTCAGGCCATTTCTCGGTCTCATGCAATCGGCTATGAGAAAACATATATGGGACGTAAATTGCTTACATATTATCTAAAACTAAAAATGAGACCAGTTTCGAGCTCTACTCGTTACAAACTTTCCAACGGTATGCTTATTTTTATCGTGTGACCAACCGTTCGTGAGTTGGAGGGGGCAGCCAACTGCCCCCCCCCCCCAGTCGCCGATGTTCGAAACGGACCGATGGTCGTGCGCGAGTTAAATGCGTTCTCGGAGCTGCAGAAGCAGTGTTGTATATGTTAAAATGTAGCATCTCAGCTAACAAGCACTATTGTCGAATAACATATGAAGATCATCCTAGGTCATCCAAGGTCACCGTAGGTGATCCAAGGTTATCTAAAGGCAATGAACTGGAATGGCCTCGGATTAGCTAAAAATCGTAACTTGGATGTTTTAAAACCGTTTTTCGAGTTCATATCCAACACAAAATCTAATTTTAGACATGCCGTGGTACTGCAGACTCATCACTCCGCGGACGACGCCGCTCCGCCCGTCAGAGCAAAAGTTAGGCGTTCGCGGCATTGCCCCCTCTTGGTAAAATAAAAGATAAACTGTACCAAATTTATACCATTGGTTTCCTTATATCACAAACAGTCCGAATATAAAGGCAGTGTTACATTATCTATTTCCTGTCGCATTACCAAAAATAAAAAGTAACGTGTTTCCCGCCGCAGCTCATGACCTCAGTTTATTCCCTTGATAATCTCAGTAATGAGGATAAGCCTATTGAGTCTACATATAGTCTGAAGGAACATACAATTTTGAGTTGATTGGTGTATATTTTATTGTACTTGTGCACTCCAACCGTCCTACAGGGAGACAAAAATGAGACCGTTGTAAACCGTCCGCGTCGGCACTCGGAAACGGTTGACATGAATTCCGTCATGACGCCATAGCTCGTTACCACGGCGCCGTAGAAGAAACAAATTTCACCGTAAGATGCGGCAAGAATGCCCCAGAAGGTTCACCAAGTTTTAGATGGATCAAACCAACCGTTCGGAAGTTGTCCCCGGAAAACCTCAGGGGGTCGTATGAATCCCCTGTACGGGCGAGGGTTAATGGGTGGAGATGATGGGAAAAGGTAGGGCGGGCATACGTGGATAACTTATTAACCCATAATTGCGTCCTTTCAATCACCCGGATCAGAAAACACATCCGACGCATTCTAATGTTATTCTAAGGAAGAAAGGGTATGAGGTGCATGGTATATTTGAAGTGAGCTTTCAAGAAACGCTTGCACGGTTTTTTCAAACTTCGTTATTACTGACGCTCGGTCAATAATGACAGCAGCTTTTTCGCTACCCATGGACAGTCTGAATTCCAACAAAAGACCTGACGACTCCCGCAGCTGTTTTGGCATCCATGCTTCCCGGGATTATTACCATACCCAAGTTCCGCTGTTGGTTTTGTTCGTGAACATGAATGTTCATGTATCGTCTGTTCGTCTGACTAGTGTACTCATCAATGACCAAGGAAATTCGCTTACCGGTCCTCATCTTCTCTTTCAACTCCCTAGAAGCATCTTCCTTTACTTTAGCAGCATATTTCAGCACAAACTGGGTCGTAGTTTCATGGTCCTTAGCCATGACGAAACCTCGGTATGCTATGGCAGACAGAATAAAAGACCGTTTTGTGACAGCGTTGAAACCAAAGCCGTCTAAAGCCACGAGCTGCGTTTTATATATTTCTTATATGTAAAAGATTATATACTTGTTATATATATGCACTGCATATATAATTTTCCCCGACGTTTCTCCCCTTAAAAATGCATCTGTCTTTGGCTAGATGCTGTTTGTCTTCGGTTTCTTGGAACTTGGCCCGTCTGTGTCCGTAACACCGATCTGAACCCTATGTTTGCTCTGCTGATAATGAAGAAGTCCTGCAGTAACGTTTGCGCGCTTGATAATTATCTTGCATGTTTCGGTCAGAGATACAGACACATACGGCCAAGCGCTAAGAAAACGAAGACAAGTAGCAGCCAGTCAAAGATAGAAACATTCTTAAGGAAAGGAAACTCGGAAACAAATGCTCGCAAAACTCGCGGCATTAGACGGTTTTGGTTTCAACGCTGTCACAAAAAGTTCTTTTATTCGGTCTGCCGTAATAGACCGAGGTTTCGCCATGTTTAAGAATCATAGAAATGTTACCCAGTTTGTGCTGAAATATGCTGCTGAAGTCAAGGAAGGTGTTACCAAGGAGCTGAAAGAGAAGCTGAGGAGCGGATAGCGGTTTTCCTTGGCGGTTGATGAGTACACTAGTCAGAGGAACAGACGACATATGAGCATTCGTGTTCACGAACAAAGCCAAGAATGGAACTTGGGCAGAAATCGTGAAAACAATAGAACTCGGTTATGGTGGAAATCGTGGGCAGCACGGATGCCAGAACAGCTGTGGAAGTCGTGAAGATTTCTGTTGGAGTTCATATTGCCCATAGATAGCGACATGGTTGATGTGACTACTGACGGAACGTCGGTGATGACGAAGTTTGAAAAAAAAACGTGTCCTTGTCTCTTGAAAGCTCACTTTAAATAAAGTATAACACCTCGTATTCTTTTTTTCCTCAAAATAATATTAGGATAGGGGTGACGTGTGACGTGTCTTCTGAACCCGGCGAATTGAAGATGCAATTATTTTATGAATTTATGAGTTCTCCATGTATTCCCGCTTTAACCCCACCCCAGCCTAATGGGGCCCACCTTACATCGTACCTTACCTTACCTTCGGTTCGAGACGGCAATGAAATGGACAAAGCCTAAGGGAAACAAGCTTTATTCCATGCAGTGTTGGTTAGTGCATTGTTTGGTTTTAGTTCGGTGACGTAAGTTCTGCAAAACAAATCTCATGAAGTATAAAGATTCGGACAGAAATAAGCCATTCCGCAAAAAGAGGCATCGGACCTCGACAAATCTGCAAGGTCAGCCTTTTGTGAAGAAACCAAACTTTATGTGACCCTTTTTTGACAAAGGAGTTTTTTGAAATCAACGAATCTTTCACGGAGTTTGCTTCATTACTGGAATCCGAGTACAAAATTGTTTTCATAAACGGTACCTAGCAAAGTTTGAAATAAATTGATGAAATTCGAATGCTGAAAGCAAAAGTAAAGCTATATTAAACTGAGAGTTCAAGAACTTCCGTCATTCAAACGGCTTTCACCTACGCAATTTACACCGCGTCCATCCAAAGACTTGCGGCTAACGGTAGCAGAATCCATCTCTGATTCAAATAAATCAACAAAACACACCAAAGTAGTCTGGGAAAGAAACAGCTCTCACAAACGATCTGCGGTTTTCGCATACAACTTACAAGGAGTGCCTTTGTAAAGAGTGTCGCCGTGTAAAGGCAGTGAGCCGGGTTCCACTGTTGTGCCGCATGACAAGATTATTTCAGTTGACTGGTAGGAAATGTGGAAACCCTGTTACTCAACACCATCATACTTCCATTTCGCCCAATTAGTTAAAACTCTCATTGCAGAGTTCGCAGTGCGCAGTCTTATTCATTCTTGAATGCAAATCACTGTATTGCCAGACACGCCACCGTCAAAATTCCCATTGTCGAGAAGAGACGGCACCACTGTTGCTGCCGTCTCCCGTTCTGTCACGGGAGGACCGAAGACGTGTCCAATAATGACCCAGCTGGCCTCGGCGACGCGGTGGGAGGCAATATCTGCCCAAATGACCAAATAACAGCCATGAAGAGCGATCCCAATAAGACCATAAGTGGTTTGTGGACGGCGGTCTTATATCGATACTGTCTGGAACGCCGAAAGGGCGGCCTCTGACGCACGGCGCGGAGTGTAAAGCTGCGGCAATGTCCACCGACGCGCCAGTCCGACGGCGAAGCGGCGAAACAGCCGTCTGATGAGCTGCTTCGGGTCCTGAGAGAGCAATTACCGACGCATTGTGGCAGGCTTTGTTGGCGACCACGCTGCTGCTGCTGTGTGCATTGTCTGGTGTGCTGCTTTGTGAAGATGAGAGCCTTGCTTTGCCAACCAGGGTGAGGTCACCGTGTGTACTTTCAGCACTCACCCTTGTATTTTGGTGGCCTCATTTTGTCGTACAAGAACTTGTTGCCGGGAAAGATGTCCGAAAATTCAAGCGGACCAAGGGTGTCCATTCCCCTGGGCCGACTGAAAAAGTAGTTTGCATTATTTAAACATGCTGCTTCACAAAATCATGTACAAATGTCGACTGATGACAATTCCCCCGTCACAAACTACATAGAAGCACGTTTCACTAGCAGCCACTTTTCGAATTGTTTGAAGTGCATTTTAACAGCTGTGGACGGAAGCGATTTACGGCATATAGATCTGCAAGCGAGGGCGGACGACTGACAAGAGTCTCAGACGCGTGTCTACTGATAGTTTCACAATAAAGGGAGTTCATTTATAAAATATGTCAGCATCTCATTAAAGGCTTAACAAACAGAAGTGTTTGCGCGGATCGTGAGGTCAATGACAAATTCTGAACCATTTCTTTCCGTGTAACACCATAGACCTAATGTTGCCAGTTCGAAAACGCGGGGACATTGGCCCCACAGTCCCTATTCTTTTGTACATACACTAGTCTGACGCTCGTTCATTTCCCTGCTGGTAACCTCACTTGGTAGAATTTGCCACAATGTCGCACTGTGGCATTCTAGCATCTCCAACAAGCACACGGCTCAATAAACATGTACCGGGAGAGCGTCATCGCCTCACCCAGCTCCTCCGTGGCCCGGGGGAGGAGAGGGGGCACTCACCTGAGGCCCGGCGAGACGGTGTCCAGCTCCTCCACGGCGGCGACGGCCGGCGCCAGCACCAGCACCAACACCGATGCCACGGCCACCGGCGTGACGACCAGCAGAGGCGCCGACACCAGCACGTCCACGACGCGCATCACCTGTCAGGCGGCATAGTCCGACGGTCAGCATCAGACGCCGGCCGGCCGCCGACTGCAAGGAGGGCATTCTCAGCGACATGGTGACAGTGTGATGGCTGCTGCGGCACGCAGTGTGGCAAATAACTCCAGTCTTGTGAGCTTTTGTTTCGCTTAGGCTGTTGACGGCGTTTCGAACTAAACTTGGAAGTATTAAGAACGGTCGGCGGCTGGTAAAATGCCTAAGATTTAGCAACACCTTTTGACGAAGGCGCCGCCTCGGGGTCATCTCGAGAAAGGTGACTAATGCCGAGGTGACATCAGTCATCGGTCCGACGACTTATGGTTGATATCACCAGCACAAGCACCGGACACCGAGATACCGTTCGTTTTCTCCCCGGCTGGGAGTCATGAGATAACCGGACGGAAGTAATCATGCATCTCGTCATTGAAGTCATCGGCTGCCTTGATAAACTGCGCAGTGTTTTTAAGTGGATGGCTGCGAATGCTTCAAGCACGATATTTCTCGACCCTTCGTGGTTCAGGACCGCACGGAAATGTAGAGCCGAGTCGGACTCCACCCGCGCTCGCCGTCTCTGGCCCGCAGCTGAGCCCCTCCCCGCCTCCCGAGAGGCGAATGCTGGCCGGTCGGTGGAGGAGTGGGGGGAGGGACACACGTCGCAGCCGTGTCCCAGGTGGTCCCCGGACCAGTGGTGACGGGGCCGGGCGTCAGGCCAGCCGTGCTCGTCTCATCATTGGGTAGTACCCGGACAGCACCGGGCAGATGAGTCACGGCCGCCGCCGTCCACACTATCGGAGCCGCCGCGGCGAGCTGGCTCGAGCCGTCCGGCCGCACGAGCTGGCCGCGGCGGCGACGACAAGCCTCGGACGACGGCGGGAGGACTCAGCCCTCTCGACTCTGCCGCAGCGAACGGGAAACGGAAGCAGGCGATAGTAGTGTGGCTCAGAAGCGGCACAGGTCCGTCTGCCGGCCAGTCCCAGGCAGCTGCAAAACGGATCCCGTGGCAGTGGTTGAGCATGCCGACGGCGTCGTTTTGCTGATGGACTTGGAGGCTCTTGCGACATTCGCTCCTGTCACACTGCTTCATTGAAAATGGCTGCAGCGTGGATACCATTTCTTTTGCCATCACTGCCGGTAACGGAAAATGTTGATCCGTTTCCAACCTCCATTGGCTTTCCTCCCGAATAAAGTCGTGATAACTTAAAAAAGAGCCCGTAGCGAAATGCACGCGTTTCCAATGCATTTTCGACCGTCTACCGAACGGCATCAGATGTTGCACAAGTTCGTATGAAAAACGGCCTGCCTTCATCCTGCACAAGGTCACTCGAACACCATTTTGTCATAAAATCGATAACGAACGCAGTGGTCTTCATCGTGGGCGATTTTTTGTCGAAGACCCTCCCGTCTGAGGAGCTGTTTGGCAGCGTATCAAGGACAGCCCAATCCCTTGCCCCGTGGTAGCGCGTATTTCCTCCGGCCACTCGGCCTTGGTGGGGTTGGTGGCGTCGGGGGCGGGAGGGGGGGGGGGGGCACGGCGCAGCCATCTCCAGCTCGTGGATCATGGCTGCCTGATGGATTTCCGTGCCGTATCTCTGGGACCTACCCCACCAGAGGAGGCCGGCCCCGTATCGCGGCGTCGGCCCGGTACGCTGACATGACGCCGTCGGCACCGACGGCCCGCCAGGTCGTCGGTGCGTTGCGCGCCGCGCTGTGTCGAGTGGCGAGTGGCGGCCTGCTCAGCCGACAGATGCGGCGGCGAAGCAGGCCACTCATGATTGGCGGGCAAACCACCATTCGTAGTTAAAATCACCCCCATCTGCAGAGACACGGCGACAAGTACGTGAACGTAAGCATAACGTAAATGCACTTTTGCATAATATGCAGTTGTCTTGTAAGCAAGTGATGTGCGCACGTTTAAATTGCGATGCCCCGCCGTTTAAACGTTACAGATATGAATCTGCGATATTTTTTCCTACGATCGGACCTTTTTCTACGGGCGATTTCGAACCACTCATTAATGCCATCGAGCAATAGCAACGATACTCGTGGCATTTGAACTTGAAATTCATCGAGAGTAAACTGCTGAAGCATAACGATCAATATCTGTGTATACTGCGGAATCTACCACGACACTAATCCACTAAATGCTGCAAACATTGCTTTGCAATGTGCTTCCAAATGTGAAGAGGAACGCCGCAGGTCTCGCTCGTCATGAACCCAAAGACATCTTACTAGTAGTAAATTGGGTCGAAATACACAACGCTGCACCATTCCACCTACCGCTGATTTTGTCAGTTTTTACATAGCAGTGCATTAAAATTGGAACTGGCGGAATTGAATCATTCCGGAGTGATTCCACCGTTTTGTTGAAATGAACTGAATTGGGAATCATTCCTCGTCCGTCGAAAAGAATTGGAATGATTCCTTTTATTTTTGGATGGGATTGGAATTAAAGTGGTCTTAACAGGATTTAATTCACCTCCCAGGAAATGCCTTTTGTTTTGTATCTTTACTTTGACACATTATGCGGGTATCCCGAATCGTTCGAGACGTTTCAACCACTTCCTGTGTAAGCGTGATTTCACCGTTATCTAGTTCTCTCCTCTTTGGCAGTGTGCGGCTTTAACACCGTTGCTAAGCGATAGCGAAACGCTGATGAGGTTGGCGGGGCCATTTTCTGTGACGGCCGACGTTGACAAGGCGGGGGTGTGAACTGCGGGTTTGAAGATGGAGGGGAGGATATTGCCGGGTACAACATGCAACATGCGTAACATGCTGTGCGATTACGTGGGCTGGCAGACAAGGGGTAGCAAAGCGCGGCGGCCCTTTGGATGCCTTTTTTTAAGGTGGCCGACGCCAACGGTGGCGAAGGGCCAGTGCAAGACCTTGTAATGATAAGGCTAGTGTCATAGCTGGCCTTATCTGGTTATACCTAACATCGTCCGTCAGTCAAAGGTGCCGTCATTAGGCAAAAGATAATGCATGGCAGGACTTTTGAGCGCATGTAGGGCTTTTGGGCCCATCCTTTCCATGAGACTCCCATTAACTCGCCAAATGCCTTAATGATTGTAGGTACTAAATCTGATACCCATGTGGCGAAGCAGCTACCCTGCGGTAGCGACAGTGTGGTTTTGGAGTAATGGTTATTAGCGGTACATAACTACCTCGCAATCTAATGACGAGGGCAGTGGGCGTAATTCAAGGTGGTGGCGCCGATGCCGTCAATCACTTTGTTAAAAATACATCCTTAGAAAAGATATTGCCTATCAAGGATGTGAGTTACAAACGCAAAGAAGAATAACATTGGCATCACAGAGGAAACTGGTCACCTGCTGGGTATCCCAGTGTAGGTATATGTAAATATGGCGGCTCCGGCCTTCCCATTTTCTGTTCCTGTCATTATATTCGCAGTCTGCGTAACGTGGGCGCGGGCTTCATCCGCCTATCGCGGTAAATAGCTGTGGCGGGACGGAGGCTGCGCCCCTTTTTGCAGAGAAGCCAATTCTCGGCCGTCTCTCCGTGGAGTCTGCTGGCGACCCTGGGCGAGTTGAATCCAGCGCAGCTATGCCCGCTACCGCGTATTGCACGGCATGGAGTGCAGGCTAATTAAAGACGACTTTTCCAAACAGTCCAGTACCGAGTGCGGCGAGCGTGGAATTTCAAGAGTTTACACACGCACTTAGGAATGCACTTGTATGCCTCCCTGCGTATTCGAATGCACATTTATTCAATGGCCATTTGGGTGGAATTACGAACTGAATTTTAGCTGTTTTTATCAGATGAATTGGAACCGGAATAATTCCATTTGGGGAGACAGTGAATCGAAATTGGAATCATTCCATTACGGAAACAAAATAGTCAGAATTGGGATCATTCCTCCCATTTTTTGAAAACTCCAGTACATTGGTAGTTAAGATTTTCCGTTAAAATTTATGTTTTTTGCTTGGAAAAACCAACTAAGACTACCGCACCTCCCATTCCGCAATCGACAGTCAATATACGCCCCTCGACGTCCTCAAGTCGAATTTGAACGACCCGACTCGGCGGAGATCGCTCGGCGGTCGACGCTGCTGGCTCGGCAGCGTTTCGCATATTGCCTATTGATACAGCGGCGGCAGGCCGACGGCGCCGAAGCCGTACCGCAGCTCAGCTGTGTCGGGTCGATCGGCCGGCTGATGCTGCGGCGAGGCGCCGGCACAGCGTGATCCGACCGACAGGTGCTGTTCTCGCTGGCTCCGTGGGTAGAGGGTCGGCTGATTGCACGTGATTGCACGGCTGTGCGGTCGACGCTCGGTGACGTTTGAGCGCGATCGGTGGCGGTTTGGGGTGGATTCGACGCCGCGCGCCCAAGCCCAAGTGATTGTGCGCCCTGATTTATGCTGACCAAACTTTAGATGCGACCAACAGCGACCCGTTCCCGCTTCTGATGGAGAATTTTCACGCGAATCGTCGTAAACGCACAACATGGCTTGTTCTGCGCAAGGAAGGCGGCACACATCCGCTGAGGCCATTAGCGTTGTAAGCCATCACGGCAGCTGTTCTTCGAATGCGGACAAATGCTCAAGAAGCCAACCATGTTCACGGAGCTTGCACGCCTGTCGGGGAAGTCGCTAGACACAACGCCGGCCGCAGGCAGATGTGAAGGCTTTGTATTCGTTTTCTTCTCGTGAACTTGTTTTCATTAGAGAAAAATTGACATTTGTGTGCTCTAATGTACTTGTCTGACACCGGCTCCGTTACGCAAAGAGATTGATAAATGAAATACTCAACAACACGAATATGTCTCAGAAGTTCGGCCCTAGGCCATCGTCATGGATGGCCATCGTTGAAACAGAAGAATCCTAACGACGCCCATGTGTACAAAATGTTAAGGCACAAATAAACAGATGTACATGGGTGTGGTTTTCGGGAAATGATTGTGGGTGCCCAAAACGCATATGGGGACATCCAGACATTGCGTATCGGAGGGGAAGGGAGTCGTGGCAGGCGTTTATGCCTTAAGTTCAGAGAAATGGGTTTAAGAAGGTATTAGGGAGGCAAATTACAGAAGGATGATTTCAGTACATCATAGATGGCTTTATGGCGGCGACATCCTTAGAGGGGATATATCTGTTCTTTTGCCAGTATCCCAAAACGCACTTAGGGGAATACTTAAGATTGGTTATGGTTTATCATAGAAATGAAAAGTGCTTTTGGTCATCTTAGACCAATGTTTCATGCATTTTAGTTATTGTATTTATCGACAGTGATAATGGTAGGCAAAATACAATACACAGTACCTAAGAAAGGAACCAATCGGCGAGCGGAAAATACGTAGGTAAACCTTGGACGTACCCGATGCTTACCCAACACTCTGCCTTGCTGTAACACATTCATTTACAAACGGCAGCGACGATTGTTTTGACGAACAACACTAACGTATTTTGACCTATTCATGTAATACATACCTGAGAGGGAGACTCGAGGAACAGCAGCGGCACTTGCCTGAACCCATGATGGCCGCCTTCATAATTTTGGTGTTCGTCAATTTCTGTAAGCTTTGACGTCGCCAAGGCTAACAATACGCTAACCCGATTCGATGGCGATTTTAGTGTTGAAAAGAAAATGGGGTAAATAGATTAAACTTGGGCTAGCTGCCAGCGTACTCATCTACACCAGCAAAATATGAGCAGACGAGAACGAGTAGGCAAGAATGAATGGTACGTTCTGATTTGATTCATAAAAATGCCTTCTTCATTCGTACGTGCACAATAGAAAATCACGATTTGAGTAGATACACTCCCTATCATGGAGGACCTGTCTCCAGGACCCGGTTTGACACATTGCTACTTGGAGGGTGGTAGGGAAAGCAACTGGTGGGTGACGATGGAGTAAATGAGTTCTGATCATTGTTTACAAAGTTGTTTTTAGGTTGTTAATGTCATGTGTTACTATATTTCAGCATTTAAACAACTGGAGTTGTGGGTGCCCAAACTGTATTGTGAGTACCCATTTCCACTTTGTGGGTACCGGGGCACCCACAAAGAGATAGGAAACCACATTCCTGCAGATGTAATACAAAAGTTTACAAAATCTATGCAGTTTTTAATCTGCAGCGTGTTTATCCTTCCCCATCATAGCTGCGATAAATCCTTGTTCCACTGTGCCTTTCATGTCTAGCTAAATAATTGCAAAAAAATCATTGTTTCCATTTGTACTTACGATTTGATTGCCATGTAACACATCGCTAAGGAACTCTCGGCTACTACACCGGGCCAAATAATGCACATTCATAGTCCAATCAAAAACTGGATCAGAGAATGGCAAACATTTCATGGGTTGCAAACTTTATCGGATGACAGGATTGATGTCTTAAAATATTCAGCCAGGTAAGAAGTTAACGTAGTCAAGAGTAATGGTCCAACAGAGAGATGCAATAATCTCAAGCACATTTGATATTGCAAGAGAAAATGTTTTGGACCTCGCGTTTCAAGAACTTCTGCTCCAGAAACATCCTTTCCTAAACTTGATTACCAACTGAAGGTCCCACACCAGCCGGAACGTTGATTTGTGTATTGATGCGTGTTTTTGCATGTAAAAAACAGCCTCTCCTGGAGGAAATAGTCCTTTTCCTTCACGACCGTATCAAATAGAAAGTGTATGAGAAATTGACCTTAAGTTCTTGGTACTGTGGGCACAAAGCAAATAGGAAAAGAACCAGCAATAATTAACTGAATATTCCGCCTTTTCGGTATGCTTTTTAATCGAGTCACCCAAGTTGTAGGTCATGGAAAAAGGCATCTAGTTCTGATTGGCGTCTAAACGTGGGTATATATATATATATATATATATATATATATATATATATATATATATTGTTAATGACCAAGGAGTATTTCATTCTGACCAGTTTTTTGGGACATGTTTCGAATGTCCGGATGGCTTTTTTATACGATCAGGCAAAGAGTAAATCAATCGGCTCAAAAGTTAGCAACCTAGGTATGGAAAATAACTCATCTGCAAAGTGCGACAGATTGAAAAGCACCAAAAAAGACTACTGAATTTAATGTAAAAACGAACATGCTTTGTAACAATGGGACTTATATGAATGTAACAGCAACAACCTTATCGCGCATCACTATGCATCTTCGGGAAGGGGCTCCAAAATTCCATACCGAAATAGCTCATCATTCAGGACTTCGGCGACAGGATCTCGTGGACTGCGCTTCTTTTGTAAAACATTGTACGAAAACCAGAAGGCTGATGATTTTTGAGGCCATGTTCACAAGGGACCAAACTCAGATCTATGTAAACTAACAGCAAAATTGTGCGACCGTTTTAAAACTTTTTGTTTAGCTACATATCCTGTTCATCCTTCATTCCGAAAGTCACAACTCTTCACTAATCAAATGTGTGCATCGCGTGATATTCTGTTTTCCAGTGCATGCTTGCTTGTACTAGTGACATTCTGATCCTGACGATGAATTATAATATCCGAATCGTTGAACACTTACATATGTCTTTAAACCGATTGACTTAATTTTCACCTGGTCATGTAAAAAGGTCATCCGGGAACTCGAACAATGTTCCAAGAAACTGGATAAGACCAAGTACTCCATGGTCTTTAACAAAGCATGTCTTAATGAAAAGGCATTGCCATAGTACATTAACAAACATATCACTATATATATGTACATATAGATATATATATACATATATATATATATACATATATATCAATATATGACCCCAAATGGCATTGAAATAGCATGAGGAAGGATATTTGTAAAGGCATACATCCATACATTGCGACATTCAGTTACAATGTCTCGGTAAGTGGAACTGTATAAAACTTATATGAAAAAGCATCTAGGTAAAAAGCATTATACAAGAACTGGCAGAAAACTTCGGCGACCGGTCAACTCATTTCCACAAAATCTCGTTTTCCGCTTTCTTCTTAGAACTCAGGGGCACATAAAAACATTTTCCTTTCAAATTACTATCCTACAACAGTGCATATAAAGGGTAAGAATCGAAAGACACCTCCACCAGTCCAATGTACTGCCGTCACAACAAAAACACCGGATGCAACATGACGAATGTACACCTCCACTGCGTTTGTCAAAAGACTGAGTGAAGCTATGTTCAGACCTTCCAGTCTCATGGCATACGGATGGCACACCGTTCTAGCAGTTGCGCGATCAGTACGTCGAGTTTAAGGATCCTGTGGCTCGAGGAGAGATATAGGGCACTGTGAACAAGTTTCCTTACCAGTGCGACGCCAGCGACGTTGGTAAGACTGTTGGCCTCTCAGCGTCCGCCTGAAAGACCACTCTGAAGATCTGATGTTTGGGTCTACTTGGATGTCTCAGGCCCAGCAGTTAGTGATTTCCTTGTTGCTTAGGACTTGTTGCAATGGGATATGTAATGTTATGCGTTTGAGTGGGATATTTACAGATTTTTTATAATGGGGGAGGGTAGCTTGACACCACTGTTTTGGCTTTCGCGAATTGCCACTTCATAGGTTTGTATTTGAGACGCATCTAAGCACTTTCACCACCCCCATTTATTGATCGGCCAAAAAACCTCATCCGCATGTTCTGGAAATGCTCTCAAAGACCACTTCAGATCGCACCTCCAATGGACGCGCTCAATGGAACATGGGAAATAAAACTTCTTGCCCATGTTATAATGTAAATTTATGGGAGTTTTAGGGGTCGAGGAATCCCAATTTGTTAAAATTAGCTACGTAGTGTCGTCCGTTTTAGGAGCTTCCCCAGGAAGCGAAAATCGGAGCATTTTCGGCAATCGTTTTTTTGTTTGACAGCTTGCGTTTATGTAACTTTTCGTTTCTCTCTAATGAAAATTTTGCCAGGAGCGGTACCGATGGAAGCAATGGAGAGGTTGTTGTATCCAAATTGAGAATAAACGGTATGCTTTCTTTCGCTGTTTCAGTGGACGGGCGCAGGCTCATTCAGAAGGAAGACATATTTTCTCAGGTATGATGCAAGTTTCTAGGGATTTAGTGGGCCATGGGATAAGAATTTATGAAGACGATTCGCGTAATATGAACCATACAGGCAAGGGCGGTTCCAGGGACGGGAATTATCTAAGTGTATGGCCAGTGATACTTAGGCATGCTGATGTCGAAAACCTGCCATTGTGTAACCCGCTTTAGCACCGCTGTAGAAATAAAACATTTAGTTGCACGAAAGAATGTATTTGTGATAAGTCTTACAACACGTGCTTTGCGGAGTTCCATCCAGTGCCATGATGGTTGAGCTTGCGGCAAATAATGTCGGCGCGCCTCTGCATTAGACACATTAGACGGCATCTGGCGGACCATTCACCAGCACTGAGGAGGTGGAGGCGTAGGGTGGACCCAATCTTTAGGGTGCAGATCATGATGACCGACAGAATGAAGACAGAAAGTGTCTTGAAGACTTTGGCGAGAGTCTGATAGCATATCTGGGTAAGAAGGAGGGCAATACCATCCTCGAGCACAGGAAGTTCAGAAGCCTGGAGGAGATGTTAACCGCGTGCTGAGAGGAAAGGTGACATATATACAGTGAACGTGTCTAATGTAAGGTCGCGCCTATACTATTTGCCGCAAGCCCGCCCATCATGACACTCGATGGAACCATGCATAACATGCATTGTCACAGTCACAGCCCAGTCACGAAGACATTCATGCACATAACCAAATGTTTGTATTTCTGTAGCGGCGCTAAAATGAGGTTACACAGCGCACGCCACACGAGGTTTCCGACATGAACGTACTTGAGGACCATTTGCCATTATCCCTACTCCCGGCAGGAGTGGGGGGGGGCTGAATCCGCCCTCCTTCGGGTCTTCTTGCCAATTCCAAGGTTTTTGACGCGGCTTCAGGAAACTTGGTCGCCTTTCTTACATATGCTTTCCACGTACTGTGACAAAATTCCTTCTTGTAATTCTATCTTGCTCAGGGGCGGAGCCAGGCAACGTTTCTGGGAGGTACCTCAGGCCATTTTTGGCCCTGTTGAGAGTAAAATCAAAATGGCTGCCAAAAATAGCGTTTGTAAGATAGGGCTTAAAACTTTATATGAGTGTATAGGTAAATAGCTGGGCAACAACAAATATGATTTTGTTAATCTAAGATCATTTTGGAAGGTCAGATCAAAGTCGAAGGTCAAAATTTGGTTTTATAGTGATAATTTTAGTGGTTTTTCAAATGCCGAACCCAGAATATATATGGCGGGAAAGGGTGCCCTCTACTTGTGTACCAAGTTTTATGTTGATATCAGGTTGGGTCACGGACATGAAATATTAATAAAATGACATAAAATGTCAGTGCGCCTACCTTACATAACAACAGCAGTAAAATTAAATTTTAGGAACAGAGTGTAATGACTGTAATGACTGGAAAGTTTTTAAACAGTATGAAATGCACTCAAGATTACTTCATGTGACCCTAAGGTCACTGGAGGTCATTTGACGCCAAAGGTCGTAAGTTGACCTGAAGAACATGTGACTAGGACATTTCCCACTTTTTCATGGCCCTGGCACTACTTGTTCTAACATACAAACAACGTAATACGATTTGTATTTCCTCAGTATGACATGGCAAGTAAAAGCTAAAAAAGTGTTATCAAATTTTTTGTTGCCTCATTTTTTGAAAATTAACCCTCTCATTTTTGAAACCCTGTGAACGCCTATGAATTCCCTCCAAATTTTGGATGTATTGGCCAATGGTAAAAATCTCATCCATAATCGCTCGATTCATGCCAAATTGACCAAAATCGGCCCACAAACAACAGAGTTGTGACAAGTCAAAAAATATCCCCTATTTTGACTTCTTTGCCCTCCTGCATCCACCCCTTTCAAAATTTTGAAAACTCCTTTAAAAAAAACGTGGTTTACGTCATGGCAAATCGATTGCCCTTTGTTGCGATGAAATCGGATGTGTAGTTCTCGAGATCTCAGGGAGGCCGAATCCGCCCTCTGCCGGGAATCGGCCATACCGTTTAGCCCTCCGGGAAGAGGGTTAAAGTTCACCATTTCCCGTCCCTGGAACCGCCCCTGCATGTATAGTTTGTAATACACAACTGCTTCCATAAATTCTCATATCCGGGCTCTCGAAATCGCTAGAAATTCGTATCATGCCCGGGGATCCTGTGACAGACAGTTTTTGAGCCTATGATATGGTTGGTGTTACGCCAAGTTGAAGCTGGACCTTGACCAGGGATTCGTCGACATATGTAGGCGCGCTGGTCGCGCCGTATGGCAGAGCATACCGAACCGTTCCTGAGGAGGTGCACAGCATGATGTTAGACCCAGCGGCTGACTGTCGACTCCCACATGTGAGCTCCGGACGCTTTGCTGTTCGACCCATTGATGTAAACTTCCTTCGTCGTGCTCTTTTCTCAATACCAAACTCTTCTGCCTCTGGGGCCGACAGCCTCTGCGTCCGTGTACCCAGAATTGCTTTCGATGCTATCAGTCGTGTCCTTCGCATAGTCAACTCTTTTCTGGTCCTCTCACACTTCCCCAGCTCCTGGAAGTATTCAGTCACTCGTCCAATATTCACGTCTGGCAACCCTTCCGACACGTCTTGTTTTCAGCTTATTCTATTGTTCCTGTAATAGGCAAGGTAGCCGAGAAGGTCGTTCAAAGCCAGCTCTGCCGTTTCCTTTCGTCTAACCATCTTTTGCCACATTTCCAGCACGGTTTCCGTTCTAATCGTTCCACTGCGACTGCCCTCCTCTCTGTCACTGACCGAATCCTGGCAGCTACCGATCGCGGCGAAATCTCCTTGCTGTGCCCTATTGGCCCTTCGAAATGTTTCGATGTCACCCTCTTCTTTTGTCAAAATTGCAGATCTGTGCCATCGATATTTCTTGATCCAGTTCGCACCTTTCAGAACACGTTCAAAAAGTTAACTTCACTGACAAACAGGGCAAAGAGCACTTTTCGAAATCTCTCCCAAATCACAGTGGGGTCCTCCAGTGATCCTCCCTAGGGCCTCTTTTGCACACCATTTTATTGTAACGACCTCAGTCTTTTCTCAGCCTGATTCTGACCTCATTCACTATCCTGACGATCCCCAGGTGTTCTTCAGCGGCAGAAAGACCTGCCAATCTCATTTCTCGTATGGAAGATTTTCGGACTCACCTGGTTCTTGGCTTGACACAAATTATCTCAAGGTAGATCCAAAAAAAATGCAGATCATGCTTTTCGGCATTCATCAAAATTTTCGTGGTATCGCTTTCGACGAAACTGGAATCAAATTCAAAGGGACTCGCATTGCCCTCAGCGCTCATGCCAAAAACTTAGGACGTCACTTTGATCGCTGTCTCAGCTGGGACAATCACATTTCGGTTCTCACTCGTCGCTGCTTCAGAATGCTGGTCTCCCCCACCCGCCTTAGGCATTATCTTCCGCAGCCCATCCTAACATTTGTCGTCTCGACACTGATTCTCTTACAGGTCAGATACTGCATTTGCGTCTACAGTACGTATACAAAAAAAAGCCTTGAAAGAATACAAAAAATTATAAGCTTTCCGGCAAGAACAATCTACGGTAGAAAAAGTGCAGTCATGTCTCTGGCCTGCTGGAGAATCTTGAATGGCTTTGAGCCGGCGACCTTGCCACTTTCCACACTCTCGCTCGCAAACTTTTAGCGACTGGAGAGCTGGAGGACCTGGCAAAGAAACTCGTACGAAACAACACTGTGCGAAATTGTACAACAATACAGAAAGAGAACTTTTAACGTCCTCAATGCAACACTGCGACCGGACAAGCCTGCTCGTTTCTAGAGCCCGTAGACAATATAGCACCCTGCCGGTAACTATCAATATCAATTATCAATTTTCATTATCAATAATTATTATCAATTATTATATATTATAATTAATAATTATATATTATATTATATAATTATTATCTATTATAATGATAAATCAATTATCAATAACTGCCCAAAGGCGAGTTTTGCGAGTGGCCTTAGGCGTCATCTGGCAGACATGCGCTGAATGTTCTGAATGTGTCTGAATGCGATATGCATCGATCTTCTGCCCTTCGTTTTGCGACTCGACATTCACTTTTCATCCGCACTCTTTCGATCTCAATGTTGTGATACTTCGTTCTGCGTGTCTCGCGCCTCCACTGACATCTTCAGTATTGATGCAGGTTTGTTTTCACCTTGTGTTTTTATGAGGATGATCCCAAGTGAATACATGATGATCATGTGGAGGAGGAAATGCGTCTTGTTTCTGAGTTAGCTTCGGCCCGTCTATTAAAACAGGTACAGAATGTATAATGCTTCTTTCAGTTTAGATTTCTCCATTCATTTTCTTGGCACCGCCCCTAGCAAAGTTACCATTGGAAAAGAAAAAAACTACTCTGTCAGTCATAGTTTCAAGTCACGGCAAACATCAAAGAATTAAAAGCTCAGTCGTCAAAAAAAACCTGAAAACAACCACCAAAAATCCTCCAATTTTCTCGTCCCAGAAACGTCTGTGCAAAAATGGACGTGATTAATTGTAACAAATTAGGATTCTTCTACCCCGAAAAACCCCCGAAACTTTCATCACAACATGGACAAAAAGTTTCATTTCGATGTTCCATCGAGCCCGTGCATTAAAAGTGCGACCGGAAGTGGCTTTTGCAAACATTTCGAGAATATGCGGATGGAGAGTTATTTTTGAGGGGATTGATAAATGGGGTGATGGAAGAATTAGATATGTCCCAAGTATAACCCCTGAAGTGCCAGCCTGCGAAAACCAAAACTGCGGTATTAAGCTATCCCCTATTTATGACGCAGAGACATGTTATTAAAAAGTATGCACTTGGTCGTTGATGTTTTTAATGCTCGAATAAATCTGATTGTCCAATAATGTTCCAGCAGAGCATACAAAAACTGTCGAACAAGATTAACGCTGTCAGCAATGACCTCTGGAAAGCGCAGATGACCTCTACGAATTTGGCATAAATATGCCGTCAGTTTCAGGCTGGGAAACAACTACGAAACTGGAAGGTGCCACATTGCTGGCTTTGCAATTTTCAATGGATGTAACGTTCGGAGTAGCATTTAAGTGATGTTCTCAGTCCACTTTCATGCATCTTTTAGATATCCGCTTGTCGTTTCATCCCCTGAGCAAAACAATCTGCACGATATTTATGTCACATTTTTTACTGGGCACTTGCCGCATTTCAATCCATTATCTGACATAATTGCAGGGGCGTTAAATATAGTCGCATACCAGTGCCTGTCACTACTTCTGCTTCAGGCCATGCATGTCTCAACTAATGTTTTATGTACGTTTTATTAATCGCGCGCTTATTTTTGTAACTTCCGCGTTGTTTATCTCGTCAGTTGCTAGTCCCACTGAAAAAGGCATATCAGGTTTGCCGAAATACTTGGGGTTTGATAACATCAAACCCATTAGACTCGAGTCTAATTCGAAAAACTGGTCAGTCCGCCTTATACTACCTGCCGAACCTTTTCGCAGTCCCAGATTAAAAAATGAAAAATGTCCGTCTTAGGTAGAGCCATTATGTAATTGTTATCCCCAGGTGAATAAACGGTGACTAATTATTAATCGGACAAACTCTGGGTGGCAGAAATTTTTAATCGCAGTACTTCGACGTTTATTGATACGTTTTCAGAGGAACAGTGAACAGTCGTAGACATGTCAAAATCGAGCTGTCATCGGCACGATCTTAAAAGCGTGATAAACGTCATATAAAAGATAGTTCATGCTTACTGTCTCAAAACGACATCCCGTACGGTGCTGAGGGAAAATTTGCCCACACCCTGATTCAGGGAGGGGTTGCATAGCTGGATCTCAGTTGGTTCACTGATGATACGGTGGAACCATGTTGTTTCCATTGCTAATGTGGAAGCCTGCCCTGGGTGAAAAAGCTGGTCGCACTGGAATAAGTGTTCAGCTAGGGGGCGAAAACTCCGATGCATTGTGCTTCCGTGCCACCACGCGTTTCCTCAAGCGCGTTTTTTTGGGGGAAGGGCTTCCAGTCTCGACAACATACGTTGCTCCACAGTCGCACAAGGTGTTACACACAACGCCTTTCTGCAGTTCCTTGGAAGCTGTGTCTTTAGCCTTGACTAATTCGTCCCTGTGGATGGGTTTTGAACTGTGTCCTATCCAGATTCTATGTGGCGCGATGACCTGGCCTATCGTTTCACTGGACCCTTTCACGAGGAGAATGCTTATATAAGTGGGGCGCGATTGTTCGTTTGACTGATGGTTGGCTGATCCTGGTCGATTTCCGCCTGGTTGTTCTGGTGGCCTTGGTTGTTCCGGTTCTTTCTGCTCCTTGGTCTGTATCACTCGTCTCGCATACTCAGTGATATACTCCTATTCCCTGAATACTTGGCGCAGATAAGGATTCTCCTCTGCTTTCGCGTCTTCCTCGCTACATACTATGCTACCCCCTTTTTTTTTACGCAGCTGAAGAATCGGCTATGGGACTGAGTGTGCCAATTGCCCTAGCCAATGGATTTATTGAGTTCTTGGAAGAACAACTGTTACAAAGGCCCCGCTGAAGCCGAAGTACTGGCGGTGGTGAGTGGACGACACTTTCATCGTGCGACAACATGGACGGCACGCTCTGGACCAATTTCATCAGCATCTGAACGACGCGTGCCTTAGCATCCAGTTTACACGAGAGATCGAGGAAGCTGAGAAGCCTTTATTTTTAGACAAGGAAGTCTCAAAAGTGGAGAGCAACTCAAGACAAAAGCATACCACAAACCAATATCTTCTAACGTGCACCTATAGTACACTTCTCACCAGGGCCTATTTTAAGGAAAAATGACTGCGGGGGCAATTCTGCGAACGAGACGCATTGGTTGAGACCACCCCCCCCCCCCGGCATTTGTGTTCTTATTGAATTTTGTCCACTTCATATATATATATTCCTAAGGAAAGGACATATATATATATATATATATATATATATATATATATATATATATATATATATAAGGGCGAATTACGATGAACACTTCCACAGCGCTCTGTCATTAACTGATATGTCTTTTGGAGGAAACCATGTGTGCAAAATATGGCTTTGGTCCAGCACTCTTAAGCACTTTCACACGAAGACTGTATGTCGTTTGTGCTGGATTTTATTTTATTTCGATGAAATTCGCGCTGGCTTTTGTGCATTCCGAGCCCATTAAATTCAAAGGACACCATTTCATTTATCCCCAGCAAGAACTCATTCTCCCTGGACTTGTGATCCCTGGGATATTCGCTCAGGGATGTCTGAAATGCCCCCAAACGTGTTTTGTGCTTCAGTTTTTTAAAAGAAGCGCACGATATGCGTAAAATGCACATCACAGTACTCCTTTTGACACACTGGATCGAAAGACACTTCGCATTCTGTCTCAGGTCATTGGTCACTGGCCCTGTCGGCAGCAGTGTGGCTTAGGTGGGAATGATACTTCAGTCCTCTTAGTGGTCTCGGGGTTCTGGCGACGATGCTATTCGACGACTTGCAGCAGGTACTGCTTGTGCCCTTTATCCTTCGTCAGTACCTTGTTGTATACTTGGATAAGAGTCTAAGTAGAGTCTAGAGTAAGAGAGCTCGTTCGGCGAAGTCGTTAACTACCGCGATCCCGCACAGGACTTCCTTAGCGTTCGTGAAGCCAGGTGCTGTCTCCCAATCAGCGGGATCGGCTGCAAGGAAGTCCATGTTGATGCCGTAGGCTTTCAGATTTCCCACCGACTTTGCGGTAATGAAGTCGACGATGATCTTCCTGGGACGAGAACCTCCTTTTCTGCGAGATCCACCTGCGCTCGCTGGAAGGACTCTCCGATCCCTGTTTCTGGAGTGCCGCGATCATCCTCGTCTTCATCTCACACGGCACGCCCTCGTCAAAGAACGACACACCAGCCAGTTCTTCGCTGGGGCGCCATAATAGGTGATTGTTATGATAAATCATATGTCGACTATAATGTCATAATAGATAATAGGTGATCGGCAAACTCCTTGGAGATCCCCTTCGAAATTTCAGCATTCACATCAGGCTTGGCAGAACGGCCAGGTCGTGCACGGAAGCGCTGACCGCCGATGAAGAACAGAACCATGCACTGACGTACAAAACAACCATGAAAGAGACGAAGCGCTTGAGTGCTCCCAATTCACTGAGAGTCACGGAGAACTGATGGCAAAGCCAGAAGATCTTGATCCCGCAGATTATGCGCCCCATCCATCTGGCGCGATGGAACCATCTATCTGGCACGTTGGAGAGCACCCGGCTGGGGAACTTGATTCGCCGTGGAGGCTCTTGACCAAAGGGGATAATCGAGACCTCAAAGAACCAACGATGATCATCGCTAGGCTGGATTTCGGCGAGCTTCTCACGGCAGAAGGCGACGAAACGATCATTGGAAGAGAAAAACTCATACAACATAGTCTCGGCCACTGCTGGCTCCAGGTCTTCATACACCATAGGTTCAAACTTGTTCCAATCAATGAGTCTCCATCTCTTCTTGAAGCTCTTGAACAAGGAGATCGCGGTCCCGAGGACGGACCGAAGCGCGTGGAGAAAGCCGCCTCTGCCACCAGTTCGACGATATGATGACGACAAGCAAAGTGAAAAGGCCGTCACTCAAGCTTCTGCTGAAGAAGCGTGTTTGCTCCCACAACTTGTCCAGTATTGCTGGAGGTGGTGTCGAAGCTCATGCCGACGACGTTGTCCGAAACCTCCCAGTCTTCCAGACAAAGCGCGACAACGTCGGCTGGCGTTGCTCCGGCTTTACTTGCAACTTCCAAACACCGAAGAGCTTGGCGGCACTTCTTGGACCAGCTACAATGACAGAATCGATCCACCTTTTCCTTTCCATTGTCAGTAACAGTTTGCCGTCCCAGTGGACCACCAGGTTGGGTGACGCGGAGAAAGAATGCTAGATTTCCTCCGCAATGGCTTTCCTCTGCGATCTACGTGCGCGCCTGCCCGAGCTTCTGTGATCGCCAGTTCAGAGGAATCGTGGCCGAGGACCGAAGCCGTCGCCGATAGGAAGTGAATTGCAGAACGATCATTGAGCTTGGTCCGATCGAGGGCTGCTGCCTGACCAGGAGTGGCGATGTTCTTGGCTCTCCTGCAGGGCCGCTTCGAAGGCATGGCCAAGGGCTGCGGGTCATCCTGATCTGTCAATTATGTGTTGTCGGTAGGCGAGTATTCCAGCTGGGCAGTTGCCTCATGCTCGGTCTGCTGTTTAATCTAACGGCGGGCCCTTTAAAGCTTCGGCCTACTGTTGTCGTTGAAGAGCTCGCTCCTCCTTCTCAGAAGGGAACTTATCGAATACCACCATGACGCCTCGGCGACCTGGATCCCTTTGGGCCTAGAGAATGTCTTTATCCTCTTGGTTTTGATGATCTTAATGGTGCCGACAAGGGCAAGGTCAAAAACATTGTTAAGGTTGTCCCTAAATCCATTCTTCTTGTCAATTTCCGGGCTGAACCTCCAGAATTTGCCTTTGGTACTGGTCAAGCTTCCTGTTGAGCTTCTTTATCACGTTCCGCTCCGGTGCAGTGAGAATACGGGCTTTGTTCCACACCATCATTTCGCGGACGATCTGTGTTTTGACCTACCTCTGGGTAAGCCTATGCACACGGTGGGACTGAAAATATTGCTGCAGCACTTCTCCCCGCAAAGGCAGTTCTGAGCACCGGTCAACCAAAATTCGGCTTTTTTCTCGTGGTGCAGCCATAGTGGCACAGACTTCCATTATAAAAGGTACTTTCTGCATTGACGCAGGTGGTCCTTAAATATCCTGACGTCTAAGAACGCGCGGGAAATTGCCAGACCGGCACCGTGGGTTGCCGTGGCATGGCAAGGCGTGGTACTTCAAATATATAAGTCACAGTCTGCAAACGATGGGCAGAATATTGGCGAGATGTTGCGGCAGCTTCGATTCTTCCCTAAATGAGACAGTAGGTTGCCTGTCCGGGATAGTTTCTGTTAATCTAATCTATCGCCAAAATACATTTTCTCACCGAATTTTGGCCATATGTTTTTCAACACTGCGCAGAAGTGTAAAAGCTGTCCTAACACAGGCAGAACAAACTTCTCCATTTCCAGGTTATCGGCCCCAAAATAAAAAAGTCACCTCAGATTGAAATATTCGCCTTAGGCCCGCCTCAATGAGATATCATCAACATTCGTCATTATCTGCAGTCTGGGCCATGCCATGTTCGTTAAGCAGATGAAGCATGTTCATGGGATGCTCAAACCCATGCACTAGGAGCAGCAGGATTGACGGTTTTAATATATGACTGATTAATTTTCTGTTTTCCTCGCGTAAAACTCGGGTTTAACCGCCTAGTTCAATGAAGTTCTACCAATCAGGTACTGGGATTTTAGCAGGGTTTTCGGATCAGGATGATTGATGATGACTACAGCACTGCTTGACTGTTACCGCATTCATATAAACATTATTTCACCATAGCGAAACCGCCCTGCGCACCAGCTCGCCCTTCAGTTTTCTTGCGCTTGAACACATCAAAGATGGTTATCATCATTTTTAACGTGCTCACGATGCAATGAAACGCCTTGGCCGCCCATCAGACAATCGCGGCATCGGGTGCCGGCGTACTAATTGCGGAACACGCTCGCCAGCGGTCACTAGGTGTGCCTGCAATATGTATTATAAAGTGATGCTTCTAAGTGTGCTCCCACATTACTCAATGATTCAACACATCCTTCGTTGATAAGACGCTGCTTTGCGAGCGCAGCGCGTTATAGAATACCTTCCTGGGTACGCTAGTACACCTGGCTGTTTTTTTCCTTGCATGGGCAAAGGATCTTGACTGGGGGGGCAAAGTGCCCGACTGGGGGGGCATTTGCCCCCCCAGTTAACATGTTAAAATAGGCCCTGCTTCTCACCATGCGGATTCCGTCAAATCGGGGGTCCTAAGGCAAGATACCTTTACCTACAAGGTACGCCCAAGTGAAAACTTCAAGCCCAGTGACGTCACGGATTCCTGTCCTTATTTGGCAGTAATCTGGCAGTATTTGTTTTGTTTTATTTTTTGACGCACCATTGACATCCAGCACTGTTTCATTGGACGTTCCAAGAACGATTGTGGGGTGGCTTATCACCTGGATAGATTTGACGACGTTTCGCCGCTGGAGCTCAAAGGCATGATGTTTTGTTGTTGGGACTCGAAATTTTTTAGCACACAAAATGATGCGGAATCCAGTGTAGTAGTGACAAAGTAGCGCGTTGGGAAATGAATGGCAACGAACTGTAGACGACCGACGCCCGAGACACAAGACTTGCCTCAAGACACGGACGCTTGAGACCAAGACTGTGCGTCCTAACTTACGACAAACAAGCAACGAGCTGCCACCGCTGTTGTGTAGCAGTAGCATAGCATGATGTTTTGCAAGGTAATCCAAAAATAGCCACCTTGGATTAATGCATATTTCCTAGCATGATTTTAAATGAAGCATTCATACTTCATTACCATACTCTTCTTACTACTCTGACATAGTTGCTTGAATTGTTGTAGTTGCCCCATTATGACTTTTCATGATTTTGCAGGATGTGATGCTTGTTACTCCTGTTGTAAAGTTTCTGACATGTAAAATTTTGTGGATTTTCATTGCACTTACCAGCCGTTGCGACTTCTCAGGAACCATTGAGAAAATGGTGCATTGCCGTGCAAGTTTGTCCTCACTGGCACTGAAGAACATGCAGAATTGCTGGTTTTATATGAGATTATAATCAGCATTACTTTCAGAACTCAACACTGAAGATTCATGATGCAAACAAAGAGCAAAATTGTCTTATGACTTTACAGTGACTGCATGTTTTGGAAGCTTCAGACATAAATGCAAAACATTGTGATGTGATGCAAGTTCTTTGATGACAGTAACAGTAGTGATACTTTGCTGAGCAATGTTCATGTTTATTGTAATCTCTTGCACTTGCTATGAGATAATGGTATTATTATGTTGTGTTAGTATGATGTATTTTGGCTTCCATTTTTTCTTTGTTGTGAAGTATATTTGCCCTTCCTTCAACAATTTATCTTTGTACCACTCAAAGACTTACAAGCTTTGCCTGTTGGCCAAGACTACAGCATTTGGATGTTGTGAACTGTATTTGAGTGATGAAAAGGTTGCACAGTCACACAGTCAGCTAATGCAGGTACAGCTCTTTGTTGTCTGATTGTATGCATTCTGTTATGAATACTGACTAAACAAATGCCAGAAGGTGAAGTAGAGTGCATGTTTACTTGGGGTCAATATTGAGTTGTCTCCAGTGAGCAGTGAATGCCTCCTGGTGCATTTTTTGCATGTGGCAGGTCGGCTGGGCCTCAGAGATGCAGAGCATCATTGTGCCCTGCTGGAGTCACGATGAGGCAATACTGAGATCACTTTGATTGGCTGGGGCTGCAGACCCAGAATTACCTCATCCATTTATGGCACATTGGGGGTGAAAAATGGCGCATCACTGATCGTAATGATGTGAGGTTGTAGCTGCTTGCATTTGAACAGGCTCTGAGTCACATGCTTTCTTATATTCCTTTGATGTTAGTCTTTGTCTTAGTTCTTGTATGGCTGTGTACTTGAAACTATGTAAGTACTCTAGGTTTAACTTGGAATATTGCTAGAATGCTTGTCTGAAATGCCACATGCCCATAAGTGGGGAGGTACTTTTGAGAACTGGTGTTTTAAATTGTGGAACTACCTAACCAAATGTTTTGGTGTTTTAGCACAAATTTGCCTGAAACCTGATGATTGCCTTGGTATTGTGGAGTCTAGAGACAAAATATGTCATTTTTCAGGTTCTCAGACTGTATCCGTTAATTATTTTGCGGCCTGTTTTGTGATTATTATGTTACTAATTTGTCTTCACAAACAGCAAACGTGCCAGACTCAGATGAAGACATAAAAAGCAGGCCAGATTATGTTTCTGTGCCGGCAAACACTGCAAGTCCTGTCAGTATGCTATGCATGATGTTACCTCCAAAAATATGTATTTCTGACCAGGCTGCATTCCATCTAGTCGCATTGTGCTGTGATGAATGTTATCTCAACACCTTTTCCAATATACTTTTTCTCGCATTAGCAGTGGTACCTCCGTGCAGAAGGGGGGGGGGGGCGACAAACAAGGTTTTTACCTTGTTTCTTTCCATACACTGCCACAGAGTGAATGTCACACGCTGCCTGGCATGGGGAATCTGCTGTCTGACTTGCAATTTCCGTTGTCTTTCTACATACATTACCTGACGTCTGTCTAAACTAATTTAAACCCCAGGATGTACAAGGCTGGTTCGGTCCGGTCTGGTCTGTTCTGGTATGTCCTTGTTTGACACCCCACCATGTCCCATCCTCGTTGCCTTTATCTCCCATACAGTCTGCTCAATGGTCTGGTCTGTGTTGGTCTGGTCCAGTGTGACCCAGTCTGGTCTGGTTTAGTCTGGTCCATTTCTGCCATGCAGTGTATCAGTCCTTTTCAGTACAGTCAAGTACCAATAACGGTGCCCCTACGTCCGGTGCTGGCGATGTGACTCCTCTCCGTGCAGTGCTTCAGGCACTAGCCGGTGGCGCCTCAACGTGCAGCACTGCGCTGGCGACAGTTCCTCCACGTCGGGCGCCGCTGTCGCTACAAAGGCGGAAGGGCTGGCTGGCACGGATCATGGGTCGAAATATGACAAATGTACTATTCGTCCAGTCCAAATGACGTAATCGTCATGACGTTGACCAACCTGCCAACAAGCAGAACTGCCGACCTATCGTATACTATCACACACAAGCTCACAGCGCTGGCTGAGCAGGGCAAATCTGGTGCGGTGGCTTATCTGCCCAGAGATGCGTAGCTCATGCTGATCACTGAAGTACGAGAGGTGGAACAGATCACGACCACGGCGGGTCCAGTGACTCGGGTTGGGAGGGGGGGGGGCAACGAAAATTCAGGAATTTGCTGGGTGTGGATCAGTGTGGTTAAATTCAGCCAGTTGGGTGTCAAGGATGTAGATATTAATTCATGCTTCTCTTCTTTTAGGCTTTCTGGCAGCTGTATTACTCCTCCCTTATCTGAGACCAGCCACTGAGCTCTGAGCAGACGGCTGGTGTCTAACTGCCCAAGACAATACAAATCGGACGGGCAGGTCAGCGAAGGGTGCAGAGGTCAATGGAGAGGCGGACAATAACCAGTGGCGGCGATTCAGAACTATGGCAGGAACATGTCTGGCAGCATGAATTTCATTCTACATCCTTGACACCTAACTGACTGAATTTAGCCACCCTGGTATGGATGAACCTGCCGATGGGACCTGCTGCTGAACCTGCTGAAGCGGAGCTGGCGACCCAAGCGGAGGCGGAGGCGGAGGCGCAGATGGAGGTGGCGGCCCTGACCGGGGTCCAGGCCTTACTCGCTGAAGCCGAGCAGGGCACCAGCACTTCAAGTGCTGTGCCGTGCGCCGTCGACAGTGCCTTTGGCACTGCAGTGCTGGCCACGGCAAGCGCCATGGCCTATGTGGCTCGGTACGTGGCTGGCAACGGTGGTCCGGAACTAGGTTTGCCCTCCGAACTCTCGGAGGATGCACCCCTGGAGGCGCTCTGGACGAGGCTGCGGAGCATGGGTGGGCTAACACTGCCCACGTCCAGCTTTTACAAAACTTTCCGTCAACTCGAGAGCGACTTTTGCGCCCACCATGCCCTGCAGCTGGACCATCTCAGCCGCGAGCCTGGCGTCGTCACAGGGCTCACCCGTGTGCTGGAGACCAAGCACCCAGACATGGCGAAGGACATTGTCCGTTCTTTTGTCCGGACCCGCACATTTATTCGTTTGAGACATGTTAATGCCCGTCGATGGGAGGAGACGCTTCGGCGCAGAGAGGTGCACAAGGTTAAGGATTATGCCCAGTAGGTGGCAGCAGAGGTCTTGGAGTGTTTTATTTAACTTATTTTATTTACTCAATTTATTTAGGCCATTAAAGTCAAATATATGACAAAATGGGCACAAAATGTGTTTGCTGTTCACTTCTGCCATGGCTTGGCAGGTGCACATTTCATGACATGATATTATTCATTCATTCATAACATTCATCCTCCCAGCCACACCAGAATCAGAAGCCATGATGAGACAGTGCACAAGACCTTTGGCATTTGGGTCAACAGCTCCAGACAACCAAAAACTGCTGTGGTTGGAGCACCAATAGTGGCACAGAGCCAGAGGCCTTTAAAATGTTTAAAGAAAAGTTGTAAATGTAGGATATTGTGGTTTTTTACATACATACTTGGCTTATCTCAGCTTAATAGGCATGGCTTTAAGTCTCTAAATCACCATTTGCCACAATATTGTTATGCATAACCAAGTCAATACTTATATTCAAATCAAGGTCAAAGACCTTGCCAATCACCTCTTTTCCAGTTATAAATTTATGTTGTGTTCCCATTAACAATAGTATGTAATTTAGATGTGCAGTGCTTACTATTACCTTTATTCATTGCATCTTCCTTGATAATGGATCCCATAAAATTCCAATGATCAAATGCTATATTCATAAGGAGCGCTGCATGTAAGGAGCTGTCATATTAGTAGAACTGATCTGAGCAATATATGTAATTTGTTTTCATAAATTGTATTTTTCATTCCAAACAATGACTTGTTATCAACCATTTTCAAGCAACAAATTTATATTTTGTTTTTAAGGCCCATTCTTTTGTTCCTATATATATATATATATATATATATATATATATATATATATATATATATATATATATAAACAGTCATGCTTGGAGCAGTGTACACCAATCAAACCCCAGCTGTAATAATACATGTCAGTTACTTTCATGTTTTATCACATGCAACAATTATCAATGTACTGTCCATTCCAGAACAGTATGATGATGTTTCTGAAGTCTCAGTTTAGGTTTGTACTATACAAATAAATCTGGATACACATTTGTAAATACTGTTCATAACATTGGCCTCTGCACACAACACAATTGTACCTGTCACTTTGATTGTTGTCATTTTTGGTTTTGTTCTCATTCTTCAGGCTACTACAGTTAAACTCTAACATGTAGCCACATGTTACAATTCAACTTTGCTGGTTATCACATGCAATTATTAGACAACCAAACACAACACAAGACACAAAAGGAAAACACAAAAAGCATAGGACAACAAGTTCCCAAGGCAATAAATTGGCTTCAACACACCTGGCAACAGGGAACAAACAGCACACCATATGTCCTTTTCAAACCAAATATTGCTCTAAGAAACTATAATCTGATATGAGTACCTGACGCTGCTTACCCTGGTTTTGGCGCAAAATGCATAAAAATTGGTTTTGGCCTCATTTTTATTTGGTCAGCAGACATGAGAGATAATGGATATTCGAACACCCCTTATCTCTGATCTACAAAAAGCAGCCAAAGGAGCGCGCTTAAGTCCCTCAAGGAACACTGTATCAATGAACTGGACCTCCTCACGCAATATCTTCTTTCCATAGGTGCACCAAAATTAGCTCTCACAAAACACGCTTTTCTCATACTATCCGTAGGTCTAGAGATGGTAGCAATAATTGCGCAAACAGGAATCTTCATATGGCAGCAAGCCTTTTCTAAAAGTACTTCGTATGCTGAAGGGATCCCTTTACTGGTATCTCGCCGTGTTGCAGATGTCATGGAAACATCCTCTTCAGATATTTAGAAAAAAAATTAAGCCGTATTTTATGTCACTTTAAAGGATTTCATGACTTTAAAATTGTTATGAAGCTTACATCTCATTTGGAAACAGCCTGGTTTTCTGCTAGCTGCCCTTCAAACATTGGCTTGATTCCAATAGTTTAGCATGGACGAAGGGATTTATTCACGCCCGGGTGACGTCACAGCTCGGAAAACGGTTGAACTGGGCCTGGTCCTAAGGTGGCTGGTGAAGAGGCCCAGCACAGTGCATAGTGAGGAAGACGCGAAAGTAGAGGAGAATGTCTCTCTGTGCCAGGCATTCAGGGAAAACGGGTATCCCAATAGATATGTGAGACAAGCGATAAAAACTAAGGAGCGGGAAGGACCAGAACAACCAAGGTTGTTCTGATCCTTCCAAAAAAAGGTTGGGGCTGCGTTCCCCAGTCTGAAAGCCGGGGGGGCCGAAGTCCCCCCTCAGGCCCCATGGCTCCCGTGACCCTGCATGTACGGTGCTGAAAAGGAGTTTGACAATAAAAAGAAGACCTGATTTACGAATGTAAGAAAAAGGGCACTTGAGGCCAGATTTAACCATTTCGAGGAACGCACAAACAGAAGGTAAAAAGCTGTCGTTTTGTAAGAACATGAATCCAGTTTTTTCTGAATGTGCAAGTTTGTGTCCTGGCCGGAATATGCCCGCAAATGTGTCTGATATGCATAGTAAGTCCGATCGGTAAGGAGATAATAGCAGAGCTCGATGCGAGTGATTTATAGGTAGAAATATTGCAGGCTTGGGCAATGTTACAAAGGTACGCAGAAGACTCCAAAGGAATCTTTCAATAACCCATTCGGTTCCATAGCAACGTGAGACTGGAACAACAGCGCAATTTAAACGTTAGCCTTTTGCAGCTATACAGGTTCCGCTACGTAAAACATATGTTTTCATTTCATGAGAGGCAGTTCCTCACAAACCGAGAACTTATGATGAAATGACCAACCGTTGACTTCGTTAGTCCGCTTGCAATTAAAGCCAGAATCCCAAGGGCATGGCTCAACTAAACTTAAACTGCGATGAAAACACTTGACCAGAGAGCAGAAGACTACGCAAAATTAAGCGAAAAAATCGTACCTCAAAATAGTCTTACAACATTTTCCTCGGGCATACAACGGTAATTAGAGCAACCAGACGACGTGGGAAATGGAGTTACCCTTCTCACAAGTTTACTCATGGCACGATACCTATTCACAACTCTACTGCGCGAACCTTTTTTGTTGCGACAACGTTGAGTCATGCTGGCTGCATTACAAAATATTTCGTAGAATACTGGTAACCAGGAAATTGCTTTGCATTTACAGCATAGTAAATGATGGTGCATGTTCTTTCTGCAGACGGAGAACTGAGATAATCGGCTACTTGTTTCTCTCCTGTCAAAACGCAATGCTTTCTAGTAATTTTTAGCTGGTATAATTCAACGGCATCTGAATCAGGGGGGGGGGGGCGCCATTCTGGGCTCCTCAGAGACGGGCCGTTGAACCTCAACATCGGCCTGCTGTTTTTTAAAGCGTTTGTTTGTGAATAATTTAAATCTGGTCGCTCACTATCACCACAACACTTCAAGGCGTTTGTGAAGGTCTGCACTGAAGTCCAGTGGCATGCAGCTATTGAAACCGAAAGACGGAAACGATTTGTTGATGTATGGCGTCTGGTATGCACGGAACTAAATGAAGAAAACTAGGTTTTGAGCCTCCGTGAAATGCGCACACCCACCCTCCTGCGTTGCGACTGACCTGGCCCGCTCATCGACCGGGTCGGCGGCCGCCGCGGAGGTCGCGCTGGCCGGTTCCTGAGGCGTGTCGTATTCGTGTGACAGTAATGGGAATGGTGTGGTCGCGACGTGTGTATATGTGTGATATGTATGTCATATGGTGTGTATGTCATTGTTAGCTAGCCGAATTATGCTATCGTTTGTATACGTGCGTATACGTGTATGCGTCTAGGTATACGTGTAACACGTTTATACGTGCAGTGTGTATGTGATTGTGCACAAGTCTACTGTGAACAGGAAATGAACGGATTGCACCGTGAAAAAGTTCGCAACTTTGGCAGTAAAGACAAGCGAGGACAACCTAGGTCAAAGTATTGATGCCTGTACGTCGGATGCTTCTAGTGTCTGTGTTGTCATCTACATTATCATTTATCAGACACGGCATAGCATACAATTATATGGCATCGGATCACGTAATGCCCCTCGTGCATCGTGAAAACCGTACCCCAAGGCATTTTCACGTAACTCACTCAGCTTCGGGGCGCCAAGCACCGTCTCCATGCAAAAGCCTAATATTTCGCAGCAAGTCATTTTTGCAACGCGAAAGTTTTTTATGTCAGCTATCAAAATTAAAAGGATTGCTGTAGAGCAAAATGTAAGGATAGAAGACATGGATATAGTTCACGTCATTTGTGGCCATTAAAGTGTATTCGCATAAAAAAAAACAAGCACAATCTTTGAAAAGGTCCAGTCACGTGAGCCTGAGTCATATGGGATTGCTGCTGTGGGCGGGGAAATTTACACAAGGTGTAAAAACGACGCATGAAAAGATGCCCAAAGTCTTGTATCTCTGCACCTTTACATTTTTTTGGCCAGCCTTGGAAAACCGGAGTGGGTTCTCATCAACTTCTCAGCCGGGGAAAAATAATTTTAATGCGTAAATATGAGATCCTGGAACCTGAAAAATATTTCCAGAACATTCTGCCAGAAAGAAGATCACAACATCTGGATGTGGGAATGCATAATTTTCCAAAATCGCTTTAGTTTCTAATCTCAGAAAGACTTAAGAGGCAAAAACTTCCAGGACTTTAAGGAATGTTAAAGTTTTCTTCTTTGCACGGTTAACAGAACTCCACATCACGATGCAGGCACTACTGCTTGGTGTTAAGATGTCACAATTTGTAAATAATAAATCAACGAGGCTCTACAATGAACGCAAACAAACTATGACCGAAACAGAAAGCACCAAGAGGGAAATCTATTGCGATTGGATCGTGTCAGCAGCATATTTAATTCATTTGTTATTGTTTCACATGGGGTACCATAATTTTCAACATTAATTGACCGTACTCGTGGCCAGTCGATGTTTGGACTGATCTTGGACTCAATATATCACTATGTTACATTACTGGAGTTATACGTTCTACATACAGTAGAACATACTATTTTCGAGAAAGATACATTGTTTAATGAAAGTCATGCAATCGCAGCAATGTCTTAGCTCTTTGTAAGGCAGAAATTTTTTGAGCCTCGGTGTTTTTTGGGTTTGCGTGAGAGAATAAATGCTGCGAAACATCGGAACAGATATTGATTAAATTACCGAGGTGAAAGACGTCGAGACAATATGTATGCAACAAATGCGCAAACTGCAACTTCCGAACTTGTTCTGGAAATGCGAGGGCCACACGTTTTAAGTAAGCTGGTTCAATGCCCCAACGACGCGAAACACCCAAGGCTGGACAGATGTCCAGCAAATCCCGTCATCTGTCATTGGAGAGCGAGAAGCCGGCTTCAAAACGCACAACGACATCCACTTTAAGGTTTCCTAGCAACTGCCAAACGAGGTGACCAGAAAATGGCCACACCAGGAACACAGCCGTAGGAATGGGCGAACAGACCACGACAGCCTTACATTTTCACGCGAGCCCTATAACAGTGCATGCATAAAAGAGCCTCAAAACCTGCTAATGTACTCAACATTTTACGATGTTCCAAAACATGTGGATTGAGCATGTGGATGGAGACGTCAAGGATTACTCTGCATTTATACTGTAGTCCCAGACTGCTTGACGTCTTGTTAAGTTTTGTTATTTCTCTGGCGCTGGAGAGGGACCAATTGCATATCGTTTTCTTTTTATCCGGAAACAACCCCTTTCATAAGTTTCCTACTTCAATAAACAAAACTTAAAAGTATCAGGAAAATTAATTTTTCTAACATAATCTTTTGCGTGCTGCAGACTTATGAAGCAATGGTTTTAATGTTCACAAAGCTAATTTCCACAGTGGTCCTACAAATCGTTAGTGATAATGAACAGTAAACATTCACAATTGTATATTACTTCAGTAAAAGAATTACAGGGCCACAAACCTTTTATTGGCTAACTCGCGACAGTGGACAGGACGGCAAGGCAGTAATTACTAATTAACGTCAGGTAAAGGACTCACGGCAAGTCCAGCCGAATGTGAATGTCGATCGTTTATTAAAATTAACAGAACCAACGGAAATTAAACACACCTCGGCGAGGACCTACGGTGCACGCGACACATTTACCAGCACTGCCTCATTGAAAGAAGGTCATTGGGGTGCTGCAATGGCTTCAGGAGACCATCCTTTAAAAAGAAGTTGTGCATAGTTCCTCTTCCAAATCAAGAGCCTGACGTTAAGATCATATTTCAATTATAACTCCAGCCGTCTATATAAAAAGGGAAACAAAATGCTTCAGTTGAATGGGAACCTGCGCTTTCCACATAACTCACCGCAACCTGAAGCATGAGGAACAATGACATAGTTGAGTGAGGACTGAGAATCAAGATCATCCTTAACGGGGAAAACAAAACAATACATTTGTCTCATGAAGAGAACAAACAAAAATGCAAGGTTGCAAATATAAGGATAAGGCAATGATGATCTGACAAAGTAGATGAGGTCATTCAGAAACATGTATTTGGGAGCGGAAAGTCGAGTGCAGATGGTAATGATTCGTGAGAGCTGTGGATTGGGTGGGATAAAATTGCATTTAGGTTAACATTTAAGTTGGCAAATGTTCCCTTTTTTGTTTGTTATAAAAAGAAGAAAAATCTTAGTACGTTTAGCATATGACTTGCATGACTTCACCGGAATATACCCAATGATTTTCGCTAAAATGATACTGCTGTTAAATTGTCAGGCAATGCACATGTCGTTAGTCATTGTATCGCGGTAGGGCGGATATATCTTGTTAAAAGCGACTGCATAGTTAACTTCTACCAGGTGCAGTCACTTTTAACTATATACATACATACATACATGTCTGAATATATGTTTGTGTATTTTGGCAGTATGTTTTCTTTACTACATACTTCATTAAAGATCAATGCACATTCGGCTTTTGCAAGTTTCTTGTTTGTTTTTTTCAATAGTTCTGATAGTCGTTTTGTGATGTATCGGCAAAATCACAATTTAATTACCAAGTGGCTCATATATCTTGTATTAGACGTTTCGGAGATTCTTTCTCCATCCTCAGGAGAAGTTTGATGATTGGCCCCTGTAAAGAACTTTCTTTTTTATATTTCAACGATCTGCTGAAAGGAAGTTGAGTAGCAAGTCTCGTCACAAAAATGCCTTCATTTTTTCTGTGTTACTGGATGAGAGTCGGTCAACATATATAAAGTAGGCCAAACGTACCTGTCTAACTGTTCTTCACAGGGACCAATCATTTATCTATTTCTGAGGATGGGAAAAGCATCTCCGAAACGTCAAATACAAGATATATGAGCTCACATGTTATTTAATTGTGAATTTGCCGATACATCTCAAAACGACCATCAGAATTACTGAAAAAAACAAACAAGAAACTTGTAAAAGCCGAATATGCATTGGTCTGTAATGAAGTATATATATATATATAATTAGAATCACATTTAGGTAGACCTGGCTCAGAGCCGGTGTTAAAGCCTGTCAGACCCAGAGTTTACGATAACATCGATTCACGTAACCTGGAGATCTTGCTGAGCCACATAGCCCAACGTACATCTGCAGGAAGTGCCGACCACTTCAAACCGTCCGAATAACTCCAGTGCCCCTCCCACGCATCCCAAAGCGGCGGCGGCCTACACTCACTCGGTCGGTCCCCGGGCCGATGCGACACCACTCGCCGAGACGGAAGTCCGATCGTTGCGTCCGCGGCCACCTCCACACCCCTGCCTCGATCACACGTCGTCGCCGACTGGCGGCCGTCGGCGGGCGCCGGCCGACCGCCGAAGCGCACGCCGGCCGGCCGGCCGGTCGCCGTTTCTTCCGACCCGGACTGTTCCCCGTCTGCCGCAGATCCTGCTGTGTGTCCGGGCCTCCTGACGCCTGCCAATGGTCCTACTGTGGGTCCAGGCCTCCTGACGCCTGCAGTTGGTCCTGCTGGGTGTCCGGGTCTCCTGACGCCTGGCGCGGGTCCTGCTGTGTGTCTGGGCCTCCTGACATTTGCCGTTGCTCCTGCTGCGTGAGCGGGTCTCCTGCACCGCTCCGATCTCCGGCAGGGTCTCCCGACACCAGCGGCGGAGCGGGGTCTGCTCAGGAAGGGAAACAGGAGCAATCACAGGCACTGAGTGTCGTCGGCCGGACAAGGTGGCCATCTGTCAACTTTATCGACGCCACAGGCGGCAGCAGACCGAACCAAAACGTCCCCCAGAGAATACTGAAATGATGTACGAGCAACAGGGACTGTCTCTGCGCCGGCATTAATCTTGAATGTCCGAGTGGCATTGACGACGACTACATGACGAATCATGACGAAATGGTACTACATGTTTTCTCCACCACTTTTGTCTCAAGGCAGCAGAGCCTTAACCCTATTCCCGGCAGGGGGGCTAAATCCACCCCTTCAGGTTTTTTGCTTGCCAATTCCAGGGTTTTTGACGCAGCTTCACGAAACTTAATCACTTTTCCTAGCTACTTTTTCTACGTGCCGTGACGAAATTTCAAAATTTTATTTTGCACAGGGTCGGAGCCAAGCAACGTTTTTGAGAGGCACCTCAGGCCATTTTTGGCCCTGTTCAGGGTAAAAGGAAAATGGCTGCCAAAAATAACGCTTTTAATATAGAACTTAAAACCTTATATGGATATATAGCAAAACAGTTGGGCAACATGCATACACAATTTTGTTAATGTGAGGTCACTTTACAAGGTCAGGTCAAGGTCAAAAGCCGAAATTTGGTTTTATAGCAATAATTTCGGCCCTGTTTTTTTTTTTAAATGCCAAACCCAGAATACGTATGACGTAAAAAGGTGTCCTCTAATTGTGTATCAAATTTCAGCTTGATATCAGGTCCGGTCATGGAGCCATGGCCTAAAATGTCAGTGCGCATACCCAGTATCGCAATAGCAATAAGATGAATTTTTTGAAATAGAGTGAATTCAAATGATTGAAAACGTTTACGGTTAATATAAAATGCACACGAAATCATTCCAAGTAGCTCCAAGGTCAATGAAGGTCATCTTAGGTCAAAGGTCATAAGTTGATCGAAGAATGTGACCAAGATAGTTCCCCCTTTTTCATGTCCCTGACACCGCCTATGCTAACATTATACAAACATTGTAATGCGATTTGTACTTCTTTAGCATAACATGACTAGCAGAAGCCAAAAAGTGTTTTTGCCTTTTTTGTTCATTCGGTTGTTGAAAAACTAATCCTATTTTTGAAACCCTGTGAACGCCCACGAATTCTCCCAAAATTTTAGATGTGTGTACCAACGGTAAAGGTCCTATCCATAATCTCTTGATTCATGCCAGTTTCATCGAAATCGGTCCATAAACAACCGAGTTCAAAGGAGTCCAAAAAAACCCTAATTTTGACGCTTTTGCCCCCTGTATCCACCCTTTTCAAAATTTTGAAAATTTATTTTTATAAAAATGTAGTCATGGCAAACTGATTGCCGTTTGTTGCGATGAAATCGGATGTGTAGTTCTCGAGATCTCAGGGGGGGCCAAATCCGCCCCCTCTGCCGGGAATCGACCATACCGTCTACCCCTCCGGGAATAGGGTTAATTCGCGCACTGGAACGGGAGTCTTTTTGTGCCCCCCCCCCACCTGTTTTTCTTGAATATCTCGAGAATGGATTGGAGTTGGTTGCTGCTACTTGGTAACATTTATGGCAATTTAATGACTCGTCGATTGATGCAGAAAAATCGGAAATCGTTCGGAAATTTTTGAAGTTTTAAGCATTTGAACTCAGACAATTATAATGGAAACAACGGTTGTCGCTGACAAATGGGAACTTTGTGAAAGAGCCAGCGTTCTACCTAAGATTATCCTTTGAACACAATCACGCGACGTCATTTGGGCATAAGTGATGGATGTACCAAGACCAAAGTCAGGGTCAATAAGGGTCCAGGTCACCAAACGTGAAGGTCAACCAGCTTGTGAACTGATCCAGATTTGTTTTGCAACATGTCGGTTTGTATGAAATGTGTATTCAAAAACCCCAATAAAAGACGTGTACGTGCACTGATACACTTCCATATACCAGGGCCAGTTAAGGTCAAGGTCATCAAAGGTCATGGTCAAATATCTTGTGACCTTGGCCCAGATTTGCTTTGCGGCAAGTCGATTTGTATGAAATATACATTCAAAGACCCAAATAAAAATACGTGTGCACACATGGATACGCTCATACATGCCAGGGTCATTTCAGGTCAAGGTCATCAAAGGTCCAGGGCAAATATTTTTTGGCCGCGTCCAGATTTGCTTTGCAATACGTCGATTTGTATGAAATATGCATTCAAAGACCCTACTAAAAACACGTTTGGCACATCGATACTGACATATATATATACATATCTACATATACATATACACATAAACATACACGCTGGAAATGACCAGACTTACCGATGTTGGCTACCTTCACTGAAAACACTCCAGAAGATACGTGTAGCGCCCTTATTTACACTTAAGCTATCCCGTGTTGCTCGAAATCTGATCTGCAAAAGACGACAAAATGACGCCATAGGTGAATGACCTGACATGACCTCGACCCGAAATCCTCAGCCAGGGCGCCAAATGAATGGAAGTTGTCGTATTCCACGTTTTAACGGCCAAACAAACACCCTTTTCCCGTTCCGTTCGAACAGTCGTACGGAATGGCCTGCACGAGTCGAAAGTGTCAAAATTCGACCTTTTCCACCCCATTTGACCTTGAAGATATTAACCTAAGATCATGGAAATTGCACACAATGTAAATCGTTACAGCCCCACCATGTCCATAAAATTTCGTGTCTCTAGCTCTTTATGTTGCCGAGATCGGGGGCGGCACTTTTGTGGCCCCCTTTCCAGTGCGCTTTAATACGAAACTCCCTTCCACTGCGCGGGTTAAAGGCGAGTGGTTACACTGCCAAAAGGTATACGTTTCGCAAACCTCGACTGTTTACTGTAGGTCAAGAATTCAGCAGAAATGTCATTCCTTATGATGAAAACAATGTTTGAATAACAGCATGCCTCGTTTGAGATATGCCTGATACCGAAACAACACTTATGTTGTGCGCCCGGTACGGTTCCTGGTGACGCCCCTGCCGGCCGGTCAGGCCGGTCGTACCCGGCGGCGGCTGACGTTACTGTTCGCGGCGACCGCAGGGACGGGCGCCGGGGCGATCGAACGTTGTGCTACAATGCAGCCAGGGCACTGAGGACATGTGTGCCTATGGAGCTCGAGACGAACAGACAACCGTAATTCCGCTCTCGGATTCGGATCATTTGTTCAAGATTGACAAATACTCGTACAATGGCTCGTCTGGGATGACTTTAGGATATCGCGTACTATCAAGCTTTCACTGCTCGTTCATGCAGCGTCCGACCACCCATTCGGTCTCCTCCATGGGTCTTTTTCGGCACCAACGGCAAACGGTTTGCGTCATCGTGGCGTCATTTTGTGAAAATTCCCACATATCCTTTTTCACAAACTACGCCAAAACTTCACTTTTGTACAGGAATCACAAGCGGCTAAAGGAGACGTTTCTGGGAGGTCTATTTCCAAAATTTGCGCTAATTTCAGACGATGACTTTTGTCTTTAGTTATCGGTGCTATAAGCCGATGTCCATTGATACTTCAATTCCACATCACGCCATTTTTGATAACTTACCATTAGCTCCATCTGCAGAAGACTGGAGACTGTCCGCAGCGTAACGAATTAGTACTGCTTGAAGTGTAGCACAGAGAAATGCGCCCTACTGCCGTACGGTGAGTAAAACACATTACCACAATATCCCTCTCCGGACGTCTCATCAGATCAGCTATCAACAATAATCAGCGCTAAATATCCGACATCCAAAGACTGACAGACCTTGAGGTTATTTGGGTTCGGGAAAGGGATTCCACCAAAAATCGTCCAATAAATGTGAAGGGAACCATCTATTTGTGTAAAGGAGCTCCCTGAGTATGATGCATGGGAAATAATGACAACTGAAAACGTAATGAAACTTTGGGTAGTAAAAAGTAGGAAACTTTTAAAAATGTCAAGCTCTTGTATCGCTCTTGCATAACCATTTCAAAAAAGGACTCCAGTAAAACCATTCTCAAAAACACCGTAGTTATGAAAACGCCTTATGAAATTTGTGCACACGAAACACAAATTCCATAAAACATGTAGTTGTCTATTGTAGCAATCAGTAATGAATCCCAAAATGAACCAAAAGGCGAAAAATGCTACAAAGCTGGTAGGATGATGCAAAAACGTTAACGGAACGTTGGGGATCTTGGAATGTTACATAACTTTCGTTCATAATTAAGGAAAAAATGTAACAGCATAAATGACACTTCGTCACATGCATCCTGTAAAACCGTGTTGGTTGTTTACTAACTGATTTGTCTGTTATTAATGCAGTATATTTTATGATTCATTAATCTATTCAGCATGACTAGCGTTATTGCTAGTTTTACATCCATGCTCTTTTGGAAACTGATGTATTTGTTAATACGGAAATCAAGAGGCATCCAGTCGAAAATGCATAAATTCGGCACTAAATTACTGGAAATGCTTTCCCGACGCTAAAATTCCTGCGACCACAAAAACTTGCTGATCAGCTCATCTGATTAGGTCCGCCGGCGGGAGACGGACGGCCGATGATTGGCTGTCGGCTCTCGGCAGCCGAGGCCGCCCGGCCAGACGCGGCTGCCGACGGCCGGCCGATTGCCGACGAATCTGGGGCCCAGGAGCAGCCGAACATGGCAACGAGCTTCGTTAACGGTGCCGATCAGGCTGATGAACGAGGAGCACGGGGCGAGCAGCTGACGGGCCGCGTGCTGGTCATTGTCCCGTGCGCATATTTCGGCCGCAACAGTGGAAATCGAGGCATGCCAAGTGTCGCAACAGCCTGGAGCCGTTTCGGAACAAACCAAAACGAATATTTATTTTCGACGTATTACAGCGAGTGGTTATCCAAGCAGGGAGTGACACTAGTGTGCTCGTCGCCCTCGGACCAGGCTGATTGGCTGTCGGCTCGGCTGTAGTGAGCAGAGCGGTAGAGCTGACGGAGGATGACTTGTGTGTCGCGAAATGGCGGATGGATAAGATCTAAAAAACGGGCCTGTTGAGAAGTCGGTCGTAAAACACCTGTGCGGGCTCAAGAGACTGGACTCTGTGAAGCTTGCGGCAAAAATGCCTCTTGGACGAGAAAGCTCTCCTGTGCTCTTGCAAAATGGTTCACCAATCTCGGCCCAAGAATGAGCCAATCGGCACCGAATCTGCGCTGCAACCGGAAAATAACACAGAAAGCAGAATTGGCCACCGGAGACTTAAAATGTTTCAGCCGACGCAAAATCTGCAACACAAAGTAAACAAACTTAACTGGGACGGAAAAAGAAACATAGAAACTACGAACGCAAAAGCGCACATTGGCAAGGTGCGAAACTAACAGTGGGTCCACAGTCATCAGCGTCCTGCAGGCAAAGAGAACACTCTTAGTAACAGGACGGCAACGAGACGATATGCAAATGACCTACTCATGCTTGTTGCGATTATGATTTGGCATGGCCCACAACAATAAAATCAGCGCTATTGTTGCTCCTGTTTACGTAGTTCTTGACAGCCACTTGTCATGCAGGTCACACGTCTATCCAATCGATTGATTTCCTCGTGCGGTTCCTCCTGGGCCACGCACGCCCGAGACAGCCTGCCAAGTCGACGCGAGCTGCAGCCATATTGACGGGTCTGATGCTGTAGTAAATGACGTGCCACTGTTCTTTTTTTGGTTCTTAAATTTGACACAGATGGTTTGTCAGAGTGCTTTAAGATCAGTATCCGCCGAGTAGCACTTGTTGCACAGATTCTGATCCCTAAACTCGATCGCGCAATGCCATATTAACGGCATAAATTTGGTGGTGAAATTCCAAAATGCCGACATGAATGAAGTTCAGCAGTCCATCTGGCAGCTGATGAGGCGACGCCAAGGGGCATTTAAACGCGTTTTTTATAGTGACATGTGCAAGGAAATTGACAGGAATGTTGTTGGTACTAAAAACATTTACTGCGTTCTTTTTTCTAAACCCATGCCGCCTGAAGCTAATTTTGATTACTTATTCAGTGCCATGTAGCAACAAACGAAATAACACAGCAGAATGCAGAATTGTGCGAGGGCTCTTACCAATGTCGTACAGTTTCTGCTTGCGTTGTGTTTTCACGGTCATGAGAGATAAATATGCTGATGCCCTAGATGAAGATGCAAAACATTTCCCTGATAAAACCTCATTTTTAATGTTTTGATTTCTAAAGTGTATTCGCTTGTTTATGTGGTCTCGCGAGCCCGTGTCTTAATTTTTCCGACGTGAACTCAAGAACAGCCTCGTAGCCCTTTACTATGTCCCTCATTCGAGCGTCCTAGCTCCTTCCAAAATGGTCGGCTGAATCCGTCCATGCCTTTCGTCTGTTTCGAAGGGAAGCCGCGGTCCGAGGCCGCCTGGCCACGGCTGTTCCGCCAGCCGTCGGAGACATGCGGCACAGTTTTACAGGCTGGAAACTGCTATACAGCTGCCGGAGGCGTAATAAGTTTACGGCTTCGTTGCAGAGTTTATAATACTCTGCTGCTTCCTGATTGTTTATCGTTCATCGCCAAAAATGACGTGCTCGTAGTTTACATCGTCCAACCGGGCATCAGTTTCCACCACTGCCGCTGACGCTGACCGTTTGACTGGCAGTCAGATGGAACTGTCTGAGCGCCGTGACGTCAATTGGAGCAGACAGACTGAACGCTGCAGAATGTGTCAGATGGAACCGATTAGTGATGTAGTATACGTCAAATGGAGCCAACTGAACGCTGTGGTGTACGCCAGTTGGAACCTACTGAGCACTGTGGTGTAAGTCAGTTGAAGTCACTGAGCACTGCAGTTTACGTCAGTTGGAGCCAACTGAACACTGCAGTGCACGTCAGATGGAACTGGCTGGCCACAGCAGGGGTGGTTCAGGAGGGGGAGGAGCATCGGGAGTACGGGTCCCTTTTGTCGGAAAATCAGACATGATAGCTTTCGGCCCCCTTTTTTGGGACGGAGATGGTGAATATTTTGTTTTCAAAACAAACGTTGGTTTATATACATGCCTGAACAATGAGGAAACAATATGGCCGATTTCCAAGGAGAAATCAACATTTTGCGGTAGTTTAGAACACACAGATGGAGATTTGGCTTCCCTTACCTCCAGCGGACCGCAGCCGGTACTCTCCAGCCAGGTGCACCTCCGCCTGCCGTCGGCGGGCCACGTCACGCCGGCGGGCGGCGACGTCATCTGAGGGCGTCGCGCGGGCCGCGGACGCCGCGGCGCGGGTGGACATCGCCCGCGTCGGCCGGCCGCGCCCGCGTCCATCACCTACGTCACCGGGCCGAGCATTATCCGTAAATGATTGTTACGTATGACGCGCTGCGCCGCCGGCCGCCGGACAATGACGGCGAGCTTTCGGCGTCGCTGGACGACTTCCAGGCGGCCGCGGCGCGGGCGGCCCCCGGCCGTCGGCCACGTTTTATCATATTCCTATCTCGGCCGGAGAAATGGATAGGCAGCGAGAAGACGGCGGCACAAAGAGAGGCCGCTCCGATCGTGGCGGCATCTTCGCAGAGCGAGCGGGAGACGCGGAACGGACGACGAAGGCCCGGCCAGCCCCGCCAGAAGGAGGGGAGGTTGGTCGTTAGAGGGCGCATAGTGAGCGGGGACTACCAGACGACAAAAACGACGCAGACCAGGCCGGACTGCCGCACGAGGGAGGAGGAGGGGGAGAGCAGTCGTCATAACATGGCGAATTCGTGGCACTTTCATGAATGAGAGCTCTTGGTGGTCTGATCAAGTCGACTGACGTTTTAATCAGAGATGGATTGTCGTTATCTTAACTATGGCTGATTAAAACATGTATTACACGGCTTTGGATGCAAATGTAATAATCCTACAAGCAGCCCTGCCTGGAAATGAAGAAATTTAAGTGGACTTGTTACGATGGTTTCAGCAAGTATGCGCGACCCAGCACTTTGGGGCTTGAAGATTCTTTGGCGATTTTTAACATGCAGCTCTACAGAGGTTATGATAAAAGTTCTTTTAATGACTTCCTTGTTTTTCCCCCATTTTCTGGGGATGAAAGCGGGAGGGGCTCTGATGTTCTCCACCTTCCTAGCGTGCGACAACACCTGTTACGTCCTCTCATCATCGTGACTCGACTTCCCTGCGTTGAAAAGACGTGACTGGTGATCGTAAAATAAGGAATGTCCTGTGGGATTTCAGTCGTAAAATCTTCCAACCAACTATGCTCCTTCCGATAACGTTTAGTTACACTAAATTTTGACGACCCCATGTTCTGCAAATTAATGCATACATATCATGTATACTGCATATTTGACACTGGGATGCTCACACACTTCAGCTCTAAAAGGAGTTTATGTATTTCTCATCGGCAAACCGTCCAAGTTCGTTGCAATCAGGAGTTCGTAAAGACTTCCTTATCATTTCTTATATGAAAACAGTTTTGTATACTTTTCCTCGACAGTCTGTCCTTGTTCTTTGTAATGAGCACATTTACTGCGTACTTCCCTGTAATGTTTACATCAAAAAGATGTGATGAATCATATGCATTCACTCCATGCCAGAACAGACGATCGCGATGGCGTGTCTGAAAACAATATGCGCATGTTGCCTCTTCCTTACATGTGTGTGGTCCAATAGACAAAGCGACTGGCACTTTGTTTGCTCTATGTATTGTGCAGCGTACATGCATCGTTTATATCTCTTGCATTGTTCGTTTATGCAGCTGGGTTCAGCTGTTCATTCACGATGCCATTGCCATTTAATGCCATTATTTGGGAACAGCACGAAATCGAACCATCCAAGGCAGTGTAAGAACTCGGTAAAAGCGGGTGTGATGCTTGGGTGGCACAAAAATGGCCAACACGGCTATTAGCGAGCATTATCTGTATTCTTAACAGCATTTCAAACACAAATAATCCCTTTTTTGAATTCGCCGCGCAAATGAATCCAGGCCTTGTTCTGTGTTACTTTTTATCGCGGAACAATGAGAAAGATTTTCTGCTTGCGTGTGTTTTTCTTCCACTGAGGCCTTGTTCCTTCATCTCTGACTCGCGTGCAGCAGAAGGTGCCGACGGTCGATGTACGCACTTGTGCCTGTCCCACGGCCCGCCGATTGGGCAAGCCCACGCCACACGGCAGCCGGGCCGGGTCAACAGCATCTCCCGTCGTCGATGGGAGGACGGCACGCGTGCCGCGCGGCATGGCATTGTTCCCTTTCCGTCCAAGCGACTTGTACAGATGTACGCCTTGGACTCAAAAGCGCAGGTAAGGAGATGCTATTTTTCAGACGGTGATAAAATGGCGTAATGAATATGATGGAATTCAAATGGTGTCACTGTGCGTTTCTGCAGCGTGTTTGTCACCGATACAACGAGCATCCTGCAGGACGTATTATACCGAGAGACGAGCACTCCTGTTAAAATCTGCAAATACATTTTGAAAACTATTCCACATTATTTAGCAGTTTGCCTCAGTGCACAATGGAACGCAACTATACATTTATCAGTCTTTTTTAGTGCCTGCCGGTGGCATTTCTCTCTGACACTGCTAAGCGACTCAGAAGTACCAATACGTTTGAATATCGAAGCCGTCGAGACGGTAGAATATCGGTCGGGAAAAAACATTGCATTTTTATCGACAGTGAAGCGTTCAAAAAAATGGGCGATCTTCTGCTGAAAAATAACTGTAACAGCGCCAAGTGGTTGCAAAATTATTAGTTTTACAAAAATCGTACATCTGGGCGGTGCAGGACCACAAGACGGCTCAACAGTTCGACTTCAGCTTCAATTTTCCCTGTTTGTGAAGAACTCACTCGGCCTTAAGGCCTCATTCACAGTGACTGATGTATGTAAACAAAGTTGCAACTGAAGACCACGGTTCCGCCGTCTCGAGCTTACCTGTGAGCCACGCATATCTGGAAAATACAGGATTTGTATGTGCAGTGTTCGTCTTCGTGCTGTACCTGCGCCTGATGCTTTCCCCTAGCTGGCCTTCCTTACCGGCATCGGCAGTCGTCACCCGGTTCCAGTCCGTCCCGCCGCGGACTCTGGCGCGTGACAACTAAATACGTACCAACTCTCCTTTCGCTCCTAACGACGTTGCCAATGGTGCAAAAAATGTCTAGCTATTAATGGCGGTATCGACTGTTGGTCACTGGGACGGCGATAGCGCGCGGGTACAAATGGTGGCGCAGTCTCCGGCTGAGTGATGGTGCAGGCCGCGGCGTCCCCGCAGCTTCGGCCCCCCGGCCGCTCCCCCTCCCCTTCCCTCGGCTCGGTGCCTCCTGTTGTGCTCGTGCAATTAGTCGTCAGCGGCGGAATGAACGATGAAGACACACGAAAATGGCCTGACAGAAACGACGGACTCGAGATCTTTAGGAGGTCGGGAGAAAAAGCATGATATGCTGCTCCTCGAGTTGGTCACAACGCTCTTTGGAAACTGGGATATGAGAGAGAGAGAGAGAGAGAGAGAGAGAGAGAGAGAGAGAGAGAGAGAGAGAGAGAGAGAGAGAGAGAGAGAGAGAGAGAGAGAGAGAGAGAGAGAGAGAGAGAGAGAGAGAGAGAGAGAGAGAGAGAGAGAGAGAGAGAGAGAGAGAGGGGGAGAGAGGGGGAGAGAGAAGGGAAAGGGGGAGAGAAGCGGGAATAATATGAAAAGGAGATGTTTATGGCAGGTGACGTGCGGAACCGTCGTACTGACATCATAAAACAAACAAAATTCTAATTTTCCTTGGCACGATTGATTCCCTATTCATTTAATTCTTCAAAAATTTGCATTGCCATATGACAAGATTGATGTGAATAGAAGGTGGAGAGAAGCACTATCTGCTAAATAGAAAATGTGCTATTGTCATTTTGCATATACTCGTATCACTGGGTGGCTTGACCTCATCAGTTCCTTGTCCTTTCGTCTGCTGTCGTCGGCACAGAAGTAACGGCTAAATAGCATCACGTGCCACCAAATGGAAGCCGACAGCAAGGAATGAAAAATCAAAGATTCGTGCTGTGCGTGCCATTTGGACGTGTCCCGACAGCGGCAGGGTATGACGTCATTCCTCAACACAAGCAAATTTCAGCGCTATTCATAGTGTGCAAAATTCCAATCGTCTCGTCTTAGTAGTTCTGTAACAGACTATACATGATTCAGATCCTGTGTGGCATGAAAGGCTGCAGCTAACATATGGGGTCAAGGAAATGCTCGCTGCCATAAATGAGAAAGACGGGGCACTGTCGTTCCTCAGAAGCAGTTAATTTCTGGTATTTCAAACACAATATCTTATTAACGACACCCCATATATGTACATGATTTTGTTGAACGTTCAAGTGCCGTGCCAACATGCCACGTGGAGCGAGCACGACATCCACATTTGTTTCCCGAGGCTCGTTACCCACTGGGAGGCCTGGTAGCCGTAAAGTTTGTATTCGTGGATTGGCGGGCGTCCGGTCAGCAGGTAGTAAAATAAATTTGAAATGGTTACAAAGAATTCAGGGTTCTTATTACAAGGTACATTAAAGTTAGATGACGATGCCAAAACCTGGAAGGAGGTCTTTTTGTACACCCCATCTGTTTTTCTTGAAAATTTCGAGAACGGATCGGAGCTGGCGGCTACTACTTTGTAACATTTATATTAACTGAATTTCTCGTCGATTGACGCAGAAAAATCGAAAATCGGTCATTTTTTCAAGTTTCGAGCATACGTATTGAAGCCAACATACCCAAAATAACGGTTGTCGCTGACACATGGGAACTTTATGAAAGGACTAGCGTTCTACCTAAGATTACCGTTTGAACACAATCGATCGACGTCATGCGGGCATAAGTGATGGGGTTACCAAGACCAAAGCCAGGGTCAATAAGGGTCAAGGTCAACCAGCTTGGGACCTGATCCAGATTTGCTTCGCAGCATGTCGGTTTGTATGAAATATGTATTCAAAGATCCTAATAAAAACACGTTTGGCACATTGATACTCATTTGCATACGCATATATACATATACACGCAAACATAAATATGTATATATATATATATACATATACATAATTTTTACATTTAAAGCGCTCAAGCCGTGTTATTGGGTTTATCATAACGAAATAACATTGCCGCAGACAATTGACATAAAACTTACTTTGGGTAACAAACTTCATCCAAGGTCAATGACCTCACTTCTCTTCTTTTGACCTTGCGGAAGCTGGTAAACGCTGGAAGTGATCAGACGTGCCGATGTTGGCCACCCTCACCCGAAAATATGTCATGTAGCGCCCTTATTTACGTTCAAGATATCCCGTATTGCTCGAAATCTGATCTGCAAGAGATGAAAAAATGACGCCACAGGGCAATGACCTGACATGACCTCAACCCGAAATCCTCAGCTCAGACACCAAATGAATGGAAGTTGTCGTATTCCAGGTTTTAACGCTCAAGCAAACATCCTTTTTCCGTTTCGTTCGAAAAGTCGTACGGAATGGCCTGTGCGGGCCGAAAGTGTTCAAAATTGACCTTGTCGACCCCATTTGACCTTGAAGATATTGACCTAGGGTCATCAAGATTACACGCGACTTGAGTCTTTATGATTCCACCATTTCCATAAGATTCCATGTTGCAAGCTTTTTTCGTTACCGAGATTGGAGGGGGTATTTTGTGCCCCTCTTTCCATTGTGCGTTAACACGAAACCCCTTCCACTGTGCGTGTTAACATAATTACAGCATAACATGCTCGTCATTTAATATTTGCTGTCTACCTATGAAGCAGGTCTGCTCGTATTTCCTTTTTGATAACACAAATGGCCATGGCGATAGTGAAAGCTTTGAAAAATATTTCCTTGGGAAGAAGATTACTTGACAAGGGGACCCATAAGGTTGATGGCGACATTCGATTTTGGTGATGCCACCGTGTTGCGTGCCACCGGCTAGGTCGACATATGCAGGGAACAAAGCAAGGCGCAGTGAGGCTTTGAACCCCTTTTTATACTAATTTATCACCATGTTTGAGGACTCTGCTCCGTTGAGGCACCGTCTGAACATAATCATCATCGATATGTTAAATAAGAAATGCATTTTGCGGCGTTCTTGCGGAACCTCTGTTTTTCCTGCAGTGTAGTAAGACGAACCAATTAAAACATTGGATTAGTGAAAAGAAGAACCAAAGAAAGGAAAAAATTCAGAAGTCATCTTGCAACTGCACGAAACATGTGAAACGTCAATGAAGAGAGTGGAGATATCAGACTCTTAGGTATAGGCGATGTTCATAAAACTTTGCGGGCGACCACCAACTTGCGCCGTCTTCTCTGATGGTGCGGCTGTTTATCACAATGTTATGCGCGTTTGGCCGCTATCGATGTGGCCGGCTGAGAGGGTGGTATCGGGGGCCGTGCGGAGTGGCCGGGGGTCCGAGGTGACACCAGCCTTGCCAAGAGCGGCAGTACCGGCCGCCGTGTAATCTGTTTATTATTGATCGCCGCCAATCTCTCATGCTGACAGCGCCCCGCACGCCCTGGCTGGAGGCAGCCTAATGACAGGATAATACATGGACCACCTCCGCCTCTCTCCTATACCCCGCCCACGGCACTCTTCCCTCCCCCTGCGCTGTGCGGCCCACGTCGACCTGGCTGCGCATGCCGGAGACTTGCGGATGACTGAATGGGGTTCTGGGAACAGAATCTCCGGTTATTGATGTCTCGCTGGCGCCGGATAGAGTGCTTTACGACCCCTGGTAGTGTTGGAGCCAAGTCGGTGCGGAAAACATCATAAATCGACAGTAAAGCTTTGTCGCGTTTTGTTTTGTATGAATGACAACGATGTGGAATCTGCCGACAATAAATGCTCCATTTTTTACTCAATAGCAATCATTTAAACGGGTGGCGCTTAACTCTTTCATGAATCCTCTCACGCACATGGAGGGGGAGGGGGTGGATGCCACTCCTCCAAATGTTTTTCTCTTTGATACGCGCCAAACTATTAAAGACAGAAGTGTAATTTTTCAATACCTGTTTTGTTGTCATTTCTGCAGTTTCCCTTAAAATTTCAAGTTTCTCTCACGTTTCGTTTTTTAGATATGACCTTGTTCTCGAGGGCATGTCACGATCCGATGCGCGGTGTGCTGTAAAATGTACGAGCAACGCGTCAAGAGCACCGCAGATGTCATATTTCATGATTTCTTTGCAAGCGCATCCTGCATGCGTCGGAAATATGTACTTGGATTCTACGAAAGGTCAAGGTCAGAGCCAAGGTAAATTATGTCACGAATAAGATTATATTTTGTGGACAATCTAACGCGTTTTTAGGAAGCTGATTTCGTAGACATTTAGAACATAGGTTTTGAATACATAATTTGATGCTGCCAACCACACACCACTAAGCATCTAAACAAGCAAGCGGACAAACACACACACACACACAAAGTTAGAAATACGAAGCAATACATTCCGTTCATAATGGACGTCTTCTGAGCCCTTTCAGACGTAGCCATTCAGAATTATTTCTCGTAGTACTACAATACCTATGGTGATATTATGTCATTCCCTAATATGACATGCTATTAGGTCAAGTTAGGTCATGACCTGACTTTTCACAATGTCTTCCTACGCTAGAGATGCAGTCCGATATCATCTGTCATTTGTCATTTTTTACTTTTTTCTTGGGAATTGGCAGTGAATATTCAATTTGTACTGTTCAGAAAGAAATGAGGTATTTGACCTCGGATGGCCTAGGTTGATCTGCTATTTTTACGCTCTGTACGTGAATCTGGCTCGATGACTCACTTGAAGCTGTTTGGATTTACAAACAAACGTTGATACGTAGCAAATTACCTTCAAAATAGCATCGGGAGCGGATTCTGCTGAAAAGGGTATATGCTTACCTGACCTCAAATGCGACTAACTGACCTCAGGCAGTAAAACTGGATGCCATAAAAGCGATCAGGAGCTACTCTATCTGATTTAGCACCACCAATCGCTGTGCCATTGCTAAATGGAGACTAACATGCGAGACATTCCCATAGTAGCGCAAAAAAGTGAAATCTTTTCGTTTGACATGAACTGGAAAGTTAGGATTTGTCCTACAAAAGTCATATCGTGCACCGTTAGATTCAGCACGTTCCAAACGATCCGCTGGTCTGCCGCGAGGCTCAGTCTCAATTAGGTGAATGGCCTGGGGGGAGTCGCGACCTCCAGGGACGGTCTAGGATGGCGAAATGGCAAGTGCGGGCGAGGGTTAAAAACACGTTGCTGTTCTACCTATCCTTATGTCCCATGTGTCCAAATCTTAGAATTACCGGAGGAGGGGCGCTATAAACACATTTTCTTTTTTCCATGTCGTGTAACTCCGTAAGTAAATGGCGCAGCGTCATGCAATCTTCAGAACGTTTCTGGAAATCAGTTTTGAACAATTCGACATGATATTTTTCAGGTTTCTGCAAGATCGTCTCAAAATGAAGTCATGAACACAATACCACGTTATGAGTTTTTCGTTTTCTTGCCATGTTTGATTTTTATCGACAATGGCGCCTTGAGATGGCTAATAATATGCAGTATGTGTTATACTGGTTCGAAAGGTCAGTGTAGGCCGCCGATACAGAACAATTTTGAGCCAGAAATTGGTATAACGGGAAGAACAAAAATGGGCCCTATTTCTGGAGTCAGTCGACCTGGCTTATTGGTGTTATCTGAACCAGAAAAGCCGTTCACAAGAACTTCTTGTTGCTCTCCTTACACCCCAAATACGGCGATGTGTTTAACAAAATTCGCTCAACTGACACTAAAGATAGCAAAATGTACTCACCTGACACCACAATATATGCTCAACTTATACCGAAAAGATGGGTCACCTGGAACATGGCCAAAAAGAACAAAAATTAACTCTTTTTTCTCGGGTACTTTGAACGGTATAAAACAGGCGCAAGTGAGACACTATTGTTCACACATATGGTTAAAAACGTTACCCGTGTGGGTTCATCTGACGATTGTAAAACGCCATGCTTCAGTGACGTATTGAATGTTCTGCAGATGGCTGGAACAATGCTTTCTATACAGCACAAGCTGCACATGCCACCGCAGCTCGTTGAGACGAGATATGAACTTCCCGCGATTTTATTTCGTCATTCCAGTCATTTCAGTCATACAGTCATACATACAGTCATACATAGTCATACATATCTGGTCACGTTCATGGGCAGAAGGCGTGACGATAAAGTCTCATCTTTATTCCTTCAAGCTGCAGTTCGACGACGCGGGCCCTACTCCGCTCGGGCTCGAGGCAATACAGCTCGAGACGGTGCACCAGGCTCATGGCCTTAGCGAGCATCTTTGTCCCGTCGTCAGTACCAGGGTTAATTTTCTGCGCATAGATCCTAAACATGACGATCAACTTTCTGAACTTCACATTCAGTAAGCTGCGTGTCATGACAAACGGTACAGTTGCATTGACTTAATTGTCCATCGGTGGAAACACGTGGAGTTTTTTTGTGTGTGAGGAGTACATTTACCCTTAGCTGGCCCCTTCGCCTAACCCTTGTCAGGCCGGCCTCCGGATTCACCTCCGCCGGGCCGGGGTGGTCACGAGAACCCCCCGGGACCTCAAGAACGATAAGTCCCACGGAAACAGTAAAGGCGCTTTTGGGCAGGCTTTGACAAAACTAGAAAAAACATTCATAACTTTCTTTTGAGGCCATAATTAAGTTCACCAGCAGCCATTCCAGGTCAGATTGTCGTGTTAACATTTTTTGGCAGAAAACTTTGATAACCAATGGTTCCACGCGACTCCAAACAGATTTAAAAGTAAAAAAAAAACTGATTTACCCATATGGAGCGAAAAAGGCACTTGAAGCCAAAATTGACCATTTCAAGAAAAGCAGAAAATGAAGGCAAAAAAATCGTCTTTTTGCAGGGAGAATTTCGTTTCTCGGAATGTATAAGTATGAGTCTTCGCTGGAATACGTCCAAATGTGCCTGGCACGCATATGAACACTGCAGCTATCATATTAAAGTCAAAAAGGTCAACCAAGGTCAAAGTATTAACGCGATAGGTCGGTCGTTTCCGGTGTCTGTCGCATCATCTGCAACATTACCAATGATCGGACACGATACAGAATAAAATTCCATAACATCGGGTTATGTACTATTCCTTCTACAATATGAAGCTCGTTCCCTAAAGTATTCTTCTTGTAGGTCATTTAGATAGCAGGCGGCGGGCACAGCCACAATGCAGAAGCGTAATATCTGGCAGGAAGTTACTGTGCCGACGGCAGGGTTCTCACCTTGGCGATAAAAATAAAAGGATTGCAACGGCGCAAAGTGTATCGAAATAAAGCGAGGATGTAGTTCTGATCATTGGTGGCCATACAAACCGTGTTCACATTAAAAACAACCATAACACCTGAAAAGGTCAAATCAGGTCAGCCTGAGTCAAATGGGAGCGGCTCACCCTTGGCAAGGGAGTTTTCACCAAAATCAGTACTTCCGAACCATTTCGGACTACCGATAAACATTCCCAAGACCGTAAACCAAGGAACTGTGCTCGAATGCGGTTCTGAAACTTCGGTATAAAACGTGACCTGGCCCCAGGTCATGGGCCAAGGGGTACGATTACGTGTGAAAATAATATTAGGAGCATCAGTTCAAGCTTCAAGCTCCTTGTCAGTATGCATATGAGTGCTATGTGTGTGTATAGATAGCTGCATGATTTATTCCTTCAATTGTGACTCGTGGATTAATAACCACTGAAACAATGGACGACTCCACGTCAGTTCATACATACATACATGCATGCTTTAAAACCGCCGAACCAGTCCCACGGTCTCAATAAGAAACATAAAAAGGCCGAAAGTCTAACTAATCTAGGTCAGTGAACTGCACATTTCAGGAACAAATCGTTTCTTTCTTACGTTTCTTACGTTGACGTTTCTTTTTCTGCTACCTGGATCCGCCTGTGAGCATTTGTAATGTGTACATAATATGGCTTGTGGTAAATAGTGAAATGCTTTCTTGATACACATAAACTCACCAGACTCAGAATATATCGCAAAAAAACTTCATTTTTCCTAAAATTCCCCTTTTTAGGAGCCCTGGTTACTCCTATGATTCAATTGTTTCAAAGCGTGATGCGCCCATGGTCTCAAAATGCGAACTGAAAGCGCGATACAAAATACTGTTTACAATGTGTTTGAATATGATGGCCAATAATTCACCATGTAACAATTCTCCAGTAGTTCGTCATGTAGAAAGTTACCCACGTCTGCTGGTAACTGGATCCGTCTATGGGCATTTGCCAATAGCGTGGAACACACGTGTAGATGTTCTCAGAATCCAAAATATGTCGTAGAATGAATGGACATTTCCCAAAGACGCGTAACCCTTTGTATGTGTCATGAATACACCTACGAATTTTGAAAATCAACCTCTTGTTAACATATGTGACAGATTTATCAACTGTCGGTTGGATGACATGAAGTAGAACAAAATCGGTCGTAAAATGTGATAAAAAACTAGCATAAGGAAACTCCTTATCCATACCCGCATTTGGACTCCCCTCCTATTCCCTTTCTTAAGATTTTCCATTTCTTAGGAATGTAAATCTTGTTCCAGGCCATCAAACGCCGTTTTCGGCTAGGAAATCGGACCAACAATTTTCGAAATCACGGAGGGGGGCAGATGCTGCCCCCGTACGGAATAGTTCACACCTGGCAGGAGCACGGAATAGGGTTAACATGACCTCAACGTTTCAGTTATAGGTGACATCTTCAAGCCAAGAAAGACCATTTTTGACTTTGTTATCTCACGCATGTCTTCACACGTGTTTTGATTTCAGGTATTGCCAGATAGCAAACAACAAATGACAGTGGGGTGAGGGTCGCCGGTGGCGGAAGGGGCTGTTTTCCCATTAGTTCCAATTTTAAACAGAAATTTTACGAGGCAACGCGGTTGAAACCACGGTTACTTAAGAAAAAAGTTAAATGCACATGGAAGCTATTGACGTAGGTTCAGTGAACCTACGTTCATTAAACACAAAACCTTGGCGTACGTTCAATGAACATGTTCCAATATCTGCACTGGATGCTACCAAGGGCGCGGGAAGGGGGAACAGGGGGCCGTGGCCCCCAACTTTTTCGAAATTTAGCATTTGCCCTTTGGGCGTTGACTGGAAAGTATCGGCCCGAAATGCTTCTTGCCCCCCCCCCCAATGAAGAGGAATTACCCCGCCCTTAAATGCTACCATATATACGTACCAAACTGTAGTTAGGAATGTCCCAACTTTGCTCTTAAATCAATATCCAAAGAAAGCTTTGGAATTTTTTTCGAAATATGTGTCCATATAGTCTTTTCATCTCTTTTATCCTTATGCAGGTTCTGCTAATTAGAATCTGTTTTGGAGTTTAAAGCATATACTGGACTTCGCCCGCTACAAATTCGTAAAAATTTGGATATCACAACCGCTGAAACTCATTGATCTATGGGAATGACAAATGAGCTTTATAGACAGGACATAGACAAATGAGTAGCCTTGGTTGTTTACACATGGTTTTTTTAAGGAAAATAGTGTTCTGGTTACAGACGAGTCTGCTGCGGTCCCCTCACGCAGCGTTTAAGTCGTAGTAATTGTTTGGCATCGACATCAAAGCTAAGTATCGTAAAGTTTTTGATGTGCTTATTTTATATTCCAGCACAAAGGGAAGTCCTCATTTCAGACTATGCCCGAAATTAGACGGAAACCAGTCGAACGTTTTACTCTTTCTCCTAGATGTCACTAAACCGCCGTCGAAATGTTGGATAAAATAGCAAATTATGGAAAATCCTACCGTCCAATGTAAATTTTAATAACGGAATCAAGAAGACAAAACATTGTTTCCTGTTATGAAGCTATATAAAATCACTTCCAAAAATTTTAAGCGACCTTGAAAGCTGTGTGAAACGAACCTTTACACTGTTCACTTAGCAAGCAGCAGAGCCCAAAATATGTTCTGATTAAATCATGATTCCACGACGCATAATCGTTATTGGTGGCCCCTGGTTGAAATGGTATATGTGCTGCAATGTGCCGGCAATGGTTTTTTTCAAAGGCTCTGTATTGTTTTCAACTATGACATCACGTTGTTGGGCTCGGTTGAAAAGTAAATCCAACATTACGGGTTTGAAAAGGTGATTTAACCTGGCCTGATATAACATTAAAAAAACTTATCTGATCCAAGAAAGTGCGAGAGACGAAACGAACCTTAGACCGTTTATCATGACCGGGACAACATTTAAGCTCAGGCTTTATGTTTGAACTTCAAGTCAATAGTACATAGACCTGCTCATTTTTGGGGGCTTCGGTTTCACGCATACTGTGTCTATTTAACTCACGGTCTATAAGACGTCCCCACTCTTTAATAAATGGGTCATAAATTGTACATGAGCTGAAGGAATTCGGATCATTGAGTCCTAATAGATCTGGTGGAAGTATCTCAACCTTAATCGTAGGACCGAAATAATGTATATTATTTTAAATTGAAGGAAGAACTAATTACAAGAACATGACATTCAACAAACTAGGTAACAAGGACGAACGTTGTGAGCCTTGTAGAGACCGGAACGCAAACAAACCCGCTTGTTCTCAATACCTGGAACAGACCATGATTTAGTTAAGCCACCTCCATACGCAACCTGTTGCCAAGCTTTTCTACAAGAGGGGATGACCAAACAGTCTGCTCCGCACGTGCCGACCATTTTTTTTCCCATGGAGAGGCCGGCAGGTGATTTCGACTGCGGTGCAGGAATCTAACTGCTGTGTACAGCGGGAGTGAGCCGAGCTAAGTTTAGCGGCCGAAAGATTAGCTCCTGCGTGTAGCGAGTGGGAAGGAAGTTACCGAATGTAGTTAGCAAAAATGATCTTGAATGCGGTGAGGAAGAGGTGAGTTATAGAGTGTAGCGGTTGAGAGGTTATTTCCTGAGTGTAATGCTTTGGAGAAGAGCTCCAGAACGTAGCTTTAGAGTAGTAGGTTCCCGAGATATTTTTATAGTAGGCGCAAGTTAAAGTTACAGCAGTGTAAAAACGTCCGAATATTCAAAGGGGCCGGAACCGTTAACCCTATTCCCGGCAGGGGGGGCGGAATCCGCCCCCCTCGGGTTTTTAGCTTGCCAATTCCAGGCTTTTTAACGCAGCTTCACGAAACTTGGTCACTTTTCCTAGCTATTCTTTCTACGTGCTGTGACAAAACTTCACAATTCTATTTTGCTCAGGGGCGGAGCCAGGCAACGTTTTTGGGAGGCACCTCATGCCATTTTTGGCCATGTTGAGGGTAAAAGGAAAATGTCTGTCAAAAACAGAGTTTTTAAGATAGAACTTAAAAGTTTCCATAGATGAATAGCTTAACAGTTTGGCAATGTGCAGTTGTAATTTTGTTCGTTTGAGGTCGCTTTCCAAGGTCAGGTTAAGGTAAAAAGTCAAAATTTGTTTTTTTTTGCAATAATTCAGGCGTCGTTTTTTTAAATGCCAAACTCGGAATGTATATGACGAACCACGATGTCCTCTACTTGTGTACCAAGTTTCACCTTGATATCAGGTCGGGTCACGGAGCTATGACCTAAAATGTCACTGCGCATACCCTATATCGCAAAAGCCATAAAATGAAATTTTCAAAACAGAGTGAATTCAAATGATTGAAAACGTTTACAGGTAACATTAAATACACACGAGATCATTCCAAGTGACCCCAAGGTCACTGGAGGTCATTTAAGGTCAAAGGTCACAAGTTGATCTGAGAAACGTGTGACCATGACAGTTCCCCCTTTTTCATGTCCCTGGCACCGCCTATGCTAGCATTATACAAACATTGTAATGCGATTTGTACTTATTTAGTATAACATGACTATCAGAAGCCAAAAAAGGGTGTCTGCCTCATTTGTTCATTCAGTTGTTAGAAAACTAATCCTCCTATTTTTGAAACCCTGTGAAGGCCCATGAATTTTCTCAAAATGTCAGATTTGCGGACCCATGGTAAAAGCCCTATTCATATTCTATCGATTCATACCAGTTTCATCGAAATCGGTCGATAAACAACGGAGTTATAAGAAGTCCAAAAGTACCCCCCATTTTGACATTTTTGCCCCCCTGTATCCACAAATTTCAAAATTTTGAAAATATCTTTCTATAAAAATGTAGTTCACGTCACGACAAATCGATTGCCGTTTGTTGCGATAAAATCGGACAAGTAGTTCTCGAGATCTCAGGGGGGCCGAATCCGCCCCCCTGCCGGGAATCGGCCATACCGTCTAGCCCTCCGGGAATAGGGTTAAGACTGTGCACACACATCACACATGGTTACTGAAGCATGAGTATATATATATATACATATATATATATAATATATATAGTCTATGTATGTGTATACTATATATATATATATATATATATATATATATATATATATATATAATTCGAACACTTGTCAACGTCGCACAAGTGTAGAATAAAGTACACACACACATATATATATATATATATATATATATATATATATATATATATATATATATATATACATAGGTGGGCATCGTTACTAAAAAATGTAACTTCGTTACTCGTTATTCCGTTACTCAGAAAAGCCAGTCCGTTACTCGTTACTCCGTTACTATGCTTTAAAAAGTAACGGAAGTTACCGTTACTCCGTTATTCCGTTACTTTTTTAAATGCAGTGAAAACCAAGCGAACGCGGGTTTTAAGCCTTTTATGCTGCTTTGTGGTTGTAAAACGCATTCCATATACAAAGGGAAGAAACAAAAAGCGCTTACCCAAAACACTCCGCTAGCTGCCCACTGCCCTCACCAGCCGTTGTAGAGTCGGCGGCGCCGGGACAACAGCCGCGGCGGGTATTCTACCACTGTGTTAGCCACAATGGTCAAACCAACGAATTCCTTTTCATTGCCCGCGGCGCCGACGGAGCGGGAACAACCGGCGCTGGAGCGGACGCATGCAAAATGCGACAAACAGCGAACATCTATCGACTGGGTTTGATCAACAATGCCTCTCGAAGTATCCGCCCTGAACATAATAGTCTCCGTTCAGAGCTCGTTTCGGTCTCGCGAACTTCTTGTTTTGTTTTGAAATTATGTGTGTGTATTAGTTTGTGTACGAGCGCGTGCGTGGAGGTAAGATTCCTGATACCCCTGACGTTTTTTTAATACCAAACGACGAAGGACTCAAAAAAACATGACTGATATGGATTTTATTATTGTGAAATAAAAGACTAAAAAAAGGTGCTTTAGTACCTGTTCAGCACCCTTGAAAAGACAAATTAGCTATAAAAACATGGTCATAAGTAAGATGCAACGGAGGATGTTAGCCGTTCACAAGTGGAACATTTTGGAACGATGACGTGACCTGACCTGACCACTGTGAAAGGCCAAAATTGATATCAATGAACTCGCTATTGCCTTACGGTTCAGTATATGTCGCTTAAGTTCAGCTTTTCAGGGACAGGGTATTGTGTCTATTTACCTGATTCCAAGGACGTGTTTTGACCTTTCATGGCGTCTGGTAGCCTCAAAATTGATCTGAGGTCAAAACTCTTCAATGTTTTCGTCTCGGTTTGACAAAACCTTTCTGCCGGTGTTTTCCTTTTTTCCGTGCGATATATGGGAGCCGAGATCCTGGGAGGTGCGGAAATCCGCGCTCCCCCTCCGGCCGGGCAAAGGGCATTCTGAGCCCGGCCGGAGACGGGTTAAAAACATTTCATTTAACCCTATTCCCTGTGGGGGGGGGGCAGATTTTGCTAACCGTGTCTTTTTGCTTGTCCCACACTGTTTGCCGCAGCGCCACAAGATTTTCTGGCATTTCATGGAATTGATACACACGTGTTTTGTCAACATTTAAAAAAAAATCGGTCCCGCAGAGGCGGTTCCAAGCCCCCGTTTTCGGCGGTAATGTGCTGTGCGTGAAGCTGCAAAGTTGTGCGGTTCACTATCGTGGCATTCTGAGTAGAAATAAAAACCAGTGACTCATTTATATAGTCATACGCATCCTAAACAATGCGTATGCACACACATTTTCAGGCGAACGCACACCCAGGTACTGAAAAAATGGGGGAGCACACTATTGTGCTTATGGTGCCCTCCCAATTTTGTTTACCTGGATCCACCTCTGCGCTACATATAAACTTAAACTGGCTTGCTAGTTGTACATCTGATGTTTATATCACCCAAAACAAACAAAAACAAAGGAAATTTCTTATTTCAAAAATCACCCTTCTTGCCCTCCCTGGAACTGCCTATGGTTTTCTATTTTAAATTTCAGCTTTCGGCATATAAAAGACTTGGACATTCCAAGCTGAACCGTGTTATTCCCATGAAAATTGGTTGGTAAACACGGCCGCAGTGATCTTTCAAAAATCCCCAAATTTTGGAGTTTGTTTGCCCCCACGCCCTATTTTCGCAATTTTTGAATTTCTGGGGTCCGGAATTGGAGATCTCGTTGAAACATATTAAATGGCATTCATCCCATCAACATTGGACGAATGCATCTCGAGATCTCTGGAAGGGCGGGGAGGGGAGGGGGCAGAATTGGTAATCTTCACCTTTCGGCCAATGCATATTTTTCGAAGGTGCAAAAGTGGCAACGGCTCATATCATGTTTGAGTCTGGGTCTTCACTTCTGCGTCTACAAAAAATAATGTGTCAGCCAAAATGTGTTTCGGCCAGTTGATATTTTTTTCCGGAACGCAGGAGTGGTAACTCGAATCGCATGGACAATGTAGCCTGTCCTCCAAGTTAAAAATGATTTAACCTAACCTAACCTAAAACCTACTGTATTGTTGCGGGGATTGCCCTAGATGGGCATGTAAAACTAATTTTTTATTAGGTTCAATTTGCCTGTTTTTTGGTTTGGTTAGCTCGTATCGGCTGAAGGCAAACATGTGTCAACTGCATCAAAATTCAGGGGTTACCTAACCAAGTCAGTTTACACATCCAGTAAGGGCTAGTGCTTAGAAAAATACCTGAATGAGCTAAATTGTTCACACAACTTGTGTTGCCACTTCCGCGTCTCCAAAAATTACGGGTAAGCGTCGGCCGAAAGGTAGATTACCGCAGATCTGCCCCCCACCCCAGGGTAATGTGAATCTCACTGCCTGCAGAGAATATGGTTAAGGCAAATAGTCCAAGCAATAGTCGACAAGCTTCATAATTATGCTTCACTACTGACAGCTTATTGTGCACATTCTGTTCTCACCTGGAAATACCGTAAATAATGCTTCCTCTTGATATGTGCCTTTAGGTTTGAAAGGCTACTCTTGTGACCCTTGATTATAACCTCTTTCGGTCGGCACAGGACATACGTAAAAATGACGTTTTCCCCCTCCTTAAACTCAAAGTAAGTTTCTAGATGTGGCCATGGGTGACCCAGACCGGGCTCGTCCTCTGCCTCCGAAGCTGAGGCACCGTCGGACTCGGAGTCAAGGTTTTCGACCTCCAGTGACGACGTAAAGACGCCTTGATGGGACATTTTAGTGTCAGGTAGTTAAAATTTCAGGCCAGTCAAGAATCAATCACCACTCCATCGCCCCATGGACATCACAGATCCAAGGCCATGGAGGCAGTAATCATGTGCTCAACAGCCTTGAGTGATCTTGGCGGGGAACCGTGTGGCGGTGGTAAGCAGTCCGTGACTAACTTGAGACAACATTGAAAACTGCCGTCAGCTGGCTGTTCCAGTATAAATGACAATAACTTTGATATCTTTTAGCCTGAAAAATGACGACTGGTTAATTTATAATCTTAAGTCATATCAAACTTACGCATAATTCAATACTTTTGTCCCAAAACAGACCAAAGTCATCTGGCCTTTATACTGAACCATTGCCGCCAGCTTGCCGTCAACTTTTATCAGCTGACGAATATTGTCAACAAGTCTACTCCGCGACTGTCAGCTGAGTGCGCGCCCAGCCGCGCTTGTATCGCCGCACGCTATTGGGTGTTGGCTATTCAAGTAGCCAATGGCGTGTGCCGATGCAAATAAAGCCGGGCGGTGTCTGTAAGGAGTTTACAAAGTAACGGAGTAACGGAGTAACGGAGTAACGGACCAAAAAGTAACGGAGTAACGGACCACAAAAGTAACTTCCGTTACTCAGTCCGTTACAGTAAAATAAAAGTAACGGGTCCGTTACTCCGTTACTCAAAAAAGTAACTTCGTTAGTAACGGAGTAACGGAGTAACGGACCAGTGCCCACCTATGTATATATATATATATATATATATATATATATATATATATAGTATATAAAGCATATATGTATATATGTACTTTATATATATTTAGAGTATATATATAAAAGTATATATATATATATATATATATATATATATATATATATATTCGAACGCTTGTCAACGTCAAATTTCGAATTCGAAACGTCAACGTGTTCGAATTTCGTGAGATACTCCTCGTACGACGCCACCCGGGCAGGGAGACCCTGCCTCGTACGACACCACCCGGGCAGGGAGACCCTGCCTCGTACGACGCCACCCGGGCAGGGAGACCCTGCCTCGTACGACGCCACCCGGGCAGGGAGACCCTGCCTCGTTCGGCACCACCGCGGATCGGTCAGAGGCCAATGGACGGCCGCAGCAGGGTATCGGAATCTCATTAGCGCTCAGCTGATGAGATCCTGACTGTGGCGACGACAGAGTCGTCCCTCGCACTTGTGCCGCGGCTCACCGCGACCGGCGGGGGCTTACCACGGGACGGCCGGCATACAAAGTGGCTCCGGCGCGGAGATTGTCTCTGTCTTTGTTGTTGTGTGTTGTTGGGATGCTTGAATGCCATTCGCAGCGCACACTCTTGGGAGGGCCGGACAGTGCAGCCCCAAATCGCAAAATGAAATATTTTTCTTGATATTCTTTATTACATTTATTTATATTTATTATTATATTTATTCTTTATTATATTTATTATATTAAATATTTCTTGATATAAAATTCAAAATGAAATATTCTTGAGTCGTGCAAGAAACCTCAGTTATGCTCGTTGAACAACGGAAGGGGCAAACGGAGGAATGGCGCAGCAGGCTATAAAAGATGAAATTTCATTTAGGAACGGCAAAGTGTAGCTGGTGACCGGGTCTAGAAACGGCCAACAAAGTGGAAAAAAGTGGAAAAGGAACGTGCTTGTCAGTTCGTTGGCGTTCTAAAATGAATAAATATGGTAGCCCTCGCCCAACGAGAAACGGGGAGTGCTTTTATAGCCCCTCCTCCTGCAGGGACTTTTGGTGATATAAAAAACGGGGCGCAGCGATCTAAAATTTTCATTACCTTTTCTTACATCCTTTGCACAGAATCACATCTTTAGAATTTTCAACTTTCGATCATGTCAAATCATTGACCTAGGTCATGTAAAAGAGATCGACCAACGATTTGTTTTAGTCTTCTACAAACCACACCGAACACTCGACCAAACTACAGCTTACGGGGATAGTAGACGAGAATATTCCTAAGGATTGCGCTGGCTCAAATTTGCTGTCAAGGTTAAAGCCATTGACCAGAGGTCAGCCCAATGTTCGCCCTATTTCCCCATTTCTGACGGTTTTGAACCGTATTTCTTCTTCCTTCAGCTTCTCGTCTGAAATGCATTCCTGAGCCAAGGAGGTCACAAAACAATACAAATTGTGTTGACGCACATGAATGGTCATAAGGTCATGTCAGGTTACATTTGGGGTAAACTAGCAAAAAGAAATCTAAAACCACATTTTGATGGTCCCTGGAGAAAAAATGTCACTGAAGTCGATTTTACAGTTCAGAATTACACAGGGACGCTTCCACGCTCTGAAATGACCTTATGCCACCTGAGGTCATGCGATGTCACTGCGGTAGGAGCTGAATTTATACCCAGATGCCCAGCTTTATCTCCCCGGTTTATTCCACGAGTCAGTGGCAGATCTATGGACAAAGATGAGTCCCAAGAGTGCTTCAAAGGAGGTCATTATCCTACGTCAGGTCAGGTCATATGACCAACCTTACATAGCACCGTATTGATCATGGTTGTGGAACACAAGAAGTTTCATTCCAAAGGTTCTCCTTGCTCTGTTGTTTGCGTTATTATTGATCCTCGACGGAACACGAAATGTAACGAAGAAAACGGTTTAAAGTCAGGTCAGGTCACAAGGTCAGGTCGGAACACGTCTTCTTCGTTCTTCTTTTTCTTCTTCTTCTTCTTCGACATTCTTATCTGTCAGCATTTAAAAATGTTTTTAAAAATTATTTTCACCGTTAAAGAAGCATACAAGAACAACAGTTTGCCAGCGACGTGCAAAAAACCTCACAAATACGAAATGAAAAATAACATGAGGTCACCTGATGCGATGTGATTAAATTTCATCGTAATGCACATGTCATTGTCTTTCCATTGGCATGCTGAGATTTATTCAGGCGTTATTAGGGATGGAACTAAAGCTCTTGTTAGAAACTCCTGTTTTTACAAATATGGACCAAAAACCTGCATCAGCTTTCAGGATTTCCTAACAATGTTCAGTGCTTTAGAACGTACTCATTGTGAGCTATCCGGTAATATAAATTTTCGTTTCTCTCTAACGTTCCGTTTGTAAGATAGAGGGGCGGGGGGGGGGGGGAAAGGCGCCCTCCCTTGGCTACGGCCGCCCACGTCAGGGTGTCGGTTCGGCGCAGTTTAATGCGCAACACAATGCCATCTCATTTCCGACGGCAGTACTGCCAACGACGTGTCCAGTTCTGTTCTTCAGCTGTGAAACAAAGCAAACTGATTTTTTATTGCACGCGCTCAATCATCCCAGCACGCACACATTCAACGAGTATTTCAAGAAAATGTACAGTCCGTCCCAGCTCTGAATCTGCTGCTGGAGGCGGGTCAAAGCAATCTGTGATAAGCCTTGCCCCTGGAGCTGTGAACCGTTGTACGCTGCCGTTCCCTCCGCAGTCCGGACGCAGTGCGTACCACCATCGACGCCACTACCAGCCACCTCTGCGCCCTTATTGTCGCGAGAGCGCCGCCACCGCCGCGGGACGGCGCCCTTATCATGGCGTACAGGATTACCTCGATGGCCTGGCCGCCTCATCTGCGGCCCGCTCTCTCGCGGTATTGGCCCCGGCCGTGAGAAAACGCCACGCGAGGACGCACGTGGCGCGCTCCGGCCGACGGCTTTTCTGTTTCTTTTCTTTTTTGCAGGCCTCGCCTCCCCTCCCCCGCCGGCCGCTGCCGGCGCACGGGCGTCCGCTGGAAACATTTCCAGCGGTCCCCGTGCTCCGCGGGCCGTATCGGGCTGTTTCGCCGTCCGCTGATAACGAACCGCAAACAGAAAATCCCTCCAGGGCCGGATCGATCGGCTAACCGAGTTAGGCACCGGTAGGACGGCCGGCGGGCCCCGTGAGAAGTCTGGTCAGCCCTGGCGGCCGGCCGCCCGGCAGACTGCGGGCCGCGGCCTGCCGACGCTCGCCGACGAGCGCCAACGACAGGAAACGGGCCGACCATTTGCCGCTGCTCTCGGCTTCCGTTAGTAATGATGGCATGGCAGGCCCAGATGCAGCGCCGGCCGGGCGGTTGCCGCCATCCGTAGCGGCGGTAATGTTCTCCGAGGCATCGCGAGGTCGCCGCCGACGCTGATGTGTGGGGGCCGCGTTAGAATGGAGGCCAATGTAGCCCCGCTGGGAGACAACAAAACGCTCTCCTTGGAAAGAAGAGAATAAAGATTATGATGGGAATTTTTACGTATAGACGCTTCGATTTGAATAAATATAATTTGACTTTGATTAACTTTTAGAGACAACGCTCAGGAATGAAGACGAAATTCTTCGGTTCGTAGTCCTATATCATGTGACAGATTCCGTCCACTCAATTTACCACATCAAGAAAGTGACTGCCTGGTGCCATTTTGACGTCTCATATAGAACAAAAGTGCACATATAGCAGGTACACATGCTAATTCTTCTGCCATGTCCAGAGGAGCGTCTAACCAACTTTCCGTCTTCCATAACAATCCTCGAAATAGAAATTCATTTTTAAGTAGTGTGTATTCTGACTTAGCTTCAAAAATAAACATTTTCATGCGTAGACTTAGATTAACTCATGATGAACACCTCTAAACGCGTGGAATATCTCTCACTGAAACACATCGGCAATCAAACGTAGTGTAAAATCACACTGCAAGCGCGCATGCGACACACCGTCCGTACAGGATAGCCGCGCCACGATCTTCGACCAAGACTGCGGTCTATCGCCGTGTGGATACGGCCCATGCTCTCCATTCAGCGTGAGAGAGCTCCTCAGAGCCGGAGGAGCGTAGAGCGGCCGGTCACGGAGCGCCGGGCGGCCGGTCACGGAGCGCCGGGCGTCCGGTCACAGAGCGCCGGGCGGCCGGTCACAGAGCGCCGGGCGGCCGGTCACAGAGCGCCGGGCGGCCGGTCACGGAGCACCAGGCAGCCGGTCACAGAGCACCAGGCAGCCGGTCACGGAGCGCCGGGCGGTCGGTCACGGAGCGCCGGGCGGCCGGTCACAGAGCGCCGGGCGGCCGGTCACAGAGCGCCGGGCGGCCGGTCACAGAGCGCCGGGCGGCCGGTCACGGAGCGCCGGGCGGCCGGTCACAGAGCACCAGGCAGCCGGTCACAGAGCGCCGGGCGGCCGGTCACAGAGCGCCGGGCGGCCGGTCACCGAGCGCCGGGCGGCCGGTCACAGAACACCAGGCGGCCGGTCACAGAGCGCCGGGCGGCCGGTCACAGAGCGCCGGGCGGCCGGTCACAGAACGCCGGGCGGCCGGTCACAGAGCGCTGGTCGGAGCCCCGTACCCGCCGCGACTCGGACGGCGGCTAGGGGCCCCCACCGAACGGAGACGACACGCCCGGGCACGTGACCAGGGCGACCGACCGTTACGCAGTAACACGGCTACCGTAACGTCACGGCGGACAGAGTCAGAGGAGACAGACCGGACCACAAACCAGCCCGATGTGAAGATTAAGGAGGCAAACAGGACATGAAGGGCTCGTCGCGTGACTGATATCGGAAAGCAGCCGCGAGGTTTGAACAACAATGTCGCTCGTTTGTCGGTCTACCACGCGCCCAGAACGAGTCGTGCATTGGATAGTCTGTCGCCGTCTGATGGATAGAAGGCGGTCCCCCCACCCCTCGGCAGGCACAGCTGTCAGCACGAGGCGAGTTATCCAGGACCTTCATCCGTGGCGATCAGGCCAGACGGAGAGACGGCCAGATGTCGGGAAGTTCCGGGAGATTTTGCGCAGACAAGGAGACTTCTCAGAGACCTACATAAGACGCTCGACGTCCTCGATCATGTATCAGGTGACTGTGTTGAACTGTGCGGCGAAGATGACGGGCAGGATCATGTGATCCTGTCGCTCTTCAGCTTCAGAGAACTGTTACGGGTACGTCCCCTATCATTGTCCTGAAACCAAAATGAGCCAGTCGCTTATCGTTATCATAAAACATCAGACACTTTATACTCCACAGGAATGTGATTTGGGAACAAATTGCAGAGAACCTTTACAATCGATTCTGTTCTGAAACAGATGAAGCCTGACGTGTCGAAGCATTTTGCAATGAAAATGCTCAAGAACGACACCTTTTAAAAGGCCAGTTTGGTTTTGAATTGATTTAAGCCAACATTCATTTGAGAGACAACTGCTAGGCAACGGTTCTTAACTCGTTCCACGAAGGAGCAAAAAAGGAAGGAACCAAAGACTGAAAACTGAAGATTGGCGAATATTAAAGACATTACAAGTTTGGTGAAAGTTGCGTGCAACCTTCATGATCGAAACATCCTGTGCAGGAATAACTGCTGGGTGCACGAAATCATCACTACAACCGTCTAAAAATGGTTACCACTTGTGCGTGAGCTGTGAGGAGAAGAACTCAGCCACCGTGCGCCAGCATGCCGATAAAGTCAAAAGCCTCACGTTTTCCCGAACGAAATGGACTTGTTGGAGCCGCGCGTCGTACCGTTCTTTAGAATGCCGCCGCCAGGGCCATTTTCGGCGCTGTTGTCGTGGATGTTGAGCACGCTGCCGTACTTGTCCGTGACCGTCCGCTGGGAGGCGCCACTGTCGCCCAGCAGGTTGTCCACCGAGCCGGTGCGGTGCCGCAGGTTGGCGCGCGAGAGCGTCTGTACCAGCTCGTGCTGCAGCTGTGTGGCGACCCGCTCAAATTTGCCGTCCTTCTCTGCGCACGCACCAAGAGCGGGTAATGTGGTTCATTCATCGCATGTGCAAAGACTTACGTAGAAAAAATAAACATGTCATCAGGCAGAAGAACCCGGACAGGTAACCCCTCCCCTACTGTCGGGTCCTCGTTGGAACGAAATCTTAATCGCCGCAGCTCGCTCGCCAATAGACCAGCCAGAACATTAAAACTGCACTACTTTAGGAGGCCGGAGCTATTTGGAACAATGCGATGGGACGGGTCTGGAAATCACGTGATAAAAAGTAAACGTACGAAGATAATGCGCAGCGTTGAACACAATGGTCAGCCTATTTTCTTCTGTAACTTTCTAGTTCGCCTGTCGGGAACGTTTGTACGCCAGGCTTTTCGTCGGGTTTTTTTGTCATGCTTTAAGTTAGACCTTTCGCTTTATCGCCACTGTGAAAACGATTTATCCTACCACATTCCAAGCTGAGCTGCCACCAGCGGTAGGTGTATGGTGGGCACAAAGCAACTCACGGAAGCCTTCGTTACAGATTCGTCTTGGGCGGCGTATCCAAGGACCGGGAGAACCCCCTACAAACCAGGTTCTAAATTTGTTTACAAACACACGACAGTCAGAAAATCGTTCCATACATACCAACACTGAAAAAGCGTGCACCACTCACAGCCCTACAACACAACTGAGCAGCAGTGACACCTCCGCAGCCGAATGACGGCGGCATCTCCCCGCCCGCCGTACCTGCGTCCGCGCGCCGCGCCGGGCCCAGGAACTGGAGCCGGGCCGGCGCCGGGCGGTTGTCGCTGTACGCGCCGATCGACACCAGCACGTCCCGTTTGCGCGGCGCGCCGTCGAAGTAGGTGGGCGGCGGCTTGGGCGCCGCCGACGCCGGGTGCTCCAGCGTGAACGAGTCCAGCGACTGCGTCTCGACGCCGGCCTCGCCGCGGACGCCGCTGCCGTTCACGGTGCTGACGGCCTTGGCGGGCGTCGTCGCCGGCGGCTGCAGGACACGCGGAGGTTCGTGGTGGTGACGGAAATCGTCGCTCGATGTAAAAGAGCGCGCAGACGTGTTCCAAGGAGCAGGACCTCGCTCCTGCACACAGTTTCACCAGATTCAATTGCACAGCAAGACACGGGGATCAATGGCTTGTTCGGCACCATCCTCCCTGGAACCATCCTCACGGTCATTAGTAACAAATATTCCAATGTTAACGGTACTGCAGCGTCACTGCCCTTTCTTTACAATGAGTCTGAAAGCGTAACATATGTACGAGTTTTGGTTGAAAGTTCGGCATGAGACAAACCAGCTTTTATGCAAACAACTTTATACTGAGAGGTAAAATCATTACTTTGACGAACGTACGTAAAAGAGAAAGGCGCGCAATTTATTAACTTATCAAGCAGTAGAGTTTTTGGGAGAAAAGTGCAGATTTCCGTTCTCAAAACTTGTTAATTTCGAGCATCTTTTCAGAAGAAAACTTACAGCTGAACTGATTAAAAAGTCGGCCGCTCAACGGCGGAAGAAATGAGAGCAAATTTAATTAAAATCACAATCAAAGGTTGCGAGAAACAATATTCCCGTGGAAAAGGTGTTAAGACAAAAAGTTCCTTTAGTCAACTTTTGCTCGTTAGAGACAATACGAAGAAGACAGCGAACTCAAAGATCAACAGAGAAAAATGGCCAAAAATGCTGTAGTAAAAGAAAGAAATGGAGGGAAGAGAAAGAAATAACAGGCGTCCGCAGACTGGCGGACAAACAAGCTACCAGACAGCTGCCCAGGCAGGCGTGGCAGCCGACAGACATATATCTACAGACAGACAGATGGACATGCGGAGAAAGAGGGTAAGAGATAAGAGAAGAAACACCAGGCTTGCCTTCTGGGTTTGTGCCAGCTTGGTCAGTGTCGGCGTGGTGTAGATGTTGATACCGTTCACCCGCTTCTCCTCTTCCTGCCATAGATTCATTCGTGTTCAAAAGTGCATGCATGCAAAAGCATTCCATACAACGTTTGAGGCCGCTTGAAAAATGAAATGTGGTACTCCTTTCATTTCGCTTTGTTAATCAGAGCGACACTCGGCAGAAGGTCGAGTTCTTCGTCGGAATGCTATAAACGCCTTGTAAGAAGTTTATGAAAACTTAGTGCATATGACGTTATTTTACTATAAAAAGTGACATAATAAGCTACAACAAAGCTGCATATTTGCATAAAAAACGAATCAACGCGTTTTTTACAGGCTTAAGGCCCCCATGGTGTCCAGTGTCCACAAGGCCTGGACTGGGTGCCCCCCTTCCCCGCCCATCCATCTACAAACTGTTGCTTTCAGCAAGTAGGCAATAAACGAATCAACCCTTGCAGCAAGTCGCGCTATCACCAGTTCCAAATAATAAGCTGTTAGTGTCATCACACGAATTTCAAGGCCGACATCCAAATTATCACCTGCTCCAACCCAGCGCCCAACACATTCGTAAACAACGCTGCAGACGAGTGAGGGGATGGCTCATCTTCCGGACCCGTCGCTGCTATCCCGGGATGTTCCTGTGGTGCTGATGAGCGCATCTCGAGGTAATCTGCGTGACTTGGTAGCATCTTTTTGTCGCGCGTTTGTTAGCGAGAGTGAGCTACTCGAATCGATCAACAGCCAGCCGGGCATACAGCCACGATTCCGATCAGACCGCTGGCATGAAAACAGCTGTTTACTATCTGCTGAGGCCATAAATTAATTGGAACAGTTTCGAAATCTGGAGCGAAACTAATACGTTATGCTAGTATTAAGAGCGAGAACAACGCGTCTGCACGAGCACAGCATCGGTGTACTCCACGATTACAATAAGGTATGTAAATATACTATACTGTGTGATTATACAGTTATGTAATACGTATATATACTTATTTCATTGCATACCTTATTACAGTATTATATAGCACACAATGGCAACTAATAACGCTATTTCCATTTATTTCCACGTGATTCAGTCGAGATCCACATAACTCTGATAGTCAGCTGTCAAGCCCCATTTCTTTCACGTCTTCAACCTAGCTGTGATACGGGTTAAATGTGTTTCTAAGAATGCATAACACAAACGAAAAGATAGAGGCTTTAATTCCTCCCCACGTAGCACAAGCAGATTTCCACGAGATCCAGATTTCTGGCGACTTAAACCACATGCAGCTTCAAACCAGCTTAAGATACCTGACGACACGTGCAGCAGGCATCACGGTGAAGTGTTTTCGTTCTTAGGGAGCAGACGGCATGCATGATGGATCTTGGCCGGAATTACATCTGGCGTTACTTTGCCGGCACGATCCTGCAGTAATGAGAAAATCCTGTTCGCGGTTGAACAGGTGGCCTGGTCCCACTGTCAGCAGCATATCTCGGTCACGGATTAGGGCGATAGCTACCGAAACCATCAGGTGTCGGCTGTTGTGCAAACATCTAGGCCCTTTGCGTGCTGAGCGCGGGTATAGGGCTCCCTTCCCAAAATTATGCAAAATGCGGCGCAAATTAGCCCTTAAGCGCGACAACATATCACATTTACACGTTCAAGATACATGTCAGGATGCCGTGAAATTGAGCTCATGCCACGTGCAACCGAAAATACAGCTCTAAGTTTCCCTGAAAAACGTCACCAGCGCTCGACAGTGGCGCGGGCTAGTTTCAAAAAAATGAAACAGTCGGTACTCGCTCCATGGTGTTAAGCTAGTCAGTGGCCATGTTCTTGTCTGCTGTGACTTGTTTTGTAAACCGGGGAGGCAAGCTGCAGCTTGCTGAACATGTTATAGCTTGTAGTGTTGACCATTGTTACAAGTGAGGTTTTCAACCCGGCGCTCACTCGGCCGTTGTAAGAACGTCGCGGACAACGTGCTCACGGGTCGTGGGTCGGGGTGACCTCACAATCCGTCGGAATTACGCGACTTGCTCGCAAACGTGGAACAGAGCGACAGTGGCGAAAAATCGCGACTAACGCGTTCAAACAGAGGCACAAGTTAAAGCGAAATCGCGAAAGGTCTGTACAATATTATATATATATATATATATATATATATATATATATATATATATATATATATATATATGTATATATATATATATATATGTGTGTGTGTGTGTGTCTATACAATATCTCTACGGTATCTGTACAATATCTATACAATATCTACGATATCTGTACAATATCCATACAATATCTCATTATGAACCCTACAATGTCTCATTAGCAGTTTAACATTTCCACGATTACGACAAACCAATGTTCGCTGGATGTACCATCGTTTGAATGTTCTGTCTTGGTCGTCTGCTGTTTGTTTTTCTGCGTTGATTTGGTGATTTCTGCGCGGTAAGCGCATTCCACCGTCAGACGAGATCCGGCTGTCCGATACGTCTTCCCTCTCCAAGAGGTAATTCCTTCCCCAACAGCCGGAGCAAGAAAGTGCGACTTCATTTCATTCTGACAGCCCACAGCAGCTATAAATAATGCAAGAACAGTGTTTTGAAGTTTGTAATCTAGATTTATTGTAGTAAGTCTCTGGAGATACTTAAATGTGTTGGGTAACACTACCATTTCACACCCACTGTTGCTACTTTGCAGCCTCAAACTATGCTAAATAAATAACCAGTGTCCTCGTGAAAATGAATGACAGGTTGGCCTCGGCCTGTGGCACGTTTTAATGGCTCTGTTCCAAGGGACCCAGCTTTCTTTCTCTGTTTATTTCGCGTCGGATACGAGGCTATTGTAGAACAGATAGCTCGCGTTGTACACCACGTCTCCGAATGACGTAGCCCTGCTTTTTGATATATGATTACAACTGGGGTGTACAACCTAGACCATGCAATCAAAAAAATAGTGACAGTAAACTACTGTTCTTAAAATGATATTTAAAATGATGACACTAAACTAATGTTCTTAAAATGATATCTGTCCACACAGTGACAAGCGCATTCATTAAAACAAAACCACATGCTTAAGTGCCATAAGAAATGGCCCATTCTGGCTTCGTCTAGCTTAAATGAAACATGCCACACTAACAAGTCACACTATGTTGTACTGAACCACCGTCTGGTCCGACCAACGTCGACTTCAGTTACGCCCTTCCCTATCCCCCTCCCCCCGAAAAAAAAAACAGGTCCCCGATCTCCAGAGCCGAGCCAGTGTCACACGATGAGGGAGCTGAGCCGCCCGGCGTCTTCCCACCATCGACGTCTAACCGCAGGCCGGCAGCCCCGCCGCGCGGCCGGCCCCGCCAGACCTGACAAGCACAGCGAGCGACCGCCGACACGTACCGGAGGCGGCGGCGGCGGCGGCGGCGGCGGCGGCTGCTGCTCACGCCGCTGCTGGCGGCCCTCCGACCGGTCCTCGATGATGACCTCCTTGTCGAGCTGCGCCGGCGGCCGGCCCACCTCGGGCCCGCGGCGGCTGCCGTTTACAGGCCGAGACCGCTTCAGGCCGTTCGTCGCGGTCGACGCGGGCCGCGGCAGCGTGACGCCCTGCCGCTCCTGCCGGACGACGCGGCGCTGTCAGCGGCGGCGTCACGTGGCCACGGATAGCACAGCCGGCGGCGGAGTCACAGGGCCACGGACAGCACGGTCAGCGACGGAGTCATGCGTCCACGGACAGCACGGCCGGCGGCACAGTCACGCGTCCACGGACTGCACGGTCAGTGACAGAGTCACGCGTTAACTCACGACACGGTCCGAGACGGTGTCACATGTCCACGCAAAGCGCGGCCAGAGGCGGAGTCACATGTCCATGGGCGGGACGGGCAGTGACGGCGTTACACATCCACGTAAGGTACCGTCTGTGACGGCGTCACATGTCCACACACGGAACGGCGAAAGGCAGTGCATTCGGCAGATGCGGGCGGCGGCAGATGGCAAGTTGGTCAGGGCACTTTCTATGCGTGGACGAATTATTAAGCCGACAAGCGTGTGCGTTCTAGGAAAATGAGGACGTCAGGCCAGAGAAGGATAGGGAATTCATCGGCGATCGACGCCTGACCGTGTAAATGTAGCGTTCTCAGTGTAAAGTAAAAAGTGTTCATCAGACGCATCGCAACAAATACATTGGGAAGTATGATGTATTCTGCCTACTCTGCTATAGTAAACAGAATCATCGAAACGGACAGCAGGCGGGAATACGACGTGTTCCCAGTCTTCTGTACTAGATTTAAACCAATACATAACACCAGGTGTCATGGAAACACACACTGTGCAAGAGTCCTTGCAGGCCAGACAGCTGTTGGCCGTTTAAAGTTGAAATAAATGGCATGACCATTTGTCTTGCGAGGGAAGCTGAACACTGAAGCTCTGCCAGCACTTCGCTGGGCCGAGACTAGTCTTTGACACTTGTCAAATGTTTGCGGTGTTTAACGAAGCTGGAACCGGTTTGTGGTCCGGCGGGCCGGCCGGCTGGCGGATGTATTTCTCAGTCAAGGTCGGAATTGCTCAGAGCGCTAGTTGACCAGCGCCGACGTCTTGCTGAGGAGATATTCTGTGGAAACAGGTTAAACCAGCAGGCAGACAAACACCGACTAACCATTGCAGCTACTGAGCCGTTCCTCGGGGCATGTCTATACGTCTAGCATTGACACAAATTAGCCACTGCACAGGGGCGAAAGTGCACGGCTGATTCGTCACACCACGACTGCAGGCTCCGTTACAGCACTGTCCGTCCACCGAATTAACCAGCGCAGTGGTGCAAGGCGTGCTGGCACGTCCCGCGCCCGCCGAGCTATTCCCGGTCCGACAGGTCGCCGCCGCCGGCCGTGGCAGCCTAATTGACTCGGCCGGCTCATTTCCCGGGCGCCAGGTGACCCGGCTCCGCCGCCGCGGCGTCGCGCTCGACTCGCCGGCCGCGACGGCCGCGATTCGGCGGCCGCCCGGCCGGCCGGAACTAGGCGGCCGCGTCACTGAGCCCGCAGTGAAAACGGCCCCGCCGGCCGCCGCCGGCGCCGCGGCGCGGACGCCGGCGAAACGGCGCCAGGTGACGGCGCGGCGACGCGCCGGCCCGGCCGTCCGGCCCGCGGCTCTGTCCCCGTGCACTGCGCCTGTCCCCACGCACTGCACTGCACTCCCCCTGCCACGAGGCGTGCTGGGGGGAGGGAGGCCTCTCGAAACAAGCGCCGTCCAGACAACGCCCTCCAGGTTCCCGTCTACACCGCACATTGGAGTCACTTCAAATCGCTCCGTGAGGACGGGATATGAGGAAGCTGACTGCTGCCGGCACCGGGGTACAGTTAGCGCGTTCACACGGTGCGCCTCGCCCGAGACCGACCAGCGTCGATGGCCTTGTCGGGGCATGTCCGGCCGGGCCGTACAACGGTACGCCACCAAAGTATGCGGGACATTCCGGGCATCCAGTGGAGCCTCCGCTGTCGGTGGCCTCCACCGCGGCCGGACGCAGGTGCTGGGGGGGGGTACGGGGAGGGGTAGAGAGTGGGAGAATGAGGCCCACGCCCACGCCTCACTCTCGCTTCGTCATCAAACACGATGTATTTGAACGGCCAGATAGCTTTCAGAGCGATGACGACTCGAACAGCCTCGATAACTCGGTAACAATCGCAGACCAGTTGCGTCCGGCTGCCGACCGAATCAGTCACAAGACTGCAGCACCGTGGGCTGTAGTGCGACCGCGTGAGTTTCGGGCACGAAACTGGCTGAAATCGTTCCCAGTGAGTTGGCTTGTTGCTCGTTGCTATTACTTTCGTCGTAAAGGTTTGATGACTGTAGCTACGACAATCGAGCCGTGCTAAATCTGGTGACATACGGCAAGTTTTCCCATGAACGTCGTACAGGCTACATGAGCGTTACTCATAAAAATCGATCCATTTTCACAGCATCGACCCACGGTTCAAAACGTACCCTGATGACAATGCTCTGTTGTTCCCCAAAGTCTAAGGCAGGATAAGGACGAGCTTGATCAACTCACGCTGTGCGGACCCCTTACTCATCCCGGACACAAAGACCAGCGATAAGCAACTCTTCCTCAATTCCCGAACAAGGGCGCTTGTCGCTGACTGAACTTGTCGCTGACTGAAACCATGAGATCAAGGTCTTCGCGAAGTCGTGCATCGCGTAGGTTTGAGCTCGTTCACCGACTAAAAACAGTATAAATGTCGACGAACCGTAGCCAAGCTAATGAAAAATACATGCTTCGAAGGAACGTGTACGAAATTTGTTCTAGCCTTTATTTCAGGTTCGCTGTAGATAAAATATTTAGAAACCAATACTAACAAGCCAAAAACTAAAACAGGCATACAAGTGCTGAAGGAGGAGGCCGCCCGAGGACAGAAATTAATTTACTAAGGGGTTACGAGGAAATACACCACCATGGTATATGTAATGCAAGAATCCTCGATATTATAACTCATAGAACGCTCTACGTGCGCAGAGCCGCTCACTGAGTTGTTAACGCACGGAACGAGACCGATTTTAGCGAACGAACGAAAAAACTATGTGAGAGGATTAAAGTGCTCGAGAGACCAGCAGCATGGGCTTATTATGTCTTGGTGCAGAGCAGAATCTCCATTAATCCATCTTAAGTCCCAAATGACGGATGGTCTTTACGTCCCGAATGATGAACGAATGACTGCCAGCCGCAAACCCCTCGCCCTCACACTGAGTTTGGGCGGTGCTCGTTTCTAGGCTGCGCCACCAAGCATGGAGCGAACTGCCTCCTGATGAACGAACTGCCTCCTGATGAGCGAACTGCCTCCTGATGAGCGAACTGCCTCCTGATGAACGAACTGCCTCCTGATGAACGACCTGCTTCCTGATGAGCGAACTGCCTCCTGATGAGCGAACTGCCTCCTGATGAACGAACTGCCTCCTGATGAGCGAACTGCCTCTTGATGAGCGAACTGCCTCCTGATGAGCGAACTGCCTCCTGACGAGCGAACTGCCTCCTGATGAGCGAACTGCCTCCTCATGAGCGAACTGCCTCCTGATGAACGAACTGCCTCTTGATGAACGGTTTTCGTCCAGCTTGCCTGTGTTTGAAACAGGGCAGCTCCGCACCAAAGGTCTGCGCGTCACTGAGCGCTGTGAGTACACGTTCTTTCTTAGCAGCCTATACCTTTATCTTGATTGGCACAGGTGCACGGCGTGGATTACCGAAAAAATGAAGTACCCAAACATAGGACGACGAGGATAACGAAGATGATGATCAAGATGATGATCAAGCACGATAAAAATAAATGGACATGTAACAAGGCATACCCTTTCTGAATCGCAATCGCTAGGATAAAAATGCTGCCACTCCAACTGTTGTCCGATTTGGAGCCAAATGCATCAAGTACGCCGTGTTCTAGACACTTGACTCGAGAGATCTTCAAACAAAGAAGTAGCGACACGACCGTGCTGCGCCTGCCTGAGAGTTGTTTACCCCGCATCTGCGCGCCGCCGCCCCGCACGTCGCACGCTCAACACGCACGCCGCCGCCGCCGTGTGTCTCACCTCCCACGTCTGCAAGCTGGGGACCGGTCCCTTCACCATGCCTCTGCCAGCGGCCGCCGACCGGCCGCCGCGCCCGGGGCCCACTCGTCCGCTTCTGCCGCGCGGCCGCGACGTCGCCGGCCGATTTTTGCCGCGCCTTGCGTTACGCCCGCGCCGGCCACTTTCCTGCGGCGGCCGCGGCGCGGCGCTCACCTGGCCAGCCGCTCGCACACAGCGCGCACGCGGCACGAGCCGGCCGCCGGTCGCTGATAGCGCGCGCTCTGACGTCACCGCGATACCCGGCCGTCACAAGTGGCGCACGCCGTTTCGCCGATTAGTGACGGCTGGTCGTGTCGCGGCGCCCGAGCCGTGCGCGAGCCGGCGGCTGACCGGCTGCGGTTAGCCGGCGGTCCGCGCGCCGCCAGACCTCCGCGGGGAGTGTCCGCGGCGGCGGCCGCCGGCTGGCCAGCGGGCCGCCACCTCGCCGGCCGCCGGCCACCTGCCCGTGCGGCTTGCCCCCGCCCCCTCCCCTTCCCCCTCCAGCGCGCCCAGATCGCATCATCCGCCGCAAAAACGTCGGCCTCCGGCACGCGTGCACGGCATGCGGCCGGCTGGCGGCGACGGCCCGCGGCCGGCCCGTCCGGCGGCCGGGACGCCGGGCCCGCCGGCCGCGCGGTGTCCAGTTGCCGCGCGTCGGCCGTCGTCGCCGCCGACGGCAGGCGGCCGCGATCCGGTGTCGGCCGCCGCCGCCGCCGCCGCTTGTACGGCTTGACGGTTTGACGGCCGGCGGCCGCGGCGCACGGCCGTGCCGGCTGTTTTGCACGGAACGATTGTTTTCGCCGGTTTCGGGTGCACGGCTCGGTGCCGGCCTCGAGTTCCTTGGTTCGGCGGGGAATGCCAGTGAGGTGCCGGCTTCCAGAGTTCGGCACGGCAGAAAAGAGCCCGAAATTGGAACCTTTTCCCGGGAAACACGCTTTACTTTTCGCGGCCCAGTCAAATGCAGAACGATGATGATTTGTTTGTGCCTGCAAGTTCCCTAAAAACGTGCTAAAAGCGACGCTTAATTGTAATTTAGAACGTCATATTACCTGTTTAGAGCCCCCAGCTTCTTCCCCTTCCTTGTGGGCAAACATTTTCTTGTGCGCCAGTTTGAATTCTTCCATTAACTGAAAGCACAAAGTTTGTTACTGCAAGGAAAGGGACACAACCGAAACACTGCTCAGTTAATTGCACGCAAGTGCCAAGGAGTTTCTCCTTGTTTCTCCAAAACTCCGCAGCCCAATGAAAGGAATCTAGAACACAACCAGATTCTGGCAGACCTGACAGCCGCCCGAACAAAGGGAAGCAAACATGACCTTATCATTGATGATGAAAAGGCTAGTCTTATCTTATCCGAGGCATGCCATGACAACGGTTGCGGATCAACACTCAGCACAGGATTGTACCGCGAAGAGTGACAGCTATCATCCAGAAAATGCACCTAACATTCAGCAAAACCTTCGTTTTATCTGCTGCATGCCGAATTCTTTCCATTATTAAATAATGAACTTGAAAGTACAGGGTGAAGTTAAGAAGCGTAACATAACCGTTATTGGAGAAGGACAAGAAACTCCTCTCCTCAGAGGCGAAGCGTTTCTCTCAGCTGCGAACATTTTGCACACAAAAGTCAACAGCTAGGGTACGCACCAGGTTACCATCCGAAATGACAGCATGGACTTTCGTTTCGGCCATAGTCTCCTCGTTCAGAACAAAGAACCCGACCAACGCGTTAATGAGTCAGGACCGCCTGGACCGATGTGGGCGGGCCAGCCGGGGCCGTACAATGCCGGTCCGTGCCGGGACACTGCACGAGTGGCCCTGACCTCGGCTGCCGGAGCGCGGGCCGGCCCGTCCCTGCCGGCCGGCCGGCGGCAGCGGCGACTGAGGCCGGGCCGCAGGGTCCGCGGCCGGGTCCGGCGACTCGTAAACACGACCGGCCAACATCGTAAACGGCGCCTGGGCTGCCGAGACGGCCCGGACGCAGCAGATACTGCCGCCTCCAGCGGGCCGGAGGTGGTGTTCTGGCGCAGGGACCGACATACACAGCGGTACCAAGGCGGGGAGTTGCCAGAGGTGGTGGTCTGATGCAGGAGCCCACAAACCTTGAAAGAGCACATACCACCGCGGGAACGTACCACGGGTGGTTGTGTCATGCTGGAGTCGACAGACCTAGACATCGCGGACATCGCTACGGGAATCGTACAAAAATTTAACCCGTTCAGAGGCATTACTCAGGCTTAGTCAATGTGATTTAGTCAAAATTGGACAAACTGAAAGTCAGTATGACGTACTATGACATTCTATGTACAAATCGCATGGCGCTCTTGAAATTTTTTGGTGCCTGAATCTTGCCGTTTACAGTGAATCACATTATCACCACTGTTAATAATGAAGCCTAGAATGAAGAGAATAAGCACGGATCAGTAATAGTATGTTCACCAATCTCCGGGGTACTGGTTATCACCTTACCAAATCAAATTCGGGGTGAGCAAGGTAAGTACGCTAAAGCTCGATATAAAGGTGAATTTTTACCCGGGTATCTATTACTACGCGTGTGTGGGGTAAAGCTACTAAGAGGACAAAAAACTGATAACGTATCAAAGTTCTTCTCCTGACATCCTCCATCTGTCAAGGACGGCTTGTTTTGTTGTAACCCAAAATCCGAGACGGTCCACTCCCTAGCCGAACAAAGGCAGGGAGGTCCCATCATGAATACATGAATGGAAATAATGGATCAACACGATGAGGTCAATACTTTCGAAGAACAAGATCAGCAAAACCTTCATCTATGTCTGTGGTCAATAAAGACATTTTCATGCTTCGCGTTCCTCGTTTCTCTTATTATTCTTTCGGGCCAGCGATAAGCCCATGTTATGAGCATCCCGGGAAGGACCCACTTTCTTCAGGGGAACCTTGGGGAACCGTGTTGCGACAGACCAGTCGAACAATATGATGGAGCCGTCTAATAAGCGTTTACGCTTTCTCAGGTCAGACAACGGGGGCTGGATCCGCTGTTCAGTGAACCAACGACCGTCAGTGTCTCTTCCTCCGGGTCATCGTCGAGAGATGCCGAGACCCTAAATGCATGCAGCATTCGGAGATGTTGTTAAACGGCCAAAAAGGGTGCCCAGCGACGATAACAACCTCCGTTTAACGTCACTGTCACGCACACCTGAATAGCGCGCAGCCTCCATGGCAATGTCTAGGTTTACGGGGTCGTGTTGCCGGTTTCCGGACGGTTCATCTGAACTGGAGCGCACACCAGAGGTCAAGGTCAGGGGTCATCGGGAGGTCAGCAGCTCACCTGGTCGTGCTGCTGGTTGCTGCGCGGCTCCTCCGAGCTGGTTCCCCCCTCGGTGGGCAGGGGCAGAGGTCGTCGGTAGGTTGGTATCAGGGTGCTCGTGGACATCATCGGCGGAGGTGGCGGGCAGGCGCCGACCTACAAAACATTTCGGACTTTCTGAGCAGCCAATATACAATATCAAAGTTAATTTGACACCTTTAAGCTATGCATAGTTTCACGCCAATGTTCACCTAGCTCTATCTATGCAAAATCGAGGTCGAAATCTGTACGAAATGGGAGGTCGTCGTGTCAGCTGGCGGCTCTGCCTCTTCCTATCGTCCTCACGTACAGGCCGCACCAAACATTTCTCAGACTGATCTGAGAGTGGTCGTGATTACAATATTACAATGAGGCTGTTTTCGTTAAGCCGGCCGAAGACGCTTGAGCCATATGCTCCGCCCTGATCTACCGTGGTCTTGGACGGTGTACCCCATCCTTCTGTACCACAGCCCCGTGACTCCATCAGTTTCCACGGCAGCCTGCCTGTGTGCCCGTCGCCCCTAACCTGGCGCTCTGGCGGCCGGTCGTCGGCCGGCGGCTCCTGCGTCTGTTCACTGCTGCCGTCGCCCTGGCCGCGCAGCGCCGGCGGCGGCGGCGGCGGGCAGCTGGGCCGACCGCCGACCTCGAGCCGGGTCACCGGGCCGACCACGCCGACCGGCGCGCCCTCCTCCGACTCGGCCCACTCGGCCTCGATCTCCTGCCAGCGCCGGTGCCGGTCGATTGTCAGCTGGCCCGCCCCGAGGTCCGCCGGGGGTCGCCGCGGCCGCTGCCCCGCGCCCGGCGCCGACCTGCAACCAGCCGACAGCGCGACGCGTCACACGACGGCCGGACTTTTGTGGGTCGCCAGGTCATTCGCAGGCTGCCGGTCCCAGTCCTGTTCATTCGTCGGCACTTTGGTCGTCCTAGGTCAACGGGTTCCTCATCGGCGCGCCGATGAATTCGCTGACTGATCGGTAATGTCGTAAATCATACTTCCACTCATCCGCTTATCTCTTCGTTCATTGGCCTAATGGTTTGTTACACATTCTATCAGTTCATCTATAGTCCACCTGGTTCGTTCGGAGGTCACTCGGTTTACAAGTCACTCTATCGGAACATCAATAGCTGACCCCTTTCTTTGGATCCCAACGCACGAGAAAAAACATGCGGTGAAATCATGTTGTCTGTATGTATGTGCATACATCAGGTTATCAATTACGAAAGGAATGAAGTGACAGGCTTAAGAAGGCGGTATATTGCCACATCACTGTAATCAACACCTAGGCTTTTGGCAATGCAGCTTCTCTGATTGGCAATGCAAATGAGAAGCATCGTCACAGAATGTCGCCAGCCTGCATTTTGTTGAAGTGAAGGTAACAAAAGAAGGCATGAAGGTTATGGACAGACGACATTGCAAAGCAATGCCAGTGAAAGGTTCCTAGCAGCTCATTAAAAAGCTGTAAAACTGGCCCCACCAGTCCCACCGTACCGTGACGTCTTGCTGAGGAAAATACGTCGCATGCCGCACATGGGCGCGCCTGGCCGGCCGGCCAAGCGGCCAGAGGGACCACACCTCGTGCCGGAGGGGGTGAAATGGCTGAATGGGTGCCCTGAACTTCGAAAGAAAACACCATATGAGTGCTGTATGTCGCCGTCGTTGTTGTTGTTGTGATGGTTTGATTCTTGTAGTTAGAGGTATATAACGAATCTGCAGTAAAAACCAGTGGTTATCTCTAACACTGATAATATGTCATTTTACGGAGCTTATGGAACGTTGGGATGTTGCCCTGTTTCCTACGGGTCTTGCCTCTGGTTTCACATCAACATTCCGACTACTGCGTCTTCCATTTAGCAAAGCATGCTGAAAGGATTTCATGGTCCGAGCAGATGGGACTAGACATTTTAGGAACTTCCTGAAACGATCAAATGCATCAATGCTGAGACTGATGGGTGAATGCAGGGCCCACATCAAGGAATCAAGGCAAGATGAGTGCGTAACCATGCTGGGATGTCACAAGTGACCTACGGAGTCAAGGAAGAAAGGATAACGTCTTTTATGCTATGGAAAACGAACGAAACATAACATTTTAACTGCAGGTGGGCTGAATAGGGCGTCAAGACACCTATTGGCCGGAGTGCCAAGTCTTTCCACGATCTGTTTAATCCGAGACATTAATCACGTTGCTTGGGGAGGCACACCGCAGTCCAAAGAAGATAATACCGTGCCGATTTAAGGATTCAGTCAGACTCGCCGCAGTGAAGGGGCCGAACAAGGCAAGCAAGAAGACGGACAAACAGACTAAGACGAATGTCATCGAGATGCAAACGGGTAGATAAACGGAGGGTAGGAAAGAAAGGGCAACAGAAGAGGAATGACAGGAAAGCGAGCGGACGGAAAGGCGGGGGGACATGACCTCTGGCACACAGGAAAGCTGGAGGATGCGAAGGTGAGCTAACAGACGACCTGAAGCCAGAGGAACGTCCTGACAAGCGAACGGGGGACGGGGGGCAGGCCGACACGACAGCGGCCGGCCACCGTCCCGCCGTCGCCGCCGGAAGTGCGCCAATTCGTCGTCTGCGCGGCCCGGGGCCGGCGCGTCGCCCTCTCCATTGGACGGACGCCGACCGTGCCAACGGCCGCCGGCTGCCAAGCACGTGATTAGCGGGAGCGGCGGGCGGCCGGGCGGGGGACGTCCGCACACCCTGTTCGGCCGGCCGCCGCCTGGCCGACCGGCTGATGTGGTCACAATGGGCCTCCGGACCGCCTGCCAGCCGCCGGCGCCGCACGCCGCGGCCAGGGCGTGCCCTCCAGCAGCGCTCGATCGCCACTGGGGCGCAGCGATCCGAGCGCAATTCGCTGTGAAATGCTTGGAGTGTTAGCGTTCGTATCGAGTTTTGTTTGTCACCAGCGTGGTTGTGGGTGATGTGAGCCTTTTCTGGCGGAGGACCCGAGAAACAACTGTTGCAGCCTATGTTATGGGACTGGATAAAAATCAGTACAAGCTAGTTTTCGTCCTAAAAACAGGACGCTGACTTGTATAGAGAAAAGGTAATCACTACGACGCAATTTCATCCCGGCTTGAACTAGTCTTAGACCTTCGCCAGCCATGTTTTAGGAGCACTTCATCAGGGCGGAAGACCGCGCCAAAAGTCAGTCTCTCTCCAGTGTGACAAGTTATTCTTTATCAGCGCCGAAGTTCGGATGAGGTCTCCAGCAGTTTGCCTGTGGGCGCAAAGTTTGTTTGTAAACCAAAGTTTCACGCCTGTAATCTGACGAAACTGGCAGCTGTTCACATGATCAAGACTGGTGTTCTCAATTTCGCCAGAAAAGTGGGAGTCTTGGCCTGCCAAAGTTAGCGCTCTCCGCTGAACGAAGGGCCCGTCCACGTCTAGTAAAAGAGCCTCGCTGTATGGAATTCGTTCTCGATTATCCGTCGGTCATCAGAAGAACAAGGCGTCCGTGACGCTGGCCACTGCTGCGGGGTCACGAACGCTCCGCCCGGTCGCGTCTTGAGCAGTTGCAATCAGCCTCGCCCAGTGAGAGGGGGACATCACTTATCAGGGAAGCTTGCTCAATAGCATCTAGTTGCAAAGTAAAAAAAGCCCTGCATCACCCCAAAGTAAAAGCAGATGTTGAGTCCGCTCAGTCAACGTGAATACTAATACCCCACAAGATAACCATCCAGGTATGCAGCTGACAAGGAAGAAGGCTGGTGACAAAGAAGAAGGCTTTTTTAGCCGAGCAACGTTGATTTACTTCATACAAATGGCAGCCCATTCCAATGAGCTTATTTCCTGACCTGCGTACCTCAACCTTCCTCAGCAAAGATGTACCTTGATATACAGAAAGGTACTGTTTAGGTTTTTGTTACTTTGATTTCATTGCGGTGATACACTGCGTAGTAGATATCTTATCATTCTGCCGAGTTGTTGTAATGCTGCTCGACGCATTTTAATTTTATTACGTGTAAGCAGTAAAATTTCGATACAGGCGCATTCTGCGGTCCACCGCTGCTCTCGAGGTTGCACCGAGGTCCAGAGACACTCATGGTATCAGCCATGGTGTGCTCCAGCGGAACCAGTGTAGTGGGACGGTTGGCTGCGTGGCTGCCTTCATTCGATACCAAGTGGATTTTTCGCAGCTACGGGATTATAAAATACGAAGGACAACTGTGCTGGCGTAGCTGGCGTGGCATCAGGCGTGGCAGTGGTTACAGCTTCATCTCACTGCAGACCTGGTCAAAACAGGCTTATCTTGCAGAACGACCTCTAGAAGGCCACAAATTAACGCTATGTGATTGAGGCGGTTGGGGCGCTCATTGGTTTCCCTTTACTTTATTTCCAGGCCGAACTACCGAATTCATTTTGTTCCATTTCCATTGATCATATTTGCAAGTAGGATTATCGGTAGCTGAAAGCTCCATGGTTCTCGACTACAAAGAATTCCAAAATGAAATTAAATGATGCCATTATGGATTCCAGGATCACAGATATGATAAAGAATATGAAGGAGGTGTTGTCTGAAAAAAGCAAAGTATCTTCTTGCCTCTAAGCATGATGCAAGATGCTTCTCCAAACGTTTCCTGTGTCGCAACCTGAGGGATCCCGCAAAATCATAACAATACAAAAGTTGCTAAACTGATGTCTGATGATGAGAGGTCGGGTTCCTTTATCTGCGCCCACCTTGGTGACGAATCATCCGCCACCGGATCCCCAGATGGCGATGGCCGACGTCTCTGATGTCTGCTGAGCGTGGCCTGATCGACTTCAGCACCGCCGCCACCTGAAGGCGTCAGCGCGTTCTCCGAGTTTCCCCGGTCGCCAACAGATGGTGGACGCAGTCCGTCACGACACGCCGGTCCCGGTTCCCGAGAGTCGCCGCTAGATGTCTCCACGAGCGTCCTGTCGCTGCCGCCCGGCGGGTGCGGGCTGCAGCTGCTGAGCGTCACGCTGCTGTTGCTGCTGTCGGTGCCGCTGCAGTCGTTGCTGTTGTAGCCGCTGCTACGCGCCGCGAACAAGTCGGCGCCCACGCCTCGCCTGATTGTCAGGTCCAGGTGCTGCGCCATCTTCAGCACGTACACCGCCTGCCGGCGAACGGATGACGGTTCGGTAAGTGGTTCGTGCTTCCGTCCACGAGACGGTTTTCCGGATTTGATGTCAGCAATACCTCATCGTTATTTTTCCGCCTAATCGGGATTCAGGGCCTCAACGTAGCCATTCACCATACCTACTGCCAGGTTTCCTTATACCACCTGAGAGCCAATTACAGTCATCCAGAAGTAGTTGGCCTCGATCTCATTGGGATCAGATTCGTCTGAGCAGATATTGGAAAGGCATTGCTTTTTACTGAAGCCAGTTAGAGAACACTGCAGGCTAGCTTTCGAACTGGCTGGTTGTACTAAGTCACGGCGTAGGCTAGATGAATATTTCAGTACTGCGGAATCAGGTCAGCCACGTAAATTACGTCACACCTGATATGTACAACGACGAGGCTTTGTACGCCGAAAAGTATGGTGTTCAAAAAACGACGGTGAACGAGAATTACAAGTGTTCAAAACCATTTCTGGTTGAAAATCTGAGCTTCGTGAAATGACGAGAAAACCGATAGGGATTGTCTCCTTTTAAAGGTGACCGATACGATGGTTGTTAAACATTCCGCTGGTCTGCTAGATTGATTTTTAAGTCCCAGGAGCCTCTTCATCAACACTCAAGTGGGTAGTCGGTAATTCGGCCGATTTTCTCAGGTATCTCCACGTCCGCTACAAGTAAAGGCGCTCCCATCGGCTTTTGAGTGGCGTTTCCAACCAACCAAGACACAGAAGACCAAAAGCGACTGAAACGTAGGACTGCTTATGAATGCTTTATATAGCGTGATAGAAAAAAATAATAAGACGACAGACATTCTTCTATAAATAGCAAAGTGAAGACCTTGCTAATCCATTGTGACTCAACAGTACGCTTATGCAACACAAAATGCATGCCACTAGTTTTAAAACGGCAGGCTTGCTGAGCCATTAATTAACAATGCGTTGGAAGTGCATTAATTCTAATAAGTCAGAGAACAACGGCGCATTGCATCACATTTGTTCCCGGCGGTCTTTTAATATCAATGCTCCTAAAAGTTAGTTATCAGCTGGAGCCAGAGCGAATCCTTCCACACCAAGACGACTGCTTATTCCAGACTTAGAGAAGTGGGAATACATCAGTCCGTGTATCTCAGATGGCAGCATCAGGATATTTCCATAGCACAACAGGCATACCTCTTATACAAACCGACTTTTCAGCGTCAGTGGTCCTGCACGACGCAAAATCTATCACAGCTTCAGAACTACAACATTCTGAGACATGAATACTTCCGCTCGATTCAGGGCACGGTTGCTGGACATTTCTATTAGAACCCACGCATTGAGCTTAACCCCACTCCGGAGAGGGGCTGAATCCGTCCCCCTCAGGTTTTTGCTTGCCCATTCCAGGGTTTTCGACGCAACTTCACGAAACTTTGTCACTTTTCCTACGATTGCCGTTTATTGCGATCGATTGCGGTTTATTGCGATGAAATCGGATGTGTAATTCTCGAGATCTTAGGGGCCGAATTCCCCTCCCCGGCCGGGAACCAGCTATACCGTCTAGCCCTTCGGGAATAGAGCTAACATCTCTTCATTCCTTTCCCGCAGCCTGGGTTGTGCCGATCGTACGTGGCTCTGATTTCGTGCCGGTAACGTCGCCGGTGGCTTCCAGGAACTATCAGCCGGCGGCAGCGCCAGGCGGGCCGACCCGGCCGCTCCCACGTGGTCCATTACCGGAGCCGGCGGCCAGCATCAGGCCGACCCGGCCGGCCGGTCACTTCGGAAATCCATGCCCAGAGCCATCAGGCCGCCCGCCCGCCGCAGATGGGCAGCCGGGTTCCGAGACGGGCGAAAGGGGGAACCGATTTTTAGGCGAGCGCCGCCAGGTACCGCGAGGACAGCGCAGGCGGCGAGTCGACGGCAGTAAATGCCGTGAAGGGCGGCCGGGCGTTTAGCATTAACGTCGATCACGGACCAGTATGACGCGTCGGGAGATTGCTCAGTCCACCGGTGATGAAGGTATAACATGGTCTGCTAAAAGCTGTTTATTAATTGCAACGTATTTTATTCAATATTGAATGTGTCGTTTCAAAACGTTTTGAAAAAACAGCAAAAGTTAATTTGAGTGAGGCAAATTATTGTAAAACGTGTAAGGGGCATACATAGCACACCATGCGTAATGAAAATACGCTGTCGTTTTTAGACAAAGAAGAGCAAATATGACAAATTCCACTGGAACAGCGTGGAATGCGTGTTGTAGTGCAGCATAGAACCCTACCTTGTGCGCCGGAAAAAAGAGGAATAATCTCTCTACGTTAGGTGAAAAAAGTGGAGGTGGACAAAATTAGTCCTGGTTCCCGAAATATTTCTAACGTAGACCCACCACGGTCGTAAAAGCAATTTTATGCATGAAGTCTAAAATCTGAATTAGAGGAATGGAGAAAATATAAAGTCTTGTCTATTGCTCACTTTTAGTTACGTAAATGGTGCCAAAAAAAGGAATAGCAATACCAGATTTTAAATATGTACTCATTTGTTACTCTGCGTTAACATCGATGTTTCTACCTCAGACGCTATCACTGAAAATCGGTACCACCATCTATCTTAACGATCTTAAATGAGCGTAGCACATGAGTTCCTCAAATACAGCTTACTGTCAAGCACTCAAGCATTCGTCAAGAGCAAGTCATCATAATGGCGAGATCCACAACATTAGTTTGTCGATACGTTCGGCGCAGGAGATTGCTTCCAACGGCGTGCAGTTCGAAAACCTTTTCCAAGTTAAGAATGGACCAATATTTTGTGACTAGCTTTGCTTTAAACCAATCCCCCGTCTTCCACCTCATTGAAGCCCTTCAAAAAGGTCCAGCCGTTTCCGGTCTCCTAACCACACCACCTCAAATATTCAGACTTCCCGTACTCTGCGCTAAAGAAACGTGAACAAAGCTCATTCGGACGCATTGTGACTGCGTTTATTAGGTTTGTCTCAAAAGCCGGAAGCATTTTCGCCGGACGAGTCCTGCCGCGGCGTCTGCAGCCAGCCAACGGCGAGAGTCCGGAGCCGGCCGTGAGGAGAAGGCTGCCTGACCGGTCTCCGCCATCGATCCACCCCTGACAACTCCACCGACGGGCCAGCCCAGTCCCCACCTTGGCGAAGTCGATGTCGATGAAGCTGACGCCGTTGCATTGGATGATCTGGTCGCCGGGCTTGAGGCCGACTTCCCTGGCCAGTCCCACCTCCTTCGTCGACTGAACGAACACCCCAGGCCAGCCAGGAGGGCCCTTGCAGATGCTGAAAAACGCCGGACCTGTCACTTACACTGTACGACAGCAGCGCTGCGCGAGATACTGCCTCCTTAACAGTTATATTTGTTCGAAAATCCTGAGCAGAGAATGCGTCTGCTGTAGTATGGGTTGGAAGTGCCCGATAACTCCAAATATCTATTTTCTGTTTTATGTTTTGAGAGATTTTAAACTCTGCATGCCTTTTCTCCTACTGACGAAAACATTCTGCGTTCTCGATCACAGAAGACCTCAGGAGCATGGTAGAAACGTTAACATCTGGACGGTTCTTCCACCTGAGGGCCACAAGCATCAGTCCTTTTTTATTTCTCCCACTGACAGTTTTTGCCATGAAACAAGAAAAGGTAGCCTAAGAGACACAGCACGCGCTTACCTTCATATGTATTCATGGACAATAGAGCAAATCATGCAAAACTGGGCATCAGTACCGAACTGATGAAGAAGTGGTGCAACAGCCAAAAAGGCCCAGATACTGGCATCGTTCCTACTATCGCCGTCAATGGCGTGGGCTGGTCAGTCACAGGTCAACGCGAAATAATCAGCTGCATCGCCCCACCCGCCGACCAATAACCGGACGTATCGCGGACCCTGCTATTATGCGGGATGCAGTTAGTCCCCGTGTCGTCCTTGACACAGTTATCAACTTATTACCGAGAGTTTTGGCGTCACCGCCGCTACATCTGGGGCATCATATGCCCCACATGACCTGCAAGTTACGGAAATACGATATTTCATCATTTGATGCGAATCACACCTACATTGCATATTTTGAATATCCCATTTATAGCATGTACTTAGGAACAAATACTCCGTACATACACTGGAAATGAGCTGAAACTGCGCACGCACTGTGTGCTACGATGGGTTACAAATGAATACAAAAGTTCTACCAATTCCTGGTAAAAGTTACAGAAGCATTCATGCGCAAAGGAGTCATTTCTTCAGCATGTGTGCATTCAATTGGCATTTTCGCGTCGTTAAAAAATGCGGAAGAGAAAAGAAGAGGAAAAAATGACAAAGCGGTGACGTATCCCTCTACGGACAGAGAGAGAGAGAGAGAGAGAGAGAGAGAGAGAGAGAGAGAGAGAGAGAGAGAGAGAGAGAGAGAGAGAGAGAGAGAGAGAGAGAGACGATAGCTGCATCAAACATCAATTGGTCAACTGATTTACGATCAGCTGAGCTCTGAGTGAAATATTGACGTCACTGTTCCATAGGCGCCCTGCCAACATCTCAAGCAATCAATGAATGGTGGAGAGCTCGGCCAAGTGGGCCGTCACAGGTTGTTAAGGATCTAAAGGAGCTGCGGTCGCAGATACCATAGCATTGCGGATTTAATGTGGCCTGCGACACGAAGCGAGAAAGCGTAAAGGCTTCGCTAGCTTTAGGGTAGCCTTCGCCTTTTAGCGTAATGTAACATTTAGCGTAACATTTAGCGTAATGTAAGCGACGGCAAGAGCCGTGCGCCTTCCCTCCCATTCACTTGTAAACATTTCATTTGCATTCTCTATATGGAGCTCCTCAGAGGAATTTGACAGAAATCTGCCGGAACCCACTTCCCACGTACAGGTTTTTTCTTGGTTCTTCGCCTGAGGCCTTTTCAGCGCTGTGGCTCCTCTGGCTGTGGTCTGTGGCGTCCTGTGGCTTGTCGAGCCTCGGTGGCCACAATTTAACAGTGAGCGACCGACATGCAACCGACACGCGTCCACGCTGCCGGTGACCGCGGCAGAATCACGACACGGCCGTCATTTCGCGACCTGGCACCGCCACGTCACCGCCGTGACGCGCCGTGACGGGGGTGTCGTCTGCCATCCTCCTGTGGCCGGCGCCGGTAATGTCGGCTGCCGTGTGCCGTCCTCTGCCGTCCTGCCGTGACGGGCGCCGGTAATGTCGGCCGCCGTGTGCCGTCCTCTGCCGTCCTGCCGTGACGGGCGCCGGTGTGCCGTCCTCTGCCGTCCTGCCGTGACGGGCGCCGGTAATGTCGGCCGCCGTGTGCCGTCCTCTGCCGTCCTGCCGTGACGGGCGCCGGTAATGTCGGCTGCCGTGTGCCGTCCTCTGCCGTCCTGCCGTGACGGGCGCCGGTAATGTCGGCCGCCGTGTGCCGTCCTCTGCCGTCCTGCCGTGACGGGCGCCGGTAATGTCGGCCGCCGTGTGCCGGCGCCGGCTTTGTCGGCGGCGCGCCATTAATTCGCCGATAATGACGACTGGGCGTAGCCGGGCATTCGCGGCCGAGGGTGGGGCCCGCCGGCGGGGGCCACCGGCGCGGCGGGGCGGTGCCGCGGCGGGGAGCCGCCGCCGCCGCCGCCGGCCCGGCCGCCGGACGCCGCCAAATGGACGAGCTTCCCCTCCGGCTCGGCTCCGGCAGCGGGCCGCCGATGATCCGCCTGACTGGGCGGTGCGGAGCCCGGCCGCCGGCGCGGGGTCCACTCCGACGCGTTCTCTCGTCCCGTCAGTCGGCAGAGTGGACCGAGTCACTCGCCCGTCGGCAGAGACGGCACAGAGAGTCTCTCGTCCGTCGGCAGAGAGTGGACAGAGTCACTCGCCCGTCGGCAGAGAGGGCACAGAGAGTCTCTCGTCTGGCGGCAGAGGCTAGACAGAAAGTGGCAGTATCTCGTCTTTTTGGAAGAGAGCGCTAACGTCGAAGTTGTCTTCACTGCCGCGCGGTGAACGCGCCGACGACGTTTTTGTTCTTAAGAACAGCACGGTCTGGTTTGATGTGAAAAGTATTGAGGGCGGCCGACATGTCACTTATCTGGGAGAGAGAAAATCAGTGTTGTGGAAGACTATTTCCTTAGAAGGCATTATTTCATTTGTTTCATACTAGGGTTTTTTGATTCCACAAAGACCCTCAACGCAGCCTCGAAAAAAGACAGATTTCTCCACGTCGAAAGCAGCGGATAATTCGCACACAGTCTCAGAACCATTATGTGCAACTCTTCGACATTCTTTTACACTTTGCGTAAAGTTCTGTTATTGTTTATTAAAACCTCACCATTGATTTCTAGCTCTTAGGCCCCCCACGCTAACCGAAATAAAGCAATGACTTCGTTTGAACAGCAAATGCACAGGAGCTAGTTATGCCTTTCGAGGATGAGGTATGGCTCATTCTGCCGCAGTTGCACACATAATACGGAATGGCTGATTCACGTGGCAAAGATAAACATCCGGGACCAGATGGCTTATTTAATTATTTAACGGGACAGTAAAGAAGACTGACATTAATTGGCGACCAAAACATGGTTACTGACGTCAGAATCAGTTAAAGAGCTATAACTAGTGCCCCACTAGGACTTATCATCTTCAGCTACCTTTCATCTTCCATTTTGCGCAATATCCGAGTGCTCCAGGATGCACTATCATTAGCGAGAATGTTTACAATGACTAGAAGCATTCCCTGTTGTCTCCAGCCAGGGACGCACAAGGAACAGCAATTTAGCACGCACTCTTGCTTTAAATGAGCACAAAGACTTCGGAGTCATCCCTCAAAAGGCAGTGCTATTCAAAAGACAAATTTCATCATGTTCTTAAGTGTTCTTCTTAAGAAGCGAAATCGACAACAGGATTGTGATACGGACCAGTGAACTGCAAAATATTACTGGCATGCGCTGATACGCTGATAAGCCGACGGTAGCACAGAACACAGAAAAATCAAGGAATACGAAAACAATCGAAGCGCAACACGAGACAACACCAAGGAGATCGTACCGCGTTACACAGGCGATGCTCATGAAAACGACCTACAAGCCTCAGAATCCGGGCGAAAGCCCGACAGGGGCCGGACGGGAGCCGGACAGGAGCCCGACGGGAGCTGCGGGCTGCACCGATCCGTCCCCAGAGGCCGCCCCCGGTCCGCCGGAAGGCCGGGCAGCACTCGGCCTCACCGGAAGTGGCGGCAGCCGCCGCCCACCCGGCCAGGGCCGGTGACACGGGAACGACGCAGAACGAATCGACAAAGAGGAACGCCACCGGAGCTGGATACAGCGTCCACCAGAGGCCTTCACGGTTGGGAATTTTTATCAGTGCCCACCCGCTACCCGCCATCCAAAAAATCTACCCGCCCATTGCCCGCGGATTCCAGATGTTTTCCCATACCTGCCCGTACCTGTCAATGATCAAAATCGCAAAAATACCCATGTTTTACCCGATGTTTGAAAATAACTTGTTTGTACCACATGACAAAGTCACAGTCCACACAGCTGCAGGACATGACCCACAATGCAAAGTCAGCTAAGCATTAAAGTCTTAGTATCACTATCCATTTTCTTCCTACAGCTGCCTTTTTGGAAATCTGAAAGCCTAACCTGCCGTGCAAGCCAGGCATAAAACATAAAAATCTACACCTGACCTGCCTACATCTTCCGCCCAAAAAACCTGCACAAGTCTGCAGCTCAAATTTACCCAGAACTGAAGTCTGAACATAAAGAAATCCTGCGTTTTTTATCGGTGAGCTGGTGGATCATAAGACTGCTTTACCCACATATGTGCATACGTAATGATCCACAGCACACTATACATCGTGAATAGTAAACAGCAAAAAGATACACTCCTCCATTTGTATGCCAAATATCTAATCATACCTTAATAAAGCACATTAGATTTGGATTACTTTTCAGAAGCAATTTTCTGAAAATGAGGTCCAGGAAGCTAACATCATCCTTATTACAGTTGTCTGCAAAAGTATCAATGGCCAGATTAATGCACGCCACAATAGCCGCCTGACGCACGCGTCAGGCGTGGGTATAACGCCTTCGGCATCAGCCTCTACCGCCATTTCAAATTCACAAGCCGAGCTCAAACAAATGTACCACACAACCCCGTCTGTTTCCATTTCATGCAATCTGAATGAATGACTGCGCACTGAATCATATGAGCCATAATGCGTTTGTTAGCGTACAGGACGACCCACTTACTCTTGTCACATCAGCTATATTGTCTTTTGGATCCTTCTCTTTTCCTTCCAAACAATTTTCGATGCACCCTCAGTCTCGTTTATTTTGAATTGTTTGCGTCGGAATGTCTATCGCCCCAGGGGCAGAGGCCAGCAGACTAGGCCACGTTTTGGACGTGGATCCAAAGGCGCACCAAGGGGGAGGGGGCGGGGGCCAAAAACGCCCTTAAGGGGGGCGCTTTCTGAAAACCACGGCACATCGTCTTCCCGGGAGGCGCTTTCCGTATGACTTCAGTTCACACTGAGCTCCGCCCCCCTCCCCCCGTCAAGAAAAGCTTGGGTGAGCCCCTGCGTGGATGTTGTGGTCTCTTGGGGTTCGTCGGGTGTTGCGAAGAACATGTACCATGTACGGCTTCTACCAAGCGCAGTGTTAGTCGTTTTATCCCCTAATGATGTTTTCATTCAACTGAGGCGTATTTAGCCAGTATTTAAGCAAGTCTGAAAGTGATGTAGTATGACAGCAATGAGGGTAAACGGGTAATATGTAGAACTGTAATGTGTTACGAACCCCACACCGTGCTTGTCGTGGTATCATGTGGATCATGCCTTACATGTAGAATGAAGATTATGTGCTTTGGAAATGACTGATTCCTGCTTGACTTAATCAGTACTGAGACGTTTAGGTGGCATTCAAGTGTAACTTTTGTATTTCTTTTAAAGCACTGTCGTTCAGTTATCATATGCTGTGGCCTTCTGATACACACGTTATGTATCAGAATGGTGCACTTATGACATATATGTAAAGCTCATAGGCGTAACAGTTGGCTGCAATTCAGAGAAAGGAATATATTCTCTTCGGAGGCATAAAAACAAAGTGCTTGACATGCTATATGTATATCTTTGCATATCTGTGTACCTTTGTATTATGTACATGTATCATCAAGTTTTTGGTGGCGCAGTTTTTTTGGCTGGACTGTTTTCCTGAAGGTGCTGCCATAATTTTCTCTGCATACCTACAAAGAATATGAACTCCTCCAGCACATATGATTCTGTAAAAGCCCACATGGCCAGATGACAAAGACTGGAACCTGCAGGTTTGTGGATTTAAAAGAGGCAACTCTAGCCTTCTTCATAAAACATGCTTAGTAAATGGTCTCTTGCCATTAGAATATTGCTGCAGTAACTGGCAGACCTACTATTATTGTTTATTAACAATAAATAAATTTATTAATAATAAATGACCTACTATTACTGACCTATTATTATTGTTTATTAACACGTGCACCAAAAGGGGTCTTTTTGTGCCCCTCCCTGTTTTTCTTAAAAATGTCGAGAACGGATCGGAGTTGGTTGCTGTTACTTTGCGACATTTATGAAAACTGAACAACTCGTTGATTGGCGTAGAAAACTCGAAAACCGACCGGGAATTTTTGAAGTTTTAAGCATTTCAAGTCAAGCAAACAAAATCAAAATAATGGTTGTCACTGACAAATGCGAACTTTGCGAAAGAACTAGCGTTCTACCTAAGATTACCGTTTGAACACAATCAAGCGGCGTCATTTGGGCATAAGTGATGGATTGTACCGAGACCAAAGCCAGGGTCGATAAGGGTGAAGGTCATCAAAAGGTCGGTCAAGCAGCTTGTGGCCTGATCCTGATTTGCTTTGCAACATGTCGGTTTGTATGAAGTATGCATTTAAAGACTCTAATAAAAACACGTTTACGCACATGGATACGCTTATATATACCAGAGTCAGTGCAGGTCAAGGTCATTTTCTTCAATATGTCGATTTGTGTGGAATATGCATTCAAAGAACCTTTCACAAATGAAAAATGTATAAAAATATATATATATATATATATATATATGTATATAAATTCTTACGTTTTACAGCGCTCAAACTGTGTAGTTGGGTTCATTACAACGAAACAGTTTTAGCGCAGACAGTTGACATAAAACCTACTTTGGGCAAAAAACCTCGTCCAAGGTCGCTGACCTCGCCTCACTACTTTTGATCTTGCGGAGGTTAGTAAACGCTAGAAATGATCAAATGTACCGGTGTTGGCTACCTTTACCGAAAATACGCCAAAATATGCGTGTAGCGACCTTATTTACATTGAAGTTATTCCGTGTTGCTCGAAATATGATATGCAAAAGATGAAAAATAAAGCCAGTAGGTCAATGGCCTGACATGACCTCGACCCGAAATCCTCAAGTGAAGACACAAAATGAAAGAGAAATTGTCGTGGTCCACGTTTTAAAGGTCAACCAAACATTCTTTTCCCGTTTTGTTCGAAAAGTCCCACGGAATTGAACACGGAAAATCCCACGAAAAATCCCACGGAGCCTGTACGAGCCGAGAAAGTGTCCAAAGTTGATCTTCTCGGCCCCATTTGGCCTTGAACATATTGACCTAGGGTCATTAAAATTGCACACAATGTCAATCGTCTTGGTCCCCATCCTGTCCACAAAATTCCATGACTCTAGCTCTTTCCGTTTCCGAGATCGGAACGGAAGGGGCACTTTTGCGCCCCTCTTCCAGCGCGTGTTAACGCGAAACCCCTCTTCCACTGTGCGTGTTAAGTGCATGCAAGTGACTTTAATGGGGTGAATGTTTCTTTGCTAAAAACATCGTTTTCTAGTTAAGCCTACAATTTTTATTTTTTACGCGTAGGTTTACCCAAGAAAGCTAACTGCTTACCCGTGTTATTTTTCACGACCGTACCTGTACCCTCAGGTTTACCCCTGGGTAACGGGTGGGCAACAGGTAAACTCACCAGCTGAAGGTCTCTTGTATGGGCAGAGGGAAACCACCGGTATTGGATAGAGCGTCCACAGAGGGAGGTCCCCGTTACTGGAATGAGCCTCCACAGGGGGAGGACACCAGAACTGGTCAGAGCGAAAACAGACACCGGTGTTCGTCATTGCGGATAGGGAAGGAGGATATCGGTGCTGGTCATTGTGGACAGGGAAGGAGGATATCGGTGTTGGTCAGAGCGGACACGGAAGGAGGACACCGGTTTTGGTCAGAGCGGACGCGGAAGGAGGAGACCGATGTTGGTCAGAGCGGACACGGAAGGAGGAGACCGGTGTTGGTCACAGCGGACACGGAAGAAGGAAACCGGTGTTGGTAAGAGCGGACGCGGAAGGGGACCGGTGTTGATCAGGGCGCGACACAGAGCCAGGGGCGCAGCCAGAGTTTTCGTAAGGGGGCCAGGAGCTCAGTGTGGCCTGAAATCATACGAAAATCGTCACTGGGAGGACGACATGCAATGGTTTTTGCAAAAAATGCGGGCCTGTGGGGAGGAGGGGACGAAACCCCGCCCACCTCCCCCCCCTTTTGGCTGCGCCCGTGCACAGAGTCCCAGTCCAATAACAGGGTTGGGCGGACTGACTGAAATCGAGCTGGCGTGTGAAGAAAGCTTCTCCGAGAAATGAAAACGCGAACTCGCGATGTTCTGGCCCAGAAGTGGAACTGTCTGATGTGCCCTCAATTTCCTAAGCGAAGGCTATTGTTGGAGCGTCTTAGGTTTGCATCAAACTGTTTGGCGAGGCAGGATATTTTATGGATCCGACCCTTTCATTTTTTGCCATGTCAGAAGCCGAGAGGAGCTCTTTCACCAGGCTTTTCGACTCAGACGCATTCGCATCCGCCGAAGGCCGACCCAACATCCTTCTGTCATTCTATGACAGGCCCTCGAAAACACATCTTAACAGCGAGCCGTTTGCGGCGGCGGTTTCGACGTCGGCAGCGGGAAAACACCACACGACGCTGGCGGCTAGGGTAACTCGGCGAAAAACGTGACCATATTCACATCTGGCAGCAGCCGAGTTTTTCTTCTGATCGACCAATCAGAGCAGAAATGGCCAGGCTATTCAACGCCGTGTCTCGTTTCTTTTTAGCTCGCTTAATTTATTTGTTAGCTCAGTCGACAGTTGATCTTCCTATCCATTCCTCAGCGAACGGCTGCAAACGACGAAAAAGTTGTCCATGCTTGACACGGCGTGGGAAGGTCATTTTTTCACCTTAAGATTATAATTCAGGTACCGAATGATATCAACTTAAGATCATAATTCAGGCAACAAGTGACCAGCAGGATGTACTCTTTCGATCTGCATGACGTAGGTTTCAGGAAAGAGCTTCTAAACTGCAACAGACACGCTCCTGTTTTGGTTTCCCATACAACGGTCCTGTGTGCAGTACATTCCACTTTATGAAGGCCAAAAGTATAGGCCCCCAGAATCCCCATCCTTTTCACGTTTTCATGATGGCCTTGTGAATCAGTCCCGAGAGTATGAGACAACAGAGACCTGCGGATGCTGACCGATGACGAACCGTGTGACACCGGGTCCGCCGGCCGCTCGTCCCGCACCAGCGCCGGCCGGCCAGGGCCAGCGCGGTCGGTCCACCTCTGGCTCTGCGGCACCCCCGAGATGTGCATCCCTCCGATCAGTCGATATCGCAGAGAGAGTGGCAGGGCAGCATTGTTTAAACGGGGTCCTGTGCCGACTGTTCAGTCCGTCCAGAACTGCGCAGCGGTAAGGAACTGACACGGACTCTTCGGAACGGAGGTTAAATTTAACAAACTGACGTTCATCACTATGAACGAAACTGGTGAGCTCAGGGCGTAGTCGAAATGGGACTTGGAAATTGGTCTGAGGTGTATTCTTGAGCAAGCAGGTGCAAATCCCAATGAGCTGACTGCGGATTTCCTCGAAAAAAGCGAAAAAGCGGTGACTGAGGCAGTGGGCAAATTCAAAGGAGAACTGTCAGGCACGCGGCCGGAGGCGAGACAACTTTCTTCGTCAGCAGAGAACGTTTCTGATGAATAATACCGCGATAGAAGTGCCCAAACGTAAGCTCACAAATGATGTCGACACCGATGCATATACATTCAAGTCGTCGGAAGAAGTCATCCGAGGAGCTGAGCGAAAGTAAGCGCAGGCGTCTCTACTGATGTTTTCAGGAAGCGGGAAACCGAAAAATCGCATGAAGGAGCTACTCAGACTGCTCGTTCTGAGAAGAAAACTGCGCTCGGGTCAGCGTTTAAGAAGATCACGTCGTCCCACGGACGGCCACTAAAGATACGGCAAGCAAAAGTCCCTGAAGTGTCCGACTGACGACCAGGCACTTGCAGTGTGCCTAGCAGCTGGCATTACACGGCAAAGATACCAGATGGTGCGGGAACTGGCAAACAGGGCCACCAAAACGACACCGTTTCCAGCGGATGAAAAAGTCGGAGCAGCAAAGAGACGATACTGTCCTGACCAAGAATGCGTGACATTAACGGAATCGAATGCGAGGTTACGCTGCAGTCTCTTCTGTACCGTGTATGCAAAAGACTAGTGGAGATACTGTGGCAACGCATCCACGACATCAGTTCTGAACGTGGCCGACCTTCTACGTCAACAGCGAAAGAGCTGACCGTCAGCGCTGTACGTGTGCTCAGAGGCCAGTGGGGCTTTGATGGTGCGACCAGCCAATCAGGACAAAAACAAAAATGTGGCGTGGACAGGGCAGCGGTCAGGCATGAAGAAATGAGGAAAATCTGCTCTGTGCGACTGCGATCCCTCTCGAGCTCACCATCTCTGGGGAATCTGTTGGTACAAGCGATAAACTGTCATCAACACGGTTTTGCAGGTCCCTCTGTCTTTGATACATCCGAATTGAATAATGCATCCATGATGGTGTTTCTGGTGACATTATTTGTGCCCCTTAAGAAGAGTTGAACTGAGGAGAACAGTTACTCCCCTTCCGACATCAGCGAACGAATGTCACACATGACCCCCCTTCTTATCAGATGGACCCGCCGCTGTCAATCTCGTTCGTAAGAAACAGTACAAATGACATGATAATCGGAATCAGCACCCCCGAAAACCAGGAAGATGGATGGCCTACAAGCAGTACGAACCACGAAAACAATTTAGGCTACACTCGGATCGGAATTACTCGTGTGTGTACGAGCGGAAGCGCCGAGCCGGAGGGCGGAAACTCGGGCGCGCCGGCCTGCAAAACACTTGAACTCGTTATCGGAGCGGCTGCCTGGGTCCGATGAGACGTGGCTTCCGGCCGCGAGGGGCGTCGCGAGGGAGGCGGCTGCCTGCACGAACGGTTCCCCATTACCACACGAAATGCAGAGTCACGCTAAAATGTCTGGTACGGAAAAGGGAAAGTCGGACATGCTGACTGACGCCTTTGCAAATGCGGTGATCGTGAATGAACTGAGGGACTATACAGAGGTTTGTTCATAGGGTTTCCTCGAATTTCAGAGGAGTTTATGGCATTCAGCCGGTTTCGGTGTTCAAGAGGGGTGATGTTTGATACTGATGAGGCGTCATGACGTAAGAACCAACCACGCACTTCCTCCAGTTACGTTTCGATGTTGGGAAAAGTGCCACACTTCAGTGATGCAGCCACACGTTATTAGTCTAGATTGAAAGAGGGACTTATATCGGAATAACCACTAACCAAAGCCTAAGGAGCGATTAAATCAGCCACGCTCCGGTATTTGCTGTCATTTATATTTTTTCTCTTTCGCCGTTTTCTTTCTTATTTTTCTGTATACGTCAAGATGGGATTTCCCAAGGTAGCACCATCTCGTGCGCTACTTCCAGTTTTTTTTTCTAAAACAACGCGTTAAAACGAGTATGCTTTCATATTAAATCTGGTCATCGAGCGCTACTACTACAGCAGACCTAACAAAATCTGTTATAGTCTTGTACGAGTCTACTGTAGTTTGCTATGGCAAACCTAGCCAAACCCGTTACTAATCCCCAAATTTTAATCTGTGAAAAATGTGCAGACAGCGCCTATCCAAACACCAAGGTATCTCTTTTGATTAGTAAAAGTAGTTGTCGGCTTTCTTCTCTAAACTTCATAGAAGACCTAAGGTATGATTCATCCACATTCCAACATCGCCTTGTACTAAAACAGCAAAATGTCCTTGTGACGGTAAATGAACCCCTCACCTGCAGCCCAGCGTCGTCTGTCCGGTGAGACCGATGTACAGCCTGGTCTCGATGGTCTCCACAGTCCGCCAGACCAGCGGCGAGCCGACGTACCTGCCGAGGGGTGACGTTCAGGGGAGCCGACTAACGACCGCCGGCGGCCCGGGGCGCTGGCGCCGTCATTGGCTTCGTTGTGTCTAGTTTGAAAGGCGATAGGGAAGTGGCATGTTTTTTGCATGTTTGACGACACGGGTTGGGCTACATTTAAACAAAGGGATACAAAGTAGGGCGGATAACAAGACAGAAACATTTTGAAGACATGTGTGCAGTGACGACACAGCTCAACACAAGATCACAATGTGGCTGTTGCTTTGGACTCACTCTTTGACCGGTAGAAGGCCGACATCTGAAAAAAATGAGAGATGTCAAGAAGCATGAATGCGTCGGTCGAAGTGCAACCGACTTAAGTAACCAGCACGAGCATTTTGATTCAAACAACCATTTACATTTGGTTGCGAAGGTAGCATTGTGTCTATCGAGGTTAGCTGTTTTGTATTGTCATTTAGATATAATACCATTTTTGATTTAATGCAACGCATAGTTTCAAAATCATATTTCCTTAGCCAAGCGGAAGGCCATCTATCATGTCTCAATCATGGTATCATCGTCTATTTTGTTTTAAATTATGGCCAGCCAGGTTAACACGTACATCAGAAAAAATACGGTTTTCTCTGTCATGAACTAACAATACTTTTTCACTGCTCTGAATGTAACCATTGTTTTGAAAGCAAAGTCAACAAAAAGAAACATGTGCATTTGGATGTAACGGAGTAGTGAAGAATCAAAATTTCCAGTAAATTTATTGCGTCCTCTGTTACAATGCCACCGAAGCGAAACCTCTGCCCTTAATGCTTCGTTTGCAGTTGCAGCTTAGCGCTATGAATGATATATTTGCACATCAAGCCCTACGACGTCAATTCCAGCACTGACGTTTCTATTTGTTTAAGATAATCCATTCCTTATACATTTTTATCATGTCTTGCATTTAATTACGTTTTCTTGTATGCAAAGACATCAACATTTTCTATCCGTGGCTTCAAGTTACATGTCATTGGTACGATGAGAAAAGGGAAACTTACGTTTCCATGGTTTGGTTGACCGATGAAAATAGAAACCAATGATCTTATTTGTTTTCAGCACTGCGTAAAAGACCAATTATTTTGAGTAACGTAGTACACTACAGCTCAGTCGAACATGCACTCGAACCTGACATGACTCCCATCTGTAAAGTCCTATCGTCTGTTACTCATTCCACAGACTCAAGATCTCCCTCTCTCTCTCTCTCCCTCGCATGCCCTCGTTTTCTTTCATCCCTTCCTTTCCTCATTCCCGTCACGCATTCTCTGCGCCTCGATGTCTCTTTTCTCCTCCATTGTGTTGCGGGTTTTTTGCTGTTATCAGTTTCGGTTATCTGGTTAGATTTGATTACGAAGCTCTTCCATTTTGTTCCAGAACGATCTGGTGCCTGTTTTCTGGTTCCGCTGTCCGCAGTGCACTTTTCGGCTCAGCGCTGCGATTGTGTTATGCCGGACTGACGTACCTGATGACGCAGCGGGCCGACACTCAGCGAGCGGGCACAAATACATAATGCCTGGCAGGCCGAGATCGGACACAGAGCCTGATCGTGGGTCTGACAGGCCCCGCTCCAGTGCAGCACCAGTGGGCCTGACAGGCCATTACATCGCTGTACAGGGAACACACGGATCAAGGGCGCACGGCGCGTGTTGCAAGAAGAAGGTGAGCGTCACCGATGTGAAGACAATACATGAATGGAGCGGATTTTGTACTGCGACCGGTGTTCTGAAGCATGTTTCACAGGGAATGAAACAATACTCACCCATGATATGACAAAAAATCGGCTTGAAAGTTATCAGCGTGGAGTGGTCTGCGAGGTGGAATGGGGGCTGGAATAAACTGATCAGTCCTCACGTTGCTAAGTGTTTCAGACATTCCTAACGTTTTTGAGGTATTCCTAACCTGTGATAGACTGTTGGTTTGAAGTTATTTTATAAAGACACGTAATGTATTTTACATTTTATGTTAACTTCGTAAGAACTGTGTCAAGAGAAGAACTTCATCTTTGTCAAATGATGTAACATACGTTGTAAATAGATACATAGTGAGAATAACATGACTCAGGCTGTAGCAGCTATAACAAATATCTGAACACCACAGCCAGAGGCATATGGTGTGGAGTTACAAGTGCGCACGTTTCGTCTTGGCTTTTCTTTTTGAAATAAATCACTGGATCTGGAGGCCTGGTAACACTATTTTCCCAGCCCTCTGTAAGCTATTATATCTGCACCGGCAGCTGTCATTCTTAACTATTTCCAAACTTAAACATTGCCAGTCGTGAAGAATTTAACATGCTGTGGCTTATGAACTAGTTGGGTCGCCGTCAGACAAATGAAGCTATTCCGAAAGAATGCACCAAAAGCAGCAATTAAACAAATCTGATTTGCATTCGTCTAAACATTGGTCTTACGCGCAGCCCTTTCACTTCCAGCTCTTTTCATGCACGTCTTTCGTCTGCAATGTTTCCTCTTGTAGAAGATCAACCTTTAATACCACCACCGCGTCAAGCAACAGCGTCATCAGCAAGACCCACCTCTGACCCGCAGCTGGACGAAGCTGCTGTTCCTGATGACGGTGACCACCTCCCGATGGGTGGCCCTCTGCACGGTCAGGCCGTTCACGCGCAGCACCTCGTCGCCCACCTGCCGACACAGGACACGAAAGAGCATGGTCAGAACTGCCGGTATACAACACAATTGCAAGCGCAACACTGTCAGGATGGCGCATGATAATCTGGTATGCTGATGGGTAGTTATGTGGCAAGACTGGCTGTTCACTGTGGTCTTTCAGTTGCCTTTGACTACAGTGAGGATGTGAATAAATGATTTCCATTCTCTTTAAAATTTCTGATAAAAACGTTCTGATGAATTTCAAGGTGCATCTTGAACTTCCAAACATCAGTTTTATATAGATTTTCACGCACATAGGTACCTCACGGCATATGGGTATGAAAGGAAGGAGCTCCGGAGATATGGTCTCCCACTTTCCCCCGAATTTTGACCATTAGCGTCATTTGACTTTGCATGAAGACAGTTGTCTAAGAATATGTCAGCAGCCTCGTTCCCAGTTTTCCGGATTCCTTCGCCTCCGTTGCCGTGCTTATAATGTAAAATGCAATCGGCAAGTTAGGATTTATCCAAGCGAAAGCTTTGTTTTCGCAGCTTGTGAAATCGTGTCAAAATCGTGTCAATTTTGTCAATCAAAATAACGCCACTGCCTTCAGTTTTCATGATTTTCATCAAGGCATTTAGAGACCAACACATCCAAGCTTTTCCACTCCACACGTGGTTCGTCTGACGCGACAACCATTGGTTTTGATAGAGCCCGGTCAGTTTTCTAGCCTCATGTGAATGGCAGTCCAGCGCATTCGCAGTTAATCTCGGACGCGGCGTCGAACCCGGGCGTGCTCAGACACCAGCAGCGCGGGGACATCGACAGGCGGCGGCCGCTGGTGGTCCGCCGCGACCCCCGGCGGGCGGCAACAGCCCCCTCCCTCGGCCGCCAGCGCTTCCGTCATCGCGCTGTCCCGCATCCATCTGATCATCGGCGACGACGAGGACAGCGCGGCCGATGACGAGACGCCGACTGACGACCGGCGCCAATCAATGTGCCCGGCGCCGGCTGTGCGGCCGACTGTGGCTCCGTCCGCGCGCCTGTGGGGGACCTGTGTCCTCGCGCCTGTGAGGGGACCTGTGATCGTGCTCCTGTGGGAACCCAGAGGCGGAAGGGACGTTTATCCGCGGGTCTGCGAGGAGACGAGGGGACCTGCTTCCGAGAGTCTGTAGGAGACGTAGTGGCAGAGGGGATATGTCCGCGAGTCTGAAGGGGTGCGCTAGAGAACGGGACCCAACCCTATAGACCGTTGTCTTCGATACAGAACCTTGATACGGCTGACGTAAAAAAAAATCTTAACGCTGAAAATGGCGTTCCATTACGCAGGCTCTTAGCAGCGATAGATACAGTCTGCGGTGATAGATGGTCTATTCGTGCACTTTTCATATGTTCGGTAAGCTGGACAGACGCTGCCGCTCAGATGGGCTGACAGTGGATCGGGAACCATCGATCACCGCCTGGTAAATCTGCATCTCCAGTTGGCCCCACTGGCTGCCTGGCGCCTGGCGTGATGGTGGTACTGTCCCGCGCCACCGCCCGGAGCGTGACTGTGGTAATGCTGCTCCATCGCTCCGAGCACGATAGTGACAATCTGCACTGATCTGGCACTTTACACTTGTTTGGCACTGAGGCCAGCGCGAAACACTGTCTGTGTTTCAATGAAATTGAAACCAATGACAGACGTTCAGAGATGGGCACTGTTTAAATGAAAGTATTTGTAAATAGTTTTCACGGTGGAGCTAAAAATTCGAATTCGGATGATTCGAATATTTGGCCAAATATTCGGTTTTGGCTGATGTTCGAATCTTGATATCAGGGTTTCAGTAGGCGGCGAATATTCGGTTTGCCACTATTGCATCCGAATATCCGCCAAATATTCAAATGTTAACCGAGCATTCGGATGCCCTTTTGGATTTCGCTGCAGAATCGGAGAATTATATGAGCCAAATTACACACAACTCAGCGGAATGCTAATCGGGCTATTGCCTACCCTTGTTTTCGCTTCTGTACATCGTTATGATGAGAGTAATGCTAAGAGTGACACTACTAAGAAATATTCCGCCCCTCTCCACTGTGGAATGGTTCTGCTCGTCATATTTCGTAGGCAGATGAGCAGTCTCGAGAATAATTTGACATTTATTCCGTGTCTGGCAACGACAGGCAGAGACGCCAGGTCGGCAGTCATCGGTAAGTGCAGCTGGACGCTACCGTAAAGTACATATGAGCCAGTTAATATTGTCTCTTTTACTTAAGTCTTCTGAGAGGAATGCAGGAAAATACCGGGCTCTCGATGGGGTAATTGACACTGTGCATGCAATAAGCTTATGCGTGTATGCTGTTTTTTCATTATCATGGGCATAGACTTGTCCGGAACCAAAGCTAGGACCGTAGCACCGCTAGTATTTCACATACTATCCTTGCGACTAAAAATTCGAATTTTCCATTACCAGGGTGTGGTTGTTTTTAAAACACATCGTATTTAGCACGACCTGACCCGTGTTTAATTGCCGTCTTCGAACAGAAGCAAAAATATGTATGTAGACCGTTCACAAAAATCTCGTTTTGTTGCCTGCCTATGCTTGGAATACAAGTTACGGAGAAGTTAGGTGCAATACCGAAGGCCAAACGGAACCTAATCATTGTTCCAAAATTGCGTCTCGATACGGTGGCGGCGAGGGCAAGAGGAGAGATTCGTACCAATTTCAAGGTCAGGGTAGATGCTTCCCCATATTTATATCTTCCCCCAAACTAACCGTTCCGAAGCGCCATATCGCATGGGCCTGACATTTTGTAAGTACTCCTGCTCTGGTTACAGAGCAGCATGATTGCCAATCAGAGCGCCCCTTGCCGCTGACGTCATGTCCCTTCCCTGCCTCCGCAATGCCGGGCCTTCGTCTGTCCGGTGCTTGGCGCCGGCCGCAACTTAAAAGTTCTGAAACTTGTCCATGCAGTTGTGTAGCAATCTAATTTATACGCATTGTTCCGATCGTACCTTTTTGGGGCCAAACGGCATAAACTTCAAAAGATTCGAATGTTAGATCCGAATATCGGACTGTACCTATTCGGATATTCGAATCCGAAATGGCTGCAGTAGCCGAAGCGCTGTATAAAACAGTCACCGAATATTCGAATCCCAAAACCATCCGAATTTTCACTTCCACTTTAGACCCTGAAATGCTATTTTATTTGTTACTTAAATATGCATATTCTACGATATTTGACGACGTATTTGAATAGTGCTGATCTTTTAATACAAATATATTCAGTTCGATCTCAAATAATATGACTACGTACCGACAGACCTAGGAGGCATTCCAACGCCTGGCATAGCCTTGACTACGTTTATGAGAAACTCGAGGCTTATGTAGTACGAAAGATCTTTCTAATACATTTATCTTTCTCAGTCACGTCTTAGCCCTGTTCTCAAATGTGGAGGAGGCTTCAGGTGATCGCTCCCCAACTTTTTTTTGCTTGTTATTTCGAGATTTTTGAGTCAGCTTGACGTAGTAAGGTCATTTTTCTTATCTTTGCATTTGTAATATCGAAAATTTTCATAATTTTATGTTGCCCAGGGGCGGCGCCAGGCCACGTTTTTGGGAGACATCTCAAACCATTTTTGACTTTGTCGTAGGTAAAAGAAAAATGGCTTTCAAAAATAGAGTTCTTAAGATAGAACTTAAATATTTTGTGAACGAATAGGGAGATAACTGGAAAACCATACAAAAATTTCTTTTGTTGACCTGAGATCACTGCAGGTGAAATTCAAAACTTGCTCTTGTGTGAACATTTTGATTAGTATTTTCTAACTAAACAATAGGGAATATATGTAGCTCAGCATATCGTTTTCTATTAGTTTTTTTTTAAAGTTTCAAGTTGATATCAGGTCGCGTCACGGAGCTACGACCTAAAGTGTCCACGCATACCTAAATCACGACGGTCATAAACAAGAGGTTGAGAAAGAGGGTCTATTTCAATGATTGGAAACGTTTTCAGGCATTATGAAATAAACCCAGGGTCATTCCGTGACGTCAGCTGAGGTCATCTGAGGTCAGAGACAGTAAACTGACCTGATGAATATGCGACCATGACAATTCCCTTCCTTTCATACCCCTGGTGCCGCCTATGCCAATATCATACCAACAGTATATTACGATTTGTATTTCCAAAGCATAGAATGACTAGAAGGGGAAGACAGGGGAACACGGACCTTCGTAAGCCGTTACGCTCTGGCGCATGTCTGGCGTATCCGTCTTTCGAAAGACATGAATGGTTCAATTTCCTGGCTCACGAAGATGGTATTGTATGCCTTTGTGAAGAGGCCTGCTATCTCCATATCAACAACGTGCTGGCCAGGGTGCGAGTCATGGTAGTACTTGACTTGCCCACTCCGCGCTGATTTTAGAGGCCCATAGACTGCGAGATCAAGTGGCTGGACGGCATGGAAACCATGGGGCGGAATGCTCACAATATCCACACCTTTCATGCGGACAGTGACGATTATGTCCAGCAAAATGTGACTGCTGTGGTTGTCCATTACGAGCAAAGCTCGTCGTTCTTGTGTCGGGCTGGTATGCTCCACGAAGTGGGAGAACCATTCAGAGAACAGCTCGCTGTTGACCCAGCCATTATCGCTGACAGCACCAACAGTTCTTGGCGGCGCATCCCATGTTAGTCCCATGTTTTACCTCTAAAATCCTGCAAATATCATCAGAGGAGGTGCTGAGTTCCCTGGTGCACTGACACAGCCTGTGACCGTCCTCGTCTTGCCCCGTTCTGCGCTTGTCAATTGCCCTACTTTGTGCTGACCTTTCTGCGCAAGCACCTGGGGGCTATCAGTTACCAACGTCACACCAATCTCATCTAAATTCCACAACCTGTGCGGTGGGTACGGTTCGTGCATCTTATGACACAAATGATGCTGCCGTAGAAGGTCTGCAGCTTTGCCTTTGTGCCCCTGAGCCTTGCAAGGCTGAGACCTTCTGGTTTTCTCAGCGATACCTGAGGATGACATTTGAGAAAGCCTTCGATCCAATCTGGACCTGCGCGTTTCTTGTGACGACTGAATCGATGCGCACACCGTCTCTCGGCAACTGGTGGGCCACCGTAGCCAGTGTCTCCTGTCTCCTCCTTCCTAGCCATGAAACAAGTTAGAAGGAGAACTCTCTCCGCCATCTCCCCTTCAAAGTGAAAAGATGGTTTGTGATCCTAGTCTGGGGGTTTCGTCAGATTCCATGCTTTCTGTTTATGTCAGCCGATCGCGAAGCGTTGACGTCGATTCGGAAAGGCTCAGACAATCTTCCCGAATAACTACATCCCGCTAAGTGGCACGCACCGCTTTTTTTTGTCGTTTCAGCAGTCCATGGGCCTCTGGGCGTCCTTCCTCTTGTATGTTTGAGGTATATCTGGGGAGGTTTCGGAAACACCTGGGAGAAAACGGAGGAAAGAAATTGTCTGTTGGATAGACTAGGATGGCAGCTTACAAAACGGACCAACTGTTATTGACAAAAAAAATCCGAAAGGTCTGAAGAGGGTGCCACTTCGGCAAAACTGCCAACTTTTGCGGGAAAAAATAGGGAATCGGGTTCCAAAATCGGCGCATTGTATGACAAGAGATGGTGCACAAAATATGTTGCAAGGCTGCGGATGCCGTCCAAAGGGTAGCATCCTTCAGGCACCTTCCTTGTCTTTGCCCTGGGTTCCAAGTAATTCAGTCAGTTAGCAACTTTAAGCACTGCGGTTCAAGCAACAATCCCTCATGCATGTGGTGCCCTTATCTCTACTCGACATTCAAAGTGGCAGTGCGTTACAGATGTAGACGTATGAAAGGGGCTAAGGCAGGCGCGGATCCATGGGGGGGGGGGGCAAAATGGTGGAGGGTCCATGGAACCGCTAAAAGTGCCAGAAGGGCCCCCGAGATGGCAAGAACTTAAGAGGGTGGTTAGTACGGCATAAGGAATATAAATATAATAAATAAGGAATTATAATAAGGATATAAGGATAAGGATAATAAGGAGATATAAGGAGACAAAAAATAAGGAGACCCTGGCGGCCCTCTGAACAGGGATTCCTGTGGCCTTAATTTCGAGAGGGGTCCCAAATGATTATTTTTTGTTGAAAACCTGAGAAGTTCTTGATGCAGTCATGGGGCCCCGAGAAGGCCAGGTGGGTCATGATACGGCAAGATGGCCCCTACACAGCAGATGGCCCCTAAGGCCGCCAAAAAAGTCAGAGGGCCCCGGCGAGGCAAAGACGATAAGAGGACATCTGAGGCGATATGGGGGCCCTGGACGGTCAGAGAGCTCCCGAGTGTGTTAGACGAACTCCTGGGACAGAAAGGTCCCCCTAGGACTGCCAGTGAGGCTCCCGAAACGCCAACAAAGGCTCCTGATACGGTTAGAAGGGCCCTGAGACTGCAAGATATACCTCATGTAAGAGAAGAATACCCCTGATACAGCCATGGAGACAACTGGAGAGGTTCAGAGGGACCATGACACTGCACAGGGACCCTGAAATCGCCAAAATGTCTTTTGTTACTGCCAGAGGGTCTCTGAGACGGCAAAAATGTTTCTCAGAGACGACAAGAGGGGCACCTGAGACAACAACAAGCTCTCTAAGAACGCTAAAAGGGGCCTTTAGATTGCTTATTAGCAGTCTCTAGCGATAGCGGCCCCTCAGAGAACCAGAGGGGCCCTGAAACTACTAAACGTTGAGACGTCCAGACAGCCTTCAAAACAGCCAAATGAGGCGCCTCTGGAGCATCACCAGAGGCGCCTCTGTCACGGCAGAGAGAGACTTACAGAGGGCTCCTGTTACTGTCTGAGCGGCTCCTTAGACGGCAAAAATTCTGCAGAAACGACGGGAGGGAACCCATGTTGGCTTAAATGTCCATGAAACTGCCCGTGATGCCCTTGAAACCGTCAAAGGAGCGCCTGAGACATCTCACGGCCCTGGCACGGTAGGAGGCCCGAGGCCACCAAAAGCACCCCTGTAAAAGCAAGAGGGAACGTAAACTAAGCTAGCAAAATTGTTTCCAGAAAGTACTAGGGGCAGACGGGCTCCAGGACCAGATGCAGGTACGACAGACGGAAGGATGCAGCCGCCTAAAATCCCGCCGCTGGTGTCACATTTCGGCAGCTTTGTTGGGGAACAAAACGAAAAATTTTCTCAAATAAAGTGACGCGATTGATTTTTTTCGGTTGCCTTATATGGTAGAAAACACAGAATTGCATAAAATATCTCCCTAAACCCAAGCAAATCAACGTTTTTCATATCTGAAGAGCAAATGATGGAGGTGGTGGTCGGGTGGAGGCCCCGCGCTGACCACCCCCCCCCCTGGCGAAATCCTAGACCCGCCCCTGGGCTAAGGGCAGGCAGGCCTGCCACTTTCAGATTTTAAAATATCCGTCCTCAGAGTAACATGGGAAAGAACTGACTTACAACTTCTGTTCTTCCCCCTCCCTCACCCCACAGTTTTTAGGTCTGACTACACCCCTGACTAAAAACGGTCACGCCACGATGGCCGGGCCTTTGGTTTCTTCCTCCCCATTTTGGGTTAATCCTGGCCTTGTCTGAAGTGAAGTACCCGCCGCGTTTTCGATGTGAATGAGACAGTATACGCACGGCTTCATTGTTTTGAAAGGTAACGTGGCCAAAGTGGGCGCTGTTGCCCCGAGCCTAAGTTTTTCCTGAAAATACACTGGATATGAACCCACGGCAAAAATGGCGCCGGATCCAGGCACAACAAACTCGGCGCAGCCCACCGCAAATCGTTGAAAGGGCCGGCCTGCCTAATTGTTTAAGTGCCTTATCAGCACGAAAATCGTTGCAAAAGTATCCCCCAAAAGACAGAGCCAGTCTACTAAATGCATACGCCAGAAAATTTCATCAGATATGTCAATATATCGGAGCCCATTGTACCGCCCTCCTTTCCAGCTGGAACCACGATGACAAGAGGCAGTTAGGTGTTACTCTTGGATGCATCTTATTACAAAAAGCGAGTTAGGTATTGTTATCAAAAGGGCGGTGTTCTTTGTGTTCCCTACGTGGATAATTAAATACTTAAACATCTAATTAAATATTAATTCTAAAAATATTTTTCACAGATAATAATGCACCAGTTTCCACGCAGTATCCGATACGCTCGACAAAAGATATTTCGTACTCGTTTTCGTTTAATAAAGAGCCCAAAGCACCCCTCAAACCTACTGTTATCTGGGACGGCTGCAGACATGCTGTGCTTGTCTGGAAATCATAAGTTTTTTTATCATCCTGATATAGCATTTCCCTTCAGAGAAATATACTTAATGTCGTAAGTGAATCCAGTTTCAGTGGCATGCACCCAACTTGGATCGTCCCGGTTTCCATCGGTTGCGTCACGCGAAATCTTGATGGGCACGGCTATGTCTTTGTCGCCATGTTCATCAATACGCGCCAAAAAAGTTCGTTTTTCTCTCCTCGTATCAGAGGGAGATATCGGCCGAACGCAACAACTGCAAAAACATCGCACACAACTTATCGAGAGTTGGCCAATCAATCACTGGCGCAAAAAAGGAGGGTATGGGGATCCCGCCCCCTTTTTAAGACCAGCATTTTTGTGAAAGCCATTGCACGTTGTCTTCCCAGCGGGTAGTTTTCGTATTTTTTCGTATTTCAATTCACACTGAGCCCCCACCCCTAAGAAAATCCTGGCTGCGCCCCTGCAATCAATCAAGATGGCGCTATGCGTCCTCGGCCACTGTAATGAATCAGGTTTTAAATGCGTCCCAACCGAGTGTGACGAATCAGGTTTTGACGCGTATCGATGGCTGTGTTTGTGACATCAGACCATCACTCATCGACTGATAGCGCGGTCAATCCGTTGTTTGTCCAGCGTCAAGGAACCAACAGATTACGACATTCTCGTACCTTGACGGCGAACATCAAAGATCAAAGCGTGCGCAAAGATACACTCGCTTACAAAAACATACAAACTAGGGTTTGATGCGCCCTCAAAAAAGGCTCGAAGGCACACATGAACACCACTAGCACGCCGAAGCTTTCAATATGTGCATGAATGTGTGTATCTTGTGAGTCGTATTTGCGCGTGTATTTGGGAGACGAGCAGCGCTGTTTGCACTGTCCCGGCCATTTCGGTCGCCGCGGCCTAAAAACGAATTCCAGCCACGAACACAGAACGAGGCCCTGTTCCGTACGCGTCTCCGTCTGCCAACGGCTGTGGACTGAGGCGTGATTACGGCGTCATGCCGGGGCTTTACGACGCTCTCCGGGAGCCATTATCACGTTTCGCCAGCACGGGCGCGGACGCCTGTATGTCGCCCGCGACCCGAGGTGTGACGCAATCCTTCGTCACCCTGACGTTTGTGTAACGGGACGGTGGCGTGAGGTCACGAAGCTGGGACGGAACGCTGGGGTGGGACCCGGTGCCCGGAACCGTGCGATGCGGGTCAACCGGGTCGCTCTGGCCGGAAGATGGGATGGTCGTTTTGTCCGGATGTTGTGAGGTCATTCCATTGGTCAACGGACGATCATTTTTGCAGGTCATCGTGAAGGTCACTCTTACCCGTCATCGGTACGGTCACTTTGGAAGATCACATTACAGTTCACTCTTACCTATCACCAACGCGGTCACACTGGCCCACTTTGTTGGGTCATCGTGAGGTTAATATATTTTTCACCCTGAGGTCATCTACTGGTCATCATGAGGTCAATCTATTCATCATCGTGGCGGTCATATTAACAGGTCATGGTGAGGCTCACTACAATCGAACGATGACAGTCACTTATGGCGGCCAATACCGTAATCACTCGAGTCACCCTGATGTGTTGTGACAATGTGAGGGTCACTCCGCCCGGCCACAGTGACAGTCATCGTGCGAACAGCCCGCCAACCAGGGGTTATCGGGAAAAGCGACCAACGAGACGTTACCGCGATAGCGGTCGTGACAGAACTATAACATGGAAACTCCACGGCGGCTTTGAACAACATTTGCCATTGTCAGGGTAGCTGTGTTAATTGGATCCAAATAGCCAAATAAGCCCTGTTAATCTGCATTCGCGAGGCTTAACCGGCTGCACAGACAGATAGCGTGTCTGCGGGTTACGACATTCCCGCAGACGGAGATTATGTTACCACGGACAAGTTGCCCGCTCGGCCTGTATTCGCCAAGCGTTGGAATTAATGAAGACCATCGGGACAGATTTATTCATCTATTAGTCACATGCTTAAGTGTCAGACGCGAAGCAGGGCAGCGAGAACGGGAAGTTGCACCTTGAGCTTTCAGCAGAAGACAGTCCTGCACAGCAAAACTCACATCCGCGTCGAGTGGTAGAGTATTACGCGGCATTGCAAGAGCGTGAGATCCCTCGATCATCTAACCGACCGACGCATATCACTAGGCCTCGACATCTGAGACGTCACGACCACGGCTCCAGCTGAAAATCACGTCCAGCGTTAGCCGGACCATGGGCTCGGAGCCCCGTCTGCGCGCGGCCAGCTCCGGCCGAGACGGCGCGACGCCGGTCGGCCTGTCGGCTGACAAACGAGCCGACGCCTGCCGGCCGACACGCAGGCAAACAGGGCGCTCCGATCAATGGCCGTCCCTCAGCACACTTCAGCCGCCGACCTTCATCGATCTCCCCTCGTTCACGGCTCGCTCACGACCGTTTCGTGACGCGAGCCGCACCAGAGACGGTGCACAGACATGGCTTAATCGTGCACCCTGGCCCAGACCAGGGCTGCGCTATGCACGGCCGCGTTATGCACGGCCGCGCGGTGCACGTGTTGTCCGAGGGCAATCAGAGCACGTCCTTCTCTCTATGGCCGTCACGTGCTGCAGTTTGGAAGGCTTTTTCGTTGGCCACGAACGCTGCCCGCCCACGCTATTCATGTACGGCAGAGCAGTGAACAGGGCGGCCGATTGCGGCACGGGAGGACAGTCAATCGGCTGACTGGTTCAAAGGTAAAAGCGCGGACAAATGGCTAGCTAGTTCAGGTACGGTGTGACGGCCAGCTGATTCAGGTGCGCCGGGACGGCCAAACGGCCGGCAACTCACGTACGGCGGGCGGTGACGAGTACAGCCGATTCGAATCCGATTGGACACAGCCGAGCAGACGGCTGGTGCAGATACAGCGGGACGGAGGCAAGGTCGGCTGATTCAGATACGACGGGAGTCGGGATTTTCAAACGGTCTAACGGTCAGCCGACTGAGAGGCGGCGGAACGGTCAGATTGTCAGCTGATTAAAGCGCGACAGGACGTTCACGTCATCGCCGAGCTGTCCACCTGTCTGGTGTTCCCGTCATAGAGGAACTCCGGTCTGCAGGCCGCCCTCCCTCGCCAAGATGGGTCTGGTGCGATAAACACAGAAACGCTGCAGACGCTGGAACAATCAGGGGATCACGGCTCTCTGTGAGGGGAAGGACTGCTATCAAAAGACGAAAAATGGTTACTGTTGTCCCGCGCGACTGCTGTTCTACTTCCTTAATTTCCTCATACAATTTGACAAAAATAAGTAACTAAATTGATGACGATGGTCTACCCAACACTACCGCGCCACCAGCACAAGATGCACAATAAACGACATTTATCTCCGTTTTTCGCTCGTGCACCATTTACCACAAACAAAATTGTGAACGCAGTGTGATCACTGCAGATATGTCGCCATTGTATTTAGGCAAAATCTGAAACAGCAAAGTGCACCTTTCGCTCTCGGTTTCGATACCCCCTCCGGTTGCCTTTGACCTCACTCCCGCTCTGCTTCGATATGCCCCGCTGTCTGTGACATCACTAACGACCGTTACATGACCAGCGTCAGTCACAGTCTAGCCGCCCCAACCCGGTATAACCCTCCGCGGAGAGGGCAGCACACGAATCGAAGCAGCTTTTCACCCAGCCAGACAGCCGTGCGAAGAAAGCGTCACGTCACGACCGGCGGCCGCCCGCGGAGCGTGCTGTCTGGGGGGAGGGGGCCGTCACACCCTCCCGCCCCTGCACCAACAAAGCCGGCGGCGCGGGAGCTACCTGTGCCCACCGGCCGACGCCCGTGGCCCGAACAACGAGCGGCCTGCACGCGGAGCCTTTCAGAGCGTCGCGGCCTCGGCCCGGCGCGTGTCGGCGGTGCCGAAGGCCAGACCAGTCCGCTGCTGTGTGGAAGACGCGAGCGCGCCGCGACGGTGCTCCAGGTCCCTCCGCGCCGTCGGCACCGAGCCGGCGCAGCCGCTCGGCTAGCGGCCGACTCACCTTGAGGCCGTGTAGCTCGGCGTCCGAGCCGGGCTCCAGCTGGCTGACGAACACGCCGCTGCCGTGCTCGCGGCCGCCGCGCACGCTGAAGCCGAACGTGCCGTCCCGGCGCCGCGCCAGCTGCACCGTGCGCAGGCCGCACACCCCCATGGCGGCGTTACCGGCCTGCGTCGGACATCGCGGGCGGCGGCGGCGGCGGCGGCGGGCCCGGCGCGCCCTCCCGGCCGCGGACGCTGCCGGTCGGCGGCCACAGGCGGGTCACTGTCGCCGTCACGCCCGGCGAGCCGCCGCCGCGTCACGGCCGCCGCAGAGCGTCCGTCACGTGTCACGCGGCGTCGCGCGGCGTCGCGGCGTGGCCGGCGGTGTCCTGAGCGGCGGCCGAGCTGGCCGGGCGGGTCGACACGCTCCTGGAACACAGCGGAACAGAGCGCTGATGCGGCGGCCTCCCGCGGTCAGCGGCCGCCGGCCTGACCGGCCCGCTCCGCTGGCGCCGCCGGCGCTGCGTGCCCCGGTCTCAATGGTAAAAGTGAGCGTGTCCACACGCCGCTGGTGACACTGTGTGGTTTCCCTTCGGCGTGACCGGGTGAAATTTTCTTTCAGTGGATCGGAACGCACTTAAAGTCGGTTCAGAGTTTGGAAAGGTTGCAGCCTTGGCGGGCAAACCAGCACGCTCAGCTGTGGATCAGACACACTGAAATGACAAACGCCTGAACTGGTTCGGAACACCGTTTTTAGTTCCCAGAGAAAGGTCCAACTGAAAGGCGAATGCAGTTTTTTAGCATCTGCACTAGATGCCTGTCGCGTGATATGTGCGTAAGGATGTAAATCATGCTGAAAAGTGTGCGGATGGGTCCGACACGCAAACGGCGACACGCCATCCAGCATCGAGGCGCTTCGCAGTCACGGACCTAATGGCATTCGCATCGTTTCTGAAGATGTTCCTTTGTGATGGTTCGTATGTGCAGTAATGGCCACTTGCGAGGCAAGGGACGACATATGAATGCAATTACTCGGACGCGAAGCTCCTCCAATGAGTATTAGGTAACGTTGCAGTTTCGTAGCACTGAAACACTACCAAAAGGTTATTGGAAGAGTTTTTGAAAAATTATCGCGGGTCAGGGGCGGATCCCGGATTTTGCCAGGGGGAAGGGGAATGGTCAGCACAGGGCTCCATTCCGACCCCGCCCCATCTATTTCTTATTTACTTATTTTTATTTTTTGTCAGGTATGAAAAAGACAGATCTTCTCGGGTCCGAGCTGAAACATTTGATATAATTTTGCATTTTTTCCCATGTAAAGCAACTGAAATAAATTGAAGTACGTCATCTTATCTGAGAAAATTTGGCGCTTCGTTTCCCTACAAAGTGGCCGAAATATGAGAACAATGGCGGGATTTTAGGTGGCTGCATCCCTCCTGCTATTTGAAATGTCGTGTCTGTATCTTACAGCGACTTGGCATTGATTTCGAGTGAAGTGATTAGGCAGTGATTTAGCAGGTCAGTGGAGTTGTGCTTGCGCGCTAGGGATGTTGAGGCATAGTGTGAATAAACTACCCATGTGGTTACGACGTAATTTTCGGATGTAAGGGCTGCGAGGCACTTGATATCTGTTCTAGGAGCCTCTCTGCCCCCTTGTAGCTTCTGGAGATTTTTTCTCTAGGTTTGTGGTGGTCTCGGGCCATCTGCCGCGTGAGGGCCCTATGGTCGTCTCAGCTTCCTTTTACAACTCCACCTGTTCTTCGGGACGTCTCAGGCTCTCCTTTGGCAGTCTCAGGGACACCTCGGGCAGTGTCAGGAGCCCATCTGGCAGCTTCAGGTACACTTACGCCATCTTGGGTTCCCTCCTGTAGTCGCTGGGAGATTTTTCAGTTCGTGACAGAGGCGCCGCTGGCAATGCTCTAGGTCTCTTGGCCGTTTCAGGAGCTGTCTGGACGTCTCAAGGCTTAGTAGTTTCTTGTCGTCTCATTGGACCGCCTGTTGTGTGAGGTGCCCCTCCAGTCTTCTTTAGGGAACATTTTTGTCGTCTCAGAGGCCATCTGGCAGTTACAAAAGACCATTTTCGATTTCAGGGCCCCTGTGCAGTGTCATGGGCCCTCTGCACATCTCTGGTAGTCTACCATGGCAGTATCAGCGGTCTTTGTTACATGGGATGTCTCTGGCAGTCTTAAGGCCCCTCCTCTCCCCTAACCGTATCAGGGACCTTTGTTGGCCCTTCAGGGGCCTCACTGGCAGTCTCAGGAGGATCATTTCTGTGCCAGGAGCCCGCCTAACACATTTAGGGAGCTTTTAGGCCGTCCAGGGGCCAAATACCGTCTAAAAGGTCCTTTTATCGTATTGGCCTCGCAGGAGCTCTCTAACCTATTTGGTGGTCTCAGGGACCATCTGCCGTGTAGCGGCCCAGGACCCACCTCAGGACCCACCTGACCTTTCTGGGCCCCTCGGACTGCATCAAGAACCCCTCAGCTTTTCAAAAAGACTAGTGTAGCCCATTTTGGGCCCCTCTCGAGGCTGAGATGACTGATTACAGCTTAGCATTGTTTATTCACATTAAGGTGCGTTTCCCTCCAAAACAAATTAATTAAATAACCCGAATCAGCGCGACTTATCCTTTCTGCCACAATCGTCTATTTCCGCATTCACATCATCACTTCCGCAATGTCCCCGCTGCCACGTCAGCCCCGGCATGTCCACGCACGGTGCGTCCGCGGCATAATCAGCCCACTGCGCCGTGTCCGCCCCGCTTCCCTGACACGCGGCGGCACCAGGCGGAGCACCGAGGCGGCAACAGCGGTATCACGGCTCCCCTGACCCGCACACGAGCCGCGGCCGCCCGCCGCCACCACCGGAAGCCGGCCGGATCCGTCCGGATCGGCCTTGGTCGGCGCGGAGCGAGCGGCCCGGGCGACCGAGGTGTCACGGACCGGCCGACCGCAGACCACAGGAACTGTTGGAGAGGGTGGACGTAGCGGACCGCAGGCCTCAGGAACCCATGGACAGGTTGTCTATGGACGGACTGTGGACCACAGGAACTGATGGACAAATTGTCCATGGACGGACCGTGGATCACTGAAACTGCTGGAGAGGTTGTCCATGAACGGACCGCGGACCACAGAATCTGTTGGAGAGGTTGCCCAGGGACGGACCGCGAACCACAAGGTCTGTTGCAGAGGTTGCCCAGGGACGGACCGCGGACCACGGTGGGACCTGTCCCGCTCCCCGACGACCGGCAAGGAGGGGGAAGAGGGCAGGGCCTACACCGGGAACCGTCACGGCACGGAGGATGTCTAGGTTACGGACTGCCGCCGGTCCTGCAGGGTCGTGACCAACAGATTAGAACGCATGAGGGACAATCATTGCTTTTTTTTTTTTTTTTTTTTTTTTTTTTCTCCTCCGAAAAACAAAAATTTTCCCTGATAAAACTCACCGCCTTCAACTCCATTTACTACATTGGACAATAGAAGCTTATGGCGGAGGTGGGGTATTGAGAGGTTTGAAATTTTGAGACCAGATGCACCCAAGAACGTTCTGAGTCTGGAGAATCTTAAGCATTTAAGACAAACTGATGAAAACAATCTCGGCTGTTCCATCACACGTTTTCGGATTCTGGATTCCATGCCGGAAAGCTTCTAAGCATCGATGACTAGGCATACAGTGAATGTTACCCACACGTTTCCCATTCCAGCGAGTTTGCATTTTATTCCGGCATCTTTGGAAAGGCAGCAAGTGTCTCGATGACAAAAGGACATTTTCGCACTAAAACATGCAAAATAAACACCAAGTATTCGGTTCTAGACTATCAGGGCTTCAGATTCACTAACAAAGATGGCGTAGAGCCGAAACAATAAGTGATGGCGTACCTGGGCGTGTTTTTATAAAAAAGCAGCCTTCCCGACGTAAAAAGATTGCTGTATTCCCAAAATACTGAAAGTATAGGAGCCAGTCAATGCAGCGTTTTTTACTTCTCTATGCCACACTTATTTGATTATCCACAACCGTCAAACATTCCGGGCCTTATTCACTCCTCTGTAAGTCCACTCACTGGGTGTCCGCGATTGTCTTGGTATGTCGGCGTCATTGAGCGTGTGACTGTGCGCATCGTTCGCCCGGCCATGCCGGTACCGCCGCGTCGTGCCGCCAAGGTCTCGGCCCACTGGTTCAGACAGCTGGAGTTACCGCATTGTGGGAACTCTCACGGTCAAACGTCCGTGCATCCGGGCACGCCTACTGAAAAACAATGGGGCGGGCTAACCCTCCCTATGAGGACACCATAAAACCACTCCTGAACGCACATTTTATGACAATTAGGAAATTTATAGTTGGTGTCTAGAGCGAAGCAATACTCAAGCAAAAACATGCTGTGATAGTTCGTTTGAAAATATATGGCATGAGGTCCTCGCTTGGCTGGCGATTCCGGGGGGAATGGAAAGCCCTGTCCCCCCCCCCCCAATATGCAGGGATTTTAACATTAGACCTCTGAATATGACGGAAAGAAACGGCTGAAATCCTACGGGGACCCCCTCCCAATAATTTTCGGAAAACTCCAGCCAAGGATCTTCATCACAAATGGTATTGTGCGTATGACCCATGCTTCGCGTTAGATGATATTAACTTTTTTGTTTTTAAAAGCGATGCCGGGTTTAACGGTTCTAACAAAGACACATTGTTCCAAAGGGAGGGCGATGGTATGTGACAGACACAGGGTTCCCTGAACTGGGTTTGCAATAGATGCAGATAGTACAGGCAAAACAGTGTGTAGACGAAGGTTTCTTGTCCATGTGTGATATAATTTGAGCTCCAATGCTCAAAAAGAATGAATTTCCGTAAAACATGCGTCATTTCCCAATCCGGCTTCAGACACCGCACTTCGAGCCAAACAACACCTCAGCCCTACTCTGCTCGCCATTAACCGTCCTCAAGCTGGCCTCCCACCAGACTCGCGCAGACCTCGGCCGGCACTGTGGCCAGAGCCCGTCTGCCCTGGCGGACGGCGGCCGGGGGTCACACGGCGGCGTGACCGGCCGTTCCGCCAGCTGCCGGCCGGCCGCACGCCCGGCTGCCCACGAGAAAACTTCAGACAAGCAGGACCCCGGGCCTGGCTCCCGCGGGCTTTGGGAAACGCCTTGTGCTAGAAAGGCGGGCAGCCGCGAACTTCGCGACCATCGGGAGTCCTATTTTCTAAAGCGTTGTTCGATCAAGATGCGAAATGCGGAAATCGAGCGTGGAAATGATGGGGGAAAATGCACTCATGCGTCAGGTACCGCACAGTTTCTGATATTGGTTGGACGACATGGGATCGCCGTTTTACTGAGGTACACTTTAGGTCGGTTCCAGGTTATCTCAAAGCAGAAAAGGACATCTGGCTGGGTTTTGGCTCAGCACGAAGCTCAGCTTTCATGTGTTCATGACCTTGCCCGCTTCCCCGCAATGACGTCGTGCAATGTAATCCATAAACTGATTTTCTTGTGAATACGAAATTACCTATAAGCAAGCAAAACACATAAGCTTGACATTTTCTCGCAATCATTGTCGGCTGTTGCTGCCCACATTACATATCTACAATACCACATTGAAAAGATGTCGGTTCACGTCACATTACATGCCAGTTCGGCACAGCGCCATTCGCCATTCAGGTTTAGATCAGATTTTGTAAGCGCACCTTTTTCTGGTCCTCTTTCGTCGAGAATGCGTCTGCGCGTCCTTCGCTGTCGGTTTTTTCCGCCGGCCGGGGCCTCCGTCCGGCTGACCTTGCTGCAAGCGGGGCCACACCACCGTCGTCCACCTAACACAGTCCGGCTCGTCCCGCGCTCCCGCACCCGTCTCGCCTGCGGCACTTTCGGCGCGGCGCGGCCGGCTGGCGCGGCGCGCTGCGGCCTTCTGCGGCCGTTCCGGCGCCGTGTGCGCTGTATGGCGTCCGTTCCGCTGGTTACCTGCCGGTCTGCTGACACCTGTCACCCTCCCCTCCCCTCCCCCTGCCGGTGGCGGCGCGCTCCCCTCTCACAACGCCGGCCGGAAGTAGGGAGCCGGTAAAGCTGAGCCTGCGCAGAAAAACGGGGTACAGGGACGTGCCCAGTGGGCCGACCCATGGCCGAAACCGCTGGCGAATCCAGACCATGTGCGAACGGGAGCCCACGTTTCCGTCTGGATAAACCCAACCTGCCTTTAAATACGGATTTCTCCTCGGATTACGGTTTCTTGTTTTACCATTTTTATGCTTTAGCGTCTATGCAAACAAAATTTGTATTTCGGAAATAAAATCCCCTTAGTTCTCATCAGGGCTTAATGTCACACCGGCTCTGAGTTTTCCAACGAAATGGGGAGCCATGACCTCCATGTCCCCTTGCTGAATCCGCCAATCGCAGAAACAGGGGAATGCTCCATCGCCCTCCACCGTAGTACCTGGGTATCCGGAACAGGAGAATATTCCCACGTAGTGCCTGGAAAAATTTTGCCATGAAACGACAGGTTTAACTGTGCGGGAAAAGTTCACGGACGAAGCGTTTTGTGTCGTTTATTTGATTGATATAGCGTCGTTTGTTCGAGAGGCGCCAGCGGGAATTTTCGAAACCTAGTTATACACGCATCATAAATCCCACGCGTACCATGTGTTCGATGTATGCATGCATGGTCTAATGATCTTATATGCATCTGCACAAATTGGTTTCGTTTTGGACTGCATATTTGTACCTATGAGTGTAAAGTTATATAACCCAAGCTACACCTTGCAGAAATGCGCCATGAGAGATGAAAGCACAAATACACAAACATGCGTAAATGCAGGTTCTGGCTTGAAATAAATGCTGGCAGATTTGGCCCATTCCACAGACCAAGGGAAATCGTTTTTTCCCATTGTCCCAGCTCTGGATCGACCGACTTCAACAGCCCAGTTTCCATATTTTTTTTTAGTCTGCACAGACTCACGATTTCAGGCGCAGGACCGACTGACGTGGAGCTCCGGCTATCTGAGCCGGGAGGGAAAGCGGCTAACGATAAGGTGACGTCGCACGCGGGAAATAAATGCCTGCGCATCATAAGATACGCCCACTGGGGCAGTTTTTATATCGGCCTCGTAAAAAAAACGACGTCGGAAGATATGAGAGGGCACGGTGATGGAATATACTGTAACGGTTCTCATCTGTCCTCGGGACTAATTGACATATTTCCCGGACATAAAGCATCGTACTCTGTACAGTCTTGCGTCCCACAATGGTTCCTTGCTTGTTACGTCTATAACAGCAATGCCTGACAGCCTGGTGCATACGAGTCGTCCTATAAACAGCGCAGGGCCGGAAGCTCGGCGGCTGGTCGCGCCGCCGCCGCAGGGCAGCTCAGCGCACTCAGACGGCGCCTCAGCCGAAAACGGCCGCACGCAATCCGCCACGGAGCGGTGAGCCGGATCTCGAGCGCACCGAGCGCGACCGTTACCACAGCCGCGTCAACGACGGCGGCACCCCGCCGGCCGGCCGTGCTCTGCGGCGCGGCCGTGCCGCTCCGTGCGCGCCCGCGGCCGGCTCGTAAGGCCGGATCGGCCGCCGCCGCCCCGTCCGCCGCCCGTTAGCCGCGCCTGCTGACGCAACGAGTCCGACGAGGCGGCCCGATCATGGTGATGCGCCGCCGGGGCAGCGGAAACAAGGCGGCGTGCACGCCGGCAGAACGGCCCGGCCCGCCCGCCGCCGGTACAGTTAGGACGCGCCGTATCGCGAGCAGGTCTCCGCGACGCAGGGGCCTGGTTATGCGCTGGAAGTGATTATTACGGAACCGGCTGGTGTCATCAAACCATGCGCAATGAAGGAACGGTGACTGGACACGCACCCTTTCCACCACGTTTTAACTCCAGTTCTACCGTAACGTACGGCGCGCTCGACATATGGGAAGCGTGTTCGTGAATACATGTAAAATACTACGTTTGTTTGCAGTGAGGTAAGAATCTTTGGTGTGTGAGATGTCCTAAGACTATGTTTCGGAGTTTTCGGATTAACCGGTTCACTTCAAGAAAAGGTCGGGTCATTTCGACAGTGCTTGGTGGCATGTCCTTGGTTCTTCTAACGAGATGTCCATACTCACCCTAAAAGAAACCCAGCTTTGAAAAAAAACTTGGAAATCTGAAATGTTGCAATAAAATGGTATCAGACAGGCCTTGTTCATGAAACAAACTTCAAACATCTAACAGTTAACTGTTTTCAGGACTTCTACAACACGACGGTTTCGAGCGGACAAAACCTGGCAGCAGTAATGGAATTTGGTCTCCAAGGACAAACATTTCATGGTTTGATGGCTGTAACCATAACCAACCAACCAAACACAGAAAGTACCCGAATATGGGGGAGCATGGCGCCCGATTTTCTTATCTTGATCTCCTCAAAACAAGTTTATATTATGAAAATGAATAATACCATTGTGAAAGTACAAGACAAACTCAAGAAGTGCTAAATGTACCGCACTGTACAAATTTTCAGTTTCACACCAGAGGCTCAAACAGTGCGTTCATTCCAGTCACCCGCTGTCGCGGAAGAACATGCTCGGGCTTTCAATAGCTAATTGATCACAACTGATGAAAGTGCACAGCCTAGACCATTTCGTATTTCATGCCCTCTTTCTCAAGTTGGAAGAACCGCGAAATATCTGTCCCTGCTAATGGGTCACAAAACTTGCGGTTTACACCCGAAGTTTCACTGGAAGCCCATATTTCCGTGCCCATGGGCACACGACCCGGGAAGTTTCCAGACATGGCAGAGCGTAAATCCCAGGGGCAAGCAGACACCGGCAATGGCCAAACTCGCATTCGGCGTTCATTCCGATTTCTTTCGCAATTCCACAGGCCAAATTTGTCTGCCGTGAAATGGGCCGGAAAATAAGAGTATTTGCTCTCAGTATTTTCAACAGGCGAATACATGTGCTGGCCGAGCTGGGCAATACTAATTATTTTTCTCCAGACGAAATGTGTTCGCGGAGTAGTGGGATTTATCAGACGCAAAAATATTGAGGTAGCTAAAAGTTCTTTTCAGCCACCAATCAAGTCCACGATTGGTCCAGCTCAACGTCATGCAACTGAAACCAGTCGTGTCGTAATGCAATCATGTTCATATACAGTTGCAGGGCACGAAATGCCAAACACGGCACATTTCGCGATTCAAATGCATTCACGGACACTGCCTCACGTCGCACATAGCCAGAACATGACTTTTCCAATGAATGAGTGTGATGGGAGCATACAGTGGGTACGGCACGACACACCGCCAGTATCGTGTTCGGTTTTCATTTCAGACACAAAGGTGAACAGAACGTTGACATTCTGGCGGCAGTGGCGCGACCAAACGCAAACCTCTCATCCTTTGTTTACCACAGACAAGAGCCTCATCAACTCGAGACCGGACCCAACAGCAACTGCCCCCTCCTCCTTCCCCCACCCCGAGGGTCAAGTCGGAACGCCAGTGCCACTACATGCTCCGTAGCAGCGCTGCTGCCACCTGCCGCCGCAGTTCAGAACCACTGTTCAGTTGGAGGCTCACTCGCAGACCAATACACCAACACAACCGCGCGGGGCGGGGAGGGACGCAGGCGGCGTTATCTGGCCTCGGCCGGTTCCGCCTGCGGCACCTCCCGCTTCACCTCGGTCAGGCCGCCGTACTCGACGCTGCGTGACGGGTCGGTCGGGTAAAACTCTTGGCATTTGGTCATCAGACGTTTCAGACCCTGGATGAACTTGCGCTGCGTCTCGTCGTTCATCACGTGCGCCACGTGCTTGGAAAAGATCTTCTCGCGGCCGGTACGGGCGTGGATGCCCACCATGGTGACGCCGATGGGCCAGGCGGCGTTGCCGATCGCCATCTGCAGGTAGGTGTCGTTTGCCTGCGGGGCAGCGACGGGGAACGTCACCACACGCAGCAGACAGGACCGCAACAAACTCTGGCGGGTCATGTACGGTGGAAGCATGTCAGTGGGCTACGTTGTTGCTGACTACCTGAGTAAAGGGAAACAATGCTGCCGCAAAAACCAGACCAAATCTGCACGTTTGCATTTTCACGCGGCAATCGTAAAAGTCGCGTTACATTTGGCTTCAAGATGTGATTTGTGTGGCAGTTTTGAGAACGCGAAACGATACTGAAATGACTCGCACATGGGATAGTCCGAGCATCCCAATGCTGAGGTCCCCAGCCGTAAGGCCATTAGTATGAGCTACACTCCAGTTCAATTTGATGAAATTAACACCCCTGGAACCATAAATATATCCTGGTTACAACATTATAAAGGTATACTATGTAGGTCCAACTCCTTGAAGGCACGGGAACAAAATCGCCAGACAGAACTGAATACTACCACATTGTAACGTGCTCCATCTAATGGAAATCCGATGTAAATCTGGGAAATGAACAGCCAAATAATTAAAATAAATCAAAAGCCGCACGCACTATGACAACAGTTTGAATCCAAAAATAGTATGTCGAACATGCCCCTCTTTAGTCATCTGGCTGCACTGACAAAGAACAACGCAATCAAGCACTAGTCAGTTTTCACATCGTTCCGAACAAATCGAAACTGGTTGTCAGATAACAGCGACGTCCGACCCTTCCATTCACCATTCAACGACTGACCAATTAATTCAGTGATTACTAGCATGCATCCCTGGAAGCATAAAGCTTCGCAAACGCTTACAACAAGCAAATGCAAAACAAGACTGTATAAACTGTAATCGAAAAATGAAAGACCAGGCATGAGAACAATGGTAGCATTTCGTTATGAACACAGGCGAAACAGGCAGTCAGTGAGAGATGGATCAGTTCGAGGCATTCAGCGTCCCACTCACCTTGATGTAGTTCCGGTCGAGCATGTACTGGGCGATTTCGACCAGGGACTCCCTGATGTCCTCCGGCAGCTTGTCGGAGCGCAGCTGCCGGAACAGCGGCTTCAGGTACTGCTGCGTCTGCTTGAACGTGGCCAGCGCCATCTTGCTCTTGATGGACTCGCGCTCGGCCCGCGGCTGGTTGTGGATGCTCTCGCCCCACTCCCGCAGCAGACACTGGCGACCGCGACAACAGGACACCTCAGGCGGCGGGTCAACACGGGTCAACGAGCCGAAACGCCGAACACGGCCGTACGTCAATCAACGGAACGGAGAGTGGCAGTGGTTACCAGTTCGAACGAATAAGGTTCTTTGTGTAGGAAAATGTCCTAAATCAGAGATCAATGTCGTTTCTCCATTCGTAGTTACCAAACAATGATTTAATGAGGGCCTGATTTCCTTTTACAGAGAAAAACCCTGATCGGTGCCTCTCTCAAAGTAACACGTCAACCTGTCTTGTCCTACGGAACCGTGCGATGCAAACACCAAGAGCTGCAGCTGTTGGAGCTCCTGGACCGTCCAACGGGTCTCCTGACAGGTTTCCACAAAAGACCATCTATCGTAGTCCACACAGAGCCACATCATCTCCTTTTTATTGTTTTTATTTTTTATGAATTCGATGCCATTTGTAAAGCGGATGGCGCTGGAATCAGTCCTTACTCTGCAGAGCTTGTTGTCCAGTTTTTGGTAGCTGGCCCGTCCTCGTCCCACAGCCCGAGCGGCACGTGCACCGCCGGACCCACCTTGTAGAGCCGCAGCAGCAGCTGTCGGTCGAAGGCAGCGTCGCCAGTGCCCAGCCGGTCGGCGTCTGCTCTGATGTCGGCCATGGCCAGGTCGGCCTCCTCCTCGGCGGCGGCCGCGGCCGCGGCGCGCTCCTCCTCGACCTCCGGTCCGGCCGGGCCGTGTTCCAGATACTCGGCCAGGTAGGCCGCGTCCACCTGCTCCATCGCCGCCTGGAAGTCGTTCCGCATCCCCTGCCGCACCGAGCACGCCCGCGCTCAGCCGCACTGCCGACGCCCGTCTTTGGAAAGCGGAAGTCTTCACAGTTCGGGGAAGAGGCAACACAGGTTGAACGTCAAGAGGCATTAGCACTTAATCTGACATTACACTGCCAACAAGCCAGAACGATTCCCATATGCGTGTGCTAAAGATACGTATCATTTTGAAACTAAATGGAGTGCAGTTACAAAATGGTTATTTTCTTTGACATGCCACAAGCTTATTACAAACTTCTACATGCTCTGCTGGCCAGAGTTGTACAGTGTCCTTCAGCCTGTCCGCTTTTTTCTCTCTCCAATTTTTCTTCCCGGGGTCCTTCTTTCCCCTGCCTGCCACTCACCCGGTTGACCTCCGGCTCGAGGATCTCCAGCCGCCGAAGCCGTCGGAACGCCTCCAGCTCGGTCTCGCCGAACAGCAGCACGGGCTCCAGCCGCTCTCGCAGTCGGCGGACCACCTCGGCGCGCGCCAACTGCGGCCCGCTCGCCTCGTCGTCGGCTCCCGGCTGGCTGTGCTGGCTGGAGTCGGCAGGCGCCTGCTGCTCACTGGTGGCCGGCGTCAGGCCGTACCGGCGCCGGTACTCCTCTTCCTGGCGCGCCACTAGCTCCCCACGCTTAAAGTACTTGCGGTTTGGCTCCTGTGAGGTGCAACAGGTTCAAGCAGATAGTGTGAGTGGCCCTGACTATGCAGAGTTGGTTGGATGTGGTATGGTGCCCAAAATCAACCAATGTGTCCAGATAAAAATGGGCTCAAAAACCTTCCAAATAAGCTTCAAAAAAGCACTACAGCTGAAATGGCCAATAGCCCAACCCATTAGATCAAAGATGCTCATGTGCAAGGTATGTATATTGTACCACATGGCATATGTAAAACCTGAGAACAAGATGAAAGCTGATGATCTGAACACAAAAAAGGAAGCAAGTCAATGCACTAACAGTGTTTTAACAGTTCTGCTAGCATGGAACAGCAATTTAGGGCATTTGAAAATTTACTCTGTGAGCAGTTATCAGGTAGCTCTTACTGGCTACTAGCTCCTCATACATTTCTCAGCCTTCTGATCCCAGCACCATGTGGTCAGCCAAGACAATGCTTTCAATGTTTAGGGAAATATGCTGCAAAAATTATTAAAGTGCACATAATAAAAAAGTCCCACAAAAACTGTCAGAGTGTTACCTTGATGACCAAACCACTGGGAACAGTGTCAATAAATCACAATGATGGAAGTGACAACAATGCCAAACATGCAATGTTACAAAATATCATCTGTATACCATTAAGTTATGTTAAGTTCTTACTTTTGTTAATCATCACCAATGAGGTTCAGTTTGCCCAACAATTTTACCAATGTCAAATATTTAGGATTGATAATGAGGATCAGAAACCAACATTTCTAAAAACCGATGTGTTGTTTAGGATGGAAAACTGGTTTTATAGTGTGTCCTTGAGCAAAATTCTTTTTGGAATGATGTAACAAGAATGAACACAGAAACTGCAGTATCACATTGATTTCTATTCACATGTTGTTGTTTATTGGTGTTTTCCAGCATGCTGACTACTCAGGTCATTTTGTGCCCATAACGAGTATTCACATGTATGAAATGCCCTGCCAATACTGTGAAAATTCCCAGACCAAGAGTACACATCTTACTTCCATCATCAAACCTTCAGAGCATGCACTTTCCCATTCCTAGTGGGAACAAGAAATGGGCAATCCTTTAGAAGCTCACGCCATAAACCAAGCACACTGGATGACACATATACGGCGCGCGTTGCAAAAGGAGACGTCAGCTGTTGCAAGAAACAACAACATTATGCACTGGAGCTCCAGGTCGTAGATCACCTACTATTCGCTCTTGTTTTACACAGTAGGTTAGGTTAGGTTAGGTTAGGTTAGGTTAGGTAAGGTAAGGTTAGGTTAGGTTAGGTTAGGTTAGGTTAGGTTAGGTTAGCGAATAGTAGGTGATCCACGACCCTGGAGCTCCAGTGCATAATGTTGTTGTTTCTTGCAACAGCTGACGTCTCCTTTTGCCACGCGCGCCGTATATGTGTCATCCAGTGTGCTTGGTTTATGGTGTGCACTTCTAAAGGATTACCCAAGAAATGTCAGTTTTTCAACAATGTCAGCAATGCTGTATGTTCTGTTCTGCACTAGCCTATTGGACAACATAACAGCTGGGAATGCCACAGCATAAAATCTAGAGGGCTTAAAAACCTTGGGCCAGTTGGATCACATCAGGCTAGTGTGTGCAATATCTGGATCTTAAATGGGTTCTGGGCACAGTCAGAATGCCCACAGAATGGACATGATAAACCTGGAAAGATGACCAACTTTCACTTACAACTAAATTGTTCTCTGCAAGTTGTCTCTTCTTCTTTTCAATTTCAGCCTTTAAAATATCCATTTTCAGTGCTGAAGTTAGGCCTGCAAACAGCTTCTGACTCAATAACACCACCCGATGCCAGTCTTCAATTGAAAGGCATTTCCGTGACACCCGTTTTCATTGATTCGAACACTGCAGCACGTAACGATATATTATCAGTCTGAGTACTCTTGGGCTGAAAAGAAGTGCAGCTGTATCACAACCCTAAACTGCAAGATATCACTGCACGTAATGTAGACCTAGAGTTATAACAATGTTAGATATCACCCCATAACTGAAGACGTATGTTGCGCGACAGTGACAAGAGTTCTTAGTTCTCCTTGCGGAAACGTTGTTAAAGTACTGTAATACCGAGGAAACCCAAATACTAATCACATTAAGATCTAGGATTTAAACAATACTAATTGAGGTCCAAGGGGAGATTTGTTATCCAGAAAACAAAGAGCGAGTTGTGAGGTGCGTCTGAGGATCCTTACACTGATGGCCTTTACTAACTTACCGCAGAAATTCTATCTTTTTTCAGTGGTACGATGATTCTTATTAATAAATTTCGGTATAAAGTTGCAAAAAATATGGAAAACTTCGACCAAATAAGTAAATTTCATTCAAATTTAGAGTAATTACACCAAAGCAATGTAGTTTCATTTTACACGAATCAATATGGAAAAACGAAAGCTGATGCATTCATGCTGTGTTTTAGAGTTAGTACAGCTGACGTGTTTACTGTTGCGCATCCCGTTTATAAACGAAGTGTATAATTTTTCGCGTGGGGGACGCGTTGAAGAATTGTGGGTGGTCCGCATATTGTTTCCCCTCGAAATTTGCGTTGCTTTGATAAATAAGCCGTGCTGCTTTCCAGTTTAGAGGATATCATACGATTAGTTGATTTAAATACGTTGTCTTGGGTAGATCACACAGTAAGTAGGCACTTGCCCATCTGTGAGACGTCCCCTGAGCGTTATTTTACCAGTCTTGTAACCATATGATATTAAACACATTGTCATCATTGCCATGTGTGTTCTGCATTATTAGGCTACTTCCTTTTGTCCGTAGTCTGATATTTCCATTGCTGTCTTGCAGACAGCTCAAAATGTTGTATCATCCATATGCTGCAGGTTAGCTTTAAACAAAGCAGACTTGCATATTTGTAATGTTTTCCCACTAGAAAGAACATCAGAGCTGCATTTTGTGAGGATGAAGACTACTTTCTTTCTTCCTATACCAGCCCTGTGTTTGAGGTCTGAACTTTTTGTTCTGTAAAACTGATGCTTTGTTGCCAGTCCGCTAAACATTGTAGGCTGTTTGACTAAATGCTTGGGACAGCTCTGATGGTGCACCAGACAGTGGAGCTGGTATCTCTGCTTGGGACAGGGGTAGACCTTATGACTGTAAGGGGTAGTAGTGGTGGTCTTTGATATTTTCCTGGTTAACCAGTAATTGTGTCACTCATGAAACAAGCCTATTTCACGGTCATCTTGGTAAAATGGGTATAATATGTTGTTCAGAAACCTTGAATTGAACATGCTCTTCATAGCCCCTTTTTTAAATTACAAGCAGATGAAAGTGAGAGGAAGTTCAACAGGTGCAGAGAACAGAAAACTTTTCCAAATATCTTGGTAAAAAGTTTGTAAAGAAAGCACTTTGTAAAAAAGCACACATAGGAGGTGATGCTAAATTTAGAACTGAAAAGGTCCAGGCAGATGTTGGGCACCCAGCTTTTTCAGTCACCCATTGCCACCATTTGGGATTCTTTTTTTACCATGGTGATAAGTTGTCTATCACAGTAAGATTTTTTCCTGGAGTCACTAGTGTGCACCAAAGTTGTGGCAGCTCCACTGACCTGAAAATTTCTATGCTGTGAGAAGAAAATCTGCTTCAAGATCTGCAAAACCTGCCCCAAGCTCAAATTGCTGCCCTAGCTCTGCCCCAACATGATCTTGTCAAAACCTGCCACATTCTGCTGACCAGGTTTGCTGAAGTGATGCCAGGAATCAGAGCCTATGCTAAACAGCACCTCTACTTAAGAGTCACATCCCCATGCCTGCTCACAGAATTGTAGTTGACTGGTGATTTTGTGATGAAAGTTAACCATGGTAACAATCAGGGTATGGCTCTGCTGTGTGGATCTTAGTATGGCCCTCTGCCATTTGCTGTGTGACCTGTAGGCCAAATATTGAGAACCTGGGCTAAACCCTTTTGCTGGGGTATGGAGACCGACATTAACAGCTTAAGCATGAACCACAGTTGGCAATGTAAATGATAGTAATACCAGTTTTTGAACATAGCAGTCAAACTTGCAGAACCTGCAGAGTTTCAAGCAAAGCAAAGTCCCAAAGGTCAGCTGACATTTGACCAATAGAGAACATGGTAGGTCCATACAGTAATGCACTAGGGATGGAATGTCTTCCTTTAAGGGGGACACTGGCTACTTTTTTAGCTATTTCTTCCCATGCAGTGCCATAAAGTTAATGCTAAATTTTTGCCAGTTAAGGGGGGCATGGTGCTCCTGTGCACCACCCTTCTGCTGCATTTGCAATAATGTCATTAGTCATGCATGTTGTGCCACATTAAACTGTGGTCACATAATCAGCTGTTACCTGGAATGGCATGGTTTACTACTCATTTCAGAGTCACTGCAACAAGTTCTGCATGGCACAAGCTTGCTTGCTCTGCAGAAGCTGATCCCAGACAAAATTTAGCAAGTCATTGAAATAAACTTTCTTTGAGAAGTAAACACAGTCATCTGGTGGCATTATTTCTGAATTTGCAATTTGCATATACATCCATACCATGCCATGTTTTCTGCAGCTCTTCTGGGGGTGCACTGACTGGCTATGAGCCCCAATGTCGTTCCGGAGCCGGTCCGCCGGACGTAGCCAGCCTCCGCCGAGCCAGCGCGGCGTCTGGACCTCCGACTCCGAGCCGGCCGACTGGGCGCCCGCCGAGCCGCAGACGATGGCGTTCAAGGACCGGTCGGCCGAGTTCGCCTCGGTGCTGCGCTCACTGCAGGGCCGTCAGATGAACGGCGCCGTGCCGGCCGCGCCGGCTGCGCCCCGGCCGCACGGCCTGCACCAGTACGCCGAGTTCATGCGCATCGCCAAACTGATCGGGAAGGACATCACCAACACCTACACCAAGTTGGAGAAGCTGACGCACCGTGAGTGCCGCGGCTCGGACGACTTTTTTACCTCGGCTTTGAATCATGTGGATTTCTGATTGATAAGGCATTGCGTTATTTAACATGGGCGAATACGTCACAGACTTTCTTTTGAATCAGATGAACCTTCTGATATTTTGGCCGTCATTGCCCACTTTCTTTCAGATTCTTTGAAAAAACAGAATACATGGCTTCTGGAGTTGCAATTGTCACTGGAGCACATTGCCACTCTACTAGCATTTAGCGACCATGTTTACCTTATTCCAGTGGCCAAGGGTAAGTCGATCTTCGACGACCGGCCTGTGGAGATCCAGGAGTTGACACACATCATCAAGCAGGACATGAGCAGCCTGAACAAGCAGATTCTGCAGCTACAGCAGCTGGGACGTAGCCGCCGCTCGGTCGGCGGCGAGAACGTGCAGAACTTCTCCAGCAACGTGGTGGTGACGCTGCAGTCGAAACTGGCCACCATGTCCAGTCAGTTCAAACAAGTGCTGGAGGTCCGCACAGAGGTGAGAGTGGGAAAAGAGATGTGTTCGAATCGCCGGGGTAGAATGGAATATGACCACCATCGTCATGTATTTCGGACGCTTCACAGTGCGGTTTTTCAGTAACCACGTCGTGCATGCATACTAAAAGAGAAATGCATACGAATCGCTCAGTAAGCGCAGTCACTCAGAGGTCGTGTAGAAGACTGTGCTCTATTGCATGCAGACTTCAGGTGCACAGCTATCCTGTTCCCAAAAACAGGGAAACTGGGTGTCCACCGTGAAACAGTCGATAGCCCGTTCCATGCGTTGGTCATGAGGCTTTAAAACGAACGCCGCCCCAACTCAGTGCGAAAACGAGAGTTTTGCTGCTGGTAGTTCCCATTCTGCTTACTGGATGTATAAATCAGACCAGGGTCGATAAAAACAGCCGTGTAATACACATTTTTCCTCGGTCCATATGTCACGGTTTGTGTGGGATCTCGTGTTGGCTTGTGACTGCGGCTCGTGGTCACTTTTATTTATACCACATCCACCGCACATGCCACTTAGTGCCTGACAATTTAATTTTGTCACGAAAATGACGAAATCCCGTTATTAGCCCAATTTTCACCCGAGCTTCGCTCCCCGAAGTTCAGTCATTTATTAGAGCCGTATCTTGCATGGCATATGATCGGACTTTTTTCCCAGTCATTCTTTTGAAATGGAAAATGCTGCTTCGCGATAGCTAGTACTTATGGCACTCTTTTTGGTTATATTGTCGTTCTGGTGCACTCTCATTTTATTTTGTGACTGCCGTTATTTGACTTAAATTTCCATAGGACCTACTCCCCCAAATAAAAACATGCTTTTGTCACGCCATTCCCTTGTCTCGCTATAGCTTGATTGTTGGTCCCACGTCTACGTCTTTCAGTATCTCTTTGTTTATCCATTTCTCCGTCTTCACCTCTCCTCGCCTCCCCTCTCTCCGCGCCTCTCCTCGCGCTCTCTGTGACCTGACGGTGCGGCCCCCCGGCAGAACCTGCGCCAGCAGAAGTCGCGCCGGGAGCAGTTCTCTCAGGGCGCCGTCTCGTCGAACCTGCCGCCGTCTGCGCTGCAGGGCTTCCACCAGGGCTCGGTGCTGCTGGCCGACGAGGCGTCCTCGCGCGGAGACGTGGCGCTCGACATGGACGGCGTCCGCGAGCGGCGCAACGCGTCCGGTGCTCAGCAGAGCCACCAGCAGCAGCAGATGCTGCTCATGGAGCAGGAGGTGAGCCGACGGCGGCCGGGGGCTGCGTCAGCACTCTGACGTCCTTTGAAGGACGACCAACGTTCCAGCTCTAGAAAAAAACAGATAGGGTTTGGAAAATGCACACGAATGATCATCCAAAGGCGGTGCAGGACCAAATGCAGGACGGATTGGGGGCTGCGACCGTCTGCAAATGGCAGGCATCCGTTTTGTTTTTCGAGGGTCTTCCACTGGACTACCAGAACTGGCGCGACCGTTCAGTGCAGGCTAGAACGGTGCCTGAGGCTTATGGGTCTTTCTCGTGACGGTGTTCTGATGGGTGGGTTGTGCTCACTTGTGTGCTCCGTGTCTCCCCGTCTCAGGACAACCAGTACGCAGCCCGGTCGGAGACAATGAAAAATATCGAATCGACTGTAGTGGAACTCGGTGCCATCTTCCAGCAGCTCGCCCACATGGTTAAGGAACAGGAGGAGATGGTGCAAAGGTCAGTGGGAATGACATGCTAGTGGGCATGGAGATGATGCCTGAAAATTTTACTAGAGGCTGAAGAGTGGAGAAAAGATGATTTGAAGCACATGCGAAAGAGAAAATATGTAATTATGCTGTAATGTCCGAAACGGTATTGATATCTCAACCAGTGAATTACACCAGCATCTGAATGGGTTATTTTGTTTTTTCTTTGTATCATGGCTTATGATAAGAGAGTGCTCCGTTCTAGCGCCTGGTCGACTGTGTTACAGGATTGACGCCAACGTCGAGGATACGTCCATGAATGTGGAAGCGGCGCATTCGGAGATCCTCAAATACTTCCAGTCGGTCTCATCCAACCGCTGGCTCATGATCAAAGTGTTTGGTGTCCTAATATTCTTCTTCCTGATATTTGTCGTTTTCATGTCTTAGTGATCCGTAGCACCGGAATTTAGGGACTTGTGCAGTATATTTTCTGGGACTTGTTGAACACACCGTTCATTATGCTGGATGACAGCCACCCCCCCCCCCCCCTCCCATGGTTCATGTTTTGCAAAGGGACAATTTATTGAAAACCTAGTTTTGAAAATGTTGCATTTCTTGTGAAGGGGCATGTGGTAATAGTCCTAATTATTGCAGAGATATGCAACGTATGTGACGTACATGCCCCGAGGTCTGACGTATCGTAGTAAAATGTTAATGGGTAAGGCCTGCGTGATCCAGACGACCTAACTCATTCATGACTATAATGGTCATGAATATGCTAAGTATCTCCTCTAAAGAGAATAAACGTCTTGCTTGTGCACTTCGTCGGAACATATCCATACGTCATTAGCGTATGACGTGCGCGGGTTTCAGCCTTTGGGATGGGTATTTCCCGTGGCCTAAAATACAAAATAAGAATATCCAAGGATAGTAGAAACGTTTCTCTTTGCGTTGGTTTTCCTGCGTGGAACTATGCGACAGTACGCGTTCTTTTTTGACCAGTTAATGTGTGGTACATAAAAACCATCTTACTGAACACGGTTTGATAACTGAATACGCGCTGAACTTTGTTGAAATAGTTCCGACCTCTTTGCGCTGTTGAAAGTTGTGTAAATGTTGTCTTTTATGTTAACCGGAACCTAGTATCGACATCCTCGGAAGATATTCGGGAACACCAGGGCGAATGTGTTCTGGCACTGGTAGGAGCTGTCGAACCGTGGCAACTAGCAGGATTCCCTGATTATCGCACCGATTATCTATACAGACCAGTCTTTGTTACGTGGCACCAGTATACGACACGTGGATTCACGACTACATGAATATTTGGCTTCCACGCCAGAAGTTTGTAGAAAAATATTTTTTCTGATCGTGAAGTAAATCTCGGATTTCTCAAGGAATGCTTGTGATGCGATAGGCGTAATAATTTTCGGATTGTTGTCCTCGTGAGGAGCTGTACTTGTCACTCCTGGCCAGGATAACAATCCGGAAATTATGGACATCATATTTCGAATGGACTCGACAATGGTCTTGTTAGATTGTCAGGATGTCGAATTGAATTCGACATCGAGCACCAAAGTGCATGTTGCGTGTTTCCAGTGACGTTCTGGTGCCAGCTGGCAGAGTCTGGATACCGACTTTTTCAATTATTAATTTGGAGTTCAGAAACCCCGAACGTCACACTGGCAAGTCGTTATCTCAAGCCAGCAGCTCCCAGGTAGCGTGACGGCGGGGAATGCTTGGTAAATGTCGCGGATCGTGAGTGGCTTGTGTTTCTTGCCAGGCCAGTGTATTGCCCACTAATCTCCCAAGCAGCGATAATCGAGGAAATTCGCTAAGATGAGGGGCGTTTCCTCGCCTCCGTAGTTCATCCATAGCCCGGTTGTTCCGTACGAGCCACTCATGTGGCGAACCGGGTCGCGTGAGTGTATTGTGTATATTTCGTCTCCCCCACCACTTGAAAAGTGCTTGATGCGAAATGCGAGGCCATACTGGGGCTGGGTGTCATAGACGTAGAAGGGGGAGGGGGACGAGGAAGTGGTATGGTCCACCACTTAGGGGAATTTAGCATTTGCTCTATGGCATAAAAAGTATTTGCCCTCCCCCTATTTTTTGGATGTTCCTACCCCCCTGTTGGATGTGGCACTGCATAACAAACTGACGTGTGATGTGACACGAGAAGAATCGTTTAGACCGTTGTATGTGGGACACTTGGTCACGGCAGGGTTTGGTCCCCACTTCGTCACATCACGCTCCGCACCATGTGAACTCAACCACGTATCGATCGAACGGATCATCCGAGTGATGACGATGGCGGGGGACTCGTCGCTGACTTCCCGGACTACCGTGCTGTCCTATAGCCCGGTCCGTCAGTGGGCTTCAGCAGCGCCCATGTCTGGCTGCCGGCTGCTGGAGCTGTGGCGCTTCACGGAGTGCCTGTGTCGTGAGACTGCGCCGCGCCTCTCGGCCTTGGAGCGGCGCGGACCCCAGAGACGGGAAATCGTTCCGGCCTCGATCCACGCTCCACCGGACCGCTGTGATGTGTGCGTGTCTTTGGTGTTGATCTGCCGCGTGCATGTGTGTGCTGCGATAGCTTCGCAGTGTGCGGACGGTGTGCTGGATATTTCGGAGAAGCTTGGCTGCGTGATGTTTTAAATTGTCTCGAAGCGTGAGATCAATACCGCTGTCGTGTGGTGATGGATGGTCGTGAAATATATTTTCACTGGAGCGATGTATTGGGGCGTTTTCCAGAAGGAAAGATGAATTGGTTTGATCGTGGCTAATGTTGATTCCTTGAAGTGGCAGTCTCGGTGCGAATATAAATATTTTTGTCGATTAATTCTTCCCCTCACCGAAGGCTGGGATCGACAAAAAATACCAGAACATGCCTGTTCTGTGGTAGCCATATCTGATATAGATCACTCATCCTATTTGTAGACACATTGTGCGGTTTTACGGTTTCAACGATTCATATGAAAAATCAAACAAATGCGCGCACCGAAGCTACGCCCTTGAAACTCATCCGGACTCTGAGCGTTTTCCGTCACGGAATGGATGCAATGCCCAACATGCTTCGTTTAAAGACATTCTTTCACGAGTAGCAAGCACTGGCGGATCCAGGGGGCATCTCGGCCGTACTCCCTCCCAACCACGATCGGGGGGGCAAATGGCCATTTGCACCTTACTCCCAAAAGACTTCGGCATTTTTACTCAACCAGAGTTTAAAGTTGCTGGAACTCCGAATCCGACCTATGGCCAAGGTCTTCCACCCCCTCCTACCCGGATGACTTGCCATTCATTCATTGCCCGTGAAGCATACACTTCGAACGCACGGCCTGCGTCTTCCACCTCCCCCCAGTCAACGACTCCGCTGACCTACCATCCAGACTCAGGAAACTATGGTTTGCCCCCCCCCAAACGGAGCCGCTGGATCCGTTCCTGATATCAGGCCAGACGATCGCGTTCGTGAAGTCGACACGTGATTCAAACTTGAGATCCATTGGGTGACTCGGACTAGGTGTCCACCATGGTGGAAAGTTACCGGAATTTGCTAGACCTACCTCTATAAGTCAATGACTTTTTAAAACAGGGCTTGCTGGAATTCGCAGGAAATAGTTTCAGGAAGTTAAAGACATTGCCAAGATTTTGAATGGTCGCAATGAATGACGATTCCAATTAGTAATAAGCTATGTTTTATGCACAATATGTCTGCTTATCCCTGACGTGCGCCATCTTAGATTTGTCTCTCATGCGGCATAAATGTAATCACCACTTTTTGGCTTTGTCCTGGGCCTTATGCGTTCAACACTGATCAGTTGACGGCCCGCGAGCCTAGGTACGTTCAATTTATTTTCAGTCCTGCGCTGTACACGATTTTCTTTGTGTTCTAATCCAGCCGCGATTATGGTGCCATTCTGCGGAAACGTATCTGGCAAGTTCGTAAATTTCCTCTCCTAGATTGAAGCGAGGTCTCGGGCGTTACAAATTTGTAGTCTATGACTAGCTACCGCGCATTTTGTTATCTTAAGATGATTTATTTGATAATCCTTATGTAAGCTGCCTATCAAGAGTTAATTGGTATCATTCCTGAGGACATAATGATGATCAGTGCCACTTTGTTCTCTGCTGCTGAGGGTTTATGATGTTCCAAATTGACTTGAAATGTTTCTGGAATGATAGTGTGTAACAGTTTTTGAACATTGAAGTATAGATGATAGTTTTGGTAACTTTTGTTTGGCTGTGCAATAGAGCCTTTCTTAAGTCATATATGAAATTGACAAGATGGCAGAAATAACACTGTGATGCTGTCATTTACAATTCAGTCTATTGAGCTCTGAATAGAACTGTATGATGGCCAAAGCCATTTGTTAGGAAGATGTATACTAATATTTCCATACATACATTGTTAGTTTGCCTAAAATCTGTTTTCCTACAACCCATTTTCTGCAGAAGTATGATCAAATATGGGTATTGTAGATGTAGACCTGCCACTTTTCATCACTCCAGAAATCTGTGTATTTGCCAGGCCATAATGGTAGCAAGAAATGCACAATGAAAAAATCTTGCATGAAAGGCATTTTGCTCCTTTTTAACATCACAACTTCCCCACAATAATTTGAAGCAATCCAGTCACCCAGTGCCTCAACAACTAGGGTGAGTTTAAAACACATAACATCTTTGCAAGATGGATCAGCACTAGCTTTTAAATATTGATGGTTGACAAATGTGCTATGATGATGGCACTGGAAGGTCTATCAAAACATGGATGTCTTGAATCTTAAAATAAGCTGAAATGGTATTGGAAAGGGATGGAGGTGGACTGGGACTGACAAGGACAGGCACGAGTGTCAGGAAGGGAACAGGGACAGAGAAGGGAAACTGGGCCAGTACAGGGATATGGAGGACCTGTATGTTTTAGGAGAACAGATGGGAGTGGTGACAGGATAGGCATGGAAGAGTGGAGTAAACTTGGGAAGGTATGACAAATAAGGTCTGGGATGGCAAAAGGACAGGTAAATGGTGGAGATAGGACAAGGACAAGTAATTGGATAGGAACAGGGCTGATACAGAAGTATGTGAAAGGCAGTGGAATAATATAAAATAACAGCGAGGAAGAAGGACTGTAACAGGACAGGGACAAGGAGTAGTTTGAAATGGGACGGATAGGGAAATGCAGAAAGGGGCAACAAGAATGAGGTAGAAGCCAGGATTAAAATGGGACTGGCATAAAGAGGGTTACTAGACAAGGTCATTAACCTGGCATTGACTGGGGTCTTTTACCACCTTCCAGTGACTGGGTGCCTTTAATACCCCAGCCCTGCTTATCTTGAGGACTAGCCACACAATTTGGCCCATTCAAATGGAAGTTCATAGCCCTATTCCCTTACTTGTCCCTGTCCTATACTTGTCTCCTTGCTTGTCCCTTTCCCAGTTGAGGTGCTTTTCACCATTCTGTCCAAAAACCCTCACAAGCCAATTTCATTAGTCCTCATCTCACTCCCAAAACCCAGCCAGGTCCTTTTCCACATCTCTGTACTGTCCCAGTTTTCCTTGTCTCTCCCTGTTTTCTCCTAGGCACTCATGTCTGCCCTTGTTCAGTTGCAGTCCACCCCCCCATCCTGTTTCAGTACTGTCTCAGATTATTTTGAGTTTTGAGACAGCCACATTTTTATAGGTCTTTCATTAACATCATATTTCACATCACATTTGTCAACCATCACATCATCATAACATAAAAATTGGTGTTGGTCTGTCTTGCAGAGATGCACTATGTTTTGAACTTCTGCTAGTTGTTAAGATGGTGGGTGACTGTATCACTGCAGGAGATTATTTCAAGGAGTTGTGATGTTGGTAAGGCACTTAATGCCTTTGATTACACTATTTTTTTACTGCACATCTTTCAGGGCAAATATGGCTTAGTAACTGTGGATTTCTGGAATTTTGAGAAGAAGGAGGCCTGTGTCTGGAATACCCAAATAAGTTGGTCATTTTAATGTTGAGAACCATACTTTGTATGTTCCTGTGTCCTTATTGTCATTTAAGCCCAGTTTCCATGATGGGATAGGATTGCAAGTCAGATTTCCATCAGGAGGGAAATCAGGATTTCAGATGGTGTTTGCATGACCTTACTAAAAAAAATCCAGATAACATTCAAGAGTTCTGAGTCCAGGTTACTTAGTGAAGTCTTGCATTTGCCATCAATCATGGTGCATGTGTGACATTTCCCTTCAGGACAAATGGAAATATATTCCTTAGTAGATTACCAAATGGACTGAATTGCATGGAGGGACTGGTGCTGTGTGAGATTTGAAAACATAGTGTCAATTCATTGTTTTTTATCAACAAGCTGCTTACAGACAAGAAATTGACTTTGGCACTACATGCCCCTTCACAGAACACCAAAAGAAATACAGTGCATAATGCTGCCAGATGCTTCCAATCCATGGCTAATTTGTATTCTCTTGGGAAATCTGTAACCAGATTGGGAAATCCCATCTAGTGTGCTAAAAGTGGTGTTTCCATGACCTCTGATATTGGGATTTGAAGGGAGATGCAGATTTGCCATTGCCATGGAAATGCAACTCATGTCAAATAATGACATATTAATGCTCTCAAAGAAGGTTATGGCATGTTCAGATGGGATTAATAGTGACTCAGCATCCAAATGTATGGATTAGTTATCTGTGGAGGCTATGGTGGCACATCTGATGTTATGACGTGCAGATGTCATTGTCATGAAAATAAATAACACTGACCATAGTTTGGAACATTGTTGGCTAATGACTCAGTGTTGTTATTCATATTTTATTTAGGCATCTCATCATCTAGAACTGTAGTTGTATGAATGAGTTATGCAATGTAGTAGAAGAGAACATTAGATTTTACCTGCAGTAATGAACCAACTGTTAAAATGGGATCACACAAAACTGCTCTTGGTGAGAGCAGCATTTTTCGAAAGGCTACTGTTCCATGTACACAGGCATTTAGATTGTCCTGTTATTTTAGTTTCATTGTACTTGGATCAGCAATCATAGAGACCTACTTTTGTTAGGCTGTGATGCATGTTTTGTTTGGGAATTGAAAGTAAAAATGTTGCATATACTCCTAGCACAACCACTGGTTGATTTTCCTCTGTTGAGAAGCTTTACCTGTTATCCAAAGCATTTTTCCCATATTTTTATAATGTCATGTATCATAGCCTATTGTATGGGGTACTGACCATGCAAAATGGTTATAATAACCATTTTGTCCCATGTAGTTTTGTTCTAAAAACGATACATTGTCACACAATATCTAGTATGTCTATTTCATAGTCATGTACCCATTATATATGCCTTTTTTGTTTCAGGTCCAACAATGTTTTGGAAATCTCATGTTACCCAGTCAGCAAGTGTAGATGAGCTTTTAAGTAAAGAGGTGAGCATATCAAAAGTTAGATATGTCATATGTATTGGAGGTTTCATGGTTATGTCATGGCATGTTGTTGCTTATGTTTTGAAAGGTGATATTAAATGGAATGCATAATGTGTTTCACATGTCTGTCAATCCTTTCAGGTAGGTCACTGTGCTGCAGAGCATAGGTGATGTCACACTTCTCCAAAGCTGTTGATCAGGCATTCTGTGAAATGTTATTTTGTGGATTGCATGCATGGCCAGATTTGGGGCTATTTTTCATTTGTGGTCATATGTGGTATACCCAAGAAATATTTTTGTATAAGTAATGAATATATTACAGAATGTTACCCTAGAACAATTACTGGATGAGGAGGACATCATACAAGAATGCAAGACCCAAAACAGCCAAGTTATAGATTTGTAAGTGAATGAGCAATCTAGGTTTTTTATTTTCATAAAACCATACGCCTCATAATATTTCTCCATAAGCATCCACATTGTTGTCCGCGGCAAAAATGGTTTTACTATTAAAAACAGAATTGTGGTATATGTGTCATAATTGCTTTTATTTCTTGGCAATTTTGTGCAGTTTAAACTCTGCAAAAGACATCTGGTTCGGGTTTGCGGTTACTGTGTTGAAACGTAAACTGCCATCCCAAAACAATACCAGTTATGTAATCAAGCACCTGTGTGCATTTTGTGCCCTGGCTCTTGAATGTTTGTTGGCAACTCTCTGTAAACCATTGTGTATTTGACTGCCTAGCAGGCATTTCCTGTTCATGTAGCTTTATCTTTGTTTTTGCACTGACTTGGTTAATGTGTTTCTCACAGACATGATGTTAAAGATATCAGACTTTTTTAGCTGTCAAATACTTCCATTTTGTTTCACAAGGATGTTGGATTGTTTATGATGTGTTTAGCAATGTTGAATATTTTGACATCTATTCCCTGTCACTTTGAAACAGCCTGAATTTCTGTTGCTGCTTCTGCCAAATCGTCCCACATTCGTCCATCTATCCACTTGACGCGGCCCGAGATGATGAATCAAATGTGAACCGGCGTGACACGGTGTCCTGCCGCAGCCTTACGCAGCCGGAGATGATGATGTCGCTGGTGTCGCACATGGTGACCGAGCCGGACCCGAGCGGCGACCTGGCCGCCCAGTACCGCTACGCCAACATGGCGTCCGAGATCGTCTCGTGCAACATTCCGGCCATCATCGACCAGCTGGCCTCGGAGCGGCCGCTGCTGCAGCGGCTCTACAGCCTGCTGGAGCGGGACGCGCCGCTCAACCCGCTGCTGGCCAGCTTCTTCTCGCGCACCCTGGCGCTGCTGATCGTCCGCCGGCCTGACCAGGTGCGCGCCGCCGGCCGACTCCGCGCCGTCCGGCGGCCGTGACGTCAGCCGCCGGCCGCTGCCCCGGGGCGGGGGCGGGAGGGGGAGGGGCGAGCGCTCCTGGTGTGCCGGCAGGTCGTATCCCGCGCCCGCGGCTGTTGCCGGGCCGTGCCAGGCTGTCTGAGGATGAAACGCGTGATGTACAGCCTGGTCACGGCCGTTGGCAAGGGAAACAGGCATTGGTGTGAAAGCGTCCACTAATTTCCAGCATTTGGTCTTGTGTTTGGTTTACGTTACCACTACCAACGAGTCACGTTGTGTACTCGTGCTTAAGTCCGTGGTTTGGTTCACTAGTAGATGTCCTGAACAGAACGATAAAATGAGCCAGAACATGAGCATGCATCTCAATAGCATGAAAGTTTGCAGTGCTAATAGTCTGTCAAACAGTTGACAGCCAGGACTGATAGATACCTTGTGGCAGATTTTAGCCCATGAAAATCATTGTTGTTTTATCCACTTGGCACTGTTGTAAAATGAAGAAAGATTTTGTTATTGACACTGGTCAGGGGTCATAATGGGACCGTATATTAGAACCCAACCCATTGAAGTAATGGGGATGGGTACCTGGGGTGGTGATCGTGATTATCACTTTGGCGTGAAGTCTCGAAGATTATTGTATGCTCATGCTCCCAAACACTTGATGGATTTGATGTCGTTTTTGCCTATCTGTGGTTTGTATAGTGAGGGATATTTGTGGAATAAACGACCATGATCAAGCCCACTAAGAAACACCAGTTGATTGAATCACCATCCCTAAGTTTTGTATCAAACTTGTCGAGATTTTTCTGACCTTTTTATCTTGTATGTGCTGCCTTAACCCTTCATTTTACCTTAGATGGGTGGCACATTCGTGCCCTGATTTTCAAGTGTTCGCAATATCCTAAGTGTTGGGACAGTAATCATGATCTCAGTTCCAGTGGGAGGGTGCAATAAAATGGTGCTGCATGGTTGCTTGGTGCTTCTTTGCTTGATTGAGGTGGCAGTGAATGGCATTTACTAGATTCAAGAAGACAGTTGTTTTATTAGTTTGCCTGTTGCGACTTCTCCCATTTTGCCAACAGTTTGAACCATTGCTGGTCATTCTGTCAAGTATAGATGTAAAATTTAGCCCTTACAGCCTGTTGGAGCAGTTTTTGCACAGCTGGCCTGATAAAATGGTCGTTCATTTCTTGACTGAAAGTCTGTTAATGTCCGGTATGCACACATGGCAGCAGGCCAACTGTTGCAGTGAAATCCAGGGTATGTAAATGACACGAGAGGCACTAGACCAACTGTGTAAAAACTCCCATCTCATGTGCCACAGCAGGTTGTGGTATCTATGCTTATGCTGAACAAATGCGTGCATGGCATCCATCCAGTCTGTTAACACATTCACTCTTTCCCCACAGAGCTGGTACTCCTACCAGTTTAATTGCTTACAGGTATTAGAATTTCTTAAGTCGATGGAAACTTTCATTGACCTGGTGCTGAGGCACCTGGGCACGTCGGCGGTGATGGACCTGACCTGCAACCTGATCTCGGGCATCGAGGCGCCGGAGTACCGGCAAAACGCGCTCAACGTGAGTCCCCCGCCGGCGGCGGCCGCCGCCCTGTAGGGCCTTCTGTACGTCCTGTACGGCCGGTCTCCGCCCGGGACGTCGCGGCAAAAGTGGCGGGATCCGGCCGGCCAGGCGTCCGTTTAGCGTATCGCATTGCGGAGGTGTTGTTGCGTCAGCTTACCGCGAATGCGGATCACGTAAAAGCCTTGTGTCTCAGGCCGAATTGGGAGCGTTAGATTGTGCAGGTTTATGGCTTATGATTTTAGTTCCTGCCGCGCGTCATATGCATTTGCGGAGAGATCCGCTGATTGCACCATTTGTCCCGCCATGGAGTCGTTTCACTTCAGAGTAGATCATTTTCCGCGTCATAGGATGACAATGTACCCAGCGTAATGAGAAGATACAGTGGGTTGATTTCAACAGGGTGAAACATAACTCAGATAAAGAGGACCTGAGAGGCGTGTGTTGTCGAAGGTTTAAATCGCGTAATATCTGGAATTCCTGTATTCTTTATTGCTTAGGATGGCCCAATAGGTTAAAGCTTGCGCTTTAAACATACCGTCGTGCAGCCATTTGATATTGCCGAGCTCACGGCTAATTCTGCGAGATGTCGATGTCACTGACGCGGCCGAGAATGGCTGCTGTTGTCCCGTCCAAAGCAGCCACTCAGCACACGCGTGCCGTAATCCCCGTAGAAGCGACATCCCGGCGGAACGGACTCCGGTTTGGGGCGCCGTCTTCCTCGGCGTCTGGCAGTGCCGGCCGGGCCGCGTCGCGTGGCGTCACGTTACGGTGTGTGTGACGGACTGACGGTCGTGGCCCCGTCTCCCTGTGCCGGCGCGCCTGACGCCGGCCTGTCCGGCAGTGGCTGAACGACCAGCGGCTGGTGCAGCGGCTGGCCGGACTGATGGCCGACTCGGAACACCCGGAGCGGCAGGCCAACGCCGGCCAGGTCGTCATCTCGGTGGTCACCTGCGCCCGGCAGATGGCCCAGCAGCTGCCGCCCGGCGAGAAGGAGCCCAACCCGCTCGTCTCCTCCATAGAAACGTCAGTGGACGCGCGCCAGTGCCGCGTGCTAGCGGCGATGTTGGTCGGACTCTGGGGATCGTCGGTGTCGTGACGCGTTGGTAGTGTCCTTTTGTCTCTGGCTGCCTTGATTAATATCGTCGCTCACGTCTGTTGCTGACGACGCTGCGCCGTTGGCCCACAGCCTGCGGGTTGCATTTTTCCAAAGCTGTTCCGAACAGTTGCGTTCTTCGTTCCCTGTCGTGACCCCCGGCCGCCGCCGCCGGCCGCTGACTGGCCGCTCTCGCCGCCAGCGTGGAGTTCGTCTCGACGGTGCTGGACGGCGTGCTGGGGCCGGGCCGGACCGAGTCTGGCCTGGTGAACGCCGTGGACGTGCTGCGCCTGCTGCTCGACACCGGCCACCAGGGCGCGCCGTACTCGCAGAACGAGGCCGACGAGGAGTCGCCGCCCGAGGAGCCGGCCAGCGTGCAGGCCGTGACCGAGGCCGTGCTGCCGCGCCTGGCCGACCTGCATCAGGTGCTGGTGGCGCCGCCGCCGCGCCCCGACATCCGCACGACGTGCGGCCGGCTCAGCCCGCCGCTGGGGGCCACCCGGCTGCAGCTGGCCCGGCTGACGGCCGCCCTGCTGGCCGCCAACCGGCCGGCCGTCAACGCCGAGCTCGCCCGGCTCGGCACCGTCGACCTCCTGCTGGTCAGTGGTGCGGAGCGTCGGGGCTGGTGTCGCAGCTCTGCGGCCGGCCCTGCTGTGCGGACCAGCACAGGGTTGGAAAAGGTCTTGTTTTTTATGTTGAAGGCCACCAGAAAACTTGTGTTCCAAAAACATTTTATGCTCCAAAAGTTTGATCCTGTACCTCCATAAAAAGCAACATTATAACCATGTTGACAAATTCCTGACTGCTAGCAAATAACCTTGTCTCCATTCAGTAAGAATCAGGTATGATGTCATACCTGCTTTTAGTAGGAATGACATCATAGCTGACCAACTGGCACCAAGAACGCCAACTTAAAGCAGTATTACTCTTTGTGAAATGCTGTGTTCCAAAACAAAAATTATACTTCGACACAAGAACGAAAACGAAATTTCCAACCCTGAACCAGCAGTCGTGGCAGGCCGATCTGTGCTCAGCAGCAGGTGTGGTTGTCCTGGTCGTGCAGACCTGTAGCTACGGCAGGTCGGACTGTGTTGGCCGTCAACTTCTGCCGATCCTGCTCTGCTGACTCAGTTGTGGTTGGCCCATCAGTGCTGACCATCGGTCGTGGTGGGCGCGGGTGCGCATCATTAACCAACATTTGGTATATCGTAGTTGTACTGAATAGTCCCCTGGACTTGTTGCACTTGTGTTTCACCATGTATCAACAAGTGGGCCTGTTAGCATTGAGCCCGTCATGTAACTGTATTACTGTCGTTGTTTATTGTGCTATTTTTTAGGTCCGTCTTCACGAGACATAACGACTGGCAGGTTGTCAACGTTATTAATGCTGGTGGACAACGATGATGAAAGTTCACCGCTTTGAGCCCCGAGGGTGGTCATGAACCAGTGCTTTCTGTACGTACCACATGTTCAGTTGCCGTGCTGCGGACGGCGCTCTGGGTCATAAGCTTGCTGCCAGACTGCTGCGCTATATTGAAACGCCGGACCGGGCGGTCGGTCCCTGTGGCGACTGAGCCGGGGGAGGGTCAGGCGGTCCGAGCTGGCGCCTCGGAACGATAAACGCCTGCGGATCCTGTGTCTCGGTCCCAGCGGCGAGCGGTCTGGTCTGCCTGCTGTTGTCCGGCAGTCCTCCGGTCAGTGTGGCAGGTTTGCCTAAGGGTATGTTTCGTTTCAGGACCTGTTTTTCCAATATTCGCTAAACAATTTCCTTCACTCACAAGTAGAACAATGCATTAGCTGGATTTTGGAGGCTGAGCCCCAGGAGAATGACGACGGCAAGACCTGCCACCCACTTCTAGTTCATGTAAGTAATGCATGGCCATTGGTTCCGTTTGCATTGGTGTTCTGATATACTCATCTTACTTACAGACATTCTGGAGAAAAGCATTTGTGCTCGTTGTCTGCATCCGTTGTTTAGGAGACCAGCCCTTCGCTCACTTTCTGCCTTCCATGGGCGTGACTTTTGTGGTTTCTGCACAGGAAGTCTGTGGTTCCATTGCCTTACTTCCTTCGGTATGACTATGAACATAACAAACCCTTTTCTCGGAGAAACTTAGGTTTGCACAAGATATGTCTATATTAGCGTGGACTCAACGTTGCAGCCATGAACCATCATCAGGAGTGTTTTCAAGTTTCTCCCAGCGTAGAAAAGGTTGTTGATTTTCCTAATCGTGCCTTAGGCCCAGGAGCCCACCAAGCCTAGTTTTGCCGGGGCGCCGAATGACGTTGAAGTCGGTACACCGTTAAGCCCCAATAATCAATCAGTCGAGCCCATTTTTGACGGTATGGAGTTGCCTCCTTTGTTCAAAATCCATACCTGCCGACATTGGTAGGCCGTTTTCGGAGGTGGCGCTTGCCTGACTATCTGAAGTCGGCCACGGGGGATTTTCTGCACTGTCGCGTGGCAGTCTGTGCTCCTTTGTGTCGTGTTTGTGCTCTGACCTATGTCCCCTAGTGGGTTTGACCTTCGGCTGCCCGACATTGATTGCTCTTCTGGGAAACCTGGACCGTTGCCGTGCCTCTGAATGTTGATTGGACCGCCAGCGAACGGATGTGTACTTCTGCTGGCCAGTGGAAGTAGCCACCCATTTGGCAGCCCGGTTTGTATTGGCCTGCTGCCGTGTACCCGGCGGACCAGAGGGGATCTGGGCGGTCCTGCGGCTGCTGTTCTGACTGGACTGGGACTGTCTACCTTATGCTCTTGTGTGGCCGTGGTAGGTCTTATTTCGCGTGATCGTGGTTTATTTAGGGCCATTATCTCATATGTTTCCTTATTATATCTTATATGTGATATCTTATTATATCTTCTATGTCATATCTCGCATTATTCGCGTGGTTTATTTAGAACCAGTATCGGCGTTAAACGATATTTACGGTGAACATTTAATTGGTGTATAGCGTTTGTCTTACTCTTCGTTGCCGTTACTCATATTCAGCCACCTGCCTGGCGGTCTTCGTTCAGTAAGCACGGTTTTTAGAACAACGTTTTATTTCTCTGAAACACGGCCACACCACCGACCCACCCTAAAACCCTGTCCGTTATTCGCGACCCGTCGTGTGCGGAACGCAGTCTGCTCTGCTGCCGCCTGCTCCCCCTCCCCCCGTTAGTACAGTGCCGTGTGTCTTCCGTCCCGGCCGTCGGTCCGCGGGGCGGGCCGTCTGCTCCCCCTCCCCCCGTTAGTGCAGTGCCGTGTGTCTTCCGTCCCGGCCGTCGGTCCGCGGGGCCGGCCGCCTGCCCTCCGTCCCGGCTGATTTGTGAGGCCGATCGGCCCGTCCGTCGGAGCGCTTTAGAGCCGTCTGGCCGGCCGTCTGGTCAGTTTCGAGCTGTCGTCCGCCGCCGGCCCGGTCCGATCCCATCGGCCGCCGCCGTCGGCGGCACGGCTGGCGCTGACGGCGGCGGCGGCGTCACCAAACGAGCTCCGGCGCGGCCGTTGAATGCGACCTGGCAGATTGGCCGGCCGGCTGCCCGCTCGAGCTGATGCGAGCTGTTGGGAGCCGGCCGACCGCCCGGGTCGCCGCCGCCTGGCCGGCCGGCCGGCGGTGATGTTTGCCGGCGGACGGTGGGCGGCGGGGAATGCGGCGGACGGCGGCGGAGAGCTCGGCTGACGGCCGCCGCCGCCGTCCGCCATTGAGTGGTGCCGGCGTCTGCGGCCGACGGCTGTTTACGCGCCGGCTGACGGTTCCTCCCTGCGCCGGCAGATATTTACCAAGACGAAACTGGTCCAGAGGATACTTCAGGGAATGGAGGAGCCGCAGACCAACGGCGAGACGGCCGAGCAGAAACGGTGAGGCCGTCGCCGCCGAGCTGTTCCTTGAAATACGCGTGTTATCGTGCCAGCACAGTGACCTTGTGCTTTATGTACGAGGAACAGAGATGACTTCGGATCGCGTTTCTTGACGGTGGATATTACACGAGCCGACTGGAGAATCCGTTGGACGGCCCCTGAGCGTAGAGGGCCAGCCAGGATCTGGAAATTTTGATTATAATCAAGGTTTCCAGTCATTTAAGTCTTCCAGATAATTATGTACTGCGAATGTCATGAAAGACAGACCGTATACTCCGCGGGAGCTGCAGATTTCAGGGCTGCGGTTCAGAGTTTTGCATCGTCTGTTGTAAACAGAATCAGGTCAGTCATGGAATTGGCTGTTGGAATTACTGATGCTCCTTTCGCCGTGATTCTGTACTCTAGAAAATGCTGCGCTAAAACGAACATTAACGGATAATTGCTGGCGAATTTTAAGGATGCGAGGATGCGCATGCTTTCCATCGCGTTGCAGAGCCGCCTGTACGTGCTTGCGACGTTGTGGTTGTGTCGGCCATGTTGCCACGAATGTCGATGGAATGCTGGAATATTGTGAGCCGGCGTGACGTGCTTCCAGGAACAAACATGGAGCCTGTAAATGCTGTTGGAATGCTGCTTAAATAGGTGCCTAGCGGGGCTTCCTGGCCATATTTTGCCTGCACAGTTGTTTTTATGGTTCGTTTCATTGCACTACAAAGGAAATCTACATCGATAAAATTCCCAAGTATTCATCGTTTAACATTCGAGCCATGTTTGAGGCACTAAATCCTTAACCTCAGAGTGAAGCTTGACCCTTGCAGTTTGACTTTGTCTCACGGACCTTGTGTTTGTGGAGCACGCAGTCGACAGGGCGTGATGGGGTGTTCGGTATTTGCACCCAAGGCTCTCAGCATTGTGACTGGAGCAAGGATACCCGTGTAGCGATTGGCTTGGGTAGACTTTGGGCTTGGGATGCCAGTAATAACAAGCAAACGTGGTTTTCAGTTTCGGTAACTTCATTCTGTAAATAATTCTTGCCTTTGAATGATCGTTGAACGTCGTTGAAAACCCCTTAGATCGTCTGAAATCTGGATCGATCGGCTGTTTCATGCGAGGCCTGACCAGTGTGGCATCACGTTATGTTGCCAGTTCACGAGGCTCCTGATAATTTGCCACGTTTCGTAAAACATCTGCACATCATTGCGTCTTTCAGTTCGCCTTTGCACCAACCACGGTTGCGGTGCATGCAACTTACAGCCAGCTCGTGTACCAGCGCCAATCGGACTTAAAATAATTCATTCATAACTGTGTAAAGAATGGAATATTTGTGGTCTTAGAAAATGTGTCCTTGCTTACAGGAGGTGGCACAATCTCGTATGTCTTTTAGATCGATGATAAATTGGCGTCTGCAGTGATACTGCAGTGATACTGGGATACTGTAGGATACATGACATGAAAAAGTCGTGGCATCTCAGACGCGTAGCGTGGCTGTCGATCCACGTTGAATGTGTCGAAACGTGGTATCGGCCCCCTCGCCTTTCCTTTGCCGTCCACAACGCCGGCTCTGTCGGTCACACCTACGACTCGTCTCGTGCAGTGGGCGAGCGTCGCAGCGTAACTCGCCGCGCCTGCCAGGTGTTGCCGGTCGCTGCGCGCCTACTGCGGCCACCTGGTCAACATGGCCAACAAGATCTGCTCGGCGTGCGAGGAGGGCCCCAACTCGGAGCTGGTGCGGCAGCAGCTGGACGCCCTGCCGGAGAGCACGCGCATCAGCTGGCAGGCCTTCAAGGAGGCCAAACTGAACCGCATCAACGAGCAGAACAAGGTGAGGAGCTCGGAGCGGCGCGGCCTCTGCAGTGCCGCTGTCGTGACCGATCGCTGTGGGCTGGCGTCGCTCTGCCTACGTCTCAGCGGGCCGGGCCGGCCGAGTAGGGCGGCCGGGGTAGCGCTGGGCTTTTGCGGGCGCTTCTGCCCGCTGTTTATCGCCGGACTGGAGGTGCCCAGTAGGTGTCTTTTGTTGCTGTTGAAATCGCCTGACTAAGGCATGATGTGTGGTCAGTGTGGTGCAACGCCGCGGAATCCATCCATGCCAGCCGGCTCTGAACAGTGCAGTTACAAGTGACGCGTACCGCTCGCGCGGTCCGATCCTCGAGGGATGAGTTGGTGTGCTGTGCGCGGCGCGCGGGCCAGAGGCTGGTCGCTGAGCGCCGCCTGCGGTCGGTGTTTTCAGCCGGTGCTGCCGGACACGAAGCAGGACTCGAGCTGCGACTCGGACTACCGTGGTGTCACCGACGCTCAGCAGGCGGCCATGCTCAGGGTAGGCAGCCCGGCCCGGACACTACTGCTCCTGCCGGCCACCGAGGGGGTCCAAGGAAAGAAATGAAGCCTGCCGCTGCCCCTGTTTCCGGCACTATTTTCAGTTCGCTGACATAACTGAAGTGTTTTTTTCCTTGTTAAACTGTCCTTTACGAGGCGCGGACGGTGAACACTTAGCGTGTTTTTTGTGTAGTTTTTAAGAACTTTGCTGAAGTTACCGGCTCATTTACTTGAGGTTGTGTCAAGGAGCCTGGCAGGTCTGCGTTACGGGGTTTGCTTAGTGGTGCTGAGCACGGCGTTTCGCCCGTTGCAGACTTTCCACAACTTCCAGCTGCTGAACTCGAGCAGCGGCGCCGGTGTGCCGGACCAGATCGGCCACAGCGACGACGAGTACAACGACATCGGCGATGCGCTCAGGTGGGTCTGGCCGTCCTGGCCCGTCGGGACGGTGCGGAGGAGCAGGGGACTCCAGGAAGGCCGGGGTAGCCGGCCGCCAGCTGTGAGGGACGGCCGCCGCCCTGGCACCGCTACCGGCCGCCCAGGCCGACCGGGAAACAACTGGGCGGAGTTTTGTTGGGCGTGAGATCTGTGTGACGTGTGGCAGTACTTGCGACTTATGGCAAGTCGCAAGTACTGCCTGGCACTTTGTTATCCTGATGTACTCCGATGCGTGTCATTTTTGTTGTCATTTGTGTTGAACTGGATGCAGATCAGATGCAGATGTTGGACACCACTGTGGGACATTTCTTGACTTTCTTGTGTCCATGGCGGGTGGCTGCTGTAGAACCAGCTGTTGACAATGACTTCCATTGTGCCATTGTGACAAGTTCTGCGTGACCAAATTGGACCCAACACTATCCACCCTGTTCCGACCTGAGCTGCGTATATCTTCCTTAACCCGGTCCGGCGCGGTCTCACCCAGAATGGCCTCATCTGACCTGGCCGTGTCGTCGTGACCTGACCTGTCCCGGCCCCGGCCTGTCCTGACCGTGCCGTTTCGGCCGGCAGCGCGCCTCTGGAGCAGCTGACGCCGGTCGGTCTGCTGGCGCTGGACGTGAGCAGCGACCAGCGGCCGTCGGCGGCCGAACTGTTCACGCAGCAGTGCGCCGAGCGCTTCTCCAAGCCGGACGAGGCCGATACGTGGGCGTCGCGGCGCGCCGCCAGCCTGGAGCGCTGCCACTCCAGCTCGGACGAGGAGGACGGCGACGAGCCCGAGCCGGGCGACGAGACCTCGCCGGGGCTGATCCAGATGGAGGTGGACACCAGCGACCCGTGGGCGGACTCGGCCGCCGCCGCCCACCCGGTCGCCATGGATACGGCCCTGTGGGAGGCGGCGCCGGAGGCGGCCGCCGCCGGCAGCGGATGGGCCGACTTCACCGCCTTCCAGTCGCCGGCTGACGGCCCGGCGGCGGCGGCGCAGCAGCCGGACGTCAGCAGAGGTCAGACGCGCACACTGTCGTCAGGGTGGTCTGCGATGATTCGGTCAGCGTGACCAGCTGGGACCAGCTCTGTCTGTAGTCATGGAATTGTCGAAGTAGTGTGTGGGGATCTTCCAGGATTGCCAGAGGGTGTTAGCAGTTTACGAGGAGCACTATCGTTGGGGCGAGCACGTTTGCTGGGGCTATCCTCAGAGCGCGGAGTCGGCCTCGGACTGTCGCGGAGAACTTCGTTTTGCCGTCCTTCACGGCCGAGCTGTGATGACTCCGTTGACCGCCGACCGACCGCCCGACCCGCCGGTGACCTGGGCTCGGTACTGCCGCAGGTGACGGCGACAGCCGCGCCTCGGCCGCGCCGGCCGCCGCCGAGCCCCTGCCGGGCTTCCACACCAACTTCGAGGCCGCCTTCTCGCATACGTGCGCGCTGCAGGAGGGGAAGCTGCCCGTGCCGCCTGAGGGGCAGCAGCAGCCGGAGAAGCAGCAGCAACAACAGCAGCAGCAGAAGGAACAGCAGCTGGAGCAGCAGGAGCAGCGGCAGCAGCATCAGAAGCAGCAGCAGCAGCAGCAGCAGCAGCAGGGCGCTATGGAGGTGCAGCCTGAAATGCTGGTGGCCCACCCGGTGAAGCCTCGTGCTGGTGAGAGGCGATAACGGTTCGATGGGCCTTCGATGGAACGGTGACATGTCTGGCCGTGCAGGCGTGACCCTCGGCCAGACGAGAGATCGATGTTGGTAACGTGGGCGAGTCGGTGAGTTCGCCTCACCACAGTCCGTTTTAGGCATTGCGGTGCGTTGCTTTGAGGATGGTGACAGTGCCTGTCGCTTGTTTGTAATACACTGTCGCTGGCAGTAGGCTAGAATGTGGACATTCAGGTTAAAAGTTGCCAAACAAGTCATGTTGACATGTTGACTAGTTCAAGAGTTTTAGTGGCACCAGGACGGCGGCGATGTTGGCCTATTTGGGCGACTGTTGCCGTCACTTGGAATTTCAGGTGTGTGCGGTTGCGTAGATCTGTGGGAATGGAAGGCCTGCAGCATACCGAGTGGCCAGCATCTTGCTGCTGAGTGGACCCGTCAGGTGCCGTCCAGACGCAGATCACGTGAGCCCGTCTGACAGCCCTGTCCCGCCTGTGCCGCAGACGCGTCCCATGAGCTGAGCGCCACGGGCGGCGGTGGCGCGCCCCCCTTCCACGTGTCTTCCACGGAGCCGGACGAGGAGAGTCCACTGGGTGACCCGGCGCGTCTGGCCGAGAACTACAGGTGAGCTGACGGCCGGCGGCCCTCCCGCCAACGGCCCCTGGGACCGTGCTGGTTGGCTCGCATTCAGCTGCAAAACGACCCCGACTGCCGTGACAGGAGGCTCTGTTGGCTGTGTTTCGTAATGATTTGGCCGATCTTAATGTAACGGAGCACAGTGGACGAAAACTTTTCCCGTCGATTCCGTCTGTGCGTTACGTCATGGATTGGGTGTCGTCTTGGGACCTTTTGAAGCTCGCATGCGGTCGATTGTTTAACTGGACACTGTTTGCGCCTGGTTTGCCTTTTCTGCATCTTTCTGTCTTCGCCGAATTCTGTGGTGAGTGCATGCCCCAGTGTCCACGGCGTCCCCGGTTGTCACTCTCAGCAGGGCTGTTGTACTGACTGGCTCATTTTCGCGTGTTCGGAACATTCTCCGGTGTCAGCAGCGTTGCGTTGTTCGTAACAACTTTAAGCAATAGCCTGAATGTGATTTCTCGACGCGGCCAATGTCATAAAATAGCCGCCAGTACATGTGTGGAGTCGCCCGTATTTGTCTTGAATATTGTACCAGGCTGAGAAGTTTGTTCTTGGCAAGCTTCGCCATCTTCAGTTTCCACGCTGGTGTAACACCCCGAAATAATGTTGTGTTGGTACGTGAAAAGCGTTTTGTAAGACGTAAGTCAGCTGCATGTCATTTCGAGGCGGTATAGTGCGATGTGTTGGACTGTGTGGGACGCAATGCCTTGCGATGTATAGGATGTTGTTTTGTGTTTTGTGGGTGGGGTATAGTGTGGTGTGTGTGGTGTAACGTGATCTGGCGTGATGTGGTGGTTTCCGGTGCCTTCTCCGCGCCAGAGCTCTGAGCTGACCCGTTGTGTCGGGAGCAGGCATTGCGGTGTCGTTTGATGTATGGTGTTTGTCGTGGTTTGGTGTTATGAGATGTGTGTTGCGGTGTGTTGTGTGCTTTGTGTCGTGTTGCTGAGGCTGGCTGTGACCCTGGACCTTCTGTCGGCAGCTACCTGACGTCGAAGGGCCTGATGAACGGCGCGGCCGAGCCGTCGGCCACAGGCTTGGAACAGCTGGCCGCCGAGCCGGCCAGGTCAGTGCCTGTCCGTCTGACGCGGCGGCGCCGGCTGGACTGGCGGAGAGGAGCTGGCTCGCTCAGCTAAATAGAGCCTCCGGGCAACGTTCAAATATTAACAGCTATAGAGTTTGATATAGATGAAGTACGGCATATGCGAATTATTATTATTAATTGAATTGCTCGGTGTTGGCCTGTCTTTCATAACGCGCATTACCTAGAGCGCTACGGCTCGTCTGTGGGAAATAACCGGGGCTCCGGTGGCCCGTGTGTTACGGCAGCTGTAGCTGAGGAAACTGCTGATCTGATCGACCAAACTGACTTGTTTGTCTCACAGTTCAGAGTGGACGTCGTCTTCCTTCCCCCTTCCTCCGAGACCCGTCGGACGGTGTTCGATTGGTCGACCTCTTATTGCAGCGATGGGCATTGATGTTGCGTTCCGGGCTCCTTCGGTGACCGCTCAGAGGTGTTGCAGCCACCGGCCGGTATCATGTCGTTCCCATTGGCCCGTGTCGGTGACGCGCCTTCCTTCCACCGGCAGCCCCGCGAAGGCGGCGGAGGCGTCGGCCGTCCAGCAGGCGTCCCACAACGGGCCCATCTGAGGCGACCGCCGGCCGGCCGAGCAATACAGGAGCGGCGCCGCTGTCCAACGATGCTGTGATACGCCCCCGCCTGCCGCGTCCGAGCGGCCCGGCCCGGGCGTCGGCGCGATCCTCGGGCCGCCGCCAAACGCGCACGCACAGGCGCCGGCGCCGGGTCGTCCACGGCGCCGGACACGCGCCGCCGTGACCGGCGCCGGCCGCCGCGCGCGCCGCGCCGCCGTCGCCGACCCGCCGCCGCGGGCGGGCCTGGTGCGCGCCCGTCGAGCGGCGACCGGCAGCGGCGCGCCGGCCGGGCGTCGCGTAGTAATAATACTTAACTCTGCCCGGGTAGGACCGACTCAGGTTTGGTCCCGTGTGCCTGCCTTGACCTCCGCCTCCTCGCGCGCTGCCGCCGCCGCGCGGCCGCAGGCTATGCGCCGACTCGCTCGCGGAGAGGCCCCGGCGGCGGCCGGCCGCGGGAGTTTTAGCTTGTTTTTCGCCGACTGTAGCCATCGGGCTCTCTTGTTACGTACATTCCAGGAGGGTGCGGGTACCGCCGGCCGCTTTCCTGACCTGACCTGACCTGAATCGACCCGCGCGCGCCCCGGTGCGCGCCGGGCCGGGCGCTGCCGGGCCAGCCTCGCTCTGCCTGCGTGAGGTCCGCGTTATGTATGCATTTTTCTCGATACAGCGGGGCCAACGTATGACGCTGGCGCCAGTGGGCCCGGCCGCCGACGCGCCTTTCGCCTCCATGACCCTGCCGCCGCTGGAGTCCTGTCTCGCCGTGCATGTCTCTTGCTCTCTCTCTCTGTCTGTCCCTCACACGGAGCCCACCGGCCGGCTTTGGCGCGTGTCTCGGGCGGCCGGCTTCGGCGCGACGGAGCCCGCTGCCGGCGGCTGGAGGGCGCGCGGGGCCCGGCCGCTGCCGCCGACGCCCAGGTAGTGGGCTACCCTCTAGGATGAAGCGGGTGCAAGCTGCTGAAAATGTACCTTGTACAAATGTTAATATATCGTAGCCCAGTGGTGCGGGCGTGTTTGCCGTGACTGAGAACGCGCCGCGCCCTCGTTTTGCCGGGCGGGTCTGAGGGCGCCGGTGGACGGGGCGGCGGACGACGGAAGCCGGGAGTCGGCCACTCGTGCGGGGATGCTGCCAGCTGGCCGGGAAACAGCCATGTCACAGCGAGAGGTGTGGTGTGTGCCTCTGCGCGGCGGTGGGACGCCGGTCTGTGGAACTGGCCTTCCAGAATGGTCATTACGGGGGAGAGCCGACAGTCACGCATGGTCTTCTGGTGAGTGTTTCAGCAACCCGAAGAGTGTTGCGCGGCCCTTGACCGTCGGGGGTGTCTAATACGGCGCCCCCTCGGTTTTTCGTCAAAGCTTCTGAACGGTTAAAGCCAGCCCAACCAAACTCTCAGTACTTCTTCAACAATCATTTCTACATATTTTGGCATCAAAACCATTTCCATGCTAAGTCAGGTCGTAGCGATATCACGTTATGAGTGGACCCTCGCATGCGTGTTTTCTCCTCTTCAGGCAGTGGTGCGAACATGCTTCGTTTTTTTCTTATCATCTGATCTGATCGCTGATAAAATGCATGGATTATTTGGATTTGCATAGGGCACGGTCCCCGAAAGGATATACAACCGTGACACGTTAGCACTAAAGGGCATGCTAGGTCACATACATGATGACAATTGGACTGATCTGCATTGGGGGTGATATAAATGGCTGCCTTGACTTTCCCCATCGTTCAAACAGACAAGTAAATCTTTCTGTGTCTCTTAGCAAGGTTCACCAAATGCTACGTGAGGTCATGTCAGGTCACGTCATAGGTTGATTTCAGAACGAATGAAATACAACATTGTCTGAAAGATCGTACAATAGCAGCAGAGAGCAGTCATTGTTCCTACTCAGAAAAAGAAAAATGGATGTCCTGGCCTGACTTGATCTTGACCCGATAAGGAGCAGACAGAGCAGACTCCATTGTCATGCGGTGTCATTTCATTTGTGTGCTTACGCAGTTCAGAATCCTGGCGAACAGTTATTGTTCTTTGTCAGAAAGAGTCGTGCAGCCCTGTCTGACCTAAACTGTAATGACCTTGACTGGACGAAAAGCAGATAGTGCAAAACTGATCATGAGAGGGTTTCACATCCGTCCTTTTTGTCGCGTGAGCCAAAATGGCTGTGAGCTGGTATCGATCTTTGTCATGTAAAGCAAGAACAATGTTTCACCTGACCTGCGTTGGCTTTGACCAGACATTTTTTTTTACATTTTAGCGTGCTTCTGATGTAGGAGATGGTGACCTTTCGCTTGATACCCAACTGAAGCCTCTAAGACCAGCATTGCCGATGATATGATGTACGAACTGGTATCAGTTCTTCCAAAGTCGTGCGTGACCTGTGACGTCATCAGTGAGGTGACCAGGACTTACATGGTATTTTCTGAGTCGCAAGACTCAGGGCTGTCGATTGGTGGTAGACCGGTTCAGATCCGACGGTAAGACCTTGAGATACCTGGGGTTGCCCATTTTGACACCCTCAGGCGGTCGCGCGTAAAAAACAAACACGCCAGGCGGTGCCGGGTAAATTTCTCGAATTGTAGCTGACTGCCCCGATAGCCCATACGTCACCTGTTACGCTCAACAATGCCCAAGCGAGTGCAGATGGAATGGAGATTCTGTCGTAAGCGTTCGCATTGTAATGATCATTGTTACAGCAGAAAGTGGGCGCTGGACAAGGAAGAAGGAAAACCGGTGCAAGGAAGAAGGAAAAGTAAACAATGCGTAGATTCCTCGAGTTCTGTGCAGCTTTTAGCAGCCTGCAAAGTCGATCCGATCGCAAACAGTCTGAAAGAGAACGAATGACGCCCTCAGACTGCGCTGGCACAAGAAAGCGCGTTTTGCCGCCGTAAACCCGCGCTCTGTATCAATTTTGGACCAGATGACGTTTTGCACGCTTGAAAGCAGCTAACCGGATTTACTGCTGGCCTCCGACAGCTGACAATTTGCGTCCTGGCGATCGATCGGCGCTGTCGTCTCGAGCAACCCAGCCTCTCTTCTCCCATAAGAGCGCTTGTCTTTAAATCCATACCGGGTCTGGACGGTGCGGGTGCCACCTGCGGCGGTTCTGCCGCCGATCGCTCACTGCGCCGCGATTAGGCACGCCGCACCGGCGCGGGGGAACGGCGCCGCGTGCTGAACTCGGCAGCCCGGCCGCAAAGGCGACGGTCGTCGACCGGGCGGCGCGGCGCGGCCGCCGCCGGCCGGCTGGAGCGTCGCCGGCCGTCAACAGGTCCCACCGAGCGGCCTGCCCGGCCGGTCGATAGACTGACAGCGGACGACGACCCCGGACCGAGAGCGCGGCGGAAATGGACGTTTTATTCGCAAAAATACGCACTTGCACCCAAGCGAGCACGACACATGTCGAGCACATCGGCGCAACAAATGGCCGGCCCGGCGCGGCAGCCAACGCACCCCAGCACAGCAGCAGCGTGAGCGTGGATGTCGTTTGTACAGGTGGCGACCGCGCCACGGAAACCGACAGTCGCTAACACAATCACGGACTACCCTGGCATGCAGTGTGTAAGCGAATCTGCGGTCATTCCCGCCGCAAAGTCCTGAACAATCGGCTATCGCGAGAATCGCCGGTAGCGGGACGGCGTTCTCCGCCGGACGGCCATTCCCAATCGAACCTCTGGACGTCGGCACCTCATTATATTGATTATCATCAGGCCGGCCGATAAAGACAATAGACACTCGATCAAAGAGAGAAGAGAAGAAACGGGACGGCGGCGGCCGAGCCGGCCGCGGACACACCAGCGAGCTGCGGCACAGTCAGACGGTGACGACAGACGAGGCCCGGCGCCTCCGAGCAGCGAGCTACACTGCCGAGACGTCCGACGGCCAGACAGACACGACAGAAACGGCCCGACGCCCGACGACGCGCCGCCGCCGGCTGGCGCCAGAGGCCGACACAGAGACAACGGCGGACACGGACGGCCGGGGGTCGCCGCGAGGCGCGCGAGCACGGCAGGCCGGACTCCGGGTACAGCCAGCTGCGTAGAAAAAAGCCGCACGCGCCGCCGTGGGGACGGAACGCCGAAAACGCCGCGCCCGGGACGGAAGGTCGGTTCGCCTCCTGGAACGGCGAGGACGTCGACCAAACTGCTGACCGCCCGGTGTTGAACGGGCAGCATCAAAAGAGATTGGTTTTCAATCCCAGCCGAAGTCCTCCGGCGGCAGGTGCAGAAACGAAACTCCTGCTGCGGCGAGGACAGGGCCTGGCCGTGCCAACACCGAAAACGTGCGCGGTCCTCAGCACGAGGCTGCGTCGTCAGCGGGCGCAGGGTCCGCCCCTCGCTCCTAAACGGACGCACAGAGCGCGCTCAAACAGCATGACTAGAGCTGCAGACCGCGCCCATCTCTGACGGGAGCGCCCAGAACCTCTGGCAGTGGCCCGTGCGGACCTGAAGCATGGCGACTTCCGCAGCGCAACAACTCTTCCTCCTCATCCTCCTCCGCCGCCGCCGCCGCCGCCGCCGCGCACACCCAGCACAGTATCACACCGCCATGTCGCCGGGCGGGCCGCCGGCTGGCGGCGCTCTCCGAGAGTCGGCTCAGGCCAGTCGGTGTCACACCTCAGTGCCGTCCTCGCTCTCCGCCTGAAAGGCGCCGTTCAGCTCCGGCGGCGGCAGCACCGGCGGCGGCACCCTCTTCGGCTTGGGGGGCGGCCGGGCCTGCGGGGCGGCGGCCGGCGTGCCAGTAAACTGCGGCGGCGGCGGCAGCTCGTTCGCCTCCTCGGGCACCTCGCGCAGCGGCTCGATCAGGTCGGTGCTGAGCGAGCGGCCGTGGCGGGGCGGCGCCAGCCCGCGCCCGTTGCGCTGCAACTGCAGGCTCCTGAACACGGCCGGGTCGGGCACGGCTTCCACGGGCAGGTAGAAGGCGGACGGCGGCTCGGCGCCGGTCAGGCTCAGCCGGGAGCTGCCGTCCACTGTGGTGCGCGGCCCCAGCGTGTCGTAGACCGGGTCGGGCAGCGCCGGCGAGCTGCCCCAGCTGGGCGTGCGCGGCCGGCGCGGCAGCGTCACGTAGCTGGGCCGCGGCCGCTCGGCCAGCGACAGGCGGTGGCGCAGCGCCAGCGCGGCGGCCAGCCGCTGCTCGCCGGCGGCCGGCAGGTGCAGCAGGTCCGGGTAGTCGCGGCGGCCGTCCGGCGCGCCGCCGTCGTCCGGCGGGCTGCGCCGGCGCGCCGCCGCCGGCTCCGGCCCGGTCGGGTTGCACATGACGCTGCTGCTCGGCTCGCCGAGGCCGGCCGGCGTCCGCATGCGCTCCATCTCGACGTCTGTCTGCGGCAGCTTCTCGTACTCGCCCATGCGTGGCGGCTTCTGGCTGATGACCATGACGCTGTCGGGTGCGCTGGTCGCCTCCTTGGCGGCCGGCCGGGCGCCGCGCCGGCACCAGCACCAGCAGCAGCAGAAGAGCAGCAGCGCCAGCAGCAGGCTGGTCGAGCCCACGGCCACGCCGACCACCAGCGGCTTGGCCAGCGGACCGGCCGCCGAGCCCGGCGCGGCCGCCGTGGAGGAGCGGAACACCAGCGTCACGTTCTCCTCGACGACGCCGGCCGGGTTCGAGCCGACGCACAGGTACTGGCCGGCGTCGCGCTCCGTCACGCGCGTCACCGTCAGGTTCGTCCAGCGGTTGATGTTGCCCTCGTTGTGGATGATGTACACCTGCTCGGTGGCCGGCACCTGCGAGTTGTTGCGCAGGATGCGGCCGCCGCTCAGCACCCACTTGGTGTCGGCGGCCGGGTCGCCCGAGATCTGGCAGCGCAGCGTCACGTTCTGACCCTCGTTGGCCACCACCGTCTTCTCGGGGATGTGGATCTGCGGCCGGCACGCGAACTCCTCGGACGGCGAGCGTCGCCAGCTCTTCCCGACCAGCCGCTCGGGCTCGACGCACTCGGTGCCTTCCTGGTAGAGGCCGCGGTCCATCAGCCAGTCTCGGAAGAGCCGCAGGTGGCAGTCGCATCGCCACGGGTTGTCCCGCAGCGTCAGCGTCTTCAGCCGCGTCAGCGACTGCAGCACGTCCGACTCCAGCACGGCCAGCTTGTTGCCGTCCAGGTTCAGCTTGGTCGGATTGGTGAGCAGTTTGAATGCGTGCGGCGAGACGGAGGCCAGCTGACAGTTGCTCAGGTCCAGCCACTCCAGACTGTCCAGCGCCGGGAACTGCAGCGCGGCCAGACTCTGCAGCGGGTTTCCCCCCAGCAAGAGGTCGCGCAGCTTCTCGTTGCTGCTGAACGTCTCGACGTTCAGCCGGCTCAGCTGATTGCCGGTCAGGTCGACCTTCCTCAGCAGCGTCAGTCCATCGAAGGCGAGCTTGTCCACCTGGCGCAGGCCCACGTTGCGCAGGTACAGCTCTTGCAGTTGCTCAGTCCGACTGAACGCCCGCTCGCCCAGATGGGGGATGCTGGCGCCGGACAGATCCAGCACCTGGACGTCGCCACTGAGGCCAGGCGGCGGGCCCGCCACGGCCGGTCCCGTGCACTTGGCGTGCCTTTTGCCGCTGGTCCAGCCGCACTTGCAGTGTGCCGGGCAGTCGTCTGGGAAGGCGCCGTGGTTCGGCGCTGCCGTCAGCAGGGCCAGCAGCAGCAGTCGACCCAGCAGGAGGCCGCAGCTCTCCATGGCCGCCGCGTCCGTCGAGCGGGCGCCGGCCGATCACCACCAGAGGTCAGCCACTGCCCTGCCGAACAGACAAAAACGTGAACGAAACGCCGTAACCATCCTGGGACCACGTTGGCCATGCCGTCACTCCGTCTCCCCATCCAAAAGCATCTCACGCCCGTAGGTATCGCCTCGGCAACGATGTCTGCTTGACAGGATCCTGTCCCGTGCACGAGACGTTTTCATCTACTTATCGGGGCACGTTCTGCGTGATACCTCGAACATACTGTGCGGGTACAGCTTCTCGGCCGTCACGTTCTCCGTCACACGGGGCCGGGCCAGCACCGCGGCTGCCTGGACGGCTGGCCGCCGCCGGGACCGCTGAGAACGGCGTTTTCCAACCTGCGCGGCCACCGGCCAGGACTCGGGAGATTCTGGCCGCAGTCCGGCGGCGTTACACAGCCAGCAGGGGCGCCACTGGGGGGGGGGGGCGGAGGCGGCCGACGGCGGGCGCCCGCTCGCTCCGGTTTAATCAGCGCTAATTTAATTGCCGGTGCGCGTGACGGCCGGCCAGGGGAGGCGCTGAGTGATGGCCGGGGCAGGCCCACCTGTTAGTCGTGCCAGGCAGCGTGTCACTGAGCCCGGCGGCCTGTTACGGGACTGCCGCGACGCATCAGTCTCGTTACACTAACAGTGGGCTGTAGAGCTACGAGGTGGTCAGTTGGCACGGCTTCGCTAAGTTTTCCAGAACAGTGCATACTGAGATCAATACCATAATCAAAAACTGGCATAAACTGGACACTACTTGCATGACATTTCTCACAATGACAGCGTAAGTGGCACAAAATGCACAAGGCGCGGTAACAGGCGACTGTATTCGCTGAGTCCGAAAGCTGTCACGAGTTTTCAGCTTTCTGAAAGTAAATTTTTCTTACGCCATTGTCTGGCAAGGTTTCATTACCATGACAAAAAATGTGGCCAACCGGCCAGGCAACGAAAACACAAAAAAAGAAATGGGTCACGTGACAAGCGACTGGTTATTCAACTAACGTGAACCGCATGGGTTTCATCTAATCGTTTACCATATGCCTCGTGCCTACGTAAATGACCTCAGCACGCATGGAGATTCGTCGCCTTGACATTCGCTTTGGAGAACGATAGTCGCGTTCAGCGGCCATCAGTCCAGTCTGCCCCAGCCAGGCAGGGGCGTCGCGCTCAATAGCGGCCGCTCGCTCTCGGCCGGTCCACTGTGCAGCAGCCGATTACGGACTTCAGCCGGGCGGGGCCGGGTCCGAGCCGGGGCCGGCTGACCGGCAACCAGGCGTCAGCTGGCAGATTCGGCAACCGGCGCCGACCAGCTGACGCCGCTGGTATCTTCGGTCCTCCGTCAGCACCCTCACCTCTGCCGGGCACCATGAGACCTGGCGGCACCAGCAGGCCCGGTACCTTCAGTTTACCTCCGGCCTGATCAGCCCTGCCTATCGCCCCAGCCACCCTCAGTTTTCTCCCGGCATTCCCAGTCTGGCGGGCACCCTCAGTCCTCCTCGGTGCCCTCAGTGCTCTTCCGTACCTTCGGTCCCCCTCTGGGACCCTCCGTCCGCTGGCGGTACCCTCTGTCGGTTGGTTGGTTGGTTATTGGGGCTTAGGGGCGCACCGACTGCAGGGTCATTCGGCGCCCAACCCTCTGTCGCAGTCCGGTGGTGATATATGCCCGGCTGGCGACAGTTCGTGATGATGATTCACGGCTTTTGTGATCACACCCCCTACCCGCTGACTGTAGCGATGTCAACATGTAGGAGGTGTTCGGGTGAGACCTTCCCAGACGCAATTACGTTGCGGTAATTTCGGAACAGTTTCCAGCGGCAGAATTTCCTCAGCAACAGTCGGGTGCAGCTAGGTCCGACCCGGCGCTGCGCCTCCCCCTCCTCGCTTGATGTCGCTGCTATCAGCAGCAACAGACAGGAGCAGCCAGGATGGTATCAGTCCCGTCGTCGGCGGTAACTGGGCAAAGTTCAATCGCGGGCAGCGGCGGGCCGGCCCGACAAAGCCACTGAACGGCCTGTTCTGTGTGTCCAGCGGACTGGACCAGTGACTCACAAAAATAATAAATTGGAGAGGATATTTTGAAGGCAATATATACGAATTCACTGCGGCAGGCTGAAGCATGCCGCAGCAGTTCAGACTCCTGATGGAGCAGGCCACGTATGACAGAATGCCGCACTCGACGCTCGAGATTCAGAGATTCACCGCCGAAGAGGCAGTGGGCCAGACTCACACTGCACCCTCCCTCTGCTGCGGAGCCGGTCAGACTCACACCGCACCCTGCCTCAGCCGCGGAGACGACCGTACGGAGCGTCCCGGGCGGGCTCCTCTCCGCTAATGGCGTCTGTCGGCGGCGGCGGCGCGGCGGCGCGTGGCGCATCTCAATCGCGCGGGCCTCAGTCGCGTCACGCCGCCGTGATGGCGCCCGGGCAGTACCGGGCCACGTCTGTTACCGGCTCTGACAGAGTCTGTCCGATACCGAACGGGGCGGAGGTATCTCCCGGCCGGCCCGCCGGCAGCTCAGCCCACTGCCGCCCGGACACTGCCGGCGTCCTAATGACGTCACCAGTGCCGAGGCCGACGTCACGTCAGTGGTGATCGACATCGGCCACTATCATAGCCTGATGGCCGATTACTGCCGACCGCGGCAGTCCGTCCAGACTTTCCAGTAAAAATTACAATAACTCGTAACGTCAGATGCGGAAACAAGGGTTATGTACCGCATGACTGCCTTCCGTTGGTCTGGATGGACACCTTTTTTCACAGTGCAAAGCAAACATCAATTCAACCCGATGCGGAAGCAACAGAGACACCAAGGTAATAAATGACAGCACAGTTTTGCATTCAGATGGTGGTCCCACGTTGACATTAGAGCCCATTCAGAGGCGCAGCCAAGGATGGGGGACCGGGGGGCCCAGCCCCCCGCATTTTGTTGTGAAAACCACTGCACATCGTCTCCCCGGTAGGCGGTTTTCGTATGATTTCAGTTCACACTGAGCTCCGCCCCCCCCCCCCCCCCAAGAAAGTCCTGGCCGCGCCCCAGAGCCCATTATTCGACCAGAGCATTTTGCTGTTCGCAGGCAAGCTTCGCTGTCGTTCCCTGAAGAGGAGCTTGCAGCCATCGGTTCCGGTGTGCCCTCTCAGCAGCGAAATTCTGCACCGCAGTGTACTGGTGCAGACGTGCCCAACATCGCTGGATTACACGGCTCCTTGACATTGGAGCTCTAGCAGTGACGAGATACCACAGGTGCGCTCATATCAGCGCAGCCTCCGAGAAAGATGGGCGTGAGCGTATGATCTTGAAAGGAGTCTTCCTTGCGGTATTGCACATGTCAGATGTCAACCTAGGAATTGCGCGCAAAGGCGAGCGAACAAGCTTTAGAACAGGCACGGTAACCGGATACCATCCGCATCCGCCGCGTGACAGCGAGCCTGGCCCAGGTTGACTGAAACACGATTAGCTCGCTCCAGCTGCTTTGGAATAAAAATCCGATCTGATTCGCTCAACAGACGATTAGGCTGCTTCAAATCAACTGCAAAACACATGGTACATCTATGGAAAAAGAAATGGCCCCGGTCAGTTCAGTCTGCACAGATCGGTTTCGATCGGACTTGAGGTAATCGGACCCGTTTTAGGTGTGGTGTTGGTGGTTAGCCCCGTCCGGAGAGGTCAGAAGGTGGTTGCACACACTGATGACTCTCCTACACGAGCTGTCCGAACTGCTCAGCATGGTGACGGACAGCTTATTTGCTGTTTTGAACGCTATGCAGGCATTTTATTTGGAAATTCATTCGACCTTCCCACCTTCCAAGACAATATCTGCAGCCGAGCGCAGTTTTTTGGCTTCGGTCTATTTCTCAACAGATGCCATTATACACACTCCGTACATAGTGCAAATACATCAGGAATGGATGTTTAACCACAGATTTCCGGGAACAAGATACGTATGAACTTTCAGAAGTTCAGACGTTATCAGGGAGGAATGTGCTCTGAGATGTTCTCGGAGAGACAGTGTATGACAGAGAGAGAGAGAGATGAGGGTGAACTGTGCTCTCAGACAAAGCAGGCCGTAAACACAGACAGCGTGAGGCGCCGGCAATCACGGCTCCCGCTCTCATATATGCCAGCCGACTCCATATTTCAAATTCGCACTCCGATCCCGGCCCGGCCAGATGATTTACGGCGGTGGCTCCGGCTCTAATGACGCCGGCAGAGCTCAGCGCGGCGGGAGGTGAATTAATTCCCCGGGCACCGGAGTGCTCCGTCGCCCGGCCCGGCACACAAAAATCGGCCCCTGTCTGATTCCACCGGGTCCCGGCAGGCTGCGATCCACTGGCCCTGGTCGTCTCTGATCCGCCGGCGCTAGTCATCAGAGGTCCACGAGTCCTGGTCGTATGTGGTCTGCCGGTCCTAACCATCTGCGGTCCACCGGTCTCGGTCATGTGAGGTTCACTGGTCCTGGAGAAGACCGAGACATGGATTCCACAACTTCTTAGACTCGAGTGGAATTTTGTCACCTGCAGCTGACCGTTCCGGGAGGTAGCCTTCCGTTATTAAATTCTGTATTTAAATTCCGTTATTAAATTGATTACGTGGGGATTCTCCCGCGCTGCAGATGCCCGTTCAAATCTCAGACAACGGCCGTGATTTAATTCCGCAGATCCCCAAAAACTACCGGGTTCAATGCTGCCACATCTAACATGCCCAGCGCAGTCAAGAGCCTTTTCCGAGGTCTGACTGCCTTTCGAAGATAGCAGATTTCTGGCCAGGGGCTTCATTGCTCTCACAAGATTCCACGGGCATTCAGTTGTGATCTAAACTGAGTGATGGGCAAGATGTTCTTTCTTGATCTAGCGGCCTTGCTGACTTCATGAGGTCATATGGGATCCGTCCAAATTCAGCTGTTCTCATCAAGGCAAAAAATGAGTGCAGTTACCATTGCCTATCCCAAGGCAGGCTCACTTTCTCGTACATTACGTACCGGTCGGATCATTCAGACTTCCACTGCTCACTGCCATTCAGACCCAATCCGATTTCATCGTAGAATGTCAGTGTAATCTAGTTCATCTGATTAAATACTAAGCACGAGCTCATCTTGGAACTGTCTCATTATCTGTCCCAGTAGAGTTCCGGGGAGGATTCCACTGTTCGCTGTCCCGCCCGGCGACCGAGACCACGTTCCTCATGGAGGCCGCCCGTACCAAGGCGATACCGAACGAATCAACACTTCTGGTAGTTCCGTTAGTGTATGCTCAGCAGTTTCAGAGTCTACACGCGCTTTGAATCTACAATAAACGGCACGCTCCTTCAACAATTTTTAGACGCAGTGATACTGCTTTCAACGAGATATAATGCACTGCGCAATAAAAAATATCTACTCATTGTCAGTTTTATTTTTAGACGCAACGCCAAGTGAATATGATTTTCATGTCTGAGAAACAGTTAAGCTGAATAAAGATCCTTTTCAAGATGACAACGTTGAAGCTTCTGAAGCGGTTTTTGTGCCACTTTCGTAAAAAATAACGCAAAATTAATTTTCCCAATTCTGGCAAACTTGATCTCAAAATGTTGCGGATAACATTGACCACCGCATACACCTATAAAAATGAAAAAAAGCTGACATGAAATCTGCCATATTGAGCCTTAAGGCTGAAAAGTATCTAAAATCACAATTTCGCGATTTAAAAAAACTGTCGCACACATTTGCATAAAATGCCCATAGTATTTGTACAAGTCGACCGAAAGTGCTCACGTATTACCAGTATATTGGCTATTCAAAGTACGTTAAGGCTATATTGGAGACATTTGTGTTTCTTCAACCATTTCGGGACTGTGGTAGCCCATATTTTGAACGTCCCAAGTAAAAAATAATTTACCAACGACCATGCCCCTATAAAGTTTCCACAAACCAGTCGACAAAGATACCCTAACCTATAGATCTTTGACTATACTGGGTTATAGAGCAATAAGGCGGCGCCTATGGATGAAAAATATGCAAGAGTCACATCACTGCAACCACCGATGTCTGTGTAACCAAGGGCCAGAGCCCGTAAAAATTACGGTTTGTGCAAAAGTGTAACCGTTTTAGGGCGACTTACATGGTCTAAAACCATTACATATTATAGGTGCATATCCAGGCATGATTGTGTATCGATTCTTCAGTCCATCTGAGGTCCCTGAAGGACATCTTACTTTTCCTGCAACGCTAGTGTAGCACCAAAATTGCCTCAAATATGTTGTTGTTTATTGGTGTTTTCGGGCGTGCCGACTATTCAGGTCATTTTGCACTCATAATGATTGCCTCAAATATATGCACTCCACCATTTGATACAGTATAATGTACTAACTCTCTTTTGTTTTCATTTCAGGTTCATATAACATTTTGGTCAGTTCATTTTCTCACCTCAAAACATCCCGACTGATCCTATTCCGGTCACCTGTGACGTTACACGGAGGTCAAAATAAATCAAATCTGATCGGCTAGCATGGTTTACTCTGGGTCACCCTAAAAACTACAGTTCCACTCTGATAGCCTCGAAACCAGCACCAAACGATAAGTGCCTTTTTCCGCGTCGTATGAGTGGGCGCAGGGCATGCTTGGATCAAAGTCACGCAAAGGTCATGCCTGGTCAAGTTAAGGTCAGGTCAGGTCAGGTCAGGCCAGGCTACAGAATATAACGGGGCCGTGAACTGTTAGACGCCGATTACAACGTGTTACAGGCTTGTAAACTGACGCTTTTAACATCAGGCCACGCTAGGTCAAATTATTCCTAATTGACCTCAGATGACATTTTCCAATGACCTGACGATCTGCCTGGCTCCGATAGTCATATCTGACCACCATTGCCAATTGTGAGCTCAACTGGCGCCAATACGGCGCCCAAGGCTGTCGCGGGTTAAAAAAATAAGCAATGCTAGCACATCTATTCAATCTCTGCGTAAACGATTCATTTCTTTTTATTTCTAATATCAGAAACGAATTCCTTACTGAATTGTGGTCCCCATACGTCATTTTTTCAATAAGAAACCAAACAAGACATTTGGTCTGGAATTTACCGTAAAACTGATCTAGAAGCTTGAACATTGTCAAATACTGGGTTGCATGACAGAACTTCGTATCGCATTTCTTCGTACGCAAAACTTTGCACGCAAATCTTCGTATCGCATATCTTCGTATCGCATTTCTTCGTGTGCAAATCTTAGTTTAGCAAAACTTCGTAAGCGCAAAACTTCGTAAACGCAATTCTTCGTATCGCAAAACTTCGTAGACATATTTCTTCGTATTGCATTTCTTCGTATACGGAAATTTTCGCATCACATTTTATTGCACTTACGCACTTCGCGCCGGCTGCATTTCTGCTTTTGCAGCCAACGACGTATGCATGTCTTCCTTTCTTTAAGCAAGGTGAATTATATTCACTGGCTTGGTCATGGGTATATTACGAATAAGAGAGCGCATTTCGATCGGTGGGCACAGGTAAGCCACAGGGGCGCAGGAATGTCCCAGAATGTTAAGGGATGAGCAAAATCCTTTTTAGGCTTTTCTTTCCAAGCATCACCACACTGTCATGCGTTGACAGATTGAAGATGTATAAAACGAAACAAATCCTTAATTTGTATGCCTGCACGGAGCTCCCGTTTCCGATAACAAGAGTCCGTTTTACAGGTCAGCAGGGCACCTTTTTGTGTACGTGCGTAAATTGGATTCTGTGACAATGATGCACCAGACCATGGGTGTAGCAATAAGTAAGAGTGAGGGGGCGTGCCCCCCACTTATTGGGAGATTTAACATAAATCTTATGGGGAAAACGTCTTTGCCCCCTCCTGCGATACGAATATCTCCGTATACGAATTTCTGCGCATGCGAAGGTAAGTTTTTTTCTAGTCGTTTTGCAGAAAGATTAGGATGAGCTCATTTTCTGTCCTTTTTAGAAATTTTGCCCGAACAGTCTGTATGAACGGCTTTTGACTTAGAGCACCTATATGCAAAGCAGAGCTTGTTGCCTGTGCCCTGAGTCCAACAGACAGTAATACAACTCCAGTTCAACGGATAATTTTGCGTCCAACTTTTTAGCCAGAGAGGACCGTGGATGGATCTTTTTCGTGTCGGACAATCTTGCGACACGGCCTCCCAGTACCGGGTTAGCCTTTTCTGGTCAGTTGCCAATTGACTACACTTTAAACGGTCGGACCAAACAGTTCGAGTCCCGGTTCCTTGTTTCCGGGACTCGAACCCGGCGCCATCGGGTGTCGTTTCCCCTCGGCCAAGAGGACGCCGAATAAATTCTTGTCATCTATGGTATCTTATCATGAGAAACGCAACAATCATTCCGACTAATATGCAAGGACATGGCAATATTGTTCAAAGAACTTTTCGGCTCCTGAGTCCTTTAGTGACCTTGAGGTGTCCCTGCGTCGTCAGAACAGTCATCTCATGTTTGAAGCCGAGATGCGAAAAAATTAATATGAAGCCTTTCGTATGATCATTAACACGACCGCACTTTTTGAGCACCCCTCGCCTCGCAAAAAATACGAGATGCGAAGTTTTGCGTATGCCAAGAAATGCGATACGAAGATTTAAGTATATGAAGAAATGCGATACAAAGAAATGCGTATACGAAGAAATACGTATACGAAGTTTTGTGTCTACGAAGTTTTGCGCGTACAAATGTTTGCATGCGAAAGTTTGCAGACGAGGATTTGCGGTACCAAGATCTGCGTACGAAGATTTGCGTACGAAGAAATGCGATACGAAGGAATGCGATACGAAGTTCTGTCCGGGCACGCGAGTACTGATAAACAATAAATAAATAAATAATAAATAAATCTGGTGGGCTAAATCAGTGCTGGTGGGCTAAATCCTAGAAATAGCAACATGTCTTGGCGGCTTTCAATAGCATTGTCACAGCACCACAGTGAACCAAATTTCATCCAAATCAGTTCACGTTAATCGGGCTGACTCATTTTCTGGGTGTTCGTCAGTACTTCCAAAATCTAGTTTCACTGCGAACTGTTATCTCATGATCTGGATGAGTTACTCTTCTGGGACCCAGCTCAGTGTCGAGGTAGCTGTGGGACCAGCTCAGTGGTGACTGTGGGACCAGCTCAGTGGCGGTTGCGGGTCCCAGCTCATTTCATTTATTTCGTCATTTTCATCATGCACTTCATCTTATTCATCACATCACTCATTCATTCAATACGTTCATTTCATCCGCGCGATTTCATTAGTGGTATCGGACACCCAGATAACTCAATTTTTCATATAGATCTCCTTCTTCGCCTCCAACAATACGTGAGCGCATATCTCGGGCCGGAGCAGAGCATGCTCAAAGGTCCCGAATCCCGAAACAGTAGAAGAGATGGATATCTGGAAAACGACGGGAAGAACCACTACCCATCGTTCTCATTCGCTCCGTTTAACGTCTCCGGTATGTCTGTCGCCACCTACGTTCCAAGACATCCGTGGAAATGACTGTCTCAGATTTGCCAGTGGCTTCCCATTTTCTCGGTTTCATTCGCCTAATATGAAATACAGCCAAGGCGGCACACCGTTCTGTCAAGTATTCATGATCGTAATGACTGTACTATTTGCGGAAATCTATCGCCGCGTTTCACTGCGAAGGTCAATGTCGCAAATACTCGCACTGTTTTGGCGGGAAGGCGAGATCTCGCCATTAGTCGGCCTCGAATCTGGAACATTGCTACCGAAAACCAGTTTGTCTGGAGAGTCAGAGCCGAGTCAGACGTGCATCCCGTGACGCAGGGCACACAGAGCTTATTAGGCATCACAGGGACCTTGGCTGACGGCCCGACCGGTCCCCTGCGACACAAGGAACGCGTCTGACATATCAAAGCGAGACATCCGAAAAACAGGGCTACCGAGTGAAAAATATTTATCCCAACTGCATGTTCTGCAGTGGTAGCATGCAGATAGCCAGCCCATCGAACGGACATAGGGCTGAACAACCACGCCCGTCAGACAGTTCGCGATGTGGAAAACCCCACGTTTTTTTCCATGTTTAGCCTTTTTCCACTGAGCCCTGGACTGCTGTGCGCGCTCGAGTTCTCCTCGTCTAAGGACTGGACAGACACGCCGAAAAAACGTCCAATAATCGGACAGCGGTCAGCGTTGAACGGGCCTGGGTCGTAAGGAATCGCAGCTCTCAGGTGACCCTGCCGCCTGCCATTTCAGCCGGCGCTGTTCGGCGCTCAATGGCCGCTCTCCGGAAACGCAGCGGCGCACTTGATCCGGCCGATGAGGCGATCCAGAGCTGTCTCGGAGACGGAGAGAGCTGGCCCGGATCTCCGCAGCCAGGTCTCCAGAGGGCGGCAGAAATGTGACTTCTCGGAACAGTGCATCTCGGACAGCGCTCCGCGCAGCTGGCTCTGGTGCCCCTGCTGACTCCACGATGGGCCAAGGGAGTCCAAGTAACGGCGCATATTGCATATACAGAAATTTCGCCCTCAAGCACAACAAAGAAGCACTCTAATTTTAAAATTGTGCAGTATACCGGAGCTATGCACGGCCATTTCGTAATTATGTTTCATTGCTCGGGCCGAACAATAAAAATCAAAGAAGCCATCGATGGAAGAGTTCATTCACTTGCCAAAACTGCATCACATAATGGGAGGCGAAAACTGGGTCTTGAACGAGGATTTCAAGAATCGAATACTGCTCTTCCTGAATTCGGTGGGGAGTTCCTTACAGGTTCTGGCTGGGCGGTATCGAGATTCGCACACTTCCTGCCTCGGTCCTGGTTTTCGGCAGCGCTAGTTGGCGGTCCTGTGCCCCACTGCGCTGTAGGACGTGTTCCAAAGCGGTGAAGTAGTCACATGTAACGTCATCACCACGTCTAGAGCACGGCTCTGCGGCCATTCGGCGGCGGCGCGATGGACGGAGCGTTCTGGGGGCCCGGGCCGTCCGCCCCCGGCGATGAGGGCGGCCGGGCAGTGCGGCGGTCGGCCCGGGTCGTTGACTAATGCCGCGGGGCACGCCGGGAGGCCGCCGCCAGCCATTAGTGTTTTGTCACGGGCGCCGGACGGCACGCACTCGGCCAGGTGTCATTAGTCGGCTGTCGTCGGAAATGGACGTCGGACAGCGAAGCGGACGAGGTGGGACGAGGCGTGGCGTACACACGTCGTCGGGCACGCGCTGAAAGCCCGCGCCGCGGACAAACAGCGAAAAACGGGCCCGCGACAATCGCAAAAAAGCCGGATATGTTGCTGCGGAAAAAAAAACGCTGCGAAATGAAAACGAAATATAACATTAATTGGAACACTTCCCGTTGACTTGCACGTTTTTTAGTCCAAAGCAAATATTTCACGTTGTCTTCCTTTATACAAATTTATCTCCAATATATGATGAAGATTCTGAACGATCGTCACATCTAAGCACATATTTGCATTATATTGTATTGACGGTTATGGGGTTATCCATTGAGTACAATGGCTATCACCTTAGTTAGACGGTCAAGAGGTAAGAAACATACGAACAAAGCTTTGCTGACTCTTCTTTTTGATATCCGGAGGAAGCCGGTTGTAGAGAGACGGTGCTCTCAAACCAAAGCGGCTCTTACCGGCTTCAGTTCTGGAGCTGGGCAGCAGCAGTTCGCAGCAGCCCGTCTTGCCTTGGCTTCGCTCACGCGTTACACCGTTCAGTTGCAAGACGGCAGCCAGTAATGAAGGCTCTCCGTGCCTGAGCACTTTGTGCGTTAAGTTCAACGTGCGCAAGTCCGCCAATTGTTGGGACTGTAGCCAGCCCAGCCTGTCCCGCAGGTCAGAGCGGTGGTCGACTTTGCGTCGGCCGAATATAACCCTAGCTCCAAAACTTAGGATTCTCCGAATTTTCCTCATATTCTTTTCTGTTCCATTTCCATAAACTGACAGGCAGTATCCGACATGCGATACAACAAGAGCGATGACAAGAGTAATGAGAACACATTCAGGTTAATTTTTACGCTTCTAAGCTATTTGACATGTTTTGCTAGGGCAATACACATTCATGCCAAGAGTGACAAAAGCTCGGCTGTCTCTAAAATTTGGGGTGTCTTACGGCTTTGGTTACTTAGCATGCGTTCATTTATCTAACAATCAAAGCCGAAAAGCAGCATGTCGTGGAAATCCGTTCTTTGACGAACGTAACTGGAAGTGTGAAGTTTTGGCTGTTAAAAATCAAATTTTCAGGGGCACCTTAACCCTCATAAGTGTGCAACAAGCGGCGAAAAAGCAATCCAGTTTAAGTGAAAGGCAAGTTTTTATGTCCCTTACGCTCAGTCCTAACTACCTTTCGTAGCCAGCTTTCAGCTAATTATATTTCTGTTGGTATTTCTGACGGTTACATGTTTTTCTCGTAGAAACGACATCGTATATAATTCAGTTATGGCTATACCATACCATAGCCATTAGCCGTCACTTGAAATCACCTTAACTGAGCAAAAGACAGACAAAATAGAAAAAATGATATTTGTGGTGTCAGAGGGACAGCAGTCGATTTTTTTTTGCAATTTTTCCACTGCCAACTGTTCCTGCTGGCATAATATACTGTGATGTCAATGGCTCTATAGAGTCATTCATGCGTTGTAAATTACGTTACAACAATATGCCCGTCACGCTAAGGCTAATTAAGCAAGAAATTGCACCACATCAAGTGGAGCTGATTATCATTGCGCTGGTGGTAATCAACTTCAAACACGCGTGTAGATCAACATGGACACATAGAGTTCCGACCCATATCTATTTTGGATAACTTCAGAGAGAGGGAGAGACAGACAGACAGACAGACAGACAGGGAGGGAACGCCATTTTAGTATGATGACACTGTCAGTGAGACGGATGCAGCTCTATGTCATGTTCGTCCGGAACATTCATGCAAACAGAATTGCTTTTCTCGTCGCGTCTTTTCATCTGGCCGCGCCTGCACAGAAACCTGCTGTAAGTTCAAAGCGGTCGCGGGCACACCGTGAAGACAGGCTTTTTCGTATGCTGACAGCAAAAGCTATTTTAAGCGTTTTGTGGTTCATTTCTAAGTTTTAAATTTCATAATTTATGAAGGTTGCAAATTACTTTTACCTGGCATATCTTCACGTTCATGTGCATTTAGTTTTTCAATTCTCATGATCAGTGCAATTTTTGTGCATGATATGCCGTTCATTGTTATTTGCGTTCTACATGAGGATTGCATCTGTGGCAGGATGCAGTCTGATGGTGATACGCCTAATAAACGTAACAAATAAAGGAAACAAAACGGATGGAACGTTCCTCGACACGTGCCATACATCGTCCGCTCTGGTGCTCCCGCCGCTGGCCCCGGGAGCGCGATCTCAGGTGACACAGACACACGGCCGGGAGCGTCCACCTCAGTATCGGTCCGTCCAACACTCTGGCCGCTCAGGCCCACAGGGGGACTCGGTTCAGTGCCAACTAGAGCGGGGGCGCCTCGACGGCGGACCGTCTCCGCCGTCTGCTGAGGCGGTCCGGACAGACGGGCGGACGGTCCGTCTGTCCTTCAGTCGGTCGTCCGGCCTGGTCTCGGTCGGTCCGTCTGTCCGTCCGTCGGCCGCCCTTCCGGCGACAGAGCGTATCCGCGGCCCGGCTGATTCATCACCGTGATGTCGCCGCGCGTGCCAGCAGCTCATGTAATGACCGATAGCGGCTGGGGAGGAGCCGGGTGGACCCCGCCCTCGGGACGTCACCGGGGACACGTCCACAGTCACGCCGCCCGATCGGACCCCGCCCGGACATCGGCTCTAAAACGGCCAGTATTTCGAGTCTGTATCTGCGGACAATATCAAAAGATTGCCTTCAGGTCAGACCATATCCCGACAACAGCAGCAGATCAGACATCGTCCTGAAAACAACCGCCGACCACACCCCTCATCCTGTGACGGAATCCAGATAGGACCATTCCAGGAGCCAGGCCCCAGAATGGACCACAAGTTCAGATGGATCCACAAGTTCAAATGGATTGGGCAGACCACTTCGTGATCTGCCCAAAATCAGACCTCACCAAAAGCCTTATTTCTGACGCCGCCCGCCAAACCGATCATAAGATGACGGGCTGACAGGACCACGGGACGAAATCATACTCTCATTCCTTGGCCGCTCTCTTTCCGCCATCAGTCCATCTCAGTCCCGTCAATCCTCAGCGCCTGCCGCGAGCCCCGTCTGTCCCACCTCCGGCCATCGCCTGCAGCCCGTCTCGTCCGCCGCCGCCGCGCGCCGTCTGGGCAGGTACCCAGCTGCACCAAGAGACGCCCCTCCGGACCCACCTGGTCTGCCCTGCGGGCGCGGCGCGCTCGTCGAAGACAAAGATCGTGCCGTCGCCGCGCTCCGGACGCGTAAACAGACGGCGGCCTTTCGGCAGCCTCCGCAGTTCCATCGGCGGGCGTAAACAGCTGTCGGAGGCCGTCAGCTGGACTGTGTTCGGCCGGCGAGACCAGGCGGGGTGGGCGGACGCAGCGGCGCAGGCCCGGCCTCTGTCGGAGGCCGGCGAGCTGCGGGCTGAGACCGTGGGAACTGATCAGGGGCGGCGGCCGTCTCGTTTGCCTGCGGAACGGTAGCTGGCCTTTGCTCGACTGACCGTGCTGGAAATTATGTCTTCCAGGATGAGTTCGGGGTCTGCGACAATGGAGTTCACGCGTGAGATAAATCTCCTGTGTGAGGTGGAGCACCTGACTTGCGACGCATCAATCGCCTGTCTGCCCAAAGCTAGGTGAAACTTTGCCAGCCTTGCCGTACCAGCCAAAACCTATCAGCTGCCCTTCACCGTACTTCCTTCATCAAATCAAGACCCATAACATAAAGAAAAATGATGCGCCAGTCGCTCTTTGATCTGCACCGACAAACGAACAACAGCTGCAGCAAACACAGGCGTAGGCTATCTGAGCCAATGAAATGTTGCATGCGAATATGGAAATTCGAGCCGGGAAGCAGCAGTCGGAAACAGGAGATTCCGTTCGTCAGCAGACTGGTATGGGAGGTCGGACTGCGTCACAGTCAGCTGGCTGCTGTTCCGTCTGCCGGCCGGTGTCGCCGCGATTGAAGCCACTACACCACACGGCTCTACATGGCTGCAGCCATTACCCGGCTACGATTTTAGGGCAAAAGTTCGCATCGCAAAAGTTCGTCGGACAAAAGTTCATGGGACGGAAGTTCGCCGTGCAGAAGTTCATCGTGTAAAAGTTCGTTCAGGGCAAAAGTTCGTCTCGGGTAAAGTTCGCCGTGAAAAAAGTTCGCCCTGATTAGGTTCGTCTCGACAAAAGTTCGTGCAGGGTAAAAGTTTGTCGGGGACAAAAGTTAGCCAAGGACAAAAGTTCGTCTTGCACAAGGTCGTGTAGGGCAAAAGTTCGTCTACGACAAACGTAAGGTTAGTCTAGGACAAAAGTTTGTCTAGGGCAAAAGCTTGCCCAGAACAAAAGTCTGTCAAGCAAAAGTTCGTCTAGAACAAAAGTTGGTCTAGGACAAAAGCTCTTCTAAGACAAGTTCATCTCGCAGAGGCTCGTTCACGGCAAAACTTTGTCCTTGAAAAGTTCTTGTAGGATGAAGGCTTGACACAGTAAAATATGCAAAGGCCCTGGGAAGGATTCCGTCTTGAAATTTACCAAAGGGGAAAACAACAAAGTGCCGTGGTCGTATATGTTCGTGGACGCCACGGACGTGCCATTTACGACGCACGTTTGCCGAAAACCAACAGACAGTGGTCACGCGCTGGACGGCTGGACGCAAGGAATGAATTCCCGGAGCGCTAAAGAAGAAGCGTGGTTCATACCTACATCTTCCGCGCCCTCAAACGCTGTTCATTTTAGTAGCTCGTGCACCTGCAGCACAAGATCACGCACAAGATCTGGAGACGATGAAGCAGAAAATAATAAACAAGCATTGCAGCACCAGTACGTACTATCCAGCAAAGAACCGACGCTGAATGGACAAATGCATCAGAATTCAAGACGAAAATAATAAACAAGCATTGCAGCACCAGTACGTACTATCCAGCAAAAAACCGACGCTGAATGGACAAATGCATCAAAATTCAAGACGAAAGAGGAGAGAAGCGAGAACAAACCCATCAAACTCAACCACCAGGTGCAGATATCGACATCGTACAAGACAGAGGAAATGGCCTTACGAGGCACTGTGCAGATAAACTGGACACTGACGAATGTTCAAAGAAAATCCATCTATCTATTCCATGACAGTCCGTCACTGTCGGACCAAGCCATGAAGAACAATCTGTCCGCCAGCTCAGAAGGGCTGAAGGCGTTTAACGTAGCCTACAGGTAAAAATTTCCGTCTGGTGACTGCGCGCGGCGTTAAAACTGTGTTAATGTCGGACACGCGACGGTCATCCTGAGCCGGTGGATAACGACACATCTTCAGGGTGGTGCACCGGCACAGCATCACCGAACAACACGAGGCGCACGACTCAGCCGCGAGCAAATAAATAAAAAAAAGCACAAAAAAACACCAGCAGCATCGCATTTATTGCAATGCTGCGAGGACTGTAAAATGCTCTAGGACTTGGAGGCGGTTTTCATCCGGAACATGGATCTCACCATTAACCACTACAAACATATGAGGGGGACCCCGACCCTGTATGACGGGACGCCTCTGGGACGTCATCTTTGGTCCAATGTGTGATTGTGACAGACGCAAGTGTTGCTGTGCTTGAATATTTGTCTGCTTTATTTTATTGCCGGTAGATCGCCAAATTGGCCAGAGCCTTTTTCGAATGGACAACTTTTTCCTCCTCAGTATCAGCGACGCAGTGCTTGTGATGTGCACTGTTTTGCGTCAGACGTCGTATCTGTTTGGCTTCGGTGCCTCTTATGCACGTTTTTTTATCACTCATTTGTTGCCTGACGATGTGGTTTGTATGGCTGTAGCGTCGCAAAATATGGATACTTTTCAACGTTTTGGAGGGATACTTTACGGATATGAACCGAACGATCGAAAACACATACGAATCCACCTGGAAACCTTCACAAGAAAGAAAGTTTAAAAAAGGACTCTAACAGCATCCATCTGCAAAACCAAGTCCGAGTGGAGAATTAAAAAAAGAACGAAGAAAGTTTAAAAAAGGACTCACGCCGCGTCCATCATTCGCAAAAACCAAGTCCGAGTCCATCAAATTGTAGATTGACGGCCCGCTGTTGGCGTGAGCCGGGAAACTGAGTATCTTTGCGGACTCACAGATGGGGCTCTTCCGAAATGACTGGAGGGGAAGGTAGGGTTTTGAAACCAATTGTTTCCAGTTGATGCCCATAATCTACCGCAACACGCCGTCCGTCATGTCCGTTATCTGAGAGTGATGAGGTGAAAACTTGACGCATCAGTCTCAGTCATTAAATCGAAGTCGCAAGTAATGAAAAACCTCTAGTCTTCTGACGGACGTTAAGGCGGATGACGTACACGGTGCAAATCGGCTTTCAGTAGCAAAGTTTCTAAGACAAAAACGCGAAGTTTTGCCTACCAGGGGAGGAGTCCTGAGCCCCACTCTCTCCTTCCTTCCCAACACTACCATTACCGTGGTCGCCCTTGATTGCGCTCGCCTGTGATTGGGCATATGAATATGGTGCACAGTGACTAGAGTTGGATAAGCATAAGCTGGAATGGGATTAGTTCCGGATCCGTCCACGAGAAATCAGTGCCTCATTCGCCAGCGTGATACCACTAGGTATCGTCTGACGGCTGGCAACTTCTCCTGATCACACATATAACATGTGTCCACTAATTATCCAGGCAAAGCTCGATGATTATCTCGAAAACCGTAAGTCCCTTGGAAGACAAATTTTGCCCTGAAGAGGTTCACGACATAATAATGATTTGACATTTTTTATCTGCACGATGTTGCCAAGCGAAGAGGATGTTAGAAAAGTGGGGCGTAGATTTGCGGAGCTGAAGCCAAGTGTGCCGAAATGCGATGTTGTTAGGCATTGTAAAGCTGAGGGGATAACAAGATCCACCATATATGATATCTTACGGAAGCTCGAGAGAGGCGGCACTACTGGGCATCGCGGCAAGGGCAAAGCCGGAAGACCGTGCCGCAAAGCGGACGCCAGGAAGAAGAATGCATTGCTGAGGGCGGCGACCAATGAATATGGGGTGTCACTCCGCCTCTTGGCCCGCCATTTTGGAGTGAGCGAGAGTTACGAGGGAAACATTCTGAAGGAGCAAGGGACTGAGTATAAAAGGCGGAGGAAGGTACAAAATACAAGTAAAAACAAAACAATCAAACAAAAAACATGTGTCCGTACGAAGCACGAACAGCACTACGAAAATGCGGAAACATGGAGATGGTAATGGGTGACAAATGCTATTTCACCTTTCCGGCCACAGTATGTCAGGAAACAGAGGTTTCTATGTCTGGTCCAGGTGGTTACATCCCCGAAGACGTGAGATATATGTCAAATGATAACTTTCCAAAGAAAATGATGGTTTGGATCGCCACCTCCCTAAGAGGGGACTCCAAACCTTTCATCCTTCCCAGTCGGGCCAACGTGGGAGGCGACATCTATCGACAGCACTGTCTGCGGGATGGGTTGCTGCCATTTCTGCCCGGATGGTGACTATATTTCTGTCCAGAGTTGGCTGCGGTGCATTATGTCCGTAAGACGACCTCGTTTTTGGAGGATGTCGGCGTGCTAGTCATTAGACAAGAGGACAACCCTTCGAATGTACCTCAGCTGCGCCCAGTGGAGGATTTCTGGGAAATCCTTAAAGCAAGAGATGTACAGAAGAGGATGGGTGGCATCCTCTGAGGTGGCACTCAAGAGCCGAATCGGAACATCAGTGGCGTGTCTGGACACGGAAGTGCCGCGCACGCGTGAGGGCGTGCAAATGATCAAGGGCGTGGTTGCGCGCTTGAGGGCCGCAAGCCGCTTTGGTGTAATCAACCTGCTTTAATCGGTGTCGGATGATGATGTTTTCATGTTGCCCCGCCTAGATTTGATCCAATATGTTTGAGTACAGCTGAGTTATAAGGCACTGAATTTTGTCCGGATTATAAGTGGACACATGTTATTGCCTCTAAGGGCTTTCGTGTGACAATCAGATGACACGGACAGGTTTTTCTCGGACCAGCTTTTACCTTAGACAAAGACGAACCTTTGTCCTTGACGAATTTCTGCGAGACGAACTTTTGTTCCGGAAGAACGTCTGTCCTTGACGAACTTTTGTCCTGTACGGGCCTTTGTTGAACGAGCTCTTGTCCTCGACGAACTTTCGTCCTATACGAATTTAAGCGAGAAGAACTTTTGTGCCAGACTTTTCTTTTTTTTCTTTTTTCTATTTTTTCTATTATTTTCTATTTGACAAAATCTGTCAAGCCAAATTTTCGCGAGACTACCTTCCACCCCAGACGAACTTTTGTCCGACGAACTTTTGCCCCTTCGAACTTATACCCGACGAACTATAACCCTACGAACTTGACGAACTTCTGACAAACTTCTGCCCGAAAAAACCCCAGCGACACTTGGCTGCAGTCATCACAAACCTACCATACGGCTCCAGTCCCTAAATAGCTAAATACGAATGAGGCCATGTCAAGGCAGCCACTGCACCAGAGGGTTTTGTACTGCCGGGTACTGAGCTGTCTCTGAAGCCGTCCACTTTTAATTTAATGACGCCGACTACGGAACCTTCGCAGCAAAACTGCCATGCGCACTGGGCGTTCCGATCCACACTGCCATCATATCGTCCCCCTTCTTCGTAGTACGCGCTAACTTCGCGCCCAATTGATTCCGCTCTGGAATGTGCGCGACCGGCCAACTTCTGACGTGCTCGGCACGGTTCAAAATGAAGGAGCCTTTTCCGCTACCCGGAGTCGGCCCCGGCCGCCGGTCTGCCGGCGCTGTGCTGTGCCGATTACCTGGCTCAGTGGAAGTCAAGTCTACGTCATTATCGGTCGATCAGCAGCCGCTGTGTCGGCCGGCTCTGTGCCGGTAGTCCGGCGCCGTGCTGCGCTGGTTACCAGGTCAGTGTCGGCCTGATCTGTGCCATTACCGGCCGATCAGCAGCCGCTGTGTCGGCCGGCTCTGTGCCGGTGATCCGGCGCCATGACGGCTGGGCGTCGGCGTCGTCGTCGTCGTCGTCGTCGTTTTAGCCGGCTGGCTGGCCGGGCGATGGATGGACGCGGCCGGGCGGCCGGTCCGCCGGCCGCTGTGACGGACGGTCCCGCACCAGGCCGCACCAGGCCGCACTGGCGGCCCGCGCCGGAGGCCGCAAAAGGTCAGCCGGCTAAACAGCCTCGAACACGCCAGCAACGGCCAGCACGCCGCGCATTCCTGGCCCAAGCAAACCGAGCAGGCAGTTGGCGCTCACTTCGGGGGACAACGTAGGAGCGGGATGGATCGTGCTGGTCAGGCGGACATCGTTACGGAAACCTCATCATGCTGGTCGATGCCTTCTAATGATAACCTCGTCTGATAGCTGTCGAGCTACTTGGTCTGCTAAAAGTTGAGGTACACGTCGACTTAGTCGCATGTCAGACGAAAGACTCCAGGACCTGGAGCAACAGCACAGTCGTGCTAGGGATGACCATAACCTTCTGAGAGACCTTACGGATACGTTGGCAGTATTTTCTAGTTCATCCCTTGTTTCCGCAATACCCTAATTCGAAATAGGTAACCCAAACCTAAAAATCGAAAGAGGTAAAAGCGCGTTTTTCATGCTTCTAGCGAGTGAGATTTCATACATGGCTGTCGCCGGAAAAGTCCAGATCAAGGTGTTTGTCTATGTGAGGATGTTTGCGTGAGTTCGAATTTCGGAAACTCTAGGGCCCAAGGAAGGAGACTGAAATTTGGTGGGTACATAGACCAGCACTACGGCTATCCAACGATACCCCAATTGATGGACAGGGTGCAACGGGTCATGTGCAGCGTGCGCGCGTCCCCTTTTACACTCCTGTGTTATTTGTAGGCCAATTGCTGAGACGCAAACGGCGAGGTTTGAGGTACATGGCTTGGAAAGGTGGACAGACAGTTGGACAATCAATTTCGGTCGATTCAGGCCGAAACGGGGCACAACTTGCACGTGAAGCAAGAGGTGTCCAAAATGAACACCACTCGGTCATTGTCGCAAAATTATTAACTCTGGGAAGCCGAACATCGGCGGACAGGAGTACGTGATGGGTGGCAGTCGACATATGTGGCTGTTTTGCATGCCAATAGCCTCAGCCAGGTGTGCGCGGGAAACACGTGCTGAGTCGTGCCCCTTTGCCATTCAGGACCTTGGTTTAGAAATCGTTGTTGCTGGAGGCGCCGAATTTCGTGGTGGGCTGCGAAGTCGAACGCTATCCATGACGAGCCAGATTTAGGGCATTAATGGCAGGATGCGGTCAACGTGAGGGTGTATCTTGTTGGATTTGGGACACTTTTTTACGGGAAGGTATACGGCTCATTTCCATCGGTATAAGGACGGCAGGAGTCGTTTCATAGGGGTATTTCTGGTACCAAGCGCGTGCAGAAGTCTGCGCACGATACAAAGCTTCGATTTTGACACCGAACCAACCGTGTAACGCGTTGGTCTGCCTCTAATCTGTTTCCTTCACGACTCTGTTTCCTTTTCTGTCTCCGTTTTTCCATTGTCTCAGGTCAGAACGCTACAGGCGCTCTTTTCAATCGTTGGCGGCACAAAGTGAAACAGCAGACGGCACCAGTGGCAGAACTCCAAAGGATTTATTCGGACGAAATATCGAAAGAGTTTTCTTTTCTTTTATTCTTTTTCGTCTGTTGCAAACCACTTCAGCCCAAGGAATACGAGCGCGGATAGTGAAAAGTTCTAGCAAAAGCACTAAATGAAAAGTTGAAATGAGATGAACCGTTTAAGGGTCTCTTCAACTCCTTCATAGTTCATCACAGCACCCCATGGGTCTTGACGAAGCATGTGTCAACCGTCTATTTTTAGTCAGATCATCGTATCAATTTTAACAGGTTCTGAGAGATTCTGCAGGAAATTGCCTGCTAAGACGTCCGAGGCCTGTGATCCCAAGACATTCTTTCGACGCGGCGTAGTTCCGAGAAAGGGTCCATCCACAGCGACGAGAATAATGGAGGCCGAGGACGATCTGCCATGGCGTAACGCGACTTCATTACAGCGCGACCGACCTCCTGGGAGTCGGTCTGCCCGGCGAATGACGCGCGCACACGTGTGATCGACTGAAGCAACGTCAGACAGCAGCCGGTAAGCCCCGTGCTTACCGGGTTTCACGTGCCACGAGAAACGACGGTCGATGCGTGTCGGCAGCTACGAACCATAGTTTTGGGGTCGGTCTTAGTAACGCTTCCCGAAAAGTGTCCCGTGGCTCCACGCCGGGCTGCTTCGTTCTGTTCTGACCATCACGACCTCCGACGGCATTTGCAGAGTTGCAATCATTCTCCAGCGCTGGCCTCAAATTGGGCTTCAGATTATGCATTCATGAAAGTCGTGCGGTCATCCATCACCAGGTCCTTGTTTCTTGTCATGAACGCTGAATAGTCCCAGGGACTCACTGTGGAGAGGAGTCAAAACACGACGAGTTCCGTTTCCAGAAAATAAGGGATATCAAGTGGACGACGACATGAAAGTCGGGATGGCGAAAAATACTGTTACGCTCTCTGGTGCGCCAAGAGCCCGGGCCTCGTCAATGTAAAAGCGTCGCTCCGCTATAACCAGTTCGGACGAACGACCAGGCAATTCGGCGGAGCTCGCCGTTCAATGAGGCCGCAGCCAATGGAGAAGCCCACTGAGACATGCTCACAGCTCGGGCCGGTCACATATCGGGGCCGGGTCGATGATAAGCGGTCCAGACGTGACCCCATCAGACACTCGGCGCTGACCGACAGTTCAAATGATTGCCGCCAGGCCATAGCAGATGCTGCGCTGCGTGGTCGAAGTCGGCAAGGACGAACTCGGTGCAGACCCGCTGACAGTTCCAGCCACCGTCCGCGTTCCCACATGAAGCCAGCACTTCAGCCAGGTCCGCGCATTTTGCTACTGGATTCGAGTGCTGAAACGTTCGTTTCAGATGGTATCCGAAAGTTAAGAGGTCTGAGAATGCCGACGGGTGGGAAACGACGGCTGCTTCGGCGCATGTCAGTCGGCAAGCCAACGACAAAATGAAAATGTTGGTTCAGTTTAGAGGGTGCCGTTAGACGATTTCACACAAAAAAGAATAAAGAAACAAAGTCGAACTCTGTGGTTCTTAGAGTAGTTCTTAAATTTTGTGGTCTTAATAATAAAATGCGAAAAAACTGAGACAGCGTTTCTGTCGGAACAACACTTAACACTGAATAACGGCTCCACACATCGCTCAGCGCCTGCCACGTCAGTACCGGACCCGGCCGAACCGACCCTCCGGCTGGTCGGGCGGCGGAGGGACGAACCCGCCCCGCTCGGGCCCTGGACGCCTCCAGCTGTCTCCGCCGAGCCAGCGGCGGTCGGCCCGACAGCGCTCCAGGCGCCGTCGCCGCCGACGGAGCGCGGCCACTTAGCACCAGAAGCCCATCTCAAATTCATAGCCAAGCCGCTGGCCGCGGGAGCCAGACATGATAACGGCGCCGGGCGTGCCTTCTGCGCCTTTCGAGGTGCCGAGTTTGTAAAATATTCAGTCCATTCTGTCCCGGCACCGGCGGATCCCGTGTCCGGAGTCGCCGTGGCGCCAGCGGATCCCGTGTCCGGACCCGGCGCGCCGCTGAGGGAGCGGACGCCAGGCGTTGCCGGCAAAGTTTCGCCGCTGGTCGGTATTGATCAGCGGCGTGTTTGCCTAAATCTGGGCAGATCTGGGGCCAGGAGCCGGGTGCCGATCGCCGGCGCGGCTCTCGCGACACATGCACCGGCCGGCGGGAGCCGGATCTGAGCTCGGATCGGGGGCCGGGCTGGCCCGGAGGTCGGCGAGTCCGGGTCAAACCCCGGCCAGGTGGCGGTACACTGTTGGCGGATCAGGCATCCTGCTGCGGCGAGAGGGCGACGGCGCTGCTCCCCGGTCTTTAAACAACACCGGATCCGAATCGGATCCTGGTCCTGATCGGATCAAGATCAGCCAATAACTGGACTTTTCCTGTGGTGTAACAGTACGACATTGTCATCTGAGGACTAGAGTTAGGCGTTGTTCCGCACCGGAGGCATCATTGCAACCAATAACGCAAAAGCATTAAATCAATGTCGTTGTCATCAGACAGGCGTTTGCAATATCCATAATAAACGGATATTACACTACCATGGTGTTTAACAAACACAGTTGCTGAGCCGTATATTTAATGCTTAATAAGGACAAGTTGGTAAGGTAGCTTTAAGTAAATGTCGATAAGCTGCCCTCATAAAAGTAAATCAGTTTAGTGCGCGTACGTGGTAGCTTTGAAAAGAATACAAATACCTACTTTTGAACAAAATTCGTCACATAAATGAATGGACTGATAATGGATAACTAACACTATACTAAAATATATAAAACTAGAACTATGAATAACGGAACATTAGGAATGAATACTGAATTATGAATAACAACAAACTAAAGACTGAAAGGAATTAATACAATACGGAAGTTAATATAACAAATGAACAACAAACTAAATAACTACTACAATGAATGGCATATCTTATTTCTCCCGGGCCAAATACAAATACAACGCTAGAACTGTCGATGGTGGGATTTAGCCTATTAAAACTGAATGACGTCATTTAAAAGAGGCGTGACAATGATGTGGTTTTCCAGCCGGATGTCCTGTTCAAGTATGACTGATGACCGTACGACTGGTCGTTTAAGTTAAAAAAAAAACTCGCGTCACAGTGGTGTCATTGCATTTTCAGCCGCAGGTCCCATTCAACCCCGCGGAGTTCTTTCAGCACATCCGAGGTCGCCAAAAACGCACATTTTCCCGTAACTGGTCCCATGCATTCCGTTATTCTAATTACCTGGCAATGCTACGGTGAAGTTTAGTCATATTCCGACTGAAGTTTCCTGGAGCTGCGACGGGATAAATGTCACAATGGGACACGAATCTCTGTCTCTGTTGCGGGAATCTGGACCTTCGGTGGGATCAGCATCCTCGGCCACCAGGACCGCCCGCAGAACCAGCGGTCAATAAGCACCCAATCCCCTGAAACCGGGAACGGCCGGCGCCGCCGCCAGAGACTCCGCCCCGGAGCCCGCCACCAACGGCAGACCGAACCAGAGCCCGACCGAGCTCAGTCGACCCAACGACGCCGACCAACTGGCCGTGTACAGCGGCGCCGCACCGGGTCCAACTGGACGGACGACAGGTCCGGCTGGACGGACGGCGGGTCCGGCTGACGTGTAAAGCTGGGCCCCGGCGCGGCCCGACCGGCCGTGCTCCGGTCGCCCGACACCGGCCCATACGCCGGGATCGCTGCCGACGCCGTCAGATAACCCCCGACAGCGGCGACAACCAAATAGCGAGGCAGCGCGATTAAAACACATGGCGCCCCGGCAAGCAATCAAATTCAATGCAAATTCTGCGGAATGCCGTCCGTTTAAAGCCTTTGTTCGACAGGCGTGGCTGAAGCCATAACGATGAATGCCACTTGATTAAGAGTCAGAGCGCTGTAGGCGGCAGCAGGGGCGCCAATATAGTTAACCCACCCCCGACTAGGGGAGCGGTTGACCGCCCTCCCCCCCCGAGGTTTTCCCAACACTGCCAGAGAAAGAACGAACGCAGCACCACGAAACTTTCTGTACCTTTTGCTTTACTAATTCTACACCTTGCGTCAAAATTCTGACCTCAGGTCACGTCCGTCAAATGTTTGACCTAGGTCAGATCAAGTGGGTCTATGTCCAAGAAGTTTAACGCCCATTAACTTTTTCGAAAAACATATTACAACAAAAAAATTGGGAGCGATCTTGATGAATGCAACAAGTCTGCCATCTTAAATTTTTCGATACTTTACGGATCACTGACCGCAGGTCAGCCTCATTTTCAAGAAACGTTTTTTCCGGAATTTGACGGGGTTTTTTTACAATATTTTTAGTGTGAGGTGATACAAACATCCCTTTACCGTCGATGGACAGAGAATCAATGACTTCCAAGCACTGATCTGAGGTCAGGTCACGAATAACTGTTATGAGCAAAAATTCACCGCCGTCAAAATCGGCGATGAATTACTCAGAGCGGGTAAAAAATGGCAGGAGTGTGGAGAGTGTGGAGTGCAGAGAGTGGCAGAAGCACAGTTGCGAGTGATACCAACAAGCTGAAAAAGCTTCACAGGATTGCATATTTTTGGAAAAACGACACTCGCGAATAAAACTCTACCAATTGTCTACAATGATATCTACTGAATTTTTCCAAAATTTAAGTATGACAGACCATCACAAGAACCACAAGGATTACGAAATGTTATATGGAAAGGCCTATATCGCGAAAAAAATGCACGCTAAAATTAATTCCCGTTAATTTCATACCGCGTTCGGCTATGGCGCCCCCCGGCGGTCAGCGCGAAAATCGCCGTGTCTTTAATTCAACCTTTCGATGTATATATTTAACAAATCGGAGAAATTAACAGCGTATCGGCATCTGCGGACTTTTACCTGTTCATTCGTGCCTTTACCTAGACTTTATTAATAACAGCCTTTGAGATCCAGGCCACTTCTCGGTTCCATCCAGTCGGCTGTGAGAAAAGATATTTAGGGCGCAAATAGCTTACATATCATCCAAAGCTAAAACTAAAACCAGTTTCGAGCTCTGCTTGTCATGCGCTTTCCAACGGCGTGCTTATTTTTATCGTGAGACGAGCCGTTCGTGAGTTACAGGATGGGCGGTCAACCCCCAGTCCGGCGCGTGGTTTCCCGGATCGAGAACGCCGGGAAAGCAGCCGAATATTGCCAGAAAACCCGTGTCACACTAAATAGAATAGTACGTCACTAAATAGTGTCACACTAAAATTTCTGGCAATAGAATATTGCCAGAAAACCTCATACACCTCCGAGGCCGGGGAGGTGTATGAGGTTGTGTATCTGGCTGTGGAACTTAGAGCAGGACTGTGAAGCAAGAACAAGACAAGGCCCGGACGCAAGCGTGGCCAGTTAGGGGGTCGCGGTGATTCACCGTGATGACAGACGGCCCGCGCCCAAACGGCCGGTCATTAGCAGCCAAAGGTCTCGGAGCATCGCGGAAGGCACCGGCAGCGACGACACAGCGCGGAGGACCCAAAGGATCCGTCCATTCCATTAGGACTGAAAAAATCTTGCTTTGCAACGGTACTCCATAGAAAGCCCCCGGAATAGTGCAGCCGCTCGTCTGGCGGGCCGACGCCGACGCCGCCTCGAACGCTCAGCAAACAATCGGCCGAATTCATGCGCCGGCGGCCGGGCGCGCGCCCCCGAGGCGCCGGCGGCCGCTGTTCCGGCCAACTGGTGTCTGTTTTTGCCGGGCCGAGAGGAGCCGGCCGAGGCGGCGCCGCGTGTTTATGGCCCGATCGATGCGACGGCGTCAGCATGGTGCGTCCGGTCCGCCGCCGGCTGGCCGCGTCCTCACGCCGTCGCGCGCCAGCCGCCGCCGGCGGTGGCAACGGGCCCGGTAATGATCCCTCCCGAGGCCGGCGAGGTCGAAAACAGCGGCTCGGGCACGCCGGGGTCGAATCACGCCAATCACGGCTCGTCCGCCGCCGGACCGCCACTCGGCGGGAGCGACCGCCGGCCGCCGCCGTGGGACCGGTCCGACAGCGATGCGTCACGCCCAGTAACGGCGACGTCACAGCGGCAGCCGGCGGGCGCGGCCGGCGGCGTCAAACTGTCCGGCCGGTCGGAGCGGATGAGCCGTCACGCAGCCCTGGTTAAAGAGACCCGCGTGGCCCCAGCAAATGGGTGTGGAGGCGGGGCTGCACCGGGTCAGGTGTCAGGCTGGAACGTGACTGGCGACGAAGCCGGGAGCCCGGCTCCGTGACCCGCCACCGGCACGTGCGCTATCACATTTCGGGTGTGCAATTTGCTCGACCGAGGACACGGCGCAGCCGCCGCAACGGCCGAGCATTGCAGCCCCAGTTCGAATGAGTGTTAGCTCGTGGTTACTACTGAGGATGAAGACCACGCGAGCAGCAGTCGAAGCCGAACAAGTCGCGATAGGGAAATTACCTACCGCGGTAACTTCTCAGCACCTATCAGGAAACTACAACCGACTGGTCCACAGGACAATGCTGCATCGTGTTGCAAGTTGATAAACATTGCGTTTTTACTCCATTTTTCCGCACACAATGGACCCGCGCCCTATAGCTCCCTTGTGTGACACAGTGGGAGCATTTCACGAAATGCGATAAGCACAAAATGACCGTAAGTCCCCCCAGTGTCGGTGCAGCAGCGGTGAACTCCCTCCCCCACCGCCGGGCGGCGTCAGGCCGCGGCCGCCCTGGCCTCATCAGATCCGGCGCCGTGTCCGCTCTCCGGCGGCCGTCTGGCGTCTCTCCGCTCCGGATCCGCCCGTCCCTCCCCTCCTCTGGGTTCACCTGCCGTGCCCCCGTGCTGCCCCGTCCCAGCCGCACGCGACGAGACAACCCGGTCTGCAGCTGGCCGACTCGCCGACCGGCTGGCGGCGCCGGCCGCGCCATGCGACGCCGCCAGCCGTAACCAGCGAGCTGAGCGAGCTGGAGACCCGTGAGGCGAGCAGGCCGCCGTTTGCCGTAACGGGCGTAGTGACTGCGCCTCCGCCGGCCGTGTTGCCGTCGTCGGTGCGCCAGTGTCGGCGCCGATGATCGTCGGCGGCGGCGCCGCGCTGCGTCGCGCTCGTAAATAGCGGGCGGTCGCCGCGGCCGCCGCCTCGCCGTCCGACCCGGACCGGCCGGCGGATCGACAGAGCCAATCGGGCCGATCACCGCACTAAACCGGGGACGAGCGGCGGCGCTGCGGGGGCCGCCGACCGCGCCGGCCGGCCGGGAGCCACAGCGCGGCGGGCGGTAGCAACGCTGCGACCGGAGGGCCGCCCAATCCGGTGGAACGAAGCTCATCGGTCCGGCAGTTTTGCTGCAAACGAGCTCTCGTGACAAGACTGGCGCTGAACAGCAACTTATCCGCAGCCACGGGATCTTCTGAGATTTGGGCGTGCCTATCATAGCGAGCGCTGAGCGCTGCTACTGCCTCACTCCAACAAACACACGTTTACCTTTTATTCCACAGCGAGATCGCCAATATCCTGCATATCGTTCGATTATGCAGCCAGTAAGATATACCGTTTGGCGCCTCTCCGTCCCCACTACCTATCTATGCGTTCATACATCCCACCGTCCTCCCTGCGTTCTGCGTTCTATCGACCGGCGTTGTCAGATGCTCCCAAAAAGAGTGTGAGCGGTACTACGCGCAGGTAGAGATGCAGGTAGTGACGGGCACGGTAGCGCACGCCTCCAGTTCTCTCCCGTACCTGGTACAGAAATCAGCCGAGTGGTGACTGACAGAATCTGCCAAAATCACTTCTCTTTATCACGTCCTACGCCCACGCCTAGTACCTTATGCACGTGGAACACAAATGGAAATGGCCCCGGGCCACCGACTACTGGTATGCTTTCGTAGTGCCCAACATCCATTTATATACTACAAATACCTAAGGCCTGGGTGTGCTCCTAGCATGGCTGGTGCGCACATGCATCTTCATTCATTTCTCGTCCCAAAATTGGTCTGCATTGACCTCGCGTTCCATTTGCGCCGCGCTCTGCGATGTTCTCCGCTCTGGTCCTGACTCCGCTCGAAGCACCCGCGAAGAAATCGCAGCGCTACATAAGTGCACTCGTTAGTCGCAGCGTACGTGACCATTGCGGGAATGGGAGTTCTTCTGAGAGGTCGTCTCCGGCAGCCGGGACAAATCTGCTCCAGCAGAGCCCACTATTTCGGACGGATGTTGCCGCTTATGAAAGAGAAACCTCCAGAAAGAGCGACCGAGAATACGACACCATCTTTTGCCAAAGACCAGGCCTTGGTTAACGTGTGACGGAAGCTGCTACGCTCGTTAGTTTCTCGATTGATTGAAATGCTCTTTTTTTTATTTGATTTTTGAATGAAAATTGATGAAATGATGAAAACTGAAATGAAATTGAAACTCGATTGAAATGCCAAGCTCATTTCGAAACATACTAAGCAGAGTGTAAAATGGGAAAAACACGAAAAAGACGTGAAGCAAAGACGGAGTAGTTCCCACCACAGCAGTTCCTCGGCCCCCAGGCCCCGTTTTCCTCGGTTGGCCTTGACCGCACTCAAGACTGCGAGGCAAGAACGGTGGTTTTGCTCCCCCCCCCATCCGGCGCCAGCCGCACCAAGGCGGCTCGCTCCAGCGGCGCGTCACGCAGCGTGACGGCGTGACGGGGTGTGACGGGCGGCCACACGTCTCCGTCCGCCCAGCAGGCTGGACCCCCGCCGCCGCCGCCGTCGGCCGGCCGGTGTAACGGCCCGATGTCGTGCGGTCCGCCGGCGGCGTCCGGCGGTCCCCGTCAGCGCCGCGACTCACGAAAGCCGGGGTTAACTAATGCCGCGATACGGCCGGCCTTTATGGAGCACTTCGCACCCTACAATGGCGGCCCTGGTGGCGGGCGGGCCCTGAACTGTTGAAGGAATCAGCAACCGCCGTGTATCAAACAAAGCTGCGGCCATCTGTGATAAACGTAATCTCAGACATCACTTACTCCAATGCCGACGGTATGCAAATGAAACGGCGGCGCTTTGGGCGGTGATTTGGTTTACAGTTTCGTTAGCGGATGTAATTAATTGCGGATGCCGGTCTGGCCTCAGTGTCAGTTTCCCTAAAGCCGACTTTGATTGCCCAGTTAATCCCTTTCAGAGATACGAAAGGACATCAAATGCGCCTTATTTTGGTTATGAGCAGCCATCAATACACCATTCCGAGTGGCATGCAGCACAAATAAAACCTTCTGGCGGCCATGAATCTCCCATCAAATTCCCACTTGCATATGAACTGGCCAATAAGCGCTGACACATGCAGTATGACTAAGCCACTACCAGAGGCGGGTAAAATAGTCAAAAAAAAAAAGATCCAAAGAGAATACGAAAAAGTTTTGATCACGCAATGCAAAACAGAAACTCAAATACTGTTTCGAAGAATCAAAATTTCATTTCATATACTTTTCGCATAGTTTGTAAATAGCGCCGCAGATCACAGCCGCCGCTAAGTTTACATCACTTAAGTTCACATCACCGCAGCCACCAGGAAGGCGCAGATAACCTGAACGTTTGGCAGGTGAGACACGGGTTCACTTTGCTTCGTAGTTTAAGAACATCGATGTGTCCAGTGTGAAGTTGTAAACGGTGTTCCACAGCATTAAAGACGCTCGTATTTTATGCAGTTTTCAGTACACGAAGAATGAGGATGAGAATCGACATCGTTTAACGGCCATGACAACCATGCCATGACGGCGTCAGTGATCTATCTAGCTACTAGTTTTAATTTAATCAAGCTGATTACTCGGAGCACAGAAATGTCAGTGAGAAACAAAAGTCATCGTATTGCTTTTGTAAAAACAAATGTCGCAGTGCAACATCTTGGGCGCTACCATGCCGTTGGCGACCGCACAATCACGCAACAGATCCAAATCCCTGCTCAGTGTATGGTTAGGCGGCAGCAATCCTAAAGAAGGGGGCATCATACTTTTGGGGTCTCCCAAACTAACGATTATAGTTCTTTTGTTACAAGCGATCATAAGGCCTTGCTCAAATGTTTTATCCAGCATGCACCTTCTCTCTGGCGCAAGAAGCATACCGTCTCTTCTAAAGAGCCGCTCCACCATTGCCGATGAGGGCAGGGAAGTTTTGTACCGGAGGAACATCCTGCGGATTACCGTAAAATTCTCCAGCATGGGAATGTCAACGCTCGTATTGTGAAGTTAGTTAAACATACAGTTAAACAAAATAAAAAAAAAACACACAAAAAGATGCATCCTGTAGCACTCTGCCACTAGAAATGCCTCCATGATGTCTCTATCTTTGCTCTTTAAAAACCCCAGTTTGTTAAAGGGATGACTCGTAGCGGCCAAGATAGCCCACCTAACCACTTCGTCATCCAAATTCAAGCTCAACAAGTTGGCAAACCGCTCTCCAAATTCATCAGCGGTGCGTGCAGCTAGCGGGCGACAATACTGCAGGTCCACTGGTTTCCCACTCTTCAGTTGTTGGTTCAGAACAAGAAGTACTGGCAAACGGTCTCCAAAAAACTCCGTTTCACTCTGCAACCTATCAAGAGTCGTAGCAGCCGGAACTAAGCACTGCAAGTACTGATTCAAGAACGTCCACGACGGGCGCTAAAGGTGAGACACCCCTTGCTCTTTGGCTACTTTTTGAACGCTTTCCTCCTCACATGACAACAGAGAACGAACAAAATCGTACAGCCAGTTCCAAAGAATGGTGCTTGGCGTTTTGGATGCAACTTTACATATATCAACAAGCACTTCCGATGCTTTGAGTGACTTACTCACTTTGTTCCACATGCCAAGGCACTTTCCGTTGGTCTAATGCATCACTGAGGTCAATGAGCTTTCTGGCATTTTCGTTACGTCACTGGAACCCACCAAGCTCAGAGTATGACTCGCACGTCACATATGAAGGGCATAACCGCTGCTACTGCTCCTGCCATTATCTACTTTTTCCGATACATATATCTGTAATTTAAGGCCTGGGACGTTGACTCCTCGTCATCCGAGCACGAGCCTTCTCAAGGGACTCCTCTCCCTCCATAGCGTGCCTAGGAACCTAATCCGCGGGATCGACACCACAGCACACCACGCAACAACGGTGGAGTCTGTTCTCGGTAAACATCGCGATTTCCACTTCTGCTGCAAAACAGAGGAAAACTGGCGCTAATCACCCGGATTCTTTTCAATATTCCGTTTTTTTCATACAGTTCAGAAGAAAAACTATTTCACCATTTTGGAATGCAGAATAGCCCGGAAACTACTATTTAAGTGGAAAATAAAACGGTCCATGAATCTGCTTATTTGAAATGGGAACTGAAATATTCACAACTATAGCAAACAGTATTTGAAATGGATTAATTTAAATAGTGCCCACCTTTGACCACTACGAACGCCTAATCTGAGAGCATCCTCTTGGTCGCTTTCACTCCAGAAAAGCGGGATCGTTTCGTGGTCAGAGCGTCGTCTGTCGCAAACTGCGCGCTGGTGACTGGGGGACGCTCGAGCTTACCTGCTGGTGAGGACGGACCGGCCCATGTCAGACGGATCGCTGCAGGAGACGAGACTGCTCAGGCCGAACCGGGAGCTCTGAAACACATCGACCGCGGGCCGTCAGAGACCGCCGACCCACCCACGACCTCGACAGGCTCGCCGTCCGCGTAACGGACAGCAGTCCGTCGCGACTCACCGTTTGCGTTCAAGTGAGCAACTGGCAGCGAACGAGGAGGCATCGTTCGCACTGTTGCACGCTTCCCCGAATTTTCGGGTTGATTTTTTGCGAACTGTGCAGCTCGCGTCCGGTGGCAAGAGTTCCAGCATTCAACAACAGTCGATAAACTTTCATTTCTCCTCGCATTAGATCTACGATGTTGGAAACGGAGCATGCAATTCACCTTCGACATTCCACGCCAGCCCCCTCGCTCCAGGGAAGGAGCGATGCACTCAATCGGCCAAAGCCCAATAACCGTTGAAGCAGAAGGAGATTCTCGTATGTTGCGATCAAGATCAACGGTAGCCATAACAAATCTTCACCTAGCGTGAATTGTCTGATCATTCCTGCATTCCGAGTTTTAATGGCGTCATCCCAAGAAGCTGGTGACGGTGCACAGTGTCGTAATCACTGTGCACACTTTTCGACCCTAGAGAAAAGGCCACCATTACGCTCATGGCGTTTTCACAACTGCTTTCGCTGACTGATACCAACATCATCGGTCGTACGTTCATTTGCCAAACATTAACAGATAGTTTGTTGAATCACGGCTACTACCGTGGCGCCAAAAAGATGCATGAAGACTGGGGAAAAAGCAGAATCATGCTGCATTTTCACAAAGCCTGATTCGATTTTCACTATCTCTCCCACTTCTCCCTGCCAGTGTTTCTTAGCAAGCCGGAGCCGTATTTAACGCAGCGCTCTCGTTTTCGCAGCAAGTTCTGTTTTCCTGGTAGACTGAGGACATGTTCACAACTCGTGTTCGCTTTTCCAGTCCAGACAGCGGGGTCGCCGGGCTGCTGGCGTTGTCTTCGCAACCGAGCTCGCTTTTCACGCGTCAACAAGATGGTCCTAAGCAGTCTGGTGCCGTTTCCATAACTACGCTGCCTCCTCAGCAACGCAAGTAAAGCCGGGCGGAAGTGAACTTCTCCGACATTTCAGACGACGCCACGCGCAGTAGTCAAATTGATTTCGCATGCAAATTTGCGACTCGAGCCAAAAACTTAATCCAATTTACTCCAGCTGCGCCTCCTTGACTGGGATTTGCAACAAGATTAGGAGAGTCATCAGTGGCTGGAGGTACTGAATGGGCGCGGAGAACTCACTTCAAAGGAGTTAGGCCAGAGTGAAACGGCTCATTTGGGACAGTGTCTCACGGATGGGGATACATATGTGTGGTTTAATCTAGATCGTGTGCGTAGAGGTTCGTGGAACAATTAGTGCCAATGTCCTACAGCTTAAAAGTGTTTGGCACAGGCGGTGCAAACTTTGAAAATGATTTTTATAGAAAGACAAATTAGGGCATAGTTGAACCAGATCGAAAGACAAATTTATCTGCCTACAATTTAACTGCCACCGAAAAGATACAACTCCATGACTGTATTCTTCCAATTCAGCTTAATTTTTCCCTCCTCATTTAATCTGAACGATCATTAATATATACGATAAAAAACAGCCAACAACTTAATGAAAAAGCGACCAACGGATTCAATTCAGTTCAGTCCAACAGACTTCGCACAAAGCCACACCCTGAACGAAGTTAGGTTCCATGCGCCGTTAACGGCCGCCGGACGTCGTCGTGCGCCGCGGTCTCCTCAAGCTCGGCTCGGACGCCGCCGAAACTTTTCCCCGTCCGCGCCCGATGTCTGACCACCGATGACCGACGTCGACTCCGCGAGAGCTCGCTATCTGGTCAGCTGACGACCCCCGTCGCAGCAACGACGCCTGGGAATCGCAGCAGAGCTGGGGAGTGCAGCCGGGCGGCTGGGACGCAGAACCCGGGACCGTCAAGCGGACTGCGAGGGACCGATCAGACAAACGACTCGCGTAAATTGCCGGTCCAGTCCGCTCTCTGGCACGTATATCAGATCGACGTCTCGACAACACACACTGCGAGAAGTCGGAAACTTGTCCACCTACCCGCTCTTCGAGCCAGGTTAAACCTGCAGCCCACGTCTGTCGGGTATTCAAGGTCAATTGCCGGCGGCGGAGTCGGCAGCCCGCACCTGACACGTGACATTGCTCACCATCGGCTTTCTTGAAGCAGGGTTCGTCCCCTGGGTCAACAGTAAGATTTTGACCGAGCGCTTACTTCGAGGGAAAATAATCGTAGTAGTGGTTGCATGGCACTTCAAACGCAATACTGTAAGTACTACTTACGATTTCAACCGGAAAAACCTGAAGCACACATTATTTCCCCCGAAACAGATTCCGTCGTCACTGAAATGCTAACCGCTAGACGCTCGCGGAGGGATTTTTGACGTTTCTGCGTTAAATAGTTTATTTACGTGAGATCTCGACGCTGATTGGTAGTCGGTCAGCCTCAAGGTCGAATCAAGAGTAATAAAAAAGAATGGGGAAATAACTAATGGGATATAAATTACCTTTAAAATAAAAAAGTTAGTTGTATAGTAATAATGATAATGATAACAATAATAAAATAATAATAATAGTAATAATAAAATAGTAATAATAATAATAACAAACAACAATAATAATAAAAAGTAAAAAATACTACAAAGATAAAAAAGTGAAGTTGCAATTTCAAAAATACAAAATAAAAATACAAAACAGTGAAATAAAATATCTGAAAAAGGAATCACGGAACAAAACTGGAAAATATTAGGAAGCGAAATAAAACAATAAATAAAAATTTACCCTAACCTAGCATAGCAACCTAACCTAACCTAACCTAACCTAACCTAGCCTAGCCTAACCTAACCTAACCTAACCTAACCTAACCTAACCTAACCTTATCTAACCTAGCCCAGCACAACCCAACCTAGCAACCTAATGTAATCTTATGAGTATTAAATATCATAATGTAATAATACTGATATCAGATATCCCAACAATTATCTAATACAATAATATAACGGCGTAATAATTCAGCAGTTCCTCCAAGTTCAGTTTGTGGCAACAGAATAAAATTTTCATGTATATGACGTCATTAATTGCTTGAAGATGCACGCAGAGTCTACAGATCCTTGATGTTAATAACCTTAACCTTGGCGGCACTACATTTTCCGCCGCGGAATAATGTTCTTCTGCGCCAGTCGACTGCAGCACGGTATTACTCAGTGGTACGTTATCGTTACGATTTTGTTCTTATTTTTTAGAAAATCAAGTAGTGGAAAGTATGGTTAGAAACAGGATGATACATTCTTTACATTGGTGTCAATTATACAAAGGATTGTTTTCGATTTCGTCGGGCATTTACCCGTCCCTTGTAACCACGGTACGTCAGATCTGACCTTCGCCCACAGCAAATGCAGATACCGAGAACTGGGCCGAGTTCAGCTTGTAAGACCTCAGATTTCATGCCACTGAAATCTGATCTCAGGCGTCCTGACATCAGTTCCCAGTGACCCAGACCTCGTCTCACATCTGGGAGAAATGTGACCGCATATGTTGGGATCTTGCGCTATGTTATCAGCTCACAGTGACCAGAGCTCTTCCGAGCTGACACTTCCCTTCCCAGCAGCTGAAGTTTGTGTGTGCTGACCTCAGTAATCTGAGGCATCATGCGATGACCCCACACCCGCATGAGCTGTGCCGACCTCAGCTCCTCGTTGCCCTTTCCGACCTCAGCCCGGTGCCCTCACACCTCGCCCTCTGATCACGCGCCATGCATCTAACGACGTCTGAACCGCGGGCTCTCAGGTATTCATGGCCCGGTCCGGGCGCGGATCAGGGACGGGACATCGCCGCGGCTCCGGGGTCGTCAGCGCTGGCGGCCTCCGCCGCTGACGGACGACGCCGGCGCCGGGCCGGTCGCTCTCACAGGGCCCGGTCATCACAGGGCGTCACCGCGGGCCGCAGCTCCGCGGCGCCCGCCAGCCTGCACCCGCGGGGGACTCATCATCCCGTGACAAAGTACGTCACGGGCAGACGGCTGGGCATGTCTCTCTCTGCGCAGACCAGCCAGGCTGGTCGACAGACCGCACCCTGTCCAGGCCGACAGTATTGCCGATAAACCGCAGGTTCTAATCTGAAACGGGAACATCGATACCATGCCGAGCGCCTCTGTTGCTCGCCGCCACGCACCGTGAAGTGCTGCCGCGAATCAGTGATACCGCGGCGATGACGTCCGCTGCTCCCGCGCTTTGTGCTCGGCGGACGTCTGTCCCCGTCACACGGAAAACGAGTACCAGCGACAAGACATAAGGGCTGCTCCAGTCATCAGCCCCCGCGTCTCGGGGCACGTTCAGCTCACAGGCCACCGGACGAGATTACCCTAATTCACGACCGCTCTGAGGACGCGGCATCGCGGCCGGGGCGTGACGCCTGCATCTCAGGGGTCCTGTGACTCTTCTGGCGGTCGCAGGGGCAATCTGCCGTGTTGGGACCCTGTTGTGGTCTTCAGGAACTTCAAGGACCCTTTCATGCATCTCAGGAACCATCTAACCCTCCCAGAGGCTCCCTGACTGTATCAAGAACTCGTCGCGTTCTCACTGATACACCGTGAAGCTCATACGGAGCTCCTTTTGAGCATGACAGGGGCCCTACTCAAGCCTCGGGGACGGCAATCGCCCCCATCGCCCCCCTTTCAATCCGCGCCTTTCCTCAGCTGCAGAATGTTAAATTCTCAAATCTTTGTAGATGTATAAACAATGTTGGGTTGCCGAAATAACCACGGAAGAATAAAAAAGAAACTACACCCATAGTTCCCGCTTTGCTCAGACGGACCACTTTAGCGCTAGGCCTGCCTTCGTCCCCTCTCCCCTCGCTAATGAATATCCTGGTAATGTCCCGGATCGTCACTCATGTGCTGGTCCCCGTTATGTCCAACCCGCATTCCCATGTACTCTGTCTCCCCGACATTGATAATGTGCCACTCAAATCTCTTTCCTTAATCCAATAAACTCAAAATAATCAGTGCTGTTCAAATAAACTGATAAATGACCAGCCAGCCATTCCTGTTCGTTGATGAATCTAGGATAACTGGAGAGACCTAAATCATCGAATCGTTCAAGCGTTTGGCATCTGCCCACTTCAGCAACTGAGTAATACCTTTTAACTCTGAGAGTGGCGATGTACGCATACAGGTTAGACAACCTCTCGCTTTGAAAGGTACTTTTCTCGTCATTTTATAATGTGTGTGCAACGTAACACAGAGATGGCACCGCGCAAGAAGAGATCAAGATAATATTTACAAGTAGGTGGTGTCCGTCATGAAGGGGCTAACATGTTTCGTCGCTGGACCCACGTCCACTGCTACACAGCGTCCGTCTCATCTTCAGTGCCAGACTGCATCCGAATCTGACTGCCGTTTTCAGGCCGTGCTTTGAGATCCCGCTGCCCGGGGTGCCCGCTGCATGGAGGGACGGCGTTTGGGCGGGCGGTGTCTTTTCGGCGGCCGGCCGGCTCCGACGCGCCTTTGTGCCCGGATTAGGCCGCCGCCGCGCCCGACGTCCCCTTTCAGGCGGCTCTCGACGTCGGCGGCGACGACCGGCGGCGGTCGGCCGGGCTCGGCTCGGCCCTGCGCCGCCCCCGGACGCTGCGACCCGCCCTCCAGACCCGGTCCAGCCGTCCCGACCCGGCCACGCTGTCGGCAGGACCGGCGTCCGCCGGCGGCCGGCCGGAGGGTCGCGTGGACGGGGTGGTGCTGTGAGCAGCAACCGAGGTGGCGACGGGGAGGATGACTCCGGCAGTGTTTTCAGGGGTCTGCGGGGTCACCACAGCCTGCCGGCGTGGTCGACGGGGACTGCTGGTGTGCCACTGGGCTCATTGCTGTCTTCAGCACAAACTGGACAGGGGTTAGCTCATCGTGATGTTTGGAACAGCATGGGAATTTCAGAGTAAGAGACGTCAGGGCACTGTATTTCAGTGCCCTTTTATCTGCCTAATATCACTCTAATCTAATCCTCAACATAAGTCCCTTCCCTAATCACGTTTCTTGGATGATATGTACATCCTGTTGGCGTCGACAACTCAATATTCGCAGAGGGGGGGGGGGGAATGGTAAAGCCGTCTGTCGGATATTCACATAGACGGGGCTCGGCCACGCTACGAAATTAGTGATTTAGCGCGGAGCGAGATTTCCCGCCAGCGAGACCGGAACGTTCCCGACAGTTATTGAGAAAGCGAAAGGCTGGCGGCGTTTTATTGCAGCGCTTTGCTTCGCTCCCTTGGGCCTCTTATTAGCCATCGGTGGCTTCAGCCTCCTCTTTTCAGACAGAAAATGCAGGCCGCTTTTTGTAACGAAGATTTCACAGAAGGCATTCATTCCTAATGGAAACGAACTGCTTCATTATTCTCCGACATCTGCATCAAAATGCCTTCAAGCTGCAATCACATCAGCTGGTCATTATCTGAAATCCCAGCATGACTACCTGATATCCCTCTATGCGGCTCTGTGCATATATTTAGGTTATGTGGCTTGCTTTAAGTTCTTTCACATTCAGACACAATACACATGTAAGATCATCATGTCGAAAATATCTTTTCTCGTTTGCGTTCTGGTGATTTATAATTTTATGCTTTAAAATATGACTCGAATGATTTGACAGGGCGGTGATGGGGACCAGCACCCTGTATTCGATCTATATGCGCAAGTAGCTGAGTATCAGCGCTTCTATCAAGAAAACAAACAGTTGAGTCTACTCTCGCGTTTTTCTGTTATATGTGTTCATGGAGATTTGTAATATGGCAATCCTTTCATTTCCTTTGGCTAAGAGATATGGAGATCGCTCGTACAATGCCGCGCTCGCTGGCCCATGCCAAAAGTCGGGCAGATGCTCAGGTTTTGTTTAATACCATACCCGTGCATCGATAGGGCAGCGCTATCAAATGACACTCAAACAGCATTTAATGGTTGCTTTTCGCACAAAAGAGTGTCATATAGCCTGCGGCCTTGGCTGGAGGCCAGGGTCCTAATGTGTCTGCGTGGCATTAGTAGCAGATAATGTGGCAGCCATTTAGCGTGGCTATTGAGGAGGAACATGTCATTTCTCTGTAGATAATGGGAACTGATTGTCTTGGTGACCGGTGGTCCTTGAAAAATACGATTTTCTGGACGTCAGACCAGTGGAACTAATTTGTCTGCTGACGGCTAGCCGCCTTCGATTATTCGGACCAGAGTATTTTTCAATATGAACATCCGGGTGTGGTCCAAACTATAGAACAGTGCCGGTTTCTAAAACGAATTGTCGCATGTTGTTCCTGTTTAACACACCCGAATACCTTCAGATAGCTTTTCCGGTTACCCGGGGGGCTCGGCACTTGGACCCAGATAACAGTTCTCATTTGGGAACAAGATTTGGCTCCCCTCGGTTCCGAGAAAAAAACGGCAGTATCGGCACGGCAGCCGGCGGTGCCCAATCAGTGGCAATCTGATACGTACGTCATTAGCCGGGCAGCCATGAGCCGCGGCTGGCGAGTGGCCAGATCTGCCCGTCCGTGCCCCCATTACACCCCTACTCCTGGAGCTCCCCAGACAGCGAGCGCAACGGCTCCCCAAGCCAAGATGGCGACAAGGGATCCCCGTTCTTCCCTCATTACGCCTCAGTTTCTGAGGTTGGCGGCGGTCCGGGGCAGTCTCCCAGGCCCAGTGGCGGACGGGGAGCCGGGCTTCACCCCTCTCCGCGCCCCGTCCCTAGGGCTGCCCGAGGGAGCCGCTCCGGCAGAGGCCCTCAGAAGCAGACGTCCGGCGCTTCCTCGCGCCGGCCCGGCCCTATTGATTTGGCCTCGCCGATTCCGCTGTCAGCGGTTAACCCAGGCGCGCAATCAACGCCGGCCGGGCGGGAGCCGCCGTCAGGCCGGGCGGGAGCTGACGGACGGGCCGGGCGAGAGCTGACCGTCAGGCCGGGCGAGAGCCGACCGTCAGGCCGGGCGGGAGCTGACGGACGGGCCGGGCGAGAGCTGACTGTCAGGCCGGGCGGGAGCTGACGGACGGGCCGGGCGAGAGCTGGCCGTCAGGCCGGGCGAGAGCCGACCGTCAGGCCGGGCGGGAGCTGACGGACGGGCCGGGCGAGAGCTGACCGTCAGGCCGGGCGGGAGCTGACGGACGGGCCGGGCGAGAGCTGGCGGACGGGCCGGGCGGGAGCTGGCGGACGGGCCGGGCGGGAGCCGACAGGCGGGCTGGGCGGGAGCCGACTATCAGGCCGGGCGGGAGTCGGCAGACGGGACGGGCGGGAGCCGACAGGCTGGACGGACGGGAAGCAACTGGTTGTGTGGACGGAAGTCGACAGACTGCGGGCTGGGCCATATTGTACGGCAAAGCAATCATTCCATGCCAGTATGTCATCTTACATTGAACCATATTCACGGCATTTTCCATCAGAGGCCACATCTGTACGTCGCAAAGTGGAATTGTTTTTCTGTACGCCGCAAAGTGGAACTGTTTTGAAGTAATATCTTGAAAGTGAAACGCTGACACTTAGGAGAAGTGAAAGACATTCATTCGTCTTGCTGAACTCAGTCACTGTTGGGACTCAAGTTTTTGATGAAATCCTCCAGCAGTCTGCGCCAGCCATCTGGACCGCTGAGGGCATCTTTGAACCACTGTGAGCCTCTTTGTGGCCCCGCAGAGCTATCTGGCTGCTTCTGAATGCCCTTTGGAGGTCGAGTCATTTAGCCGCCTTCCATTGTGTCGCAGGGGAATGCAGAAAGACCTTTGAATTTCAAGATGCCATGTTGTACCTTGATTAACTGGGGCGTTGCAAACTTAACCCGGCAACGCCTAGGGGATGTCGAATACGGCATCCTTCGGTTTTCCTTGAATAACCTCGGGGCCATTAGAGTCAGCCCAAGTAAATTTTCAGTACCTGTTCATCAATGCATTTTACATATTTTGACATCAAAACCATTTCCATAGTAGTTCAGGTCATAGAGATATGACGTCAAAAGTGAACCCTTGCATGCATGTTTCCGCCTCTTGGGGCGGTGGCGCAAACATGTTTCGTTTTTCTATAATATTCGCGAATGTAATACATGAATTACTCGGATTTTTATAGGACACGGTTCCCAAAGGGATATTCAACCGTGACACGTCAACATAAGAGGCAATACTAGGTCACATGCATGATGATAATTGGACTTACTTGCAGTGTGGGTGTTAGGAGTGTTCACCGCTGACCATTGCCATCGTTCAAGTCAGACAAGCAAATTTACATGCGTCTCTTAGTAAGGTTCACCAAAGGCAACGTGAAGTCATGTCGGGTCATGCCATAGGTCTGACCGAATTGAAATGCAACTTTCTTTTAGAAGATCGTTTAGTAGCAGCAGAGAGCAATTATTATTCCTAGTCAGAAAAAAAGAAAAATGATAGTCTGTCATTACCTGGCTTGATCTTGACACTATGAAGAGCAGACGACGCAGATTTAATTATCACGAAATGTTGTTTCAGTTCTGTACTTGGCGCAGTTAAGAATCTCAGCGAACAATTATTTCCCTTTGTCCGGAAGAGTTATGCAACTTTAGTTGACCTGACCTAGGCTGACCTTGGCCGGACGAAAAGCAGGCAATGCGAAACTGATCATCAGAAGGTTTCGCTTCGGTCTTTTTTTGTCACGAGAATGAAAACGGCTGCGAGTGAGGATCGATCTTCGGCATGTAAAGTAAAACAAATATTTAATCTAACCTACGTTGACCTTGAAGTGACATGTTTTAACACTCTGGTATCCTTCTGATGCAGAACATCGTGACCTTTCGTCTGATATCCAGTTGAAGGCTCTAAAACGAGTGTTGCCGATGATGTGATGTACAAACCGTTGTCGGTTTTTCCGACGTCGTGTTATGCGTTTTACGTGACGTCAACAGTCACGTGACTAGGACTAATATAGTATTATTTGCAAAACTCAGGGCTGTCGATTGGTCGTCGACCGGTTCAGATTCGATGCTTAGATCCTGAGATAGCAGGAATGCCTTTTTTGACATCTCCTAGGCGGTCGCGGGTACAAAAACACGCCAGGCGGTGCCGGGTTAAGGAGTTTGCAGACAGTCAGTCGGATGCGTTTTGGTTTGCACGTTGTTTCTACCATGTCAGGAGAGTCGTATTTTAAATCATTTGTCATTCCAAGAATGACGAGATCGTCTACTCATGCACTCACTCGGGGAAGAAGACATGGCTGCGTTGTGTCCTACATATTTGCTCGATAAAATGCATTGAGTAAACGAGAATAAATCTAAAGCTAAATGAACGTTGCGAAATAATTAATAAACAACCGACCAAAATGTGGCGCTAGTAATGACTAATGTGTGAACTCCATTTCAGACGCATTACTTCAGAACTAATGAATGATCTCATCTTCTCAAACAGAAGTTTCGTTCCCTGGTTGGTACTGAGGAAGTGCAGCCAAACTGGAGCATCCGCCTTAACGTCATCACCATGTATAACCCCACGTGTTTGTATACCCGTCCTTTCAGCCCGGTCAAATTGTCATTCGGACCAGCAATCCCAAATTCAGCGGCTCCGGCATCGTCAGCACTAGCCAAAAGCGCTCTGGCCGAGCAACGTCATGCTACACCGGGCAATTTAATAACACGTCATCACGCGCCAGCCAGGCCGGTGCCACCTGCCACCCGCTCTCGCAGCCACGTGCAGCGGCTCGGACGGCTGTCTGCCCGGCCGTCCAGCGCCGGCCGGGGGCGTGTCCGCTGCCAGCCGGAGGGGGGCGAGACTGTCCGGTCGCCGCTGTGTGCCGGGTCGGCCGGGTGCTGTACGGCGCTGGCCGGGGGGAGGCCGTCCGACACTGGCCGTGAGCTGGTGTCGTCGGCCTGATTGTCGTCCCCTCAGTCGTCCGGCGCCAGAGCGGTACTCGTGTCGTCCGGCCGTCCGGCGCCAGAGCGGTACTCATGTCGTCCGGCCGTCCGGCGCCAGGGCGGTACTCGTGTCGTCCGGCCGTCCGGCGCCAGGGCGGTACTCGTGTCGTCCGGCCGGTCGTCCGGCGCCAGAACGGTACTCGTGTCGTCCGGCCGTCCGGCGCCAGAGCGGTACTCGTGTCGTCCGGCCGTCCGGCGCCAGAGCGGTACTCGTGTCGTCCAGCCGTCCGGCGCCAGAGCGGTACTCGTGTCGTCCGGCCGTCCGGCGCCAGAGCGGTATTCGTGTCGTCCGGCCGTCCGGCGCCGCGCCAGAGCGGTACTCGTGTCGTCCGGCCGACGACTCGGCGCCAGATCGGTACTGCGTCCGGCCGTCCGGCGCCAGAGCGGTACTCGTGTCGTCCGGCCGTCCGGCGCCAGAGCGGTTCAGCCGTCCGGCGCCAGAGCGGTACTCGTGTCGTCCGGCCGTCCGGCGCCAGAGCGGTATTCGTGTCGTCCGGCCGTCCGGCGCCGCGCCAGAGCGGTACTCGTGTCGTCCGGCCGACGACTCGGCGCCAGATCGGTACTCGTGTCGTCCGGCCGTCCGGCGCCAGAGCGGTACTCGTGTCGTCCGGCCGTCCGGCGCCAGAGCGGTACTCGTGTCGTCCAGCCGTCCGGCGCCAGGGCGGTACTCGTGTCGTCCGGCCGACGACTCGGCGCGCCAGGGCGGTACTCGTGTCGTCCGGCCGACGACTCGGCGCCAGAGCGGTACTCGTGTCGTCTGACCGACGACTCGGCGCGCCAGGGCGGTACTCGTGTCGTCCGGCCGACGACTCGACGCCAGAGCGGTACTCGTGTCGTCCGGCCGACGACTCGGCGCGCCAGGGCGGTACTCGTGTCGTCTGGCCGGCCACTCGGCGCCAGAATGACGCCGGCCGCCGCCCGCCCGCATCATGGTCTCGGCACCGTCGACCGGCCGGCCGCCACATGACAAACGACCCGGATCCGGCGGCCGGCCGTCGCTCGTCCGACGGCTTATCGGCTCGAGCGGCGCAGGCGCTGCAGCCGCCCTGCTCGGCTCGACCCGACTCGAATCGGCCCTGCTTGGCATGGCCCGACCCGGCTCGGCTTGGTTTGACTCGACTCGGCAGCCGAGCTGGCTCGCGGGAAGGGTCACTGGCGTGGGACAGGAGAAGGATCACGACGACCCGTCGCTGCTGTACGTGGGAACAATGTCCTAAGCCATCGCCACGGTGTGGTTGACGAAGCGGTGTCCTGGGCCATTCCCCAGCAGCTCTCACGGGGCGTCGGCGGGGAACACGTCTGTTGTCTGCCCAACTCGGACGGCGAGGCGCACCCGAGCGGCGAGTCATTGTTCCGGAAACGATCCCGGCCATGAGGAACTGGAGCGCTGACAAACAAAGCTGAATCCGTGCAGATGGTAGCCGCCGTCTGGACATATGTTCCCCCCCCCGCGAGGCATTCTGCCTGCCAGTAAATTCAGCCGGTCGCCTCTGCGTCTCTGGTCACTGCATGCGTCAATACTAACAGACCGTCCTCACATCATTTATACCCTGCCATGCCAGTATGCCATTATGCCATTCATGCCATTTATACTCTGTGCGCCGCCTCGCGGACTGAAGGCACGCAGCCTGCAGCCACACGGCCGACAGATGAAGACGGGTTTTGCGGAAGATGCTTTTAAGTTCCTCCGGATGAAACATGTAGACATAGGGGGTCGTGACACTAGAACCCGTGCTGCGATGTGACGGCCTTTTTACATCCAGGAGTCGACAGGAGTGGCGAAATTTAACGCATGCTGTGGACGTTCCTAAACATCCATTAGAAATTCGCGAACGGAAATTCTTTAAAAGTACAGGAAGTCACCAAGGGGCTCATGGGCGATATGTTCAAAGAGTGGTTTCAAATTAGGATTTCCCATCCTCCAGCATTCTTTTGCTCGTCATCGACAGGACGAAGTCTTCAGCTTTGATCACCGCCGGCACGACAGAGGCTGGGCGAGATGCTCAGTTCGCACGGTCAGTCTCTTTGTTGGTCGGCTTCGCAAAACCTCCGTCAAAGTCGTGCGAAACAAACAGCCCTGAAACAGCGAGATAAACTGGCAGTAACCACTCTCTCGGGGCAGACGGACTGGAGGAGTTCGAAATAGGCCTTCCAATCAAAGCGACTAAGGGCGGAACGGAGCAGTCCGTGCCGGTGTCACACCCGTTCCAATGTCACAGAAGACTGCACGCCCCACGACTGGCGGGGGCCCACTTGATCCGTGCAGCGCCGTCGGCCCGGACCGCTCTCCGCCGCGACCCCATTAGCGCGTGTGACGTCACGCGCCATTTTGAGCCGTGACACGGCCCATCCGGGCGGCCGCTCGGCATCATTTCCGGCCGGATCAGCCGCCATCGATCAGGCCGAGACGAGCCCAAGGTCGCAACCGGAAGTGGCCGCCGCCCGGGCCGGCCGCCCAGCGCCGGGACGGCAGCGAGCCGGCCGCCGCCCAACACCGGGCCCTCGCCGACCGACGCGGCCCCGTCGTCGGCCGGCGGCGCTCGTCGGCGTCGGCGGCCGGGCGGCCGGCGATTTCGGCGTCGTTATCCAGTCGACGACGGAGACAAGCCGCCGTGAAGCGGCCGCAGATCGGGTCAGCGCAGTAGGCCGGAATAAGTTGGCTCCCACTGAGCCCACCGCAGCTCGATAATGTCAGCTCACAGGACATGTGGACGGACAGCCTGCACTGGTAATGCGCTCCTGTTCAGAGCAGCCATCCAGTCGCATTCGACTTGACCGCGTGCGTTTCGGTACGATTATCAGCTGTGCGGGCATCGTGACGGACCCCATCAGTATTGACGCTTCTCATGATCCGTTCTAAAACATGCCATGTACATAATATGCAATTCGAGTCTGGTTTATTGGTAACACGACGCTACATAAAAATGCGCAAGTAGAAAGGAAGCAAGTCGAACGAATGAAGTAAAACAGTCGAACTTACGCCACGGTCAAGACCGAAAACCACATCTGGTCGGGTGTGGGACGCGGCCGGGCGCTGCGTCAGGTGGTTCCAGTGCTCTCCAGCCACTGCTACTGCTCGGTAGGAAAACACCCCCAGTGAAGACGAAAGGGAAGCGCCGTCGTCAGGATTCTGAATACGGCAAGTCGTCCCGGTCAAAGTTACGGGCATCAAGTCAATGCAGCGCTGCCACGGTCTCAGATGTGCAAAACAACTCCGAGCCCTTGAGACGACCCTAGCTCCAAAGTTAATGTCTTCTGCAATCTGTTGAGCTGGCACGTCTCAGCCCCGCCCTAGCCGGAGAAATGGGCCAGGAGAATGAATGAAACATGACTCTGGACAAGCGCAAACAACTCTGGATGTCAGGTGCCTTGGTGTCTGGATGACAGGACTGGATGTCTTCGTGTCCATGCATAAGCCGCTCGCTCCTCACACCCGCACCACCGCTGAGGCAGCCTCCAAAGCACCTCAGCTCCCCACTGTGGCACTGAAGCGCAGTCACGAGGAACCGTGGCAAACGGTGTCGGGTACCTTGTTTAGGTCAACGGACATGCTTAAGCTTATTTGCGCCCTGCAACGATGCAGCGTTGCAACGACACGACGATGCAACGTTGCTCCCGATGGCGTCAGTCCTTAGTATGACAGCATCCCGACGGCGCCCGTCATCACCCGACGTCAGTCCTCGGTTCGAAAGCGTCACGCACGGTGTCCTCCATTGAATGGCAGGGTCTTGAACCGAACTTTGACGAAATTAGGTCATGAAATGCGACCATATGAGGGGACGACTCATGCATAGTACTTTTTCATATGCCTTATGCAATGCAGGCAAAACAGGGATATAGTAAGAAAACTGATTGCGATGTCATCAAAGCCAGTTTCATGAAACAAAATAAAATAAACAGCCTGCTGGAAGGGAGGAAGAAACGCAGGAGACGATAATTGTTAATAGGTTGCGTATGCAAATATCAGTGCCGTCGAGCCGTCAGAAGTTTGTGAAGCATTCGGTACGGACGACGCGTACCGCCACATTTGCTTTGAAACTCGGAAATCATTTCTGATGCGAATGCGATGAAACAGGTCATTTCAACGGACCGTTTTCCTTGGCAAATCTCCTAGGTGCGGAGCATGCCATCCTCAAAGCACCGTTCCCCTTGGCGAATATTCCAGAGTACTATATTATGGGCTGCTCTCCATTCACAAACGAGGAAGTCGTGGGGTTACCGTTTTCAGGGGCGAGCGCATGTCAGCCATGAGAGGCTACTGCGCTAGATGCAAATGAACTCATCACTCTTTTGATCAATATCAATGAAACGGTGCGCGTTAGAACGGCTTGCCTGCAATAGCTGGAAACACAAACAAGGCAGATTCACTTTCCGTGCAATCATGGAATAAGCAGTGGCTCCAGCAACCCTAGCAGGCATGAAATTGCTAAAAGCGTTTAACAAAACAACGGCATATGCAATATTACTTGCCAAACAAAGGCTGTTGTTCTGGCTTCAGGCGACAAGCGCCCATTTACGCAGCCCTTCCGCTCCCCAGCTGCGCCGTGCCCAGGTAATTACGGGCTCAGACCGCGCCCGGGCCCGCCCGGCACGTGAGTCGGTCCCATCCGGGCCGGAAACGTGTCATCACCGCCTCTCGGACGGCCTTTTCCTCCCCATTACCGGGTCCGGGAGGCGGCGGCCGCTGCATATGCCGGCCGATAGGAGGACCGGCGGCGACAACCGTGGTCATCCGAGGCCAGAAGCTCATGACCTCCCTCGACCTCGAACTGCCGCGCATTCGTTCATGATCTAACAGTAGCCTTTATCAGGTGGTTTCCACTGCTCCTCGTTTTAAGCGCCCCATGAAGACCGTACCAGTAAACAGATGCTCCGAGAAGGCTTCTGTTATCGACAGCAATGAGTTCCGGCCAGCAGATGGCGCGTTTCGGATTGGAAGCATAGCCTGGCGTGCAAGCTCTCTATTTGCATTCCTGGAAAAAGAACGCAAGGCGGCAAAATGCGCTTTCTTATGTTTGCAATACTTTGACGCCAACGAGGATCACTCCTTTTTCAGGGACCTTGCAAGAAAAGGAAGTCATGAGAAAAGAAGGGGAATGTAAACATCGGGTGTTGGTGTAAAGGGCCCAAGTAGTGTGCCGAAACCCAAAAACTTCGAATCAAGTAATGGCTAGAGCCTCCAGTGCAGCTCATCCCCAGGGTCCCCACTTGTATCACAGGGAACTTAAATCGGCGGTGCCTTATTCACGTCAACACGTCAATTAGTTCCGGTACTTTCGGCCGATTATGATAGTTTCTGGGCATCGCAGCGACGGTTATTCTGATACTTTCGGGCGATTATGATAGTTCCTGGGCATCGCAGTGACGGTTCGCGCGCGCGGCGGTTAACGCGGATCTCACCACCCGGCCGCTAACACGCCTTCTGCAGGCAGTCGAGCAGCGCGTTGTGGCAACGCTATCACGCCGCGCTGTGCGACATGCAGTGGCAGGGAACGTGAACAGGGTCAGGTTCTGGTGTGCCCGCACCGCCGGCAGCGCTCGTCACCGACACCCGACTGCCGCGAATCCCGCTCAGCGGGACCAACTCCAGCCGGGGACGGCCAACAACATGCGAATGGCTCTTGGGCATCATGATCACCGGAAAGTGTGTCGTGCAGTGCCAACGATGCTCCTGTTTACAAGTTTATATTATTTTTTATTTAGGTGTATTTTTGCACTTGAGTTGTATGTTCAGAATGCTTTGGCCCTGGTTTTCATAATGTCTCTATACGCAAGCGTGTTACCTTACTTACCAATCCAAGAAAATATTAAAAAGCTATGGGATTAACGTTTGGTCTCGGCAGCAACCAAGAACGTGCAGTTTAAAGCAACAGAGCTTCTCCGCCTGAATGCAGCACGAAATATGTTTTAGGCAATCGGTAGCCTGACCTTCGCCAGTTTGGCACGTTACAGCCTAGTGACACATTCGGTGCCGGGAAAAAGTCGTTGGGAAGTTGGCTACTTTGCTGGCATCCTCCTGCAACAACGGTGGCGTTCAGCGGACCAAGTGCTGCCATATTTCGGTCGGGCGGCCGCGGACGGCGGTAAACTTTACCGCGACTTTGTGCCGAGTTAGGCCCGGCGAGAAACTCATTGATCCAGTTGTAGTATGTAGGCTGGGCTTCGAGAGAGTGGTTCGACCTAAACGAGCCTCTGGGGAAGCATCGAGCGCGGCCTCCATGGAGATATTGCCGCTGAAGGAGAAAGGAAATGTTCTCTTCACAGAGACGTATGGCACATTATCTGCTTCTTGATGCAACGTTTGCAAAAATGGATCTCACGGTATTATCTGGGTTTTTAGTGAGCTGCATACACTTTTCTCGAAATAGATCACTGCCCCACAAGCATCAAAACTTACCAAACAAAACGAAGAACAGAAGCAAAACAACGGGCCTCCATTCACGTACATACCAAACGGACAAGGCTACAGAAAGCACTTCAGTTCAGAAGAAGTCTCTCTCTCTGTCGCAAAGATAGATTCTTATCCATTTCCCCAACAAGTTCAGGTGTCTGATGAATGGCGGTACCAAAGATGACCGGACTGCAGCGAAATCAAGTCCACGAAGTCTTTTCACGCTCTGAAACGTTTATTGAGACAAATGGAGAATTTCACGGGACCAGTTTTGCTAATTTGACAACTACAAATTAATGGGGTATATATATATATATATATATATATATATATATATATATATATGTATGTATGTATGTATGTATGTATGATCATATATATGTATATATATATATGTATATGACTGTCAACTCGTACAACATGTCGTCCGTCAACATTTGCTGGCACAGTAACTGAGTTGTTTTGCCTGATGTTCTTTAATTCGTTAATTTTAAAATCAAATTATCCAATGCATGATATAAAATCACGTAACTTGATGACAATGGGGAGGTCGCACAAGAATTTCAGCCCAGTCATCATCAAGGCATGCGTCACAACATGAGATACGTTATCAACGAATATGACATATGCCTATTTTGCATCAGGAACAGTAGATGCAGCATCACCTCGCCAGTGCCGTTTCGCCAGAGATAACAGCTCGGCTACCACGTCGCCCGGTCCCGTCGCCGCAATAGCCCGCCCTGCCCCTCTGTCCGGAAAAGGAGGCGGATCCATCATGGCGCGAGCTCAGCACAATACGACTGACTATGCAGATGGCAGCCGCTGACATGTTGTTGAGCGTAACCAGCAAACCAGCTGACATGCTGTCACGCTGACAACCGTGTAGAGGCTGATCCAGCAGATACGTAGGTTCAGAAATTGAAATGTTTTTTCGGCCCTCCAAAAAACGTTGCTGCAAACATGCATTTCAAAACAATGTTTACAGTCACCGAGACTAGAGGTTGTGCACCTATGCAAAACCGTCAAATGCATTACAGACATTAATCCCTCACAGTTTTACCAGCCGCGTCCAGGAGAGTTTCGTCTGGAGAGTGACAGAAAATCTTAGTGATTCTAGAGTGTATATACGTTTGCACGTCCATACGCACTATAAGCACAGAGTTAGTAAATGATGATCATACGGACATTAGTAACTTTAAGTCATTTGTTGTTGATACAAAAAGACGTTTTTATTCACCTTTGCGATTGCGATGTAAATACGAACAAAGACCTTTCGGAAACCCGAAAGTAATCTTTTCTAGACAATTAAACATTTCACCTATCCTGAGCATGCTTAAAGGTACTTCTACCTCATTCGGAACAACTATTTAGAGAGGGAAGTTGCTTCTCGCATGATCCAAGCGCGGAGTGAATGTTTCAGTTACATGTCTTCGTACCGCTCGCCTTTGTTTCGTATTTCGATGGTCAGAAGGTTTTTATTCGCCTTAGGTTTCCTGGAGCTGTTTGGTGTAACAAAGGCTGCACCTATGGTTTCCTCGGGACTTGTTTCGCGGTATTACACCGAATCTTTTCTGTCGTTTCTTCTAGGTCATCTGGAACCCGACCACGATGACAGACTTGGCAAATTCCTCGTAGTGGCTTCTAGGATTTCAAACTTCCCCCGACCTCATGCTTGGTTGTCCCGAAAAGTGATTAGTGGTGCCTTTTAAGCCTAATGTAGCATGAGCCGCTGACTCCAGTGGGAGTCGAGCATCTGGTGAAATATCCGCTCTTCACCGCGCGAAAATACCGTCTCTGCGCTGATGGTTCGGCGCGCTGAAAAATGGAAAACGCTAGCTCGCCGACGCGGAAAGAATTGCGAAACTCTCGACATCCTCCGTTGGCGTACCAAGCAGCCGTGGAGGCTAGAGTAAAGGGTCCAATCAAACCAGTCGAACCAGACAAGACAGACCAGGCCCTACCGGGTCAAACAAGACAGACCACACCCGATCACACCGGGCGAGGTCAAACCAGACCGGACCGGATCCTACCATACCAGACAGATCACACCAGACCAGACAGTTCGCACTAGACCCGGCCAGACCATACCACACCAAACCTGACCACACCAGACCAGACCAGACCAGACAAGACAGACCAGAAAAGACCAGACTGTGCCTGACCGGACGCCAGACCAAATATCAGATCACACCAGACTAGACAAAACAAGGTATACGTGGCCATGGTATCTAACAGGACTGAGGCCCTCTGCAAATACTGGTCACCGAATACGCCCAAAACAGGCGGCGACTCCATATCTTCACTATCATTTCCTACCAAGAGGGCTGGAACATCCTTTGTTTGTCAATAAGTACATGTCGCCGCTTCTCGTTTTCTCATTGTTTCGCTATATCGCCTAGTGACACTGTGCTGCACCATCATCAGCACTCCCAACAGAATATTGTGCTTTTGGCGGCTGAGTTGTATCTCATCCACCAGGGCCCATTCCCAACGAACTGCGGTGACGATTGTTTGACAAGGCCTATGCGCTGCGATTACTGCCAATTGTGTCTTGTGGGACGGAGCCGTCCAGAATCCAATCACCGGACCTTTAGTGGGTGGTAAACCCAAGTAACCAAGTGATCCTGAGCTATCATTCCCACACAAGGATGATTCTGAGCCGTTCATGATGACAAGCTGCACTTATTTTTTACGGCAGTTATGAAAAACTGTTCAAACAGTTCGCGTATCGAGCAGAATAAAAGCTTAAGGTAAACGTGGCACAGCACACAGTGTGACCGACAGTATCCGTTTTCAGGCAGCTGACAACTTATCTCTCAGATATCAGTGTCATTTATTGCAGCACGCTGACGACTTGGTAGGGCCATCAAAAGGCCAAAATCGTCATCAGAAAAGCGGAATACAGTTAAGAGACTCTTGATAAAAGGAGCTTCGGGGCAATCTGATGTGTCGAAGGTATCAAATGTATTTTCGTCGTCAAGATGTTGAGATTCGTTTGAAATTTCATTGATCCGTCATTTTCAGAGCTAAGTTTTGTTACAAATCATCCCTAAAAAGACACCCTTTACATTTCACTGCAATGAATAAGTAAATTAGAGAGGAAAAAGAGGGAAAAGAAGAAAGGAAAAGGGAGTGTGATAAAGACAGAGTCAGGCGGATAAAGACATGGCGATAGACAAATTAATAGGAAAAAAGACAGATAAAAACATGGACAGAATCGAGAGAAAGAAAGAGAGAGGGGGCGAGGGGGACAATGTGGCGTAGAGATGCTGGCCTAGGTACCAAGTATGCATCGAAATATGACACTTGTTAATGTAACTGCGAATAGACTGCGGTAAACTTAATGAGATGTATGGATAGATACAAGAAAAGAATGATTCATATTCTCAGAGGAGACAGGGACAGAGGAGAGGAGACGGTCTTCTCTGAGATGTTATCTGAGAGGAGACTGAGAGGAGACATTACCATCTCCTCAAAGATGGTAATGTCTCCTCCCATGACACACTGATCGGTACAAACGGTGTGTAACCACAAAGGGTATTGCCACGGTCAAAAATTCAAGGAAACATCGAGGTTCGTATACCCTTCGTTCCACCCAAAACCAATAGGCGTCAGGCTTAGTTTGGGCTGATGCGATGTCTAGCAGCGTGCTCATACCGCTCGTGCAGTCACGGACCCGCTGGGCCGTCAGTTGACACAGTCGGTCGGCTGACCTAGCCGAGCGCCTGGGGGCAGAGCCGCCACCCAACCAGAAGCCCTGACCGACCGCGCCAGTCAGTGGGACCACGACTTACCGTGAACTGTAATCGTCAAGAATGAACGCCAAACAGTACAGCTGAGTTGGGAGGCCACAAGCACCTGACCGGCCCCCGGCGGCGCCCGTGATAACAACCAGCACAGACGCTGCAGCCTCGGCCGCCACCGGTGCCACGCGGCCCGGCTCGCACCGCGCTAACCGCCTACCAAACCACGACCGAGCGGCCCGGCAGGGCTCGGCCCACGGCCGGTCACCATCCGGCCAGCCCGTCGGCAAACACAGCACCCCTCCGTTTACGCCCGGGGCGGGCCGGCGAACTCACCGTCCGGCGGCCGTCCACGTCCGTCGGCGGGTCGCCACGCCGTCTGGCCGCGGTAAGTCCCGACTCTGCACGCGCTCGGCGGCGGCGTCACTGGCGTCCGGCGCCGGCCGCCCGCCCGAGGCATCGTCGCATCGATCGACGGCCGGCGCGGCGCGCGGCGCGCACGTCGACACCGTCGGCCGCGCCGTCGCGCGAGTTCAGCCCCGCCAGCCGGCGTCCGGGGCCGTCGGGACGCAGTGTCTCGCGCTGTAGAGGAAGCGCGGTAGACGGAGCTGTCGCCGGCTCTGTCATGTCTTCCGGAACCGTTTCCACGGAGTGCTCATTGACATGGGCGAAAAGGAACGGTTAAATACAGCGTAGGGAGACTTCCTCAAATTCCCAGCAATTAAGCCGAACTCTTCCAGGTGGCCCCCAATTTCTTTTTTGCTTACGCATGAGTAATTACAAACAGGTCGTCTGGTGAAAATGTTGAAATGTAGTAACACTTATCATTTTTGATTTTTTTTTCGCACGTAGCGTAATTTTGCGTGTGGTTAAAGGAAACGATCACCTTGGCCGGCGTTTTTTAGAGATAGATGTGGTTAGCCTGAAAAACGTCACCATCACGTTTTAACGCTCATTCTCCTCGATAAACGTCTAGAAGTGCAAACACGTAAGTTATCAAACACAACTTTCCAACGTCACTCGTCGATGATGACGTAACATGGGTCTTCCGCCAACGTTCATAAGCCTGTGCCCGATGTTATTGTAACATATCAAACAATACATACACATGAATTGAACAAATATGAATCAGACACAGAGGAAATTCACAGGGAAGTCGTTCCGAAATTTTCTGCATAAGGTCTTGCGACATTGTATATCTCATACATATGTTTCAATGAGAACAATTCTCACTCTGGCCATCTCAGTCCAAAACATGTATTAGTGGCAAAACTAGAACTTTTAATGTTTCGCATGTTTGCATTCATGTCCACTTTTCGTTGCTGCTTTTTAGGAAACGAAACGAAAAAAGTGAATAATTTCCATTCCAGTCTTTTGTTTCTGAAATCAATGGAATTCTCTTCATTTTGGGAGGTTTTCCTATGCAAGTAATTTTGTTTAAATTACGAAAGCTAAAACTCAACAAGCAGACGTACCACCCACAAACACTGTAACAAGGTTACAGTCGACGAGCCTAACAAACGTCAGACGTCTCCTTGTCGAGCTTGATGGACGTGACCCTTTGTGTGCTGGGCAAAAACAAAAATATTAGGTTTATTCAAGTGTTAATGATAGTTGCCCTGCATCCAGCCAGGGACGAAAAGGAAAGTGTTTGCAATCTGAGACGTATGATTCAGCCCTTAGCTTCTTGTTTCGTGCAAGGCTCCAGTGGAACTACTTGCATGCAGGAAAAACTACGGACGTTGAGAGGCTCAAATCATTAGTAAGACTGCTCTTCCTGTCAAAACCTATCAATAAGAGAACAGGTGAAGATGATAAGTGAACTCGCTGAAACCAATGCCAAGTTTTTTTCCCTGGCGCACCACTGTGCAGTATTAAATCAAACACCATGAGTCCCAGAAGGTACTTTCCTGTAATTTACCCTGATTGGCACATACTGTAAGCCAATTACAAAACATCAGTTTAAAAGCATATCAACTTTTCTTCTCTTCGCACATTCATACCCCGCTTATTTACTACCAAGATGGAATCATGTACATTTCCGTGAGTTTCTCCCTTCTGGTCAAAAGTTTCAGCATCGCGTCTCTCCGCTCTAACGTGGGAGCCGTTCGAAGACTGCACGTGCATTGAATGGCCCATAACGCGGTTGCGAATCTTAGTATGGTACTCAAAATTGCAATCACGCCGAGAAATCCACCAAGACACGAGGAAAGTGTCACTGAGACCGAGACATAGGCATTGTTTTGCTCGCTCGATCATCTCTAAAACTGTGAGTAACAATTTTGTCTCCAGTCTAGTCTGTTTGAAGATGACTCGCTGTTGCTGCAAATCATCCATTTTTTTTGTAACAGTTACGATGCAGAATTCGCGTCATCCAAAGAAAAATCATCACAGGGCATTTCGCTGCTGGAAGCAAAGATCATACTTAGAATTAAAAAATGGTTGCAACATGGATTCGATTCGGATGATTGTAAAGTACCCAGTGTAAAGCATCCATTCCTTATCTCAACGAAGTTTGCTCTTAGATAAGGCCCGAGGAGGTAATGATGCAAGGCAAGGGTGTCGATTTATATTCTTTTGAGAGGGTCCTGGTCCACCCAATGTTGATTTGGACCCACCCAATATTTTCTGCCGGTTTTGAAGGGAAATAAATAACAGTAGCAAGAAATCGGCCGCAATAGATAAGAGATAGGCAGAAAGTGAAGAATAAAGTCTAAAACGATGTATCTCTCTATCTTTTTATCTCCTGTACACAGACACACACACACACACACACACATATATATATATATATATATATATATATATATATATATATATATACATGGGGATGAGTGCAATGTTTTATTTGATCAACAGTAACAAAAAACTCATATATTTGCGTTGGTCAAAATAAAGTGGGCTATATCCGTTGGGAAACCCACATTTGGGGAGAGCTTCGGTTGTCGGGCCTTCGGCTCGCCCCTCCCCCATCATTTACAGAAATCGACGCCTCTGGTGCAAGGGGTGAGGAGGCGAGCGTTGAAATATCGAAAGAAGCCACGAAAGCTTCAGCGCTACAACAATCCTGCGTCATGCCGAGAAAATCCCTGAAACATGTCCCACCCACTGACAAAGCAATCGCGCCAGCGACTGAGCTCTTCCCACCATACGTGGACTAAAAAAGTTTATTCTGAGAAAACAACATCCAAGTCCGTTGGATATGTGCGGGTCGGATCGGCCTCCATTAGTCGCCGTAGGCCGAATGCACCGCCACTCGAGCAGTGGTGCACTCGGCCTCGGGCAGGTCACCCGGTCTCAGCGGCTGCCTCGGCGAGGCATCGGGCCGGTCGGGAGGAACCGATTCCTCCAGAAGCCAAGGTCATCTGTCAGCCGACGGCTGGCGAGGTCAGCGGCTGGTCATTAGCCGCCGTCGGACGCCGGCCATCGGTCATACCCGGGTCATCGGTCGGACGTGGCGCGCATTGGCAGGTCGGCCGACGTCTCTGTCTGAGGGGCTGGGGCGGGGTACACCACAGTCGTGTGCGGGGCTGTAACGGGGTACAGCACTGCAGTCTACAGGACTGTGGATGGGTACACTACCGCTGTCTGGAGGGCTGTGGTGGGATACAATATCGCTCTCTGAGGGGCGGGGTTGCGAACTTCTAATATGGCCTATAGATGTCTGTAGTATGCAGCCTGTCTATATGTTTGTCGACATCTGACGTATTTTACAGTGCAAAATGTTTCAAAAGACCGACAGCTGCCCCTCAAAAGCGGAAATTCACCAACAATCCGCACCTTTTCCCGGCTCTCTCAGCTTGCTAGAGACGGGCTGCCGATGCCCGTTCTGTCCAGTGGCAGCAAAGCACCTGTCCGGGCGGCGTGCTGAAGGGACGTGACAGGCCAGCACGTCCCCTCAGTACACCCTCATCACTGATGGGACGTGACCTCCTGACACGCCCGCCGGCACGCCGTCAGCACATCACAGAGCACGCCGTCATCACGGGCGACACGAGCCGGCCGGACGGGTCGCCGAGCCGCATCGCCGCCGACCCCACCCGGCTTATTGCGAGTCAACTCATGCTAAATTAGTGCTGGGTGGTGGACGCAAGCAGGGTCGATTTTCGAGGGAAGCGGCTCTGGACTTTACGGCAGGGGTGGTCCTGGGATGGTCCAGAGCGGACGAAACGCCATCTTGTTCGCCTATACAGCCGGTGTCGTCCTGGACGAGGCCAACGAGGACGAGGCGCCACCACATTGGTCCTTTCAGCCGGGTCAGATCTGGAAGAATTCAGACCGGACGAGACGCAGTCATTCGCGCAGCGGCTCTCAGTGGCTTTAAAGAGAACGTGGGCATTGTCGCTTTGTGTTGGTGGAAGCGACAGTGCCACAATGGTCCTTATTAACGCTGAAGCATCTTGAATTAAAAATGGACCACAACCTGTAGCACTTTTATTGTCTTTAATATTTTATGCTCGTGTCTAAGCTATGTGTTGATGGACAGTGGCTGCAAAAGCTGCTGAGAGCCACTGACCTAAAGTCCTTCCATTTGTCTCCGACACATAGAAATCTTACTATTGCCACAATTTTGTTTTTCGTTAGATTTTACAAGAGACTTCGTGGCTTAGACAACTTGGAGACTTAGAGGCAAATAACTAGGCACACCGTATAACACATATGTATATATATTTAAAAATGGTGTTATTTTCTCATTTTGTCTCTATACAGCTTTACTCCGGCGAGGATTTTTTCGTAATCTGACAAACGTAAGTAACGCAAATGTACGTAGGGTAAATGCATGTAAGCAAGCGTGCTTGCAAAACATACGTGTGCGCAGATATACGTACCCGTAAAAGGGCATTAATGTAAAATACATATATGCAGGAATGCGTAAGCATACAGCTAAAACAAACTTTACTCGTAAGCGCACATTTACAGGAATAATTATTTACCAAAGCATACAATAAAACAAACAATTTCATATCTACCCCTGCAACGTCTCGTAAACGACTGGTTACGCTGGCACCTATGTATTTTTTTTTAATACCTATGCAGAACACCTAACACAGCCTTCATTCGCAAGAGGAGTGGTTTGGCATGGCTGGGTGGGCAGTGACCAGAAACTTTCATTACCGTCGACAAGCGAAGGGATAAATCGTACATTCACCTAGTCTTGGTTAACTGGACCAGCTGCAGGAGTTTTTAATTAACCAGCCATGAAAAGCTCGCGATGGGCCCTACACCTGTCTGCCTGTCCACTCTCCACAAACGTCCACCTCCCGACTGAATGTGATACGACACTTGCACTGGCAATGACTGAGTATCCAGTCACCGGTGAACGGATAGGATCAAGAGCAAAAATCACAGGCGGCGGAACCTCTAGACTTAAGGGAGGGGTAGGTGCAGGTCGGCCATTTCAAATAATTTTTTATGATCAGGGACGCAGGATTAAAGGTAGATTTTGGTGTCGGGGTTGGGGGAAGGGACTCAGCGGCCCAGTGCAGCGGCTCAACGGTTTCGCCGCAACTGGTAAGGATCAAGGTGAAGCCTCTTAAGCGCGACGCAAATCAGCCGGGGCTCTGTCATAAATTACTCAAGGGACGAGGGGAGGAACTTCCCGACGATTGTTACGCCAGTGATTAAGAGATGTGCATCACACCCAGAGCCTACGAGGGAGGCGTGTCTGGGAAAATGCGTTCTGAAATTTATGGAAGACCCGTAGGTTTTCTTACCGGGAGAGGACCCAGGCTCCGCAGCGTGGCCTCTAGTCATCCCCTGGATCAGCCTCGACTTCTACCTCATACTCCATTTGTACAACTGGATCAAGCTTGTAGCGGTATTAGGTCCGTCTTTGTACGTTGGATGCAAGTTTTTCGATTTATTGTTTTAAGTCTATATGTCATGCATTTGCTCTTACCTACGTTTGCCTTACGTGCATTGGTGCTGATTTTCCATACATACATTTTTGCAGGTATACTTGCCTTACGTACCTTAGATTTACGTACATTTGTCATGTAATCGATTTTTGTATTAGCAACGTAGGTGTCCGGGATGTGCGATTCTTGTTGGCCCTGTTGATGGGCAGTTCCATGTTCTTGCCATAAATAGTCCTTAGAAAGTTGAAACTGGGAAAGAATAAACGGGAAGATAACTCTAGGAAATTCAGAGTTCATGCAGCTTAATTTCGAAATTCTGTTACAAAAGTGCGTTTGGCTGCTATCGGAAAATACAGGAATAAACAGATTTTTTGATGTTATAAAAAGCCGAAATATTTCGGCTCAACTTAACTGGCCTTCGTCAGTGGGATCAGTGTGTTACTAATTGTTGATCCCGATGACGAAGGTATATCAAACTGTGCTGAAAAATTTAAGTTTTTTATAATGTCAAACACCCTTTTTCTCACACACGAGTATATTTCGCGAAAAAAATCAATCAACGCATTCAACAGTCAAACATTTTTATTAATTATTTATAATAATAAAACGAATTATTAACTACAGGCACACCAACGTATTACACGGTTGGTCTGGGGTTCAAAATCAAAGCTTTCTGTGGCACGCAAACCTCTGCACTCGCTTAGTAGCAGCAGTATTCCCATCCATACGGAAAAGGCACTTGCAAGTCATATTAACATTCACGCAACGTAACACTTGCACCATGAAAGAAACTTGCATAACAATGGCGCATTGTGAGCTATGGAAATGTTCCGTGGCCGATGGGCTCGAACCCGCGCTTTCCGCTCCACAGGCCAAGACCGCCAGTGAGCAGCAACTGTCTGGAATGGGATCATTTAGTGAACTGCACAGCTGGAGTATAGTAAAGGGTCCATAAAAAACGTCGCAGGTGCACAACATGTGACCCGTTGCACCCTGCAAATCATAGGCCTAAATCCTCCGAAATTGGTCGCCCAGCTGCCCGTCCGCTTTTCCAAGCCATCGTCGCACCAAACTGCGCCGTCTGCGTTCCGGCAAAAGACACACAAGAAACGCAGGGATGCCAAAAAGGTGCACACGCGCTGCATGTGACCCGTTGCACCCTGCCCGTCATATGGGGTACCGGTGGGTAGCCCTAGTGCTGGTCTATCTATCCAGCAAATTTCAACCGTATAGGTACCTGTTTCCGGCGTCTGCGGATCGCCACATGGATCGCACGTGGGTGCCAACCACAAAACCGAGCATCTGCAAGTAGGGCCTATGTTGCCAACAAGTCTTCAGTCAACAGCACCGTCTTTTGACCTGTATCCGTGATTAACTGAATGCCGTAGAGGTCCGGCTCGCGCCACGTGGCACGCGCCATACGTCACGAATCGCTTTAAAACACACACCATAATCTGTCCCCGTGTCGGCGCACCAGAAGGTCCCACTTGTGTTGTGATCGGCTGCACACTGAAGCTCGAACACACACACACACACACACACACACACATACACGCTGATACACACACGAACACCTCAGCACCTCGATCTGAATTTTCCGAGCGGCCACCATGTATGAAATCTCACTTGCTAAAAATGTGAAGAGCACGCTTTCAGCTCCTTCGATTCTGAACGAGTTTTGAAAAAAAAAAAACAGAAACACGCTTTGACTTTTCATACGCAAGACTAAGAACGGGTTCCATAAAACTTTGGTAGCGAGCAGAGAGCATATTCTATTTTGCCTTTCTAAATATGCTGTCTTCAGTCTTATATGTCTTTCCGTCCGGTGTTTGTGAATCTACGTTTTCTTCATTTTTGTTCCTGATGACACGGCGAAACTTCAATATTTGCGAAGAAGATACGGGCTGATGTCTGAACAGAAAATACGGGCGGTGCGTCTCCTCCGTCGACTTTCCTTTTACTCTTAAAAGATGCATCGATGTATTTAAAACTCCCGGAACCATTTTGAAGCTTACGAATTGTTCTATGGTGCATCGAGCTGATGATATGAGACTGTTGTCTCCAGCTGCAGGATTCCGGCCACTACCTCACGGTAAAAACGCCTGTAATCCTCTCCTTGCATGATTGCAGGGGCACGGAAATTCCTCTTCGGTTGGAGGGACCGAGAAGAATTCTGGGCCAATTCTTTCCAATCAACGCCCTTAGAGTCATTGCTAGTTTTAAAAAAGTTGGGCGGCTGAAGCCCCCCTGGCCTCATGACTCCTGCGCCTTTGCATGACTCTGTTTACTTCGTAGGAGTTTTGCGGAATCCGACATTTCAGGAAAAAAACTAGGCGTTTCATGTCTGCGTAATGCCGGTGTTTCATGTCACCTTCGTGAAATTATCAATGCTACGCTATCTGACTAAAAAAATTAGGCGTTACAAGAAACGCTTACGAGGTCGCAGACGTTTTCTGTTATCACCATCATAACACCATTAAGCTGACAGACACGAATCATTTTTAGACAGTTCATGAATCGCCAGGAGAGCACTGGGTATTTCAAGTAACGCCTGACTAAACCGAGCATAGAATTTTATGTATCGCCATTTCACATTTTATGTTCGATTCAGTAATCAATATTGTTCATTGTGCTTTCGCCTTATAGGATAGAACTAACTGCACTAACTCGTCATGCGTCGACCATGAGGTTCCCAGCCGTTTCAAGTTCGTTATTCGTGTGTCAACCACTGGGCATTAATATATTCCCCATATTATTATACTTGCACTGGTTGCTGCACCCGTGCCCGAGTGCCTTACTTTTCACATTTTTGTAGTTTTCGTACAGTTTTTGGTAGTACTTTACTTTCATTGCTCGAATATTATCACTTGACCCTTCACCCAAACACACTCGAATCGAACTCTCCGACTTCCGACTCCCGAACAGTATACAGGCTAACAGGATTGCGACAGCCACTCTCTGAGTGTCTCAGTAGGAAACTGCCTGCGGCTTGGAGGCCAGAGGAAGAAAAACGCGTCTTCACGCGTTTCAGCGCGAGCGCGGCTTTCGCGCAAACGATCTTCCGGTTTGTCAAAGCAGCCACGCAGTGGCGCGCTTAGACTGACGTTAGGGAGGAGGGGCGGACACATCATGGCCAGTTCAGCCGACCGACATCGGGCATCCGTGGTCCAATAACAGCATTGGTATTCGGCGCCCAAAGGGACATGAGTTCAGGACTCAATGTCCACCCTTCCCCTAAATACGCCATTGCAATTGTTCTTGTGGTTTATAATGATATTTGCCAAATGTCAACCGCGCGTTTTTTGTAATGCCTGGGCGAATTGCGTAATAGTCTTCATTGGCGGACATTGCGCCATTTGCCCGAGAAAATTGTAGCGTTTCAGGTAACGTCTAAAATTTTCGATCTGATAGCGTAACAATGGTAATTTTACAAAGGTTACATGAAACACAGTAATCACGTAAAACGCCTAGCATTTTCCTGAAATACCGGATCCCACCAAACACCTACGACATATATATGTCAGATTCCACGAAACCTGCAGTAACCGTGGAGAACACAAATAATTTTTGAGTACAGCTTTAAAAACAGAAATCCTACAGAACAGCGTGTATAAATACGTCCAGCCCACCGACCAATTCTATTGAACCATGAAGAACGGTCTCCGGCAACATCCAATGGCATAATTCCACGAAACCTGCAGTAACCGTGGAGAACACAAATAATTTTTGAGTACAGCTTTAAAAACAGAAATCCTACAGAACAGCGTGTATAAATACGTCCAGCCCACCGACCAATTCTATTGAACCGTGGAGGAAACGGTCTCCCGGCAACGAGTCCAATGGCATCAGGCATCGCGAGATCTTTTCCCTGCCGTCGAAGTAGACCCCGCCGTTTTGAAGCCACATACATGAATCAGGATCTAGTCTTCCCATTTCATCAACATATCTAGTATGATGTAGGATCAGTCTCTAATTTCTGAGACGTATCCACAGGGATTCAAGACCCAGGTTAATGTTTTAACCCGTCTGCGACGGGGGGGGAGGCGGTTGACCGTTCCCTGAAGGTTTTTCAAGACTGGAAGTAACAAATGAACGCAGCGCCACGAAACTTTGTGTAAGGTTTGCTTAATCCTTTTTGCACCTTATGTCACAGCTTTCACCTCAGGTCAACTCAGGTGTCTGGCCTAGGTCAGGTCAAGTAGACCTATGCCCAAAAAAGTTTAGCGCCCTATAACGTTTTCGGAAAACATGATATCACATCAAAAATTTCAGAAGTTTGAGATCTTTATGAATGTAACAAATCTCCTATCTCAGATTTCTCGGAATCTCCGGGCCATTGGCCTAAGCTTAACCCTATTTTCAAGACACGTCGTCGTTTTTCGGACTTTGAAGGAATTTTTGTACAACGTTTTTAGTGTGGGATGGTGCAGACACCCATTTATCGTCTATGGACAAAGTATCAGTGACTTCCAGCCATTGGCCTGAGGTCAGGTCACAGGTAACTGTTATGAGCCAAAATGCACCGCCGTCAAAGTCGTCAATGAATTACACAGAACGGGTAGAAAATAACAGAACTGACTGGTACAGTTGCGAGTAATACCAAGAAGTTCAAAAAGTTTCAAAAATGCATAGGCTGTAAAAAAAAAAAAACAGAACCGCACGGGCAAAAGTCCGCCGATTTTGTACATTAATACTAATGAATTTTTTCATAATTTAAGCATGACATATCATCACAAGAACCACTAGGAATAAGAAATGTTATATAGAAAGGCCTATTTCGCGGAAATAAAGATACACTAGAAGCAGTTCCCGGTAATTTCATACCGCGTTCGGCCACGACGTCCGCAGGCAGTCGGCACGAAAATCGCCGTGTTTTAACTCAACGTTTCGGCATATATATTAAACAAATCAGAGAAATTAGTCGTGCATCAGCATCTGCGCATGTCTTTGAGATCCAGATCGATTCTCGGTTTCATGCCGTCGGCCGTGAGAAAATAAATATATAGGACGTAAATGCCTTACATGCTGTCCAGAACTAAAAATGAGAGCATATGCGAGCTCTACCTGTTACGAGCTTTCCAACGGTGTGCTTATTTTTATCGTGCGAACAGCCGATCGTGAATAAGGGGGGGGCGGCCAACAACCCCCCCCCCCCTAGTCGAGCGTGATCGGCACCGACTGCCAGTCGGGCGCGGGTTAAAGACTGGAGCTGATGAAATGCCGGGACTCGTTTACTTCTGGGGCTAGAAGGGGAGATCTGGGTAATATCGGGCGGTAGCGAATTTCATTTCTTCGCCAAGGGTAATCTGACGTCCAGAATATATATATACTTTTGGGATTTGGCAACGAGCCAATATCCCTTTTTGCTGCATTGCGCATACGAGGAGTTGCATGTCTCAGGTGCATATTTTTTGGAATTCGCTGTCTCCGTTTTCAAAATTTCCCATTTTCTATCATCTGCCATTGAACAATCCACAAATAGGAGTGTGCACAATTATTATTTTTATAACACAATTATTACACTCTATTGGTGCATTTACTTCATTTTAGAAGCGGCTGCAAATGGCTGAAATCGTCTGCCTCGCCATCACGCCGCACCTTTTAAGGCGCCGCCTCTTCTGGTAATATTCGACATCGTCCGATAATACCCGAATACCCGAAACCTGTGCCTTAACCCGTGCACGACCGTCGGTCGGCGACGATCACGCCCGACTGGGGGGCAGTTAGCCCCCTCTAACTCAAGAACGGTTGGTTGCACGATAAGAATAAGCACACTGTTGGAAAGCTTGTGACGAGTAGAGCTCGAAGAGTAGAGCTGGTCTCATTTTTAGTTTTAGATAACATGTAAGCAATTTACGCCCTACATATATGTTTTCTCATAGCCGACTGCATGAGACCGAGAAATGGCCTGAATCTCAAGGACTGTGACTAAAAACGCTTAGGTAAAAGCACCAACGCACAAGTAAATAACATCATCACATTATGTTAAAATTGTACGTATGCGTCCTCACCTAGATTTACTGCTATACATAATGACAATGTAGATGGGACATTGTAACAGCTCATCTGGTACAACTGTGTACATCTTATTCCTGGAAACACCGGGGAAATCAAAGCAGTGCTCCAGGTGTCTCCAATGGAGCGGCTGGGAGCACTGAGGGCCCTGCTCTGGATGTTTTCCATCATCCCAAGCAGGGGCGCAGCTAGGATATTCGTAAAGGGGAGGGGGCGGAGCTCAGAATGTACTGAAATCATACGAAAACCGCCTGCTGGAAAAACGATGTGCAATGGTTCCCGCAAAAAATGTGGGCTGGAGGGAAGCCTCCCTGGCCCCCTTTGGCTGTGCCTCGGATCCCATGGAAGAGGTGTCAGATCCGTATTGCATTTACAAACGTATCTCTGGCCGCCCTGTTCTCATTCCCGCCGCCATCCCCTTCTGTTTTGACGGGTCTCCTGGTGTCATGATTGGGACATGTTGAAAGTCCTGATGGTACGGGTGCTTTTCCCCGTGTGTACGCGTGACGGTTTTAGAATTGGTATAAGGCCGGAACCAAATTGAAGTTACATGTAATTTATATATTATATTACATGGAAAGGCATTGGCCTAAGTTTGCAATGCTGGTAAGGTCATCATCTTTCCTACCTTATGGGTTGCTACAGCCATGATTTCCATTAATATAAGTAATTTATGAACATTTAATTCCATGAAGTCAAAAATCTCAAAAGTTTTGGAGGGGCCAAGATGCACACCGGGGGGGGGGGGAAAAGAACACAAATCGACACTTCTGCAGTAAAGACCGCGGTTACTCCTGGTAACTATTTCATATGCACATTTACAAATTTCCTGGAATTTTGCTGTACTTTACCATTCTGAAGGCATTTCTGATGCGTTTGACATGGCTCCTAAGTTGATGGAAATTTAGACAGTTGGGGGTATATTTTCTCTTAACCATGCAAAATCTGGATGCTGTTCAGTGCACTAAGAACACTTTATCACATTCAGGCGTACGTGCACTGAGATACAGAGTAGTGTCATGGGTGACAACCATGGCGAAACATTGTGTACGCTCTTGCCACCTATGTGTAGGTAGATAAATCTTAGTTCGTTTCCAGCCACCAGGCGTCTTGCTAGTACACTGGCAGCACGGGCAGGCGATCAGCTCCTCGTTCGAACTAGTCCCCAGGTCGTGTCCAACGGCGTAGCCAGAACTTGGTCCAGGATTTTGGTTACTCTGGCGGGTGGCGAAAAGTGCCCAATTTTTATTACCAAAAAAGACGCCCACAAACAAATGATAAATGACTGGCTGTGCCAAATGTCCAAGACACTGCTTCTCCAATGGAATAGTGGCCAAGATAACTACCATTGTCGAAAAAGCCAGCTATTGTAGGTATGTGTAACATGAAGATTCCGAATCTGCCGTGCATTGCAAAACACCATCTGCCTGTATATGTTGGCTCGTCCTGTCAAATGAAAGACAGAAACAGTTGGAAACATCACGGCTGTTTTCTCCCCAGTGCTACAACCCAGGCACGTAGCCAGGATTTTCCTCAGGGGAGCGGGCAAATGTCACTTTTTGTTATATGCCAGAGACATATGACAAAATTTACAAGAAAAGGCAAAAATTTTAAGCAATTTATCTCATATTTAATGCACAGGAAAAGATGTAATGTTTGATTTTCCAACATATATATGATCACTATTACGTATTCATGCGGAATCGTCATGTATCTAGTGTAGACCGCTTGGCTCAGGGGGGGGCATGGCCCCATGGCCCCCTTTTGGTTACGTCCCTGCTACAACCAGACACGAAAAAGACACCGAGACCCAGGCCTACTCAACAGTTATCAGGCATTCCGAGGGACAGGGGCAGCCCGACAGTCGCCAGGCATGGTGGAGAGCAGGGGCAGCCCGACGGCTGTCAATCATGGCGGGATATAGGAATAGTATCGGACAATTGTCAGGCGCGGCGATAATCAGGGGGATAGCGGTAGAGACCCCAGACAGCAACAGGATACAGAAGCTAGAGCACGGCACGGAATGAATTTTCATGATCCGGTCCAGTCCGCTCCTTGAAGTCTAAGATCCAATCCATCCCCAGTCCACTTCTTTCAGAACCTGGATTCAGTCCAATCCGTAATAGCCGCGCCAATCCATATTCAGCTTTTTGCTTTTGTCATCATAAACAGATAAATGTGACATATCTGAGCTTGTTTAATTGTTCCCTTTTCACAAATTCAAAAGTCCTCTGACTGGCTGCAAAAATCACGTCCAGTCAACGCCTTCTGAAATTTTATTGCTTTTCAATCCGTCCAATGCGTGTGGCATGGCGGCTTCTAAAATCCGGTCCGGTCCTTATCCATATATTGCTTGAATTTCCTGGTCCGGTTTTACCCACTCAGGGGGTCAACCCACAACGCGCGGATATCCAATCCGTGAAGTGCTCCAATAAGAACAGGGTCAGCCTGACAGTCATCACGTGATGTTGGAACCCACCGCCTATTTGTCTTGAAAGGCGGGGTCGGTGCTCGTCACTGTGTCGTGTGGCGGCGAGCTTGTGCTGGACCACTCTCCTCTGATGGCCGGCCTCTGAACGACCATCGGCTGGGGCTGCGGACGAACCAACCACGCGTGCGGAACCATCGGCAGTGGAACGGGAAAACGGAGGCACCGACGCACAGGTAGCGTGCGTCTGAGTGCTTGCAAGAGACTTTTCTGGAGTGCGAGAGTTGCAATACTTAATGGTGATGCAATAGTTAATGGTGACGACTGATGGAAAGTATGCTTGTTTCAACGTCGGTCGAGCCAAAGTACCCCTTGGACGTTAACATGGTGCATGTTTCTTTGTTTTAACCTCAGAAAATGACATAGGGGAACTTTTAATAACATATTTCATGAAAGGCCATAAAACATTTATAAAACCTTTATCTGGGTTTTACGTTCACAACAATCTGCATAGCACGGTCTCCCCATTCACATTTAATCCGAAACCGCCCTGCTAACTTTGACTGTCGTCAACATGAAGCCTGTAGGGGTGTGTGCGAGGAGCTGCCGAGGACGGGCGGCGAGATGGGGGTGGGGTGTGGAGTCCATCGAGCCGTGGCCGGCTGCTACCCGTCTACGTGACACTGCCACCCAGGCTGCGTGCACCCAACCGGAGCTGCAACAGCTGGGCTAGCTCGTCAGCGATGCTTACGCGGCAGGTCTGGGGCGCTCATCACGGTCAACGGCAGCGTCGTGCCTGCGAGGGAGGAGCGCTCGAACCGTCCCGCCCGTGCACTGGGAAACCGGCTTGAGATCGCCGCTGAAGAACCTCGGAATCGAAACCGTGCATCGGTTTCTAAGATATTACACTATTAGGGTAGGTTTTACACATTGAAGGATATGGATGTTCTCGTCTTCCTTTGGGGCTCATCCTATCTAGGATTTCTTGATGGAAAAGTGAACCAATCGTAGTAAGGCCTCTACGTCCTTTTTTTGTCACAACCGGGGTAGATTCAGCTGCCTGGTTTTGGAGAGGAAAATTTTTGAAATAAATAGTGTTTGAGGCAATATCCTACACACAAAGTATGTACGGCCCTTTTGGATATATATATATATATATATATATATATGTGTGCGTGTGTGTGTGTGTCTCATCATAAATATATAATAATAAATAATAATGATAGAACCATAACAATCATAACAAATCACAATAAATCAGTCAGTCATAAAACCCTCTCCATTATTACGCATGCCAGAAGAGCAAACATAAACCGCTTGTCGTTGCTCTAGCACCAGCAGAAATTGAGAGATTTTAATAAGTTCTGGCGACTGTAGTGCGGCAAGGAGGTAACCCTTTCTCGTTCATCCTTTCCCAGTTAAAAGACACATTGTTAGACTGCTGTCAACAAAATTATCATTTGTCGCTTAGGTCATAAGTCTCAAGACCAAGTGCATTGTGGAGGATATTGCTTTAGGTCAAAGTAGTTTTAAAATGACACGGCACCACATTTTGCGGCAATTTTTGCTGTCATCGTCGAGCACGGTCGTGTCCCATACTCTTCAGGTTAACTAGCAGAGGCGGGAAACCACGACCTTCGTTTCCGTGTCGTTGACCGCGCTTGGAATAAAATCCGTAACTAGCAAACGTCTACCGTATCGGTGACGTTTAGCTATCAATGACGAAAGCCTGTGGTGATGAACTAACCTCAGCTTCCTCTTTGAGCTCTGGTGCATTTATGCATTCATCTGAATAGACGAGCCGCCAGTGCATCTATGAAAAAATCTGCCACCAATGGACTCCGACTCGCGGGAAATTGGATCTGAGTGATGTTGCTCACACCGGGATCCCCAAACCCATCTGCTCACGAGAACGTGTCAGAGCCAAGTCATACCCGACCGGCAGTAAACCTGTTCTCATCCAACCGCAGCTCGGGCTACTGAAGCGATCCCGGACTCAGGGCGACCGCGAGCCGACAGCCGGGAACGCGGAGCGGTCTGACGCTGGGAACGCCGCCCGCAGACGTGACCAGCCGTCAGTCGGCGCGTCAACTGCCGGCGGTGGCCGCCGCCAGTCCCGGGGCGGCCGGGCGGAACAGGGGCCGTTTTTGCCGAGCGTCCCGGCGTCGGTCTGCGCGGCGGCACGGCCGAGCGGGCCGCCGCACGCGTCGTTAGTCGGCGTGGGACGGCGGGAGAGGCCGCGCGCCGCGCCGGACGGGCCGGAGATGTGCGCCGGGCCGGGCTGGGCCGGACAGGGCCGCGGCCGGACGTCGTGTTCTGGCGGCCCCGTTCGGCCGGCTGCGGCAGCGGCGGACGGCGTGACCGACACCGTGACCGCCGGCCCGCGTCCGGAGCCGGCCCCGGAATCCCGGAGCCATCTGGCCGCCCCTTTCTCTCTTTCTCTCTCTCTCTCTCTCTTTCTCTCTCTCTCTCTCACTCTCTCTCTTTCGGCCTCTGCCCCCCTTCTCTCTCTCTCTTCTCTCTCTAAATCTGCATTCATTGCAATTCCCAGACCATACTCTCGATGTTCTCGCGTTACATTGCGCTCAGAAAACAGTATCCTTGGCGGTGGCCTGCAGCTAGAGATCTTGGTGGGGCTTGGAAGGACTAGATGTTCAACTTCTCAGGCAACATTTGTGTTAACTAGGCAGACACTTTAATTTAACAGTTTCCGAAACATTTAAATGATATTTTACAAAGGTCTCGTTTCGTGTCATGTGCCAGTCACCTAATCTACAAAAACGTCTTACAAACCAGCCTGTTTTAAAGCAACGCATTTCGTTTACCATGCTTATCAACAGTTTACCAAAACCATCTATTTATGGCACTCCATGGCCGCAAACATAACGAGGGACGTTCTCCATTGTTCAGTCACTTCTGACGATCCACGTCTTGGCCTGGGATGAGGATCAGACGTCGGAAGACAATGAGGCACGGGTCTGGCGTAATGGGGCGGTGAAACATGAACGAAACTTGTTCATACAGTGCGGGGACGTAGCCAAGGGGGGCCATGGGGCCGTGGCCCTCCTGAGTCAGTCGGTCTGCACTAGATACAAGGCGATTTCGCACGAATACGGAATAGTGATTATATATATATATATATATATATATATATATATATATATATATATATATATATATATATATATATATATATATATGTGTGTGTGTGTACATATATATACATATATACACATACATATATATATATATATGTCGCAAAAGCAAACATTATATGTTTTTCTGTGCATTAAATATGAGGGAAAGTACATACAATGGCTGCTTTTTGGTATGAGTTCCTCCGTGTGTCAGCGGCATATGACAGAATTTGACCTTTGCCCCCCTCCACTCTGAGGACAATCCTGGCCACGTGCTTGACACAGTGAGAAGTGGGCCAGATAAGGCCTAACGTGAGTCGCACGTGGTTGAACGGTGCCCGTGGTCAGAAGTGATCAGGCGGAGAAACGTGTCGTCTGGCGTAAGATAGAAGCTGTGTGACGAGGAGCAGACTTCAGACACCGTCCAGGGTAGATCTGGCTCATCATCTTGGGACGGGCTAAACCAAATTAGCGCAATGTTGAGAATGACATTACAATTTTTCTCATAGGACATAAAACTTGCGTGATATTGTATATATTTGCTTCTAGAACCTTCCCAGAAAGACTTCAAAAATGAAAAAAAATACATTTTAATTTTGCATTTGAAAAATGAAGCTGTTCTGTATAGCCATGGCAGAGCTTGAAGCCGCTACAGTCACCATGGACGTCGTCCAGCTTGGGTCAGACGCGGCCAGACGGCAGAAGGCGGTCAGACCTGAAAAGAAGTTGTCAGGACTTGGGTCGGACGTTATTTGACGTATTCGGACGTGATTCTGATGCGGGGAAGACGTGCTCGGACCGTGGGTCATGGGAAAGAAGTAGTCGGATGTGGATCAGATGTGGTGGTATGTCTCAGACGTAGTCTAACGAGGGTCAGACGCGGTAGAACGATGAGACGCGGGCCAAACTCAGAACAGATATGGTTGGACGTGGGTACGTCATGATCGAACAGTGGGACATGGGTCAAATGTTGTCGGATGTTGGTCACATGCAATTTGGCGTGGGTGAGACGTTGGGTAAGACGTGGTCGGACGGCGGGGCGTGGGTCAGACATAGTCCCGCGGTGGGACACGGCCGGGCCGAACCGGCCCGGGGTGCGGCGCCGATGCCTCCCAGTCCGTCGTGGCCGGATGTTCCGGCCGGGCCGGCCGCGCCTACCATCTGTCGTCCCTGCGCCGGCCGCACGCGCCCGACCGCTACTCCGGCCCGAACACGGAACTGCCCCGCCAAGGTGTGAGCGGCACCGGAACCCTCCCAGCGACCCAACGAGGAGCAAACTCTGCAGGAGGGTCTTCACTGAAGCTCAGATGCTCTAGATGGCGTGATCTGTCTGGTTTACGTTTGAAATGCGCCCTTGGATCAGTCAAAATCCCGCACAACAGTCAGTGACTGAAGGGCGCGTTGGATGTTACGGTCTGCCTAGTCCATGCTCACCTCTAAAAATGGGAGGAGTCTACCTGGAAGTATTTTGCACAGCTGGCTATTATAACATCACATAACTGGCTAGGTGACTGGGGCATCGTGGCAAGCGGCAGTTCAGCCTTCCTGGACTCAGAGGGCCAATGACTTCTGTTTGGCCGCCGGCCCCGGGCGTGACGCTCTGACTCCGCTGACGGCCGGCGTGACGTCATGTCTGTCAGGGTTTAGCAGACTTCAGTTTACGCAGGAGTTACGGAGCGACAAGAAGACCTTCTGGGTCAATTGGTAGCCGTCAGCGGTTGTAAACACGTGGTTAACACGTTGTTATGGGACCAATAAAAACAGCAGTAAACGCCAACATTTGTTTCCCTCTTGTGATATTTTTCTGAGAAAAAAGGTGGTGCACAGAGGACGAGGCTTTTGTCGACCTAGATGAAGCGATAATCCATAAGAGCTACGAGGTGGAAGCTTAAAAGCTCTGCAGGCTTTTAAATGCAGCGAAATAATGAAACAGTATTCATTGTAAATGTAGCAATAAAAAAACACATTCAGGAGAGTTTCGGACAACGATGAAGCCCCTGGGTTTCACTCGGTCACTCTGAAATGTTCTGCTTGGTTCCATTTCTGAGTTCGCAAATGCATAGGGGAAGGTGGGGTAAGACGGACCAGCTAAGGTTTGAAGTCACATTTCTCGCTACCATGCTATCCAACCTCACATTGTTCATAGTCTTCTGAATGTTGATTCTTTCCTCTTTTGATACGTGCAGACGCTGGATTTGAAATTCAAGAAATTTAGGTGGTGCTTGCTCTTAAAGGGGGACGAGTCAAAATCAGCGACAAGAAAAAGCGGGTAAGATGGACCACAAGTGGTCCGTCTTACCCCAGCAGTGCCTGCTATCCATTTATGTTTGTATAACTTCTATACTCTTGTAAACCAAAGGAAAAAGAGCGATAAAATAACACAATAAACGTTTATTCTGTACTCAGATATGTGATAGAAAATGGACTAAAAACAAACAAGGTGCGTGTTGATACCATCGTTTGGTATAAAATGCATGTCAGCTCAGCACTTAGACGCATAGTTCACATGCGAACCACTCATCTTCCTCCCCGATTCCCGCACACAGCATGCGCCCATTTTTTGCAAACGCTGCAGCGCACCCATCCCCCCTCTGATACTGAGCGCGTGAAGCTGTCATTGCAGTAAAGACAGAGTGTGTCAGGATCTTCATCCTCGTCACTTGATAAGACATGGTCGCGTAATTTAGGCTTACGGTTCTTTTTGGATTTTTTTTCTTTGCTGTGTGCTTTCCTCTTTTTCGTGGGCGCCTTGGCCTGTTCTTTTTCTTCTTGCAGCATCTTTTTGTACGGAGAGCTTGTTAGCACTGCACATGCTCCCGTTATGCGACGCCTCTTCGTTTTGCCGTTCTGCGCTTGGCGGGATGCTCGCGGAACCGGGATGATGTGATGAGGTGAGACAGCGAGACCCTCGTGGCTGTTGCTTGGCAAGGGTTCATCTTTACTGGATGAGTCTTCTGCCTCAGATGTAGGGAGCTGGTGATGCGTCTGCCCTGAGCTGGCTGAAATCGGTGCTGGACTAGCAGCAGGGAGCTGGTTGCGCGGCTGCCCTGAGCTGGTTGAAGCCGTTGCTGGACCAGCAGCAGGGGCTTGTCTGCGCGGCTGCCCTGAGCTTGTTGAAGCCGTTGATGGACCAGCAGCAGGGGGTTGGCTGCGCGGCTGCTCTGAACTGGTTAAGGCAGTCGCTGGACCGACGTCCTCATCCAGTCTCTCTGTGACTTCTGCCGCAGCGAAATCTTCCTCCCCGAAGACGTCACGGTTGCACGGGAAGATGCCAGTCCGGCGGAATGCGTTGATGGCAGTCGTTGGAACTGCAGCCCGGAGATAGGCCTCTCCGAACAACTGGCCAACCTGGTAAACAGTCACCACTCTGCCGGGGTTATTTCTGAGCCATTTCTCCACTGCTTGGCCATAGAATGTGTTCAGTGGAAGCATGAAGCCCACATCCAGAGGCTGCATCTTGTGCGTGCAGTGCGGGGCAGCACGATCATGGTCACGTAGTTCGCTCTAGCCAGCTCGATGACATCCAGGTTCTTCGTGTGGGTCACGTGACCGTCCAGGATCAGGAGAACCGGATGCTCCTCGGAAGGTTTAGCATGGCTTAAGAAATGGCGGAACCACTGGGTAAAAATGTCGGTCTGCATCCAGCCCGACGGATGGCAGGCGTGTCCGGTTCCAGGTGGGCAGCCACCCAGCAATTCAGGTTTCATCCGAACCCGTGGGAAGATCAGAAACGGTGGGATGTAGTTGCCTCCTGCAGCCATACAGACCACGGCCGTTGTGAGGATACCACGCTCCGCTGAGGTCAGGGTGCCGACCTGAGACTTCCCTTTGCGTGCGAGGACTTTGGTCGACTTTGTCTGGACAGTCGTCAGCCCCGTCTCGTCACAGTTGAAGATGCGGTGAGCCGGAAACTTTGTTATGTCCATCTCATGCTCTAGAAGATCAAAAAACTTTCCCACGTTCACTCGATTAAATGCCCTGGCACGGGCTGCCGATGTCGCCTCAGGCACACGAAGCGCCACCTCCGGATGCCTGCGCTTGAATCCGGCCAACCAGTCTTTTCCGGCGAGACCGCTCTCCTTGTTGAAGTTGTGAGTTATGTTATTCTTTTCCGCCATATGAAAGGCCAGGTATCGCACGTCTTTGGTTGTTAGTCCGAAAAACTTGCTCTCCATCATAAGGATGTGGTTTACCAGCTCCTTCTCCTGAGCTGGGCTAAACACAGTCATCCTGGAGCCTAACAGCTTATCAGTCCCCTTGGCACATTTGTTTTGATTTTTCACCCTTCGCTTTAGGGTTGTCTTGGGGACGCTGAATGCTCTGGCAGCTTTCAAAAAACCCATCGATTTTGATTTCACAGCTTCATTGGCTAACGCCATTTTCTCCTCGTCCCAACTTCCACGATCGGTTTTACGCTCGTACTTGCGCGGCATCTGCAAAAATATTAAAAAATTAGCTTATTGAAATTTGTAGATACATAGGTACTTTAAACAAGTCACAGTGTTTTAGCGAGGTTTTGTATCTGTGGGGTAAAATGGACCACCACGGGGTAAGACGGACCACTAGTGGTCCGTCTTACCCCAAACCTAAATTTTGGAAACATCATGACGTAGATACTAAATAGCCCAACATTGCGAAAACTTGCCTGCCCTAACTTGTGCTTCTATCATTGCTCTTCACAGCAAAATACAAAGAAAAATTAATGATGCAAAAAACGCGTCTAAATTTAATCATTCTTAGACCTCTTACCTTAGATCAGCGCGACGAAAAAGACCATTTTACTCAATAACTCAATATCCGTGCGTCCTGGAACCATTAGCCCAAGATGGCGACTGGCGCGAAGGAAAACAAAGGTAGTTAGTGTATAGCGTAGCAGATGGCAGCAGCGGTTCAGCCGGGAAGGCTGGTGGTTCGTCTTACCCCAGTGGGCCGTCTTACCCCACCTTCCCCTACCAATTGTGCATACACACTTTCCTCTGAGGCAGTCAAACAATCAAAAGCTAATGGTATATCAGGACGAGACGCGCCCGTATGATCGCTATAACCTCAAGAAATGAAAAAAATGCACAAAACGAGGACTAGTTAACCTGGTGGGCCTGATATCTTGGGGGCAGTAGGGTACCCTATGCATATGCGGAGAGCACAAAGACGCACTGTGTGGTTGTAGATGTACCCGCAAGGAATTGGCATATGTTCTTCTGCTGCTGAAGTGAATTTTGGTTAGTATTTCATGTATATTCGAGCCTGCGTCACACGTCTGTACTGCAATGGTGCTTATCGCGATTTTCGTTCCAGCTATTCTTTTCGACAGCTGTTGTGGTAAGATATCTTCGCAAAGGTACGCATCTAGTTATTGCCGGATATTTTCACATGTTGAAAATGAAATAAAAAAATTGAGTCTTTTACTTCCATTTATCTTATTCCATTACCAATAAAGATGTTCAGGCGCTACCTGATGTAGATCATTCCAGCTTCTGAACGAGGGAAAATTCCATTTTTATTGACAGAGTCATTAATGAAATGGACTGTTCTCCATTCATGGCTATTGTTGTGTATGGGCCCTGTATTATAGTCGCTGAAGCAGCAAGCACATTAAAAAGATCGCAAACGGCGCTTTTGTGAAGAGCTTTTTAAGTGAGGCGTAACAAGCAACTATCTTGGTCACATAATAACACGCTTCAGGTGTAAAGGAGTGCGCCTGAATAGAAACCGCAAAGGCGGTTGTCACTCGCGAAATGACTTGGGCCTGGCTTGGACAAGATAGCTTTGGCAGAGTGCCGCTCTAAATTCGTTAACTGTACACTTTTCCTGAGGCTATGCGACCATGTGTTGTTCAGAGATAATTTTGAAAGCAGTCCGCCATATGGGAGGCCGTTTCTTCGGAACAGAGCCCAGCACGTGACAAGGAAAGCTTTGTAGGATTGGTAGTCAGGCCAACAAAAAATCGGCGGAAGTTTTCAGGTAGTACCTTTTTCTTGGTTGCACCTCCACATGAAGGAGATCAGAGCTCATCAACGGCGAAGATTATTGCGTATTCATATGAATCCTTACACAGGGAAATGCAAATGTACTCGTCTTCTAACAAAAGTGCGCCTGCAAGTGTTCCTGCTATCTTGAGGAAGAGCTGTCTGGCGCTGGGAGTTGCTTTACATTGTGGCCTGCTGCAGCAAGCACCAACATGCATGTTCAGTGATATTGTAATGACACTGAAATGCTCGTAATGGTCTGTTGCCTAAGCATGCGCATTACACGTTTGTTTCTGAGAAAATTCTGTTCCATCGCGTTCTTCTCGCAGTTCATGCTTCCACGTGATTCCAATCTTCCTCTTCGCATGTTTTGTTCCGAAGGCATGTCCGGTGCCTCACAATGCTGCAGCGTAGATGGAGTGGCAATGACTGAAAAATGATAAGCTCATAAACTTATGTTTACCAAACTTGATCCTAAGAAGCTTTCCTTTGTCCGGACTTAAATATGACGCATGCTGTCTTAAACAGCACGAGTCGTCTTAGTAAATTCGGTATCAAGACAGCAAGAACATGATGTACTTACAATTGTCACCATGGATGTATTAGCCCACAGTAAAGGAAATGTGGCTGCCCTGACGAAAATTTTAGAACATTAAACAAAAAAAAATTGCTTACGCGTAGGATGAAATGTCCCCCAAAATGGCATTAGTTCCATTATGTTTAAAAGTGCTGTTTCACCCATGCTCACCACTTCCAGGATTAAAAAAAGGTTTAATCTAACAGACCTCCTTTCGTCATAGGCGCCGGATGGAGACACCGCTAACATGTGCCATAAAAGGCGAGCAGGAATACTACACACACAGTTCCGGCCATCCTCGTTATTTCAAAAGCTCTCCTAGGCAAGTGAGATACATGCCACGAATAGTGCTGGTGCATATTGAGTGAATACGCATGTTTCCCATTTTCTGGGTTAAAAACAGCTCGAGTATCTTGTGGGCTAGAAGTGGGTAGTAATTCCACGCTATGCCATTTTACGCTAAACCCAGCTTGCTATGCATTTCCCGACCCTGCCACTCCATTGCTCACCCCCCCAAAAAAAAAAAACAAAACAACAATTTTGCCTCCAGACACCGGACCACATGGCATCGGAGGATCTGCACCGTGCCGTGCAACGTCGTGACATGGTCGCTCCGTGGCCGGCCGGCGCATTTTGGGCCCGGGCCAAACGCACATGCCCGTTTTGGGACGTTAAACTGGTGTCTGCCTCACACCTAGCTCTGCTCTCTACCGCCTTATCCACATGGCCACGGCGGGAATTCAGTGACAGACTGCACCACTACGTTGAAAGGGACCATCTGGCTTAAACAGAGCAGGAGCTTAGGAGCGTTGTTTTGCATTCTGTTAGTGTTATTATGAGTTAATATGCCCGAGCGTGACCAATGAGTAAGGCGAACCCCACTTATGTGGCTTTGAGCGCTGTCAATGTAGGCAGAATGGCTTCTCAAACTAAAATTTACATAGCACTGATCGTTCCGAAAAAAAACTGAGGAATCTGTTAGGCATTTCAACGCGATGCATTTAAAATCCAAGGTTAAAAACCAAATTGCAATGGTCCGCAAAGAATCCATCTTTAGCATGTATGCCTAACTTGGACTATTTACTTTGTATACTGGAACATTGCTGTAAGCGATACAGCCATTTTGAAAACCGCGTTCGCCGAAAAACGTCGCTGACGTCCGCAGAGGAATTGTTATTTTGGGGAGGTTAGACTATCCGACAGCATGTCAGGGCGCATCAATTATTTTCAGAAAATGGCGCACTGCAAGACCTCTTTGAGAAAACTGGCGAAAGGAGAACATTATTTCTCAAAATCAATGTTGTTACGCCACTGCAGGAGGCGCTGTCCCAAAGCCGTTGCAGAGGCGGTTTCCCGTAATTTCCTAGGAGCCGTGTGCGTTCCGTGGCTGGGGCGGCCGGCGTCTGTCCGCCGTGTGTCCTCTGCCGCCGCCGCCTCCGTCGCCGGCACCGCTCGCCGCGGCGTTCTGCGTCGGTTCCGTTCGGACGCCATCTGCGGGCCGGACGGCGCCGTTCGACGGCGCGCCGCAACGGCCGCAGGCGGCGTTTCCGGCGGCCGGCTGTCGAGATGGATCGCCGGCGGTGGCCGGCTCCCAGCCGGCCGTCTGCTCGCCGCCGCCGACGACGCCGGGTACCGCTTTTTGCGCCCGTTGTCCGTCCGTATGCCGCGCCGGCGACGGCGGACCAGTTGGCGGCGCCCGCCTGATTGATGGCCGCGGTGCCCGGGTCGGAGTCACGCTTGGGTTGGAGTTCTGGAGCTGCGCCGCGGGACTGGAGGAACAGGAGCCTTCCTGGTTCATGACCCAAAAATCTTTCCTTCGAGAGCTTGACATTGTGGGCTGCGGTAGGTGACGAGTGATCGAGGACAGGACTCTGAAACATTTTGCGTGGTATGAAAGATGCATGATTTGTCATATTCTTGATGGTATATTTCCAGTCCGATTCTTCCCCCATAGAGCTTTTCTGGAAAACAGAACGAATCAACACATCTTCGTTGTTGTGTCTTGAAATGCAAGCTGTAAATGACAAGAAATTGCATCAATGTTAAAAAGTGGATTCGGAAAATGTGAAGGGTCTGCATAATGAGCCTCCCGTCCTAATCAGTAGCTAGCACTTGCGCACAAGTGTTTTCCGTGAGGGCTGGCTCAGGTTACCACGGGAACGTGCAAGGGATACGTTTCGTGTTTCCAGCGCCGCCGCGGCCACGCCCGACTGCTCTCCCGGCACGGCGCGGCCCCCGCGTACCGCTCACGGTCCGCTGCTCTCGCTTGGCCCGGGTCTGCGGGTCGGCGGCGGACCCGGGCCACGGCCGAGGGCCGCCGGCCCCGCCGACCAGGGCGGGCCGGCCGCACCCAGAGCCGCCTGCACGCCGGCCACTGGGTCAGCAGGCCCCGCCGCCGGCCGAGATCAGTGAAGCGGCGCCCGGCCCGGCTGCAGTGGCCGGCGACGCAACGGTACCGGCGCGGCGCCGGTCGGGCCGGGCCGCTCCCAGCGGCGCGCAGAGCCGCCGCGAACGTCACGGCCCGCCGCCGGCGCCGCGGCCCACTTGCAACAACGCCCCCGTTACCGGAGATGGCCATCGCCGGCACGTTAGTCCGGCCGGACCGCGTCTCTGGCGATCGGTGGTCGACGGCGGATCGGGCGGGTGGCGCGTGGAACTTGGCGACATGGAACAGTCGAACATGGAACACGGCACAAGGGAATACGGAGTCGGAACTTGACACGCACAAAACACAGATCGTCGCATATGCTGAGGCTCTACCGCCAGAGCTGACTGTGCCGCGACCATGTACGGTCCCGGGCATTGGTTCAAACGGTCCTGCGATGTTTGTCGCCCCAAGCAGCCACATAGCACGGACCACCAGGGAAGGCGTTCCACCTTCCACTTAGTTGAAGCACATTCTGCCGGTCAGACGCGCGCGCTATTGTTAGACAAGATAACGACCACAGGTCCCGTCAGAGGCTGTCCGTTGACTATGCCTTTATGTACTTGTGTGAATGGCTTCATGGACTAGGTCGGCTTTGAACACTTGCTAACACCGCAGGTAACGTCGTCGGCGTCTTCCTCGGAGCGTTCCGCAGTTCAGCCGGCGGAGGCGCGGCGGCCGGCTGAGCCGCAGGCAGGGCCGGGCAGCGGCCGGCCGCCGGCGGGCCGCTGCCGGGCTGAGGAACTGGAGAGCGGGTCACGGCTGCAGTCGGCAGTGACCAGTGGACCGAGACGGCCAGTGCACGGCCTGAGGCTGGCCGGCTGGCCCGCCGCCAGATAGCGCGGCAAGATAGCCCATCATAGTCGGCGACCCGGAGAAGGCATCCTCAGACCCGACGCATCCAATGGAATATTTGTATTCTTCCGAAGGCAAACAAGATGTGTTCAAAATGTTTCACATGATAAGTGAAAGGGATGACGGAAACGCATATCGATTACGCATGACTTTAATCACTGAGATTAATGTACATCTTGGGTGTAAGGGTACTTTTAAAGTCGGTTGAGCGAAAAACATTCAAACACTGTCAAAGAAATGAAACAACACGCACAGAAAACGTCATTTCAATGAAGCACCATATGTATTTTGTCAAAACTATCAAAGGTTGTTAAATCACTGCTCGACCTGCCCCGTGGGCTGCCATACCTATGACGCATGGCGTCGTTAGCAAAATACTCGTACAAAAGATACATAATTAAGAAAAACGTTATGCAGGACAGGTTTAATATTGAGCTTGGCCCTTGACCAAGGGTTTCTTCTGCTCAACAATGACCGCTCACGACTAGCGTTGCGCGATAATTCGTGTCCTCTCAACTCTGAGTAACCGTGTTTGACTAGGACTGTTTTACGCGGATGTCCATTTTATTGTGTAAAGCCACATACTGCTGGCAGGTGTTCGAATGACTGTTAGAACTGGCGACAAGTATGGAAATCCGAAAAGTGTTGAACACTTGGTAGGTGAATGCAGATTGTTGAAAAAAGCAGCACAAGGAGACTCGTTGACGTACAAATTTGTATTTCAAAGGCCAAACAGGACCAACGTTATAGAGACTGATGCACATATGAAGGCGACCGCCTGTTTCTCGGCCGCAGGAATTTGACGATGCCATCAGCCGTACAGAAATTGAGGAGGGTCATAAATATACAGCGAACGTCAGACAAATATGTCCCATCGCCATGAAATATTTCCGATGCTAGAAGATGCCGGCTCGCGCTCGCAAAAGGAATGCGCGACAGAGTCCGCTCGGACGTACTAAAAACCAGAGCCGCTCGGGCGGCATTGTTGCCGCACAGTCGGCGGTGCAGCGCTCTCAGCCCGGGGCGCGGCACCCGCTGGGTCACTGGGCCTCCGAGAGCCTCCTGCTATGAAGGCCGTAAACCGTCCGGCCGCGCGCACTAAAGAGCCGTGCCCCATTCCGGCGAGTCCAAGTGGCCGTCCGTTACAGTCGGCGTTCGGCGGTCGCATCCGCGGACGCCGTCTCTGTCGCGTGCGTCATCATAAATCACGCGGCGCGCTGGGAACGGCGCGGCCCGCGACGGACAGATGTTGACGAGGAAGCGGCGGCGGCGGCGTCAGCTGGGCCGGGGTCAGGTCATCGACGCCGACGACCCGACTGCGACCCCTGTCAGACGGACGGCGGGCCAGATGGCCCGGTCGGCACGGCACATCGGGTCCCGTTCCTCTCCGGAGGGCAATTAGCACGCCGTTCGCGGCAGGAGCGCCGAACGTTGGCGGACCGGCCGCCCTCGCGGAGGCACCGTTAGATCGGCAGGCACATTTGTTCGGGTCGCAGCCCGCCGGGGATTGGTGTCATACGGCGAGGACTCGACTCTTGACATTGGCGGAAATACCGGTGTTTCTCTTGCCGGCGTTTTTCTCGTGTGCTGAAATGCCATCTCCTCGGTTATTGTCTCGACGGACGCTGAAGTCTCCGCCGTCGACCGCACAATAGCAGCATGATGGCTGAGGCGGACGAGGCGCCATGCACTGCCGACTTTGCTGGAAGAATTCGACGTAAGCATAACTGATAGATGGTATGCAATAGACGGTATGCAGTTTGAAAGGTCAGTTCTCATGTACTAAGGTCAGTACTTGGGTCAGTACTCGTGCTTAAATTAGTGTTTCAGCACAAGCTAAGCCATATTACCATCATTTCACGAAGCGTCATAAATCTTGTTTTGTGGTATCTCGGGTCAGATCCTGGCGATGAATTCGAATTTGGCACTTAAGAATACTTCACACTTCAGATTTCCGCCACCGATTTCTGCCAGGGTCATCTGAAGTCAGCCTAGGTCCCTGCCCTGAAATGACCTCGAAAAAAATGAAAATCGCAAAAATGTGCTCCATAGAGCCAACTGTCACTATCCGGTACAACTTTACCACTAGAGACTGAGTTCGTCAGAATAGTACGCGGCCACGGAATGCCAGACCGAAGGTAAAACCTATCTGACCCATTTTTTCAACGTTTATTTACCCAAACGTGTACCATATCTCAGTAATCATGGGCGCTGAATTAGAAATCAGCGCCAAAAAACACCCTACGGAGCAAGTTGTTGCAGATACAGGTGTACCAACGTCAGTGAGATTCATCTTAGGTCAGTGACCTGAGATGACGTAGAAGAGAGCAAAACCACCAAAATGTGTGTTAACCAGCCATCTCTGGCATTTTCTTGTGCCATTTTAGTTTTAAATTAGGGACTCAACAACAAACTGATGGCGTTCCATCGTTTAACCTCCACGGAAAACGGGCACGTGCAAACACATTTTTGGTCGTCTCTCTGTGACCTGACCTGATATCGACCTGAAACTTGGTACACCGGTAGAACAAGAAGTGGCCTTTTACATGTGCTTCGATTTCTTGGCTGAGATGATTGCAACAGAAGTTCTTTGTTTGGGGATATTTCTGAACTTTGACCTCTATTTGACCTGGCCTGATCTCAGATCAATAAAAATATTTTTTCCAGTTGGTAATCTGTGCACCCTTAAAAATGAAAGTCCGTATTTAAAACTATATTCGTGGCAGCAGCTTGAAGTTTACTCTCAAAATGACCATTTCTGAAAACCATGACCTAACTATGACCCGCTTTAACTTGCTGATCCTGAAAGACTGGTATTTTTCAACACCAAACGACTTGCTGTTTAAGGCTCCCGACGAGAACACTTGGCGTTACTGCATGCGTACCAGAGGCTACCTGAGATGGGATGAAAATAGTGAAACCAACACCTCCGCCGCACAGTATAACGCAAATCTCGCATTCGACAATTCAAATATTTAATGCTTCGGCCCCGCCGGAAAGAGTGGGACAAAGGGACGGCTGCTACTTTTGGAAAATTCGACGTCTGAGTCCCTAACTGCGTTTATATGAAAAGCGGCCTTTTAATGATGCGTGAAAATGCAAGTCATTTTCACATCGTTAGGTTTGAATTTTGTCGGAATGAACATGAAAGAATGTCAAAAAAGGAAACAAAGAGCAAATTCCACACTTCTTCCACGGAAGTAACACAGGAAAAAAATAAATGAAAATGAAATCATTCACGCTTTCCTATGACTATCACACCGAGGCGAAGCCTTTCATTTTGACGCATTTCGTAGACATTCTTCACAACGGTAACCATGCCGCAAAAAAATACGAATTCACTTTTCTTAGACTACTTTGCGCGTCATTTAACCTTCACGCAGTAAAACATTACAGCTCAAATGTACTGGAAGATGAATATTTCTCAACGCCTCGTCTACACGTGAACTGCGTTATCAACGGTACAATGTGCGAAATTGTCACGAAAAAAGCATATTTAGTCAAACTTCATGACTGCGAAACATTACTATATCGCAACATTGTTCGCAACTGTTTGCTGTCCCTTATCTACTCTATGCACACCTAAGCTGGTCACGTCATAGGGAGTTCATGAATAACTGCCTCAGTAGTAGGCGCTTTCCCAGGAAAACGTTGCCATTCAGCCTGAGTAACGAGCCCCAATTCCGTGCCGCGCCGCGGCCGCCGTGCGTTTGCATTATTGCCCGGGAACGGCACCAATACCGCGCCTGCAGCGCGTCGCATTGGCCGCACCGGCAAACAGCACGTCATCTCGGCGGGCCGGCAGCGCGTGCCGGTTCCCAGGGGGCGGCGGCGCCGCTCCGGGCGCGGCCAGTCAGCCGGGGCGCTCCCACGCGGCGCGGCGGCCTGTGTGGCGCCGCCGGCGGCCGCGGCGAAGCGGCGCCGGCCGGCTCGGCACCGGGTCAGGGTCGCCCCGAGCTGGGGCTTCTCAGCCGCAGGCGGGGCAGAGCCCGCTGGCGGCGGCAGCACGGAGACGGGGCAGAAGATGGTGACCGACGTAAAAGAGATCATAGAAAGAACTAACGGGAGCTGCCGGGTTAAGAAGCAAGAGGAGAGTGGGAGGGTTCTTGGCTGTCGAAGGCCCCGCCTCGACTCGCGGGAGCTGGCACTGGCAGTCCTATCAGTGACCGGACTGAGAAACGTTCTAGTCCAAATAAGCGTAAAATGGCAGAGTTTATGTCGCCAGGTTCAGAATCAGCAAGGAATCCCCTGAGTCACGTACCAGTGACTCAGGGGCCAGGCAGATTCCGCACAGACCTGAACCAGTGTGCTGACTGACAGGCAGAATTCTGGTCAATGGCCAAGAAGATTCGAAGTCCAGGCAGGCGAGCGTCCGTGTCCATAAAAAGCAGGAGGCCAAAATGCGTCTACAAAGATACAGCACACCTCTCGTCACGAACTGACCTAGTCCGGACGGCTGTGTAGAGCCGAGCCGTCGCTAGCCTAACGGTGGCGGCGAGCCGGGCCGGCCGGAGCCCGCTCCGGAGCCGGCCGGCGCGCGTGATTGAGTCGTTTGTCGCCGCCACGCCTCGCTCGCTCGCCGATCGTTTCCGCCGCGTCCCGGCCGCATTTATCAGAGCGGCCAATGTTCCGGACCGTCAGCGGCCGCCGCCGCCTGCGCGCCCGGCTCCGGCCCATCGACGGCGCCCGCTCGGCGGCGACGGCCGGCGTCCGGCCCGTGGGTCCGACCCGTCTCCCGGCCCCGGTGACGTCGGACCCGCGGATCCGACCCGTCTCCCGGCTCCGGTGGCGTCCGGCCTGCGGATCCGACCCGTGTCCCGGCTTCAGTCACGTCTGACCCGTTGATCCGACCCGTCCCCCGGCTACGGTCACGTCTGACCCGCGGGACAGAGCTGCCGCCCGGCCCGGCTCCGGTCCCGGGACCCGGTCCGGAGGCCCCGGCGACGGGGAGTGGCGCGCGAGCCGCGGTCGAGGCGGCTCCGGCGGCCCGCGTTCCAGACGCCAGCTGCAGCGCCCATTGTTCGACAAGCTGGGATGCAGATGGGTGGGCAGGACGCGTAAAAGCGTTAGCACATGACTCGTACTGTTATGCTTTAGTTGACCTGGTGTTAGACAAATAACTAAATCGTTGAAACCTACATGCAAATAAACGCTACAGTGATGTTTTTGTTTGCCTTGAAAAGAATAGCGGCACAATCGTAGACATTTAATTTCAGCATGTCTCCATCAAAACGGTTTCGAACATAATACTACGCTGCTCGCGAGCCCAACCGGAAGAACAGAAGACTGTGATATGTTGAAGCTGGTATCGTTACGATAAGAATTCATGCTACGCAGGGCTTACCGTACACTGACCAGGCCACCCAAGAGAGTAATTTTGTCCCGGGCACCGAACCAGGTGGTGCTGGAGAATCTTTCCCGTGACGAGTAGGCGCGTACCGGGAAGTAATCGTAATTTCCCCATCAGGCTCATTGCCACGGTTACTTGCATTGCATTTTATGTTACTAATGAGATGAATGTGTAAATATACATAAATATATATAAATATATATATATATATATATATATATATATATATATATATGTCAGCATCAGTAACTCAGTCATCAACGCCCTGTTCGGACCACTCTCGTTGATCAAAAATGTTTTCATGCGTTTTTTTAGCAGTTTTGAAAAACCAAGGTTGTATATTCGCCGAAATTGTTGAATATTTTCAGAAAGAAAACACGATGCATCAGTTTTATTGGGCCAAACAAAATGCAAATGGGACACTGTTTATCTTACAGATCAATAACACGTCAGCCTAGGCCAGCTGTGACCAGCGCATGATCCGAGTAACGCTGTAACCAGTTTACCGGTACCCGTTTCACCACTTGACCGGCGAACACGGTGTCGGCGACCCGGGTTCAGCAGGCTGCGGGGCCGGGCTGCTCTACTTCGTAGCGGCGACGGAAACCGAGTCGGCATTTCTGAGTCCCGGCCACCGGAGGACGAGACAGATGATGAGGGGCACTTGACGAGCAGTTTCTGAGGCGTTGGTAACTAGCGGAGCAATAAAACGGCTCAGCTTGTTTACCGATGTGTGCCAACAAGTTAATAAACTAGCCCTAAGGTGTGAATAACAACAATAGCAAAAAATGACTCAGTTTCGTTAAGCGTCATCCAGTATCTAATCGGTCGGTTTTCCCAAACGCAGTCGGTTCCGCAATATGCATCTTTCCAAGATCAGCCCGGAAAATAACGTGCGTCTCGAAATCCGCATGAAAACTGTAAAACACGTGAATTCAAGAAACAGCCGTAACAGCAGAGCTAACTAGTTTTCCCTGGTTTGTAATGTATGTACTTTAGTAGTCAGGGGGCCATTAACTGGATCATCCTCTGGTCTCTTTCAGACCTGACCTACTTTCGAGGTGTCCCCTTCGCACCTGATCGCACCCCGCGTGGCATTTGTCGTTTTTGGCCGGCGCCAGCGGCCGTAACGGTACCCGTTCACGGATTTGGTCGGCGCCCGGCCCGTGGTCGGGATAACGGACGACGCTGGACGGTGATTGATGCAGATTCCCGACACCATCTGGCGCCTCGGCGGCAGCCATCTCCCGCACCGGACCGGACCGGACCGGACCGGACCAGGCGGAGCCTCGGGCGGGGACCGCGCGCTGCACGTGCAGGCGGTTGTACCTTCGCAGAAACAATGTTCGTGAATGACAATGTTTTAATACAAACCCTAATTCCCAGCCTTTAAAAAGATGGAACGCCCGGCCAATGATCCTAGCAGTTCCGTGAAACGAGCAATCGGGTAGACTGCATAATCAAGTGGTCCAAATCCCTAAACATGAGCTGCAGAGGCTCTTGCCTTCAGACTTCAACGCTAGGTCACTCACCCGAATCGCCTTTTGTTCTTTCTGCCCATATACAGAAGAACAATGCCCTTTTGCAAAACAATGAAGCTCTGCTTAAATCTGCAAAAGAACATTACCAGATTTTCTTGAGAAACTCATCTCTTGCAGTTACATTCCTCATGAACTTCCTTTCACAAAATTTTTATTATGAAACCAGAGATATCAAAGGTAAGAGAATCTACAAAACACATTTCGTCGTCTACCGGTAAAGTAGTACCTAACCGCCGTATACCGGAGCTAAATTTCGCTTTGGTCCAGCGCGAAGCAGGTTTCTAGATATTTATTTAAATCGGTGAAACTTAAAGAATATAGATCTTCTATGCTTCCTTATTTTTGACGAGCATTTTTTTACATAAAGATAGGGTTCGAAACGAGTTTTAAGCAGCTTCCTTTCGCTCCCTGCCGATGGACACCCAGTTCAATCTCAGCACACCAACAACCGAGATCATCTATGTCTGGAATATATAGCTGTGTCGTCGGTCAACAACCACCGGACATCAGTTCAATTGACGTCATCGGCCCACTGGACGCTGTCGAAGTCGGACAGCCGGCGTACATCGTTTCACTGCAATGCCCGCTCAGGACAGAGAACCAGGCCACTGTTTCAGCCTTCTTCGTCTCCCGCCTTTTCGTCTGTTGCGTCCAGTTCAGTGGGCCAAATGCAACAATGTAAGTGTCATGCACATATTAATGGAATGGTTTACGTTTGAATTCAAATACACAAACAGGAGACGGGCAGCTGGAGACGACATGCTAAATTTTTAGCGCCATCATTATGTTGAAAATGGTACGATGATCAATATGCCGTCACTGACCACGCCTGCAAAGGATCAAAAAACGCTGTGAGCGTACGCGAAGACCATAATTATTGCGTGATTACAGACATTACAAATCAGGATGCCCTTCAGTACACTATAGAGGTTTTCAAAGGACTAGCAGAGAAATGAGAAACAGGAACATGGTTTATTGCAATAATCTCGTTTCTCACACAGCGAAAGAGGCGAAAAGAGTATGAAAGTTGCTGCTCCATGTAGCTTGATACACGTTCATTTTTCTATTTGCTTGAGAACGCACAAAATACAGCATAGGTAACTTTCACCAACCAGTCCTTCGAAGTCCCACTCGCGCATCGTTACACAAGCATAAAAGTACTCCGTTATACGCGATAATTCAGTGCGAAGAATAGCATACAATTACAAGCAGTGGCAAGAAACAAGCTCAACCATGTTCCTCAATATAATCAAATTTCGACATAACCTACCCGCCTTAATTTCCCCACCCTCTTCCCACTAAAAATATATTCAGCGCGTGTACCGCGTTGAACATGTCTTTGTTGCCTGCGCTGCGCTGTAATGCGCTGGATGGTTGTCTTCCCAAAAAAAATCGGACATCCGAGGGCTTCGCTGACCGCTAGTTCGCTCCGGGACTGGCACAACCGTCAGTCCCCGAATCGCTGGCTGCTCCCTGCCGAAGTCCTCCGGCGCGGCCGGCGCGCGCGGGCCATATGGGGGCGGCGGTCATTAGGCGGCGCAGGACTGGCGACTGCGACTGCCGTCTGCCGAGTAATTAGCGACCGTTCTGAGCGCACGGCCCGTAGGCCGGCCAGTTGAGCCCTCGCTCAGCCGTGAAACTGATCTGGCGCTGGCCCGATACCGCTCGAGTCAAGGACCGGAGCGGCGCGCATGCGCGGCTCGGCTCCAGGGCGGCGGCGGCGCGGCCGGCAGCTTCAGTTGGCTCTCGGCCGCGGAGTGGACGTGACGTGCGGAAGACCGCGGACCGGTCGGCGGCATGTGCCTGTAGATAGAGCGGCCCACAGACAGACAGCCATGAGGAGCGCCCTGCTGCTGACGGCGGCCGCGCAGCTGCTGCTGTTGGCGGCCGCGGCGCCCGCGCAGCCGCCACAGCTGAGTGACGAGCTGCTGCTGCGGCTGCGCAGCCAGGCCGGCCAGCTGGGGGCCGGGCCCTGGGCCCGCTCGGTGGACAGTACGGAGCGCGTGCGGCGCTACCTGCGTGACTATGTGCGCCTGCTGGCGCGGCACGGCGTGCGGCGTCGTTCCCAGGTGGCGGCTCTGGTGCAGCAGCACGCCCCGCTCCTGCCGGCCGTGCTCGCCGAGCCGGACGTGCTCGAGACCGTGCTGGCGGCCGACGGCGGCCGCGGCCGGGGGTACAACCTGCTCGCGAAGCCCGGTCAGCAGGGCACGCTGCTGGACGCCGAGGTGCCGCTGATCGGAGAGCCGGAACCGGACGAGGAGCGGCCGGGGCGCGTGGTCGTCTTCAGCGCGTACAACCAGCAGGTGCCGGACGAGGTGCGCCAGACGCTGGCCGACTCGGACGAGCCTCTGGACGAGGCCGAGCTGGACGAGCTACTGATGGAGCTGCTGCAGGCGGCCGCCCGTCGGCACGAACAGGTGGCCGAGGCGGGTCCGGAAGCGGCCGCCGCTGCCGGCTCCGGCGACCGCAACAAGAAAGGCATCGTCAGCGTGACCAAGACCGATTCGCAGACGTCGTACATCATCTATCCGGACCAGGGGCCGCCCGTCTGGCGGCCGCCGACGGCGCGCAACGCCTCCCGGCTGCGGCTCCGCGAGCGCAACGACGACTCCGGCTTCGCGGCTATCAACGCCAAGGTGGAGCAGTTCGACCGGAGCCGGCAGGCGCTGGTCACGCTGCAGGACGTGGGGCCGACCGGCGCGCGACGCACCACGCCGGCCGCGGCGCCCGGCCGCCGTCCGACCACCCGCCGCAGGGCGACCGGCCGGCCCGCCACAGTCACCTCCCCGACGGTACGGACGACGACCGGCCGGGCGTCGACCGCGCGATCGACGGCGCGAACGAGGACGGAGAGCGACCTCGGGGCAGGACTTGCCGCTGCGACCCCGCCGGCGACCGACGGCCGACCCTGGCCGGACGGCGCGACGCCGCCGAGAGCCGACGCCGCCGCATCGGCGAGCAGCCCGGCGCCGGGCCAGGCGACGCCGCCGCCGGCGCAGACCACCGAGCCACCGGAGACGGAGACGGAGGGCCGCTCCACCACGCGGCGGCTGATTGTGCCCGTGGTGCCGGCGACCGAGCAGTTCCCGCAATACGCCGACTACCTTGCCGAGTCGGACGGCCCACTCGAGTATTACGACGACTACCGGCTGCCGCTGCCGGAGAGGGAGCCGCCGCCGCCGCCGCCGGCGCCGCCAGTCGCCGAGATCATCGTGACGCGCCGGCCGGCGGCGCTGTCCTCATCGCTGATCATCCGGCCGCCGAGCCGACCGCCGCCGCCCAGTGAGCCCGACACCAGCACGGTCGAGGCCGGCGGGGAGGCGGCCACGGGGCGTCCCACGAACGCGGCCGCCGCCGCAACCTCGTCGGCCGGCCCGGAGTCGGTGGACACAGCCAGACCGGACCTGCCGCAGTCGACGGAGCAGACCGCGACCGCCCAGGAGTCGGCGACGGCGGCCGGCCAGTCCGCGCCGCTGCTGTCGGCCGCCGCACCGTTGGACCGGCCCGAGATCAGCGCCGAACTGCAGGCGTTCCTCGCGCGCTTCGAGAGGACCCAGATGGAGCGCGAGGACCAGGATGACGACGCGCCGCCGCCGGGCACGGAACCGAACGAAGCAGAGTCGGTGACCACGCAGACGTCCACGGGCACGCGTATCTTCCGTGCGTCCACCGCCAGCGTCACCACGACAAAGCCGAGCACCCAGGTCGCAGAGGAGCCGGAGGAAGACGCAGCTCCGCTGGATTTGGACTCCGTCCCCGAGAAAAAGTATCCCAAGGACCCATGGGAGCTGTTCAACGCCCTGTTCGAGAAGGACGACGGGTCCGAGTCGGCAGGCGACGCCGCCATCACCGTCCCCACGACGACGACGACCACCACCACTACGGCGGCGCCGGAGCGGGAGCCGACCCGGCGACCGTTCCGGCCGCTGCCGTCCCTGGCCGACCTGCTGGTGCCGCTGCTGGCCACCTACCAGCGGCTGCAGAACAGTCAGACCGGCCAGCAGACGACGCCGCGGCCGGCGGCGGCGCGGCCCACGCCGGCCGGTCCGCTGGGACGGATCCCGCTGCTGGTGCCGCCGCAGAGGCCGGTGCTGTACGCCCCGACGCCGCCGCAGCTCAGCTCCAACTTGCTGGCGCACCGCCTGGGCCGGCCGGGGACGGACGCGCCGCCCCCGCGGCCGCCGGCGCCGCAAGTCGAGACCATCCCGATCACGGACCCCGGCCTCCGGATGCCCGACACAATACGGCTGCCGTTCGGTATCATCAACAGGGGGCCGCCGCGGCCCGGCGCTGAGAGCGGGCGACCCCGGCCGCGGCCGCGGCCCAGGCCGCCGCCGGCCGGGCGGCCTGACCGACTCGACCGGCCCGACCGGCCCGAGCCCAGCGGCCACTGGCAGGTGCACCCGATCCTGACCAAGAAGCCGATGCTGCTGGCCACGCGGCGGCCGCCGTCGCGCCGGCCGGCGCTGCCCATCAGCGACCACTTCCTGCAGTTGCTGCACCGGCGGACCGGGTCGGCGGCGGCCAAGGCCGGACAGCCGGCCGGCGCTGCCCGGCCGCCGCCGCCCCGGCGCAACGGCACACTGTGGCGGCGCCCGGCGCCCGGCGGCGGCGGCGGCGGCGGCGGCGGTGGCGGCGCCGGCAGCGGCAGCGGCAGCGGCGGCGGCGGAGGGCAGCCGACGCTGGACGGGGTGCCCGTCGTCGCGCTGCACCTTCCCGAGCTGCTGGCCGGCCTGCAGCGCGGCCGGCCGCTGCCGCCGCATCTGGCGCCGCGGCCGCCGCGGCTGCCGGCCGCCCCGCAGGCGCCCGGACCGCGGCCCGGCCCGCCGCCGCCGCCGGACGCCGCCGGCTTCGTGCCGCGGCCGCCGCCCGGCGCCGTCCAGCGCCTGCCGCCCGTCATGACGCAGATGAAGGTGGAGACGACGCCGCACCCGGTCCTGCGGATGACGATGTCGGCCTCATCGCCTGCGCACGGCGGCCGGCCGCCGGCGAGCGCGCCGGCGCCAGGAGCCGGCTTCGCGCCGGCCCCGGGAGCCGGCTACGCGCCGCCGTCCAACGACTACGACGACATCATCACGGCCGCCGTCCCGCTGCCCGACTTCGGCGACTCCGCCGGCCAGACGACCACCGAGACCGACCTGGAGACGCTGGGCGCCATCGTCTCCAGCGTGCTGGGCGGCCGGAACGGCTCCGAGCAGGCGGCCATCGACCGCAACGTCCTCCGCAAGCGACTGGGCCTGGCGTCGGTCAGCGGCCACGGGGACCGTCCGAACGGCGTCCAGCACGCGGCGGGCAGCCGCGAGCCGGCGGCCACCTCGGCCCGGCCCGCCCCGCCGGCTGACGCGGCGTCCGGCCGGCCGCGCGCGCCGGAGGCCGACGCAGCGCCGAAGGAGCGACGACCAGGCGTCTCCGGAGAGCCGGCGGCCACCACCGGCGCGCCGAGCAGCAGCACGGCCGACGTGGTCTTCTTCACCGTGTTCCCGACGCAGGGGCCGGCGCTGGACCGCGCCAACGCCGTGCCTGGCCAGGAGCTGCCCAAGAACTCGACCGGCGACGCGGCGCGGCCGCGCCGGCTCTCCTCGGAAGAGATCGCGTACGTCCTGATCGGCACGACTGCCGGCCTCAGCGTCTTCTGCCTGATGATCGTCGCCATCACGATGAAGTGCCGACACAACTGCAGCGTGTACGCCCTGCTGTCGCGGCTGCTGCACTCCGAGTACGTGCAGGGCCTCGGCAGCCGGATGTCGTCAGCGCGCTCGCACCAGTCGCGCGCCGGCGCCGTCGCCGCCGGCCAGTCGACGCACAAGCTCGGCTCCTGGTTCAACGGCCGCACCGAGACGCTCGGCTCGGAGAAGTTCCGCAGCAACATGGCGCTGCCGGTCGGCTACAAGAGCAACATCTCGACGCTGGGCGTGCGGCCGTCCAAGCCGCACGGCTACGGCGTGCGCGAGCTGAGCGGCTCGGCCAGCCAGCTGCTGAGCTCCGGCTCGAGCAGCGCCGGCTCGGCGGGCGACACGTCCGAGCTGGAGGACACGCTGCACTCGCGGCGCTCGGCCGAGCACGACAGCGGCTCCGAGCCGAGCCGCGCGGCCGGCACGCGCGGCACCTCCTGGCTGCACGGCTCGTACGCGCTGGGCGGCTCGCAGGCGCGGCCGCGGCCCGGTCCGTCCGACGGCCCCGTCCAGGGCGTGCTGTACCGGCGCAGCTCCGACGAGCTGCCGGAGGCGCCGCCGACGCGGCGCGCGCAGTCGGAGCGGCGCCGCTCGCGCCGCGCGCCGGCCGCCGCCGGCCCGTCGGTCGCCGACCAGAGCCGGCACCGTCGCAGCGAGCGTCGGCCGCCGGCCACCGATGGCACGCCGCCGCCGCCGCGCAGCCAGTCCCGCCAGCGGAGCCCCGAGCGTCGCAGCCGCCGCAGGAGCCAGTCGCGCGCCAGCAGTTTGGACCGTCAGAGCCGCCGACGCAGCCAGTCCCGCGCCGGCACCCCCGACCGTCAGAGCGTCCACAGGAGCCAGTCGCGCGCGCGCAGCCCGGACCGCCGCAGCCGGCGCGGCAGCCAGTCCCGGCCCAGCAGCCTGGAGCGCCGCCGGACCCACCGGAGCCAGTCGCGCGCGCGCAGCGCCGAGCGCCGCAGCCGGCGCGGCAGCCAGTCGCGCGGCCGCAGCCCGAGCCGGGAGCCGTCCGCGCAGCAGAGCCCGAGCGGACGCCAGCAGACACGGCGGCCTCGCGACTCGTCGCGGCCGCGGGAGGTGTCCGAGCAGCGCGCCTCGCTGCGTCACGTGCGCCCGCTGGCCGACGCGGTCTCCGAGGGCTCAAACAGCGCCGTGGCCTGGTCGTCGAGCGATGAGCGGCTCATCTAGAGGCCGAGCCCCAGATCGACCCGCTCGGCCGTCTTCAGGGAGAGGGCCGCCGGGGGCCGGGGCGGAAGAGCAGTGGCGATGGCACGAGGCAGACGCCTCCGGTGACCGACTAACGTCCGGCAGGAATGGCCGGTCATCGGCAAGAAGTCGAGGCGTGACCGTCGAGGCCGACACGGCCGAGCTGGGGTTCACCCAATGACGCCGAGACCGGGCATTCACCGGACAAGGGGCAGAGGTGGCTTCGCCGCAGAGCGAATTTGTGCTGTTCGTTCCCGATGCATGTGCGCCTTGTGCATGTGGCCGATAGGTGCAATAACCTACTTCCAGCGATGTCCTCAGAGGTCGAGTCCCGATGTCCTCGAACGATGTCCTCGATGTCTAGACGTCAGTGTTGGCCGGGTACCCGAACTGTTGCCGCCTGTATAACCCTTCGCTTTCAACGATAATGACAGAAAACTCAGTTACCATGCCATAACTGAAGACAAGGTTTCTCCGAACACCCGCTGTAAAACGCAGCTCAATCAGGGTGACCTCGCCATTTGTTTGTTTATTTGTGAGCGGCGCCTGGTCACTGAGCAGCTTAGGAGCCCCCCAAGCAACAGCTTCACCTCAACGACCGTGCACTTCTCATGGCAACCGTTTCCTGTTTCCATCCCTTTGTCAAACTTCAGCCTCTCGGCTTGGCTGAGATTGGTGACGAACCCGCCAGATCTGTTCTGAGAGCTCTCAAACATTTTTGGGGAAGGCCTAGGTGTGTTCTACTGTTTTCCTTCGTCGGGTGTCCATTATCTTTCTGTCGACTCCTGTGTCTGGTTTCTCGTCACTGCACGTGTCGACGAGGTTGCTCTGCTGCCGGGAGCTTTTAAGCTGCAAACTTTGATAAGGCGTCACCATTGTCAAATGTTTGTGGTGTCCCACGTATGTTGTTCCATGTGATGTCCTTATTGTGATTTCTGTTGTATTACTGACCATTTGTGGCATTATTTAACGCGCTGTTTATTTGACGTTTTTTGCTCCGTATATCTCATGACGCCATGTTCTGTACTGGATCTGATAATGGGCATTAATATCAGTATTCTGAAGAGGGCTCATGCAGAGAATGTTGATATGAATGCATATATTGTGTACATGTTGAATAGTTCGGAGGCATAACGCGCTGTATTCTGGTTGTGTCGGTGGTCTTTGTAAATAAATGGGGAACTGATAAGCCTGTTTTTGTTGTGCATACTTGCGATTCACGAAGGAGGCAAGAGTTTCAAAAACGATGGTGCCCTTATCGTGCCCGATGGTTTTACGACCATTAACGCACCACCCGGAAACCGTCCGCGGTTTCGACCAAGGCAGAGAACGACACGGAGACAGCAGGCTGCGATGAATGGCTGTATTTTGACCACAAGGCGCACGAAGAACGAACCACCGGGGAGAGCGTGTCCGACGAGTGACCCTGATGCGACTGGGGGCGGCATGGAATGAACGGGCGCGACCATCGCGCCCTCTTCCGACCACCGCCGGCGGCGCGGCGGCCCGGCCGACTTACTGAGCGAGGATGAAGCTTCAACCCGACCCGCGACGATCGAGGCCGACTTTTTGTAGACGGCGGACGGCGCGACCCGCCTCGAATTGGGCGCCCTCGCCGCCCGCGGCGCCCCGCGGCCGACGTCGGCCGCGGGCGCCGGGAAACGCGAACACCGATAACGCACAACACACGCGGTCGCACTGGTACGCGGGGAGCCGACGGCCGGCGGCCGGCGGCCGGCGGCGGGCGGCGGGGGCGGCCGACAGGTGCTGCGTCACAGCCGGGGCGGCCCCCGCCCGGCGGCCGCCCAGTCCCAGAGTATCAACGGGTCTCCGTCGCCTGCGGACGGAGCACGCACACGGCGCGGTCACGGCACGGGCTCATCGACGGCCCGGCGGCACGTACTCATTCCGCCAACCATCGGTCAATGATCAACGTCAACGCAGCCACACGATCACGAAGACGAGGAGGTAGTCCCTTACTCGTTTTCACGGTGGCGAACATCTGCTCAGAAAAACAAGATGAAACGAGCCGGCGCCAGACATTCGCCAGCAGTTAGGCCATGACTACAACAGCTCGCCAATCCGATAGTTCAAAGCAGAACGCCGGTGCCACAGCAAGATTTGCTGCAAGTGCATCTGCATGACCCTTGCCAAACGAGCGACAATAGTCCAGTTTTCACACAACGTCCACGGAGGTCAAGTAAAATGTTTTCCTAAAAGCAACTCCAAGACGAATTGGACAAGGAAAATTACACCAACCACGGAAACCATACGTCAGAAAAAGAAACAAACGAAAGGGAACAATAAATAAACGCTTTACCACGCTTCGGTCATATCAATACTAAGCTGCAGTACAAGGACAAACACATTTTCATGCGACGATTGTCTGAGATCTTTTACGCGAGTGCTGGGTTCAATCCCAGCAGGATAAGGCCAGACCTAGTCCAACGCGGCAGTTTTCAAACTGCACATGAGGATTCTGGCCAGGACGTACAAGAGAACAGGATTATGAGTGTTTCACGATGCTGAACGAAGGGAAATGGAGAGCCGCGTCCGCACACCGCGCGGGCAATTGAGTGATCCGACACCCAACACATGTAACAGTCCATTGTGAGCTTATACTTGGTAAGGCAATGACAAATGCGACTGGCGAACAAAACATCAGCCACTCTGACAGGCGCCCGAGCCAAAACCGACGGCTGCTGGCGACTAGACGCCCCTCAACACCGGCATCTCCGAAGTCCAGCCGATCACCCGATCCTGAGACGCCCTGAGACGCAGACCAGCGGCCGGCAGGAGCGTCCTCTGGAGACGGGCGTGCGGCCTCACCTGCAGCAGCGGACGGAGACACGGTCGCTGGCGCAGTGCCGGCCGGGCAGGTGACCGGGCCGCGGCGACACTGCGCCAGCTCGCGGCGTCAGCGGCCGGCCGACATCACGTCAGGTAGCGCAGGCTCCTGAAACGCCACCAGCGCACGTCAGACAGAGCATCAGTCGCAGCGGAACCAAGCAGAATACAGAGCTGGACAAAAGCCGCGCTTCCAGCGAGCACGACTTCCGGCAATGTAAGAGACGGCCTGCTGTCATGGGCAGTTTCTGCGCATAGCTGGAAAATAAACCTTGGTCCTTCGCAGTTTGCACACGGGCCCAACGCCGCCCATTCGCGCCAAATCCACGGGCATGGCGCGTCGTCGCACCAGACGCCGTGAGTGCGAGGCGGGAGGGTGCACGCGGTCCGCCCCAGCCGCGCTCGACGCCGCCCCGTTCGGCGCGACCATGCTCCCGGCGTCCGGCCGGCAGCCCGGCGTCTTGTGCGGGAGCGCCCCGTGCCGAGCAGTCTTACGCTAGCCTCACCTCTCGCCAGACCCGCGCGGCCGCCCCGCGCCGACGACTCTCTCGCCGTCGGCCGCCGAGCCGCGCGCGCACGTCGCACCGGCCGCCACGGACGCCTCGCTGTCGGCACACTTCACGGTCGGGTCGCCACCGCTCGGCCGAGGTCGGTCGCCGAGGACGCAAGGAAAGCCACTGCCAGGGATTCGCTCTTTCCGGAAGGACAGCACGGCCACATAACGGCCACAGCAGTCACCGATCACGCCACTCCCATGCATTCTCCAGCTGGGCGCGTCGTCGCCGCCAGCACCGCCGGCCAGACGGGCCGGCCGCCGCCTCGCCTCCACTGACGGCCGTCGGACGGCCGCTTTAGACCTTCTCGCCGCCTCCGCTCGGCGTCTCGCCGCTCAGATCGCCCCCGACGACACGCAATCTCCGGTGAACGTGTGCTTTATTGTGGGGCGGCGCCGCCTCGCCCGGCACATAGAGGGTACACATGGGCCTAAAAACTAAACGAAGCGAATAAGAGAAACGCATGGCGAGCCCAGCATTCGTCGCCGAGGGACCCGCTCTTCTGCGACCCGAGGAGCGCCGTCGCCGCCGTCGCCGTCGCCGTCCGGTCACCCGCATGGCCTCACGCCAACCGAGCGTGAGCGCATGCGCGAGCCACGCCGCTTAGTACCTGCGCACCGTTGTCAGTTCACGATGCTGCGGCGCATAGCTAGAACGACAGAGAAAGAGCAGTGACAACCGGGGACGTGGGGGCGCGAGGAACTCGGTCACTACGCCACGCCGCGTCCGACAGCATCAGACGCGGGACGCCGTCAGACCGTCAGTTCGCACGGCGGCCGCCAGAGCGCGCCTTGGCAGCCGTGATCCGCCGCGGCAGGCACCTCCTGGCCGGAGTCGGCCCGCTCGATGGCGTTTCCCGCGCCGCCCGTTCGGACGCCGCGTACCGCCGATCCCTCAGTCAGTCCACGCACCACACTCCGCTCGGTCCTCCTGCGTCCTCCGCGAACCGTAGCTTCGGCGGGTGCCGCGACGTCCAGCGTCGGCGTTCGTCCAAATCGCGTCACGTTCGCCTCGCGTCCGGTCGTGCCTCCCGGTCACGTATCCCAGCTCCACCGAGGACCGCAGCTGCAGGTTCGCACCCGTCTCCCGGCTCCGCCGGCCAGTTTTGACGACAGTCGCACCGTCTGCCAGCGCCTGCCCGGTCCGCACGGCCCACCCTCCTTCTCTACCGGTCGCATCTCCAGGTCCGCTCGCGCCTCCGGGCCTCGTCGGCCGCAGACTCCGGGCCCCCGCCTGGCTCCCGACCCGGCCGCCCCTCCGCCAGGGAGCGCCGCGTCCGCCTACCTCCCCGGGTCGGGCCGTCTCCGGCCGGCCGGTACTCACCGTCTGGGCGGGCTGGCGCCGCGCGGCGCCGCCGCGTACCGATCGTAGCCATCGTAGCCGCGCGAGGGCGCCGCCTCCGCCTGGTAGCGGGGCGGCGAGCGCCGGCTGTACATGTCGCTGTACTCTTCGCGCCGCTCGTAGCCGCTCTGGGCGCGCGTGTCGTAGCCGGACGAGGCGGCGGCCGCGGCGTACGGGTCCCGCGGCGGCGGCCGCCGGTCGTACGCGTCGTAGGCGGGCCGCGGCGCCGGCGAGCGGGCGTACGGGTCGCGCCGCTCGTAGTCCTCGTAGTAGCCGCCGACGGCGGTGCGCACCGGCGGCGGGCGGCGGTCCATGCTGTAGCCGTTGCCGTAACTTCCGGCGTAACTGTTGCCGTAGCCGCCGCTGCCGTAGCTGTTGCCGTAGCTGTTCGCGTAGCCATCGCCGTAGCCGCCGCTGCCGTAGCCTCCTCCGTAGCTATAAAAGTACCAGAAAAAATTCAGAAACTGAAAGGATGACACGTACGCTGCAAAGGCAACGCAAAACGCAAAGGTCCGCAATCGCAATCGCAATCAGACAAATTGGCGCACACTACCAGCAGACAGCAGCAGGCTCGTCACCTAACGGTGCCGGACGTCCCGGTGGAGTTCGGGCACCATTACCTGTCGGCCGCTGGAGGGTAGGAGCGGCCGTACGGCTCGAACCGATCGGAGCCGTGGCCCCGGTAGCCGCCGAGGCCCCGGCCGCCGCGCATCGGACCGCCGCCGCGGCCGCGGCCGCCGCCTCGCCCCTTCTGACCGGTGGACGGCTCGACGCTGATGCGCGAGCCGTGCAGCTCGGTGCCGTTCAGCTTCTGAATGGCCGCCTCGGCCTGGTCCACCGACTTCATGTGCACGAAGCCGTACGTGCCGAGCACATCGCACTCGGTGACCTCGCCGTAGCGTTCGAACAGCTTCCGCAGGTCGAGCGACTTGGTGACGGCCGACAGGCGTCCCACAAACACCTTGGTCTGCGGGGCGGCGTCAGTCTGGTGACGACACAGACGCCGGTAAAGACGCCGCACAGCGCGCACGTATCTGTCGCCCTTCGTTCGGCGTCCGCAAAGCACGCAAACAAATCAGCCGCAAACTGCGCTCACAGTACAGAGCTTTAACGACACGAAAAACAACGTAAAATGTCCTACTTACAGGGGGAGTCATTTTGTGCCGTTTTTGGGGCGCAGTATGTCCTGAAAAGTAAATGAATTAGTTACTGCCATTAATCAACCAACGACCGATATGGACGCAGTGCTCGGAGCACTGTATAACCCAAACCTCAATCAACCAATGAATGCCCTTCCTTACAATGCATAGTTCTTTCAAAGCAGTCTGTTTTATTGCTACAGATAACCAAATTAAATATATACCCAAGGACTAATAAACAAAATGTTTTACTGCCACAGGTAACCAAATTAAATATATATTCCAGGACTACAAAACAAACTACCTCATTTTATCATCTTTCAAACCCTCAGGGCAATCACATCACATGATACACTCAAAAAGGAAACAAAGCAACAAACAACTAATTACCTGAGTGGACTATTATAGCAAGGTAACTGTCTTTGACACCATTTTTATGTCTACACTTTTTCACTTCAAAAATCAAAACGAAGCAAAACTAAAACACGGAAACAGTATGTTCAATACCAATGCAAACAGCAACCATTTATTACAAACACTTTAACTAAAAAGAAAGCATAAACTTATGCCAACGAAAATCAGTGGACGTGTCCAAGGCAAGTCCCTTCTTGGGCCTGTTGCTAAAACTGTCCCTCTCTCCATAGAATTTTCCTTCCAATAGTCTCCACATCTTGATAAGAATTCTGTATAACATGGCATAACTTCTGAACTCAAAAATATTCAGGGTAAATAAAATACATAAGTTAGCACTGTTAGCACAAACTATTTTCGTTCACACTAGTCAAATTAACATAGATCTTTTGTGCCCATCTGCCAGATATGACCGCATCCAAGGGCAGAAAAATGATCACTTTTGTTAATCATTCTTGTCTGAACATTAAAACTGATTCTCCAAAAGTTCAAATAGCCCTTCCCCCCCCCCATATTCTCAGGTGTGAATGACTCTGGCTCCTATTTCTGCAGCCCACCTGTCAACCTGCACCTCATTATTCCCCATTTTGCCAATGACTGAAACTATGAACCATTCCTCAGCCCTGCATATACCCAGTCAAATGTTCACCCATTTTTCAAGCAGTAGATGCCATATTGCACATCTCCTGGTGTACCTTTTATGGTGTCAAATCCAAGCTACTTATCCTAACTGACTGAAACCTTGACTTTTTGGAGCATCATCTTCACAAATTACACCAAAATTTGAATGTTCTGTTGGCTCAGGCACACCTCAATGATAAGTTTCTCAGGCATATAAGACCAGTCTTAATCATTTCTGGCTAATACTTACATGTCTGGTTACCAATGTTGTGTGACAATATTTGCAAATATTATGACTGCAACATACATCTGTAACTGAATAGCCATACCTATGACAACTGAACACCAGTTAGTCCAAAACATAAATGTTTTTTGAAAATGTGAAGGACACATGTGGAAATTATCAATGGTAAGTCAAGCAAAGCCATGTCAAGATACTTTTTCATGCTGAAAACAATGCAAGACTGCCAAAAAAAACTTTCACAACGAACACCATACACAAACAGATTTTATTCACAAACTGAACGAAAACAGAGCGTTTGGAACTCCGAACAGCAATCTGTTAGTTGCTCCAATCCTGATCACATATTTTGAACCTGACAATGGCATTTATTAAATATAAGTGTGCATGGCTGAGGCTTGAAAAGGCCTTGGCAAGAGTAAAAATGGCTTGGCGAAGGAAAAAGAGTACAAGCACAGAAAATAAAAAAAAACATTCTTTTCAACTGATATTTCCAATACACCGTGAATATCAACCTTCTGGTTCTCTGGATCTACCGCTGACTTTCCAATGAAATTAAATATGTTTCCAATATCCATTTGCAATGCATGCACCTGAATACAAATACATTCATATGGAAGTGCACAGGTTTTTGTTCTCTTCCCTGGTATGCCTCTTAAAATTCTGTACTTCTAGGAACGTAATAAAACCATTATCAAATCCTGCCTTGAGTTATGCATGGCAAAGTACAAAAACTTCCCATTTAGTACCTGCTTTCTTTTTGGCCACAATATGAGCATCCACCATTTCTGCTCATTTTGGGAACAACACACACCAGTTTCTCTAACAATGGAACTTCACTATTTTGGGTCAGGACAAGCACCAAAATGACTCATGTACCAAGGCAAGGTTGGATGATGTGATCTGCATGGCAAATTAGTTTTTTTTTAAGGCTGCTCTTGGCAATGAAAAAGCATGATATACATTTTTATGGCTTAAAGGCATGCATGGTTCAATCCTAGATAACTGTCAATGCATGTCAAATTACATGAGCAAGCCATGTAATGCATTGCATTTACTAGACAGCACATGGCAAATAAGGGAGTTTGGTGCTGGCAGTCAACACCAAGATATCTGAATGTAGTCTTTTACAATCTTGCATCTTGCATGGGCCACAGAACATGTTAAGATTTCAAAGAGCAGTCCATGAAATTATTCTCATGCATGGTTTGGAGTTTTTGGTATGGAAAACAAGCCCTTATTGGGAATTGACATAAAGACAAACATTGTACAGCAATATATTACATTTCTAATTTTCACACACCAATTCTGCTGCATACATAATGCAGAACAGCACACAAACTTTCCCACAAAGGAAAAAATGGTGACACTACCAGTACCATTACCAAAGGAAATGGTGTTATATTTCACCATAAACACATGCAACTGAAACTGGTGGCACCATCTTGTTGACACTGTCTTTCCTCCATGGACCCTATATGTAATGCATAACATTTGATGGCATCACTGGTATGGGATGTTAAAGGCCACAGGCCAATAAAGGGTACCATCTGAACTGACTGCCCATCACAGGTTATGTTGCACTTGTAATAAAATGCAACAGATTAGCTTAGGTTGGATTAGGTTAGGCAGTAACAGTCAGGCAGGCATCAGCTCACCCTAATAAATTGTCACCCACAACAGTGGCACCATGGACAGTGACTGTGAAACTCATGGACTTGTAGATGTGCTTTCTGCTTACTTGACAGGCATTCTTCCACCTTTCATTGACTATAGATGGCATTCATGGGGAGTGGCATTGCACGGTAGGTGCAATGCTGTGCCGAAGACGCGGTTTACGATGCTAGAGGCCAGGACACTAAAGGCCACGGGCTGATAAAAGGGGTGTGATTGGACTTGGTTGTGTTCAATAAAGTGATAAGTTTGCATGAGGCGCAGTATTAGGTTATATCTTAATAACGAACATGTGCTAGGTTAGGTTCGTACTACAGAAGGTACACATGAGCAGTAATCCTTTAGACGCGTGCGCCATAAACCAAGCACACTGGATGACACATATACGGCGCGCGTGACAAAAGGAGACGTCAGCTGTTGCAAGAAAGAACAACATTATGCACTGGAGCTCCAGGGTCGTGGATCACCTACTATTCGCTAACCTAGCCTAACCTAACCTAACCTTACCTTACCCAACCTAACCTAACGTAACGTAACCTAACCTAACCTAACCTACTGTGTAAAACAAGAGCGAATAGTAGGTGATCTACGACCTGGAGCTCCAGTGCATAATGTTGTTCTTTCTTGCAACAGCTGACGTCTCCTTTTGCCACGCGCGCCGTATATGTGTCATCCAGTGTGCTTGGTTTATGGCGTGCGCTTCTAAAGGATTGCCCACATGAGCATGGTTCCTAGCAGTGTTGGAAACCTAGTTTTCTTCCTGGTGCCAGAGTACAAATTCTCTTTTGTAGTACAAAATGTCATGCATTTATGTGACAAACATGGACTAACTAGGTGCTTTGCAAGCATATGTCGCCAGCACAGGCAGATCCAGCAGATCCATTCGAGGGGCAAACCAGTTTCCTGGGTCTCGTTGGTTGGTTGTCTCGTTGGTTGGTTATTGGGGCTGAGCGCACCGACTACAACGTCATTCGGCGCCCATTCCTAGGTCTACATAGTAGGTCAGCAGTCACTGATGGGTGGAAGGCAGCTGGCCATGAGTTCGAGTATGGATGGTAAACCATACTAGACCACTGGAGTCTAGTACCTCAACTGGAGGGGGGGGGGGGGGGGGCAGATGCTGGGCAACTTCAAACTCTGGCTGAGTAGGAATACCCATGTCTTTTAGGGGAAGGGGGCAAATGACCATTTGGGAGTACCAAATTTTTCTTCGAGCATACATCTTTTGGTGCTCCTTGACACCACAAAATGACAGTTTTTCCAACACTGGTTCCTAGAGAAAAGGCTTGTAAGAAAAACAGTTTATAATCAAAAGCTCATTAACTGAAGATTGGTATCAGAAATGGTTGACATCTGAAAAGGAATGGCCCTAAATTTGAACTCTAGCATAGCCTAACCTAATCTAATCTCTTCAATTGGACTGGGCAAAGTCCAACCCCACCCAGTCAGCCTGAACTTTTAGTATCCTACATCATGCCTGAGGCACAGGGTTGCGCCTTTTGACCAAACCCAGAATCAACCTTTCCTAATATAAACCTTGTTCAATTCAGACCCTTTATGAAATGAGCCTTATGTTTACATGCTTTTGGCTATGACCCTTTCCCATATGAACCTGACTTACAAACCTTGGTCCAGTTACCATTCCCGGGTTGTGCAAGATAGTGTATGGTCTCCCTATTCCCTTCATTGCCCATCAATGGTGTGAGTCCAATGGACAAACAAGCAATCATTTCATGTTTTCACCAGTCACTATTGGAGGCACCATCATGGGTGATGGGTAAGTAAGGTGAGCTGTCACCTGCCCGACAGTTACCAGGTTAGACTAGGTATGGTTAGGTGAAGTTAGGTTAGGCTGGGTTAGTTTAGGCATTACATGGATCTTGTTTCATAATGATTAAGTTTTATTGTATTGAAAATGCAATATGGTCCAAAATGTTGCTACCTTGGAAATTTCTGAACTTTCTGAAAAGGAAATTTCTTCCATTTCTGAACTCATTACCAGGATCCCAACAAAAACCAAACAGAGAAGTACTGCAGCTATCAGCAGCACACAGTGTGATGGTATACTTCAACAATGCTTTGCATTCCTCATCTTCATATGATACTGTGGAACACTGTATAGCAAACATTTGCCTTAAAACCCTCTGTTGCATGATTTTATGCCATTATAAATGCCAAACATACAATAATAAACATATATAAATTATACCATAGTTAACATGTTATTTTATACAAAAGAAATCAGCACTTGACAGACATGTGCTGCATGACTCATTGTATTTCAGGAACTGGTGATGCATCACTTTTCACCTTTTCACAGACTTTTGCTATACATATGATGCAGAAGAGCTTGTAAACTTTCCTCAGAAAGCAAGAAATGGTGACACTACCAATATGGTTTCCAAAGGAAATGGAGTTATACTTCATCATAAGCAAACACAACCAGAATGGGCAGCACCATCTTGTTTCCATTATTTTTGCTCCAAGACTGCTTTGTGTACTATGTACCATTTGACAATGTCATCAAAAAATTATTGTAGAGGCTGCAGTCTGATAAATGGATGTTTGTGGGGTGTTGTGCCAAAGGTGCAACCCCACACCAAAGGTGCCATATAGGATACTAGAGGCCGTCGGCTGATAAAGGGTGCAATTGGACTTGGCCACGTCCAACAGGTCATATCATGCGAATAAATAGGTTGGGTTGCATTGGATTGGGTGGGGTTAAGTTGGGTTATGTTAGGTTAGGTTAGGTTTATTATTCATTAAGTTAAGGTATACTGATGACATCACTGGGCCCAAACTACCTTCATCTTGGGAATTGCCTTTCTGACTTTGCAACCATAGTCACCATAAAAGTCAAACAGACAAGTGGTGTAGTGGTCAGCAACAAATGGAGTGATGATATCATGTGGTAATTTTTTCACTTTCTTCATCTTGAAACAATATCACACAGCTACGAAGCCACAAATAGTTGCCTTTAAAGTGTATTTTATTATCTGTAATGTTATTTATGGTGTCTTTTGCCACTCAGACTAATTGTGACGTATGGCACAGGAACTTTGTGCGCACAAACCTTAAATTTAGGTGACAATGGGTTTTGTTAATTTTTGCCCATTCTGGCCATGAGGCTGAAATTGTGCCAAGCCTGTTGACTTATCCATCACATCAGCTTTCATTGACTACTGACACTTCTAATGGCATTCCCTTTACAATGAACACCAATAATACAGATATCACTCAAAAACCATTTAAATAACTGTCGGTATTCCATTTCTACCCATCGTGGAAAAAATACTTATCAGAATCAAACGAAAGCGACGCACGCCGGCACGCGCCAAGCCGCTCTAGGCGCAATTAAGCGTTTGCCACGACCAACGACACATATTTAACATCAGAACAAGACTTTATCATTAAGATGCACCGCATACCTGCTTACAGTGGGCAAGGCGCTCCTTTACATAAACGCACCGCAGCTTGGCGCCAACTACACAACACCACAAACTCGCCCCACGCCGTACAAAAATGGCGGACATTAGGCGGTTAACGTTCTAGAGATGAAAACATCCTACAAAATACATATTTTTAGTAAATAATATATATATACGTTATGTCAAAGAGATAAACTAGGGATAAAACTGAACAAAATTAAAATGCTCATGACATATATTTCTATACAACATTCATACCATTCTTAATGTACAGGTTTTATTTACATTCATCACTAGATTCTAGCCCGCGCCCGTCGTGAATTGACCAATCACCTCATCGTAAGCAATGTGATGCCACATGTGCTAGGTTTTTGAAATGACGTCTGACTGACGTCCGACGTTAATCCTGTACATTGCCTCCGTTGTGGAATTGCGCTTCCCATTGGATCAGAATAGAGATGATACGCTCGCACGTTTTTTTTTATCCGCGACTGGTTTTGTCATGTTAGAGCCATTGCCCTTTTTGTACCACCTTTTTCGGACCATCTTGTGCCAGTGGCACAATTGGGGCAGGACTACCTAAAGGTGTGCTGATGGCTGCTCCAGGGTTTCACACTTGTCTAGGACCCATTTAAAGCGATAACCATGGGGGGGAGGATTTCGGTTGCAGAGGAGACACATTGAGAGTGAGGCGGAAATGTCGCCAAAGCCTTCTTGGAAGAGCTGCAGCCCTTAGCCCTCTTTTCCTCCGCGGAGCCTGTTCAGCCCCCGCCATCCACTGGCCGCGGAAACTAATGTAAAACATCGTTTTTTTTTGTCATTCACCATGTAATCAGCGCACCAGGTCTCGCAGGCATCCCCCAGGCCGAGAATCCTGGCGACACCTCAGGAACGAGAACCTCCTATCAGTCTTACGAGAAAATGTGCTTCAGATTTAAGCCAATTCATTTAGAGGGGGTGGATCGCCGCTGACCGCACTCACTTTGTCATTAGTAGCCATGTGGCTCGCTGTGCCCTTCTCCATCGGGAGATTTAGCTGCCACTGCAGAAATTTGCTCCCCAACTGACTTGCTAAAAGTGGGCCGGGGGGGGGGGAATACACCCTTGCCATACCTCAAAACCGTTTTGATTTCAGTGACCTTGCTTCGACGTTTAGGAAATACAGGCCTATCTCATTTGCCGGTTTAAGAGCGTAACATTTTCGGATCACAAATGGAGTATGGACCCAAACCCACTGGATGCGCCTATGTAGCCACCTCCATGGAGCTGTCCAGCATCTTGTCGGGATATGAGCATCTCTCCTCATCCGTTTGCAAGTATTTACAAAGAGAACAGAAGTGAAACTGTTCCTAGTATAGTGGTTCATTATACCATTTGCCGCCGCAAAATACCTGGAACTTAGTATCACTTATGGTGACCCAATTACGCGCATCATATGGGGCAAATATGGTAGGGTTGCCCTAACTGCGCCTTTGCAACGTCTTGCTAGAATAACAAATAGTAAATTGCACTGAATAACAAATAGTAAACAATGACTGAAGTTCTAAAACATCGGAGATTATGGTGGTCAAAAGACCAGAGAAGGTATATGAGAAAGAAATAAGACAACTTTTCCATATCATAGTCCCAGTGCCTGTGTTCCGAAAAGGTGGCGCAAATTAGGCAACTTCCCCTACCCAAGGAGAACCTGCCATCTGATTCTATTCTTCTGATGCCTTAGCAATAATGGACATAAAAAACAACAAAAACAAACGAAAACAAAAGCACTTCGGCTCAAATTAAGGTGACCGAAGTTCGGATAAGAACTGTTTCAGGTTGGCTGACCAACAATTCCATTTCACTGACGAAGTATTACAGCTGTGATCATGTCTCACCCATTAATGAAGCCCAAGGCCACCACTGGAAGTAGAGAGGAGCTGGGCTGATCTATGTGATAAAGGTTGCCATAAACAATGATGCAGTTGCCCTACTAGCAATAACAAGGCTGTATTGTAATATCTGGGCCCCATCGAATTGGGAAACTTTCGGTCGCAGATAAGGAACTGAAAAGATATTAACGAACGTAGCTTGATGAACCAAGCCTAACGCTGTGACATGGATCAAATGTCTGATCATAAATAGGACGGGTTTTGGTAACAAGAGCATACACCAGCATTGTCCTGCCGATATATGTATGGTGCGGTTTTACGGAAATGTAACTTCACTTTAATTCGAACATCTTTCGCGCCAGTCGCGGCGTCTCCATGGCAACTGTCCTTGATTCGGAAATCTCGTCATGACGAGTCAAGGCCTTATATATAATGACGAGAGGCGTTTTTGTAGTGTATAGTAATCTTGGCTTTTTTCCAGTCGACTCATGGTGCGGTGGTCAGAGCGGGGCCCCCTCCCCGCCTGACCTAACTCTAGGCTGAAGTGTTTTATGCAGTTTTCCATTTTTTTTTTTATCACATAAAGTAACCAACAGAATTCAAACGCGTCACTTCATTTGAGAAGATTCTGCGTTTTGCTCTCCTGCAAAGTCGCCGAAATATGACAACAACGGCGGGATTTAAGGCGGCTGCGTCCCTCTCTCTCTAATTGAAGTATGATGTATATATCTGGTCCAGGAGCCTCTCTGCCCCTCGAAGCTTCTGGGGATTCTTTGCCAGCTTTTTGGTGGTCAAGGATCATCTGCCGTGTCAGGACCCTCCGAAGGTCTCATGTTTCTATTACAGTTTCTATTACAGGGACGTCTCAAACGCTCCTTTGGCAGTTTCAGGAACACTTCGGGCGGTGTCATGGATCCATCTGGTAGGATACTTAAGCCATTTCGGGTTCCCTCCTGTTGCCACTGGGGAATTTTTGCCGTCTAGGAAGCTCCTCCGGCAGTAACAAGAGCCCTCTGTAGGTCTCTCTCTGCCATGACAGAGGCGCCTCTGGCAATGCTTTAGGTCCTTTAGCTGTTTCAGGAGCTGTCTGGACGTCTCAAGGCCAGAGGCGCAGCCAAGGGGAGGGGGGCGGGGGCCCAGACACCCCTTGACCCCGCACTTTTTTGGAATCCATTGCACATCGTCTTCTCAGCAGGCGTCTTCGTAGGAGTTCAGTGCACTCTGAGCTCCGCCGTCTCCCCACCCCTTAAGAAAATCCTGGCTGCGCCCCTGCTCAGGGCTTCGTCGATTTAGAGGCCCCTTTGTCTCAGTGGCCCCTGCTAGAGACTGCTAGTGAGCGGTCTCAAAGGCCCCTCTCTAGCAGTCTCAGTGAACCTCCTGTTGTCCTAGGTGCCCTTCCTGTCGTCTCTGGGGAACATATTTTGCGTCTCGTGGGCCCTCTGGCGGCTATAGAAGATCTTTTGGCGATCTCAGGGCTCCCATGCAGTGTCATGGTCCTCCTAAGCCTCTCCGGCACTCTCTATGGAAGTATCAGGGACCTTCCTCTGTTACATATGGCATATCTGACAGTCGGGGCTTCATTGGCAGTTTCAGACAGACCTTTCCTAGGTCAGGAGCCCGCCTAACATAGCCGGGGGCTCCCTGGCCGTCCGGAACCCACATACCATCTAAGAGGTCCTCTTACGTCTTTGCCTCGTAATGGCCCTCCGACCTTTTTTGGCGGTCTCAGGGGCCAACTGCCATGTAGGGGCCAGCTTACCGTCTTAGCGCCCGCCTGACCTTCCCGGGCCCCCCCCCCCTAACTACATCAACAATCTGTCAGATTTTCAAAAAGGCCAGTGTAGCCCATATGGACCCTTTTTGAGGTTGAGGTCACTGATGAATCCCTGTTCAGGGGACTCCTCTGGCTGGCCAGGGCCTCGTTATGCCGTGCTAGGCACCCTCCTGAGTTCTTGCCGTCTCAGGGCCATGGCGGGGCTCTAGGACAGTTAGATGACCTTTGCGACTCATAGAAAGGCCCGCGGGAGAGGGGGGGGGGGGGTCGGCCACGGGGAATCCTAGGGACCACAGGACAGGACAGATCAGGGCCCTTCGAAATGTGTGAGGGGTACTCTGGCGCTTTAAGCGGTCTCGTGGACCCTTTGCCGTGTTGGAGCCCCTCTTGCAGACCCTTGGAGAATTTCAGGGGCCTCTCCATCCATCTTAGGGACCATCTTACCGTCTCAGGGTTTCAGTAACCCTTCCGGAGGCCCTCTGGCTGCATCAGGAACCTTCAGCTTTTTATACAGGTCTGTGAAACCCATTCGGGGCCCCTATGGCATTCCAGGGTCCTTCATGACGTCTTAAGGGTTCAGTCCTCATCTTGTCCGTCTCAGGGGCCCTGTGACCCTTCTGGCGGACTCGGAGGCAATCTGCTGTATTGGAGCCCTGTTGCAGTCTCAGGAGCTCTTTAAAACCTTCAGGAGCCCTTCCAGGGGCGCAGCTGGCCAAAAATTCTGGGGGCCGTCGCCCATCGGTAGGCGCCCCACTTCATGTAGACCCCTGAACAGCAGGGTCCCTCCGAAGGCTGGCAGGGGCCCACAGGTCGGCAGGGGGCCCTACAGACCAGCAGGAATTCCCTGCAGGCCAGTAGGGGACCCAGAAGGCCGGCAAGGGACCTCCTACAGCCTGGCGGGAGTCCTTGCTGGACGGCAACTCCCTTGGAGGACCCCTGCAGGCCAGCAGGGGGCCCGTTCAGGCCAGTAGGGGACCCTAGAGGCAATCAGGGGGCCCTGCAGGACGGCAGGGGCTCCTACAGACCGGTAGGGGCCTCCACAGACTGGCAGGGTACCTCCACAGGCTGACAGGAACCACCCACAGGCCGGCAGGGGGACCCTACAGACGGTTAGAGGCTATATATTCTTGGACTTATATATTTCATCTTTTGCCTTCTCTCGTCTACCGTTCTTAAAGCATTTTGGCGATAGCCTCGGTTTTAATAAAAATAATTTTCTTTAATTTCGATGGCGGAGAGCCCCTTTCACACATTTTGATCTGTCCTGTCCTGTGGTCCCTAGGATCCCCCGTTGCTGTGCCCTTGGGTCTCAGGGTCGCAGGGGTCATCTAACTGTCCCAGAGCCCCCCCCCTCCGGCTGCATCAAGAACTCGTCACGTTTTACAGAGACCCCGTGAAGCTCATACATGGCCTCTTCGGGGCCGCTTTTGAGTTTAAGAGGAGCCCCGTCCGGGCCGACCCGAGATGAGTCTTTCTCAGGCCTCGCGGGGGGAGGGCGATTGCCCCATCCCCTGGATCCGCGCCTGGTCGGTAGTAAGCACTGGTGGATCCAGGAGGGTCATCGGGCCATGGCCATCTTCCCTTTCGTTGCAAAGCCCGGGATCAACATGTCTTTCGCTCGCCCCCCCCCCCCCTCCATCGGATGGAAATTGTAAATACCATATTTTTGGAACGGAAACTCCTTTATGTACGTCTCTGGCCGAAATCCGGGGAGAAATCAGTATCTGGGGACTGAAAAAAGGGTTTTTCTGCTAGGTTTCCAGGTTTAAGGGGTCCTCTTTATTTTTTTGAGACTAAAGGGGTCCACAAACATTTCAGTGGGTTCTCTAGATGACTTTAGACTTTTGGGTGTGCCTCTCCTTGAATTTATATAAAGTTTCAGTTAGAATTTTCGTGGGCCTCTAAACCTCTTAAGGGTGTCCTTCATATTTTCTGAGGGCCCATGGAACATTTACTCGTCCAGTCCACCCCTTTCAGAATATACGAGGTACCTCTGAAAATATCAAGGGCATTTCGAATAAGGTAATAAGGTTAAGGAGTGGCCCTCGAACGCCATGGAAGTCTCTTCCTTTCTAGGATCTTATAGCTATATCCTATAGGATCTTATAGGATAGGATAGGATCCTATAGGATAAGATAGATAAGATCGAGTATGTGTGGAACCTCAGATCTTTTGAGAAGCCCCGTAATGTTTTCGGAGGGCGTCTCTGACATTTCCTCATCCGATTAAAAACTCCTTTGCCGAATGTTTCAGAGACCTTTCAAAGTACCAATGGGCCTCTCAAATGTCTGAGGGCCGCACAGAAACTCCAATGAGCCCTGGAGAGGAATTCAGTGGGGGTCCCTTAGATTTTAGTGAGCCACTCCTTGGACTCGTCTAAACGGCCCTTGGTGTTTTTCTGTGGGGCTGTCGATCTTTTCAGGGAGTCCTTGATATTTTCAAACGGGCTTCAAGGATTTCCGGTCCGGTGTATCCTTGCTATGTCTGAAGGTACCTTCCTAAAATATCAATGCCCTGCTAATGAATCGAAGAATTTCGTTGCAAGGAATTTGAAGGAATTTTATTTTAAAGACATCTTTTAGACGTTAGGGAGGGACTCCTTGTGCTAGTTTAAAGGGCCCTTTGGAATTTTCTTTGATTGAAGGAATGACCTTTGCTCTCAAGCGTTTCGACAGGCCCCTTTAAATTTTCAGAAGACCTCTCAAACAATGCTTCGTTCGGTTCCAAAACTCCCTTTCTGAGTGTTCAGACCATCTCAAAAATTTGGGGGTGCCGCTAAAAATCAACGTGTCCTCGAGATGAATTCAAAAGGAAACTCTCAGGCCTAGGAGAGGGTCATTCCTTCAATTCATCCGAGGGGCCCAGGAGAGTTTTTTTTTTAAATCCCTCGGGTTTTCGAGGGAACTCTTGGTATCTTCAAAGGCCCTCGCAAACATCTTCTCAGAGCCCCTACCGTCATTTTCTTGTTGATTTAAAAATCCTCTTCTGATCTCTTGTTGATTTAAAAATCCTCTTCTGATTGTTCAAGGGGGTCCTAAAAATGCTTAAGGAGGGTCCAGGCCGGAGTAAACCCCACTGGATTTTTCTAGAGGATCTCCTTGAAGTCATACAGAGGGTCCATGGAGCATGCTGATGGGTTCTCGAACTACTGAGGGTGCCCTCGTTATTTTTAGAAGGTCCCCAAACTTCCATGTGAGGATTCTTTTAACCAGACGAAGAAATCTTTTTGTAACATGGATTTGGTTACGGGCTGGTACCGCCGTCTGGAAAAGTTGCAGAATATTTCATCAAATGTAAATGGCATTTCAGTCATGGGCTTCGGTATACCATTGTGGGCACCACTTCAGGATTGTGGGCTGGAAAAAAATAATCAGGGAGGGGGCTGAAATGGACATTGAGGAAAGGTGCGCGCACCCTCTCAAAAGGATTTAAAATGAAGTCCTTGTCCATGTTTAGAACACTAGGGATACTTAGTAAGAACCTGTTTTCTTTCCCGTAATAACGAAGCTTTCTTTTGAGAAGGCTTGCCTGGATTATCTATATTTACTGCTCTGGCTACTGGGACCCCATTAACGGTAGAGCTCGAACTTTTCTGGATCTAAGTGGTCAGGCAGCCTGCCAGGAGCCAACCTGCATACATTGGCATTGAATTGCTTTGATGATCGCCACGTTACGCTGCTACGATGCCCGACTCTGGCATACGGCAGCCATTTCAGGGCAGAGGCACGTTTCCTGCCAGGAGCTGCCTGGCAGAAAAGGTATCTTGGAACGGCCCCATTGTCCACTGACCTTTCCAAGTCAGTGAACATTGGGACCTTTTAGGACATGTCAGTGGCCCGGCCCAGGGGAATCCCTTTCCGGACCAGGTCTTTGGCTTACGTTACGTCACCAGGGCTCTCTTCCCGACACACTTACACCATCCATGGCAGGAGGACCTTTGCTGGCTGACGGCTCCTCAGCGTAGCATCCTTTCCTGTCCTCGCATATGCCTTTTAGCAAGTATACCCCGGGGGCTCCCTTTTCTTTCCCAGGAACGCCTTTCAGAAGGCACCCTGCTACCTGCCAGACGGGTCTTTGTCTTGGGTCTGGAGCTCTTTGCGGTGGAATGGATATGTCTGTCCCAGCAAGGGGGCCATTTAGGCAAATGCCAGGGGACCTTTCGTGGGTGTTTCCCGACACCTTCCATGGTAGGAGGATCATTGCTGGCTGACGGCTCCTTTGCAGAGCATTCTTTTCTGTCCCCGCATATGCCTCTTGGCAGGTATCGCCGAGGGGCCCACTTACCTTTCCCAGGGACATCTTTCAGGGGGCACCCCGCTACCTGCCAGAGGGGTCTTTGCCTGGGTCTGGGGGACCCCAGGCAAAGGCGGTGGAGTGGCATTGCATTTCCCAGCCAATGGGGCCCCTTTAGGCAAATGTCGGGAGTGCCCTTCGTGGGGCCTTCCCGACACACCGACACCACTCCATGGCAGGAGGACCTTTCCTGGCTGGCGGCTCCTTTGCAGAGAAACATCCTTTCCGGTATTCGTCTTTTGAATAGGTATATGCCGTAACCATTCCGGGTCAGAGGGCATCCCGCTGTTTGCTAGAGGGGCCATCGCCTGGGGTCTTGGGGCCTTTTGCGGAGGAATGGATTTGCTTTTTCCAGCCAAGAGAGCCCCTTTAGTCCAATACCAGGGGGGCCCCTTGAAAAATTTCGGGGGCCCGAGGTCCCCTAGGACTTCCTGGCTACGCTACGGCCCCCATGGGCATTGACTGCAAAGAATTGACCCAAAATGCTTCTCGCCACCTCCTCCCCCCACTGAAGAGAAGCTCCCGTGCCCCTACTGGGCTCTATCTCCCTTGCTTTTGTTTCATCCCATTTTCCTTTCCCTTTTTTCGCCTGTCTCCTTTGAGTTTGTTCGAGATGCTCCGTCTTCCCTCCTAGTGAGGGCTATGTTGTCTTGCTGGTTGCCTGACCCTACATCGGTCTGTCGGCCACTTGGCTGATTGCTCTGCAGACGGTGGTGTTATAGCCAGCCTGCCGGCGCGTGCATGATTCTCATTCGCCTGAGTAGTGGATGCCATCACGGGCCTGCGCTCATCTTCCAGGGATGGCATGGGCGTTGGAACAGGCGAGCCGGGGGAGGAACGTTTTGGGAATTTAACATTAACCCCACGTCGAAAAGCGCCTCTGCCCCCCCCCCCCCATACACGCATTTTTCTGGATGCTCCTACATCCCTGAGAGACAGCGTTTCCCATTTGATCACGCTGGGTTCATCTTCCCACGTGGGGTCCCATGCGTCTAGTCTTGCCATGTCGCGAAATGGGGCGGCACCGTTCTGGTTCCCCGGTAGCAATTCATCTAGATAATTCCTGTGGTTGTTTCCCGTTTTTATGGATATCAACACCGCCTTCCGTTTCCTAGCCACCTTTGGGCTTGGACTATAACATGACACCAGGGACCACGGTCCCTTCAGGACCGTACCAAGGGTCGTGGCGGACGCCAAGTTCTTTTGTTCATTGCCAGTCATAGACGCAGAGTGGTGGCAATTTTCCATCGACGTGTGTGCAGTTTCGGGAGTAGGCAGTATTATACTAATGTACAGCGTAGATGAATATCTCAGATTCTGCCAGCATAACCAACCCACTTCAACCTATGTCCCTTACCGGGGCACACAGACTGATATTCGTACTCGGTACACACCATCAGTTTGGTACAAATTACCCTGTGTGGTCAACCTGCCCATGCCATTTTGGATCCTAAAGTTCTCTTTGCCCAAAGTTTAACCGTCTGACCGCTACAGGTCAAGTAACGCAAATTCAAGGTCAACAATGGGGGCAAGCATAGCCGTCGATCTATAGCACCAAACTGGACAACTGGGGCACCAAAACAAGGAGAGGAACCGTCCGCAGCTTTGAGAGTCCAAAAAGTCAATGTCGAGGTCTGCCGTTAAGGTCGTAATGAAGGTCAAGAGATGGGTACAAGCATAGCCACTGACCTTTGGCATCAAGCTATAAATGAGGCATCAGACCAAAGATTGGAAACGTCCGCAACACTGACGGCCCAAAAAGTAAAGGTCAAGGTTCGTCGTCAAGGTCCTAACTAGGTCAAAGGACGGGACAAGCATAGCCACCGACCTATGGCATCAAACTGTGCAAAGGAGACATCACATCAAAGAAGGGGACCGAACTTCGACAACTCACGACTCTACAGGCCAAGGTCATGGTCTGTCATCAAGGTTCTAATCATCAAGGTCAAAGGACGGGGACAAGCATAGTCGCCGACCCATGGCACCAAACTTCACAAAGGAGTTTTCACGTCAAAGAAAGGAGCCGTCCGCAGCTTTGGTGGCCCAAAAATTCAATGTCAAGGTCAAGGTCCGTCGTCAAGGTTCAAATCAAGATCAAAGGACAGGGACTGGCATGAACGCTAACCCGAGGCACCACAACTTTGGCAGCTAAAAGTTCAACGTCAAGGTCCGTCGTCAAGACTCTAATCAAGGTCAAGAATGGGGACAAGTGAGTTCAGCGGCTGCGGTCAGCGTGACCGATAATAGCGTGAACGGTCGTGTGTCCGCTCGCTCCGCGCCCCGGGCGCCTACACGGCACCAAACTCGCGCGGACGGGCGACCGCGAGCGGCAAGTGCCGCCAGAGCACTTGCTCACGCTCTGAGTCATATGTAATCATTTGTTTATGGACCCGATGTCCAGGGTCTAGTGATTGTGGTGTTGACGTGCCTGCAGCCGCTCTACCATAAGAAACAAATGACTGGCTTCAGACCACTCCATTTGCTATGCTGGCGTCTCATGAAAAAAACGCCGGTGAACCGGCGACAGCGCGACCATCCTTACAAAAGAAAACGTCATTGTCGGACATTGTCCGAAACTACGATGGAGACAGGCCGCCAGGTGACCGAGATGGAAGCCGAGAAAAACGTGACCGCTCCGAATCAGGGGAGTCTGTATCGGTAAGCAAACGGGGCGCTACGAGCCGTGAGGACGAGTCTTCAAGGCTGCCGGCTCAGATAAACCACGATTTACAGAGTTATATGGAGCGGGCCATGGAACACCTTGAGGAAAATATCTCCAAAGCCACCTCAAAAGATTTGCATGGGTTCAGGGTAGCCATCGAAACAAAATTTGAGGCCCTGACCCGTCGAATCAGAGACCTCGAAGAACACGTCGAAAACAGGGACCTTCAGTTAGAAAAAATGCCAAAAAGCCTCCAGGATGCAAAAGATGAAGTAAAGCAACTGAAAGACAGAGTTGAGGACTCGGAAATGAATTCGCAACTCCCCTGTCTCATCCTCTTCGGGAAGGCCATGGCTCCACGCCGCGCAGCCCAGTCGCCGCCGGCCCTGCTCAGAGGCGGCCGTCGGGAGTCCGGCCCAGGGCGGCTCAAACCGAGAGGACATCCTAGAACTCATGACGTCGACTCTGAACCAGTGTCTCGACGTCCTCAGCCTGGAGGCCAGTGGCATTGATAGGGCGCACCGTTTGCCAGGACCTAACAACAAGGTAATTGTCAGATTCGTCAGATCAGGGCAAGGGAGCGCTCGAGACCAAATCATGTGGAGAAGGATGGAGCTGAGAGGCAAAGATGTTTTCGTTAATGAAAGCCTGACACGTCGCCAAGTTGAGATTTTCCGCAGTCTTCTGCAGTCAAAGAAGGCTGGGAAAATTTACACAGTTTTTCTCGCGGAGGGCATGTCTTCTTTAAGCCACAGCAACATGCAGTCATTGTCCGAGTAGACTCGATGTGTAAACTGCGGGAAATGGGTATCGCGGTGACCCGTTAATCTTCTTCCTGAGAGAGGTGCAAGTGATAGGTTACCTACGGCGATGTTGCTTCCCATGTGTATGTTCTTTTCAACTTTGTCGTGCCCCACTATGTATGTACTGGATGCGCCCTTGTTGATGACACGTTTCAGCCGAGCGGGGACAGGTGTACTCGGATGTAGGTCGGTGAACTTTGGCAGATTGTTATGGTCTCGTGTTCTTTTTCTTGTCGTTTTTAGCCTGCTGGTCCGAATAAGACTATTATACTTGGTCGGCCGATCTATTTGACCATCTTTTCTCTCCCGGCTGTTTCCCCTAGACAAATATGAAAATGGGTGATTGCTGTCTGGCGTGAAAATATGTTCTATGTGCTGCTGAGGGCTAGCCGATCTTAAAAAGAGACGAGATGTGTTCCATTTTTGCGAGAGGCCGATTTTCACCATTGCTTTATACAGAAGTTACACTGTGGAAACGGGAAAGAAAGCTCGTTTGGGAATACCTGGGGAAATGATATTAGCATTGCACCATGCACAGGTATCACAAGGGGTGTAGCAATCTTGACCAAGAAGACACAGGCGGATTTCTCTGACACAATAATAGACAAGGAAAACGGTAGATACATTATAACAAAAGTGAGCTTGGAAAGGAAGCTTAAATTGTGGTTGGTTAATACATATGGTCCAAACAGAGACAATCCGCATTTCTTCGCTGATATTAAAAGAATGATTGGTGAATGTCTGAACAGAGCTGCTCCCAATTATAGTGGCAGACGACTTTACCTTGGTGCTTTTTCAAAGCATGGACGCATTTTATTATGTCAAGAAAAATAATGTTAGGGCTAGGCAGGAGATTGCTAGGCTGATGGAAGACCAGGACCTAGTCGACATATATAGACCGAGGAACGAATGCACGAAAAGATTTACATGGCAAATTCAAAACTCTATTGTGAAAAAAGCCCGCCGGGATTTCTTCCTTACCTCGAACAGCTTAGAAGGTCGGATACTAGCTGCGGGCATTCGCGCTGGATACCGAACAGATCACTCGATGGCGACATTAACCCTAAATGTAACAGACTAACCCCGAGGAAATAACATCTCACTGCTTCGGGACACACGATATCTTGAGCAAATTAAGCCACGATAGGTAAGACGTTAGCCCAGTATGCCATACCCCTGTACACGGAGACATTCTAGGCAGAAAATAAACACGAAGTCCAGTTCACGAAAAGTGATTCCCTTTTTTCGAAGTTCTTACAATGAGCTTGAGATCCGAAACCATCTCCTACGCTATTCATAGAAAACGATTACGACAGAGAAGAGAGCAATCCCTTTTGAAGGATATTAACCAGATAGAGAGTCAACTTGATGAACATGCTAACACGGCTTTGGCGGAGAAATTGAGAGGAAGGGAACAGGAACTGGAAGAATTATAACAAGATAAAACAGATGGCATTTTGGTGACATCACGTGCACTATGGCATGAATTCGGCGAGAAGCCCAGTAAATATTTCTTGTCGCTAGGAAAACGTCATTACACCAGTAAAATAATACCGTGCTTGCAAACACCGTCAGACCTAGTTTCAGACCATGGAGCCATAATGTCCAATTTGCAGGCCCATTTCACAAAATTGTTCGAAAATCGCGATGTAATAGAACAATACGAAACGTTTTCTGAGTGTCTGAGACTGAAAACGTTCAATGACACAGATGTCACGGAGATGAAAAAAAACCTATAGAAATAGAGGAACTAAGCCAGGCTCTTGAAGCCATGAAGAATGGGAGAAAACCGGACAGTGATGGATTCCCTGCTGAATTCTTTAAAATGTTTTGGAATGACCTCAGGCATTTCCTCTTGGGGGTGTTTGCGGAATGTTTTGCCAGTAGAAACTTGTCACTAACCATGAGAGAGGGAATATTAATTCTGATTCCTAAACCAAACAAGCCATATTAACTCGCCATATTATCCATATTAACTCGTACCGCCCGATAACGTTGTTAAATGTCAGCTACAAGATATTGTCAGGAGTGTTAGTCAAACAATACAAGAAAGTGCTGCCGGGTCTCATAGATCCTGCGCAGACAGGTTTTTTGAGAAACCGGTTTATTGGCGATAATAGAATTGCGTTTGGCATAATGCATAAGTTAAAGGAAGTAAAACGCCACGGACTGTTAATCAGTTTAGATATCGAAAATGCCTTGAACTCTATATCTTGGTCATTTATTCGAGAGGGTTTGAGAAGTCGTCGTTTTCCATCCAGTTATACTTTTTGGTTTGATATTTTGTATGTGCAGTCTTTCTCAAAGATCCTATATAGCGGACCTACTCGAAAAAATTGAACCGCACAGATCATGACGCCAAGGGGATCAGCTCAATTGTTATTTATTTTTGTTGGCAATTGAATGTCTTGCTCAGAAAATTCGTGAAAACTGTGACATACAAGGCATAAAAATAGACGAAGAGGAGTATAAGATATCGCTCTATGCCAATGACACGCTTTGTCTTGTGGACGGGGACGTTAACAGCATACGAGCCCTTTTCCATGAGCTCAGCGTGTTTGCCAAGTTCTCTGGCCTCAGGCCAAATATAGAAAAAACGCAAGTAATGTGGGTAGGACACACGGAAAATAGTGTTGTAAACGTATGTCCTGAACTGCAGCTGGAGTGGGTGACTAAGATGAAAGTATTAGGCCTCGTCTTCCAGAACGACTGTGATAACACGTGCCACAATTATTACGACAAGCTAGAGGCTATTAAAAGAACCATCCGAGCATGGAATGTCCGTAATCTGACTCTAGATGGCAAAATAATTGTTGTAAGTCTTTTCTGTTGTCAGAACTGACTCATTTGTTCACGTCACTGCTCTCCCTCCTCTAGGTCATCTTCAGGAGCTAAAAACATTAATTTTTCGATTCGACTGGAACGGAAAAAGGGATAGGATTGAGAGGCAAAAAATGGTCACATCAGGAATTAAGGGAGGTATGGCAATGGTGGACTTGGAATCCCACATTGCTACTTTGAAGATTTCTTGGGTTACAATACAGATGATCCCAACGCATAAATGGACACTTTTCCACCCTTTCTGGAGGAGATCGTTTTCATCTAAGATATGAACGCAGGATCACTGCGTAACGTTGCCAGCACGATGGGCAATCCTTTCTGGACGGAAGTCGTCCTGGTCCTCGCAACATTTCATGACGCCTACAAAATTCAGGACGAGGACATCGGCTCACGTTAAGTCTGGTTCTCAGACCACAGCTAATTTGTCAGTACGGGAATACGAGGGTGGCATGCGTGCGGGATTCGGTATTTGAATGATTTGCTGGGAAGACATGGGGCGCTCTTGAGCTTTAATGACTTTGGAGTTAAATTTACACTTCACACAACGTATCTTGACTACCTGGGACTTTCAGAGAGCCTTCCGTTACGCTGGAGGCAGTCAAGGCAAATATTAACGGAGCCGATTATACATCCAGTTGTGAAATATATACCGGCGAAGAATACGGGAAGTAAAAAACATCTATGAGGGGTTTGTGGAGTGGAAGACCTGAGAAGTGAAAAATATCTGGGAAGGTAAATGGGAAGGTTTGTTCTCGGACACTTACTGGAGCGAAGATTTCTGTTCTCGGACACTAACTGGAGGACCAATTTGAATAGAACAGACGGATGTATGTAAAAATTGCAACATGAAAAGTGAAACTTGATTGCATCAATTCTGGAACTGTCGCATTACTAAACGTTTCTGGGCAGACATCGAGATGTATCTGAGACGTGTTGGAGGGAAACCAAAATATAAGCGCAAGGGATGTAATACTGGGCACAAATATAGGTCTCATGGTAAATCATGCACTTGCGGTGGCAAAATATATGATAAGTAAAGGGTGGAACTTAAATAAGGATGTTTTCAGTAACAAATTAAAGGCTGATCGCAGGGTGGAACACGCCTCGTCTATTATCAAGAATACTGAGAAGAAATTTCACATGAAGTGGGGAAATGTCGTTCATCCAGCACAGCAAATAGGGCAAAAGCGATGGGAAACGGAATTTTTCTGTACTGATCGAATTTGGCTCATTTGATAGTGATGTTTGGCAGATGATAGATGGCAGATGGTGTCTGGCACATGATATTTGGCGAATGTTTGGCGTGGAAGATTTGAATGTTTGATGTGGTAGGTAGCGTCTAGCTCATACATGGATGCTCGGATGCCGATAATCAATTAGCTCTTTAGTGGGAAATGAAAAAAAGAATGGGTACAATATACAATACAATAATACAATAATAGATATCCGTCGATTTTTGGCACCAAACTGAATAAATGGGGCGTCAAACCAAAATGTAGAAATTTCCACAACTATGACGGCTCAAAAGGCAAAGGTTAGGTCTGTCGACAGGGTCCCAATTATGGTCACTATTGATATTCCTATCCGGCACACAGAATCGATTTTTCCCAAATAATCCCATCTGGTCAAACTGGCCATGCCATTTCTGAATCTGAAGTTCTTTTTTCTTGATACGTCTTCGTATAGTTCGGTGTCTTAGGTCGGCAGCTATGCTTGTTCCCGTCCTTTGACCTTGATTCGGAGCTTAACGACGGACTTTGATCTTGACCTTTTTGGGTCGTCAAAATTGCGGACGATCCCCCTCTTTGGTAAGATAGCTCGCTTGTAGTTTGATGCCATATTATATTGTGACCTATTATATTATTATTATTGTGATATCTTGTTTTGCAAAAAAGTTAGAGGGCGTTAAACTTTTTTGGACATAGGTCCGTTTGACCTGACCTAGGTCAGACACCTGACTTGATCTGGGGTTAAAACTTTGCCACAAGATGTAAAAATGATGAAGTAAAAGGTACACGAAGTTTCATGGCGCTGCGTTTGTTCGTTCTCTCGAAATCCTAGAAAAACCTCAGGAGGGCGGTCAACGGCCCCCCCAGTCCGGGGCGGGTTAATGTAAGTCCCAACCTTCGCATTGTTACAGATTCGTATTCCCACGTATGTACTAGCTCTGCAATCTGTTAACACGTCGTGCCAGCACGCGGGCGCCGTGTGAGTGCACGCTCCGCAGTGACCAGTCACATGTCTCTCTTTGCCGACGTCCCGTCGCGTCCGACAGACTGGCGCCGCCGCTGAAACGTATCGACAGCACCGCCGGGACAGGGGAGGGGGTGGGGGATCGAGCCACATGCCCGGCGTCCCCTGCCTCTGACGTCACTGGCCGCGCATGCGTCGGCGCGGCCCGGCCCCAGCCGTCGGGGAGTCGGTCACCGTCGGTTGTTGCAGAAGGCCGGGCGGGCGGAATACGTAACGCACGGCTGTCAGCCATGGAGGAGACTCGGGACACTCCGCCGAGCAATGGCGACAGGTGAGTCTGGATCGCGGTCTGATTACTTCGAAATCTGGTAGACTTGAAATACTATTTTGAAGCGAGTTCTCGTTGTGCAGTCCCAGGCGCTTCACCCATGCTCCTTGAAACTGAAATGCAAAACACCAGTTATGCAGCCATTACGCTGCACTACTTCCATGCAGACTGCACTGTTTATCACGCCATTCCGGCCACTTGGAACATCGCTGCCAAGATTTCGTGCACACTTTGATTGGAACATACCGAAAAAAGAGCTTTAGGAAGGTCTTCAGAGGGACATTACTAACAAAGTAAACACTAAGAAACATAGGCGCAGGATACATGGGGCCAGGGGACTTCAGCCCCCAACATTTTTGAACTTTAACATTGATCCTTTGGGCGTTCGCGGGACGCACAAAGAATTGACCCTAAATGCTTGTTGCCCCCCCCCCCTCCCCAAATGAAGAGGAGTTCCCGTGCGCTTGCTAAGAAACTGATTTCCGTGTGGGTTTTCTTCCTGATGAAAGAAACCGTACTAGTACGCAGGCGCCCCGTCTAGCGCCAGTGTGTTTTCGTTCTCGATGGTCCGGCGAGCCGCAGCAGTTGTACAAGGCAAACGAATCAGATCAACCCATGGCGTAGACCGGAGAAGAGAGATGGGGTATAATGGAAGGGGCGTGTGCTCTCAGATGACACTAGAGTCACGAGAATATTTCACGACCTCGTGCCTTGGTCTACGTTTCATAAGATGGAACATTCCTTTCAAGGGTTTGTATCTGTCTTAGTGTAGAAGAGAAAGGCACGAAGGGGGCTGGCACATATGGTTAACGAGGACGGGGATAATCTTGAAAGGATGGAAGGTAGATCTGTGGTAATGATTCTGTGCCAATGAGAGTGCCCCCAGGAGTAAGGACATTGTTGTCAATAGCTGTGAATCAGCTCACGGAAAGAACTGACCTGCCACGAGTAAGACTAAACCTATGTCCAACTAACCGTTTGACAATCCTTGCAGCGTTAAGGTTTACCTAGACAACCCATTGGCCAGGGGTGTCGATTTCTGCAGATGATTGGGGGAGGGGGCGAACCGAGGACCCAACAACCTAACTTTTCCCTAAACGTGGGCAGCTCAATGGATTTAGTCTACGTTATTTGGGCTGACAAAAATCCAGAAGTTTTTCTGCCACTTCCAAATAAAAAATTGCAGTTACTCGGATGTATATATGCATATATATATATATATATATATATATATATATATATATATATATATATGCATCTGTTTCGGCTGTTCCTTTCGTTCCTATCATTCATTTTTCCCGGAAGTAGGCAGAAAATATTAGTGGACCCAAGCCAACATGGGGGGGGGGGGCAAATCAACAATGCGGTGGGCCAGGGCCCTTTCAAAAGAGTACAAATCGACACCCCTGCCACTGGCAAACTGTAATAGGCTGCATAATCATGCAAGAATCACACACGGAAAGTGGGAAGGTGGTTCCACGTGCGATACGAAAACATCACGTATTGACTTCGAATGCTACTTTTTGCACGCCAGATTGCAAGCGGCTTTTTGGAACTAGGAGGAGGTTTCGCATGGGCCAATCAGTTTGTGATCTTGGGGCATATCGTGGTCTTGGTGTCGACATGGAAATGCGGTGATCTTAAACATAAAAGTGTATTTAAAGGCTGCAAAGGCTTCGAATACTCAGAAATACTCGTCCAAATCCAATTATTCACTGATACCATGCAGAATGATTCAGAATGATTCCTGAAAAGTCTCAAAACCCCACCTGTTATGCCAGTTTTCTAATCTTTCAACCTTACTCATGTGAACAAGATTCTCGCCATACTTTCCACTGCACAAAAATGGTTTTCTATGCTCAGCTTGTTTGTAAGCGCGTAATCCATGTCATCATCAGATCAGTCTATTCGGGTTTCCAAATGATGCATTGTCCAGGGGTGGAACATTGTGTGAATGATGGAGGAGGGGGGCTGAAGGCCTGGTAACCTAACCTCCACCCGAATCTGGTTTTCTCAACAGATTTAGCCCACTGTGTTTTGACGGATAGCAATTTTTTTATCACTTACCAAATAACCTATCAAGTAATTTATATATATATATATATATATATATATGTGTGTGTGTGTGTGTGTATATATATGTGGGTGTGGGTGTTTGTGTGTGTGGGTGTGTTGGGTCCTTTTACACTTTATTTCACACTCTCTCTATCTGTTATCTATTGCGACCATTATGTTTGCAATTATTGTTTATTACTGTTGTTATTATCGGCAGACAACATACCCCCTTAGAGATACAAAGTTCCGCCCCTGGCATTGGGTTTGATGATATGGTTTACGAATGCCATGCCAACGTAAGGTATTCTCAAGTACTTGACCTCATATCAAAATGCCCTGTCTAAAGTAAAATAATTTCGGTCCCAAACAGAACTAACAGCAAAGATGAGTTGACTGCAGCTAGGGTTAGCAGATTCCAGCCAGCATCTGGTTTAAACCAGCTGATCTAAATTAATTTAAGCCACCTGATGGGTTAAACAGATGCAAAATTTAATTTCAGCTGCTTACAGCTTATTGTCACAAAATCATAAAATAAGCTATTGAGGTTAGTTGTCAAACTGCTTTTGAAACTGGCTGATAACGACCAAAATTTCCATCTTCAAACTGAGGCCCATCACTACATGAGGAACAGTCCCAGCTAATCACCCATGACACCCAGTCACAATCAAGCAAAAATGCCGAAACGGCAATGTGGGAATGCAGTCATTCTTTAGAATGACACTCTTGGTGGGCAGTAAGTGAATCCGTTTATCAAATTCCTGGTCTTGCTGGGTGCTGGGAAGGTGCGCCTACCAGCAGGTGGAAACCCATTATTTAAAACCTGAATGGACCCATCTGAATGGGTCAGTTTGCATTCTTTTGAGATGGCCTTGCCCACCCAATGTCGATTTGGGCCCCTGCATTGTTGCTTTGGGCTCCCAACATTTTCCGCCAGTTTAAAGAAAAATAGGTAATAAGGAAAACAAGGGTCATAGAAGATAAGGGATATGCAAAAAGTAAAGAATAAACCCTAAAATGATGATTTATCTTTCTGCCTTCTACCTAAATATATGCGGTTGGTAACCATATATATACACTTATATACATGGGGATAAATGCTGTTTTTATTCAGGGGGGGGGGCAGATGTCAAATTTTATGTAATTGGTCCATATATATCTCACAGGAATACATGAAATATTTGCTTGTGCAACGTGTATATGATCACTATTCCGTATTCGTGTGAAACCGCTCTTTATGTAATGTAGACCGATTGACTCTGGGATAGGCTATTTATCTGGTGTAGACCGCAGGCAACCCAGAGACATGCATCGATATCTTCAAAACAGCTCTGATCTCACCAGTTTCAAGGCCATGCTTATGATTACTGTTAAAGAACAAACTGTTTTCATGTTGCATGGATTTGTAGTTGCGTAGCGTTGAAGCCTATTGTTTCTTCTTTTTGTATCTGTCGCGCCATTATTGTACGATAACCGAATCATTTCGTGCCAAGGCCCTGTATGTGAGGTAAGGCCATCGGGCACATCGACTTGTATCTGTGACGACACTGGTCCACAACCTAAAATACTGCCATTCTGGTGGACTAACACCAACGCTTTTTTTGCAGACGCTGCAAAATCCCGTTCTACCATGTGACTATGCCAGCCTGTTCTGCAGTTTTCCAGTTCCACTTATGTTGTTATATGTAATGTGAAATCTGAAGTGATAGTTTCTGTGACAGAAAGTATTCTAATTGTAAAAGGATGCTGCACAGATAATATAGAAAGTATTCTAACTGTAAAAGGATGCTGCACAGATAATATAATGTGTACCGGCTTGTTGGCTAGTTTAAGGATCAGTACGGTTTACGGTTCAGCCAATCTTTGTATTTACGTAAAAACCTGTAAACAGCATGGACAATGAATGAAAACGTCTTACTGTTTATGAAACCTATCTCCACACAATATATATGTTTTAAATACCAAAGAGAAAACAGCTGCAGCAGTTATATTTTTGTCACAAAATAAAATTAAATAGCTGCATTTTCCGGAGTAGTCCCAGCTTCCCCGTCAGGAACAAAGTGACACTCAAAAGACAAACGTTCGACAAGGTCGCCGCAAACGGCGGAGTTAAATCATCAACCAAACGAAACGAAAATCATCACCGCTGACTGCGGTAACATAATGCTTGCTTCATGTAATAGATGGGAAGATATACCCTGTATTCGTAGTGCAGTGGGATAAATGTATGGGTGAGTGTATGATGTCCTGGAAGTTACTCAGTCGATGTCGGTGATACCTTCTGTTCCTTGAAGTACGTGATTTTGTGACTCCTATGTACAAAGAAAAACATGCTGTGGTCCGTAAATTACATCAAGATACCTGGGGGCCATGTTAAGCATTGAGGCAGCTGTTTTGAGGATTAAGGGCTTCAGCCCCCCCAAAAAAGATACAAATTTCCGCTAGTGGTATTGTTCACCTTATTTCAAATACTGAATTTCTGAAGTCAGCTATCACGCCGTCCCACTGCCGAAAGACATTTGCTGTATCATCTTCGACACTGTCGAGGACGCCGATCAAAACATGCGGTCGTTTGCGTTGCGACGTTTTGTGGTTTAGATGCGGACTGCATCTTGAAGTCACATTGGTTGCTTGGGTAACATTTGATAACTGGCAATTCCTGAATTGTAATTTTTCTTGAGTTTGCGCCATATTTCGATCCTGCATCTTTGCTTCGTCAGTCATTTTAGAGAATGCGTCACAAAGTCAAACCGTCATAACCAACGTCAGCTGGTCGTGTGTGCCACCTTGTGGTTGATGTTTTTGAATAGCGTATAATATCAAATGACTGTAGTAAATAAACCCTTGTTGTTACGTATGCGCTGCAAAATAACCATACATTCAGGTATAGCTCCAGGACAGAATAATGCCGTGGCATGGTAGGATTTCAAAACTCCATTCTCATTTCGATTTCTGTCAGTGTGTAAACACGCGTCATTTCCGTGCAATTTTTGGTGCCTGCGTAATCATGCGGAACGGTTTGCCGTTTTCAGCGCACTCCGCCCTAATCAAAAACAGTCAGTTGACCTTAATCGTTGAAACTAGGCAGACATTTCCTGTTGCCCCGTGTTAACGCCGCCGATTGTCCACAGTCCGGCCGGATGTCCGGACGCGGCCGTGTCCGCAGTGTCCGCCGTGTCCGGGGAGCAGTGTGCCCCGGCCGAGGCGGATGCGGACCCGGAGCACCCGCGTCGCCTGATCCCCGAGCTGCTGCGTCAGTTCTACCGTCTCGGCTGGGTGACCGGCACCGGCGGCGGCATCTCCATCCGGCGCGGCGAGCACATCTTCATCGCGCCGTCCGGCGTGCAGAAGGAACGCGTGCGGCCCGAGCACCTGTTCGTCCAGACGGTGGACAACCGGGACGTGGAGGTGCCCGACGGCGGCTTGCGGCGCAGCGCCTGCACGCCGCTCTTCCTGCTGGCGTACCGGTTGCGCGGCGCCGGCGCCGTCATCCACACGCATTCGCAGCAGGCCGTGCTGGCCACGCTGCTGTACCACGGCGCCGAGTTCCGCGCCACCCACCTCGAGATGATCAAGGGCGTCTACAGCCACACGCTGGGCCGCTGCCTGCGCTACGACGAGCAGCTGGTGGTGCCCATCATCAACAACACTCCGCTCGAGGAGGAGCTGGCGGGCGCCATGGAGGAGGCGATGCACCGCTACCCGGGCAGTCCGGCCGTGCTCGTGCGCCGCCACGGCCTGTACGCCTGGGGCGACACGTGGCAGCGCGCCAAGGCGGTCACCGAGTGCCTCGACTACGTGTTCCAGATGGCCGTCGAAATGCGCCGGCTCGGCCTCGACCCCGAGCGGCCGCCCACCACCGCCGAGCTCAGCGGCTTCGACGATAGCGGCAGCATCGAGTACGACGGCGAGGACGAGTGAGTGGCGCGCGCGCCGGGACGTGGGGCGCGCTGTTCCCGCGGGGGCCGGAACTGCCGGGACATGGGGCGACTGGTCGAGGCTCAGCGCGCGCGGGGACAGTGGACGGGGACTGAGCGTGACAGACTGACTGATCCGACCCTGATTGGTCGGGACCGTGGACTGGTTTAAGAGTGGCCGGCTGCATCGCCCGCATCTGATTTGTAATTCAGCTGGGCCGGGAACTGGACTGGCCTGGCACGCGACAACAATCAACTGGCCTGACTCCAACGGATAGGGATATTGGTCGTCAGCCGCACCACTCAATTGGCCCGGACTGCCGCGCTGTTCAGATCAGAGCACTGTTGACGCAACTGCAGGCGTGTTTTGTGGCCGTTATTTTTGGACGGTCTGCGTAGTGTTCGCGCCTGGAGCTGACAGTGCGCGCGGCCGTAGTGATAATTCACAGCGAGGCGAGGTGTTGCGAGACTGTCCGAGCCGCTGGCGGACTTCCCACCTGAGCAGAGGCCGTGATTGACGCGAGCATTCTGATTGATCATACGTGTGAGCCACCAGCTGCTGCAGGGTTCGTGTGGAGGGGACTGGAAACTGTAAAGATGTTATTGCCAGCTTTCGGTGAAAAAGAATCTCGCAACCTCCCGACATTTGCGGTACTACTGGTCAGGATTTCTTCGTCTTAGGAACCCTTTACTCATCGTACGAAAGGTGAAGTTCGTATCCGCCACCTGCCTAGGTATTCCAGCGTTGCTTTCTGAGTAGTAAATTGGCAGCATTCTTCTATTTGCACAATGTTTATCTCGTACCACTGTTTAGAATGAACTCTTTGACTTGCCACTTCACGCTCATCGTGGTTGGAAAGATGACTGATATGTGCGTTTGCTGGATGCATGTGACGCTTTAAGGAGCTGTGTAACCATGTGCATTGTAATATACGGCATGACATAAGCGTTGAATTAAAAATGTTGCGTTTTGCGGTGAGCATGACGAGAGCGTTAGAAACTGTGCAACATTTGGACTTCAATAATAAACCGATGCTTGACATCAGGGGCACGGGTACTCCTCTTCAGCTGGGGGGGGGGGGGGGTTGAGAAGCATTTTGGGTCAATTCTTTCCAGTCAACACCCAGAGGGCCAATGCAAAATAAAAAAAAATGGTTTGAGGTCCCCCCTGGTCCCATGGCTCCCGCGCCTATACTAGACACACTTGACACACTTAACAGGCTTGCCTGAGGTCGATGATAGAGGGTAAAACGGCCATGATCAGTGCTCTGAAATGCCGTGCACTGCTGTAAAGTACGGGATCGCACTTTCAAAGTAAAATGTCAAAGTTGGAGTGTGAACTGTTAGCACCCCTGAATGTAAGAAAAGGTAGGAATCAGAAGTGCTATAATAGCGTGGCAGCGAGGTATGTATTTACTACTATAAGCATTCACTTCTACTATTTCCAAATGGAACGATTCCAGAGCATAAGAGTAAGTTCTTTCGTTATTATAATGGTATGATGTTGTGCATACTGCTGGAGAAGAAGGCCAATAGGTTTCTCGATCTATGGAAAATCTCGAAAAGTTTAACATGTATGATACGAAAAATGAGAATAATGATTATTAACCTGAGGCATGAACTCGAATATGACGAAAATTCGGTAGCTATCAGGCAATTGTCGGAACGTTAAGGGCGATCAGGAACGCCATTCGTGTTCATAATTCATGTTTTTCGTGCTCTCTATCCTTTTTGTCTTTTCCCCGATTTCCCGGCTTTTTGTTTCTTCTAGTTCCTCACAGATTTGATCCCAATCGTCGTAGGGGACGATATCGGAATCAGAGCCCATGCTAAGCGGAGATTGATGTGCAGACCTCGAACGCGCGACACCGTTGCTAAATCAACAAGTGTAATAAAAGCGAAAGAAATTACCCAGACACCAGGATGGCTTTTCAGTAGTAGAGTTTCAATGGCAGAGGGTGATTATTATGTATTAGGCGCAGAGCCAGGTGGCGTTGAGAGACGTTTAACGTATGTTCAGGGCTACGACACGGTCGCCCATGGTCTGGGGCCTTTCTCTTTCGGGCCAAATAACCCTCGCTCCTGGAGAGAATCAAACCTCGGTCCCCTTTGACGTCTTTACATCCTTTCAAGAAACCCTGACGTCTGACCGGATTCATGTGACAGTTATTGGAACCAGTGCGCGCAAAGCGATGTTCGTGTCACCAGTACCAAATGAAACTAAGCCCTGGTGTTGGATAAGCAAAGGATGATCCTTTACCTGTGTGTTGCTTTCATGCAGAAGAGCTACGAAAGTATAAAGTTGTCCTCGGGGCCACACGTGGCTCATGTTCAGGCTGGTTGGGGTGAGCAGGACAATCTGAAGTCTCGTTACTCAGTGGAGCGTATCGAAAACGATTCAAGGCGATCAGCGACGAAGGCGTGCAGTGACAGAAGGGTCTGAACCCAAAAACCTTACGCATTCATAATGCTACATCAGACAGTCCAAAGCTGGAAAATTATTGCCCACGTCTTGAAACCACTGCAACTTTTCATGGTCGCATATTGTTAGAAAATCCTAACGAACATACACAGAGCATTTGTGAATCTCGGCTATTTCCGGAGCTGAACGCTGGAGCGCTTCAGCTTGACATCCGGCGAGGCGCCCCCCCCCCCGCCTCCGCTCACGAGGTTTGGGGTCGGGGCCAGGCGGCGGTCTAGCCGACTGTCCAGCTGGTGTCCCGCACGCGGCCGGCCTGTAAACACCCGTCTGTCACCGGCGGCTGGACCGGGGGGCCAGAGGCCCGACACCGGGCGACGCTCCGCAGCCATCCACAGGCCCAGCAGCACGCCTCACTCGTTACTCACCTGATTTTTGTTCCAAAATAACCACGCGGATGCCATGATCTACGAGCCAGATGACGATATTATTGACAAAGTAAACACATTTTTTGATGGGAATGTTCTGCCTTAACTCGTGTTTTGAACTTAGGAAGTCAGGCGGTAATTTGCATTCTTAATGTTAGTCTGCATAAATCTTTATTATATATCGCATCTCAAAAACCTGCAGTGACGGAGCTTCAGAGTAAGTTTCCGTTGTTTTCCCATATGTCCTATTTGGCCATATCCTACTTACAACTGCTACGTGGCACTGCTCAGCAACAGCGAGCGAGCGCCGCCCAGCGAACGTTGGCGTTCATTGATCGGCGCAGGCCTGAACAGCGTCACATCGGCGAATGACTACAGAGCATATTTTCGGTTAACGACATTCCCTCAAGATTCTGGACTGGATTTAAAGAACGTGGCAGTCATTATGAATGACTTTTTCAGATCACTCAGTCTTTTTTTCGAAAAGCCAACCAAAGTGGAGCATTCCCTTTAAATCACGAACACCCAATATTAATGTGGGTCACGGCGTCCTGGCAATGGCACTTCGTGAGCCATGACCTCATTTACTTCTCGAGGAAGCGTGATTCGTGCTCTTGATTACTCTCATTTTTCACAAACGAATAGTCTCTGGGCCGGACCAACCAACTTGGCAGTCCATTTAAACTGCCACGACGTGACCTACTTCAGATGTACAGCCGTTCAGTAGCATTTCACCAAGCAGAATCGCAGGAAGGGGGGACATTGGGATGGCCTTCAGTTATATAAGATTCCTTGCTTCATTTCTGGTGTCTCAAAGAAAGAATTGCAGTAAGCTATGGCAACACGCCCTCTTTTTCATTGCTGTCAAATCGTCGCCCACTCTCACCATACGTCAGAACCGTTGCCTGGGACTGGGTCCCTCGATCGGAATGTGTGAGTCAACATGCAGGAAGTGGACTTCCCGGACTAGCAATCATGCCTGGAACGAACCGTTGCCAGCAGACGTCGTAAACCACATTATTCCTCGATAGTTACAGTTTGGGATCCTTTTGCTTCTGGATGATACTGGCGGCTGAAATATAACATTGCTTATGCACGTCTGCCCGCATGTCGCTTCGACAATCATCGTTATAAAACAAAGCATGAAATTGTACTCCCTTTCTGGGAGAGCAGTTCACACAGGCATGAACATGGAATGCCTGGGGATGAAATGTCAGGATTTCGTTAGCACTCTGTTTCTAACGTTATACGTCATCAGCCGAAGCATTATCCCAGGCCCCCTTTGCATTCAGAGCGTGTGAGACACCATCGAGCTGGCTTTCTGACATCCCCAATATCAAGCGTCCAACCCAGCGAACCTAGTGAGTGTTCTCCTTGGCCGTGATAATTTCCGGCTCGTAAGGAACCCAAGGAGCCTAGTGAGTGTTTTCCTTGGCTGTGATCGATCTCTGTTCGTAAGAACGCTAAGAACACGGCTTGAAAGTGTGTTTATTTTGTGGTCTGAAGTCATGGTTACGTTTGTATTGCTAGTAGGAGGCAAAATGAAGACGCTGTTTAAAATCCAAACGCCGTTTTCGGTACTGCAGCTTCATTGACTCGCCTCCAGTTGTTTCCCGTCAATCCGCAGGAGACGCAGTTATCTGGTGGTCTTTTGTACTGCAATGAACCACTCGGCAGAAACCAATAGCATGACCTAAAAGAAAGGCAAATAACGCATTTGTTTAGGCAAAGACCGAAATTCCCAGACGAATACTCGCACAGACGACCTAATGGTGCAATAAACGACACAACCGTTTTTTTTTTTAGTTAACACTGCTAAATTGTTCATCATTGAGCACACTGACAACGGAGTGCAACTTTGTCATCGTGTATACCATCCTGCATCAAGAGGGCCAACCGATTAGCCTGGCAACAAAAGACACCATTTAAACGTCATCACTGTTTTCATAAGGACAAGGGAGATGAAAGTCGCAATAAATCCGAGGACCATGAAAAGATGAAAACCACGAACGTTCTCAGGGTGACTGTTATACGCCGATAAAGCAGGAGCTGGTGAATGACGACGGGTCCAGGATGTCCGACACCGCTGTGTAGGTGGACGCCACGCCGCCCACGGTCGCGATCAGGACGATCTCCACCAGCAGCACCTTCTCCCAGAGCGGCACCGATCTGAAACGAGGCCAGTCTCTTCAGACTCGGAGAGGATACACATTTGGGTGGCGTTAAAGGAGCGCAGAGTCTCGAGGAACTGCCGTTCTTCGTGGAACTGCGCAGTTCCAGCGCCCAGTGGGCCGTCTGCCAACGAGTTTTCACGTGTGGACATTAAAAGGTTCGTTTGAATTCTGGAGAGAGACTAGATTTATGCGGCGAACGTTAGTTTCGTCCGTCAGAGTTTTACTGCGACAATGTTCATGAAGGCTCAGACGCAGCATTTTACTCTCCGTTAGATCGAGACCGAGCGGCAACCGATTTCATCGTGCTTACTATGCCTCAATCACTACAACAAGATATTTAGTTGCCTGTCAGAAGTAACTTGATGTTTCTCCGTTGTCCGTAACAGAGTTGTTATCATTAGCGCGTTAACGCCAAACCTCTTCTACTAGACGTTTTAAGTGACCAGAATGTCTGATTTAAGAAAATGTCCCACTCACATCTCATCCCATTTCTTGTCTGCGCTCTTCATGGACGACAGCTTGAGGTACATGATGGGAGGCATGATGAAGGTCATCAAGGTCAGCGTGCTACCGCCAATCAGGTTCAGAATCTTGCCGAAGCTGGGCACCGTCTCCCCGATCAGCACGTTCAGCACCATCATGGCCGTGCGGAACAGCACGCGGCGCACGTTGAAATCTGCGGCAGAGGAGACGCAAAATGTGACGGTCACATACACCTTCGTGACACAAAAATGCGGTCATCTCGGCTTCGCACGGTACATGTTGCCGGTGAGACGCGCGGCCAGGATAAGGTCGGTCCTTGTCTGATTTTAGGAGGCAACTTATGAAGTACTTGTCTGTGCCAAAACCACCATGATATGTAAAAAAGTGGCTGATGAAACAGCATGCTCAGACTTGATCCACCGTAGTTGGTAATTTTGACAACGCGATGCACAGAAATGACCATATTGACCTCACAAATATATACATGACCTGTTTTAAATGGAGTTTGCCATCATCGGCGGAAGCAGAGGGAGATGTTAATGCGCAGGGTATTGGGAAGGAGCTGGCACCAAGAGCATGTCATAATAAAGCCCAGTGGCATAGGTCGAGCCATTACTGAGAAAAGCGGAAGACGATGAGATGGTACACTTCAAAAATTATAAACTGAAAAATTAGCTGGTCAGCAAGCCATGTTCTCGTCGGAAAATAATTTGGCGAAAAATACGACATCAAGGAGATAAGTCCGCCGTTAAACAATGTGTCGAAAGTGCCATGTCTCATCCTCGAAAACGTTGATTAGGCGAGCGTTCACCTCGTCTCCAATACAGTGCCGGCTCAAGGCTTAAGAAAGTAACGAAAGAGAACTACTGTCTTGGCCAAGTATATCACACTGATGAATAGTATATTTTTAGAAAACATATTTATTCCGTGGTTCAGACCATTTGTGGGTGGTTCAGATCGGGATTTTCGAAGTGCGTTGTTCTTATCGCGAACTTGGGTCCGCCACCCCTCGAGCAAACATTCCGTCAAAGACAAGTATGTCAACAAGCACTCCAGGATTCCCACAAAAAATAGACGCTATGGCCTGCCTCTGACACACAAGCCTAGTCACCACCACCCGACCCCGAAGGCCGCAGTAGAGAGGAAGAACTCGGCTGACAGGCTCTCCCGGGAAATCGTCGGTGGAGAAGACTGCTGTATTACCGGACGGGATGCCGATGTTGTCCTCCAGCTGTTGATAGACGGGGCTGATGACGCTGACCAGGGACGTGGTCAGGTTCAGCATGAAGAGCACCTGGGCGGCGCCCTTGAAGAAGCTGTTGGGCCACAGCGAGTTGATGAGGTCGGGCCCCAACTGGTCGCCCAGAGCCAGGTACCCCAGCAGCGTCATCGGGAAGTACATCACGATCAGGCCTGACGGCGGAATATGCTCCGATTAGTGGCTGACAACGTGCTTCAGTTCGGGGGAGATGAAGACGAGTCTCCATTCAGTATACGTAAACCAAGGCATTCGGCTTTAAAAAGCACCAAACGTGCGACTGGATAAAGAGAATCTGGGCCGCTTTGACGATACGTAAACAGTATGATAGCACGTGAGAAGTACCGCGCCGTTCAGGGTCACAGTCAGATGGGGACGCCGCCAGCACCCAATGCCGCTATTTTAGGATACCAATCCCGTGGACGGTTGCCCCTGGTTTGTAATATGAATAAAACGCAATTGAACTAAAATACCCAAAGGTACTGTTTTCTTCTGCTGCCCCTGTCTTTCGGTACAGAGAATTACGGTATTACCGCATTTATAGAGAAATGCATCAACTTGTCTTTCCCAAACCCGCTCGGGCAATGACGTCTTCTTTTTGACAATGGTGATGTTTTCAACAGAAGCCATGGCCAAGAGCTGTGACCAATGCAAGTCGGCTCCGCACACAGATGCCCCGCATTCTGTACCAAAAAAACCTTAGAAAGGAACTGTCCAAAACCAAGCCGACCGCCAGCCGACTGACCGACGTAGCCGAAGAGCACGCTGAAGCCGAACTTGCTGCGTTCGGCCATGTCGTTCTGGATGGTCGGGAAGGAGGAGGCGCCGCCGAAGGCGAACAGGATGGTGGCCATGCCGAGGAAGAGCGTGCCGAACGTTGGCGTCTTGTGAGTGGCGTAGGCCACGGTGTCAGAGAAGTACATGCTGAGGTGGATCACGATGCAGAGCCACGCGAGCATGGTGGAGACCAGGGCGGTCACGCCGATGAACCTGCGCGTGCGCGGGAACGCTGATGAGGGACAGGACACACCACGTTTCGCCGACGTCTGGTGCGAAAAGATCGAACGCGGCTACAGCGCGTGAACACCCCATCCCTGGGCAGTTGCCAGCGGAGATCGTGCAATTAAACAGGGTGCAAGTGGATGGTGAGTGGCCCGGCGGTATTCCAGAGAAAAAAAAATCATGAAAGATCTTCATGTTTCAGTGGAGACATACCGAAACGCTCCGCTGCGGTTTCAAAACGTTTGCAGGCCTGGTGCAAAGACGAGGACATCAGCACAGACCACTCGCAGGCAAACGTGGCACTTTGCCACCCTCACCGAAGAGACGGACCACATCAGTAAAGCATCAGCGACCGTTCGCTCACCAGAAGTCTTTGGGCGAGCCGAGGAACGTGCAGGGACAGAGGATGACGGCGATGACCAGGATCCAGTAGCACTCGGTCATGTCGAAGCCGGCCGTTCTGACGAGGTCCCGCAGCAGTTCGGCCGACAGCAGCACGTACACCACGGCCGAGCCGAACTGGTTGATGAAAATCGCCACCGAGGCCACGATTCTGCACAGTGAACTGCATCGTCAGAATCATAGGCATCGGACACGAATTTCAGCGTCGCCATAAGACGGCTGTAACGTTCGTCGCTCACAGTCTCCGTTGGTGTCACTGGCATCGTCGCACCATCACCAGGATCTTCGCAACTAGAGAACATCACGACTGTTGCCTGATGTTTCAACTTATGTGATCGCCTTGTGAACCACACTGCTCAGCGAAAGCTTCACCCTATTCAAGGTCAAAATGCGAAGAAATGAAACATACGACCAAGTCGTCACCCAGCAACATCGCAAATCCGCCGGAATTTCAGCCCCGAATCCCAGTGATGATACGCCGTCATCTACGACCAACCAAAGTACCGCGACATGGCGACAACAATCTTTTGTGTCTTTTGAGCGAACTGTGAGCTCTTTTTCGCTTGATCTACAGCCAGTTAACAGCAAGGTTACACCGTGGCCACGGCAGGCTGACCGCCGGACGTACCTGAGCGGCGCGCCGAAGGCCCTATAGGCGATTTCCGGATAGGGCGCCCGCACTTGTTCCTGCAGCTCCGGATAGCGTGACTCGACAATCAGCCAGCACCGAGACAAGGTGTAGCCGCAGAACGCCGAGTTGGCGCCGAAGTAGACCAGCATCACCAGGCCGATGAAACCTGCCGGGCCGGGGTGTCAGTGGTTCTCTGCGGCGCCTCCGGCCAGAACGAAAACTAAAACGGTCACCGCGGGGTTCGACTGGTGCCCATGGCACAGCTTATGACTCCTGGTGGTCACTTTACTCGACAGTTACCGTCGACCAGCGCCTCTTCCGCTCCCATTGCCCGGGTCCGGAAACACGCATAAACAAGCCGCAAAGCAGAACACATTCGTTAAAAATCGAGCCGGGGGGACTGATACGCCAGGCCATTAGAACAGGCCAGAGACCGTGCGAGAGTCAGAGTCACGGCTCGCGAATTCTCCGCGTCTGGACGATTGCGCGCCGCCTGGCGGCAGACGTACCGGTGAGGCGGACGGCGTTGGCCAGCGCCAGCATGCCGCTGCCGGCCACCATGCCCGTGATGAAGACGGCGGCCACTACGGGACTGAGTCCCGACTGCCCAGCCACCTTCCGAGAACCCATGCTAGGAGACGGTGGACAGTCTCCCCTGCTGCGTCATCCTGCTATTCTGAAACACAGCCGGCTGAGGTTGGCGGTTGTGGTACGGTGGTGCATTTGTCCAGAACGCACGGTCAGATGCAGCAACTTCTGCGAACTTCTTTAAACCAGTAAGATGTCCTGGGGAGCGCATGATGAGCGAGACCTACTGCATGTCTCCTCAAACTTTAGCCTGTTCTTAAATATTGCCTAACACATATTTCTAGGTGCATTTGCAATACAAACGGACATTTGCCGGCCAATATCGTGATTTCAACGCCCGAAGATATGCAAGTTTAAACGTCACACTCACCCGGCTTATTGTTTGTTATTATTGCTCAGCTGTTCAGAGGCATAGTTGAAGAGTGTCGAAGAGCAAAAACACCACTCCCAAAATAGTTGCGTGGCCAAAAAACCTTTCAGTCCAACGTGATGTGAATGGAAAAAGAAAAAGATTGACGAACTGAGTTATCTTCTGGTGGAAACAGCAAAATTCAATGTCAAGCGGTCGTGAAGTTTTAAGCTTGCAAAAGCGTTACGGCCGGGCCGGGCTGGGCCGACTTGACCGCTCAGTTCCACCTTTTTTGCCAACTGAAGATAAATCGGCCGACAATGTCTCTCGTAATAACAATTTAGGCAGTGATCACGAGAAAGCTATACCTGGAAGAAAAACATGCGATGGCTGTTAGGTGTTAGGTGTGGCCAGTTCGGTTAGTCGTATGTTGGGTGTTGTCGAAGTCGTACTGATTGCTGTTCTCTGGGCGGTTTCATCTGACCAGAGAAGCAACAAAAGTTGCAAGAATGGACGGCTTCATCATTTGTTTAATTCTAGTTGACATGCTACGCCAGAATTCTGGCGTCCCTCCATGATTTTTTAATGCGTTTTTCTGTGCACGAGACCCATCGGGACCTTTTCACTGTCTCGATCAGGGATGAGTGCAATGACCTGCAGTTCGTCTGACTAAATACGCTGCGTGGGTCTGATAAAGCCAAACTCATGGTCTCAAACTGAAAACAAATTTCCCCAGTCAATCAGCCCAAGAGATCGACGGGAACTCCATGGCAGCTCCTTGCTAAGTGGATTCAAAGGATAAAGTCCTGTCCACTGCTTCGGAAACTCCGACGTCACATGACCCAGTTTCGCCAGATCGCAGTGGACCTTACAGAGCCATTGAGATGATGACCACAACGTCACTGATAGAGATCGATACTTAAATTGATAGTCGGGTTGCATTCCGTGTCACTTGGTCAAAGTTGAAACGGCCATTGGATCCTTGCAAGTAGATCTGTGTTGGCCACAGAGTTCGTAGGAGAATACTGCAGTGCTGATGCAGAATTACCCAAGTTAATGCAAATTATTGCGACGTGAAGATTTTTTGCAGGTACGTGTTACTCAAGGTCACATGCATAAGAAAACTCTTATCCAGCATCGTTTAGTTACAAGTTCTGCATACCAGAGCATCAGCCACTACGGACTTGACAATATCGATCACCATTACAGCATTACCTTTTCTATTTTATGGTCCAACCAAATCAACGATTATTTAAAGGACAGTGACTCCAACATCTGAAACAGACCTCTGAACACAGAGTTATGCTTCTAGTTGTGATCCTGTTTCAAAGTTATGCTGCGGGAGGAAAGTCTGTGGCCGAAATAAAGGATTTCTCCGTCTTTGATTTTAATTTTTGGTCATTATGAGCCTAATGCAGCTTCGACGTTGCCTTGTAACAACAACCGTGCTCAGTCAAACATGGCAGTATACTAAAATACTGTGTTCGTTGAAAAAGGAGCAGACGCAACCTTGACAGACAAAGCCGCCGAGAGGCATGTGTCGAATTAGTCGATGCCGGTGCCATGCCCAGTGTACGTGCTCGGCTTGGAACACGTTGGAAATCCTGTCTGTTTGCACAGGCATGCTCGGTGAGGAGCAAATGCGGGGCGTGACCTTAGCACCGCAGCGGACGACCGGCTGCGTTCGCAGATCATGGAAAGTTGGTCCTGCAGGGCTGTGGAAACAACGACCATTGCCTGAGTGCATGTCTTTTGAACCCAAGGCATCTGGAAAGGACTGATTTGATTTAAGGGACTTGCATGGAATGTATGAAATTATGGAGCTTTTGGCCGCCATCGTGAATGAATTAACATTTAAGACATGTTTTCATTATGGGACATATACCTTAACATGTCTTACATCTGTATTAAGTTGCACTGTGGCGCTAGCAGCATATTTGCATCACTTTTTTCTACAACATTCTTATCGTATGCGCTTTAGTGACCTCTAGCCACTCCCCCCCAAAAAAAAACGTTCGGAGAATAGAAACAATGGCAATGCTGCAAAGGCAATGCAGATGTGAAGATTATATACCGAGATGTTGGCACATAGCGCTCATATCTATTTTCGCAATCCTTTGGGTGTAGGAGCACAAGTGCAAAGCTGTTGACTTATCTAGCGTCTGTGCTAAGGGACTCATCACAAACAAAGGCTGCAGTTCAGCACCTCATGCGCTTATCTTGCCAGAATGTTGACACAGACTTCTAATCCAGCTTTCAGTCATTTCACAACCCAGCTTAGCTTCAGTACACGTTGGAGCCGTGAGATATGATAAGTAATTGAGGGAAGACAACGCCGGCAGTGTAGTGTCATGCCGACGGACTGGTGTGTGTCAATACCGATTAAAACCCTGTCAAAGCGAGGCCATTAAGATAGCAGGAGTACAGAATGGTGTCCGAGCATTTTAAACAGCTGCCGGAGACGTGCGTATGGGCACTGAATGCACCATTGACAACTGATATGTAAGTCTGGGAACTCTATGACAGATTTCAAGATATAGCGCCACGTTGCAGGTGGCGTACTGTTCAAAAGTTTTAAATTAGAAGGTTCTGATAAAAGTTATCACAAGCCCTACGGGAGGGAGGGGTAATGATCATTTATTTCGGTTCGACGCTCAAAATGTACAGAACCATAGGTTAGAATCTCACTAAAATAGTACCTAGAACTAAAATCTCAGACTGATGGGAACCCATCAAACGCATGCAGAGCTGCAATCATAGGGTAGTGCGAAAACAATCAGGCTCTGTTTCATTGCTAAAGAGCAATGTTGCTGTTTTCCACGACTGGAAGATATTCAACACTTTTCTTAGCTTTGTCTCAAGGTGTCGTCTTGCAGCCTTGGAGATATCATTATTCAAGGTCTCACACCTGCTCTTTCACACTCGTCGAACGGCCGTTTGCTCACTAATCGTGTGTTCTGTCGAACGCAAACTTTGTTTTCGGAAGCGGTAAAAATTTACGAACAATGTTCATGTTACTCGGCTGCATTAATGCGTCACGACGTTGTTTTCATGTTCAGAGCCGAGGAATACAATCAGGCCCACTGCCCTCCAAAGAACCGTGTGACGAGACTGGGGCGTGCGACGACAAGGCTTTTTCGAAAACTGCCAGAATAGGTGTCCGGGAGGGAGTGTTGATACCGGCGCATCAAAAGCGGGAAGTGCGCACATGAAATAAATAACTCCCTTTTGATTATCAATCTGCTTCATTTTTTCCTTTTTGCTACGGGACTTTTTATTCGTAATATGAAATTTAAAGCATCTCGACTGGCAATCTTCTCAGACAAAAAACGTCACGGGAAATTGGAGCCACCACACGGGCTCCCATGAACTGCCAGTACATTAAGACCCAGAGCGATAAACTATCTCAAGCTGCGGCAAACAGGGGAGGGGAAGGAGTATCTCAACTTCTGCGCAGCTTAACCCACTCCCGAGTAGGGACGGTCGACCACCCCCCTGAGGTTTTTCCGAGATTGCGAGAGAACGAACAAACGCAGTGCCACGAAACTTTGTGTACCTTTTGCGTGATCATTTTTACACCTTGCACCACATTTTTTCCTTCAGGTCAAGTAAGTGGTCTCACCTACGTCAGGTCAAGTAAACTTATGTCCAAAAAAGTTTAGCGCCTTCAAACTTTTTAGAGATTTTGATAAATGCAATAATTCTGCTATTTTGGGTTTTTCGGAAATGTCCGGGTCAGTGACTTAAGGTCAAGTCCGTTTTCAACACGTTATCGTTTTTCCGAAGATTGACGGATTTTTTTATAACAATTTGAGTGTAGGAAGACCCAGACATCCATTTGCCGTTAATGGACAAAGTTTCAATGAGCTTGGACCACTGGCCCGAGGTCAGGTCACAAATAACCGTTATGAGTCAAAATGCACTGTCATCAAAATCGGCGATGAATGACTCAATAGGGTAGAAAATGGCAGAATTGGCTCGCACAGTTGCGAATAATACCAAGAAGTTCTGAAAGTTTAAAAGACTGCAAATTTGGAGGTAGACAGGTTCTCGCGAATAAAGCTCCACCAATGTTGTAGACTGATAACAAATGAATTTTTCAACATTTAAGCACAAGAAGCCATCACAAGAACCACTAGGATCAAGAAACAACATTTAGAAAGGGGTATTTTGCAAAAAATGAAAGAACGCTAAAAGTTAGTTCTGTCTAATTTCATACCGCCTTTGTCTCCGACGTCCGCCGTGCAGCATTGCGAAAACCGCCGTGTTTTTAACTCAGTTTTTTCTGCGTATATATTAAACGAATCAGAGGAATTAGACGTGTATCGGCATCTGTGGACTTTTACCTGTCCTCTGGTGCCTTTATCTAGACTTTATTAGCCACATCCCTTGAGATCCAGGCTGTTTTTCGGTCTCATGCAGGCGGCTATGAGTAAACATATATAGGGCGAAAATGGCTTACATATTATCCAAAACTAAAAAAGAGTCCAGTTTCGAGCTTTACTCGTCACCAACTTTCGAACAGTGTGCTTATTTTTATCGTGGAACCAACCGTTCGTGAGTTAGAGGGGGCGGTAACCCCCCCATTCGGGCGTGCATGGCGACGACCGACAGTTAGGCGCGGGTTGACAATGTGCCGAAGATGCTGCGTTACAACAAACGCTTAAAAGACTCGTTGCTCTGACAACTTTCGTCTTTGTAGATGGTCCTGTCACAGCTGTGATAACGCCCCATGTGACTGAGACTGTCCGAAATGTTCGAGGCGCCTTGATTATTGGAAATCAGATGAGGCATTTGACTATTAGCCAAGCCATCACAGACTGTCATGTCTGCAATACAGTGACATCCTTACGTGATCAGCTACTCGCATTATTTCGTCGCATGATAGATCAAGGTCAGCGACAAGTCAAAATCCTTTTTCAGTGCAGATATTGTCTGAATTAGCCATCTGAGCCTCTGCGTGGTTTCCATCGATCGTTCAAATGCCACTGCTTGGGACCGACATGTCATGCTGATGGCTGTTCATGTTAATGACGCGGTTTGTTGGTGATGAGGCTTCAGACTTCAGACATCAGACTTCAGACTTCAGACGCATATTAAAGCCATCCGCAATAGGCTCGCGGCTATTACGGCTTCTCGTCAAAAGTAATACAAATAAGAGGTCAGTGGTTACCAATACATGCAAACACTCTCAAACATACAATGCACGCGGTTACTGTCATCTGAACGACTTAAAAAAAACACAAAAGACGTGACAGAACAACATACTGATGGACGGCGCATCCGCCCAGATCTCTGTTTAGGTGGCGTCTCAGGTGACAACCAAACAGGGAGATGGGGAGCCGCGGCAGATCGGGTGGCAACGAGTTGAGCTGCCGCGCCGCACGGCTGCAAGAGCGTCTCCGACCCATCCCCGTGCGACGTCTTGGTATATATGGGTTGCCATCCTCCCTGGTGTGTCGGTCGCGATGCTCCGCAACACATGAAAACTCGGTGGCCAGTGTTCCAGGCTCACCCATGCTGCGCACCTTGTGCGCCAGGCAGTGTTTGGTATGAGACCAGTTTCTCCGCGCTGAGTCAGCCCAGTCTCCTTAACAGATCCGCAATATGACCAAATTTCCTTCGGCCAAAAAGAACTCTTGGTGCAAAGTTAATGATTTTCAGGAGGCGAGAAAGTTCTTTTTAGTTATTGTCATATACCGAGATACAACATCGGATCTGCGAGAGAACCAGGGCATTGATCAGAGCGGAGATAACGGACGGCGGCAGGTAACTCCTTAGATGTGATACGCCACTTCGAGTTCCGAAACAGCGCCCTAGTAATGGCGGTTGTGTGGAAGTCCCAGTTGAGTCAGCGATCAAAGGTTAGTCCCAGATTTTAAGCTTCCGAAACGGGATGAAGATTATGATCGCGAAATTTTATAGTGCAATTAGGGGCGTTGCGCAGATTTTGTGCACTGCCCAACAGCATCAGCTGAGTCTCGCTGGCATTTCCTTTTAGCCCGTTTGCTCGAAACCAAGTATCAAGAGCAGGCAGAACCTGTCCCATCGCAGCAACGACGTTTTGGGATTCAGACGTTTCACCACTAACCAAAATTTGAGTGTCGTCGGCGTACTGGACGGCGTACGGCGTACTGCACCCTCAGCGAACAGACTGAGGTCGTTTGTGAAGACGCAGCAGAGCACGGGGCCGAGAGCGGAGCCCTGGAAAACTCCGATGCTGTTGGGGAGCGGGGCAGATATTTTAGGGCTTCCTTGAGCGTCAGTGAGGCTGATACTTTGGGTGTAATTACGAAGGTACGCCGGAAACCAAGAAATATCGGTTACGTGAAGTTGCAATTTGGCCAAGAGTTTAGCGTGGTCTGTCACATCAAAACAATTGCTCAGATCCAAAAGCAAAGTAGGGATATCTCCCCACGATCAATGGCTGAAAGGATGTGATCGGATATGTGTATCAGCGTGGTTCCCATTGAGTGGCGAGGACGGAATCCGTGCTGAGTTGGGAAAAGGAGATGGTTCTGGAACAGGTAATTGTAGAGCTGTAGATGGACGGCCCGCTCTACAATCTTAGCAATGACAGGAACGATGGAAATCGGCCGGAAGTTGGATGGGTTAGTGGAATCAGCGGATTTAAAGGTGGGATAAACGAGGGAATGTTTCCAGGAATCTGGGAATTCGGAGAAGGAGATATTGGAATTGGTCAAATGCAGGAGCACCGCGTCGATCGCATCAAAAGACACACGGATCATGCAGATACTGGCACCGTCCTCACCGCAGGCAGCCAACCCGTTCATGCCAAATTCGATTGCCCGCAACTCAGATAGTGTCAGGGGCACCAGGCTAAACGCACAGGCGCCAACCCGTGGCAGTCGGCAAAGCAAGTCCGGTGTCTCCCCCATGTTCCTCACCTCACCGGCCACGCGCGGCCCCACGCCCCCCCCCCAAAAAAACGAGTTTTATTGGTCCGGCGTCGCTTCGAGCTGCTTTCGGTCGGCCTTCCGGCCGCCAACAGCCAACCGAATCGCCTTCCACATGGAGCCTCGCCCTTCCTCTCGGATCCGTCGCTGGATGTCAAGGCAGGTGTCAAGAAAGATAGCGGAACGTACCCCTCTGTTTAGGATTTTATACTCGGTCAACCCGTGACCAAGCACCGCCACCGCTTCGCGGCGACAAGACATGATCACTTTGGTCTCATCATTGACCGCTGGAGCACAGGCATTCCTTATTCGCATCGTCCGCACAGTAGCATGAGCGTCAATGACTGGTAAAAACGTCCATTTGAGAGCGACGGTTGACGAGGAAAACGCTCGATCCCAATCCCCACGTAAGAGATCATAATGAAAAGCGGTTACATCGATGCGGCGAAGGCGGCGAGATTTGACAATGCGCTGCGGTGGGCGAAAGCGAGGCACGTCTATGTACTCACGTGCAAATCTGTGTGGGCTAAAATGGCAAAAAACGGCACCACAGCGTTTTACGAAGCAACGACCGTTCGTCATGATAATGTCCAACAGCAAACCAGTAGAGTGCGTACAGAACGTAACCGACTGGAACAGCGAATAGTTGTTAGAAAGCTACACAGCACGTTTTTGGCAGGATCACAGGCTGGCTTAAAAAATCACAGTTCAAATGATTATGATGATGCATCCAGTGATGCACATACGCGAGGCTGTGCTATCCGGCCTGATGGTGCACCATCCCTGGCCGCCGCATAATGGCCCTGTGTGGTGCAGCCGAGCTATCGGCAGGCCACAATCTAACGACAACAGCAGAGTGATAATGTGTTCATTTACGGACATTACACACCCACTATCACAATGTGCAAAGCCTGACTGTTGATCGGGAAAACAGCTCCGGCTCAAATTATTCTCGAGATTCTTCAGCAGCACCTTATTCGGAACAGGAGAATTTCTCGTGTACAAACTTCTTAGAGTCGTGAGCTCTGCGACACACTTCGCGGAAACTTCCTCATCAGAGGTCAGCGCTCGATGGTACATCAGCTCTTACAATACAGCCGCCGAATGTTGTCGGATTGCAGTGACGGTACACCTACGTATACTGGATGGCGCTGTGCAACGCCAGCGTTGGAGAATTCGCGGAACGACGCGGAACGGTCGGCGGTGGCGGTGTACTCACGGGACGGCGTGGGACGCTCGGCGGTGACAGCTGCAGTCGTGGCCGTCGGCGGGCGAGTGGCGTCGATCGCTGCTGGTCACCGCTGATGTCCTATCTAATCGGCACAACCTCGGTCGCCGAGCAGACGCTATCGACGCCCATGGCCGCCAGTCAGAGATAATGAACATTAGCAGTGTCAAAGACTGTTTGACAATGAAGAAAAACGAGTATCCAGCCCTGCCCTCTACGCGTCGCGAGGACCTGGTGCCAGCACCGGCGGGAAACGAGATCAAGAGACCAGTGGTCAGCGTTAACAGGGAAACTGTAGATAACGGCATGTTTTACATGAGTATGTGCGCTCTGTTTCAGGAATAAGATCTAGTGTTCGTCGGTTTGGACGCTGTCATGGCGTGAGAATCGGCTGCTGATGTTAAATAAACGCAATCTAATCCTTGTAACTCTATTCCCGCAAAAGGCTTCAGCAGGCTCCCCTCTCCGATTTTTGGCTCGCCAATTCCAATTTTTTTGAAGCAGCTTCGCGAATATTGATGACTTCCCTTACGTAGTTTCCCTGCACGATTACGCCAAATTTTCACAGATTTTTTTTTGCTCACGGGCGGGGCCAGGGCAAGTTTTTGGAAGGCACTCAGGCCATTTTCCATCCTGCTGAGGGCAAAGAGAAAAAAAAATTCCGTCAAAAACAAAGATTTTTAAGATAGAACTTAGAACTTGAGGCCGTTGGCATGAGGCCATAGGTAAATAACTAAGGCAAATACATGAAAATATTTTTGTTGATCTGAATTAGTTCGTGAAAGGCAAGGCAATGTCAAAATTTTTCCTTTATATTTTTTGACACAAATGTTTGTAATGCGAAAATCCGAAAGCTTTATGATTCATCGCAGTATCCTGTATTTGTTTTCAGGTTTCAGGTCGATATCAGATCACGTCACTGGGTTATGAACTAAAATGTGCACGCGCATACCCGATATCACGATGGCCATATTTAACAGAACTTTTAGGCATATGGCCAATTGAGATGATTGACTCTTTCATACACTATGAAGTGAACCTAAGGTCATTCTTTGTGACTCTGAGGTCATTTGAGCTCGTTGATCAAAGGTCGTAAGTTGATCTGATCAAGATGCGCTCATGATAATTCCTCTTTAGCAATGTTCCTGATGCCTCCTGTGGCCAACATCATGCAAACAATATAATTAATATGTACGTCTTAAGTATAACATGACTAGTAAAACTTAATTTATATGATGACATGATATTTTTAACTTCTACGTGAATTCAGGTAAAGGAACAGTACTGATATTTTCTAAGCCCTGTGAAGGCCTATCATTTTTCATCAAGATTCCAAACATACAGCCAATGGGATAAACTCCAATCGATAAGCTTTCGATTTATGCCAGTCGCATTAAAACCGGCTTATAAATAGTCCAGTTGTAGCAAGTCAAAAATACCCGCCATTCGGACTTTTTGTGGCCTATATCCATCCCTTTCAACATTTTCAAAATCCTTTGTTAATAAAAATATAGTTGACGCCTTGGCGAATCGATTCTCGTTTATTGCGATGAAACCAGACAGATGGTTTTCGGGATTCCAGGGGAATAAGCCCAGCATACAGGAAATGCACGCTAGCATTATGGATACGGGTACACTGATGTAAACCATTAACCTCGATTCCTTCTTCAGCCCTCTTGTAGCATTTCAGGTGTACTTCTCGTGACGACGTGAAGTGTTCCTTCTTTGGAGCACAACAGCAAAAACCCTGGTCTGGGGTTTTTACCCTATTTTCACTGGGGTGCATAGTCGCCGGTCCCGACTGCCTCAGGACCGACGATCTGATCGATACTGGAGAAGATGTGCAGAGGTGACCTCGCTGTCTGGCGTATCGCTTGATGACCCCGATTAACGTTTTGCTTGGTCCGGAACCTGACAGAGTTCACAGGTTGCCATTCGAGGAGCCCCTTTGCCGCACAGAACCTGGTGAATGAAGTTTCTGCACATAGACGGTAGAGGACGTTTTGAGACGTCGGGGCAGATTCGGGGACGTCTAAAGCTCAGGGGTGAGCAGGGTTTAAAGGAGCGGTGGTGAACGCAGTTCTGACGATAACGCACCTCTATGACGGTGCGTGGTGACATGGCAATTAGCAGCTATATCTCGCTCACAGAGGCAGCAGGTAAACCCCCGAACTTGCGACCACAGAAAACGCTGAAATTATTCAACGTGTACTTGCATAAAAAAACACACACACACACAAATGAAAACGAAAGCTTTAGCCAGCGCTCGGTGGGGCTCGGTTTCCGCTCCAGCTCACGGTGTGATTTGGTCCTCAGGCCAAAATATCTGGTACTTACCATCGTACGCCCTGATCCCACCCCTGCGCCCGTAACCTGCTAATGAACTTCAGCGTGCTGGGGATCATTTCCTTGAACTTCTCGACTCGACTGAGGTGCTCTCTTTGACCCATCAGTTTCGGAAGTTTTCAGACCCGGTAGGGGCAGAGCTGGCTTTAAGCAATTCAGGTACAAACAGTATCACGCAGCTAATACTAAAATTATCCGAAGCTGATAGGGTCCCGTTTTATCTGCCCCATTGGCTGCAAAACACGTGGTTTTACCTCACATTCTCAGGTCAAAATGTCTGGTGTCATTTTTCGACCTGGCCCTAGTTTCACAGAGCTGGAATTTTCTATACTAGATCCCAGTTTCATAAAGGACAGATCCCAAGAACGCCTGCGCGAATTCCACAAACTGTTACACCCCTTTGGTGGATTTATGCGTTAAAACGACGAAGCATGTTTTCATGAGATAGTAAAACACAAAGCGAATCAAAAACAGTATTCAGAAGTCGTTAAATGTTACCCAACGTTCCCGTGCCGACGCATGCTTGTCGAATCCAGGCTTCGTTTGACGGGGTTTTGCCCGTCCAGTTTCACGAAGGTCGGAACCTAACACGACGACGAAGAAGAATTCTGGCATGAATATTTGAGATAGTTCTGGAATTGAAAAAGCTTCGGTTTTATAAAGCTTCGGTTATAAAGACGCGGAAGATGGGAAATGAGGTACTTTAACCTACGCAGGGTCTCGGTAAATCACGCTCGGCAGACTGTCGCGAAAATGCTTCCTCAGGAACCGAGTCCATTTCCCGACACAAACATTGGACTCTGATGTTTTGCTGTGCACCGAGCATCCATTGTTGTTTCTTAGAAAGAACAGGTAGCTTATACGCAATAAATTCTAGGCAGGGACGTAGACAGGCTTTAGTTTTGGGGTACGCTGAGTCACTGAAATGATCACATTTAAGTATTATCAGCACTGCTTGTCTTATTCATCCTTTTCCTAGAAATAACACCGTTCGTATATATATATATATATATATATATATATATATATATATATGTATGGATGTATACATATACATTATGTGCATATGATGCAACGTAATATATATCACCTCTGATTATTTGTAGTAAGTATAGTTTGTTCAAATTGGAAAGTGCTTTGAAAAAAGGAACTAAGAAAAGGTGGAACATACTCATCCAAAATTTCTGGGGGAGGAAGTGGGGTGGTAGCGGTGGTAGTTAGATATCCAGTTAGTTTATCAACTGACTGCTAGCTGAACTGGTAATAACTTTGGGAAAAGGAATAACATAGTTCCCTTTCCTCCCCTGATGCACCCCTGGGAGCAATCACAGGTAGAAATTTCCTCTAACTTTTTCAATACTGCCTTAGTTGTCAATTTGTCCTATCGCAAAACTAACCCAAATCAAATGTAAAACTAGCAAAAAACAAAACAAAACAAAGATATCCAAGGTAAGGCCGAGGAAAAACTAAGGATGCAGCAAAAAATAATGTGCCAAAACTAACGTAAAACTAAGTGACTAATGCATACCTAGGAGGATAATCAGTGATGGCTGCTCCATTTATTCAGGGCAACGGGAGCAGGCAGCATTTTTCTAGGTATTCGTTTCCTGCATCGCCATTGGGATAATGTTCAATCTTTCTGGGTCAGGAGGCGATTGTCTCGCTACTCTTTCCTCACCCACCGTTGGCGCCGTTGCCTGGAGGCTAGACACGAGCGGACTGCGAACTAGTTCTTGTCACGCAGCAAACGGTATGCACGGGATACTAAAGATAAATAGTGGTAATGGATCCCTTGCCCTCTCTCCCGTTCCTACGCCGATGACATAGAATAATTCCGCTTGTGGTACTAGGTGGTGTCATGGATTCATATCTTCAATCTGAGCACTACGCTCCTCACACCATTTACAATCTGTCTTGATATGAATGGAAGTGTCGAAAAAGGTTTGTCAGTCCTGTGCACAGCTACTTCAGTTATGAGATGCCCAACATAGAACTGACGACTTCCGTTCAAACCACGACGGAACAGTTGGGAATCCAAGGCCTATTGCGAAACCGAGTTACTGAGGCTCCGGACTTTTGCTTGACGTCATTTCCCAGGTTCTTAGGTCCGTACGCTCTTAAAATTCCATTACGTCACCGGCTGTCACTAAGTTCGCAGCGCAAAAACATCAACGGCACGGTGAAAGTCGGTAAATCTCGCAGTTCTGCCACAAAAGTATCGTCTAAACATTGAAAAGTTTGTTTCTGTGAGAAGAAATGCGTTAATGACTTGTCAAAGCTAAGTGCGTGCGTTGTATATCGCTGCTCGTGTTGTCGCGATGGCGTTTTGGTAAAATCGGAGAACGGAATCGGGAGCTGTGCTATGACTGGTTCGAATCCCGGAAGGCATTGTCGCATTTTTTCCAAGACCGATTGATTTGCGACCTACCTATGTGTTTTTTTCAACTTGAATTTGAGAAGATTTATACTTTCCACAATCATTCGGAGTCTAAAACAACATTTTACAAACATGCATTCACCTCCGCAATACACGGCTGCATCGTCGTCATCCAGGGATCGAAGACTTCTATGAACTTGCTGTGTAAGGTGTCGTACTTTTGCACAGTGTGTTCTCGAAGATTCTTACAATCTTAGACCTTTTGCGGGTCATCTGCATTCCAATTAAATTGCAGCATAGGTAAACGTAAAGACGACGTCATAAATTCGGTTAAGTTCCGCAGTCTTTTAACAACAGTTTAAGCTGACTATTGCAGAGTGTTTCTGAACGACGTATGATTGCATTACAAATGTGCAATTCTTTCATTCTTAGGTTGATTCTCACAGTCTTAGGTCTCCTGTGGGTCATCTGCACGCCACTAAAATTGCAGCATAGGTAAATGTGCGGACGGCGTGGTAAATTTGGTAAGTCTTTTTAACCCGCGCGCGGCCGTGGGTCGGTGCCATGCACGCTCGACTGGGAGGGGGACTAACTAACTGACTAACTCACGAACAGTTGGTCACACGATAAAAATAAGCACACCGTTGGAAAGCTCGTAACGAACAGAGCTGAAAACCGGCCTCATTTTTAGTTTTGGATAACATGTAAGCCACTTAGGCCCTATATATGTTTTCCCATAGCCGCCTGCATGAATCCGAGAAACGGCCTGAATCTCAAGGGCTGTGACTAATAAAGTCCAGATAAAGGTACCAACGGACAGGTAAAAGTTCTCAGGTGCCGATTCACGCCTATTTTCTCAGATTTGTTTAATATGAACACGGAAATGTTGAGTTAAAGACACGACGATTTTCTCAATGTTGCACGGCGGGCGCCGCCGACGAAAGCGGTATGAAATTAACGGTAACTAATTTGGCGTGCTTTTATTTTCGCGAGATATGTCATTCCAAGTCTTGTTGCTTGGTTCAATTGGTTCTTGGGATGATTTCTCATGATCAAATTTTCAAAAACTCATTAATGATCATTCTACACAATTGGCGGGACTTTATTCGCAAAAGTCTGCTTATTTCCAAAATGTGCAATTATTTGAAACTTTTTCGACTTCTTGGGATTAGCTGCAACTGTGCGAGCCAGTTCTGCCATTTTCCATTTGATCTGAGTCATTCATCGCCGATTTTGATGGTAGTGCATTTTAACTCATAACAGTTATTCGTGACCTGGCCTGAGGTCAGTGGTTAGAGGTCAATGAAACTTTGCTCAATGACGGAAACTGGATGTCTTGATCTCCCCACACTCAAATTGTTTTAAAAAATTCCGTCAGTTTTCGAAAAAAACGACGACTCATGTTGAAAACGGGCTTGACGTTAGGTCAGTGACCCGTACATTGATAAAAAATCCGAGATAGCAGATTGCTTGCTTTTATCAAAATCTCTAACCCTGGAAAGTTTTAGTGTAATATTATGTTTTCCAAAAAAAAGTTACAAGGCGCTCAATTTTTTTGGACATAGGTCTATTTGACCTGACCTAGGCCAAACACCTTAGTAAACCTGAGGTCAAGAATTGGCTACAAGGTGTAAAAATGATCAAGCCAAAGGAAAACCAAGTTTCGTGGCGTTACGTTTGTTCGTTCTCTCGCAATCTCGGAAAAACCTCAAGGGGGGGGGGGGCGGTCAACCGCCCCCCAGTCGGGGGCTGGTTAACGAAAGCCTGGGTTAAATAATGCAAAGTGTTTGCAAAAAAAAAAAATAGGATTTCATTTAAAACGTACAATGAGTCGCTAACCCACGGCTTCAGTGCCGCCCTGTAACCTTTTTGTCAAATCGGATGACAAGGGAATCGGAATGGCGCAGGTGAGTGGTTGGAATCCCGGGACAGTTTGCCATATTTTCCTTAAACCGATGGCTTTGTACCATACTCATAGGTTTAACCGTATCAGATCTGGGGTAAACAGCGTGTTTAACAATCACCAGAAGTTGGACACAGGTGCTTTCACAAAGATGAAACCACAAGTGCACCATTCGGCTACATAGTCGTAATCTAGGAATCGAGGATTTCGTTATGAAACTGCCTGGTTTGGGCTGGGCAATTTTGCTTGGCGTGCTTTCCTAAGTTCTCAGGCTCTGAGGTTTGCTTTATGAAACATGGCTCCATCAGGGATTTTGGAAGCTGTCAGCTGCCACCGGTATGAAAACGTGGCTCCCAAGAACCAGTTAACATAAATTATTTTCCACATTAGGGACAATCGCCTGAAATTTACGTTGTTAGGGACCATTGCTCCTGCAGAAAACGACGCTCTGATTTCGAAATACGGCTGCGACGTGACCGGTTTCAACGATTTTCGGGACAAATATATTGCGGAATCTTCTGTTTTTATTCTCTGTCTTCGTCCTCCTTGCCGGCCCGCCGCTGCGTAAGCGGCCGCGCGCGTGGGAGCCGCTGCGCGTGCCGTCGCTGCGGTGGCCGATGCTCGCCGAGTGGCTCGATGTCTTTGAAATACCTTCCGAGTCGCCGACCGCCTACGGAAACTATGTGCATATTGCTGAGGCCCTTACGTCAGCGTCGTCGGGGTCACCCGGGACTCCGGTCAGTCCGAGACCCTAGGGGCTTTTCGTCCGCGACTCCTTTTCTAAGCGGCAGAGGCCTCGGCCAGCTTCGTCCTTGTCCAGGGACGTTTGGCTGCATCATTGATGATGTAGCCAGGATCATTGCGGTTCAAGCCTTTTTCGACATGCCGGTCTACGTCCCGGTCTTAAGTCGTCCACGGTTCCTTCGCCCAGGTACGTGACGGACGACGCCGTGACGCGCGCTTTCATTCGCAATTAAAGTTCTTGGGGCAAATAAGGGGAGGGAATCAAAACATTTTTTGTAGGTCCGGGAGCCGCAAATGGCCAGGGTAGGCCGTATTTGTGGGTATGTGACTCGAGTGTAGTAACCGGCGAATACTCCTTGAACCAGTCTTCTGCGGAGGGGGTCGGAGCGGTCCGAGCGAAAAAATAGAAATTGGCGCTAGTGTGTCACCTTGCCATACCCGCCCTAGGCCGGTGGGTTGCCCGAGACGTGCAGATCCGACTTTGTGCCAGGGGAAGATCTCACGACTGGGAAGGTCAAAATCATCTTACCGCGGCTCGCCTGTGGGTATGCGATCAGGCGCGCTCCGTACCGGCGATCGTCCGCTAACGGCAGCCCGTGGACCAGTCGGCAAAACTCCGGTCCGGCCCGTATTACCTACAGACCGATGGACCAATGGTGTGTGGCGTTAGAAGTTGTCAACGGATAATGTCCCCTTTAGGCGCACACGCAAATAGTCGAAAAAAACCTACGGAGTCGGTTACCGTTTTGCCGGAAAGGTACGCCAGGTCGTGGGCGGCAGGCGCGTAAGAGCGTCATAAAAAGGCCAACGAACGGAGTTAACGAGTTATTCACGATCAGGAATTTCTGTCAAATATGATCAGACGCGGCGGTACGATTCAGTGCAGCGAAATGTCGTAACCGGTCCGTAAGGCCCGGATTTAAAATGTAGCGGCACCGGAGCAAAGACCACTTTGTTTCGTGCACACGAAGCGGGCCCGGCCAGGGGGTCGGCGACCGACCAGACATGGGACCGGCCGGCGGTAGCGTCAGCTCCGGCCGCGGTCGCCGGGCCAGACCCCGTCTGGAAGGGTTTCAGTGGATTTCAACCAGCCGCCGGCGGTCGTCAGCTGGCCGGGCCAAAGGGGAGGGGGACGACACAAACATCCCCTCTGCCGCCCCTAACGCGGCCGGTCAAGCGCGGAGGCGGAGGGCGCCGCATGCTGAGCCGCGGCGCGCATCTAACGCGTGGGTGCGACCTGCCGCCGCCTCTGCCGCGACCGGCAGGGACGGGTCCGAGCGGGTGCCGCCGCCCGGGCCGAGGAGCGACCGGCTTCTAGTTCAGACAATGTCGGGTACGTTGATGTCGGCACTACAAAATATACAAACTTCGTGAGCCATGAGGCTGGGATTTGTGGCCTCGCTCTTACGCCAGGCCACAAAAGCGGCTCGATAACAACCGGTGGTGAGCTAAAGAAATCTCCATTCGATTCGTGGCAGAAGGCTTATTCGTGCGGCATAGACAGACGAAAATAAGAACTTTTATCGCGAGTGACACTGAGCGCCACAGCGTCGTCCGGACCTGGGCAAAAGAACCGTGAATGACTGTAAGACCGGGACGTAGGCCGGCATGTCGAAACAGGCTCGGACCGCGGCCCGGCTGACCGGAGGCCCGGGGGGGTCCGGCAACGCTGACGGAACGAGTTGTCAGCTAACGCATGTTTTGTTAAATTCTTTCTCCGCGCGAGTGACCGGAGTGTCAGGCAGCTGTCCGGACCTGGGCGAACGGACCGTGGACGGCTGTAAGACCGACACATGGGCCGGCAGGTCGAAAGGTTTGGACCGAATTGATCGGTAGCCAAAAGCCCCGGGGCAAGGACTGGGCTGGCCACGGCCACAGCAGCCCAGAAAAAGGAGCCACGGACTAGTAGCCCTAAAAGTCCCGGGTTCACCGGTAGCCCGGGGGTATCCCGGCATCCACTGACATGATGCTGGATCGTTTGGCCAGATGAGAACTCCGGCTGGGCTGAATTAAATTTGACCAAAGGAAAGTTTAGGCCTACGGACAAAACAGCCTCAACCGCAGACGTTTGCAATGATTGACGACAAGGCACGTCACTGGAACTGGGAAAGAAAAATCATAGGGAAGAGGGTGAGTGAGTTTCGTCATCAGGGAAGGGCATGCGGGTGAAATTGGGGTAGGATAATTAAGGACCAGTGGAAGATTAGCCAACGTGCTTCACAGGCAATTTGCATTTGTCGCGGATTATTAAAATTTAGTCACGCCATCCTAACCAGCACGCAGCCTGTGCCGGCCTATACGTGACTAAAATGAATTAAACACATTGTCTTCTTGACGACTAAACATGGTTTTTTGGGGCGATGTGAGGCGATATAGGTAGCCAGGAGGGGGAAGGGGGATTGAGTGAAAGGCTCCCGGATACCATCGTACAAAGTCAACCCCAGAATGCCTCCTTCCTTCCCACGACTTTTTACGTCTCATCTCCGTCACTCACTGAATACATGCACGACTAGAACTGACCTCCTCAGCAATTTGTATATAGTTTCCATAGGCGGTCGGCGGGTCGGAGGGTATTTCAGCGAAATCGGGCCGTTTAGCAGGCACCGACCACCGCAGCGATGGCACGCCAGCAGAGGGCGGCGGGCGGCGAAAACGAAGACCGCAATGTGTACATATATTCGCTGAAATCGCTGAAACCGACCACGTCGTAGCCGCGCTGCTGTTTGAGGGGTCTTGAGAGTAGGAATAACCTGATTAACACGAAATGGTGGTTTTGCTAGCAGCCTGACACCAGTTCACTTGGAGGTACATTTTTTACAATACTGGAGCGCCGATCATGATAAAGTATACGAGTATACTACCCGCTGCATATGTAACCCTCATCACCAGTGGTTAAATGGCGCTTTAAAGTAGGTAGGTACAGAGTTATTTTTCGGTAATTTCTTTCCATGCAATAATGCGACACCATATATCAGATTTAAAAACAATTCGAAGTTGGTAGGGCCGCTCTCCTGCCATGTAGGTTACTGCAAGCATGCTTGAGATCAGGACTGGAGATTTCTGAAGGTTATTGGGGGGGGGGCAAATGGGATTTAGGGAAATTAAGGGGTCTGAACCCTAAAATCAGGGGTGGAGTCAAAATCTCTTAAAGGGGGGGGGGGGGGCGGAGCTCATTGAGAACTAAAATCCTACGGAAACCGCCTGCTGGAAAGACTATGTTTAATGGGTTTCAGGAGTGATGGCATGGTTCCGCTAGCCGCTAATTAGCAAAGCAAACTTTTCACTGGCGAATTAGCGTTTTCGATAACTGAAAATCGTTAGCGGACCAATTAGCTTCCGCTAAATTTAGTTCCGCTAACTTTAAGTCCGCTAGCATTTTTTTCGCCCTTGAAGAACATCGGGGTTAACGGTCAAAAACGCTTGCAAGGCTTAAAATCGCACACGATTGTTCCTGGCTGTTGTGAGCGTGCCTTCAAATGTCAGTCTGAGACGCGCGTTGGTTGACTTCTTGTAAACATAAGACGTGATTGGTGGACGCAGCAGCAGCTGAACCTCAGTGTGAAATTTCAGGCATTATCCAAATTGTACCACTTTTAGGTCCTAGTAAACCCTAATTTTTGAACCAAAGAACGTTATACAAAGCCTTGCGTCCGACAGCGCTAGGCGGCGCGCCAGTAGAACGAAACCGAAGCTAAATTAACATAAAAGCTAGCGGTTAGCGGTTACCGTTAACTTCCGCCAAATTTTTAGCGGTTTAACGGTTTAGCGTTATCGAAGTTAACTTTTGAGGTAGCTGATTAACGGTTATCGAAAATATCTTTTGATTAGCTTTACCTACCACTGAGTTTCGCTAAGAAGATAAATTTATTACAGGTATGCATTTCCAGTACGGCAAGAAACCTTGCTCACTGCTGCGTACTGTTAAACAAAGAAATGCGAGCCTAAGGGGGACCCAGGCCCCCGTGCCCCCTCCGGCTGCGTTGGTGCCCCAGCTCCTCTGGGATCGCCAGACATGCTCGAGATTTCATCATTTTGCTGAACAGTCCGCTTCCGTGTAACAAGAAAATCCTTCAAGATTCTAAATGTTTTGGCAGCTTGTTTACGTTACCATTAGCCACAAATGCGCCGGACCTCGCCCTGTCTCCGCAAGGCCAAATAGAACGTTTGATTTCAGTTTACTTCCTGGCAGCATACATTTATTTACCAACATTTTGGACAATTTGACCCCGAAGGTTTCAACATTTCTGTGTTGATGTTTTATTCTTGATGAAGACATGTGTTCGTTTTGTTTATTCGCATTCCTTTTGTTAGGAACAAGAAACGCGTGTTCCTGATTGCAACTGCAAATAGGTAACGGAAAGGAGCAAGACATATGGCTCAGTTTTGATGACTCCAAGGGTGATTTTGTAACCTGTTTGTGCTTTCCAAGTTTTGTGACATCTACACTCCTGATGTATGCAGTTTTTGTGTACTTCCCCTTTATTGAAGTGTTTGTTTTCTATGAATACATGGAATGTAAGGTGGCTGTAGTCTGCACTCCCTGGAAGATGTCAGCATTCATGCTGTTACTGCTTATTTTTTGTGCCTTTCAAGCTCATGAGCATTATGGGCTTATGGTAACTGATAAATGAGATCCATTGCTATCAGGTACTTGCTTGCCAGTTTGAGTAAGGAAAAGTTATCTGTAACATGTTTTTTGATGCTTGAAGGTACTTTTCAGAATAGTTTCACTCAGGCTAGGTGACTAATTAGTAAAAAAAAAAAACAGTTACACCCAGATTGCATTGAATCATTAATTGGAATGCCAGATTTCATAATTTATTACATTTCAAGTGACTTGTGTATCCACATGCCATTTCTCTGTTTCTGACAGGAAACAAAAATATCAGAGGTAGACCAGTGGGATTTTACCAAGGGTAGAGCTTTGTTGCAAAGACTTATGCATGTTTAGTCATTCAAAGCAGCCAATGTGATGTGATCAAATTTTGTGTAGTCTTACCTTAGCATCTGAGTCCAGTCTGATGCAATTTTCTTTTTGTATATTTCATTGCTAATTATAGTCTTACTCCTCTCAATCCTTACTTTGCTATCTGTGATGTCTTGACATTTCTTAATGAACTATCAAAAACAGCTGCTGATGACAAGCATACTTTTGATAGGCCAGCCTGTTTGAAAGCATTAAATATTTCACTATGTCATATTTTATTACCCATTTTAAGCTGGACTGTGGCTATTTCTTGGAACTGCTGGTATGTTAAAGAATGTAAGTTGCCTGCTGTAGTTGTCATTATGCATTATGTATGCTGCTTGTGTAGTCATGATGTCTGATTCATGCAGTCATTCTTATGACATCCTTGTCATTTTTTCAACATTTTGGTGTAAATTTTATCAATTTTTCAGATTATTACACCCCTGACACAATTATATCAGAATGGAGAATGAGAAAAGAGAATTTGACAACCTTGTCAACATCATCTGCCGGAAGATGGCTCACATCATTGTTGAGTCTCGGCTGGGCAGGAAGATCCACACCCCATGCAAGGTGCATGCAGATGGTCCTGATTGGGTTAGTTTTGTGTGCATGGTTTGCTGTGGTGTTCAAAGATTGCAGTGAGTCATGATCTATGTGCATTTTCCCTGAAATTGTCCAGGCTTCAAGGAATGGCATTATAGCCTCCAGGATGGTTGGAATCCAGGCACCTTGGACATTTAAGGCGTATGTCATGCATGTGGACATCTTTGATTTTCAGGCAGTCTCCCAATTTATGACTACAGTCATTTTGAAGAGAACAGAGTATTGCAACAGACAGTGCATGAGTAGTATCCAAACAGTGCAATGAATGTCTTTGCACACAATCTTTTTTTGTATCATTGGATGTTTTCCTGGACGATTCAGATAACTTGTTTTTGCTGGCTCTGAAAAAAATACTGGCCAATAAGTGGGCCAAGATACTGAATGCAACTCCATAAAACCTAAGCAGAAGCTCAGACAAAGGTCACCAAATGGCTGGCCTGGCTGCCTGCGCCTTGGAGCCGCAGTGGCGCCTCCGTGTCCGGCCGCCGACCGGTCCGGCCCTGCCGCCAGTTCAACCTGTCGACGGACGACATGCCCGAGGTGGTGAAAGAGGTGAAGCAGCTGCTGGCCTCCTCGGGCGGCCTGTCGGAGCCGGCCGCGCCCCGCTTCACCTTCTGCGTGGAGATCTCGCTGAAGACGGCCGACGGCGTGCCGCTGGTGCTGGAGCAGTGGTCGCTGACGCTGGACAGGACAGCCGGCACCGGCGCCCGGCCCTCCACCAACCTCATCAATCAGCTCGGTCAGCGCCTGCGGGACCGCACCGGTCTCGGCCGGCAACTGTTGCTGCTGTTGTTAACATGTGTTCAGTACACGAGGTCCTTTTGTGGGACCTTCAAATGCTCATGTTACCACCTGTTGTTACGTTTTTTACATAGCTTGTGAATGACGATTTTTGGAAAGGGTCCGAATTTGCTATAAGTTTCCACCCAAAATTCAAATGAAGACCATTCTGCTAATCAGCAATTGTATTTTGTTTCCCTGGAGGAGGGTGAATATTACTTGAAAAGGTTAGGCGATCCCTTCAGCTGTGCCATCTCTCAGTACCGATATAAGTTTGTGCGCCACAGGAATCCTGCTGAAGTCCCTTGTGGTCACCACCCGGCTGACGACCGCCTACAAGCTCTCCCGACAGCAGAGCCAGGAGTCCCACATCATCTTCTACAAGATCTACGTCGGCGAGCCTGATCTACAAGGACTAGGTTAGTACTGGGCTGGTGCTGCGGTTTGTGGGCTATTTCGGCGAAGGATAATGATGTTTGTTTCCGTACTTTACGATTTGACGCTCAAATTACATATCGTCGCATTATCCTTAAGCACTTTTATGATTTTTGTTTTGGGTATCTCAGTGCGATGCGCCCAGAAAGGCGGCATTCTATGACTATGGACGCCATTTTCTTGCGAGACTGAGTACAATAGTTTCTGTTATTATCTTCTGCTTTATCATTGACGCAGGGAAAGTCCCACAACACTTTTGTTTGTACTGTCCAGTACTGGCGTGCCTGCTGGGATTGGTTTGAGTCGCTGTCTGGTCCGGGTGTAGTGCACGGCTGTCAGCTAGCCGTCTGAACTATACGAATGTGACGGCGGCCGGCCCGGCAGGCGAGGCGAGCGAGCAGCTAACGATCGGGGAGGTCTGCACGCCCATCTGCAGCCTTAGCCTGGCTCTGCACTACCGCACCAAGCTGGCGCTCTCCACTTCCTCGGACCCGATCGTCATGAAGAGCGACCACTTCAAGCCGGAGCTGAGTCCGCGCGTCCGTCGCGTCACCGCCTTCGTGGAGCGGCGTCACAGGTCGGCGGCAGACTGCGGCGAGGCATTGTCGCGGGCGGCGGCGGTCAGACCGTGTACCAGAGGCAAAACTTACTAGGCGGGGGGGGGCGCCCACTGGTCCAGCGTACAGCACGAGGGGATTATGTTATTTACGTAGTAAAACTAGAAACCTGTTAAGATTCCTTGTGTTGTGGGAGGAAATGTCTTTGAAGTCAAGTGATGCTGGTGAATCGTATTATTATTCCCGTTTCTGGCCTTTGCTAAATTTCCACCTTGTTAGTACAGACCATTGTTTGCTGCCATGCTCTGGGACTGGATTGACGTGATTACCTGATGATGGTAGTCTTACCAAAATCGTTACTTGAGGTCCCAGTCGGGACGATTCGTGTTCGGTCCGTGCTAGGTGGAGACTTAGCGTCCTCCTCGGCGAACAGCGACGACGACCGTCCCCTGATGAATGTCCTGTGTGCTGCAGTGACAGCGTGGAGATGATCGGCGCCTCTTCCTCATCATCGTCCAACATGGACACCAAAACACCCGGCGGCTCGTCCACAGACAGGTCAGCAGAGCACGGCTTCTCCTCGGAGACAAAGCAAAAACAATCTCGGTGACGGTGTCTCTACTACGGCTCATTCCGAACTAAATGGACTGCTTTGCTGCTGCAAGTGGGTTATTGTTGTATTTTGTCATTGTTCTGTGATTGATAACGCTATTCCTTGACGATTCGATGCTTTGTGGATGTATTTTTATTGAGACGATCCACAACATGATGTGCGTTAGCCTCACTTTGCGGCGGGCTGCGACCCTCCGTAAGGGACGACAATCTGCACGGTGTTGAGTCGCCGAGTCGTTTGTGTCCGCTGGTCTCCGTGACGGCGGTCCGTCCGTGACCCGGGTGCTGACCTGTCGCGGCCGTCCGCCCGCAGTGAGCAGCGGCGGCGGGTGGCCGCGTTCGCCGACGAACCGTGCGAGCGTCCGGTGGTTGGCGAGGTGCCGTTCACGCGGCTGGTCGGCGAGCCGGCGCCGGCCGCCACCGACGTCAGCATGGCCGAGCAGAGCCGGCGGCCCGGCGACCCGGGCCGGCCCGCCGCCGCCGCCGCCGCAGTGCCGTCAGCCGCGGCGGCCGTCCCGGCCGAGCCGCCCGCCGCCGCGCCCGACGACTTTGTCATGGTAGAGTTGGTAGGTTGTGGGGGCCGGTTCTCTGGTGGTGGCTTCTGCATGGCTCTGGTCTCGTTGCGGGCGTGGCGCCGCTCGGCGGCTGGTGGAGTTGGTTGGTTGTGGACTCTGGATGGTTGTGGACTCTGGAGCCGGTCGGCCATGCTCTTGACGCCGACGGTGGCAGTTATTGCACAACAGGTTCTTGCGCGCATACGAAACAGAAATGGCTCGCTCATGGGGCATTTGTGAGAAATAACATCGGGTGTCTGGAAATACATGGCGTCTGTTGTTCCACGTTCAGATCTGGGAGCGTTAGTTCTCGCCCAGCGGTTGTTTTGGGTCGACCATCCATGTGGTTTCCTCTTGCTTCTTTGTCGACCTTTTGCTGATGCTGGTGCACTGTCTGTTGCGTCGTGAAACCGAGAAAACCCGACAGCCTTTTGCACTGCATCGACTCCATTTGAACTTTACTTAGTTCCACGTCACCACCAGCGGATTACCTGTTGGATTCGTTGTGGCATAACGCAAGCGCATTTGATGTAGGGAACAGGCACTTCCAGGAGGCTTGTAAGACTTAATAAGGCGTGTGGTCATAAGGTCACCTGGAAGTTTTCCGGACTGCCGGCGGCGAACTTCGCATCAGCGAGCATTTGCCGCATTCATGTCCAACTGAGTGGCCGGGGCCTCAAAGAACATTGCTCCTGCCTTGCTTTATCAAGATCACATAACGCGAGACCTGGCTATTATAGCAGATTAGCCTGTTTACCACCCCTTGTCCGTGAGTGCGAAGGTGACACTCCAGTTGTTTTGGGGAAAGGAATGGAGATGCTCCATGGCAGGCCATTTCTGAGTCTGTTTCTACGAGCCTGGTCTTGTGACGGCGGAGTATTCGCTCCCTTAAATCCCCAAAATTAACTATAAGCCAAACAACACGGGAGCCCTAGAACTCATACACCCAGCCTGTTCATGCTTGCGTGTGATTGGTAGAAACTTCCGAGAACCGGCCTCCCCGGCAATGGCAAGGGCACAGAATGCCCCTCCTCCCAGCGTTCTCAAGGCTACAGTGGGGAACCGTCCGAGAGAACTGCTCCTGTATGGTTGTCCGTGGTCCCAGTTTCCAAGCGTGCCAAAAATTGTTTTTGCCGTATATTCCGCGGTATACCCGACTTAACTTGGTGTGAGTCGTGCTCTCTTCATTTGCACGCCGATAAACGCTATCACGTTGCGACATATTTTCAGGCTATATCTACGCGCTTGTACACATTGGAAAGTGCTAAGTAGTTTGGCTCTTTCGCTTCTGGGAAATTATTGACATGAAGTGGGGCCCGAAGGCAGAATATCAAAGACCGGGGACTAAAGGTCTAGTGTTTGCGCAATCCACCCGGAATTTTTCGTATCTGAGATAAATGACACTCAACGGATTGCGGCACCGTGGATGTTCGTAGAAGGGGGGGGGGGCGTTGCCGACATACTCAGTGCATGTATTCAAACGAGCCATGCTAGTGCGCCATAATTTCCTTAAAGGTATACAGGCAGTTCCACATCTTTTAAAATTGTTTAAAAGACAGTTGTTTTCAGCATTCGTACTATTCGTAACCAATAAATATTTTAGACACCTTGTGCCATGCGCCTAAACGAGTAATGTTACGGTAAACGCTCTCAATATACGACAAGGTGAACATTTCCCTTATGGCGCTCAGCGCGCCATGCAAGCCATCACCTCTTACCAGGGTTGATGTTTCGTTGTCCTCTTGACCTTTCTGAACTCAGCAAGGTTCAGGCGAGACACCGAGTCTGTTCCAAACACACGTCATCGCTATCTATCCACCTGCGGTCTCCCATTACAGATGCGATCCTCCTCGTTGGCTCACCGCTGTCCGCCAGCCCCTCCTCTCCCCGGCCAAGCATTTCCGCCCCGCCAGCTGAACGTCGTTCCGTCGGTTTCAGCGGACGCCGTTCAGCGAGTCGGACTCGGACAGCGAGCTGGGGGCGTTCTTCCGGCAGTGGCAGGCGGCGCCGACGCTGCCGACGCTGTCGGAGCGCCCGCCGTCGGTCGGCTCGGCCGGCTCGGCCTCGTCCGGCGGCGACCCGGTGCTCTCGCTCAGCCACCAGCTGCAAACGTTCCAGCTCAAGTCGCGCGAGTACGACGAGATGATCGCGCAGCTCTCGCAGACCGAGCTGGACGGCAAGTAGCGCCGGCCGCCGCCGGGACGGGACGGAACGCGCCGCCGCCGTCAGAGTACCAGTGCTTTCGGCGCCGGCGTCGGAGCGTGCTGCGCCGCTGCCTTAGTGGTCCACGTGTGCGTCGCCTGCCTGCGGGGGACGCCGCGTTGTGCGTCGTGCGTTGTGCGCGCCCAGCCGGCGGGCGCGCCGCCGGCCCTGGAGCGGACGCAGACGGCGACGTCCGGTCTTCTCCGCCGCAAACGCCACTATCGCCTTGGCTTCGTTTATTGAGGCGAACTGCTCGGTCCAGCCGCGCCGGGGCGCGGCCTGTTCGGCGTGCAGGTACACACAGGGCTGTCCGCGAGAGCGGCGCCGCTCTATGAAATATACGGGCCGGCTGGTCGACTCGAACGCGAGGGGACGGCGGCCTGAGACGTAATCTGATAGTGAGATTGCGCAAGCGTAACGTGCGTTGGAAGGTCTGGGGCGTTTCCGCTTGGAGAAGACAGTCGTACGCCCGACACAGCCTGCTCTGAAGATGAACAGGTCGGGCCATTCGTACATCCGCGGGCCATCGCACGAGGCTGAATGAGAGGACGAGAACGACGCCTGGCCATAATAACCTCGGCTCATGGAACGTATGTCGGAACTTCCCCAAGACCGCTGAAGTGAAGTACGGGCGGTCTGTGATACCTCCGACGTGACTAGGTTTGGGAAAAGTTTAGTACGTTCGATACACACAAACTCATAGCCAAAACCCGATCAGTAGTCTCTCTGTATGGCAAAAAATTAAGTAAATGCATCACACATGACTAGCATGAGTCTGATAAAAAAGGTCCAAGTCCGCGGGAACGGGCTGACGGAAAGAACCAAGAGTATTGTGGCCTCTCCGTTAAGATGCTACTAATGGGAAAGTTGGACGTCAACACACGCCTTTTAAACCCAACGGAAATGAGCGTCATTAAAGCACTGCAAGAGATCCAAAGAACGGTTTACGATCCTGACTTCGCCATTGCTCACAACAGCGAGAAACCCACTCCCGAGCACAGCACATCTATGGCGACACGTGCAGTTAGCAAAAGTCTCATGAAGAATGATGTGCTGAAGTACGGTGCCCTACGGAACAATGCAAAGCCTCATGTGGCCACATTCGTTCACCCGCAACGGATTTGTCACCAACATCAGCTCTCGACAGGACCACAAGACTGGGACAGGATACGAGTGGCCGCTCACGTGCAGCGATGGGGCACTGACTGGCAACCTTCATCATCCAGAAGAACTGGCGTCAGCGACATAATTCATCGCTGCGTCAACTACGCCGCTAAAACAGCTTGCAAACGAATGAGCAATGGCAACGAACAGGGTGTCGCGAACAAATCGTGACCAAAAATCGGTCGATGTCGAAGCATGCGATGATGAATCAAGCACGGATGTTCACGACGAACTCAACATGCACTAATCACAGTAATTCCGCCCTCGTGCCGCGGAGCGGCACACAAAGCTACGCCGGATGACGCGATTATTGCCAGGATGCAGGCGGCCGGGCCTTGCCACAAACGAACCAACCTATCCCACGAATCGGCAACACAACACTGCAGCCCACGATTGTCGCCGCCCCAAAGGAAGCCGGGCCGAACCGAACGCAGGTCGCAGAGCAAACCCGGGAACATCCCGCCGCGGCCTAGGTCGGAGCAGACCGCTCCGCCGGGTGGAAGTTCGCGGGCGCGAGCTGACCTGAAGCCGCGCAGCCGGACGTTCCCACGCCGAATGCCCGGCCGTCCGCTGTCGGCGGCGAGGCCGTGAGAAGCGGGAACGGTCGGGAGGACGGCGGGCCGCGCCCATCGCCACCAACCCGGCCCGCCACCGCCGTCATATTGAGGAGGGTGCACAGCGGCCCGGCCCGGCCCGGATACTGAGGCGGCAGGTGCACAGCGGCTGCAGAGGCGAACACCGCGAGAGCGGGTACAACCAACCAAGTTAAAAGAGACTTCCCCTATGTACATGCATCGCGTAAACCATTCCGCATTGTGACTGGAACGACCGCAGTGGCCATACAATTCACTAGGTCGTGCGTGTTTGGGCCCCTCTGCCAGACCCGCCAGGGGCGCGATGGTACTGCGCCCGCCGCGATGTGGCCATAAAGACAGGAGTGTCACAATGCACCACTACCCGCGCCCGGTCTGACAACCGGCACGGGCTGGCCAACGGCCGTGACGAACCCTCCAAACGCCTCATGCTCCGAGCCGACGCGATGTTCCATGGGAAATCCGGTAAAACGGCGGCATCCAGAGTCTATCTCACAGTCGAGACCGGAGGCGGACCCCGCTTACTGCAAAGCGCCACTCGATACCGGCGGCCGAGCCGGCCGAGCGCCGGTTTAACTGTGGCAGGACACGGCCGCTGCACCTGCCTGGCGACACCACATGGTGTCTCCCAGTGCCGGGCGGCCCCGCCTGCTGTCTCACACCGGCTGGAAACTGAGCTGATCAACACCCTGGGGCGGGGGACCAGGTCAAGATCAGCCGTGCGGCTGGCGTGGAGCAGGTGTAGCGGCGGGGGGGGGCAGGGAAGACGAGGAACCGATAGTTGGTGTCGAATCCTCATCGCGGCGTTATTCAAAGGGTTTCGTTGAAGGGGTTTTGGAAAACGCAAAACATAAGCTGCTACCGAATAGATTCCCAACTGGTCAACAGCAAAAGTTGCCGCCTTTTGGTGCGATTCTTGTTCGCAGTCGACCGGTTGGCTTTTTGGATTTAACGGCGGGCCGAGGGAAGGGTCAAATGGCGCGGAAATGGAACCCGGCCGCCTCCCCAGATCATCTCGACTCCTGCATGACCTCAAAAAGTCAGAGCATAGAGTGCCCAGACGACGCGGGATGTCCGGCTGTGTCACCAGGCGGAGTTCAGCGGACCCGGCCACCCGGCCCCGTGGTCAGCGAGTGCAGGTCCGCCCGCGCCGGCCGGGGAAGAGGTGCGAAAAAAGGCCAACGCCCTCTACCTCCCCGCTTCACGTTCCAGCTGAAAAAAGACTAGTCTGCACAGCACAGTCTTGCGCAGACTGAACCCACCCAAAATGCTGGGCCGTGAAAACGAAGCAAACAAACCCCAAAAGCCAAAACATTGCACCGGAGACATGATTACTATGCGCGCTGAATCCTCCAGCACGGGACTCCGCCTACTGCGCGAAGAAGAATGTTGTCAGTACGACTCAACGCCCGGCTTCTAGTGCACTCACTTGGGACTGCAACCCGACTCGCCGACAGAGGAGGCTAGCCCAGCACAAACCTGAAGCTGACGAGGGCAACATCTGGCAGAAACGGCTTACCGGCTGTCCGAGTCGTAGAAAACACCGCCAGCTCTGCCGCCAGAAAACACTACAGAAATATAACAAATCACTAGCTGTCAAGCGTCACGAGAGGTAACTCTTGTACTAAGCAGTGGCTGGGGGCCGCTGCAAAGGGGCCGCCCTGACCCGCCGAACCGCACTCACGTCAGCTGACGGCACCTGCAGGTAAGACTAGCTTCAAACGGCGCCCGGCGAGCGCGCGGGGGACGCGACACGCCCGCCCAACCTGAGACGGATCCATCAAAACAAGCCACCTGTCCGACTAGAGCGCGCAGCGGCGACGCGCCAGCAGCCCTCCCCGAGGAGGGCTCATTCCTGAAGCAGCTGGCGGCTCGCGCACTGGAATGCCTCGCACTGGATTGAACGTAGAACACTGGGAACAATGCCCGTCCGACATGTCCGCTTCAGGACCAGACCGAAGACGCGCCAGCGCCAGAGCACGTCCTCCGACGCTGCAGGCCGCCGCCAGTGTCGACCTCGCACTTCGCACACAGTCCAGACGCCGAGTCCAGACACGCCGTCCGCTTCAGCAGAGATTCGCAGGACCCCGACCGCCGGGCACACGCGGTCCGACTGAAGCGACACGGCGCCGGCGGCCTGCCCACCGGCCAGGCGGCCGAGTCCTCTGACCCCCGGGCCGGCAACCGGCCGGGTCACGGCCAGCCGGCGAGTCGGTGCCCTCGTCAGCGTGGGGCGGCGCCAGGTGCGGCGCGGCGGCCGGTCGGCCCCGGACCGCTAGTCGGTCTTGGGCGGCGCGCCAGTGCCGTTGGCCGTGGTCGGCTGGAGCCGGCCGACAGCCAGCCAGAAGTCCGGGATGTCCTGGATCACCAGCAGGTGGAACACCATGATGCACGCGCAGATGCAGTACTCGCAGAACGCGAACCACGTGTACGCTGCAACGGGACGGACCATCAGACACGACGGTGCGGGCTACTTCTCACGTTCGGCGAGCCACCCCAGTCGAGCCCCCAAATCGCCAGCATCACAAAGCGGGCCACGAAACAGGTCACAAGGGCAAGGCAAGATGTCGTTACCATCATCAAAGTTCCTTTGGATAAAACGGCAAAGTAACGAAAATGGGATCATTCGCTGTAAGATTCAACGACATTAAGAACAGAAAACATGGCTCCATGTTTTGAACCCATGTAAAATCGCTTGACACGCGGCGGCAAACCACGTGACTATGGACGCAGCGCCGCGCCGCCAACTCAGCGCGCCATGGCCATCGAGCACCTGTTTACGCCTTAACAGCTGCAGCGCTCGGTCCAAATGTCGGCCGGGGATCGATTGATCGCAGAGTCCGCACAGGAATTCGCACACGTGCGGCGGCGGCGGCGGGACACTCAGGGCAGAAATCACCCAGCCACGACACGCGTGGCACGCTGAGGGAGGCTCTGCAGATCGACTCGGCTGCTACGCTACACTAGCAGGCGCCCTCCCTGCTAACCGCTCACATCACGTCGGGAAGGGGGGGGGGGCACCCAGGTCATGTTGAGTCAGCCAGCGGACGGGGGCCACACCACGGACCCCGCCAGGATCGATGTGCAATAAAAACGCCAGCGGCAGTCCGTCCGGCCCGCTGGCCGGCCGGTGGCGCCGCCTCCAGCGGCACGGCCGACCCGCCGCCGCGCGGCCCGGTCCGCCGTCGAAGTGCTTTCACGGCCCCGGGCGCCATCACGGACAGCGGCGAGCACGACCGAAACCAACCGCGACTCAGACATCGCCGCCGCGGACCACACGACCCCGATTGGCGGCGACCCTGCACCGGCACGGCCACGGCCACGGCCAGCCTCAGCCAAGCCCGGTACCTCCCGGTTTCCCGGAGCCGCCGGCGGTGGCGCGGAGGTCCGTTATGCTAGGGACAGCTGCCCTGCCAGCAGGCGGATTGTCTCCACATCACGGAGTCGGGCCCTACAATGGTTAGAAGCCGTCGGTAGCCGGACGACGTCCCGCTTCGGGAAGCGCGCACACACACGCACACACACAAACACACCACACACACACATCGTTCACATCACAGCCGCGTCGTGGTGTTCGGCGCATAAAACAGAACTGAGATTCACAGGGCTCGGAGACCGTCCGCGAATAGGCTACCGCTACAAAGAGAAGGGTGCCCGTTAGCACAAAACAACGCCTCACCACCACAGACTAGATGGGCGGAAAGGACTACAGTCGACGCTGGCCGCGACCCCACTCACCGAGTTCCTCACAGTAGAATCGGTGCTTCCAGAAGTAGTAGAGCAGGCCGAGGATAAGCGACACATACACCAGCAGGGTGGCCGCCTTGCAGCGGGCTGACGTCAGCTGCGAGGCCGACATGTTCGGGTAGGCCAGCCGCTCGATGGCCAGCGCCAGCACCATGTACGCGCTGCACGTCAGCAGGAAGAACGAGAACAGCTTCTCGTGCACCGCTGGAACGGCGCGTGTGGCGAGGTCACGGGGCCGCCGCACGGAACACCGGCGGCGCACGGTCGGAACAGGGCATTCGTCGGTTCTGAAGTTTTTGAAACGAGACACATTCGCAGTATGACTGGAGTACCCATCTTTGACTTAATTACGTCAAAAATGGCCTCCATGGGCTCCCAGGCCTCTATATACACACACACACACACACATATATATATATATATATATATATATATATAACACGACTCAACGTTCCAAACACTTGCTACTCCTAAAGATGACCTATGGATGGAACATTATATACACATCTATATTATGGCAAATTTCATTAAATTCCAATGCAAACTTGCATTTACTGTGCCTGGTTTCCATCTCTTTTAGTTCCCGTATTAAATCTGTCGGCTTTTGGTAAATCATGTCTCCAAAATTCATAGTACGCCATTTCTTGAAAAATTCATTTATTACTGACACATTTAGGATTATCTAGACCCATTTCCAAAGTGAATAATGTTATTCCAATATCAAGATAGCTAAAAAGCAATCTGACGTTTCAAGAATTACGAAACATGAATCTTTATCAAACGCGCCACAAAATTTTGCACTGTCACTTTCGTGAAGGTCCGTATGAGTCATGTTCGCATTCGGAGCTTAATCATGAGAGCTCTAAGATGATACATTACCTCATCGCAAACTATCATCGCACAAACATTTAACCATATATCTCATACATCGCACACATCAGAAAAATAATACCACGGACTTAACGCAAAACACAATACTTCAAAGAACCATGGACAAAAGAAGGCTTCAGATTGTCAAAGCACTCCTCCCCAAGACAAAAAACTGCCCTTACCAAGCAAGTGAAGGCATGACCAAACTGACCATACGAAAATGTGTGGTGCCTGTGATAACGACTCGTGTTTCGTAATTCCTCAAACGCCAAAATGGAGAAACTTTACTCACTTTGGAAATGGACGTAGATAATACGAAACGCCTGTGATAAACGTTCTTTCGAAGAAATGGAACACCATAAATTTTGGAGACGTCATTTACCACTTACCGAAAGCTGACAAAGACTTAATACGGAAACTAGAACAGACGGAGAAGCCCATTAACCCTATTCCCGGAGGGCTTGACGGTATGGCCGATTCCCGGCAGGGGGGCGGATTCGGCCCCCCCTGAGATCTCGAGAACTACTCGTCCGATTTCATCGCAACAAACGGCAATCGATTTGCCGTGACGTGAACTACATTTTTACAAAAAAAAATCAAAATTTTGAAATTTGTGGATACGGGGGGGCAAAAATGTCAAAATGGGGGGTACTTTTGGACTTCTCATAACTCCGTTGTTTACGGACTGATTTCGATGAAACTGGCATGAATCGATAGAATATGAATAGGGCTTTTACCATGGGTCCGCAAATTTGAAATTTTGACAAAATTCATGGGCGTTCACAGGGTTTCAAAAATAGGATTAGTTTTCTAACAACTGAATAAACAAAAGAAGCAAACACCCTTTTTTGGGTTCTGATAGTCATGTTATACTAAATAAGTACAAATCGCATTACAATGTTTGCATAATGTTGGCATAGGCGGTGCCAGAGACATGAAAAAGGGGGAACTGTCATGGTCACACGTTTCTCAGATCAACTTGTGACCTTTGACCTTAAATGACCTCCAGTGACCTTGGGGTCACTTGGAATGATCTCGTGTACATTTAATATTATCTGTAAACGTTTTCAATCATTTGAATTCACTCTATTTCAAAAATTTCATTTTACGGCTATTGCAATATAGGGTACGCGCACTGACATTTTAGGCCGACCTGATATCAAGCTGAAACTTGGTACACAAGTAGAAGGCACCCTTCTACGTCAGATATATTCCGGGTTTAGCATTTAAAAAAAAACGGCACGAAATTATTGCGAAAAAAACAAATTTTGACTTTTGACCTTGACCTGACCTTGTAAAATGACCTCAGATAAATAAAATTACATCTGCACATTGCTCAACTATTTAGCTACACATCCATATAAAGTTTTAAGTTCTAGCTTTAAAACTCTGTTTTTGGCAGACATTTTTATTTTACCCTCAACATGGCCAAAAATGGCATGAGGTGCCTCCCAAAAACGTTGCCTGGCTCCGCCCCTGAGCAAAATAGAATTGTGAAATTTTGTCACAGCACGTAGAAAGAATAGCTAGGAAAAGTCACCAAGTTTCGTGAAGCTGCGTTAAAAAGCCTGGAATTGGCAAGCAAAAAACCCGAGGGGGGGCGGATTCCGCCCCCCCTGCCGGGAATAGGGTTAAACGCGGGATTGTCTTGGCATTTAAGATATAACAGCCGACAGGGTATCATCGCGCCGGCTATCGACCGGTCGGGGGCGGGCTCTCGGGCAGGTTAGGCACGCCAGCCGCCCGAGCGGAATCAGCTGTCGGAAGCCCGGAAATGCCGATATTCCGCCGTTCTAGCCACTGACTGACGCCGCCGCAGGGGGCCGGTCAGCGCCGATCACAGTCGTCAGGCGACCGGCACGGGCCGTGTCAAGAAGCCGAAGTTGGATAAAAAAGGTGGCCATTTCCATAATCATACCGATCTCAGACGTAGCATTCCTTCTAACAACCGAGTGTAGTTATTTCTCAGAGATACCCTGCATCTGGAAGCGTATCAACACCACTGGGGAGGGAACCAGCCGCCACTTATCTCCGTTTAAGATAAAATCGGTAGTTTCGTCCGAAACCAATCACCATAGGTCTTGAGCCACGTCAAAACAGGAAAAAGAAGAGCATTAATACACCAGGATCATGACAAACAAAACTACAATACACGCCAAAAAAACGTATAAGACCAACAATGCAATATTTAATGCGCAAACCACATCTCATTAACCACCATACATTTCCAAACCGAGGCAGTGTTTTAACCGTCCGCACAGCGACACCCTACCCGGCAATGACGTTGCCACTGGCGCGCCCGTACCGGCAGTCTGGTCCACTCACGGTAGTTCTCCTTGTTGGAGACGTAGGTGACGCCGGCCAGGCTGGAGAGCTCGGCGATGTTGAGCCAGAAGGCGGCGACCACCAGACGCCGGTAAAGCGGCCGCCGCGGCGCCGGCACGCCGGCCAGCAGCCGCATGAAGTGGTTGTAGCTGACGGCGGCCAGCAGGTAGCGCGGGATGATGTGCACGGCCATGCAGAGCCGCCACAGGTAGCGCTGCGGACTCACGCCCGTGATGGCGCTGATCGAAGGGATGAAGTTGTACACCTGGCCGGCAGGGGCGTCCGTTAGTCACGCCGCGGCCCCGGGACGGACTCGGACCGACGACAATTAGCTGAGCATGTACGGCAGGGGAAGGTCACAACGACAAGCGAACCAGGAAAACGCGACGGCCACATGCAGACGGTTTACTATAATTGCCACCTGTCCCAGCCCGAAACAGTCCATCGGATCTGTGGTAACAAGTGCCATCGTTAGACAACGGAAACCCACCGACTAAAACAGTTCGCATAATCCTGACTACAGTCAAAAAGCAATAAGCACCAATCCAGTCAATGAGCAAGCAAACTTGTCTCCCGTCACTTCTCTGTGTTGCAATCTGTCCCTGCTCAAACCAACTAGGTTTGCATAGCTAAAAATCGACCTGCTCAGGCCATGATATGGATGTGTCACGGTTCCAACCATGTTTTAACAACTCCCAGCAAAATCTAGCCTCGTGCGGAGAACTAGAAAAACGAACTAGAAAAACTAGAAAACTAGAAAAAAAGAAAAACTAGAGAACTAAGAAGAAACGACCTCTCTTTGGTTCACTTTGACGTTGGAGCCTGGGTTGCGCGTCATAACATGTTTGCTACTGGAACTGCTATTCCAAAAACTTGGTCTCAGTGATGCAATCAGAATAAGAAAATTGATGTGATGATTACTGCAACGCATCCAGCCTTACGAGGAAATGAGCAAAAGCAAACTATATCACGCATTTAAATAATACAGGCAATATAAGCATTACGTTTTCCACCTATTGGTATCAGCAATCACGTCCATTCAGCAAAGGTGAACGGAATGAACGTCCACAGGTCCACCTGATGACATGCTGTCCACGTCTCATCCTGCGCGCACCAGCTGACAGCACCACAAGTGATGGGCACGTACCGGGCACCGCGTGAGATTGATGTCCTCGTGAAAGATGTAGGCGGTGATGAAGCAGGCGACAATACCCAGCAGCGGTACGCTCATCACCACGTTGCTGAGTAGGCGGATGTTCAGCCGCAAGCTGACCTGGTCGAGCGTGGCCTTGTCCATGGCGGCGCCCTGCGGCGTACAGGGGCGGCCGCTGGAGGGGTCATCACGCTAGCCCCAGTCCGGACAGTGGGGACGGCAAGCGCGGCTCGCCGGCGTACAGGGGCGGCCGCTGGAGGGGTCATCAGGCCAGCGCCGGGTGCTGGGCGGCCTGGAGGGGTCATCAGGCCAGCGCCGGTCTGGATAGTGGGGGGCGGCAAGCGCGCAGGGCGGCCCTGGAGGGTCAAGGCCAGCGCCGGCTACAGGGGGGCGAGGCCTGCCGGCGGCCGCTGGAGGGGTCATCAGGTCAGCGCCGGTCTGGACAGTGGGGGCGGCAAGCGCGGCCTGCCGGCGGCCGCTGCGGCAGACCGGCCGCTGCGCGCCGGCTCAATACACCGCCGCAGAGTGGGCACCGGTCACGGCCAACTGTCGGCCACGTGATAACGCCCGCCAACGACCAGAGTGGAATTGAATCATTGATCTCCTGTGCTGGTAGGGAAGCTTGTGTGTGAAGTGCCTTGTTGGGTTATTGATTTTGAGATGTGATAGTTGGGCAGAAGATGTACTAAACTAAGATTACTGACAACCATGCCAAAATGATTAACTTTCAGAGAGCTGTTCCACTGGCACAGATAGCCAGCTGGCATTGCAGAACTCACCATCAAGGAATCAAAATAAATATATTCAAAACCCACATCACTCTTTCTTTTTGAAAAACTGCTTCATCTCACTGAACATTCTGCTGAACATCACAGTAATAAAACATATAGAAACTTGCCTTCATTACTGGTAGCAGTGTTCTGGGTAGATGATTAAGTTTTGTGACCTTTTTGCACTATAAAAGCAAAAAGGACCCATGGAAACAATGGGTCCATAAAATTACACAACAAATGATGCCAAAGCCAAGTGCCAGCTACTGCTCCCAAAAACCTTTCTTCTCATCACTTAAAAATGTAGTAACATGAGTGGACCAATCATACTACGAAATGAAAAAGGTCATTACCTGGTACCTAACATGTTTTTTTTTAATAAAATTGTGCTGCACATATTCTGGGGTACCTAGACATTAGTTTTGATTCAGTGTCTTTCCAGGTTTTATTTTTTTACATCACTTGCTAATTAAACTTCTGGTTACTGGATGTTGTTTTCCATAAATTAACCAAAATTACCCACAAGCATTATTGGTGCCACCCATCTACCTAAGATTACAAAACAACATGTTCAGCATAGCTGACTGATTATCTAGATATTTACTGTATGACTGCCTGCCTAAATGTAATGCCTGCCTGAATGTAATTAACTTGGCTGCACTAATTTGAGGACCAACCAGCAAAAAGATAAAATGCATGACAAAGGAACCAAATCCTTGCAGTGCCCATGGGCATGAAGAAAAATGATAATATGAATACATGAATGTCCTTGCACAAATTACATAACAATAACAGGTGGGGTGAGGGCAAGACTGACATTACACATACAATTCAGAGTAGGACAACTATGTCAGAGAAAATGCTACAATCTGAAAATGTGAAAAGTGCAGTAAAAATGCATCATATAATTTGCACATGCACCTAATATTTTGCATTAAGCATAAAACATTGTCAGACACCAATTTTTTTGGCAAATATGCCTACAGGCAAGACATCCATAAACACATGGGCACTATATCTATAATACTTCCAAAATACCTACACATCAGTGATCAAATCTAACTTCAAAACCTCCAAAACACCAAGGTCCCATACAGAACAGGATGACAACCCTTGATTGAATGTGTTCTAGATTCCATCTTATATTGATTTCATGTGCAATGACTCCTAACCAGGGCAAGAAATTTGCTTCTTTGATCTTGGTGTTGGAATACAATCTTTTTTTGTGGTACATTATTTTGCAAAGAGTAATGCTGGTTTAAGTTCGCATTTTCAGTGTAAGTCAGGTATGACACCATGCCTACTTCTTACTGAATGGAGACAGAGTCATGCCATTGTAAACTTATAAATTCATCAACATGACTATAATGCAGTTTTCTTATGGAGGGACATGATCAAACCTTTGGAACATGGAATGTTTTTGAAACAAATTTTCTGGTGCTCTTCAACACCAACAAACACCTTTTCCAATCTTGCTCCTAACTGACATGATTCCACATGGGCTGAATGGCATTTAACTTAAAAAAATCCTTGGATATGGGGCTATATGATCACTCTACTTATGTCGCAATTACATCACGCTGGCTTACCTACCACTGTCAACACCGACACCGCTCACCAAGCCTCTACGGAGCGCCGCCACCGCAGCGACTGCCGCATCAGTATCAGAACTAGAAACAGCATATGGCAGCGCTACTACACCAACAGCAGGAAAGGAAAACTTTGGGCAATTAGGACACTATCGTCGATGCTCGCGCCTCGCATCGCATGATGTGCGCAATTTTCGTTTCCTATCAGCAGTCTCAGAAATTAAAAAGACGGGAATAGTTTTCCTCATGCATTTTTGTAGAGGAAGAATATGCAATGTTGGCGGAGGCTATGATTATTGAACGTTCGGTACGAGCGGGAGATACAAACTGGCCAGGAGCAGGTCTTCCTCGATGTCCTCCACTCAGCGACCTCTAGTCGGCCTTTGTCCGACCCTTACCCATCTCAGCGTTATGCAGAGGAGCAGACTCAAGCCTGCGCCATTTCAGAGACGACATTTGTCTTATGTAGTAGCAAAAATGTGGCAGTCATGTTTTTACATGGCAATGGTATGCTTTTTTGACCTTTTAGATGGTAGCAGTGTGAAAGTATGGTCAGGTTAGCTTCCGTCCAGTGCTTATCATCATATGTGGAAACCCAGCTCAGTTTGTATGCCCGGACTAGCCATTATTTTTTATCGCCCCCTCGCTCACTGCGATGGCTGATCCCACATACTTGTTCAACCCGTTTTCCCGGCACAATTAATAGGTCACTCTGTCCTTGAAGGTAGTATTCCATCGTTACCGCGTGTTTCACAATGAGAACTAACACAACCGACGGCAGCGTCCCACAGTCAGACGTCGCAGTTCTCTCCCGTGGCCTGCCTTCAGGCCTGCCTTGCGATCACCCCACAGCCGATCGAGAAGATCGAAGAACAACGTGTCTTCACGTGTCTAGCAGTATATAGTAGTGTGGAAGCGGAAACAAAGACCCCCGCCCCTCGGAAATGATCAGAAGAGAAGACATGGCTTTTCGCTTAACATGCGGGTTTAGCCGAAGACACCACACCAGCGAGGCCAAGTGATGTTTTCCGTCAGACCATGGTACGGAAATCTACAGCTGAAGCACGCCAGCCTGCATGCCTCGCGAACATGTCCTGCGCTGAGAGACAAAGCGGCGAGCTGGGTTAATCAGTCACGGAAAGCGCTTCATCACTAGTTTGTCAAACACCCTGTATCATGGAGCCATCGTATGTCTGCATCATCATGTTTAAAAATCTTCTATTTTGCTCGAAAAAAATGCGTTAACCAGAGGTCCGCGTGACATCTTTAGCATGCCGAGATCACGAATGCTGCAAATGAATATTGGTAGCTATCAATGAAGTTCGTGATTGTCCGCGTGAACTGCAGTGGGATCGGAACGCCGTATAAACGCCAGGTCAGATCAGAGAAATGAACGGAATAGGGGAACATGCCACGACTCAGGCTGCGGGTATCATGTTAAGAGGTAACGGTGGCGATAACCGGGCCTTGGCCATTACTAAATGGACGATACATAACGCCGTCATTCACCGAACGCACAATATCAGCTATCTCTCTCAGCGCACACGGGGACAGGACTGGGACACTGTGCATATACGCCCAGGTCGACCGCACCATAAGGGATCATTATGGCAGCGCGTCTGTCGCCGTGTTAATAATAAACCGATTCTCAGGAGACTGCTTCTCTACAGACACCAAAACAAGTTCCAGATTAGGGCACGTCAGAGAAGGAGTGGGTTTGCCGGTAAGCAAACGTTTAGAAACGTGGCAATAATGCCTCTTGTAGAAGTAATCTTCCTGTAAAACACTTCGCCTAAGTTACCAAAAAGCCGCTTATTTAGTGCTGAGGCACGTCTTCGAGCTATATATACCCTCAGTGGCGTAAATCATTGTCTTGGCTGAGTGGATGTAAAGCCGGACAATGGAACGAGCGACCGACAAACACTGGGTCTAGATTGGGACGCCAAGTCCTAGATTGGGCGTTTCCATTTGGCCCCGCATCCAGAGCTTCGGGCAGTGCCGGGGAGGTCCCCTCGTAAAGTTTCGCTCCTCGGCAGAAATTCTCTAACGGCAGTTAACTCGGCAAATGTTCCATGATCGATTTTAGGGCAAAAGTTCGTATCGCAGAAGTTCGTCAGACAAAAGTTCGTGTGCTGAAGTTCGCCGTGTAAAAGTTCGTCTGGGGCGAAAGTTCGTTTTAGACAAAAGTTCGTCGCGCAAAAGTTCGTCGTGGACAGGTTCGTTTAGGGCAAAAGCTCGTCGAGGGTAAAATTCGTCGAGGACAAAACTTCGTCTAGGACAAAAGTTCGTCTTGCAGAAGTTCGTCTGAGGCAAAAAGTTCGTCTAGGGCAGAAGTTCGTCTGGTACGAAAGTTCTTCTCGCAGAAGTTCGTTCAGGACAAAAGTTCATATAAGGCAAAAGCCCGTATGGGGAAAAAGTTTGTCTAGGACAAAAGTCCGTCATGCAAATGTTTGTCTGGAGCAAGAGTTCGTCAGGGGTAAAAGGACAAGGGACTAGTTTGTCTTACTTATGGACATAGGTGGGCATCGTTACTAAAAAATGTAACTTCGTTACTCGTTACTACGTTACTCAAAAAAGCCAGTCCGTTACTCGTTACTCCGTTACTTTGCCTTAAAAAGTAACGGAAGTTACCGTTACTCCGTTATTCCGCTACTTTTGAAATGCAGTGAAAACCAAGCGAACGCGGGTTTTAAGTCTTTTATGCTGCTTTGTGGTTGTAAAACGCATTCCATATACAAAGCGAAGAAACAAAAAGCGCTTACCCCAAACACTCCGCTAGCTGCCCACTGCCCTCACCAGCCGCTGTAGAGTCGGCGGCGCCGGGACAACAGCCGCGCCGGGTATTCTATCACTGTGTTAGCCACAATGTTCAAACCACCGACTTCCTGTTCATTGCCCGCGGCGCCGACGGAGCGGGAACAGCCGGCGCTGGAGCGGACGCATGCAAAATGCGACAAACAGCGGACATCTATCGACTGGGTTTGATCAACAATGCCTCTCGAAGCATCCGCCCTGAACATAATGGTCTCCGTTCAGAGCTCGTTTCGGTCTCGCGAACTTCTTGTTTTGTTTTGAAATTATGTGTGTGTATTAGTTTGTGTACGTGCGCGTGCGTGGAGGTAAGATTCCTGATACCCCTGACGTTTTTTTAATACCAAACGACGAATGACTCAAAAAAACATGACTGATATGGATTTTATTATTGTGAAATAAAAGACTAACAAAAAGTGCTTTAGTACCTCTTCAGCACCCTTGAAAAGACAAATTAGCTATAAAAACATGGTCATAAGTAAGATGCAACGGAGGATGTCAGCCGTTCACAAGTGGAACATTTTGGAACGATGACGTGACCTGACCTGACCCCTGTGAAAAGCCAAAATTGATATCAATGAACTCGCTATTGTCTTACAGTTCAGTATATGTCGCTTAAGTTCAGTTTTTCAGGGACAAGGTATTGTGTCTATTTACCTAATTCCAAGGACGTGTTTTGACCTTTCATGGCGTCTGGTGGCCTCAAAATTGACCCGAGGTCAAAACTCTTGAATGTTTCGTCTCGGTTTGACAAAACCTTTCCGCCGGTGTTTTCCTTTTTTCCGTGCGATATATGGGAGCCGAGATCCTGGGAGGTGCGGAAATCTGCGCCCCCCTCCGGCCGGGCAAAGGGTATTCTGAGCCCGGCCGGAGACGGGTTAAAAACATTTCATTTAACCCTATTCCCTGTGGGGGGGGGGGGCAGATTCTGCTACCCGTGTCTTTTTGCTTGTCGCCTTGTCGCTCCCACACTGTTTGCCGCAGCGCCACAAGATTTTCTGGCATTTCATGGAATTGATACACACGTGTTTTGTCAACATTTAAAAAAAAATCGGTCCCGAAATCCAAGCCCATGTTTTCGGTGGTAATGTACTGTACGTGAAGCTGCAAAGTTGTGCGGTTCACTATCGTGACATTTCGAGTAGAAATAAAGATCACTGACTCATTTATATAGTCATACACATCCTAAACAATGCGTATGCACACACATTTTCAGACGAACGCACACCCAGGTACTGAAAAAATGGGGGAGCACACTATTGTGCTTATGGTGCCCTCCCAATTTTGTTTACCTGGATCCACCTCTGCGCTACATATAAACTTAAACTGGCTTGCTAGTTGTACATCTGATGTTTATATCACCCAAAACAAAAAAAACAAAGGAAATTTCTTATTTCAAAAATCACCCTTCTTGCCCTCCCTGGAACTGCCTATGGTTTTCTATTTTAAATTTCAGCTTTCGGTATATAAAATACTTGGACATTCCAAGCTGAGCCGTGTTATTCCCATGAAAATTGGTTGGTAAACACGGCCGCAGTGACCTTTCAGAAATCCCCAAATTTCGGAGTTTATTTGACCCACGCCCTATTTTCGCAGTTTTTGAATTTTTGGGGTCCGGAATTGGAGATCTCGTTGAAACATATTAAATGGCATTCATCCCATCAACATTGGACGAATGAATCTCGAGATCTCTGGAGGGCGGGGAGGGGAGGGGCAGAATTGGTAATCTTCACCTTTCGGCCAATCATATTTTTCGAAGGTGCAAAAGTGGCAACGGCTCATATCATGTTTGAGTTTGGGTCCTCACTTTTGCGTCTACAAAAAATAATGTGTCAGCCGAAAGGTGTTTCGGCCAGTTGATATTTTTTTCGGGAACGCAGAAGTGGTAACTCGAATCGCATGGACAATGTAGCCTGTCCTCCAAGTTAAAAATGATTTAACCTAACCTAACCTAAAACCTACTGTATGGTTGCAGGGATTGCCCTAGATGGGCATGTAAAACTAATTTTCTGTTAGGTTCAGTTTACCTGTTTTTTGGTTTGGATAGCTCGTATCGGCTGAAGGCAAACATGTGTCAACTGAATCAAAATTCAAGAGTTACCTAACCAAGTCAGTTTACACACCCAGTAGGGGCCAGTGCTTAGAAAAATACCTGAATGGGCTAAATTGTTCACACAACTTGTGTTGCCACTTCCGCGTCTCCAAAAATTACGCGTAAGCGTCGGCCGAAAGGTAGATTACCGCAGATCTGCCCCCCAGGGTGATGTGAATCTCACTGCCTGCTGAGAATATGGTTAAGGCAAATAGTCCAAGCAATAGTCGACAAGCTTCATAATTATGCTTCACTACGACAACTTATTGGCACATTCTGTTCTCACCTGGAAATACCGTAAATAATGCTTCCTTTTGATATGTGCCTTTAGTTTGAAAGGCTATTCTTGTGACCCTTGATTATAACCTCTTTCGGTCGGCACAGGACATACGTAAAAATGACGTTTTTCCCCTGCTCCTTAAACTCAAAGTACGTTTCTAGATGTGGCCATGGGTGACCCAGACCGGGCTCGTCCTCTGCCTCCGAAGCTGAGGCACCGTCGGACTCGGAGTCAAGGTTTTCGACCTCCATTGGCGGCGTAAAGACGCCTTGATGGGACATTTTAGTGTCAGGTAGTTGAAATTTCAGGCCAGTCAAGAATCAATCACCACTCCATCGCCCCATGGACATCACAGATCCAAGGCCATGGCGGCAGTAATCATGTGCTCAACAGCCTTGAGTGATCGTGGCGGGTAACCATGTGGCGGTGGTAAGCAATTCATGACTGAGTTGAGACAACATTTAAAACTGCCGTCAGCTGGCTGTTCCAGTATAAATGGCAATAACTTTGAAATCTTTTAGCCTGCAAAATGACGACTGATTAATTTATCATTTTAAATCATATCAAACCTACGCATAATTCAATACTTTTGTCCCAAAAGAGACCAAAGTCAGCTGGCCATTATACTGAACCATTGCCGCCAGCTTGCCGTCAACGTTTATCAGCTGACGAATATTGTCAACAAGTCGACTCCGCGATTGTCAGCTGAGTGCGCGCCCAGCCTCGCTTGTATCGCCGCACGCTATTGGGTGTTGGCTGTTCAAGTAGCCAATGGGTGTGCCGATGCAAATAAGGCTGGGCGGTGTCTGTAAGGAATTTAAAAAGTAACGGAGTAACGGAGAAACGGACCAAAAAGTAACGGAGTAACGGACCACAAAAGTGACTTCCGTTACTCAGTCCGTTACAGTAAAATAAAAGTAAAAGGTCCGTTACTCCGTTACTCAAAAAAGTAACTTCGTTAGTAACGGAGTAACGGAATAACGGACCAGTGCCCACCTATGCTTATGGAAAATATTCGTATGGAATAGGTTCGTAGGGAAAAGGTTCGTAAGGAAAAGCGTTCGTAAGAAAAAAGGCTCGTAACCAAGGGTTCGTAAAGTTAAGGTTCTTGTAGGAAAAACAACGGACCTAAAATGTTCACCTAACCTGACCTAGCCTAACCTAACCTAACCTACCCTTGCTCACTTAACCCAACCTGACCTAACCGTTTGTCATAGACGAACTCTTGTCCTTTTGTCCCGGACGAACTCTTGCCTTAGGCGAACTTGTGTCCTACACTAACTTTCGCTGGACGAACTTTTGTCCTAGACGAACTTTTGTCCTGTACGAGCTTAAGCGACGCGGTTCACATGAACTTTTGCCCCAGACAAACTAATGTCCGACGAAGTTTTGCCCTTACGAATTGTAATCGGATGAACCATTGCCCTACGAACTTTAGTCCGACGAACTTCTGCCCGAAAACCCCATAATCCCACCTCACCGGCAAACATCTGAGAGCGGGACAGGGGGCGGGTGGGGGCGTGAGAGTCTACGCTTCAGGCCCAGTTTGGTGTGTGGTCAAAAGTTTCAAGGCATTTGAGGAATGTCAAAAGGAGCCGTATCTCTGTAATATATATATATATATATATATATATATATATATATATATATATATATATATATATATATATACTATATGACAAAGATACGGCTATATATATATATATGTATATATCATATATATATATATATATATATATATATATATATATATATTACAGAGATACGGCTCCTTTTGGCATTCCTCAAATGCCTTGAAACTTTCGACCACACACCAAACTGGACCTGAAGCGCAGACTCTCACGTCCCCACCCGCCCCCTGTCCCCTCTCAGATGTTTGCCGGTGAGGTGGAGTTATGGGGTTTTCGGGCAGAAGTTCGTCGGACTAAAGTTCGTAGGGCAATGGTTCATCGGATTACAGTTGGTAAGGGCAAAACTTCGTCGGACATGAGTTTGGGGCAAAAGTTCATGTGACCAAAGTTCGTCCAGGACAAAAGTTCGTCAAGGACAAAAGTTCGTCTCGGTTAAGTTCGTACAGGACAAAAGTTCGTCTAGGACAAAAGTTCGTCCAGCGAAAGTTAGTGTAAGACACAAGTTCGCCTAGAGCAAGAGTTCGGGATTACCAGTGATCCAGTGATCGATCACTGCATCAATTACCCAGATCAGTTACCCAGAACCCAATTATCAATCACACAGATCAATTACACAGAACCCAGATCAGTTACCAGTGATCGATCGGCTGGGTATTTGGGCCAATTTATCTATGCTTTCGACTACTGGAAAATTTCTTGTCTCAGCTTCTTCACGCCGGCTTTCACAAACCAGATGCAATTTAGAACGTTCTGCATTCAGTGACCGACTACCTCCAGTCAATGGCATCCAAGTGGCGCATATTTACCTGTCAAAAAACAATGTGGCATGCATACTCGGGAGGTCGCCACATTTGGTCCGTAATGATTCTATATTTTACACGATGAAAATCCGCATCGGTGTTTCATATTGATGTGCTTTCGAGGATACGTAGCATTGGAATAAATTGTTAGCCGCAAAATGAGCTCATATGTCATGCCGATTTTGTGAAATGTATACCATTTATTGTTGGTTAAGGCTGGCCTAGTCAAAAGAATAGAATTAACTGAAAATAAAAGTGCAATATGGAAAAACGATTAGAGACCACTGAGGGTGGCCTTTAATTATCGTTCTGCAAAGCCATTGTATTGATCTCCTTCGGATTTACTGAAGACATAGAGTTCAAGCAGCGTAGGTTCTTCAAAATCTCGCAGAGAGCAGCACCAGTTTACCTTCGCTGGATATTGACGAACGAACGAGGGCGACATGGCGGAGGTCAAGCCGTATGATCGGTGCGGCCCGCGTGACCGCTCTATAGCCGCCATCGTCGGTGGACGGTCCCCTCAGCGAATCGGGGCCGCGTCGGGGAGGGCCACGTCACGTGCCTGCCGCCTGCAGTCGATACCGACCGCTTGCAATTACCTGGCATCAAATATGGCGGTGGGCCGTGTCCACAGCGGCCACAAACAGGCCGCCGGCAGCGATAAGATAGCCCGCCGTCGGCGCGCGTCGACGCCGACGGACCGACGGCCCGTCGGAGGAGAGGACGAGCCGTCTCTCCCGTGTCGGACGTGGTGGCGCTGGCCGGGGAGGAGCCGTCAGCTGCACGGAGGGTCGGCTGTTGAAACAGGGCCGGCCGGACGGTGTGCGACGGCGGGAGATTACATCCGTCGGAAGTCCTGCACAAGGCCCCTCGAGTGCCGGAGTTCCGGTCGGGAGACCGGCTGGTGATCTGCCCGGCGCTTCAGCAGCGACCCCATCACCAGCTCGGTCTGTGATCCACTGCTGAACCCACTGACGTCACGGCTGGCCGCCCTGCGAGCGGTCCGACCAGAGGTCCCGCCAGCCGGCTCGTCAGCGGTGGTGCCGCTCGCCCTGCTGGCGGTCCGGTCGTGACCCGCTGACCATCCAGCCGACGGTTCTCCTGGCGATCCGTCCAATGGTCCTGCTGACGGTGCCGCGGATGCTCCCGCCGGCAGCGTAGTCGGCCGCTTCTCCGCCGTTGTCGGCCGTCCAGCCGGGGCCACCCCAGCGGAGATGGCGTCGAACGCGACGGCTGGCGCCGAGCCGCAGGTGTACGTGTTCGAGGCCGAGCCGCGCTGGACCCTGTCCGCGCCTGCCTCTCTGTTCTGCCTCATCATGGCGGGCGTCGCCAGCGCCGGCGGAGCCATTGGTGAGTCGAAACAGCGCAGTGAACGTCGGTCCCGAGGGCTGGGGACAGAGCTGGAGATTTGGCCTTTGTTCATGGTGTCATGGTATAATTTTGCTTTGGAGTACAACATATTGCGAACAGTAATGCTGGCTTCAGTTGGTGTTCATTGTGTTAGTCACCCGTGACATGATACCTGCTTCTTACTGAATGGAGACAGTCATTTGCTTCCAGAGTTAGAAATTTGTCAGCATGGTTATAATGTGGCTTTCTGGTGAAAGTACAAGACCAGATTTTTGGAGCATAAATGTTGTCGGGCCACATATTTTCTGGTGTTCCTCAACACCAAAAAAACATCGCCTTCCCAACCTTGGCTTAGGACCTGCGATGCCTCTCACTGCGTCTTCCAATTTCTTTGTCATTATTTTCATGGTGTTGTACGGGAAGAACTACCTGAAAATGGCGGGACTCCCATTTTTTTATACGCCAACGATGCATTCAATACATTGAATGATTCAGGTGTTTTACTGACATGGCAAAAACAAAAACATGGGGCGTTAGAGAACCATGGACAGAGTGTCATAAAAGGTCATACAGAAAAAATGTCATGTCAAGTCTGCCGTTCGCCCAAAACGTAAGTTTTAAGATTGCGCTTATCTTACCTTTTGAACATTTGCTGGCGTCCTGCACAGCGCACGCTGTGCTGTGTTTGCCTTCAGCCGCCCTGCGGCCGACCGCTCTGTGTGTGTTTTACCACCGGAACTATGGTCCCGGCGACAGGCCGGTCCTCGCCGGGAGCAGCCGGGGACCGCTGGCTGTCTTCGCCCGGCAGACGACTGACTGACGCCCGACGAAACACGTAACACATGAATGCGACGCTAATAGTCAGTCAATAGCCTGGCTGGTGTGTCGATATAGAAGACAGAAAACGATCTTCGTCTGGCCGCTGTCGCGAGTGTACAGTTCGACTGCGGCCCTGTCTAATGGCGTGTCGGAGCCGAACATGGCGCAGTCGGTCGAATGACGTGTAACGTACGCGATCGAGCATGGAGCGGCTCGGCACGCTAGCTGCTTTGTTGGCGGAGCAGACGGAGCTACAGCTGCAGCAATAGCAGATGACCCTCGCAGCGCAGCAGTAAGCAGCTGAGCGTGAGGAACACCTCACCAGCCTCGTGGGTCGACTCCTGACAGAACAAGAACGTTCCAGCCATCCAACTCCTGAGCCAGAAGTCGATCTGGACCAGGGCGGTGCCGGAGCCGTCGCCCGGGCTCCTGTTCGGCTACCCTACAGTGCCACTTCGTCTCCAGAGCGTCCGCAACGCTGAAGGAGTTCGATGCTTGGAAACAGAAGTTCCTGAGTTTCATCACTCTCAGTCGGACGTCGTCAGTACAATTTCAGGAGCAAAGAGCTGCCCTGATGTCCGTTCTGGACGATAACTGGATAACCGGATGCGGGTACTCCGCTACTGCCTGCCGATCACCGCTGAATCCGGCCTGGCCACCGGGCTCGACGAAATGGAGGCGTATCTCCGCGGACAGCTGAACATCGTCCTGGACAGCCGAGGGACCACCACGACTCCTCCGCGCGTCGCCTCCGTCCACTTGGCTTGGGAGTCGACGTCGACGTCCAGGATGCCTCCTCTGGGCGGTGGGACCGCGTGGGGTTGGTCGTGGGGCTTGTAGATGGCACGAGTATTTGATAAAAACGGGGAGCGGGCGAATTCTTTGGAGGAGCATGCGGTTCGTCCACCCGCAGAGACCGTTTCTGGTCAGAGGGTCGGTCTTGTCGTGTGCTCCACGCACGGCCGTACCGACGGCGCCGCTGATTCGCACAAGGCCCAGCCGCCGTCACCGCGTGCCTCTTTTACGGCCTGGCCACCGCAGCCACTGCCGCTTCCGCAGCAGGCGCTCACAGGCCGGCCCACGCCAGGTGAAGCCGGCGCTGTCTCGGGGAGCGCCGGCTGTCTTCGTCTGGCCGCTGTCACCAGTATGCGGCTCGACTGTGGCCTTGTGTATTGCCGCGTCGTAACCCATCATATTATCTGCACTTTTGTAAATAACGTTTTGTGTCTTGCATTAGGTTCACCAATGTCATCTACGCGTTTTTTTTGCCTATGACAACTGATTTTCAGGATTTTTCACATCATTCTAATTATGGCCATTTCGAATAATTACTATAATGCAATGTCCAGCACATCAGCCGTCATTACGACTACGAACGGCAAAATATATAACGTTGTCATACCCGTCCCGCTGGTCTAATGAGCATTCGAGTTGGCTCCATGAGTAGCACGAAACGTCATCAGCTAATCACGTTCCTCCCGTCTTTTAAGAAAATGAATCATGTCACCTGACAAGAGCGAAACCAGTCAACCATTCTGAGAGTGATTAGTGATTAAAACCTATAGGGGCTAAGGATAATATTTTAAATGTTATTGGCTCTTTAGATTTTGTTTTATCGGGGAATGCGGTAGCACTGTCCGCAATTATACCATAGTTTTATAGCAGCCGTGGAAAGAGAGAAAGCAGGCGTTGTTTTGGCCTGTTAAAGTTGAGACACCATTGCTGTTCCCCGGACTCGCAATTGGGGTATTCCATTGCTGTATTCCAGGTTTAACCCGGTCCGTCATGACGCTCTCGCCCACCCACACAGTCATCGGGGGGTTCAATTCGACGCCTCTCCTCAAATTCAAGCTATCTTACTGCGACTGAGGAGTGAAAGAGGCATCATTGGATAGCCTCGTTCTTGTTTTTTTTCTGAAACCCCTTCTTATGTGGCGTTTCTGCGTCAGAGCTTCGGTCAGGTCAGATCAAATGCAGGCACGTTTGGCTTGTGTTGTAGATTTGGCAACCGTCACTTTTTGTCAGATTCGAGGCTTTGAGTGTCCTAGGAACCGGACTATAGTTCAGGTATCACCTTCACAGGTATGTGATGCCATGTCAAGTGAAAGACGCCCAAAAGTCGTCCAAGGTCATGTCAGGTCACGGTTGGTCTCGCTGATGGTAATGCGCCTTCTGACGCGCGGCGGGCAGGTGACCACCAGATTTAAACCGTGCTGTCTTGGAGGCGTGATGGTCTGATATTAAAATTAAAGCGGCTTTAGAACTGCCGATCATTTTTGGAGAGTTACTGTGAGTTTCAGAAACGTAAATTAAGTTGCTGAGAAAAAAACTCAATGAAAGCTAATCGTGGGGGATCAAATTGTCCCCTCCCCCTGGCGGGGTGGGTTAAGTGGCTCACTCGCATGACCTGGTCCGTTTGATGTCGAATATTCAGCACAGACCCGCTGGACGGTATTGCCATGCTCAGTGACGTGCCCTGGAGCATAATTTCTCGGCGCGTGGTCTGCGGGGTCAGCCGTCCGTGCCTGTCAGGGTCGTGATGTGCCGCAGAGAACCTGTTACTGACCTTTGCCGTCCTGCGTCAGCTGTCCGTGTCTGACAGGGTCGTGCTGTGTCGCAGGGAACCTGCTGCTGACTTCAGCCATCCTACGCGTGCCCGCGCTGCGCCGCACCAATACCAACCAGCTGGTGCTGCAGCTGTGCCTGAGCTGCACTGCTGTGGCGCTGGTGAACGCGCCGCTCATGGTGCTCACTCTGGTGGTGGCCTCGTCGGGCCAGGTGAGGGCGCCGATCTGCTGGGGGGGAGGGAACCGCCTCCCGGATCGGTGGGAAGAAAAGTACGGAGCAAGACTAGAACACCGAATATGGGGTGTTCGGTGCCGTTTCCGGTAACGATGTCATATCTCAGGGGTCTTTGTCTTCCTCCAGCACTGATCAGAAACGGATGGTCGATCCACCAGGCATTTCCCATCTTCATTTACTCCTTTAGATAACGGCATTATGTAGTTCAAATCAAAGGCGAAACCTCTGCGGGGTCTGCGGGGGACTTGCCTCCCGAAGTTTTCCAGAAGTGATGATTGATCACCTAATTTTTAAGATATCAAATAGGTATCTCCCATTGGCAACACAATTTCGTGAACTTTGAAGCCTTACAAAGGGGATTTCAATCGTAATTTGCCACACAGCGCCCACAAAAAGCAATTTTACCCCCGCCATATCTTTTCTTGGTGGATTGCATCCAGCTTGTCCTCCCCAGTTTCCGAACCGTGGCTAAGCCCCACAGGCGCAGCTAAGGGGGGTTCCCGGGGCCGGGCACCCCTTTAGGCCCGCATTTTTTGTGAAAACCATTGCACATTGTTTTCCCGGCAGGCGGTTTTCGTATGATTTTAGTTCAAACTGAGGTCTAGGCCCCCCTTAAGAAAATCCTGGCTGCGCCCCTGGCTACGCCTATAATCTATGTCTATAACATGGACACAGGAAGCGGTTCCTGAAAATCGGTTAGGAGCCGGAGAACAGCAGTGACGAAATACTATTTCTTCGAGGTAATTGCCTTATGTTTAAAGAGAGCTTTGCTTGCTTACCTTAGCTTTGCGTACATTTTCGTACACGAGTTAAGGCGTAAAAAATACCCGCGTTGCAGAGCTGATGGCACAGCATGATGTTTAATTGTCATCATCGTCTCGGAGCAACGAACGTCTCTGACGCGTCCTTCTCGGCCACGACAGTGAGACTTAGTGCTCGTAAAAATACTTCCTCCTTACTATAAGACAAACAATAATGAAACGCAGTCCTTTTAAAATTTTCCGACGATCTTCCTATGACAAAAGAGAACACCATTTGTTTAATTTTGTGGTGGACACGCCTAATTTATTGCACAACTATGCACATCACTTTCAGCTATCATGGTGCTCGTTGATCATGTTTGTTCCGCAGATATGAATCACTCTGCTCACAGAGCGTCTATTTACAGACATTGCCCGGTGTTGTCTGCGACCTTCAGACCGTGACCTTCACAGCAGGAGTCACGTGTCAGCTAGGGCTGCTGTCTGCGATCAGCTATGAGCGATTCCACTGTGTGGCATACCCATTTAAAACCACACACCATCAAGGGAAACGTCTCAGGATAGAATTGGGTGAGTTTGTTTTAGTTACGTTGCAACCAGGAACGGTGGAACCTCTGTGGAGATGGGGGGGGGGGGCGAACACGATTTTTACGTCGTTTCTCTCCATGCGACGCCATAACGTTAATGTTAAATGTTGTCCAAAGTTGGGGGATGACGACCCCGTCCCCCAGTTCCCAACGCCCCTGATTGCAACGTTTGGCCATTGGTCCATTACAACGGCTACGGAGCGTTTGAACACATCGTATGAAGATTAGTCCACGTCTGTTTGGATTCGTTCTGCCTTTTGCTGATACATGAAGACACGCTCCGTTCCGCCATGATTTCTTGCGGACGAGTTTAGGTTATTTGTCATGCTTGATTGCCTGGGATTGGACATTTGATTCGACATGCCTGATTGTCTGCCGTGCCTGATTTGAGCTCTTCAATTCGTCACTGAGGAATTGCACAGCAAAGCCTGGGATACTCTGATAATTTACCGTGACCTTTACGCCAGTCACAATCCACCAGCCGGAGCTCAGGCCAGTGATTTCTGGCCGAATGCGACTTACTGTGACCAGGCCGAGTCAGGGGCGGACCCAGAGACTCGGTTGGAAGGGGGGGGTGTCGTCAAACCAGAGTTCCTGGAATTGGTTGGTAGGTCAGTGAGACCGGGGGAGGGGGGAGGGGAGGAAGACGTTGGCCATGGATTCGGAGTGTACTTCAGCGACTGGGTATAGATGGCAGGGCGGCGAGTCAACGACAGATGAGGGAGGGGGAGACGCTGGCCGTGGGTTGGGTTCGGAGTGTCCAGCGGCTTCAGACTCTGGTTGCGTAGATAGCCATGTGTTTTAGGGAAGGGGGGGGCAAAGGGACATTTGTCCTCCCTAATCGCGGATGGGGAGCGGGACCAAGGCTGAGGTGGCCCTCCTGCGTCTGCCAGTGGGCCTAGTTTGGCATGCGTCTAGCAGACCTTGTCTGAACTCCTGTGGCCTACACATGAGACCGCGTGCGGTCTGATGGTCCCGGCCGTGTGTGAGCTGTCGTGTCCTGACCGTGCGCCGTACACCATGGCCTGTTATTTCGTGACCAGCCGTTTGACTGCCGTGACCTGCGGGACCCAGGGCGGGCTTGGCGTGGTCGGTGTCAGCCCTGCACGGTCTGATGGATGCAGGGACGTAGCCAAGGGGACTATGGGGGCCATGCCCCCTCCCCCGAGCCAAGCGGTCTACACTAGATATATTGCGATTTCGCACGCATACGGAATAGTGATCATGTATATGTTGCAGAAACAAACATTATATATATTCCTGTGGGTTAAACATGAGGTCAGTTACGTAAAATTGCTGCTTTTCTATAAACTTCGTCATATGTCATTTGCTCCCGCCCCCGGGAAAATCATGGCTACGTGCCTGGATAGATGACCGTCTGTCTGATTCAGGTCTCGTGTGGTCAATGTCTGCCCTGTGCGGACTGGCGGATAACTGGCTGACTCCGGAGTCGGCGGTGGCCGCCCTCTGTTCCGGTCACCAGCCGGGACCCCAGCTCGCCAACGCCCTCTGTCTGATTCACTTCCCGGTCGGCGTCATCAACATCATCGTCATCGGTAAGCTAAACCGCGATTCCTGCTTATTTATGACACCCGAAAGCAACGCGATAGCGCAACAAGTCAGGCGTTTCTGCCATAACATTGCAGGAATGATGTTTTCTTTCGTTTTATGAAAGATGGGTGGAAAGAAAATTGTTACATGGCGAGGCCACAATTTGACCACCCGTCTTCCGGTGGAATTAGCCTTCGGTGTGCACATTTTGGGCTGATGTCGCTGATGATGCCTTCGTGTGCGTTTATAACAGCCGTTGCTATAAACCGTAGCGTTTGCACTCTTTCGAGCTTTGCTGTTGGGTACAGTCATTTTTAGGAAATGAAATATTTCTGATGAAAGTGTATGTTGAAAGCTACTTCTTGTTTCCTTTGAAATCATGGTATTGTTATTTGCTATTGTTATGTCTTACTGTGGTTTGTTGTCATGTGTTTACTTATTTTCTTCCTGTGTGTGAAAGTCAATTGCTGTTTTTTTTTAAGTCATTGTGTTGTTCTTTATTACAGGCACGTTTTACCTCAGAATATATTTAGAGATCAGGGAGCACGTGAAGAAGATGACGGATAAGGCGCTGGCTCAGCGGACACAGCAGGCGGTGGAGCGACCGTTCCTGCAGCCACCAACCTCTGCCGCCCGGAGATTCAGCTTCCTGTTCCAGCCCCCCTCTACGCCAATGTCTCAGTCAACCTCCATCTTCTTCCCGAACGGTCGACCGGCAGTGAGAAGGAGGGGATGCTGGTCCCTGAAGAAGCTGAAAATTTTCCCGTCCCGTCTCCGGCGCAGAGCCGCGACCCGAATCCGTCTCAGCGTGGTCTCCGAGCAGCATACTCTGCCATCTAGCGACAGTCAGTCGAACCAGGCTGGGCCGGCTGATTTTCTGCCCTGTTCGCTGGTGCAGGCGCCGGTCACGGCCGAGGCGCCCAGCTCGGCGGCAGTGCGGTTTTGTCCGCCTATCGAGCCGCCAGAGACGCCGGCTCAGGCCTCGGCCGACATGGACAGCGGTGTGGGAGACTCCACATGCGGCGCGGAGGCTGCCGGCTACCCCGGCAGGACGCGTGGGCCCCCGTACGTTGGCAGCGTTACCTATAGCCACGCGGACAGCGCCTCTGGCGGCCGGCCGCTCAGCTTCGAGGGCATACCACTCATCGACGAGTCGGACGGCGACGCGGAGGAGGACGCCGAGCCGGTGCGTCACTGCTCGCCGCCGGCGCGCCTCTCCCGCCGCCGGCCGCCGCTGTTGGAGCTGACGTCGGTCGACGAGTCGGTCGGCCCAGTGCCTGCTGTCGACATCGACGGCAACGTGACGATGGCGCGCTCGACGCGGCGGCACCGGCTGGCTGGCGCCGTCTGCCTAATGGACGGCAAGGCGCGCCTGCGCGGGCGCAAGAAAATGGAGGGAAAGATGGCGGTGCGCGCGGTGCTCATCATCGTGGCGTTCTTGCTGTTCTGGCTGCCGATGGCTGCCGGTGCCGTGGTCTCCGAGTCTCTGCTGACCACTGACTTCCGGCGCTGGGCCTGGCGGCTGGCCGAGCTGCAGGTGCTCTCCGTCTGTTTCTGCAACCTCAGCGTGGTCGCCAACCCGCTGCTGTATGGCGTGATGGTGCAGCAGTACCGAACGGCGCTGCGGCAGCTGGCCGCCGCCGGCTGCGGCCTGAGGACCCGCTGTGCGCGATGAGACGTCCTCCGACAGCGAGGAGCGGGGTCTGAGAACCCGCTGTACTGACTGGGACGTCTCCAGGGAGCCCGTGAACTCCTATCTTAGATCTCTCTGTTCACTAGGCTCACAACTGGACGAATGTTTAAAGAGTGTGGTCCCCTTCTTTATTCATTCCGATGCCTTTAAGAAGTGCAAAATACCGTTGTGTTCCACATGACTACTGGGATGTCTTAACAGAGTAAATGATATGTTTTGGAATGAGGGTCTCCATTATTCATTCTAGCGTCATATCAGGGTTCGCTGTTTTGCGTATAGGTCTGACATGCTGCAAACCGTTCAAATTAGGTACCTGTGAGACTGAGAAAAGATAGGAAATGATACAAGACTGCCACATTTTTTTTACAATTACCTACTGCATAAAGATATTGACGTCACGACATCCGAGTATTATGCAGCATAATAGTTATAATGAGGACGTAGCTAATAAAACTGAAGTCACTGTCGATAGTTACTGGTTTCCCGAAAATATTCAGGGCGAAGAAGGAGCCTTTTAACATTTTACTCGGCAATGCATGTAGCTGATTCAGTCGAAAGAAAGAGGGAATCTGTAACCGGTGCCAAGCATCAGAACATCTGTTCTAATATTATCTTTCTTGCAAAACGTTTCCCCATAGAAGACATTCTTTAGAATTTATCGACCGTTTAGTTTGCTTGCATCACGATTTAGCACGAAAGAACGGCCTGGCCTGGCCATAACTGCAGCAGTGATATGAAGAACATTTAACACTAGCAGACCAGGGAGCGTTGAACAAGAGTCCCCTCCCCGCACACGGCGGTGAGACTAACCTTTCATTCTGCATCATATTATTTAAGTTGGCCGCCTTCTGGTGAACAGGGCACTATATTGTTTGTATCCTTGAACATCGTTTTTTGTGATGTTAAAAAACACTTAGAAGAACTATTTGCCAAGTCATGGAGGAGATTCCCTGTGTGTTACTTCACTCTAAGCTCCAAATTTATGTTGTACTTGTTTATTTTTGCATTTGTTTTTTTGATTTGTTGTTTCAGTTCGTATGCTACTGAATTTCGTACGTGCTAACCAGAGCTTGTTTTTCGTATATGACAATTTTGATTTTAGAAGGATAGATATTGCTGTGTTCTTTTAAAATGCTTACTTTTTCATTAACGAGATGGTTGTGATGCTGACGCTTGTTTCCCATCACTGAAATCTTTAAATCGTAGAAGGTGTTCTCCTCGCCCATTTGCAATTATTCAGCCACGGGAAAGGCTGTAAAGATTGTGCATGCACGATGATGTACGTACAATGATTAAGATTGTGACTGCTTTTATGATGTTTACACACATTGTGTTCGTGTGTTTCTGTGTCTGTGTGCATTTTCACCTTGCGCTAATTGACTCGGGGCGTAAAAGTAATTGTGCCAATGGGACAACCCGACGATTGTAACACAATACAACACAATAACAATACAGAGTGATTTCGCTCAGGACAGACTCAAGAATTTTGACCTGGAAAGTTCTTCCTTCGTTTTTTTTCGAGACGCAAACATCATTATTGCGGATGGTTACGCGAAGTACACAAAATCCTCTCTATCGCAGCCAACAGCACCGAAGTGGGCCCAGCAGAGCCATCAACAAACTAACGACACCCTAGCTGGTCCGGTGTCCTCACCACCAACAAATTAGGTGGTTCCCCAATCTCCTGGCCCATCAACAACAGTCAGGGCGGCTCACCGCCCGGCCGCGTGCGCTGCAGCAGCGCCGGGTGCAGCGCGCCAGCCCTGCCTCCAGCCGCGGCGCCCGGGGCGGCCGGCGGGCCCGCCGAGTCCATCAACAGCCCGGCCAGCCTGCCCGCCAGCCGGCCGACCCCCTGAGCGGCGCCGGAAGCGGCCGGCGACGGCGGCGGTCCCGGCAGACGCGGCGGCGGCGGCGGCGGCGCGCCCCGGCCGTCGGCGCCGCCGCCAGTATTGAAGTAATAGACGCATAATTCGGCCAGCGGGCGGCTCCCGAAATAGTCCGCGGCGGCTGCCAACAGCATTACGGCGGCGGCGGCGGCGGCCGGCCGGCGGCGCCGCCAGTGCTGGCCCGGCCCGACCGAGCGGCCGCCGCCGGCAGCGCGCCGTGACCGCCGTCGGTGTCGCCCGGCCGCGACCGCACGCCGAGGCGATGCGCTAGCGGACGCGACCGCCCGCGGAGTCCAGTCAGGTGAGTCCGGCCGGCGGCAGCGCAGCGCCGGCAGCGCCCGGCCGGCGCCAGGCGGGGCCTCGCCAGGGGCGAGAGGGCGCAGGGTGCGGCGCCTTGCAGCGCGAGTTTCGGTGAGGCGGGGTGGCTCAGAGCTCTCGAGTTTCACTCGGTGGGCAGGCGGGTGGGGGAAGCGATGAGTTCAAGGTGCCTCGGCGATTTGGCGGCTGTAGCGCTAGCCGCGAGCACCTGGTGATGTCACCCCAACTCCGCTTCAAAACATGCGCAGTTCGGCCCGGCTTCGGACCGTCTGGGGGGCCGCGTCACCACTCCGAGGGCAGACGGCAGACGGCTCGCGCCAACGACGCAGCCGTGCTTCAATCAGCTGCTCCGAAGCCGGCGTCTTGAGGTCCATGCCTGAGGCCAGACGCTGTCTCTGGCCTCTGTCGCGAGAGCGAGCCGACTTCGGCGGCGGGCGCTGGGCAGCCTTCGCCCAACGTTCCTCCCATCCTCACCGGCCGCTCTTCGCGTTCCGACGACGGCTGGTTCAGACGTGATCCTACAACGATCCGCCGGGGGTCCGCGATTCCGCCGTCCGACTGGTCGGCGGGGACGGGGCGGCGGCGGCGGCGGCGGCGGCGGCCCGCCGTCGGGCGGCGCCTCGCGTCTCCGTCGGCGCTGGACGGCCGCCAGCCATTATAGTAGGCCGGCCGGGCCGGGCACGTGAGGCCGAGACGGCGGAACGGCGCCGTCAGCGCCGCACCGCGGCCGCTCCGCCAACTAGCTGCGGAGCCGGCCAACCACACCCACCGGCGGCGACCGAAGGCCGTGTCGGCGGCGACGCTGCGACGCCCGTTTGTGGCCGCCCGAGGTGTGCCAGTCGAGTGATATCGCTTGTCAAAGCCGCTCCCACGATGTCGTTGTTCTGCATGGTATTTTGACGTCAAAACCCACTTTCCCCGGGCTGGGAGACGAACAGATAACCGATTGGCAATGGCAAGCGTTTCGTAAGATGTGACGCACGACGTCGTTTCAGGTAATTATGTAACAGAACTTTTACGTAACGTAACGTATTTATTAACTGTACCTAGTACCTTTTCTGTTAATGATGTGTGACAATTCTGTATGTTCGACAGCTAGTGCTTTTGTATATATTAAAATCAAATGATTATAGCCTGGGATGGTTCATTTTCCCCTGTGGACGGCCAGAAATACCGATCTCCAGGTCATCGCACTGTACTTTCTTTTTTGTACTTTTGACAATCTGTCACGCATAGAGAGCGCTGGAGTTACCGGACGCGGTCCCGACGCACAGCCCTCTTTTCCTTGGTCTATGTTTAAGGATCTTCGATTTTTTCCTGTCAGCATGCAGGTGTTGCCTCTGAAGTTTGTAAGCATTTATTTAGCACAAAACCAGCCACGAAACCAGCCGTTTCTCGAGCGCAGCTGGGGATGGTTGTGCTGGTTGGAACACCTCCTCACAGTCCTGATCATTGTTGAGCTGTGGCTTAAGGAGATTGGTTTGAGTAGCACCACTATGTGCTGCGACGGGAGGGTACATGGGGATACAGAATTGGGCATGACAAGACGAGAGGGCTGACGCCTAAGTACGGAAGTGCGATGTGCAATAAAGCAGCCAGGCGTTCGCCTCGTTGCAACCGGTCTGCCCCTCTTTCCACGTTCCTTGCGTGACTTGTGCGTTCGGCCATCGCCTGGTCATCGGTGCGCACGACAATGGTTCTCCGCATGTTTTAACGATATAATTCGACTGGGACCTATAGTCATCACATACTCGTGAAGTGCCAATGCGGAAAATCACCAGGTACAAAGTAGTGTTAGAAATCGCTCATTGGCATGGTGCTGTTTACCACATCCTTCGGCAGAATTTTTTGCGCCCTCTGAACGGCGGGGTGAGCCACTCACACACGATGTGCGACCGACGTTGCTCTTTTTCGAGTGCTGCGCTGAAGATGGCTCCACTACGACTCCCGGTGGCGGGACTGACGACCGCTGGCGGGAGAGGGCAGCACATCTGCTGACCTTCCGGGCTAGACGCGACACACTCAACAGCCTCCGGAGCCGGCCGGCAGCGGCACAGAATCCGCCAGTAATCGCCGCGGTGCGCCGAGCACCGCGCACGCGCCGCATCTGGCACGCATCAGCTGGCACACTAATGCAACGTAGCGGACGGGCCCAGTAGCACGACTGCCGCCGGGACGTCATGTGGCGCGGTGCGTCGCGCCCGCCTCGGGGTCAAACGTGCCGGCAGGCCGGAGCGCGCGACGCGGGAAAAATGCCACGGAACTCGTGATGAACCGACCTCGGAAAAGCAGCCAGAGGTGTCTGTGGACCTGCAGAGGCGGCTTTGTGCCCGAACATTGCCGTGCTTTCCGAGCAGTTCACGGCACACACCAGTTGTCAAATTTTCAGTTTTCTGTCTAAACACCGAATGGCTCCCAACGACAGTTTGAACAGATCCTTGTGGATGAAATTGTTTTGACCTCATGACCCGAATGTTGGTGCGGCCTTCAGATAGTTTTCGCCCCCGCGCCTTTGGTATCATCCGAACAAATCTTGTTAAAAGCTCATCAGGTATGCCGCAAACGTCAGATCATGGTTTTAGAGGTCGCGTTTTCCTTCATGTAAGGTCATCGAGGGCCAGTCGACGGATCGATCTCCGTCAGATTAAACTCGTTTGCTGACACGGGTGCTCCTCAAAGGGCGCTGAAAGTAAGAGAGAGGTCATTTTAAGCTCCTTGGAGAATTTTGCGCACGTGGGCACTGGCGTTATCAAAAGTTGCGGGTCAGGAAATGGTCCGATGTAACCGCTAGCCTTTGGCTGACCGAGTAATGGTGGTGTTAGTATGACGTGTCGTGACAAAGTAAGTTAATCCCACATCTTTTGGTATTCTCGTTGCGACCGCTTTGTGTCATTGTTTTCCCCCTAACGCCGTCATGGTGCAACGTCGTTCATTTTGTTGCTTTGATCTCACCTGCAGCGTACATGTCGGTCATGCCAACAGTCTGGCCACTTTCGGGCCTTGAGGTGCGTGGTCATTCACCCCGCTTAAATTAGCATGCATGCAACATCGACTCAGTGAGTCTCGAGGAGGACGGGGAATGCCGTGATAGTTTGTGCATGGTGAAATGCTCCAGTTAATGTGCGCCGGCTTCAGGTTGACGTCAGGTACAGGGTGGCTGTGAGGGAAGCATTGGAATATGAAAACTATCCTGTCCACAAATGGAGCGACGAAGAAAATTTTCAGTAGGAACCTCAGCGAGTGGAGCGTTTCATGTTTTATATTTCCAATGGAAGTTCCATCGCAGAGAGCAAGGAAATACGAAAAATGCTCCTCAGGCGCTTCAGTACCGAGCAGTGGAATGAAAGAACCTATTTTGTTTCCTGATCGCCAGTTCAGTCGGTAGAGCGTCGGTCCCCCTCCTGGCAAGACGTATTCGAGTCGCTGGGTCGCTCGATATTTGGTCCGTGGGCCACCTCACAAATGGCAAAGGTAGGGTGAAGCGGACGACCAAAAGGGCGTGTTACGCACTTAACGGCGCGTTAAACTTTCGCCACAAAATCGGCCGTTACCTAACATTGCGCAATCGGGCGAAGGGTCCATAGTGTATGCCACGAACTGTGCTTGGCATGAGTGTCGATGTGGCCTATCGAAAGCATGTTTCAGGCCCACGCGCGCAAAGATGTATGACGCTCCGTCGACGATGCCCTCAAGACCGGAAGCGGCAGGACATGAGGACTGACGGACCGGTAAACTGGGACAAAACCAAGACGATGGTGGCTTACCCCCGTGTATCGGCACACACAGGCTGAAGCGCGATGCACTGGAATCAGCGTTGTTTAACACTCAGGACGTGTGGGCGTGCTGAATGAAAATTGGCACGTTCTGTTGTTGACTTTGTCGAACAAAGCTTTAGACAAGCAGCAGTGGGTTTCTCAGATTACAGCACGTGTTCACTCGAACTCTCCAATTGTGTTTGGCCAACAACGGATTCCCATTGCTGTCGAGAATTGTTTAAGTAGAAGCCACAACGGTTTCGTTAATCAAGTTACGAGCTGTTTGACAATCACGATCTGTGCCGAGTGCGGGTCAGGTGGGGAAAGCAACGGAGTCAGTCCTTATTCCCCACCCATGCAAATACAGAGACAAGTTAAGTCAGCCAAAGCTTGTTCTTTTCTTTCCAAAATATTTCTTGAGTTCTGAAAATGCTACTCAGTAATGATTACAATCGTATGCACGACGAACAGCTTCCTGGCGCCAGATTGTCACAGAGAAGGGAGAGTACCGTTTTTAGTCAAATTACTGCCTGTTAATTAAGTTTGCCATTACCAACACCATTCTAATTACCAGCTGCTTCCGACGACCACCAGCGGATCCACGAATGCCAATGGCCTTGTAAAAAGCGATGTTCTGAGTTACCAGGGCGCTGACCATTGAGACTGCACAACCGTCTGCCTCACGGGCGGACCGGCGATGCCGTCGCGCCCAGTTCCGTTTACCGTATCGCTGTCAGCGGTTGTTGAATTAGCCTGGCAGAAGACATATGGTAATCATTCCCACGCTCTGGCCGGCCTGCGGGCGGCCCTCCATAGATCACGTTCCTTTTCTGTCCGGTAATGGGCGTAATTGGCTGACGGAGGCCAGCGGCGGCCGGTTCCCATGCTCCATATAGCGGACGGCACTATTAGCGGCATTGTTTATCCGGCGATTCGACGCCGGCTCCCCGCGCCTGTCATCGCTGGAGAAATCACTGTCGAACGCCGGGGCGCCGGCTGGCCGGACGGAGCCGGCCGCTGGGTGACGGCGGAGGCCGCCGCCGCAGTTCGAGCCGTGGAAGGCCAGGAGCTGACGGTCGGCGGCGTCAGGTGGCGCGACGGCGTCAGCCCCGGCGCCATCAGACGGTGCACCTCCGTCCGTGAGGCCGTCATCCCGAGGGTTGCACCGGAACCGCCAGGTTTCCGGCGGCAGACCTCCGATGGTCTGAGGTCTGAGATCCTTCTGAATGATTCGACCGTCTGTCTGGCGGCAGCTGTCGTCTGAAATGACATTTGTTCTCCTGCGGCGGACCGCTGGCGGGTCCGTCTGAAGAGCATCAGCTCTCCTTGTGTCGTCCACGCGAATCCCTCTGGAAAATTACCATCGCTCGACCCGTTCTGAGGCGCATGTGCAGCAGTTTGCACCCGCCTCAAAACCGTGACCTCTCCCGCGGAAATCTTTCCCTCCGAAGATCCTGCAAGAAATGTCACCAACTCCCCTTGGTTAACCTGCGGCCTCCTGCCGGGCCGCCGTCTGCCCGGCGGCGCCTGAACCAGGCCGCCGAGGCCTCGCGGTCTCCGGCCCGGCGCCCGAGCCGGCGGCCGACGGCCGCGCCTCGGGCGGGCCGCGGCGGCCGTGGCCGCGGCGGCCGTCGGCCGGACGGACCCGGCGCGCCGACCGACAGCCGGCGGCGGGCGCCGCCGCGCCGGGACGGCCGCCAACAGTCCGCATATGTTCCGGGATTCGTCATGCGTGACAGTCGCAGTGGGGCGGCGCGGCGCGGCCGGGAGCAGATGCAAACCTTATTACAATGCCGTCCGGGAGACAGTAATGGCGCACCAATGACACGGCGTCAGCTGGAAAAAGCCCGGTATTAATGTTGTCGGTGCAGCGAGGTCGACCGTTAGCCGCGTCCTCCTCGAATTCCGGCGCGTCGCGTCATTTGGCCGGCCGCGGCGCGGCGAAGTCCGTCGGAGCGCGCTGCGTTCGCCGCCGGGAGCTCGGGAGCGCCGCGTCATCGCGCCGCTGCCGCGGCAGCCGCGCCGTTCGCGCCGCGCAGGTGGCAGATGCGCCGTTTGGGGCTAAACGGATCAGGCTTTCTGTGTCGTCCGCGGTAGCAGTATGGGGCGTCATCGAGTTAGGTTAATGGGAGGCGTGTCTGTGGCATGATTTATACGCTGACACTGCGAAGTCAAGTGTTGTTCCCAGCGGTGGGGGCGGAAGAAGAGGTGAAAGGTAACGAAACGCCCCAGCCCACAAGTTAGAAGTAACCTCCAACGTCCGGTGCTAATCGTCAGCTTCATGCTCAGCTTCACGCCACACCGAAATCGCCAGCTCTCGAGCGTTCCCACTTCCCAGGGAGGATGAGCTTAAACACCAGTGTTTTTTGAACATGATATAGCCGCCTTCGCTGAGGCACGACTATCTGAGCGCATGATCGGTGACTGTGGTTTTATAGCCGGCTGGGCCTGGGAATGCCTCTCTGGCAATGTGAACAGCTTCCAAAATTCCCGATATAAATGCCGCTATACTGAACAGGTAAATTAATGACAGCGACTGTTTTCATTTTTAATATCTCCGCTATAAAAAGGAAAACGGTTTGCTTTCGTCGAACGAAAGTAATGAACATATTTTCGGAACAATACCAGACCTGTTAATGACATTTAAAAAGATACGAAATATTAATCATCGGAAGACCGAACTGTAAACGGTGCTGAACTTCCGCGTGTGGCCTTAATCGATCCGGGCCGGAGAACGTTTCGGAGCTGTGGCGCAAACCGGACCTCGGGCCGCTTTAGCTCCCCGTAACGGACCAAAACCGCCGGAGAGCGGAGCCGTCACGTACCCGGCGTCCGGCGGGACAGCCGATCGGCGACCGCTGCAGGCCAGCGCCGAACCTGCCGGTCAGGCCGAATGATTACGGCGTGGCGCCGCCGGTCCGTTAACCACGCCGCTCCCGAACTGAATCGGATCGCCCATGACGAGCACTCTGGCCCGATCGGAGCCGCCGTGTCGTGACTGTCTTTATTTCTGCGCGGAGCCGGTCGGCCGCGCCGTCAGCGGGCCGTCGCGCGCCGCCGGCCGGCGCCCTGCCGTGACGGAGGCGTTGCATCATGACACGCCCGCCACCTGTAGGCGCTGGCGGAAAGCTCGGTCTGCGGGGCGCCGCCCCGTGGCTACAATGGGAAAAGCTGGTGCGGGGTGACGAGCTGCCGCGCGCTCGTGCAATGATTACTCAACACCGCGCTCGGCGCGTGACGCAAGCGGATGCGCCGCCGCGGAGGCAGCGAGCGCGTTCATCGCGGCTCGCGCTCGGACCTCGCGGGGCAGGTGGTCGCCGAGGAGACGACCAGGGAAGGCCGAAACAATGGAAACTGGGCAAGGACGGCTGCGCTGGCTGCTCGGCGAGGCCCGCCGGCCGACGAGCCGGAACGGCCGGCGACGACGGCCGGCCGCGGCGCCGACACACGACGGACGCCGCGGCATAACGACGCGAGAATATGGCCTGTCGGAAGGAGAGGCCTGGTCCGACGTGGACCAGGCCCTGGTCCGACGCGGACAGGCCGCGGCCAGCCCGGGATACAGCAACCTTCCAGGGGTTCGGCCGGCTGCAGTGAATTTCACTCTTTGATGTAATCGAGGGGAACGAAACAGGGAGGTGTACTGTGAACAGGTACCCCGCTGTCGAAACTATTTTGGCTTTCGACCTATCAGCGTGATACCAAGACCACCGTAGTCACTGCCAATTTTTTTTTGTGGGGTGAAGTCAGTTTCGTTCGTCCATTGTTATCTTTATTTCAAATGTCAGCAATAGATGGGCCTGGAGCAAACATTCGTCTAGTATCTCCGCTATGTCGACCGAATTACAAATATAATTGCAAAACAAGTGCGTTTCGTGTACTGCTACCGCAAGCAAGGTAGCACATGAGTCTCGTTTTGCGTGCAAAACAGTGGCCCAGGCACAAACGTGGCATGGCATATTGCCGAACAGCTAGACACATTAAGACCACGCTCCGACTTCGTCTCACGTTTGAAGGCCGCTATCTTCTTATATTTCACGGGTGCGATGCTCTCACGTCGCAGGCAGTCCCCGCCCACTTTTAGCGGCCATCTTCTCATGGCCGATGGCGCCAGCCTCTCACGGTGAGAACCGTGAGCTACTCAGAGCTCACGCCGCCGTGAGCAGCCTGAGCGCGACCTCAGCCGCCTGCCAAGCCCGGGTCTCAGACCGTGCCGGCCGGCATCACGAGGCTGCGGCACGTGAGTCACGAGACTAGGCACTAGGCCGTGACGCCTAACGACTCGTCCGGCTGGGCCAGGCTGTCTCCGTCGCCGGGCCGCCGGTAGGACCGTGAGTCAGGAGACTGGGGACAATTCGCGGCGCCACCGGGCGCCTCCGGCGGGCCGGGCTGAATCAAGGAACGGGGCATGTCCGGGGCGGGTGAGTCACCGTCGGCGCTGAGCAGCGTTGAATCAGGGTTGCGCGTTTCTCCGCGGCCGACGGAGCAGCGGGAGCGAGACGCTGCAGAACTGGAGCTCGGCGTCACATAAACGCGTCGTCAGATTACCGATCCCGGGCGACCAATCAGCCAACGAGCAGGAGCGGACCCAGGGCGCTGTCGTTGTCTGATAACAAGCCGCGGCGGCCGGGAGCGGTCGGCAGATGGCTGCTGCTCTCTGTTGAAAGTACCGGGCCATCGCGGCGGGGCTGGCCGAATGAGGCTGCAGCTCGAAATCGGTCACCGCGCCGCGACACTGCCAATGCCCGGCGTCGTTCCCTCCCGGCAACAGGCCTGTTACCGCCCGGCCACGGCGCCGCCTCCGGCCGATCTGTCAGTGCCCGGCGGCATCTCCCGGCCCGGCCCGCAGGCGGGCGCTGAAAAACACACCGCCTAATCCGCCGACACGCCATAAAGGCGCCAGCGCGGTTCCCGTCGGCAGCGGCGAGGCGGCCGGCGCGGTAAACACGGTCGTCCGGCGGCGGGGAGGCCGCCGCCACGCTGGCCGGGCCGGTGGGGACGGGCCGGCAGGGCCGCCGCCGCTGCCGCCGGAGCGGTTCACGGGGCAGGAGCGAACGCCGGCCGGCCGCCGGAAGGGTTTTACGTGGCTGGTGGTCGGGTCGCAGTGCCGACGACACGGCCGGAGCGCTGTCGGCATTGATGCCACCCGAAACGGTTCGACAACAATGGCCGGCCGGCGCTCAGCCGCTCGAGGTGCTTCAGCGGCCGCACAGATGAGCGGTGCTCAGCACCTGCCGGCCACAGTGGGAACCAGACTCCGGCCACTTGACAACCATTAACACGGAGAAACGGTGTTATCGGTGTACCCAGTGAAATCGCCGGCGAGGACATTACTCGGTCACGATGCCAGACTGTTCCACGCCGAAGCTGTTGGAGGCGGTGCCGGACGCGCCGCAGCGGCCGCGAGGGACCGACGTTCGGCGCTCTGCTTCCTGGCTGGGCGTCTCCCAATCATACGTGGGCTGCCCTACTTATCTTGATTCGGTTATAATGAAGATCGGTTATTCGGATATTTTTGATCTGAGAGCTCGAACAGCGGTTTGATTAAACGCTGGTAGATTTGGTTCACGATCGTCCAATAGATGTGTCCGATCCTATGAGCAAAGTCAAAGGCAGCAATCTGATGAGAACACGGAAAAATGAGGACGAACTGTGTACTGGACAGTGTTAGTAAATGAACAAAACCTAATTGCAGACATGACCAGTCAGCAGGCTGTAGAAAGCTTCGACCATTTGACATTGCGTCGTATCCGGCGTCTTAGAACGGTCATTATAGTCGAATACCTTGCAGGTATCTGGTGCAAAATTCTGACAAAGAATCAGCTTTCATCACAACACGTCAAGTGACTAAAAGCGTCAAAACAAGACAACAGCACTATCGCACGACACTGGCTTGGGCACGCCTCGCGATAGCATGTGGACGTGCCAGCGTTGGCAGAAACTTCGTTCTACTTCCCCGCTCCCTTTGAGTCCGGTTATCAAATTTACAGCGTCCAAACGGCAGGTCCGATCTGATAACGCGGCCGTAAAAAACGCGACACCAGAGGCGGCTCGATAATTGGGTCTCGACTCTGGGCCGCGGCCGGCAGCTGGCTGGGTGCTGTGACAGCTCCGAGGACAGCTCACGGGCCGCGGGCCGCCATCTGGCGCCGGCTGGACGTGGCCGCGGCCGTGGCGCGCCCTCCGGCAGCCGGACACCTGGATCCTCGACACGGATACCGGCCGGCCGGGGCCCGGGCCGCCCCGAAACCGGCCGCACCCGGCGCCGGAGCGGCGTGAATGGGCGGCGGCGCCGGCGGCCTGTCGACGTGCCCCGGCCGTTGAAGGACGCCGGGCCGCCCGCGGAGAGGCCGTCCGGTGCGGCCGCGAGCCGATCGAGACCTCGGCCGGCGCCGCCGCGCGCCGTCCTGCGCGCCAGCAGGCCGCCGGCGCCGCGACGTCCCTCCGCCCTGTCGCCGCCGACGCCCGCCGCGCGCCTCGACGACGACGGCGGCCGTCGAGGGCGACGGCGGCCGACTCGAACAGGTGGCCGCCGCGAAAGGATCTGTCCGCCGCCGCGAGCCGCTCCGAGCCGATTTGGTGGCGGTGCAGACCGCGACGGCCGCCGCCAGCCGGCCGCAGGCAGCTCTGGCCGAGGCGCGCCAGCCGGCTCTGCGGCAACGCACTGCCACCCACCCGAACACCGTCGGCGCGCCGCGGCCGCCCGGTGAAACCCGAAACGCAACGCGCGCCCGCACCGAGGCCCACTTACTTTCCGTAGCGCGACAGCGGCGGCGGCGGCGACCGCGCACAATGGCGGCGCGCGTCGCGGTGGCGTGGGAAGGCTGGCGCGCCGCTCGATATAACCTCTTTCCGCGGCGGCCGTGTGGCGTGCTTTCTACCTAACTGGACCGTGTCGCGCCGCTGGCCGCGGCCGCGCCGCGCCGAGCGGCGGCTCAGTGGCCGCCGCTCGCCGCCGGCCGCCGGCTCCGCCTCGGCCGCAGTGACGTGATGCTGCGCGCCGCGCGAGGGTGAACGCCGCGCTCTGTCGGGCGGACCAGCGGCGGCGGGCGCCGCCATGCTCTCGGTGATGTTGTTCGAGAACGCGCGCTCGTCCATCAAGAATCTCGGCAACACGGCCACCGGGCAATGGCTGGCCAAGCGGAAGCTCTTCAAGCTGAACTCGGTAAGTGTTGGCAGCGACGGACGTGGGTCTCGGATCGGGAGGATTATCATCGACGTGCTGCGGGCTCGAGAGGCTGCGGGCCGCGGCACTCTGAAGCACTCTCCTCGGAGCAAGAGCTTAGGTCGGCGATGTTTTCGAGGTCTGGAGAGCGTCCAGTCCGTGCTTCAATCCCCTGCTGAGCGGCGAGCACCACCCTGACGAAAACAGTCTCTCTGCCCAGTCTCCGCGAACGGGCGGCGTCTCACGTCGCTGCCTACCGGGCGGGGACCCGACGATCACGTGTCCTCGACACATTTTTGCCCGGAAACTGGTCACGTACGGCGGGCGCGTGCCATGGCTGGGTTCCGTCCATTCAGTGGGGACACTGCGGCCGCGGCGTTTCCGGCCGGCCTGACCGGTCGGCGTGCCGGGGTACCTGTCGGGCGCCGCCAGAGGCGGCACGTGACAGACATTCACCTGTTTGTCTGTGGTGTTGGAGCGAGGCGTCCGTCATGTTGCCGTACGGGGCCGAGGTGTCTTCGGTTGCCGTAAGACATCCACCGTCCTGGGCGTAGCTGGATATGTCGTGTGTCTTCCTATGTTGTCAACTATGGTAGGTTTATGTGCCGGACAACCTTTCGAACGCGACAGTCTTGCAGATTTTATCGATGACTCAGCCGGGGCTGGGCTACGACTGGGCAACATTGCACACAAGTGGAAACGACATAGGTGTTCTGCACCGCTTTGGCCCATGACTCTGAAAATTCCGCAATATTTCATGGAACTTTGCAAGAGGATGGCTTGGGCAGTACCTCAACAAAGTAAACGTGCCCGTGAGACGACCGCCTACATCATAAAACCTCCCTTTGCGGCCCGTTTAAAAGGTATGAGAACCATCAGGATTATCCCCGGCCTAAGCGACGTCGTTGCCCGGCGCAAAGCGAAAAGCTGACCACCTGTTTTGCCGTGCCACCCTGAACCGTGCAATCTGAGACTGGGTGGAGAAAACCTGCTGCCTACTTTGTGTCACAGCAAACGGCGAGGAAATTTGCAGTGTTCATGACTCAAGAGCCGTGTATTCTTAGAAAGCTTATTACACTCGCGTGCGATGGAGCTTTTGAGTGTGGAGAGGTCTCCTTGGTAAAAGAACTTGTTAAATGAACATCCCACGTAACGCTCCATTAGCACAAATGAAGCCGACGTCCATGCCATGACCCCGACGTAGTTTAATCGGAATTCCTGCCACACTTCTGTCGCGAAAAATGCCACCTCACGATGTAATGAAAAGGTGGCTTCCTTTTGGAGTACGACGATGATTACAGTGCGTCTGACAGACACGAGTTAAGTCTCTCTCCCCCCCTCTCTCTCTCTCTCTCCCTCTCTCTCTCTTTCCCTACATCTATCTCTATCTCTCTCTTTCTCACGGACACTCAAGCCTGCTCGCTGCTGTTCTATAGTGGGTGTGTTGTGAGCACCAGAGCACAGATTCTGACGCGCACATGTGCCGAGGCGACTGGATAATCTCGGAGACAATCCCTGTCCAGCGCCCTATTCATTTGTCCGAGTCGAGCAGGAGCAGCATACCAACGACGTCTGCCAGCGCCGGTCAGACCTGTCCGGCTGTCTGATGCAACTGAGACGGCCTCCCTAAATAGGGTAGTGTCCCACAGCGGCGCGGCCGCTGGACGCCGAGCGCGGCCAGCGCGCGTCAAGGCCTCCGACGGCGCCGGCGGCCGCGGCGGCCGCGCTGCCGGCTGCGGCGCAGCGGCGATTCCCCAGCAGTCTGGCCGCCCGGCGGCGGCCCCGCTTACCAAATACAGCCGGCCTGACGTCAGCTCGGCGTGCCACGGTGCCGCCCGCCTTCACTGCCGCCTGCGACGCTCGTGCTCTGCGCGTGAGCGCGCCGACTGCGCATCAACAGGCCGCGTCAGCGCCGCCAGTCGCTCACGGGCCGCCGGGCGCGGGGACTTGAACGCTCGCGAGGAAGACAGGGGACGAGCACCAGGCGCGGCCGGCGCTCGGAGACGCGCGCTCGCCGAGCCCTGTTGCCGGCCGCTGCCGGCGGGCTGACGTGGTCCGGGGCGGCGGGGGCCGCGCTGGAGCGCAGCTCGCCCTCGCCCCGGCCGCCGGCGTGTTTGGCCGGCCAGGTGCGGTCTGATGGAGAGGGGTGTGTGCGGCAGGCCGGGCCTCCCCCGTCTGCCCGCCGAATGCTGATGCGGCGATTGCGCTGACCAAGCCGCGCTGCTCAGGTGCTGCTCGCTGGGGCTCGAAACGGGACGTGGCCTTGAACCGAGTCAGTGCTGGCCGATGCCAGCATAAACAAAGTCGTGATATACGCAAGATGAGAAGCGCGAAATGTAGCTTGGCTTCTGTTCTGTGTGCTGTTTTGTACTGGAAACATTTAATTTTTGACGTGCAGTGAATGATAAAGAACACGGATTGTTACGGACACCACACGTAGTGCATACTACGAGGATAAAAACAAACCAAACACTACAAAACACATCCTAACTTATTCCATTCGATGTTTTGTATCATTATCTCGTCGTTTGCTTCATGCAACCACTGATGCTGATATTTCCGTAGCTTATCTACCCTTTTATTGCAACAACGAAGCGACAGTTGCGATTACAATGTCAAGCACATTAAGATCAATAGCAGATATGTGGCGTTTTGATTTCGCTGTGCCGTTCATTTGAAACAGGACTGATCCCCGACTCCCGTCTGTGGAGCCCGCTGTGCGCTTTCTTCCTCTACGATCGGCGACCGCGCCTGGCCTGGCCAAACAGGCTGCGAGAGAAAAGTGCCAGGGGTGTTGACATAACTCAGCTGGTAGCGCATTAGCTATCGGGTGACTATGATTTAGGGTCGATGTGTGTCAGGCGAGATTTGTAGCACGGAACCCCCTGTCCGATTATCTTCAGACCCAACGGCGAGATGAACCGAATTAACTTTGAACGGCTGTGTTGTGATTGTCGCCATTGCTGTAAGCTATACGCCATTCGGGATGAATTTGATCTCTTATTCATGGGCGCTTTGCAATCTCGCAGGAGCCACCACCGGCGCAGCGAAAGGGGGGCGGCCCCCTTAGGCCCTTATGTTTGTGAAAACCATTGCACATCGTCTTCCCAAGACAGTTTTCGTGTGGTTTCAGTTCACACTGACCTCCGCCATCCCCCTCCCCTGAAGAAAATCCTGGCTGCGCCCCTGGGAGACACCGGTCCACATTGGGCATAATGAAACTATGGCATCGCAACGTAGGTGTTTTACCACGGCATCGGTCTTGACATCAGAGATCACGGTGCGGCTCCTGACGCCACAATATCACCCTGAAATTCTGGTCAGGTTTTATGCCCAGAAAAGCTCATATTAGATTCCTTCATGTATGTCAACCGGGACTCACTGGCACGCTAGTTTCCTTTATTTTGGCCTGCGCGGCATTCAGAAGATGGCTTTTTTCGTATTGTTTGTTTTCCAGCTTTCATGATACCGAAGATATTTTCCAGACGAACGCGTGAATGGGATGGCCATAAATCTTTGGAGGAGAAAAAGTCCAAGGTTTGTCTCGATCCGCTGAAACGTGACGCCGGCCAACCATCCTCAGCGACAGCCGACCGTAATGCCACCTTCCGAAGCTGGCAGGAAATCGGGCCACGATCAGTTTCCTGTCATTCCGCACCGCGGACGCTCAGTCTGGTGCACTGAGGTGGACGTCCCGGCCCCAACCGTCGGCGGACCTGGCCTGGGTCGGCCTCCTCAGGACCCCTGCCCCCCTCCCGCAGCCGGCGCCACAATTGGACCGGCATGGCAGCACTTTAATCATTGCAGGATGACTCCCCGGTGGGCAGTGGGACCCGGCCGGCGCCGTCTGCGCCGTTTTCGCCGCGGCGACGGCGGTCGCGGCGTGGACGGCGATCCGCGGCCGGCGCCCGCCCGCCCGACCGGCGCCGCGGGCCGTGACAGGTCGCTATCGCGGCGGCCGGTAGCGCGGCGGCCGGCCGGGGTCCTGTTTGTCGGTGGGTTAGTGCGGTCTGATAGCGGCCCGGCGGCGGCCACAGGTGCGCCGATAGTGCGGCCGACGCGAACGGTGACCGCCCGGTGCTCTGGGCCGTGGGATCCGCGAGCTGCGGTGCCGAGAGCTGGCGCAGCTCGCGTCACGCCGGCGCCATGGGAGAGGCCCGCGGCCACCCCGCCTTCTACGACGGCTTCGTCGTGCGGCTGCCCTACATGACAGTGGAGGTGAGGCGGTTGACCCGTGGTCCTCCTCCCGACTTTTCGACCAGCTGATGCCGATATTTGCGGTTTCGTCACCGGCTGGTGTTCCGGGAAACAGCGTTCGACGGGCCTCTGGCGCGCATGAAGTTTTCTGAAATACGGCATTTTGCGAGAATTCTGGTACGCTTCCTGCCGCCGTAAACGCAATGTCAGGCCATTTCAAGTGCAGCGTCGACAAGGATCTGAAGACTGGCATGCGTCGCGCTCGTTCGCGATGCAGGGCAGCTCCATGATCGCTCTGCGGCCGGTAGAGCCGCCCCTGGTGGCGCGGTGCGACCCGTAGTGCCTCCGCAGAGTCTCCCGTATCCACCCGGTCGTCGCTCGGCGCTGGCGCCGGCTGTCGGCCGCCGGCCCACGTCTTCCGGCCACGAGCGCTCCGCCGCGGTCGGCGCCGATGTGTGAGCTCACTACAGGACGGCGCTCGGCGTGTGCGGTCGGCGCGCCCGGCCGGCCGGCGCCGGCCGCTCGGCTCGTGGTCACGCCATCGCCGGATCGCGGCTCGATAGCCGTGTGCGGCGGCCGGCGCACTGCGCGGCGCAGAACGCGCGGCCCGCGGAGGGCGGTCCTGTCCGCCGCTCCAAACTGGTCCCGGCGTCATCGGCGTCCCCGCCGCCAGAAGTGGGCTAGCACGCTGGAGGATGAGGGATGCTACCCTCCAGTGGTGGCCAGTGGCGTCTGGCGCTGCACACGACAACAGCAGCCACCGCCCAGCCAACCGGCACACAACCGTACCGGCCACCGCCAGACCAACCTGCCAACGTCCAACCGACCGACACACAGCAGCGCCAGCCACCATCAGGCCATCTAGCACACAGCGGAGGCGGCAGCTGGCCAGCGAGGAAGCCACGCCGCCGTCCGCCGTCTCCCGGGAGGCGGCGCCGCCGAGCCGTCGCCGCCCGTCTCCGGCCGATAGCACCGCCGCAAACAGAGCGACTTGTTTACCCCAAACAAGCTCCGCTATCGGTATCGATTTCGTACAACAAGGGGGCGGACGCAATATCGAGAGTTTGTTGGCTCGTTCGGTGGACGTGTCGGCTCCACGGATATAGGGCCTCAGGCCCATAGTTTGTCGGGCGCCACCCGAAAACACCTACGCGTGATTCATATCTGCTCTGCCAGGTACAGTTTAGTCGATCAAGTATTTTGTGAAGTTTTACGTTTGTGGGTCATAGAGCCGTTTTTATCGTGTGGTGCGATCAATGTAGTTAGAATGTTTCCCATTATTTTCAGGCTTATATTCCTTCATCTTTAAATCTCCTCTCTTTTTTGTCAACATCAAGCCGTGCCATGTCGCTATGGAACGGCATTGACAAACATCGGGGGTAGTGTGACATACAGAGCGCTTCCAGCACACTCCTCACTTGCACTAGAAAGACGAGCTGGCTCCTTCCGACTTCTCGGAAACGTTGCGCCTCAATGTACACTATGACATTGGCTGTGTGCCCTCCGATGGCGTGCTCAATCGACCAAAGAAGTCAGTCGCGTGCACCCGAGGGAATAATGGCAGTGACCCTTATCTCTTACTCGACTTTTTCATGCAAGCATCGAAACTGTGAGTCCATGCATTACGCGGATGTCTTCTCATTGATCCCGGATCCTCTATGTAATGCCAGCCAGTCGTGCAGGAACACTTATACAGTTTGTGTACAGCTGGACCCATTTGGAGACAATGGGTTTTACACGTCAGCACGGGACTCGTAATAAAGCTCCCTAACGTCGGCATGGCTTCCGTCCGACTCACCCGACAGCTTGCGGGACACGGACTTCCCATGACGGGCCGCACAGACGCCTCCATCCATCTTTTGGCGGCGAGTTGGTAGTGTGTCCGCTCTGTAACCGACAGCCTCCTCGATCATTCGACTTAAACCGGCCGCCACGGGCCCTCGGTAGGTGCGCTGATTCGTCCACGTCCCAGCTATGAAAGGGCTCGGGAGATCTGAGGACCGTTTCGTTTGGTTCAGCATTTCTGAGTTGGACGGATTTCTCAGATCGGGAATTAGTTCGATCACTGTCAGGACAGTGATGAAGTGCTGAGCTTCCAAAGCAGGCATCTGTTGCCGACGAAAAGTTTCTGTGGCTAACGTTTACCGAAGACAGGCGCAGGAGCTCTTGGCATCGCAACGGCAGATATGTTCATTCGCCGGTTCTTAGCGTCGGTTGCGCTAATAACTTTGGCTGCGACGCAAACGAGGCTCTCTTGTATGCCTTTTTTAATACATTTTCCAAGCTTCCCTCGTAATTTTCGCGCAAACTGACAGAGATTGGTGATCAGCTGTACACTTCCGGCACAGCCCCCTGCACCATTTACCACCTTTGTGGCAGAGCCGGTCTTGGCCGTGACTGTGGATGGGATCGTGAACAGCAGTCGCGCATCACTTCCACCCGCGACCATTGACGGCCTCCGCGAGACGTCGGGTCGGTCCGTTGTCCGTTGCCCGACGCGACTCGCCATTCACCAGCACCATCACCAGACGGAGACCATCTGCCCTCGCAGTTCTTGCGGACTCTTGGCCCACTGCAGAGCGGCCAGCGGAGGACCTGGAAGGAGCGGGCGGGCCGCGGTTCCAGCAGGCGGCGCCGCGACCTTGCCTGGCCCTGTTTGTCGCGGCGACATGCCCCGCCGGCCGCAAACAACGCCCGTCCTCCGGGCAGATGACCGGCCGCGGCGCAGGTAGCAGTCAAGGTCGCCCCGGCCGTGCACGCCGGCAGCGCGCGGCGGCGGCCGTACGCCACGCGACGGCGCTGTTCGGAATGCGGCCCGACCGGTGCGGCGGCCATCAGGGCGGCCTGGGCAGTTCAGAGAGGCCCGCTGGCCGCCCGCCATGGCATCAGGTGCCGGAATTGATCAGGGCTGTGCGCGCGTGTTAGATCCGCCGGTACCCCCCCCCCCCCCCCCCCCTCCCGCTCGTCTGGCCGGCTGTCGACTGAAATTGCAGTCGGGAACGGCCGGGCGGCCTGGCGAGGGGTCCGATGACGGGTGGTTTCCGAGGCCGGGGCGGACGGCCACCGGCGACGGCGCTGCCGACAGCCCGAGGGCAGACAATCGGACTGTCGAGCCATCCGCTGACCAACCACGCAGACTGAGGCATCCACTGGCACCGGACAGCCCCAGCCACGCCGCGATGCCGGACAACCCGGCAAGCTCACGGCTGGTCGGCATGAGCCCACCGGCGCCGCACAGCCCACTCCGCCACCAGCCGGCAGCGGCGACCCATATCCTGCCGGCAGGCCTCGCCACGTCGACGCCAGACGATCTGGACGTGCGCCAGATGACAGGAGACAACCCGCCCGATGCCACTATGATATCGGGCCGCTTTTAGCGACCACTGAAACCCTTATGGCGCGGCGGTATCGTCCATTAGTGGACTTGTCTGCGGCCCACGAGTGCCAACGAGCTGCATCATTCACGTGCAGACATATCTCAGGGGATTAAATGGCTGCGATGAAAATGGTGTTCACCTGCCGTGGTGGCACGGTACGACCTGATGAAATGTTTAATTGAGTCATGTCGCCATCAGCGTTCAGATTATGTGGTCTTATTCTAACTAAGCGGCTAACTAGTCATATGAAATTTTTGACATTTCGATACTAATTCTCATGTCGACGGTCCAGCGCAAGAAGACTTGCTAGCCCAGACTACCGTGCGACTTAAAGCACTGTGAGATTTGAATGGCATTGAACTCACAGCACTGTTCAATCCACACGATTGTCCTGGCTTGCTTACTCTATGTCAAAAACTACCGTTGTCAAAAACAGTCGTCCAACTTCAAGAAATATCCTAATGAGACAGTTCCCGTGCTGGGCGTACTGTCTGATTTACGCAACGGCCCAGGACAAAGAAATACCAGACTCACGACTGTCCGACTCAGTCGGCCTCATCACCGGGTTATTTGCCGTCCAGCTCAGAATAACCGTGAACAGCCGACCGTGGTTTATCACAGCGACCGGCCGGCCGAGAGCGCGGTGGACGCGGGCACGAGCCGGGCAGTCCGGCCGGACAGGTGGCGTGTCGACGGTGTCGGCGGCGGCGGCGGCGGCGACCGGTCGCCGGGCACGTACGCGACGCGGCGGACGCCGACGGCGCCATGTCGTATCGACCGACCCGGCCGGAGCTGTGCCTCTGCCGGCTCCGGTCGTACCCGGCGCCTGCTGCCGCCCGCCGCCCGCCCCTCCCTCCCGCCTTCTGACCCGTGGTCAGGCCGCCCACGCCTGCTGCCGCCCGCCGCCCGCCCCTCCCTCCCGCCGTCTGACCTGTGGTCAGGCCGCCCTCGCCTGCTGCCGCCCGCCCCTCCCTCCCGCCGTCTGACCTGAGGCCAGGCCGCCCACGCCTGCTGCCGCCCGCCCCTCCCTCCCGCCGTCTGACCTGAGGCCAGGCCGCCCGAGGGTTCCACTGACCTGGGGTCGGGCCACTCGCATCCGCCGCCATCTCGCCAGCGGGCCGCCCGCCGTCTCACTATCTGACCTGGGGTCAGCCGCCCGAGAGCTCCAGGCGACAACAGTCCCCGGATGTTGCTGGGCTCTTTATCCGTCCGATGGAAAGTGGCATTGACGTATGTCCGATTGAACACGGTACTTCGTAATTTGTTAGCAGCCTGCTGAGTTTTTAGAATAGCTGTTGCTGCCGAATTTGGAATAGAATGAGAAGTGGGCTTAAGGGAATGAATCGCAGAAAGCCTCAAATTATTAGCTCTTCCATTTAGCGCGATGCATCGCGCATTAACACCGACCTGTTGCGCCCTAAAATAACTGTTGCTTGTGAACATGGAATGAAATTAGGAGTGTGATTAATGGAAAGGATCTTGACACTAAAGCTTGCAAACACATAAAGCGACCCTCGTCAACGTTCGTTGCGGCAATAAATGATTCAGTCCTCCTCCGGGAGATGAGTTTGGTTCTAGAGCTTTGCACAGCTGTCAGTCGCCAAGCTAGTAATTTCGAGCGCCGAGTAAATAAGTTCAGCGACCTGTGGGCGGGCACAAATTGTCACAATAGATGTGCACTTGAGCACGCTACGCGATGTAGAGGGAAATGCGTATGGGTATCTCCCTCCCCCGATGGCAATAGCTCTGGCTGGTTTTAGCTTTTCTGCATCGATTTTTGTGTTAGAGGTCAGTTATTAAGTTCATTTATTTATTTATTCATATTAAGTTCAGTTCAGTGTAGTTTATTAACAAATCCTTGTAGAATGTGGATTAATGATTGATTCAAGTCCTTTTCACCGTGAAAACGTTAGAAATGGTGATGTAAACAAGCAGTGTGACGCAAACGCAATAGCCATACATTCAAATTTGCGAAGTGTGGAACACTCCTTGCCTGCCCTTTGCATGCCAGAGCTTTACGGATTCAAACCGATATCGCCATCAGGAAACATGACTTTGGTGGCTTTGATCTCGTAGTTCCATGACCGCAAGCTGTATTCATTTCCCGGTAGCCTTGTCTGCGTTCGCTTTGACATTCAGTGCAAGTTTAACGTCTCCGAGAAAAGGTCGCTGAATGATCCGTTATATCCATGCAGTGTTCACATCAGAAATGTCTTTACGTTGTGAATAAGCCCAGATTTCTTGATTTATGGTTTGCTCTGACACTTTGCATGATGCAGTTTTGAGGTTTGCTGGAAGGCAAACATAGCGGTGCCGAATCAGCATGGCATATGGGGTTTCATCACACCAAGACCGTAGCATCTAACGCCTCGAAAAGATGTCTTTTGTTAAGATGTTCGTCACATAAATGTAGGCATCCGGCTGCCAGAAGGACAGATGATATCCTCTCCCCCTCTCCCTCCTCCCCCGCCCTCTGTCCCCTCTCCCGTTCTCTGTCTGCCGCGGTCGGGCCGCCATGGACCACGTCCGTGGCGCGTCCTGGCTGACGGCACCATTTAAAGAGCTCCCACAGAACTGGGTCAGTGCGGCCGCGTGCCCGACTCGCGTTTCCGGCGATTAGCCATGAGGAGCAGGTCTCGGCGGCGGCCGGCGCGCCGCGGCGTAAATAAAGAGGTCCGGCCGTAAACGGCCGCGGCGCTGACGGTGACCGATGGCCGCGCCGGGCCGGGCCATTAGAGCAGGCGCCGGCCGCCGTCCAGCCGCCGGTGATGGGCGGCCGCGGACGGCGCGAGATGCCGCCGCGCCGTCAGCCGCAGCGGCTCCTCCCGACCGCCGCGGGGCACTCCCGCCCGGAGGGTGTCGCCCGTCCCCTCCTGCAGCGGCGGTGACTGGGGAGATGAGGTCTCGGTCGCCGGTGCCGGGGTGGAGCGGTGTGTCGGTTCCTGAGACATTTTGCTCTCAGCACAACTGGAGATAACCGGCCTGTTGCGCACTCTTACTCCATTTCGTAATGGAAATGTGAGTTAAATCTGTATGTGAAATGAATAGCCATGGCGTCTGTATGTGGAATTGCGGGCTTTTCAAGCTACTGCGAACCATGCACAAAAAATGAGAAATTTTCGCCTTTGTTTCAAGCCCTGCAAGTCACTGAACAGTGTTTCAAAATCGCGATATCCACTGTGATGTCAAGACTTGTGCGGAGGATAAATTTACTTTGGCATTTAAACCAGAATGAACCCTACATTATGTTCAGTCTTACGCAGTGCTTGTGACTAGGAGGGCTTCATGGTGTGAATAATCTTCGGACTCTTGTTCTTGTCAGGAGTGTGAATACGATACGTAACAACGCTGAGGGTGGCTGCAGTCCGAAAATTCTAACATCATGAGGCCAATTTTATATCGCACAGAACTGCTCACATCCGACGCTCTCTTTGCTCTGCCTTCTCTGTAATTGAAAATCCCACGAACGGAACCCGCGTAAATAAATTGAACGCCCCGCGGCCAATGACGCCCGCCGGGCCAATCCACGGACAAAGAACAGCCGCCCGCAAATAAACACCGCGATGACGTCGGTGAAACCTCCCCCCCGCCGCCGCCGGCGCCGAGCGTGACCTTGCAGTGGTGGCCCGCGCCGTTCCCGGTCCGCCTGGTCCCGCCGAGGCCGCCATTACCACACCCCGAGGCGCCGCCGCCGCTGCCGACGACACCAGGCCGACGGCGGCGGCGGCCGGGCGCGCACCGCTGCCGACGGCGGAGGGTCAGAGGTCACGGCGGCGACACGAACACGGCCGGTGACGGACGAGGGAGGCGCGGCGCGCCGCCATCTTTCTCGGAGACCGCCGCCGGGTGTGACAGCCGCTGCCGGCTCTCACGGGATCCACGGCCTCCCCGGGCTCGAGGCGGCTCCGTGGCTCACTCGGGCTCACATGAGTCATGTAGATCACGTGGGCTGGCGCGGCTCGCGTGGGTCACGTGAGGTGACGCTGTTCACACGGTTCACACAGGCTTGCTCGAGCTCATGCGATACCGCATGGCTCACACGGACTCACACGACGGCGCGGAGCCACTTCAGCTGGCATGCGATCACGCTGACCTCCGCGCCATGCGACTTGGTGTCGTGCTTTGTGATCGGCCGGGCTGCTCGTCGACTGGAAGGTGAGCCCGTCTCCTCCGCGCGGACGCAGTGCGCTCCGTCCCTGCCGTGACGCAGACCGGTCCCCGCCACGCCGTCGTCTCCTCGCCAGTTGTTCGGCCCGACGTTCAGCCGGACCAGTACGTCGTGCTCGCCGCCCCCATTTCGCGCAGCCTTTCCCGAACTTGCGCCGCCTGACCGGAGGACCTCGGACCGTTCTGGTGCGGGCGTTTCCGCCGAGCGAAGCTTCCCTCCATCAGATCAGCTGAGCCGGAAGGCCCGGACGAATTATGCCGTCGTGTGGAAGCTGCTGCCTACCGGGCGGCTGGCTGCGTCGTTCGGAGCCCGCGTGTCCGCGGCAGTAAACCCACGCCACGGCCGGGGCGTCGCCGTCACCCTGCTCGGACCGCACCCGAGACAAACGAGCCTCGGGCGAAGCTATCGGTCAGTGTCACGATCGGCAGCCCGGACTCGATCAGGGAGTTCCGATAAACTGTCTCAACTCTGAGGCGGAAAAAGTGGAAGGCTGCCGCTCCCGGCAGATGTAAACACCTACAGGGAGCTAACTTTGACACCAGCTAAACACTCCGTAATCGCTTTGTGATTTGTTGAGCCGCTCATTATCGCGCTCGATGTCCGTCGGACATGATTATACCGCTGCACTACCAAACTGAAGAGCCGTCGGACCATAAACGTCTTTCGCAACTTAGCAGTGGCGTCGGTGCCTCTGTGGAAACGGGGGAGCAAACGTGATTTTTAACCTCGTTTCTTTCCATGCACTGCCAAAGGTTTATGTTAAGTGTTGCCCAAAGTTGGCGAGAGGGGGGGGGGGCGGCTGCCCTCTCTGTCCCCCTTTACCTCCTGCAACCTTGAGACATCATTTGAGTGACTTGTGCCCGGCTTGTTGCGAGTTTTCGGACGGCCGAACTGAATCCTCGGGACGTCAGCCGCCTTCTAGCGGCCCAGCCCCAGACAGCGTCCATTCGCCAGCAGTTCGCGGCGCTATGAAACTCGTCAGTCTCCGTTCGATGGCGTGACGCCTAATCCGACGGCTGATCTCGGAACGGTCTTGTCAGTGGTCGGAGTAGCACCGCTCCTGTCAACAGAATGTACTTGGTTCATGCAGCAGGTGGGCCCATTATTAGCCGGCCTGCGCTGCGAGACCTCTGTGAAGAATCTGCACTCCCTGAGAAAGTGACCAGCTGCAAGGGGAAGCCAGCAGCAGTGTCCCGCGTGCAGGCCGCGATAACACCATTGGTATCTTTGAAATCATACCAGCACCCTGAGCTCACATGGGGCTTATCGAGCGAAACCCTTGAACTGAAAAATGTTATACAGGGAAGTCGAAGTCACGGTTATACTGGTGAAGACCCAAAGAGTTCTGTGCTCTACCACCGCTCCCTGTCTATCACGTGGAACCAGAACGCAGAACTAGAAAGGCCACCCGACAGGCACTGTCCATGTGGCCACCGCCGACGGCCTTCTCATCTAGCGCAGACCGCAGGTGCGTCAGCGCGGACCGCAGGAACGCGGCGGCCGCCGAGCCGGCGGTAAAGCTGTGGACTACTGAGTGGTGTGTAGCACTGGTCTGCGGTCGTGGGGTCCTAACGTCGGCGCTGCCACCGAATACGGCGTCAGACACGGGCCGCGTCCTTGGCTCGTGAGCGCGCTGGCTCTGCACCTTTCGCAACAGCCGTGCATGGCCTGCAGAAGGTTACGCGAACGAGACGCTGCCGGTGATGGGCCTCCGCGGGGAATCCACCCTCGCGGTTTAACAGCTGAGGCGCGTCTGGGAGAGAGAGGCTCTCCGTGGTGTCACGACCTCTGTTGTGGGTCGCAGAAGGCCTGTGGTTGGTTCCAGGGACGTAGGAACCGAGGGGCGGAGGGCCCCCAGCTTTGGGCAACATTTACCATTAACCCCATGGCGAGGGCATGGAAAGAAACGACGAAAAACCACGTTTGTCCCCCCCTCATCTCCATAAAGGGGGGGGGTGGTTCTTCCGCCACTGGTTGGTTCATTTGAAGTGAATCGACTCACTGTCTGATTCAAAGGCCTGGTAATCGATTCTGATTCAGTTTCTCAGCACGTTTTCTTTAATGAATCGATTCATTTTTGATTCAGACTCATACGTAGACTGATTCATTTTTGACCCGTTTTGCAGTAATGTACTTATTAATTTATATGCTCTGTCCTTTGGTGAAATCAGTTGGGAAATATGAATAGCGCGATGCAGTTTTTTTTTAAAAATGAAAGAAGTTAAATAACTAGAGCCCTTCATGAGCATTTCTGTAAAATGCATTGGTGTTTAAATATTTAATTTGCCGTTGCGTTTCGTATTATTTCTTTTATAAATCTATACAGGTGGTTCTGAGACTAGAAAGCAATAGTTCTGACTACTTAAGGCTTTTAACTGAATCGATCGTTATTCTGGTGCATCGTTATTCTGGGTTTATCATGGTCATCACGACCACGATTATTTTGATTCATGACAAAAGTGCAAAGCTACTGAATCGATTCATAGTTTATCCGAATCGATTCGGAATCGAGCACAAGACTGGTCACAGTCCTCCAAGACTGCCTCCAAAAGTTTGATCGACGTCGCGCGAACGCTTCAGGACCGACAATAAAGAAAGTAAAGAAATACCGTGGCTATGAACACTGTCGTAGAAGTCATCGTCGGTGTCCTCGGTGCCGTCTTGACCGTCCCATGAGTGCGGTAGAACTGCTATGACATTTGCCCACGTTGTGCGTCGAGGGCCACGTGCGTCCACATTGATTCGCGGCCTACGCAATCTCTGCGAATGGGCGTCTGCCTTGTCTCGAGGGCTCACGCCTGCTGATAACGACTCACAAATCGGCTCCGCGGGTTCCGGCTCCGCTCCGCAGCGTCTGACTGTCCTGTGCGGATAGGGATCGGCTAGGTCAGGTAGATGTGGGCTGACCAGACTTCAGTTGGGCAACTCAAGCTTGGATTTTGATTTCCGAAAGGGTCAGACTGGTTCCACTACGCGCTCGAGTCGGCCGACATTTGTTCAAACTAGGCAAAATAGGCGGGGAGCTGGGACCGACATGGAGAGAAGCATGACGATGACGGGCTAGCCGGGCTGGCTCAAGGTCTGGCGCGCCATGTCGTCGAACAGCCACGTTTCTAAATAGTAAGATTTGGACGCAAGGAGTGAGTGCAGCAAACTTCTCGTCATGCAGCTGGAGAAATCTGGACTTCTAGTCGCGGACTCGCTTAGTATTCACAGAAGTAGCCTGTGCCGAAGTTCGTGGCCAACAACATGGATGCTTACCCAGATAAATGTCGTAAAACCACATCTCGGGGCTTGCGACTTATCTACCTGATCAAAGGAATGAAGCAACGATCTCGAACACTGTTTACACGAACGAGATTTTATTGATACTGACATTCCTGTATTGCTCCTGTTGACTGAATTCTAGCGGTGGCAAACTCAGTTGACCCTGAGGGTTTTTATAGACTGGAGTCAACTCATTTCGGAACATTCGCAAATTCGATAATCAAAGTAAACGAAAAAAGAATGTTCATTTTTCCTCCGTCTAAAAACGACCAAAACATAGACAGTCTTAACAGGTGCTGTTTTCATGGTCTTTTTCTCCCGTTCTTCGTGTAGTTATCATAAGAAATGGCATTAAGCAACAAAAGCATAGTTTTCCAAAACAAAACATTACAGTTTAAGCATGACAACACAGCTTAAACAGTACGGTAAACAGTTAAAAGTAGTGTTACTAAACGCAAGGAAACCCAATCCATAAAGACCTCCCACTGACATTCCACTGACTATCTGTACAGCTCGTGGTAGTTTTCATTCATGTACATGACCTCACATGTGGATCCGCCTGATAAGTTGTTTCTTTTTTTAGCAATGGTCCTTTCACCGATACATAAAGGCTGAAAAGAAACCTGGGGTAAGTCCCCACGTTTAGTCCTAAAATACTGGACTGCCATTACGCGTTCTCCATGTCACATATGAACACACCGTATACCAAGGCTTGCACCCAGAGTATGGATGATAATATTTCTAACATGCTTTCGCCGCGTGTATTAAGGAAATTGCGCCTAAATGGAAAAAAGCAATTAGGACGTACTTTACATCGAGTTCGTGCTTACGTAACATGAACTTTTATTAATTTGTTTATTGTCAACAAAAAGTATCTGAGACAGACTTCAAGTTACTTGACGCTTACCTGGACAAACATACATGTGGACAGTAGCTGGATACCCAGTTACTGATCAGCCAGGCATCGAGGGAGTCCAGTCTCTGCCGTTTACGAAGCTGACCGTCCGCCGTCTGTGTGCCTCCCCGCCGTCTGCCACTGGCGCCACCTCTGTTCCTGCCGCTTCTGCCGGGGAAGGCTGGGAAATAGGTTAGGCAGGAACAGCTAGCAGGTACATTACCTGCCTTGTTAATTTTTCGCCTACTTCACTTGATTAAATTTTCTGTGTTAAGACTGTGAACTTGTGTATCCTAGAGCTAATCCATGTACAGTATCTGCCTATCTGCTTTAATGTTCCTTTTTTGTATCCCGCCGCTCATCTCTCCATAATATCTGGTGTTTTCATACCACAAAAATGCCTGGTGTTTTCATACCTTGAACTTTCAATCAGGCATCTCTGCCTTGGTTTATTTCTGTCATATAAAATTGTTCCTAATTATTTATTTCCTCGCTGTTGTACTCAGGACCAGTCCTATTCCCCAAAGAACAAATGCCGCATGGCAAAGGCCATTCATCTAGACCGCAGGAAGAGGAGGAAAACGTTTTAATGACTGCCCTTTTCTCATAAATGCGCGCCATTCTGTACAAAATACCCAACTTCTGTTGCGAAAACTATCGAGGCGTTGTGCAATATGCTTCATGAAATCGATGGTATCTAGGACGCATCTCATCAAGCATTGGGCTGTTGTATGTTACCGGCACTCTGAAAGTGTTAGATCAGACCATTAAATTCCGATGAAAATGTGTAATAAGAGTAACAACGGCATCGTAATGATCGACCACTCCGCCTGTTGCTAATTTCGCTGGCTTGCCTTTCCGTAACTAATGATGACGATTGTCGTTCGGCCCTTGAACAGACCAACCTGCACTTAAGTAAATTAAATTCGGTGGTGGTCACAGCTGTACAGTCAACATTGTTTGGCAGGCTGCGATAAAAAGCATATTTCCGTGAATTCTGCCTTCTCTTCTATCGATCATTGCACGCGCCTAGTCGGCGGTTAGGGGGAACACCGGTTATAAAGGGACTCGGAGGATCAAATGGCGTCCTGTTCATCACACGGTCAACATGCCGTGTTACCTTCAGCGCTCGGACGAACCGGCAGGCCGACCAACACACACCCTCCTCATCACGCGGTGTTCTCGCTCCCGGGCCTCCCGCGCCGTCGTCGGCGGCGCCGCGTCGGCGCCGACCCCGTCGCCGCCGACGCTGCGCCGGCGACGGTGCCGGCCGCGGCGCGCCGCCGCCGCCGACGCGGCCGGCGCGGCTCAGTGCGGCGATGCAGGTGACCTGTTGCCGAGCGGCGGGCGGCACGGCGGCCGGCTGAGCGCCGCGCCCGACATGGACACTCTGTACATCGACGCGGTGAGGCGGGCCGCCGCGGCCGGCGGCGGCAGGGCTCGGGGAGGGTGGCGCCCCCGCGGGCCGCCCGCGGGTTAGCGCGCGCCCTAGAGTTGCGTAACTTTTCAAATCCCAGCGTGGTGGCATGTCGAACTCATTGTAAGAAGCGTTTTTTCGTTTTTAAATTAAGGAAGCTTGTTTGAAGACCTTGTCGTTCTTTTACCTCTCACGCTTTGACCATTTGGCCTGAGATTGTTTTGTTATTGTTTGACGTCGCATCTTGCTCCTTCCAAGATACATTTCTTCTTGTTTAATTCGAAGGAGCTTGTTTTAGGCCCTTGTCATTCTTGTACCTCTCACGCCTTAACCATATGACCTGTGACCGTTTTGTTATTGTTTACGTTCAATAATAAAAAAAACGAAGGCAATAAATGCTATAGCCAGAGGAAAGAGTTACATAGCCAGATACAAGCATTTTTGAAAACAGCAATAATAAAGAAAAGAAGATAAAAAGAATAAAAGTTAACAAATGAAAACCTCCACACGCCAAAACTGGCGTCTTGTGAAATAAGAAATCCCTTGTATGTGCCAAGATCAATCTGATATCAGATAATAGACCGTAATGACCAGAATCGGTAGCAGAATTATATGGTTTTCATTCACTGCACGTGCTACATTTGCAATTTATGCATGGTTTCATCTTATGGACCGAGATAGGATGTGTGCTGAATTGTAGTCTTAATTAAGAACTAAAATACATTTTAATTACAGTTCACAGTGCAGTTAAAGCCATCAGTGTTGCCTTATCTACCCGAATGCATTCAGCAGATAACGCTTCTTGATTTGTTTGAGACATGTCTACCGTTACTTTCCCGCTAAAAATATCTCATTGTGTTCATTGCTCTTTTAAATTATTCGACAATTACTATATGATGGCCTGGTACACGTTATGATGGGCAAGATTCGTTTAGGGGCAGGGGTTTATGTGTGTAACAGACTTGCCAGCAGTTTGTGTTTTCAATCTTTGGAACGGTTTCGGTTCCAATTAGATTTCCAGTCGGTTTCGATGCAAGTTATCGTTAGGAACGATCAGACAAGACGTTGTACTTGTTAGGAACGATCAGACAAGACGTTGCGCTTTCGTAATTTATTATCTCTTTGTTGTTTGAACGACGTTTTTTTCCATTGTATGTCGAAAGACATTTCTCATATTGCTCAACGTACACTACTTCTAGACTTTTTACGTTATGCTACCTTATTTGAGCTATAAACCTTTGATTATGCTCAATTCTGCAACTCAACTCCCAACTCCTATAATTATGGAATTCGTACCGCATTTTTGATGGTCCTTAAACTCAAGTTTTTATGAAGACTGTTTTGTGAAACTTAATTGTTCACAGAAATTTATCCTGCCTTGAAATGGTTTGAAAACTTGAAGAAATAAATCCTTGGTGTTTCGTTTTTGTTTAATATACTTTTCCAGCCTTCTAAAAGCCGCAGTAATTAATACATTTTAAACAGCTTTCCATCTGCCTTTCCTTCTTCTTCAATGGCAGGCAAGCAGCAGTGACTTTTGTCAAACTTTGAACAATGTGGTGGAAAGATAGTAACCACGTTATGAGTGGATTCAAGCCGCCGCGACGAATTTGCGTTAGGCATTGACGTCGATCAAAGTAGTAACAAAGACAACTTGAAAAACAAGTGACTTGGAATCGTCTGCCTCTGACTTTCACTCGGCGCCGAACGCGTCATGTTTTAAAAGTTTTTTACGAAAATGCGAATTTCAGTGTTTCCTTGTCACATGTTGTTTTTGTACGACATAAACATCCGGAATAAATGCTTTGTGTGGAAGAACGTCTAAATACACAAACTGGATTGAAATGGACAATATCATTTGGTTGAATGATCACAGGGCTGAATAGACAAAAGTACTCTAAAACCGATTCGAATGTTGCCATTCTCCCACCCGCCATTAAACCAAGAGGAATATCTGCTTCGATAAGGGGGTTATGTCCATTGTCACTTGTGCGCGTCGGAGATGTCGGCAAATGTTTGCTTGTTTTGTTTTTTCTTTGATTTATAATCCCACTGGTGTGTGCAAGGTTACCCTCGACACGTTTCCATCGCAGCCTTTCCATTGGAATCGACTGGTGCTCACCAAAACGCGTTTGACCAGAATCTGGAAGGAGAGTTTGCGGTCGTGACTTCTTAGAGCCACTCGGCGATGTCGGTGTGATTGTTCCATTGAGACTACCTACGGTAACCGAAATCATTTCCGACGCTCCGGATGTAGGTTTTCAATGCTGCTCAGACACGGCAGCCGTCAATTTCCTCCGCGCCGACTGCGGAACTAAATCTGAAGCTATCCGGAGCGTCGAGTTTCCATTAAATCGGAAGCGCTGAATTGAGACTCAGGTGGTGGCCGTGTTGCAAGTCAGTCTGTGTTTCCCGGTGTGGCCGGGGAGGGTGTCGGCCCACCGCGTCGTCGGCAGAGGTGACCGCCTCGGCACTGTGCTGCGGGCGACTACGCACAGGTCAGGTCAACAGGTCTGCCACGGTCGCCGGACACCACACTTAGAGACGGTGAAGCTAGGGTGAGCCGTACATGCTTGTGTCATAAATGTCACTATTTTTGTCTTTTTATTTATCGCAGGACTTCCGCGATTTTTTTTTAAAATAGAGAGGCACGCGTCAAATAGACGTTTACCGACAGACTAATCTTTATTTCTTGACGGAGCGCATGCTTTAGTCGTTTAAGCGAAGGGGCACTTATTTGGACAGGGAAAGGCATGAAGTAGTCGTAGGACAAAACAAAATCGTAGAATAATAGGGCACTTCGCCTATATTCTCATGGCCTCTTTTTCATTTACCCACTCTAAGTGAAGCCGGGTTGTATTTTATACTTGCTACGAACCAGTATCTCTGCAAGGCCTAGGCCTAGGCCGTTTGTTACTGATGTACATACAGCAACGTCCCTCTTCGGGAACAGGTTGTCGCATGTCCCGGACGCGAACGCCACGGCGGGTGCGGCGGCGAATGCTGACTCCCTCCGTCCCCCCCCCTCCGTCCCGGCTCGGGGAGGGAGAGCGCGCGATGCCCTGACGGTACCCCGGCCGGCTGTTGACCCTGCTCTCTCCGTCCCGCAGACGCCTGGCAGCGCCGAGGACCTGGCTGCGGTCATGGAGGCGTCGGGCATAACGCCCCAGGGCAGGGGCCACCAGCGCAACCACAGCGCCACCAGCCTGGGCATCAGCAGCAACCACAGGTGGGCGGACGCCGCGCCTCGCGACACGCTGGGCCTCTGAAATGGGTGCAGGGGTTCAGCGCCAGTGCCAACCGGCTGATGCGGCGCTGGTCGCTACTGACAGTGGTTGCTCAACGTCTGTGGGTGTTTGTGTGGCCGCCTAAAGAATATGACCGTAACTAGATATTCTGAAGGTTTCAGTCCTTGATGTCACGCAAGCGTATTATCTTTGTGCTTGATTTGCGCCGCCAGGTGTGGGAAATCCATTTCTTTTGACAACCTATCATGGTTTTGTCTCATGCTGTCCTGATTTGTGTCATAAGCCTAAGATCCACAGTGTCTTCATTGTTCGCCAATCGCAAGCTGTATGTGTTTGTATGTGTGGTGTTACTGTACCCAGCCTGTCATGCAGTGATGACAGTCTATTTTCGCACAACTCCTTTTCAGCCGAGGCCGTTTAAATTGGATTGAAAGGTAAAGGCAGCAACGGTAATCGATGTTTCGTAATAGCCATTTGTGACAGTTCCGTAAAACTGCTGTCAAAGCATGCCATTTGTTTGTTTATGTTGGCGCGTGAAAGAGGAATTCTGCTGTTGATTGTGACTGGGAGATACAGAGGCGATGTTTACAATTGTCTCAGCTGACCTTATTTAATGCTGCTAAACCGCTTAATGTATCACTCAAGGTATGTTACATGTACACCATTTGATTGCAATAATATGTGTTTCTTTGCATGTAGCTTTTCGGAGATAATCCAGTAAAATAAACGTTATAAGAACATATTTTGGCATTCTCTGCGACCTATCTTCAGTGGAGTCAATTCAATACAAATATAATTGTAGTGTTGAATATATTTTGCTGCACTTAATCAGTTCCACTGAAGCTGGCCTCGCAACTTTTGCCTTGGTTTTGCCTTGGTGATTCGCTTGGTTTTGCTGCACTTATCTCACCAAATATCAACGAAAGGACCTCGGGACACGACAAAAAAAATATGAAAAGGTTGTGTTGTACTGTTGCATGCGATGGAATGTGATTGTACCGAAAAATAACATCAGGTAAAACGTGACGTGAGACGAAATCATACATGTCTGATGGGTAACTGGTCTGCCGGTGTTCACGCCACGTTTGTTTATTACGATAAACAAAAGTGACTTACAGGAGTGACTTAGACATTGTTATCCGGGCTGTCTCTTGGGTATTCGTTAGTGAAAAAAAACGCAGAAGGTATTACGAGCCGAATCATTCCTGCACTCGGCCACCAGCATTAGTTCTCTAACGATGTTTCAAACAATCTGGTCATTTTCTGCCATGAAACTGAAACCCTGAATTTTAAATAGGTCTGCTTTCGCAGCGAGCCTAAAATGAAATGTATGGCTCTATTCTGAACTGTTAAACTTTGTTTGTTCATGAGGAGATCAGATGTGTGTTTTTTTTTTAACTAATATGTCTACTATCCTTACTGGCATTATTTATATTACTGGTATTATTACTATATTACTATATATATACTATATTACTGGTATTATTAAACCCAGTACGTAGTTAATCTACCGTCTGGATATTCAGTTTCAACGCTGCACGTAGTCTTATTCATCATTTTCCTTGGCTGCCTTCAGAGGTGGAGAGACCAATTGAAGCATACGTCATCGGCGATTAGCTCAGGCGCAGGCAGCTGGCTTTGATCCGAGAACCTCCCGTTTCCGCCATTAGGCCGTCCGCTGCGAGAGATGGGCGGGATGCGGTATTTGGTGCGGGCTGGACGGCGCCGCCGGCGGTGACGGCGGCCCGGACCGGCGCCGAGGTGGACCGTGTCGGGGTCTGATGCGGGGCGGCGCGGTCTAATGGCGGCACAAGTGGACCAGGACGGCGAGCCGGCGGCCCCGTCGACACGCTCCAGCGGCCGACTCGACGGCACGGAGCCGGCCTCGGGCGGGCTCGAGCGGCGTCGTGACCGCCACCTGCGGCCGCCGGTCGCCACGGACGGGAGCGGGCGCCTGGTGGGGCCCGGGGGCTTTCCCTGGTATCGGCCCTGACTGAGGGCGGCTGTCCGTTACGTTGGAGGATGAAAATTCTCCTTGGTAGCTGTCACGGCCGTAGAACGGGAATCTGTCACGTCGAGGTGAACCCTTTCCCTGTTAAGGGACTGAATGCTCCTTCTTGGTTGACGTTTCATAATTAGACTTGGTCCAAAAAAGTTTGCTGATAATGCTTTTGAATACTCAGTTTTTCTTAAAAAAAAAATATCTGAAAGTTTTAAAAAATGCGTTTGATTAAAAGCTGCATTACCCGCCAAAACAGCAAATCATCCACCATCACGCAATATGGGCCTGCGCAGGCCACTGAACGCAAGCGAGCACGGTCTTGCGCCCGCTCTTGACATCACGCAACAGCTGTAAACGGGACACGGCCGAATAGGTCACACGGGAAAATAGTGGTGGAATCACGGAACCTCCGTAGGGGTACTGAGTTTTGGGACATAATGTATATTGCAGATTGACCTCTAAGACTATAGGTTATATTTTTTTACTGTAGCTCAAAATACATGTCATGGTGAAGGATTTACTGTTAACTCATGCGTCAGAGGGCCGAGTAGCTGTCATGGCCGGGAACGAGGATTCCTCGGGTTCGTCCTCGGGTTCGTCAGGTGCGGCTGGGATGTGGGGTGGAGAGCACTCCAGCGTCCGCCAGTGCTCCTCGCAGACACAGCCTGGCTGCGATCGATCGGAGAGGCGATATTCCTTGGTTTTATGAAAGTGCCTTGCATTCGTAGTGGAATTTCTATCTGCTGCACGCTTCTGCATACGTATTTGCGAAGACTAATGGTGGCAAGCGCAGTTCTGAGTGCGTTTGCAAGAGCCTGGAGAGAGAGAGAGAGAGAGAGAGTTGTGTCGTCGTTCTCACTATGCCTCTGTGATTCAGTGTTCCCTGTTTTTGTCGGATCGCTAAATCAAAACAGCGTTGACAACTATTCAGCCGTTTGATTTCAAAGCATGTTGCTGCTACGATCTAGGCCAAAAATTCACTTCTTCGTAAGCAGGAGTTCTGCCACACTAAGTTGTAAAAACTAAACCTTCTTTGCCAAACTGAACTAATCCTGGCTCTTGCAAACTGCCGTAGGAGTGATTTGACCCGTTTATATTGGCCTCTCTCTCTCTCTCTCTCTCTCTCTCTCTCTCTCTCATTTCAGGACGAAACTGAATTTTATGAGTTTGTGGAATATGTCGTCTTTCATGAAACATTTTCAGGCTTCAGTCTCATAGATATCTTTCCCAAAACCTGAACATTACTTAGTGAAACCTACCGTTAAAACTTTAAACTCACCTCACCACAACCTACCCTACCGTACACATTTTTACGTTTACAAAGATGTTTACAAAGACGTTTACAAAGATGTACGTCACGTTTACAAAGATGTTTACGCATCTTTCTTCAGAATTTTGCCTCATCATTGCATCTCACTTTTCACGAGGTAAATTGGTATATATATATATATATATATATATATATATATATATGCATTAATTTGATCTTAATGGTTTGCTAGAGTGCTTTCAGGCCAGAGTCCACGCCAAGCAATACTTTTTGCATGGACTCTGATCCCTACATCCGACCGCGCAATTCCAGGTTAACGGCAGAATTCTTAGACGAAAGTTTAGTGTGCCGACATGACCGACATTAGATGATTCCATAACGTCATTTTACTCATATGCTTATCGATTCAGTTTTGGGAGTATACCTGAGTAAAAGGATCATCTTATCTTAAACTAAGTAAACGATCTTAGACGATGTTAGATCTTGGTGGACGATCTTAAACCAAGTAAAAGGCCAATGACCCTGAATACACTAATGTTCCGCACAGCAATCGCTTTCCGAAGTTCTAAAGACCCTCAGCTTGCATCAGCACCGCTCTGCATCAGACAAAAACCTCCGAGCCCATCAATTATGCCGCCGATCGTTGCTCTTTAGCCTCATCTCGTCGCCATTGGCAGTCGTGCTGAGCGCGCGCCGCCGGCGGCCGTCTCCCGATGACGCGTCAGCAGACTGGTGACGGCCGCGTGGTGACGCGTCAGCAGACTGGCGAAGGCTCCTGGTGGTGTGCCAGCAAACTGATGACGTCCGCCTGGTGACGCGTCAGCAGACTGATGACGTCCGCCTGGTGACGCGTCAGCAGACTGCTGACGGCGGCCGGTGACGCGTCAGCAGACTGGTAACGGCGCTCCCTCCCTCCGCCGCAGCGTGTCGCTGGCCAGCATCAGCAGCGAGGGATCGGCCGACTCGCACCTGGTCGAGCAGGAAGACATCGTCGCCCTCACGCACGACGTCAGGGCCTTTAAGGAGGCGCTCGGCAAACTGAGGCGCATCTTCCACCCGGACAAAGGTACGGCCGACCTGAGAGTCCTCCGAGGAGTGTTGCTGAATCGGGCCACGTCGGTCGCTGGGAAAACCGGGCTTCGGCTTTCCTTCGACGGAGTGGGACTCGTGTTTCTTTGATTAAAGCCCGCGTCAGGGGGGCAACAAATGCATCTCCGTCCCGGCCTTTGTCTCGAAAGACAAAGGCTGTTTGCCGCGGCCATGGTCTGACGGTACGCTTGGCTAGACGAGCACACTGGCAGGACTCCGGCCGGCGACGCGGCTCGGCGGCAGCCGGGGCGGCTTCCGGCGGCAAAAGCGACGACGAGGCTAGTGCCGAGTCTGCCCGGTCGGAGGCCGGAGCGGGCGGCTCTCCCGGCTTGGCCAGCAGGGACGCGCGCCTTGCGGTGCCGCCGCGCGCCGGAGTGGGCGCCGCGGCGCCGCGAGAGACTTCCTGGCGCCGAGCCGTGTCGTCGCCGCCGTCGCCGGCCGGACGCGACGGCCGGCGGGGGAGCTGGCAGAGGTCGCGCGGCCTCCGGTGCGGCCGCCTCCGTCAGCTTTGTTCCCCTGTCGGCGGATCGGCGCCGTCAGCGCGTAATGCCGACCTCACCAGCAGCTCGGACGTCCGAGGACGCATGACGACGGCGCCGGTACCCCGCCGACCGGTGTCACGTGACCCGACGGTCGCTCCGGTGCCGCCGACGAACGGCGCGCGACGGCAGTGAGCTTCGGCTGAACTAGTGAGCCCTGCGTTGGCAAACTATTGATCTGCCTGTGATGCGATACGTGTCATTTATTATGCGTCCTGTCAGCCTCCGCCATTCTCTGCCACAATTTATCGCTGATAAGGTGAAAAGCGGACGCGCTTGTGCATCCCCGAGAAAAACAGAATGCAAAAATGCCGCGGCAAATTCTGACGGCCGCTCTGATGCCCGACTTTGGCGTCGTTGCCGGGTGAGCTTTACCTAAGACCGAGCTTGTTCGGCCTAACTGCGTGAGTTGCACGGAGAATCGGACACTGGGAGGATGGGTCGCACGGCAACGAAGAGGGGAGGGGGCTGTTACTGGGCGTCGTTACAACGTCATGATCTTGTGCAGCTGACTGACCGAGTCCGGTGTGTGTCGGTGAAGGGGGACATCGACGGGAGGCTCGGAGGCGAAGCGTGGGATTAAATCGAGTGTGAGCGGCCGAGATAGGCCCGTCATCGACAGCCCCTGCTGCCAGTGTGCTCTTGAAATCCTAACAACGTACTCTTGTCCCTTTAAATGCAAATTTGTTGGTATCATATTATGTTTCTTCGGTAGCCTGCAGTCTGTACAATTTATCCCGACCATTTGTCATGACACGGCTCTATGGCTTTCGAATGAAGCACCACACTCTATAAACACTGCAGAAAAGCCAGATCGGGAAGTTCACAAAGTTATTAGAAATCGCCCTACGCGCTGTGTCAGCGTCACATCCCACCTAAAACCAACAGTTGAATTCGTCACAAGCTTGTGGGCGCGCGGGTGAGTTACGCTCCGAAATTCCTTGCCATCTTGGAAAATGTTGAGAGTAGTAGCTTTGACGTGCACCGAGTTCCAGAGCAAACGAATTCGGTGCATGCTCCAGGCATAGCCTGCGTGCAAAAGTTCCACACCGTTATGTGTCCATTTCAGTTACATAAGCACTGGGCTCGAAGAGCCTTACTGAGAAACTACATGCAGTCTGTACTAATTCAATGATCCTATATATTTGAATAAACTCCGAACAAGTTTCATCCTTGTCGCGAATTGTGGACGGGTCCGACAGCATTTGGCTGGTTTTATGACACAGTGATGTCCGTGTCTGTTTGACGTGGCCAGCTTGCACCTGAAAACGCGCTAACAGATGCCGGCTGTGCGATGGCGATGTCACCCTTGTCTGAGTCAGGAGTTGCGCTTTGTTCCGAAGGTCACAGGTGCGCTGGGACCACTGCCTCCGTTCGTAAATGACGCCCGCGAGCACGCCATGTGCTCCGGCGTCACCTCTCTCGCAGCTCTCCAGTCAATGAACCGATGCCCTGCGTACGTGAGAAAAGGCATGGTCACAGGCTCTGACGCGGCAGAACGACGGGAGGGCGTCACGCCCCTCTCCCGAAGTTTTCGCGCAGACGAAGAATGCGATCCAGTTTGCCATTCTGAAGCACACCTTTTCACCATAATCGCCTTCAAAGCCCGAATCAATGGTCTATCAGTCCTTAATTCGACGATCCACCATTGTTTCCAACGGAGAGCAGCCGGACTGAGAGCTCTTTGGATTGGTCCAGCATTAGGATGAGTTCAGTGTGTCTTAGTCGAGCAGGTAGTAGTCTGTGACTGCACCCGTCCCAGTCCGTGACGGTACCCATCCCCAGTCCTCGACAGTATTCATCCCCAGTCATTGTTGGCATACATCCCCAGTCCTTGACGGTATACATCTCCCCAGTCAGGCGCAGCCCGTCGCCCGCGGGCCGGGCGCGCCGTCGGCCGTCGCCGTCGATGAGCGTTCGGCGATGATCGGCGTCCGGTCCGGCGGCTGCGGGAGGCCACTAACGGCGCTGCGACCGCCCGCCGAGCCGGCGGCGGCGGCGGCGGCGGCGCGCCTCCAGAAGTGGTTATTGATCATCTGGCAGCGGCATTCGTGGAGGCCCGGTGGCGCGCGCGCACCTGCCCGGACATACTCCGACACGAACTCGCCCGCCGCCGACGACGGCCGCCGCGCCTGGCGGCGGCGACCGCTGACACAGTCTCTCACCCTTGGGCGGCTGCTCTTTCACTTGGACGCGCCTCCAGCACGCTGTTCCGAAACATCAGCAAGACGCGGCGTGATGCGTCACGCGCGACCGAGTTAACAGCTGCTCGAATGCAGTCGCTCTTTGCCAGAATCTGGAAAAACTCAGCGCCCGTAGGCATAGGCGGCACCAAAGGCAACGCCTATGCGCCGGGCAACGGTGCCATTTTGATCCGTCTGAGCAGATGGACGGGAGTACCGAGCAGGGTAGGAGCCGATGCCCAGCCGCCTTCAGTCTTTGCCCATGCACACGCAGTTGGGGCTCCACCTGACACGCGGAGACTTACGCTGGTGACGTTATGGAGCAAGCGAGGACAAGTACGAAGATATCAGATGGGTTTCCTTTCGCCAACATTTCTGCTGGTTCATCGATGTTCTAAAACTCGTGGCTTGGTAGGACACCCAGCTGTGTCAAACCAGTCGTTAGACCTCAAAGGCTAATGAATGCATGCCCTCATCATTAAGTAATACATGCACATGCCACGTGGCTTTGGCACAAAGTCCATTGCATACAATCAGAGATACGCCGATTTTGATTGGGTCAGACGTTTGGAAAAAAATGTTTTGGTGTTAACAGCTGTGGAAGCTTGCTTGTTCCAATATACTTCTATTGCAACCTTAATGGTATTTGTAATGTATTTACATTATATCTTTTATCATGTTTTCATTGTTGACCTTTGTTCCGTTTGTATTCCGTTAGCCGTTTTTTCGTCCATGCCTTATTTAATTCATCAAATGATCACCGCAGCTTTCAGATTTCAAGAGAACGGAACCATTTGGTATTGATTGGCAGTAATTAATGAAACAAGAAGGACGACAGGGTTGTTTCACCCGGAGAAACTTTGCAGAATCAAGAACTTTGTCTTTCGACCTCAGTGACTTGCAAAGACAAATACAGACCAACTCAAGAAAAACCGTAACTAAAATATAAAACTAAAGACGTGAAAATCGAAGACTAGGCATTTCTGGCAACCATTCCACTTATTTTCTAAAGTTGCGACGAAAAACATCTTAGTCACGGTCTGCAGCCATGTTTGTTATCGATAAAATGAACGAAATTAGACTTTGCACGGATTAGGTCTGGTGTAAATGGACCAAGCCTGTCCAGGCTGGAGTTCATTTCGGCGGTGTCATTGGAACTGGTATAACGGTCGTAGGGTTGCTGTTGGTGTCGGTCGCAAAGCTATACAGCTGAGGCCGGAAATCCCGTCTCGGTGCAATGTAGTGCGTTGGAGGTAGGAAGCTCAAATTTTTTTCCGTGGATAGTTTTCAAGCGGTTTCCCGTTAGGGTAAATACACGCGTTATCGGCGTATGTGGGGCATTAAAATATGCAAACCTTTAAGAGTCTACGACGTTGGCTGGTGTAATCTAGTTTGGAGTTCCTACTGGTGGTCAGCGAGGGGTAGGACATCTTATATTTCTGGGGGTTTCCATAAAACAATACGTCTCTTTCAGGCTCTTGTATGAATGTACGTGGCTTAAGTTAGAGAGAAAAGAGGAGAGATATCCGTGATTTCGTGTGATGTCGAAACCTTGCCTGTTAAGCTGTGTATATATATATATATATATATATATATATATATATATATACTTTGGTAGGAGATGTTCTTTAATACACGTTTTGTTAAAGACCAATGCGTTGTTTGCTGTGATGAGTTTTTGTTCGTTTTTATCTGTCTTATGTTCATTTTTATATGCAAAGGAGCATCACCAATCAAACTGCTAGTGCTAGACATATATGCATTCTTATATTTGACGTTGCAGAGATACTTTTTCCATCTTCAGAAAACCTAAACCGAGTTGTCACACTTGATGTAAAAACGCAAACACATATTATCCATGACAATAGTTTCGCAAATACTTCTAATGGGCAGAAGCTAACTCGGATGACCTGTACCAGAGACAATGAAAAAGACACAATGCTTTTGTACATACACTCACACGGGTTACCTGAAACCACAGTCCATTTTTGATCACCTCACAGGCCTAGCGTTATGCTAAATTTTAATTGCTTGTTGATCGCTGGGGCGCGGTCGTGAATGAAAAGTGTTTCCAATAGCATCAGTTTCCTTTTATCATTGCATCTCTTTAGGACTCTGGTGTTTTCTGTCAGATGTCCTCTTGTGAGCACAGTGCTGTGCTGCTGGAACATGTGGTCACGTGGGGCGCCATCTCTGAAGTGCATCGTCAGCCTTCATGACAATGACATTATGTTGACGTCGATGTAGTCTGCGTTATGATGCCTGCATTCCTCATCTGGACATTTAAAATTATAGACTACATTGGTTTTCTTGAGGGCAGTATTTTTGGCTGGCAGACTATTTTTCAGGACTAGTTCACGTAAGGGACGTAGCCAAGGGGGGCCATGGGGCCATGGCCGCCCTGAGCCAAACGGTCTACACTAGCTATAATCGATTTCGCACGAATACAAAATAGTGATGATATATCTGTTGCAAAAACAAACACTATATGTATTCCTGTGGGTCAAAAATTAGGTGAGTTGCGTAAAATTCCTGCTCTTCCCTATAAGCCTCGTCATAGGGGAGACCGGGGTCAAATGTTACACTTTTTACCTTTTCGATCCTGGAACGAAAATATTTCAGGTTGGGGAACATTTTTTCTGGTTTTCACAAACCCTGATATTTTGCCTTTGTAGCGGATATGAAACGATCCCGAAATAACGACTTCAAGGTATCAAAATTACTGTTTCAAAAAATCACTTCAACTGTTACAATTAACCCCAGGTACGGGGTAAATTGTAACAGCACCTAGGGTCAAATGTAACATGTTAGCGAATGGTGTAGTAGTGTAGTGAAAGCCACTTTTGTCGAAAACAGCCTTTACTGAACAACATTGTCTCTTACATCCTGAGCCTTTGCTGGATTAAAATCACAGCTCCAGTACAAAAATACCATTTGCAACGGCGTAAAGCTCAAGTACTCCAGCAGCTTTTCCTGAATTAAATAACAGCTCTACCTTTCTCAGGCCAAGAACCGACGCTTCATCAAACAAAATGCGATTTCACAACAAAACAAAGTTCTTAAACATATAGCTCTTTCTGGATAGAATATCACAGCCATCTCGGGCTCAGAAGTTCAGTAACGGGACCTCTGAGGTCCAAAACATGCCTTGAGTATTTGTGCTGAAGTCGAGGAAACACAACACCTCTAATATCTCTGACTCTCGGTCTATTATCGCCTACTCGGTGTCTGATTCACAGTTTTCGCATATGTAAGTCCCATACTTTTCGTTAGCGGTACACGCCTCGTGGGCCCACGTTGCGCACATTGGGCACCGGGTCCACCTTTCTTTGGATCGGCTGTTTTTGAAGCTTCCAACGCACACAAGGCAGAACACGTCTTCTTCATCATCACTGCTGCTTTCCCTGCGTGCTGTCTTCCGAGCCCTCTTCCCACCAGCCTTTGTCTTCTTCTCTTCATGCTTGCCCTTGTCAAGACTGAGCTTCTTCGATGCTTGTTTGCAATCCTTTCGACTCTCTTCTAGCTTTATCGCTCTCTTTTCTGGAGTGCCAGTCAGAATTGCGGCCTTTCGCTTTCGACCCACACCCGCTGTTTTTTCTTGGACCTGCCTTTGGTACCGGCCGAATTGCTTCAGGGGTGAGCTGCTTCGAGGCGATCCCCGATGGACGAGAATGTTCGATCCCCGATGGAGCAGGTTTGTCGATCCCCAGTGTATCAGCCTCTGCAGGAATGATGCATGATATATATCATCCATGATGCATGGATATAATAATGTATTTTCAATGTAACATTCAGAGAAAGACAAATTAAGATAAGACAAATTAAGATAACAATTTATGATAAGAGTGACGATATCACTTGCTTCGTCTGTGGCATGCTCTTTAGGCGTTCTTGTGAGCGCTGGATCCAGTGCACGGAGTGCAGCTCCTGGGTTTGCGAGCCGTGCACAGATGCAGACGAAAAACAGAAGTCGTATGTCTGTGACTTAAGCCGTTAAACCTGCAAAAGCAGCCGTAACCACCAGTGGAAGTCACTCGTGCAAACAGCAGGGTCGATTTTGTTCCAAAACTTAACATTTCTTCGTTCTATATGACTGTCCTTCTTCGGTGATATACGAATGTAGACTGGCGGATGGCAGTGGGAAGCCACGATTCTGTTTGGTAGATACTCTGGTACATTTCTGAGGCATGCGATATTGAGTTCTTGTCCTCGCAGGATGTAGCGAGCGAGGGCCTTTGGGCATTCCGTTTCCGCAGGTGGAGGGTACAGGTCTTGTTTCTACGTGCAAGTATGTATTCTAGTAAGTTTACTTTGCAAGAAATGCCTGCTGATAGACCTTTTGTCAGAATATACACTGTTACGTTTGGATGACTTAAAGACATGCAATTTTGCCAACACAGACCAAGTTTGTCTTTCTCGTGTTGCCAACGCAGCGTCGATAACAGCAAATTTTGGCAATCAAAATAAAACCATAGCTAAATTCTCCGGCTTTCGATATCGAAGAGGTCGAAGTTAGCTGAGCTTTCCGTTTTGAGATGCCTAGAGTTACTGATGAGCTACTGTTTACGCATCGGGTTCATAACTCCTTGGTTTTGCTGGCAAACGTGTGTTTGGAATAACAACATAGATGGTGAGTGCTCATTCACCCTTTTGAAGAAATAATATCGGGGTAAGGTACAGAATCTCGCGGTTATGGCAGAGCTTTGGTTGGGGGCGTTTTGCCCCACACCAGCAGGCGCTTTACCCCATATAGGGGGTAAAGCGCCATTTTAAACCGCTTTGGGAAAAACGATTTTAATCTATTTTAGAATGATTCCTTCAAAACAGGTGTTTCACAACAGCTAGCCAATTTATCAGGGCTTCTTACCATACCCTCCATTCCTTTGCAGCATTGCGACCACACATGATATTGCCGTTTTTCCTTAAGGTGTGCGCTTTACCCCACTCTTTCCTTACATAGCATAAATTATATGGTATTAAATCTGTTGCTGTATAATGTTACTGTTACGGAACTGGACAAAATGCAGACAAAAAAAAACACTTGCTGAAAAATAAACTAGTCACTTTCACTCCATACTTCTTTTAAACAATCTCAAACAAAAAACGGTATGTAGGCGTATAACAAATACCAGCATCCGTTCGTGCATTATCAAGTGATGAAACAAGAAAAATGAAATTAAATCATGAAAAGTCTCGAACACGATTGTGTTTAAAAAAGCTCGTTCTGAATTGCGTGGAAGACCGCTGTAAATCAATATGTGACCAAACGCCGCGCAGTATCCAACAACTTCGTCTGAGAGATCCTTTCTGTTGTCCTGGCAACATGCCACGCAATTGCAGTGGTATTGTACTTTCAAGGAAATGTAGAAAGAAATCCACAATTGGGTCGACTACTACCGAAATCCGTGAAATGGCATCTTATACACAGTCCGAAAACGATGTTTTGCCTGAGATCCGATCCCGCCACATTACGCTCCGGAGCCAAAGAGCTACCGACAGCGCTAACACGGGCCGATTATTTACCCAACAAACCTTAGAAAACTGATGAATACAGTGCAGGCATGTTTTCACCCGGTTCGCCATCGGAGTTTGGCTCATGTGATGAAAAAAAGTTACTAAGATCGCCAAAAGGCAATGAAACGAACGGTGTGACAATGACTGCAATCTACGGGTGGAGCTGAGATATAGTTCTTCGAAAATGAAGCATTTAATATGTGAACCCTATGGGCTTGTAGAAAAGTACGCAATGGAGCGCTTGTGCTGCTAATTTCGGTGCGGGCCGCCAACAGCCCACTTTTACGGTGGGTTGTTCGATGAGGTGTGAGGAGCCCTTCCTCGCCTTTGTCAAAAGCGTCATTGGAGTTCTTTTGTGGTGTTTAAGGAGACGGCCCTTGATGTTTCCAGAAAGCTCTTAAAACATTAAGGAAAAATTTTTCAATCATGCTACGGCATTGTTAAGAACTACTCTGAGAAGACGATGATCAAGGGCCGGCTCAGAGAGTTGAGGGCCCACAAAAACTCCAACGGGACCTGTAGATGAATTCAAGACGGGGCTCTCCCCGTGGTCTTAGGGGCCCTTCTTGAATTCATCTCGATGGCTCATTGGAGTTTTTCGTGGAACCTTCAAGGTTTTTATGAGGGCCTTTATCTTTAAATATTTCCTCGTTCGTTTTAAAACTGCGTTTCTGAATGTGGGTATTGAAGGCCCCCTCAAATGTTAGAGGGATCCACAAGCATTTCTTTCGGTCCTCTAGATGAATTCAGGTAGACTTCCGGGAGAACCTCTCTTCGAATTTATCTAAAGAGTTTTTTGTGGAGTCCTGAACGTTTTAAGAGTGCCCTTGATATTTTCAGAGGCCCCCGAAACATTTACTCGTCCTGTTCACCCTTTTCAGAATATATGAGGTGCCTCTGAAATTACCAGGGGCATTTAAAATAGCTTTAAGGAGGGTCCCTCGAGCGTCATGGAGGTCTCTTCCTTTTTTAAGGATCCATCCAGTTTGTGCGGAATCTCAAGCCTTTTGACAAGTCCCTTAATGTTTTACGAGAGCGCCTGATACATTTCCTCGTCCTGGTAAAAATTCCTATCCTGAATGTTTCAGGGACCCTTCGAAATACCAATGGGCTTCTCAAATGTTTGAGGGCCGCAAAAAAAAACTCCAACGAGCCCTCGAGAGGAATTCAGTGAGGACCTATCAGATCTTAGGAGAGGGGAGGGCCCTTAGAGTTTATCTGTGGGACTCTTGGTTTTTTCAGGGTGTCCTTGATATTTCCAAAGGGGCCTCAAACATTTTCCCGTCCTGTATATCCTTTCCTGAATGTGTGAGGTGCCCTCTGAGAATATCAAGACCCCTTTAAATGAACTGAAGGATTTTCTTTCAAGAAATTTCAAGGAATTTGATTTGAAAGGAATTTTTCGGACGTTAGTGAGGGTTCCTCTTTGGACTGTGTTAAAAAGCCCTTTGAAGTTCTGTGGGCCCTCAAGCGTTTCGACAGGCTGCTGGATATTTTCAGAGAGCCTCTGAAAGAAAGCCTCGTCCGATTCAAAACTCCCTTTCTGAATGTTCGGAGCCTCTCAAAAATTTGAGGGCGTCGCAGAAAAATCCATTCTATCTTCGAAACGAATTCAAGAAGGGACTCTCAGCCCTGGGAGGGGGTCATTCATTTATCTCATCCAAGGGGCCCAAAGGGTTTTTTGGGCACCCCGAGTTTTTGAGAGAGCCCGTAGTATTTTCAGAGGGCCTCTAAAACATTTTCTTGGCCCCCCAACCATTTCTTTGTTGATTCAAAAATCCTCTTCAGATTGCCTGAGGGAGTCCCTAAGAGTGTTTGAGGAGGGCCGCTATGACCGGAGGAGGGCCCATTGGATTCCTCTAGAGGATCCCCTTAAATACCGCTAGAGGGACCATTAGAGTATACTACGCATAGCAAACTCTGGGGCCCCGTGGGGCCCTCAAGCTTTCGAGGGTGCTCTCACTATTTTTGAGGAATCCTGAAGCTTTCAGGAGAAGATTTTCTTAACCGGACGAGGAAATACTTCTGAAACTTGAATTTGCTAGTGTACTTTTCGCTAGTAGACTAGTACAGCCGTCTGCAAAAGTTGCAAAATGCTTCATCAGATTGAAACGTCATTTCAGTCATAGGTCCCACCTCAACGCCAAGGAGCGGATATCATCATGGGGGGGGGGGGCTGGAATCAACACTGAGGGGCGCGTACCCCTCAAAAGAGTGCAAGATGACGTCCCTGCCCGTGGCTTGAGCACTGAAGGGATTTGCTAAGAACCTGCTTTGTTTCCTATAATTACGAAGTTTTGTATTGAGAAAACTAGCCTGGATTATCTATATTTACTACTCTGACCACTGGGGCCCCGTTAACGACAGAGCGCCCGCTTTTTCTGGATCTGAATGGTCAGTAAGCCTGCCAGACGCCAATTACCCGCCTACATTTCCATCGAATTGCTTTGATGATTGCCTAGTTACGTCGCTGTGGTGCCGGGCACTGACATCTGGCAGTCATGCCAAGGGAAGACATACCTTTCCTGCGAGGAACTTCCTTTGCTTCATCGGGCCCCTGACCTTCCCAGGTCAGTGAACACTGGGGCCCTTTAGGACATGCCAGGGGCCCGGCCCAGGGAATTCCCTCCCCACACGAAGAATTTCTAGAATTGTGATGATAAGACCCATAGGTCTCTTTGCTTTGGCCCTTAGCCCTTGACCCTTCCCAACACACCTACACCATCCATGGCAGCAGGACTTTTCCTGGCTGGTGACTTCTTTGTAGAGGAACATCCTTTCCTGTCTTAGCATACGCCATTTGGCAGGTACATATTATATACCGGGAGACCCACTTACCTTTTCCGGTCAGGAGGCACCCCGCTGTTTTCCAGAGGGGCCCTTGCCTGTGGCGTAGGAGCCCTTTGTGGAGGAGTGGGTTTGCTTTTCCCGCCCCAGGGTGACCCCTTTATGTAAATGTCCGGGGACCCCTTCGAGGGCCTTCCCAATGCACCGACACCGTCCCATGGCAGGAGGACCTTTCCTGGCTGGCGACTCCTTTGCAGAAGAGCATCCTTCCCCACCCTCGCATGTGCCTTTTAGCAGGTACATGTCGGGAGGCCCACTTGCCTCTCCTGGCCAGGCGGGCACCCCGCTGCTCGCTAGAGGGATTTTTGCATGAGGTCTAGGGGCCCTATGCGGCGGAGTGGATTTGCCTTTCCCAGCTGGGGGCCCCTTTAGGCAAATGTCCAGGGGCCCCTTCGTTGGCCGAAAAATGTCGGGGGCCCAGGATCCTTAAGATCCCCCTGGCTACGCTCCTGGAAGCGATTTTAATGCAAGCTATGGAACAAACAATTCTAGGGTTGTGTAAGTTTCTGCTCACACCATGGCGCGTGTTCTCGTTCACGTCATAAATGCAGACGCTGATGGTAATGACCTCATCGTTAGTATTGATTCAGATGGACTTGTAGCCTTTTAATTTGGTAGCTGTTTAAGGTCCAAACCAGGGTTGCCCTAACTTTTATAGAGGACTATCGAGCTAATCGATTCGCTCATTACTGAAGCGCTAGTCATGGTGGGGGAACTGGAAGTTTGTGGTCGATGCGCACAAGAATCTTAAACTTAACGTCAAATGGGAAATCCAAAACCCAGAAAACTGTGCTGGGCTTCAATGAAAAAGAGGGGCTCGTTGACATTTGGCGCCTTCAAAACACTTCAAAGACGGAGTTTACGTTGAAAAGCCGACTCCCCTCGGATCATCAAGGCTGGATTTTTCCTTACTTTCCCTGAAATTTTTGGCTTATAAAGAAAGCAACGATTGATATAGTTTATAGATCCGAGCACACACATATTTCGCCAACTGTAGAAGCTCAAAGTAGTAGGGTTAAGAGGAGGTTACTGGAAACTGGATAACTCGCTTCTTGCCGACTCTCAGTTGACGGCCAATGTCAGAGAGGAAATCAAGGCTTTTCGGCGACAATATGCCTTTAACTGTATACTTCCCGAGCACGGCCGGTAGTTACTCGGACATTGAATTCAGCATTAACGAGCAGTTGCTTTTGGAGACCATTCTGTGCCACTTGCGAGGATTAACAACCCAGTACAGTTCCAGTGAAAAGAGAGAACAGAAGCAAGAGGAAAAAGAGTTGACGAATGAGATTTTGAGCCTTGAACAGCGAATTGCGGGGAGGAACGAATCACTCTGCGGAGAGTCGCAGGAGGCGACCGACAGCATTCAGTCGTTCAGGTGGCAAGGAAAAAAGAGTTGAAGGGATTTGCTCAGCAAAGGCGGCATGGATTGAAACAGGGGAAATTCAATCGCGTTACTTCTGTAATTTAGTGAAACGGCAGTATTCGCAGATGCTTCTTTTACTAACAATGATGGTAGGACAATTAATGATCCTGTTCAGATCACGCAATGCCTGACCCACAGTTTTAATCAAGAACTTTCGTCTCAAAAGACAACAAGGTCTGTAGGTGATCTAAAGCATTTGCTCGTGATGCATTCAAACTTTCTTCCGACCAAAAACGGAATAGCGAGGGAAAAGTGGCCCTTGTGCAGCCAAGCCATGAGCTGAAAGAATTGCACAAAGGCGAGTCATCTGCTCCAGATGGTGTCACTTAGTAATGTTTTCTGTATGTTTTGGTCTGATCTTAGTGGCTTTCTGGTTCGTTCCTATAAACGTGCATTCGGCCACGGTGAATTATCCCTACCTCAGGGGTAGGGCATAATAACATTAGTTCCAAAATTTGGTAAACCAAAGGATCGACATCTGGCGTCCTATCTCTCTTCTCAATACTATTAAAAAAGTCCTGTCAGACATAGTTTCGAATCATCTGTTTCGTACATGCCATTCTTTTCACACCACCACAAGTTGTCTCGTATACATGATGTTATTCAGGTTCGTGTTCGAGTTCAGTTCGAGTTGGAGTTCGAGTTCGAGTTCTTAGTGTTGTCTTTTTTTCAGCAAATCCCGTACTCTCTTGCCGGAAGCTATCGCTACTTTCATCCCTCCATCTTGTTGGCATGAAGCAAGGGTCCCAGCATGGCTCAGATTTGGTACTGTTATGTTCATAACGTCTTCGATCTGATACACACGTTGTAACTCTTCTTTGATGCATTCGTCACCGCATACGCGATATGCCGCAGGAAGAACCCTATTACAAGCTGAAAAATCTCATTGCTAAGCGCATGCTTAGTGATCATTGTAATAATTTCATATATGGTGGTTTCATCTTCTCCCTCTGTACAATGGTGTAGGTAAGTTGTTGTCGAAAAGTCTGCATTATATTGAGTGCTAATTTCTATTGGTGTACACTTCCATCTGTTTTCGAATGAATATGTCATTCAGTCACTAACAGTACGCTGAGTACCTGCGTCCCTCAATCTGCAGTGAACAGATAAGAGGTAACGCAATGCGGAGAGAATCTCTTCCCCTCCCTATCCCTCTCCCCCCTCTCTCTTTTATTTTCCCCTCTCTCTCTTTCCCTCTCTCTCCCTCAACTCTGAGCATCAATAATGGCCAGTGGAGTCCCATACCACCAATGTATACCGTCCTGCAGTCAACGAAGAGTGAGCAGGAACATCGCTGAATGATTAAGCTGTTTCGGAGTATTCGTGGGCATATGGGTTTCATCTTAGAGGAGCCCAAATATTTCGGCACGACTTGAAATGCCTTCGTCACAAGGATCAGGGACTCGATGAGGCATCTCAAGTCGAGCCGAGATATTTTGGTTTTTCGTAGGATCAAACCCATGAACTGATGAGTATTCCGAAACAACGTAATGACCACCTGCTGGTAAAATTCCCATTACGGACTAATGTCGTCGCCTGTCCGTCGCGTGAGCTGATGCCGCGGCCACCGTCGGCCCCGGGGGTTCCCTGGCATCGCCGAGCCGGTTTCGTGGTGCCCGAGCCGGCTCGACTCGGTGACGTGTGGGACGAACGGGCGGACGTGAAATGAGCGTGGACCGGACGTGAACCGGACGCGCGCCGAGAGTAAACCGGACGTAAACCACACGCAGACCGATCGCCAGCGGGGCAGTCAATGGGCGGAGGCGGCGGCGGCGGCGGCGGCGGCGGGGCGGGGGGGGGGGGGGTCGAGGGGGCTAACTCGGGCGGCCCCAGCCCTGACCCACAAATGGCCGGCCGAAAATACTCGGCGGCGGCGTCCGGCGGCCCGGCCGCCCAAACACTGACGAGCCACGCCTCGGGAGCCGCCGCCGGCATACAGCGGCCGCCGCCGGCGCACGCTGCTCCCGTTACCGGGCCGCTCCGACGCGGCGGCGGCACCGGGTCATCATGTCGTGACTGGTGTTTCGTGGCCGAGGGGTGGCCGGGGGGGGGCCGACTCGCCGTAGTTGGGTTCGACGATAGTGTTCGCTGCTGGTCGCAGGGGTCTGTGGATCGGCACTCAAGTGCTTGTGAGCTGATCATGTCTCGTGTTGTTATAATTCTTAAATATGACTACGAATACAATTTGGTGAAGCACTGCATAACAAAAGTTCCCGTCGTCCTTCGGTCGCGCCACACGCACAAACAGACGAAAGAGCAGACGATACCGGCCTGACGGGATCCGTTCTGTCCGGCAGACAGACAGTGAAGTTTCGTCCGCCAGACAAAGAGTGACGGGTTCCGTTTGTTTTGCCCGGCAGACAAGCAGGAGACGCTGCGCGTGGCGGCGCACGAGAGGCTGGGGGACGTGCTGCGGATCCTGCGCATGGTGCTGGAGCGTTACGCTCCGCTGCAGAGCACCGAACTCTTCATGGCGGCTGGCGCGCTCATCCAGCAGGTCAAACGTGAGTACAGGCCCCCACGGACTCATCCGACAAGTCGGCGTGAGTACAGGCTGCTGTCGTCTAACCCAGTAGGCCGGATCTGGTGGGAATTTCAGCAGCCCTGTCTTGATGACCCTGGATAGGTGAATACTGCGCCCTGCCAGCCGCATGTCACTGCCCTCAACGCTTTCAGACCATCCACAGTCAACGTCTTTTCCCACATCACCGTCTCTTCCGCGTCCTTTGACGACGGCCGGAACCGGTCCGCCCAGGCGACCGGCAGCGTCACTGCGGCCAGAGACGGTGGCTGCGTCCGTTGATTACCGGGCCTGCCGGAGACGGCGGTGATGATCAGGGCCGGCCGGCGGCGCCCCGGTCGGCCGGCCGCCGTCCGGTCGGCCCCGTGACCGATGACGTGGCCGGAATGAATCGCCGGTGCGCCGGCGTCGCCTCCTCGGACACGGCGCTGATGTGCGCCGGCCGGCGGCGGTCGGCCCCGGACGCGACTGGCCGTGATAGATGCCGCGCGCCGGCAGGACGGTGCCGATCAAAACAGCCGCCCGGCGTCCGAGACCGGCCGCCTCCGACGGGCCCGGCCGGTCCGGTGGAGCCGGCCGCGGGGCGACTCGGGGCTCGGCCGTCTGCCTGCTCACTCTTATCGGGTTCGGCTGGTGGTCATCGGAGGTCCGTGTGAATCTGTTCGGTGACTGATAGTATGCTATCGGTTGGGAGACTCACGGGCATGACGCTTGAGTGCTGCCTTCTTGTGTTTTAAAAGCCACCGTTTGCACTCGTCGTCTTCGCTTTGTCAACAGTGAAGTTTTCGATATTTTCTTAAATGTTTCTCCCGTCCTGTGGCGATTGTACCTACGTACGACTTATTATGCGGCACTTCTTAAAAAATGAAACATTAATTTCACAAAATGCGTGCATAGCTCGTGTCTAAGTTTCCATCCCAAGCAGGTTTTTTTTGGTAGCATTATCGTTTTTGTATGTGGCGAACGGATTTACGTACATTTCTGTACCTTAGGGTGTGTTTCCGTCATTTTTAATTGGATATTATTGTAACTTGTGGGACAGTCAATCGATTTAGGCCCGTGAAATGTTTCGATGGTGTTCCGAATGTTGGCTGTTTGTTCCATGCCAAGCCTTTCGCCGCATCTAGTAGATGGAAGAGATGATAGTTGGGAGAAGAGATAACGACGGTCGTGGGGAGAAACTGGAGAAACAAAATTTTCTTCTTTACGCCGACAGCCGGCATGTGATGAAACCGGGCGTTGCCGTATCGTTTTCAGCGCTGAAAAAGTTCGTGTTCACATTCAGGCCCCGGACGGCAACGGAGTACTCGTTACCGTTGCCCGGAAACGTAATACGTTTAAGCCGGCCAACTGCAAAACTTGGCTTTTCCTGGCTTTGGGCCAGGGCTTCTACCACGAATTCCGGCATTGAACGAGCTTCCAATGGGGCCCACAGTCATGGCTGATGTGACAATGGCACGCAACGTGGGATACGACGCAATATAATCGCTGAACGTCATTCGACTTAATGATGCCCCTGCGTCCTGTCCATGTGAGTGTTTTCGTGCATTATCTGAGGACGTTAATGCATCCGCACCCGAGTATCTGCAACATGCGTAAACTCGATGATAAAATTCCTCTGGGGCAGGAAGAGAAGGGCCATAAGAGGGCTATTGTTCGGCTGATCATCCAGCAAACGTCGACCCGGCAGCTATTTCCGACGATCAGTAGCCTCAGGGCTCTGCCGCTGTCAGCGGCCATTGGCTGACGTCAACGTCAGCTGCAAAACGTAATCCCCGCCCGGATAGGACTGTAAAATTCGCCCGACCCGAGGACGCCTCATATACCGCGTCCGCGCCCAGTTTCAATAACAGCGCGCAGTCCCGTGCATTCCGGCGTCTCGGTGCGTCGCGCGGATCCATCTTGACCTCAGGTGCGGAGGCCGACCCGGGGCGCCCCCGGCCGTCAGGAGCGGCCCGTGCAGTGATGGATGCCGGCGCCGCCGCCGGCCCGGCGCAGATCGGTCTCCCGCCGCCGACGGCTGCGGGGTATCGGCCGCCGCGGGACGCACGGAGGGCGGCCGTATCTCCCGGCCTGGCCCCGGCCGTGGATGGATCGCACGCGGACTGCGAACCACCTGTCGGAGGCGGGGCCGCGGGACGCTGGAAGACCTAGCTGGAGAGCTGCGTGCCGATGAGATTCCAGCGCCGAGCCGAACAGTGCTCGTGTCGCATAGATGGTTGTGAGGAACAGAGACGCATCAGCTCTGCACGTAATAACCCCTCTCCCCCGTCCACGTCCGGTGTGCAGTTAGCCGTAAGCGGCTGCCAGTTTTTGCCGCTTCCTGGAGGCGGGGACAAGCCGTGCGCGGAGTGCCACAGCTGGTGGCGGCCGGCAGAGCATGAGATCGCGACCCGCGGCGCGGACTCGTCCGGGGAGTTCGGGACCGACGGTGGCTGCGACTGGTCTGGAGCGGGACAGAACGGACCGTGGCTTTGCCTCCCCGCCGGTCCTCGGGGTCGGCGTCCCCGTCCTGCGGCCAAAAATACTGCGCGCATGGGCATAGATAAACCTATAAACATGGTAAGTCCACATATATGTGTGTGTAAGTCGTTGGTTCCGCCGTTTCGTTGGCCATGATGATGATGATGATGATGGTGATGGTGATGCGGGGGTTAGTCGATGGTTTCCGCTAGCAAAAAAGGGAGCAGGCTTCACCAAGACGCCTGCAAATAATCGCTGTTCAGCTCAAGCCAAACGCCGTGCGGTGCCGAGCTTTCCACAGCAGATGGTCGTGTCTCGGCGCGGAGCAACGGGTGATGGAAGGAGAACTTCAGAGTGGCATTTCTGGCACGGCAAGAACGGAGTAGCTCATTATTCTCACCACGAAAATGCAATTTCTGGACCAGAACGAGTGGGGGCCGGCCGAGGACCCTTGAGACACTTCTGTTGATCAGCCCGACCCAGGACCCAAACGACCTGCATATTTCAAACCTGAAACATTGCATGATATCTAAAACTTCCAACGTTTTCCAAACCGTTCAGATGTGCAAGAGAATGCCGTGCATCAGGACGATATTTAGAAGTCTTACTTTGCTTCAAATTCCAGAAACTTCGTCCCCCGGGGAAACACTTGGAACGGAAAGCAAGCCCCAAGTCCCACCAAGTCTGAGATGGCTGGGATGTCATGTAGGACGCTTTTCAGGTAGCCGGAATCGTCCTCGGTCGCAAGGCGGAACCGACTTGAGGAGAGGTAGCAGACGAGCAAGCCAAGGAATGGTCATCAAGAGATTACATCCCTCTGCATGACATGCTTTAACCCTTTCCGTGGGGAAACCAAGGATATGTTGAAGGGAGAAGGCAAATGCCAGGATGAACGATTCTTCAGTTTTCTCTCTGCTTGCCAATGCTCATCTCTTGTTGATGAAAAACTCGCCCATCTGATGTTGATGAAGAACTCTCCAGAATAACCCTTCGCCGTGCATGTTTGTACCCGATCTTATGTTTGACAACGACGCGTTAACTCCGCTGGACACGGACTGATTGATGCAGTAAACACCACGTTTAGTAACAGGAACTGTCTAAACGACCGCCCGCCGTTCTCCGAATCGAACCACGGCTTCGTTTCATCCGTCCAGTTCAGGCGGCGGTCTGCCCGGCACTCAAGCGCGCCGATCAATAGCGGCCCGCTCTCCTCTTGCCCGGCAATCTGATCGGCGCACTCCGCTGCACCGTGGGAGCAACGTCGGCACCGGCGCCAATCGAATCAATGTCCGGCCGGCTCGACGGCGTCCGGCCGAGACGCCGCGGGCCCGACGGCGGCCGCCGACTCATCAGACTAATACATATTTACGGCTCATTTTGCAGCGAGCGCGGCCGGGCGGCGGCCGCCGGCGCCGGAACGACCGGCCGGAGCCGACGGACGGCTGCGCCGCTCCCGCGCGGCTCGTTCGGGTCATCCGCCACCCTCCCTCCGCCGGACGGCGGCGCCCCCCGCCGGCAGGGCAGCGGCGCGCCTAGCCGGGGTCGGGGGGCGCGGTCGCGATCGGTAGGCGACCGCGGGGGAGCGAGCGCCGCCGCAGTCGCGGCCGTGCGCTGTCGCCGAGCCGGCCCGGCGGCCGGCCGTGTGGGCGCGTGTCTGGGCCGCTGTCGGCCGCCGGCCGGCTGCGTTTGACGGCCGCTCTGATGTGCGGCCGGCCCGGCCGGCCGGCCGGCGCGCCGCTCCATTTCCGGCCTCCTAATTAATTGCCAAGGTGAAGTCGTCCCGCCGACGACGGACGGTCACGTCCCCATCGTCGTCGTCGTCGTCGTCGGCGGCGGCGGCGGACCTCCACTGGTGCCGCCCGGGAACCCGCTGGTACGCTGGTTCGCTGGTTCCTGAAGAGTGCAACCCGCGGTATGTCGCTCTTGAGTACAAATGCTTAACTTCTTGTAAGCTGTATTCTGTTGCTCCCGAAATGACGATTTCAGAGGGAAGCGCTGTAGGCTTAGGAGTGCGTTCTCGCGATAGATCATCTTCACAGAGTAATGGCGTAGAGTAAGGAGTGAAATCTCGTCATGGTGGCTCCAGAGTGGTAAGACGAAGGAAACCAGGAACCAATGACGAATGCATCGTCACACAACAAATAACTGAGCTACTCCACTGACATGGTTATACGATATGGCTGTAAGGCACTTCTGTGTCCATACACGATCACACGGAAAAGGGTGCAATTAAATAATTGTTTGAAAAGGAAATTAGCTTTCCTTCGTCATTTCCATCTGCGATTTTGGTGGTGTTGACTCACCACTTTTCAAGCCGAAGAGTCGCAATTGTATTGAGAGCTGGTCTACTGATCCTGGTCTACTGAAGCACACAACCGCAAAGAGTGTCTATTGATCCTAACCTATCCCGGGAGGCCTCATGCTGAAGACTTTTCATTTCGTCACTGAGAGCTTTTCATTGCTCAAGACATTTCATGTGAATAGTGTGGTCATACGATTTATTTGTTTAAATAAATTTAGCCTGAACGTGCTGAAGTTGGTACCACTGGGATCTGAGTCCATGCTAAGTTCGGATTTTTGGTGGTCCGTGACTTCGCCAGCCAAGAAGGGAGAAATTTTGTCCCAGACGCCGAACCAAATGTTACTGGAATACCTATATCGTACTGTACAACTCCACCACACGGCTACCAGTGACCGGATGACCCTTTTGGTATCGGGACAAAATTCAGGTGCCCGTCCTCGGACTCGAACCCAGTGCACTGGGATGGCAGGCAGACGCAGTGGCAGGCATGCCTGTCATGCACAGATCCTGTTATTCTGCTCCTTGTCCACAAGGCCACGGAGGTGGCATTCGTAATTGAGACACTACATATGCTGTCATGAGTTGGGAAAGTACATACCCAAAAATCCACCAAGAGTTAACAATAGTGATACGGTTGGTTGGTCAGGTCCAGAGGATGTAACGGTCGGATGCTCAGGAGGAATTGAAAGACGTCGTGCCCTGGCATGGAGGAGTAAAACAATAATCAGCAATGCACTCATCCAAGTCTCGACAAAAAATGAAAGCATGGTCATATAAAGGTACGGCTCGAAACTCCGGTGATACCTTGAACATGCCGGATCTGCGCTGAAACATGGATGTTCTCTGAACAGGAAGTATCTCGTGGAACAAATCCTGGGATTGATTGCCGTTGTAACCAGACGCCAGCGGCGGGGCCCGGTGCAAGATTCTTCGAGTCAGATCAGGAATTCTAGGCATTTGTCATACCTTTTTGCTTGATTCCTCTTCGGGCGGAAGCGATCTCGATACCAGTTCATGTTGTTGAACCGATTCCGATTCCGACTCAAAATAAACGAGTCGATTCCGAAATCAGTGTCATTATCCAATTCCAGGCACGTAGTCAGGATTTTCTTCGGGGGTAGGGGGAATGCAATATAGGAAATGTCGTGTAGGAAAACGCAACAATTTCATGTCACTGGCCTCATGTTTAAGGCGCAGGAAAAAACACAATGTTTGCTTTTGCATGATATGTTTGGCAATTCCTATTCATTCATTCATTCATCATCATTCATTCATCATCCATTCATCCATTATTCATATTAGTCATTCCTGCGAAATGATCAGACATCTTGTGTAGACCGCTTGGCTCAGGGGGGCATGGCCCTCATGCCCCTCTCCCGTTGGCTACGTTCCTGTCCAGTTCTGATTCAGTGGACAACTGTGTGATTCAACTCCGACTCTGACTACAGCTCTTACCATTGAAGTCGATTCTGGTTCTGGCTCCGGAGCGGAATCAATTCCAGAACCGTTTCAGATTCCCATGGAACCAAGCATAAGTTTGGTTTGACGGGATTCTCATCGAAGAAAGGAATTACCAGCACATGAACATCATAAATTAAGCTTGCTTTAACTCTTAGTGGCAGTTGTTTTTTACAAAGATTTGTGAGTTTTGTGCCATCCCCATTATTCTCTCAAATAACAAAGATGGAAAATTGCCACTTTTTACCCAGAGGTTATCTCCAAAGACTAGCATACTCAAGTCTTTCAACACCAATTGCATCACAGAGCAAGACGCTTGCATCTAAGGGAACATGCCCTGACATCGTCCCTTTCGTACGGTGCCCAAGTTTTCATACAAGTATGAACGGCATACAAGAGTCGAAAATGCGTTTGTTTTTCATTTGTTTCAGGTCACCAAAGGTACCAAGATTGCAGTCGCCTGTTGCGCCTTGATCATCTGAGCACAACAATTCAAACCAAACATGCCGAGTGAATATTATCAGTTAGACGTTGTGACAATCAATGATGGCACAGCCACATCGGAGCGGCGCCCAGTTGACAGTCGATTCGTCTTGTTTCAGAACACAGCTACGAGGATGAGAGAGCGGATCCCACCGAGTTTTTCGAGTCCATCGATCAGCTGGCCCTGGCCTTCAGCAGCAGGTCAGTCGGGCGGGCCGTGCCGCGCGCCGGACCGCTACCCGAAATCGGCCGGCGCTTATATCGGTCAACGACCTGTGGAGGGACATCCCGGCCCGTTCAGTCGCTTGCTGGTCCCCGGCCTCCGTGCCGATGACGCGTGCGATTCTCGCGCCGTCACTCCGGACAGCGGCGGTCTGCCGCGGGGCTTCTCGGGTCGGGTGAGGGACGATCAGCCGTCGAGCCGGGCCGGCACCGGACGGCGGCGGCGGGCGCGGTCTGCTCCCGCCGTCACCACGGACGATCGGGGCCGGCGCGGGGCCGGCGGTCACGCCGGCCTGTTTGCGATCTGTCACCGTCGGTGGCGATCAATAACCAATATGACCGCCGCATTGGTAGGCATCTCCGGGCCGTGGCGCCTGCCACTCTCCGGCAGGCGCGCAATCACCGCGCCACCCTGGGCCGTCGCTCTGGGGAGGCCGCCAGCGTTATTGTAGATTCGCCGATTTATGCAGGGTAAATTGGTTCATCGTCGCGAGATGCGCCTTTGCTTTGAATCGATGACAATGTGCTCGCCTGGCGGAACGAGAGCGGCTCTATCGCGAAGTGGGCTGCGCGAGCAGTGACGGTAGAGGTAGAGGGGAGGAGGGAATAAAAATCGCGTCAGGTCGGTTGTCCGCATCCAGGGATGGAGATAAGATTAGATTGATTGGACGCCTGCTTCCGGCCCGAGGCGCCGCTCATAAATATCCAGAGATCTCGATCGACAGCTTTGTTCTGCGGGAATCTCGAACGGCGTCAGCTTTTGGCGTTGGGCTGTTTTCGAGCTGAGGAACAATGTCGGCCCAGACCTGTCCGGTCAGGCTCGATGGCTTTATGAACAAGGCTTTATATCAGCGACTGCCGCTGCACAAAATGAGTTAAAAGCATGTTGTAGACGGATCTCCTGAAGAGGGGTTACGATCGTCATGGAGAACCGTCTTCCCAAAACGATTCTCGAAGTCTTCCAGTTCTACACAAAAAGACACACATCACGTTTCCCGCTTACAAAAAGGATGAGTTGTTTCTGTTCTTCGTCATCCACCAGCCCGGCCTCAGCAGAGCCACAGCCTACGACATATAGGATTCTGTTTGGGCCGAAGAGCCCACACTATCCACTTCCAGCGGACTGTTCCTCTTCCTCCTCAGCACCTTTTCCGTGACGACGTTCCCCTTTCTCTCGGCGCGAGAGAGGCTGGCCGCCTCACCCCCGGCGGTGTGCCCGGCAGGGTGTCCGAGTACCTGATGGGGGACCTGGACTCGTCGTCCACCGTACTCACGTCGTCGTCGTCCAAGGCCAAGTCGTGCGAGAACCTGGCCTCGGACACCGAGTCGGCCGTGGTGGAGGCGCGGGACGATGGCGCCGCCTCCTGTCAGCTGACGGCGCAGCAGCTGGACGCCACTCTGCACCGGTGAGCGTGCGGACGGCTGTCGGCCCCTGGCGAGGTTTGGCCGCTCTTGCGTGCCGGCGTGCGCGCGCTCGCGTCTGTGCCGGTCGCGTGCGCAGGCGTTTGGTGGGCTGGGTGTGTAGTTTAGGGCTCACTCGAGTGCAAATATGTGATAGCGCTTTTGCGCAAGTGTGCTGCTTTCCGAAATATTGACGAAGTTTGTCGCGTTATTATTCATGTTGTAATTACGTGAAGTGTGTTGCTTTCCGAAATGTTGACGAAGTTTGTCGCGTTATTATTTATGTTATAATTACGTGTCTAACTCGATACTTATTTCTGCACGGTGTCATGAGGTTTACAGCCATCGCGAGAGCTGGAAGACAGACATGAGTGGAATTCCGCTATTTGCCAACAGGCTGGATCAGGGGGTGGAGGTGGCGCTGCATCGTGCCAAAGTCTGGTCCAAGTACGCGAAAGACGTGCTGAATTACGTGGAGAAGCGGACGGGCCTCGAGATGGAGTACGCCAGGAACGTGGCGAAATTGGCGCAGACTATGCGCTGCGCGCTGAAGGAGGATGTGAGTGCCTCTCCGCAGCATTACCGAGAACATTTCCCATTTCATCTTCCCAGCCGCAGCTTTGGCGTTCTTCTGGAAATGTTGTTGCGTTGGTCTGAAACGCTCTTTCTGTGTTCTTTTTTTCCTCTTATTTTAGCGTTTTTTTTTGTTGCTGAAGAAAAATGCGCCGACGCTGTGGATGGGGTTTTTGCCGCCTTATCATCAGTAGTCCATGAAATTTCCTTCTTAGCGATACAGTTAGGACAAGCAGTTTCGAATAAATCTGCCAGATATTACGATGGATGCTACAGTGCACGAATGTTCGCAGTTTCATTACTGCTCCATTACAATCACGCATCGATACCCCTGCTTGAACATTGCTACCTATCTTATGCGCCTGCGGTAACGTAGCGTCGATGAACATTTTCACTCAGTTCAGATGTCATTATTCCCCTTGTAGTTAATCGGTCTTAACCGGTAAAAAACAATCCTGCAGTTATTCATGACACACCGATTCCTCTCTATCTACCGCGGCAGTCCGCTAAAGCATAATGTCTATATTCGTCCATATACTTTGAAGCCTCAGTATTGCTAAAGTGGATCGGCATAGCACTGCATTGTTTTACTATTTGTGTATGTTTCAAGACGACGTATCCTTTCACCCAAGACCACATATAACCTACTTTGCCTTTTTTTTACCTTTCTTTACCTTCCTTTACCCACCTTTGCCTTACTGTTCTTTGCCTTCCTTAACCTTCTTTTACATGATTTTATCTTCCTCCAATGTCGCAGAGCAATCATCAAAGTCCTGACGCGCAAGATCATTTCCTTCATCTCAGTTCCACTTCAGAAGGCTGGCCGCCGCGATTTGCCTTGCCCACCTGGCTCAGCTTACAATTACAGCTTATGAAATCGAACACGTCGGTGGGGAAGTCCACTAATGTATCATCAACGCGTGACAACGTATAAAACGCATCAGGCCGTTTTATGTGATACGTTCTATGGCTCGCATTTGGCGCGGGACGGTGACGGAACCCGGCGATAGTACAGAATTGCGAGAGAAGTAATTCACCAGGATTTAGAGAAAGGACCGTCAGGCGATCAATGTTTGTCGTCTGCTGCCAATCGCGGAGCTTCAGCGTGTGATAAGCTCTCACGAAAAAGGAAGACGCAAGGAACTGCCGGAGCTTCCGTGCTCAGGATGTAGTCCTCGTTACAACTTTTTGGAGATGATGCGTCATTTCCGCAGAGTTTTCTACCATTCCAATCGATCTACTGCACGGCGCTGGACCAGGACCTGGAGAACTCTGCCACCGTGCAGAGCACGTGTGCCCTCCTGCAGGGTCACAAGTTCATGGAGGTAAGCATTTATTATCACGGACGCCGCGTGAATAGCACCTCCAAACGAAAGAATCAATTCGAGATATAAAGAACTTATGATGAAGAACTTATGATGTCGCAGAATATCAAATCATTGTCGTCTGTAAAGAACGTGTCGTTACTTCAGGCTTCCCTGTGCCTTTCTTGTTCTTCTTTTTGCAATAATATTCGAGTTCTTTTGCCTACGACGCGGCGTAATTAAGTGTTATCGATGCCTTTTCACGATAATCATGGCATCATCCGCATCGTTGATCCAATTTCATGTAGACAGCCTAAGATAAGATGCTCTGTTTTCTCTTGCTACATCGTTATTTTGCTATTTTCTCTCTTGATCAACGATTTTGGATTTCGATGTTCACAGAATTCAAATACTGATCTGCAATATTCATTTATTGTTTATGAACGCTCTGTGAATATGAACCAGTCTGTGTTTGGGCTTTGCGGAAGTCCAGCCCATCTACAACCGGTGGGTAACGGTAAATACACCGACATGGCGGCCACCCTGCCCCCATCCCTTGTTCTGACGCCAACTCTCTCTCCCTGGCAGCCGCTGGGGGCGCGGCGCACCGAGCACGAGCGCAGCCGGAAACAGATCAAGGAGCTGTGGCACCGGGAGCTGAAGCGCATGCACGAAACGGTGGCCAACTTGCGCAAGGCCAAGATGATCTACGTGCAGGTAGGCGGCGCAGAACGGTGGCGGCCGGCCGCGCTGGGGCGGTGACGGCGGCGGCAGCCGGGGACAGGGTCCACTCCGGGGCTGCCGTCGAGGCCAGTGTGGAGCGGCCGCAGCTGGTCGTCGCCGTCCGCCAGCCCGTGAGGACGGGAGCTCAGCGCCGATCTGGCGTCCTCCCGGGCCGCTCAGCGCTGATCTGGCGTCCTGCCGGGCCGGCTTGCTCAGGGGCTGGCTTGCTCAAGTTCTGCTCAAAGGTGTCTGTCGAGCGCCGCCATTAGATGTTGTTCGGTCCAGTGTAGCCCAGAGGCGCTGGCCAGGCACCGCCCTGAGAGGCCGGCCGGTCCGGAGTGTAGTTCTTCGGCTCAGAGGTATCTGCCGATCACCACACTGAAAGGCTAGCCGGCCCGGAGTGCAGTTCTGCAGCTCAGAGGCGCCTGCCGAGCGCCGTCGTGAGAGGATGTCCGGTCCAGAATGTAGCTCAGAGGAAAGGCACGAGCCTCTTATCAGAGGCTCGTGCTTCTCAAGCCGCGTGCCGCCGCGAGAGGCTGCTCGGTCCGGAGTGTAGCTCAGCGGCGTCTGCCGGGAGAACACACACTCGGCGGCGGAAGGCGCGGCCGTTCGCCGACGGCACGATCCGGACAGCGGTTCCGAAGTGGAGGGCAGGGAGGGGGTAACGATCGTGCCCGCGGAACCGTGGTGTTATCAGACACCCACTGTCGTCCACGACGTCCCGCTAGGCCCAGTGTTTAGCGTTTACATCACGAATCACTGAGCGGACGTGGTTTCAAACGTCCTGTCGGTTATATGACGCGTGCCTTGGGTTGGATGCGCTTGTAGTCAGACAAACACCAAACAAGACTAATGAAAGGCGGAAGCGATGTTCTTCGCAGGCGACAGCCGGAGACTACAGCGCCGATGAAATAGATTCGGTAATTCGGAGAGCTACCAATGGTCATCTTTTCCACCCATTATTCTGAACCTGAATTCTTCGTAAATGCCCCCTATGGCTAAATTATGGCGGAAATGATATCCAGACACAGATTATTTTGTACGGTTTTTGTAGTAGTTCCTTTTGTCCACCATGTGTGGCATGTGACTACTGTTTTTTTCATGGGCATTAGTTTTCTTTGTGTTGAAATGGGAAATTGAATATGTTGTCCCAAGATACTGGACTAACAGATTAATGACAGATTAACGCCGTAAATTGTATGCAAGACGAACAAAGTTACTTCATTGTGCGGGAAATGCGATTCATTATGCGCTTTCTTCGAAGCATCGGCGTGATTAACGACGGAGAGACTGTATGCAAATGCCTCCCAAACACATGTAAATCCTCGGCGCGCGCGTGAGCCGCCACACCGAGCGCTCCGCGGCGCAAAACCCCTATCGGAACCGGAGCCGTGACAGCTGACTAACGAGCGGCGCCGGCGCTCGGCTTTGTGGTGTGCGGGACGGCCGAGCCGGTGGTGTCGGTCCCAGCGCCGCTGAATGGGAGCCGGCGGCGGGCGGTGGACGTCAGGCGGCGCGGCAGACCGCTGACCGGGTCTCCGCCAACCAGCCTCGCCGCCGCCGGCTGGTCGGACAGTCCCGCCACTCTGGCACGTTCATCATCTGCCCTCACTCACCCCCAGCCGTGTCACTGACAATGGGAGCTGCATTCGTCCCCGACACGGCGAATGGCTGAATAAAAACTGCTCCGGGATGTGTGGATTTAGAACGATGTTCTTTTACCAGAAGCGTGTGTTTTTGCTTCCCATTGACGGCGCCTAGCCATGGTTATCAGAAAATGGCTGTATCAGCGATAACGCTGCCGCGCACAACTGTTCGCGAAAACATCAAAGATCCCGTCTTAGCTGGAGACGTCGCCGGCCTGTTCCCACCGCGAGGCCGACAACAGCGGGAGCCGGAACGGGTCACTGTCGAAACAACAGGCCTGTCCATTGTCCAGCGTCAGTTGGACTCTGAACATTCGGGGGCTGGGGCAGCGGAGTAACAGGCTAACAGGTAACGCCTGTCCGGCTGCGGCGGCGGCAGCAGTGTGCCGTGCTGCAGCCGGGGCAGCTCGTGACCTGTGCCGTGCTGTAGTCGGGGCAACTCGTGATCTGTGCCGTGCTGTAGTCGGGGCAACTCGTGACCTGTGCCGTGCTGTAGTCGGGGCAACTCGTGACCTGTGCCGTGCTGTAGTCGGGGCAGCTCGTGACCTGTGCCGTGCTGTAGTCGGGGCAACTCGTGACCTGTGCCGTGCTGTAGTCGGGGCAACTCGTGACCTGTGCCGTGCTGTCGTCGGGGAAACTCGTGACCTGTGCCGTGCTGTCGTCGGGGCAACTCGTGACCTGTGCTTGGTTGCCGGTGGCAGCAGGAATGCGGCGGCGCTGGGGCCGGGGTAACAGGGTAACAGGTGACCGTCTGTCCGATCGCAGCGACAGCAACGGGACTGTCATTGCTGGGGTCGGGATAACATGGCAAAAGGTGACCCCTGTCCGGCTGCAGCGGCAGCAGGAGTACTACGACTGTGCTGAGCTCTGGCTTACCGGGGACCGTCTGTCCGGTTACAGCGGCAGCAGGAGTACGAGCGGGCCAAGGACGCGGCTGTGCGGGCTGAGGCCGGGGAACAGACGGAGGCCTCTCGCTCCGAGAAGAAGCGCCGGATGGAGGAGGACGCCCTGGAGAAGGTAGGCACCTCAGCTCCTCGGCTCGGCCGGTGCCGTCGACTGACGGCCGGTTTGACCAGCCCCGAACAGGCACCGGACTCAGGCACGCTAGGTCGGCGGTTCCGTGAGCATTTTCCGGGAGACGCTACCTCAACCTTGGTAATGTGCTTTTTGGGGAAACGTAAAATGTTTGCGTCAAACCGTCACGACTGACGACTTCATGTTATTTTTTTATGTCGTTGCTGAAGGCGTGTTTGGTGCCCTTGGACAAAAACGGCATATGGCGTGAATCTGAAAGGCATCGGTGAAGACGTGGACGGATTTACGCGGCTGCTTTTTACCAGCTGTCTGGGCCCTGCGACTGGAACTGAAGCAGATTTCCACATTCGCCGACACTGAAAGTGAATTTTACTGCTCTCTCGTACATCATGTGCAACGGCCATGAATCGCCTCCATTCCTGTCAGCGTGTCGGCATGGCCGCGGGCCGGTGAGAAACTGCGGCGGGTTGCGTAGAACGCCCGTCACGGTTTCTCCTCCGCGATAAATTCGGACGTCCGGCAGCTGCTGACGTTTATCGCGGCAAGAAATCTATTTCCCGCGGCAGGGAAACGCCGAGCTGCACGTGCAACACCTTGACCTTTCCAAAGCGGACAATGCCGGCCGGCTGGCGAGCCGCAAACGGCAGCGAACGGCCCAGGCGGCAATCGATGTCCTTTGTTCTGTGTTTGCTGCCGCCTTCCGGCTGGCGCTTTTCATGCCTGTTATCTGCAAAGCAGCTTGCAGCAATTCTCTCTGGCTGTTCCAGCTTCTCTGCGGGCTCGTTTTGCATGGTGGGTATCGTGCTCAGTTACGTGGTTTGTGAAGTTTGTTGCTTTACTTCGGCGTCTAACTGAAACTGTTTTAGATTAGATGCTTGTTCTTTGGAAAATGATGACCTTTCGTTTAAAATTTCTGGAAATGCGGATGGCCGTAATGTTAATGGAGAGAGCGTGGAGACTGCTTAGAATGGGATGTGCTGTCCTCTGATGGCGCTGTTCTTCCCCATTTTCTTCCTGAAATTCAATCAACCTTGATGCGTCGGTGGAGACGGCATATGGTATTATGCGACCCGTGTGCGCCATATGATCATAAGAGCAATCACATGAGACCGACATCTCCGCAACGGCCCGAGTTTCCACCGGTCCAGTGGCGATGTTTTCCGCGACGCTTTCACGAGACGTCACGCCGGGTGGTTCGCGGCGCCGGCCGCCGCCCGGGCCACCTCGCTGCGTCGCAGCCGACGCCGCCATTGCCGGGCCTCGTGAATAATTACCGGCGGCCGCGTCCCCCGGGGGCGGCTCCGGGCGGGCGCGCTCGGCTCCCGCCTGCAAAGTACGGCTCAGCCGGCCCCCGCGGAAGCAGCGGCCGTCGGCCGGCGCCGAGCGCCGCCGCGCCGGCGGCCCGGCCCGGCCTCAGCCCCCTGCGGGGGGCGGGCGCCGTCCATAAGGCGGCTGTCGTCGGCAGGGTCGGCAGCGGAGGCGCTCCTCCAGGGGTCAGCCGCGGCTCTTTGTCCCTAGCCCCGTCCGCCGGCAGTTGGCGAGCTGTGTGGACCTCCAGCGCTCTTCGTCCGCGGCACTGCAACAGCGCCGGTTCTGAAGAGAGCCGAATAGATAAGGGGCATATACACAGAAAGATGGAGAAAGAAACCTCTATGGAATTGCCTCACTGCTTTCAAAATGATGACTGGCGGAAGGAGCTAGCTGGAAGCTTTCCGGCACGATTACCGCCAGGGCCGTTGCGGCGTTCCCCGCGGTGGTTCTGCATATTCCTTCCCGCCAGGCTCCTGCAATACCATTAGAAATGGAATGAAGGTCACGTACCACCGTCTGAAACCAGCGAACCGTCTCAGAGTGCACGCCAACGGCCTGAGCGCGCCACCTGCTGTCATATTTCTGGGGCCGGGGCCCACCCAGCAGGAATAGGTCCCACCGCTGCCTCTAGTGTTATTCGATAACGGGAGGGCTTGTTGTCAAAGCTAACAGTCTGCTGGCTGCCCGCACGGTTCGGACAAGACTCGGGGACCAGAGGAGAGTTCGTTAGCAAACTCTGCCAATTCGTTCTGGGAGTCCGGGTGTCGGACACTTTTAGCGACTGTTCCTGGCCGTAGTTTCGGCCCAATAGTCTGTTCAGTGTGGCTGGCTGTTGCTTCGCCGCTGGGTCCACGTCTGTCAGCGTAAGCAGCCATCCAAATCATTGGACGGATGCGATACCCGAACTTTGAAAGATACCATCGTTCGGTGATGTTGTCAAACAACACCATCTTCTATGTTTCGCGATTTATAAACGATCCGGTTGGGCGGCCGCGCAGAACAGACGACCGATATACCATCTGTTACGGAATGTAAAGGCTTTTACCGTACCGTGCCGTGGCAGGCTGCTATGGGCATCTGATAATAGGGATGTGATGTCCTCGTGGCCTTGATCTCCGTGGCGAGCTCTGAGCGACGGAAGGCGACAGCAAGGCGGCACTCGGGGTCTCATCCGGGCAAACATGGATGACCCATCATTGTCCTGTGCGGCCAAAAATGGCATATCACTCTTCTTGCAGGCTCCACGCCATGACATTAATAGAGACTCAATATCTTCGGGGAAAGGAGCGTGGTCCCCGTGATCCGTTCTCGAAACAAGCCGCGGCCTGGTTGATGTACCACGCGCGGGGACACCACGTCGGCAAGGTCCCCGCGTGGTCGCCTCCCGTCCCCGCTCACCCCGCCGGGCCATGTCCCTCCTCAGGCGCACCAGGCTGAACAGCACTACCGCGAGTGTGTGCGGGAGGCCAACGAGCGGCACGCCACGCTGCAGAAGGTCAAGGGTGAGGTGCTGACCCAGGTGCGCGAACTCATCCTGCAGTGCGACCAGACGATGAAGGCGGTGACGGCCAGCTATTTCCAGCTGCAGCACACGGCCAGCGCCCCCATGCCGGTGCAGGTGAGGTGATGGGCCGTGCTCGGGCATTCACGCGGCAGTTCGGCTCTGTGACGCTGTCCTTCATCTTGTCAAATCAGGAACTGGTGTTATGTCGCGTGAATACGGTTGTTAGTCCGGAGTATGCCCCGCTGGTCTTCTCTTCATTTTCTGTGTCGTTCATCGTCAGAACGTTGAGCCTCTAAATTGTTTCATGAATAAGTTATCACCAAAAACATTCAAGCTTTGAGGCTGTACTTTAGGTCATATATGCGCACTCAATAAATCACACAGCTGTTTCAGTAATTAATGACTACGTTTAACGTCCACTGGCAGTCGCTGAACTCCTTGTCGGGTGTTCATCTCCGCTGACGTCGCGTCGGTGAACGCCGTCGCGCCGTTCGCCGAGACCGAGCGCCAAACCCGACCCGAGCCGTGGCCGACCTCAGTTCCAGACGCTGTGCGAGTCGAGCCGACTGTACGAGCCCGGCGCGCAGTACACGGAGTTTGTGAAGCGGCTGCTGCCGGCCTCGCGCGGACAGCGCGAGGGCGCGCCGCCGCCACCGCCGCCGCCCTCACCGGGCGCCGCCGCCGCCGCCGCTGCCGCCGCCGGCGGCGGCCCGTTCGTGTTCGAGCCGTACGGCGGCGAGGAGAGCGGACAGGGCCGAGACAAGAAGAGCAACGGCCGCCTGGTGGCGGACGAGGCGGCTCAGGTCTCAGGTGGGCTGGTGGCGGCCGGGCCGCTGCTTCCTGGTTACGTGGGATCTGCTCTTCCGCGAGCTGGTCGGGGGCAGCATTCCAAGTGGGACGGACGATGGGGGCAGGGATCCAGGGTGAGCGGACGGTATGCGGGTCGATACCCAAGTGTCGCTGTGGCAGTTCGGGCCTTGGGCGGGTCTTCCGCTGTTGACTGGGCTCTCAGGCGGGCCGATCCTAGGCAGCTGGAACCTCAGATGGACTGGTCACGGGTCGGGTGAACATCAAGAGTGACGATCCTGCGGCTGTCAGGTGTTGTTTGACGACGACGAAACAGGGTGTTGCCTTAGACAGGACGCCTGGTAACAGTGCTCGAGCCGAGATTAGTTTCGGGATATTATGTCTTCTAACGGGTTCAATGGATCGGTGATATGGCTTTATAAGAGTGCAACTTAAAGTGTTTCCGAGTGGACAGGCCACGGGTCGTTTGAAAATCAGGAGGGACGATCCTACGACCTTCAGGTATTGCTAGACGAGGACGGAACAGTATGTTACCCTAGACAGGACGCCTGGTAACAGAGAGCGAGCCAAGATTAGATTATCGTCCGACTTATTGAACCGATGGTTCAGTGGGCTGGTGATATGACTTTAGAAGAACATAACCTAAAAGTCCACCCGAATGGAAATGTTTGAGACATTGTTAAAGAAGCCGTGGCCGGTAGAAATTAGATCGGTGCATCTCAGGTGGTACTTCAGTTACGAGGCTTGCGTGGGCACGACACAGGATCTGGGCGACGGTTTCAGTGTCAGTTGGTGTATTTCAACATCCCTCCACAGAACGCAGCTAATACGGATGTGCACGCCCACGGTAATCCGACACACAAAAGAAGACAACACTGATATACACGTTCTCGTGGGATTTTTAAAACGTGACGCGTTCGGTGTTCAGTTGACAGTCGGAGGCAGGCGGTTCCACCCGGCCGCCGCTCGATACGCAAAAGCCCTCTTCGTGGTCGCCAGTCGGAATCTAGGTACATACAGACCCGATGCCACATGTGAGCGGATCTCGCGCTCCGAGACGGCGGCTGAAACGGCGAGCGGAGAGAAGCTTGGGCGTTGTCAACGTTTACCGCCCTGTACATGTCTGCCAGACCAGCTCCTTAATCCAACGCCGTCTCAGAGAACGTGTGATCGGAGCGGCGAGATAACCTGTTAGGACCTGCTAGACAAAGGGCTTTGCAATTAACGTCTGCACACTACAGATCCCAGGAAAAACTTGGGTTTTGATAGTGTACCTGAGACGAGATGACGATACTTGGGATGAAACGTGTACTCGGGGTACGTAATTGGTCTGTTTTGTACGGAGTTTTTAGCAGATCGATTGCGGGGAGTTGGCCAGCCCAATGGAGATAGGTTTTCCAAAGTCTGCTTTTATTTTCTGATATAGTGGGCCTTGTCTTGATTCGCAATAGTTTCTTCACGGTCCGTGAACGGATCAGTGCAAAATGGGCCCAACACGGACTCGGAGTGCAGGTCTAACTTGGACATTCTTAACTGCGCTGTTGACCCGGTTCGATCCCGTCTCCGCGGGTAGCCTGCCTTGACTCGCGTCTCCCGTCTCGCAGACACGGGCGGCAGCGGCGGCGCCGCCAAGCTGGCCAAGCCGTGGCCGGCCTCCGTGCAGGCCGCCTCCGACACGGACAGCGTGGGCAGCAGCAACAAGTCGGTGGACACCTCGCCCACGGCCAGCCCTATGGCGGCCGAGCGCCGCCTGGCAGCCAGCAGCGGCGACGAGCTGGAGACCGAACAGGAGACTGGTGAGAGGAGGGGGCCGGTGAGACCGGCGGAGACCAGTGGGGGGGGGGGGGGAGGGGAAAAAAGGCCGGTGGGAGGAGAACAGGACTGGTGGGGGAGAAAGGAATGGGTCAGACATGGCGGGAGTCGGGCGAACTTGAAAAAGGACCCGGAAGAGAGAGAAGACGCAAATCTAGACGTTCCGAAAAGGCTTCAGAAATTTGGGCTTCAGGCGGCGCTAGTGACACAAAAGGAAAAGCAGAGTTATTGGGAAAAACGGTCAAGGATAAACAACAATTGGCGCAGTTTTGTTAAACAAAGATCAAGAGCAAAAAAGTTGACAGACTGGATATTCAAAAACGCCGGAGACAGGAGTATGCAGGAGATCAAGAAAAAGAAGAAACTGTAGACCATTGCCGTTGTAGCCATATGGTATCCTCCCGTAGGGGTTGATACAGCATGGTGTGTATGCCATACACAATATTTCGTTGAGCAAAATGACGAGTGCTGCCGTGTGTGCTCTGCGACCAGCACCTTACCGACGGAACCTTCTCCGAAGCTCTGACTCGTGTCACTTGCTTCAGACGGCTACGTGACGCGGCGGGCGATGAGCAAGGCGGCCGTCACCCACCACTTCCGCAAGCTGATCGCGCCCTCCCGCTGCCGCGAGTGCGACTCCTACGTCTACTTCCAAGGCCTGGAGTGCACTGAGGTCAGTCTCAAGGGGTGCCTCCTGACCGGCGGCCGCCCTGGGCCTGAGGTCAGTGTTAGGGGTCTGCCCTGACCGGCGGTCGCCCTGGGCCTGAGGTCAGTGTCAGGAGCTGTCAGCTGTTCTGACTGGCGGCTGCCATGAGCCCGCGAGGTCAGTGTCAGGAGTATGCCCTGACCGGCGGTCGCCCTGCTCCCGAGGTCAATGTTAGGGGTCTGCCCTGACTGGCGGCTGCCCTGGGTACGAGGCCGGAGTTAGAGGAATTTCCCTGATTGTTCCTGGAGGAATGTCAGACGGTCCCCGGCGACTCGAGTGGCTGGTTTGAAGATTGCCACTGGATATGTCGATTCCTGGCTCGGAAATGACTGACACTTTGAGGTATTCATAGGCTGTACGACCAATCTGTTGGGAAATACGATTTCTGAAAAAAAAGAAAAGAACAACTCCTGAAGTCCCATAATATAACTGAATGCCTGCAATATTTTCATTAGTTTAGCCATTGTTGCAGTACAGCAAATAAGTATAGACTGAGGATTGACGGTGGTCTAATTAGAAATTGCATCTGCAGTAAAACCAATCATTTCAGGCACAAATCGTAAACATCATTTTGCTCTGGCGGTAACTTTGTAACATCACCGTTCACATCCATGGAAGCACCTGTAATTCCCCAACCGGATGTCGCGTTTTTGATGCATCGAGCCTAATGAGGATGTTTTTCGAACTCGCCCTGAAAGTTTTCTGCGCGGCACACATGTTTCGACGTCGGTGCCGCATCGTGCCACGGTGCGCGACACCAGACAACACCCTCTGACGGCACGTTCGTGACGTGCCGGCAGTGCGGCCTCACCAGCCACAAAAAGTGCGTGGAGACACTGGCCATCCAGTGCGGCCACAAGCGCTTGCCGCGCAAGATGACCACATTCGGCGTGGACCTGTCGCACCACCTCTCAGAGAGCAACTCGCCAATCCCGCACCTCGTCTGCAAGTGCGTGGCCGAGATCGACCACCGAGGCTCCACCATCAAGGTATCGCGGCCGCTCCCAGCGGGCGTGCGTGACGTGCGGCGTGGTGCGAGGGTGGTCGTTTCACCCGCCGCCTTGTCGTTGAACACGCGTTCTTGTCCGGTGTTGAGCTATGGACATCCGTGTGGCATTGTCAGCTTGATCTCGGATTAATAGGCTCATGCGACCCAGCTGCCCTTGTCTTAACATTGTCGGGCTTTCCGAGTCTCCGTGATGAATGTCGGGCGCTTCCCGCTGTGGGCCGTGGTCGAAAACCAGCGGCGACCGTCAGCCTGACCCGGCCTGGCTCGCTCGCCGCAGGGCATATACCGGGTGTCGGGCGTCAAGTCGCGCGTGGAGAAGCTCTGCCAGGCGTTCGAGAACGGCGCCCACCTGGTCGACCTGACGGACGTGCACCCGAACGTGATCGCCAACGTGCTGAAGCTGTACCTGCGCCAGCTGCCGGAGCCGCTGCTCTGTTTCCGGCTCTACTCGGACTTCATCCGGTGAGTCTGGCTTCCGCTGAACGCCGTTAACCAAGCAGAAACGCGATCGCCGGGGAAAAATGTCTTGAAAATGAGAAACGCCGCAAGCTACCAGATCTCGACGAGGCGACACCAGACAGGTTCCATTTGCATGGACGTAAAACGCTAGTGATTCAACGATATCCACCACCGACATCATTTACCGGCGCCGTGGCCCGAAACCGATTCGTCTTTCTTAGCTTGAACTCGCACCGTCGTGGAAAGAAACGGCGGACATCTGGTGGCATTCGAGGTGTGAAGTACGCTAGACACATTACCCCAAGTAGGGGAACCGGCGTGAGAGGTTATGATAGAAAACAGCCGAGTCTGTCGCAGCTGAATCTGTCGTGAAAACCAAACACCTTCGCATGGAGTAAGTGCGCCTCCTTTTCCCGAAATGCAAACATTGCGCGCACCTGTAATGCATAGCGGGAAAACTGACCCAACGATAACTCTAATCGTTATCTCCGCGTTATCACCTTAAACGATTCGTTCGCATGTCACACTACACCATCAGCTGCTTTGGTTAGCGAATTGGCGCGGTGAACATCGGAGTCATTTAGATCCCTGTATTATAAGCCTCGTAGAGACTAGCTGACATCCTGTTCGGGCGCCGTCCTGCCCATCCGCTCTGATTACGTAATTCTGGGAGACCATTTCCGTGTACAAACGCACCAGTCGGCGCCGGCGGCAGCCTGAACTTGGCGGCGACGACAGGCTGAAAAGCCGTGGGGTTTGCCTGACCTGACAGTTCCGCCCAGGAGCCGTACACGGTAATAGACCCCCCCCCCCTTTCCGGGAACGCCGGACCTCCTCGTCGGCGGCAGAGAGCCGGGGGCCGGGAGGGGAAGGAAGGGGGGGGGAGGCGGAGAGCGAAGTGCCGCTGCGGCGCTGTCGCCTGAGAATCGGCCGCTAATGGACTGGAGCTCCTCGGAGAAGTGAGCCGCCGGCCGGACGACTCGTGAGGCGGCTCAGCCGCCGCGGCCATTGTGGAAATTGCCTGGCAAGTTTTGGAGAGGTTCCCGACCGGAGGATTTTGCCCGATGGAGACCGGAAGTTTTCCGTGCAGAATGTTGGATTAAATTTCCCAGGGTAGCGTTTTCCGTGACAAAAAGCATCGTTCCCGTGAAATTCGCTTGGCTGAAATATTTCTTAATCACGCTCGCCTTAAGCCACTCCGCCGCGCTGTCGTAATTAATTAACGCCACGTTTGGACCTAGTCCTAGCTTCGGAAACGTCAGCTAGTGCCGGAAGAAAGGCCAGCCTTAGCATGTGGTCCCTAGACACAGTTGAAAAGATTATGAAGTGCACCGTCTGCTCAGCTCAAGACTCGCCAAATTTTGCCGAAGCTTAGCGTACCTTCGTCGGATGCCACAGTCAGTCAGTGTGTTCTACGAATCGCACCAGAAGTGGATTAATATTTGATTCGAGTCAGGTACATGGGTAAAACGAACACACGAAGACACCGAGTCCAGTAAAAGACGGGTCTAGCAGGTAAAACAAAAGCAAGGAGAGAGTCGAGCTTACGACAAACTGCGGTCTTTACAAAGAACTCATTTTGCCGGATGAGGCAAATTGCGTCATTCTGGAAATATTTTCGGACTTATAAACCGAAAAAGCTATGAACTAGAACAAACGCAAAACATAATTACTGTGTCAGCAGGAGACTGCAACACAAGGCCGATGTGTCCTGAAGGAAATGCAAAACATAACCATTGTGACTTCAGCGTAATGTTCATTGACATTACAGCCCCTGTTCCAAAGCAGCATCGTCAGTCGCGTTTTGTGTCCTCCGTTGAACAAAGGTGCACGGTCTCTCAGCGATTAAGTCATTTTAGGACCATGGATACGATTTTCTGGTCAGTATTTTCCCATCGGGAGCGTTTAAACGTCGCTGATGTTTATTAATGTTTCATGCTTGATATCTGATGGTAGCTGCAAAGCGTTGCTCCGACCCAATGTGCAATAAAGTTGGGGCTGTTGTTTGCAAATGGCGCTTGCGATGTACATTAGTTGATATCATGCTATGTTCATCATTTCCATATGCATTGAATGGACTTTGTGTCGATTACAGACAGCCGCAAAATTTTTGTGGAGTTTCAACAGCGTGATAAACGTATAAAAACACGTGAAAATGTTTCGTGCCATCTCCGGAAGGTACTTGTGATGATACCAACTGATTCAGGGCGCATAGACTTAGCTGAACGACCTCGGTCTGATGTAATCGCTCGGTCAGATTCCATCAAGTAATCAGTAACAGGCGAAACTAAAACAGTTCAAGCAAATCCGCGGTAAAAACTGAGTGCATTTTCCGATCGCTTCAGTCGCAGTATGTGTTGTTAAAAAAGTGACTCCTGATATAAAATTTCCACCCGCTGTTACCGTGGGTCCGACACGCGGGCCCGAGGAAGACCCGTCAACCGGCCACTGTCCTGACGTCAGGATGGCTGACGCCCGTGCCGGGCCGGCAGGATCGCCAAGGAGCACCCGTCCAACGATTCGGACGTGCCGGCTGCCATCCGCGAGCTGCAGGCGCTCTGCAAGCGGCTGCCGCGGCCGCACCACGTCACGCTGGCCTTCCTGATGCACCACCTGCACCGGGTCAGCCGCGGCGCGGCGCACAACAACATGCCGCCCTCCAACTTGGGCATCGTGTTCGGGCCCACCCTGCTGCGCACCGCCGAGGGCAGCGCCTCGCTGAGCTCGCTGGTGGACACGGTGAGTGCCTCTCGCTCGGCTCCTCGGTAAACACGGTGAGCACTCGAGTTCCTTGTTAGAGACGGCGAGCGCCGAGTCGCCCGGTGCCGGCGATCAAATCGTTGACGAACGCATTTGGCCCCGGTGCAGGAAATATCAGAACGGCTGCCACGGACGGTGACAAAGGCCTGTCATTTGTCTGACAGCGCTTGTCTTAAGTGGCGATTCTTATGCATAATCCCCGTATCCACGACTTATGGTGTCGGGCCGTTTTGCGTGACCGAGTCGTGTAACGGTGCCTCGTCGCACGCCGTCGGCGGCGCTCTTTGTCATCCTGGTGGGGACGTTTTGGCAAGACTGGTGATCCCGCTTTGAGGCTGGCAACGCGGCCGGTGAGACCGGCACCGCCGCTGGTGACGCCGCCGGTGCCGGCCGCAGGTGCACCAGACGCGCGTGATCGAACTGCTGGTGAGTCACGTGCACGAGATCTTCGGCCCGGTGGAGCTGGTGACGCCGCCGGACTTCCCGCACCAGTACCGGACGGCGGCGCGCCGGCCGGCCGCCCGGCTCCAGGAGAAGCGAAGCCGGGACGAGACCGGCGCGGCCACCGGTCAGTCGCCGCCGAGCGCGGCCGCGCCGACCCCGGACGGGTGGACGCGCCGGCTGAACTGCTCTGGATTGTTGGCTTCGGGGGAATTTACTCGATGTCGGAAAGTTCTGTAGAGATAAGTCGTTTGGGAATTGGGTGGTTGTACGTGTTTCTGGTACGCAACATCATGAGTCGGCATTAAGAAAAAATGTGATATAAGGATTTATGGTATGCCTCTTTCCATCCGCTCGGCACATTGCCTACAAAGCATTGTGCCAGTGCCTGCAGTTTATAAGTCGGGATGTTCGCATTAATACCACATCGCATGAATGTGTCATGTAGAGAGGCTCTGAATTGACAATCCGCGTGGAAGAAACCAGGCTTAAGAGCTCAGGCCGGCCTGACGATGGCCACTGCCGCGAGCTTCAAAAGCCAGCTCACACCTATGCAGAACACGACCCAGCGTGCGGTCCTCGCTGCATAAAACAGGTTGCTTTCCGAATTTCGGTCGCAATTTTGGGCTCCGATCCCTGGCCTGGCTACTCAGCAGCCCTGCTGCTGCGAACGTAAATCTCGTGCTGCTCCCACTGGAGGGTGACCGATAGAAAAGAGGCCCTGTTGTGGGCCGACATGAATTCAGATAGCCTAATGAAGTCTCGTTCTAGCTTGTTATAAATCTTTAACGCGCGTGTTGTTTTCGTTGCGGTTGGCGGGGTCGCGTGGTTTCACGGGGCTTAGCGGGCCGTTACTGTCTCTCGTCTTCGCTATTCGAACTGGTATGTCGGATGGTACTTTTGAAGACGTCTAAGGAGTATGAAATCCACATGCCCACTCTACATTGTAACACGTTCGCGTTAACGGAACACAGGCTGATGTTGATGCAGTACGCTGAATTTTTTGTACGCGGTTTTGTGCCGGACCCCTAAGCAAATTTCCACTGCAGTTTGACTCAGCGTTACGCCCGGTATTTCAACTGCATCCCAGTATACTTGGATTCCCCCACCCCCTTTTTGAGCTTCTCCCGCGACCCCCGCCTCCGTCCTCGACCCCTGTCTGGGCCCCTGTCGTGGCGCGGCGGTCGGCCCCGGTCGCTGTCGGGGGGGGGGGGGGGGCCGTCCGCCGCCGACGACAGCATCCGCCGGCGCGACGGGCGCAATCCGGAGCAGCGCCTCGAACGAAACCGAATCAGGCAGCTGGATTGGAGGCCTCCCCTGGCCGCCGTTTGTCTGCTGCCGGCCGACTTCGCCGCCGGGCCGGGCGACGATGGCGGCGGCCGCTCCGCCGGCAGCGCCGCCGGCGTCAGGCCGGGGTCAAGGACGGGGTCGCGGGCCGCGGGGGCGGACCGGCCGCGCGGCGCCAGCTGAGGCGCGTCGGCCGATCGATTGGTGATCGGGCCGAGCGGCGGTCTGCGGCCGGTGCGGCTGGTTAATGACGCCGCTACACGATCGCCGAGCGACGGTCGATCGCCTCCAGCCGGAGAGTGAATGAGTTTCAGGGGCGTCAGTCACACCGAGCCGCAGGTTGGGCGACGTTTCAATACTTGGCCTCAGTCTGATTCAGGCCGACGTTGTCATGGAAACTGTGGTCTTCTCCATCCTCACGATAGCGGGCGTATTCCAGGGCACTGGCAGCCCTCCCCATCTTGACTATGTCGATGGCGCAGTTGCGAGGGCGGGACTTAAAAGAGAAAAGCAGTTTTGGTGGCCGGCCTCCTGATCTGAGCTCAGCCGGATATTGGCTGTGCTAGAAATCGGGAAGGGAAGGCACGCTCTCTGCTCCCTCCCCAGGAATCATCCTCGAGAAAACCGCAGCCCTCGTCGCCGTGACCGCAGCCGTGTTTTCCAGGAGACCTACAGACTCAGCCGTCTGAGGACACCAGTCCAAACGAGGAGCCGGGCGGCCCGGGCGGCGGCGGTCCGGGCGGCGGCGGCGGCGGCGGCCGGCCGCGCAGCCTCATCTATCGCGGCTCGCTGCGCGACTACATGGGCCTGGAGTGCGCCAGCATGTCGTCGGTCTCCTCGAGTCTGGAGAAGAGCGCCGGCGAGGAGCGGCTCACCTCGCAGGAGAGCGACGACCAGGAGCCGGCGCCGGTCGGCGATGACAAGCCACCCATCGTCAGGATCTGCCTCAAGAGCTACATCGGCCTCGAGTCGGTACGAGGCCGGATCGGCACGTCGGTGTTGAATGTTGGCGGCTGCAGTTTGTCGGCCGTCGCAGCGATGACGTCTGGTGAAAGACGTGATTTCTGAGGCTCTTTGTAACGGAGGAGTGTTTTCAACGTCCTTGTTCAAGTTAATTGTTGCAAACCTATGGATCTTTTGCCATATTTTTTGCCAACTTCAACCATTGTCGTGTTGATGCTGATTTAATCTGCATTTCGTTCCGCCCGGGGAGTGTGTCACCTTTTAAAGTCAGCAGCATTGTTGAATATGTTTTTTTTTTCATCTAGCTGTGTCCAGAATTAAATTCAAGTGATTTTCAAGCAGACAGTAACTGGACGCTCCGCAGGCACTAAACTGGGCCGACTTTTTTCGTCAGCCAGCTGCCCACCGATTGCACTCGCCTTTTGCAAAGCCTAGTTGCTCATGGACTAAATTCTGATGTTTTCTCGTTGTCTGCGACGGGCATTTTGGACTCCGGCCGGGATGACAGGCGCAGAGGATGCGGTGGCTCGGGTGTCTGCCCGTTCTCACGCTCCGACAGCGCGCGCCGGACGGAGCCGCTCTGACGGCGCGCCGCCTCAGTTCCAGAGCCAGAGCTCGCCCAGCCTGCTGGCGCCGCCCGACCTCGGCGCCGCCCACCCCAAACTGCGCAAGTCCATCTCGGACAACAGCGCCGGCTCGGCGTCGCCCGTCGACGGCGGTGTCTACATAGGCGACGAGCCGGGCGCGGGCGCGGGCGCGGGCGCGGGCGCGACGCCGGCCCGCTCTGCGCGCCACCGGCCGCCGCCGACGGCCCAGTCGCTGCCGGAGGGCGGCTCGGCCCGGCGGCGGCCGCACCGGCCGCTGGGCCGCGCGATCGGCGAGCTCGTGAGGACGGAGCGCGTCAGCAGTCTGGACGGGCCGCCCGACGAGCCGCCGCCGCCCCGACCGGCCGGTAGGTGACACTGGCTGCTCCGCTAGCGGCGGCGGCAGCTCGCGCGCATGCGGGTGGTGGTGGTCTGCACTAACAGCGCGCGAGGAGGCGGCCCGCGACCAGCGGACGCGGCAGGGCGGCGCCCTCGGCACCGGAGCGGCCTACTAACCCTCGGCGACGGCATGCGGAGACCCACCGATCGCTCACCGGCACCTGTGTGGCGTGGCCGCTCACCCTGGAGTGGAGTGAGGAGTGACCAGTGTGACGGGGAGTGCGACATGGTGAAGTTCCAGCGGTCCTGCCGGACGGGCGAAGAAACCGGCGCCGCGTCCGGGTCCTCTGTCGCCGTTGCCGCCGGCCGGTGCCTGACCGTGTGCTGCGTTTCAGGCGAGTACGTGTCCCCCTTACCTGAGCGGCAGCAGCGCGCGCTTCAAGTACCCCGGCTACGGCGGCCGACCGCCCGGCATCACGAGCGCCGTCTCTCTCGACTCCGCCGTCCGACCGACGGCGCCGCCGCCGGAGCCGCAGCCGGCGCCGCCAGCGGAGCCACACGCGGCGCCGGCTGTTACCCAGTCAGCGCCGCCGTCCGCGTCCCGGGCAGCAGCACCGCCGGTGTTCCAGGCGGCGCCACGGTCGGCGCCGCCGTGCGACCAGCCGAAGTCGGACTGTCCTGCGGCGACCGGGCCCGCTGAGGCGCCGGCGCGCGGCTCCGAGCCGCAGGCGGCGGGGGGCGCCGCGCCGGCCGGCGCCGTTCCGCCGCCGCCGGAGACGGCCGAGGCGCGGCCGGAGCGGCCGGAAGGCGCCGGCGACGAGCCGCCGCCGCGCCCAGATGCATCTCATTCGGACGAAGCGGGTGCCTCGGAGAGGCAAGAGCAGTTTGTGTAGCTTCTCGCCGCCGCGTCCGCATTGTTTACTCGACTAACCAGCGCGCTACTTTTGTACTCGGCGGCGGCCCGGTTTCTCTCTAGTCACCGCTCTCTCGCGCCGCCGCCGCGGCCCGGCAGACGCGGGCTCGGCGCCCGACCTGGGGCGCAGGGTCGCGGGCCGCGGCGGACGCAGCTTCCCTGCCCGCTGGCCCGCCAGAGGTCGCCGGCGGCAGCCGCAGGCTCGGTCGGGCCCGTGCCGGACTGGCAGCCCGCCCACGGCTCCGCCCGGCAAGCGAAATGTAGGTCTGCACAAAGGCTTCTATCGCGCTGGAACGAGCGTTCCAGCGGTATGTTTTGTATATCTCTGCGATATTGCTCGGAGCTCAAGCTAAATTGCACTTTCTGTGTCCGTTCACCGTTTCTTGTGATAATGTGTTTCACATTGTTCTGGATGTCTATATGGATGCGGCTAAACAGCTAACGAAAAGACTGCATCCGCGTCAAGCGCTTCACGGTGTCCTTGCAGATCAGTGTTATTGTAAAGGTAATATTGTTCGAATATGAATAAAATGTTCCAGTTTTACTACGAAGCTGCGATGACTGCGGAAGGGAATGTCAACACGGCGTATGTAACAGAAAGAATCATCTTTATTGAAAACAACGAAATGAAACTCTGAGCTATCACAACAGGGGGGCATCAGCACGTCGTCACCGATGCCCTCCAGAAGCGGTCGGACCGCGCGGACCGACCGAGCGCGGAACTGCCACGCGAGGAACAGCCAGACTCGGGGCCGCCGGCGGCGCACAGCCCGTCCGGGGTCTACTCGGCCCCAGACGTGGCGGCGTCGGCCGGCTGGGCCTCGGCCACCGTCTCCGGCCCCGGTCCGCTGACGGCCGCCGACTCGGCGTCGGCCGGGGCCGGGGCCGCAGCGGCGGCGTCAGGGGAAGCCTCTGCCGAGACAGCCGCCTCGGGGGAGGACAGACCGGCCGAGGCGGCAGCGTCGGGAGCCTCAGGGGCACCAGGGGCGTCAGCAGCTCTGGCCGGAACCTCGGGCGGAGGCGGCATTTCCGCTGGTCTGGCCGGGGCCGGCCGGCGGACGGCCGCGCGCTTCACGAAGTCTGTGCGTTGCAGCAGGTACGCGCAGCCGGTGAGGCCGCCGATGTTGACGTACGGCGCCGCCCGGCACCGCCACAGCTGCTTGATTCGGGGGTGGTACAGCGTCTGCGGGACGGTGACGTAACGCTACTCATTCTTAGAGTTACGACCGCGCAAAGAGGCAGGACGTGGCCTCGTCATAACGCAGAACACGCGCCAGAAACAGACTCCGTCACGTCAATTCACGATAACTGCAGAGCCACACAAATGGTCCCCCCCCCACAGGATAAGCACGGGAAAGGACATTCAAACCTATGTTTCCACATGAAACCCTTCTAGTCACAAAACTACCCGAGGCATAGTAACGCGCTAGAATTACTGACAGGGCCATCAACGAGCGCCGTCACAGCTATCTGAAGGGAACATGAACATTTACTTGCCCTCGAAAAGCCCGCAGAACACCTTCAATCTCCATACTAAGCTCGCAGATGGCACAAGCTCACCACAATCGACCTTGAACAGCCCTGACACCAGCGCCCACCTTCTGCATGGTGTTCTTGTCCTGGGTGAGCAGGACGGCCCGGCCGTACCGCGGCACGGAGATGCGGGCCATCTCCTCCATACAGTTCGGGTACAGGGTCCGGTTATCCACCCGCGAACCCAGCCGCTTCCCGAACGGCTGTCGGCGCACGCCATGGTGACAATCAAACGGCTGCCGGCGCGCGCCAAGGTCAGAATCGTAACCACGGGACGCACCAGCGACTCCGCCTGCGATGGTGAAGCAGCAGCGGCCAAACGTCCAATTTGTCCAATTTGTCCAATTTGTACCCGACGTTTGCCGCAGCGGAGCCAGTAGCCGCACATAACACACCAACACAGGAGATCGTAGCCCGCCAAAAGAGTTATTAAAAACGGAGGCGCAAACGTAGTGTTTTTCGCAAATGTACATGAACCAAAGAACAGAGAGTTGTGTTCAATCAGCAGCGTGCCCAGGATGTCATAAGGGGAGGCCAGAGACTGAAATGCAAGAGAAAAACGCAACATCGGCCACCAAGGTCAAGCGCGGTACAATGCAAAACATCTACACTGACCCTTCGACCCTCCACCCTGGTTTCATTACCCAATCCAACCCACAGTGAGACTAACCCGACGACACAATTACGTGCATGCTATTACTCTAGTGCGCCAGTAAGGCTGAATAAGGAAAAGTACCGAAAAGCGGCCGCCGTTATAATTCAAGCAAGTACCTTTCAAAAAGACGCCGAATTCTTTCCATCTCCAGACGAAGTACGGCGTTAGGACTATTACAGCTATTCAACGTACCAAATTAATACCTGCCCGCTACGGTACTTTATTCGGCAATGCTTAACCCTCGACCCAGCCAATAGTGAGCCCGCCCTCCGCCGTCGGCGGCCGCCGTGGCGCGGCGCCGCCTGCCCATCCGGCGGGCGGCCGGCGCGCGGGGCGGTCGCCAGTAGCTGCCCATAACCGGGCCGCTCACCAGGTCGGAGACGATGACGTCGGCGCAGGCGTCCCGCAGCGGCAGCCGGGTGCAGTCCCAGGTCAGCACGTCCACCGGCAGCTGGGCCGTCTCGCTCCGCTGGCGGCCGCTGTAGGCCCGGTTCAGCACCACGCGCGGAGCCGCGTCCGGGTAGTTGTCGCCGCAGATGTGGTACGAGCCCGGGAAACGCCTGCGCCCCCTGGCGGGCCGGCAGCGAGGCCGCAGTCAAAGGGCGCTCCGCAGTCGGGTTGACGTCCATTGCTTTTAAATTCCTCACGGACAAAGTAAAACTCTCAAGGACATGGATACAGACACATTACGTCTGAGTCCGCTCAGGGCAAAACAAACATCAATCTTGACAGATGAACTTCAGAAATACAGTTCTTGACGTATGGACATACAGCTAAGCCAATCACGCAACACACCGATACGAAGAGCAGACACAAAAGGCGTCACTGAAATAACAACTCTTTTACATCGAACTTATCCAAGAAAACAAATTTCACTTCCCACCTCACAACTGAAGACAAACGAATTATCGTGAACTTTAATGCTCATTTTTTGCGTTTTAACGCGTTTTTTACGCAGCGAAATTGCCCTGTGGCCTCTGAAAACATTAACAACGATAGCAAGATCTTGAAAAATTTGCAGACCCATTTTTCTGAGCCTGTACTGTAAATGACAACTACCTGGATGTTACATAATAGCAGTTGAGTTACACGTAGCTGGGAGTCCAAACCTCGTTCATGATCGGCCCGATGCCACCATTGCAACGTCCCGCAAACTGACCTCGAGCGAAATGGAGCCGCCGCCGCACATAGGGTCCACCACCACCTCGTAGTTCTGCGGCTTGGCCATCATCAGCAGGTTGTAGCAGATGGTGGCGCGCAGCGAGGTGGGGCCCATCTTCACCAGGTTGCGGTAGAAGAGGGCTCGCGGCGTCAGCGACAGGCCCACGCTCACCATGTCTGCGGGAGAAGGCAGCGGCCGCCGGTCAGAGGTCCGGCACGGGACAGCGCACAGTCACTGACACAACGGAGTTCGGCGCCAACGTTCAACACGGCTGCGGTGGGTATACGCGAGACGGACGCCACAGGACACGTGCTGGGGGCTGCAGACCCGGCAGGGGAAGTAAACCACACACAGACTGGCACACAATATTTGCCATAAAATCCTTTCAGTCATGACCAAGGTTGGGAAAGTTGGTATGAAAAATGTAAGTAAGATCTTGTGCCTCCACCAAAAAGCTATACAGTAACCATCTTGACAAATTTCTGACTCTACAAGCAAATAAGACTCTACAAACAAATCCGTCTCCATTCAGTAGGGAACCAGGTATGATGTCATCACTGACTTAAACCAAGAGTGCCAAATTAAACCAGTATTACTGTTCACAAAATTTTGTACTCCACGACCAAAATTTCATTCAAACCCCAGAACAAAAACCAAATCCAGAACAAAAACCAGAAACCAAACCCTGGTCATGACAGACCTTAGCGGACCAAGCAACCATTGGAACATCGAAGTCTGTCTACGACTGTGTCGTTATAATTTCGGGATAAGCCTTTGCAGCCAAACTTGCATGCATGCAGAAAACTAAATCTGGGGATGAACAGCAAATGCCAGAAACAGAAAAATCGAAGAGAGCAAGACAACGCTTGTCATGCGAAGCATTGTATAATGCTTCCGACCTCCACTCTCCGCTCCCGACGGGACTCACCGAACTCCACGTCCAAGATGACCTCCAGGTCGTACTGCTTCATGCGCACATTCCAGTTGAAGAGGTCCTGCACGGCGCCGCCGAAGTTCTCGGCCGCCTCGTTTGAGGAGAAGGCGTGGCCCTGTTTCCCGCCGCCGGCGCGGTAACAGGTGGCGCGGAACGAGGGCACGCCGCTGCCGCCCTCCGAGACCGCCGGGCGGAGCCGTCAGGTGCAGACGGTGCAGGGGCCGGGGCTTCTCGAACGGTGTCTTCAGCCAGGGCCGGGGCAGGATCCTCTGCTGTGTCTGGAGCAGGGTCCTGAGCGACGCCTGGGGCAGGACCCTCAGTGGTGTCCAGGGAAGGATCCTTGGCGGTGTCCGAGGTAGGATCCCCCGCGGTGTCCGCGGCAGGATCTTTAGCTGTGTCCAAGGCTGGATCCTGAACAATATCCTGGGTAGCATCTTTGACAGATTCGTGGACTGAAGACGCATCCGCCGACGCCACCGCCTCACCGGCGCCCCCTTCACCAGTACCGACCGTTCCCTGGCCATCCCCTTCAGCCTTCACCTCGCCTCCACTGCCGGCCACTGCTCCAGGGCGTTCTCCCGGGCCTGCCGCTGCCGCTGCAGCCTCCTCTGCCGGCCGGCCGGACTCCTCCGCGCATTCGGCTCCGCCCACGGCCTGACCGGCGCCTCCCTGCTGCGCCCGCTTCATCTGGCCACCGCTGTCCGGTGGCGCGCCCTCGCCTTCGGCCGTCACCCTGGTGGCCGTGACCGGCGCCCTCAGGCTGTCCAGCAGCTGGCGGGTGTCCGGGGGACCGTCTCCGGCGGCGGCCGGCGCGCGGCCCGGCCCGGCCGACAGGTCAATCACCTCCAGCAGGTGGTGGGCGCGGCGCGTGTACGGGTCTCCGGTGAAGCCGCTCGACCTCTGCCACACCGAGAGCGCCTTGTTCCAGTCCAGAGTGCGAGGCAGCAGGCGCAGCTTCTTCAGGCACACGTCCTGCGCGCAGACGGGTCCGTGAATGGAAAGAAATGGTGTTCATCTAACGAATTTGACGGAAAATGGGGCCAAGTGTGCTGTGTGCCATACTTCTGTGTTTTCTGTTAAAACCATGTCCAGCAAAAAACACACATTGAAATGTCAGGCATGTGCATCAGTTACAAAACATAAAAAATAATTTACTTTCATACTATTATGACTTTCCAAGACAGACCTACCAACTGCAGCCAATAGGTATGGTACTCAAATAAACCAAATGGGATATTTCCACAAACAGAAAAGGAAATAAAATACAACAAAACATGGTACAATGCCACAAAACATTTGTATTTTAATCAAACCTCTATGCCTATGAATTAGGCAGCATGAGGACACTATGAAAACATGAGCAGCATGGCAACACCTGAGATCACCTTCAGTACACAGCCAACTATGAAATATCACTAGTACAAAAACAACAAGTACATGGCATCTCACCTTATCCTTTGTAAATCCAAATTTGGGTTCCACAGAAATGAGAACATTGATGTGGTCCAAAGACCTGAGTTTCAGGGCCTGCAATAAGCAAACTCAGTGATATGTACATAAGCACTGACAGACCATGGTTGTTCAAAAACCCATGTATTTTATATGCCATGTCAAACTATGCAAATCACAACATAAAAATGGACCAGGTACTGAGTTTCATAACAATACAATAAAAATGATGTTTCAAAACCACAATGAGGTGAAACAATTCAGCTGGGACAAGTTTGGCACTAAGTCAGATACAGATGCTTTTATCATGTGAATGGCAGATGCTACAGAAAACAACATATAGCTTATGTTATTAAATTTTAAAAAAGATATCTAATGCCTGAATAAAAAAGTAGGAAGGAATGTACAACAGGATGTACAACTGACCTGTGACACCTCATCCATCTTGACATCAAAGAAAACTCTTCCACGGGCACAAAATGCAACACTCTTCAACTTCAAGGCAATTTCATCCCTGGCACTTGGTTCCAGGCCTGTAGCAACAGACCCTTTCAAGGTGCAAAGTTCTGAATTGCTTGGGTCCAAACCCTTCAGCATATGCCATGGTATGTCATAATGAACAGCCATGGTGGGAATGAATTATTCCAGTAATCTGAGGAACTTGGATTTCAAGATGGGTTCCAAGCTCAATGAGACACCTGGAAAACAGACATAAAATGTTGCATTACTTTACACCACAACATCAGAATTGGGTGTATCATGATCTTAACAAAGATATCACTTGTTAATGTGGAAAAATATTTGACAGTAATGTCTGTGACTTAGGACTTCATTTTACTTGATGTTTAATCAAGATGCAGTAGTGGCCCACAAAATGAATATGGCCACATTCTGTCCCTTTCCTTGTCAGAAATCCTGAAAGAATTGAAACCTGCTACCAACAATACTCAAAACTAATCACTATGCACCTAATAAAAATGCTTATGAGAAAATATGAGCTGCCATGAAACAGCTGCTAAAATTGATGACTGCATGGATCACTTTGAAATATGTTTGAAAGACCCATTTTTTTTGAGAAACATCATTTCAAATCAATGAGTTATTTGCTTAGAGAAAAACAGTTCAACATGATGTAAACAGAGTGAAAGAACCATTAAATACATAACATACTAACAAATTTTTTAATCATACTAGTCAAAACAATTTGAGGTGTTATTGAGGATGTCCTTTTCTACTTAATTCAACATATGCAGCCTCCTTGCTCTTAGGTGCTATTTCTATACAGCATTTTGATATGCAACACAATAAAAAACAATAATTACCCAGCAATAAACAAGACCAGGTTCAGTACTGAGTCACAACCACGATAATGAGGCAGAGTCCCTCCCTTTATGAACTTAAGGCATCTTTAGTAAATGCAAGCCTAAAATTGATGCATTTTAAAGTATCTAAAAAAACAACAGGGAAAAACAGGGCACCTCTATTATACTGCCAGGACCTCTAAATGGATCTCCAGTTATCAAAAGGCAGTACCATATTATACTTCAATACCCCCATGTATGATTTCTGGACATGTCACTGGCCAATTGAAGGCACCTCAGTGGGTTATTGGCTTTAAGAATCACAATTTGCATACACACCATCAGTATCTTTTAGGCATTAGATGACAAGCAAAAGGCCCCGTGATGTCAAGGCAAACAGTTGGCCGGGCCCAAGGTGAAAGAAATCGAACTGGAATAGCATGAAAGCCATGCAGCAGCAGCTGCATTGCCTTGCTCCCGCACACCACATCCCAACAAACTGACTTAAAGTGAATCGCGTCTTGATAAATGTTTCTCTGATCTCTGCTAATGTTGGATCGTCAACACCACACCGGACACCGCCTTCCGCGATGCAAGACCGAGACCACGCGCAACCACACAAGCAACGGCACCGCCTGATATGAAAATGTCGCGCCAAAACGGCCGCAGGTTGTGTAGTGATGAAAAGTTTTCTTCGTGAAATGTATTCGTCTGCAGTAGTTGCCGACTCGATGTTTGTATGTCAGAATGACGTAAATGACTTAGATTTGCGCATGGGATTCCCGAGATTACAATTCTTCGAATTTTGAGATCGGTGTGTACTGGTCGCAATGATCGTTTTCGTGTGGACACAGGCCGGCTTACATGCCGGCTTAAGCATCATGTGGCATAAGCGAGCCCTCACGTCGATGGTGACTGGCGTTCTGAGGTGCATTGACGAGGCACTCAGCGCCACCTCAAGCACATGATTCACTTGTTCATGGGTGTAATCTGTGTGGGGGCTGCGGGGGACATGTCCTCTGCAGTTTTCCAGAGATGGCGATTTGTCCGCCTGATTTTGAAGGTAACAGATACGGTAATTCTTATTGGCGTCAAATTTTTTTTAACTTTGGATGACCAGTTAAAGGAATTTTAGCCGCAGTTTGCTATTTAACGCCCGAAAAAAGTGATATTTGCTCTCCTGCACTTTGGTGGACTGCAGTCAGCCTGCCCTCCCTCCAATTTCTGAGCCGTGTCTAACACCCATGTAATTGTCGAGGGGTGCAGCGTAAGACTTCAAGGCGGCCGCGACCGCTGGCAGTCGTCAGCCGGCGGGAGATCCGTAGTACAAACGCCATGAGCTCCGTTAAACATTCGCAACAGATGCCCAGTTCCGCCATGCATTCGCACCAAAGGCCCTATTCCGAATAGACGTGCTCGTGCTCATTGTTCATCTTGTTTGTCCCTGCACCGCAGACTTAGCGACATTTGTCTTCTTTTTTTTGTTTTCAAGTCCCCGCGCAGGCCGCGTTGACGACGCCTTCAGCCACCTCAGACACATAGAAGTTCAAATATCCGGCCGCAAGTCTGGGTCAGAATCTACGCGGATCACGTTTTCATTTCCTTTCCCTATATTTGATTTTCGAACGTCATGAATAGCTCTTGGTCCCCCTTGACGATCTTTGCGGTTGTTTCAGCACGTTTATAGACGTTGTACATTCATTTGCACAGGTTTCGTTGTCGCCATCCTGTTGCTGTTTGCACTAACACCGTGCTCCGGTTTCATGCATTCCGCCAGAGATCGTTAATCTCTGGCGGGGGCCGGGCAGTCGCCATTTTCCCTAAGAACGGCCAGGTCGTCTGTGACCTCTCCTGTGGGCAAGCCTGCCCTCAGCAGATTGAACTGAACGGCTTGCCGTTTTCCCCGCAAACGTAGAGGTAATGATCAGGAACGGAACTTCCCCGCACCAGTTTGAGCTTAATTCTTTCCACACACTATAGGCGAAATGTCAACGTTTCGTGAAGATGGGGATGCACCTGCGTCTTCAGCTTACATTAAGGTTCAACCCACGGTCGTGCATGGCCATTCCCTTAGATAAGCGTGCGCTCAACGTGATTTGAACCGAACATGCCCCAGCATTCTTTAGGTATGCCTCACCTGCGGGTAGGGCTGAATCTAGGCGTTTGTGAGGCCACCAAAAACCCCCGAAAGTTATACATTATGCCTATGGCAACACATGGGAAGAAAGAGCCTGAAACCAGGTATTACGATGGCACCACATTTCAAAAAGCGTATACTCTTTTCTAGAGGTTCGTTGTAACGTTTCAAAACTTCCCACTTTCTGATTGTCGAGGAATAAGGCTCTCATCCGTGTCAGCCATGTCACCTGTGGCATAAGCGATGGTTCACCTGAAGCATGGATATGTAAGTTTGTATACGGACGACTGGCACTTGTTACGTGCAAATGTAGTGTAAAATCCCGTTGTTTTCCATTTTATTACCTTTAACAGGGCTTCAAAGATTTGGAAGGGAATTTGGTCTCTTCAAAAATAGGAAACGTCAAATGGTTTTGGCTACCGATATTTTTTTCTGCTGAAACTACTTTTAATCCCAGAATACGTAGAACGTCTGACTTTTTCACCTTTGCACTACGTTCCAAGGTACACGCGCTCAATTGTTTCTTGACACATATCTCGAATCATTTCAGAGATGTTGCTTCATTGCAAGGATGAAACTTTTCGAAAATGAGTGGGGAGAAAAGCAGGTTTTGGAGCCCGTTCTTTCTAGTGAAGGCCCAAAAGACCCATGTTAAATCTCTACGACTATGGAAGGGGACACGGTCCTCTAAAGTTCATTAACCCGGCAGCGCCTGGGGGGTAAAATGGGAACCCCTCGATTTTTCGTGATTAACTTGTAAACCAAAAGAGCCAACCCAACCAAAACTTCGTTACCTATTACCCAATCAATTCTTAATATTCTGAAATCAAAATCATTTCCATGTTAGGTCACGTCATGGAGATATGATGTCATGCGTGAACCCTCGCATGCATATTGTCGCCTCTTTGGACAGTGGCGCGAAACTGCTTCATTTTTTTGATAATGTTCCCGAATAAAATGCACGGATTATTTTGGTTTACTTAGGACACGATACCCGAAAGGATATAGAACGTGACACGTCAACATTAGAGGTCATGCTAGGTCACATGTATGATAACAGTTGAACTGATTTGCATTGTGATAGAAGTGGCTGCCGTTGACCTTCCCCATCGTTCGAGCCAGACAAACAAATCTATATGCGACTCGTAGCAAGGTTCACCAAATGCAATGCAAGGTCATGTCAGGTTACGTCATAGGTGATGTCAAAAGGAAATAAAAAACATCATTTTCTGTGGAAAATCATTCAGTAGCAACAGAAAGCAATTAATGTTTTTAGTCAGAAGATGAAGAATGACTATCTGTTCTGACCTGGTTTGACCTTGACCCAACAAGGAGCAGATAGAGCAGATTTCACTATTACGAGATGTCATTTTAGTTCTGTGCTTGACGTAATTAAGACTTCCAGAGAGTAATTATTGCTCTTTGTCAGGAAGAGTGATACGACTTTATCTGACCTGAGCTGGAATGACCTTGACTGGATGGAGAGCAGGTAACGCAAACTGGTCACTGGAAGGTTTCACTTTCGTCTTTTTTGTCATGTGGATCAGAAGGACTGCGAGTAAGTATCGATCTTTGATATGTAAAGTAAAACCAACATTTAATGTGACCTAGGCTGATCCTGAACCGACATTTTCTTAACATTCTGGCATGTTTCTGAGGTGAACGATCGTGACGTTTCGTTTGATACCCAGTTGAAGGCCCTAAGACCAGTATTGTTGATGTTATGATGCGCGAGCCGGCGCCAGTTTTTCCGACATCGTATTATGCGTTTTACGTGATCTATGACGCCATTGTAACCAGGGTGACCAGGGCCAACATAGTATTTTCTGAATCGCAGGACTCAGGGCTATCGATTGGTGGTAGACCGGTTCAGATCCGATATCAGATCAGACCGGTAAGATCCTGAGATAACGGGGTGCTCTTTTTGTCACCCCCAGGCGGTCGCGGATATAAAAACACGCTAGGCGGGGCCGGGTTAAAGTTCCATACCTGCCTTATTGCTGCTAGTAGGAGCCACGAAACTATATCTCTCGCGATCTTCTTAGGGAAGACAGTTTATCTTGCCTGCTGCCTGGTAGACCCAACAGATTTGCCCCTCAGCTGCATATCGTCCTTGGAAGAGAACGTATTGAATATGTGTGTCAAATGCCATGCCATTGACCACAAAAGAGAAGTTTCAGGAACAGCAGGGCGGCTTTCTTAACACAAACTATGGCAAAAAGGGCACGAGTCTAGACGTTGTACGGAAAGAAATGGTCTCACAGGTCTGCGCCCTGCCTCCCTGGTTCACACCCACCCACCCACACACACACACACACGCACAACGAAAACGCTCCATTCCAACGGCACAGGACCCTGGCAACACGAGACCCGGTACAGGGTTTCGAACGTCTCTAGAACGTTGCTAGGGTTGGTAGGACAATCATCGTAGGAAAATGCAGCACTGCCATATATTCAGTGTAGCCCGCTGCTTTCCCGTCTTTTGATCCACGGCAGAGTCCTCGGGTTAGCATTGCACTTTGTAGCTGGACTTTGGCCTCTGTATTCTGCTTTTAGGGGATTAACTTGGGACGCAGTCCCGTCGCCATGTTCGTCCAGCTAGTGAAGACAGCTATATATGTATAAGACCTATAATATATATATATATATATATAATATATAATATATATAACCTATATATGTATAGAATTTACTAGCTTTAGTATAGAATGAGCCGTACTTACGCCTACTTGACTGAGTGGTTCAGCCCAGTGGTCCGATTCCCAGGCTTATTTTAGCTATGGAAACCACAACTTGAGATATCCTGAACTATTTACCGCAGGCAATGAAGTGGGCAAAAGTACGGTTCAGATTCTTCAGTTTTTGCGAAATAGACAACCATTTTGAACTAAAGAGGCCATGATTAGGATACCCGGTACATATCGCGATGGTCGCCTGGGGGATCGAAGAATGCTAGATGCAATGTCCGATTTGATTTAATCCAAATTCTTATTTCATCCGTTCACTACCTGCATTTTGTGATTCCGATTAAAAAGCCCGCAACAAATGCATAGATACTCTTATTAGACAGCAATAAAGGCAGACTTATCATTAAAAAAAACAAAACAAATGACAGACAGGTCAAAAGAGATCGAAGGTATTGTCCAAAATAATTGGTCAGTAATTGTGGGTTTCTTTCTAAAATTGAGCACCCTTTAAACTGGCAAAACGCCGCCATTCAGTTTTATCAAGGAATCCGTCATTTTACAAAGACAGTGATGTGCATCCCTTGTGTCACCCCACAGAAATAATTAGGCCTAATAGCATTTCGGCGACCACCGGAAGTCCCTTTCTTGAACGTTTTAAGCGTCCTCCCCGTGTACAGATCACACGTTACCCTGCGTGTCACGACAACGGCGTCAACATTTTCAGAAAAAATAAAAACGATAAATTGTTTACTGAAGCCGTTTGTGGCGCTACACGACTGCGTCGTTTCTATAACGAAATGTAATTGAAAGAGCCAACACGTTACCGGTTAAGATAATATGCGGAGATAATGTGACGATGTAATCGGGGTTTAAAAAAAGACAGACGTACGATCAAACGAGGCACAAAGTAGCATTACAACCCGTTCGCTTCGGAAAATCGGGACACGGCAAGGCTTCGAAGAGGTCAGACAGGATCTCGCCTGGGTAATTATCACGGAGGTGGCATTACGGGATTAAAAATTACAAATGAATTACGCAATGGCCGATATTAATTTCAGAGTGTTTAAACGGTAGGTACTTCCAGATGCATCTGGGAAATGGTGCCTGGGTTGTATTGAGGTCATGTATTAGATTTCAAAAGATGAACAAATTATTCCGATGATAATGAATATGAAGGTATAGAACTGCATGGAAGATACCACAAGTTACATCCATCAGGGACAAATTTGGATTTTGATAGAGCGCTGGTGTGTGGTAAAGAAAGAAACAATTTGCGCTCGCGGCAAGGCGGAAATCAGATAGATCTTCCATCTAAAAAACATTTTCTGATTTTGGGAATGAGGCTCTATCGAAACTGTCAATGCCTGCGAAGCACATTTCTTGCTTTACAGACAGGCGAGTAGGAGCATCCAGAAAAAGTGGGGTCCAAAGGCACTTTCCCCCATGGGGGTAATGCTAATTCCCCGAAAGTGGGGTCATCCCACTCCTGTTCTTTGGCCCATGTTAATGGATTAGTGGGTTGCGGGCTCGAACATCCCTTCCTTCCCTCTGCGAAAAAAATCGGGAACCGTCGCAGACGCGAGACCGCCAAATCCAAGGTCGATGTTAAATGCGTGCGGTTTCTGACTTAATAACGTTCATGGCATGTGTGTTGATGAATACAAGAAGTGGATTCGTGGGCTGGAGCTCAGATTTTCACAGCGCCCGCCAAGACTTCAGACACGCCGTCTGGTGGACGACTGTGGCGCCTCTGGCGGCCGTGGCGTGAAGTCTGGGTCGACGAGACCGGCGCGCGGCAGACCTGTTATTGATTGTGCGGCGCTCGCAGTGGGTCGGTGGCGGCGCGCGCTTGGTGCTTGTGCCGGGTCCAGTGAGCGGTGTGTCCCGACTTGCTCCTGCAGCCAACTTAAGCACATTCAGGTGTGTATCCTCTGCAATTTCTGCCTTATCGTTCGTGGTGTTTGCTCGTCTGACATGCTCGGTTTTGGACCGGTCCGCGCTTGTCCCTCGAACATTTTCTCGCCTCCCGTCTCGTAAATTCCAGACGAGGGTCCGCCGAGGATTTCCCAGCGGGAAGGGGACGCAGTTATAAATAGGCGCTCCCGTCAATCGGGGGAGGTCGTGAATGGCTGTCTGTCTTCAGAACAGTGACGCCTACAATGGTTCGTGTGGAAGACTCGGAATGGACCTCTGAGTTTGAACATCAACGAAGGTGTCAACCCAAGAAATGTGTCCATATATACATGCCTCTGCTCGTATTATGTTCTTCCACACATGCATGGAAACAACGGACGAAGTTCGTTAACCAGGTCTCTATTTTATTTGTCATTCAGTACATGAATGACGGGAGGTGATGCGCGTAAATAATGCACCAAGGCCTGACTCATTCACTTGAAACAGCATTTCCTGAGCTCTTACAACGCTCAAATATGCTGTTTTGTTCATTAGGCTATATGCCATTAAGGACATATGTGGCGATAGTGCTGGCATGTTTGCGTTCCACATCGTAGCACTCTTGCCCGAATATTTTCGTGCGTCTGTACAGTGGCGTTCAAGTGCCGACAGGCATTCAGAACTCGTCTGTCGCCGCCCCTGAACGGAGGACATCGAGCTGCGGACTGGCCGTTCGTTTTTCCGCTCGCTGAACGCCTGCCCGGGCGAGAATTGTGCGAGGCTGCCGACTGCCTTAATTCTCGACGACAAACAAATCAGCTGACGCACGCACGCAGACGCGTCTGCTGACGTCGCCTGCTGTCAGGCACTGTTTTGGCAACCAGCGTTTTGATAAAGAAGAAACGCTCGTATCAGTCACCATTTTGCGTTTTGGCTGATACTTGGGGTATTTTTTTCACTGGTTCAAGCGTTAGGTGTTTTCTTCGAGGATAGTTTTTCAAAGCTGTCTTCGATGTTCTATGACCTGAGTCTGCGCTTCACGCCAACCGAGTGACCAGCCCTTCCCAGACCCGGCACAGCAGCGTAAAATAGCAGCCAGCTCCGGCTGACCGCCAAACTGCGGACGGAGGAGACGTCGCCTCTGCGCCGCTGCTCGCCGATCGAGAGTAGCTGGACCTCCCGTGAGGTATCGTCAGAGCTAGCCCGCCCACGAACGTCGCCGTGGCGTGTTTTAATGGCTCACGCTGCGAACCCTATATCGGAGAGACGCCGCCACCGCCCGGGCGTGTTGTATTCCGCCTCTCCGGTGGTGGCCGGTGGAGTGGTATTCCACCCCTCCAGTGGTGGCCGGTGGAGTGGTATTCTGCCTCTCCGGTGGCGGCGGGTGGAGTGGTATTCCACCCCTCCAGCGGTGGCCGGTGGAGTGGTATTCTGCCTCTCCGGTGGCGGCAGGTGGAGTGGTATTCTGCCTCTCCGGTGGCGGCCGGTGGAGTGGTATTCTGCCTCTCCGGTGGCGGCCGGTGGAGTGGTATTCCACCCCTCCAGTGGTGGCCGGTGGAGTGGTATTCCGCCTCTCCGGTGGCGACCGGTGGCGTGCGGCGTGCCGCGTGCCGCGGGCCGGGCCGGCCGGGTCCCGCGGCGCCCGGCGCCCCGTTCACGCCCCAGTTGTGGCGAGCCCGGGCAGCATGCGTGAACGCTCACGGACCGCGCACCTCCTCGGCCGAGGTCGTCCGGCCGAGCGGCGAGCACCGCCCGGCGGGCGGGGTCGGCGCGCGGTCATCTGCTGGACGGAGGTACCGGTCACTGGGGTACGCAGCCGGACCCAGGTACCGGCCGCCAGGCGAGATGTGCCGTACGCTGGAGAGCACCAGACGGACCTGCAGCCCCGGTCGGCCACGACTCCAACGCGTACCCTAGCGCGTTGCCGCTCGTTGCCGTTCTCCGTTCCCCGCACCCCGCACCCCGTTCCCCGCTCCCCGCACCCCGCATCGTGTCGCCGGCGGCCGACACCACATCTGCCCGGGCTCGTGTTTCTCTCGCTGGCTGTCGCCGTCGGCCGGCGTTCGCTCGGCGCCTCGCCCGCCGCCGCCGCCGCCGCCGCCGCCGCCGCCGCCGCCGCCGCCGCCGCCGGCTGCCGGGCTCCGTCGAGAGCAAGAAACCCGCCTCGCCGCCGGGACAGATGCCGTCCGTCGCGTCCCAAGTCCGACACCGTTTCCGACTTTCGTCTGGCCGCCTGCCGACGGCGCGACGCGCCGAGGTGCGTCGCAGAAGGCCGATCGACGGCGGACGTCGATAAGATGGCGGGGAGCCGGGCCAGAGCCCGCCCCAGCTGGAACGGCGAGCGGAAGGCCGAATGGACCGCGGGGAAGACCGGGCTCCGAACGCCTGCGACTGTGAGCATCACCAGAGGGGCTCATCCCTCTAACTTTGACGGAGTTTAATACTGAGCTTATGGTGCTGCGTGGAGAAAAACGTGAAAATACTTTACCAGTTATCTGTCCCTCCCTAAACTCTGACCATGGCGATGCCCTTGCCCACGTCCGACAGCTGCTGTTGACGTCGACTGCTGTGTCGGCACGGCAGTGGATGGTTTGTGGTAAATACGCTGCGGTGGTGGATCGGCCGCGCAAACGAAAGTCGAGGCAGCGTTGCGTGGTTGCAGATCTTTTGCCCGCTGTTCCATCCCAGTCAGAAATCTGAGACGCACTTGGTCGTGCTGTGCGCGCAGACTTGCAAGCTATTGTGCACATTAGAACCCTTCGTTGGTTCCACACTGGCGCCTCCCCGTGATATTTGAAGCGGCGAGAAAACAAACATCGCGAGACATTGCAGCGTGGTGATGGAAACCGACCCCCTGGCAAAAGGAAAACAAATTATTATCCGTAGGCAAACTGCCGGCAACGCCAGACTTCCGTTCTCATGACTGCGTATCCTTGGAGAGGCCATGGTGGGTTCAAACCTTATGCACAGTGCTGCCGCCATTAAAGTCATTCACTGAAAAACGGGTTTCTTGTGCGATAGTGATGAACCCTTTTTATCATAGCCACCATTCTTTGTTCCACACATCGAAGCTGATACCGATCATAATAGCAGTGATTAAGGCACCGTCGTTCGATGCCTGCTCAATAAGCCAGTGCCCTGCATGACCTGGCATGGGAGTTCCTATTGTTTCTCGTTTGGGACACATGAACGAAAAACGGTTAATTAACAATTTTCGTGCGTTTCGGAAGACCACAGATCTTCGGCCAGGCGTTCTCTTTAAGTTCTCGGTGCAGTCAGGGACCTCATTAACGCCGGTCGAAACCGTAGGTGGTTCCATATCACCCTTTGCGTAATCAGATAGACCGCATAGACGTCCCCTGCCGGACCACGACATTTGCGGTCATCGGGGCAACTCGTAGAAAACGCAGCGTATGGTCAGATGTGGCTGGAGAGGACGCAAGAGATCTGAGATCTAGCAATTTTTCTGCTGTTTCTCCCGAGAGATCGACCTCGGACTCGGTTCTGCAAAAACATTTGGCGACCACTTTGTTCTCGGACTCTCCGAGGACTCCTCAGATAGATAAAGTTCCGGCCTTCCTCAGCGATTGCCGAAATAAAAATCCGCCGACAACGGGCTAAAAGTGTCCGACATAAAATTACGATGAGCTTAACCATAGCGTTTGGGGTCTTCTGCTGGTGCGTTTAGTCGAGAACTGCAAAATTCCAGGGCGTCTTTCGCGTACGATGATGAATCTACATGTTTCAAGGATGTCATATTTTTACTGAGACTCGAACAGCTAGGCTGTGGCAAAAGTCGCCGCTGGCCAGCCGTCATCCGGTTCATGGGAAATCCAAACCCGCTGGCAAACCGGCACACACTGTTCCTTTACTCAATCCGTTTACTTGCACCTAACCGTTCCAGCACCTGACAGTTTTTTTGCAATTGCAGAATGAGCGCATGACCCGGGATCGCCGCTGGTTATGATGACGTAGCTAAGGCAGAGTACTGTAACATCCCGTGCATGTCTGTTGCAGAGTACTGGATACCAAAATCATATTCGTTATCTTTTCATCCTTTTTCAGAAGCAAAAATGTTTACTGTGTCACTTGTAGTGATTAGCTAAGCAATGGGAAAGATTTTAGACCTTGACGGCGATTTTACTGCCGTTTCTGGCGCAGTTTCTGTGACCTTTGCTCACCCATGCCTCGCCATTGGATGCACTCTATCTTCACACTCTATCTTCATATCGGCATTACGCTGCCCCTGCACAGCGAGGCCGACTGAGCGCCGGCGCCGCTGCTGCCGGGGCGCCGACGAACCGGCAGCCGCTCAGCTGGGTAACGGAGCGGCGGCCGTCGGCGGCGACAAAACACCCAGCACGGCGGTCACGTGGCCGGCCGCCGCGGGCACCGCTCCGTTATACCGGCTCATCCGGTCAACTGTCCCCGAGACGGGCGCTGCAGGCTCTGCACGGACCGGACGGGCCGGGCTTCCGTGACGCGTGACGGCCGCCCGGCGACCGTCGGCTGACCCGCGCCGGACTGCCGCCGGAGGACGAAACGGACTGGATCAATGCGGCGGATGTCACAGTCCGATCCGGTCCGGTGGGCTGGATTTGGACTGGATGGACAAATCTGTTCAAAACACGGATTTGGGTCGAATTTGAATGTGAAGTTTTATGAGTTTATGGTATTTAAGTAACTGACAAGAAGCCTAAAACCAAACCATTTAACCAAACCATATAATTCAGACCATTTAACTGGATGTATTGTTTGTGTTCTTCCATCGAGTTCAAACGAATGTGGGGAAGGGGCATCCAGATGTTAGTTGGTGAAAAGTTTAAACTGAGATGATAGTTCTTGGAAAATAAGCTGTGTGGCCAAATGACCGTGGCTAACCCCACCCATATACATTATTTGAGAGTTTTAGTTGTGCTAAAACTAGACGGCTTTTAACCAACTTTTGGCCGGAAAGGTTGCATTTGATTGGACAGGTTTCCTTTTCTGGTTTCTTTATGTTTTGGCCTACAACTTGTAGCGGATCGGATCGTGATTGGATCAACCTTGGGGAAAATTTATGGGTCTGAATTGGATCGGATTCAGCCTGGCCGAATACCAGGAGCACAGGAACTCCTCCACAGTTGGGGAGGGAGGAAAGCAAAGAGGCATGTGGGTCAATGTTTTCCGGTCAACGTCCATAGAGCCAGTGTTAAATTCCAAAAAGGTTTGGGGTTGCTGCGTCCCTCCTCCACTTTCCGCGCCTTTGCCGGGATACGGGATACGGGATACGGATTGGACTGGATCGAACTGGATTTATCCGTTTCTCACTCCGACTGCTGTCAATATCTCGGCTCCGATGGCGACTCGCGGAAAAAGCAGGGATGCGTCTGGGCGCGGAAGTCTCACGTGAACCACCTGTCGTGCTCGGAAGCCGCCGCGCTCCCAATTAGCCGAATTTAATGAGTTGATTACGGTCGGGCCCGGGCAGCCGGCAGACGGCTGCATGGCACGTGCGCCGTTCCACGAGGCGGCCCAAGCGGATGCGCAGACGACCGAGGCCTCCGACAGGTGGGCGGGATTCAGAGCCTATTTGGCTTGCACTGTCATGCTCCCTGAGTCCGACATGACTGTACCTAAAGCAGCCCGGCACTTTTGACGCCGAGCCTTCATTAGACGGGACGTAGCTCTTACGCTACATGGCTGTTTCCTGAATTTGGCTCCAGTAAATCGCTAGGAACCCGCCCTCGTACTCTCAGGATAGGTCTGATGAAATAGCACTGCCGTGTCGTGCCAGGTGATGCTTCCGTCTATCAAACGGTTTGCTGCTTCATCTGTCCGGCGTGGCACTTTGGCAAACGACAAGCGAAGCATGGTTATGTTCATGCAAACGAGGTGTACAGTCAGGTCCCACAGGCGAGTCAGTGGCCATTTTTCTTCGGTGCCCGTCGGCCGGTCCCTCGTGCCCCCAGGCAATTAGGTCAATGCGGTGGGTCCAAGGCAATCCAATCTCGCGTTTATAGTTGGGCGCGGCCACATCGAAGCACGGCAGCTAGACCCTCACAAATAACAGACATTTGTCCTGTTCACATAGATTGCTGCGCTATTTGCCAGCGTATTTTCGTCGATGTGCATCGGCGATATGCTAATTTATTCAGATGCGACGGCTCTGATCGCCGTCTGACCGTCGTACCTCGTCCCCTCTGATTGAATTCCGGCGGAATTCTGGCAGAATCGGCACAGCATCTCATCTCGGAGCCATCTCCGGGGCCGGGTCCAGCTGGGCCGCATAGTCAGCTGAGCTCGTTCGTCAGCTGAGCGGGAGGGGGCGGGCGCGCCGGCCAATGCGCTCGCTGCAGCGCGGCGGGAGCTGCCTATTGATTACGGAGCTCGGCGGCGCCGGCGGCTCTGAGTTACTGCACGCCGACTGAAAGGCCCAGCGGCGCCAGGTGGGCCCGAGCTGCGGTCTTCTGACCTCCGGCCGCCTGCCGGCAGACTGCCCTGGACCGTCAGGTTGGGCTGAGCTACAGACGGTGCCGATCAATAGGGTGGTTCTGCTTTTTTGCTCAGCCTGTGTAGGGAAGTCGGTAAATTTCCGACAAGTCGGAAGGACTCGGAGAACGGAAGACGGCTCAGTAGTTCACAGATCTCCCGCAACAACATGTATCTGATTAAAAGGTTTTTTAACTGGCGCCACACGAACCATTTCGACGTTATTTTTTTCCGCGCAACACAGCAAACTAGCGTCAACAATGTCCACAGTGGACACGAGCGCCACCCTATCTTCCCTTTCGGCTTTGCCGGCCGCAACATGAAAATCGAGAGGCCCGACCTCTCGTGACAGCCAGAAGCCGGCTGACGGCCGTGGACGGGCTTCAGACATCAGGCCACTGCCAGCGGGCACTGACACTGACACCAGGCCACCGACAGTGGGCGGCGCTCGGCGCGGAGCTGGGCAGGCGGCTTTAAGCCTCGGGCGACAGCTTCGACGGACCAAGTTTACTGAGCCCGCCGCCGACGGACGGCGCGACAGCAGCCACAGCGAGCGCGGTGACCGCGAGTTCAGCTGGGAGGGCACCGGTCTCACTGTACCGGCAAGACGGGTTCGGGCGGCTCCAGCGCTCGATGTTTGCTGCACGGGTCAGCTAGCAGCAGGCCAACAACGGCCATTGTCTGCCACACAGTCGTGTGGTGTCTTTGACGGCACTTTCGCCGTAAAATCAGCGGTTACCTGGAATGCCACGACCGGCTGCGTGGTTCAGGGGCCATGCAAGAAGCTCTGCCTGACACGGCCTGCGATCCCGAACATCATCCACGAAAATCGTCCGGATGAAATTAACGTAAAAAAGATCCGGCCCTCCTGCGCCGCCGCCTGACGCCGTCCCGCCGGCTACAGCGCTGCCGTGGACTATCGGACGGTATGCCGCAGTGGTGCTGCGGACTGTCTGACGGCATGCCGCCTTGATGCTGTAGACCCTCTGACGGCATGCCACCGTGGTGCTGTGGGCCGTCTGACAGTAGGCCGCCGGGACGCTGTGAACTGTCGGACGGTGCTGCCGGCCCCCACAGCTGGTCGGCAGGCGGCCGTTTCTCTGCCGTGCCGCCGTGCTGCCGTGCGGCGGCGGCGGCCGGCCGGCGGCTGTCGGCGTCATCTGCCGCCGCCGGCCGGCCGGTCCGGCTGACACGCGCGCGGCGCTCCGCCGATGGCGTGACAGAACCGGACAGTCGGTTTCGCCGCGCTGTCTCCTGCGACAGAGGCGGCTCGGACAGGTGGGCCGGCCGGCCGCGTGACCGCGACTGTCCCACTCGGGCCTCTCACGGCATCCGGCCGGAACGACGCCCGAACAGAGGAATCGGGCGAGGACGTTGGGCAACGGCAGCGTGACTTTCTGGAATCAGACAGCCTTTTGTGAACTAAAAAAGCCGTAAATGTGAAGAATGTTCTCACGTTGTTATTAATGGTATAGGACTGTTCATGCATGCTAGGTAAATTCTCTACTTGGCTATCGGTAAGTAGTCCAAAAACATGCTTTCGAACTATATTCAACGCAGTACAGCAAACAGCAATGCAATACCGTAGGCCAGAAAAGTTGAACAATGCCTGTCGTCGCAAGTTCATGAATCCCTCTGACCTGCGTGCGATGTCACCCCAAAGAACCCGGTCTCTGCATTCCCTCCAGACCGCCGATGGAGACTGGGCCGGGGCGCGGTCAGTTCACTGCGGGGTCACCTTGCGCTGCTGCGAGCCGTCACCACCCCCGCCCCGGCCGGATCAATACAAATGGCGCCTGAAACGAGTCGCTCGATCCCCAGCGGAAGGGGGCAATCGCCGCCAACGATTTAAACGGCCCTGGCGTTCATGAATGCTGGCCATGAAAGAGACAAAAACCTCACGAAATGCCGCGCGGTCCGCTGCTCCCTGCCCCATCTGTGGCGCCCAGCTGTTGTGTGCAGGAAATACGCCGTGTAGGTCGGCGGCCAGCGGAGCCGATGTCAGTTGTGCTCGTGCAGGCGCGGCGGTCCGGGCTCACGACTTCGCCGACACTTCCTCTGCAACTTCCTTTTGTTGAACCCGTACAGTGGTCAAAACCCGCCTCGGGTAGCTTTCGGACTAGTTTTCTCGCCAGGAAATCATTACCACACGCCGTCGAGGGAGTCGCCGGGCTTGTTCGGAAGAGGTACAAGGTTTTTGGACCGGCCCGGTCAGGGTTTTCACTTCCAATGGCGTGAAATGCTGTTGGGCGCCGCCGAAACTAATGATCCACGACGTCAGCCTCCGCCCCTCCTTCCCCCATCGCAGCGTACGACAAACTAATATGCGCAGGAACGTATGTGCGCCTGATCGCCCGCAGCTAATTCAATGTCTGTGTTCCGGAGCGTTGCATCCATGCCTGTTCTGCCCCGTTTCGGACTGCCTGCGTGTCCCTGTCCCCGTGCGTTCCGGCGCAGTTCTTCAGTGGCCTTGGCGCCTCCGAGAGCGGCTGGCCGAGCTGTTTTGACTCGCGTCAGACGCCAGAGAGGGCCGCTAAATTATCGGCTGCTCCCTCCGAGCGGGAGGTCCGCCGCTCACGCAGTCGCACGCGGCGAGGGCGGCGCACGCGGCGAGGGCGGCGCACCGCGCGCGGCGGGCGGCGCCTTCGTCAGCATCTGGCGGCAGCGTCCCGCTCCGAGCTAACGAGTCCCCGACCGACGATGGGTTCCGCTTACCGAGGTGTGTTGTCCCGCACAGAGTTCTCTGTCCGGAGACAGTCCTGTGTTCCGGACAGAGGTCTCTGTCCCGAACAGAGCTCCGTGTTTCTGACCGAGCTCTGTGTCCTGAACAGAGCGCGGACAGAGCTCCGTCTCCCCGGTAGGACTCCGTGTCCCGGAAGAGCTATGTGTCCCCGACAAACTTCTGTATCCGGACAGAGCTCAGTGTCCCGGACAGCGCTCCGTGTTCCGGACAGGGCCAGAGACGTCCCGGACCGATGTTCCGGATCGATGTCCGCGACAGTCCGATGGTCGGGAGCGAGACATGGCGTTCTGCGCCCGGTGGATATCTTCTGGGCCGATCCGAGCCGTCCCACTTTGAGTTCAGCTGTCTCGGATGGAACTGAGCTGTCGTCCGAGGAAGCCATCGTGCACTGAGATGAGCGCCCGGCAACAACCTAAGGTTTCCCTCACCGCGCTGTGCCGTTCGGCTCTAGCCGACCTGAAGTCATGCACTAGTGAGGAAAGCCGCATGGGAAATGAAAAGGAGTGCTTCGTACATATTCGTTGAGACATACTGGTCTCAACAGTGGGAATGCTGAGCAGGGAAGGACCTCGGCGAATCGGCTGAAGGTTTCCAGGCGCGATCTCCATTTTTGGCGCTAGTTCGGCCAGAGTTTGTTTATATTATACTTTTTTCGGTTCCGTCAGATTCCCCCTTTGTGTTTCTCACTGACATGATCTTCCGATCGCGAAGGAAGCCGATCCAGAGTGTTGAGTAAACGAGCGCTATCCTAACTTGAAACATCGTCCCGTCGTGAATGAAGTCCCCTCCGTCGTAAATCCCCGGTTTAGCTATTTCGTTGATCGCCGTGGCGCTCGCAGCTGTACCGCACCTGTCGCCTCAGTCTCCGCGTCAGTCACGTGACCGCTGGAGGGACTCTCAGAGGCGGCGCACCTGTCGTCACGCAGTCTCCTCTGCGGGCCCGGAGCCGGCCGGCGGCGGCGGCGGCGGAGAACCCTCGAGACGCCGCTCCTGGCGTCATCGGCGGTTCGGCCGACTGTCGGCAGACGTCTCCCGGGGCTGCTACAGCTGTCGGCGGAGGTCTCCCGAGGCTGCTGCAGCTGTCGGCAGACGCCTGTCGGGACAGCTGCAGCTGTCGTCGGAGGTCTCTCAGGGCTGCCGCAGCTGTCGGCGGTCTCTCGGGGCTGCCGCAGCTGTCGGCGGAGGTCTCCCGGGACTGCCGCAGCTGTCGGCGGAGGTCTCCCGGGACTGCCGCAGCTGTCGGCGGAGGCCTCCCGGGGCTGCCGCAGCTGTCGGCAGAGGTCTCCCGGGGTTGCAGCAGGTGTCGCCGCCGCCGCCGCGGCCACCGCCAGACGCTGGCCGGCGCCGGCCGCCGCTCGTCCTGACTTACTTAATTAGCGGCGCCGTCACGGCCGGCCGGGCCCGGTCGGCGGCGGCGGCGGCGGCGGCCGGGCGCTGCTCGCGGCGGCCCGTTCGTTTTCCGCGCGGTCGCCGGCTGTGCGTGGGCCGCCGCCGCGGCCGGCGACCGTTCTCACAGCGAGCCCGACGGCGGCCGCTCCGGTTCTGGCCGAAGGCTGCGGTGCGGTGGGCAGACGTGGCCTTGCCGTGCCTCTAGCGCCGCCCTGCTCTCGGTGGCCGCGCAGTCCACCGGCTGTGGGGTAACGAAACGGCTGCCTGTTGCCGATGGCCCCGTTAACTGTTGATGGTTACCGCCGTGTGTCCGATTGCAACAAGGCGGTGCTGACGGCTGCCTGGTCGCCTGTTGATGTTTGTCCGCCTGCCTGTTGATGATTGTCCCGCTAGCTGCTGATGCTGGTGCTGCTGTTTCTCGATGCTGATGCGGCTGCTGCGGGCGATGATCGTGCCTGTCATTCGCTCGGCTCCTCTGTCCGCAGGCGGGCGTCATGATGCGCCGGCAGCGCTGCCGCAGCTGGGGCACCCTGCTGGACGAGCCGGAGGACCGCGAGCGGCCGCCGGAGACCGAGGTCGAGTACGTGCGTTATCTGCAGCAGAAGATCGCCGACGCCCAGGAGCGCCACCTGCTGCCGCTCAAAGAAGACGTCACAGACTGGCTCAACGCTACGCTAGGTAAGTGGGTCTTCTGGCCGGCGCGCGCGCTCGCGCTGATTGCGCCGCGCGCCGCGTGATGCCACTGTTTGTTGGCGCGGACGCCGGGGCCTGTTCAGTCGCAAGAGCGCGCGCGAGCGGCCGGTCGCCGCTGACCGAGAAACGTTTTTCCCGGTTCGGCTGGATCGGGAGCGGCGTGCGGGCCGGCCGGCGGCGCGCCGGACGGGCCGGGCCGGGGCCGGCCTGCGCCTCCATCCATCACTGCAGCGGCCGGCGCGGGCGGGCCGGGCCACTCCCATCTCAAGACCGGCAAGGCTGCGTCGCATCGATCAAGCTCGCCTGACCCCGAAATTAACGATTGGAAACGCGTCGTGTTTGGCACACCCCTCGCCATCGGTCTGGGCTCACGGTGCGCTGTCTGAATGTTTGCGTCCATTAATAATCCGCTTTTCGTGATGGTCTAGCTCAGTTGAACGATTCAAGAGACTCAGGGGGGAGGTGATGCAACTGTCAATGACAGGCCTTAATCATGACATAACATTGGAAAGGCAGACGATCTGACAATGATGGTAAAAGTCCGGATAATGGATCTTTATGTATCGTGCCGTTCTCCATATCAGAGGGTTGTTCCCCAAATTACACTGCTTGGCGCATCTCTCTCCCACGTCTGAAACAAGCATGTTCCCTCAAAAGAATGCGTTAAAAAAACTCATCATTTAAGTTCCCCGGTGTATGCACGTCTTGCAATGGTTGCGTCATCGGATGACAAAAGCATCAAGCAATTATTGTCATATTTCCACCAATTTATCCTGTACATTCTGACGTCAACCCCAAGAGGCATCCGTATTGCAAAACGGCATGGCCGCCAAATCCTGATACAGCCTGCCGCGTTCTGCCCGTGAGACCCTTCCGGCCTTCGTCCGCTGACCGGCGGGATCCGGACTGCCATTGTTCCCCGTCAAGCCGTGAGCGGGTCGGACGGCGGCCGCTGCACGAGAGTGCCGGACTACCCTGCCGCTCCGGCGAGGGTCGAGAGCGCCGGACTACCCTGCCGCTCCAGCGAGGGTCGAGAGTGCCGGACTACCCTGCCGCTCCGGCGGGTCGAGAGAGCCGGACTACCCTGCCGCTCCGGCGGGTCGAGAGAGCCGGACTACCCTGCCGCTCCGGCGAGGGTCGAGAGCGCCGGACTACCCTGCCGCTCCAGCGAGGGTCGAGAGTGCCGGACTACCCTGCCGCTCCAGCGAGGGTCGAGAGCGCCGGACTACCCTGCCGCTCCAGCGAGGGTCGAGAGCGCCGGACTACCCTGCCGCTCCAGCGAGGGTCGAGAGCGCCGGACTACCCTGCCGCTCCAGCGAGGGTCGAGAGCGCCGGACTACCCTGCCGCTCCGGCGAGGGCCGAGAGCGGGCGGCCGCCGCCGAAAACCGTCCGGTTTCCGGCCGGCCGGCCGGCTGATGGCACCTGGCCGCCGGAAGCGGCGCGGGTCCGGCCGGCCGGCCCGTTAGCCGGACTCGGAGGCGGCGCGCGCCGGGCGGACTGCAGCCGCTCCCTTCACGCATCACGAGACCCGCCGCCGCCCGGCCCAGCCTGGGAACCGGGCTGGTGATGGTGCTGCGCTGGCCGTGTTGATGTTTTGTCGCGGCTGTGTGGACCAGCGTTTACGCGTACTTAGGGGACTTGGGAACATTACTGGGCAAAGCGAAACAAAACAGAGGTCTTTGCTTGTCCTGTCTGATGACCCATTTAATGACTACAATTTCTTGCCCCGGTTCGTCATGGAGGAGCTAACGCGTCTCTCGCCACATGGAATATCTCGCTGTGTCGCCCAGATCACAGCATAACAGTGGAAAATTCGACGCGAAACTGGGACATCTTAACAAAGACGACATTTGGCAAGCGTGATTGAATTTCGTCACAGTTTCCCATCTTCCAAGCCCGGCAAAAAGTATATATGCATAGCGCACATCCCGTCTCTTGCGTAAACACTGAGGTCGATAAACGAAAAACGCACGCGGAGAGCGATCCCAGAACCCACTCCGCGCTTCTTCGTAAACCGCTGCCAGGGCGCGCACGAGAACCACGGCGCAGTGGTCGAGCTGATGACGCCCCGGTCCTGCGCCGCGTCGCGCGCCGGCCGCGTCGGCAGCGGCGGCGGCGCGTCACCTCCGTCAGCAGGCTGGTCCGACGGGAGCGCCTCTCTGCTCCGCTGGCCGTCCAAATCGATCACCGATTGTCTGCAGGCTCCAGCGCACCGGATCATTGTTTCAGCCGCGCCGGCCATTGTGGCGCCGCACCGCGAACGCCGCTCCGCGACGAGCGCGGCGCGCCGCCGGAGAGCGCCGAGCGGCGGCAGCCGGCCGGCGCTCCTGCCCGGCTTCCCGCGGCGCCGCGCGGTCGCAGCCCGGCACAATCACATGTAATGACCCGTGCCCAAAAACACGGCCATTACCTGGCCTTTCCGCGGCCGGCCGGCCCGCTGGCGGCGCCGTGGGACGGCCGACGCGCCGCTGCCCGCCCGTCGGCCGGCCGGCCGGGCAGGGCAGTCCGCGTCTGCTGCCGCCGGGACGGGCAACAGGGGGTCGTCGGCGGCGCGTGTTATCGCCGGTTTGTTTGACGAGACGACGAGGGTTGGTGTGACTCGTTCGCCAGCTGATTGCTGATAACAGCCGGCAGATAGCGGGTGGTGGCTCCATTGTGAGCCTGATTGCTCGTCATTCATCGGATGCCACAGGAGTGGCGGAACGTTGGTGGAAGCACTCACTATCAGCCCGTTCTGCCAGTGGTCCTCTTCCCATGCTCTGAATGGACCAAAAGGCTGAGAAAGGGCATAACAAGAGAAAGATCCCCACTGCAGATGGAAAGCAGAGAAGAATGGGAGGGGCGGAAGACGATGAATAGGTGATAATGTGCACTAAAAAGGACGCAAGACAAATTACATCAGCTTTTTCCATTGTCATACCGTTTCTCGCATCTGATAATCTGATCGGGCTTTCTGATCCTCGAAGGGAAAGGAACAGAACGGAGGAAAGAAAGGAAGGAAAAGGGAAAGGCAAAAGAAAAGATGGTCGGACTCTGTAAGCCTTGCCATACGGTCGTATCCGTGACCTGTGGCATCCAGGAAGATGTAAACCAGGAAATCGTGGAGTGACCACAAGCCGCCTTTGCAGCCGCTTGTCTGTCTGAACGTCGCGCCGCGTCTCTTCCCTACGCGGCCGGCAGGTCTCCCGAATAGCTCCTGTGCGGACCGGAACCGCCGCCAATCTCTGCCTTCGGGGAGCGTCGCGTCGTTTCACGAGCCGCCTGGCTCCGCTGGCGCCCAGGAATCCGTCCCGAGTCGGCGCCCCGACGGCGGCGAGGTCAGTGGACTCCCCCACCGATGACCGAGGTCGCTGGACTCACCCCATCCATTGATGACCGACGCCACTGGACTCATCCCATCCGTTGATGACCGACGCCACTGGGCTGTGCAAGTCCCGAGTGGCCGAGGTCAAAATGCCCGTTTTTAAGTCACGCGGCGAGGGTGGCCGGATCCGCGCCTCGCTCCGCCAGTGATCTGGCAGGGGAGGCTCCTCCTGGGCCGTGACCGCTGGACAGTGTCTGCTGTTCCTGTGTCGGACCCCGCCGGCCGGCTGGCCAGCCACGTGCCGCCGCGCCCGGCCGTGTCGGAGGCGTGGCCGATCGGTGTCGGCCGGAACTGGCGTACCTGCGCGGCCTGCCGGCGCCGCCGTCTGGCCCTCTGACGTTGTCCAGGCCGTCTGACCCTCTGGCTGGTCCAGGCCGCCCGACCCTCTGGCTGGTCCAGACCGTCTGACCCTCTGGCTGGTCCAGGCCGTCTGACCATCTGACTGGTCCAGGCCGTCCGACCCTCTGACTGGTCCAGGCCGTCGACCATCTGACTAGTCCAGGCCGCCCGACCCTCTGACGTGGTACGGGCCGTCTGGCAGCCTGATGCGGGCCCGACAGCCGGGCCTCTTCAGACGGCCACCCGTCCCTCCAGACCACCGTGACGTGGTTTCGAGACGGAGCGGCAGGGCCCGGCTGAGCGGTGGTTACCGAGCGTCGCCGCCGGCTCGGAGCGCCTTTCGCCCGGCGGCCGACGGCGCCGCTCCTCGGGGCTAGACGACCGTAACGACGGGGGGGGGGCGCCGCTTCCTCGCGGCGCACAGCTCTCTGTCGGCTGTCGGCCTGCCGTGTCGGACGCGGCGTGTCGGAGCGACATTAGCACGTCCGTCGCGGTTACCGCATCGGTCAGCAGTGGTCGGAACACTGAGAAAAAACGCCGGTGAGCGCGATGAAGTTTCTGGCTCGACTACCAAAGTGACCTCAGGCTTTGTGTTTATGGTTGGAAGCGTTGTTGTTCGTGCACGGACCTTATTCATTCATGGCCGAGTGGCTTGTTGTCTGTTACCTATAGTTGGGCTATGTTTGGCCTCAGACTGGCCAAACCAAGTGGATCATTTTCTGTTCGCTATCCAAGGTCGTTGTGACTGTGTTTTTCTTTAGCTACGCTTTGGTAATGATTCGTTTGTTTCGAACATTCCTTGGACCCGCAGGACTGACTGATGGAAGCTAATGACGCAAAGCGCATGCATGAGTAAAGCAAAATTCGGAATTTGAAGCTCCAGTTTCAACGACATTTTCCCTACGATGTCCCATGGAGTGAATGTAAAAAAGTAGATGTGCAAAAGGAGGGGATTCAGCGAATTTGTAATATGCGTGTGGGATTTAAATCTCCATCAGAATGTCGTTAGCTTCCATGAATGACTACTTGTCATGTTGTCTGTTGAATACTTGTCATAACTAGCATATCGACTACAGCGAAAGGCATGAGTAGTTTTTGGAAAGGCACGGTGACTGCACCTCCAGTCGACGGACCTGCCTGTCACATCGTTCAAACACAAGGCTAGCCATTTTTAGGTTGTCGAGTGAGGCAGCTATTATGTGATTACCATAGACCACCTTTCAGCGCGCAGATCCGCGCATGGTAATCACGCACAAGCCGCATCCTGCCCGATCCCTTCGGACAGTTTCACGCTCAGGCGGCCCCGAGCTATGCTTGAACGTCGCGGCCCGGGCCGCCGCGCACAAAAACGTCATTAGAGAACGACGGCTGCATCCTTTCTCGTGACCCTGCCGCTCGCGACCGCCGGCCCCGAGAACCAGTCAAGGCGAGGGTGGCCGGACAATGAGCGGGCGGGTGCGGGTCGCCGCGCCGCCGGCCCGACCGCAGACCGGCCCCGGGCCGCGGGCCGGCCCCCGGCACTCCCAGCCGGCCTGTGGGAACTCCGGAGACGGGCCGGGCCGGGCCGACTCGACGAAACGGCCGCAGCCGGCGTGACGTCAGCGCCGCCGTCGCAGCCGGCGCCCGCCGCTAATGGCCTTCCCACACGTCGCGCTGAGACGACGCCCGGCAGGAAGCGGCCGTGCGCAGTTGATGGCGCGCTCACGTGGTCGCCCTGGCCGGCTCTCACGGCGGTGGAGGCGCACTCGGAGCGCGTGCTCACAGCGCCTTCCCGGACGTCTCACCAGAGAGGTGTGAATTTCTTGTTGGCGAACTTTGTCGCGTATGTTCCCAGTACGTGACGCCATCACCAGATGAGGCGCACTGTACTGAAACTGAGCTTTAACCTGTCGGCCGACAGATACTCGTTCCGAGGTATTTATGCTGCAGTAATGATGTGACAACAGGATTTACCATTTGGTGCACTCTTTCGCTCATTGTTTACAATGTTATTGAATCTTTGCAGCATACCCGAAGTTAACCTGAACAGGATCTGTGGAAGATCGCAGTTCTGGGTATACGTCTGGAGACGATGACGGTTCAATGTGCAGCATTCCAGCACGTTATTATCGCTTTCCGTATTTGTCTGGCTATATAGGCGCTATATCCGTATATGTCTGGCCATATAGGCGCTAAGGAGTAAAATGTCTGGAATTTTACATTCTCGGTTAACGCTACTTCTTCATGACTCTCGCAGCCAACCTTTCAGTGGGCCAGCGGGGTGCAGTGGACCCATTAAAACCTGGTCGACCTCCTGGAGCTCACGACTCATCGACGACCGCCGTCATAAAGGGTCCGCTGTGATCAAATAACGGGCAAATGACTACTCTCCGTTGGCCTTTATCGCCACGAGTCGCGCGCCAGCGACCCGCCCGTTCCGACATGGTTTCTCCCCTGCCCGGGGTGGGTGATTACGTCGCTTCGTTTGTCGCAGTCGAGGGTCAGGTGTGCCCTGCGGCACATCTTGATGCGCTGCGAGACGACGTTCAGTTTGTTTCTCTCCCACTGCTCTTGAAATTCGATACGTAAAAGCAGATGGATGTGGCTATATAAATGTAATTATTCAATAGGCTTCGCCCGGCTTGATCAGTTGTCAGCTTATGAAACCTGAGAAGCAATTATTTATGATCGGTCGGAATGTGTCTGGGTTACATTGCACGTGATCGATTGCGGCAATGCAGTAATGTAGTAACATAATGTAAGGGTGTGACACAGTCCACTGTTGGTCACTGATCTTGCCACGTTCAGAGCGTTGTTCGGCTGGACCAATATGACCGGAGATAAACCAACAGCGTCAGAAAGACGGTGATTTCCATGAACGGCACCGTTGGAGCATCGCACCAGGAGCATATGAGACACGCAACGAATGACCAAGGCCCTGCACGCGCGTTACATTGCCACTGAGCCGTCTGAAGTATATCGCTTCAACAGTCAGTGTTCTTGTTGGGAAGTCGCGCTCCGTGCTATAGATGCATGCTAGGAACAAAATGGTCATCGTTCTAGTTCAGATCAGTAGCATATCCAGAGGAAGGTCAGGGGTCAACTAACCCTCCTTGTGGTCAGATGTTTTGAAAAGTTGTATGTGGTCCTAAATGATGTTCAAATGACAAACAAGTAAAACTAATGGATTGTTGTTTTCAAAGATTCCCGGTACAGTATTTGATGAGGCCATTTTCCTCATGTTCCTCACAACATAACATTTATATTTCAGTTTTCCCCTTACGAAAACCCTGGCTACGCTACTGGTTCAGTTTGTCTTTCAAGAACTCATGCGGCGCGGTGCGCCGGATGTGATCTGCACGACTAAGGGCAAGAGCTCTTCAGAAATAGCGAGTTTCCACGGTCGGCCCATTCTAAATCGAGCCAGCCCCCGGAAATGAGCTCCTGTCGCTATCTCATGTCACATTCATACCACCTGTTGGCTGAAGATCACGACAGGCTACAGACCCTATAGCTGTTTCCCGAGTTGGCTGTTCATCATGGCCTCTTCGCTAAGACTGAGTGGGAGCTGATCTACCTCCGGAACGCCGCGGCGTTAATGATTTTTTGTATTAGCACACTTTTTGTGTTGGGACCGTTAGTCGGGCGTGACGAGGCCGGCCGGGGGCGTGCGCTGTAAACGCGTGCATCACACCTGTCGCCGGCGGCCGGCTCCGCTCTCCTTTGGCGGGGCCGGCGGCCGAGGTGCACCGCCGGCCGTGGAGGCGGTGAGAGGCGGCGCCGCCGTTCCTCGACTGTGTGGTCACCCCGGCCCGCGCTCGGTCCGCTGCCGCCGCCGCTGCCGACAGTGTGGTCGCCCCTGCCGACGCACGGTCTGCCGCGGTCGATCAAAACGCGCCTGCCCGGCAGTTTCGTCAGGCGTTAGGAAACCAATCGGTGCGGAGAGCCGCGCTCGCTGCCGAGTTTCTACAGGCAGCACGATACGCAACGACGGCGGCGGCGGCGGCGCCCCCCCCCCCCCCGCCCCGCTCGGTCGCCGCCGGTTTCCAGCGCGGTCGCGCGCCGCCGACCCGCTGATCGGCCGGCGGCGAAATGTTGATTGCCGTGCGCATCCGTGCGTCGTCGGATGCGCCGAGGTGCGGTATTTGGAGCGCGCGGGCGCGCTGATCGTGACCGAACATGCGTCTTCCCTGCGTCTCTAATCAGGTCAGTTTCCGGGGCCTCCCCGCGGCTGTTAATCAGGTCACCGCCGCGAGTCTTCACCACGACTCGAATCAGACCATTGTTTTCAGTCTCGCAGCGACTCGAATCAGATCATTTTATATGGATCTCGTTGGTCTGGACAACTGGATAATAACTGGGACAACAGTCCCAAGTTACCGTTTTAGAGTCGTTCCGAATGTTGTCCGGGCTGTTTGTAAAAATCAGACGTGCTGAACCGGATAGTGACCAGTTATCCGACAGAAACGTCGAAATGGCCTGTGAGAATAGCTGGTGTAGCCGATAAGCTAGAAACGCATACAGGAACACTGGAAGATCTGTTAAACCATACAAATCTTTTTACATACTTTCGCATCCAGCCCTGTAAGATGAAATCATAGTCTTAGATAATGACCGTGATCCTGAGAACTTGGACATTTCCCGTTCAGCCGTTTAGGACGAACATGTCAAAGTCACAAATATCGACCATGATCCTTAAAGTATGATGACGCCTGTTTTTAGGTTAAGCACTAGAATGATTATCGGCATATCGAAGTCGGTTAATCCATGCTCCCATTAATCTGGAACGTTGCGTAAGTTATGGTTTAACATGCGTGTTGCGAAACTACGTCAGAGAAAAATACACGTAACATAAACCGAAATGTTGGAAGCAGGCTCGTTGCTTAATGTTGAGGAAGGTGAATGATGTGGAATGAAAGCACAAGATAAAACATACAACTTTGTTTCTCTGTTAAACGAAAAAACCTTCGTTACGATGTCTGTCGAAAGCATCAGGAGTGATTCTAGGAACAAGGAAGCGTTCCACATAGTTCGGCACATAGCGTGCACAACGTACACGCGAGCGAACAATGCGCCCATGACCTTTCACGTACGGCCCACTCTAACGGTGAGGGTAAATCCCACATGCTCAATTTCACGACCAGGAAGTTGGCTGCGGGTCACGGCTCACTCTCGCGCTCGTGACCGCGTGGTGTCGTGTCATCTAGCCGCTGGGAACCCACACATAGGTAGCTCTCCGGTACCAGCGTGACTGGGTGGGCGGGAAGTGAACCTTCCGGGTCCATGTGGACGCTGATTTAAATAAAACCGGAATGGTGGAATTTTCATGATATGAAATAATTTTGCCGAAAGTAAGCAGTCTCGTAGTTGACCGCCGTGCAAAGACGTAGTAAGTGAGAAATTAGTCTTAATCGTCGTCTAGAAGCCTTCGAAAGGTAGCCGTGATGCGATTGGAAGGAACTTTTACAAATTATGTGACTTTTCCTACATTACGGACGTCGTAACATAGACGCGATGAGAAATATCTGATTCCGTATTGGAATGAAGTTTAAAAAGTTGTCATTTTGGCAGGTGCTGGTCGGTTGATTTATCGCCATATCCCGATGGGACTCACACTAGCTGCCTGATTCTCTCATTGAACTGCAATTGTCGCGAAGCAATGCGAGGGTGTTGAGGGCGCGAGCTATGTCTGTTTGCGAGCAAAGCTCTAGAAGCAAAGCTGTAACAGACCAAAAGCACGTAACAATGTCAGGGAACCAATGTGAGAGTGTTGAGGACGCAAACTACGTCGGCTTAGAAGCAAAGCTCTGGAGCCCGAGCCGTCACAGAACAAAGGTCCAGGACAATGGCCCTGTCGCGTGACCGGGCAGACGTAGGTCGGCGGCCGACCCGGAAATAAGTTCCCGAGACGTCCGATGGGTTTTCTTTGATCTGAGGTCCCGGGTTCGGTCTGTGAATCACCTCAGGTCCCGGGCCCGTCTCTGTGTCACCTCAGGTCCGGTGTCTGTCTGCCGTCTTCCTTGGGGTTACGTGTCCGATCAGAGTTTCTCTCGAGTTCTCCAGGACGGCCTCCGGTTCGGTACCTCCTCAGAGGCCAGTCCGGTGCCTCCTCTGAGATCCGCAGCCGGCCGGGTCCCCCCATCCAGAGGTCGGTCCGGTGTCTCCTCTGAGATCCGCAGCCGGCCCCCCTCCCCATCCAGAGGTCGGTCCGGTGCCTCCTCTGAGATTCGCGGCGCCCCCTCTGAGGTCCACAGCCGGGCTGGCACCCCCCACCCCCCCAGAGGTCGGTCCGGTACCTCACCAGAGGTCGGTCGGGTACCTCACCAGAGATCGGTCCGGTCCTCACCGGAGGTCGGTCCGGTACCTCCCCAGAAGTCGGTCCGGTACGTCACCGGAGGTCGGCCCGGTGCCGCCCGGCCGGCGGCGGGCCGCCCCGGCTTTCTCCGGTGCCGCTGATGATTGGCGGCGACTGATCGATGCCGCCGGCCTATGTGGGCGGCTTTTGGAGAGCTGCGGCCGGGCCGGAGGTCGCCACGTGTCACCTCCGGCCGGGCCGCCGGGGCCCCGCGGCGACACTGACGCCGGCGATCCGACCCGCTTACAGGCACCGACCACATCGACGTCAACAACTACATGGCAGTGCTGGACAACGGCCTGTTGCTCTGTCGGCTGGCCAAGATCATCGCCGACCGGGCGGCGCACACCCACACGCTCACGGTAAGTGTGACGTCACTCGTGCTGCCAGCAGGCTGATGTTGAGGCTGATGTTGAGCGCGGCTCGGCAAACATGGAAGCTGTGGATGTGATACGCCTGGTGTTTGACGATGGCAGAGAGAGCCGCGCAATCAGCGATTACAAGCAGACGTTGAGAGCAGTAAAAGATGCGTGCAAATGTTAACAGTGAGTGCAGTACGTTACACACCATGATGGAACGCTCACCATAAGAAATACGTTCGCACCGGCAGCCATTCAGTTGGCTGACAGACACCAGTAAGCAGGATGTGCATAATGATACAGAACACTGATTTCCGGAACGCCGTTTCTTCCTCAATCACTGGATTTTGTGTGCCTGCGATTTATTCTCGTTTTATCTTCATCTTGACAAGTATGATTCGGCGCTCAGAATAACCATTTGTATTTTGGAGAGCACCACATAGGTGAAGAAAACAAATAAATTAAGTGGTAAATCTTTATTCAATCTGTATGTTTTAACAGGATGTGGTTGTTCTACCCCAAGAACTTTAACTAAAAAGGAGACGGAACAACCCCTGTAAATCTGCAGCGTCATGACCGGTCCACGTGGGAGGATTTTACCCGCCCGAACACGTATGAGCGCGTCATTCTTTCATTAGTGATTCTCTCCATCTATCAGCCGGCGGACACGGGACTCGAGAGCTGAACGCTCGGCCGTGTGCCATTTTGACGGTCTTCATTAGTCCGGCCACCATAAATCACATGAGGCCGCAGTCCCCGCAGGCGAAACTGCTCGTTGAGCTCTCCTGTCACCGACGGAGGCCCCGAGCTAGCGAAACTCCTCAGTGGGACTTTTTTGTCACGCGCAGCGCCGGAGACTCGCTGACAGGGGTGGCCAACCCACGAGGCTGAGCGTTATGACAGGGGTGGCCGACCCGTGAGGCCGCGCTGTCAGAGGGCCACGCTGACTGGAAGACGGCTGACGGTGTTGGCCGACTTTTTCATGACGCCTCGCTGAGTGGGAAAGGACTGCCCCAGGTGGCCGCTTAATTGGACCGCGCTGACTGGGAAACGAATGGACAGGGCGATAGGCTTAATTAGGCGGTGCTAAAGGGGTGGGCCGACTCTTTGTGCGATGGGAAGCAACTGACAGGGGTGGAAGGATTAATAGGGCGGCGTGGAGGGGAAGTGACCGAAAGAAGCGGCCGGCCACTCCAATGCCGAGCTGACGTTGAACTGATGGACAGCGGAGGCCGACTCAGTGAGATCGTGAGCTCACTGGGTGCCATCTGACAAGAATGGCCGGCCAACTGAAGCACAGCGGCGAGCAGCTCGCTGTGATAGCCTGTCTACAATAGCCTGCCTAACGCAGAAATGGGCTTGCCAGAAGAGGCCGTTCCGCCAACGCAACTCGGAGCGGGCGGCGGCCGTTGTCTGGCATTACGCTGCACCTTTTTCGCATGAACAGCGCTGAGGTGTTTCATGCTGACCACGCTGCCTGGGAATTTCTACCATTCCCATTGCTACCTGAGTAATGTTCTATGCTCTAAATGCTTACATGAGAAATTCGACTGTAAAATTCCGGATGTGTGAAAGTGATGCTGGAGTCTTCTGAGAACGTTCGCGAGAAGGATTTCTGAAAGCTGTTTCGAAGTGGGGGGTCGGAATCGGCTTGGTTTCCATTTCATGAGCTGCATGCAAGGACCGTCCTCATTAATCGTGGCCGTGTTTACCCTCCTGGTCATCAGCGCGCTGGGAGAGCGGCCGAAATTGCGCCCCGATGAGCTGTGTTTTTATCTGGAAAGAAACTGAGAAATAGCTCGCAGCTATCCTGGAAAGACGAGCATGCGCTGCAGAGAGCCGACGCCGGCCTGACCGCGCCGTTCCGTTCCCGCAGAGGCCGGCGCCGACGTTCCAGTTCCGCTGCTGGGAGCGGGCCCGCTCGCGCTCGTTCTTCGCGCGCGACAACGTCTTCAACTTCCTGCAGTTCTGCCGCCAGGTCGGCTGCCAGGAGAACTTCCTGTTCGAGACGGACGGACTCGGTAGGTGGCCGGCGCCGTCTCGGCACTCGCTGCCGGATTGACGCGCAAGTGGTTGATACTTGTGATAAGCGTCGGATACACTCGACGGTGCGGAGTACGAAACACGGCAGTGCAAAGATATGGTACACCGGCACTCTTATCTCACTTGGTAGGCGGCATCTATTGAGCCGTCTGTCCAGCGCTGCTGACAGCGTAAACGGATCGAAGGTGGTATCGAGCCGTTGTTCTTCGCGCTTCGCAAACAACGCGTAACAACGGAAACGGCCAGCTCACTACCTCACTAGCCGTCCATGTGGCTGCAGGCAGATGAGTACTCCTGCTTTGTTTTTGTTTTTTTTGCTCCCGGTCTACAGCGCCCGCCGAACGTGTTCATTCGTCCCGGACGGCGCAGCGGGAGTAGTATTTCCGAGCGGGTTTGTTTGTACCCGGCCGTAACGTGGCCTGACGCCGGCCGGCCGGGGGTCCGCTGTATATTTACGCTGATGATGAGGGTCGGCTCGTCACGCGGGGCACCACGGAGCCGATGTACGTGTGACGGACGACGCCCCTTGTCCCGACGGAGGCGGGGAAGGCGAGCGAGGGAGAGGGGACGGAAGATGGAGGGCGAGAATGGGAGAGAACAGAGGGAAGGGACGGGCAGGAGAGAGGGGTTCCAACCGGTGTTTAGCAAACGAATACTGTCGCTCCGTCGTCTGCAGTTACGCTCATCAACTGCACTGACAAGCAAACAGCCGTCACGCCGCCAGTCGCTGCATAAACGTTAGCTGCGACCTCCCCTGCTGCAGCACCAACGCGTCCCTCCAACGGCGTCCGTCCGCTGGCAGTGGTGTAATGCGACCCATCATCGTCCCTCCACCGCAGTGATGTGATGTGATCCGTTAGCACCGGTCCGCCAGCAGTGATGTGCTGTGATCCACCAGCGTGTCCGTCCGCCGGCAGTGTTGCACACGCAGCCGCGCGGCGTGCTGCTCTGCCTGCTGGAGCTGGGCCGGCGCAGCAGCGGCTACGTGGAGCCGCCCGTGCTGGTGCGGCTGGAGCAGGAGATCGAGGAGCAGGAGCGGCTGGCGGCGGCGCGCGAGGGCAGCGACTCCGGCTACTCGGACACGGCTCAGGAGCGCGAGCGCAGCGCCGAGAGGGACGCCACGGACGCGCGCGCCGCCCGGCCCACCTCGCTGATCCCGGTGCGGCGGCGGCGCAGCGGCGGCCGGCGAGCCGGGTACGCTGGCCCGGGCAGACCGCCGGCCGGGGAGAGGGGCTGAGAGTGGGACGGCCGGAGAGGGCGAGGGGAACGGCCTGTCATATCGGGGTTAGGAAGGATCTTTCTTTGCTAATAACGATGACGGGAGATAGGCAGGGACCTGTGTGGAACGTTAAGTTTCAGCCACACTGTCTGAAGCGTGCGTTCTGATTTTAGGACCTCGCGCAATGTCAGCTTTCCGTGGAAAACAGCCAGGCAGGCAATGCCGTAAAACTGTTCTTTTCGTATTTTTTAAGACTTTGCATTGGCTAACCACCCTGAACGTTGCCTTGCACATCAACAATCGTTTATCGAACGGCCGGCCTCTCTTTGTGACCGCATGCTGGCCCACCGTTTTCGTCGTTAACGGCCCCGGCCGACGCCGCAGGACATCCTCAATGCCGGCCTCGGCTCTGACGTCTCCGTCGCACCACCGCTCGACGCCGCGGCTGTCGGTGGCCGGCGGCCAGTCGGCCAACACGCCGTCCCGTATCCCGCGACCCCACGGCGGCCGCGCACAACTGGTCCGGGTCAAGATGGCGCTGCAGTCGAGCGGGGCTGCCGGCACCGGCGGCGGCAGCAGTAGCAGTGGGCCACTGACGGTAAGGGGGGAAGGCTGGGGTGATGAATAATTCGCTCATTTGATGAAGTCGTTTGTTCTGTGGCTTCTAGCGTCAGCGGGTGCGTGGGAGGGAGGAAAAATCCAGCCGGTCGACTTTGAACCAGCCTTTTTTCGATTACAAGCAAACTGCGCTATCCTTTGAAGTCAGTAGTGGTCTTTAGAAGGAGAACGGCGTTATCGGCAGACAGCAGTCTTCCCGTGCGTGAGAATACCCAGACAGCGAACGGCTCCGTTTGCAGTTTTTCGTTGATAGAGAGCTCCGCCCACAATTATGAACAGGTTTCTCTGACCCTGAACACCCTCCTCTGCAGGTAATTATCTCTCCGTGGCGGAGAGAGCCTTTCCCTTAGGGGGAAGATTTTTCTCTAACGATAAGCACTCTCGAGTACTTCCTCTGACTGAGCATGCTTAACTGGCGGAAAACGTTCTCCCTGATGATAAAATCTTGTTCTCGGGCGTTCTGATGATGAACGCCGTCCCTAGCGGCGAGAACCCTCTGGCGGTTGGCGTGGGCAGTTGATTGACGAGTGCCGCCCCAGTGAGACTCTGTATGATTGTCCACCAGGCGAGCTTCCGCTGGTAATCAGCCGTATCAGCCGGTATTGATTTTAGTTACCAAAACTAGCTGCTCCCCTCGTGACGGTCACGAATTACGCGGCGTAGAAAACCCCCGAATAGACACATCGATATTAAATCAATAATTCATCATGTCATGACGCGGTTCAGCTGGTCCGTTACATACGGCGTTGTGTGGCAAACTCATGCAGGCAAGTTCAGCTGCAGGTGCCTACGCCATTCTGGTGATGAATTCGCGTGATGCCGCTGCAACAGCATGACGCTTTACGCGACAGTCTCAGTTCCGGCCGTTAATGTGACGTGTCCGACCGGCGGCAGACGGAGGAACGGACCCAGCAGCTGCGGGAGCGGCTTCACCAGCTGGAGATGTCGCCGCGGCGGCCGACGGCGGCAGTGGCGGCGCAGCGGAGCGCCACTCCGACCAGTTCCGTCACCAGCACGCCGACCTGCCGCACCCCGACACACCTGTCCAGCGGCGAGACCAGCCTGCTGGACAAAAAGGTGCGGCCGTGAACCCGCCACTGCACATTCCTACACCCTTCTTCCAGTGGCAAAACTAGCCTGGAAGCAAGCCTGCTGGACAAATGGTACCATCCTGAATCCGCCACTATAAACCCCTACACTACTACTACTAAACCCTACTTTCAGAGGTGAGATTAGCCTAGAGACCAGCCTACGGGACAAAAAGCGCCCTCCTAAAGCTTGAACTCACCACCTTTCCAGGCATCTCTCCACTGACGGCGTGTTGAATCCGCAACCTCGCACCTTGTCGCCTTCTAGGCCTTACTAATGGCTAGCGTGACCTTCGTCATCGCGCTGTCACCGACAAGAAAAACAGCTCATGCGCTGTAAACAACGCCGGAAGGTTCCAGAAGTCATCCCAGTACCGACATATTTTTTTTTCAAAACCCGAGCGACGACCTTGCGATGCGTGTACGCAGTACCAAACACCTTTGTTCACTTGTGTTCCATATGCACTGTCATTTCTTTCACTAGCCCAGTGTAGAATCACGCCGACTTCCTCGGCTGCCCTCGCATGGTATCGCAGCACGGGCAGTGTCCAGTCCGTGTAAACCGGAACGAGTCGAGGTCCCTGCTCTTCTGTCCGGCGGTCGCCGCTGCTCGCTCTGACCCGTGCGTGGCCGCCACCCTCAGGTGCAGCAGATGGTGGAGGAGTCTGCGGCCGGCTGCAAGTGCCGCAACAGCTGCATGTCGGACGTCCAGCTGCGCAGGGTGGCCGAGGGCCAGTATAACGTGGCCGGACGCACCGTCTTCATACGGGTCAGTTGTGATGTCACGGCAGCGGGCGGCAATTTTCAAACTCTCGTCTGAAGGGTGCCACATGAAAGGGGTGCACTTCGTAGTATTTCGGAAAATTCCGTACTCTTTTTAGCATTGGTGGGTGACTTTCATGAAGACTACGCTGTTGCCTATCGGCCAGGATTATCATGTATTCCCAAGGAGGCGTATGCGGTGCAAAAAAGTAAATAAATTAATAATAATAACAACAACAACAACAACAACAACAACAACAACAATAATAATAATAATAATAATAATAATAATAATAATAATAATAATAATAATAACGACAATAACAATGATGATGATGATGTTGGTGTTTCTGTACTTACGGTGCGCTCCACTTCAATACCATTATGGTGCTGACGATGATGACGACAATGATGACGGGGACCGTCCCCCGGCAGTTGCTGAAGGGTCGGCACGTGATGGTACGTGTCGGCGGCGGCTGGGACACGCTGGAGCACTTCCTGAGCCGGCACGACCCGTGCCAGTCGGCCACGCTGCCCGGCTCGCTGTCGACAGACCGGGCCGACACCACGGAGATGTTCCTCCGGCTGCCGGCCACGCCACGGCTCCGCAGCCACGCCCCGTCCAACGGCTGAGCGCGCCGCGGCCGGCGGCGCCGCGTCCCGTCTGCAGCGGTGGCCGGAGGCTCCGGCAGGGTCTGAAGCTGTCGCAGCGCGCCGTGCGGCGGACGGAGCTTCTCCAGCCGGCAGGACTGTGGGATTCAGCACGAGCTTTCGGACGGCCGAGACGACGCCGCCCACCGAAGCTGACGATGTCCTCTGGACGAGGTCGCTGTTGTTTTCGGCGATCGACGCTCCTGCGGTTAGCGAGGTTGAAGAAGTTGTCACTCCGTTGGGCGGGCCAGGGTCCTCCGACTAGCTAGGTCACTAGCTTCTCATTCGTTAGGGAGGTCCATGCTGCCCGGGCCGGGTGGCGAGATCGTGCGATTACGGACCGTCCTTACTGCTAACGCTTTTCCGTGCTGCGTTTTCGTGCTGCAGCCAGCACGTGTGTCTCGGCCGGGCTCTCTGACCGCCCCGGGCGGTGGGTGGTGACGGACCAGCGCTAGCCCTTTGGCGGTGACACCGCCCTGGAGTGCAATACCCCTGGCGGCCGTCACGTCGTTGCCCCCCGCAGCCCCTTAGCGGCCCCCTCCCCGCGCCACCGGTACCGTGGCCGCCGCACAGAGCTGCTTGTCAAGATGCCATAGGTGTGCCGCCGCTCGGCGCCCCCCCCGGTAAGGGTGGCGGGTCAGCGTCACTTTCCGTCTCCGAGGTTTGTCGAGTGGGTCGGCCCGCTCGGGCCGGCCCGGCTGTGTGTGTGTGTGTGTCCGGGCAGACCCTGTTAGACTGTTGGTCGCTAACAGACGCGTTTAGCCCGAGGGCGGCGAGGAGGGAAGGGAGCCGGTTTTCTCGATACATTACCGTTGTTTGTATTGCCATCCGAGAACTGAGTTTGTGCTTGTAAACTGCGCACTTCGACGCAAGTCGGCACATTTGTTTGTAACTGGAAGATGTACAATAAATCATAGATTGAAAATAGTGATATGAAGACGGCGAAAGGAGGCTCATAATGCCTCATTTTATGTGGATTCTTGAGACGCCAGCACATTACGCGGCATGGACGGGGCGAAATCTGCAACCAGAGCGGAGTTCAATTGTTAAGTACTTTTATTTCCACACTTGCATCTGATTTGCATGAATAGGATTTGTTTTAAAAAATGCAATCTTTCGGCACCTTTTTACGATGCTGGCTACTGGAAACAAAGCAAACGACCTCGGCCCGAAGCCAAAATGATGCACTGATGGCTTTTCGACAAACAGCTCTCAAACACACAGGATAATTTTAAATAACAAGATCCGTTTTACATTCGTTTACTAGAGATGGCTTTTTGTTACAAAATTTACCGTGACAATCGTTCCGGAGCCCCACACAATTGTTTTCATTTACTGTCCCTCTTTTGCAACGAGCAACAACATTATGGATTTCGAAGTCCGTAAACGAGTGACCATACGCACAACTACAGGCTTACGGCTCCAGTCTGTGAGTCAGCTGTACCAGGCAGCACGCAGTGGAAGCCTCTCCATCCAAATAACGTCTGACAACGCGCGGAGCGGGGAAGGGTGCCTCTCAACCAAACACACAGCCGGCTACAAGTTGAGGCCAATTGAGTTAGCGTGCTCGCATATTACCTCATCAGTCTCATGAAAGAGGGCAGTTTTTGTATCCCACTATTCGAGCATCCCGGGACGAAACAGTTAACTCGTCATCGTATCAGGACTTCGGGGTAGTCCATGAACTAAAACTTCCAAAACCTTATTAAAATGAAATCATCTGCCCCGTCTACCAGTTTGTGTCACGAACGACCACTCGGTGTTTTCCAATCATACGGTTTTCTTTGACGACAGGAAAATCCGCCTGTTTTATTGAAAATCATAATTATTTTTTTCACGTGTAATAAACAAAAAACACCACTCAGCTCAGCCAAAAACAGATATCACAAAGACGCCCTAAAAGTTCGGGACGTCACTTCTTTGGCGCCTTCTCCAGACCCTTGATGTATTTCTTCGGAACTTTGTAATCCTCTGCAAACAGGGCGACAAGAACTTAGCAAACAATCAAAACGGACGTCTGAAGCCTAATGCAGGTTTACACAAGGATGTTGGATTAGCAGCCAATTTTCTTCCGAATCTCCATCGTTTAAGATATTTACAACACAACTCACCAAATTATGTTGCATCATCAAGCATACATAAACCTGGTGAGCAAAGCGTGGAACAATGAGCTATTCCAATGCCGATGTAGCCACACATCAGGTTGCATGGACCAGCATTTTAATCATCACACAAGCACCATTAAGGCACGCACAGATGCATTTAAATAAACAACTGGGAATAATCCATGTCCTACAATCTCGTCTTGCCTCTCGTAGGCTAACTGGGAGATTGGGAATGGGAATGAATGCATAAACGAAACTGGAGTCAAAACCAGCGCGGGTTTCAGGAAAACAGTAAATAAAATTACCATGGGCATTTAAAACATTTTGTTCTTTGCATTCAAAAACCTCAGATCATACGAGCAAACACTGACAACTCTCTGAACATGTCACAGTGCACAGCAGACACTACTGGTCCACTGTGGACACCGTTCACAGTGGACCAGCGGACGCTGTCGACTCACCCTGGAGGAGCTTGCCGATGAAGCGGATCTGGTTCCCCTGGACCATGACCTGGCTGGTGCCGGGCGGCCGGTTGGGCGCCTCGCCCACGCTCGTGCTGGCCGCCACGCCCACCTGACAGCGGTGGGCGAACTCGGCCGGATCGATCCCAAACACGGGCAGGTTCAGCACCATTGTGATCTGGGGAGGGGGAGGGGGTTACTCCACAGTGAACATCTACCACAGTCAACACGGCCGTGTTCAGCACTATCGTTATCTGGGCGAGAGACGGGGTTATGACAGACCTGCCACCGTAAACACCGGCCCGAAAATCTGCCAAGACATCCGGGGCGCCAAGATCACTGCGGTGTCGCCAGCAAGGTTGGAAAATGGGCTTTTTGTGGTATCGAAGAAAACCAGAAAATATGTGCCCCAAAAACATTTTTTAACTCCACAACTTTGATATTGTGCCTCCCTCAAAAAGTTATATTGTAACCAAGTCGATAAATTTCTAACTCTAGAAGCAAATGACTGCCTCCATTCAATAAGAAGCAGGTATGTCAAAACTGACTTGGCACCAAGATTGGATTGGACACCAAGACTGCCAACTTAAACCAGCATTGCTTGTTGCAAAACTTTGTGCTCCAAAACAAAAATCATGCTCAGACACCAAGAACAAAAACCAAATTTCCAACTACGGTCGCCACAATGAGCCACATGTTCAACATCACCGTCGCCTACGACGGTGGCATGCAAGACACCGAGCTCTGAGGGCCCCTTCATGGCCGGCAGGTACGACAATCAGTTTAAATAGCTTTGCACAATGTTAGGAATGTACACCAGAATAACCACCGACCCATTCCTTCGATCCGGACCACTTACGGACTCGACGGTGGTCGTCTGACCTTTTTGTTTCCGGAGCGCGTGGCAGTGTTCAGCTCGACGGAGGGCACGGCGCCCTTCTTGAGCTGCGGCGGTTCGCCGCGGAACAGCACCACGTGGCCGGGAGACATGCGCTGCAGGCAGCGCTGGTGCAGCTCGTCCCAGCGGAGCGCGCTCGCCGCGCCGTCCGACCGTCCCGTGAGACAAGACGAGAGCACCGGGTCCAGCAGCACACGGCTGTGGAGGGAGCAAGGAACACGGCTGGTCAGAGTGGGACACAGCACCAGGCAAGGCCGGAAAAAGATGGTTTTTGGTGTTGCAGAGCACCAGAAAACATGTGCTCCAAAAGACATTTCATACTTCAAAAGACTGGTCCTATGCCTTTATCAAAAACCTAAATTACAACCATGTTAGCAAATTTCTAACTCTGCAAGGAAATGACCCTGTCTTCATTCAGTAAGAGGCAGGTATGACGTCATAACTGACTTACATCAACAATGCAAACTTAAGCCAGCATGACTCTTCTCAAAACCTTGTGCTCCAAAACAAAACAAAAATTATACTCAGACACCAAGAACAAAAATCAAATTCACAACCCTGGTACCAGGTCCAGCAGCACGCTGCTGTGGAGGGTGCACAAAACACGGCTGGTCAGATCGGGACACGGCGGGCAGTGCACGACATTCAACGACTGCAGACTTCCGTATGTTGTAATGAGAGGTAAACAGCAGGAGCAATAGTCAAACCACGCGGTCCGACAAGGGTTGCGATGAACAAGAAAAAATTAAGTGAACTTTAAGGTCCTACATTCACACATCACTTCACGCTTTAAGCGTAATGACTATGACGGGGTTTAGGTACAGTGGCGATTAAAATATGATGTACTTAATGCCTGTGATGAGAATCGACAGACCAGCCAACAGCGCGGCGTGGCTAATCAGCCACATTCACCACCCCAAATACTGAACGAGCTCACCACAGTTTCGCTACAAGTTCAGAATCCCACCTATCACGGCAATTACACTCTGTGTCCAGCACTGCCTCCCGAGGACACACCTTACCCTTTGTCACTGGGGTCCTGCAGCTCCTTGCTTTTCACGTACGTCGTCAGGTGTTTCCTGACCTCCTGCGCAGACATCGGGGTGCCTTTGGCGACGTTCATCTCCTTGAAGAGGACCGACACGTTGCCGCTGACAATGTACAGCTCCTCGATCCGCTCGATGGCCTTGGACCTGTGCCCGGCAGAAGGCGGCTCGGCCTCGGCCGGCTCCTCCTCCCTGCAGATCGTCTGCACCTTGTACGAGCGAATCTCGGGGTGCTCCAGCTCCACCGACACGATACTCTGCACACCCTTCGACAGCTCCTTCACCTGCACCAGGCCGTCCTTCTCCATCTTCTCCAGAAACTTCGAGATCTTCTTGTACGACGACTTCTTCACGTCCAGCGGATGCGAGCTGTTGGGTTGCATGTGTTGCGCGTAGAAGTTGGAAACTAGCACGGGCAGCTCTAGCCGCTTGGCCGTGGTTCTCCACGCCTGCCGGAAGGCATCGTACAAGAGTTCGTCCATGTTGACCGGTTTGGGAGGCTCGGGCTCTTCAGGCTGCTGTTCAGCTTGGTCCTCCTCTAGACGCAGATGCTGCAGACTCGGCGCCACGCTGTCTGGCTCCGCCGACTCCTGCGCGTCTCCCGCCTCTCCGGGCGGCACCTCGCCGACCGGCGCGTCCCGGGCCGGGGCGTCACTGGCTGCTGCGTCCCCTGCCGGCGCGTCCTCTCCCTCTCCCTCTCCGCCGTCCTCCCCCTCGCTGGACTGCTCTCCGTCCGACCCGCCACTCTCTGCCTGACCGTCCTCGGCGTCATCGGGCGGCTCGACGGCGGCGGCCAGTTCCGGTGGCGGCCCGAGCTCGGGCGGCGGCCGCCGGCTGCCCAGCTCCCACAGCTGGTCGCCCACCACGTGCACCAACAGCACGGCCTTGCCGCGGCCGGCCATCATGTAGAGGTCATCGCTGGCGCGCGCCGCCCGGCCCACGGCCACCGGCGCCCGGTTGGCGTCTGTGTTCACCGCCACCGGGTCGCCCTTCTGCAGGCGGCCGAAGGCGCGCGCGCCGCGGCTCACGTCGACAATCACGCCCGGCAGCATGAGGTCGGCGCCGCCGCGCAGCTTGCGCACCACCGGCGCGTACGTGGTGAAGGTGGGCAGCAGGTCCGGGTGACGCCACAGCGTGTAGACGGTGGGCAGCAGGCGGCCGTCCACCTCGAGCAGGGTCGGCTCGCGCGCCGTCAGGTAGCAGACCACCGTCTCGCCGCCGTGCGTCACCAGCCGGGACATAGACACCTCCTCCTTGGTGGGGATCAGCTCGGCGCATGACTCTGCCGTCAGTACGGGAAAGGCTGCTGACAGCTGGGCCCGCAGTTTCTTCCTGGAAATGGCAGCAGAGAAATGAACATCACAGCAGAAAATGCATGCTTAAGTTAACTGGTGACAAATGTCTGAATGCAATATGATGTTGCTGGACCTAGAATGGAACAGTGTCCACAAAAGGGAACACCAGGAAGGTGCACCAACAAAGTTTTGCTTTCTGGTAAGACAAAGGGATTTAACATGAACAGCTACTCATCTGAACTACACTGTCTCCAAATGGTTCAATATTGTGGAGATAATGATATGCACATGAAAGGAAGATATTAAGCAGTTCAATTTTCCTGCTTGGCAAGGATGTCATTTATGTGTATTTTCTACCACATACAAGCAATAAACAAGGTTAACCTGTAGAGCATTTTTGACTCACCTGTCTGATCCCTTCACTTGGGAGTTGGACTTAACTCTGAATGGTTTCAGAAACATGTCTGTCTGTAAAGAATGCGATAACATGGTGATACATACATTACCTTAAACCTATACTTCACACAGACTGTTTTCATGCAAGGCTGGAATGGTCACAACATACATCAAAATATGGTAAAGGCACACATTTACCAAACAACATGCTATGTAAGATGACCTACTTTTCTAATTTTTGTTAAACTTATACAAAATAGACACAAATGCACAAGTGTAACATATTTACAAAGTGGTCCAGGGCCTGTTAGGGCATGTTAGCAGTAGTGTAGTGGGAACCTCAAGTGAGTCCAAAATGCACTCCTAGACTGCACAGCTCTACCCAATGCAGAGCACAGCAGTCAATTGAGTTTGGCCAAATGTTTCAGTTAGTGTTCATTTTTTTTATGGTTTCATTCAGCAATTTCATTAATGCTTTCCCTTTTTCAGTTAATGACATTAATATGTCAACTGGTGGTGCAATCTCGTTTACACTACCTCTGCTCCATGGATGCCCTGTTTACTGCATAATGTTTCATGGCATCATCAATAAATGGTACTAGTGGCCACAGAATGACAAAGTTCATGGGGCATAATGATGTGCTGATGGCACAACCTCATGCAAAAGGTGAGGTGTATGGTACTGGAGGCCACAAGCAGATAAAGGGTGTGATTGGACATGGCTCTATCCAACAGAGGTATGGCTGCACATCTAAATAGGTCAGGCTGGTTACATTGGTTTGTGCTGGGGTGGGTTATATTAGGTTAGGTTAGGTTAAGTTACATTAGGTTAGGCTACATTAGGTTAATTTAGGTTAGGTTAGGTTAAGCTGGGTTGATTTAAGCTAGGCATCTGGTTAACACTGTCTATCATTCATTAGGTTCCATTAAACTGAAAACCTTGGAGACTGCCCTTTCTGAATTTGTTATTGGAAAATCCTAGCAGAAACCAAACACACAAGAGGTGCAGTAGTCAGTAACAAACACAGTGATGATATCATTTGGTAATTTCTTCATTCATCATCTTGGAATGATACTATGCATTGCTAAATCACAAATATTTGCCTTAAAATTTGCTTTACAGTTTTTATGCCATTTATGTATTTCTGCTAGAAAATATACACTTGGTAAAAACACATCGCATGGCCAAATATGGTAGGTCTGTGGCCATATCATTCTGGAGATGGACACATCTCCAGAGTCAGATCCAGGGTCAGAATGTAAGATGAGTTACAAATTAAAATGCCATATTTACATGAAGCTTGGGAAAAACTGTACATTTCAAAATAAAAACCATAATTGACAGCCAAAATGACTCATATTTTTAGCAAAGATGACCTATAAACCAATACCAAAGAATAATGGGTAATGGTTGAGCAGGCTTCCCACTTCTCATAACTCTAAAAACCCACATAGTTGCCAAGCCAAATTGGTGTCAAAAGATGCGCAATTGAAAAACAGGTCAAATGCAGGCTTTTGTGCCTTATTAGTGCCACAACTTCTCCAAAATAACCTTTTGAAGTGGTCCAATCGCCCAACGCCTTCACAATTAGCACGACGGCAAAGGACGGAGCATCTCCGCGAAACAGATCAACGCCAACCCACAAGGGTCCACAGTTTGCGAAGGTTTCGTGAAATATGACGTCACTGAAAGACTTACTAAAATGCAGCCATCTCGAAATACGAAATCTGGTGGTGTTGAAACGGGACAGGTCGAGGTGGACTGGGACTGATCAAGGACAGGCGTAAGTGCCTGGGAGAGAACAGGGACAGAGAAGGATCACCGGCATTGCACATGGATATGGAATCGGACCGGGATGGGATAGGGAGAGAGATCAGGACTGTATGGGAACTGGCATTGAAGGGTATTGAAACGGGACGGTGGAAAGACGCTGGGACAGGAAAGGGGCAAGTAAAGAGATGGTGGCGGGACAGGGACGGAGAGGGACGGAAAAGGGAGGGGAACATGAAGGTTTGGTAGGTTAGATTAGGTTAGGTTAGGTTAGGTTAGGTTAGGTTAGGTTGATCGGTCCCAGTCCAACTCGACCTGTCCCGTTCAATACCGCCAGATTCCTTCTTTCGAGTTTCGAGATTGCTGCATTTTAGTAAGTCTTTCAGTGACGTCATATTCCACAAAACCTTCGCAGACTGTGGACCCTTGTGGGTTGGCGTTGATCTGTTTCGCGGAGATGCCAAGTCGTGCTCATTGTGAAGGCGGTGGGTGATTGGACCACTTCAAAAGGTTATTTTGGAGAAGTTGTTGCACTAATAAGGCACAAAAGCCTGCATTTGACCTGTTTTTCAACTGCGCATCTTTTGACACCAATATGGCTTGGCAACTACGTGGGTTTTTAGAGTTATGAGAAGTGCAAAGCCTGCTCAACCGATACCGAATAATGCAGCAATAAAAACAGCCAAAAAGAACACCCATTGGGCTACATTAGGCCTTGATAGGCTACAGGATTATACTGATACAGGATAGCTGAAGGATTGAGCAGACATCCTAATAAGTGAACAGCTGGTGTCATTTCCGCATCAAAAACCAGGCAAATTAAATAAAACTTGGTACAATTTGCTTCTAGGTTATGCTGCATGATACCGAATAAAGGAAAATAAAATTACTGCACGACACAGCCAGTCGGCCAAATATGAATAACATACGTCACTTCAGTGGAACATTCCATAAGTTGCAAAATGCATGTGCATACATACTCCGCAAAACTGGCCGGCTTACAGAGTTATGAGGCGACTTCAGGTAAAATAGTACCCCTATTTCTCGAACTGTTCGTGAGGCATTGGCAAGAGCATGTGTTGAGGCGAATACATGCCTGGATAAACAAAACCCAATTAAATTTTTGAGGAGTTTGAATGTTTCGAAATATCTCTTCCGAAATGCCTCCAATTCTTTGGGAACCTTTGAACTGAAACTGCAAGTTGTTTCATTTATCGCATCTATGCCAGTATTTATCTATGTTTACGACAAATATTGTGAATGAAAAATTGTTATGGTGACGTAGATTTCAGCACTATAAGCAAAACTCGCTTGCATTTCTGACGCTAGTGTTACATATAATGCCGCATCTTGATCGGATTTTGCTTACCGACTGGGGCTTCGAGTTTCTCGTGAAATTGACCGGTTAGGCAGCCGGTATTTGCACTGACCAGGAAGGCATTTCGGCGTGTTTCAGGTCGAAGTGGGGAGAGCCTTTCACTGATGCATGTTGTGTTAAAAGGCCAGTTACATTGATGCCACGTTTCGTGTTTTCTTTTTAGCTTTGGCAGTTGTGCTGTGTGACTTACTATTGATTTGAGATTTTGTGCATCGGATATTCGAAGTTTTTTTGCGTCGAGGACTAAATAGACATTGATGAATTAGTCTAAATACTTTGTTGCCTTCTCAGATAGTATGTCAAAATGGGAAAAAATTTGATTTGGTTTGTATAGGGTGCAAACTAACCTTGTGGGCAATATGTCAGTGAATGTGTAAGGAGCATTTATGCAGTATGCCTGTGGCTATACAGGTGTGCAGGATAGGAATAGGACCAGAAGGTGAGGGCTAGGATCCCTGCTGTTTGTCAAATGGTATGGTGGCCTGCCCTGGCAGGTTGTTGTATCCAGTCAGTTGTAATCATATCCTTGATTAAGTGACCAAGGCACTGGTAAAACATAATTTTTTTACATAGTATATTGCTGCCAGGCCAGCTTTGTAGTATTGCATCAGTATTAAAATGGTGCACTTGTGAAATTTATTTGCCCCTTTGAACATGTCACTCATGTGTCCCCAAATGACTAGTGAGTCATTTCTGAGACTGAGATAGCTTGGTTTGGAAGAAATTTTGCTTTGTGAATCCTGACTGTATTACAGAGACTATATTGTTAATGTGCTTGAGTTATGAATAGTGCACACAAAAACCTTTAGTATTTTATAACATGATTTTCATGAAAATTGGGTTGACTCAAAAATAATATTTATTGTCCAAATGGATTGAAAGGTTACAGACAGCTGAGAATGTATGAAAATTACATTAGGCATGAATAACAATTTTGTAGGGCAATAAGGATTCACACTAAGCAGAGGTTTTAAATTAAGCTGTACTTCCATGAGATGATGATTACATGAGATGACCCTGGAAGATGTGACACATATCATCATTGTCATAACACAGCTTCCCAATAGTCTGGCTGGACATGCTGTAGTGCAGTGAAGTAGGACCAGACCAGTATGAAAATGAAATAACTATTCCTCTAGGTTACTGGGTAGGAGTCAAGGGGCATGTCTGAGGATGCAGAGCATCCCAAGGTCAAAACTGGGACTGTTTTGGGGTGGTCATAGCTATATTGTATCTTTAGGTTTTTGGTTCTTCAGTGAACTTGGTCCCCATTGGTTTGATATTTCATATTTCAAATTAACTGATGATCTCCTTGTACTGAGATCTGCTATGTTGACTGTTTTTTGTAGCAATACATTGCAGAAATAATGACTGAAAAAATGGAGCCAAAACAATGTTAGGTGCTGCAGACATTTTCTGGTGTCAAGGAGCACCAAAAAATTTATACTCCTAGAAAAATCTTGTATCCCAAAATGGTCAGTTGCTCCCCCCAAAGACATGGATATTCCTACTCAACCATAGTTTGAATTTGCCCAGCATCCCCCTCCAGTTGATGGTTTACCATCCATACTCAGCTGCTGAAGTACACTCCTAACTTACAGCCAGCTGCCTTCCCCCCACAGTCAGCAACTCTGCTGACCTACCATGTGGACCCAGGAAACTGGTTTGCCCCCCAAAATGGAGCCACTGGATCTGCCCTTGCTTTTCACATATGCATGCAAAGCACCTAGTTAGTTCATGTTTCTCACATAAACATATGACATTTTACATTCCAAAAGAGAATTTGTACTCTGATGTCAGGAAGAAAAACCAGGTTTCCAACACTGTGGCAGTAAAACACAGCATAGATGGTAGTGATGTGCATTATCTTAACCATGTGCTGATTATGTTTTCCACATTACAGATCTTCAAACATGAAGCTTTTGATCCTACTTTCATTGATGGGAGTTGTTTGTGTGGAAACCATTGACCTCAATATTAATGATAAACACAACACTGCCTTGGGTGCTTGTCAAGCATGCAAGACAGTAGTCAAATCCTTCAAAGCAGTAAGTATATGATCCTTGATTATGTGTTCACCTTTGAGTTTAAGAAAATTTGATGTGTAAGTGCCCCTAGGATATATCAACCAGTATTGCATTTTCTGTATGATGAAAACAGTCATCTATGCCTTCCAAAGCAAAGCTGTTCTTGTGCATAAATAGAAGCTGGCATTTGATGAGCATCACTCAGTGGTCCAAATGGCAGTCAGGTTTCTTGTGTATGTAAAATATAAGACTGCTGTGGTAACAACACAATGGAAGTGCAGCTAAATAGCTATGAATTATAGTTGCACATTTCCAAACATTCTAACAGTGCTGATGTTGATCATGATTCCTGATGTTCTGGACATGACCACAGGCTATGGAGAAGACTGCTCGTGGATACCATGAGGGTGGAGATGCAGACTGGGAGAGTAAAAAGCTGAAAAATTATGCTAACTCGGAAGTTCGTCTAGCAGAAATTCAGTCCCTGCTTTGCTCAGACATAGTGGTGGGGAAAAGCCAGGTCAGTTTTAAGTGTCATCTCATTTCCTGATAGCAATGTTTCTTTCTCATGCTGAAGAACAGACCTAAACATAAGTTACTCACCCTTATCTTCATAGTATTGCATGGATTCATTCTCCTACGTGCATGGAGGCCACTGCGGTATATGGCAGCATTGTCTGCTTTTACTATTGGACCATAGTCCAGTGAATTGTCCTGGAAAATGAAGCATGCAGTCCATTGCTCTTCACCATTGCACATGATTTAACAACCTTCTGCTCTCGACAAGGTGAATATAAAGTGTGTACCCTGGCGTGTTGACGTGTGCCCTATAACCATGCCGTTGGCGGGTGGCCGTCGCGCTCCGAGGATGGTCGGCCGCCGACTGTCCCCGCCCGTCCCCCTGTGGATGCCTGGGTTACCCTGCCCCGCGTGCCCTGCCGACAGTGCCACCACGTGGCGAACGAGGCGGAGGAGGCGCTGGAGTCGGAGTGGTGGCCTGCCGAGCCGCGGCCCGACCTGCACGCCTGGCTGTGCGTGGAGCGGCGCCGCGACTGCTGTCCGGACGGCCATTTCGGTGCCGACTGCCGGCCGTGCCCGGGCGGCGCCGACGCGCCCTGCTCCGGACACGGACACTGCAAGGTGGGCGCGGCGCACCGGCCGCACGGCGGGGCTCGAGTGGGGCAGGGTTCAGGTTACAGCGCGTGGGCTACGGAGTGGTGACGGGCTACGCTTGACGCGGACCACTTTGAACAGGTCGTTAAGGTTGGGAACGACTACGGGGCACGAGGTGAAGGCTGGGCAGTGGATACGGTTAAGTCCAAAGTTCGTGGGTGACGCGATAAAGATGGGAAACTATTAAGGCGCTCAGGTCAGGGGTTGGATACGGTGGAGGCACGCGGGGCGCGGAGTGCAGTCAGACTGGTTGAGGCTCGCACTCTGCCGGAAGAAGAGACCCATCGGACGATTGGGATGTGACAGGGAGGCAGAGTCTGGTGCTGCTGTTGTGGACAGAGAGCATTGATCCCGGTCTCAGCACTGGCTTGCCATCCGGCACCAATATCAGCGGTAATGTCAGACGCCGGCCTGTGTGGTGTAGGTAAAAAACGTGCGCTTTACGCTCTGACGTCCCAGGGAGCCGGCACCAGGAAAGGCAACGGCGTCTGCGTCTGCCACAAAGGCTACGCGGGCACCGTGTGCAGCTCGTGCAACCTTACCGACCATTACGAGGCCTACAAGGACGAGAAGAAACTGGTCTGCTCACCCTGTCACAAGTCGTGCAGCGGCGCCTGCACTGGGGTAGGTGATGAGATGACACAGAAAGTTCAGCTTACGGGACTCGGTTGACTTAACTTGGGTAGGTGTCGGCACGATGTATTCATTTTGTGCCGTTTATGTCTCGTCTGTGGGATCTGGATTTTGGTTCGTTGAACCTGCGCTTCATTCCCATAGAGTTTGCCAAACTGCAGTCAAAGTGCTCATGTCACCAACCGTGTTCCGTCGTGAAATACTTCCACTTCTTATGGAGGGCTTGATGACTTGTGACTCTGCTATCGTTGGCAGGTCGGTTTTGCCAATTCTTGGTCGTGATTCGTTTCAAAGAATGCGTCATTGTGGCGCTTGTTTATATTTCTGCTTCGCGCTGTGGCAGATCAGGGGACGCCGACCGTGTTGCTCGGACTCCACTCCGCGTCGTTCGGCCGGCCGTCTCGCCCTGCTCTGCCCGTGCCCCGCCGTTACCCGGGCGCTCTCCTGCCCCCAGGCCGGGCCGAAACACTGCGTGCGCTGCGCCGCCGGCTACGAGTGGCAGGCCGAGCTGGGCTGCTCGGACGTGAACGAGTGCCTCCGGCCGGACGTGTGCCGCGCCAACCAGCTCTGCATCAACGATCCCGGCACGCACACCTGTCTCGGTGAGCCCCACTTCCCCCGCGCCCGGCCAGCGAGGACGCAGTATGTAAATATCTTAATCTGGTGTATGTATCGGAGGGATCTTGGACCGAAAGATGCGTTCCTGAACGGATCCGGGGTATGTTGTGGATTCTGGCATCGCCAATGGCATCTCGCTTCCCAACACTGAACTAACACAAGCAGTATCGTGTTGTGTAGGAAGTCTGCTCAGTTCGGATCGCATAGCGATGTCTAGGCTCAGACCGGGGGTCCAGAGTCGTTGTGGGGTGATTTGCGGTGGAGACTGGGTGGTAGTGAGGGCGATCAGTCTACCCAACTCTCATAGGTCTGATTTGACTCATAGGTAAAATTTGAGTTGACGCGACCTCCCCGTTTCTCCTATCTCCGCCCTGGCGGGGCCATTGTTGAATTGCTCACGCGTTTTATTTTCACGACGCCTACCGTTGTCAACTGCCCTGCGATTCCGTGAGCAATGACCATTTTCGTATCGTTGAATTCAGTTAGATGGAAGTGCCATCTATGAACACTCAAAGGAACTAATGTGGGCGGTAACTGTTCATAGGGGGCGTTGCGCTTAAATTACAGAAAGGTGATGCTGTGAAGAGAAAATGTGACAGCTGTTTACGGTGTGTTTGTTCAGCATACGAGACCCATTATACATTCCTGAGACTGCAAGTGTGATATTAGGCGAAAACTATTTAAAGTTTTGTTGTTTAGGCCCAGCTTTGCGGAAGGCCCATGTGATATGGACCATTAGCTCACCACTCGGGGTGCTAGCCAAGTGTTGGCACATCAGAATACACGACTGACACTTAATCAACATCGATCCAGAACCATCTAATGATCTGACCGGGCAGGATCAGAGGAAACATGCACCTCGCAGTGGAGTGGGCTGCTTCTTGGTCGGTTTTTAAAACGAAAATTATTTTGGGTGTCATAACTGCAACGGCTGCGTTGTCCAGCTTCCAGCGAGACTCCTGAGCGGAACGCGCAGGCTACGACGTGCTTTGAACAGTTGCACGTTTCCTGTGTGAAATCGGGCCGGTGGCATGAGCTGTTTTGCTTTGTGATGGCGCGCGATGATTACGTTTCCGGGATGTCTATTTCTAGTTTGCGCCCACGTGACGCAGTTACTTGAATAAAGTTGACGTATTTTTGCGGAGAACTCGTGTGGTCCGGTGGTTGAGACCCGCTTCCGCGAACTTTGGCCCCATGAACTACTTTACGAGTCTCGGAAAGTTTCCGTTTATGTGGCTGCTGAAGTGCTGCTGCCGGACCAGACGGCCCGTCTCGGTGTGAGAACTAATCAGCAGCGCCACAAATCGAGTCAGGTCGCGCGGCGAGCCGAACGCTGACGTCCCGGACCTCTTGGCGCTTTGTGGAGAGGCCGTCAGGAAGTTTGAGGAGTTGCAGTCTGCGAGGCGCACCGGGCCCGACGTTTCAGCAGAAACATTGCTGAAACTTCGACGCGGGTCTGTGTGGACTTCTGAGACGGCAGGGTGACTTCGATTCCCGGGTCCTCAGGTCCCGACCAGTTAGCGCAAAGTTGACGTAAGCAAAGCGGTGGCTTGTTAAATAGAATGTGACTGTGGCTGTTTCGTCGCTAAAATTACTGTCATCGATTATCCTGTCCGGAACAGCTGTGTTTTTATGTTATATGCACACCCGAAATATGCTCAGGCACCCACACTCCGGCCACCAAATTCCCCCGCCCCAGTGAAGACGCTCGACGCGCCGGACCGCAGGCCGCTGTTCCGTCTGGACCAGCGCCGGAGGCCGGCGACGGCCCGGAAACGGCCGGCTCTTCAGAGCCGGTCCGCAGCCAGCCGGCGGCCGCGGTCGGACGGCGCCGGGCGGACGGCGCCGGCCCGCCGGCCCGCCGTCCGCGCTTTGATCCGACCTGACGCCGTGACGTCACAGACGGCCGACCGGGCCGCCTCAGACGATACCGCGGCGCCGCCGGCCGGCGGAAGTCGCCGGCCCCGGTCCGATTGAGTCTGAGGGGTCGCCGTTCCCGGAACGGGCAGTTAGCGGCGTCGGTCTCAGTGTTACGTTTGACGGAGTTGAAGGTGCTGAGCCGCCCGGGGTGTGACATAAACGTCCACCGTGCGGGGTCTGACGGAGTTGAAAGCTAAGGGTGCATGCCTTCAGGGTGGGCTGCTACAGCGTCGGGATCGTGTGGTTCTCCCACAGCGTCACAGACCGTCGGCTATGAGACGATGGTCGCGCAGCGCTTCAGAGCGTGGTCCTATTGTTGGCTGTCTTGTGCCCATTTACTGGCGTGTTGCCACCATTACACTCTTAGTTCTCGATCCGGACCAACCGTGTCGGTCCCGCTCGGACCGGCGTTGCGTGCTCGGATAAGCGCACCTCCGGACTTCGTACATGTCAGTTACCTGCTGGCGATCGAGCCCGTCAGAGGCATAATCAAGTCAACCTGTGTTTCAGACTGTGACAAGGCCTGTGCCACGTGCCACGGAGATGGACCTGACATGTGCCACGAGTGTGCCGAGGGATATGTGAAGAAAGGAAAACACTGCGTCGGTAAGTCTCCAGCTCACTGTAGTGCCGGCAGTGCTACTCGTCGTATCGAAATAAGTGTTATTTTCAATTGGCTTTAGCTACATGATTCAGCTGTCATCTGTGCAGGCTTGCATATAAATATTTTGTGTTGCTTTTGTATGCATTGCTCTCGACCATTTTTTTAGTTGAACATTTTCTTGGGCATGCTGTTGTCTTGAAATCTCGATCGGACTGGTATGGAATGATTTACTGCAGACAGATGATCTCCGTAGCGCGTTGTCCTTTGCAGACGCAAGCTTTAAGATTTCAGTGTTTCACGAAGGACGGAACCCTTTGTACACAGGGTGCTAAAAAGGAGAATGAGAACGCGGTTGATCCACAATGTGTGTAATAGGATGCTTTTGTCTGGGAAGATGTCATTTTAATTAGAAGCTGCGTCTGAATGACTTCTTATGTATAAGTGGCACGGTATTTGTAAGGAATAACCTTCTGTTGATGATTTGTTCATGGGTTTGGGTTTGCGTTGCCTTGCAACGCATATCATTTTTTTGTAAAAGTTCACCCACTTGCAGTGTGCTGTGCCCGCTGCAAGACGTCATGGAATTTCATGGGCTCATGGTCGTTGTTTCGAAAGATGTGATTTAAGGCATGTTGTCGTCGCACTGTGGCCGTAGTAAACCATAATGCTTACCTTAATGCTTGCTGTTGTATAGAAAACTGTGTAAACTGAATGTCTGTGGAACGTTGCCTGGTGCCACCCATTAGCGCCTGGTACAACCCGAATAGGTTCTGTGCGCTTGCTTGTGGTCCTAATAGGGCATCAGATAGCTGGAACTGAACTATTTTTGTTCTTGCATGACATTGTCCTCGCGCCGCCATCTTCTACGATGCACACAACGATTTAGACAACTGTTTACCGCGACTGTAATTGAGAAGTGTTGCTTTTCGGTGCCGTGCCGTGTAAGAGGTGACGTGCCGTGACGTCACCGCGCGTAGAGCTTCTCCGAGCGAAGCGCGCCCGTCCTTGTAACGGTCAGCACGACCCGGCCTGTCGTGAGCCGATACGAAGCGTGACGTTCGACCGGCCTGTTTCCACTCCGCCTCCGGCCGCGTCACGGCCGTCACGGTGCGTCGCGGCGCGGCGTCACTGCGGGGCCGTCACGGTGGCCGTGTTTTCAGACGGCGAGGCGGCCAGCAAGGAGCGTCACGTGACGGTGGCGCGCTACCTGACCTACATGGGCCTGTGCCTGGCCACCTGCATCCTGCTGCAGCGCAGCACAACGCTGGCGGCCGTCGTCGGCCTGCTGGTGGCAGCCTACATAGGACTCTCCGAGTACCACCTGGACTCGCGCACCAAACTGTGACACAGCGGCGGAAAATGACTGCTCCCTGCACTGCCCGGCATCAACACCTAACTGTGAAACACTCCGCATTCCAAAGGAGGATGGAATTGACCGCCCTGCAGCACCTGCAATCGCCACCAAACCCTGACTCCCCTGTAGGGAATGTCGACTCTTATTTAACGCCTGCAGTCAGTCCCAAATGTGACACCCTTCGGCGGAAGATGACGACACCGTGTAGCACCCCTCAGATCAGCCCCAAACTGTGACACCCTTCAGCGGGGGACGACACCGCGTAGCACCTGCAATCAGCACCAGACTGTGACGTGCTCGTGGTAAGCGGAAGATGACGCCATTCGGATCTGCCCTGCACGTCGTGACGGTCTCTCGTCTGTTACCACGGCTCCGTGTCGGCCGGGGCCTGCCGCTGGGTCCAACTGGCCGACTGGGGACCTGGCGCGGGAGGGGGTCGGAGCCACGTCAGAGGTCGGCGGCGCCGCGCGGTAGCCGTCCGGCAGGCGTTACTGCGGCCATCACCGCTGCACGGTCGCCCGGACCTGATGTGAACACGGCTGCGACATGAAGCTATCACGACAGCGGCGAGCCGCTGGGCGGCACCAGCGGCGGAGACAACAGGAGATCGTTGCCCCTACCCGCGCCGGATGCTCCGAGACCTGCGGTGGATGCCGCGGGCTGACGGTGCGTGTGGTCCTGGCGCGCAAATACGGGAGACCTGCTGCCGAAGATTGGCGGTGTTGTGATAAGTGCGAGAGGGACCGGGCCCGGGCCTGATGACGTCACTCAGCGGCGAGTCTAGTCGTGAACAGTGCTCCGGGGCTGCAGCTCAGCAGCGTCGTTCCAGTGAAGTAGGCCCGCGTGGGCGCACCGTTGGTGGCATTGGTGGAATGTTGGCGTAGTGGCACGTACGCAACTGATGTTGACGTAGGGATGACTGGACGGCATTGTTAATGTGCTGACGTTGCAGGTAGAGACGTCGTGTAAAGAGCGTAGCGTGGTCTTATCTGGACTTATCGTGTTTTGGTTTGGATGCAGGGTTGATGTATTTAGACAGTGACGAAGGGATTTCGTCTGAGTCTGAGCCGCTTGATCAGCAAACGCACGTGCAGAGAACTACGCTGTTTGATCCTGAAAGGTGGCTGCAGACAAAGAACGTGAAAGACGTCAATGTAAAGCAGTTCCTTGCAGAAGTCTAGACAATACCGAGAAGGCTGAAAAGAAAAGTTTGCATGTCATTTCCACAAGTACCCATCCTTTTTCATCGCTTGAGCGTTTCCAAAGCTAAAACGTTTTAGGGATGCGTAATTTGTCTACTTACGAACGACAGACCTCGTTTATATATGCGTTTGGTTTCTTCTGGTTGCCGGTATGTTTCGCCATTGCTGAGTTATCTCCTTACACCATATCAGGTTTCGTGGTTGTGTTTGAAGGTTCTCGTACCCTCGATGAAAACAGATGAACATTCCGCTATCCATGTAGCCTTGGAATTCATAAGTCTTGAGAGTACACATTTCTTTTGTTTGTGGTTTTCGAACCTTTTTGGACTCAACAAATGATTTCTTACTTGGAGCTGCTGTGACAAATGATACGAAGCTATGATTCACCCACATTGCTGCCCTCTCCCCTTGGAATGTCGTGAATTTATCGATGACTGGATGTCTTTCTCGCCAGACATTACCATCTTAGTGCTCACGTGATGCAGCGCACGAATACACAGGCTGAATGCAAGAAAAAAAAAACAGTGTTTACACAGATTGTTCCTCTACAAGTCATCGTATTGCTGATGTCCTGCGCGAGAAGACACTGCGACGTTGGTTGCGCAACGGATTCGCATCGGATAGTGCAGCTTGGCAAAAGCCTTGCGAAATGATGTTTTTGCAGATTTGTCAGTGCGTGACTAGCAAAGCTAACAAACCCCCTGCGCGTCTTTCACTAAATCGGTTGCGCTTTTCTTGTTGCTGATAGCATTGTCTTCAAAACCAACACACGGGGCTCTTGTTCCTAAATGTTTCATTTTTGCTGTCCCCTTTTACATACACATTTTAACCCTCCCCGTACCAGGTGTTTCAACACCCGCTCCCTCTCAGGTTTTTCCGCTAAAATGGAAAACGAAAAAACATGGATCCACGAAATTTACAGTGCCTTTTCTGCCATTCACTGCACATATCCCAACAACACTTTAGCCCCGAGTCAGGTCAGGGCACTGATCTAGGTCAGGTCAAAGAGACCAACCTCCAAAAAACTCTGACCCCCATACCTTTTTCGGAGTTGGACCGAGTTCGCTAAATCTTGTAGTAGCTATAACATATGATAGAAGGTACAATTTATATATTTCAGATTTTCTGAAAATTCCAGGTCAAGTACCTGGGGTCAGGTCAGGTTTAGTCACTTTTTGAGACTGTCTAAATTTGAACGGATTTTTACACGATAACGATGCTCAGATGTTACCAGTAGCATGGCCCCTCACATGTGCTACTATCATGTCACCAGAGCATTGGTGACCGTGGCTTAGGTCATGACCCAGCAATATGGCTTCATGTTATAAACCCAGACTTTTTACCCAGAATTAGTAATTTGCAGGTCTGTAGGGTTAACATAGGTGCTGAATTCAAATTTAAGGCTCAGAATGATCTTATCTCACACTGTAGGGTAAAACTAGAGTACTAGACGCCATCCGAGGTCAATGACCCGTTTTGAGCAATGCACTTTAAAAGTTTGTTGTGGTCTTGAATGGATCATTTCATTGTGTAAAAATAATGCTAGAGATAAATTGCGTCAAGAAGATTCCGTTACAAGAAAATTCTTGCATGGCCATTTGAACCCTACTTATTCCTCCCCACGGCAGGCGCATCAAGTGGTGTCGGAGGCCGTCGACTGATGATCTCATCTGACCTCTATTGGCCTCCATTGACACTTCCTGAACCCTGAGAAATCTTTCACTTGCCACGTAGACCCCTCTAAAACTTCGAATTTTTCGACGCCTATTATTTGTATGCTTGGGTATCTCATCAGCACCCTCTTAAATGCAAATTAGCTGTAAAAACATGTTCATCGGTAAGAAAGAAAAGAGGACGTACGTTTTACAAATGTACCACTGAGGAACGATGACGTAAGCTGCCCTGATTCGTGCTGAAGGTCAGAGGTAGATTTACTAAAAAAGACTGTTTTGCGTGTTGTAAGCTATCGCGTAAGACATAATTGGGGCAAAACGTGGATTAATTGCTGAGCTGGGAATAAACATAAGAATCTGGATTTAAAATTTCTTGGTTATATTTCCGTAAAACGTTGGGTAGTTTTCAAAAAATGTTACCGGTTTTGAGCTCTGTTCCTCAAGTGCTTTCCAATGACGTTTTCCTCCGATACATGATTTGCAAGTTAAGGGTTGGGTGTTCAAATACCCCCTGGTACGGAGAAGGTGAATCTGACCTGATCTGACTGATCCGTATCTGATCCCCAATCTGACCACTGGCACGTGGTGAGTTAAGACATCGACTGATCTTATTTCTTACTAGGGATAACATTTTTTCACCAGAACTCTTAACTGTCTCACCTACCACCTACCTAAAGCTCAGGCTCCACTGTGCGCTTTTTCGTTCTGCGATTTTCCGCTTTTACCTTTTTGCATCACGATTTCCCACTTTTGCGCTTTTGCGGTTTGCGTTTTTCCGCTTTTGTGATGAGATTTTTCGTTTTTTCATCTTTGCGTTCTTTTGAGTTTGTCTTCGTGGACGTGGACGGCCTAGCGTAACTGGGTCTAAACTGAGGTCTCATCGGTTCAGAAACGGATAGGTGTTTTTTAAAGATGGACCCAGCTTTTGAAGGACCCGCGCCTCTTGCGCCTGCTGCTGCTGTGGCGGCTTCGGCAGCGGCAGCGGCAGCGGCAGCGCAACCAGAGATCCTGCTGGGTGCGTCCGATACTCCTGCGTCGCGACCAGTGTGGGGAGAAAATCCCCCTTATTATCAATGCAACCAATAAAGCAAGAAAGCTCGGACGAACGGCATTCGAAAGCTCCAAACAAATCACGATGAAATTACTCAAGCAAGATTTGAACCCAGGTCACCGTTTGATCTCCAGAGGCAGGGGTTTCGATTTCTGTAAATGATTGGGGGGGGGGCCGAGCCGAGGGCCCGACAACCTAACCTTCCCCCATAATGTGGGTTTCTCAACGGATTTAGCTCACTTTTTTTTGACTAACGGAAATTTCTAAGTTTTTTGTTACCACTTATCAAATAAAAAATCACATTCATCCCCATGTATGAATGTGATTTATGTATATATATATATATATATATATATATATATATATATATATATATATATATATATATATATATATATATAAATCACATTCATATATATATATATATACGTATACATATATATATATATATATATATATATACATATAGGCAAAAGATAGAAAGATAGATATATTGGAGTATAAAATGTCATGCATTTATGTGGGAAACCTGGACTAACTAGGTGTTTTGCAAGAGTCTGTGGCCAGCAGGGACGGATCCAGCAGCTCCATTTGGGGGGCAAACCAGTTTCCTGAGTGTACATGGTAGGTCAGCATAGCTGTTGACCGGGGGAAGGTGGCTGGCCGTGTGTTTTCGGAACATACTTCAGCGGCCGTAACATACCCCATACTCCCAATAGCATCCCATACCCCATTCAGCGGCCGGGTATGAATAGCAAACCATCAGCCGGGGGGGAGGGGGTGGGCAACTTCAAACCCTGGTTGAGTAGGAATACCCATGCCTTTTGGTGTGGGAGAAGGGGGCAGTGATCACTTTGGAGTACAAAATTTTTCTTGAGGTATAAATTTGTTGGTGCTCCTTGACACCAGAAAACGACGGTTTTTCCAACACTGCCTCTGCTCGATCTTGGACAGGTTTGAGGGCACCCCATACCTACATCTCGCTGACATGTATGCCGCAGGTTGGATGTGTAGCAAGAGAAACTGCAATATCCATGCTGGACATGAGCTGGGTAGTCTAGTGATAACAAAATCATTCATGTGATGCTTTTTCATTAACAGAACTGGTGTAACATGTGCTTTACCCTTATCCATTCAGGAAAATGACCTACTGACTCAGGGGTGGACTCAAAATGTTGGTTTATGTTGGTTGGGGGGGGGGGCAATCCCAACAAGTTATACTGGTTTTTAAAAAACTTGTTGGATTTCGCTCCATGTCACCTCCCAGACTGTTTTAAGACAAGCTTTTCTTTGCCCATCTTGGCGGCCTTGTTCCCCACCCCCTTTGGATCCGCCAGTGTGCCTAACTTCCTGCAAGTGTTGTCTGTCCTTCATGCAAATGTTTCCATTCTAGGTAAGCACACATGCAAATGAGAGGTGCCAAGGTCCCTGAATAATGAATACACACATGTAGCTACCATCATTGCTGTGATCAACATGTCTCTCGAGCTCACCTTGACTTTCCTCCATTCTAATGGCTCCCTCCTCTCCCGGTACTTGTCCATCTTCTCCCTCCATCTCCGCATAACAAACCAGCTTACAAACCCTGAATGCTTAATGCCAAGGTCGGCTACTCTTGGCAACCGCGCTCCTGTCATCAAAATAAACTCAAAGTAAAAATATCTTCAGAGCGATAAATCACAGAGCGATCGACGCGATTGTGATGGAAAACCGCAATAAAGTTTAAATATTCGAACATTGTTGCGATTCCCCGTTTTTCGATTTTTCGTTTTTTTCGTCTCGAATTTCCGCTTTTTCAATTCGTTTTTACGATTTCTTGTCCTGAATTTGCGTTTTTCCATCTCGGTGTTGCATAGTGGAGCCGGCCCCGTGTATTCCTATGGGCCTGACATTTTCCGGTGACGGAAAAGCGCAAAACTGAGATGAAAATCGCAAAATCGAAGTGGAAAATTGGAAAACCGCGCAGTGGAGCCTGGCAGTAAGAGTTAGAACGATGGCAGGTAGAAACTGGAAAAAGTGCAATGTGCAGAAACTGTAAGCCACCAGTGGAGAAGTAGGCGTAACAGCACATCCCAGATTTGAATGGGATGTGGTACGGGATGGAAAAACATGATAAAAGCTCTTTTTCTTCACTCAGCCCGAACCGGGTTGTGTGACAGAAGACGTGGCGCTGATTCACGTCCGTGAAGTACATTTCTCTTTCTTTTTTTTGAAACTGCAAGGATGAATCGCTTTGTGCAAAACCACTAGGTAATATGTATCTTTATCTCATCTCAGAGCTCTCACCCAAGATGAGCTTGGAGCTTGACAGGCGTCAGCCTCCAAAGGTTCCACCCCTGCTCACTTCTCCCTGCTCGCCGTTTCCAGCTTTCTTTGGCCGGCCCTGGTCTGCCCTCCGTCCCGTCAACCGGCCAGAACAGTCTGTCGGCCTGTCTGTCGTTGTTCCTGTCGGTCTGTCTGTCGGTGTGTCTATTGGCCTGTTTGTCGGCCTGTGTGTCGACCTGTGTTGGCCTGCCTGTCGATCTGTTCATCGGTCTGTCTGCCGGTCTGTCTGCCGGCCTGTCTGCCGGCCTGCCTGCCGCCCCCGTCTGCCGCCCCTGTCGTTCTCGACGTTGCAGAGGTCCTCCAGAGGTCTTCCGTTTGCAGACGAGGCCGAATCCGGCGGTTCGAATGAGGAGGAGGAGGAGCAGCAGCAGCAGAGCTCGAAGGAGGACCCTGAGGAGGAGGAGCCGACGCCGGACGTCGAGGCGGAACACCAGCCGTCGGAAGGACTCCCCGAGCCCGCAGCAGCTGACGAGACGAGGCAGGAGGACGCGGCCCGGCACGGAGAGCTCTGACCGCGGCCCCGCCTAGACAGCTGACAATAAGGGCCGCGGGGCGTGTCGGGCGGGTGTTGGTTTAGACTGTGCCACCCGCCGCCGGCCCCACGCCGCAATAACGCGTCCGCGCACTGTTTGAACGAGCGAACGTGCCTGGCGCTCTGAGGCCGGCCCCGCGTGCTGTGCTGCCCGCTATTGGAGCGGAGCCTGGGCGGGCGTTCTTCGATTCCTGGACGTGGCAGTGATCTCAGACATCGGTACACTGCTTTTTATCTGTCGCTGGAAATTCCCGCCAATGGGTGATAGGCGCTCCTATTGGGTTCGGGAGGGTTAAAAATACTTGTTTTGTTTCGTGGTTGACACTGTTGACGTCCTTTTTTCTTCTACTCACTTCTGTACAAAATAGTGTGCCACGGATGTGATCAATCTTGCCTGGTCGCCGTTTTTACGGTTTATGTGGATTTCCAACTGTCATGCGTTACCTATGCCTACGTATGTTTTCATTACCTCAAGTGGCTATGCTGCATCTGTCGTAAGTTTAGCGAAAAAGTTTTCTTGATGGAAGATCACTGTCCTGCACGAGTTAAATTTTAAGTGGACATAAGCTTTACTTTTTACATTCCTTGACAAATATATTGCGCCCTCGCGTTGCACCACATTGGACAGCCAGGATATGCACGGGAAATCCCGTGTTTGTGATTCCATTGGCCACTGGGTAATTTGACTAGAAAAACTGTTGTGCAGCATCTGCGAAGTGTTTGCTTCTAGTCTGGGTTGATCTGTGGCTAAATAAACCGAGTGTTGTGACGTTTGAAACTTTTAAGGAAACCAGCTTCCGAAGTCGAATTGTCTGACAAAGTCAAATACAGTGATCTGAAGCACAGCCACGTCGATTGGTGTACGCCATGCAATCTGCGCGTGCTCTCAAGGTCGATATCTGTCAGAGTTAACGACGGAGGCAGCCCTGACTTCATTTTCTTAGGCTGCAAAACTGCGCAACAATTTCTGCCGGCCGGCCGATTACTGCTATAGATTTCTCTATATTATTTTTTTATATTTTTGCGCAATTATGTATGCTTTACTATTACCATATTTTTCTATGTATTATATGTACATGATTTCCGCAGTTCCGATCAAGGTCAGCCGGACTCGGCAGGTCAGATCAGCCGAAGCAGAAGCGGGCTCGCTCTGGTGACTGCTGCTGCCCCTCCCCCACCCCCTGCTGCCGGCGGCAGCAGAGAGGAAAGCAGGGGTCGGGGGTTGGCTGGGCTCGAGAGGAAGTGCCGCCGGACCATGACATTCAGCCGTTGCAAACTGGGAACGGCGTCAGCTGGTGCAGGTCTGAGCTCTGATTCATTCATATCACATACGCGACCTTTTGAGGTCCTCGTATTTGCTCACAAGACGTGTGGATCGCTCTGAAAAGGCTCGGCTGGGACCTCCGGACGCCCCGACCGGACCTTGCTGCCCGGCGTTCGCGCTGGCTTTGTTGAGGGCTCACAGCAAACAAACGTGTGTTTGTGTCTGCAGCTGTTTGGAGTCAGCTCAAGGATAAGTTTTGCATCTAAACACGGCGGCGTGCCGTGTAATTGACGGCGATGAGAAGCGCACTGTCGCGTCTTCCGGTCACGAAGCGGTGACGCGGCGTCTCGGGCGACCCGTGACAGCTGTCGGTCGTCACAGAAGAGCACGGGATGGATCCTGCCGACCTCTTAGGGTAGAGGTGGACGGCTTTGCGGCACCAACTGGTGTGACAGACAATAGTTTTGAAGTACGGTACGGCATTATGAATATGCATTGCAAGTAGTATGTAGGAATGTTTGGAACACGCTGAACATAATAAATATATTGTTTATTTTTTTAGCACTAAGGCGCATATTTTTACGTTAATTTTTTTGCATGTAGGATGATCTGATCTTGATATTCTGTAAGGGTTCATGGTTTTTTTGGTCCTTACCTGCATACACCCTGACGGGTTGTATTCTATATTTTTGTAGTTCGCTCGTGCCATGATAAGCGAGGGCGTTTTTTAGCGATACTTTAATAACCAAATACGTGTCTGACTCTGACCAGGGGGGCCTGCTGGCTAACCATTGGAAAAACCCGATCGTAACCCTTTTGATTCATCACCTTTTCAAATGAGATAAACTGTGGTCATGTCGTGATCCCGTGTAGTAATGGTTTGGTAATCCCAGGTGGATTTCAGGGCATGGCACAGGCCGGCCGCCGCCCCTCGATTGGCTCCGGACCCAGCAGGCGGCGAGTAGGAGAACAACAATGCCTGTTTACCCCCCACCCTCGTCGTCGAGACCGTGACTCACGCCCCAGGGGTGGCTGCGTTGTGGTGACGTCACGGCTCGAGCCGTCGGCGCCGACGGCGGTGCGCGCGCCAGCCCCAGTTGGCTGCCGCCGCTGACGCTGCGCCAAGCCCGACGGCGCGGCGGCGCAAAAACAGGAGCACCGCTGCCGCCGCTGCTGACCTGAGAGCGGCCGCCGCCAGCAGAGAGGAGCCGCCCCGAGCCGAGGCTGAGGCCGCGTCTTCCCGCTGCTCAGGTAGGCGAGCAGGGCCAGTTATCCCCTCCCCCTTCCTCCCCGCGCCTCCCTCGTTTGTATGCGGCTCAGGTAGACAGGAAGGGCCAGCTAGTTCACCCGTCTGTCTGCAGCTCAGGTATGCACGGGAGGGCCGGCTGACTTCCCCCGTCTGTCTGCCGTTAGGAGGACGGGGAGGGCTGGTCTGGCTGCCTTCGCCGACTCTGCCGTCTGGGGCGCGGCTGTGCCTTTCGGGAAGACAGGAGCCCGTCTTCCCGCGGTGTGCCTTCCGTCCTCCGTCTGTTCTTATATTTCCGTCTGTTTTTTTTTCTCGGGCGCGGTTAGTCGCAGCGCTATCTTGTAATATTTCTGCTCCCGGATGTTCCCGTCTCATGCGCGGCCGGCTGCCGCGATGTCGTTGGCGTCCAGTCGTGGTTCACCTTACGCAGTGCTGGAGGCCGCGGCCTCTGCCGCGGTGCTGGGACTCCCCGTCTGGACGGTCGCAGGTGCCATTCCAGTGAACTCATTGCGAAGTCACTGCTGATTCGAACTGTGCGAGCTGAGAGCACGCACTATGCTTGGTTTGGTCGCCTGTGGTCAAAGAGCAGAGCAGGCGGAGGTCAGACGGCTGCCTGTGAGGGCTGTGAGCTGTGGAAGCAACTTGTTCAAAAGTTAGCGAGTTTGTAATTGTTCCTTGAGCAGCGCTAGTCGCCGGGTGTTGTTTGAACATTGTACGTTTGTACTCTGCTTTTAGTTTGGAATTCGAGACGAAGTCGTGAGAGAAACAAGATTGGTGTTTAACGTATACATAAGCTGAGAACGTCCAAGGCGCAGTCTTTCATGGTTAGCGTCCATCAGCCTAGTTATCTTGCTCCGGGACTCGATCCGAATGGTTTTATTTCGTTCATTCAATTCACTTTATTTGGCCATAACATGGCATCTGCCTTTAAATGAGGTATATCTTGCAATGGCTTCAATGTTGCTCACCGCAAAAGGGAGTCGCCGAAACAGATCGCCTGGCTGTGACCTCTGCTTTGTAGTCGCTGGTCTTCGCAGCGACGACACTCAGCCAAAGCTGGGCCTTTCTGCCTCCTCTGGGCCGAAGGTCGCCCGGTTCGGTCCTCCTGCGAACCGGAGCTGGCCAGTTCGGTTCCCTCCGGGACGAAGCCGGGTCGGCCGGGCCCCTCTCTGGCGGGCAGTCGGCTCCATCGCTCAGCCGGTCAGATGCCGGCGCTCTCTCCGTCAGATGGCGTCAGATCGCGGCTTCAGATCTCACGGCTGATGCCGTCGCGGCGCCGCTGCTGCGTCAGACCTTGGCGCCGCCCGCTGCCGGCTCTGTCACGCCGACGCCGCAGCCCCGTCGCTCTCGACGACCGTCGCGGCGCTGCGCGTCACCGCTGCGGCGCTGTGCCGAATCTACTTGTTTCGCTGCGACCGCAAATACACGGTCGTCCGTACGCCGGAGGGGTTCGGTCCGTCCGAAGTTAATGTGATGCCCGCGAAAAACGTTGCATGCCTGTCAGGACTCGTCTCTTGTCTTCCACGACGGTGTTTTGCGGCGAGGTATTGATCCGGGTAGTATTTCTAGCGTGGGCTGTCTGAAGGTCCGAAAAACGATTCCCCGCATCGCTTGGCCAATGCATCGCGTCTTTTCGACGAAATTGGGCGGTCCCAGATATAGCAGCTCAATTCGGCTCAAGTCCGCGATGAATGCGTCGTTGAAAGTCGGAAGCATGCCCACGCGTGCTCCATCGATCCCATTTATCATTTTCGCAGAGGATTTTCCAGCGATGCTGTAACCTATCTCTTCAACTCCAAATAGTCTCCCGTTCCCACCGCCACCGAACTTGCCGCTTGGCCACCGTGCGCCGTGGCCGGGCAGGCGGCGGCGCTTCTCACGCAGCTAACGCAGCTGTGCGTGCGACACGTTGCGGCGTTCCCGGTGTACCGCGGCCGTTACCGGGCGCGCCTTTCTGGGGTACCGGGGCAGCGGTGCCGCCCGCGGCCGCCGCGCGCGCCCCGACAGCGCCAACCTGCCGACGCCGAGACGCCGGGAGACCGTCTCCCGCCACCGGCCGCTCGGCGGCGGCGGCGGTGACCGCGCGACTGCGTGTCAGCGGCCGGCGCGGCGCTGACGCCCGACAGGGACGCGGTCCCGTTTCCGGCCAGCTCGCCGAGACGGCGGCGGCGGCGTGGACCCCGCGGGGCCGGCGGGCGACGGTCGGCCGCCGCCGCCGCCGTCGGATGCGACGGTCGGCCGCCGCCAGCGCCAGTGTCGTGATTTATCGCCCGTCGGCGGCGACGTCAGCCGGCCTGCCTTTTGCGACGCGACGCGGCCGGCCGGCGGGCCGGCGGGCGGGGCGGCGCGTGGCCCTGATCGGCTCCGGTGCAGGCGGCGCCGGCCGTCGGCCAGTGCAGGTCCGGACACTGCGCGCGGCTGCCGCCCGGAGAGTCGGCCGGCTGAGGCGCGGGCTCGGCCCGGCGGAGTCCGGTGTCCGGCTGACCTCTGACCGAGCGAGGAGCCACCGCGTTCTCGCCAGCTGTCTCGGATCTCTGTCGTCTCCCAGGGTAAGAGAGATGACTTCTCCCCGCAGCGGCTCGTGAGCAGCGGGAGTTCCGACTCGGGCAGTGATTTCCTATGCAAAGATAAGTGCTTAGATAAGTGCGTTCATAGATATGCATCGATAAGTGGTGACGCGCGGGTTTTGCTACCTGCGCCGCTGTGCTCTGTTGCGGAGGCGTGTTACTGGCCGCTATCTCCCTGTGGGGAGGGGACGGTGACGGAACAGGTATTCCACTGGCCTTGGCTAGCGTTGCAGCGGTCGGCAACGGTATGCAGATGCGCTGGTCTCTGTCGACGTCGGTTCTTCGGGCCAACTACCTGAGCCTGCCTGACCGGCGGCTTGCCTATCTGCTCACCCCTGCGGGGCTCGGAGGCGGCGCGTTTGCCAGCCAAACGCTGCGAACGGCGACGGAGACGCGCAACGGCTGGGGCCGCGACAGCACCTACACAAACCAGGGACGTCCGCGCACTGGGTCAGTGGAGCGCAGAGCGCGCGCTTCGCCGACGTGGAACAGGTGCGTTCCCCGACGGCGGCCAGGTGTGCGGCGGCCGGGCGCCGGCGCTGTTGGCCGCCGCCCAGCGCGGTCGTCTGGCGGCCTGGCGGTCGGGGCGACCTCCCGAGCCCGTCCTGCCCGCGCCGTGGCGGCCGGCGCGGCTGCCCGGGGCGCGTCGGGCGTGCGGCAGAGGTGCGGCGTGGCGGGGGCCGGGCCGTGACCTGACCTGGCAGGAGTCGGCGCCGGTCGCCCGGGGGCGGTTGGACTGCGGCCGAGTGGGCGGCCCGGCGCGGACTGGCGCTGAGCAAGGCGCGCTCCGGCCGCCGCGCGGTCCCAGCTGTTCTGAGCGCCCGCTGCTCACTGCCGGAGCCTCCGGACGGTGCCTGCCCGGAGCGCCCTCAAGCCCGGAACTTCGCAGGACCTGGGCATTGTGCCGGGAGCCGCGCGGAACTTCTCCGAAGCTGTCGGGCTGTTTACCGTTTATCACGGCCGAGTGGGGGATACGCTCCAGCTGTTTACCCGGCAGCAGTGGTCCGCTGATGCAAGGATCAGTGAGCGTTGATCCATCATTTAGCTGTTTATTGCACCTGTCTGCTCAGTCTCTCTTACTGTTCCGCCTCTCCCGTCTGTCAGTGTGCCTGTGATGTCATTCCGAACTTTGGTGCACAAAACAATCGTGATGGACTGTACGCGCTACGCTTAGAGGCAGGTACGCGCCCTCGCACGCGCAAGTATGTTTTCATTCGTGTCCGCGGTCCAAGGTGTGCTCCTGCTTGCAGGGGCGCAGCCAGGTTTTTCTTAAGGGGGGCCCGAGCTCAGTGTGAACTGAAATCATACGAAAACCGCCTGCCGAGAAGACGATGTGCAATGGTTTTCACAAAAAAATGTAGGCCTTAGGGGGGACGGCCCTCCTCTTGGCTGCGCCTCTGCCTGCTTGCACGCACGCAAGTTTACTTGTCGTTCGCGCGCACTTTGACCCCAGTTCGTGGGGGGGGGCTAGGTCTGCGGCCGGCGTGTAGCGAGGGCGAGACGGGAGGGACGAATTCCGAGCTGAATGGCTGACGGCCGACTGTGACCCGGTCAATACAGTGGGCTGCGGCGTCCGCAGTTGGTCGGTTGACGGCCGCCGAGCACCCGCATCGGCTCGTCACAGGCACAGTCCGAGGATTTCGCATCGGCCGGTCTCAGTCCAGGTCTGGTGTGTCGGCCCTGGTCTCCTCGTTTCCGACATCGTCTCCTTAAGACGGCCGTGACCCCAGAGCTGCTGTATCGTCTTCTGATGGCGGTTCTCCTGATGATGATGTTGGTCACAGAGCGGCGGTATCGTCTCCTAGTGATGGCCGTGGTTAGGAGCTGCTGCCTCGTCTCCTGGTGATGGCCGTGGTTACAGAGCTGCTGTATCGTCTCCTGATGATGAATCACGGCCAGTGACCTTCGGAGGTGTCCGGTCCACGCACTTCACCGTGACGGCGGCGCAGCTGCAAAACATGACAGCCTGCCACCAGGGGCAAACGATGATTTTTGGATGACGTCATGGCGTGACGTGTTTGAAAGGGCTTATTAAACAGATTTCACTCACTGGATACGCGTGTTGGCCGGCGTCCGGCGTGTTTAATACACTATGTTGGCGTTTCGTAAACGTGGGCTGCTAATCTGATCGTGGCGTGTTTAGCAGCAGTGTTTTGAGTTCACCTCAGTGTGATGCTACGAAATTCCTCAAGGTTACACCCGATGAGGCGTGAGGGTGCTTTGGGAACGCTCAAAATCTCTGGCAGCATTAAGGACTCTCGGCACCTGGAACGGAATGGAGGAGTCTGAGCGGACCTTGGCTCTTTTTACGCAGCTGAGTGTGACCACTCGCTGCCGTGGGAGGAGCTCCCGCCGCGACCGTCGTCTAAAGAGGGCTGTTTTGAGAGCTGTCCATCTGAACGTGCTAGAGTCCGACGACGAACAGGCCTATCGCACTGTGGAGGGATGTTTTGTCCTAGAGTGCCGCGTTCTGAGATGTGATACGTGTCCGTGCTGGTGTCAGTAGCCCATGTCGACCTTGCCTATCAAACTGAGGACGGCTGTCTCCCGTGAGAGCACGGTGCATTGATACAAAATGGTCTAACGGTGTGCCAGTGTTAGCAACCACGTGCCAGCCCGCATATCGAACTGTGGACGGATGTCCTCTGGGAGCATGGTGCACTGAGGCGTGCTGACCTCACCGTGTGTCGCTGTTCGCAGCACCATGTCGAGCCCGCTGAGATCCGTGGACGCCGTGTATCCGGAGCCCTTGTCCCGGATGCACAGGCTGGAGACGCACCCGAACGCCTACAGGCGGGCGGTCAAGAAAAAGATGAACCGTTCGGGCCGCTTTCGCACGCAGCCGGTCACATTCGACGAGATCAAGGTCAGTGCGAGCGCTGAGCGGTGACGATATGGGAGCGGGGAGCGCCGCAGAGTCGGCCGACGCCTTACCCTCAAGGTGCGCGATAACCTTCAGGGGTCGGCCGCCCTGTCTCGTGCAGATTGACCGTGACGCTTCGAGGAAGCCGGTTGCATTAGTCTGGATTCATGATTCTGCAAAGCGAGGGGTGAGCGCGGTTGCAAAATGAGAATGGTTTGGCTGTCCGATTTTGTGTGCGCCGTATTCAGAGCAGTTTGTCACGGGGTCTTATATATGGATACGTGTTGTGTAGCTTGGCTGGCGGCATCTACTGACTATACTTGCAGAATGCTTCTTGACCGTATACGGCAAATCGAGATCCCATCTCGAAATTTAGCTCGTGAAAGGGAAATACTGGCCCCAACTTTCGCCTCGTTTTCGTCATGACTCCAGACATGATCCCTATGAGTACTGTAGGCGACTGACCCTCATGCACACTCCTGAACTCCTTCTGCGACAGCGTCACAGGAACACGCTCATGCCGCGATGAGCCAGACAGACCGCAGCGGGCGTGACGACAGAGGGCCTCGCGAGCGTCATCAAGATCTATATCGCAGAATGACGGAGTCGACGGCTTATCGAGCGCCAAATCAGGCCTCGTCAAGCAGCTGGCCTCTGCAGTGGCAGCCCTCCCCCCCCCCCCAGCTTTCAGCCGATTATGCCGGGCCGACATTCCGAACCTAGGAAACTGTCATCCATCCGATGCGGCATCTCTCGCGGGATCACCGTGAACCAGGGCCGGACATTAATCTCGAATTCGTTGGTTGTGGCATTCGCCCACGACGATGCATGCCACTTGAAAACGTCATGGTCTTCCCATATGTGATGTGACAGCCAGCATATTCGCATTCTCTAAGACATGTTGCTGCATGAGACATCCGTTCCGAAAAGCACGACGCCAAAAACATGAGCCCGGGAAGCCAGATCAGTGCTGGCCGTTCATGTCAGGGCCGTGTCGCGGGTGAGGTGCTGTCTACCCTGCATCAGACGGCAGCCGCCGCAATCCGACCCGGCCCAGCCTACCGTCAAAGATCCGGTTTGCCACATTCAGAAGCTCCTCAGATGAAATATTATAACAGGGTGCCACTAGCAATGACTGGTACCGGCGGACACACCACCGCCGCCCGGCGCGCGGACCGCCGGGCCCGGTTCCAGTCCGTGCACCGTGCGGCCGCGCGGGCGCCGGCGGCCGGCCGCCGTCGACTCGTCGCTCCGGTGCACCTCACACCGCAACGTTTCCGTTTCCGTCCCGGCCACCAGACACGGACGCCCCGGGAGTGCCGCGGTTCCGGGCGGCGGGGCTAGCATGTTCGTAGCCCCCTCTAACTGAAACCTCACCACACGCTGCCTTTGGCACCAGCTCTTTCCATCTGCGGCCCGCAAGGTGTCCGGCGGCGAAATTTGCATGTAAGGTTTGCGGTGTCGCAAGAAAGCACGGTCGACATTGGCATGCAATGTTAGCGGTGTCGCAAAAAAGCATAAGTGCTGACTTGCTGTTTTATTTGGTACCGCCGCCCACGATGAACAGGCGATGTCAATCGATGACGTGATTATTCCGATAACAGAGCCACCAGCGCACATGCCGGACGCGACAACGACATGGTCGTCGCGATACTGCTCTGTCTAGACACTGTTTAGGTCGCGATACTGCTCTTTACATTTTACAGCGGCCGGAAACGGCTCACACGGGATTTACAAGTGTCAGAAACCGCGTTCACAGTGTTCGCACACCGCGCAGCTCCGTGCGGCGTCACGTGCCATTGTCAGGGTATGGTGAGCGTGGTCCAACGGAGTTGTGTCCCGTGTGGTGTGTTTCTTTTATCCGACTGTCCTGCTTCATCATGGCAAGCAGGCACATAACCAGGATTTTGCTCGAGGTGATGTCAAATTTTGTCAAGTACCATTGGCATATGATGAAATTTATGCGAAAAAGCAGCAATTTTATGTAAATGACCTCATATGGAGGAACAACACAGGAAAAACATAAAATGTTCGCTCTTGTGCCATATATATAATCACTGTTTCCGCGTCACTGCGAAATCGTGAAATATCTAGTGTAAATCACTTGGCTCGGGAGGGGCCATGGACCCAAGCCCTCCGCCTTTGACTACGTCCTTGGTCAGAAGTAACGCAAGTTATCAGGAGTTTCAGTGCGCGCCAGACCATACCTTATTTGGGGAGTCCATATATCTAACAAGTAAGATCGCTCGATATGGTAACAGGACCCATGTTCTGCTGCTTAAAATCGAGACCGTTTCGCTGAAGACGTCCTGACGCCTCTAGTTCAAACCCATGTATTTCCTCTCATCCTTATCAGTAAGTCGGTCCGGGAGTGTGCCGCCGGGTGCCAGCTGAGCTGCATGCAGACAGCGATTGCTCCGCGGCAAGACCGGTGAGCAGAGCGCGGCGTGGGGGAAAGGAGGACTTGGGGTGACGCTGCGTGGCGACTCTGTTGATGTAGCCTCAAAAGAGCACAGTGCGCTGCACCCTGCTTCTGGTGTCTCCGCCTTGCGGCCGCTCTTCTCGACGCGTGCCCAGATCTGTGGCCGTCGTACCCGCGCGGTCGCTGACGGATCAGGCACCTCCTCACACATGACTCGCGTGAGGCTGGTTAGCTAACGGCACCCCGTGCCTTGCTTAAAAAACCCATGCCATGCCTAAAAAATGCCCCGCGCCTTGCCCAGTTTTGCCCGTGCCCCGCCCAAGCAACACCCTGTGCCTTGACAAAACAACAACCCATGTCTTGCTCAAACAACGGCCATCCCTCCCTCTCCCTCTCTAACAACACCCCATGTCCTACCCACACAACAGCACATGCCGGCCTGACCACCACGCCATGCCTTGTCCAAACGGTGGTCGGTGCCCTGTCTGGCTGTCGAGTCGGCTGACCAGATCGCGTGCCGGGCCGCGGGCCGGCCGTGGCTGGGGCGAGCGCCGGCAGGCACGGCGGCGCGTCCGGGCCGGCCGGCTCTGTCACGCCGTCCCGTCACCCTGGCCCGTCACACCGGCGCGTCACGGAACGGGCCGCGCAGACGCAACAACGCGGGCAGCAGCGGCGGAAAACAACGTCCATGGCAGGCTGCAGCGCCGCACTGGAGCGCGGCCAGTGCGGGGTACGTTCGCGGACAGCCGTTTTCTGGTTAGGTACCGGTTTAGGGGGATTTTTAAGCAGCGCCAGGCAAGCGGAGAAGCAGGCAGCAGATGCCGGATGTGGACAAGTACTGCTGTTGCCTTTAGAGAGCCGCTGGCGCCGGCTGAGGGTGAGGGCGCGGTCGCACCGCGGGCGGAAGCCGAAATGACGTCCGCGCAGCCTCGTGACGGCTCCTGTCTCGAGTCCAGCACCAGGTCACGACTGCAGGCCGGAGCTGAAATACCGTTCACAGGCGGCGGCCACGGTCCCTGTGACGTCTCCGGATTGGTACGTGACTGCAGCTGGCGTACCGACCACAGACGGGGTCACGGTCCCCCTGTGACGTCACTGGGCAGGTACGCGGCCGCAGTTGCAGCTGCGCAGAGCGGGCCGAGTCGGCCTGGGACTCCAGCAGACCGCTGAGGACGGCCCGGCGCCGGTGCCCGGCAGGGCCACAGCAGGGAGCTACGTCAGCTCTTTGTTTGACAGCTGCGACACCACGTGCGGAGATCCGGTGGTCGATTGGTCGGCGCTGGTGTGCCAATCTAACGAAAAACAAAGATGATATCCTACGGTGCACCGGCGGCGAACTTTGGATCGCCTCTCAAGAAGATGTTCGGTGTGTCAGGAGGTTTGTTCCTGCTGCGCTGCAGGACCTGGAGCAATGTTCAGCACGGTAGCTCTCGACGAATGGATTTCCGGCTCTTACGTGGTCCAGTTACGACCTCCCGGTCCAGTAAACTTTGGCCTAAGCCTAGTCCGGTAAGGCAATGCTGATCTTGCCTGATCCTGAGCACTCCAGGGGTGGTTGTGTGGTTGACTGATCGGAGGTATTTTCATTATACGTGACTTATTTATTGTCGTGGTATACGTAACACACGCCCTGTTTTTTCGTCTGCTGACAGGAACTGTGGCGCGTTTGCCCTTTTCAAAACTAGACTGAATGAGATTACCGAAGGCCATGTTAACACTTGAACCTTGATGAGTGGATGATGGCGGCACTGTGAGAGCTGGGGCGCAGCGTCCTCCGTTCAGAAGCGGCGCAGCCTAGTGCTGTCGACCTTCAGCTCCCTCCGACGACGCAACGCTACCGGAGGAGCTGCAGCTCCCGTCTCCGACGGACCGGCCTAGCGCCGGACACGACGCCCCGACCTGTCTGGTGGGCCTCCGTCCCCGGCTCCGCGGCCGGCGCTCCGGGCCGCGACGGCGGCGTCAGGAATTGGGTCAGCCGCGGCCCGGCCCCGGCCGACGACGGTGCTGGCACGCGCCGCCGGCACACCGCCGACACCGACGGCCCGACGGCGGGGACGCGAGATGATCTCGCGGTGTCGCCGGGTTGTAGACCAATGTCTGGCGCTGTCGCACGCATTGGCATCCGTTTACGTGAACATGTGATAGGGCTGATTTAAGAAATGTTGAGTTAAGTTGCTTTGAATTCGGTTTTCGATGTCTCGCGTTTTGAGCCTACCAGATGTTTTGAGCAAATGACGCGCGTGATCAGTATCTCGTTCTCCCGGCCTCTGAGGAACAATGAAGGTCAAGTCGACATTAGGCTCCGTGCAGGTTGCTGACTCAGCAGCATTCCGGCTCGCGTGCCGTTGAAACTATTTTACAACGGCCGTTTCTTCGTCCTGGTGACTCTGTCCTGTAGTGTCCGGGTTTTTGTCCTTTGGACTCGGTCCTATTGACTCTGACCTGTTGTATCCGGGTCTGCGTTTTGTGGACCAGAGGCGTCAATTTCTGTAAATGATTGGGTGGGCCGAGCCGAGAGCCCAACGATCTAACCTCCCCCAAATGTGGGTTTCTGAACGGATTTAGCCCACTTTATTTTCATCAATGGAAATCTTTAAGTTTTTTCTATTCCTCAAATGAAAAATTGCATATATCCCCATGTATATATACACAATGATATATCCATATATATAGATAGATAGATAGATAGATAGATACAGAGAGAGAGAGAGAGAGAGAGAGAGAGAGAAAGAGAGAGAGAGAGAGAGAGAGAGAGAGAGAGAGAGAGAGAGAGAGAGAGAGAGGACAGACAAATAGATGCATCATTTTATGCTTTATTCTATATCTTCTGCCAGTCTTTGTCTATGGTGGCCGTTTCTTTCGTTATTTTGGCCTATTTTCCTTTTAAACCGGCAGAAAATATTGGAGGGGTCCAAACCAACACTGGAGGAGCCCAAGTCAATATTGGGTGGGCCAGGGCCCTCTGGAAAGAATACAAATCGACACCCCTGCTGTGGACTCTGTTCTATTGTGTCTGAGTCTACATCCCGTTTACTCTGTTCTGCTGTGGCCGTATTCGCGTCCCGTGGACTCTGTTCTGCTGTGGCCGGGTCTGCGTCCTGTGGCCTTTGTGCCGCTGCAGCCGAACCAGTCAGCGATTGGTCCAGGTTGGCGGGATCGCCGTTGCCAGCTCGGCGGCTGCCAGTCCTGACGGCACGCTGGCCTGTCACGACGCCACTTCCGGTGTCCTGGCAGACGGCGACAGCTGCTGTCATGGTGAACAGCTGGGTGCTGGCCGTGGTTTGCGCGTTGTGGATTACTGAGGTGCTGGGCGTTGTCTGCCTGGCGGTGGTGACGCCGGCCGTGCCCTCTGCCGGCTGTGGCCGCCGGTGAGGCGTCGCCGACGCTGGCTCCGGGCCGGCCGCCCGCCGGGCAGTTGTGAGCGTGTTTGCAACTGTCATTCTTACACGCTGTTGGCTGGCTACGTGTAAACACAAGATGTGATTGATCGACACAGCAGCAGTTGAGCAGCTCTGTGTAATTCTGCAAGGCCACAGAGTGTACATGTACGGATTTTCAACGGCCTTGGAATTCATGACGTCTCTGGACCGTCAATCCCCGAACCAACGGTACGTAGGTACAAATCGGTCATATTCACTGGTGCAGCCAAATGGGGGGGGGGGACGAGGCCGGACCCCCTCTTTAGGCCCGTTTTTTTGCGAAAACCAATGCATATCGTCTTCCCAGCAGGCGGTTTTCGTAAGGTTTCAGTTTACACTGAGCTCCGGTCCCCCTCCTTCAGAACATCCTGGCTGTGCCCCTAAATGACCATTCTTTAGTATCGATCATATATTTATTATCATCGATAATATATTTATTATTATCCTTTATTTATTATACTATATACACTTCCAGAAATGCATGAAAAACTTACATCAGCAGAAAGCTGGTTTTATGCTTTGTTCAAATCTGGCAATCTAATGCCCAGAAAACTCGAGTTTTTGAACCAAAGAACGTTATACAGCGCCTTGCGACCGCCAGTCTCAGGCAGCGATAAAACCGATAAAACCGTGCCGATAAAACCAAACGGAAGCTAAATTCATATAATAAAGGTTAATGGTAAGCCATCATCGTTAGCTTCTCCTATTTTTCTTTTCTTGGCGGTTAATCGGTTTAGCGGTATCGAAGTTACCTTTTGAGCCGTCAGATTAGCGGTTATCGAAGCTAACTTTTCGGTAAGTTGTGCCCACTACTGGTTGCAACCATCAGCGTTGGACAACCACACGATTATCACCACCAGCAGAGCAAAAGAGTTCATCCTTCAGCCCCTCTCTAAGCTGTGAGCTCATCCCTCAGCCCCTCTCTAAGTTGTGTTCAGATCAGCTTGCGGCGTTGGCGTCGCATCTTGTTGGTATTCGGTCTGACCGATCCTGGATGTCTGGCTTCGCCTAACATCCAGTGACGACTGTCTGGACGGAAAGGCGGCCCGACGACCGCCTCGGGGTCAGGCAAGCAGACGTTGCTGATCATCTAGTGACCTCGTGGTGAGGCGGGGGGAGACGCTGCGTTGATTATTCGCTGACCTCCAGTCATTAGGAGGTGCTACTGGTCGTTTGGTCATGCAGTCAGATGGAAAGAAAATGCTCCATCCAGTGGCATCTGGATAAGGCGCACAGGAGATGCCACTGGCTGTCTAGTAGTCGCCAGGACATGTCATCTGTACGGCGTGCCGCCACGGCTCGTTGAGGCGCACCGTCTGCCAGAAGCGGACTCGCTCCTCGAACAGGCGCTCGTCCAGCGCCGGCTGCGAGTTGAGCCGCATGTGGCGCTGGCTCCTCTCGTTGAAGATGGGCCAGTCCGGCATGGCCAGCGTGTCCGAGCCGGGCCGACCCGTGCGGGCAAAGTTGGTCCACACGCTCACCATGAAGCGGATCATGGTGTAGGCTGGCGAGTCAGCCGCCGCGAGGCCCAGCTTGTTGCTGAACAGGTAGAGGAGGTCGTCTCCGTGAGTTGTACCAAAGTCGGGTCCTCCAAACCCAAACAGGTCTTTAGCGAAGAGGCGGCCTGGTCCCGTATGATCCATAACGTACTTGTAGACAGGCGTGTGATGGGAGGCAAGACGAATCTCCTCTGAAACGGGCACGGCCAGAATATAGTCGCCCACAACCCGAGCCAAAGCCAGAAGACCGTTGTTGCCCTCCAGGCCATTGGCGGAAAAGAAGTCGTACACCTTGGCGACCTCCTTTAGCGGGTCAGTGCCGCAGTCGACGGCCTTCGAGCCAGATTCTGTCGGTATGTCGAGTGTCTTGGCCCACTCAATGAGGTTCCCGGCAAGGAAGCCGTATGCCGTTGCGTTGTTGCGGAATTGGAACGGAAGAAACAGAGCCCATTCTTCTTGACACAAGCCAGTCATCCATGGGACCAGATTGAAATTTCCTGTTTCAAGGAGCGTACGGGGGTCTTCGGGAAGGAATGGAAAATCAGCTTCCGAGTCCATTCGGGGGGAGAAAGGTTGTTTTGGTGTACTCATTTCTTGGGTAACTTTCATAAGGGACTCCGAAGATACGGTCCTCAAGCATTCGACCACAAGCGCAGCATCGTTGTTTGAACAATTCAGTTTGTCTGCAAACTTTTCAGCAGATGTCTGCGTTCCAGCAATCGTCACCAAGCTTCCCAATGAGGCTCCGGACTGGCTGATAGCGTGATGGAAGAGACCCTTGGCCAGGGGACTCAGTACCAGTAGAGACACGCTGATTCCCCCCGCCGACTCTCCGAAAATGGTCACCGAACCAGGGTCGCCGCCAAAGCTGGCTATGTTGTCACGGACCCACTTCAGAAGCAGGACCTGGTCCAAAAGACCGTAGTTTCCCGGCGCATTGCTGTCCTGGGTGTTGAAGAAACCGATCGGTCCCAGCCGGTAGTTGAATGTCACCAGCAGCACGTTTTCGTCCATGAAGTAGTTTGGTCCGTAGAACTCATCGTCTCCGTTGCCCGAAGTAAATCCGCCACCGGGAATGAACACCATGACCGACAGACCGCCGACCGCACCTTTCGGGTCCGGCAGCTGGCGCGTGTAAACGTTGGCGAACAGGCAGTCCTCGCTGCCGTGGATGGTGAAGTCCTTGAAGAAGTCGATCTGCAGGCAGCGGTTGCCGTGGTCCAAGGCATCCCTGATGTCCGACCAGCCTGGGTGACGCTGCGGAGGCTGGAACCGCAGCGCACCCAGCGGCGGACGCGCGTACGGGATTCCTTTGAAGCTGTAGAAGGTGTTGCCGGCAGCACTCTTGCGCGTCACACCCCGGACCAGACCCTCTCTGGTGGCCACCAGGGGCCGGGAGTCGTAGTCAGCGCTGCCGGCCGCCACCGCCGCCGCCGCCGCCGCCAGCAGCGACAGCCAGAGCTGGGACCGCATCGCAACACCCGTGTCGACGGACACCGGGAAAAGAAGACAGCACCTCTCCCAGCGGTACCGGCCGGGCAGCGGGGTCACCTTCCAGTGAGGCGCGCGCTGTCCGACTGCGGAGTGTGGACTCACGCCCGGCGCAGGCCGGTTCCAGTGCAGACGCGACCGATCTCCATGCCCGCAAGCGCAGTAGAATCTCGTGGCCTTGGACAATGTGATTGGCGGGGGCTCTGGACTCTGTCGCAATGCGGCCGTGCGAAGTTCGCCTCGATGCTTCCTCATGACAACTCTGGTGCCTTCTCTTCCTGCTGTAAGACCTCCGACAGACAACGGATCTTTGTTGTCGTAACCAGTAAAGTCGTCATGCGCAGCCGAAGGACTGATGAACGTACCGTGACGAAAGAAATAGTGCAGAAGCCGGCTTGGGGTCAACGAATAAAATTCATTACCCTAGGCGTCCACGGTCGCGGTAGTTTTAAAACCAGAACAGCCGCTTACCCTCAGTCTTGAAGTCTCATGTCGTTTTTAACCTTCACCGGGCCGGGGTGGAGGGCGGGGCCTCATGAGAACCCCCTCCAGTTTTCTGAGTCTATCCAGAAAACGATCGGATCTCTGCGGACAGCCCAGAGATCCGAAATTTGAAGTACCTTTCTATAGGTCATTTTTACACCTTGCGCCATTTTCACATTTAATGTTACCTCTGGTCACTGACCTAGGACGGGTCAAGTAAGACCATGTCTCAACTGCGTGACCTGAAGTGGTCAAACTGGTCCGTGTACCTGAACCCGCGCCCGACTGTCGGTCGGCGCCACGCCCGTCCGACTGGGGGAGCGGTTGACCGCTCCCTCTAAGTCACGAACGGTTGGTCGCACAATAAAAATAAGCACACTGTTGGAAAGCTCGTGACGAGCAGAGCTCGAAACTGATCTCATTTTTAGTTGTAGATAATAAGTAAGCCATTTACGCACGGTATATGTTTCCTCGCAGCCGCCTGCATGAGACCGAGAAACGGCCCCGATCTCAAGGGCTGTGACTATTAATGTCTAGACAAAGGCACCAGCCAGCGGGCAGGTAAAAGTCTGCAGATGACGATACACGTCTAATTTCTCTGATTTGTTTAATATATACGCGGAAACGTTGAGTTCAAGACACGGCAAATTTCGCAACGCCGCAGGGCGGCCGCTACCGACTAAGTCGGTACGAAATTAACGGGAACTAATTTTAGCGCTCTTTTAATGCCGCGAAATATGACTCCAAATGTTGTTTCTTGATTCTAGTGGTTCTTTTCATGGTTACTCGTGCTTAAATGTTGAAAAATTCGGTAATTATCAGTCTACACAATTGGTGGAGCTTTATTCGCGAAAGCTTGTTTATTTCCAGTGTTTACAATTTCTTGGACTTTTTTAACTTCTTGGTATTACTCACAATTGTACAAGCGAAATCTGCCGTTTCCTATCCGATCTGAGCCATTCGTGGCCGATTTTGATGGCAGGGCATTTCGCGTCATAACAGCTATTCGTGACCTAACCTCAGGTCAATGGCCGGAAGTCACTGAAATCTTGCTCACTGACGGTGAATTGATGTCTGAGTCTCCCAACACTCAAACTGTTAGAAAAAACCGTCAATTTTCGAAAAACGACAATATGTGTTTAAAAATGGCTTGACCTTAGATCAGTGGCCCAGACATTTCCAAAAAATCCGAGACAGCAGGTCTGTTGCATTCACAGAAACCTTCTAATTTGAAATGTTATATTGATATCATGTTTTGCGACAAACCTCCAGGGCGCTAAGCGTTTCTGGACATACGTCCACTTGACCTGACCTAAGTCAGATACCTTGCTTAACCTGAGGTCAAAAATTTCATACAAGGTGTAAAAATGATCAAGCAAAAGGTACACAAAGTTTCGTGGCGTTGCGTTCGTTTTTTCCCTCGCAGTCTCTGAAAAACCTCAGGGGGCGGTCAACCGCTCCCCCGGTCGGAGCAGCTTAAAAGCAAACTATATACGCTGGGTTTTCCTTCGTTGCTCTGGCAGGCAGGTTTGGGAATGTCCGGATTAAAAAAAGCGGTTATGCTCAAGACGAAATGGCGAATACTGGCCAGGGTTTGAGATAAGAGTGGTGGAAGAATTAAAACCCTCAGAGTTTTTAGTTAATGGCATAGTGAAATGCCGAATCTGTCTAGAACAACAGCATTTACGTCTTAATTTGCTTTTATGATATACTGAAAGGCAGCCGTGCGCAATTAGGTGACGTAAGATTGTGCGTTATTTCGAATGCATACCCAAGTTATGCACATTGCAACAAAACTAAGGATTATAGCCATCAGAAAGTAGTTGTAGAGTTCATTCTTGCTGGTCAGCAAAAGACGTGTTTTACGTCCTAGTAGCACACAACTGGAAAAGCACGCGCTTAACAAAAATTCACGAGGCCGTTTGACATCGAAACGTGCAATATTACATCAAACGTGTTTTCGCGAGGCGATTTTGAAAATTATTTTATGTAATCAGTCATAACATCCTTTGATATGTACTTACCCCACGCGCTACAAAAAGGAACAACGTGCCAGATCAAGTCAATCAGGTAACTTGAATGTACTCTGCGCGGCACCCACAGTGATTTTTCTTCTGTTTGTAGGTCATCAGGCGCCATGCGTCAATAGGACCCTTTTTCACACACCAATATCAACCATTCTTCAACTTCCAAGGCTGCAGTCCTTTGATAGCCTTGTTCTGTCAAATAGCTACATCAGCTAGGTATCTTTTGAAGTTAAGGTATGAAATCGGTAATCTATTAAGTCAACAGACTTATAAATGGTCAGTGTTACGTCTCAGCGCATTTCGGCAAAGCTGCTAACCACCAGCGTTTGGGCCGGCATTCTGTTTATGTCTACGCGCCTCGCGCCTCCTGAACGCAAGCTTGTGTTCAGGAGGGGAATGGAAAATTGACCGCCGGGAAGAAGAAAGAAAACTGGCCTTCCAAGTGACAGAGCTAAGAAACGATCCAGAAGGCCACGTCAGGCATGTCCGCATCCCGTGGAAAACACCTGATATCATCCTGGGCCAGAAATTTCCCACAGTTCCACCGGACGACTTGTGCTGCCTTCAGTATTTTCTAAACAAATGGCCACCGATCTCAAGCTACGGTGCCAAACACGGACAAAGTATTGGTACACGAAGAATATTCCAATGATTATGTGGTGACAAGCATGTCAACTACTCTTACTTCCATCCCTCTTTATCCGTTTTGGGTCACCAATCCGACCCAAGCCTGCTCACTGCCCAGTCTGCTATGGCATTGACGGAAAGCTTGATTTTTTTCACTTTGCAGTCGATTCCATCGCGAACAACACCGAGTATTTCTTGTACCCGGATTTCTTTTGAATGCTTTTTCATAACAACACCACATAATAAACTGACACGTTTACCATAAACCATTTATACCTGTAATTTTGAAACCACTGCCGCCGGTAACAGACAGCAATGCCAAACGAAGATATTTTCGTCCAATATGCCGTGAATTATACATACATGCAGTATGTACATACATACAATTGTACACATACATACAGTGTTAAACATAAAAATGGGTACTTTTCTCGGTGTAAAATAAATCAAAACCTTTTGGAGAACATTTTACCTGTTCACAGTTTTAATTGAAATCACTGGCCACATCCCCAAAATCTGACCATGAACACAGATTTTAAGGTCAAATAAAAACCAAAAGAAATTTTAGAAAATGCGAATAGCAAAACATCACAGCATGTTGTCCTCATCACGATATCCAGTTTTCGGAAACGCGATGACTGGTTTCTAAAATAACGCACATAATCTCACCAAGGGTTTGGCCAAAAATCATCAAGTTTAAAAATTTCAAATCGTCCTAACACAAAAAAGTGCTTGTCAGACCAAGTTGAGAACTGGGAATCTGACATCCCAGTAACAGATTACCCCGGACAAAATTTCGTCGCAATTTGGATTACGGTGTGTTGCCCCCCGGTTGATCTCACGTGGAATGCCCCTTAAGGAATCCGAAACCAACTGTGGTCTTTCCGCTAAGACAAACGAATGTTTCTGCGGAAGTTTTTTTTTTTCTGAAGAGAAAACTCATTATGATCTTTTATTACGAGCATAAGACTGTTGGCAAGGAATGCGAAACCACGAACGGTGTCGCTACCAAGAATGACGGAAGTATCTGTTGAAAACTATGGCCGAAAATTATTCTTAAGAATTTTAAATTTTAACCATCTTTGACAATCACTTTAATTGTCTTGCCGAAGAACTTGAGATCTGTGGGGATCTTCACATAAAAAGCCTACGCATTAACTCGTGAAATGAACCTGAAAATCTTAGGAACAAAAACCGCATCATGCGAGAAACCCAGATGAGTTTTGGTCCCGCTCAACATGAAGAAGGGTTTTTTTTCAAAATGAGTTTTGGTCCCGCTCAACATGAAAATTGAGTTTTTCTCTCGAAGAAAAAATATACCTGAAAATGTGTGGTCTGATCTGAACAGGGCCTACGAGAACCCAAAAACCGCATAGCATCTTGCAAATGTTTTGAGCGAAGAAACGTCACTTGTACGCCGATCTTCAGCGTTATCTAAAACTTCCGTATCGAATCGTGTGAAACCGAATGCTTTCCATTTTATTCCGTCCTGCCCTGAAAAGGGAAGCCAGACTGCCTAAAATACAGCAGTTTAGTTATGTGTATTCTCTGGTTGTCAGTGATAATCACCAATGATTTCATAGAGTTCAGCCTTGCACACGGCGCAGCCAAAGAGAGAGCCCGGGGGTCCAGCCCTAGGCCTAAAGCTGGTGATGCTGAAAAATTCTGCGATGCATTTTTCCTGGGCTAGGGCTGCTGCTGCAAAAATGCTGCCCCCTAAGCCGACATTTTTGTGAAAACCACTGCACATGGTCTTCCCAGCGGACGCCTTTCGTATGATTTCAGTTCATACTAAGATCAGGCCCCCTCCGTTTAGAAAATCCTGGCTGCGCCCCTGATTTTTCATGCTGATTATTGTAGTTTTTTGTGATGTTATCGATCCTGGTACGAGAGGATGATCCCCAGTTTGAAAACAGGGGGACCCGCCCCCTATGGCAACGCCCAAACGTGCCGGACACATTTCATGCGTACTTCAGCCAGGACACAGATATCAATCAGTTTTTCTTGCATTCATTTCAGTTTTCTTTGAAATGGTCAAATTCAACTCCAAATACCCCTTTTCCGCACCACATAATCAGGCATTCTTTTTCACTGTTAAACCCCGTTTCGAACCTCGTAGAAGCCATGGTTATAAACGTCTTCTGCCAAAAATGTCAACCGAGTAATTTGTCATAAGCTGGCTTCCAGTGACCTTAATGTTGGCTTTGTCTGAACAAATCCAGGTGCTTTCTTCTCGTTTCGATAAGGACTTTTGAATGGTGTTTTTACTATTTTTGTGAGGCTTATAGTTATCGGCCCGGAGAAAGTGGACTTGGAGGCCGACCCGGTGAAGGGTTAATCGTTTTTCTGGCAGGCGGGGGCCTGGCCCCGCCTGCCAGAACCTGGCCCCCTCGGATGTTTGCTTGCCCATTCCAGGAATTTTGACGCAGCTTCACGCAGACTTGGGCTTGATTCCGCTTGACCGGAATTGATTCCGACTCCAGATTGAGGCAAATGGCTCTGAATCCGAATCCAGCTCCAATGAACCAATTACAAGTGGAATCGATTCTGAATCCAGTTGCAATGTGGCTGGAACTGTCTGATTCCGAATCCGAATCTGATTCCACCGAATACTGTAAATGCAGTATAACCATAAAATTATAAAGATCACTGTAATCAATAACAAATAACATATATAGAACCACGGATAAACAGTCTCACACATAGGCATGTATCCAACAGTATTCACCTCTGGCTAATGAATCTAGACGCAGCAGCTCTGCCAGTCTCTCGCGGGTCGCGCTCGTGCGCCATATTATCAATCATTGCCTAGCGTCACAAAAACAATGTCTGAAGCAAAAATGAAAGAAGTTGCTGCCAAAAGTGGCTTTGCGCCAATTTTGCCCACGGAAAGGAAGTGGACGAAGGATGAAAACCATGACTGACATGGCTGGATTAGAAATATGATTTTAGGTGCAACTAAAGTTTCAGCCAGCCAAAGAGGTTTCCAGGGGATATTGATGCAAGGAAAGGAGAGAATTACTAGGATCGAACAAGGGCCTATGCAACAGCACAAACGCAGTTCGAGTTGGCGTGCAGCTGTTTGCATTAATGGTATTGGTAATGATGTCTGGCAGCAACAATACATTTTCGCATACAAACTGTTGTCACGAGCAAAAGAAAATTTTCATCGTTTTCATAATATTCACCTTTTAAGAAATCGAACTAAGAAAGAGAACATGATGTCGTACCTGAATATTACCACGGCGTTTCTGCAATGTACAGTTCTGGCGCTCTTGTGACATGCCTTAACCCTATTCCCGGAGGGCTAGACGGTATGGTCGATTCCCGGCAGCGGGGGCGGATTCGGCCCCCCCTGAGATCTCGAGAACTGCTCGTCCGATTTTATCGCAACAAACGGCAATCGATTTGCCGTCACGTGAACTACATTTTTATAACAAGAAATTTTCAAAATTTTGAAATTTGTGGATACAGGGGGGCAAAAATGTCAAAATGGGGGGTACTTTTGGACTTCTTATAACTCCGTTGTTTATTGACCGATTTCGATGAAACTGACGTGCATCGAGAGATTATGGATAGGGCTTTTACCATGGGTCCCCAAATCTGAAATTTTGAGAAAATTCATGGGCGTTCACAGGGTTTCAAAAATAGGAGGATTAGTTTTCTAACAACTGAATGAACAAAAGAGGCAAACACCCTTTTTTGGCTTCTGCTAGTCATGTTATACTAAAGAAGTACAAATCGCATTACAATGTTTGTATAATGTTAGCATAGGCGGTGCCAGGGACATGAAAAAGGGGGAACTGTCACGGTTACACGTTTCTCAGATCAACTTGTGACCTTTGACCTTAAATGACCTCCAGTGACCTTGGGGTCACTTGGAATGATCTCGTGTGCATTTAATATCAGCTGTAAACGTTTTCAATCATTTGAATTCACTCTATTTCAAAAATTTCATTTTACGGCTATTGCGATATAGGGTACGCGCACAGACATTTTAGGTCATAGCTCCGTGACCCGACCTGATATCAAGCTGAAACTTTGTACACAAGTAGAAGGCACCCTTCTACGTCATATATATTCCGGATTTGGCATTTGAAAAAATGACGCCGAAAGTATAGCAAAAAAACAACTTTTGAGTTTTGGCCTTGGCGTGACCTTGTAAAATGACCTCAGATAAACAAAATTACACCTGCACATTGCCCAACTATTTAGCTATACATCCATATAAAGTTTTAAGTTCTAGCTTTAAAACTCTGTTTTTGGCAGGCATTTTCCTTTTACCCTCAACATGGCCAAAAATGGCATGAGGTACCTCCCAAAAACGTTGTCTGGCTCCGCCCCTGAGCAAAATAGAATTCTGAAATTTTGTCACAGCACGTAGAAAGAATAGCTAGGAAAAGTCACCAAGTTTCGTGAAGCTGCGTTAAAAAGCCTGGAATTGGCAAGCAGAAAACCCGAGGGGGGGCCGATTCCGCCCCTTTTTTTTCGTTCGTCTTCTTGTTTCGTTTTTGACTTCGTTTGTGCTGTTGCATAGGCCCTTGTTCGATGCGCAGCTCCGACATTCTTGCTACATGCCTCAAATCAATAGCAATCGACATTCGTCACCAGGCAAATACCTATCAGGCAGTGGAAGTTAGTGGAGGTATGACAACACTGCCTCGTACCTACTCACTGTCCCTCAGCAAACTGGTGTACCAGTGATATCTTTGTATCCTTTTCTTACTTTTTTGTCTTGCCTTGAGTTGAAAATCCTTTGATCTGGTATTAATTGTTCGGTATTCTAGGCGCAGGCTTCCCACTTCTCATAACTCCAGAAATCCGCGTAGTTGCCTAGCTTTATGAGCATCAGAAGATACGCAATTAAAAAAAAAACAGACTAATCGCAGGAATGTAGTGCCTTGCCACCAACACCACTTCAACAAAATAATCTCTTGAAATGATTCAGCTACCCACGGACGCAACAACTAGCACGAGTTCAAAGCACGGAGCATCTCCGCGAGACAAATGAACACCAACTTTTGAGCGTTGACGATGGTTACAAGTGCCGTGGAATATAACGTCACTGAAAGACCTATCAAAACATGACAGTCTCCACACTCGAAATAACCTCAGACGGTACTGGAACGGGACAGGGAGATGGACTTGGACTGAATAAGGATAGACACGAGTGCCTGGGAGGGAGCAGGGACAGACAAGGAAAACTGAGACAATATAGAGATATGGAGGAACCGGATGAGGTTAAGAGAGAGATAGGACTAACGGGAACGGGCATGGAAGGGTATTAGGACAGCATAGTGGAAAGGGACCGAGCTTAGAAAAAGACAAGAAAGGGAATGAGGACGGGATAGAGACAAGTAAGGGGGATAGAGCTGTCGGTTGGTGTTTGAATGTTTGAATGAACCGAATCGTGCGGTTGATCCTCGAGTTAAACACGGCCGGGTGTTTAGGCCCCCCCCAGTCCGTGGAAGGTGATGAAATATCCCGGTCATTGCCGGGTTAACGGTCCCGTCCAGTACCTCATTACTTTGCCAGTCCCGTTTCAGTTCCTGTTTGGTTCTACCCCATGATTCTTGTTCCCCCTTTCTGCGTCTCCCTTTCCCGGTCCCACCCCGCAGGGGAACAAGGCGGAATAGGACTGAGGAAGAGGGACTGTAACGGGACAGGTACAAGGACTGGATTGGGATGGGACTGGGTGGGGGAGAGGCAGAAAGGAGCGAAAAACGATCGTGAGGTAGAAGGACAGAAGAAAATACGGACTGAAACGGGACTGGCGCTATGATGGTGTATTGCACGGGACCGTTATCCCGGCATTGACAGGGGTATTTTGGCATTTCATCACCTTCCACAGACTGGGGGTCTTTAACACCTCGGCCCTGTTTATCTCGAGAACCTACCGCACGATTCGGCTCATTCAGACACCAATCAATACAACATCCCCATTACCTGTCCCTGTCCGATCCTCATTCCCTTGTTTGTCTCTTTCCAAGCCCAGTCCTTTTTCGTCATTCTGTGCTAACACTCTCCCATGCCCGTTTCGTAAGTCTTCATCTCTCTCCTAACCTCATCCAGATCCTCCATATCTCTATACATATGCTATATTACATATATATATATATATATATATAGCATATATACACATATACTATACTCTCTCTCTCCCTCTCTCTCTCTCTCTCTCTCTCTCTCTCTATATATATATATATATATATATATATATATATATATATATACATATACAGTTTTCCTTGTCTGTCCCTGTTCCTTACCAAGCATTCATGTCTGTCCTTGTTCAGACCCAGTCCACCACCCTGTCCCGTTCCAGTACCGTCTCAGGTTATTTCGAGTTTGGAGACTGCCGTGTTTCGATAGGTCTTTCAGTGACGTCATATTTCACGACACGTTTGTCAGCCGTCAACGTTTAAAAGTTGATGTTGATCTGTCTCGCGGAGATGCTCCGTGCTTCGAACTCGTGCCAGTTGTCGAGGCGGTGGGCGGCGGAATCATTTCAAGAGATAATTGTGGGGAAGTGGTGATGGTAACAAGGCACTAAACGCGTGCGACTGCCCTAGTCTTTAATTGTGCATCTTTTGGCACCCATATGGCTTAGCAACTACACGGATTTCTGGAGTTATGAGAAGTGGGAAGCCTGCGCCTAGAATACCAATTGTTCTTTATTTTGGAGCATAGCCTCGTTCCCAGTTACCTGCCTGACAAACAATGTCCAGCCCATGCCACCATAAATAAAATACCATTGACATCAAGCTGTTCAAAACTGCTCTCAGAGTCTTTATTGCATATACATGCATGACTGTTAATGGCTATATTTTTTTTAGCATTTTTCAATTTTTTTTATATTTTTCTTTATAGCAAAGCAGTGGTAGGTTACACTGGTAAAAAACAGAATCAGGCATTTTACCATTTGATTCACTTCCGATTCCATTGTTTCCACGGATTAACCAAATCGCTTCCGAATCCGACTCAACATCTCCCAGCTGAATCGATTCCGCATCCAATTCCGGTCCAAATGGAAGCGAATCGTGATTCGGCTCCGATTCCGCTGGAATTCAGCACAAGTCTGGCTTCACGAAACTTGGTAACTTTTCCACCAGTTCTTTGTACATACTGCGCCCAAAGTTCATAATTTTTTTAGCTCAAGGGTGGAGACAGGCCACTTTTTTGGGAGGTACTTCAGGCCGTTTTGCCCCGTGGAAAGTAAAAAAACGGCGGCAAAAATTGGGTTTTAAGATAAAAACTAGAGCTTTATACGGCTTTAAGCTCTATATGCTATACTGGATAATCATACAAGTATAATTCTGTAAATTTGAGATCAGTGCGTAATGTAAGATCAAGGTCAAATGTCAAGATTTAGTTTTGATAATTTGCCTTTTTGGTTATCTTTATTTTTTAGTTATATGTAAACAATTTAACCTGGACAGTCACTTTCCAAATACAAAACCCGCAATACATACGGCTTAGAAAGGTTCTCTCTGCTTGTGAAAAACTTCAGGTCGGTATCAAGTCGGGTCACGGAGAAACGACCTAAAATGTGAGTGCGCGTACCTTATATCACGGCAACCGTAAACTAGTAAAGGAAAAAATAGGAAAAACAATTTTAGTACATGTCTTATTCCTCGAGGAAACTCAGACATTGTCTCACCACAAAATATCGGGGCATGTGAAATTAAGATAATGCATAATGTTTGCATGAAACACCATTTATAAAATTGAAAGCGTGATTAAACTGGAGAAATGTGCTCTTTTTGTTCCCGCATTCATCATCATAGCAGGGAACATGCCCGCAAAGACGCCCCATGCCGCGCCGTATCCTCACTACCCGCTCAGACATACGATGCAAGGCCGCAGAGGCAGCCAACCCAACCACCTCGGCCAACGCTAGAATATGATGCGATACAATGAGCATCGTGAGGCGAGACCAAGGCTTGGCGAGATGTAGTACTGCTTCTGGCCGCTACCGTCGCGGCGTTACCGTGCGCAAGCTAGCGTCATTGGCGGAGAAAGGAATGTGTTTGTAGGGTAATCATGGATTAAAATATGCTTACATTTCGTATTAGTTTAAAATGTTAGATATATGTTTTGGAACTGTTCACAAATGATTCAGCTGTGACTGTTTGCTTCAGTAATGCCGATCATTAATCCGCCTTTGAAACGGGAGAGAACTTTTCGTCTGGAACTCTCTCTCGGTGGAAGCGAGAGTTCTGTCGTGAAAGTTCGTCGTGACAGGATGTGGTGCACGGCTGGTTGAAAGCGATTGATTGATGGATACCCAGTTTGCCGGTAGCTTTCTTTACAAACAACAGGCAAAACAACGAACGTGATCCATCATGTAGCATTTCGTTTCCTTTAGATATATCGATCTGATAAGGATCGGATAATATTTACGGTTTAATTGTTAAACAAAGTATATAAAACCGACAGCCATATATAAGATGGTTTGATACTATGCGTGTGCTGTGCCTCAGTTGTTCGTGGGACCACGAGCCGAAACTGTCCACCTTATTTTTCTACCACCCTTGACAAAGTTGCTGCTGGCGCCATTTAACTATTTAATGTATGCTATTTTTCATGACGCCTTCCTGCGGATTATGCTGAACTCAATCACATCTTCCGGCAGCGTTCCTTATACTGCACTCAGAAACATTTGAGAACTTTCTGGGGTCTCCGATCCTTCGCGGAAAGTCTTAAAAAGTGCTTCAAGTTTGAAACCTATTTAACTTCTTTCAAAAGCAGCTTTCCCTGATCATGTGAGAACCCTAAGTGGCCTCAAAACCGCCTTTCCTTGCTCTCAGAGCCCGTTGTGGACACATTTTACAGGCAAAAAAGAATGCATATGAAAACCTTACATGGTCTCAAAGTTGTCTTTTAGCGTTCTTTTGAAACTCCTCAATGGGCTCAGGCTAGGTTCTTGTAGAACATTTAGCGGTCGATCCTACATGCGGTGCTCTTTTCACGTTTTTTCCCTCTTTTCGCCTGTATATTCCGGTACTGGACACCACTGGACCAGCTCACCCATCCACGCAAAATGCCAATCTCAGAACACTGTATTTTCCTTTAAAACGGTCATCGGACACGAGGGCGCCACTGCCAGCCACCCGTACAAACAGAATACGCCGCGCCGCCGCAGCAGTCACACGGGAGGCGGGACAAGCATTGCCAGCTCCCACACAAGGGCCTTATTAGTAACACTGTGAGGTCCCGTCCCGCCTCACCTGGGACCTAAAATGAGGCCCAAAAGCCTGCCTGCTTCGTGACCACAATGGAAATGCTCGCAGACTCATGGACATCCAGGACAACCTCTGAATAAAGAGCAGCGGTTCCTTGTAGGCGGCCTCGATAGGTTGAGCAAGCACCCTACGTGCTATCGCCCACACCAGGACGGCCTCTGAGAGCGTGAGGCATCCGGCAACTGCCACCTCCTCGACAGTCACAACGTGAATGCCCGCCCCTGAAAATAGAAGACATGCATTTCGGAAAGTGAATACTGGTGACGTATGAACGGTGCTAGACGGTTAGATAATAGTGCGCTGAGTGATGCCACGCGTTTTATCCGATGTCGTGAATTGGGATCCACCGGATATCTGGCCCCGCCGGATATCCGGCGGGATACTAGAGATTACGCGGCATCCGGCATCCGGCCAGATATTTCTGCGGTCTGGCCGGATATTCCAGGATTAAATATCCGGCAGTATATATATAAATACCCGGCAATGGAAAATCCGGCCTCCCGGTGTACGATCAAGACGTTGCTCCAATGTCTGCATACAGTCGTTTCTGGGAAAATGTGCTTTATTATATCAGATTGTCGATGTAACTGGCACTTCCAAGGTCTGTCTGGAGCACCACTTTTCCTTCTTAGTTTGCGAAGGTTGAAATATATTTTGCAAGAGTGGTATTCAGGCTCAAAGCTGTTGAACAATAGTTAGCATGTGCTGAGCAGCCCATTTTGTGGTGTATTATCTGTCTGTTTTTCAGACACTTATCTTTTTCAAATCCACTGAAACAAATGCATCAGGGGGCAATATACTTCTAGCGACATACCTTGGTATTCATACAGAATGCTTATAAAACCAAGTATTCTAGTTTTACCAAAACACTATAATGGCATTCTGCGTGTTCTGGGGCCTTTGCCACGGGTGTAATGAGTGGGCATGTCGCACGTACAGACACGCAAGAACAGAAATCATCCAGAAGTGATGATTTCCGTTTTTTATATTTTTTCAAACCTTATTTTTAAAATACCAGATACATGCTTCACAATGACGACACAGTTTCTTGGACTTTGAAATGAAACAAAGGAATTTCAGTCGCACATTATCATGCAGCGACCAAAAGATGATTTGCCCCCCAACACACACATATTCTTGGTGGACTGCAGCCAACTTGTCCCCCCCCCAATTTCTGAGCTGTGGTTACACCCATGCCTTTGAATACAATGAGAGATTGTGAGCTCCGCCATGACTGTTGTGTTCTTTTTTTCACTTACTTGTTTTTTACAAGAAAATCTATGGAAACATCACAGTAAATGTAGACACTAGGGCGAGTGTTTCACATTGTTAACATTTTGTTTAATATTTTCAGTATTTTGGATCACTTCTTTTTAATTTGGCTTTCTTCATTTCATCTATTAGAAACAGCAAAAAAATAGGACAACGTAATATGCGGTATCCGGCACCCCGGTCCGGCATATCCGGCATCCGGCAGGATCAGAAAAATCCCGATCCGGTGCATCCCTATTCATGAATGTGGTACGGTGAAAGCTGGTCGGACACTGTGTTAACTTCGTGTTTATTACGCGTAAGACGACCCACATCCAATGAGTATACGAAGACCTGTTCGGCTGAATTTCCGTCGAGAGCAAAATGTTGTCAAAAATCAACCTGTCCCCCTCCCCCTCCTCTTTGAATGATTTTCCTTCTTGGACGTTGACCACTTTGTTCCATGAAAGCCAAAATATTATTCTGATGATAAAGCAATGATGAGGTGAAATTGTACACCACGGAATTTAGATATGTAGAATGAAGAGGATCTGCACTGAATATAGAGACTAGAGCTGAAGATTCGGATTTGTAAGATTTGAATAGATTCGGACAGATTCGAATCTTGCGAATCATCGAATTCTGATAACGTCAAACCCCGAACATCAAGATTCGAGTGTAAAAACCACAGTCGAATCATGAAAGCCGTCATTTAGATGTGCAACTACATGTATTGAAATATGCTCCAGGATGTTTTTTTTTAATAAAATAAATGCAAGACGAATATGCCGGTCCTGCATCGGACTGAGTTGATGAGATATTGCAGGGTGGACCCAACTGCTGTGGTTACTGGTTTTACTGCCAATAAAGAATTTACACACACACACACACACACACACACACACACACACACACACACACACACACACACGCACACACGCACACGCACACGCACACGCACACGCACACGCACGCACGCACGCACGCACGCACTAAACCGGCGTTCTGGATCCGCCCTTGACATAGCGCTACTAGTTCCGTGAAATAAGCGCATTACTAGTAAAGTCATAGTCACATGCCATGTGCCTGATGCGTTCTCACAGCTAGCAACTTGAGTAAGACAGTTTCAGAACATTGGTCTTGAAATAATATTGCTAGTTACATGCTCTACATGCCTGGGACTTTAATAACCCTCAGTTGTGTAGGCATCTGTCTCGATAGCTTGTTTTTGCAGCTTATGAACTAGAGGTCCATTGTCAATAATGGATCTGGAAAATAACTGCGTCTTATCAAAACAAATGAGCACAAAACAGAGTGGTTTTCAAGTTTATGCTCAGGGCCCTTAAAAGTTTGAGCGTGATGCAATAAATTCTGGTGAGATGGCCAATAAAATATTTCATGAACTTGGACATAAGACTGGGAGGCGGCCAGGCTGATACACTCAGCCCGATTACAGAAATATTCGGACGGATACCGATACCGAATAGTGTCAAATATCCCGTTGGATGTCCGGTTAATTGTTATGTACACAAAAATATAGGCAGATGTATAGATATATGCGACATTAAAATAAGAGTACAAAAATATCAATCTGATTCGAAATGTAATGAGCACAAAAGATCGGCTATTGGTTAAGAATGGTAGGTCTAGTGGCTGAAATTCACTGAGAGAAAAATAAGTCTTGCACCATGCCATTTTAGGGGATGGCCTATTACGACCGTCCCTTTATCCAGAAACAGGGCGATCATTCATTTCCTTTCCAAAGGTAATTGCTGGATAATCGATGTAATGTCATTCAAATGTCTTACAACGAGGATTTCCATCCATATGCTCTCACTTCACAATGTTCCGCTAGTCTTCCTGTTGTCATGTAGGTGTCCACAAAAAAACTCATCGTTTATCTGTTTACATATTTCAACCAGCATTTGTCGTTCCTAAACCCACGTGGAGGCCAATGACTGTCTTCCACTTCTTTTGCGCCCATCCAGACGTTGTCATGGCAACATGCTGTACTTACTCGCTTGCTTAACTGCTTGACAACCTAGTCCATACCCTGTCACTATCTCCCCATTAGCTGCTGACAAAAAGGCGTGATTAGCGCCATTCGGAAAATAAATGTTCCAGCTTTCATAACGAGATTTATGTTTTCGGTGGTCTCGGGATGACCTTTGACTTGATCAGGCCACATTGAACATTTTGGGTTTTAACCTTGTTTGCCCACCGTTATTTTCGCGAAAATGTAGCACAATATGTCCCAAACATCTGTGGTAAGCGTGGCAAAAAAAACTTTCTGGGTAAATTGAAACTTGTTTAGTTCCCTTTAATTTAGTGTTACCAACTGACGCTCGAGAAATATGCCCAGAGGCTGTTTCACGAGTTTTGATTTATTTTGTACCTTTCGTTTCTCGGATTGTTTTACAGTTTGGTGAGCATAATGTCCTGCGTATCTGCTACACATTATCTTAGTTTTAAATTGCTTGACACGAAAGGTTAAAGATCCTGATGCCCCGTCACCAACCCACTCCACCAATCCATGTATGCCAGATCTGGCTTGCATGTTCTTCACATTCGCACGGAAGTGAGTCTGTCGGGTGTTCTTAGGCCTTTCAGCCAACTGGGAATGACCCCAGTCTTAGTCAAGCATCGGGACCTTTTAAGGCCAACCGAGGTCAATGATCCCGAGTGATCTTGAATTACCTGACCTTGGATCATTAATGACGTTTTAGGGCAATGATTCCGAATTTCACATATATTGTTGACGTATTGGAGTTTGCACGTATCAATGATTCTATAGGCGTTGATTTTTTCATGACGTCATCCCCTGAATGTTGGAATAGTTACAGATGTAATGACAACTTCGTATAGACGCAGACAGACGTGATTGAGATACGTGCAAAAAAAAAAACGAATAGAAATAGAAAAAATGAACTTTTATCCACGGTACAGAACGAACATAATGAATCGATAAGTGTAAAATGGATGTGAAATTCGAAATCAGTGCCAAAAAAATCAATAAATGATCCGACGTCAACTTGGGCACTCCAAGGCCAACCGATCTCAGTGGCCTGGACAGACCTTCCAAATGTCTCGATGCACGACTAGGTTTATCTCAGTTGGCTTTGGGGCGCAAGAACGCCCGATAGACTCACTTTCGTGCGAAAGTGAAGAACGGGTAGGTCAGATTTGGATAGCAGATAGCATTGGTGGCGGTGTGTCATGACCTTTGAGTTTTCAGGTCAAGCAACTTGAAACTAAGCTAGTGTAGGAGGCATGCAGAACATCGTTAACATGAAATCGTAGAGCAATCGGACGAACGCAAGGCACGAAATCAGTTAGTATTTGTGAAGTTGCTTCATGGTACATTTCTCAAACGCCACTTGGCCATACTAAATTCAAGATATTTGAAAAAGTTTCAGTTTGCCCAAAAATGTTTCTCTGACACGCTTATGGTAGATATTCAAGGGCATATTATGCTACATTTTCGCGAACATCACGGCGGGCAAACATGGTTTAAACCAAAAATGTCCATTGTGACCTAGTCACGTCAGAGGTCATCCCGTGCTAACCAAAAAATCATCTTATTCATGAAAAGTGAAACATTTCTCTTTCGACTGGCACTCATCACACCTTTCTATCACAATCTTCCACCGGACTATAGGCATCTGAATCATGCAATGTCTGCAAAAAAACCTTGCATGATCTGTAACTCTGACCTCAGACGTTGACCAGGGCTAGAAATTTATGGCTGGCCATTGTTGTTTTTTTAAAGGTACTATGAGCGAACCAACTCTGGACAAAGTCGGAAGGGGTCGGTTGAATTCTTGTGCAGTTTGACGTGGAATGACCCCATTGCAATCGCATCGAACTTTTCCGTGTACAGGAATACAAATGCATCCTGTATTCATTCATGAAAATAATGGGGAAACAAAAAGTGCATGACGTTTTTTCGCCACGAACATCCATAATCAGCAGGGCATATCGAACGAGAGGGTAGATAAAAGAAAGCAGAAATGAAGAGATAGAAAAACAGAAGAGAACCGAGATACAGAGACAGAGACGGAAAATAGCAGAGAGAGGACAAGTAAACAAACACGCGGAGGGAGACAGACAGACAGAGAGAGAGAGAGAGAGAGAGCGAGATTCGAGACAGATGGAGACACGAACAGGGTCAGACAGACACAAACAGGGACAGACAGACAAGGGCATCGACAGGCAGACAAGGGCATCGACAGACAGACAAGGACACGGACAGACAGGCAAGGACACAGACAGTCAGAACAGACGGACTGACACAGACGGACAAACAACAAAAAGGGATAGACATATACCGACAGATAAGGAGACAGACACACGGACAAACAGACAGATGTACGGACAGAAACAGGCATAGACGTACAGGCAATCAAAGACAGACATAGACAGACAGACAGAGATATACAAACAGACAGACAGACATACATAGACATGCCTATAAACAGAGATGAGAAAGATGAAAAAGCCCATCCGTTCTGCAGTGAAGACTTTTGGGTACTTTTGTTTGATTTTTCCACTGTCATTCTGTCCTTTACGATTCCATGTCCCTTCATCCCGAAGGTGGCGTCCATGATGCTGTTGATCTCGCTGATGTTTTCTCTCTGCTTGTGCGCAATGACGTCCTGCTCCCTTTGAGATTATTTCGCCATGTTAGGTCAGACGGGTATAAATAAAAAAAAACAGTGTAACAATTCTTCGTTAGGTCAATTACCCTGGTATTTTGCTGCTGCAGCGGTCTCAAACTAGTGCATGCAAAATTCCGCAGCTCAAAATTAATCCTTCACCGCCACCCCACGAGCTCCGAGGTTTACCTCGTCGAGCGCAATAGAGGGTGACCTGAGCAAAAACCAACGACGCCTGAATAGACCGCTATGGCATGGCCGAACTGTATGTCGTGTTTATGCATTCACTGCAACCTTTCCAATCTGCAGAGTAGTTTGTTGTGTACTTGGAAGATAAATGGACCAGTTCTGACCCATGCAAATCACGGGAACCCCAAGCGACGCGGTCTGCCGCTTCCGAATCGCCTGCACCGCCGGACTTAACGATCTTTTACCCTTGTTCTTGAACTAAATGTGCAGTTTTGCTGCCACGAAGTCTTAGAACACACACATATGCCAATCTGTATGTATGGATTACAAGTAGTTTTGTTCCTTCACAATAATGCGTATTAAAAAAAAAAACGTTGCATACTCGAGGGGACCATTTGTAGTGCTTTTATGTTGTTGCACGTTTTACGATGTAAAAGTGCGTATTACGATTGCATACCATTCTATAATAAACAACACATGATTTTTTTTGCACTTTTTCGGATGCAGGTCAACTGTTTTCCTTATTACAGTTCATAACTTGTTACCATTGATGACAGCACGCCTCATGATCAGGGTCCGTTTCGTATCATAAGCGACACTTAATTTTGAACAATTTATCTAAAGAAGTTACATGGGCATATTTCAACAGTCAGCAATTTGATCCGATCCGAGTAATCGATCCGAGGAATGGATGAACTTGAGAAATATGCACAAAATATGTTCTGATAGGTACATACGTATGGCGGGGCAGCGGCGCTTGGTTCCGGAGCTAAGGCGTAGAGAAAAAATTGGTGGCGTTTAACGTCTCTCCCCTCGCTCCACAAAGCCGAAACTTGAACAACGTACCAAACTAAGAGAATGTAGAGGCAATAACTAACCATCGAAGTACGAGTATGGACAGTATGGATATGCAATGTCGTTTCCAACAATGGACGTTGCTTCTGGCGCGAAATTTCTTAAGTTCTTAAAAAAAAGTAAAAATTATTAAGCAGTGGCGGCGGAAGCGGCGGGGGGGAACGGGGGCCAAATGCCCCCTCATCCAAGGACATAGGGGGCATACATATCTATTTACCCCCGCAAAAACAAGTGGCCGTGTGCCACGTACAAGTTTTTGGCAGCCGACTCTTCAAACATGAACTGTTCATGGCGTTACCCCGTTGTAAGCCTTTGTTGCTTATACCACTGAGTTCCTGGATTAATATTGTTCACGTTCTTAAAAATAACTGGTCGTGTTTCTTTAAGGCTGACGCAAGTGAAGGCAAAAAGTTTACATGTCGCTTTTTGCGTTTTTTTCGCCGATCGCCATCCAAACCAGCTCGTTTTGTTTCTAGCTGAAAATGAAATTGTTCGATGTTGTTGGGTTTGAGGCACCCTCCGACTTCGAGATTTCAAAAACGTTATAAAAACTGTGTCTAGACAGAGATGGAAAGAGACAGATCAAGTAAGGACAAGACAGAGGCATACTTTCGGTCAGAACAGAGTCAGAACAAAATGGTTTCGTTAATGACTGCAAGTGCTCGTATGCCTCCCTGTGCACAAGCACTTGAACGAGTAGCGTGGCCAGGGAGCTCCCAGGGGTCCCAGAACCTCCTCATTTTTGTGACATACGAAGGGCCCCCGGCATTTGACTAAAGGGGCTCCCATGGACGAGAAAGGCAAACCCACTCCTTCGCAAACGGCCCCCCAATCCCCTGGCAAAGACCCCTCTGGCAGGTAGCGTTGTGCCCTCTGACCGAGAAAGGTAAGTGGGCCCTCCGGTATGTCTGTACCTACCAAAAAGCATATGCGAGGACCGGAAAGGATGCTCCTCTGCAAAGGGGCCGCCAGCCAGGAAAGATCCTCCTGCCATAAGATGGTGTCGGCGTGTTGCGAAGGGAATCCAGTGATGTAACCCAGGCCAAAGGCCATAGGGATCTTATCATCCCAACTTCAGAAATTCTCAATCCTCAACCATCCAATGTCTCAACCAAGAACACAAGTACATAAAAAGATGTTTTGAACTTTCCTAAAGATAGGTCTAGATACGGATGCGCCCATGAGGAATTTTTCAATCAGAGGACGACACTTGTGTCCGACTGCAGTCGCATCTACCCGACAAGTCCTCGAAACTTGAACAGGGTAAAAGTACGTCTGCCGCACTCCCCAGCTACTTGCCGTGGAACGATACAGCCACACTATGAATGTCGCCGTAGTGCCGGGAAGCTGCACCGCCGCTGTGTCCTGCAACATCGTTAGTTATCGCCACAGAACGGGGAGTCAGCGGCTCTGCCGACACTTCGAACCACAAACCGGGCTTGGGGGTGAGTATGGCCCGGGCTGGGAAAATGTGCGAAAAAAGAGGGCACTGGTTTCAAGACGTCCATATTTTTTTACACTGTGAAAAAAGGATCAAACCGATGCATCGTCGAAATGTGGTATACCAAGTACAAAGAAATTTCGCCCTGGTCGTTATTTAGACGCAAATTCTAAATTGATAAATTATTCACATTCACCAGTCGATTGCAGCTGTTATGCACTTTTGAAGCATACCCGCCTGTGGGTCAAACCCAGAGACAGTACATGATTCTGGGCAAAGTCCTGGACAACAAGCCAGATTTGGTTGTAGCGCCGTAAAACACAATTAACTTGAATAGCGCTCAGCCTATGGTTCACCTCTGCGATTTTCAGAATCTTTGAGATGCGGGATGAACTGGCGGATAAAATAGGAGACGGTTCGAATCCTCGCTCAGCGTGGATCAGAAGTCCTACACATGGAATGTCTATGTGCTTTATTCTGTTGGTGTCGGGCACACTCATCCTTAATAATAACACTGAAAAATAAATACTAAGTACTCGTGGTGTTCTAGCCATGGAGGCCGCCGTACCTTTCAAGGGGCCTCATCGGTGTTGGGCATCTTCATTTTCCCCCCTCCCCTACAAAAACAGGGGTTACACCACTAATGACCTGAACCGTCTGGACTCATGTTCAAGATACCTTTTTAACCTTGTTTTTTTTTGTTTTTTTTGTCAAAGTATTTGCGGTTTGTGCTATATGCATGCGAGTCCGATAGTCATTTGAAACGCTCGATTGCAGATTGCGGTCCTTTCAGTCTATTCAGTCTCCCAGTCCTTTCAGTATATTCAGTCAGATGAAGTGTTGACGCAAATGACAAGAAAATGGGTAAAAAACGCGGTTAACGTTATTGTTTTGGCCGGGTGCTTCTCGCCTTCGGCGAACCAGACCAATCCACCACTATCAAGAAAAGCAATACGTCTTTGTGTACGCGTGGTTTATTCGTAAAACATATGGTAAATTGATAAGACCTCATGACATATTAAAAATTGCCGAAGGGGAGTGAGGAGTGAAACGAATCTTTGAACATCATCACCGTAGTTTCGTCACATTTATTTCTTGGCATATCTGGGCTAAACCCAAACAAAGTGAACCAAATCGGAGGAAAAGCCAGGATTGAGGGGTTCCTTAGGTTCCTCTGAATGAGATGGATAGATCCGCGAAAGGTTTGCCCCTCCCCCCATCCCGAAATAGCTCCCGCCCCCACTGTTCTTGGGACGTCCTAGTCTCCGGGACGGATCTTCAAACCTGATGCACTCTCTTTGAAGACATCAGGGCGCCCTTTGAGCTATCGGGGTGCCCCTCCGGTGGTTTGGGCGTCCTTCTATCATTTAAGACATGCTTCTGTCCCCAGGGACATATACCACCGGGCGCCCCCATGAGCCCTTGGGAGACATCCTTCCTGTCCAAGGGTTTGGGACGCCCTTTATTCTTTACGGCGTCCTTCTAGACGTCGGCACGTATTTCCAGATCAGAGGATCGCCGTTTCAGCCCTCGGGGTGTCCTTCGGGGGTTTTGGGAACGCTTTTATTCTTCAGGGCATCATTTTAGTCATCGAGATGTTTCCAGGCCTTATGGGCGGTCTTTCAGCTCCCTGGAGTGGGGAGGGAGACTCTCCGAGATTTGGGGGCGTCCCAGGGTCTCTAAGAACATTAAGTTGAGTCGAGTTGTTGGATTTCTTCCCCTCCTCGGAATTTTGGGCCTCATAAGTCGCCCCTCGAGGCATCGAGAGCATAATTTCAGGTTCGGCACCCTATTGGCCAGTAAAGAATATTCCCGAAAGGGGCGTCTTCGACGCCTGAGAGGGATGCCATGGACTGGTGACATCCCTTCTATATACGCCCAAGCCTGTAACCTTTTAGTTATGCTCATAGCAGTAGTATTTTTAACCGGATCGAACAGTAAATTTCATTTGTTGAAAATTGGGTGTTACAGTATGAGGATTTGACCACGGGCGTCAAAGACCTGACGTCTGCATTGGCATCTAAAACCATAATAAGACCACCAGACACTCAAAAAAATGGGAAAGTTGTATTCTCACACAACCATGTTTTTGAACCGGACTACCCGCAGATTCAGTGGCCCTAGTTCGTACGGGTGTCAGCTGAAGCCATTTCTTGGGGCGGCGTGGTGTAGTGGTTACCGTTCTCGCCTTGTGGCCGAAAGATCCCCGGGTCGAGTCCGGGTAATAGCGACATTTCGCCGTCCCTCGCGACATCCGGCGTGAGAAGTTGCGGCGCGAAATAACCCTGGCAGTCGAGAGCGTCGTTAACCAACAAAATAACCAATTAAGCCATTTCCCGTACAGATACATGCGCACCACTAACGGTGACCTTGAGAAAGTATTGCGGCCGCCAGAATGATGCGTTAAAATAGACCACGTGCACGCCTACCTGCGCACCAAATTTGGCGGCTCCGGCTCGGGTGCTTCTCGACAGGGAGCGATTTCCGGAAAATGACATGGGCGCCCTGGTTGTGACCTCGGGAGCTGAAGTGGCCGCGACCTCAAAATAGGCGACCCTCTCCCAGCCCGAGGAGAACCGGTGTGTAAAGTTTGGCACGCAAGTCGTCGCTCGTTTGACCTGTGACTCGGCGAAAGTGTGGTGGGACTGTAATATCTCTCATTGCGAATTTCAGCCATGTGACTGTCGGGAATAAACGTTATTATCACCGCTATGTCAAAACAAATGACGATCTAATACGGTAGTTCTGCGAATATTGGACCTAACTGAAACTCCAAAGACTGTCCAGCGGAGGCGCGGGAGCTCCTCCACGGTTGGAGGGAAGAACGTTGCGGGAGGCAGCAGAGCAGCGTTTTCGGTCAGTGCTTTTCAATCAGCACCCATGGAGTCAATATTAAACTCCAAAAAGAGAGGGGAGGGAAGAGCAACTGTCCCCTCTCCCATTTCTGTGCCTTTGCTGTCCATTATCCGTATGAAAACGAGCAGGAATAGAATTAAGCATGCCTTAAGTGGTTTATTGGTCTGGCATAATTTACATCATACATATCCTACAGCATGTAACAAGATACGCCACCGACGAGGAACTTCGATAGCACCGTTCTGCAGGAGTAGCTGTAGGTCGTCCAGTGACCTACACGAACAAGAATAGAGACAGGGTAGCGAGAGACGCTGCAGGTCGTCTGCTGACCTCCGGGTCAGGGGAGCAAGAGACGCTGTAGGTTGTCTGGTCACCTCCAGGTCAGGGGAGCAGAAGACATTGCAGGTCGTCTTGCGACCCCCAGGTCCGGCGGACAGGAGATGCCGCTGGTCGTCTAATGGTCGTCAGGACACGCCTTCTCTACGGCGTGCCGCCACGGCTCGTTGAGGCGCACCGTCTGCCAGAAGCGGATTCGCTCCTCGAACAGGCGCTCGTCCAGCGCCGGCTGCGAGTTGAGCCGCATGTGGCGCTGGCTCCTCTCGTTGAAGATGGGCCAGTCCGGCATGGCCAGCGTGTCCGAGCCGGGCCGACCCGTGCGGGCAAAGTTGGTCCACACGCTCACCATGAAGCGGATCATGATGTAGGCTGGCGAGTCAGCCGCCGCGAGGCCCAGCTTGGTGCTGAACAGGTAGAGGAGGTCGTCTCCGTGAGTTGTGCCCAAGTCTGGCCCCTCCAATCCAAAAAGACTCAGAGCAAAAAGGCGGCCTGGTCCCGTATGATCCAAAACGTACTTGTAGACAGGCGTGTGGCGGGAGGCAAGACGAATCTCCTCTGAAGTGGGTGCGGCCAGAATGTGGTCACCCATGACCCGAGCCAAAGCCAGAAGACCGTTGTCGCCCTCCAGGCCGTTGGTAGAAAAGAAGTCGTACACCTTGGCGACCTCCTCCCGCGGGTCAGCGCCGCAGTCGACGGTCCTGGAACCGGGTTCCATGCGTACGTTGAGTATCTTGGCCCACTCAGTGAGGTTCCCGGCAAAGAAGCCGGATGACGTTACGTTGTCGCCGAGGAAGAATGGAAGAAACAGACTCCCTTCCTCGTGGCACAAGCCACTCATCCATGGGACCAGATTGAAATTTCCGGTTTCCAAGAGTATGCGCGGGTCTTCAGGAATGAGTGGAGATTCAGCCTCGGGGTCCGTGCGCGGTGAGAAGAATTGTTCTGACGTGCCCAGTTCCTGCGTGACTTTCATTAAAGATTCCGCGGATACAGCCCTCAAGCATTCGACCATGACCGCCACATCGTCATTTGAGCAATTCAGTTTGTCTGCAAAGTTTTCCGCAAACTTCTTTTGCATACCGCCTCCCGCAAAGATAGCCAACGAGGCTCCGGACTGGCTGATAGCGTGATGGAAGAGACCCTTGGCCAGGGGACTCAGTACCAGCAGAGACACACTGGCTCCCCCCGCCGACTCTCCGAAAATGGTCACCGAACCAGGGTCGCCGCCAAAGCTGGCTATGTTGTCACGGACCCACTTCAGAAGCAGGACCTGGTCCAAAAGACCGTAGTTTCCCGGCGCATTGCTGTCCTGGGTGTTGAAGAAACCGATCGGTCCCAGCCGGTAGTTGAATGTCACCAGCAGCACGTTTTCGTCCATGAAGTAGTATGGTCCGTAGAACTCATCATCTCCGCTGCCCAAAGTAAATCCGCCGCCGTGGATGAACACCATGACCGGCAGGCCGTTGCCCTCATCCTTCAGGTCCGGCAGCTGGCGCGTGTAAACGTTGGCGAACAGGCAGTCCTCGCTGCCGTCGACGGTGGAGTTCTTGAACAAGTCGATCTGCAGGCAGCGGTTGCCGTGGTCCAAGGCATCCCTGATGTCCGACCAGCCCGGGTGGCGCTGTGGAGGCTGGAACCGCAGCGCACCCAGCGGCGGACGCGCGTACGGGATTCCTTTGAAGCTGTAGAAGGTGTTGCCGGCAGCACTCTTGCGCGTCACACCCCGGACCAGACCCTCTCTGGTGGCCACCAGCGGCCGGGAGTCGCAGTCAGCGCTGCCGGCCGCCACCGCCGCCGCCGCCGCCAGCAAAGACAGCCAGAGCCGCGACCGCATCGCAGCACTCGTGTCGACGGACACCGGGAAAAGAAGACAGCACCTCTCCCCGCGGCACCGGCCGGACAGCGGGGGCACCTTCCAGTGAGGCGCGCGCTGTCAAACTGTGGGTCGCGCCGGTACAGACCAGACGTAGCGCAAACACGACAGATCACCCCCGCCAAGACGTAATCTAATCAGTGACCTTGGTCACCGTGACTGGCAGAAACTGCTGGCGCCGTCGGAGAGCGGTCATGCGAAGTCTGTGTGAATGACCAGTCACGAGAATGCTGGCACCGTGCGTTGCTACTGCAGGAACTGCTGCACACGATGGCTTCTCGTTACTGAGCAGCCGCTCTGCACACACGGATGTCTAATGCGCCACAGTACAGGGATCGTGCTGTAAACCCGCGCGTGGTCGCGAGATTAAGTTTATTCCCTTAGGCTTCCATAATCGCTGTTAGAAAGAGGCCAGCCGCTTACGGTGAGATTTGAAGTCTTATTTCGTATTCCATGCATCCTCGTGTTTCATTCCACACCGTTACCGCGCCCAAAGACCTCGAGGTCTTCATGACCTCGTTTAAACCCATTTGGCTTAATTACATAAGACTGACACAAACGTAGCCGGCAAACTCTTAAGCACGAAAAATAGCACTCACCTGATTTTGTTTCACCGCTCTATGTGTTCCATTCAGAAGTTAGAGAGGCCATTTTGACTTTCAGTGGACGAAAGATATGAAAGTCCCGCGAATGGACTAGGATACAAATATACTTTATGCAGTCATTTCGAATCGACAACGCTGACAGCCAGTCATATACCAACAAAGGTTTGCTGTGCATATTTTCTGCCCATGTCCATTTTCCTAAACCAAAAATTCTTTGGTCCCAAAGCAGCTTGATGTAATATTCTAAAGAATTCCTTTAAATGTTTCCATCTATAGAACGCATATAGGTCCCATTGTTCAGCCATCCAAGGCCGAGTTCGACGTACTCGGATAAAGACCTCTGGGACGCGCAAGGTCGTCTCACTTTCAACAGTGGGAGTATTATGCTAAATGGCATTCTTTATCTGTAACGCAAACTGATATTTCCCGTGAAAAAAAAAATCAGTGTAAGCGGCAAACAATGCAGATCAGCGTCCGGGGCTTGGAATCGTTATCCGATAACTCCAACTCTGCGTGGTGTAAAACTAGTGGTGATACCGGTTTACGCCCATCGTTTGATTCTGTTACTGTTTCTCACTAGCTGGCATCAGGTCATTTTTGTATCTGCTGGCCCGGATCGTTTCCGTTTGTAGGGAGTGTAAATAACGCACAGCTCGTCTTCAAAAAAGGCTCTTGTGATTTTGAACGCATAGTGGAAGGGTCGCCGTATAGTGTGGGTGCCGATGTAGGTGTTTGGTGAAAGACTGTGAAGTGAATGAAAGTTGGACTTAGAAGATTTTCTCTTTGATTGACTCACCAGAAAGACTGGCATGAGCGAGGTCGTCACGAGTTAAACTATGACGCAGGCAGTTAGAAATCTGGTACAGGACGGCGCGGGACGATCCTTTCCGTTAGTTCGCCACAGTCCCAAAATACCGGGCCCTAGCCCAGTCCTAGCCCGATGTCGTGAAACCGAGGCCCTACTCAGGCCCTATCAATTCGATTTTTATGAAGTTCTAGTCAAGCCCTAGGTCTTTCATTGTCAAGGTGGACATGCAGTAAGTCTGAAGAGTATAAATCTTTGTTAAACAGTGACTAAAAGTTCCAACGAACTTTCACTTCAGGTTCAGTCTAACTAGTTACATCCCGAAACTTAGCCTTTCTCAGTGTATGATGTAAATTTTTTGGGAATAATTGGGCCCAGGCCCGTCCTGTGCCCTAGGATTTGGGGATTAGTCTTCCCTAGCCCTATCCTGGCCCTAGGACGGGCTCTAAGCCTATGATGCTGGTCCAGCTCGTGTTGTACACTATTTCTGTTCCTCATTCAAGACGGTGACACGTCCACCCCGTGGCCTGGGTGAAATTGTTTGTTCGGGCCGATTGCGAAGGCAGTTTGAAAAGATCCTGCCGCTGTGGCTGCCACATGCCAGTTTGGCCCGAGGGGCTGCAGAGAAAATGAGTCCTGGTAACGTTTGCTAGAAATGTTAAGTAACGAGGCAAGCTGAGCTGACTGACAGGTTGTAGGATGTTGATGGCCACGGTGCGGACTATTGATCGGTGTCTTGCGACGGAGGGGCGCGGGACCGGCAGCTAAGGACGTGAACGAAAGGCGCGGCCGCTGGGACCTTCACAGGTTCACGCAGTTACGCAGCCGACTCCCGGGCATGCGTGCGCTGAGGTGGACGTCATGTCGGTTGCTCTATCCCAAAAATCGGGGAACTCCGTATCGTGGCTTTACCCTGGTAGGGCAAGAGGGGCCGACCGAGTACTAGGTGGGATTTTGCTGCATCCCTGTGAGTCCGTATGAGAGTGCGATGGCGTCGGTGAATTAATGTCTCTCCCGTGAGCCTTTGTTTTGGTTATTTCGTGTTTTATGCAACTGTTCAGTCGAATCAGAGCCGTGACTTTCGCTCCACGACTTGCACGAGATTAACGTAATGTGGTGGCTTTAATCAGTAATTCTAGAATGAATGAATAATCTTTCCCTTCTTCGTGCGTGGTGCCCAGGGACTGTTTCACGGTGCAAGCGAAACCATATCCAAACTGGACTGTAATTACCATCTGGTAGGTGGAGCTATAGTTTTACGATCAAAGCCTTTATACTGGTGGCTGGACTGACCACCGAGTCGCTGCGAGAACGAGGGCGCCCGAGGCGTAACTCAACGAGACAACTTTCGCCGATGCCATCGATAGGTCGTTATAGAGTATGGTTCCTCGACCAAGTATAGAAGAACAGTATTACTGGAGATTTCCCCACGAGAATGTATTCGAATTTCATAGATTTTGGCCGGTTTGGCTGCGATTTCTTGCTGAGCGATCGTTTATCGCACATGGATTGCTGCACACACTTCAAACCGCGAGGGAGAATGTGGTACAGTTCTGAATGCCAAGGGGTGTTATACTTCCAGACAGCCGAATTTCCAGCTCACAACGGTGACTGCACGGTCCTAGTTGTCAGTGAAGTTGCAGTTCATTGAACTTCCAAGTGGATCCAGGGGCAAAACAAGATGGTTCTGTAGTTCACCACTCAGATTCAGGTTCAGATTCAGAGACGAACGAAAGACAACGCTGACTGTCTAACCCCCGCTCCTGCCGCAGGAGGTGGACGAGGAGAGCCTGGACGACGAGGCGGCCGTGACCAAGGCCAACAGGACGGCCGGCGCCACGGCGCAGTCGGAGCACGACCTCAGCCGGCCGCTGGCGGCCGCCGCCAGCTCGCCGATCGCGGTGCCGACGGCGACGCGCCGGCCCGCCGCCGAGCCGTCGCCGCCCGACGCCGACGCGGACGAGGACACGTTCCCGACGTATGGCGCCAGCCCCCGGCACGGCCGGCCGCGGGCGCGGCCGCGCAAGTCCATATGACGCCGCCGCGCCGGCCGGCCGCCTGTGATAGACGTGCGCGTGGCGCGAGCGCCCGCCACGCGCGCCGCGACCCACTTCGGCGCGCGCCCAACGAAAACAGCCGGGAGTCGGGCCGCCGCCGCCGGGCCGCGCTATTTTTAGAACGTGCAACGTGGTTTTGGAAGTGGGCGGGAGCTGTCACAGCTCGCACGGAGACAAGTGTTCGCGGTTCGGCGGTCGGCCGCACGGCGGCAGCACCGTCGCCGGCCCGGAGTGACGCTGCACGGCCGAGTGGGGAGTGGGGAGAGAACGCCGACGCTCCGGAGTTCCGCAGATGGGTACATGTGTGCCGGCATGTTGCGGCGTCCCGAGCGATGCTTAAAGATGTTCTAACATGGCGTGCTGCCTGTGAACGAATGAAGTGCCTGTTGTAGAGACTATCCTACGGACTAAGGCGTGGAGCGTTGCAGCGGTACACAGCTGTAACAATGGAGCAAGGCTAGTCGACGGCGCACCTTGGTCAGCAGAGGCTACATCTCAGCCCGCGTGATGAAAGTTATGGCTGAGATGAATAGCTATGATTTTAAACAGACAGTTAACTTTGAATCCGTGTCAGCTGTGTGCATTGCAGTCAGGTATCTGACGATCTGCAGAATTCTGTTATGAACTGAGTGGCGCGCAGGCCTGAGCCATCAGTCCAGTCGACCCATGCGTCACTGGCGAAACGTATAGAGAACAGCTCACGATGTTCTGCGCCATATTAGGTCCTGGGATCGTGCGGCCTGCAATCCTGCGGTGGTCTTATGAGGCTTTTGCCAACATGACAGCGTTGACCCTGTGCAAGCAATTTGGCGGTCGCAAACGCGATTCAACATTGGCGCCCATTGTACAGTTCGTCCGCGACTGAGCGCAAGCCGGAGGTCTCAAGAAAAATACTGGACCTCCACCGCCCGGAGTGTCACAGTCCAGCCGTGCGGGCCGCCTGATAGGGTCGGCAGCCGGGGAGGGCGAAGGAGAGGGGGCCGAACCACGTGCGATGCGGTGTGGGTTCGGATTTGGACAGGAGATAGCTGATCGATGTCGGCCGCTCGGGTCGAGGTCCTCCCCGTCACAGGCGCACCGGAGCCAGGCCACGTGAGCGGTGTGAACGAATAAACCTCTGCAGGCAGCGACTTCGGCACTGTGTGTTCGGTAGACGGACAACAACGGACGGAGAACAACGCCGTATCGGCTGGCAGACGGTCATCACGGACCGGCATTTCGCCGTCCACACAAGATCCTGTCAGGAGCCGGGCGGAGGACTCGGGACAACTGACGCAACGGATCGTCCGACGCGTGGTCGCGCCGACCGGCCTCGGCTCGAACCGGGGCCCTTTTGCAGGGGCACGGGCACCCATGACGCCGTCCACACGCCTCGTCACGAGCCAGGTGTTCAACGCCAGTTTGAATGTCGGACCGGATCGGTGGATAGCTGCGTGCGCCGCGACTCGCCGGCGCGTTAGAACAGACCGTTATCAGCACGTGTTCATGTACGTCTCACCCTCGCCTGGGTCGTAAATGGCTGGCCGAAACCGACTTATACTCCCCAAATCGGCTCCAACTTTTGCTCTAGCCCTACCGCTGGGTACTGCTGAAAACGTGCCTTTAAAATTGTGGCAAAACAGACATTTCCCTGGTTCTTAATACCAATGAAATGTACACAAGTACTGGTAAAAACTGCATTTATTAGCTTCAGGCATAATCTCTTATACCAAAGGTCTCAAACACCAACGGAGACCCCACAAACGGCAAGCCTTTAGACGTCGTAACAAAACACTTCGTCATCCCGCCTCCGGACAATGGCAGTCACCTCCCAAAACGTACTTCGCGATCGCATTAACACCACTTTCCTGGATCAGCTATGCTTCGACGCACGACGGTTCAACAACTGAAGCCTTCTCAAGCCGCACGAACTACCTACGCTTCCTGGTATAGAGCCTCGATCGATAGTGCGGACCCGGGAAAGGCTTCGTACGTGCTCGAGCGCCCAAGATCACAGCTTCTGCTTACCCCGACGGTCGATGTAAGGCTGCAGCGCTAGCCGCGCCGCAATGAGCAACAACGAACAGTTCTAAAATTTCTTGAGATCGAACGCCGTGTTTTGCACACCACCGGCCACTCAGCGTCAATAGGCCACTGCTACGAAGTTTCTTCTCTCCGAGCGGAACCCTATCCGGCTGCGAGTGATAAACTCTGATTTGAGTAAATCGTGCCAGCGCAATGTCTGTTCTGTTCACGCTCATTCTCATATCTCACTCGGTTTTCTGGATTACGTTTGTCGGCAAATTTCTCGCGAAAACTAGTGGCCTCGAACAACTCAGTCACAAATTTGTACGTCAGTTTAATGTACTATGGGCAAACTTCTCAGCGGACTACGACGCAATCCACCCAATGCCTTCTCGGGCATAAAGACTGGACTGGGCCACGCTGCCGCAGCAGGCCTCCAGACTGGACCGGGTGACGTTGCGGCCCAGACCCTCACACTGGACTGGGCCACAATGCCGCCTCAGGCCTCCAGACTGGACTGGGTGACGCTCCGCACCTGCAGAGCCTGCGGAGAGGTACCACTTCGGTCGGGAGACGCCCGGCCCTCCTCAGTCTCCGACGTCCGGCGGGTCCGACTACTCCCGGACAGTTCCTTCTTCGGCGCGTCCGGAGGCGGCGCAGCCCTGTGAGCGGTGTCCTTCGTGTCAAAGGCGGTCGGCTCGGTCCCGGTCAGCGCCCGCATCACGTCCTCGGGCGGCACCTCCACGATGCGGCCGCCGCGCGTGGTGTAAAACCGGACACCGGCGGGCGGGCATCGGTCACGCGCCAGCTGGCGACGCCGCTCGGCTGACAGCTCCGTGATTGCGCCCGACTCGAGCGTGTATAGCGGCTCCGCGACGGCCGGCCCCGGCTCCGCCTCCGCCGCGACCGGCGGTTCCGACGGCTCGGCTGGCGGCTCCAGCGGCTCGGCTGGCGGCTCCGGCGGCTCGGCTGGCGGCTCCGGCGGCGCCTCGTCCCGGCCGCCTAGCTCCACGATGCGGCCGTCCCGCACGGTGAACTGGCGGCGAGCGGCGCCCGCGGCGGCCGCGGCGGCGCCGGCCTCGTCTTTCACGTCCCACAGACTGAGACCGCGCGACCGCAGCGCCCCCTGGTCCAGCCAGGGCCGTCGGCTGCGGCCGCGCCGACTCCGGCGGCGGCCGGCCGGCGCCGCTCCGTCCGCCGACTCGGAGTCGTCCTCCGAACGCTGATCCGAGCCGCCGTCCCGCGTCGTCGCCTCGGACTCCTCGGCGCGCACCTCCGGCGCCTCAGCGACAGTCCGCCGTCGCTTACGGCATTTCCTGCCCCACCGTCGCCCGGAGCGTCTCCGTTTGCCCTCTTCCTGGGCGTCCTTCTCCTTGTTCTTCGTCAAGTCCTCTTCAGGCACCTCTGAAGGTAGAGTGTCATCATTTCGTGCGCCGGATCCGCGATGCTTTTTTCGCCGAGACCAGGACTTGCGCTTGCGCTTAGATTTGGCGACTCCTCTTCCCAGAACCTCTCCAGCCTTTACGTTCGCTAGATCCACCTCTTCCAGTCCAGGCACCGCAGCATCCGGCTTCCCGGGAACCTCCTCAGACGTGAAAGACGGCTTAAGGTCTTCTAAGGGAGAGCCGATTTCTCTGGTGAGTGCAGTAGTAGAGTTTAGCGATAGTGAACGCTTCCGTTTTTCCGTTCCGGGATGATCCGTCTCCCCCCGTTGCGACGGTCCACCGGAGACAGACGAGTGTTGTTCCTCTCCAGCGCTCCGTCCCCGATCGCTTTTCGGGGACCTGTGGTGACCGTCCGCGCCCGTGTCCGGTGAAGGGCGGCGGCGCGCGGACCGAGAGCCGACCGACTGCCGTCCGGTACCGCCAGAGCGCGCGGCCGCCGCCGGCCCGGCCCGCTCGCCGCTGGAGCGGCCGCCGCGTCCGTCTGTGGCGACCCTCTGCCCGGAGGCGGGCTCGCCGCGTCCGCCCGGCGACCGGCCGCCGCCGGACGAGCCGCTGACGGACCGGCGCGGCGAGCCTCCGCGGCCGCCGGCAGCCGCCGAGCTCCGGCGCCGCCGCGCCGGCCGGCGCTGCCGCTTGCAGTCGGCGCCGGGGGCGGGCCGGCGGCCGCGCCGTCCGTCTGCTCCGTCTGCGGCCTCGTCCGGGCCGCGCCGGGGGCGCCGCCGCTCCGGCGAGCCTGCGCCGCTCCGCCGCGGGCTGGCCGCGTCGCCGGACCTGGCGCGGCGGCTCGGCGACGGCCGGCGCCGCTCCCGGCCGCTGCTGTGCGGCCGCGCGCCGAAGTCGGGGCTGAAGAGCGAGACCAGGTTCACCATGCCGACCTCGTCCCGGCCGACCCGTAGCAGCCGCGTGTCCGGCGCGTCCCGCGAGTCGCTACGGCGGCACCGGCCGGCCGGGCTCGGCGACCGGCCGCCGCCGGCTCGCAGTGGGCTGTCGCCGCGCGCCGCCGTCCCCCGGAGAGCGCCCAGCAGCAGCGAGTGCGGGCTGACGTCCCGGGCGGCGCCGGCGGCCGTCACAGGGCCGGCCGAGCGCCGCGCCGGATCCCGGCTCCGGCCCGGGCGGCGAGTACGGCCGGCGCAGGTAGGAGCGCCGCGGCGATGCCCGCCGGCGACCGGGGGACGAGGAGCGGCGCCGGCGCGCCGGCTCCGGCGGCCGGTCCGGTGAGCACGCCCTGCGCAGGTAGGCGGGCCGCAGCAGCGAGCCCGCAGAGTCGGACCTACCCTGGCCGCGGCTCGGCTCCGGTGACGGCGGCGGGCGGCGGTCGCGTCGCCGTCCTGCCTCGGGCGACAGCCGGTCCGGCCAGCGGGACGGCCCGGCGGCCGGCGGCAGCGGACGGTGCGGGGGCGAGTCCCGGCCACCGGAGCCGGCCCCCAGCCGGCTGGACCGTCCTGCGGATCAGACCGGAGATCGTCACTGTTACTGGCGCGCAGCTGGCACGGATGAAACATGTTGCGCCCACCTGTGAGAGCATAGAGGAATTTGTTCTGGATATGCTAATGCAGTGAAAATAGAGCTTCATACCAAAGGTACGCATTCTTAATAGCAATGTGGTCATTTTATACTATTCTACATCACCACGCCCTGGGGCATTTGACTGTGCTGAAAGTCAATAAACAAATTACGGAAAGGAAGACCAAGAAATCTACAGACAGTTCCTTTACAATTAAAACCAAAACCTTATACAGAAAGAGCCTGTAGCCCAAGTCTGTGATTCCAGTGCCAAGCAATGCCAGTGCAATGCATACATATAGTTTAACATATAACAGACTAGCAACTTACCATATGGCCGGTCAAACACTGGCGACATCTTGCGATGACTACCATAACGACTCCTTTGTAGTTCGTGTTCACCAGAAGGCTGGAATCGACCAGACAAGTCCCGTCTGCAAAAAACAAAGTTTGAACATTACTATAACCTGCTCACCTGTGAGCATGAAACAGTGTTGCAATTCTCAAATTAGCAGCAAACCAGGGCTGAGAGCAAAACTGCAGCAAATAAATACTGGCATGAAATAAAATGCTATCTCTCAGGCCAGAAGGGTGATGAATGTGGAATTTTCATTACATCAACAATTTTGTGAAAACAGAAATGTGGCTGTAAAAAGGTCTGTACCTGAACATCAGCTCCCCAAAATGCTGAAGTAATGCACTCATTTCTGATTCACACATTTCTGTATTGCATACAACATACATACAAAACCCTTTCTTTACTGATCACTTTTTAAAAGCAGTTAAGGTGAAGCTTTAAGATGCATGGCATTATTATGTAAGATCAGTTCACTAGGTGTAAAGAGAACACAAAGCTAAGCAATGATGAAGATAAATATACCGTGCTGTAAGCCAAGTTCACACCAATTTAACACTTAAACAATATGAAAAAATAAGTATAGCAATACTGAGATTTGATTGCTTTGGGTTAACTGCTAGATTGTGATAGACTGGAATTGTTCCCCTGCAAGCACCATCCATAAAAGAAAGCAATAGAAAGTAACAATGACAAACAATGACAATAACAAACATCATACTCTACAAGGAGCACCTCCAAAGCTTAATTTTACTTGAAAGACAGGAAATTAATGCAAACACTGCATGTTAACTGTTCACTGCAACCAGTTAACAATCATAATATTTAGATAAACATTATGCTGGGACATTCTGTCATTTGGTTACAAAAAATGTGAGGGTCAATACCAAAGGAAATTCATTTTCATTTGCAGGCAGCCAGACCATAGAAATCAGAACTCACTCAGAAAGCAACACATCTCTTCTGAGCTGTTTCTGTGCCAGAAGTTTGACCTGCAGTCTTGCTTCTTCCTGTGAAGAATGTGGTGCCTCTGGCTCAAGCAGAGCAAACCTCTTCCACAGTTCATGAGACATTTTGGCAGATTATTGTCCTGAAGAATACAAACAAACATCTGCATGGAGTTGATCACAAAAAAGGTGCAATGCAGCATGTTTACAACCAAATGATGGTACACAAACTAAAACTATGGGAGATGGGGATGGGTCAATTTGACATATTCCCAGTTTCTCTTCATGCAACTACTGCATGGTGCTGATTACACACTGAGGAAAAGTAAGGGACAAGAAGAGTAAGGACAAAAGCCAAGTACTCCCAATGCCCTCTGAACATTTGAGGGAAGTCTGTGAAATGCTCTGAAAACTATCAGTAACATGGCTGAAGAGTGCTACTGGGTCACTGTCCCACACAAGCTGGCATCACATCAGCATAGAAGAGCACCATCCAAACATGGCAGTCATGATAGTTTAAGAAGACTACAAATTGGTCTACCTACTAGTCTAGGACTGTAATTCCACAAAAAAAAAACAGGGACCATTGAAGATCAATTTGCATGATGTGCACTGGAACTTGGGACCTGCCTGCGGAAGACATGTTGGATGAATGCAAGGTAAACAAATGCTTGCATACAATGCCATGGTTTTACATGAACAGACCAAGTGACCCATTGGTATAGAGGTCAGATTTACAATGTACTCAGCATCATGTCAGGACTGAGATACAAAATGTGTAATTCACCACAAAATGTGATGCAAATAGTCTAAATACCATTCTTTTTTCATTATCAACCCTGACTCGTACCCAGACCTTCCATCAACTTCATCAAAATCACTTTTAGAAATGGTGCATATGTAAGGTACAACCCTACAGTATTGGTCACGCAGCCATTTGGGCGGTACCCATAACTGGGTGGATGATCTACAGGGTGCTCATGAATACATTCTTTGCCCTTTGTCTGTTTGTCTGCTTGGCCCTTGAGCACCGACGGGGCTGGGGGCAATGTGTAAATGGAGTGCGAGGGTGGTGGTCACATCCAACCGAAAATACAGAAACACAGTGCAGCATGCTACACATATACACTGTTTAAGTGACCTGTTATCTGTGTTGACCCTATTTGCATGATGCAATTATGTGAGCAAATGCCCCCATTATACTCCCATCACCCAAGTTTTCATGCATATGTATCATCAAAATAACAGCTTTGAGTCAGTTCCCCAGGAGGGTTATTGACATCTGTCAATCAGCACTGCAATGTTTTCCCAAAACAAGTCTACATTCCACTGATTTTCTGGTGGCACCAATGTCAAAAACAATGTCTTCTGCTGGGACCAAGGCTGAAAAGGTGTTATTTTTATGTGATGAGGAACACCAGAAAACAGGCACTCTAAAACCACTTTGTCATCCAAAAGCCTAATCTTGTACTTCCATCACAAAGCATGTTGTGATGGAACATGTTGATGGAGCATTATATGTTATATATGAACATGTTATAATGGAACATTATACCATTCTGACCAATTTCTAGCTCTGCAAGCAAATGACTCTGTCTCCATTGAGTAAGAAGTAGGTATGATGTTATGACAGACTTACATCAATAATGCCAACTTAAACCAGTACTGTTCTGCGAAATTTTGCACTCTTAAACAAAAAAAAAAACTATGACACCAAGAGCAAAAACCAAGTTTTCAACCCTGGCTGAAACATGGAGAGTCCGAATGATGCATGTGAGACATTTTTCAATGCTGGCAAACACCAGCGTTAACTCTGCTTCAACATCGTTCTTTTGTTAACAAGCTTCAAACTTCAAAACCTCAAAAAATACACACGTAATGCTAAGTAAGACAATACCGAAGGCAAGCTCCATTCGGTTCACGCTCTCCAGCCACCTTTCGTTGCGAGTGCAGCATGGGACGATACGTTTACATTTCTTTACAACAGAGTCGGAGTTCCCCTGGGGGTTTTTCAGCACCTTACCCTGAAAGTCCAGTGTCGACGGCCACCTTAGCCCGACCTCGCGCCTTTCTTGCGAGGTCTGATTGTGACAGACTGTCGAACGCGCAGACTATTTCCCTGTTATTTGGTCAGTGTTAGACAGAAATGGCGCAACAGATTCATTTATGAACTGGTTAGGCGACACTCAGTTAATCATTTTTGGACACCTGAGCCCAAGAGGCTGTGTGTCCTAACTCACAAACAAACAACCAGTTACTCATTGACTGACGCCTGACGAGAGACAAGTCAAGGCCCCAGGCCTTGGACACCTGAGCCCAAAAGGCTGTGTCTTAACTCACAAACAAACAATCAGTTAAGAACTACAGACGACTGACTGGCGCCCAACGAGAGGCTAGTTGTATGTAATACTTGACTAGATGTACATAATTCGTAAGATCCTCAGATCTTGAGGTTCAGTATTCATAACATCAGCAGTTCATAATGTCCAGTCATCCATTGCTGTTATTGTCCACGGATCTTGTCTCGAGTTCAGAATGAACGTAACTAAGAGCAGAATATTCTGCACACCTGTGAATACAAATACGTCGTGTGTTTTATGATAAACCCACCTATGGCACAGCTATCAATTTTAACCAGTCTGAGTCAAAAAGGAGCCAGCAATAACGATTATCAGGGGTATTTATAGCTGGCAACCAGTGCCACTTCGATTAGCTTTCCCATTATGAGGTATTTTGTTGCACTGATGCCATAGTATGTTGTGCGAAAAGTGAAAAAATCGTGAAAAGATGGCTGTGCATTACAGTCATGCATATACAGATATATATGGATAAATATATATATATAATTATCTGTACACACACACACAGACATATATATATATATATATATATATATATATATATATATATATATATATATCTGTACACACACACACACACACACATATATATATATATATATATGTATATATATATATATATATATATATATATATATATATATATATGTACATCTATACATACATACATATTCATAGGCACAGGGGCCATGGGGCCAGGCTGCTTATGGCTCCCCCCACTTTTTTGAGACTTAACATTGACCCTGTTGACCCAAAGTGCTTCATCCCAACTTAAGAGAAGTTCCTATGCCTCTGTATTTATATGTGTGTTTGTGTGTATGTACTTATTCCCAAGGATGTATCCAAAGGGGGCCACAAGTGTCACTGCCCCCCTCCTGAAGCCAAATGGTGTACACTAGATATGTAGTAATTCTGCAGGAATACATAATAGTGATCATATATATGACGCAAAAGCAAATATTCAGTTTTCTGGCGCATCAAATATGAGGTGGAATGTATAAAATTGTTGCTTTTCCTATAAATTTTACCATATGCTAGTGGCATATGACAAAACTGACATTTACCCACTCCCCTTAGGAAAATTCAGGCTTCATGCCTGTTTATATATATATATATATATATTTGTATGTATCTTTATATGCATTTTATTTGCCTAAGATGGTGTCCATTGAGAGAGGGTGATTAGTTCAAAAGGCTTCAGGACAAACATTTTGTTTTTGCACTTATGTAGGTTTCTGCTTAATGTGCAAGTTAAAATTGCCTCTGCATCTTATGAAAAAAAAATCCCAAGGGCTGATTGATGATTTTTGCAGATAATTGTCATGCAGGTGCAAATCATTGCAGATGATCTGTGCATTTTCTGTTTGGTAAAAGTCCCCCAACTTGTGGTTTGTTTGTGCAGAATGATGTGGAAACATTTTCCATCTTTCTTCTTTAAGTCATTGTCATCTCACATTCACTGTCACCAAGTCAAATGTTCACAAGTGTCATACCAAATGCGCAGGCATGCTCATACTGTGCAGCATTTAATGCAGTACTGGCACTCTGCATTTACTAAAGCTGGTATATCAGAACCTGAAGAGTCTGTGCAACATATCATGAGTGCCTCTTTGAAATGTGAAAGGGTAAGTTTTCCTGAACTTTTGAATTCATAGCCAATAATGTATATTGGCCTAACTGCCATTGAAACTGGTATGTGTTGCATAACATTTCAAAACAGTTTTAGCATTCAGCAGTTCTGCTTCACAAGTGTTGTATAACTGGAGTGAAATGTTGGCAAATTCTGGATCAGGCAGATGTCCATACAGTCCTTGCTCTTAGACATTAGTATTATTATGCTGCTTCAGTTTCTGTGAGCCACTATGTTAGTGTTACACATTGCTATTCATTGTCCATGTTGTGTAGTTAATGGACTTGCAATTAGTCTGAGCATATCATGAGCATATTCTGGATAGATAAAAACCCACCACAGGCTTTAAATAGACTGAATGCAATCCACTAAAGCATGTGGCCAAGACAGAAGCTGGGCAGGTTTGGCATAGAACTTTTGAAAAAGTATCGGCTTCTTCCAGACTATTGACATTTGTGGCTGCATGAAGTGGCTCAGGGGTTAGACTTTAGCCTTTTAAATAACAGACATTGTGAGGAATTTCTTATTACAACTTTGTGATAGCCCAAGCATATTTGTTCTCACTTTGTTTTGTGTTGAAAATTGCTTTGTTTTCACTTGCTCTAGGTTCAGCTGCCAAGTATGGCAAAGGATGAGATCACTGCAGAACAGCTCAAGGACTTGGAGCGTCGTTGCGTCTGCCGTCTTCAGAGGTATGACAGTACTCTAAAAGCAGATTCCACAAGGTTCCGTCATTGTGATTCCTTGGGCCGACATCAGCACTGCCCTTTGTTAACACAATCTTGTGATTAAATATGAGGTAAAACGCACTTGGCAGCCAGATTTTAGGACTGATTTCTGGCTTCATCAGTTTTGCTGCTTCTCTCGTAGTTAACGGAAACATAGGACCAACCCGAAAATTTGCCGGCACATGGTGAAAGTTAGGAACAACACCGGAGCAACGCCGTCCGTTCGTTCTGGGCCTCCGGTGGTCCGCGGTGGCCGGCCAACTGGAGGCGTCACGCGCGGCCGCCGGTGCTGGCAGGATGCCGGTCCAGTACATCGTGGGCGACTGGGAGTTTTGCGACGTGACGCTGGCGGTGCGGCCGCCGGTGTTCATCCCGCGGCCGGAGACTGAGCTGCTGGCGCGGCTGGCCGCCGACCGGTTACGGGACGGCCGCGGCGCCCGCCTGCTGGACGTCGGCTGCGGCTCCGGCGCCTTCGCCGTGGCCGTCCTCCGCTGGCTGTCGGCGGTGAGCACGGATGACGCTGCGACCGCTGCCGGCTCTCTGGGGCGATTCCCGCACAATGGCTGTTGGCCGAGTCTTGTTGACAACTGAAAGTGGTTAGGAGAGTGCCTCCATCACGTGATAGGCTATTTCGGATATTTAAAATATGGATAAATGCAGAACTCTCCATTTCGGCTCGAAGCAGAATTTTCCGCTTTGACTAGCGCTGAAAGGTAGGTTCTTGTATTCATCCATGTTATGTATAAAAACATTCACTGCTGGAATAAAGAAAGATGTTCTACTTGAATTCCTGCATGTCTCATGCATGGACAAAAAAACGGCCTCTGCGAAATACGACCGTTTGTCTGTCTTACCTTATCATGCCGGAAGTCCAGGAGCCTGTGGAGACTGTTTGTGGCTGTTAAGTCAATTTGTGATTGACTTCACGCCTCACGAACGTATCATCAAACTGGTACGTTTTTGAGGTGTAGGAACATTCCTTGGAGGAAGCAGATACGTTTTCCGATTTATTCACTCATTGGTACGCCACCCGGGCTGGCAGGAAGGCACGGTGGTGCTCCGGACCGTCATTGCGGCGCCTAACGTTCGGTAAGTGTACCACAGTTTCCGCGCGGCGCCGCCAGGTGTCTGCCGTGGCGGTGGACCAGTCGGAGGCGGCGCTGGCTCTGACTGAGGAGAACGCGGTGCGGACTGGCGTGGCCGAGCGGCTGCAGACGCGGCTCGGCTCGCTGACGGCAGACGGCCTTCCGGAGACCGGCGGCGACCTCTTCGACGTGGTGGTCAGCAACCCGCCCTATATCACCGTGGAGGAGATGGCCCAGCTGCAGCCGGAGATCCTACTGTGAGGCTCTCATAATGCTACAGCAAACAGCATTGTGTCTTACCAGGCTTGTCTTTGATTTTGAATCTGTGTGAATTGATTCTAGATCGGTTCGGTAATTTTGCACTTTTGCAATGGATCATCATCGATTCACTGAGAAACTGCAGGGAATTGGAATCAAAATCATATCACAGACTTGTCATTGAATCATCATTGGAGCAGTGCCAAATCGATTCGCGTTTTTAAAAGCTACTTTGAATCAGAATCAAAATCATTTTGTAGCTCTAAACTGAAAGAATCAGGCGACGAACATTGTACGAAGATGAATCAAGCACAAGTCAGCTTCGTACCGCAATTTGGACTAATCATTGTAACGAGTAGTCACGCACATCGACTTCTGTTGTAAAGCTTCGTCGTCGCAACTAATTTTAGATGTTTCAGGCTCAGCCACATCTGGGTAACTTTCGGGTAACATGAAATCATCTTAGATCTTTTGAAGACTGCCTGCTCCCCTCCCACCAACCCCCAGTTCGTACTTGGTACCGATCCTGACACGGCCATCTGCGCCGATCCTGACGCGCTGCCTGTGTTGGTCCTGACTCTGCCGTCTGGTCCGGTTGTCCGTGCCGGCCTGGACCGGTCCTGACCCGGCCTTCCGTGTTGGTCCTGACTGTCGTCTGGTCTGGCCCTGCCATGTGGTCTGACTCTGCCATCTGGTCTTCCGTCTGGTCTGTGCCGGCCTGGACCGATCCTGACCCGGCCGTCTGTGTTGGTCCTGACTGTCGTCTGGTCTGGCCCTGCCATCTGGTCTGACTGTCATCTGGTCTGCCGTCTGGTCTGTGCCGGCCTGGACCGGTCCTGATCCGGCCGTCTGTGTTGGTCCTGTCTCTGCCGTCTGGTCTGGCCGTCTGTGCTGGCCTGGACCGGTCCTGATCCGGCCGTCTGTGTTGGTCCTGTCTCTGCGGTCTGGTCTGGCCGTCTGTGCCGGCCTGAACCGGTCCTGGTCCGGCCGTCTGTGTTGGTCCTGTCTCTGCCGTCTGGTCTGGCCGTCTGTGCCGGCCTGGACCGGCCCTGACCCGGCCGTCGGTGTTGCTGTTGACTGCCGCCGGTGCGGGCAGATACGAGGACGTGGCCGCGCTGGACGGCGGCTCGGACGGTCTGCGAGTGACGCGCCACCTGGTGGACCATGCCGCCGGCTGGCTCAGGCCTGGCGGCACTCTCCTGCTCGAAGTGGCCGCTGGTCAGACGGTGGCCGTTGAGCGCCTGATGGCCGCCAGCCGCCAGCTGCGGCACGTGCAGACCCACCCGGACTTTACGGGCCGGCAGAGGTTTGTCGAGGCGCGTCGCGTGGAGCCGGCTGTGGGCTCAATGGCTTGAAGCTGTTTCAGCTGTGCTGCCTTTGAAAGTGAGAATGCTTGTGAGATGCAGGGTAGTGATCGTGTTTTTCGTGGTTCGAGAGGTCGTTTTTATACTGGCGTGCAAGATGTTTTGTATGTTCACGACCAAAAAGACTCGAAGCATTGTGGCGAGAATGTCGGTTTTACGTTTCGCTGTGCGATCAGTTTGGCTCGGTCGCGTGCACGCCGCTGCGAATTGTCTTGAATACATTACTTTCAAATGAATTTACTAGTACCAGTTAGCAATGCTCTCAAGACTGACTCGGAGCGGATATTTGATTTGCCTACGCGAAGCATTCTTTCACAAGACTAAACAACCTGAGATGCAAGGCATGTATTGCTGATAGATGGACGGTGAACCAGATCACCTCTCCCGTCTCGTCTCCGACCTCACCCCGGATAATGGCCGGTGACGGGGGAAGATTTCGACCAGTGTAGAAGAACTAGACCTCGCGGACTTGCAATGTCAGTTGCGTTATTGTAACGTTTCTGCGGAGTCAACTGCCAATTATTACCGCAGTTTGTATCAGTGATAACGCTGTCATCATGCGTTGCGAGTTGAGCTGGCGCTATACAGAGATCGTGCAGCAACTCACTGCAGACCTGCACCCGGGCCATCCAGCCGCTACCTTTTCCCGCCAACCACCGGTCAGATTTTCTCTCGATTCCGCTATGCAGATTACGCCGGCGTCCTGATTTGGCTCAGGTATCGGGTTCAACCCGGCTGGCGTTTCTGATTTTTTTTTTATTTTTTCGTCGGCTGCGGGAACGCTGCGATTTGCCTCCCGACCTGATGTATTCGGCTGGAACTGGCCTACGTGGTTCCAGGATGAAGATAATTGCCAGTGCTGCTGGACCGTTGACGAGACTGTTCTTATTAGGTCCGAATTTCTCTCGGTATTCCATTGCGCGATGGATGTCTGGATTCCATGGTTTGGCGAGATGTTCTTCTGCGGTTTTGATTCCAAAGACTTCGTTCCGAATCTTACTGATGATGAAATGTCATCATCCCGCGAGACCTGCTCCAAAATAGGTGTTTTTAACGTCTGTGTTCGAAGCTGTGTAACAATGACTACGTACAAAGCAAAGTGGCGGCCTCGCTTAAAAAAGAATGCGTCGCGAACCTGTCCATTTTTTCTATTACTGCGGTCTATTACTTCGTTCCAAACCCACTCCAAGTCATTGTGGTCGGCGCATATCCAGCTAAGTACGCCTCACATGTGAACCCGATGTGCTGCTGTCCCGTTTCGGCACATCGTTGGCACGTCAGTTGCGGGGCGGGGCGCGGCCCTTGACCCGGCGGCGGCCCGTCTCGGCGGCGGCTTCGACCCATCGGCGCCGGACACACCCCTCACACCACGCCGCACATGGCGTCACCCCAAGGCCGGCGCTGTTTATGTTTCGGCTGGCCGCGGGCAGGACCGTGTGGGGCCGGGCGGGCCGCTCCTCTCCCCTCCCCCCTGCTCGGGCTGCCTGGTGTTCGTCCGCGGTATCAGCTGAACGCACCGCGCGGCCGGTCGGACGGCGCCGGCGGACTCGGCACTCAGCGAGGCGACGGCCGGCTGCGCGACGTTCCGCCACCGTCCGGGACTGCGGCGAGAAGAGGCACTGGCGGCAGGCAGGCGGCTCGACTCCCAGCGCGTCCAGCCATGACGGTGAGTCGCGCCGGCGCAGTGGCCAGTCGGTGGCCGAGGGGAGGGGAGCGCCGGACGCTGCGGGCCTCCTCCTTGCACGCGGCTGCAGAGGTGTTTATTTTGGGCGGCGCGGCCAGCGGCCAGCCTGATAGCGCGGCGGCGGCGCGCCGTTGGCTCTTGTCGGTGTCCGGGGCGGGCCGCAGGGGCCGGCGGAACCGGGTTTCATCAGACGATCAGATGAGACTGGCAGTTCCCGGATACACTAGAACGGGGGGGGGGATCGTCGCCCAAGTCTCCCCGGCGTGTCCGATGCTGCTGCAAGATTCGCTCAGTAACAGTCGTTGCTACGGGCGGGCGTGACCTGATCTGGAGCTGCAAGCTGAGGCACCTGTGAGAGGATGTGGGAGAAATGGCACGCGCTGAGCGCACCAGGGGTGCGTCCGGAAACTGATTTTATTGACTTGCCAGGCTACTCTTACTATGGAGAGGCGTTCGACAGCGAAGCCGTTTTGGACCCAAATATAAACGGAGAGAAAGGGGTTACTGCCGAACGCCGTTGGAAGGTGTGACGGCGCTGGGTGGGTCAGACCAGTCAGTTTCCGAACGAGGCACTGACCGAATGAAGTACTGAATTTCATCATGTGTTCGTCGAGGAGTCGAGGAACAGTGTGATGAACCCAAGAGCTCCGTTCTTCAGGCTATATTAAGGGAACCATGTGCAGTACTCAGGCAGCGCCATGTGCAGGGAACCATCGGTATGCGAACGTTTCCAGAGTTAGCAGGGATGTTGATTTGTATTCTTTTGAGAGGGCACTGACCCACCCAATGTTGATTTGTCCCCCATGCTGGTTTGGGCCTTCAAGATTTTCTGCCGGTTTTAAAGGGAAATGAGTAATAATAACGAAAAGAGCGCCCGCAGCAGATAAAAGATAGGCAGAATGTAAAGAACAGTCTAAAACGACGTACATCTACCTTTCTATCTTCTATTTTTCTGTCTGTCGATATATATATATATATATATATATATATATATATATATATATGCATGTGTATTTAGGGATAAGTGGAATTTTTCATTTTATGAATAGTAACAAAACCTAGAATTCCATTGGTCAAAATAAAGTGGGCTAAATCCTTTGAGAAACCCACATTTTGGGGAGGTTAGGTTGTCGGACCCTCGGCGCGGCCCCTTTCCCAAATCATGTACAGAAATCGGCGTTCCTGAAAGTTAGGGGCAGCCAGAGGCACTTTCGGCACTTTCTAAGCAACACCGTTGAGCTAATGCCAAAACTACTCGAAGCTAACAGGGCCGCCGTGTTGGTTGGGTCGATGCCCTACCTGCCTGTTTCCGTGTTGCTGGAAGCTGGTAGTGTCGTCAAGTTGGTAGGGTCAGTGCCTTACCTGTCTGTTTCCGTTCTTTCCATGTAATACCATTGAGCTACTGTCAAAATTGCTCGAAACTGGCATGGTCAATGCCCTGCCTGTCTTGGAGCCACCATGCGCGCAAGGAACACTGAGTGGCAAAGTCTCTTCCAGGGGCATAGTCAGGATTTTCTTAGGGGAAGAGCCCGGAGTTCAGTGTGAACTGAAATCATAAGAAAACCTTCTGCCGTGAAGACTATGTGCAATGGTTTTCGCAAAAAAATGTGGGCCTAAGGGGTTCGGAGCCGGGCCCCTGCCCCCCCCCCCCCTGGCTGCGCCTCTAGTCTCGTCTCGAATCTCGAAAATCCACTTCTGTCAAGACCTGAGTGGGAGACATGTGGATCCATAACAGGCATAATCAGAATGCTTTCATTTCAGTCTTATACATTTGACAAATCTCGCCAAAGCAAACAAAATAATTCGTCGTTTCAAAAAGGATTTCGGATTCGAAAAGCTTGAAGCCTCCAAGAATGAAGATGAGGCGATGATCAGTCGGGTGAGCAAAAGAGCTGCTACGGGCGTCTGAACATAGGACATTTGTGTATATATTGCCGGCATTGCTACGCGCTGAAACATAACCAATATTTTCACTTCAGGTGAGCCCATATAACGTTCGGTGAACAAGGTCGATGCCGAATATATCGGACCTCATCTTCATTCTTGCCATATCGGACTACTGCCTGTTACTCGGCACGTGATCAGTGCGAATGTTTTGTATTAGGCTGTCGTGTCTTTCTCCCGACGACCCCGTGGCCGGGGTCACATACTCAGTCTCCCCTGTCTTTCCTCTTAATGTCGGGACCAAGGCTACCTCGGGTCGATCAACGCCCTCTGGGATGACGAGCACTAGGGCAAGAGATATATCAGCTGAGAGACCGGTTGCATTGGCCGTATGGGTCAGATGCAAGGGTGAATGAATATAGGGGGAAGGAGGGATGCAGGGGTGTCTGTTTCTGAAAATGATGGCAGGGGCCGAGCTGAGGGCCCGACAACCTAACCTCCCAGCAAATGTGGGTTTCTCAGCGGATTTTGCCCACTTTATTTTGACCAACGGAAATTTACAAGTTCTTTTGTTACTAATTATCAAATAAAAAGCTGCATATATCCCCCTGTATATAGGCATATATACAGGGACGTAGCCAAAGGTGGGCCATGGGTACCATGCCCCCCGCCCCCGAGCCAAGCGGTCTACACTAGATACATGGCGATTCCGCATGAATACGTAATAGTGGTCATATATATCTTGCAAAAACAAACATTATATGTTTTCCTGTGCATTAAATATGAGATGAATTGCCTAAAATTGCTGCCTTTTCTTGTAAATTTCGTCATATGCCTGTGGTACATGAAAAAAATTGGCATTTGGCCCCTTCCCCCTGAAGAAATCCTGGCAACGTGCATGCATATATATAGAAGACAGAAAGATAGATACATCACTTTAGACTTTATTCTTTGTTTTCTGCCAACCTGTTATATCTTGCGACCGTTTTTTCGTCTTTCTGCCAACCTGTTATGTCCTGTGACCGTTTTTTCGTTATTACTACTCATTTCCCTTTAAAACCGGTGGAAAATATTAGGGGTCCAAACCAACATTGAGTGGGCTCAGAGCAACATTGGGTGGGCCAGGGCCCTCTCAAGAGAATACAAGTCGACATTTCTGGATAGATGGGCAAAATGCGCCAATGGGCTATGTCAAATCGCGGGATAAATAGGAATATAATGAAGGATGAAGAGAAACGGCTACTGGCAGATAACAAGATGCTTTCTGTCATCTAGCGCCAGAGAAATGATTGGCTGCGTTTAGAAAATTTCATGGAATGTTTACGATTTTCCTATGCTTTAATTTCTTTTCAGATGATCTTTTCATTTCAAACGCCATTTTTTATTTAGCTGCGCAGGGCCTTGCCGCTTTTTGTGGAAGCCAGTCGGCTCTTGAGTCTGCCGCTTTTTGTTTAGTTACCTTTCTGGCCCGGCCGCGTCAGTAGTTGCGCAGCAGTACCGCGGCTGCTGAGCGTGTGGGCTGTGTACTTCATCGGCGGGGCGCGCGCGTCGCGGGCAGCTGTGGGGCTTTCGTGTGGATTCTGCCAGGAGCTGTTGTCGTTTCTCGGGGCCCATACCATCGTGGAAGATGGATTCCGGTGTTTCATGCTTGTAGATTTCATGAGTTGACGCTCACCTTGCGCTCACCAGTTCTAGCAAGTTTCCATTCTGAATCAAGGCCACCAAGCCTTCTGCTAGATTATTTGCCTGCTTTACTGACGACTGTGGACGTTCAGATTCTTTGTCATTGTGTAATTTCACATATTGTTGACTCAAGATGATACGAATGTTATGCATGTCTGGGATGGCACTAAGAGGTGCCAGAAGTTTTTCAACATCTAGGGTGAGGTGGTGTGCTGCTCCTTAAAAACAATAAAAATGTTTTTGTCATCTGTGGTCCATGTGATTTCTGAGCTCTAATGGTATACATTTGGTTTCTTCATGGCTAGGAATCTGCAACATGTGCAAGGTTGTGAGCTGACCCCTGTTTACCATTGCAGTAAAAATGTATGGATTTTTCTCTGAGGTTGATGGCAATACTATATTTTTATTTTGTGAAGCTTTGCATGAATGCTCCATGATCAGGAGATGTCATGGTTTAGGGGCTGTTATTATTACTTCTCACGGAAATTTGCCGGTTTGTGTCTGGCTAACAGAAAAGTTTATGTCACAGTGGTGACCAGTCTTAGAGATGCGATACAAAAAAAAACATGGGCATCAAGAGCATTGTTAAACATGACAGCCAACCATTGTCTCATGTGTATTGCATCTTGACTTGTGTGTGCTTTATGACAGTTTGTTGAACTGTTAGGTCTGCAGCAGATTAATTTTGAGTGCCTGTTGACAGATACTGGTATTGAATTAAAGCCATTTTATAACCTCTAATCATCATCATTCATAATAACAGGCCTTAATGCAAAAAGTTTGCGTAAGTATAAAATTAGGCATTTGTTGGTTTAAATGAGTGCTATCATATTATTCTTTTGAACTGGTCTGCTGTTTCATAAACTTTCCTGGAAGTCTGTGGCTGTACCAGTGGCTCTTATCCTTAGTTTGGTTGTGTAAATGTAAACTTTGCCAATGAGCTGCATAACTGTATGCCCTGCTGCAAATGCAAGTAAATTTCTGACTTTTATTTTTTGACAGTGAATTGTATGTTTTGCCAACAGAGTTGTGAGAAGCTTCGTGTGGCCATTATTGGCCAGAGCACATTTGCAGGAGAGGTGTACAAGTTACTGAGGAAAGATGGCCACACCATTGTGGGTGTCTTCACTGTACCTGATCAAGGTTCCAGAGAGGACCCAGTTGGTAAGTCTCCTTTCATCCTCCATAGTGTAGCTTGGGTGACCTGGTGGCTATAATGGTATTCTTATGCACAACAATGAGCAGAAGTCCTTAATACTTTCTTGTATTGCTATTGTGTCTTTAACTGTTTGTTTTATTGCTGTTGTCTATTGGAATTTTGGAGTATACTGATCACATAAGTCATTTCATGCCCAGATTTTGTTTGCTGGTTTTTTCATCTTGTGTGCTGTGTGATTCACAATTTGCAAGTTTTCTCAAAATGCAGGAAGGGAATGGTGAATGAAAACCATTTTCCAGCAACAGCATTTGCAGGTGTTATAAAACTGTTGGAGTGATCAGAATGAACTGCAAATAATTTATCTTGCTGATTATAAGAAGTGCCCATCTGGTTATATGGTCACTGAAAACAATACAGGACTCTTGCATTTTTGTAAAAGCATGACACTTACTGTTTCTAAGAAACTGCAACAAAATGCTCTTTGATAGCTGATATTTCAGGGTTCCAACAAAGCAGCTGTAACCTGAAAGCCACCATAATCATCCTGGGCAAAGGAGTTAATTTTGGTTTTAAAGATGCTCCCTTTTTTACCCCATACGTGTGCCAATAGTACAGCCGAGCGACATTTCGGCGGTCCTCGCGACAACCGGCGTGAGGGTTGCGACGCAGAATTGCCCTGGCAGTCGAGAGTGTCGTTAAATAACCCAGTAACCAATCAGTCATTCAACCGAAATGACCGAATGGCCACAATTAGATTTCATCCCAGAGACATTAAGGAGTCTCCTGATTCCTGCCACATCAGTCGTCTGATCAGAGGTGCCTTCCATAAGTATGCTGTGCTGGTATGATTTAGTGGCAAGCCGCCTCAGGTTTCCTTTTGTGTTGGGACGAACTCATGACCCTCCGGCGCGCCTGCCGCGGTGAACCAGTTAGAACCGGAGTTGTCCGGCCGGAGCCGGTTTTACGCGCCCGGGTTTCCCGGCCGTCGTTGGACCGGCGTACACCGACCTCCCTGTCGCCGTAATCCGCGTGAGCCCAATGTTAAAGGAACTACTAAACAGACATTCCGCGTGCGTTGAGACGTTAAGGCATCTCATTGTTTATTATTGCATTATTTCAGTGGGTAGGTTTGGTACAGGAGAAAGCTGCATCGTGGCAGAGACTCGTGTGTTAGTACTGCGTCGTTAATGTCAGGACCATGGTATTTATGGTCCAGTCTTTGCGGCCGTCAATCCCGGTGGAGCATTTTTGATTTTGTGCTGCTGCACTTTGTTTGCGTTCAGTTGAAGGTATCGATGAGCAAACGTAAAAGGATAAGGGACTTCCTGACGGACACGATCAATGACAAATGCAGTATTAAATGACGCCGTAGTTGTTTCTCTTCTGGCCCCCGCGTGAATCAGAGTGACACGGGGGGCGTAACTGTGTACCACAGGAACGTAAACGTGCCACCGCCTGGCTGTTTTTCGGCGCACGGAGGCGAGACGCCGTTTTTCATTGCGGCCGGTGGGCCGTCGCGGCGGTGGGTCCGGCCGTCCGGTGCCTGCCGGGATCGGGCCTTGGTCCGGCCGAGGGGCCCGCTCTTCGCCGCGGTGGGCGGGGTGCCCGGCCAAGGTCAGCGGGTACCATGGCACGGCGGGGCGCTCTGGTGGCGGCCCGGCTGTCGGCGACAGAGACCGGGACGCCACAGTCGACCGGCGCAGCCGTGAAGCGAGATTTTGCGAAATGCCGGAAGCTGACCTGGGTCCGTTTTAGGACAAAGAGAGCAAAAGTAATTTATGTCAGCGTGTAGAAAATACGTCCGATGGTGCCGTGCTCTTTGTAGCGAATGAAAAAGATGCGTCGATCGGAAATGTCATTCTTATTACGAAACAGAAATTTTACTGAATGTCGTATGCCTGCTCGTTGGAGCTTTTTGTTAACCAGGATTTACTCCTTTGTTAAGCCTCATTTCGGAGCATCTCGTGTGCCGAAATCGCCGCCCGGCTCGGAGTTAGCGCGGAGGATGTTGCGGTTTCGACACCTGGACAGACTGACGGTGCTGAGTGGCTCTGTAGCGGGACCGGTCGGGTACCGGACGGACCGTGCAGTCTCCTCCTTGACGGCTGCCGGCCCCCTTCCAGCGACGACGGCGGCCGCCGACGGCGTGCCCGTGTTCAAGTTCAAGTCGTGGCGCAAGAAGGGCGTGGCGCTGCCCGAGGTGCTGGAGCAGTACAAGTCCGTGGACGCCGAGATCAACGTGCTGCCGTTCTGCAGCCAGTTCATCCCGATGGACGTGATCAACGCGCCCCGGCACCAGAGCATCTGCTACCACCCGTCGCTGCTGCCGCGGCACCGCGGCGCCAGCTCCATCAACTGGTACGGCCGGCCGCCGGGCTGGGAGGGGTCCGGATAGCGCCGCCGCCTCGCCCGCCTCTGGGCCGCCGTCACGGGAACGGCGAACGTGCTTTGGGTACCTTCGGTACGGTGTTTGCAGCAGACGACACGGATCGGACCGTTGTTTTGTTGTGGGGAGTGCAGCGGTCTTGCTCGCCACGCGGCTACGGGAAGAGGTCCTACCTCCGGCCGTAGAAGCATTTGCAGATGTGTTGCCGTTTTACGCGGTGTTGTTCCATGTGATACGAGTGCATTCTCCCCTCTCCCCTGCTCATATTCAGCCAGAGAGACACGTATTTTGTGAATACCTTGTAAATATTGGCTGGCAAAGTCAGACGGGGTCATTTTTTATGCTTTCAGTTCTGAACGCATGGGACCACCTGATCAGGGACGTTTTTTGCTAGTCGCTGCGGAGGTCACGCTGTTATCAATACCACCGGCGACCGGGGTCGTTTTGTCTCGTTTGGCCGGTAAACCTGGCGTTTTTAATCATCCCTGACCGTTGTAGCTCCGGTGTGTTTGTGCTGTTCCGCGGTGCCGTGTCAGACGACGACTGTGTCGCGGTTGTGAGAACTAATTTTATGTTGCGCGGGCTCGTAATGGTTCCTGTGTCTCATAGTTTGTCTTCAGAAAACTGATAAACCCCACTCATCTTGTAATTGCATTAAAGATGCTCCGTCCCCAGTTTTTTTTTGAAGCTATGTATATCTTATTCTTGGAGACTATGCACGACTCCTGTCTGGCGATTTCATTGTCACTGATAACATTCCACATAATTCTCGTGGTATCCATATGAAAAGATTGAATCACCATGATCTACTTATGTATGGACTTTCCCATTGACATTCTTTCGTCTGTTTTACACAAACGTGCAGGTGGTGGTAACCGTTCTGTCCATCCCATGGTATTGCTAATCATCCCTCTGTCCATCGGACTGTTTATTTTGTCTGCGATCACCGGGACTGATGCAACAGGTCCGACCACCTCCCCGTCTCAACAGAGCGGTGGTTTAACTGTAACGTGACTCTGAAGGAATGTGACTCGGAGGTGCTGGGACAGTGTAGGGGAATGACTCGGTGGGGCTGTGACACTAGGAGTGCGACCCACGGATGCTGTGATGGTGTAGGGGGATGTCTGGGTGGGGCTGACGCAGTAGGAGTGTGAGGCAGCAATACCGTGACGTAGCAGGAGTGGACCAAGTGGTGCTGTTACTCGACAGAAGTGCGACTCGATTATTATGCAGCCGGAGTGCTGCACCACGAAGCTGTGACGTTCGCCTGCCCTCGACAGGACTCTGATGTGCGGCGACAAGAAGGCCGGCTTCACTATCTTCTGGGCAGACGACGGCCTGGACACGGGCCCGATCCTGCTGCAAAAGGAGTGTTCCGTGGACCCGGACGACACGGTCGACACTTTGTACAACAAATTCATGTACCCCGAGGGCATCAAGGCCATGGTGAGCCTGACCAAGTGCCCGCGTGTAATAATTGTTCATGACGTGGTGCCGAATGAGTTGCCGCAAGTCTTAAGGTGGTTGAATATCACAGTTTTGCAAAGCAATGGATTTGAAATTGATGCAGTGTTAACATTTCGTTGGAGACGCTTGGTCTCTGTCGTTATGGCAACCGAAACCAGCTTGCAGAGCGATGGAAATCATCGGTGTGCTTGTAGTCCAGGGTACCCTGCCCTCCGACGTCGGGTGTGAGGCCGGGACTGCGAAGGACGGCGGCGGGTCTCGCGCCGTTCCTCAGCCGGTTGACCTGCGAGCCAACCGCCGCCGTCTGATGCCATCTGAGCCGCCGGCCGACCTGCTCTGACTCGGCCCGCGTCCGCCGGCAGGCGAGCGCGGTGAACATGGTGTCGGCGGGCACGGCGCCGCGCGTGCCGCAGCCTGAGGAGGGCGCCACCTACGACCCGTTCCTCAACAAGAAGGAGCTGGTGCGGCTGGACCTGGAGCGGCCCGCCGAGGAGATTCACAACTTCATCCGAGGACTCGACAGCTCGCCAGGCGGGTGGTGACGCGAAAACGCCCACAGGCGCGCGCTGGTGTACGCAGTCTCAGACACGTCCTAGGAGTCTGTTGTCGGACTGTCGTCATAGCGCTGAAGTTGCACTCCTCAAAGTGTGTTTTTTAGTCACTTCCCAGCCACAGCCTCAGTCTTCGCTTGAGTTGGACTTAATGCATTTTAATTCCGGATCTCATGTTCATGAACCGTGAAGTGTCCAGTATCCGCGCTTACATTAACCTCGCTGTTATTGTTGGTCACCCGTGGTCGTCAAGAGTTAGGAACGTCTTACCTCATGGTAACCTATTTCCTCGACATTCATATTCCTGTTCTCCTGTTGGCGGATGTCCGTTCTTCCAGTCTCATTGTCATCGGTCTCCCGTCATTGGCCTGCGTCTTCCCGTCATCAGCCTTTTGCTTGTCGTCATCAACGTTTTCTTACAATCAACGATTGATGGGTTTTCAGGCGCGTGGATCGTGATGGACGGCCAGGAGACCCGGCTGTACGGGTCGAAGCGGTTCTCCGGGTCGCCGCCGGAGGGCACGAACGTCACCATCGAGGGCTGCGACCGTCCCGGAGTGATCTGCTCGCACGGCCTCGTCCTCACCGGCTCCGACGGCAAAATGGTGCGCGCCGTCCGACTGGGCCTCGGCGCTGACCTGTCGTCAGTCGCGTGTACAATGCTTTCATTTGGCTTGGTAGTCCGATAAAAAGGAAATTTCGACCTACTTTATGAGCAATTCGTGGTTTACACTGCTTTAACTAGCCTGTCATCGCCGGCGCAAAGCGGTTACGCCGACCGATAGTCCGTCCCCGCAGGGGTATCAGTCCAACATCTGCGACGCCCAGTTGACATCTTATTGGAGCGCCCCTGACCTGTAGTGGCCCGCCCGCCGGCACGTGCCTGTGGCTCTTATGATGGCCCGCTCTGTCCGGCAGGTACCTGTGGCTCCTGTGATGACCTGCTCTCTCTGGCAGGCGTCTGTGGCTCCTGTGATGACGCGCTCTGTCCGGCAGGTGTCTGTGGCCCGTCTCTCGGTGGCCGGTAAGATGATGCTGTCGTCTGTGGCTCATCTCTGATGCCCCGCTCTGTCCGGCAGGTGTCGGTGGCCCGTCTCTCGGTGGCCGGTAAGATGGTGCAGGCGGCCAAGTACGGCCAGGCGGAGGAGGCGCGGGAACGGCTGGAGCTCACCGCGGAGGAGCAGGCCACGGCAGAGGCGCTCCGGAAGACCTGGGCCGACATCCTCAAGATCGACGTGGCCGACGAGACGGACTTCTTCGCCGCCGGCGCCGGCAGCATGGACGTCGTCAGGTGGGTGCGACTCGTTTGTGGGACGCCGGGCGCTTCTCCGTGAGGTGTACAGGCTTCGTTGTCGAACGAGAAGGCGTCCTGTATCGCGCAATGGGGCGTTTGGAGATAAGAGCGCCAGATATGTGGTTATGCGAGTACGTAAGCTGTGGTGGCATTGACAATTCAGTTGACGTAGGGCAGTACTTCGAACTAGTTCTTTTGGTATGATATGAATGTAAGGATAAGTCGACGAAGGTGTTATTTCGTTGCCGACTGTGCCCACAGGCTGCTGGAGGAAGTGAAGCAGAAGTGCGGGGTCGAGCTGCAGAACGAGGACGTGTTCATGGCGTCCAAATTTGACGATTTCATCCAGACTCTGGTGTTTGTGAGCCGGGGTGGTAGTCTGAAGCCAGAGTTCACTTACGATGCCATCAAGATGCACGTGAATAACATGGACATCTCTTTCCCTCACCAGGTAAGATCTTTGATTGGATTCAAGGTTGAAGCCGTATTGCCGGTATGCAGTTTGGACGTCATACTCATGGTGGTGAACTTTTGAATATTTCTTGGCGCTCGTAGACTGTGGTTTTCGACATGTCACTGCCTTTCCCTTTTTGCTCCATTGCTCCAGATATGTACGCCCAGCATTACGGCTGGCAAGACCAATTTGAAGATATGGAGGCTATCATCTGAATTTTTGCGTGTAACGTGGTTGTCGTGCCCGGTTTAGAGGCATCTACGTCTGATTATTTGTTGATGGTCGATGAGTTTTAATGGTCTGAGCTGCCGGGGCCCTTTGCTGATGTAGCCGGATACCCACTCATTCGGACCACTCGCGATCTCGTCGCGTGCCGTCGTCCGTGGACTGACCGAGCGCCCGTGTCCCGCCGTGCAGGTGTTCATCAACAACGCGTTCTCGGAGAGCTCCACCGGCCGCCAGATCACCTCCGTCAACCCGGTGGACGAGACGCCCATCTGCGACGTGAGCCGACGACGCCGCGGTCGGAGCAGGGACGCCGCGCGCGGGGACCGCTCCCGCCCGGGTCCCACCCGCCGCGTCTGATGGCTCCACGATCAGCTCGCGCCCGTCCTGTTGTCTAGTTCTGGTTGCTGTTCTGTGTTACGAGTTTTCCTTTGTGTTGTGTTGTTCTTGTTGTCCCCTGTCCATGAAGCCAAAAGACTTCCGGAGTAAGTAAGAATCATGACTCACTCAAACACAGTAAGAATCATGACTCCCGTCTTGGCTGTCATCCACATCGTTTGTCAGATGGCGCGCTCATCGCAATTAGTTTATAGGCCCAATTCTGGTGGACGGTTGACGAAACTGAGCTGCCGATTTCTCTCGCTAGGTGGCTCGCTCGTCGCCGGCGGACGTGGACCGGGCCGTGCGGGCCGCGCACGAGGCATTCACCGAGGGCGAGTGGGGCAAGATGAATGCCCGCGACCGCGGCTCGCTCATGTACAAGTACGTGTCTGACAGACTACAGACGGGCTGGCAGCCTGGTTCAGGCTGACTGTCGCGGCACTTATTCGTTTTGCGGCGATCAGGTGCCATGTTTGGAAGGCAAGGTGCGTTGTCATTCGTCGTATGGCTACCGATAATATACTGTCCAGTCGTCTGTTAGGTATCGTGTGATTCATTGCTTGGTATTCTGATGCTTATCGGTCACTAGAAGTCGGTCTGCGTGCTAGGAGATGTGTACGTGACTTTCCATTGTGAGTCCGACGCGACCCGTGACGCATTTCTGCCGTCAAACTGGCGGGCCTGATGGACCAGCACAGTGATGAACTGGCCATTGTGAGTTTGGTGTGACTTGTGATGTATTTCTCCCGTCATAGTGGCTGATCTGATGGACCATCACAGGGAGAAGCTGGCCGCTGTGAGTGGTGTGACCTGTGAGGCATTTCTCCCGTTTCAGATTGGCGGACCTGATGGACCAACACAAGGAGGAGCTGGCCACCATTGAGACGATCGACTCGGGTGCCGTTTACACTCTGGCGCTGAAGACGCACGTGGGCATGTCGATCGACACGTGGCGCTACTTCGCCGGCTGGTGCGACAAGATCCAGGGCAAGACGATCCCGATCAACAACGCCCGGCCCAACCACAACCTGACCATCACCAAACGGGAGCCGATCGGGTGAGACTGGCAGCCGCAGCCTGGCCGCCGGAGGCTAGAGGGTGAAATGGTCCTGCCCTCCGTAATCAACAGGCCGGGCTGGCAGATGGAGGACGCAGCCCGATGTTCATTGCGCGAGACGTTTTGTGGTGGGAAAAGCATCAGACGTCGCTGATACGTCGTTATAACATGTTTTGCATCCCAGCGTCATTTTACGTCATGAGAGGCCTGGGTTTACCGTGACTTCTAGCAGAGCTGTCCGAGCCAGTAGCACGAACGCTGAGACGCGCATTTCGTCATCTGCCTCGACCATCGGCACCCCTCCCCCCTCACCGCCCGCGGACGGCGTGGCGCCTCCCCGTCTCCGGCGTCCGCGGCCGGCGGCGCGGTGACGTGGCCGTGACGTCACGGACGCTTGTCGCCAGGGTGTGCGGCCTGGTGACGCCGTGGAACTACCCGCTGATGATGCTCTCCTGGAAGATGGCCGCCTGCCTGGCGGCCGGCAACACAGTGGTGATCAAACCGGCCCAGGTGTCGCCGCTCACGGCGCTGAAGTTCGCCGAGCTGGCCGTGCACGCCGGCTTCCCGCCGGGCGTCATCAACGTGGTGCCGGGGTCAGGTCAGTGGTGAACGGGACCTTGGCCAGGCCTTGCCAAGCCTGGTCAGGTTCGGCCAGGCTTGGCCGAGCTTGGCCAGACCTGACCGAACTGGCTTGAATTGCTGAACGGAACTTTATTCGGTGTCACCAATAAATCCTCCAGTGGCATTTCAAAATCGGTCACACCGGCGCTGAATGGCACAGGTCAGGTCCGAGGCCCTCAGGTCCATAACAGAACGCCGTTGTCCACTGCGGATAATGGGTCCTCATTTGGTGTCAGTACGGACTCCTTCAGAGGCCGGCGATGTCGCTTTCGTCCGCGACTGGCGAGCGGCTGAGGACGCCTGGCCTGACCCGGCCAGCGGCTCGGGTGGCCGAGTAATTTCTCGCAGGAGTGCCAGACTGCGTCGCCGTCAGTATCTGTTCCGGCCCGTTTACCGCCGAGCCGGCCGTAGGGTCTGCGGCCGAGATATTGGCTTTGTGAGGGGATATCCCGCGTGCTGCAACTGACACTGGACTGCAGGTGACGTCTTCTGGAGTTGGGTGCGCGAGCCTAATTACCCTTACGCGGCAGGACTTCTGAGTTAACTGGGAGCCGGGCCGTCAGGTGTACCTCTCGCTCAGTTACACCAGATTGCCCGACTGTCATACGAAAAGGCCGTCATCCCTATTCACGTGTGGACTTTCCTTCGATAGCCCTAGGTCATTTGCACCGTCGTGATCTGAGGCCATTCGTGTCACCGTGACCTGAGGTCGGCCCGCTACCGCAGGCGGGGAGTGCGGCCAGGCGATTGCCGACCACCCTCTGGTGCGCAAGCTGGGCTTCACCGGCTCCACCGAGATCGGCAAGGTGATCATGAAGTCGTGCGCCGAGTCGAACCTGAAGAAGGCCTCGCTCGAACTGGGCGGCAAGTCGCCGCTCATCATCTTCGCCGACAGCGACCTGGACAAGGCTGTCCGGATGGTGAGCTCTCCGACGTGCTCCTGGGGCTGGCGGTGGTCGGTGTGTTGGCAGCGATAAACGACAGTGTGGCACGGTGTCCTGGGCGAGATTTTGCGATATGAAAACACTGAATTGAGCTCGTCATTGCCACTGTTTTTTTTTTGCGGGCCGTGGAATGAATCATTTGCACAGGTGGGAGGGCAGCGTTTTTCTGCATGTTTAGGCGCGTAATTGGCTCTCGGTGCAGATAATGTGCCGTTTGCTCATACAGATAATGACTCCGCGCTATTGAGAAGTGTCGTCCATTCCATCGGGCTAGTCCTGCGCAATGGATATGTCGTGTCAGTCTCGTTCTAACTATCCTCAGTCATTAGCAGCCAACGAATCGTCGCTTGGTGCAGTTGTCAAAGCAACAGTCCCGTGGTGAAAGGGCTGTGCAGTTATTCTGATGTGTTGTTTGTGATAGCTGTTCTGATTGACCGTGTCGTGCGGGTGAAACTGTCATCGGTAGCTCTGTTATCAGCACTTAAGGTGCTGGAACACGGTGTCCCATGCCCTCTGGGCATAAGGCGCGCGGGTCACCCGGTAACTGGCCGTGTTCACGCTGACCACCTCACGTCTGTGTCGTGTCCACGCTGGCATGTCAGACTTTCGCCGCAAAATCGGCCATAGCAACCCGGAATGGCACTGCCGGTTGCGGGACCCTTAGTCCTTAGTCTGTTGAACATAGGACCCAAACATCGCCCAGCTGAGCATTTGACGGAAATCTGTGAAACAAAATACTGCATGCCGAGGTGTTTGTCCCTCTTTTGTGCACTGTATAGAGTTCTGAGGAATCTTCAGTATGTCCCAGCGTAGAGACGTGTTTACAGGCCTTTACGTCAACCATAGCCCGTCCCTGTTTACCTCGGTGTCACCACCTTCTGCCCTGCCGTCGTCAGGGTATGAGCAGCGTGTTCTTCAACAAGGGCGAGAACTGCATCGCCGCCGGCCGCCTCTTCATCGAGGAGTCCATCTACGACGAATACCTGCGCCGCATTGTCGAGGAAATCGGAAAAATGGTGGGCACATTTAGCCATACAGCACTTGGCAACTGCGTTGTCGTTATTTGGTATGCTGTTGACACACTGTTAACTTATGACACACTGTCGTAATGTGCGTGTTGTGCCCTTTACCCACTATCTTGAGCCTGTTCATTAGCCTCCGGCCAGCAGTGTGTAAAACCCATGGAAGAGGATGACGAACCAATGATGAAAACATTTACTTTCGGGGCTGTTGTCTTTCCCACAGCCTTTCCTGTCACGCTGTCTGACGTCGGATGATATTGATTGAGCTATGGGCAAACGTTGATACTTTCCCTACGTTTTGTGTTGCAGCAAAATGCCAAGGAGGTATTTCAAGTCCCACTTACTAGCATGTGACACATGGATAAACATGGTGCAGTTCAAAGAATGTGTTTATGTTCATACGTTCACATTTACTGTCCTTGTCGTGTGGGCTCGGATGCGATGACAGTCGTGCGTTCCTGTGCGCGGTGGCGGTGTTCTGAACTCGGCGTGACTGGTTCGTCTCCGCCGGCGGTGTGCTGTCGCTGGTCGGTGAAGTTCCGCCTCCGGTGTCTCCGGTGTTCCGATCCCGGTGCTCCGGTGTTCCCCAGACGATCGGCGACCCGCTGGACCGGTCCACGCAGCACGGGCCTCAGAACCACCGCGCTCACCTGGAGAAGCTGCTGGAGTACGTCCAGCTGGGAGTGAAGGAAGGTGCGTCGCCCGCCGGCCGACCAGCGGGTGGCCGCTGGGAGAGGCTCCTGCAGGCGGCGGCCGTGAGGGCCCTTTCTGCCCGCCGTCCCGTTATGTCAGCTGTCTGGGAAATGGCGGGGATGAGTTCGGACTTCAACATCGTGTCCGTTGTGCGGTGCCTGATGCCTCGTTCGTACTGTACTGTCAGGCACCGCGGCTGCACTTCGGCTTGTCCCGCCTCTCTGCATCGCCAGACGTGTCGTAAACGATATGCCCGCCCTACCGTCTAACAGGACTCCACGCGTGGATTGGTGGTGTCTTGTGTTCCGTGCATTGTCAGACCATTAGACGCGTCCTGACCCCCCCCCCCCCGCGCCAGGTGCCCGGCTGGTGGTCGGCGGGAAACAGGTGGACCGACCTGGCCTCTTCATGGAGCCCACCGTGCTGGCCGACGTTGAGGACCACATGTTCGTGGCCAAGGAGGAGTCCTTCGGGCCCATCATGGTGGTCTCCAAATTCAGTGAAGGGTGAGTGGTGTGACTGTCGTGCCGGTCCGACCACGGAAGTCACAACCGACTGAAATGTGTTGTATTGTTCTTAGTTGCGTTGGCGGCGTTGGACTTCATCTGGGTGCTTGTTTCTTAATTTCACGAAAATATTAAGAAGAGGAAGGGTTATTCATTATGCCCATATGCCGGTGGATCTTTTTTCCTACTGGTTATTCTGTGCCATCGAACTTCGTTGGTCTCGTAATAGAGTCATGTATATAACGTTGGTGCTGTAGCAGTCCAATTCATTGAAACGCCGGGTATTTGTATACTGGAGGACGGTGAGTGCAAAATTAGACAAAGGAAAGAATGGAGAGAAGGTTTGGTAGAATACAGTGACGTAGATACATTTGGACCATGTGCTTTTACTGATTGTTTTTTTATCGTACAAATTTCAGACGGCTTTAAATGTTCTCGTACGGTTTATGGTTTCGTGCATCCGTCGGTGTTTTATGTTTCTCAGCTGTTCATGGCGATTCGGGCGCACATTATGTCTGTAGCTTTTCGTCACGTGTTTAAAAGTCCGGTTCATTGGTCACGGCTGTTTGCTAGCCAGACACTACGGCTCAAAAACGTATCCAAATTACGTTGGACCATGGTTCTGTGATCCCCTTTCGTGCTGTTACCGTCTTTAGTCGAATCAGCGTCAAACCTCGGGCTCATCACCTTGGTCGTGTGTTTTCGATGGGTAAGGTCCCGTTGTTTTGAAAGTCATTTTTGTCCATGCTCGCCGAACGATGCATTCGTATCTTCATGACCCAGGCATACAGTGGTGGGCGGGTTTTCGAGTTTTCCGTTATCATCTCTAGCCCCGCAGGTGACGGCACCAGTCATTGATCTTGATTTCCTTACCGCCCATTCTTCGCGGCGTCGGCTCACTCCATCACCAGCTGCAGAGGGGCCGCAGGTGGTTCTCAGTATTGCATCATAGCGGGCCGATTTTCGACAGCAGCCGGCCTTTTTCAGTGCCGTTGGTTTTCGCGCGTTTTTGTTGCGATCGGATCAGACAAAATGAAGCCATTTGTCATGCAGCTTCAACCCTGTCCCCATGCAGCGGTAATGGCGAGCGATCGGCAGTATTTGAAACAGCCTGTGAAGCCAGGTTAGTGCCTCCCGTTGTGGGGCTCGGACCCAATGCGCACCACACACCGGAGTCTGTTGTGGAGCTCTTCGCCCACCCCTCTGTCCGCCTGGGCACGATGACCATATGTCAGTTAAATGCGTTATATTTGGGACTGTAGGATTAACCGGTAGCCTCAGGCAGCCTGAGGAAGCGAAGTATCAGCCAGGTCGACTCGATTCCGCCTCCGGCTGAGATAAATAATTCGAGTGACCAGTCACGATACGGGTCTCGTCCCGGATGATACCCAGCCTTGATGCCTCGATGTAAGGACGCCCCTGACTGACCGAAATCCGGGCTTGCCGTATTTGAGGGGGAGGGGCTGCCCCCTAGTCTGGTACCAGCCGTTTCCCAGCGGACCCGCGTGTTCTGTGCCAGCAACGCCGGTCTTATCACTCTGGGCCGCGCTCGTGTGACGCAGGACCGGCCTCGTTGCGCCACGCTCCGTTTAGACCGGCCCAGAGCGCGGTGAACGGCCGGGAACGTTTCCGTCCCCGCCGCCGGGACGCGCGAGTCAACGCCCGACCGGCGCCCCGCGGCCCGGCCCGTGACGTCACGCCACCGCTCGGCAGGGACGTGGAGGGCGTGGTGCGGCGCGCCAACAACACCGAGTACGGCCTGGCGTCGGGCGTGTTCACGCGCGACATCAACAAGGCGCTGTACGTGTCGGACCGACTGGACGCCGGCACCTGCTTCGTCAACACGTACAACAAGACGGACGTGGCCGCGCCGTTCGGCGGCTTCAAGCAGTCCGGCTTCGGCAAGGACCTCGGTGAGAGCTGGGGCGGGTGGGCGTGGGTGGCGGCCCCGCCGGCGTCTGTCGGGAGCGGGCTCTCCTGGTGTCAGGCGGAGGCCCGGTTATCCGGTGTCGCCGCGTCACCTGCTGGACGTGCTGGGATGGTGATCAGGACAGCGTGGCCGGCACGTCTAGGACATGCTTGTTGCTGCGTGGTCGCATGTTGCCGCCCCGGATGTGGTGTTAATGATTGCGGTTCAGACACTGCCACTGCAGCACTTGACGTTGAATGATAAATGGTGCTATTCCAAGATCGCAGTCCGTCGTAAGGCGGTTGCTTATGCTTACGGACACGATTAAGTAGTTGATCCTAAAACCTTTTGGATCTGAAACGGTTGCCAGCGACGTCTTCCTCCGAAACTTGCACGGCGTGGCTGATCGGGAAGTGTCTTTATTAAGTGTCACACGTTCAACCGGAGAACGCTCTCTCCCTTCAGATGACCTCGGAGAGTTTCCGTGGCTCAGTTGAAGGTTGGGCCACACTGTCGGTCGAGGGAGATCGTTTATGTAACGTTCAACAGGCCCGGGTGATGTTTATACAAAGCACGTTGCAATCCTTTCCCATGAGAGGCATGGCCAAGATACTTATGGCCCCTGCAAAAAGCGTGGATACCGCTTTGTTACGGCGTGTCAAAGCTTTGGACTTTGCAGTGCTTATCAGCTTGTCAATCATAAGCTCATAAAACTATTGTTATATAATGGTGCAAATTGGATGAAGCTTTCCATTGCTTCCGATTACCCTGTTTGAAGTAAAGTTCTGAGTAAACATTACTGGGTCCTGGTCGCCGGTGTTTAAAGTGACACTGAACGGTGAGTTTGTGTGAGGCTGGGCGCGAAAGACCAGAACGGTGTCAGTCTTCGGGAGAATTAGGATATGATATACACCTACTATACCCAGTGTATGTGGCCGGCTTTCTTTGCCGTAATCGGAACCGGAGAATGAACATGATTTCTCTCTTTTAGGGAAGGGATCGTCAATCTGGTGCATGTTTTCCTCAAAATTGCACTGGTCCAGGATACCTGAGATGATTGATTGTAGTCGTATTGGGGACACAGAAGCCTTGTAGCTGTCCCACTGTACAGAATGTCGGCTGTAGACATCCACTAGAACCACTTCTAATTTACATTGTGTGACATCGTCAGACAAGTACATTGTGCTGTGCAAGTGTCTAACGTCGTTGTTACGTTGCTCCTCACCAGGGGAGGAGGCTCTCCACGAGTACCTGAAGACGAAGACCATCACGTTCGAGTATTAGACGGAGCGCGGCGGGCCCGTTTCGGCGCGGCGGCAGCGGCGCGGACGGGGGACAGCGGTCGCAAACTGCTGACGTCACGCCCAGGGGAGACGGCCGCCGGCCGGGCGACGGCGACCGGCGTGGACCGGTACCGCGCGGGCGGCGCCTCACCGCGGCGCCGGCGGGTCGCCCGGATCTGGTCACAGGGATAGGGATCTGCCTGTGTGTTATTGTCAGGGATTTGCGAGGTCTGCCAGGCTTGTGGGCCACGTCTCTCGGTCCGTCGCTCGCACAGAGGGCTGGGCTTCAGTGGCGGCGTAGACCACTGCCGTGGATATGCCTGTTGGGAGTTATCGGCAGGTTTGGTGCTACTTGCTTCGTATACGTGCGCCTCAACAGCAAGGGCTTCCACTCATCCATTTAAAACGTTACTCAAATGTCAAGACACCAGAAACGCATTCTATACAAGTGCATTATTTAAGCTGTGGCACTCACCTAAGTACGTAATTTGACCAACGGTGGACACAGGATTATCAACAAAGTTTATCAAACAAAGTCAAGATTATCAACAAAGATTATCAATAAGTCTAAAGTTGACTGATGGGCCGAACGAAGCAAACGTTTAACGGGGACATTTCATTCACCCATCTGAACGTCAGGTCCACACCATACGTTCGTATCTCTCACTTTTGTAGCTCATGTATGGCGCCTTCAGGTGTGGCACGTACCAAGCAGTCATCGACAGTCCCCTGGGGCGCGAAGGAAAGCGCGTGGAGAGGGTCACGTTTTGGTGTGCCAGACCTCTGAGACTGTTGTCCGTGGTTCATGCGTCTTGCCCGAGTTGTTACTGTGGCAGACTGCCTCTAATGCGCGATACCCGTGTTTTGCGGGGCTAATTTGCATGCATGGCTCAGCTATGGAACTGTGCTGGTTGATATGCTCATGGGCGGCAAACACTTGTATCTCGTGCTGTTTTGTGCGATGTCAGTCGCCTATCAAAAACAAAGGGGTGTTAATCCAGTGTACATGGTCCATGTTGTTTTTCCTCGAGTTCTATTGTACACTGACATGTCGTCTTTGCGCAGGTATCTTACATTTGTTTTTGTAGATTTTGAGAAAGAGTCTCAGCTTAGGCCTGCGGCGGGAGTTTGATGGTTTTGTACTAACAGTTTTTCGCGTTGAACTGAATATGAATGATATGTTATCCCTTTGATTTGCTGATTGGTAAGGGGAAGTGTTGACAACACGGCTGCGTTGTTGCGGTGCGTAAATATCAGTTTCAGTGTGCCATCGTTGTTCGTTCCCGATTACGTCGGCGGTTGTAGATATTTTAACTTTCCTGTATTGGTGCTAACTTTCCTTTTCGTATCAGCGGTGAATCGGTGTACCAGTGCCGCCAGCACTGCCAGTCCCACGTCCCACGCTCCGTCGGAACAGGGGGCCTGCGCCGGGCCGGTGGAGGGGTCAAGTGTTGGGGTGCGGCGGTCTCCGCCGTGGGTGTGTGACTGGGTGCAGCTCTGATCAGGAAGCGTCCGGACGATGTCCCGTTGTGTCGGACCTGATGCCGCTTGGTGCGCGCGCTGAGACGGGGGCCTCAGGTCGGGCCTGCGGTCCCGAGCCGCCCAGAGCCGTTGGCCGGCCCGGGGCGCCGCCGGCGTCTCGGCGTACGTCGCGCAACAGCATGGCCGGGTCTGGGGCTGAGACGCCGGGAAGCGCCCCCCGAGAAGAAGCCCGGCCGAGAGCGGGCGGGTCGGATAGCCCGAGCCGACTCGACTCGACTCGACTCGACCCGACTCGACCCGGAGCGCCGTCGGTCCGACTCGAACGAGGCCGAGCCGCCTGGTGAGGTGTTTTGCGTGGTTTAGTATTGGGCTGGTCTGGTGTGTGTAATACAGGCGTGAAGTCGGATTGCGATGTGTTGTGTGTGAACTGAGGGAGAGTCAGGCAGGTGGAGGTGGCCGCGTTGCTCGCGACGCCGGCTGGTTTTACGCCTTACGGACTGAACCAACAAAGAGCGCGATGTTCCGAAAATGAATCAGTTTCAGGTACGAAAATCCATCTTGTCATAATCAGTCAAAGCTACAGACTTGTAAGCAATGCGAAATCGAATCAGAATCTTTTCTGATTCACCAACTCTTCTTGTGAATCGGAATCAGAACCGATCCCACATTCAACAAGTAAAGCAGAATCAGAATCAGAATTACTGGATTCAAGAACCAAAATCGAATCGATTCCCTGATTCAACTGGAAACGATTTTCTGATCATGATTTGCTTGAATGCATATTTTTACCTAATAAATGGGACGATTTATAACCAATATTTATTACAGTAAAAATAAAGCTAACAGCACTGCGAGCAGATGACTAAATGAGAATAGGGAATGAAAATTCCAGCTATGATACAATGAAAATGAGAATCTCGTTTGACTTTGTTGCTTCGTACTCAACATAAATGTAAGAAGTTTTATTTGCGGGTGGTTACTGATGAACATTTTATCCTCACCCTTTACCCTAACGTTCTTACATGTTCGGATTTTTTTACATCTCGACACTCAGGGCAAAGTGAACTTGGAGACGGTGCCTTATGCCTAAGCAGAGAAGTCAGGCAGCATACGATACACTTTATCATTCATCCCTAATACTGTCCTATCATTCATGGCTGGCCTTGGGATAATAGAAGGTCCGGCACCTGGCTATTGCATTCATGAGAAGAAAGTAAAGTAGCGTGGTCCGTAAATCGTGAACTGAATTGGTTCCTTGCGATTAGATATGGCATTTGAACCAGAATTGAATCTATTCTCTGTTTTCCAATGTGAATAAGAATCAGAACAAAATCACCTTGGGCTGTGAATCAAAATCGAATCGATTCCCAATTTCGAGCATTGCTTGAAAGTCTGTGCACTAGAGAATCAAGGCTCGGCCATACTCGTATCGTAACCGTTCACCAAATCAATCGTGGTTTCGAAAGCAAAGTAAAACTTAACTGGTGTAGTAGTATATTCAGTCAGCCTAGAAAAACGATACATGTGCTAAACATGGAAAATTTATTTCCTCATACGCCTCACGAGTACCATTCTGTCTCATGCAATCGGCTCTGTTAGAGCGACGGCAACGAGTGGCGACCCCGCCGGCCTGGTCTCACTGGCGGCTTCCCTGGGTCCTTCCTGGTGTTACTGGTTCCTTCCTGGTCTTCTGGAGATAGCTTGGTATCTTCAGGCTTAGCCAGGGGGTACCAGGGCCCGCCCCTTCCCCCCTTAGGCCCGCATTTTTGCGAAAACTATTGCACATGGCCTTCTCGATAGGCGTTTTTCATATGGTTTCAGTTCACTCTGAGCCCCCCCCCCTTAAGAAAATCCTAGTTGCGTGCCTGCTGGTGTCGCTGGTGTTTCCCATGCATACAGCCTGATGTTAATGGTGACTTCTCTGGAGATGGCCTGGAGTCACTGGTGACTCCCCTGTAGTTGACTCCGTGACGAGAGACGACTGGCCGTAAACGCAGAGGCTCAGCAGAGGGCGACCTGATTGTTGCGTAACCCTCTAAGCGCAAACTGAGGAACGACCTTGCCAGACATCGTAGACCATGATCTCATGAGTGCAACATAAACTGACTGACCTGTTGATAATCCTGTGTCCTCCGTTGGTCAAGTTACGTACTTAGGTGACGGTAGGCTCTGCCAACGTAAAATGAACCCCATCTTTTTCTCAGACATGCTTTACACGTCATTTCCGAAGCCGGTTAGGGTGTCCTTTCGTCTGTCATTTTGTCAGGGCCCTGATCCTATCCGTTTGTTGTGGGTGTCCCAGCACTTGCACTGACAAGCAGAACACTAGATTCTAGCACCGGTGGCTGGAGACAGAACCATGGGGTGGGGTTTTAGGGGCTTTAACTCCGTCCATCGCTTCCACATATGCATTGGCACAGGCTTCAGTCTGGTGTATGTGCATTGAGCAGCATGGAGGGAGACCAAATTTACCGAAAGCCGAAACCTCTCGGTCGGACCGGGTCCACCCCGTCGGTGACGCCTCCACCGCGGCGTGGGCACCGCCGCCCGCGGTCGCGTGACTTGTGACGTTCTCCGGGCGGCGCCGGTGTTACCGTGTTTACCTGACGCGTGGCAGATGGCCCGAGAGCGGTGCGCAGAAGGCGCCATGACCCGCGTGGGACGCTGTCTCGCCGCCGTCGGGGCCGCGCTGACGCATCGCACGCGGCCCGCTCCGACTGACGTACCGTCCTGGATGGCCGATTGGAAACCAACTTTCCGAGCCGTGCGTTGTGTCGGAAATTGCGCTTTGACTGAAGGATTTTGAATATGTATTTGCATTATTGCGATTGACGGTAACGGATGTTGCTGACGTTGACATAACCGAAACCGATATCGAGCGTTGCACTGCGGGTCTGTTTACTGCGACGGGTCTGCATACAACTCACATGTTGAGCTCCACGATCGGAATACCACGATCGGAGCAGCACAGTGCACGGTAGGGGGGACAGCGGTCTCAGTGTGCTCTGTCAGTGGCTGCGGCCGCCGTCCCGGAAACGGGCGGCGGGCGAAGGCGTCGTGACGAGACGGTGACGAGGTGACGTCGCCGACCTCGCTGGTTAGTTCTGGGTATGCGCGGTAGGCGTCGCAGCTGTGCCGCCCACTGTCCCGACTGTGTGCGGCCGGGGCCGGAGGCGACTGATGTCGGCCGCCGGCTGGCTTCTCACCTGAGTGGAGCAGTGGTAGATGCACCAGGGGCCAATCCCGGATTTCGCCAACGGGGAAGGCAAAGGAGTCGCGCAGGATTCGTTCGCTCTTCAGATCTGAAAAAACCTTGATGTGCTCGGGTCCAGGATGAGATATTTGATGAAACTGCGTTTTTTTGCCATATAGAGCAATCGAAAAAATTCAGCCGCGTCACCTCATCTGATAAACTTTCGCGTCTTGTTCCCCTAAAATGTGGCAGAAATATGACAACAACTGCGGGACATTAAGCGGCTGCGTCCCTCCCTCTACTTCAAATGTCGTGTCTGTATCTGGTTCAGAAACTTCGCTGCTTCCTCGTAACTTCTGGAGACTTTTTGCTAGCTTCCTGGTGGTCTCGGACCATCTGCCATGTCAGAGCCATAAAGTAGACTCAGGTTCCTTTTACAGTTTCACGTGTCCCTCGGGACGTCTCAGACGCTTCTTTGGAAGTCTCGGGGGCACTCTAGGCCTTAGCAGCTTCAGGGGCACTAAAACCATCTCGCGTGGGGGTGATTTCTGGGAAAATGATCGTTTTATGCTCAAAAAGCATATGGCAACATCCGCAAGTTGCGTATCGGGGAGGGGAGAGCGGGTCGTGACAGGCGTTTAAGCCTAAAGTTCAGAGAAACCAATTTAATATTTCCCGCATTTTAATTATTGTGTTCATCGATGACGCTATTGCTACCCGAATTACAATAACACAGCACTAGAGAAAGGAACCAATCAGCGAGAAAAAAACATACGTAGGTAAACGTTGAGCGCACCCGATGCTTACCCAACACTCTGCCTTGCTGTACCAGACGCAGCTATAAACGGCAGCGACGACTGTTGAAAACAGTACCAACGTATTTCGACCTTTTCACGTAATGCATATCTGCGGGGGAAATTTGTGGAACTGCAGTGGTACTTGCCTGCATGCATGATGGCCGCCTTCATAATTTCGATGTCCGTCAGCTGCTGTCAGCTTCGATATCGCTGATGCTAACGAAACGCTAACACGTTTTATCGATGATTTCAGTCATGAAAAGAAACTGGGGTAAATAGTTAAAACTTGGGCTAGCAGCCGGGGTACTTGCCCCCGTAAAATATGAGCTAACGAGAGCGAGTTGGCAAGAATGAATGGTACCTACGCTTTGATTCATAAAAATGTTCCCTTCAGTCGCCCGTGTAAGTTAAAAACCACGATCTGTGTAGATACACCTCCTTCAATGGAGGACCTTGTTCCAGGACCCAGCTTACCAGAATTTTACTTGGAGGGTCGTGGGGTGACGTGCAGTTGGTGGATGACAATGGAGTATAACGTCAAGGACCCGAAAATACACCTATAAGTGAATACTTAAACATACGTTAAGTTGTGGGTGTCCAAGTCGCATTGTGGGTGCACATTTCCACTTTGTGGGTGCCGTGGCACCCACAAAGAGATAGGAAACCACACCCCTGCCATCTCGGTTTCCCTCTTATCGTCCCTGGGGAATTTTCGCCGTCTAAGAAACTTCTCAGGCAATAATAAGGGCCCCCTTATTAGTCTCTCTCTGCCGTGACAGAGGCGCCTCTGGCAATACTCTAGGTCCTTTGCCGTTTCAGGAACTGTCTGGACGTCCCAAGTTTTAGTAGTTTCGGGGCCCCTCTGGTCGTCTCATTGGGTCCCCTGTTGTTTCAGGTGCCCTTCTTGTCGTCTCTTGGGAATATTTTTTGCCGTCTCAGTGGCCCTCTGGCAGTTACAAAAGAACTTTTGGCGATTCCAGTGCCCCTGTGCAGTGTCATGGGTCCTCCGAACGTCCCCGGTGCTCTCCATGGCTGTATCAGGGGTCTTCCTCTCTTACATGGGGTATATTTAACAATCTTAAGGCCCCGCTAGCCGTATCGGGGGCTTTTGTTGGCGCTTCATGGGTCTCCCTGACAGTCCCAGGGGACCTTTTCTGTGTCTAAAGTTCGCCTTACATACTCGGAGGTAGGGGCGCAGCCATCCAAGGATATCGGGGGGAGGGGGTCCTCGCCCAGCGGTGGGCCCCCTCACTTTATGTGAGCCCCTGGCAGGGTCCCTTGCAGGCCATAAGCTCTTGATTCATGCCAAACTCACCAAAAATTAGTCCATAATCAGCAGAGCCATAACAAGTCCAAAAAATCTCCCACTTTGACCTTTTTTGCCCCCCCCTGTATCTACCCCTTTCAAGATTTTGAAAACCTTTCATAAATGTAGTTTACCTCATGACAAAGCCATCGCCGCTTGTTGCCATGAAATCGGATGTAACGTTCTCGAGATCTCAGGGGGGCCGAATCCCGCTTGCCGGAAATCGGCCATACCGTCTAGCCCTCCGGGAATAGAGTTAAAAACGACATGTTTCAAGTTTTGGTTGCAGAGCGCATGAAAAATTAGTCTGATATGCAACCAGCTGCAATCAGAGATATGCCTGTCACTTCCGTCGTTAAAAGTAGAGCGCTGCGATGCACCTATAAATACTTATTGCTCCGGCGAGTGGCAGTTTTTAAACAAAGTCACATGAGCTGCCTCCTTAGTGTCTTGGCGCCTTTGAACGTAGGCGAAACACGCCGTTTTTCATTGAGCATGAAGAACTGGGAAATTGCGAGAAAAACGGTAAGAAATGTATTACCTGATGAATTACATCAATTACATTACATTACATTAACAAACCGAATGAACTGCATTGATTATTAATTAATTACGAATTTCTACGCACACAAATGTACGTATGCACATTTGTACCGTGTTTGCAGAAATCGCAACAACCGGAAGCACATTTCCCGGCTAGCTGCGACAGTTGCAACACACTGATACCGTGAACTATGTGCACTCATACATGGATACACACCGCATTCTTCATGGCACGTTATCTTTTACGATGAGGACAAGGTCGCCAGTCTTTAGATTAGCGCCTCCCTCTCTCCATTTCTGACGCAGTGTGAGACTCAGCAGGTGCTCTCGCCTCCATCTTCGCCAGAAATGGTCCGCCAGCTGTTGGCAATGACGTCATCGCTTCCTAGGCGTGGTTTCTGGCTAGAGAAGACTCTGGGATGCATGTTTGGCGACGCTCGTCGTATGAGAAAATGATTTCGTTTGAGTGCCTTCATGTCACCGGGACTGTCACTGACATGAGTAACAGGTCGGCTGTTGAGTGTCGTCTCGACCTCAGCCATGAAGGTCACCGCGGTCTCATTGCTGAGAGTTTAACGTTTGCCGTAACGTAAGCCGCCCGCAGGGCGGGTTTTGCAGACCTGACCAATCCATCCCAAGCGCTGCCAGAGATGGAAAGCAGAAGCCGTAAACCGCTATTGGACGTCTTGTTGAGACAGGGTGTCTGCGATTTTCGTTTGGTTTTAGTTCCGGAGAAAGTGTTTCAGCTCCCTGTCACACCCCTTCATATTCGTTCCGTTGTCCGAATATATACTCTGTGGAGGACCTCTTCTCGCAATCATGCGTTGCAGACACTTGATATCTGAGTCACTGCAAGATGAACCACCCTGGTCCTGCGACGTGTGAAGAGGAAGCCATATCTTTTCTCACTTCTACGCTTCTTTGCAGTCATGGGCTAGGAGAAGTCGAAACCATCAGCTGTGAACGTTGGCCTATTTGAGACCACCCACGGCCCCGATAAGTCTGTCATGGTTGGAGACCCTGGCTGTGCTTGTGCTCGCGCGCACGAGGGGCATTGGGACGTACAGGTCTTGACAGCTGCGCGGCCCTCAGAATTCAGTGGGTCTGCCGAATCTGGCTCAGCTCGTGCTCAGGACCGGAGTGGGGCAAACCGAGGTGGTGATCAGTGATGATCAGACGTATGATATCATGCCGTGCAGTGATATCACTAGATGCTGCGCTTCATACGGAAAGCCGTCGTATATTGCCACGCCCATGAACCCCCTAATGTCTAGGAACGGATTCAGTGGAAGAAGTTGATTTGAAGGGCGCGGAAATCGGGGGAAGGGGCATGCCCCCCAACTTTTTTGAGACTTAACAATGACCCTATTGGCGCTGACTAGAAAAAATTGACTCGAAATGCTTCTATGCCCTTCCCCCCAACTGTGGAGGCGTTCCCGCACCCCTGGTCGACCTCTGCAAGAAGCACATTTCCCCAGTTAAAGTGCCTCCAACTTTGCAGCAAAGGTTTCCTTCTGTACACGATGCTGCCATAGCGTCTCCTTTTTCCCGTAGCTCAACAGCTGCCATTGGGCCCATGCAACGCTCGGTAGTGGTCTTCCTGCAGTTCGAGGCGAAACTTTGAATCCAGGCAGTCGTGCGCAAGAGATTGAGCCAGCCAGGAAACATGCTGGGTTTGAGAATGAATGGTTTATGCTCTGTCGTCAAAACCATTGGAAAGAGGGATCGTGTCTCCAGTTCTGAGTTTTCCTCACTCCCTACTGTGACTTTCGAGATGTGTGTCGGCCGGCCATTCACCTTCTGGGCGACTGAGAAACTCAGATCGTAGCAGCCATCTTTGATCTGCCAACAGGTTTGAGATACTGCAACCGCGAGAACACACATCAGCGAGGTTATTGACACCTGGTACAGGTCTCCAGGGTCTGACGTCATACTCGTCTTGGATTCCCACTATTCGATTGGCGACAAATGTCGCATAGCTTCGACTCTCACTTTTGATCCAACTTTCATTGGCGACTCCAATTTTCGGCCATCACTTTTGATTTTGATGAAGATCATTCCGTTAGTCCGACCAGAAGTGACTAGAGTCTATGTCCATGTCCTGCTCCTTGATGCTGGCTGACAAGCGGACAGTCATTATAGCGACCTGTTACTTTCAGCCGAGGGATGCTCAGCTAGTACAGTGGTGTGACTCGGTTCCTGGCCAAAACAAACAAACAGTACGCCTGGTCACCTTCAAAAACGAGTCTGAAATACGTTACGACGCCGAAAGCCTGTTCTGATGCGTCGCCAGACACGAGCAGGTGGCACGTGGTCGGCCGAGCTGAGTGCTGTCTGTAGTAGCGGTGCATCTTAAATGCATGGAGTTGCTCAAGCTGATCCATTGACACTTCCCATGTGTCTTTCAACCTACCGTTTATTATCTCATCGTGCCAGCCGATGCCACTCCTCCATATGTCCTGTAAAAGACATTTCGCACGTAGGATACACGGAGCCAGCATGCCCAGTGAGTCGAAAACTGATGCACCATGCAGCTCGGCAGCAAATGACTTCCAGAGTAGTCCAGTCTCGTATTTGTCCCCGGACTCGTATTTGTAAGTGGCAAAACCAGAGTAATCTTATTCTGAGCGTTGCGGTGCGTCCTCGTCTTTTGGGACTCGGTTTTCCACCGGCGTGCGACTCGGTTTTCCACCGGCGATCGAACCTGAAGAGGTTCAGTCGCTTGACAGCAAAGGTATAGGAGCGTCTCATAAAGTGGGGGTGCTGAAGCCTATTTTGAAGTAGACTCTTTCCATGCATACGGCAAATGTTCAGCATTCTCGGAAAGTGAGAGTGTCATGTCACCCACGGACACTCCGTTCCTACGCCTATGTTTGGCAAGGAACATAGGCGTAGGAACGGCCACCCACCTTATTGGCAAGGCCCAACCATCCTTATAAAATGCCTGCAATTGTCCCAGTCTCCAAAACTCCGATGATTTTTAACCCCACGCCACAGTCAGCCTAAAAGGATTCACGAAAATATAAAACTGCTTATCACAAGTCTAAGAACGTCTCAATAAGTGGGGGTTCAAAGCCAAAGCCAAGTTCGAAGTCGATTTTTTGCACGTATCGTCATAGGCTTAATGCCATGGCACCCACGGACCCCCCATTCCTATGCCAATGTTGCTAATCAAATACGGTACACAAGCACAACACAAGCAGGTAATGTCCGACCTCCGTCCCCGTTTGTTTGGTTGTTTTCTGGATTCTTTCTTGGCACATCAGTCATGTTTGACCATTAGCGTCGTAATCGGAACTAGTCTTGTGTTCAATCGTGTGTGTTGTCGGGCGTCAGTCAGTCGTCTGCCCCGTCCCCCTGAAGCCCTTCGTAAGTAAACATCGCCAGTATAACCGGCTAGCCAGCTGACGGCCGACCAACACTGACCTCCCTTTGGTCAAGGGCCATGGCGTCACTGGAGACATCCCAATACGTTATTTTGGTAACATATTGGGTTACGGGTTTAAGCTGTCGCTGAATGGGGCCCTCATTCCCACATTCAAAAACAAAGGTCACGAGCTGATCGTCAAGCGAATTGTCGTGAGTCCAACCGCGCTTTTCAGTTCGCCATCGGCCAAATTTCTACCCACGAACGGAGCAAGAACGTTGAAATACATACGAGCTCTCTTACAATAAGTCGATCGATGCCGTTGATACATCGCAAATACGCTTCTGGGAAATCAGTATCCCAACGCTACGTTTTGCAGAGAGGTCATATTTGTTTTTTTTATATCTAAAAACCGACCCTGCCAATAAGGTAGCTTGGTAAGTGACCAAGTTAGTTTTTGAACGTGGCAATGAAGTAATCTTCCCCCACTCTTACCCACCCACCTCCCTTCCCTCTGTCTGCGACAGCCCCTTGGAGCACGTGTAGCAGTGTGCATGGGCAGATTCAGCGGACTGAACAGACTTTTCTCCTTATTGCGGGGAACGTTTTTATTTCAGTCAGACAAATCAACATCAAAATGATTTTACTTGAAATGTATTGGACAATGCCGAAAACAAAGACTCACAGTTTCCTCATACTGCTGCCATTGGATCCTCGTCTGCGGCTGTTTGCCTGCCTCTGTTGCCGGCTGGCTCCGTCGCTGAGCACGGGTCACCGCTGAGGGCTCCAGTTGGGTAGACAGTACCGCCCGGGGCGCTGTCCCGAGGTCCTCGGCCAGTTGCCAGGCGAGTTCTCCCGCGGCTGCAGGGGCGCGCGTCCGGGAGGCGCACGCCCGGCCTGTTGGGCCTCTGTTCAACCAATTGCCGTGTATTCTGCAGACAACGGCAGTCCAGACCCCTTATTTATCTGCAGCGGTCGTAGAATCGCGTTTTCGTAGTTTTGTAAGGCGGGTTTTACGAAGTCCTGCGCATGCTCGCTTTGCGAACCCGACCATGGCTGGTGCTCCGGCGCTGGTTTGCTTCGTGGAACGGCAGACGCCGGGTGCCTTGCTACCATCTCTAGCCATTAGCGGTGGGTCCCGAGACGCGTGCAGTGCTGAATGACGAGCGGAAGGTCTGCCTTGGACTGTCAGGCTTCGCGCCACGTTGCCTGCTTCTGACTGGCAGAAGTCGCCCTCCGGTATGTACTGGAAGAGCTGATCATTGGGCCAAATCGAACTTTCTAGTTTCTTAACACCTATCGCTGTGTGTCAAATTTCATTTGTATATGTTTTCACCAATCTCGGTATTAATATCTGATCCATCCTTGTACTTGTGATCTGTCGATTTGGTTAACTGGTTGGTTTGGATTAGGGTGCACAGCAACTTGAACCCAGGCGTCTGGTGTCTTATCCGCACGACACGTCGCGTCACCGATCGAGGGCTGGCGGCGTCGAATTTGGAACCCATAACCATGTGATTAGGCATCCGGAGTCTCTATCCTCCAAGCTAACCAGGACGATGTGCTTTTCTAAAATTACAGCACATTTAGGCTTTGGGCGCGGAGAAGATTGGTTGGTTGGCTTGAGATCGGACTCATAGCCACTTGGGCTCGAGCGTCCCGTGTCCAATCCACGCCACACGCGTCGCCGATCGAGAGCTAGCGGCGTCGAGATCTGAACCCACAACCTTGCGATTTTGAGCCCGAATGTCTATCTACTAAGTTAACGAGGAGGACTGCGGAGAACCGGGAGTTCTGTTGCCATGTAAACAATTCATAGGCTGCGGATGTGCCAGGATATGGTAGCACTATCTCGTAGGAAAAGAAAGAAAAGTAAAGGGAAAATAAGAATGCCGATCTGAGGTAAATATAGAGAGAAGAATTCGAAGTTTGTCAGATAAGCTAAGCTAGATGTAAGGTTACGTTCGGTTGGGCTGGACTAGGTTGGGCTAAGTGAGTTTAGTCTTGAAGGTTAGAGTATATTAACCGTCGCCCAGCGGGGGAGCGTTAAAGGTCCCCTTGCATTTTTTCTTGAATAACATTTTAATGGCGGGAGATAGAGCCTTGGTTGTTGCTGTAGCCGAGTTTTGAACATTTGTACACTTTGAGTAAATTTTTTTGATCTTTTCATGTCTTCTTTTCGTCTTTTTAACCAAATGGAACTAAATATTCCATTCATTGGAAATTGGGGATTGCAGTGTTGTGTTACGTGTTTCTTTTATAAATGTTAGTGTCATTCACCTGATTTTAGTGTAAGAGAAGGGTAGGGTCATCAGAGGTCAAGCTAGGTCATACGTGCATATCAAACATTGATGCCAAACGTCATTGTAGTTTTGTATCCTGGATAAGTTATACTCCCCTGATTCTCTTATTTTTGGTTCCCAAAACAGACACCCTAGCCATCGCTAAAATAGTTTTCTGTTAAATACTGGGCTTTGGCATCGCAGCCGCACCGCCGTCCGGTGTCTGTGTGACTTACGTGAAGGGAATGCTTTGGGGAATGGGTTCTATGATGTCAAATGGATATTGCTTGAAGCAATGTTGTAGGATCTTATGCTGTGTCATATCTGATCAATGACAATGTGGTAGATGATATGACACACACTAGAAACTCCCGACCTATATGCCTCAAAAACTGTCCTAGGTTGACTTTTTTAACTTAATATGATGGTTTCAGACTTGATTTGCATTCTAAACACATTTGCGGCGTGGTGATTTAGGCCAAAAAAGTTTTTTGTCAGAAAAAACGCAACTCTTATTTTTACAAAAAAATACGTTTTCAACCCTCTTTTATTTTCGCGTGGAATGGTCAAATATGACCTCGGATGCTCTTTTACTGCATCAGATAGGTAAATGAGGCCTTCTTTTCACGTCTACCAACTTTGACCCGCGCCTGACTGGCGGTCGGCGCCGATTACGCCCGACTGGGAGAGGAGCGGCGGTTGACCGCCCCCTCTGACTCACGAAAGGCTTGTAGGAAGGAAAGGATAGGACAAGGATAAGGAAGGAAAGGAAGGGATAAATAAACGTGGTAAATAAAAAATAGTGTTAATAAAAATAAGCACACCGTTGGAAAGCTCGTGACAAATTGAGCTCGAAACTGGTCTCATTTTTAGTTTCCGATGATATGTAAGCTATTTACGCCCTATATATGTTTTCTCGTAGCCGACTGCATAAAACGGATAGACGGCCTGGGCCTCAAGGGCTGTCATTAATAAAGTCTAGGTTAAGGTACCAACGAACAGGTAAAAGTCCGCAAAAGCCGATACATGTTTAACTTCTCTGCTTTGCGCAATATATACGCCGAAACGCCGAGTTAAAGAAACGGAGATTTTCGCGCCGACTGCCGCGGGCGCCGTAGCCGAATGCGGTATGAAATTAACGGGAATTACCTTAAACGTTCCTTCATTTTCGCGACATAAGCCTTCCCATGTAATATTTATTGATCCCAATGGTTCTCGTGATTGTTTCTCATGCTTTAGTAGTCATCAATCCACACAACTAGCGGAGGTTTAATCGCGACAGCCTGTTTTATTCCCAAAATATGCAATTTTTGAAACTTTTTAACTTCCTGGCATGAGTTGCGGCTGTGCGAGCCAGTTCTGCCATTTTCTTCCCGTTCCGAGCAAGTCATCGCCGATTCTGACGGCGGTGCATTTTGGTCCTTAGCAGTTATTCGTGACCTGGCCTCAGGTGAATGGCTGGAAATCATTGATACAGGACAGCACCAACAAGGTGCTGTCAACAACAGCAACAATAACAACTATAAAAATGGTTTTGTATTCCATTGTAAGAAAAGATATTGATATGAAATTTTTATACCCATAAAGAATTAATATAAAATATATGTTGTACTGCAAACAACGGTGAGTTTTGTTGTAGAGGATGGATGAATATTTGGTGGCCCTTTCTGGTCAATATTTTTAAAATGCCAACATTTTTTTCCCGATTCTACGTCCTTGAGTTTACCTCACGAAACCTACAATCCTCGTGTCGGCAAAAAATTGGTAAAGAGCATCCGTACATTTCTACTTGTCAGACTTTGTCATCGTGTTATTTTATATCAGAGGGTTGCTAGTCTTCTGTTTTTGTAACAGATGGCTAGTTGAAGTCTGCATGTCTATTTTATACATGTGACGTTGTCTGTGATCGTCTCGCGTGTGATACGCTCGTGCACTTCGTATGACGATGTCATGCCGTTTCGGTGGAAAAGTCTTATAATTTACGTTTTCGTCTGATCTAATGCCATGTTTCTCGACTCGTGTGTGTTTTTTAATCTCTCTATCGATATATTTGTTGGAGAAGTCATTGTCAACAGCTGGTGCCGGGAGTCATGGGCGACATTGGAGGACTTATCTTTGGACTTCCTTTTGTCACCAAAAAATTTTATGTTAAAAGAAATGGAAAGAGAAATGAATTGGAAAAATGAAAGAGCGAGAAGGAAATGGAAAAGAAAAGGAATATATGTAAAGAAATTACCGAAAGCTTGCAAAAGCTCATAACTTCTTGGCTTTTAATAAAGCATGTCTACGCGTAGATGAAGTTTGTTATTTGATAAATGATTAAGTATGGAAATTTGCCTTAGACCTTGAAGTGTGCCTTAAAATGTGCTAAATCCATCGAGAGCTCACATTGGGGGGGGGGGAAGTGAGGTTGTCGAGCTCCTGGCTCCGCCCTGCGGTCATTTAGGCAGAACGACACCACTGTCTGCCATGACTTTTTTCGAGGATATGTCGAAATCACGTATCGCGTTACTACAACGGTCTTCATCGAATAGCAAACGTGTTAAGTGTTTTACGGTACTCAGTCGCACTAAATCTTATACTTAGGTGACAACTGTGGTGCCAGTGGCCTCCGTACTGTATATTTTACATGGGTCAAGGTTATGTCAAAATCATAATTTGAGGCCATTCATGTCAATAATCTTTATTGGCCTTTTATTGACCTCAGAGGGCCCATGATGCAGTCAAAAGCTCTCGTTTGCATAGAAATAGTAGTTTAAGTTCTTCATCCTTAGGAGTTGTTTGACGCCCTCAGAAGTGCCCTTTAGGTTACCATCCATTAAACACAGTGAAAATTAGATTCCGCTGACATGACCCTCTTTGAGGTAGCGTTTAAGGCCACCCTGTGAACTAAGAAAGTGAAGCGTGATATCGGCGAGTAGCGAAAAACCAGGATATACGCTCGTTCTTGTTTTGTTACTCCATCACGTTAGGCTTGGAAATGGCCTGGGGTCGTAACCCCCCCCCCCCCGTCCTGTTGAACTTGGTCAAACGAAGAGTACTGGCGAGGGTTAATCCTAGTGTTTTTTAATACGGTGGTAGGCTCAAGTTGTAATGGCTCAATAATGTTATGTTCTGGCTGGCCACGGTAACCATCTTTCCATCTCCGAACAGAATTATTAGTCCACTCTACGCACTTTTGGCGTGCTGCAGCCTGCAGCTGAGCTGAGGGTCTTCACTGTACCTGCATATGGGCTCACAGAATTGGTTACGACTGTGGGAAACGTTGCGTTCTGGCCAGATGGCGTCTGTCGAGAAACGCTTCATTACTTGCCTGGGTCGACCCTCAGACGCTGCCCTTCTTGCATTCTATTGCAGCCAGACCGCAGCCACCAAGCGTGCAGCCGCATCCGTGAGCAAAGCGTGACGCTCAAAACACCTGCTCATGGAATTGTTACTGCTTTCAAATGCATGCGAACGTTCCAGCGCTCTGCTTTTGTATGCCTGTGACCCATATTTCGGCGTATGCGTTCCCTGACAGCAAATATAAACAATGTCATCTCTCGTTTACTCGCATCGGAATGTTCTGGAGTGATCGCTGACAATGATACGTCATGTGAACGCGTGCTTCTACATAACACGAAAGACACCCTCGCCGGCTTAATGCTTTATGTGAGTTCATTAAAATGCAGTCTTTTTCATCTGTAAATACCCCAAGCTTACTGAATATGTCCAGGTACTTGTAGTCATTTGATAAGTTCCCAAAAATCCTTCGGGATTATTACGCTTCCATTAGTATAAAAAATGACGTCGAGAATTCGACGCAAATGTATCTAGACAAATACTTCTTTTCTGTTCAGATCGTAAGTTCTCATGATGGGGAAGGGGTCCTATTAACGCACACCTAACGATTAAACAATGATTACGCTTGAACTATAACATGTTTGAACTCGTAATTCGGGAAACAGCAGACTAATTTAATTGCCTACAAACACTGGGAAATCTGAGGGGGAGGGCACCTCGGCCGTGCTCTCGCCCAACCGCGATTAGGGGGGACCAAATGGTCATTTTTCTACTCAACCAGAGTTTAAGTTGCTGCAGCTCCGAATCCAACCTATGGCCAGCGTCTTCCACGACCTCCCCCGGTCAATGACTCCGTTAACCTACCACCTAGACCCAGGAAACTGGTTTGCCCCCCCCCCCTTCCAAACGGAGTCGCTAAATCCGCTCGTACCTACAAGGCGTAATATGGACAGGTAATGACGCTGTCAATGTAAAGGGACTACACAAATTCACGGAATTACGAACCCTGTGCTCTAATGCCGCACAGCCAGACTTCCTAAAAAAACGCTTAATTTCAAAGCAGCTTATGATTTTTAAAGAAATGGCCAGCCGCAGATCCAGAATTTTGAAAAGGGACGAACAAGCTGCTGAGAAGGGATGATAGGGCTGCCTGTTTAAAATGAAAAACGAAACGCGAGACCTGCGTCCCTCTTCCTTTTCCCCTTCTTTTCGCCCATTCCTCCTCCCCGCCCGCTGGATCTGTAAAGTACTCAATCTGTATTCATTGAGGCATGGGGTAGGAGTAAGGCCAAGAATCAGATTGTGTCTTGTAGAGTCGCAAAACCTGTACTGTGAGCCGCCTGCCGGTTCGGTACTGGGGACATTCGACGACTTACGTTCTTGTTGCTTTCCACTTTCAGCCATATGGGGCTAAGGACCCAGTAAACGTACTTAAAAACTGCATACATTAATCCTATTCCCTGCAGGGGAGCTGAATCCGTCCCCCTCTTCTGGTTTTTGCTTGACCATTCCAAGGTTTTTGAAGCAGCCTCACGAAACTCTCACTTTTCCTTCCTTCTTTTTTACCTACTGCGCAAAAATTTCGACTAATTTTATTTTGCTCAGGATCAAAGCCAGGCCGCGTTTTTGGGAGGCACCTGAGGCCGCTTTTGGCCCTGTTGAAGGTAAAAGAAAAATGGTAGCCAAAAATAGGGTATTTAAGGAAGAACTTTAAACATTGTATGGAGGTACAGGTAAGCAAGTGAGCAAGCACACGAAAATAATTGTGTTAATCCCACGTCACTTCATAGGGTCAAGTCAAGATCAAAACCCAAAATTTGGTTGTATATTAAATTGGCGCTGATTTCTGAAATGCAAAACCCGAGATACATATAACTTACAAGCGTGCCCTCTATTTGTATACGAAGTTTTAGGTTGATATCAAGTAATGTCACGCAGCTACGACCTAAAACTTCAGTGCGCATGCCCTATATCTCGACAGTTATACCTGAAATTTGGAAATACAGTCAATTGAGATGACTGAAAGCGTTTACAAACAATATTAAATGCACCGAAGTTCATTCCATGTGACGCTGGGGTCATTGGAGGTTATTTAAGGTCGTAAGTTGACCTGATCAACATGTGACCATGACAGTTCCCCGTTTTTCGTGTCTCTGGAGCCGTCTACGCTAACATAAGACAAACAATGAAATATGTTTTTTCAACTTCTTCAGTATAACATGATTAGTGAAAGCTAAATAAGTGTTTTTGACTTTTTTTTAACTCATTTCGAAGAAACTAATCCTCCCATTTTCAAAACCATATGAACGTCAATGAATTTGCTCAGAAATTCAAATTATGGACTAATGATAAAGGTCCCATCCATAAGCTCTCGATTCATACCAAATTCATCAAAATCGGCCCGTAAACAGCAGAACTGTAACAAGTTCAAAAAATATCTCCCACTTTGACTGTTTTGCCCCTGTATCCACTCCTTTGAAGATTTTGAATAACTGTTTTCTTTAAATGTAGTTTTCATCACGACAAATCGATTGTCGTTTGTTGCGATGACATCGAATGAGTAGTTATCGAGATCTCAAGGGGCCGAATCTCCCCTTCCTGCCGGAAATCGGCCATACCGTCTAGCCTTCGGGAATGAGGTTAAACAAAGTACAGAACGCAAAACAAGTCCAGAGGGTGTGCAACCTCCATAGGATTTCGCAAGTTATCCCAGAACGACTGTTTTGATTGCTCTCAACTTTTATATAGGTGAGTGTTAAATTGTTTTCTACATTGCCTAAAAATCCGAAGTCAATGCCTTGACAGGCCACTGACTTACGACATCTTCCTCGAGGGCGTGTCATGGAGAAATATTGTTACGGCGGCAGTCGACATCGCATAACAGATGTTTTAAGTATCTTACGATACTAAGTCTTATTGTTACGCAGTACGCCGACCCCGACAGCCGAGCTGAGTACGCGCTGGACAGACCGAGAGGCGGCGGCGCTCCGCCGTGCCGACCGTGCCCCGTGGCAATCAGCGAGGGCCGCCGCCGATGGTGCGCTGCAGAGGCCCAGGGTTTTTATCTATCCGGATGAGACGCTCAGCTCGTTACGGAACCCATGGAGCAAGGCAACCGTTGGCGGGAGATCGGGCCATCGTTGCTTTGAACAGAGGTTAACATAATTAAATTACCTCTCTTACATAACCTAAATCGAAACATTATGCCTGTCATCCTGCAGACAAATTTATATGCATGTAATGCATTAGCAGAGTATGCATTGCCAATATGTTGAGAAGTTATAGAGCACTCCTGACCACTGACAAGCACATATTCTCTTATTGATCGAAAACAAACATATTTGGCACCTTGTGCTAAGCCCCTAAACTATGTGCGTTATCCATGGTGTCAGTGACCTTCCAGTGACCACTTAAGTCCTTTGTGGGCCAAGATTATCTTAGGTCGAAATCAGAAATGAAGGTTTTTGACTTTTTGAATTTTTTATCGACTTTGGAGGAGTCATAATGCTATCGGAAACGTTATGTAGTACATTAATAGTAGTTTGAGTCCTTAGTCATCGTCAGAAATCGTTTTGGACCCCTTTGCTGTATGGGGGCTTATGAAAAAAACGGAGAGGGATTTTTGAAGTCATCCCCCTTCTTTGTTAACCATATCCAGGGTTTTAAAGCAGCTTCATAAAGCTAGTGACTTTTCCTAACTTTCTGCTGCGTATTATGACAAAATTTTCTTAAATTTATTTTGCTCAGAGACGGAACCAGACCAATGTTTTGGGGCATGTCATGTTATCTTTGGCACTGTTGAAGGTAAAAGAAAAATGGTTTCCAGAAATATAGCTTTTATGATATACCTAAATTTTTGCATGACTGTTAAAGTGAGTGACAGGGAAAACACGATTTTTTTTCGTTGACCTGAGGCCACCTCATAAGGTCGAATTAAGGTCCAAATCCCAAATTTGGTTCCATGTAAATATTCTTAACGCTGATTTTGAAAACCAGAACATGTTACTCATCACAGTGCCCTTCACCTGTGTGTCAAATTTCAGATTTATGCCAAGTGGGGCCACGGAGCTAAGACCTAAAATGATTGCGCAAGTACCCTGTATCAGGACGGCCATAAACAGGACTTCTATTAATATAATCGATAGAGATAGTTTGAAACTTTTCCAACCAACATGAAATGAACCCAATGCCATCCCATCTGACTCTTAGGTCATTTAAGGTCAAAGGTCGTAAGTTGACCTCATAATTACGCGACCATGACAGCTCCCGCTTTTCATGTCCCTGGCGCTGCTATGCCGACATTATACAAACAGCGGAATACGATTGCGCTTCTTAAGTATAACATGGCTAGTAAAAGCTGGAAATATATTTTTAACTTTTCCGTTAGTTCATCTCTCCATGAAATATTGCTTCCATTTTCCAGACCCTGTTAACGCCTATTAATTTCCTAAAAATTCCAAAGTGATAGAACAATGGGGAAAGTTGCATCGATTTGCTATCGGTTCATGCCAATTGCGTCAAAGTCGGTCCATAAACATTAAAGCTATAAAAGTAAAAAATACCCCCTTTCTGTTTTTTTGCCCCTGTATTCACCACTTTTAAGATTTTCGAAACCCCTTTTTTATCAAAATCTAATTTATTTCATCAGAAATCGATTGTCGTTTGTTGCGATGAGATCAGACAGATAGTTCTCGAGACGTGGGGGGGAGTGAATGCTGCCCCTCCCACACTCGAATACGCCCTGGTGTTATGGGAACGGGAATATGGTTAAAGGTGTCCTTTATGTTACTACTACTCGGAACCAATGAAGACCCAAATCCACCGACATGACCCCTTTGAGGTCGCCTGTGAGGTCTCTGCGTGACTTAAAGTACTATATAATTGCATACGACCCTAAGCCAAACATGGCATCATCGTGTAGATGAAAGATCACACTACACGCTCATTTTTGTTTCGTTGTTTTATCAAGCCCGGTTCGCAAGTGGCCGGGGAAATTGTACCAGTCCCCCTGTACTGTCGAACCCAGATAGCGAATATTGGCTAAAACCTTAGAAAAGATAAATGATGGAAAAATTAACTCCTCGTCAGTTTCTGAAGCATGGCAAAGTATGTGCCTAATCAGTGTCGAACAACAACATTTCCGTTTTAATTTTCTTTTAATAAGATGCTTGAAAGTGACCGCGCGTATTAAGGGGACAGAAAATCATGCGCCGTTTGAAACATATGTCTAAAATAACACACACTACAACAAAACTCAGGATTATGGCCGATGATATGTGTAATGGCCAACCTCGTTGGCCAGCGAGACGCGTGTTTTTACGTCCTTATAACGCACAACAGGAAAACTATAAACTATATTTAACGCGAATTCACGGAGCCATTTGACATCGAATCGTGCAATATTACACCAAGCCTGTTTTCGCAAAGTGATTTTGAAATTGGTGTTACGTATCAGTAATACTACCCTTCAAAATATATGTAATTATGATACCGGAGCGCACAACACGCCTTGCAGAAAAGAACGACTCGCCGGATAAAGTCAGTCAGCTATCTTGAATCTACTTTTCGCGGCATCCAGTCATTTTCCTTGTGTTTGTACGTCATTAGGTGCCGTGGATCAACAGGGCCCTTTCACCTATCTTCTGCATCGTTAGATCCTTTCCTGTCTTTAAAAAATGGCAGGTTGTGTCAGGGAAACCAATCTTATTGTAAACTTACTGTAAAAAATTATTGACGTTTGCTGACCACCCATTGGCTTCCGTATTGACAACGCCTTTCCTTTGGATCGCAGCCATCCTCGGCTCATTGTTCAGAATCACTGTGATCGCGACATTCCCGACCTTCATTTTTAATTCACGCTTCATCTCAGCTTTATCGGACTCTGACTCACGCGCGACTGTTTATATTCAGAGATGCGTTGTTCTGCTGTAACCGATATAGGGATCGCCCCCCATGAGGTGGCCGTGATGTCCCCGTCCCAGCGTGGCAAGGTCGCGGCCGAGAACACGTCCGGCAGGAGGGTTTCCGTTTGACCCACTACCCCACTCTGCCTCCTGTCCGTCGCCATATGGCAGAACACGGTGCCCGACACGGCCGGTCACCACCGACGGACGCGTTAGCTTGGTGACTGGCTTCCGTCGGCCCCATGCCAAACTGATTGACGTGTTACTGTTTGTTTTATTGTTAACTTCTGATTGGACGTGAATATGAGCTGTTTTTGGTCTTTGCAAATATGAGCTGCAATGTTTCATTGGCCCTGTCGCTGATGATGCCTCTGATCAACATTTCATACGGAAAGCGCTTACGCACATTAAGAGAAAAGACAAGAATGTGTTCCGTGACTCCCGCCACAGGTCATTTCTGGGGGTGTGGCCCTGTCCTCTGCTGAAGACAAATGTTAGGTCTGAGGGTGTGACCCTCACCTCAGCTGAAGACAAAGGTCAGGCTTAAGGGTGTGACTCTATCCTCAGTTGAAGATAGACATCAAGTCTAGGTTGTGACCCTGTCCCCCGCTTCAGAAAGAAGCCAGGTCTGAGAGTATGACCCTGTCTTCTGCTGTGCAGAGGTCAGTTCTGAAGAATATGACCTCAGCCCATGGAGAAAGATGCTGGGACATGTCACTCGAAAAATCGCTGTGCGTTATCAAGGGTCTTGGCTGAATTCAGTCCATACTGCATTGCTCAGCATCCAAAGTCCAAGGTCCAAACCATCAGCATGCAAAGCATCCAATGTACGAGGACGGTGTTGTCTTTTTCAGCCGTCGGGCCACTTTCCAAGAATAAATGTAAAAGTTCGGCAATGCAGCGGTGCGTTACAAACATCAGTAACACACCACGCTTGTCACGAAGCAGTTCATTTGAAATGCATCAACTATACACATACAGCGGCCTGGATGTCATTTTACTCAAGTCATGCATCATTTCCTGGTTCACGTTCTCTGTTGAGCTTAAGTGTACCGTCGCTTATCTCCCGTGGAGTCAGTGTGGCATCTGAGGTGACACGTCAACCCGAATATCTGAGGTGACGACTGCCTGCCCTGCAAAGCAGCCTACTGGAGACAATGTGGACGATTAACGTGTTCAGCCGTTGCGCGGCTGGTCAGCAGCGGGAGCCGTTCAGTCCTTGGGTTGGGGCTAACCGGCCGTGTTCAGAGCACCGCGACCGATGCTCCGGCCTTCAGTCACCCGTCACAGTCGCCTTCTGAAACAATCGACACAAGCAGTCATACGGGCGGGCACCTTCCGGCGGATAACATCAGATGCACGAATCATGGCTCAGCCGTGCGACGCGTGAGTCTTTGGGCTGAGTTAATCCAGAGCTAGATCAGCGTATCGAGACAGACACCTTAATCACCAGAACGGCTCTGGTCTGTAGGTAGGCAATGTCGGCCGGTCACCAGTCAGCCGTACGGCGGGTCACGGAATACCTCCGGCAGACAGCATGTGACCAGTTAACAGCGGCAGCCTGTCACTGGGCGACCGGTCCGTGGGTCATGGGGAATCTCCGGCAAACATCTGGCTGCCTGCCTGGTGCCATGCTGCACGTGTTTGGAAGTTATGGTCTGTGCAGCGTGCTTAGACTAAGCGCGAACTTTGACATTTACCACCTTTCTAGGGACAAAGCTACGTCTCTGGAAATTAAGGGCAACGTACATCTAATGCGCATGCGCATCTCCTCCGTCTGATGCAACAGCGCGTGGAAATGCGGACGGAGGGAGCAAACTGCGGCATCCGTGCGGGCCGGTTGCGAAATCCGGCTGGCTGTTTCATCCCAGCCCGGTTCTCAGTATGTCTTAGTTGCCAGTCTGTCTGCGAAGGGAGGACGCCGGGACGCCGGCTGGGAAGTTTCCGCCGGTCGCGTGACGGACCGTCAGCTGGTGCGAGGAGCACCAGAACCCTCCTGCGGGCCCGACGGCGCGGCCTGCTCCGCCGCGCCCCTATTTAAGCTGGTCCAATGCCAAACACAGTTTCAGTCTTGTATTTACACGTGCTGCGTAGGCACATGCTACTGCGGGTTGCGCCGACGGGCCCACGAGTTTGGAGTGCTGACGTCTGAGTCCGTACTTTTGGATCTCCAGGTCTTCAGTAGTTCGTGTTCCTCAGCACACAAGTAAGGATCGCGTGCGCAGCCGCTGAGCGAAGCGTAGCTCCTGATCTCTTCAGACCGCTCGAATTGGAGTACTTTCCGTGTTTTATATGTCGTCCAGTCTCCAGGAGCTGGTCGAAGTGGGAAGAAAAACGGCAACTTTTTGAATTATGTTTCCTTGGTTGGTTATTTACGACGAAGCTGACGCCAAACACTGGCTGTTTGGCGTCAGCCCGTCGTAAGCATATTAAAAAGCATGTTAAAGACGCGTTTGCAGTGCATAAACTGCGTGCATGCAGGGGTGTCGATTTGCATTCTTCTCAGATGGGCCTGGCCCACCCAGTGTTGATTTGGGCACCCCAGTGTTGATTTGGGTCCCCAATATTTTCCGCCCGTTTTAAAGGGAAACGAGTAATAACGAAAAGAACGACCGCAATAGATAAGAGACAGGCAGAAAGTAACGAATAAAGTCTAAAGCGATGTATCTATCTATCTTTTATCTATATATATGCCTTTATACATGGAGATAAATGCGATTTTTATCTGATAAATAAAAACAAAAAACTGATAAACTCCCGTTGGTCAAAATTAAAGTGGGCTAAATCCGCTGAGAAGCCCACATTTTTTGGGGGGGTTAGGTTGGCGGGCCCTCGGCTCGGCCCTTCCCTAATCATTTACAGAATTCGACATCCCAGCATGTCTCGGTTCAAAGCTTTCGTGTGGACCATATGATCATTGACAGACATGGCCGTAGGAACCGGGGAGGGGGCTGCTGCCCCCCCCCCCTTCAACTTTAGGCAACATTTAACATTAATCCTGTGACGGTGCACGAAAAAACGAGATATAAATTGCGTTGCCCCTCCACCCATTATATCCACAGAGGTTGGGTATGGTGGGGCTTTATAACGCTACTGTTGACATGTATAGATGTGGTTTTATGTAAATGGTAAGGGAGAGGGCCAAGCCAAAGGCCTGATAACCTAACCTGCCCCCAAAGGTGGGTTTCTCAGCGGATTTAGCCCACTTTTTACCAACGGCAATTTTTAAGTTTTTTGAGCTACCATTTTCAAATATATTGTAAAGGCCTTTTCTCATATATATGTATATATATAGAGAGAGAGAGAGAGGGAGAGAGAGAGAGAGAGGGAGAGAGAGAGATAAATAGATAGATAGATAGATAGATAGATAGATAGATAGATATAAACTGAATGTGTACATCTCTACTATTTCTCCTTTGTATACAGTTCGTGATTCTTGGTGCTTTTTATCCCAGTTGACTTATATACAAATGCAATTTAAGATTTTTCTAAAAAGCAAAACATTGGTAAGATTCAGAGGAACATTGGTAGAACTCAAATTGATAATGGTAGGCCCTTAGCACTACCAGGGCCGTAGAAAATGACGACCCTGGATAGTTTGTTCGTTTGACCATAAAAGCCCTTGCTATTTCTTTTCTAATTATTTCATGCAATTTTATGTTTTATTCTATACTTTCTATCTATCTCTTATCTATTGCGATTGTTCTTTTCATTATCATTGCCCATTTCCCTTGTTAAAAGCAGCAGAAAATATTGGAAGGACAAGTCGACACCTCTGTTGACAGGATATAACAAACGGGGGTACGAGGATACTAATCAGAGACGATTCTCTTCGTGACTCAGTTGAGGAAAACTATGACTCTAACCGAGATTCGTGAGAAATGTTATATGGTCGCTGAAATGATCACAGAATTGTCCTAAAAAAGCCTTCGGGCCTTTTTGTGTTGTGCAGCGAAAGGCTGCACAACCATTTGATCTCGTAGAAACAATTAAGTCGGTGAAAATGAAGTAATTTTGAGGCATTTTTTTCTCATGTATCACCAAAAGACACACGTTGAAGTTTCCATAAGTTCGCGGTAAGGCCTGTTTCTTGGCCTGCTTCTCTTCAGCATACACTCACGCAGCTCCTGCAGTGTTGGAGCGGTTTTGATTACCTTTGCCATCGAACAGCCCACTGTGCCGGCTCTCTGCTGTCGCCAGTTGCTGCTGCCTCGTGTGTCAGGCTTGCGCCGTGCACAGTTAATAGAGTCTGTCTCATCCGAGGTACTGGGAGGTCCTTCTTGTGGGGAGGATCCTTGCCCTCAGGGAGTGAAGCCCCTCTGTGTGGGGGGTAAGTTCCGCCTCTGGAGGAGTGAGAGGCCCTCTGCGTGGGACTGGTTCCGCCGGAAACTCGGTTCGGACGTCACGTAGGGTTGACGTAAACCCGACGCCAGGGTTGCGGGCACAACCGACGCAGATGCTTTGTCCGTCAGCCTCCCCGTTCCTGATGTTTTTGGTTTGTGGCACGGCGTGAACCTTAGGCCTCTGTTGGAAAATCCACGGAGGAAGGGACTATTCAAAGAAATGAAAAAAACAAAATGCTTGTTTCGCTTGCCTCATAGCTGTGATGCAAATTATCAACCTCATATGGGCATTGAAATATGACGAAGGAGAGGAAAGAGACAACAATCCAGCTACAACCTAGTGTAGTTTTTCTTTCCTGATTTGACTTATTGTTCGTGGTCATACAGATTCTGACTTTTAAGATCTCTGATTGTCACCTGCCCGAAGTTAGCCATGACAGTAGCATCCTTGAACGTGTCAGCCTTACCAATTTTGAAGCTGACAGGACATTGACACTTCTCTCTCTGCGGGTGTCTATGCACGTGGTCGCACTCCTGTCAACATGAAGTGGTCGGTTTTTGTCGCGACGTGGGATGGCCGACAGGGTGGACGTCGGGCGACGATTGTTTGGGACGGCGCGTCCGGTCGCGGCTGCTGCCAGCATTTGGGCCGGCGAGCGCAGGTGTCGCCGGCCATCCGGCCACATTTCGGCGTCCCGCCAGCTGTGCTCTCCGACCAGTTGTGGCCCGGTCCGCGTCGGTCACGTCGCAGCGGAGCCGCCGGCCGCTACCGACGGCGCGACCTTGTCACCAGAGACGGAGCGGCGGCGGCGTCCGCACTGTGTCCGGTGTCCTCCGCCTGAGGAGAGCGGGCTCTCACGCGCCGTGACCTGCCCTCAGACGCCACACCGCCGTCCGCCCCGTCCCCGAAGATCGTCATGAGGCTGCTCGGAGACAAGAAGAAGAAGCAGTATGAAGCGAACCTGCGGCAGAGCAGCGTCGGCAGCAGTCTCAGCCACACGGAGAAAAAGGGCGACCCGGAGAAGGGCTTCAAGCCGATCCACCCGGCGCCCACCAGTGAACCAGGTGAGTGCCGGCTCCCTCCCGGCTAGGACGGGAGCCGGAGCCGGGGCTGGAGCCGGAGCTGAAGCCGGCTCTGTGGCCTGGAGTCGGAGCCGGGGTGGAGCTGCAGGCAACTGGATGGTTTGCGTCTCTATCTCCGGCAAACGAAATTTTTCCTCGTTTTCCTTCTTTCGCTACCAGAACAATGGCTTATGCATTCTCCTTTGAGTGCAGTATTTATTATGCGCCAGACATACAATTTCCCATTTGCGATTCCCTTCAGATACGAATTTCCACGTGGCCGTGATCCAATCTTCTACATGAAATGCCACTTAATCGATCGGGAGCCTAGGGATTCACACAGTTCGTTGGCTGATGTTTGGGATCAGTCTACGCTGTGCTGAGCATCTACATTCTGCATGGACTCTGAATCTAAAGCTGATAGTGCGGCCCTTGATAACGGCTGAGCTAATAGCTAAAGTTGCACTTGTCAGAGGTACGACGCGACTGCGCGGTACCCAACACGACCCTCTATTGGCAAGCTGCGACTGAGCCGCAGTTCAAGTGTCGAACGCTGAAGCGGCTCGAGGTCGTTTTGCAGGACCAGGAGACGAGGAGACCCTCTAAACGCTACACGAATCACGATTCAGAATTCTGTCCCGCTGCTACCGGGAAATGCGTTACTACAGGTCTGGCTGGGCTGGATTACCACGTCATCGAGCCGCTACAATCCATGAAAGCTCGACTCGTTTTTCTCCCTTCCTGCGGCCACTTAGAAGTGTTATTTCTCACAACAATGAAATTTGGGATGCATTAAGAATTAACAACAGTTTGCCCTCAGAATTGTACAAAACACATTCGAAACGAAAGCCGTCTTCTTGGATAAAGAACACTTGACTGAGAACATTCGCAGCTGAAGATCATCAGTTAAAAAACGAACCATCTGCACATTATAAAACAAACACGAACCGATCGCAGAATGGTTAGGCGTCTAGTCGGAAAACCATTCAGTTAACTGGTTCAAATGTGGAACAAAGTATCAACCTAGTTCTAAAGCTTGAATAGCTCGAAGTCTTCGCAACTTGAGCATGCACCAGACACGCACACAGGAATACGGAAGACTTATGTTTAAGCGTATGCTTAAGCATCCCACGTTTTTTTAAATTAAGATATTCAGAAAATTATGAGATTAAGAAATTTAAAAATTATGCCGGCAGTCCCTCCATCTGTGACCCGCAGAACGGCATTTGCCTCCCCTCCCCTCTTAGATCAAAACTCGCACGTGGCAGTGCTGCGCAATATGTTGATCGTCGCAAGGTGCCGTTCATCGCCACTTCCCTGCGTGACGCGTCGACGACGTGGCCGTCAGAAACATGTTACGTAACGGATTGCCCGAAAACTCCGGTCGGGAATGCCATTTTCGTGTAACGCATCACAAGTATGTCTGTCAACGGGCAGCAACAGTTTTGCCTGGGAAGAAAATTAGTTCGGGCGAGAGAAATCCACTCACGCATGTTTGTGCTGCCCATTTGAAAATGAGTCGCGAGAGCCGCCTCTCCGCTGGGCGCGTAACAGCTACCCTTATCATCGACGAAGCCTGAGGGGCGACCTCACGGTGGCACGCGAAAAAGTTACAAGATGAGATAGGCTGTTCCGAGATGCGAGAGACCTCGGTCCGAGACCTCTGACGGAGTCGGAGGCTTCGGACCTGGCGGTCAGGACGGCGCCCGGACGCGTCCCGGCCGCCGTCGCTCGCCGGTGTGTCCCGCTGCGGTGCTGCACGGCGTCGGACGACGCGCGGGGCACTGTTCACCGGCACGTCAGCTGCCGTGACGTGGCGACGGCTCGCCGAGGCGCGCTGTCGATTCGAGTTGGCCGATTTCTGCTCGGCTGCGGCGAGACCAGCGCGACTCGGCCTGGGATTGACGCGCGGTGACGCGCTATTTACGACACGCGGTGTCGCCTGACGTCTTTACATTGCCAACACGTGTTTTATCGATTGGTGACGTCAAAATGGTTGCAGGCTGACGGCTTCGTCGTCTAACCGGATGTCGTGGTGGGCTGCTAGCAGTGCCGTTGCTGATATTTTTCGCAGTGGTATTCCTCTCGGCAATTTTTTTCGCGATGGAGTACGCGCTCTGCATGGATTGACAGGACAGCATGAATTCGTACTCGAGTTCAGGACGCTTAGTACACAGATTTGCCTCGGTAGATGCACGGTTTCGTCTTTATACAGTATTGTATACATTTTTCTAATATTTGTCCTAAACTCAACAAAACCGACGTAAAGATAAAACACAGAAGGCTTGCAGCATTTGATGCAACGGTATTCACGGTACAGAACGTTTTGACTCATTCACAGGAAATCATTTTAAGCACTACCGCATCCTTTGCGTTGGTATGGTTCAGATGGCTGACATTCAAATAATGGGAGAGGAAAGAAATCATTGGAGAAGAATGAAATCATTGGAGAGCATTGCGATGCCGCCACTTGACTTCTTAATTTCCTTTGGATTACGGTGGGCCTCGACATCCATTAATGACAACAATAGTCCAATGCTAAGTTCGTCATTTCGTTGTTGAACCAAACGCTTGTAAATGCGTTTTTGCACCATGACATCTTTTGTCTGCTTTCCTTGCACCAGATAACATTTGAGTCGTTATTGCTTACTGGTGCTTTCTTATCTTACGCCCATGCTTTCATTTATTGGCAATAAAGTGTTTGTCTTTGCACCTGTGAATCTACTGGGAAGCACGGACATTGCGCAATTAACTTGTTAAAAATTGTTTGCCATTTTGCGCAATATATTTATTTAGTTTCACATAACATGCGACAATATTTCAGCAATTTCGTCGCCTTTACCAGCGCAGGCCTTTGTTCGGCCAGTGGGGGTTGTAAGCCTCACTTGAAATCCGTAAGTATTTAGGAAGTCTGTAAATAGTAAGCAATGTGACCAGCACGAAGAAATAATATTTCGAACCCAGCGTCTTGCATTTTCGGACGAACTGGTTACCTGATTTTACCTGTTTTGCTCCAGGTCTGAGCATTTCTTCATAACTGTCTTGACACACCTATGCCCTAAAGACTTCGTGCCGAAATTGTACAGTGAAGATACCCGCTTAATTTCTCTGTGTCACCAACGCGCAAGATTTTCTTTGTTGTCCTTTTGTGGGCAGGGAGAAAAACTGTCACAGATGCTACATGTATGAGACCGTTGGAGCAAAACGGATGTTTTTGTTGTGTCAAAAAGCATATCAGCCCGGTAATGCTCACCAAAAACGCGACTGAGTGGTGCGCTTATACCATTATTTACACAGGTTTTTTGGGACGCTGGAGCGCAGATGGCTTATAGGCATGCATCACAAAGAAGGGCTTGGACGTGAATTTCGCGCCTCCGTAGTGGGCAACCCTGACGACTCGGCCACGTTTCGGCGCGCCTTCATTCCTCTGATGAGGATTCAATTCGCGACGTCGACGTGCCGTCAGTGAATCACCCCACGGTGAACACCTGGGCGCTATCCGCTCCCGGCGTCTTTAGATCCGTGCAACGACAGCGGCTGTCGCCCATTGTTCCCTTGTCTCTGTCGCCTCGTTGCAGCTCAGTCCCAGCTGTTAGCCCTGCTGCAGTCGGAGGGCTCGCAGCCTTCTGGTGGATCCTCTAATCCGGGGGTCATATTTCTCCGTCCTGCTGCAGCCTGAGGGTGCCCAGCTGGCGTGCCAATCCCACAGCCTGGAGAGGTTGTACACCGGGCTGATCTTTCAACCGGCGGAACTCCCACTCCCCGTTGGCATCCTGCCGGCGGCGTCAGCGGATTCCCGGCTGGCCGCTTCTGGAGCGTCCTGCAGACCATCGATCGCCGTCCTGCGTCACCAGCGCTCCCTCCCCGCCTCCCTCTATATCCCGCTCCCACACTTTCCCTCTATATCTTCATCATTATTCTGCATTTGCCATCCACAGCGGTGTTTTCTCTGCCTCCTCTTTTCGGTGCGTTTTTCCGTAATTCTCCCCCCATCTGGCTCTGGAGAGGCGTTCATCAGTGCCGGCGCTCGGTCGCCGGTCAGTCCTGGTGATGCGTCTCCTGCTTCTGTCCTCGGCGTTGGGGCAGAGGCGATGGCCGGGAGCCGACACCACGCGTACCGCGACTAGATCAGGCTGATCGGTACTGCCAGTTAGAGAGGCCAGTGTAGCAACAGCCTGCGGTAAAATTCCTTCGCAGTGCGGTCGGCCCAGGCATATAATGACAGTTTTAAAGTGTCTTGCACACCATACGTCCGCGGACTGGCGCGGCATCACAACCAGTTCCACGAGGCCATTGCCGCGCCTTTGTTGACGTTTTAAAAGGAGGGAATATATGATGCGGCTTTCGTGCTGCATGTTACGCTCTCTGCGGTAACCTGGGCTGTCCAATGCTTTGACAGATATTTGCTCACCCAGCGCTGAATGAACTTCGTATATAGCGAATGAATCAGCTGTGAAGTGGATGGTTGTCCAATCAGAGCGCATTGGGACAATTACCATTATAGCAAATCAGTAAAACATAAGGCTTGCTCGCACGTCCTTTTCTTGTTTTCTTGATGAATCTCTCGGCGCGCAAAACTTAACAGATTGGCAGATAGCGAGGACAATCTTTAGGTAACGCGTTAATGCGAAGTTTGCCGTGGCGAGGACTATTGTCAGACAACGCGTTAGTGAAAACTTTTTTAAAAGTTTATCGTTGGGAAGCCGGTCCAAAACAGTTCGTAGCTGAGTCCGGGAGGCACCGTGCAGCCAGATTCGCTTAAGATATGAGCTGTTGAGTCAGTGCGCCAGAGCAGCGTCACGGGACGACGCGAGCCGCGCACGGCACGGCCTCGGGCGCCGCCCTGCCCGGCCGGCGGCGGAAGTTTGGCCGGATGACGTCAGGCGCTGCGTCGATGCCGTCGCCTGATGACGGCAGCGGCTGCCCGGCGCCGGGCCGAGCCTGCGTCAGGCGCCGCCGGTCGGCGCGGCGCAGCCGGCCGGTCGGGCGCCGCCGGCGCTGGCTCAGTTGCCGGGGGACGCGGCACGGCTCGGCGACGGACCGGCGCCCAGCGGCAGCCTCGGGCGGCGTCCATGCTGAGCTGGGCCGAATTGTGAGACTGTGACGAAGTAAGAGCGTCCGGAGCGTCCTCCAGCAAGCATGGCGACGCTCGAGCAGGTCCCGCCGCCGCTGCCGCCGGCAGCTGACCTCCAGCAGCAGCCGAAAGCGGCGCCCGGCCGGCCGCCGCTCGACTACGACCAGCTACCGTACACGACCCGGCCCCACGAGCCCGAGCGGAGCGTGTTCATAGTGCCGGGTAAGTGGCGCCGGTCGGGCCTGGTCTGCGGCGGTCGCTGCCGCTGTCGGCAGCTGGTCTTCACGGCCCGACTTCGCTGTCTGCTGCGCTGCATCAGGGAACATCGGCATTCTCCCTCAGTCTGCACGCAGTTTGTACATTGCAATTATTGTTTCCGTCTTACATTAAAGTGCAGCGCCATCTAAGTCCTCCGATCCTTTGCTACGGCCTTACTTTCGTTTCCCACCTCTTTGTGGCGGGAAGCGTCATCGCCTTTTACCGTTACCCTGCAGGACGTGTACTATTTTTAACAAGACAAGAGGCTACCTGTCTGCCGCCGCTATTGAGGTCGACAGCGTGGCGCGTGCTGCATCCGTTCTTAATTGCCCTGGTCTTCGGGGATCGTGTCCGTCCTGCCCTTTTTTGGTCTGCTGGGACCTTCTCCGCCCTAGATGGCGGCGATCTGCAGAGACCGTTTCCGCCCTCCAGTGCCGTGGTCTGTCGGGACGTGACGGTATTCTGCAGCTAAGGTCGACGGGGACCGTGTCTCTATCGTTTGATGATTTCTCAAGGGACCGTCCCCGCTCTCTATGGTCGTGCCGCTTCTCCTGTTCTCATTCCTGCGCCTTCGTCTGCAGCTTCACGGTCTCAGCGACACAGGGTTTCAATGTAACGTACGCTTATGGCCGCCGAATTTGTAACTCGCTTGTTGGCTTGCGTTTCCGCAAAAATTGCGATGCCATCATCCATTCTCCACGACATTAATTCACAAGCATTTCTCGCTTTCGTTATGGGAAACTTCTGCAAGCCGACGCTCTGGGTAAATTTACCTTTGATGGCCGGATTAACTACGTGTTATTCATGTTTTTTTTATGGTTCGTAAGATGACTGTGCTTCATCTCCTCGCGGTCTATCCAAAAAACTCACGTCTGTTTTCGGCGAGCCCAAGACGTACTCGTGAATTGCGTTTGTTTGTGGATGAGCCACTCCGCGTTTGTTTGTGGATAAGCTACTCAGGTACGATGTTACGTGACGTGTTTCACAACGTTCCTGCCCGCTGCACTGCCCCGCCAGCCTAATCTGACAGCACTGCGACCGCCGTCTGTGTCCGCAGCCGAGCGGCGGGTCCAGTTCTGGTCCATGTTCCTGCAGAACTGGCACGTCACCATCACCTACTGCTTTGTCTTCTGGTCGTTCGGCATGTGCGTGGCCTTCCTGGGCCCTACTCTCAACGATCTGGGTGAGATGGTCGTGCCGGCCGACGCCGCCGACGCTGAGCTTCGCGCGCTCTGCGCGCAATTTGTGTCTGTTGTTTCCTAGATCAATGGAGCGTACAACAAACGCTCCGTGGCTTAGATGTGCGCTGACGTCCGGAAGACTCGTCTGGCGTCTTCCACCGGTAGTTTTAAGACTAAGTGCGTTTCGGGGAACGAAGCCAGTGGCCAGAAACCTATCGCCGTGCCCGGTGACGCGCCGGCCGATCCGGTAGCATGTCATGCCCATTCACCAGCTGCTTGACCCCGTGACCTGCCCGCAGGGTGCCGGACCGAGACGCCGTTTCGCACGATGAGCTGGGTGTTCTTCGCGCAGGCTCTGTTCACACTGGTCGGTTCCATTGTGGGCGGCGTTCTTGTGCAGAGGTAAGCCCAGTGAGATCCATCATTCGGCGAGATCCTCGCCCCGACGAAATCCGTTTGTACTTCGGACATCCGTACGCAGTTGGTATCCTACACTTGGTGAGACCTAGGTGCTGACGAGATCCTGTCTTATGCAGGCCTACGGCATGACCAGATATTTCCTTTGGTGAGAAGCAAGCCCTGGCGAGATCGGGAGGCACGTGCCGGTAAAAAGCGGTTCTGTAGTCGTGCGAGACGGTACCGTAGTCGTGAAAGACGGTGAGAGGAGGGGCCCACTCTGCTAGTTCGTGATAGATATACGATTTCGAGCAACCAGGACAACCCCTTTTTGTTACAGGGGACGAGATAACAAGGCTTAAACCAACACAGGAGATACATTTCAAGCTACTACTCATTTGCGAAGGATATATAAAAGTGTATGCTAGGAATAATTACCATCTAACTTGAATTTAATATTTTTTTTTGCTGGAGAATGTTCTAAATTCATTAGGATGACGTGCATGTACGGATCATTCCAGACAATGACAGATAATTTCAATATATCAGCTATCTTCATACTACGGCAACGCATAGAATCTGGCGTCATTTTTCACCGTGAGGTAAATCTCTCAAACGTATTAACCCTATTCCTAGCAGGGGCGGCTGAATCCGATCCGTTCGGGTTTTTTGGCTCGCCAGTTCCAGGGTTTTTGACACAGCTTCACGAAACGTAGTGGCTTTTCATAGCTATTTTTTGTACGTACTGCAACAAAATTTCGTAATTCTGTTTTGCTCAGGGGCGGAGCCAGCCAGCGTTTTTGGGAGGCACCTCGGACCGTTTTGGGCCCTGTTGAGGGTAAAAGGAAAATGTCTGACGAAAATAACGTTTTTAAGGCAGAACTTAAAACTTTATATGGATGCATAGGTGCACATGCACAGCACAGCACAGCTGCACAGCTGGGCAACTGCAATGTTGTTTATCTGAGCTAACTTCACAAGGTCAGTTCAAAGTAAAAAGTCAAAATTTGGTTTCATAGTAATAATTTGGGTGTTATTTTTTCGAATTCTAAACCCTGAAGATATATATATATATATATATATATATATATATATATATATATATATATAACGTACAAGGGTTCCCTTTACTTGCATATTAAGTTTTAGGTTGATATCAGGTCGGGTCACGGAGCTGTGACCTAAAATGTCAGTGCGCTTACCCTATATCACAACAGCCGTAAAGTGAAATTTTAGAAATAGGGTGAATCAAAATAATTGGAAACCTGTTCACATAATACGAAATGCACAAAAGATTATTCCAATTGGCTCTAAAGTCATAGGAGGCCATTTAAGGTCAAAGTCGTAAGCTGATATGAAGAGCATGTCACCATGACAGTTCCCATTTTTCATGTCCTTGGCACCGCCTACGCAAGCATTATATATACATTGTAATACGATATGTACTTCTTCAGCATCGCATGGCTAGTACAAGGCAAAAAGGTATTTTTAACCTTTTTGTTAATTTAGTTTTTGAAAAACTTATCCTCCTAGTTTCGAAACCCCGTAAACGCGTATCAATTTTCTTAAACTTGCAAAGGTATGGACCAATGATAAAAGTCCCATCCGTATCCTCTTGGTTCATGCCAGTTTCATCAAAGTCGACCCACAAACAAGTGAGTTATAAGAAGACAAAAATATCCCCTATTTTGGCTTTTCTCCTTGGGTCCACCCCTTTTCAAATTTTGAAAACTGCTTTTCATAAAAATGTGGCTTACGTCATGGCAAATCGATTGCCGTTTGTGGCGATGAAATCGGATGTAGAGTTCTCGAGATCTCGGCGGCCGAATCCCCCACCCCAGCCGGGAATTGGCCACACCGTCTAGTCCTCCGGGAATAGGGTTAAACCCTTAGATAATTTCCCGGACGAAAAAGGGCAGATTACCAACATAGGAAAGAATCCGATGGCAGTGACACCAGACACATTATGAAATGACTGCTGAAAAGGTAACGTCAATTTTAGAATAATCTCATGATCTAAATGGCTTTAGCACGAGACTGGCGAAATTGGCTGCCTCTGCGGTGGTGATAATGACTGTGCTGGAACATGAAAGACTTCTCTGATGCGAAGAAAGGCGAAACCGCGAGAACGCTCACGGATTTCTCCCCTCGGCAATTTCCAGTTTATGAAAGGGTTATGGCAATAAAGCCTGATCCCCGCCATCCCTTTCTTTTCCTTTTTTATTTTACTGTGAGAGGAAGGGAATGCCTTGATGGCCCAAGGCATCTTCCCCCCCCCCCCTCTCTCTCTCTCTCTCTCTCTCTCTCTCTCTCTCTCTCTCTCTCTCTCTCTCTCTCTTTCTCTCTCTATCTATCTATCTATCTCTACTCTTTACCTCACCCTTTTCCGTTTCCAAGTAAAGAGTGTCGATTTATGTAAATGATTGGGGGGCAGAGGGGAGGACCCTACAACCTAACCTCTCCGAAACGTGGGTTTCTGAACGGATTAGGCCCACTATTTTGACCAACGGAAATTTACGAGTTTCTTGTTACTATTTATCAAACAAAACTTTGCACTCATCCGCATGCATATAGGTATATATAGATTAAACATGGGAAGATGGATAGATACATCGTCTTGGACTTTATTTTTTGCCTCCTGTCTATCTCTTATCTACTGCGGCTGTTCTTTTCGTTATTATTACTCATTTCCCCTTAAAACCGGCAGAGAATATTGGGGGCCCAAACCAACATTTGGGGGGGGGACAAATTAACGTTGGGTGGACCAGGACCCTTTCAGAAGAATACAAATTGATCCCCCTGCAAATAAGATACAGTAAAACATTATTGTATTCTCATGCTTCCAGTCCTTTTCTTGTCTATGAGCCACTTCATCATCCAGAATGGTCATTATGAACGTCGATAACTGCCGACTCATACTGTCCTGGAACTGTCATTTGAGACCTTATCAGCTTCAGTACACCACTTGATGATTAGACTGAAACAGTTAGGGACGCAGCCAGCATTCTTTTTTTAGGGGGGGGGGGCGGAGTTCAGTGTCAACTGAAATCTTACGATAATCGCCTGCTGTGAAAACGACGTGCGATGGCTTTCACAAAAAATGCCGGCCTAAGGAGAGCCCGGGACCTCGGGTCGCCCTTTGGCTTCGCCGGTGGAAACAGTGTTGTCCGAGGGGGTGGTTGCTTAGAACAACATCGCTTTGTTCAGTAGAAGACATTTCGTAACTGCACAGCATGTGACTGTTTTCAGCCTTTATTTGAATATATTCCGCGATATCTGTTTCAAACCTTTTTTTTTTGACAATCTCTAGTTTTGTGTTTTAAGTCGTTCTTGTCTTTTAAAGTATGAGGGATTATGCGAGACTCCTTGAAATCCGTAAACTTTGTTGCAATTTCCGGGACGAAAATCATGGTCTGGAAAGTTTTAAATTATCTTGCGGTATGCAGTCTCATCGTCATCAAACGAGTATTACATAACCGTCTTTTTATTACCGTCGGTCGTCGTCGTTAAAGTGTATTTAGCTAAAACAAGGCTTAGTGACTATTTGTTGCAATGTACTTTTTGCAAGCTAACTGCTTTTTGCAAACTGCTTTTTGCAATCGAAGCTGATCGCAGCTCGGGTGTTTCGCCACCGTTCGCACTTTTCGTGGCAATGTGCTGCTGTAAGCCTACCATTAAGCTCTCCAAACAGGATGCAACCAAATCCAAGTTGGATTGGATGCCATGCTTTTATCGGAATCCCTTTCAAATATCAGGTCTCCATGTTCCAGACATACGGAAACCTAAAATACAACCGGGTCGGGGCCAAGTGGGATGTAATATTAGCCGGTTTATTTGGAACGAATCACGCGCGGTTTTTTAAGCGTAGCAGTCCATATCGCCAGTATGATGGTCCGCGTATTAGGTTGCGTATCAGCTAAAATTATCGAAATTAATTTTAGCACTGGTTATTCGATGTTTCGTTCAAATAAACTGCCCTTAAATTACGCTGACCCTCTCAGTTTCGGCAAATATCCTGCAGTGCTGTGTGGTTGGATCAGTGAGCCAGGTTCTCAGCGGGCCGGTGGGCGAACGGCCGAGCCCCTCTCTTGGACCCCTGGTCACCGTCCCCCGGGTCTTCCCCAGACCCGCCGCGAGGGCGGTCTGGCGACGGGGGAGGGGAGGCGGTGTACCGACCGGCGTCTGGCCGCGCCGGACCGCTGACAGGAGGCAGGTCGAGGGTGGGCCGCGGCCTGTCACGCACCGAGACGGCGCACACGCGCTCACGCGCGCACGCACACACACGCCAGCGCACGCACATACAAACAGACCGGCACTCGGCCGGCTCTGTCCGCCCAGAGCCGCCGCCGGCCGGCGATCGAGTTTGCTCGGTAATGGACCCGGCGGGATGGGGTTGATGTATTCGACAAGAGGGGAGAGGATGCCGCAATCACCAGCATCTGTCGCCGCGTTATCTGAAGGATTCTGTTATTGCTCTTTGAACGATCAGTATTATTATTATTTTTTTTTTGCGAACTGCTCTGTCGTCCCATTTCCAGCGACGCTGTTTCTAACGCCGTGCCTCTCGAGATCATGTTTAAGTGTCATCCCCATCTTTCTCTTGTGCCATGCATCTCTTTAAAGCGACTTTGCAGTCATCTGCTGAATTTGAATTAAACCGATGGAGCAGAAAAAATAGGTGCAAAAAGAGAGTTTAGTGAGAATCGGGCGACGAGCGATGTTATTCCGGCGTCACTGCGCCGAAATCAGCCATCTCTCGAGGTTCAGGAGTGGCGTCAGATTTCTAATTGGCCAGCTGGCGCGCACCAGCGGCGCCGGCCCGCTCGCAGCCCACGGTCGGTCGAACCTGAGTGGTCGGGGATCTGAGCACACATCACGGCGCCGGCCATTCGCCCCGCGGCTGTTCGAGCCGATCGCTGCCTATCGGCCGTAAAGCAAACAATGCTGAACCGCGGGATTATACCGCCGCCGGTAAACCGCCCATCCGGTGGTTAAAGGCCTGCCAGCTGTTGTTCACCCTCCTGACGTCACGCAATCCAGTGGAAGTCTTGGTCGCTTCCTCCATACGTAGGCACCAGAATCCTTGCTGACAGACGGGATAAATTTCACATTTGACCTCCTGTAGTGCTTTTGTTTACGGCCAAGATTTGGAACATTGTTCTTTACATTGCTCGTTTGCTCTTTTACAGCAGAACCTTGTAATAGGACCGCAGAGGCGTAGGAATATCCAGAAAAATGGGGAAAGGTTTTTCACATCGGGCTAATGTTAAATTTCCCAAAACGTGAGGGTTATGGCCCCCTGCCCCCCCCCTCGTTCCAACGCCTATGTAGGGCCGTCTGCGATTTTTGGCTTTGCCATACAACTTGCTAAGTCACTGGACATGTTTCGTAGAGTAAGATATCTTTAGAGCGTGAATGCGAACATGCCCATTTGCATCTTTTGCCTGTGCACGCATGCTGCTGCATGTGTGTATATGCGTCTCTTTATCAAGTGCGTGACAGTGTTATTCTTTACTCCTTACCACCCATATTGAAGGCGCACTCATGTCGTGGTTTGTCTGTCCAAGTGTCGTTCGGTCTGCTGTCGGGCACGAAGAGTGGCTGTTTCACTGAGAAACGACGTGAAGCCTTTGGGGTGGGCCTCTTCGCGTCCGTGCCGGTGCCGTCCGTTTCTGGCCGCACGGCCGGCTGGGGCGGACGGGCGGGCGCTGGCCGCCGTCCCGGCCGGGCGGTTCGGCCAGCGGTTCGGCCACGACAGAAGCGTCACCGGCCGCCGCCAGACGTGATCGATACGGCCCGGAGAGCCGGCCGGTTCGCCGAACTGCGCCTGTGACGTCCTCCGCCGCCCCGGCATCAGGCGGCCGCGGCGCCCGATCGCTGCTAACAGATCACAGACAACCAACGGACAAACAAACAAACAACATGGCGTGCATGCCAGCTTTCTGTTGTTCTGTTGTCGATTGTCTGACTGTCGCTTGCGTCGTATGGACGTCATAGACTTTTGCCTCGTGCAGGTCATGCATGCCTGTGCCTCCGTCTGATGTCTCGTTTAGCCGTTGAAGCGCCCAGACGCGTCCGCGGCCCAGTGGAGCGTGTACGTTTGACGCAACCCGAGCCGGCCCGGTGCCGATTGGGCTCGGCGTGGGCAGCGCGCCGCTTAAGAGCTCACACCGGCTGTTCTGCTCTGTTCAAGAATAATGGACGGCAGGCCGATGTTGCCCTGTCTCTCTTGTGTGCCGTGCTGTTCCGGCGCGGGGCGCGACTGGAGGTGAGTGCGTGGCGCAGGCCGTCCCTGACGTGTGCCGGGTTGGGTTGGTCAGTTCCGAGCATGGCCAGGACGTTTTCGGTTCGGCGAGGTGCAGCCGGCGTCGGCACGACCCGAACGGCGGGGTAGCGAGCACGTCCTCTGACTCTGGCGGCGGCGGCGGGATGAGCCGGTCCGCGGTCACTGTGTCCGCCGAACGCTGACAAAGGTGTTCGCGCGGTAACCAGTCACCAACGGGTTTCGTCGTTCAACAATCGGCCGATGGAAGTTGGCTGCGTTTTGGACGCCTACACTCGAACGTGGAGTGGGGTTTTTTAACATCGAATTGGCACGCCTGATTAATCCAGAATTTTCCGTTCCAGCTATTCATGACAGCTTATACGCTGAAATTCTCTGGGATGTGGGAGCATGTCTGTGTTCAATGTTCACATTTCCGGCAAGCTTCACTTTTCAAGAACAGGTGTACTGAATCTCTGAGTATTTTTAGCGTGTGGTAATGAAGAGCATGTCTTGTCCGCCCTTCCATTGTTAGTTTATGTTTGACTTGAGCACTATTCACTGCACGCATGTGGTAGAACTGGGACACAGTTGCATTTTGCACAGATGTGACAATGTTTGCTATAATCTAAGTTTGACCATGACATGAATATTCTGAAGACCGAACACAAAGCATGTGCAAAATATGCCCAGAACGCATGTCGGGATCGTGTTTGGTTGAATTGACCGGTCAGTGAAAGGTACTTCTCAAGCAACTTGAAAGAGTAGCTTTTTCATCACTGGCGTGTCTGAGTTTGATCACCTTGATCAGGTTCATTACCCTGGCCACCGCCGGTCAGCTGCGCACAGGAAGCTTTCCTTTACTAAACGGATGTAACTGTCACTAACCAAAACTCTGGTGACGATGGGATTTGTGCCTGAAGTCTTGAGCCAGACGCCGCTCTCGTTCATCTGTTAGCTTGTCTCAAAATCCCCCGCTGTATTGCTGCTGAAATTGCATCGTTGCATGCTTACGAAAATAATTTCTTTCAGTATGCTTCCAAGCTCCGAATTATTGCAAACAGTCGTCGTAGCGCTTTACATATCCCTGAACATCACACCAGTTATTCTGAATGAGATGCATCAAGGATTTTCGGGCAGAAGTTCGTCGGACTTAAGTTCGAAGGACGACAGTTCGTCCGGCAATAGCTCGTAAAGACAAATGTTCGTCGGCCAAAAGTTCGTTTAGGACAAAAGTTCGTCTCGCGAAAGTTCGTATGGACAAACTTCGTCTAGGACAAAAGTCCGTCCAACAAAAGTTCGTCTAGAACAGGAGCTCGTCTAGAACAAAAGTTCGTCTGGCAAAAATTCGTTCAAGACAAAAGTTCGTCTGGGCCGAAAGTTCGTCTAAGCCAAAAGTTCGCCCAGGAAAAAAGACTGTCCGTGTCACGTGGTTATCGCACGAAAGTCCTTCGGAACAATAAATGTCTAGTCAAGAAAAATTGCCAGCTGTCAGACGACAGGAAATGGAATCATGCTGGTGAATGAGGTTCTCATTACCAATGGCCGGGTCCGAAATTGATCCTATTCAAAGCTGTGCACATCCAGCTTTAGCCACCGTGCACCGTATTGACCTGCCCGAATCACAGGCGAGTGGGTAACCGGAACAAGGTTCGTAAGCCAAGGGTTCGTGTGGGAGTAGGTTCGGAGCGAAAGGCTCGTAAACAGAGGTACGTATCGGAAAGGAGTCGCCCCAGGTTTGCGCCGAAAGCGTGGTATAGGACACTGAAGGCCGCAGGCCGACAAAGGGCGCGATCGGACTTCGTTCGGTCCAACAAAGAGGTTAGGCTAGGTTACGTTGGGTTGGGCTAGGTTACTGCTTTAGATCCTCTTCTTTTCCGATACGAACTTTTTTCGATACGAACCTTAGGTTTACTAACCTTTGGTATCGAATCTTTTTCCTTACGAGCCTTTTCCTACGAACCTTCTTCATACGAACGTTTTCCATTAGCGAGACGAACTTGTCCTATGCGAACTTTCCCCTGGACGAATTCTAGTTCTAGACAAACTTCTGTGATGATGGTGATAATTCAGAATGACGGACTTTTGTCTTAGACAACTTTTGCCCTGTGTAAGTGTTTGCCTCATACGAATTTTTGTCCTAGACAAACTTCTGCAAGAACTTTTGTCCCAGACGAAACTCTGTGCTAGATGAACTTTTGCCGCAGACGAACTTTTGTCCCAGACGAAGCTTTGTACTAGACGAACTTTTGTCCTAGACGAACTTTTGTCGTCGACCGACTTTTATCCTCGACGAACTTTTGCCCTTGACGAACTTTTACGCGACGAACTTTTGCACGACGAACTTTTGTCCTAGACGAACTTTTGCCCCAGACGAACTTTTACACAGCGAACTTTTGCACGACAAACTTTTGTCCGACGAACTTTAGTCTGGCAAACTTTTGTCGGACGAACTTCTGCGATACGAACTTTTGCCCTAAAACCTGTATCAAGTGTCTATTGGATCACTGTAGCAGAATTTTCTGCTTGGCGTGATAGTTGTACTATGGGCGACTTCGTTTGTGCCAATATCTCTCTTTGTTCAATACTTCTCTTTTCACGAGGTGTTCTCGCCAGTTCTTCGTTCGCTGTCAGACACACAGAGCTTCCACTTTCACCATCCAAATTCTTGACGTCAAACGCTGACCATTCACAGCACAAGCACTACACTGTGTCACGAGCGTCACAGGGTCCACCACATGTTGAGCAGGACCAAGAGCGCAGTCTTCAGATCGACAGATCGACAGATAGATGGATGCCTAGCGAAAACTGGCCCTGCTTATACACTACCTGCGAACGGAAATGATTTGATAGGATGATGCGAAGTATGATATCATACACGGCCAGGTCTAGGAGGTGTTTTGAAATTTGAATATTCTGAAAAGACTAAGGTTTTACCAATGGACGGGCGTTAGAACGCACGGAATTCAAAGAACCGGCTGATGTAAGGCGGATCGAAGAGCTCGGAAGTTTTTGTGGGTGTAAGTATTTTAATCCGCCCCCAACTGGGAAGTTGGCCGCCCCCTCCCTTGAGTTTTTCTAGGATTGCGATAGAACGAACAAACGCAACGCCACGAAACTTCGTGTGCCTTTTGCTTGATCATTTTTGCACCTTGTGTCAAAGTTTTGACATCAGGTTAAGTCAGGTGTCTGGCCTAGGTCAGATCAAACGTACCTATGTCCAAAAAAGTTTAGCGTCCTGTAACTTTTTCGGAAAACACGATATACACGATATCACAATAATACTCTCAGAGATTAGAGATACCGATAGATGCAACAAATCTGCTATTTCAGATTTTTGGGGATCTTCTAGGTCATTGACCTAAGGTCAAGCCCATTTTTAAGACATGTCGTCGTTTTTTTCGGAAATTGGCGAAATTTTTCGTAACATTTTTAGTGTGGAGTGATGCAGACATCTAGTTACCGCCAATAGGCAAAGTATCAATGATTTGCAGCCATTTAGCTGGGTCAGGCCACGCACGAATAACTGTTATGAACCAAAATGCCAAAATGTCGCCGTCAAAATCAGTGACGAATTACTCAGAAAGGGGAGAAAATGTCAAAGCAGGCTCGCACAGTTGCAAGTGATACCAATAAGCTCAAAACGTTTAAAAAATTGCAAATTTTGGAACTAAACAAGCTCTCAAATAAAGCTGCGCCCGTTGTGTAGACTGGTAACTATTGAATTTTTCCAGAATTTAAGCATGATAAACCAGCACAATAACCATTAGAATCAATAAAATGTACATGAATGGGTTTATATCGCGAAAGTAAAGGAACGCTAAAATTAGTTTCCGTTAATTCTATACTACGTACGGCTGCAGCGCCTGCCTGCAACCGGCGCAAAAATAGCCGTGTATTTAACTCAGCGTTTTTGGGTATTTATTAGTCAAATCAGGGAAATTGGACGTGTATCGGCATCTGCGGACCTTTACCTGTGCGTTGGTGCCTTTACGTAGACGTTATTAATCACAGCCTTTGAGATTCAGGCCGTTTCTTGGTCTTATGCAGTCGGCTATGATGAAACATACATGGGACGTAAATGGCTTACAAATTATCTAAAACTAGAAATGTTACCAGTTTTGGGCTCTACTTGTCACGAGCTTTCCAATGGTGCGCTTATTTTTTATCGTGCGACCAACCGTTCGTGAGTTAGAAGGGGCGATCAACCCCCCCCCCCGCGCAGTCCAGTCGAGCGTGATCGGCGCCGACCGCCAGTCCGGCGCGTGTGAAGATTAGGAAAAGGAAATATTGTTTACCATTACGGATATGATTCACCTTGCGGCACTGCGGCACGATTGATGTACTTTGGGCGTTAATGGACTTTAAGACGTCTTTGCCTGATTCCCTCCGGTAACGATTCCGGGACTCTGAATCCAAAGGCTTTTGAGGGAAAATCCCTAAGATTTAGAGAAATTTAGAAAACGTCGAAATTTGAAGGCTTTCTGATACGGGAACTCTAAAGCCATGACGTGATCTTCGTTACAGTTAGGTACCATGTAACTATTGCTGGTCTATAGTGACTATTTGGACCTGCTTTTGAGTCTCGTTGCAAGAGGAAGGGCAAAAAATGGACCCCCATACAGAAAAAAATCCTGTAAGAAGTACTTTTACATTGTGTAGAACCCAGATAATGTGGTACCAGTGCCATTTAATCCGCCACTTTTTTGATAGGCGATCTACGAAATGCAATGGAATGGCCCATTTTGCTGGCGTTTTTGGTATTTGTAGCTGCAAGGCAAAGCCTGCAGTTCTTCTCCGGGCCTCCCAGAGACCAGTACCGGTCTCTTGGACCGCCTGCCACCGGGGGCGGGACAGACCCTGCTCCCCTGATCAGTTCGTCTTGCAGCCCATGGCGCGCCGGGTCCGTCAGCTCGGCTGGTGGGGGCCCGGCCTGTCAGCTCGGCTGGTGGGGTCCCGGGTCCGTCGGCTCGGCTGGTGGCGCCCCGGGCCCGTCAGCCCGGCTGATGGGCCCCGGATCCCGGCACCAGGCGGCAGCGCGGTCCGTACTTGGCTCTCGGGCGGCCGGGGCCTGGCCCACCGCTATTGATCGGCCTCCCGAATCCGGAACAGTCCGCCGTTCAGGACCGCCCGAGCGGTCAGACCGACCGCCCACGCGCCCGGCAGCTTGGGAAGACTGGTCGTCCTGCCGATGGGTGGGGATCTGTGGCAGAGGCGCCGTAGGCCCTGGAGCGAAGCCGCTCGTGGCGGGCGCTGGGGAGCCTGAGCTGCTCCCCAGGCGGGGCGACGCCTACTAATCCGTTTTCGGCGAGGCAGCGACGAGGGAGCGAGAATTGCTGCTGATGAGACGGTGCCCAGGGAGCGGGAGCTAATTTCCCGATGAGGAGGCGCCAAGGGAGCAAAAAGTGTGCCACGGCAACGGAACGAGCGCAGACTGCCCCCACGGCACGAGGGGTTGTCGGGTTAACTCCTAGAAGCGCTCGATCATGCAGCACGGCGGTTCAGAAGTGCCAACTGATCCTTGATGAACGCGGGTCACTTTGGAACGGGAGCAAATCTTCTAAGGAGCTCGGAGCAAGAGGGAGCGAGAACCAATCTGTGTGCGCAGATTGTCTTGAGTCCACAGCGCCGTGGGGAGTGAGGACTTGCTGCTCTGCCGCGGCTAGATTGACCTGAGGGGGCAGTGCGGGCTCTCCAGGCGAGACTGAGCAGAGAGAGAGCTGGCCGAGACTGCACGGGCGCGCGAGGAAGAGGCGACGGCCGAGCGGCGGGAGGATTCACGGTCGGGCGACAGGAAGCCGCGGCCGTCGCCGGCGCCAGATCGGGTGCGATTTGTCTGCCGTCTGATGACATGGCACCCTGGTCACCCAGGCTCAGACGGAGATGGAGGGAAAGGCGGAGAGGGAGGGTGAGCGCCAGAGAGAGAGTGAGCGAGAGAAAGAGCCGCTCCCCGCTGCTATCATAATCAGTGGCGCGTCCGTCCTCTGTGATCGTCGGCAGTTGTTGATGGTGGGGCTGGTTCGCTACGTCGCGTCGGACTGTTCCCTGGATCGCTGCTCCCCGCCGCGCGGTCGTTGGCGCCGTGTTTTGGGATGAGATCGGAGCCAACGACCTGTGCTTGGCTGGCATTGGGCTGTCACACTGCGGGTATTTTGCATTGCTCATCGGTTAATAACAAGTGTATTGACTTAACATCGTTGCATTATCGCTTTTTTGTCGATCCTTTCATTCGCAGTGAATGACGCAACCGAATTTCCTTCCACTCTGTAGCGTTAACGCAACATTCTGTGTGTTCCGTAGAGTGAGTCAGGGGCAGTCTTAGCTGGTCTGTTACGCTTAAGAAAAATCATCGGCGAAGTGCTGTCATATAAGCGACTGAGTTTCCACGTATGGGAACCATGGGACGTAGTTCCTTTTAAGCCAGCTGGTTGATGGCATCATGACAACTCGGGAATGGGTTTTACGCCCAGCCACGAGCGGTACGGCACAAATCGCAGCAGACGGCGACTATTCGGAAGCGCCACCTCCCATCACTGCTGTCATCGTCAGGCACCTTGGTCGCGCTGACCTGTTTCCGCCGCAGTTCCCCCCGGCGCCGTCCAGACAAGACCTGAACACGGTCCTGTTCCATCCCGCCTCCAGCAGCAAAATCTTGGGCTCGTGGATCCGTTCGGGCTCTTGACTGAATGGCTCACATCAGGAGGAAGGCCTGCCGCGAATATAAAGCAGCCGTTTGGCGTGGCGGCGCCTTGTGACGGCCTGTCGACTGCCCAGCGGCACGCCGGCGGGCTACACCAGGAGGGCTCGGGATGAGCGGCATGCCGGCCAGGGTCCCGATGCCAGTGGCATACCAGCGGGGCCGAGGAGCGCCGCGCCACCGTTCAGAGCACGCGCTGGACAACGTAGAACGCCCGGCTAGCCGCCGGGCTGCGGAGCACGGCCGTCTGAACGCCGAAATGGCTCCTCGCGGGGGCACGAACGACGCCGCGGCGGATTCCCGCGCCTCCGTCGGCGCCGACGGGATAATCTCTGGGGCGTTATTATGGCCGGAACCTGGAGAATTTCCTCGCCGTCCAGAGCGCGGAAAGATCTCCCTGAACGTTGTGATAACCGGGACCGCCGTTCTGAGCGCAGAAAGATCTCCCGAACGTTCAGATTACCGAGACGCGGTGGGTTCCCTCGCCTCTTTGGGCATGGACGTAGCCTCGCAGAAGGCGCAGTGACCTGGGAAACGAGGTCTTTCCGCTGGCTGAGGTCCAGCTCGCGTGCTGTCGTCCGGGTGGACTCCGCATCGACGCTAATGCAGGAAACTTGTCTCTGGCCGCTTTAGCGACCAGCCGCTCGCGCTGGCCGGTCGGCTTTAGAACAGCGGACGGATGCCGGCCAGTTCCGGTGCGACCGTGTGCTCGTGTTCGCCGCATACCTGACATGAGAACAACGGTGACCTGTTGTCTGTGGCTTCAGCCTGGGGGTGCGCGTTTCCCTGCAGCAGGGGCATGGAAGCCAAACTCAGACTGAGTTTTTTAGATGGTGATATCCCCCAAAATTTTACGTCGTTTGATGAAACGCAGCTACGAATGTCAGCAAATGGTTAATAATGTGTACACAACGCTCCACACGATTATGGCTACATTAGAACGACACAATATAGCACCACCGCACCGTTATGGATGATCTGAGATGTCACATAAAATTCACGTTCTTTATATCCAGTCACGATCTTACCTTGACCAGGTACCAGACCCTGCAGGAATGAAAAGCATTGCTAAGGCCGACACAGAGCTGAACATCAATTTCACAGCCACTTCATTGGCAAGGCTGGAAATCTTGCGGTGGTAGGGGGATTGGAAGGATCGGCTGTCCACCTTTCAGAAATATTCAAAGTAAGACATGTGGCATGTTACTGACAAGAAATTATATTGATCCATGTTGAACCACCCAAAGCCAGAACAGTTTTTAGAGATATCCAGCCGTGCTGATTGCTTTGCATACATAGCTGCAATAGTATCGAGACCTGAAATTTGACAGACGTCCGAACATAAAACGGTCGTTTCGAAACGGAACTTTGGAACGGGCGTTGTCCATATCCGAAACGTATCACTTGCTGTTCACGCTGGCAAGCACAAGCCGATCCCGCTGTCTGGAGCGGTGATTCGTCGTGAATACAGCAGCTGCTGCCTGGCCGGTGACGATGGACCTGCGAACTATCAACATCGTCCTGAGTGGCGCTCTGCAGCACCGGCGCCACCTCTCAACCGACCAGCGGACTGCCCGTACAGGCTCATTTCATTTGTCACTTTGTCCGCAAGTGCACAGCTGAGTGCCGACGTTACCGTGATGCGCGATGCACCGTGATCTGGCGGGAGAAGCGGCGGCGCTGCGTCAGGGCGTGACCCGTCACGGGTGCCGGTCGTCTGGCGGCGAGCTGTGACGGTGAGCGCCGCTCCTCCGTCCTTTGCAGGGTCTCAGCACACGGCGCCATGCTGGTGTCGCTGGTGATGCTGTCGGTGACGCTCAGCATGGTGTCCCAGTGCTGGAGCCTGCCCGTGCTGGCGCTCGATCTGGCCGCCATGGGCCTGTTCATGGGCGTGATCGACACGGTGGCCAACCTCTGCATGATCCAGCTGTACGGCTCCAACGTAGCGCCGTTCCTGCAGGTGGGTCGCCGGTCGAGAGCGTCGCTCGCTGTCGCCCCGCCGCCGTCGGGGAGGTGCCGGGGTAGGTGGAGATGTGGCTCAGTGCGGTGGCCGACCGGTTTGCTTGCGTAACCTGCCAAAAATTTTGGTATCAGTGGACAATTTGGGCGGAAAAACATTGAGAGGAATGACGCCTTCACAATTGTTTTCTGGTGACAGGCAAGACCCTCTGGTCCCAGAAATAATTATTTCAGCGATAGAGACTTGACATTCTTTTAGGCTTCAAGAATGTCCAGGAAGGTTGTTTGGTATGATGAAGATGAAAACCTGATACTTTCTTCAACATTTCGACTGCACTTGTATCTATGTCATATGCTACTACTGTTTGAACGAAAATTATGTTGAGATGAATTGTGCCAAAGACATCTGTGTACTTCAGTACGCCATCATGGCATATCCAAAGCATTGGATATCAATGTTTATGCACAGAGCGGTACCGTTTCGTGTTTAGGTATTTAGCAGCCTTCATGATCTCAGTAGCATGCTCCGGACCTTCCGTTATTCATTGCGCTGAAAATGTTCGTTGAGAAATATGTCATTACAGTCTGCCTCCCCTATTACAGATAACTGTGTTTTAAGCTTTTAAAGGGACTTTAAGCTCAGAGCACTTCAAGGCGGTATCACAAGCTTCTCCGAAATGCATTAATTTAAGTCCGTTGAAAATACGACGAAGTAATTGGTTCCTGGTATGAAGCGCCGAGCCATAGACATCTGCTGATTGGGTATCAGATCTTTACCGAACTAAATCCGGAATGGAGCGCAGGTGATTTCCAAGTTTCAGTTTTTCTGATCACGTACTCGAAAAATAGCACGCTCGATGTGTGCCAATCAAGACTAGACACATTCCTGGATTTTTGCATTGGCTTACGAGTTGCCGTACGAATAGCGGCGATCGCTGCCCCAGCACGACAGCTGTGCATCCCAGACACAACTGTAGCGCAGTGTCGAGAAACTCATCGTATGGTCATTGTCGCAACCTTTTAATATCTGGTAGGGTCCGAGACATTTTTGGACAATTTCATTCCGTGAAATACCGTAGAGATAGCGCTAAATTTGCCCAGACAGCTCCGTCCCTCTACAGAAGGTCGGTTACTCGGTCCCTCCCTACAGGGGACTGGTGGTCTCTGTCTGTCGTCTCCGTCTCTGTACAGAAGGCCGGGGACTCTGTCTCTCCCTCTTTGTCTCTGTAGAGAACGCCGAGGACTCAGTTCCTTCCTACTGAGGACCGATGGTGTACGTTTCTCCAGAGAAGGTCGGGGACTCGGTCCCGCCCTGCAGCAGACCGATGGTCTCAGTCTTGTTCCACAGAAGACTGGGGATTCGGTCCCACCCTAAAGAAGATCAGTGGTCTACGTCGCTGCAGAGGAGGCTGGGGACTTTGTCCCTCCCTACAGATCAATGGTCTTCGTCTCTCTCTCTCTGCAAAAGGCCGGGGACTCGGTCCTTCTCATAAGGAGACCGATAGTCTTCGTCCCTGTACAGAAGGCCGGGACTCGGTCCCTCCTTATAGGAGGCCGATGGTCTCCGTCACCTCACAGAAGGCCGCGGAGCTGGTCCCTCCCTGTAGGAGGCCGATGGTCTCCGTCTGTCGCCTCAGAAGGCCGGCGACTCGGCAGCCACCGCCGGCTCGGCGGGAGCCTGAGCCCTCTAATCTCTGCAGCAGTCGGCGGCGGCGGCGGCGGCGGCGCTCGGCCGTCGGCCAGATCGATGGGACGGCGGCGCGCGGGCCAGGCCGACCAGACCTCTGGCCGGGGCCGCTCAACACTCGCCGGGCCCCATCGATTGGCGACTAAGTGGGACGCCGACGCGGCGGATTGCGACTCTCAGCAGTCAGGCGCGCCATCGGATGCCAACTGTTTCCCGACCGGCACGCGCACCTGGATGGCGAGGCACATAACAGCCAGGAAATGGAGCGATGGGGTCGATTGCAGACACGCCACCGGGGTGACGAGCGATGGCCATATATTTTCGAAAAAAGCCCTGAACAGCTGCGAAGCACGGAACATGATGCTGTCCGAAACTTCTGCGTGCACTGAATCATCTCGTTGCAGATAAGTTGTGCGGAAGCGAAAACAAAGTCCAAAATCCGTCCTTCCGCTACTTTCCGCGTCCTTTGTTCAACAAGGATTTCGGTCGGATAGCTGGAGATTTGCATGCAGATTTTCAACTGAGGATGGTCTTCAAACCTGAGAATGAGCAAGCCGTCGAGGTGGGGAGCCGCCCGCGGCGCGCGGAAGTGTTTACCCGAGTTTTTCGGAATCGGTCTTGGCGTTGATGACTGAGACTGAATACAGATCGTCAGCTTAGTCGTTTGTGCTATGGCATAAACAACATTCATACGCACCTCCAAACGTCCAAAAGGAGCGTTTGCCCTGCCACCATGTTTGATCTACATTTATGTGCCTGCGGACCATACGTTTCAAGTGAAATTTTGGTCGTGGCTTCGTTGGGCTGGTGGGCAGCCCAACGAAGCTCTCAGCAACTCAACAGCTCAGCGTGGTGGAAAGCTCCGTGCCGGTCTCTGCAGCTCAGCTCAGTGGAGATCCCCTCGTTTTCCGGATAAGTCCGGCGTCTACCGGGCGGAGGCGGTCAAGCGCTGGCCGCGCCCGGCCGCGCCCGTGCTACCTAATTAGGCGCCGCGGCTGGCTTCTGTCCTACTCGGAGCAGCGGCTCCCAGGCGGCGTCAACAAAGCCCATTTAGTTGCATCCAGCAGCGTTATTTCCGCGCGCGCGCGCTCGCCGCCCTCAGACATGCCGCCCGTCTACGTCACCGAACCAAGGTCGCAACAGTGGAGCGGTCTCCGGGTGGTTTCGGGCGGTGCTGCTGGTGGGCGCTTCTCCGCTAGTGTCTTTGTGCTAAACTGGTGTCGCGTCATACAGAACTGCCCGGGTGGTGTCGTCAGGTCTGCGTAGGTCGTGTTGTTGTCGTGTAGATCAGGCCTCAGGCCCAGCTCTGTCCCGGGCTCATTCAGATTTGTTTCCTCAAAGTTGGCAATGTCGTTGTGGCTCGTCATTGTTGCAGTGCGTTCTGCAAAACCGGTGATTGCATTCCGTCGCAGGAAAGCGTGGCTGCTATGTATCTGTATTAGTTATACATGTTCCGTTTTTGCCATCTGCTTTTGATGCTTAAAAGATTCCCAACGCAACTGATGCATTTACCTGTTCTTTCGATCGCAAACACTGCTGACATGTCTTGCTGTATTGCACTCCTCAGACATACGGTGCGCAAAGACTCAGTGTTGCATCTGCGTGGTTTACACTGTGTATGCGTTTCTTCACTGTTTCACTGCTTTTCGGCAGGCGCTCCACTTTTTCTACGCCCTGGGGGCGTTCACATCTCCTATGATCAACGAGCCTTTCCTGCTGTCGGACCCGCAACGGTGCTTTGACCTGATCGAGGACATCGTGGAAAGCAGGGGCAACTCGACCAGAAACGAGAACGACCTGCTGACGATCCTGCAGCACTCCGAGGTCCAGTACGGCTTCTGGATTATGGCCCTCTTGCAGGTAAGGCCAACGCGAAAACTCATATTCTATCCATGCTTCGGTTTTGCCGATTTTCCGTCTTTCGCCGCTTTAGGAGTGTTTAGAAATGTCACATTTAACCTGCCATTTCACTCTTTTGGATTTGCCCTCGCTTACTTGCAATGATAGCCGTTGTAGCTGGCACGGGATGGTTGTTTGCGCTTTCAGATACAGCGGCTGCTGAAGTTGGTTGCCAATGTCGGCATTAAAAACAGGCCCACATCATCCATTTGTACGAAAAGTGAAAACTTTAAAAATGGTCTCATTTCTCGCGAGAAATGCGCCACGTTGGTGGAACTTTTCTTTTTCATTTCAAAGCACATGTAACGAAATGGCTACCTGTCGACAGAAACCCTTGATTTCATGCGTTGAGACTTTTCCTGTCAAATCCGAGATGCTGTAAAAAGTTGACATGTACACCATGTTCAATGTAGGCAAACTTTTTTGAAGAGAGGAACAGAATTTGTATTTTAGATGCCAGTAATTGAAGCATTTTAAGCAAATTTCCTCAGATGCCGCTTCGGGGCTCTCAGAACATGTGTTCTGTTTCAGAAAAAGGTAATAATGAAAAATATGCAAAATGAGTAATGAGACAAAAGTCGATTTCATTCGACCCCGACGGGACGACTTTTTAGCAGCTAAATTATGGTATCATCCAAAGCCACGGTGTGGCCGTCGACGGCGGTTTGGTCCCTTTTATCTCTAAAAATTATCTGTCGGCCGTTCTGATACACGGAAACGGCATCCACATCTCCTCCATATCTTATCCTCTCGTTCCCCTTTGACGGCCAGCCGCCTGACGACGCCGGCCACATGCAGTTTACGAGGGATATGCCGGCGGGTTTTCAAAGCATGCGCGTCTGATAGTCGGATGCGTTAAATCCGACTGTCGAAGCCCGGGCACGGCAATCATACCTCGTTGCTTTTTGAACGGTTTGTGATGTGCGAGCGTGTTCCATGTGAAATGGTTAGGGGCAAAACGTAGTCGCGCATTGCTAGTCATCGAAGTGTATACGAGACAAGGTTTTGATGATCTGAACGCTTGCATTTTGAACCGGGCTTTGCTGCCTGATATCATCCATTTAATCGTACTGCCGGTCGATTACCGTCTTTTGCGACTGTGCGGCGCGACATTTCCTTCCACCGATGATGACGTGCCGCCCTGCTTGTTCAGCTGCCGGTGGCCATCCTGGTGGTGACGGTGCTGCTGAGGAAGCGGAAGGGCGCCGGCTCCGAGACGTACGAGATCGACGAGCGCGGAGGCCTGACCGTGCACCATGTGCCGGCGGAGACGGGCGAACAACGCAGCGGCGTCTCCTCCCGGCACGTGCTCATCATCACCGTCTGCACCATCGTGCTCTGCTTCATGTACGACGGCCTGCAGGTGAGGGAGCAGGCAGCAGCGGCCCAACGATCCAAGGGTCCAGCGGTCCGATGGTCCGGTTGTCCACTGGTCCACCGGTCCAATGACCCACCGGTCCAGTGGTTCAGTGATGCAGCGGTCGGCCAGCGTTCCGTACGGGGAAAACAATAGCTGTTGGCGGTTAAAAGCCGATTGTGTGGTCAAGCGGACCACAACGTGCTCTCAAGAGGTCCCATCGCCCCATTTACTCACGCAGACTGCTTGGTCGAAGTTGGGATACAGACATGTTTTGCACGGGATACCTTTCAACCAGTAATGTTCATCGTTTCCGAAAATATCATAGCTGCTGCCTACAGGACAGAACTGGAGTCAGAGCTGTAGACGCGTCATTCGCTGTGGGTCCGACGTTAAAAACAACGCCCTGTCGCAGGGTGCGTACGGAGGCTACATCTACTCATACGCCAGAAAAATGGTGGAGGGCTTGGGCACCACTCAGGCGGCGTACCTGACCTCCTGCTTCTGGGGCACCTTCGCTATCGGCCGGCTCATCTCGATCGGTGTGGCCACCAAGCTGGCGCCCGCCTTCATGATCATTTTCAACATCGTGAGTGCCACTGCCAACAGCTTCCGGAACGTTCTTTCTAAAGCGTCAAAGAACTGCTGTTGAAATCTGATTTATTTATTTGTTGTATTATTTTTGAAGACGTGATCCGGCGGTAGGAGGTTAGGATGTTATCGTATAACAGTTACTTCTGGATGTGCTTACGGAGATTGCCACTGTTGTCGTCCATTCTGTGAAGCATGGTTTTCGTGCAGACTGCCGAGGATCGCTTTCATTGTGATCTGCCCCGGAATGATGTCGATCATGGTTGCTCAGACATACATGTATGGCGTTTGCCATGGTCGGAGGATGTGATGTTCCAACATATTCGGCCGGATTATCAACATATTGATACCACCGACATCCACACAGGTATATGTGGCTTCGTCATGGATGCCTGCGATCCCCGTTTGCTGATGATCGTACCGCGCCGTCTCCTGGTAACGAGACCGCTCTAGACGGCATGATCATCCGGTCCAGATGGCTTGAGGTTGGGTCCGCGGCGGCGAAGCGGCCGCGGCCAGTGCGTCAGGACCGCAGCCCCGCGGGCGGCTGTTGCAGGGCCGATTGAATTGCCCGCACTCCTGGTGTAGTGCCGAAGTCGCCAAACTGGCGCTGTGTGGCCTCCGTGTTGGTGCCCCAGTCACGCGTTGACACTCGAGCTGCCGTGAGTGGTGTGTACTACCGCGTGCGCTGTCGTGACGTGCCTGTGTGCTGACCCCGCGGCCCGTGCCGTCTGCCGCAGGTGGGCTGCGGCCTGGCAGCGGTACTGATGCTGATCTGGCAGCACAGCATGGTGGCCGTCTTCGCCGGCACCTGCCTGTTCGGCCTGTCACTGAGCAGCGTCTACCCGACGGCCATCTCGCTGGCCGAGACGTACATCAACGTCAGCTGTACGTCACCGGACGAAGCGGCCGACGTTGGCGCGGGACCCGCTCGACCGCGGGCCGGTATCGGTTGTGTCATTGTTCCTGCTCGCCCTCCGTGGTCAATTTAGATTCACGGACACAGCCCCCAGACTGACATGAACGACTGTGGTGAAAACTGTTTAAGTTCTGAATGTCCACGCGTGAGTATCGACCGCGCCGCGTGATTCGAAGTTTGCACCAGCCGCCTGCGGTGTGAGACACTGTATTGCTGTGTTCCAGCCGTGATCACGAGTCTGATTGTGGTGGGAGCCGCCGCAGGAGAAATGGTCCAGCCTGTCATCGTTGGTCACGTGAGTAGCTCACCCCTCCCGCCCCTCCTTTGCCGATCTGGTCCATTGAGGAGGCTCTTGGATTGGACGGGATGAATCGAAAGCACTTGCCTGTCATTGATGACGTAGCCGAACCCGTTGAAATTTCAAGGCAATAAAAACAACGTCATTCTCGAAAAAAATCGACCATCTTCGTCTTTTTTCGGTATATTTTACACCATTTTTAAGAAACATCCGTCCTCCCGTAAACACATGCGTGACCCTTCTGACATTGTGCATACGGGCCGCAGGCTTTCCTCGTGTCGATCTCAGTCGCTGCTCTCCATATGTAGCCGGGGTTGCACGGCCTCGGTGATCCCACTCGCTCGAGGTCCGGGTCCCAGTCGATATTCAGCCCCCCCCCCCTGCTGCGCTGACCACTGGTGCTCTCGTGTCCCAGGAATTCGACTCAGTCGGCCCGGCCATGTTCCTGATAAACATCCTGCTGGTGGTGCTGATATCGGTCATCGTCGTCTCCACACTGTTTGCGGTGGGAGCGTCGATCAGGAGGCAGACGGGTGAGTGCCAAAGAACTGGTGTAAAAATGCTCTGACGGGTGTTCACAAACGTAATGGGAGATCGAGACGTTGATTTTCAGAAGCTGCCGATGTTATGCGGATATCAAAGTCTTTGGCGTTACCCTCAAATAGACGGGAATTTTTATCTTCACTTGTGATGGCAAGCCATCTAAGGGCATACATCTAGGAGTAGTTGGTAAGTTGTAGTCTGTTTGATGTAGTCTGTATCATTTGTTCTGTGTTGGAAGCCTATACTGAAAATGGCTTGCACTGCAGGTGTAAGGGAAAATGGTGACATGTCTCCATAATCCAGCGTCGGCGGAGCTATTGTAAAGGCTGCCCTCACCAACTTTTCTTGTTTTGTAATACTGCTAATCTTTACTATTTCACGTAGTTCTGCCTCAGTTGCAGCAAACCGTTTGATAACATTGTTCACCTGAAAACGCATTCAGGTTGCATTGTTCTCAAATACGGAGCGTACCATCAGCATACCTGCGTCTCCAGGGGCAACGAAAGTTTGTGTCAATTTATGACTATCGACATTTTGCTGATGCCTACCTCGTAACTTATCTCTCAGTGGTTGTATTACATTCTGTCAGTCCTGCGCCACTGGATGATGCGAAACCCAATCCTTGCGGGTCCTTGCTGAACCCACGTCAGGACAGTCCCACCCGATGTTTCTGATCAATCCCAAGCAGTTCGTCCACCAGGCACTATGACGGTATCCTTACCCCGCTGCATCTGAACAGCCCCTTTCTGTGTGTCCACCAGGCATTATGGGCGTGCTGACCTGCTGTGTCGGCGGCGGCGACACGGGCGAAGACACGAGCCTGATGAACCAACACGTGACCTACTACTCGCGCATGCCGCACGAGGTCAGCTCCAGCGAGCTGCAGTTCACGCCGACGGCCAAGGGCAGCTAGGCGGCCGTCGTGCGGGTCCGGGCGGTGCCCGCCGCTGCCGCGGCCGGCCGGACGGCCAGCCGGAGCCGCTGAGTGACGGGCTAGTCACGGCGCGGGTCGCGTCCGCCGGACGTCCGCCGCCGGCGTCCGGCCGGGCGCTGGACTCTCCCGCAGCGCTGTCGCCGGACGCGGCGCCGATGTGATCCGAACTGAGTTGTGGGGTGGACGTGAGCGGCGTCCGTGGCCGGCGTCTGGTTTCTCGGTGTCTCGGTGGAGCGCTGCGGGCGCCCCATGGAGACACACTTTCCCAACGTGGTGAGTGTGGACGCCGGGCCACGTGCGCCGCTCGTGCTGAGCTGGCGACTCGGGAGTGACGTCACTCCTGAGTGGACGGTTCGGGGTGGCACTGGTGTTGAGCTGGCGTTTCGACGCGCCGTCTGCTGGTTGCGCGTGTGACTGGGGCGCGCAGCGGCCGTGACCGTGCGCTGGTTACGTGACTCTGGACACTGATCGAGCGTGATCGCGTCCTACCCGGCCACTGCTGGGCGAGGACGAGGTGCCGCGGGCAGGAGGCTCCCCTGTGGTAGGCCTGCCCCCCTGAAGTGCGCCCCGGGTGGCGGTCCGTTTGCGTGGTCGATCGAAGTGAAATACTCGTCCGTTATCTCAGCCGTGCGCGAAAGTGCGAGGCTCTTTCTGGCGTCGGCGGGCGACGTCCTACCCTTCCGCCGTGCGAGTGGTTGTGCGTTGTTCGTTGTTGGGGTTGCCTGCGGTTTTGCTGCAATGTTGGCGTTGTCGCAGCGGTGTGAGACGTCTGGACGATGCCATATGTCCGCTGTAGCTGGTCTCGGTTTCGAGGAATGTGTCGACGATCTGGCTTTTTCTTGAATTTCCAGCCGTGTTTGGCGTTCTCATATTGACTAGCTGCTTCTCACTCAAATATTTATCTTCAAGTGAGCAGCCAGATCAGTTAAATCGAATTATGTTACTGCAAGCGCATGACAGATTACTTGTCTAAGGACTCCCTGTGTTATTCCAGTACGTAAAGTTGTAAAGTTGTGCGTGCTGTTTGCGCAGTTGCAAACAGCAATGGATCATTCTAAGCGTAGCCGTCAAATGTCTCCGTTTAGAACGTGCTACGACTCCTCTCGACTTGGGATATGTCTGCATCCTCACTTGAAGCTCAGTGGTCCTTTCTGTTGATGTCTGATCAATGCCTCTGAACGTTGTTATTGTCAGCTTTCCGGCGAGCTTTTCATGTACGCGTAAGTTTTCAGTCTGCTCATTGTTACGCTGTCGTGTTGCCTGTATATTTATATCTTCCTAGACCTTGTAATCCACGATGTCTGTGACTTGTACGTGAACCGCGCGGGACTATTTGGCTAATGCTGGGCGCGTGCTGGAACTTTCTCGGTGATCCCTGATGTGAGTCGGTCCTGATCGCGAGGCAGAATGCCTCTTTTTCCCCGATGTCTGCGGTTTCAGTACCAGCTCGGTGTCTTCTCTATAGCTGTGAGTGCGTCTCGTCGATTTAACAATTCTCGTCGATATTCTTGCCTCCGGTTCCCGGCTGGTGGGCGGCTGCCTGACCAGGGCGCCTCCTCTGCGGCACCTGTCAAAAGTCCCGCTCGGCTGTCGTCCGGGCTCAGCCATCTGTACTGTCTCGGGTGTTTGGGGCGTGCCCACCCCTCGCTAGGTCCGCCCAGCCGTGGTCCGCAGTTAGCAGCCTCCCGCTGTCCCGCGCTTCCCGTGCCCCTCCCCTCACGTCCAGCACGGCCAGTCTGGCCGTCTGGCACCGTCATCGCCCGCCGTCGGCCGGAAGTCAGGCTCGACGCGCCGGTGGGCAGGGGGCATGGACCTTCTGTAGAGTGAGCGCCGCTCGTCGCCCTGAAAGCCTAGAACGTCCTTAAAGCGCGGTATGCCCTATTCCTGTTGACATTCCTGGTGATCAAGAATGGCCCGCCCGTTGCGGTCACGCGACAGCTTTCACGTGTGTTGTACGGTTAGTAACATGCTTATCCGCGTCTGTATTTATTTATCGGGATGGGGATGGAAAGGCAGCGGTTGAACCGTGTGGTACGCAAGACAGGTGGATCGTCAATGTCTTTTGACGGCGATTGCTGAACTTTGGCTATTACGTGTTTTGGGATGATATTGGTTCCAGAAAGTTCGGCGTCATTTTCGTTTTGTTTCTGAGCTGTGACTTGAGTTTGTCTTTGGGGAGAAGTGACCAGTGTTTTGTATTTTATAAATGCAGCAAGTATTACTTATGTAATGCGGTAAGTTAAACGCCCCTAAATTAACCCCTGAATGGAAGTATCAGCTACAATAGATGTGTTACGGTTGCTCGTGTTTTTCTCCTGTGCGAAACTGAAGACATTGCTTCATTTGAGGACAGGTACGCAGATTACTCCGTGAACTCCGTAAACAATAATAGTATGGAATTGTCGTGTCCAGCTTGGCTGAAATTGATGGTATTTATGCATTTACTCTTGGTCTGGTCATACCGTTCCATCATTTGCGAGTCGTGGTAATCGGGCACGCATGCAAACGAAACACTCCAGCGGACAAACCCACTGACCGACATAACCGTGTTCAAATTGGCGGAATTCCGCATACAATTACGATGTCCGGCACATACCAAACTGTATATCGCAGAAGTCAACCCTGGTAACGGTTACAACAATTATTGCAGCTAATCTGTTGATGGGCGTGCCGGAAATCGGCGCGATTTCTCAGATCCCGTACGTTAAACCTGCGGACGGATGCAAGGTATGGGCACGGGTCGTTGTCGCGCCCGCTAAGTCTTCAGCTGCTGGTCGAAGATGTGTTCCCCGAGGCCTGGACCGCACCGCTCCAGACGAGTTACCATGTCCCCCAGCTCCTTGATGGCCTCGACCTGAGGAGACGATTGATCAGACATGTGCTGCCGCTTGTCGTAAGCAGACATTAGCCGGATATTCGTGGCCTCAGCCCGAAGGAGAAAGAAAGCCATGCGAAACCTGAGTGCGCATAATGGTCGCAGCACAAGGCAAGCCGCATATTAAACGTATGCTATGACCGGAAATACAAACGCCTTTTGAGAGTGTCAACCAGCGCGTCACCCGCGGCCACAAACGCCTCAGACAAACACGTGCCTGTTCGGTAAGGAACTCTGTCTCGATGAAGTCACACATCTGGGCGTCACCGCACAATCCGGCCTGCCGGTGCAGGTCGAGCAGGGCCTGGTTCACCGTCTTCTCCAACTGGAGCGCCGCCCGGACGGCCTCCAGCGGCGAGCCCCATTCGTCCATGTCCGGCTTTAAGACAGGCGCCAGCAGTAGCCGGCCTCCGCGCTGGTTCTGGAACTTCATCAGCTTCTGGGCGTGCTCACGTTCCTCGTCCGACTGTTTCTTGAAGTAGGCATGGAAGCCGGGGAACGCCACGTCGTCCCGGTCGAAGAAGTAGGCCTGGGAGTAGACGGGGCTGTACGGGGGGATCTGGAGCAGTGGATGGTCGCACCGGTTGGACATTTGATTACGGGAGGCACTGTTCCTGGTCACGCCGCATTCTGGAAGACATCCTCTATGCTCAGATTTGATTTAAGGTGCGCGCTGAGGATAAGCGATTTTAAATGCCAGACGTTGACCGCAGCCGTAAGTGTGTCAGCATACGGTTGCGGTCCGCAACCGGCATACGGCTGCTGCATAGAACCTCGGCTGGCCTAACGCTTGTCTCAAACGCCGAAAAATTGAGTGGGAAACGTACAGCCTGAGTGGCATTGTGATAGGCTTGTGTGGCAATATAATGCTCAGAAATAAGTGGAAAACTTTTTAAACTTCGTTTACAGCGCTATTAAATGGACGGCAAAGAACGCAAAACTTCTCTCATTTACAGACGCCAGCCTCGTTTTTGCTCACGGCGTCTGAATGAAGAAGCGAACAAGGAATTCCGGATATATGAAAACATCGAAAATTTCGAGTTTCATGAAGTATTTTACTTTGCAAACTCCTTTACCAACCATATGCGTGCCATGCGTATATCACTGACATGAACAATACTATATATATATATATATATATATATATATATATATATATATTATTCTATATATTCCTACGCCTATACATGCATATATTCCTGCGATATTCTTCCATGACATAATCACATTTCCATGCCATGTCAGTCACATACACAAGGAAATATAGGGTACTTTGAGCTTTAAATATCCGTCAATTTTTTCTCCAAAAAACTGATGTATCACAAGCAGGGTTTGCTCTGTTCCACAAAAAACTGATAACGTCATTGTCTGTCCCTTGTGGGATCGTAGCAATGAAGCACGTCTTAAGACTTCTTGATGTGTTAATTATCAGCCATTTTCACTGGCCGCCGCAAAAGGAGAGCTTTTCCAGTTCTAAAACTATCTTCTTGATGGAAAATGTCGTGCAGCTCTGTTCATGAAGCAAGTTTGAACGCATGTATGCGAAACGAACTGGGGTAATTCTGTTTAGCCCACCACTGATATACGGGACGAAGAACACAGTCCTTTCACAGAACACGCCCTTGATGAAATTAGATGAGAAGTGAGAACATCCGCCATTTCAGGAACGAAGCCTGCTGAGCTATGGTTAACAACGCTTGCATTTAATTTCACGTGCCGTAAGCGCTCTGCTGCGCCTGTCCCAGCACGTCACGGCCACGCACCATTGACAGGTAGGTGTAGCTAGCAAACAGTTCCATGTTGATCTGCCTGTTGACACCCTCTTCGGATTCTTCGTGGTAGTTCTGACGGCATTGGCTCGTGGCTGCCATGATCTGCAGACTTCAGGCTATCAGCTGTGAACGTGACACCCCAGACAACGGTCTCAGAAAACGCTGAGAACGGTAAACGTGCATGGCTACATGGTAGACTGTCGAGATAAGCCTGAAGAAACGTAATAAACAAGGCCACTTTGGATTTAGGCAATGGGACAGGAACACCGCAGAGGTCCTTTAAATTTTATAGGCCGCTTGCTTATACGTATGGTGGAGCCCGTGTAGATGTTCGAGGAATGAATTTCCTCAGTTGATTTACTCGAATCTCGAATTATCTCCTGATTAATATAATAATACATTTTAATATATATTATCTTTGTTTATGTAATGTAATGCGCTTATATATATATATATATATATATATATATATATATATATATATATATATATATATATATATATCAATATAATAATCGAAAAAATCTAGAAGTGAATTTGACGACAGCTAAATACCGGGTGGATTTTCACAAGTCATGTCATTTCGATAACATTCAGCTGATGATATCAAAAGGCAATTGATCGAATGAAAACATGCATTTGCCTCCACTAACACTACAAGTAACTAAGAAATGATTCCAGTCAACGCAGTACATACCTCAGACAAAGTGCTTCGATTTCAGCGTCCGGTGTCCTTCATGTGGTCGGGATTCATAAACGTTCTCGTGGAAACTGCAAAGGGATGCACACAGCCACTCTGTCGCAAAAAAACAACAAACTTTAAAGCTGCATAATATATATGCTGTACGACAAACGTAGCCTAACACGGTTGATGGAACGGCGGACAAGGCCAACACTCAAGGTCTTACGACCAACGCAATTTCTTCAGTGCAGAATGTTCATCAGCTCGTGAAAAATGCTGAAACGTACCACTGCTACCGCTGCGTCACGCATCATAGCTGAATTCTTCGCATACCGCTTCGGCTGCCCAGCCCCGTCGCTTTTTTTCGCTTAAATCTTAGTCCCATACGATGTATGATGCGACGTTGTTATTTGTCTTATGCTTACATGGAAGCCCATGGAAACTGTGGGTGGAACTATAATGCAACAGAGAACTACCTGCTGCCAAATTTTGCATAATCTCGGTTCGCCGATACCTGAAGTCGACGCCGCCTTGCTGCCATTGACAAGGTGGATGGGTTGGCGCTTGGCCTAGAGGAAATGTCAAAGGCCAGGCACGTCGCGGGGGGGGGGATGGGGGCCTTTTTCGAGTTTCAACGCAAATGAATGCCAAAGAATCAATGATGATGGAATGAAACGGATATCACAGTGTTCTTCAGTCAGTTATGAGTCTATCTGTATCCCATATGACTGTATTTTACCCATGGAGTCCGATCCAGGTCATGCTAGGCAGGGACGGCGGAAGCTGTTTCGGAATGGGGGGACAAACCGTTCGCGGATCCAGCCACACCTTTCGGTGGGACCTGAAGTAGCCAGAAATTATGCTTTCACTTCGGATTTCGGTCACTTTGTTTTAGGTCCAGACCAGACATAACAAGAAATAAGGCGACCAAATTAAGGTGATGGTCAATGAATCACTAGACTCCCCACTGTTCTGCGGCACAGCATTTTTAGTTTATAATGATGCCACATTACTTTACCTAGCGCTTTACACAAAAACCAGACGAACAGAAAGGAACGTCGTTCATTTGATAGACGTGCTTTGGTCTGGGGCGCCGGGCGCGAAATGTGCCGCTTAAACAATAACGTTAACCGCGTTTTTTACCCAGTGTCTTGTCATTTACGCCACTTCGTCTGGTTTAATATGCTGGAAGGAGTGGGACCGCAGTCTGCAAGCAAGCGGTTCATATGAATTGATCGGGCTCGCATACACGTAGGACACAGAGCAAATATTTTGACAAAAACAAAGCTTCAAAAAGGTATCTTAAACATCAGTCAAGACGGTTCAAGTCAGTGGCGTAGTCTGGGTTTTTGGGGGTTCCAGAGAGTGAGGGACCCCAACACTGGGGGACCCCTTGAGAACTACGGGTGCCTCCATGGCTAGAACACTAGAGGCACTTGGTACTTGCATTTTAGTGTCATTAAGAATGAGTGTGCCTGACAGCACTAAAACATGTGGGCATAGGCGAGGGAGCCATAGGGTCAGGGTGGCTTCAACTCCCCAACTTTTTTTGAAATTTAACATTGACCCCATGCGCGTTGACTGGAAAGAACCGACCCAAAATGCCTCCCCCAGTGAAGAGGAGTTCCCGTGCCCCTGCATATGGGGATTCCGTGTGTATGACTTCTGGCCTGAACTGCGCGAGATTTCAAACCGTCTCTATTTTGTCCACCGGTGCATTCCGCATCTCAAAGACTCTGAAAATTGTTGAGGTTAATTGTACGTTCAGCGCTATTTAAGTCAACTTGGTTTTACGGCGATACGACTAAATCTGATTATGTTCTCCTTGGGATTAGCCCAGGACCATACACCCTCTCTCTGGGCCTGACCCACAGGTAGGTATGCTTCAACAGTATGCATAACAACTACCGTAGATTGGCAAATGTGAATAATTATGTCATGCACATGCATAACGACCATGGCGAAATGCCTTTATGCTTACTATATCATATTTTGACGCTTTATCGGTTTGATTCGGTTTTCACAGTGTATAAAAAATATAATGGACGTCTTGAAAATAATGCTCTTTTTATACTTATTCCGAGCCTAGGATGTGCCCACGCCCAAGTCCGCTTCGTGGTGCAAAGTATCGGCAGTGCTGCTGACTCCTGGTGACGTGGCGATAACGTTACGGCGGCGGTGTGGTGTACCAGGATTACGGTGACATTCATACCGTGGTTGTATCGTTCCACGGCAAGCAGCTGGGGAGTGCGGCAGGCGCACTTACCCTGTCCAAGTTTCGAGGACTTGTGTGGGTGCGATTGCAGTCAGACACATGTGCCCTCCTCCCATAGAGAAATTCCCTTTGCGCGCATCCGTATCTACACGTATCTGTAGAAATGTTCAGTTGTCTTTTTATGTATTTTAAGTTAAGATAGTTTGGTTAGCTGAGAATGGAGAATTTCTGGAACTGGGATGATAAGACTCCTAAGGCCCCTAGCTTAGGTTACGTCACTGGGCTCCCTTCCCGACACACCGACACCATCCCATAGTAGGTAGATGTTCCCTAGGTGACGGTTCCTATGCAGAGAAGCATCCTTTCCGGTCATCGCAAATGCCTTTTGGTAGGTACATGCATGCCAGGGGTCCGCTTACCTTTCCCGGTCAGGGGCACCCCGCTACCTGCCAGAGGGGTCTTTGCCTGGGGACTAAGGGTCCATTGCAGAAGAGTGGGTTTGCCTTTCCCAGACAGGGGAGCCTCTTTAAGCAAATGCCAGGGGCCCCTTCGTGTGCCACAAGAATTCGGGGGTCCTGGGGTCCCTGGGACTTTCCTGGCTGCGCCACTGGTTCGAGAAGTTGTGCAGAGTGAGGCATATGGGTACTTTCAGTCACTAACGAAACATCTTAATAGCGCAGCGGTAGAAGCAATGGAATTTTGGAACGCGTAACGCCATGACCAGTCCCTATTTCAAGACTTGGCTGCCAAAAACGCGTACATGGCACGCGGCTATTTATGCGAGTGCAAAAAGATATGTTTGCCCCCATGTCCTTGGATGGGGCACTTTGCCCCGTTGCTCCCGCGCTTCCGCCGCCACTGATGCTATGTCAATCCTTGTCAAGGGGGGTCGTCGGCTTAAATGTGTTCTAGGAGTTGCAAAAACATTTTTGTAGAGTGTAATAAGTCAAATGCAGCATCTCAGTTGACAAACACTATTGTCAAATGACGTATAAAGGTCATTTAAGGTCATCCAAGGTCATCTTGGATCATCCAAGGTTATCTGAAGCTGTTGACCTAGAATGGCTTTGGATTAGTTAAAAATCGTAAACTAGACGCCTTAAAAGCGTATTTCAAGTTGATATCTAATACAAAATCTAATTTTATGCATGGCGTAGTAATGTAGACCTATCACTCCGCGGCCGCCGCCGCTCCGCCCGTCGGAGAAAAGTCAGACGTTCACTGCATTGCGCCCTATTTTGATGAAATAAAAGACAAATTGCACCAAATTTATATCATTTGATCCATTAGACCTAAAGCGGTCCCAAGATATAGCTTGGTTTGCGACACCTATTTCCTATCGCATTCCCAAAGATAAATAGTAACGTGTTTCCCGTCGTAGCTCTTAACCTCAGTTTACACCTTCGATAATCCCGGCATTAAGCATAAACCTATTAAATCTATGTATAGTCTTATGAAATATACGATTTAGCGTCGGTTAATATACATTCTGCTGTATTTGTGCGCACAACCGTCTTACAATGAGACAAAACTGAGACAGTTGTAAGCTGACCGCGTCGGCGCGCGAAAACGGCTGACATGGTTTCGGTTATGACGTCACAGCCCGTTACCATGGCAACATGGAAGAAAGCTTTTTCACCATACGTTGCGATAAGTTTTCACAAAAAATTCTCTCTATTTTATATATTTTTCAAGATAGATTATATATGTTTTTTTTATAAATATTTCCACATTAATTTTATAAATATCAATACAAATTTTTCCAAATATTTCACCATAAGATACGAAAAAGATGCACCAGAGGGTACACCAACCACCCTTTGGGTGGTTGGTGTAAACGCACCGTTGGTGAACGCACTCTTGGGGTGCGTTCGTTGAAGTCCGGGCGACAAAGAATCCTCGTGACGTCATGTCCAATCAGACACACAATCGGTCACGGTTTGGTAGTCCCAGAACTGTGACCAATTGTGGGTCCGACTAGACGTGACGTCAAGAAAATTCTTTGTTATCTGGGCGTCAGCAACGCAAGGCAAGTTTCATATGGTTCAGACTGACCATTTGAAAGTTATCAACGGAATACCTGAGGAGGGTTGCATCAATCCCTCCTTATACGGGCGAGGGTTAAGTACACAAAACTATTGTTTTTTTTCCAATAACTTCTGCATGTGCCAGCGGCATATGACAAAATTTTACATGTGCATCCCACCGAGAGAAATCCTGGTTACGTGACTGCCAGCGGCCCGGGTTTTCTTCGTGGGGAAGGGGCAACCCGGTGCGCGTGACACGTTCTCTCGTGCCGCTCGGTCCGAACGTGGTCTTTCGGCAACGTGATCGGTGTGCGTCTGTTTACCAAGGGCTGACGTTGGCATTGGGTGATTTTTCGCATGATGCTTGTGTCAGGTCCATGTTTGTTACGACATAGAAGCAGAGAATGAAACGAGCTGTGTCAGAATGGTGCGTCCACGCCCAGCGGTGGGCACGGCTCCACTAATTCGCTGACTGCTAATTAGCGAAGCTAGCTTTCCCGTTAGTGGATTTGCGTTTCCACGAACTTAGAAAACCTTTAGCGGACCATTCAGCTCCCGCTAAATTTGGCTCCGTTTATTTAAGTCCGTTAACATTTTTCCCCAGTTAAGTCAATAAAATTTAACGGTCAGAAACGTTTGTTAACCCTAAAATCATACATGTTTGTTTCTGTCTGTTGTGAGCGTGTCTGCTACATTCAGTCTGCTGGCTGACTAGGCGTAAGCACAAGACATGAGTGATCGACGCACCAGCAGCTAGGCAGCATTGTATCATTCTGCAGTTCAGCTCGAGGCCATGAAGTGTACAGGTACGCTCACTTGATGCGGCCCTGGAATCCATGACGACCCTGGACCACCAATCCTCGAGCCAACGGAGAGTGCGTACGAATTGGTCATATTTGTCGCCCATTACAGCCATTTCCAGATAAACAAAGAAAAACTTACATCAACGAAAAGTTCAATTCAAGCACTTTCCAAATATGGTCTTTTAGGCCCAAGAACACTAGTTTTTGAACAAAAGAACGTTATACAATGTCTTGCGTCCGACAGCGCCAGGCGGCGCGCCAATAGAACCAAACCGAAGCTAAATCTATGGAATAAAAGTTAATGTTTAGCGGTTATCGTTAACTTCTGCTTAATCTATTAGTGGGTGACCTGTTTAGCGTTATCAAAGTTAACGTTTGAATTAGCGGATTAGCGGTTATCGAAGCTAACTTTTCGGTTAGCTGTGCCCACCACTGTCCGTGCCTAACAATCCTTGAGTTATTTCCCGCCAAAGTTGGCGTAATGTCGGCTCCATGTTCTCGGAAGCCGACGCCGCCATGTGGTCGTTGACTAAAGGTCGATGGGACGCCGCTTGGCCCAGGGGAAATGCCTGCAGGTCGATGTTGTCGTTTTCTTCAGCTGATTTTTTGGTGAGGGGAGGCGATGAGCGAAGATGGCACCTGAAACTGTGCCGAGGCGTTTGACACGTTTTCTCACCAGACTTCTGCTTGATTCCATCGAAATCAGAATCGATGACGAATCGATTCCGTTCCGGCCTAAGTCTGAATCGGAACACATTTCCCTGATACGTGACGGATTCAGGATCGGAGTTGAATAAGTTTGTCCACGGAAACGAAATATGAATGGTTTCTTATGACAAAATCTGACTCTTTAATTCATTAAGTGTAAAAATGGCTCAGGAATTTTTCAACAAAAGTTGTATCGAAGCTTATTAAAACTCCACGATCAACACATTTAGGTAGAACAAATTTTTGTTTCGTTGGAATAAATTTAATGAAAGCCCATGTGGTTTGCTGTGGCTGCGTTTTCTTCATCTGCTTCATACTTATCACTAATGACATGAAAAGAAAACATCCTAACAGGTCCTGTACATGGGGCATTCATACGCATCTTTGAACAAATATGTTCGTATTTGTTTCTGGATTGATCAGGCGCATAGCCAGGAATGAGCCAAGAGGCGTGGGGGATCCTCAGAAGGAAAGCCTCATCACCCAAAAGGGCCCCTCAACCCAAAGGGCCTTCATCGGAAAGTGCTGAGGTAGCCTGCCATACCCTAAACAGGGACCCTGTCATTTGCAGGGGCTTCCAAGGGCACAACGAGGCCTCCTATAGCTTCAAGGGGTCCTCCTGTAACATCAAGAGGGGTTCTTTTGGTATCCAGAGGACCTCATATAGCCTCAAGAGATCTCATATGGGCCTCTTGTAACAACATAGATGGCCCTCTTTCACCTTAGGGGCCGTATTTGAGAACCCTGTAAGCTCTCAAAAGGTTCGAAGGGGCCACGCCATTCCGCTAACGGCGGACCGCCCCCTGCACCTCTCCTCTTGGCTATGTCCCTGAAACTAATGGTTTACCTGTTCTGAAATAATAGCTTTGCTACTGCATTTTGTAGTCTGTCTGATGTTCACACATATCACGTTTCTGGAAATGATTTTAGTGGAATCGATTGCAAAATCGACTCATTTTATTATCCGTCGGAATCGGAGTACATTCAGCTGCGGGAAATCCACGACGAGTCACAGTAAAAATCGATTCAGCAAGCCGTGAGTCAGATTCGGAATCGATTCCCCCAAGTCCCCCAGCTGACACAAAGTCAGCTGACCTGGACATTAGAGACATAAGACCCATAAGTTTCGGAAATAGCTACTGTAAGGCCGTGAATTGATTCGTCGTGTCGACAGGTGTCACAGACTAAATAGTGGACCAGTGTGAAAATTAACTGATGCTTCTCGCAGCGTCTGATGGCACGACTGGGTTAAGGCCGATAAGCTGGCATACTAGAATTTAAGAACGGACATTGTCCTCCACCAAACCAGTAGGATTATGAGGACCACGGCAGATACTAAGTAATGATCTATGGTTCAGATGTGAATTCAGTTCATTGTACGGGTCGGCCATTGCTAACTAGTGACGGTCATAAAATACCCGTTTGTCTCTGGGATCGAGCCATTCTGTCCGCAGCTATAAACAGGTGACAGCGACGTCCGCAGCTTCGATAGCCGGCACTGTCGATAGGGCACTGGTGATAAGGCATTGGTGAAGAGACAGCAGTTGATGACCAGTGCATGCCGCAGGTATAGTGTTCAATGTCGACATAATATTATTGCGCAACTACACACAATAGGCATAATCGCCCGGTACCAAGTTTACTTGGATGAAGCCTGGTTGCTCAGTCACTCTGGTTACTCTCACCCTGGTTCGCTGAGCCAAACGGCGCGAAACAGCAGCCCGTTCAGGACAGGGAACGTTATCCGCATGTCTCCACCGGGCCAGCAGGCCGCCAGCGCGGAGCTGCCATGGCCTGCAGAAACGAGAGCTCCGGCCGACGCAGCTCTGAATGTGCGAGGAAGAGCCGGGGAAAGAAGACCGGCTGCTCGGTTTACTGAGTCAGCACTGGACCGACTGGGGATCCGGGAAAGTTGGGTTCTTGCCGCAGCCATGCCAAGGTTTCATCCTGCGCCACAGCGAGAGCTCATGGGAACGACGTTCGTGTTGCATTAGTCACGGGGTCGCTGACGGCTCTTGTTTGGTGTCTGTATTTCTGCTGGTTTCCGTTGTCATAACCTCTAAACCTCTACTGGGACGGACAGTAAGCTTACGAAAGACTGAGCAGCTACAGGACTTCAGCTACGTCAGACTACAGTAGCCTAACAGCTACAGCGTTACAGGATGTGGTTGGCTCTGGGTGTTTCTCGACGTTAGGCGGAGTGTACAGTTTATTGCTACCGCAAACGTAGAACCTTCTGAGTATGCTCTTTGGCTCTTCTTGAGCTTTTGCACGAGTGGAGATGTTACTCAGGCATCGATGGTGTTCCTGAACTCGAAGGGCAAACAGCCGACTTCGTGCTGTACAGCAGTGTAGAGCATCCGTGGACCAGGCAGTGACAAGATCCTTTCAAATATGAGCTTTTTTATGTATCTGCGGCGACACACCCGGCGTGAGTTTTTGGTTGCAAGACCAGCGCACGGCCGCGTGGCGCTTGTGGTCAAGAGATAATTATGTGCTCACAAGCACAGTGTTCAATTTCAGAATAGGAGGGTGCTGCATTCTACAAAAAGACACAAATCTCTCCCTGTCTATTAAGTATTCAGGTCGTTGACATCTGTCTGATGTGTCTCGATATATCACAAACGGGATAATTTAAGTAACACAACGTGGTGTCAGAAGTGTGTATAGGTCAGGATGGATATTTCACCATCTGACGCGTTTCAAGCTGGAGGGGATTTTGACAAGTGCATCAACAGTCTCGTGTTCTATCTCATGGCTACGAACATCAGGACTGAGCCAAGGAAGAAAGCAAAGTTACGGTATCTACCGGGGAGTGAAATGCAAGAAACCTTCGCTACTCTAGCGCTGCCTGAGAGCGGAAATGAGTACAACCAAGCTGTGGAGGCCTTGTCAGGGTACTTCAAGCCGAAAGCAAATGCAAACTACGAGAGACTTATCAGACAGATAACAACGACCTGAATAGTTTTATTAAATCCGAGGATCATTGCACTAAATCATATTCGCGTGCCAGAGACCATGAGCAATTAGCACGCTGGATACCTCTGACTTAGCGGCAACTCCTACAACACTAACGTAATGTGATCTTTACCCAATGCACCTAACTTTAGGCCGCTTAGGATTTTAGACCACACCACACGGCACTTCTCAACAGTCATTGCCGTTGGCCATATGCTGAAATCCCTGAAAATTAGGAGTGTCCGACTCCAGACCCTACCAATCCTTAGGATGTCTAGTCAAGAATTAAATCGTCCTCGCAGGTGACAGTAACTTGTCTGCACAAAGTATTTGACGTGACGGTCACTGAAATACCGAAACGCCAATTGTCTTGCCAGTGAAACTTTTCCTTCCAAATATTTGTCTCGTTTTTTTCAGTGCAATCATTAGCCAAAGCCACGACAGGGCTGGACGCAGCAACCACCGGCGTAGCCAAAGGGGGGCCCGGGGTCCGCCCTATCCCCCTTGGTCTGCATTTTTTTGTGAAAACCATTGCACATCGTCTTCCCAGCAGGCAGTTTTCGTGTGGTTTCAGTTCACACTGAGCTCCCGGCACTCCCCCATTAATAAAATCCTGACTGCGCCCCTGCCAGCAACTACGATACTATCAAGTAAGGGCCATATTATTTCCGTAGTGTGGGAAACCGTCACCCGTCACCAAATGGAAACTAGTCCAGTAATGTTGCGACATATTTAGATCAGGAGAGACAATGGCAAGGCCAGCCAATAGGGAAACACACTTTTGAGCCCCGTGTTTCCGTTTCAGGGTTAATGACAATTCTTTTTATGTAAGGAGGAACTTTCCCATCGTGCCCTCTCCCGGCGGCGCCACTTCTGGGCTGGTCTTCATCACCATCATTCCCCGTCAGCCAGGGGCGGCGGAAGCTATTCCGGGGTGTGTGTGTGTGGGGGGGGGGGGGAAACCGCTTGCAGATCCAGCCACCCTATTTGGCGGAACCTAAGGTACCTCTAAATTTTGATTTCTCCGCGGATTTCGTTCACTTTGTTTTGGATTCAAACCAGGCATGATGAGAAATAGGTGCGACAAGAATGTACGGTGATGATGACCAAAGAATCAATGGATTCCCCATTTTCTCCGGTACAGTATTTTTTAGTGTGTAATGAGGTCTTATTAATTTACCACAAGCTTTTCGCATAAACTAGGCGTACACAAAGATATATCGCCTCATTTGATAGAGGTGGTTTGGTCTGGTGCGCGAAAGGCGTGAAACGCACTACCTATACAATAATATTAACCGCGTTTTTTTACCCTATTTCTTGCCATTTGTGCCAGCACTTCATCTGGCAGGATATGCTGGAAGGACTGAGACTGCGGTCTACAAGCAAACGTTTCAAATGACTATCGGGCTGGCATGCATGTAGCGCACAGCGCAAATAACAATCGTAAGAATCACTGGATGAAGGATTGTTACACGGAAAGACCTATATCGCGAAAATAAAGGCACGCTAAAATCCATTCCCGTTCATTTCACACCGCGCTGGACTGCGGTGCCCGCCGGCAGTAGACGCGAAAATCGCCGAGTCTTTAGCTCAACGTTTCGGCGTATACATTCAACAGATCAGAGAAACTAGGCGTGTATCGGTATCTGCGGACTTATACTTGTTCATTAGTGCTTTCACCTAGATTTTATTAATCACAGTCTTTGAGATCCAGACCGCTTCTCGGTTTCATGCAGTCAACTACGAGAAAACAGAAATAAGGCGTAAATAGCTTACACCTTATCGAAAACTAAAAATGAGACCCATTTTAAACTCTATCTGTCACGAGCTTCCAACGGTGTCCTGCGACCAGCCGTTCGTGAGTTAGAGACTGCCCCCCAGGAGAGTGTGATTTGGCCGGCCTGCCAGACAGTTAACCCGCCTGCCAGACGGGTTAACTGTCCTCTATAGCAAAGTCGATGTTAGTCCATTTTTGTCTATAACAAGGGCCCGGTCTAGACGGTCCGGACTCCGTCACAGCCAGGGATGTCGATTTCTGTAAATGACTGGGGGGCCGAGCTGAGGGCCCGACAGTCTAACCTCCCCCGAAATGCCGGTCTCTCAACGGACTTAGCACACTTTATTGTAACCAACGGAGATTTATAAGTTTGTTGTTACTATTTATCAAAAGAAAAATTGCGTTTATCCCCATATGTGTAAAGGTATATAGGATATCTACATCTATGTCCATCTATATATCAGGCGTGTCGATTTCTATTGTTTTGAGGGGGCCCAGGCCCACCTTATGTTGATTTGGGCCCACGTAATGTTAGTTTGGGTCCACCCAATATTTTCTGCCGTTTTTAAAGGGAAATGAGCAACAATAACAAAAAGAACATCCGAAATAGGTAAGAGATGGGCAGTTAATGTAAAGAAAAAGTCCAACGCGATATATCTATCTATCATGCTATCTTCTACCTGTATTTATGCACGTATGCATGGGGATAAAAGCACTTTTTAATTTGATAAATGGTAACAAAAAACCATAGTTTCCGTTGGTCAAAATAAAATAGGTTAAATCCGCTGAGAAACCCACATTTGGAGGAAGTTAGGTTGTCGGGTTCTCGGCTTGGCCTCCCCCCAATCATTTAGAGAAATCGACATCCCTGCTATATATATATATATATATATATATATATATATATATATATATATATATATATATATATATATATATATATAGTTGGATAGATGGATGGACAGGTAGATAGAGGGCAGAAAGATACATCGCTTTAGACTTTATTCTTTACTTTCTGCCCATGTCTTATCTATTGCAGCCGTTCTTTTCGTTATTATTGCTCATTGTTTTCGTTGTTATTGCTTTCAGACCGACAGAAAATATTGTGGGGGGGGCACACCAACATTGGTTGGGCCAGGGCTCTCTCAAAGAGTAAAAATCGACACTCCTGGTCAAAGCAAGGGGCCATAGCTGTGACGTAACCGGCGTTATGGAGCACTGCGTATAGACGCCGTGATCAGCTGTACATGAGATGGAGATCAGCTGACTCGCCATGAGTGAGCAGAACTGATGCACCTTGCCAAAGCCCTAAAATAGCAGCTTGCTCTACGTCTGCCGCTGATTCAGCTGGGCCCTTGTGTGGGCTTCAGGGTCCGCTTGATGCCACATTGGCGTGGCGCCGCTGCTGGGCAACGCGCGGGACAAGGACAATAATGTCGTGTATGTTTATCTTCTGAGGGTGCACAGGGGTAGTGTGTGTGCGATGTTCAGTCGTGCATGATGTGTGGGACAACGACTGCAAGCGACTAATATCGGTAGGTTTTAGTTCCTTTGCTTCCTTGGTCTGTGCTGCGGCATGATACGGGCTGCGCTGTGCAGTAGGGAATTTCTGTTTGACTCTGAAGAGTGAGAACACGATGTTTATCATGTCCACACATTTCTGCCCAACGGTTGGTAGGTTGGACATGACTGTAGGTGGTCTCTGGGCACCCCGGACTCTGCATTATCTCATCTGGTCAACTCAAAGGATACTGTACCTTAAAGCAATCAGGAGCAGTGGAAGTGGAGGGGGGAGGGGGAGGGCAGCAGGAGCAGTGTAGCCTTAACTGTCAAAACCCTATGGCATTGTGAGGAAAGAAATGGCTCAGAAGTTGCTAGTGCCTCCTTGGCTGAAATGCATTCTGTAGCTTCTGAAGAGAAAGTAACAAAACCAATATGCAGATATTTCTTACCAGCTTGGGTGAAGGATGTCAGACTACACACGTAATTCTTTGTACACAAAACAAAATTTTGTACACTGAAGGAAGCCTTGTGTGACACCAATAACAAAACTTGATCAGTTTACAACATAATTGGAGAAGGAAAATAGCTGGAGCTAAATAGAGCATTCATCCACTTATATATGCACAGTTAAGCTATTTTGTGACTTATTTTGTAGCATGACCAAATTAAATCAGCTCAGCTGTCAACTGCCAACTATTACTCAACATCAACTGTGAACTGTGAACCCATTCACCTAGTCATCAATGTTGCCAGTACCAAATTATGGATAATTGTTAGCTACAAGCTGGAAATCAGCCTAGTTCTTTTAGACATGGCATCATTGTGAAATTTGACCCCAACCACAGAAACAATATTGGGAAATTGTTTCACGAGCTCTTCGATAATCCAAAAATGTCATGCCAGCTGTTTTTCAAGCCAGATATAGGTAAGCAAGCTGTTGCTTGATTTTAAATTGCTTAGACAGCTGACAGTTCATGACCATGAGCTATTTTTGGCTTGTATTTGCATGCTTCATTTCATTGTTTTGGGCACTGAAATTCAGGATGTTTTGACAAGAAATTGACAATAGTTCAACCTTTGCATTCACATCTAAATTCATGCACATGGTACTTCAGATACATTGTACATGCCAGAGAAATTAGGCCTCATTTTTTGTTCAAATATGGGCAGCTGTAAACTATTGCTTGCTTAAGCTGTTTATTCAACCTCACCATAGTATGTTTCCACTTGATGTTTCCAAATCCTGCATCAGTCACACTGGATATAATATGGGGAAGACTGGAATAGCAAGGCTTATGCCAGTTGTTGGAAAGCACATGCAGAGCCTGGGATGCTCTGCATTACAAGTATGCATTTTTACATGATTTTAATACAACCTGTAGTTTGATTTGGGTTGACAGGTAAGTTATTCAAAAGGCTATAAAAAACCAGCTCATATCCTGAATCAACTTTTGAACAGAATTCAGCAAATGTCTGCCAGTGGCCCCCATTATTTGTGGGGTTTTCACTTTATGTTTCATTTTTTGCACTGATCTGGTTATGCACTGTGCTCATGTAAGATGAAGACTATGGATTACCAATTATTGGATGATTGATTGCAACATCATTGGATGCTCATTGACTGATCAGTGGTGTCATCAATAGTTAGATGTAGAGATGGTGCATTATCATTTTCAGTATTGAATACTGTTTTTCATTTCTTTTAGGATTGCCATTTCATGACATTTTATGCTCTTTTGTATACATTTTGTACAGTTTCTGTTCAGATTACCATAATTCAGGCAATTTGTTCCTCATTCTTTCTCATTTTTTCAGTTTGTTTACATCCATCTTACTTTTGTATTTTTCTTTTATTTCAGTCTTTCTCTGTCCACATGTTTTGTTTCATGCTGTCCTTCATTAATTTATTTCTTCCCAGGTTATAGTTATTATTTCTTGGATTTTATTTCTCTTCATCATATTTGTAAGATTGTTATGTTTTTGTTCTACTGATGCTGTTTGTGTCATTTTTTTACAGTGACAATGTGTTTGTTTTGTTCCATTTATGTTGTTGTTTATTTTTAGTCTTTTGTTTCACTCCCCTGTTGAATATGATTATCAGTTAAGTGATGAGATGATGATTCATCTGTCCATCCATCCATATCCATCCATCCATCTTCCTTCATTGAGACAGTCACAATAATCACACCTCAGAGCATGGCAGCAGGGATTGCCACAAGTTATTGGAATACTTTTTGCACCCAAATTACATGTCTTACATGTCAGAGATGGCACTAATGTAAGTAGCTTTCATGTTCTGCATTGCATTTATCTTTTGTCTATGATACCATAATTCATACTTGTCCAGTATGAAACGTCGGGTGTGAAACAGATCTGTGATCAGTTCCCATCACATGGTGTGTGCCCATCCTCATTTCATGTAATTGTGGGTTGCAGTAACAGGGTGAGCAAAAGTTATTCTTGAATGGAGCAATTGCCACCATTTTCTGGTTATGTACATTGTTTAATTGATTTCTCTGCTTATAAGCATTTCATGATTTCATGGCATATCCTAAAAGTTTTTGAATATCTAAGTAATATCTTGCACTATAGATAATGATGTTCAGTGCTTCACATAAATTTGGGTTACAAATGGGTTTGAGCATAGTCTGTCATACACTTTTGTTTCCTTTGGAAATATGGCCAAGTCATATTGATGTGAATGTGAAGGGTAAGGGATGTAGTCTCACACTTTGATATCATTTTGAATTAGCTATGAAACATTTGAAAAGATGTTTATTTGTATATTAGTTTGCCTTGTCTGCTACTTCAGGATTTCATGAGTGTAAACCTTGTGGGTGTCATGTGGGCTTGATGTAAATCCTGCCAGGCCAAGATGCTGAATGTCTGTCATTGTTTTGGGCAGTCATGTGGTGTTAATTTATTTTGCTAATGGAATTAGCAGAAACAGTGTCTTAGCACTCCAGGCAGGAAAAGGATTGTGTCTTTCAGTCATTCAAAGACCGTTACAGTCACCTCGGTCGGCCAGCTACTGGAATCGGTAGCCCAGGCAGTGGGGTATTGGTGTACCTTTTCTGTCAAGATAGGTTTGAGTTGTCATTGCATATGATATTTCGTCCATGGGGCATCTGGTAGCTGACTGGAATAGGTTCATCTTGCCTTCCATAGGGCTGTGTCATGCACCTGGTGAGATGTTAAATTTTCAGTCAGTCATTACTTGGCATTGCTGGATAGGGTGTAGGGGTTAGATTGTATGCAACAACCTATGCTTAGTGTAGTTTCTTATCTGCAACATCACTCAACATCAGCAACCATTTGGATCAGATGTATAAAGTTGAAAAAAAACGTGCACCACATTAATCGGTGAGATGCGTTTGACAGCCTTGTCAACAGGTTTCTGTTTTTTTTTTTTTTTCTGGGAAAAGTAAAACACAACATGCAGCCTACATATCCAAACATCTATGTGTGGCAACGATGTTCCTATCACTAATCGAGCGTTGTCAGCTCTTCACTTTCGCTGTCAGCATCTTCGACTAGCTTCCTAATGGTTTCAACGTCCTCGGCAAGTTTGTCGTTGGTCGGGTCCAGACTGAGCGCCATCTGGTATTCGGCCAGAGCCTCGTGAAAGGCGCCTAGGCGAAGCAGCGCCGTGCCGCGCCGCACGTGACAGCGCAGCCGTGCCGGCTGGTTGGCCTGCACCGGCGGATTGAGCAGGTCCAGTGCCGACGACGAGTCCTCCAGCGTCTTGTGGTAGTTGTTGAGCTTCAGGTGGCAGGCGGCCCGGTTGGAGTAGAGCTCGGGCGCGTTGGGCGACACGCGGAGTGCGTGTGAGTAGGCGTTGACGGCAGCCAGGTAGTTCCCGCGCTGGTAAAAGGTGTCGCCACGCTCCTTGAGCCAGCGGGCGTCCAGCTCGTGCGGCCGCAGGTCGTCGTCGTCCAGCGCGCCGTCCCGCCGGAAGGCAGCCGCCTGTTTGCGCAGCCACTCCTGCTCCTCTTGGGAGCGGCTCTCGCGCGCCGCCGCCGGAAAACTGCGGGGCGTGAAGGCGCACCGGATGGTGCCGGGAGTTCGCACCGGCTGCGCGCTGCTAACCTCGGCCGGCGTGGCCGAGCGGGCGCCGTGCACCGCCGAGAGCGGACTGGGAGCGGCCGCCGCCGAGCCGGCCGGCGCCGAGGTGGCCGAGCCGCTCGCTTCGGTCAGCGCCGGGCTCGACTCAGGGTACGTGTCGGTGCTGACTTCCGAGTCGGTGATCTCGGACACGCTGAATACAGTCACCTCGCTGGGCCGGCGAGGGCCGCGCCGCCGCTGCGGCGAGCTGACGCGGAACACCTCGGCCAGAGCCTTGTGTTTCTCTTGGTGCTGAGCGTCTTCGCGCGACTTTCTGCCGTCTTGGTCCAGTTTCATCTGCTCGGTCACCCCTAATCGCTCCCGGTTTCGCTTGTTCTCGCTCCGTTTCTCGGCGCCTTCTTTCTCCATCCTCTCGACCGCGTCCAGCGCCTTGGCTCGCTGCTCAGCCATCTCTTGTTTCGTCAAATTTTGCCGAAGGTCGCTCCACCGTTTTTCACTTAGTTTTGTGAGTTCCACGGCGATACCATCATCAGTTAACTTAACGACGGTTGCGTCGTGGTTCACGGCGTTCGTCAAGCATGCTTCAAATATGTACGGTGGCTTGGACACTTTCAGGTAGTTTGATGTGCATATGATGTCTAACTTGTCCTTAGAAGGAGCAGTTAAAGGAATGTTGACTATGACTTTCTTGTTGCTTTGTTGCCACGTGAAATTGTTTATGAATATGGCCATCTCGCAGTCGTGCCTACTGCAGTTTCAGCTCTGTCTGGGCATCTGGGATTGCAAACAAGGGTGCAAACAGTGCTACTTCGAGAAAACTAATGTGAAAACTCACGGCTTCCTCCGACAAATCAAACACTTGTCTCACGCTTTCCGGTACAACGTCACCAGCTAGAAACTCAGATCCTGAGATCTTCGAGCAGTGGGTCTCGAGCCGCACGTTGACCAGTGCCGTCACACTGACGACACGCCTTCGTCGATTTTCGTTGTTGGCTCCAGCCGTTGCCGTGGCAACCGTTAACAACCCGTGGTTGCCTAGCGACATGAATCAAAATCATCCGTGAATCAGACTAGTGCCATCATTTACATTACCAACGAATCCCACGTGTGTGTCAGCGAAGAAATGTGTTTGCGAGAACCACTGTAGGGTTTCTTATTCGTTTGCAATGCCTTACTTTCAAGTGACTTACTCGTAAGCCAGACCAAGATACATGTTTTATTCTTGGGAACATACGGATGGTTTTGTTTGTCACAGATTTCAGTTGTGTTCAGTGCAGTTCCAGTATGATGTACGAAATACGAGGTTTTATAGTACTGGGTTGCAAAACGTTGCGGAATATTACGAATCAGCAGGATTGGGTTGCCATTGTTTGTGTGCTAACGAACAGTTCCTGTTTTGTTTTCATCAGAGTAAGACTGCTTTCGGGGGACTTTTGGAACCCGCTTAACTGAGTGATTTTTGATTAATCTAGTTTTTAAATGTCCTCATGCGTATCCTCATTACGACGATTAAGTTGCAGGGATGCACAGCTCACAGTAACGAAAAAATGTTGATACATTGCGAAATTGTGCTGCGGCAGGAAAAACAAGCAAGATGTATTGCTGACATATTCAGTGTCTTGAGCTGGTGAGAGCTACCATGCGGCACCATTTGAACGATTAGTCGGCGTTTGTAGGTCACATCTAGGTGTCTTCCTTAGTTTCACACACACTTATCCTGGTTGGCCTGATAAGCTTTTCTGCGTGTGGGCTGAACTGCTGATGGAAGTCCGGTTGATTAATACTTTTCAGGGTACGTCGATACCGTAGACTTTCCATTTGCCCGTATGTCGTGAGTCCATCAGAAACAGTTTCCAGTCCATTCTGGCATGGAATTTGGATGCCTCCGTTAGTTTTGGATCCGCTCATCCCGATCGACCTTAGCGTTTGTTCCATTAGGCCTAGGATTGCTGACGCAAATCCAATCAATTATTGCCTCTCAGTGTGTTTTGGCACTTGTATTTCGGACTTCTCATTTGCGCTCCTGCCGTGCTTCCGTCAGAAACAATTTATAACCTGTTCTGGCGTAGGATTTGGTTTTCGTGGTTCCTCATTCCGATAGAATCAGTTTCTACCTTGGGTGTTTGATGATGCGTAGTGGAAAGCAACGAAAACGACACATCATATCAGGTGCATTTAGGGTTTTGACTTTTATGCTCGAAATCAACTGATTTTACGGAAAGCGTAAGATATCGCCATTTTTGATAACAGCTTTTGCGAGTTTTATCATGCTGTTCCACGCTGAAGGGATTTTGGGTAGTTTGGAGGCTTAGTGCTATTGAATCAAATGCGACATAGTGTAGTGCCGTTGTGAAGGCTGCTCGTTATCATTTCTTCGCATGGGTAATGCTGAGATACTTGTCATGCCCAGAAGGTTGTCTTGAGCTTTGAATAAATCGATAATTGGGTTGGTTTATGCATCAAAATACGATGAGTTTCGCAGATGTGGCGTATGGTAGCCTTCGTCACCCTACTTTCCTTACTTCCGTTGTAGGCCATAGGCGTCATTTTTCGTTATACCTGTTTTACTGTCACGAATGCAATGTTTAGATCGTTTACTCTGGTTGCGCCCCTTAAACCGTATCAAATTGGAATGCTGCCCAATGCAAGTAACCCTAACTGCTGGCATGAGCAGAAAAAAGAAAGCTATCTGAAGACGCATGTGTTTCGTTGTAGTCTCACGGGGCTGCACCAAGGCAATGTAACAAAGATTATCCTCACCGTGAACAATTTTAAGAACGTTCTGGCTCTGGCTTCATGTTATCTTCTACCCGTTCTTTTGTCCATTCCCATTCCCGTTCTCATCTCCATCTCCATCTCCACGGCACTGTCTACCAACCGATGCGGAAACATAACAACGGGCACCTTCAGCGTTGGTAGTCCGTCGCGACGTGTCTGTCGAACCCTTACCGGCTACAGCGCGTACTTCTGTTTCCAGTGACGGCCACCAGGCGGCGCTGACATGCCGAAGCCGACCTTGTGGCTGGACATGCCAATGAACCGATGGCGGCGCTACAAGCGCTCGCTGTCGGCGTCGGCGGCGGCGCCGGTCGCCAAGACGACGGGTGGCCAGCTGGCCGAGCTGGTGGCCGCTCACGGCCTGGGCCGAGTGCTGCAGGTGAGGGCCTGCACTCAGCGCAGGCTTGGCCGTCGGCCGGGCTCGGCTCACACCAGACGACTGATCGAGTCATCAGTTCAGACCGTGTCGCGCCAGGTCCACTGAACACGCTTGAGTCTGGACTGGCGTGGCTGAGCGGTACTGCCGACTGATTGTGGTCTGTGGCTGACATTGTTAAGAATATGTAGCATGCGTGCTTCTTTCTCCGGGTCACCGGCGGCAGAATTGTTCAGGAAATATATGTGTTTTTCGTGTTGCAAACGTCAAAAGAAGAAGATTCAGACCCGTTCCGGCGCTTAGAAGAACTGGAAGTTAGACGGTTGTACGGCTAACTGCTAAAGATTGAAATGCATGTTACAGCTGATACACAAGCACTTGGAAACCATCCGTATGATAGCCTCCATTTTCCGGAACAGAGACTGAATGTCAGGTCGAAGTTACTTGGGACTAGGGTTTTGTTCATTGCTAGTAGAAGCATTCTCACTTCATTGTTATTTATGTGCACGTAAAAACGATGAGACGGCATAACAAGAGCGGATTCTGGACAGTAAGCGCTAGCGGAACTGGAAATTGAATTGTAACATTGATCATGTCCGGTGAAAATATCATGTATAACTTTAGTTGTTGGGAATCGTTAGGTTTGATAGTAAGCTATAGAAATATAATCTTGCTTCATTTCTTGCTGAAAACGTCCCGGCTTATGTCGAACGAATTAGCAAGAAAAGGCGTCTGATCCCATTGAATCCTACACGTTTTTAAACATTTTCGTTTCTTCTTTCTTATAGACGACTTGAGATTTGCTTTACCCAAACCGTAGTCCAATTAATGTCATGCCCAGTCTGTAACCCATTTCTGTTCCATACAACTGGCTTTTCTTACATTGCTTGGATTTTTATATCGTTTTCTAAATGAGGTGGAAGTTATGGGCGGAATGCTTTTCTGGAGAATTTTGTCGATCATTATGGTTCGAGTTACATTTGATATTGCAACCCACTCATTATGGAGTATGATGTAACGCCGATGACAGTTTGCGATATTCGACCCTGCTGCACGACACATATTTCTGGGTATTCGGAGGTCAAGTATGCCGACAGGCGGTGTACGTTCAGACCCTGATCCGTATAGCAGGTCAATTCTGACTTAATGATCTCTGGTCAGTTGTCCAGCAGGTACAAGTCGACTGGAGAAGCACACGTTCCGATATGCGGCTGTGCCATTACGACTTGATTGGGCTCTGTACCGTATCTGCTTGCACAGAACGACGTGAATGACCTCGATATCGTTCGTTATTGATGCACGACGACAAAAATGACCCGTGTGCTGACCTCATTACCACGGCCCTTTGTGCGACGGTGACCCGTTTTCCCTGTGTACGTCTACCCAGGTGTACCCGGGGGACATGCCGCTGAGGCTGTTTGCCGAGCTCAGCATGTCCGAAGTGTCCAATATTGAAGATCCCCTGGCCAGGGAAGAGGTGGAGCGTGCCCTGAGGCTGGCCCGTGAGGCAATCCTACAGAGTCAGGTGGGTGCCAGTCCGTCTCTTCTAGCCAGCCTCCGGGCTGGTCGGTAAGTAAGAGAAGTTGGTTCCACCTGCGGAATGTATCCTGAAGCTTCCCTTCATATCCAGGCAGTCCTCTGTGTATGTGGTAGTTGACCGGTGGACACTCCTATATTGGTACAGGCGTCGATGTTCGTTGTTCTCAGGGATTCGATCAGGGAGTAGCGTTTGTCCTGCCTCTCCGAAAATGGATCTTCGATGTCGTGCGTGAGGCTGAAAGGTTGTATGGCTGCATCAGGAGCCCGCTCGTTAATTGGGAACCCGTAGCCATGCACCTGGCCTGGCTTGGACGTCGCTGTGTCAGCCGGTGCGATGTTGAGTTGTGTTCGTATTCCAGGCAGTTGGTGTGCTACTGGCCGATGCGGTGCTGAGTGGGGGCCGCTCGTTAATTAGGAACCCGTAGCTATGCACCTGGCCTGGCTTGGACGTCGTTCTATCGGCCAGTACAGTGCTGAGTTGTATTCGCATTCCAGGCAGTTGGTTTGCCACTGGCCGGTGCGGCGCTGAGTGGGTTTGTTGTCGGCCGGTGCGGCGCTGGGCTGGTTTATTATCGGCCGGTGCGGCGGCAGCATAATTTACGGTCGGCCGGCGCAGCGCAGAGGTGGTCCGTTCTCTGTCGGCGGCAGTTGTTTGGCGGCGGCGGACGGCTGTGGCGGGTTACGACCGGCCGGGGCCGCCGGGACGCGGCCGGCCCGGCCGTGCAGCGGTCACCGATCGATGCCGTGCTCCCGGGAGTGCGGAGAGGGCTGGGCGGCCGGCCGACGCGCCGCACACCTGAGCCCGCGGGCCGGCCTCGGGACGGCCGGTCGCCGCCGCTCCCGGCGCTTGGCTCGGTGGAGCCGGCGACGCTGCCCTGACGGCACGGAGCACTGGCAGGGTTGCCACTCCTGTGGTGCCGGCACCGGCCGGGGACTACCCGCTCCTTAGCTGGTGATTACCGACCCGCGTTCTTGATTGGTCTTGTGGGGGCGTTCCAGGACAAATCGACCAGCCAGGACCAATCGACCAGGCGCCTGCCAAAATTAACGCACCGTAATGACAATCTTTGATGATTCTGGTCCGGTAGGTAGTCTGTGGCTGGGATTTCATGTTTCCACATCCCAGCTCGGTCTGACAAGTGGTTTTGTACTATACCAGTTTGAATTTGTGGAATTTGGTGATTTTTGGCCAAACTCTTAATGAAATAATGCATGTTATTTCAGTAACCAATGACCACACAAAAAATTGGGTATCGTTGTGATGAAGACAAATTATTGCGTCTTTCTGCTGTTCGCGTGGTCCAAAACATCTTTTCCATTTCATTCAGTCTTTAAACCCATTTTCAAGGTCAGATTTTGAAGGTTTGGTCAGTAATTTCGATTGAGAGCTTCAACAGCTGAAATGTTCTCCAAAGAATCCTGATTTGTTTTAAATCGAGAAGACTCCCCCGTTTTTGTTTTTAATGTTCCACATTGCACGTCAGATTCGCGATGTTTGCAACGAAAACGCCCTTGTCGGGGATTTCCAACGTACACCGGCAAAAAGTAGTATGATCGACCGGGGAAAATGGTTTTAAACATCCGATGTCAGTGTTTCCTTCAATTTATATGCCACACATTCTGTCTTCTCATATTTATCATCTGTTGGCCGCTGTGGACGTGTGGTAATATTTCCTTTTTCCACGATAGATGGCCGTGTCGCATGGCTTTTGCCCACATTACACGTCACAGGGAAGTGCGTCACGGGGGCGGTAAAGCGTTAAAGCTCAGCTTACACGAACGGTAATCTGTCGTGGACTCGACCGATGCGGACTCGACGGACGAACGGAATGACGCCGTCCAGATTTCGACGACGTGACACCTCGACGGGCTTTGTCGGAAGTACAGTCAGCTGGCTGCGTTCAGCTGATCATACGCAGCAGTTTCGTTTATTTACTGCTGCTTTGAGGTGCGAGGTTTGTCGACCCGATCGACTGTCGATTGAGCTGATTTGGAAAATCGTGTGCTTTGTTTAACCCGTCCGGTCCCATTCGTCGGATCCACCTTTCTCGTACTGGGGGTTGTCTGAACACCCGTCCTTTCCATCTCGCGGACCGTAGCCATAAGGAAAAAACAAAAACTGCCCTCGGATCGGCGTTAAAAAATGTACATATATATATATATATATATATATATATATATATATATATATATATATATATAAAGAGCTGGCATCATGGAAAACAAATCAGTTATGCTGGAAAGTCTCATTGTCATTCGCAAATAAAAAGTTGTGGTTTTGCAATGCGCTCTTTCGCCTGTGCCATGCCCCAGCAGGCAACGTCTGCCTGCTTTCTCACCCTGTCAGCCCAGCCGTAGTAGCAGTGGAGGAGACAAGCAGCACATTGCCTTCTGTGTTCCACAAAGCATAGTTATGAGCAGAATTTGCAAGAAGACGTGGCGGCGCTGTATTTGACGGATGTGCTTTGTAATAGGACGGGCTTGCAGCGCACGCCACCACCCCCTAATTTGTATATTTGTATCCCAGAATGTGCCAAAATACCATGGAAAAGATTCCCCGTACCTTTTAACCCTATTCCCGGAGGGCTAGACGGTATGGTCGATTCACGGCAGGGGGGCTGATTCGGCCCCCCTGAGATCTCGAGAACTACACGTCCGATTTCATCGCAACAAACGGCAATCGATTTGCCATGACGTGAACTACATTTTTATAAAAAGAAAGTTTCAAAATTTTGAAAGGTGTGGATACAGGGGGCATATAATAAAATACCCCTGTCAGAATCAGGGGTATTTTTGGACCTCTGATAACTCCGTTGTTTATGGACCGATTTCGATGAAACTAGCATGAATCGAGAGATTATGGATAGGACTTTTACCACTGGTACACTCATCTAAAATTTTGAGAAAATTCTTGGGCGTTCTTAGGGTTTCAAAAATAGGAGGATTAGCTTTTCAACAGCTGAGTGAACAGAAAAGGCAAGAACTCTTTTTTGGCTTCTGTTAGTCATGTTATGCTAAAGATGTACAAATGGCATGGCAATGTTTGTATAATGTTAGCACAGGCGGTGCCAGGGACATGAAAAAGGGGGAACTGTCATGGTCACACGTTCCTCAGATCAATTTGTGACCTTTGACCTTAAATGACCTTCAGCGACCTTGGAGTCACTTGGGATGATCTCGTGTGCACTTAATATTATCTGTAAACGTTGTCAGTCATTTCAATTCACTCTATTTCAAAAATTTCATTTTATGGCTATTGCGATATAGGGTACGCGCACTGACATTTTAGGTCATAGCTCCGTGACCCGACCTGATATCAAACTGAAACTTGATACACAAATAGAGGGCACTTTTCTACGTCATATGTACTCCGGTTTTGGCTTTGGAAAAACAGCACCAAAATATTGCAGTAAAACCAAATTTTGACTTTTGACCTTGGTCTGACCTTGTTAAGTGACCGTAAATGAGCAAAATTATATCTGCACATTGCCCAACTATTTAGCTATACATCCATGCAAAATTTTAAGTTCTATTTCAAAAACGCTGTTTTTGGCAGACATTTTCCTTTTACCCTCAACATAACCAAAAATGGCCTGAGGTGCCTCCCAAAAACGTTGTCTGGCTCCGCCCCTGGACAAAATGGAATTTTGAAATTTTGTCACGGCACGTAGAAAGAATAGCTAGGAAAAGTCACCAAGTTTCGTGAAGCTGTGTTAAAAAGCCTAGCATTGGCAAGTAAAAAACCTGAGGGGGCGGATTTAGCCACCCCTGCCGGGAATAGGGTTAAACTTCCAAATCAAACCTTTTTGGGCTCAAATAGGTTCTTCAATTGAGATGGCCCTGAATGATCTCGAGTGACCTTGGCCCCGTAGAATGTAATAAGTGCAACGCATCAGAGCTATTTGTGTTGAAAATGCGTGCCATATAACTAAAAGACTGTCCCAGATTGCTTACAATTTACTCAAAAGCGAGGTGAAAAAGAGAAAATAACTGTGACATCGGCCTAACCTCCAAGGCATTTTTCAGCAAAAGGTTGGCGTTTAATCACTTATGCTCACTGTGCTATGCTGTAACTTTCTATCGCCGAAATACAAATTTTAGAGAAGAAAAAATACTGAAAATAACATTTGCCGAAAATGGGTGCAACTTTCTTTGACCTCAGGTTATTAACGTAACCTTTTCGAGAGATTCCAAGATAAACATTTTGGGACCATTGGCAAGATAACGTAATGTACCAAAACTCAGTTTAATATGTTACAGTTTGTTAATGTCTTGACAGTCTAAACTGTTTTTGACATGAGTTCTTTTAGCGTGACCTATGTTAGTGATCTTACCCGACCCAAAATTAATGTTTGTCCGAAATGTGCGCAATGGATGCAAAAAAGTTCTGGAAAATTTTGCGGCGCTGCGCGCCGCCGTTTTCTCGTTCTGAAAAACTTGAGGGGGTGTGTCCCAACACAACAGCATCGTCAAAGACGCCGTTTTGGACCGCCGGGAGGAGGATGAAAATTGGTCCTCCTGGTGAAGGAATTAAGCAACGACCCAGAAGACCACGTCAGCTATTTCCTCATGCCTTGGCAAACATTGATACCATCCTGAATCAGAAGTTGCCCACAGCTCAGTCTGTGTCGTCCACAGTATTTTCGACCAAATGGCCATCCTTCTCAAGCTACGGTGCCATACAGTCGCCATATTAGTGTATGAAGAATATTTCAGTGATGATATGGTGACGAGTTTATCAATTACTGTCATTTCCGTACCTCTCTAACCATTTTGGCAGCCAAGCCGATTGGCCTTTCCGCACCATCTGCCACACATTTGCGACGACATCGACTGAAAACCTGGATTTTTTAAAGTTTACGATCGATTCCGTCGCGGATGACACCGAGCATTTCTTGTACCTCTATTTCTGTTCAATGTTTCCTCATAAAATCACGTGATGAACTGACACGCATACCATAAACCATTGATACCTACAATTTGTATGCCATTTTCCGCCGGTAACGGAATACGAGAATATTTTCAGTCATTATGCCGTGAATTATACGTATGCGTATAGTGTTAAATATGAAAATGGGGAACTTTCTCGATTTAAGATGAATCTGTCTTTCGGAGAACTTTTGACTTCTTCACAGTTTTAGTCGGAATCATGGCCTCACCCTCAAAATTTGACCTCCAAAATTGGCTTCAGGGTAAAATGAAAACCAAAAGAAAGTTTAGAAAATACAAATAGCTGAACATCGTCGCATTTCACTCTCATGACAACGGTACCCAGCTTTTGGAATTGTGTTTTTTGATTACTGAAATAATACACATTATCGTCACCGAGGGTTTGGCCAAAAATCATCAAATTTCAAAATTTCAGATTGCCCTGGCGCAAAAGCCGCTCGTCAGACGGGGCTGCGAAGTGGAAAAATGACATCCCAGCCAAACATTATCCATCGGACAAAATTTCATCACAGCTAGAGACTATGGTGTGTTACCCCCCGGTCGGTCAGGTTACACGGAGATTGCCACCCTCCCTCCCCAGCACATGGGCTTGATCTGCCCTTGTACATGAAAACACTTCGAAGAAAAACAATAACAAAAAAAAAAAGTAAACAGAAGAGAACAGAAAACGACATGTAAAGGGGTGTATCGCCATAAACTTTTCTCGAGGTTTACCCGGTAATAGTGATAAAAAAACGGATATATAAAAATAGCATGAGTTCGTCAGGTGGTTGTAAGTGAGCCACATCAGGGTATTTCTGGTCGTCAGGTTGAACCACGGACTTTGGTTGGGGATCCAAAATTTTCTCTTTACACACGTGCCATTAAAATGTACCGAATCGCACGCCATTCCCAAACTGCCAGATAAGTTTTTGGTCGTTATCCAAACCTTCTTTCGTTTATTTATCTCCACAGCAACATTGTCTGGAGACGTTCTCGATATGATGATCACGCTGTCGCAATCCTCGAGGCGGTTTCGAATTCGATATTGCATGCGGCAGAACAAGAGCTGCTAATACGCCTTTTTCTGCGTTCGAACAACGGTGTGACCTGTGTGCAGTGCTCACCGTCCGGTGAACGAAGATCGGCATTGTCCTCCACACTGATCTGGGGTTTACCGAGAGTCAAGCCTTTTCCTTCAGCAAAATACAAACCAGGCTGTCTGTTGGACCGAAAGTTATTCCTAGGAATGACGTGAGTTGTGTGTCTGACTCTCACGTGTGGTAAGTTGTCGGTATCTTGCCCATCAGCTACTAATCAAGTTCCGAGAAAGTGATGTGAAATGGGCGGCCGCCGTGGAGTGAAATGGATAGTACCCATTCCGAAGTGTTCGCCCCTGTTTGTTCTAGGGATTCTAAAAATACGCTGGCTTGTGATTTTGACGAAAGCGATTAAGGATGTGGCAGTTTGGACGATGTATGGGTGGACCATTGCAGCCGTTCATCGTTAAAGTGGCCGGAGCAGTAATTTTCCTTCCGTTGCATGGTGTGTCATTTCGCGAAATAGCCGGAGCGCGTGGCCGTTCCGGTTGGGCCGGCCGCGGTGAGAAAACAGGCGATTTTTCGTCTTAAACTGACATTTTGTCGCCCTTAGAGAACCTTAATCCTTAGCTAGTGGTGGAGACAGGTACACGAGTCTTACCTTTGCCCTGCAGCTGTTCATATGTGAGCACCACGAAACAAAAATCGGACGTTTAAGTTTTTCCATTTACTTGTGAATCAACTTATCATAAATCAGATACAAAATCCATTTACACACCATTACTTGTTATGCTTAACCAGCAGTGCACTGCTCAACGGAACTTCTCTGTGAATGTTAATTCCCCAAAAAACGCGTTGCAAAGTTTGGAAAGAAATTATTAATTGTAATAAAGAAAGACAATTTTACCGTCGCCCGTACAGGGATTCCTGCGTAACGCAGACGTTTAGGGGGAGGGGAAGGGTATTATCTCTATTTGTGTAGGGGTGTTCCAGTGCAAATCTAATAGAGTGTGATACCCTCGTGTAGAATATTTTAAATTTGGTACGCGGGGAAGTTTGCGGCCAGTCGGGCCACAGGGTCAAGTTATAGAGGTCATGACCTTTCAAGGATCATCGAATGCAGCCAGATCTGTAGATAAAACAGTATCAGAATATGAAGATTAGCAAACCCGTATATCGCGACAATTGGCAGGATGTGAGGATCCAAAAATGCACCTTAATTTTTCCGAGTTCATTATGTAACCTGTGACCTTGAAACTTTTCGTGAAGTCTGAAATTGAGCAATTTTGCTCCACTTCCATTTCTTCACTTTGCTTACCAAAACAAAGCCAATGATGTCTACCAACTCCACGTACCACAATGAGCTTTATGTTGTTTCGGGCACGTCACAAGGTCTATACGTTTGCCGTGTATGACCTCGAATTGAGAAAAGTGTTCTGACACCGAACCATAGCCTACATGGGTATCAACCGATTTTCTCTGAGGACTGAACATGCTTGCGCATTTTTTCATGTGTTTTACCTCATTCTGACCTCATACGACCTCATAACATATCGGGCCAGGTCAGATGATGACCTATGAGGATACCGGCTCCCCAGAACTGCTGCCGTCGCCAGAAAGAGATCTGTCTCTCCCGTACCAAGTGCAGCAGTTAAAAATTCACAAGCTGTTTCAGGGTTTGGCCATTTTATTACCCAACGAAAACTCATGCGGTCATTTCAGCAGAACTTAACGTGCTGTAGCCCGTGACCACGGAATTCACGGCGTTCATCTGGAATTCAGGCAACGCCGGGGGTGTGCGCTCAGCTCCTTTAGCATGGAATAATTGGGCGACCGAGATTCAACAGCTGATTGCGCGCAATGCTTGATTGATTGGTGAATTGGCAAACCGCTGACCTGGTAACCATGGCAACCAGGTGTAAACGATTCGCCGGTTTTCATCGCCAAAGTTTGCAGTTTTTATCACTGCAGTTGCAGATTGACGGTTTGGATAGCGGCATCAATAACAGAAACCTTGTGGCGCTTTGCGCGGGACATCAACGGGAAAGAGTGCGTGATACTCCATTGCCCGGAATGCCCCGAGAGGGGGTTGTACAGAGGGACTTGAGGGTTAGGGTTTTATTGTTAACCCAGTCGCGGACGAGATCATAAACAAGCAGTGGATATTTGAAAATCGATGCACTGTGTTGGGTATCGTCGTTCCTGTGGACGAGTATGTGTCCTGTCTGAGCTGTGACCTAGGATCTGATCTAACTCGTCGCTGCTAAGTTGTAAAAGCCCAAAGCGAGTTTTTCAGACAGCTGAAAGGGTCTCTGGGCGTTAATTAAGTGATCTTTTCGGTGATGTTTCAGAGGACTACGCCTACATGGTGTATGACTCGGTCCAAGGGTTTCAGTTGGTCGAATAACCAATGTACAATGCATTTGTGCGTGTTGTGCGCGAATGCCGATCAAGTCAGCTTTCGTTTTATTTACGACTGTTTGACAAAATACTACCATGTTTGCAGCATTCCAGTCGATTCTGGTCCCCCACGTGATGTCGGCTCATCCAGCCATAGAAATATAAAATATAAAATCCTTCATTGACGCCTATATCAGTTTTTTTCGTTACTGAAACCTCTTTCGTAAGGAGAGACTGAGCTGACATGCTTCTGAACATAAAAATTGTGAAAGGGACGCAAAAATACCATGTGAACTGGGACGAAAATACAGCGCTCGAGCTTCCCGTGGGTGATGTTGGCGAGATCAAGCGTGTAGTGAAGTGGATGCGGAATACCGCCGTACAGACGTCAGTTCAGATGATCTTTGGCCACAACTGTTTTCATACGTAGTTACTCATAACATGATGCTAGTATAACATACACAAGGTTTATGTCTTTCGCATTGCCCATTGAGGCAGCAACTTCTGTATCCATCATCTAGCTTGGCTGTGTTGCGGTGTTATATTGTGCAACAAAATTTGAGCTTCATGACCTTTTACTTGCCAAAGACAGGTGATTGTCTTTGGTAGATTACGCCGAATCCGTTGAAGTACCCCGCCGTGTTGTTCGGTGCAGTATACTCATGGGACATCCTTTGACACTCCCGGACCTTGTGTAAGTCGGAATAAGGCCAGGCACATTGGAAAAACATGCGAACATATTACACAGGGAGCAGTCGTTTGATGACCCTATCGGCTATGGTTTGGTGCAAGAAAGCTTTTCACAAATTTTGAGGTCTTGCGTGGCAAAGGTCATTGACTTTGTCAGCTATCTGAAACCAGAATAAAGCACATTTGGAAAGTGTAGTTGCTAGCCAAAATCATAGGCACTGTTTTAAAGCAAAGCTAGGAAATAAAAGCTTGCAAAGTTGTTTTATTTTGAATTAAAAAAGCTCACGAGGCCACGAGGCCAAAAACTGACCTGAGAAAAATAAAAATGCGTTTTTGTGGGGGGGGGGGGGCAGGGAGGGTTCTTCAGTGTCTCTGGGACTGGCTATAGACGGTTTGCTGATTTTAGAACTTCGGTGTTGTATTTATTCACAATTTTGTAATGGGCTGCATTCACTGGCTTTGAAAAGGTCGTGACCTCTACAGTTTGAATCGTGACCCGACCAGGCTTCAACTTTCACAAAAAAAAACAGTCATTGCATCTACCAAGTTTTTTAAAACTACCAAGTTTCAAGCAGTTCTGAGACAGGTGCCAAATTTGGAGTCCAGCTGTACGATTTGTCGTGAATCGCCCCTGCAGTATAATGATTGTGGATTGTTGTGGGGAGTACCTTGTATTTGTTTTGCTATTACCGGGTGATCTCTTTAAATGACGATACGCCCTAGTGTGTAAGCCAATTGCAACAGCGCTGTTTTGAATCAGTAACTGACGTACATCGTTACGAAAGAGGCCGAATGCCAAGTTGGTTTTATACTTCGGCCAGAAAAAGTCAAATTGAGCGTTTGGCCCGGCCCTGCCATAGCGCGTTTGCAGGCTGATAACTGCATTCACTGGGCACTGAATCATAAAGTTCTCACAGAAGACTGGTCAATTCTCTATTGCTCCATTTTATTTTTATTCTCGCCTTTCCACTCGGAGTGCTTGTGTTTACATGCTGTTTTGCCCACATCACCATTCCGGTAGTTATGTATTCCCTCTTCAATCTCCTTTCTGCTGGTAGTTTTTTTCGATCGTTTAATAATAACAACGAACGATGTGGGCGCGTTTCATGTTTTAACTTGCAGTCTTTGGGTCTCAGTATGTAACTAGATCGATCGATATTCCTTTGCATTCCGAAGTGCTTGAAGAAGGAAGAAATTTTCTGATACGATTCTGAAAACAAGCTTTCGTATTCGAAGATAAACGCAGTGCGACGCATGTAATACAGGGTCATATCAGAACATCATTTTTCACTATGTCATATAATGCAGTAGTAAGACGAGAAGTTGAGGTGCGAACGGTGTCGGAATGGTGTCTAAGGTTGCGTAGGCGTTTTCTTAATCTTGTAGGAAACAACTTGACTTATATTCAAGGCATGTCCGATTGTTCAGCTCCTTTTACTAAGGATTTACACAGCCTTGTGGTTCGGATGAAGGAGAGTCCAGTGAATGAAGACGTGAATGAATGAGGACCCAGGACCCAATAAGCGACGACCCAGTGAATGGACGTTGTGAAGGTAAATGAAGCCAGTGCCGAAATTGGTACGCACATGTAAATCAAACACAAACTCTTGAACTTTTTGCGCCAGTCAGACACCAGGACTTGGATTTATGCTTTCTCACATACGTTTCTCCAGGTCGATGCATACGCGACACCAATCTTTGTCGCAGAAGCAAAGTTGGGTGTTGCCGAGTCCATTTCCATTCCTTCGCGGAGGCTTGGATTTACCACGCATTCGTCCATTTGCGGTGCTGAAAGCCCCCGATCGCGGCCAAATGCGACGTTTTTAGAGCCGTCGAGGGATCCCGGGCGGGCGCGTTGGCGGCGGGCGGCGGAACTCGGCTCTATTCTTGTGCCGCTGCCGGTAATAAGGCTTTTTTTCTTGGATCGGGCAGGCTGTGCCCGGCTGTCGGACGGTAAATGGACGCCCTCTGACGACCGGCAGTGACCGCCGGCGGCGCTAATCAGGACGGACGGCGTGCAACAGGATTGCCGGCGAGGGCGAGCCGCCGCCGGCCGGCTGCTCTGCCGCGCCCCTATCGCCCTGGGCGGGCGAACCGCCGCGACGGAGTCGCGCGTTCTGTGGATGTACGATCGCTCGCTCGGAGCGTCCGAATTACTGAACTTCTGTCCTCGGGGACGGGACGGAGGAGTCGTCGCCGTACAATAAGTGCAGACTATCCTCGCTGGCCGGGCATCTGAAGTGGTCGTTACCGGCCGCTAAAACGGGCTGCTCGTGATGTCTGCTGGTCGGAGGACGTCTCTTGGCGTTCCTAGTGGACGCAGTGTCTGGACATTGTGTTATATGCATTTTGGAGATGAATGGGAAGCAACAGCAAACGAACTAGCCTTTTCATAACTTTCCTGAAACGCCGTTATGTATTGTTGAATATGTATGTTGAAATAGTGAAATGGAAGCAATTGAACAAGCCTGTTTGTCACGGAAAAAAGTTATTCGTATTCTAGAATAAGAATCGCTCGAGAATAAAAATACTGCAGAAACAGAGAAGTGCCGGATATTTCATGCTCCCGTGTAATATTCACATCTCAGCGAACTGAAAAGAGATCGTCGTATCATCAGCGGATCCTGGGGCCACAGGCGCTATGCCTCCTTTGACTGGAAATCGGGGAGCCACGGCGTCTTTCTTGTCGGAGACGCCTTTTGGACTTCTTTTGTCGATTTTTTGGAGTTTACATTTATTGATTTATTTTTTATGGCAAGATAACGTGGCTGACGAGACATCGGCGAAAGAAATCAGCATGTTGGGGTAGGTTGCACGAGAGACTGACCTGTTCTAGCACATGTTCTGGATCAGCCTTCCCGTGCGCAACGCCTGATTCTTCGCACCGTTTGCGTAACACGTATGGCATTAGATCCAGTCGGCCAATCAGCGACAAGTTAAGATGAGAGGAATAAGACTTGTTTCGCGGGTTACCGAGACGTCATCCTTGGGCAGTGTTAGTAGGTTAGTCCTCTAACGCCATTTGAACTGCGTCAATTATTGCACTGCCACGACAAACCGCAACCTCGCTGGAGGCAAGATGCACGTATATTGGGCCGGGTCGACTGTTTGCAGTTTGATGGAGGCCGCCATGCTCACCAGGCTTGCCTCGGCGCCCACCGAAGTAATTGCCAGGTGACCGGATGTGGCTGTCGGGGTAAGTTGGGTGACATCACATGCTAGTTTATGAACCCTGTTTTGGCGGAATGTGGCAATTTGGCAGAATGGTATGCCTCGTATGTCAGTTTGTGAACGGGGCTCGGTGTCGAGAGGCCGGCTGGCTCGCCGAAATGTTTGAGGGTTGGTCGCGTGGAATCAGGAAGTGTCCAGTTACTACCAGAATGTTCTGAAAGCCCTTTTTTAAAGCCGTGTCGGGCACGGTGATTGACTTTTCACTGATATAGTTGTCTTCTGTGAAAAATGGAGACGATTCAGGTTTGCCATTGTTTTTCGAAAAATGCACAGAAACATCAGTAACTGTAACTAATTAAAACTGTATTATATATAATATGTAATATTTGTATATATATATATATATATATATATATATATATATATATATATATATATATATATAGCTAGCTAGCTAGCTCGAACTGCGCCACTCCCCAGGAGTAAAAAAAAAAACAAGTAAGACAAAAATGAGGAGATAAAGAGAATATTTCATGAAGATGAAGATGAAGAGAAAAGCAAAAAGTAACCTGCATCAGAAGCCGTCAGTCTTGCAAGTGGTAGTTGAAAGGAGGGGAAGGAAGTTTAGCCAGGAGTTTTCCGATTGACAGCTAAAACAATCTCCGAAACAATTAATCTGAAAAGTTAGGTGCATCGCCAGTTGATTTTCCTCATTTTTATTTGGGGATAACAAACTCGCTGGCCAGCGGATGTTTGTTTTTATTCCGTTTTTTTTTTTTTTTTTTTGAAACCTGCGGTGATGTGGGCCCACTGAGCCCGAGTCGGGTGTGTTATCCGGCGGTCCTGCCCTGTACCTGACCCCAGGGCCGGTCATGAGTACCGAGTGGCCTCGTCTGAGATGGAGAGTCGACATCACCAATCTCAGTAACAAAGTGAATTTGAACAAGAATAATTGACGTAAAATGTCTGCAGCGTTGCGTTCTGTTTTTGTTGTAACCGACTTTACGGGGCCATGCTTGAAGGACAGTTTTTCCCCGGAAACCGCGGTAATTGGGAACCGCGGTTGGCAGTCTCTCATTGACCTGACGTCTGGTCGCGGAGCGTAATTTTACCCTATTCGTGGGCCTTATTCTAGGTACTTGAAAGCTCGTCAGGCTTTCCGGCACGTCCTTGTTGTGGAAGGGGGAGGGGAGGGGCACCACACTTGTTCCGAAAAAGGTCGCGGCGGAAGCGAATATGGCACCGACCTCGCCGAGATTGCCTCGCAGGCTCGAGTGTTTACATCGGTAGCCGGTTCGTTATCCCGGCCGGCTGCCGGATGCAGCGGCCGCTGACCGCTCCCCTGGTGACTCCGTCGGACCAGCCGGCCCTGGGGACTGATCGTTCTCCTGATGACACCTTCAGACCGGCCGGCCCTGGGGACTGATCGTTCTCCTGGTGACACCTTCAGACCGGCTGGCTGCCGGGGGGAGACTGATCGCTCCCCTGGTGACGCCGCCAGACGGCGGGCTGCGGGGGGTGGACTGATCATTCCCGTGGTGACGCTGTCAGATGGTCATGTCATGACGGCCGGCTGTCAGGCTGGCCGCCGAGGCCGGCGCAGGCTTGTCGCACTGGCGTACCGTCTGTCTGGCCGGTAATCGATGTGTGCGCGTCGGCGGCCGCGGCCGGGCGCCGTGCAAGCTCGGCCGCCGCTCCGGGCCAGCGTATCGTGCCGGTGCCGGCCGAGCGCGCTCGGCTGCGCCCGGCGCGCTGCGGCCACCCGGCTGGGCTCCGGTCGGAGCCGACCGACTCCGCTGTCGGGCCGTGCCGGCCGCCGGCAGCGCTGCGTCCGGTCGTGTGCTGTGGCAGCGGCGCGGCGGACTCGGCGACGTGAGGTCGGACGGCCGCCGAAGTTGGTCTGCGATTGGTCGTCGTGGTGCTTTAGCTGTGCGTGGGACGGCCGCCGACCCGACCACCGGCCTGGTCTCCGGCGGACGTCGGTCCTGTCCCGGGCAGTCCGCTGTGACGCGGGACACGGAGCCGCCGCCGGCCGGACGTAGTGGCAGCGTGACAGCGTGACGGCGGGAGGCGGCTGATCCAAGCCCCGGCGGCCGTGGACGTTTGGGAACGCCGGTGGTGATGTCTTTGGCATTCAGCTTAAGGTGTTCCAAGCGAGGTTAATTGCGTTCTGTTGGTGTGGTGACTTAACGCGGTCTCTCGACCGCTGTTTGCTTGTCATATCAGATGATGAAGTGAAGCTTTGCGGTTGTGTGGGTCTAGTTGTTTTAATGTCCCATTTGTCCCATATGTCCCATTTAAAAGCGGACACTTGACGTTCATTGACAGCTCAAATGATAAAAACTGGCGTGTCTTGTGTTTGATTATCCGAAAGAGTGCGACATTCAGTGACGTGATTCAGTGGCGGGGAAATGCTCGTTATCGGAGCCAGCCGCACTGCCACCGTCAGTGTCGGCGAACTGACTGCGCGCCAGGACGGGGAAAGGGACGAGTTGCGGCGCTGCGAGACCGGCGAGAGGAAGCGAGGTGGCGACAGTCTGACATCAGCTTCCGGCCCGGTCCGTGACAGGCCGATAACGGCTGACGACTGCCGCTAGCAGCGCCCCACGGTGCGGCCTTGCTGCGTGTAGAGCGTGCAGGGCGCACGGCCACAGGTCAGGTGGCGGTGCCGACAGGAGCGCCGACGAACCCCGCAGGTGCGCGAGTGCGCCGACAGTCGCTTCGTCGGAGCCGGCCGCGCGAGTGCCGCGTCTGAGGCGTGCGCTGCAGGGACGCGGCCAGTGTCGGTCCAGCTCAGGGCCTGGGCCCGGTCCGCGCCGGCTGCCGGGTTCGCCCTCCGGCCGCAGAAGAGCGTCGCGGCTGTCCGGTTTCGTCCCAACTGCCAGCTGTCGTCCGTCGGCCGGTCATGGCCGAGTTCGTGACGTACGAGGAGAGGATACCGGTGATCCTGCGTCGCCGCGGCTGCCTGATGACGGTCCGCATCGTCAGCGTCGACGACCCGTTCGGACCGGACTCTCCCACCGTCGGCCAGGTCAGCCACCCAGCCGTCCTGATTCAGAGGCGGCATATCGGTCAGCCACACCGCCGTCCTGATTCACAGGCGGTGTGTCGGTCAGCCACCCCACAGTCCTGATTCAGAGACGGTATATCGGTCAGTCATCCCGCCGTCCAGATTCACAGGCGGTATGTCGGTCAGCCATCCCGCCGTCCTGATGCAGAGGCGGCATATCGGCCAGCCATCCAACCGTCTTGATGCATAACGATATGTAGGTCAGCCATCCCGCTGTCCTGACGCAGAAACGGCGTATAAGCTGACGCAGGGACACTATATAAGCAGCCACCTCGCCGTTGGGATGCAGAGGCGGTACAAAGGTCAACCAACCCGGCGTCTTGATGCAGAGGCGGTATATAGGTCAACCAATCCGCATCCTGATGCAGAGGCGGTACATAGGTCAACCATCCCGCTGTGGTGGTGTATATGCGGTATGTAATTCAGCCACCCTCACCGTCCTGATGCCGAGACGTTGTGTAGGTCGGCCAGCCCGCCGTCCTGACGTAGACGTGTTCATACAAGTCCTTCGTTTTTGTGGACCTTGATCTGCCAAGTTCACGACACCTGCATTGCTGACAGGGGAATTATGTGCGTCGCCGCTGGCGGATGCACCCTTTAAGATTGTCGAACCACTTTGGTCTTAGACATCGGGGCTGAGAACCCCAGACAGAAGGTGTTTATGTTCTGTCATCGTAAAAACCAACCCGCTCCGGTACCTTGATACGAATTACTTGAACACGCATCTCTTTAACCAAATCCGTAGGAATTCCGGCCTTGGATAATGCACATTCTTGATCAGAATGCTGTCGGTGAAAGGTTTATTCCGCGGAAATAACATCGAGAGAGCGAGACATCGTCTTCCGGGCGGAAATGTGATCTGCTCGGCGGCTCGTCACTTTCTGGTCAGGGACTTGGTCGAAGATAAGCGTAAGTGCAGGGATAATGGACAGGCATTCTGGTAGGGCTGATCAGCCTGTTTGTGTTGCTGCAAGTTGCAGTGTTGTGCGGATGCTGGGACAATGACGTTATTAAGATGATTGTTCCGCAGATATATGCAGGGTATGCGTGGATATGCAGCGTCCCCCAAGCTCTTAGGACCCCGTTTCTTTGTCGCCGAGATGCATAGGCAAGTGAAAGCATTGGGCCTTATTTCCCTTCGTTGCGTTTGCCCGCCTGTCGTGTTCGGAGCTGGGCGTAGCTCAGAGACCCTTGTGCTCACACGCCAGACTAACACTTCTGGGGCTTTGAATGGATGGGGACTTCAGGCCAGTGACGACGAACAGTATTAGTATTATGGTTACGTGAACTAAGGATCACGCTTATGAGAACAAAATTATCATGGGTGCGTGATGTGACTGCTCCAAAGCTTCCCTGCAATCATCAGTCTAGAAGCAATGCATACATATGTAACAACCTCACCATGCGTTTTCAGGTACATGTGCAATTACGTATGGGGTCTTATTGTTGTTGGTGTTAACGGTTTGCAGGTTTTCGGGCACCCTCGTGCAGCTAAATTGTTACGCCAACAAGAATGGCTGTGGAAGCCTTGTCTTGCCTGCCTTTGGGTGTTGAATAACCTCGGGACCACTGAATTGCATTGTAAAGGTTTGCATATGACGTGCGCGATGCCAAGAAGGCTATTAAACGCTGCGCTGCGTGAAGCCGAGTAGTCTTAACTACCTAACGGATAGGTAGTCTTGTTTGTTTGAAACAGTGTGGGGTTTTTGAAGAGGCATATTTTGCACGAATTCCCTACCTCAGCTAATTGAAGTCTTCATGGATTAATTACAATCGAGAGAAACCTATGTCTGCTGATTAATGTCTTCGTGGATTAATCACATTCGAGTGAATTTTGTAATGCGTTCGTCTATCCAGCAGCCGGTAGCCGATGGTAATCCGTGCACCTGGATCCTGTTCATCGACCCGTCCATGGCTTCCTCGGAAAGGTCGAGGAGGCAGGCCGGATTGGATGGGAAAGGGGGGGGGAAGGCAAGGCGGTGCACGCGCCGCCGTCACGGCGCACGTGGCTTTCTTGTACCATTGATCGGAGCCCGGCGGAGCCAGGCACGGCTGGCTGGACGGAGCGGCCGCCGGCCGGACGACGGCGGACCGACGGCGTCCCGATACTGGCGGCGTCAGGTCCCGGCCCCGTCCCGCTACAGTGTCAGGCCCGCTCCCGGCGCCGTCCCGCCACAGTGTCAGGCCCGCTCCCGGCGCCGTCCCGCTACAGTGTCAGGCCCGCTCCCGGCGCCGTCCCGCCACAGTGCTAGGCCCGCTCCCGACGCCGTCCCGCCACAGTGTCAGGTCCGCTCCCGGCGCCGTTCCGCCACAGTGTCTGGTCCGCTCCCGGCGCCGTCCCGCCACAGTGTCAGGCCCGTTCCCGGCGCCGTCCCGCCACAGTGTCAGGCCCGCTCCCGGCGCCGTCCCGCTACAGTGTCAGGTCCGCTCCCGGCGCCGTCCCGCTACAATGCCAGGGCCGTTCCCGACTCCGTCCCGCTACATTGTCGGGACCCGGTTCCGGCGCCGTGCCGCTTCCGTGTCAGGCTCCGGTCCTGGCTCCGTCCCGGTACACTGCCAGTCCTCTGCGACTGAGACCGAGCTGTTGCCGCCAGCACGGTAGCACGGTTTTTGTCTAGTTCCTGGTGTGTCGCTCTTCCGATCCGATTTGCATAGATATTACGATAATTTGGATATATGTGGGATGGCTACGCCCAATGACCGAATTGATTGTGTTACATGTGTCGGACCTGTTTGGCAGTGACTGTGACTGAGCGTAATTACATCATCTGACACGCCTCTCGTCTGATGGGTCTGGGATAAAGATCTGCCGTGGAATGATCCTAGCTGTGGTGGAATTGTCGGGCATTGACCTTTCTGGCCAGCGATAGCGAAGCCAATTTCGGATGTATGCTGTCACACATCCATGGCTTTTTATCAAGGAAATATTTCTGTATTAAACGTTTCCAAAACTTGGACCAAACACGAGTTCCATAACAAATTGCATGACCATACTGATGGGGAGAGAGTGTTTTGACCATGCCTGTTGTTTTTCGTAAATATTTGGAAAAGGAAGGTAGTCGGAGAAAAATCGTTCTCAGTGCCTTTTCCTCAATAGTTGTGCATAGAACTGCCAAAGTCATCATTCGGACGATCTGCGGACACTACGGCAAAATCAACCGCGGTCCACGCCGGCCGGCCGGCCAGCCTGCCAGCCAGCCAGCTAATCAGCTAGCCAGCTTGCCAGCTAACCAGCTAGCCAGCTAGCCAGCCAGCCAGCCAGCCCATCAGCGGCCGGTCGACGGGCCAGGTCGCAGAATCCGGCCGGGCGACTCGGCGCCGCGGCCACCTGATCCAGCCATGTTTCGACAGTGGCAAATCCACCGGGAAGAAAGGGAAAGGGAGGGGCGCATGCGCTTTTCCGTTTGCCACGCCAGTGTACGTGGTAGTCGCCAGCTGAGTTTGACTAGTTCCTGTACGGGCCATCCACCACGCCCCCGTTTTCAAAACTTTGAATCCGCCCTTTCAAAACTTTGAATCCGCCTCTGGTTGGGATAGGTAAGGGTTGTTGAGGACGTGATTTGTCAAACAGAAGTGGGGAAGATGACTGGAAACTTTCTGTCTCATACTGTGGTAGAAAAAAGCCAACAGGAACCAGCAACTCGCTACCAATGTGTCGTTGACCCATGTTGAGCTACGTACTGTACTATATTCACCTAAATAGGTCACACACATTGTTTTCATGCATTATCACTATGGCAATACAGCAGGGATACTGCTTACAGAATTTCACGGAAATATGTAGGTAAACAGCGAAGAGATGGGTGTTCAGCGTCATTCCCGTATGTTAACCTCAACGCTGACGTCACACGCATTTTTTGCATATGATATCGCTGTTGTAATGCTGTGAACTTTCTGCGTGTAAAATTTCACGCGAATATATCGATGGACAGCTGAGATAAGGGTGTCGTCAAGCCTCCATCAGTTTGCTTATGTTTTGGAGTTCCATGAGGGAGCGGGTTAAATCTACGGAACCAGCAGGGTTATTGTCATGAGAAGTTGCGTTTGTTGAACAAACGGATGTTGTTCATGTGTAGATGTGTATAGTTTGCCTGACCTATTGACCTGTTGGTCATTTGTACAACCTGCAGCTAATTTAATCTTTCCCCCTTCGGGGCATTTTATTAACGCGGTCTTTGAGTGGGTTGGCAATTTAGAAACTAAGAAACACATATCATGGGGGTAAACGTCATTTAACAGAGCGTTCATGTGATAGAGCTCGGGTACCCATAATATCATGTTGCTGCTCCGTGCCGTTCCAGACATGCAGAGTAGAAAGCGGAGGGGTGGTGGAGTCCGTCCCTCTCGCATTGCGTGGGGTCCGTAAATGTGATAAATTTTGAAAAAGAGGGACTCCGTCTCCGTGCCTCCTTGGAGGAGGCGAGGTCGTGGCGTGCAGCAGTGATTAATGCTTTTTCTTTCGAACCGTTCAGACGGTCCCGGTGTTTTATGACAACTTCCAGGAGGCAGTGGCGTTTGAGCGCATTCGTGCCCACAACTATGTGGCCCTTTGTGCCGCCCTGTCGCTGTGACTGCTATTTACCGGGTGCTGGAGCGACGCTAGGACGCCGCGGCTGCGTCGTACGAGGCCGGCTGCAGTGCGGGCGATTAATTCGCGAAACAACAAACGGTCAACATCCCCGGAATGCGGCGCAGAGCGGTCGCGGAATTGGCTGCGCCTGTGTTCGCGACATTGTTGATCACTGATAATCGGGCGCTAGTCAGTGAGGTGATCCGTTGCGCAGAGCTAGTATTTAATAGTGAGGAGACCTTAGGCCACGTGAGCTTTCTTCATCAAGCAAAAAAGTCGGTTTTTGGTGCCTGGGTCGGCCTGGCCATAATGCTTTTTCCGAGTTCCTAGCTTCAGAGCTACATGACACTAGATAGTGTAGTTTCCACCGATGAATTTTAATCCATCATTCGTTGTCTCGTACTTTTTTGTGTACCTGTTTACAACTGTACCGGGCTAAATGTTTATGTTCTTCGAAGTTTTTCGCCGTATTTTTGTACCGGTCATGATGTGACTGGGGAAGAACAGTTGTCTCCAGGATGTCCGTGTTATTGGTTCAGTTGTCTGCGGAACGTACCTGTTGGTGTAGTTCTCCGTAAATTATGCTTCGCTGCTTCTTCTTTCCTATAACCTTGATCCCGGTCCGTAATGAGGGCTCGATTTTCCACCATCCTCGTAGGGCGTGCTTGGGCGCTATTTAAACGGGCACAAAAACATCCACAGACACAGACCTGTTTTCCGTAGTTATTTTGTCCGAGCCTCCACAACTAAGGCTTGGATCGTGTCTCATTGCGGCACGAGTTTTCTCGATCTCCAACGATTTACCTTGCTTGCTCTGGTTTGCTTTTTTATGTAGTGGTGGAGTTTGCGCTAGATTGCCAGACGTTGCGCTGTGTTGCCAAGGGGACAGACAGGCTTGAGTGGGATTTGAAATCGAGTTATGGATGCCCTTGCATTCCAAACTTCACAAGCATTTGACATTACCCGACATCAAGTTAATTTGTGAAAATTGCCTTCGAGATGGTGTTTGCATCCCCAGAAGCGAGTGGCTCTGCCTGTGAAGACTTGGAGCACTGGAGTTTCCAAAATCAACAAGCCTCGCAGGCCGATTTAAGTAACAACCTGCAAATACGTGATAGAAATCTCGTGATACGATGATATGGTGCTGGGCATGATTCTTTTCAAAAGTTGGTGATATTGATCCAGTAAAGGGCAACAGCCCCCCCCCCCCGTTTTCGACACCAGCCGTAGGGCTTAGAAACAAGTGGCCTGTCAATGGTCCTCTGCGCGCCACATGAGCTCCGGCGGCCACCGCAGGCGGCTGCAGTTTGGCGGGCGGCCGCTAGGCGTCTCTGCCGGCGGCGGCGTGACCGCGGCCCGGCCGTTACCCAGTTTGTTGTGCGGCCGGGACGCGTGTGAAAGTGTCGGCGGATGGCGGAGCGCGGCCGATCGGTCGCCAGTGCGCGTTCGGACCGAGCCGGTGCCGAGTCTGGCGCGCCGTCCGGCCGCATGTCGTGAACCCGCTCTGCCCGCGGCCCCACAGAGGCCCGACATGAAGCCGCTGCAACGGCCCGCCGTGCGGCCGCGACTCAGACGGGTAAGTCTGGCCGGTGGCGCTGCCGGACTCAGGTCACAGCTGTCGGTGGTCGTGCTGTGCCCAAGAGCTGTCCGATTTGGTCCTTCGTCGTGTGTTGGCATTTTTTTTTCTCCGGCGGAGCGGTTTGCGCTGCCGTTGTTCCGTTAGCTTCGTTTGGCGTGGCTACTTAGGAATGTACCACTGGGAAAGTGCTTTGCAGAGCCCAAAGAGGGATAATCCTGTTTTATGAACTCATTTAGGCATTGTGGATACGCAGGAGCCGTTTCGTGTGTTGTTTGGGCACCTTCGGTATGTGGGGGCAATATAGCCGTCTGTTGGTGTCCGATACCTCTTTCTACGTGGGTAGGGCAATGGCCCATTTCTTCTCGTGGCCGCTCGCGATTGCTTGGTGCTGCTATCGGTGGTCGGACATCCCGGTGTGCTGTCTTGGCATCTACGTATCTCGGACTGAACCGGACATTTACCGGCAGGGCCGCAGCCGGGATTTTCTGAAGGGGGAAGGGGGCGGAACTAATTGTGAACTGAAATACGAAAACCGCCTGCTGGGAAGACAATGTACAGTAATTTCCACAAAAAATGCGGGCCTAGGGGGGGGGGGCGAGCCCCCGGCACCCCCTCCCCCCTTTGGTGCTTACCGGTAGTACTGGCCGTGGTTGGACATCACCAGCCGGGGCTGGACGCCTTTCTGTGCATTATCGGTACAACCAACCGGGTATGGACTTTCCGTATAGATAGACTAGTCTGTACGTTATCGGTGCAACCAGCCCGGGCTGGAACCTGTCCGTGCGTTATCGATACCACCAACCGGGGCTGGACGTCCGCGCTATCGGCACCTCTGGCCGGGGCTAGACGCGTGTCTTATCTTTGTCTTATCGATACCACCAACTGAAGCTAGACCTGTGTCTTACCGGTATCTTCAGCGGGCAGGACAGCCCTCTGGATTAGGTTGTTGACACGTTCGGAGGTCTGGCTCTGGAAGGTCATTGGCCGAGTTTCCCGATCAGCTGTTCGTGGTGGGAGCTCCGTCGGGTCGGGTGCCGTAGGAGCCGAGCGCCTGGACCAGCGTGTGGCCGGGCGGCAGGAATGCCGTGTGACCGGACGTCTGAAGTGTCTGCCGTGTGACCGGACGTCTGAAGTGTCGTCTGCCGTGTGGCCGGACGTCTGAAGTGTCGTCTGCTGTGTGGCCGGAGTGCCATGAGTCAGCCGGAGTGTCATGTGGTTGGGCGGCAGGAGTGCCTTGTGGCTGGGCGGCTGGAGTGTGAAGTGGCTACGCGGCCGGAGTGTCGTAAGGTGTCAGAATGCCGTTAGAAAGCTGGAGCGTCCTGCTGGCCGAGCGGTAGAAGTGTCGTCGTGCTGGGTGACTGGAGTGTCGTGAGTGGGAGGAATGCCTTGAGATAGCTGGAGAATCGTGGAGTGGCGGGAGTGCCGCCTGACGGGCAGGCCACAGTGCCAAGCGGACAAGTAGCGTTAGCTTCCTGCTGGGTAAACCCGTGATAATGACCTGCTACCCATCTGGCATCCCGTTCTCGTTGGCGCGTTTCGCACACTCTGTCGTCGTCCTTTTGAACGATGGGCGCCGTCAGCCCGTTTGCTGGAGGACGGGAACGGTGCCGTTTAACCGTGCGGTAGAAGCTGTCCAGCGGGAGCGGAGACGTTGGTATGTCCTGGCTCGCAGACGCAGGAAGGACTTAACTAACGCCGTGGTCAGGTCCTCTTAACGTCAGAGACGCAGGCTTCAGTGCGAGCGGGCTGGTTCCCAGCCGGTCCTCATCCGCCGGGTTTATCGCCGGTCGAGCTAATTAACTTGGACCTCATCGCGATCGGTTTTGCAGTAGCCAGCGCTATCAGGCTATCAGAAAAAGCTCATTCGAGCAGCAGCCGTTCGGGTCATCATCTGAAATAATCGATCCGGCATGTGGCCGCTTGCGTGTGGAGGGGATCCTTCCGGCTCATTGTGGGAAGTGTCCCTGTTTCCTCCGTATAGATGGCTGTCTCAATATGGCGCTCTTCGTACTGTTTACCCTCCTGGATAAACAAAGCCTTGTGCATCCATTGCTGCGCAAATAGCTGGTGTCCTACTGCCGATCTGCGGACCCTCGTGCCGCACTGCCGCCTTACGGGCAACTCTGTTCCCATTGCCGCTGTACGGGCGACGCTGTCGCCGCTGCTGCTGCCATTGCTGAGCCGCGGTCTGCTGCCGAGCGGGCGGCGCTGTCCTGCGCCGGTCCGAGCGGACGCGCTCTGCCGGCTGACGCGGCGGCCGGGCCGTGATCGGCCTCGTGCCATCAGCCGGAGTGGCGGCCGCCGGCCCCGGTCACGCTCCCCGGTGGTCGGCGCCGCCGCGTGGGGCCGACCCACGCCGCCGCCGCCGTCGAATCGATGCGTCGCCGCGGTCGGCGGCCAGGTGGCGGAGCGCGGCGAGTCGGGCGGCGGCGCGCCGTCGGACCGCCCGCGGCCGTCTGGTCCGCTCCGCAGCGGCGGCTTCCTGCTCAGGCAGGACCGGCGGACCGGCGGACCGGCGGAGAGCGGGGTCGGGCGGGACCGAGCGAGCGCCGCCGGCACCGGCGCGCCGTATCGATCAGGTGACTGCGGAGGGCGCGCCCCAGGACGGGCTGTCCTTTGTGTGCGCGCCGCGCCACGCCGCCGCCGCCGTCCTGAGCGGTCCTGCCGTGCCGGCCGAGCGCGCCGCCATGTTCTGGCTCAACTTCCGGCGCAGGAAGAACCGCGAGAAGCGGCTCGCTGCCAAGGTAAGGCCGGCGTCGGTGCCGACGCCGGAGCCGCCGCGCCCCGTGCGGCTGGTCCATCAGCGTGCTGTCCGTGTCGCTGTCCTGACATCGGCCGCCCGACTGCAGAACAGGGTAGTGTCCCCACACCAGCCGCAAGGAGACTGGTGTGAAGGCACTGACAGTCTCCGCTGTCGGTGTCTGGACATCAGCCGTTCTGCTGTGAGGCGTCCAGTGGTGTGACACCAGCCACTCTTCAGGAGGGCTGGCTTTGTCGTGACGCTGGCTAGCTGACTGCAGGTGTTCGTGCTCTGGCGCGCAGTCGCAGTACAGCCTCTCTTGGAGGGCGGACACGTGCTTGCTTCCTCTCTTGGGACTTCTGTGGCATTGATCCGATGCCAGCAACGTGGCCACGCTGTGTCCTTGTCTCGACATCATCTTTCAACGAGAAGTGCTGTCGGCGATCTGATCTTGCCGCCGGCCTGATGTCTTTGTCAGTGTCCTGACAACAGGCTCCCAACTGAGCACTGTCTCAGTGTACCGACACCAGCTGACGCTGAAGGGGCTGAGTCGTCCGGGCAACCGGCACCAGACTTGAAGTTCGCCATTGTCACCATCCGGCTGGATGGTGACAGTGGCGAAGGCCACCGGGCTGGAGGCCTTGCCACCGTCCAGACGCCAGTAGGGGTACGGTGTCAGTGTGCTGACACCAGCTCCTCCCTGGAAATGTTTACCCAGCGTCTGCGTCGCCACCATTTCCACTGTTTCTGGCGTCCACTGAAGTTTCCAAGTCGTCCAAGTCGTCCACGACGGACGTCTTGGAATGCCCAGTGAGTTGAAAGAAATGGGTTCGTGGTCAACAGGGCTTCTTGGAATAACAAGTAGCTGATTGAAAACTGTCCACGTGGTGGGCTGTTGGCAGTATTTCTGCTTCGGAACTGTTATTGATGGGAACGGTGTGGGTGGAACCAGTAGCTTTCCATGTTTTTTGTGGGAATTCTTCGCAGTAGAGTTTTCGGTCTTGTCCCTTGGTTGGATGCAGCATCTTGTTCAAAATGACCCCCATTTGGTAACCATGATTTACTAGCGCTTGACTAACGCACGGAGCTTGTGTTGATACATTGGAATCAGTTAATGGAATTAGAATTAGATGGATGGGCGAAATTACTTTGGAATCAATGGAATCAATCTTACCCATGCCGACTGTTTTCTTGCAGAAGGCTTTGTTGGAGGCACAGACGGAGATGCCCGAGGATATTTACAAATGCTTTTTGTGTACGCGTTTCCACAGTGTTTTCAAGTGGGCGCCCGCAAAATAAGGAAGCTTCTGTTCTGGGTACCCTGTGCGGCTCGTTCACACGTTTCACACGAGGTATTCACGCGTGTCTGAGGTAGCGTGAGACTGCGAAGCTCATCCAGTTGTCTAAGTTTGCGTGACTAATACCGGCCGTACTAAGCATCTCTGTTGGTTTTTTGTTTTTTAGCTTTCCACAGACGCTGTTCAATCCACCATTTGAATGCAAATGGTTACCAGAACTGCCCCACGTACACGTTCAGAAATTGGATCGTTTTACAATACACAATTTACCTGAATTTTGCCCGCCAGCCGTTACTCACCCTGATAAATGACCGTGTAACTAGGGCCATAATTACCGAAAGCTCTTCACGGCATTCCAACTTTTTCCGTTTCTCTGGGATGGCGCTTTTAAACAAACTAGTTTCGGACAGGATGGTATTCCTGTGGGAAAGAGTGGGATCTCGGCGGTAGTGCATTAAGTGGCTGACTTACCAACTCCGGCGAACGATGAACACTGAACGATGCGGACGGTCCAGGTCCATCGATCTCAGCTGGATGAAGCAGTCGATCTCTTCCGAGTCAAACACCGAGAAAACGGGACGCTGAACTCGTTTCTCGGAGGCAATAGAAGTAAGGAATGTCGGACTCGATATGCCCTGGTGAGACGGTGGATGATGTGAGACCATTTTCTGCCCTTTACATCCGGCCGATGTGAATGACCAGCGGTCTTAGGGGACGACATCGCAACCAGAGCACATGAGCCCAGTGAAGATCTGCGCTACATCGCGGGCACAGACAGCAGGATGTGCCTTCAGGGTGCCATTCTGGGCGGCGACCCCTCGGTAACGTTCCGTGGCGGAGGATGAGGCTCCGGCAGCCGGCCGAAAAATTCCGCCGCCGGCATTGTGACGGTGGTCGGCTGTGGGCCGCAGCTGTCCGCCGGCGCGCGGCCTGCAACTTTGAGCCGTCCGGGCGGCGTGCCGTCAATTTGGGCCGGTGTTTTGAAGTCGTTCGGCCTGATGGTCGGCCGCCTCTGCCCGCCGGACGCCCATGTTTCGCCAATGTTTCCCCGGGCCTCGGAGCGAGGAAACACGGCACTGGCTGCGGCGGCTCCTCACTGTCATTGGCCAACAGACGCTCTGGCAGCGCCTGGGGACGGCGAGGAGGCCGGCGGCCGGCCGAGGCGTCTGTCCGTGAGCGGATCGAGCCGATCCCAGCAACGGCGGCACCGGCCACTGAGTGACGAACGGCCTCACTGCTTGGTGGGCCTCCGTCAGAGAGGGCAGGGGAGCCCCGCCAGATGTACCGGACCTGGTTCTCTGTCCGGCCCCGCCAGACCGTCACCGTGTCCAGCTCCATCAGACCGACCTTTTGTTGCCTCCATGAGATCGGTCGTGTGTCCGTCTCCATCAGACTGTGTTCCTGTGTTCGTCTCCATCAGGCCGGTCCCGTTATCGTCTGCATCAGACCGGCCCTGTGTCCGTCTCCATCAGACCGATCCCGCGTCCGTCTCCGTCGGACCGGCCTTGTTTCCATCAGACCGGCCCTGTACGTCCCCCACTCCATCAGACCGGTCGTGTGTCCGTCTTCATCGGACCGGCCCAGTATCCATCAGACCGGCCCTGTGTCCCGTTTTCATCAGACGGGCCCTGTGTCCGTCTTCATCAGATCGACCCCGTCTCCATGAGACCGGCCCTGTGCCCGTGCCTGGGTCTGACCGGCCCAGTTTCGGTCAGACGGGCCCTGTACGCGGGTGGTGGTGGGCCGGTCGGGGCCGCGCCGTCGGTCGGCCGCCTCAAGTCTGCAGCCCGATCAATAACCGGAGGACCGACGTATGGGTTAATCACGGCCGCGTGACGACTGCCGCTGCGTGACTCATCGACTGGTGGCCGGCACACCGATCCAGGTCACGCGGCGCCGCTCCAGGGCCGGCCAGCGGTGGCGTTATTGTTAACCATATTGGAGGCCTTTGTAGTTCTCGGAACGCCGATCAGCGTTTTGAGCCGGCTATTTGAGAAGGCAGGTCGCTGTTGTGTTTGACAGCCTCGAGATGTGACTTCTTGGCAACGGCCGGGATGGTTGGATACCTGACTTCATGAAGTAAATGTTCACGTCGACTTTGAAGCTGGGAGACTGGATATCCGCCAGTTGGCGGCGCGCGTGCAGTGGAAGTGGACGGTGAGACGCGCGGGCGCCGGCTGTTCTTGATGTTCCGGTGACCTGAACCGGAGCCCTGCGGCCTGTGGGCGCGGTCTCTGCCGGCTGTCCGGCGTCCAGCCGAGTCGACCAATAACGCCCGTTACGAGGACCATTCGATTTGATGGCCGTTTGGCCAACCGTTTGATCCACTTTCCGGAGCGGGGACCGATTGCGGGCGGCCGGTTTGACGCTGTGGCGTCTTGTCGCGGCCGTCGTTCGGCCTGGTGAGGAGGGACCCAATGATGCGACAGTAAATCATTTTATATTTTGTCGCGGACCGGCATCGACAAGGATATAAATGTTCAAAAGACTTGCTGCGGGTTCCTGTGATATGACCTTCGGTTTTGTTGTTTGCGTCTTTGCCCGCCATGTCTCCATATTTCGTCACGCGGCCGGCGATTCATTTCCGGCCTGCCTGCAGAGCGACGGCGATTCTCCTCCCGGCAGCAGGTGCTATCATTTGCCATAAATTATTCTGCGTGGTGAATCATTCGCGAGGCCGGACGCTGGGCGTCCTTTCCCGGCACCGGCGGCCCCGTTCCGAGCCGGTACCGGCCGCCGTGCGCCGGTCCTACGCCGTGTGCCGGCCGCAGACTGGCGCCTGTGTGGGCTGCGCTCCGGCCGCCCTCCGGCCGGCCGCCGTCTGTGAGGAGCGGCCTGGCCCGTTCGGCGCGGGTAACGCCGGCGCCGGTGGACGGCACGTGCCGATTTCTCTCGCGGAAATCTGCCTCGGCCGGCTCCGCCGCCGTCGCCGCCGGCCCGGACAAGTTCGGGGTGTGTCCGGTGGTCCCGGCTCTGGCTGCGCGGTGCTGCGGCGGCCGACGGCGCTGGACGGCGGGTGCTGAGTCGGCTGCCGGCGATGGCTGCGGGAAGGGCTGTTGCGGTGTCGATAAGCGATCAAGATGTACGAGTCCACGTTTTGTTAGTTTTGGTCGGCGGGGCGTCGCACTGGAGCAGCGTCCGTCACAGCTGCTTGGGACGCGGGAGCAGCCGAACTGCTCGGGGCCAGTATCGGCGCTGGGGCTCCGGGTCGGCCGGCCAGCTGCGCCGCGGGTTTGACGATTGACCGGCAATATCACGGGTCGAGGACCGGGGCCGATGGCCGGCCGGCGGCGCGGCACGGCGTTATTGTGGCAGTTTGTCGCGGTCGTCGCCGCCGTCAGTCGTTCTCGTCCTTGTTCGATGACGGAATTGGCGGCGTGCCGGCGCCGGGGAGGAACACTTGACGCTGCCGGAATGCCGGGGTGAAAGGGAACGACCTCGGAGGAGGTCGGGTCGTGATTGTGCAGCATCGGCGTCAGCCATTAGTGCGCTGCTCGACTTTGATGGCAACGTCAGTCGGCTGCACTCTTTAGGAGGAATTCCTGCCGATAAATGCCTGTGTGTTGCGAAAGTTCTAAAGTTTATCGCGATGATTGTCATGATCCTGAAGTCGTCGCGTGGCCTTGATCAGAACCGCTGTTGTGTGTGTGACTGGGGCCTTAGGACGCTCCGACCACGTGGCCATATGACGCCCGTCAGATCTGTTGTTGGGGATGGACGAAAGGGCCTTACAGATATTTTCGTGGCCACCTTGCCGGACTTTAGCCAACGTCAAGTCTGTGTGGGAGAAACAAAACCTTGCCAGGGGCTTCGTCTGTCTGCACCTTGAACCTGGAGGTAAACCGCATTTAATAAGGTTCTGCCTCAGGTAAAGTCGCCTGTTTTATGGTGTTTTACAGCCGGTGATGCTAACAATTTTGTTAGTGCAGATGGCTATGCTTTTTTAAAGAGAATACTTCTTAATGCCGTTTTTTTTTTTTTAATGGACCGCCGCCCGTAGATATGCCTTGTTGCTGCCAGCCAGGCCGCTCGTGTGACATCTAGGGTCCTCGAAACGGGACCCTTCATTTGATAACACACCTTAAAAATAGCGATTGCGTTACGGAACTCGGCCTTTTATGGCGTTAATGTTACTGTCAGGCTGCCAACCTGCCAACCTGGCCAGGTTTCAGTCGTTGCTAAGCTCCTCACCGGGCCGTCCAAATACACGAAGCTTTCGAGGAACTGCTGCGCGAGCGTAAAGGTGACTCAGCCTTCGGGCACGCGGAACGGCTGTCGCTCAGGAAGTACTCGGAGCATTGGATAAGAGTGAAATGTGCCGCTTCTTTCACTCGTCAGCTGTGTACGATGGGCGTCTAACTCTTTGAACACCTGTTCAATGCACAGACCACTTGAGAACGCAGTGACTCGCAGGCGACACAAATTTCTCCTTTCGCGGGGCTGGCTTACCGAGCTGGTCGCTGTCTCTCCCATCCTTTACTGGCGTGGTGTGGCTCTTGCTCCTTTGCTGGCGCGAGGGAAGGAATGACTTTGCAGTGAGGAAGTGGCTTCTCTGACCCCCCGGTATCGGGGCCGATTTTAGGGCAAACTTTCGCATCGCAGAAGTTCGTCGGGTAAAAGATCGTCGTGCCGAAGTTCGTCGTGTAAAAGTTCGTTTAGGGCAAAAGTTTGTCTAGGATAAAAGTGCGTCTTGCAGAAGTTCGTCAAGGGTAAAAGTTCGTCTAGGACAAAGGTTCGTCTGGGACAAAAACCCTTCTGGCAGAAGTTCGTCTAGGACAGAAATTTGCAAAGGCAAACGCTCGTATGGGGCAGCAGTTTGTGCAGGACAGAAGTCCGTCATGCACAAGTTTGTGTAGAACAAGAGCTCGTCAAAGGCAAAAAATCGTTTAGGATAAGTTCGTCTCGCTAATGGGAAAGGTTCGCACTGCAAAAGATTGGTGTGGAAAAGGTTCGTACGAGAAGGTTCGTGAGGGAAAACGTTCGTAAGGAAAAAGGTTCGTAACCAAAAGTTCGTAAACTTAAGGTTCGTGTCGGAAAAGGCTCGCATCGGAAAAGGAACGGACCTAAAATAGTAACCCATCCCATCCTAACCTAACATAACCTGATCTAACCTAACCTAACCTAACCCAACCCAACCTAACCTAACCTGACCCAACCATCTGCCCTAGACGAACTTTTGTCCCAGACAAACTTTTGTCCGAAAGGAATTTCTGCGAGATGAACTTTAGTCCTGGACGTACTCTTGTCCTAGAAGAAAATATGTCCTATACGAACTTTTTCTGGACGAACTGTTGTCGCAGGCGAACTTTTGTCCTGTACGAACGTTAGCGAGAGGAACTTTTGTCTTAGACGAACTTATGTCCTGTGCGAATTTTGTCCGTACGAACTTTCGCGAGACGAACTTTTGCCCTACACGAACCTTTGTCCGACGAACTTTTGTCCTTGCGACCCAAGGTCGCAATACGACCCGACGCACTATTGCCTTACGAATTTAAGTCCAAAGAACTTCTGCCCGAAAACCATCGGGGCCTTTGGCGGACGACACCGTCTCCGCCCGCCGTTGACCGTCTCCGACCGCTCCTGGCCGTCTGTTGACCGTCTCCGACCGCTATTGACAATCTCCGGCCGCTTCTGGCCGTCCATGGACCGTCTCCGACCGCTGATGGCAATCTTTGATTGCTTCTGGCCGTGCGGGGACCGTCTCTGGCCCCTGCTGGCCGTCTCCGACCGCTGCTTCCCGTCTCCGGCCGCTGTTGACCGTCTCCGACCGCTGCTGCCCGTCTCTGGCCGCTGTTGACCGCCTCCGGCCACTGTTGACCGTCTCCGACCGCTGCTGCCCGTCTCTGGCCGCTGTTGACCGTCTCGGTACGCTGTTGACCGTCTCCGGTAGGTTCCCGGCAGCGTTCGACAGTGTCATGTCAGCGTTTGTGGCTGTGTCAGCCGGAGCCGCCAGCGGTCGGCTGTGACCGGCGGTCCACAGTGTCGTGACAGCGCCAGTGGCTGTGTCGTGTCAGCGCCGGTTGCTGCGTCGGCGGGGTCGGGCGTCGCCGCCGGCGGCCGTCTCACACGGAGGCCTGTCGATGGGGCGGCCGTCTCACACGGAGGCCTGTCGATGGGGCGCCATTGATCGGCGGACAGACGCGGTCCGCGGCCCGCGGCCGGCGCCGACCTCGGACACCGAGCGCAGGCTCGCAAACGACCCAATTACCGCTCGCCGTGACCCATTTCGCCGATTTGGCCGCCTTCTGGTCTCCTCCAGCCGCTTCCTGTCAGTCAGGCCATTGCAGGGCCGTTGTGTTTGCCGCTGTTTACGCCCGAGCGCTGGTACAACTCGGCGCAGGTTGTTTCAAGCGTGCTGCTTACGGATGGAAGATGAAAGGTTGCTCTCACTCGGGGCACACGTGTCCTGAAAGATGAAAGGATATTCTCTCACGCGGTGGACACGTGTCTTCATCTGCATCGCTTCTGTTGCAGGGGCGATGCAATTCAGGGGCGATTATTCGCGGCGATGCATTGGTAATCTAGCCTGCATAATACCTGCTGGTCTTTTCCGTTATGGCGCTGAATAATGTTTATAGACATTAGCTGTGGGTTTGCGCTTGTTCTCAGAAGGGTACGGGAGCGAAGTTGCTGCTGGCAATCCGTTCCATTGTCAGGTCCAAGGACTGCGCTCAGCTGAACACGAAAAAGAATGTCGCAAGACCAGTGCCTTTTGAGCGTTGGGGCCGGCTGGCGAAGACACATCTTTGAATCGTGATGAGGAAAGACAAACCTTCGGCGATGTTTTGTCGTGGAGCATTCCTGCCCTCACAGGACTACCTCTGTGTGCTGAAACGGCTGCAGTGTTCCTGCGTCTGCGCGCGCGTGCGCCTCTGTGCGTGTTGTGCGTGGGCGTGTCCGCGTGCGGCCCGGTGCGCGGCGCGCACTCAAGGTGACCCGGCGGCGGCCTTGGCGCCGCCGTGTCTAATGCTGCCACCGCCCCGCGGCCGCCGGCCGCCGCGGCGGCCCGCGATCGCTCCGATACGGCCGGCCCGGTCTGCCTCGGGCGACGGCTGGCGGCGCCCGGCGCGGCCGGCCGTGCTCCGGACGCAGCCGCGGCCGGCCCGGCGTGCGCCGGGATCGGCGCATCGGCCGGCAGCGCGCAGTTCAGGCGGCCGGCTGGGCTGCCGTCTGGCCGCGGCTGACGGGTCACTTTGACCGGTGGTTCTGACTTGAGTGCCGTGCCGGGGCTAGAGGCCGCTGACTCGGTTTTCGTGACCGGCGGCTGGAGGCGCTGGCGGGCTGTTGCGCAGGGAATGGCAGCCACTGACCGGCGCCCCGTGCGAGCGCTGGCAACCGCCGATCGGCGACGTGCTCGGCGACGGACGGCCGTCTGGAGTCCAGTGCTGTGACTGGCAGCTGTCCTGATCCTGTCGTCGGTCGGCCGGGACCGGTCTCGGACCGGCCGCGGCCGTCTGCCGCCAGGAGGCCGCTCGTCGGCCGGGCGCCGGCGGCGTGTCGCCAGTCGGAGGACGGTGCCGGCGCCGTCGCACGGCTGCCGGCCGGCGGCTCGTGTCCGGCTACTGGCCAGCGGCCGCCGCCATGTCGTCTGTGAGGCGGACGCGGAATCAAAAGAGGCCCAGTACTCGGTCGTCAGGCTGCGGCCCGCGTATGCTCTGGATAGTCGGCGTCGGCGTCCGTCTGATTACGTCTGCGAACGCCGTAATGGAATTCATGTTAGATGAGGTCAGGAGTTTGATAATGGGTCAGGTTGAGGAGCGTGCTGTAAGGTGAAGAATGCTCGGTGTCGTGGCGAACTAGGCTAACTCCTTTCTTTACTGGGAGAGATGATTAATGTTGTCTTGTGCCCATTTTTTGCTTCTTTGTGTCTGGCGCGTCTTTGGGGGGAGGGGGAGGCGTGGTCATCCCTGAGGAAGATCAGATGAAGCTCTAAGGCGATATCAAAGGAGTGTTTCTATGTGAGGCGTTGAGTAGATACGTGAAACAGCCTTATTTGTGCATTTAGTGCAGCGAAAACTCACTGGGCCACTTTGTCACGGTTAGTCTTACACACGACGCACACAAGGTCTCCGGCGAATTGGCCGAAGTCCAAAGTCATAGGCTCTTAGCGCTTTCCTGTTTATCCTCCAGTGTCGGATTTGGCACGATACGTGACGCGAACGAAGACATGGAGGAATTTCGATTTGACATTGAATGGTATCTACAGCGCGGGTGGCTGGTGATACACGTTGGGTACTGGACTTCGGCGGTCGACTGTCTGTCACCCGGAAAGCGATTATATGGAAGTGAAGCGGGTTTCTTCCGCACGTGTCACTGACCGCCTGGACGCCGCGGCGTCAGCATTGTTGGCACCATCGGCTCTTCTGGCGCCCCGGTCGGCATCCGCGGGCGGCGGGCACGCGGCCAGGTTGCCTCATTTGGGGCGCCGCCGAGGGCGACTTAATGACCGTGTGCCAGCGCGCCTTTTAAGGGTCGGCCGCCTCACGCCGCCGCCGCGGAGATTACGACAGGCGGCATCGGGACGTTCGGCCGGTCGGCGGGGATAGCGGGTCGGTACCGACTGACGGCCCAGCGGCCGGCCGGCAGCGAAGGGTCGGAACGCGCGGCCGCGGCCGCTGGAGGCCACGTCAGCGGACGGCGCAGTACGCCGCTGGACTGGACGTGCCGCGCCCTGAGCGGCCAACAAAAACAGGTGGTGGGCTGCGGCAGCCCGCGTGGCCTCCGCGGACCGGAGGGCTTCGCCGCCGCCGCCTGGGACGGCTTGCCGGTCCCGGTCAGCCAGAGGTCGCGGTCGGGTCGGCTGGCCGGCCGGAGGTCGTGGCTAAGCCGGCTGGTCGGTCGGAGGTGGCGACCGTGCCAGTCACAGGTTATGCTTGTTAGGCCTGCCGGCCAGTGTAAGTCACAGCCCAGTCGTAGGTCACGGCTGGGCTGGCGCAGTCAGCGACCGGTCATCGTCGGCCCTGCAGGTCGGTCGGGGTCAGCTGCGGCCGGCGGCGGCCGGCGAACTCGTGATCGGCCCGCCCCGCCGCCTGTCCCGACACCTCGGCCAGAACTGGCGGCGCGGTGAGGCCGGTCAGCAGGCAATCGCCGCGCTCTGGAGGCGAGCCAGCCAATCAGCGGCGGTCGATCCGCCGCCGTTGCCGGGGCGCTGGTGACGCAGTCTCGGTCTGGGCCGAGCAGATTCGTCAGCGCTGGACCGCCCGCGCGGTGACGTCCGTGACGTCCTCGGCCGGCTCCGGAGCGGACGGCGGCGAGCGTCGTCGGAGCCGCTCCGTTCTGGGACCGACCGGTCTGGCGGCTGGAATTCGACGCGATTGCCCCTGACCTTTGAGGTGTGCTGATGAGGACGGGTGCGGGCGCCGGACAGTCGCCGACAGGACGCGGTCGGACGGCCGGCCTGTTGGTCGCTGTTCTCGGACGGTACGGCTGACGTCTGGCCGCCCCGCCGGATTTCCTCCATTCAGCTCACATGGTACCACCGACGCTGAGGCGTTAAACTCTCCCTTGCACGTTCCGTCCATAGTCTTCCGTCAGCAGTCAGCCGGCTGCGGGGGATATTTCGCCAAGCACCTTTCCGGTCTGCTGGTGGCGTGACGCATTCGGTCACGTCTCGAAACGGATAACGCGGGTACCGGACTCCCCCGGTTCCGAACAATGGCCGGAAGCAGTGAAAGACAAACGCGCACAAACGCCTGCCGATAAACTGTCGCCCCGCGGTTTCGTGTTTGTATTTTGGCGGTGGCCGGCTGGGGACCGAACCGGCAGCTTACCGGGCCGCTTTGTCAGTGGCGACCGAGCTTTTGGCAAACGCTTCCCCGCGGCGCTGGCGGCAGTGTGACCTAAAAATATGCCGTCGTTTTTGTGGGTCGGCCGGGTCGGGCCGGCGGGAGGCGGCCGGCCGCGCGCCGCTCGTCTGTTTGTCGCCGCCGCACTCTCGCGCCGCGGCCGCGTCCCGGTTTGTCGCTGCGCGCGCCTTTGTGCGGCGGGCAGAGGCGGTGCGCGGTGTTGACCCGTGGGCGGCGGCCCGGCGCCGGCCGACGGCCGGGACGCCTGTCTGGGCGCCGCGCCGCCATCAAACTTGCACGACGCGTGGCGCCGGCGCCGGCGCCGGCGGCGGCGGCGGCTCAGACTGTCCGCCCGGCGGCCGGGCGGCCCGGCTGACGGATGTGGGTCACGGACCGCCGCCGGCGCCGCCGGGTCACGGCTCCAGGTCACGGACGGCGCCGCTGGCCTCCGCGCCGGCGTCGCCGTCACGGTCGCGCCGCCGGCGGAACTGCCGAATGCGGAACCGCGGACGCCGCGCCGGGCGTGTTGCTTTGGACAGGGCTGTCGGGAACAGCATGGCTGAGCCGTAGCCTGTTTGGCTGATAGCGGAGCTTATGAGATGGCTCGGCGGCCGGCCGCGGTCTTCACTGGACTGTTGGCGGGCCGCTTTAGGCGATCGTTGCCGGGTGTGTTCTCTGCCGGCCGCCGGCAACAGATCCGGGCGGCTCGGTCATGAACCGACGGACGCCAGGGATCATCGCACGTCCGACGTGGGCCGCTGCTTCCAGTGCCAGGACGCTGTACGTCGACCTCAGGCGTAGCGGGCATGCCGTCTCCGCATGCTGGGTATGTCTTTCATCCCCCGCCGCATGCGGCACTGCAGCGTCCTGGATGCGTTTCTCTCGAAAAGCCACGCCTCTGTCGCGGTTGGCAGCGTGCCGCCGCGCTCGGTTGGCCCGAAAGGCCGCCGAGCGTCGGTCGGATTAAAGGCGACGGAGATTGGACGCGTTCCGGCGGCGCGGCGCGTCCGCAAGGCCGCAAACTGACTGCGCGCCGACTGGCGGTGGCCGCTTCCGGCCGCCCTTCACTGGCGGCGGCTGCGCGGCGGCGCCGGGCGACGGCCGCGCCAGCCAGCTCTCGCAGGCGCGCGCGCTCTCCGTCCCGTCCGGCAGTCAGTGGCGAGCCGACCTCGGCCGGGTGCAGCGTGCAGCGCGCGGCGGCCGCCGCCGCGCCGGAGCCGGATCGGAGCCAGCCATTGGGCGGCGGGCGGCGAGCGGCTCCGGCCGGCTGCGCTGTATCCGCCGCCGGGCGTCTGAGGTTCCGTGTGCGGGTGTGGGGTGCTGCGCTCGTCCGCCGGACGCCGGGCGCAGGTCGCCGGACGGCGGCGGCTCGGGACGGTGCGTGCGGGGAGAGCCGGCAGCCGTCAGGGGCCCGCGATGGCCGCCCGGCGCCACCACTCGCTGGCGGTGCCGGCCGAGCGGCCGCCGCTGGCCGCTCCCCTGTCGCCCTGCCGCCGCCGCAAGACCAACCTGGTGTCGCGTGCGCTGGACGCGGCCGGCCGGTGTCACCTGTGCGGAGTCCGGCTGACGACGGCCGGTCCGGTCCGGCCTGGCCGCCGCCCCATCCGGCTCTCCGCCTCCACGGACGACGTGTTCGCCTCGGAGTTGCGCCGGGTGAGTGTCGGCTGCGGTCCCCGTCCGCCGAGCAGAGCTGCCTGGATGCGCTGGACGCGTCTGCGGCAGTCCAGGCTCCTCGTTAGGCTCGACGGAGCCGTCGATCCTCGCCGCGAGCCAGATCCCATCCAGATGGTGTCACAACCGTCAGTTGCTACAAACCGCCGTCTTGGGCAACCGGTCGCACGGCTCGGCAGTTTGACGGGCCCGTTGTCTCCGCCGCGGCGTCGGCGTGCTGTATCTCGCCCGGCCGGAGCGCTGAGCTCGTCTGTTTGCTCTGATATCTGGCCTGAGCCGGTGTGGGGAGCGGGGGCCGGGGTGGGACGCGCCACCGCCGCCGCCGCCGCCGGTAGCAGGAGGGGGCTCAGACTCGGCCGCGTGGCGAAGACCCTGACGGGGTTAGGGTCCCCGCGGACGTCCCGGCACCGCTCCGTTCGCAGTCTCGGACCAGTGGACGCGGCTGGCCGCGAGTGATCCTCCTGTCGGCCCGAGAGTGCGATCTCGACTGGGACTCCCAGACCCGACTGGGAGACTCAGACTGGTCCTCCGGGTGGCGGTCGGCAGGGAGTCGTGTGGCGTCCGGGATGCCGCCGCTGTATCCGGGAAGCAGTTGTCCCTGGGACCCCGCTCCGTGCCGAGGCGGCGCCGTGCCGTGCCCTGCGCCCGTCCCGGCCGGGTGCGTGATGATGTCACAGCGGCGGCCGCCACCCGGCCCGTCAGATCGCGTGGCCCCGTCTGACTCACGGGCCGGTTGTCCCGGTGACGTAATCGGCCACACCGAGACGCGGCGCCGTTGTCCGCTGGCCGTGAGTCAGGCGGCGGCGAGCCCGTCAGCGCCGGCCTCGCGTCGTTTGTGCCGGCTGAGGTAGGTCAGGTCGCCGCGGGGACGGCCAGACGGCGGCGGCTGACCGTCGTCCGTGGACGGACCGCGGGTCACGGCCGCCCGGCCGGGTCACGGTCGGACCGTCACCGCCGCCGGCCTGCCGGCCGTCGGTCTCGGCCGGACGGCGGCTCATCCGGGCCGGGCCGTTTTAGCCGGCCGGCCGGAGCGACGGTCAGCGGCCAGCCGAGCGCCGGCTCAATTTAGTTGACAGCCGGCTGACTTCAGTCGACCGCCGACTCGGCCGGCCGACGGCTTAGACGGCAGAGTCGTGACTCGAGTCCCAGGGAGCGGCGCTCCCGGACAGGCTTTACGGTGCCCCCCCCCCCCCGAACGATGATATCAGATCTGTGAGCCGGGATCACGATTGGTACAGAAATTCGATTTCGAAAGGACGCTTCAGAATAATCCACGCAGTATCAGACTCCGTTGGAGAGAGAACGCATCATATACCGCGTGTATGTGACGCGCTATGACGTCTGACCGTGGTCGTGTGCGGCACGCGCGTCCGGAGACGGTCGCCGCGAGCTGTCTGCCGTCAGGCGCAGGCCCTGTCGTCCGGGCGGATGTGGGCAGAGAATTTGCGGCCGTGTCGTAAATTGTTTGCCTGCCCCCGCGCGCCGACGCTGAGTTACGCCGGCCGCTGTACGGGCCGCTGCCGGCCGCTGTCGACCGGCTGTGGCTGGCGGCCGTGGTCCTCTGTGGTGTTCGCCGGCGGGATCGGCGTGCGGTCCTCAGCGGTGTCCAGCGGCCGCTGCCGGCCGGCTGTGGCTGGCGGCTGTGGTCCACTGCCGGCGCGGCCTGGCTCGGCGCCGGCCGCTGACCGGCCAGGTTCGGGGCCGTCGTTCGTGTGGAGCTGCCCTCGCCCGGGGCGCTGGACGTCGACGCGCAGCTGTGGCAGTTTCCGCTGGCGAGTCGCTTCATATTACCTCTGAAGTCGGAGCACCGATAAATTTGAATTCACTCGAAATGACTTGTTTGCTTTCACTGCGCTCGTTGAGAGAGATCGCCGTTTTTAAACGTCCGTTTTTCTGGTTGCAAGACCTTGTATTCTTTATGTTCTCTATTAGCATCAGTTGCGACTATAGCTGCTGGACCCCGTTCATCGCGTTAATTTTAATTGGAATGGTATGCTGACTTAGTACGGACAAGTTATCGTCAAACGGAGCGTGTAAATGTAAACACAAGTCAGATGAGATTTTGGTGACATTTCTGTTTCTGGTTTCTGCGCTGTTTGCATGCCTGGTGGAATGCCATCGGAGTTTTCTGATGGAATCTGCCGGCTTAAAACGAAAATGGTGTATCGTTAGCTGCTGCAGATTCGGGTGCTGTCGCACAAAGTACGTTGGCTGTAGTTTGTGGCCGAGATGCACTTTACCATGTGTCGTATGAACCAGGCGACATGTTATGTGCTCAACACGCCAGTTATCAATATATATATATATATATATATATATATATATATATATATATATCAATATATATATATACAGCGAGAGAGCGACGAGTCAGCGAAACCATTCGATAGCGAACATTCGATAGCGAGCACTACCATTATGATGAGTCCCCAGCTTGCCCGCTGCCATTGGCGCCGCTTTGGGGGCGGGCAGAAAGCGGGGTGGGGCAAGAAGGCAGTTTTGCCCAAGTTTATAGAACTGAACAAAATTAAATTTTCTCGGCCTTCGTCAGTGCTAGAGCTGTCGGTATGTACGGGAGTGCAGTGTAAAATGGTCTGGGTGTACCATGGAATCCATTTATTAAAAGTTCTGGCCAAATGCGTTGGGTAGTGTCTTGGGTCTCTAATATTTCATTGGTAATATTTTTGCGCATCCCAAACCTTCGAACTGGATTCGCCAGTGCCCATGTTGTTACACTGACGGATTGGTATCATGCTCATCTCCTATGTTTGGATGGTTCTGGAGGCGTTCTCGCAACAATTTCGTGCTTGATTGGATTGATAAATGTTTGGAAATACTGCTCTCCTCATTTTTCTACACTTCTGCAATGGATTAGTGGCTCGATGTCTGTCAGACTCTAAGACCGGTATCGAGCACGATCCTCAGCTTCTGCAGACAAAATTGGCGCTGAGTCAGCCATGTTTTTGCCGTCAAGCCATGTCGTACTACTGCGTCTGTGGACATGGAACTCGTTGTCAGATCGAAGTCCCATTTTTGCCCAACGTTTGCAATAGTCCTGTGTAGTGTCGTAGTAAATGCCGCCCGTCCCGGAAACTGCGCTCTCTCGGTTTGGCGTGAGGAGCCGGCCCGAGGACGCCGCTGGATGTTGGCCGGACGAGGGTCGGCAGAGCGGGCCGGCCCGCTGCTGGGCCGTCTAAATGGTCGCACTGTGGAGCGAGAGTGCCGCCGGACGGCCGGCCGCCGGCCGTCATCAGATCGACCCGGGCCGGCGGCGGCCGAGACCGCGTCACTGCCGAGTCCTCCGCGGGGGAGGCGGCGTCGGCGCTCGGCCGGGACGCTCTCCGCTCGCTGTTGACGGAGTCAGGCCGCGGCCCTGAGGTCCTCCGATTTGATCGAGTCAGGATGCGGGCTCCCCGGCTGCTGGTCTCCGGCCGGGCGGTCTGATCCGCCTCGTACTCGGCTGCTGACGGGAGCCGGCTGATCGAGTCCGCCGGGCGGCGCCGGACTCCGACTCTCCCGAGTCTCGACTCCGCCGGAGCGGCCCGGTGTCGTCGGTGGGTGCTTTGGTCGGCGGGGGCGCCGTGCGCGGTGCCCGCTGCAATCTAATCGGACTGGCTGCGATAGAAGGGCCGACGCAGGCCGGACCGACGTGACGGTGACGCACTGTGTGCGCGGATGACGCAGCGCCCGAGCAACGTCCGGTCGACCACGTGCTGAACCGCTTATCTGATCCCGTCCTGATACTGACTCCCGCATCTAATCCCGTCCTGGGGCGCTGACTCTGGTACCTGATCCGTCCTGCTAGTGACATCTGATCCCGTCCCGATGCTGGCTTATATCTGGTCATTTCACAACACTTTGCTGACCCATGTTAACCTACCAAAGACCTGCCTTCTGACTGCGCTGACCTCCGTTGACCCTCTCCTGACCCGGCTGTGACTGTGCCCCGACTGGTGGCCCGCTGCTGCTGTTCCTGTCGACCGTTCGTGACGCTGGTGACTGGAGCGGGGCCGTTCTCTGACGGCGGGGCCGAGCCGCGCCCGGCCGCGGCGCTCCCCGGCCGTGGCGTCACGCGGTGTCGGAGGTCGCGCGTCACGGCCGACCGAGGTCGCACGTCGCTGCGCTGGGAGCCTCCGCCGCGCCGAGGCGCGCGCAATCGGACCGCGTGATTCACACCGCCGGCGGCGCGATTCGGCACGTCCTTGAGGTGGGCGTGGCCGGCCGCAGCACGTCCTGTTCCCCCCCCCCTTCACTCCTCCGCGCGACCGGCCGGGCGGCGGCCGCCCGCTGTCTCGCGGCTCGGCCGCGGCGCCGTCTGCCGGCGATGTCTGGGCAAGCAGCGCGGCGGACGGCCGTACTGCGGCCAGCTCCGGCTCCGTCCGCCGCCGGGCAGCCGCCGGCCACGCTCCGGCCCGTCGGCGGGGTGTTCCGGCGGCCGGCCGATCTGGCACCGGGGCCCGGCGGCCCGCCGCCCAGACGGCGCTCGTCAGCCCGCGAGTTTGCACAAATTAAGAGAGCGGCCCGGCGCCACGTTTAGTGGGTGTGTAATTACTCGGCCGAATGGCGGCTGCAGCGGCGTGATGCACGAAACTGGTGCAGACAAGTTATTCATCGGGGCTGGCTTCTCGGAACGAATCAGCCGGCTGCCGATGAGAGCGTTTCTGTCGGCTGGATCACTCGTAACGCGGCCGGTCATGCAGATTGCCATGAAGTGGGAATGATTTGCACAATGTTTGCGGTTTTTACAGTGGACGTTGTGGCTGCTTGCGTCACATTGACACTGCAGGGATTCGGCATGCTTTGCCTTTGGGCTGTCCTGGTATTCGTCGGGCGAATTTGATTTCACCGGAATAGCGTAATCATAACTGTTGGGGTTGCGTGGGGGGCGCTGGCCTCTTAAAGCCATGAATGTGGCATTGATGGAAGGCAACGCGCGCCGAACGTTGAGGGCGGAATTTTTGACCGTTCGAGTGCTTTAACAACACTCTTTGATTGTAGTCACCAAGAGTTGTAGGACATGCATCTTGAAGACGGCGCTATCCAGCCAGCTGTGTCATCAGTGATCGCACGATTGTCCGGAGATGTTGCAGCGCGCATTACACGCTCCCTTCATTTGCATACTGCTGCGCATTTGCAATACAATGCAATCATTTGCAATGCGTACTGCGCAAAGCAAAACAACAAAACAAATCGCAAACACAAAAACAACAACGCAGTTGTAATGGCTGCGGGCACGCCCGCGGGTACAGTAACATACCATAGTCGTTTGGATTCTGTCCTTTTTTCAGTGCGTGTTATTTTGTTTTCGGCTGGCGATGCCGATGTTCGTCGTCGGCGGCAGCAGTGCCAGTCGTGCCGCAGTCCGCTCGCACCGTGTGTCCGCCCAGTGTCGGCGGTACCTCGGAGCCTGACGTCTTGTCTGTCTGTGTGTTGCAGTCGGGCGCCGGCCTGGGCAGCGGCAGCGGCAGCGGCGGCCTGTCGGTGTCGCCGGCGCCGGCCGGCTCGCAGCTGGCCAGCCGTCGCTCGGTGGACGAGTCGACCGTGGCGTGCGGCCACCGGCGGGCGCCGGTCCGACACAGCTCGGACGACACGCGCCGCCGGCGGGAGAGCTTCGCGGCCGGCGGCAGCTGTCCGGCGCACGGCTCATTTTCGTCGGCCGGCGCCGGCGCCGGCATGGGCTCAGGTGAGTGAGGCCGCCCGGGCGGCGCGGCGGACTGAGAGCGGCCGGCGGCAGGTGACTGCGGCACCGGCCGCTGAACTGGTCCGGCGACCAGCCACCGCTGCCCTCACGGCAGGCGGCCCGGTGAACTGTGGTGGTGGCCAGCCGCTGCGGCGTCCTCGTGCCGCGGTCCTGTGACCTGTTGCGGCGAACCGCCCCGCTGCTGGCGCACAGAGGGCCCGGAAGTGAGCGTGGCAAGCTGCCGGGCCGGCGGCGCTGCAGCCGGCTGACAGCGGGCGGCGGGTCAGAGGTCAGCTGTGAGGCGGCGGGCCTTTTGTCTCTTGTCCTCGCCGTGATGGAGCGTTGGCGGTTTGCGCAAGGCGAGGTCCTCTTGTTTGTCGCCATCCGTCTGCAGACGTCAGGCGTGTGACTGCGACACGGGAGTACTGCCTGACGGGCCTGTGACCGATAAGGCAGCCCTTGGCAGCTGGCTTCCGAAGCTCGTTAGTTTTTGGCAAACTTCGATGTCGATCATTCTACGCCCACGTGATTAGTCTCGTCTGGCGCGTCACCTCTTCCTCTGTGAACCCTTGGTTGAATTCGTTTGCATCTTGGCGTGCATGTTTTCCACCCCGTAGTAAGCATTCCGCACTTCCGCTTGCCACTGTCTCAGAAATTCGAAGTTCCCTGTCTGCTTGCAGGGCATTTTCTGTCGTTCACAAACACCAGTTATCACTGTGTCATATTTCATGTTGTTTCTGGTGTTTACGTGAAAAGCTTTTATAGGACTGACGTGGCAGGTCACTAGGTAACGACTCTCCGTTACCCTAATTTCCAGTTGTTTAATGATGATTCTGTTTCTTTGCGATGTTCCACATCAAGTCAAAACTACACGACATTGACACAATTACGACAGTTTTCCAAGTAATTCTGGGGAATTATAACGTTGCGCAAAAGGTCTTTCTGTTTGTTATTGCACAGTTCACCCAGTATGAGAGGAAAGCCCATAAATGGTTGCGCTGGTAACCGGGGAGAGCGTATGTGTCAGAGTGTTGTCAACTGGTTGGGTCTCCGTTTATTCTGTCGCGCCCCTGGCCCAGTCCGGTGCGCAGGGTCGGGTTTCGGCCGCTTTCCCGGCCAGCGGTGTCGCGACCCTTTTGACCTGTCACCCATGTCAGCCTCGGCTCCGGCTCCTCTCGCCGACGGAGGCGGCGGCGCGTGACTGACCCTGGCCTCATCCCGACCGCTGCGCCGTGCGTCCCGTCCCGTCCCGTCCCGTGGCGGCCCAGCGCGGCGCGGCCCTGCCTGGCCCGCCGTACCGTCCCGTCTCCTCTCCACTCCTCTCGTCTCGTCTGTCTCGTCTCGCCCCAGCCCGGCCGGTGCCCGCCGGTCGGAGAAGCGGTGTTGGAGCGTGCGGCGGCGGCCGGCTGCCAACGGCGCCCATCACTCGCCGGCCGGCCGACCGGCTGTTTGTTTGAGCGGCTCGCCGCGCGGGCCGCCCCCGGCCGTGACGCGCCCCCAAGTGGGCCATCCTATCGAGCGGTGGCCTGTGCCGTGACGCGCCGCCGTCGGCGGTCTCCGAGCTCGCCAGGGAAACGTCTCGGCGATGTCTGGCAAGTGGCGGCGCGGCACGCGGCCTGGCGAGTGCGGCACGGGAGGTGCCGGACAGCGGAACAGGACAGGCGTCGAGAGGTGGCGTCTCTCCTTTGGGAAAGGCTAGGAGCTGGTAGCGGATTTCCTGTGTGGGACTAGCAAGGGCATGACGGCTGGGCGAGAGGTTGTGACGCTCCTCACATCACAGCCGGGACGGCTGACCGGGTATGGTGTGGTTGCCCCGAGAGCTAGTGCCCGTGACGTGAGCGGTTGAAATGCGCGGACGGGACACCGAAGGCACGAGGCTGGATGGCTCAACAGCTGGAACAGTCTGGGTCGGCCCGCAGCTGCTGCGACCCCGTAGAGATCGGGAGGCAGCCACCCACGCCGGCCCGGCCGGGCCCACCCGTGCCCAATCTTCAGTCGGCCCGCGACTCCGCTGTAATGGCGGAATTGCACACGATGATTGGGCAAACGGCTTTGCGCACGACCAGCTCACGGGCCGGAACGGTCCCAGCCGGAGACGCGAGGTGATTACGGCTGACGCCAGTGGGCTGACCTCGACTGGATTTGATTGGAGGTCGTGGACGGCTCTGGCTCCTAATATGGCTGAAAAACTCCGAGGCAGACGGCGCAAATTGAACGTCAGGTCGGCACACGGATTTACACGCAAGTCGACAGGTGGACGGTGCGGACAGGTATAGCACGGTGGTGCCGGGCTCTTGAGTCGTGCTAATGAAATACCTGCCTTTCTGACGTCCGAGTGCATCTCAGGAGTATGAGCAATACCTGCCCCCATGCGTGTCCGCGTCGTCGCCGACAGCCGGAAGCGTGGTTCGGGCTGTCGTCACGCCGCGGCGATCGATCGCCCCTCCGTGCTCACAGGCGGCACTGTTTGCGACCAGTGAACGATCGGTTTGTGTTCACGGAACGCGGTCAGACCGTGCCCGCCGAACCACGCGCCGACCCTGGCCGGGGGACGCGCCGCTGGTCAGGACAATGGGAGCGGGCTGCTTGGCTGCCCGGGCTAAATGCGGTGCGGCTCATGCGTCGTCAAAGCGGTGTCGGCTGGCAGCCGGCCACGTCGAAACCGACCAGGACGGGCCGCGCCGTGGACCCCGCGCCGACTGTCATCTGAGCGACCGCCCGCCCGCGGATTTCCATCTCTGTTGAAGATAGACAGTCCTATCACATCTTTTGGCGAAAATATATCCCCTTACAGGCGTGTATTGAGACGCACTGCCTGGTTACGTTTTGTAGTCAATGACGACGGGCCGAAAATTATTGATAGCTATTTTTCGCAAGCCAAGTAAAAACGGTGAGATTGGACACTCCTTAATTAGGTTTCCTCATGTAGTCAAGTTGACAGCTTTCTTCAGCTAGACAAGAATAGTAGCCGTGAGACAGGTCGCTGTTGCCCGGGCGTTGCGCCGCTGATCTGATTTCAGATCAGATCATTCCGTGCAGACTCGTCCGTCTGGGTGGGGTTTTCTTCCCGGGAAAATGTGGCCAGCCGCGGCGGCTTACTGCGCGGCCGCGGCCGAAGCCGCCGCCTGCCGTGGCCGGTCATCACGGCCAGGCACCGGGTGGTGGGTCCACGCCGGCACCGGGCGGCGTCAGGCGCCGGCCAGACCCACTTTCTCAGCCGCTCGGCCAACCAGCCGCTGCCGTCTTATGTTTATTATCCGCGATTTCGGGACCGTCCACTTGCGGCTCCTAATCTCTCCTCCCCGGAGGCTTTCTAAACTGGGAAATATTGTCGACGGGCTGTGGTTTTCGTTAACCGAGCCTTCGTTCGTTCGGCGCACACCGCAAGCGTCTCCGCCTTGGAAGACGCTGCATACTGAATATTTTCGGCTCTATGTTGAATTTTACGAATGACGCGTTTCCCTAGGAGATTGCACACGGCAGGCTGACAAATGTTGGTAAGCGGAATGTAGCAGGCGCCGGGCGTAGTTAATGCATGCTTTTCATGCATACTTTCATCGGCCAGTGGAGCTTCGTGTCGGAAGGTTGGCTGCTGATCGCTTGCGTTAATATTGCGCCCCCCCCCCTCTCTCTCTCTCTCTCTCTCTCTCTCTCTCTCTCTCTCTCTCTCTCTCTCTCTCTCTCTCTCTCTCTCTCTCTCTCTCTCTCTCTCTCTCTCTCTCTCTCTCTCTCTCTCTCTCTCTCTGCGTCGCACTGTTTCAGCTGGAGCGGTATATTGGTTAAGTTTCCTTATCTACCCCGATTATCGTGGCAATAGAACCACCTCGGAGGTGTTGAGATCACCGTCTGCTTTGCAAACGTTGCCTCTGACTCTAGTATGTTGATATCGCAGGGAAATTAGGGCGGCGGGAGGAGGAACTTGACCTGGAAAACGTTCCGAGACTGAAGCAGACGTGTTGATGGTTCGGAGTAAACTCACGCCGCGCTTCCAGGTGATCAGTGTTCGTCGATCGCTGCCGGGCGGATGACTGCTGCAAAAACACGCCCTGTCGGGGGCCCAGACTGAAGCGGGTTTCCACTGCATACAGTGTGTCCTCCCTGCTGGCAGAGATGTAGAATACGCTGTGTAGGGCTGTCGGCGCGGCGGCCGGCGCCACGCGGACCTTCCTCTCTGGAGCGTCAGACTGGTGCTGTGGCGCCGCGCTGTTTTCCGGTCACCATCAGACTGGTGCTGTGACGCCGCGCTGCTCTGCCGGTCACCATCAGACTGGTGCTGTGGCGCCGCGCTACTCTGCCGGTCACCATCAGGCTGGTGCCGCGCGGCGAGCGGTCGCCGTGACGAGATCTCAGGACCTGCCCCGTTGGGCGGCACCGGTCCGCCCTGGACGTCGAGCGGCACTGGTCTGCCCTGGACGGCACTGGTCTGCCCTGGACGTCGAGCGGCAGTGGTCTGCCCTGGACGGCACTGGTCTGCCCTGGACGTCGAGCGGCACCGGTCTGCCCTGGACGTTGGGCGGCACCGGTCTGCCCTGGACGTCGAGCGGCACTGGTCTGCCCTGGACGTTGGGCGGCACCGGTCTGCCCTGGACGTCGAGCGGCACCGGTCTGCCCTGGAGGTCGAGCGGCACTGGTCTGCCCTGGACGTTGGGCGGCACCGGTCTGCCCTGGACGTCGAGCGGCACTGGTCTGCCCTGGACGTTGGGCGGCACCGGTCTGCCCTGGACGTCGAGCGGCACTGGCCTGCCCTGCACGTCGGGCGGCACTGGTCTGCCCTGGACGTCGGGCGGCACTGGTCTGCCCTGGACATCGAGCGGCACCGGTCCGCCCTGGACGTCGAGCGGCACTGGTCTGCCCTGGACATCGAGCGGCACTGGTCTGCCCTGGACGTTGGGCGGCACCGGTCTGCCCTAGACGTCGAGCGGCACTGGTCCGCCCTGGACGGCACCGGTCTGCCCTGGACGGCACCGGTCCGCCCTGGACGTCGAGCGGCACTGGTCTGCCCTGGACGTGGGGCGGCACCGGCCCGCCCTGTATCGCCCGGGCCGCAGGGCGAGCCGGAACCGAGCGTGTCCGGCGGCGCAGCCGAGCCGGGTCCGCCCTCTCCACCGGGTCCCGCTCTGCCCCATCCGGTATCCCGCCCATCAGATAGGACCGGCGGGACATTGCCGACGACCGGTTCCGGTCCCCATCACGGGGACTGGCGCGATACCCTCCACTGTGTAATCATCTCATCGTCGTCTCATCGCGGAAGGGAATTGGCAGTATCATCCCGGTGATGGCGTAGCCGGGGATTCCGATGACCCTGCCCCGGCGCAGGGGCCGCAGGACAAGTCTGCAGTGGCCATCCTCCCCTGTCACGGATCCCGTTCTCTCCGCTGTGTGTCGTTCGCGGTCACGGGCGCCGCCGCGCCTTCATTAGGCTGGTAACTGGGCCTGGACGGCCGAGCTGGCCCAATCAGTGCTGGAGCGGCGGGGTGGCGCGTGACTTCACTGCAGCGCCGGACCCGATAGGCCGGCACCCGACCCGACACTGCGGTACCAGACCCGATAGGTCAGCACTCGACCCGACACTGCGGTACCAGACCCGATAGGTTTGACCCGACAGTACGGCGCCGAACCTGGATAGGTCAGTGCCCGACGAGGCACTGCGGCAACGGACCCGATAGGATAGGCAACGGTACCCGAGCTGACACTGCAGCGTCTCCCCCTCAGCGTAATACAGCTTGCACGAACCATATCTGACCTGACAGAGAACAGAGGCTTGGCAGAGAGCAGTGCCTGGCCTGACGGTGCGTTGGCTGACCTGACGGTGCAGTGGCTGGCATGGCGGTGCGTTGGCTGACCTGACGGTGCAGTGCCTGATATGACGGTGCAATGGCTGATCTGACGGTGCGGTGGCTGACGGGACGGTGCGGCGGCTGACCTGACTGTGCAGTGCTTGACATGGCGGTGTGTTTGCTGCCCTGGCGGTGTGATGGCTTCCCTGACGGTGCGATGGCTGACCTGACGGTGCGGTGGCTGACCCGGCAGTGCGGTGGCTGACGTGACGGTGCGGTGGCTGACCCAGCAGTGCGGCACTGTCAGCTCCGAGTGGAGTGTGCTGCTGGGAAAATCGCACGGCAGCGCGACCGCCACCGCCTTCCTAATGGCCGGTAATGGCCGGGCGGCGTGGACGCCGCCGCCGCCGCCCTGGGACCGCCGGCACGTGGGGCGCCCGGCACCGGCGTCCGCCCCCGCTGGTCTGGGGTCTGCTGGTCCTGAGGCCTCTGAGCGGGAGTTGGACTCCCTGATGATACTCCGTTGATCTGTGCTCTGCCAGTGTGGAGTTGAGTGGTCTGGAGTCCGCGGTTCTGGAACCTGTCGATTTGAAGCTTGCTGCTCTGGAGTTTGCTGCGTTCTTGAGCCCTTGCCCCAATTATTGGAAAGCCGCTCGCGGGGTGCCTCGTACATTCGAAAATTCATACATTATTTATGCACCCATAAAACGGCGTGAAATCGAGAGCTGGGAGCGTTCTCGGTCTTTCGGCAAGGAGGTTATGGGTATCCCGTGGCCGCACCCGTATCGATCGGTGTGTTTGTGGGCTGGTGAAATCGGCATTTGGAAACCGATCTTTGTTCTCCGTGCTCGACACTGGGCCCAATGTCTTCCATTGTGTACGGGCGCCAGCAGAGCGTCCGTTATAAGCAACTTTGTATTTTGAAGACGTCAGTTACAATGTTTCAGCTGATTTAATTACGAAACATTGCGAGCGTTTGATCATACGTGCAGATCGTATTCGTGTCAACTCCTTCACACGGAAGAGTCTTTCGCGGCCTTTGTGTTTGCGTGCAGCGGGGCGGTGTGGTGTTTTGGTGAAGGTCTCGTCACGTCAGCGCCCTGGACGGTCAGCGCCATGGATTTGGGTCCTGCAGTCGCCCGCGGTAGCGCCAGCGTCGTAGATGGTGGGACCGTCGTCGTTGTATCCGCTACGGGCAGGTCCCTACCTGTCGCATCCGGCGGGTCCCCGCTCCGTCCACTGGGTTCTTGCTTCGTCCGCTAGGTCCCGCTCCGTCCGGCGGATCCCCGCTCCGTCCACTGGGTCCATGCTCCATCCACTTGGTCCACGCTCCGTCCGGCGGCTCCTCGCTCCGTCCGCTGTCCTCGCTTCGCCTACTGGGTCCCCGCTTCGGCCGGCGGGTCCCCGCTCCGTCCACTGGGTCCACGTCCCGTCCACTGGGTCCCCGCTGTGTCCGTCGGCTGGGAGCGGCCTCGACGGACGCCGACGTGTGCCGCGATGCCCCTCATCCGGGGCCATGACTTGGTGCCCGTCCTTCGACGCAGCCGGTTCGTCCGTGGCTGGATGGGGCCCGGCCTACCCGCCTCTGTTTACCGGGGGACGCAGGAGACGCCATCTGTTACACGCAGATGCCACAGGCGTTTGCATCCAGTTGCCTGCTCTGCTGCCTCGCGGCGGATGGGTTTCGGGAAAAGGCTGCGTATGTTTGCCGTTTGACTGCTCCGGAATGGAAGATTCGCCTCTGTGGCTACGCCTGATTCATCACTGTTGATGGCTTCGATATTGGAAACGTCATCATAAATCTGCCCCTCGCTGCCAGTTCGCGTTAGTTACTTGTAACCTTGCTTGAGGTAGCTGTCAGCGTAGAAATCGTTCTTGCAGTTCCGTACGATGTGAAGTATTATTGGGCGTTGTATGCGTTGCCTTGGCGATCTGAAGACTCAGGAAGATGAAGAATAGCAAGCGGGGGAGGGAGGGGAATTGGTACGATGTGGGAAAGAAGGCTAGGTATGCTGACGCCCGTTGTGGGCTCCACTAGCGGGATTAATCTAACCGTGAAGGCGAGTGCAGAATGTCCTGTCTTCTGGCAAAATGAAGTTCCAAGTGAAGGGTTGCGGGAGTTGGAGCTCGGTCATTTGGAAAGGTGAGCACTCGTCGAAATATGCGAGGCTTTGTGAGGCATTGTTCGGCTTTATCGTCAACTAGACCACCCGTTTGGCCAGATCAGCAGATTCTGAGATGTTTCGGTCTGGGTCTGTGCAGGCTCGTCCTCCTGCGTGCGCCCAGGGCACGTATATTTCCGTGTCGTCTGGTGTTGACTACCGTCAGCTAACCGACGGTCGCTTGGCGGACAGGGCGGCACCGTGTTGAGACAGGTCTGCCTGCAGGCCTGACGTTTCATGGTTGTAGTTAAGCCGTCGGACGGTCCTGGTCGCTCGGCGCTCCATCTACTCAGACGATTGTCAGGTGGTGTTCGGCCCTTCTCCGTGTTCAGCCTGTCCCCGGTGTTCCTCCTCGGGCCATATTCAGCCTCTGCCCCCGGGGCTCCTCAGGCCGTGTTCAGCCTCTGTCCCGGGGCTCGTCAGGCCGTGTTCAGCCTCTGCCCCGGGCTCCTCCTCAGGCCGTGTTCAGCCTCTGCCCCCGGGGCTCCTCCTCAGGCCGTGTTCAGCCTCTGCCCCCGGGGCTCCTCCTCAGGCCGTGTTCAGCCTCTGCCCCCCAGGGCTTCTCCTCAGGCCGTGTTCAGCCTCTGCCCCCGGGGCTCGTCAGGCCGTGTTCAGCCTCTGCCCCCGGAGCTCCTCCTCAGGCCGTGTTCAGCCTCTGTCCCGGGGCTCGTCAGGCCGTGTTCAGCCTCTGCCCCCGGGGCTCCTCAGGCCGTGTTCAGCCTCTGCCCCCCGGGGCTCCTCCTCAGGCCGTGTTCAGCCTCTGTCCCGGGGCTCGTCAGGCCGTGTTCAGCCTCTGCCCCCGGGGCTCCTCCTCAGGCCGTGTTCAGCCTCTGCCCCCCCCCCCCGGGGCTCCTCCTCAGGCCGTGATCAGCCTCCGTCCCGGGCTTCTCCCCATGCGGCGGTGCGGCGGTTTTGCGACCCTGGCCGCCGTCTCGGCCTCGGCGCGTGTCACGGTCGGCGCGCCGGACGGCCGCTCTAATGTGTTTGTCGGCGGCCGTCGAGCCTCGCCACTGAGGCCGGCCTCTGCTGTTGTTATGTTCCGGGTCTGCGGTGACGTGAACGGCTAACCGCGTTTGCCCGAGGAGCTAGAAAGAAAACTAGGGGACGGACGAATTTCGTCTGCAAAACTCCAACAAATGAGTACGAGCGCACGCGCTCTCGCGATGAGTGAGATAAACTGAGTAGCCGAACAGCCCTATTGAAATCCCCAATCTGCGATCTCGCTCGCATTCAGACGCTCACGCACACGCGTCTCGTCATCCGCACGAACACAAAGGAGCATTAAGCACTTTCTCCCGTCACGACCGGTCGAACGGCCGGCGAGCTATAAACTGCGCAGGCCTGCCTGTCATCGGTGAGGCCTGTCCCTGTTACGTCCGTCTGCGCTCAGTGAGGCCTGTCCATGTGAGATCCAGCCGTACCCAGCGAGATCCGTCCGTGCCCGGCGAGATCCGTCCGTGCCCGGTGAGGCACATTCGTGCCTAATGACTCCGTCCGTGCCCGGTGAGGCCTGCCGGTGCCTAGCGAGGTCCGTCCGTGTCTGGTTAGGTCTGTCCGTACCAGGTGATGTCCGTTCGTACCCACTGAGGTCTGTCCGTACCCGATGAGGCCCGTCCGTGTCCATTGCGACCCGTCCGTGTCCAGTGAGGCCTGGCCTTGTTGAGTGAGGACAGGCCGCGCCTGTCTGGTCCTGAACGGCGGGAGAGCGGTACCTGCGGCCTGCAAACGTCGGCAATCCGGGGCTTAGTCGTCCGAGATCGGGCCAGCAGAGGGTACCAGGCCCGGTCTTGAGGGGCGGGGCCGGGCCACGACCAAGCGTCCTGCTCCGTGGGAGCTTGATAGGCGCTCAGCGGCTGTCGGCTCTCGGCCCATGCGGCAGTCTGCTGGCTCTGGTTCCGCCCAGCACTCCATTTGCTGCCCCCTCGACGGGGAGGCCTCTCGTGCTGTGGCCTCCCCGTGGTTGCTCATCACCCTGTCAGACGCCGGGTGCATTCATGAGATCGCTCTCTGGGGCACTTACCGCGCTTCCCGTTTGAGATAGAGGCGGGCGTTGAGAGCTGGGGCCGATTACCGAGGCGTCCGGCTCCGGTTATGGGATGGGCGTGTTGCCCGGGATTCAGTGCCGAACGGGCGGCCGACGCTGTAATCGTGGGCTGGAGTCGGCCCATGGCCGACGCGGCTGTTTGATCGATGGTAGGTGGAGGTCTGGACGTGTGCGGGCTCAGTGGACGTCGCCATTCGTGCCACGCCGCCGTCAGACGCGCCGTGTGACGCGTCACACGTGTGACGCTCGCACGCCACCCGTCACGATCAGACCGAGCCTGGGGTCGCCGTGCTCAACGGCGTACCGTGACGATGACAGGCGTCCGTGTGGTGGGGTAGGAGAAAACGGAATGGTATGGATTCTGACGGCAGGACGTTTGTGATCCGGCGAGAAGTGGAGCAGGACGCGACCGGCGATCGCCAAGGAAAGCCATTTCACCGTGGGACCGCCGCGGGCGGGATTGCTGAGCGATGGACTAATGGGAGCGGACGAATGCTGACTGATGACGGAGTCAGCGCCTGCCGCCCGTGCGGGCGACGGTGTCCGCTCCCACGGCGCTCCTCGGAGCGCGTGTGAGCTGGTCGCGCCGTGTTTTTGGTGCCGAGCCAGCGCCCGTGACGTCAGGGCGGCGCCTGATGTCGTCCGTGACGTCAGGGCGGCGGCCGATGTCGTCCGTGAGGTCCGGGCGGCGCCTGACGTCAGGGCGACGTCGCGGCACGACGGCTGTCACGTGTGCCCTTCTGGCCTGCACACGGTCGTCTGCGGGCGGCGTTGACGTCACCGCGTGAGATGAGAGGGTTGCTGTGCGGCGAGGGTGCGGTCTGTTGACCGCCAGATCGTGTCGGGACGTTTGATGTGGGCCCGCCCTGTCTGGGAGGCGTCCGTCTCGCCCCGGAGACCGTCAACCTCGGTCTGCTCTGGAGACCCCCCCCCCTCTACCGGTCCAGCCTGGGGCTGCTCTGGTGACCTCGTGTCCCGGCCCAACCTCGGTCTGCTCTGGAGACCCCCCACCCCTTCTACCGGTCCAGCCTGGGGCTGCTCTGGTGACCTCGTGTCCCAGTCCAGCCCGGGGCTGCTCTGGTGACCTCGTGTCCCAGTCCAGCCCGGGGCTGCTCTTGTGACCTCGTGTCCCAGTCCAGCCCGGGGCTGCTCTGGTGACCTCATGCCCCGGTCCAGCCCGGGGCTGCTTTGGTGACCTCGTGTCCCGGCGCTGCCTGGGGTTGCTCTGGAGACCCCTTCTCTACATGTCCAGCATGGCGCTGCCCCGGTGACCCCGTCTCCCGGGCCAGCTTCGCTGCAGGCTGTCGTGTTCGTCTTCTGGATCTTCGGTGTCCGAGCTGCGGGAACACCGCGAGTGAACGGTGTTCTAGGTTTGCTCCGTTTATGTGCCGTGGTCTCTCCCGAGCTCTCGTGGGAGGTCGCCGTGCTATCTATGTGTGTGTTCCGTCCGCTTCCCCGATATTTCTCACGCCGTTTTCCGGCCCGCGCCGTGACATGTCGCGTCTATTGTTCCGTGAGCTCCCGTGAGCTCACCTCTCACCGCGCCGCGCCGTTGACCGTTCCTGTGCGCCTGTTGCAGGAGAGGGCTCGTGCGTTCCGTGTGCTCCCATGAACTCGCCTCTCACCGCGCCGCGCCGTTGACCGCTCCTGTGCGCCTTTTGCAGGAGAGGGCTCGAACCTGATGCGGCTGCGGCGCTCCAACCTGGGCCACTCGGCGCCGTCTCTCTCCTCCAGTCTGGTGAGTGTCCGGCCGCTCCCGCCGCCGCTGCACTTAGCCTGCTGAGTGCATTGCCGGTCGGCGTCGGCGCAGGCACGCCACTGTGACGCGTCTGGCGGGCGCTCGAGCCCTGCACATGAAGACGGCAGTGCTTTTTTTGTTTCGCGGGGATGCTTGTCCGGCCGGTGTCATTGCGGTTTCATAGAGGTTTGTTGGACGCCATCTGTCTGTTTGACGTCGTAGGTATCCTGTGTTCAGCTGGTGCCATATGAGTTGGCGTTGGCACGACCTGGAGTCCAGATAACCAGTCAACGATTTGTATCGTTATCGTGCAAGAAGGAAATCGTGTTGGAACGGATCCAGTCGTTTAGATCGTCCAACCCAGCCCCAGCGTCCATTCTCAGGCTGCGATTAGTCGAGTATGGAACGGGCAATTCATTCCGTCCAGTCGCCCAGCCGCTCAGTTTAGCCGCAGCGTCTTTGCAGAAGCTTTGACTTGCTAAGTATCGAGCGTATCGAACGATACGCCTCCTCTGCCCCGGCGTCCACTCTAGCTGCAGCAGTGGTAACCAGGCTGTGGGAAGTCCAGCATATCGAACGGTCGGTCTGCAGGCCAACAAAGGTCGCGGTTAACAAGCGCCAGGCGGCTCTAAGGATGCACCAGCGACCGCCATCAAGCGGGGTCCGGCGCCCGGCAGCGCGGTGGCGGCTCGCTCCGAGTCCGCTGTGCGCGCGCCCTGGTGGTGATGTCGGAGCCTCAGTTTGGTGCGATATCTAAGAGATGGCGCTGTGGTAGCGTTTCGACAGGCCTTGACCGACGACTGTGTATAATGTGAGGTGTCGTTGGCACTGACGATGTGTGGGTATTGGCCATCCCACACTGCAGCTTGTACCGTGAAGTTTTGTCAAATGACACGACCAGTAATCAGCTTATTCCCAGCGTCAGCCTGAGGTTCGAGTGAAGAGCAGCTCTCGGGATGATGTTGAAACGCACACTGTTGCATCACGCCAGAGCGACTGAGCTTCTCCGAACGGGAGGGGGCGTGCTTATCTCCGGCGCCGCTCGGTGGAGCTGTGTACACCGATGAAGTCACGTCTGATGAGAAGTGTGCAAGTGCGCTGGACCCTGCAGCTGCCGGTCCCTCAGAGGCTGCAGCTGCCGGTGCCTCAGAGGCTGCAGCCGCCGGTGCCCGCAGGGCCGGGGGCGGCCGGAGAGACCGCCGGCAGCGGGCGGCCCCGCTCGGGCCCGAGTCCGGAGGCCGCTCGTGGGTGTTCCGGGCCAGGGCCGCGCGCTGCCGTGATGAGCGCCGCTCCACGAGCAACAATGGACCGCTTCCCGGCGGCCGGGCCGCCCAGGAAGTGGCCATTGACATCAGCTGGGCGGGAGGAGTGAGTCAGCCGCGCGCTCCGCTGCCGGGCCGGCCCGTTCAGGCCTGGGGTGAAGCCGCCGCGGCTGGCGGACACAGAATACCCGTCACGCAGCGGGCATACTGGACAGACACGGTGGAACTGATGGTTACGTTGGACGCAGCACAGTGACGCTGGTACCGGACAGACAGAGCGAAAATAATGGCCCAGAGGACGCGACGGGGCTGGCGGTCACATTGAACACAGCAGACACAGAGGACGCACCACGAAGCCGATGGATGCGCGGATGGGGCTGGGCACCGAGCGGGTACCTGCGCCATGTCTTCACGCTGCACGAAGACGACGTGCCGGGCAGGGCGGACGGGTTCAGACCGTGCCGTCGCCGGAACCACGCGCCGGACACGGCGAGACGGCGCTGCTTTCGCCGACAGTGCGGTGCCTTTGTCGGCCGCGCAGCAGGCGTGGTAGGCGTGTGACACTCTGGCTATCTCCCAGCCGTCAGCCGCCGCGTGCGTGCTGAATGCTGAATGCTGAATGCGTGCTGAATGTGGAAGCGGGCGCGGCCGCGCGCGCGGCGGCGCGTGATGGCGGTCGGTGACGGATTTCCAGGTGACCAGTGGTTCGCTGCGCCTTTGTTCAGCTGGAGAGGATGCTTCATACTCAGAGGCGCTGGAGACGTCAGTTCCACGCAGACGCTGTATGCATGCAGTGACGCCTGCTCAGCTGCCATTCTGCCATCTGAAGGGTTTTGGGAAGCGGCTGCATATGCTCTCCGTTTGGCTTCTCCGGAATGGAAGATCCGTCTCTGTGGCAACGCCTGATGCATCAGTATTGGTGACTTCGATATTGGTAACTCCATCTTTCAGCCGTCCCACACTGCCTCGTCGTGTTAACGTACTTGCAGTCTGGCTTGAAATAGCTGAGACAGTCCGCGACAAATCGACCTCTGAAGTGAAGAGGCTTACACCCTAATCTCTCAGAGCTTGTTGCGACCTTCTCCATGGTAAGGTCAGAATATCTGATACTTTTCAAAGTTCTCATACCTTAAGACATTTTGGTCTCAAAACTTTTCAACTGGACACAATCATTTCTTTTGTTCTCAAGCAAAAAGAATTCTTCCACTCACACTCATCCAACAACCCCATAACAAGAATGCTTATTGGCGATTTTCATGGTTTGCACACATCAGAATTTTTAATGTATGCCCATTCTGGAATGTCAGTACAATGCTTTCCTCAGTTGAAGTGGTACTTGTACAAATGAATCTGAATGTGCTCCCTGTTAACATTACTCTCAGTATGGGACTATGTACATTTGCCACACTGGCTACACAGAAAAGTCACTTTACTTTGATTCTGCTCTCATGTTTTTTTTTTCATTTTGTTCTCATCAACCTCAGGTCCGAATAGCAAAATTAACCCTGCCGTCCGTGGGGTTACCTGATGCTTCGAATCGACTTGCACAATTTTCAGCGCGATCCCACTTACGGCTTTTGAGTTATTGCCTCGGAAATTTTCGTGAAATGTCGACAGATGGTTGTCTTTAACGGCGTGCATCTCTTAAAATGGTACAAGGGATTTAAGAACGCTATATTTCGTCAGACCTCCTTTGGTGGAAGGACTACTTTTATGTTTTTTGACGCAAATTTTGTCCCCTTGACCGCGTAACCTTAGGTCACATGACCTAGGTTGACGCTAAGAGAGTGAAAAGTTTAACTTGCCAGAATGAGACTTGATGAGATTCTTCAACGCGCATAAGAAGGGAAGGCGGAATTTTTCTATAAATCCTTTAATTAAATTTGTGTTGTCACTTTGGTCAGCCTGCAAAACGACGCCTTTGGGAACCATCTTCATTTTGATGCAGTGTTACTTTCGTTTCTGGTTGTGGAGCGCTTGAGTGGCTTAAAGCATGTGCAGCGTAGTTTTCCGGCCCACCGTTCATGAGTTGTTGCTTATATTTGATTGCCCACGTCACTTCAAGACGATTATGCTTAGAAATATCGCCACTCATGGCTGTCGTTTCAGGCGAATGTTCGTTCCTTTGCATATCGGCGCTATTAGTCAGTATATGGCAATAATATGATCTTAGTCGGACATTCATAATTCCACTCACGTTGTCTGCAAAATGCCTGGAGACTGCCAGTGACGGATGTAGGTGACATCATAAGCGGGGTAATGCAACGCCATGCGTAAATAGGCGCCTGATGCTGAAAACATTGTATGGCTCGATACGTTACGTTTTTACTTGCCATAACATTGTCGCCAAGGACACGTTTGGTAAAGGACACATAAATAAGGATCAAGGGCAGAACCAGGTAAAGATATTTTGGGGGCTTAGACTGTGATCGATATGTCCCAATGGTTTACACCACTAGTTGTAACCTGCTAATGACGCGTGTTGAAAACGCATTTGCGGAATAAACATGCATTGGCAGGGGTAGATTCAGGGAAACAGAGGGCAGAAAAAAATAGGCTGTTGGGTCAGTGAGCAAGACTAAAGTTGGTGCAGAAATAATCCGAAAGTTTGTGTATACTTAACCTTCCATGTTTGGTGTTCTTAATCCGCCATTACTTAAAAAAGAGTTTCCAAACATGCCGTGTGGCTGTCTGAAGGCTAGAACTTGATATCGGAGTCCAATGAAGTATTTGGAGCGTTGGATGCCAGAAGACGAACGTCGGCCGTTTTCTCGTTTTTGTTCTGAAAGCATCACTTATGTCTTTTTTGGATTTTATTTTTATTTGTTTTTTGGTAACCACGTATCTGAAGTTAGCTCAGACGCCGAGCTTCTGTCTGAGGCCAGTTTCGCCGAAATCAGTCCGGTAGATGGCCAAAAATCAGGTGGAGGGGGGGGGGCCGAAACGGTACCCGCATTAAGTTTAGGATCAGTCAACCGCGTGAAAATAGGGTTAACCTCTGGGCCATTCACATTTGGGATTTGGCGTCATTTTTGTTATCCAGTCCAAGTTGTCGATACGATTTCATTGAAACTCGCGTCAAGTCAGTAACACGTGCCATGCATTTGCAGGCATGAGCCACCCTACACAGGGCACAGGCGCAGCCAAGGGGGCCGGGGGCCCTGGCCCTTCCCTTAGGCCCGCATTTTTTCGTGGAAACCATTGCATATCGTCTTCCCGGCAGGCGGTTTTCGCATGATTTCAGTTCACAATGAGCTCCGCCCCCCCCCCCCATGAAGAAAATCCTGGCTGTGCCCCCGGCAAGGGTGTCCGAGCCGGGGACACAAGTATTCCTTAAGCGCTTTGACTGGCTGGACTCTTGAATACGTGATATTAAGTTTTTTTTTTATTTTCAGTTATTTTGAGACGGAACACTAAGTTGCTCATTCATAGTACTGCATGACCTGAAGTGAAAGTTGCCCTGACCCTAAGTAGATCTTCCTTCATAACGTTGTCGTTTCGAGTGCAGGCCTGTGTAGCAGTTCAAATTTAGTTTTAAGTATTTACAGAAAAGTTCCATCTCCCATACTTTTCCAGGTAAACGACAACTCGTCAAGGCTCATTTTGACCTGAAAAGGTTGAATTTTTTGCGCTTTGGGTCAAGCTTGGTCACGTGACTTAAGGTCACAAATTCATGAAGTCAAAATTTGTAGAAAATGAAAATAACAAAATACTGAAAGTAGTCTTTGGATCATTGTGAGTCTTATGGTTATAACTTTGTTATATTCTTTGTGTTATTATTGGAGATACAGTCCAGCCATCCATTACCATCTACAGCCATTGACGACAACCATCGTCGTGATTTCTCAAAAATGCCTGAGGCTATAACTCAAACACTGTCAGTCGAAGGGAACTAAAAATTGCACGGCTCGATGCGGAGCGTCAGGTAACCTCTGGGACAAGCGTATAACAGAATCAGAGGGATGAGGGCGTTGGGCCCCGATCGGCCTGCGATTGAATGCCCAGCGATCAGCGTTTTGTTTACAGTGCCGTGCCGTGCGGTGTATTGGACATTGCTTCCGTTGCCGCGGCGGTCTGAAGACCCGAGGCGAAGTAAAAATAGCCAGCGAGGAAGAGAGTAAATCTGATTTGGCGGAGAAAACAAAGTCAGGCATGTGGTCGCACTGGATGAGTTGGACTGGCGACGTTTAGTTTTAATTGGAGCGCGTCTGAAAAACATCTCGCCTGCTGGCGGACTGAAGTCTCAAGTGAATGTTTGGGGTGTTGAGGTTCATTCCTTTCGAAAAGGCAGCACTCATCAAACAGACATTGCCTTTCAGGAGTTGTGCGGCTTTGTCTTGGACTGGACTGTGCACATTTGGACAGATCATTGGGGTCTTTCCCCTCTCGGAGATGATTTTGCGTGGGTCTGTTCAGCCTCAGCCTTTTGCAGACTCCAGACGAGCGTCGGTTTAATGCATACGCCGTCATTGGGTTGAGCATCACTAAAATTTGAATAGTTCGTTTGTGGGTTCCACGCGGTAAATCTTAAAGGACTGCCGCTATCAATTGTGACCTTTTGTAAAATTCATGAAATGTTACGTTCATTCAGTTACGTTCCGTGGCACAGTTATTTTAATCGTCCTGGTTCCTCTGTTTCATTTGGGATTTCCTGTGTCGCATCATTTTTCAACAAATCTTACCGGCCATTTTCGGGGTGCTTATGGTTCCGTGCTCGAACCTCATCTAATCAACATTGACTGCCGCGCCTTATAAATCTCCGGAGAAAAATGGCTTTAGCGGCCTCCGTTAATGGAATATTGACGTCAGGAGTGAGGATCGGTTCGGCAGTCCAGGCGACTCGGCTCCGTTCTTGGCAGCGCTTGCCTGAGGCAACCTGCAGCCTTTCTCGTCTCTCCGCTGTGTGGCTTTCCTGAGAAGCCGTGTCTTTTCCTTCGCCCGCCGAATTTCCCTGAATCTGCGCCTTTGATGTCTGCTGATTTCCATGTCGTCCGTTTTCTTGTCTGCTGTTGGCTTTGTGTCATTCCGGTCTCTCTTGCCGTCTCCTCGTTCCTTTTTCCTTCTTCCGACCCACTTCCGACCTCCTTTCGATCTCCCTCCCTCTCTTGCTCTCTCCTCATCTCCCGTCGTCCTCCATCTCCGTGGGCCGGGGGGGGGGGCTTCCTCCGTATTCGTCATGTCGCGGCGCCGCTCCGTCTCTGCGCTGCCGTGCCGACGGCGCTGTCTCCATCAGCGACGCATTAGCCGCCGGCCGAGACGGCAGGCGCCGCGGCCGGCCGGCTAGTCCGCCAAGGCCGTGTCGTGACGCCGCCGGCCGTCACGGAGCGGCGGCTCCCGCCAGCCGGCCGGCGCCGGCGGGAGCCGCCGCCGAGAGGTATCGATGTTGCCGCCGCCGCCGGCGCCATTAGCGGCAGCCCCCGGGACGCCGGCGTCAGGTGGCGCGCCGCCGCCGCCGCCGCCGCCGCCGCCGCCGCCGTCACGGACCGCCCAGCCCCAGCCCGGCGCGGCCGGCCGCAGGAGGAGGCGGCGACAGCGGCAGCGGGACCGGCGGAACCGACACTGGGGCCGTGACAGGCGACGGAGCTGTATTGTGACGGTCACTGGCGGCGGCACGAGGCCGTCGGGCACATTGCGTGTCGGCGGCGGCTCGCCTGCCACGGGACGTAGCCGAGCGACCTGTGTGGCGTCTTGGCCTTGCCGGGCCGGCGCTCGGCCGTGACGGCGGGTGTCCGGACGCCGCCTGACGCCCGTCGGCGGGGACGATGCGGGCCGCGGAGGCCGCCCCCGCCCGTCGGCCGCGTTCGATCGGCCGGTAATGGCCGGCGATCGGTGACAGATCCATGGCCGTCGGCGGCACTCAGGCCGGCCGGCCGGAGGCGGACGTCGCGTCGCCCGTCCATCTGTCCGTGTCGGCCGGGCCGCTGTTGTCGGAACTTTTTACCGGCCGCGTCGGCAAATAGTACCATCACGGCCGACGGGCGGCATCAATCTCGGCCGCTGAAAGCGGGCCGACAGCGGATTGCCAAAGTTGTGTCATATCCAGGCCGGAGAGCGCGCTGCATGCATTCGCCGCACACCGGAGCCGACGCCGGCGGCCGGATTTACGGGGTGCACCGGACGGGGCTGCCTCGCACACAGTGCTGCGGACAGCCTTGTTAGCTCGCCGGCATAGAGGAGCGGCTCGGCAGGAGTGTCCAGTGGGGCCTGGAGAGTCCGTCGAGACCCGGGGTGGCTGGAGGGACCTGGAGTGTCCCGCGGGACCTAGGGTGTCCGTCGGAACCCGGAGTGGCTGGCGGGGCCCGGAGTGGTCGGCGGGGCCTAGAGTGGCCGGCGAGAGCTGGGGTGGCCAGCGGGACCTGGATTGTCGGTGGGGTCCCGGGATGCACGCGGGACCTGGGGTCTCCGGCGAGACACAGGGTATCCGGCGAGGCCTTGAGCGTCGGGCAGTCTCCCTCGCGTGACCGGTGACCGCGCTCCCCTGTGCTGCCTGCCTGCCGACTGGGACCGGAGAGTGCGGCCGAGCGGACGGAGTCGAGCCGACGTCTGTCGGAGTGGCGGCCGCTTCACACACCGGCCGCGCTCCCGCCGCCGCCGCCATCTGCATATTAAGGAGATATGCAGATGCCGCCGCTGGTTGTGAATTGTGTACGTCGCGCCGCGCAGAGTGGTGGCTGTCGTCATGGCGACCGGGAATGGACGTGACGAATTGAATTTTGCCGGAGGGCGTTGCGCTGCCTGCACCCCTCCCCCACGGCTGCCCAGGGACTGCGGGGGGGGGGGCGCCAGTGAGATATCTCGGAAATTCGGCTCGGCCGGAGATTGATGACCGGCCGACTTTGGCGCGCGCCACCGGCGGGATGAGGGCGGTATCAGATTTGAGCGTCATCCATTCTCGTTGGCCAGTGCGGGCGATTTCGGGCTGTAGTCCAGACGACTGCAACATTTCGGCCTGGAGGCCACTCTGCCTTGCAGTGGCATCCGGCGGTGGTGGGCTCCGAGCGTTGTTGACGTGCGCCACATACTTGTGCCTGGTCAGAAATGATGACGAAGCTGCCGGTAGCGTGCTGTTTTGATGTCAGCCGGACCATTATCGTATCAAAGCACGCCATTTTGGCGTCGGCTCGGTGGCCTGCTGCGTCTTAACCGGCTGCTGTGGCGCTGCAAGCCGTCCGAGGTCGCCCCAGCTGCCACAGCTGTGTCGGCGGACGGTTGGAGATGCCACGGATGTCGGCGGACGGTCGGAGCTGGCTCAGCCGTCGGCGGACGCCTGAGCTGCCAGCTATCGGCGAACGATCGGAGCTGTTGCAGTTGCCAGCGGACGGTCAGAGCTGCCACAACTGTCGGCAGGGGTCAGAGCTGCCACAGCTGTCAGCGGACGATCGGAGCTGCGATAGCTGCCGTTGGACAATTGGGACTGTTATAGCTGCCGACGGACGGTCGGAGCTGCCACAGATGTTGGCAGATGGTCGGAGCTGCTACAGCTGCCGGATGGAACTGTTCCGTTACCGGGAGGCGCTGCACTGTGTCGCAATATATTGGAATGCTCCATGCTCGTCCGTGCCATCCTCAGCATCGTCTTTGCTGTCGGAGATCTCCGCCAGATGTGATGTTGCTGACGGACCCCGAGCACTGCCGCGACGTGGTGTTCCCTGGAGCCGCTGCACCGTTGGAAGACTGGGGACCACTGTGATGCTAGATGACTGTTGGAGATGCATCTCCGTCGAGTTCCCCGTTCGTCCCAGAGTCAGAGGCGTCCGCGGACTGTTAGTTGCTGTGGGCGTTGCCTGTGGCTGCTTTTGGAGCAAAACAGAGCAACCGTGTGCAGTGCGTCCTCCGCCTGTAGTCAGCCAGCTTATGCTCTTGTCATCCGAGCTGGAGTTCATTTTGCAGCACTAGCATTGCCATTCTTTCGCGGTAACCATATATTTTCTGTTATATGAATAGCCTGCTCCTTAGTATTTGACATAGGATAGCGTAGCTGATCATGCGTTTAGTATTGTTGCTGTTCTCCATTAAAGCGCGTGACGTACCCTCGCCTGTCCAGTTGCCAAACGCGTGGAGCTCTTCCCCAGTGCATAACAATTTGCTTGCGAGTGGCAAGCTTTGTTGCCGGTTGCCGTTGAGCGAATTCGAAAAAGCACTCAAGAAATGATAAATTGCGGGCTTTTTCATCTTCGCAAGTTTTTGGTGGGCAGCGAACGTGTTCTGGATGTGTGAATTGATTTATAGTTGGGAATGCTCCCTCGCGTTTTTGCCTGTTTAGACCCGCTGGCAGCTGCCCGTGTCGTCGCCCATTCTCCTTATCTGGGCCGTTCGGCGTGATGATTTGTCATCTGGCGTTTGTCTGGGTATTTTCTGGCCGCCGTTTGGGAAATGGTGGTGTTGTTGGAGCCCCCGCTGGCTCGGAGGCACCCCTCCGGCGCTGGGGCGCGGCGCGTCGCCGGCGGCCGGCGCGCTGAATTCAGAGCCGACCGAGCGCGGCGCGACCCCACCCCGTGGGGCCGCGTTAATTCGCCGCCGCGCATTCAGCGAATACGAGGCGATTACGAACGGCGCTCGAAAACAACTCGAGAGTCTCATTTGGCGACTCGACGCCGGGGCCGCTAACGTCGTTCCTACGCGACTGTAACAACTTCAGAGGATTTAGGAAACAATTAAGTGCTGTTGATTCGGCAAGGAATTGCAGCGGGCCCCGAGGCGGAACAGTTGAAGATTACTTCTGGTCTGGCGGCCGCGGAACGGCACGCGACGTTCGCCGCCTGCACGCCGCCGCCCGCTCTGGGCAGGTCCACCCTCGGCTGCCCGCTCGGAAAAAGTCCGCCCGCTGCCCCGTCCAGGGAAAATACACTCGCTGCCCACACGGAGCAAGTCCGTCGGGTGCTGCCCCCCACAGAGAGAAGGCAACTAGCTCTGCCCGCCCAGAGCAGGTGCGGCCTGCGCGGCGTACCCATTGCAGGTCCGCTCTCCTGCTGTCCATCTAGAGCAGGTTTACAATGTCTAAACGGAGTCGTGTATGCGGCCGTTGCCTGTTCACGGCCAGTTCATGTCCCGCTGCTGACGCATGGTAAGTCTGCTGACTCATGCTTATCCAGAGCTATTTCACCGGCTGTTGTCTACCCCGAGGCTGCCGGCCCGGAGCCGCCCGATCGCCGCTGCCTCTGCAGAGCCGGCCGCGTCACGGGACGGCGGCGGGCGGGTGCGCGTTTGGCCGCCGGCCGCCGGAACGGCCGCATCCGGCGGCCGTTCAAGATCGCACCGCCCGCCGGACGAGGCAGTTTGGCGCGCCGCTCCAAGGTCGGGCCGCATGCCGGCGCGTCAGCTGCCCTGCACGTGCTGACCTTCTGGGCTGCACGGAGCGGACCACCTGTCCGGCCTGGCCCGGCCCGGCCCGGCCGGGGCGTGCGTCGCGTCCGACGATCAGCGGCGCGACAGCGGGTGCGGCCCGAGCAGCCACGGCGCACCGCGGCTGCGGCCACGTCAGGGCTGAGCTGTAACGCTAACGTCAGTCGGCTCGTGTCGATCCCCGGTTGTAACGTCAGTCGGCTCGTGTCGATCCCCGGTTGTAACGTCAGTCGGCTCGTGTCGATCTCCGGTTGTAACGTCAGTCGGCTCGTGTCGATCTCCGGTTGTAACGTCAGTCGGCTCGTGTCGATCTCCGGTGCTAACGTCAGTCGTTCCGTGTTGAGCCCTGCCGCTGATGTCGGTCGGTGCGTGTCGAGCCCGGCGCTGACGCCAGTCTGTCCTTGTCGAGTTCTGACGCTGACGTCAGCCAGCCGGCGCTGTGTCGTTGCCGGCCGGGGACTGTCTCTGCCAGCCAGCGACCGGACGACTTGGTTCTGTCCACGGAGACGAGGCCCCAGGCGGGACGGCGGCTCCCTGTCGTCGGCCGCCGGCGATGTTTTCGTTCCTGGTGACGGCTGGCGTCATAAATGTCTCATCACTGTGTCATTTTTGCAAAAACAGTAGAGCCACGGCGAATGGCCCGACCGGACATGTGAACTCAATATGTAGTTCGTATGACCGCAGTTTTAGGCGAGCGCATTTAAGAACGTTGCACACTCGTATTTGGTTGTAGGCGGTCGACTTTGACATCTAACTAGGTTGTGACCTTACCACCCTGTGTGCTCTTGACGCTCTATTTTGGCCTTTCGTCTCCGTGCATTAGCTCGCAGCTTTGAAACGTTTTTGCGCGCTTCTCTGCAGTCATTCCTGGTTTCCACCGCTTTCAGCCCGGGACCTTCACCTCCCCGTCGTGTCCCGGGGTTTGTTCTGCGTTGCCGCCCTGTGGCGGGGTCCGCACGTTTGCCGTCTGCCTATCACTGACGCGTTCGCCCGATCGGGACTGAGACTGCTCCGACCGCTGCCGGCCGGGGGACGTGAGCCGCGCCGGCTCTGCCGAGCTGTGCAGCTCGGCCGGCTGGGAGTGGGTCGTCAGGAGCCGTGTCAGCAGCGTACTGACGACCGCTCGAGAGAAGGAAGCCGTCGGGGAGGGGTGGGGCAGGGACCAATGTACCGGGCCGATAGCGCCGTCTCCGATTATCGATCGACGTGCCGGTGTCGCACCTCTCGGCGGCGGAAAATCGCGCCTGTCATCCGATGGTGATGTGTTCGCGGTCTGAACAGTTTTTGCTCTGAAACAGTTTCGACGTGACCGAATTCTACGTTATCTAGTCGTCTTTTGAAGTATATACAAGCGTTGCGATGCAGATTAGTTATCTTCGTTCTGCACTCACCCAGTCATGTTCTCAGCGTCATTCGGCTTATCCAACAGCCGACGTACGGCGGATTCACAGAGGCTTAACTTACCGTAATCGTGTTCTGTCGGGTTGTTTGGCATCCGACGTCGGCCTGTGTGAGCAGGATGATGTTGCTATGATGACCTGTTGCCTAATGCGGCCCAGGAGCTGCGGCCGTCGCTGCTGAGGACGCGATTCTCGGCCGTGGCGACCGTGCGGCCGCCCGGCACGGCCGTGTCGTGCCCGTGTGGTCGAACGCTGCGCTGCGGTCCTACACTGTCCGAGTTTGCGGACAGAACAGTCCGAGTCTGCGGTCAGGTGTGAGCACCGCTGAAAGCTGCGTTTGGCGGGCAGCCGCGGACTGTGGCAGGCCCCGTTCTTAGCTGGAGTTTGTGGGTAACCGCAGGCCGGACTCTGCTGCCGCGTCGTGTCGGCAGCCGCGAACAGCTGGCAGCTGCAGCCGGTGAGCAGCTGCTCTCTGGCTGCCCGGTGCCGTTGTTCCGCCGTGTCGGCAGCTGCGGACGGCTGGCAGCTGCAGCCGGTGAGCAGCTACGCTGCGGCGACACAGTGCCATTGTTCCACCATGTCGGCAGCCGCGGGCAGCTGGCAGCTGCAGCCGGCGAGCTGCGGTGCTGCGGCGGCACGGTGCCGCGGTTTCGCCGCGTCAGCAGGCAGCCGCGCCGTGCGGGCTGCGGTCGGCCGGCCCTCGGAGGTGGCTCTCGCTCCCAGCGGCCTTCCACCAACCTGTTCCACCCGCGCTGGGGGCGCGGTCTTGTTCTGGCCAACCCGCCCCGCCCGGCCAGTGGTCGCCGCCGCCCTGCCGACAGTGGAGGGCCGGCTGTCTGCCAGCCGCTGTGAGCGGAGGTCTGGCAGTGTCTGCCAGGCGCTGTGAGTTCCGGCTGTGTGTGCCAGCGCCTGCGGACAGAGGATTGGACAGCGGTGCTGTGAGAGGAGTCCTGGCAGTCTCTGCCAGCCGTTGTAAGCGGAGGACGGACCTTTCAGTCAGCTGCTGTGAACAAAAGACCTGCTGGAGGGGGCGCTTGCTAGAGCTGGCTTTGTCGGGTGGCCAGCGTCGGCGGGCGACGGGCGACGGACTGACGGATTCCGGTGACCAAGTGACGGTGACCCGGTGACGGGCCTTCGCCTGTGACCGACCGCACGTTTCGGACCGGGCGCCGGTGACCTTGTCTCGGGACGACTGGCCGTGTCGGGTGACCGACCGGGCGTCGGACCGTCCTGTCGGCCGCGCTACCGCCGGGGATCGATCGTCGCCTCCGACGCCGCCGCGCCGGCCGGCCGTCGTGCGCGACGCAGGTCGGCGCCGCCGCCTCAGTGCAGCGGCACGCGGGCGGCCGGCGGCGGTGGCGGCTCGAGTGCGGCGATGGCGGCCTGCTGAGGCGGAGGTGAGTCGGCGCCGGTCGTGGGGTCGCCGCGGGTCGGCCGCGGGGGCCCTTGCCTCCGACCGTCGGGTCAGCGTCCGGCCCGGCGTCCGGCGGCGGGCGGTTCGGGCGGCGAACGGCGGCGTGCGGCGCTGTAAAACACTGACGGCCGGCGATTACAGTCGTGATGCTACGGCCAATATTGACCGGGGCGTGGGCGCTCTGCTGGCACACAGCGCTGGCAGGCCGGCGGATGCGGGCCGGTGCCAGCTGAACGCGCTGCCAGGGGGCGGGCCGTGCAGCGTGCAGGCTGGCAGCCGGCGCGGCGCGCCGCCGCCGACACCGGCTGGCCGCGGCCGCCAGGTGACGCGCTGGCCCTGTGCCGAGGTCAGGTGCTCCGCCGGTGGCCGGCCGCGGTCCTGCCGCGCCGCTGACCAGGGCCGGAGACGGCGCCGGACCGTCGCTGGTCCAGTTCTCGCCGCCTGGTCGTGCCCTACCGGCGGCGCCGTCTCACCTGGACGTGGGGGACCGTCTGGTGCGGTCTGATCGATGTCCCGGCTGAGGCCGACGTCCGGCGCGGGCCGTCCAGTGGTGTCGGCGGCGGCAGCAGATCGCCGTCACCGGCTGGCTGCCGCGCCCTGACCCCTTCTGGATCATTGATCCCCTAAAGAACTGTGTCCCGGGCCTCCAGAACGGCAGCGCTATTTTGGCCCACCTGCCACGGATCAGCACCAATCTGTGCAGCGAAATTTCCGGAGACGGCCGACAAAGCGTAGCCGACTCCCAGGAATTGACCGCCGTCTTCGGCGACTGATCGGTTGACGTGGACAAAGATTGGATTTCGGGCGAGAACGCTTGGGAGTTAAAAGGGGATTCCTCTCAACCTCAGGCGCAGTCTGAATGGACCCATGAACTGTAAGAAATTGGTATCCTTTCAGTCACAACCAAACGAACCCCCGCACGCCGTCGACCCGCCGCGTGTCGCGCCGTTTTCCGCCGGCGGAGCACCGCGCCGGCCCACTCCGCCGGAGCCGGAGCCGTCCGCCGGCCGCCAGCCGCCGGCGGCGCCGCTGTCCAACGCCGTCCGACAGCTGGCGGTGCGACCGCGGCGGCCGGCGCCATGTGTGGCCCGCCGCGGCGGTCCGCGATAATGGACCGCGTTACCTGTGCCCCGCGCGGTGCCGCACGGCGCTCTGGCCGGGGCGCTGTGACAGCGGGCTCCGGTGAACTACTGCATTGCGAGCCCTGCTCTGGGTCGAATGTGGCGCTGTCACTTGGCAGCCATCGTGTTCGTTGTGTTTGACGTGTGACTGGTAAACCGTGTCAGATTGGGTCAGGTCAGATCAAGTCGTGTGGTGTCAGGTGGCGGCACTTGCTGCTGAGAGTTGGGTGGACGAGGTCAGGTCAGGTCAGACGGTGTCAGGTTGCGGGCGCTCCCCGCCGGGAGGGGTGGGCCGGTAAAGTCAGGTCAGCTCAGACAGTGTCAGGTGGCGAGCGCTCCCTGCTGGGGGAGGTGCGCCGTTGGGGTCGCTGAAAATCTTTTGATGGGATCCTTGCCTGCTCCCGTGTCAGCCAACCGTTACGTAGATCGGCGAAGACGCCGCTCACAGATTTCCCTTGCCCATTTCTTTGTCGATATCCTGACGACTCGGGTTTGGCGCAGTCCCGCGCGTCCTGTTTTATTCAGGCAGGCCAGTGGCGCAGTTGAAGTTGTTCGTGGAACTTGCTTTGTAGGAGGCGTTCCGGGGGTGTACGTATCGCGGGGAGGCCTTTTGACTGGATCTCCCGCCGAGATTGTGCTGGCGTCCGCTGCCTTGAAAGCTGCGATGGCAGGCGAGGCGCCAGTTAATCCGTGGTGGGGAGACCAGGTGGTTATATCTTGTTCTGGTGCACGGCCAGAATCCAAATAGTGCTGCCTCAGAACAACCTCTGGCGTGCCGGAATGGGGGGCATTCGGTTGATGTGGTTAAGGTGTTTGAACACCTTGCAGATGTAAAATATTTGCAGGGTGACACATTATCCGAAGTTTGGGATCGTTCCACCTGTTGGGACAGCAATTACTTGAAAAGCTGTCATGCGATTGAATGTGTACATAGCAGTGCGTCGTATAGACGCGAGACCATATTTGGGCCTGGAAGTCGTTCTCCACCTGCAGTTGTTGCAGCAGCATTCTGCGGCGAGATATTATCGTGCTGGAGCCTGTCTTTTACACTTCTTAGTAAACTTCTAAAGATAAGGTGGTGATACCGAACCGTCAACGCGCCGTCCCCTCCCCTTCCCCCAAAAACCTCACGTTTTTTTAATTACAAGAGCCAGTTATCTCCACGTGGGTGCACTACTTAGAACGCATGCCCGCGTGGTTTCGCATGTGCCATCTCGGAATGATCCGTCAATTGGCTTCAATGTTCTGGCAGTCAGCTGAAGCGAGCGGCAGCTGACTGTGAGCCCGCTGATCTGAAGAGCTCTCCGAGGCCGGTGGAACCGCCTGCGGGGACGGCGGGGACGCTCCGCCGGCCGGTCGGCTCGGAGGAATCAATATCTGCTGCCCCACTGGCTCGGAACTGTCGGAACTGTCCGCCCGGGACCGGTGGGCGCCTCCCGCTCCCGCCGCGACCGTCTTAGGACGTCGTCTGAGGGTCTGCCCTGGAGAACCAGTCTCTCCCCCTCTCCCCCTCCCCCCGTCGTGGTGTGGAGATGCCGTTTGCGCTGCGCTCCCAGTGTCGGGGGGAGCATTTGACTAGGCCATGTCGGCCCAAGCGGAATCGAAATTACCTTCAGTTTTTCGGCCGGTGTAGTGCTTATCAGATAAAACCGGACCTGAACGGCTTCCTAAAAGGGCCAGCACGCACAATCCGTTTTCCGTGCATCAGACGAGTCGTCACGCACCGTCTTTTACAATACCAGACCTGTCACGCACGGCCTCCGGACCTCTGCGTCTCTATTGTGGAAGACAGTGCCGTTCGCGGCGGCCATTGTGCCGAGAGACTGTCGCGCCGGCCTCTGAAGCCGCCGGAGCCGGAGCCGGCAGGCGGTGACGATGGGCCCGTCGGGCGGCTCCGTGACCGGCTGACGGTGCCGTCTCTGTCCGATCTCCAGACTCCGGCGGCCTCGGTCCGGGCTGGGTCGCCGGCCGGCAGATGGCCGCCGCCGCCACCGCCGCCGCCGCCGCCGCTCGGATTAGGTATGCGGCTCGGGCGATCGGCAATCACGTCGCCTGTTTGTCCGTCCGGCAGAGGGGCTCGGCACAAATTGTGGATATGATTGATGCGATGGCCGGCCGGGCGGCGTCGCTCGCGCGCCGCTGCGCAAGTGCCGGGGATCGGGTGGGACTACAGGGCGACTGCTGTGCTGCGCTTCGCAGGCGGGCCGCCGGGGCCTCGGGGCGGTGGGCGCGTTCCGAACGGGGCTTAACTTGGTCTGGATGCTGGTGGTGATGATGCTGTTACAAACTTCGAGCGCTCATCGATCGTGCAGGCCATCTGTGGGCGTTGTCTGCCCATGCCCCGTCAGGATTGCTCGTAGTGACAAAACGTTTGGGATTATTCAGTCAATCGCGCATCAGCTCTTTTAGAAGTAGAGTGTATCTGGGCGGATGCTGGCCGACCTTTTCATCTCCATAGCCATGGAGATACCACCCGGATCTGGTTAATTGTTGCTGTAGGAAACTTGTGGACACGGGCCTGATGTCGATTAGAACAGTAATCGATCACGGCGCATCACAGTAGTCCTAATTGTGTCACTCGCGTGCTCTTGATGTCCGTATCCTGTAAGCGGACTCCACTAGGGTCGGTAATGATACTGGGATGCTCTGATGCACTCCAAGAGGAGCTGCAAATGATTGGATATGAGGGACTGGTATCAGCGTCGCGGCGTCTCCATTTTCCTCCCGATGTTTTCCTCGGGATTTGTTGCCGTTAGACGTGACTTTGTTCGCAAAAAGACAACTGCGCTGCCGTGCTTTAGCGTTTGGCGTGTTGCTCGGCACGGTTGAACGGTCGCCTTGTCAGCCTGACGTGAAGCCTGCCAAGGCCGGATCGGAATCCTGCAGTCGCGCCGTTCGCAGCCGATGCAGCGTCCTGTTGTCGGTCGAGCGAGGCGCAGACGGCAGCCAGCGCAGTGCTGTGTTGTCGGTCGGACCGGCGCCGGCGGACGGCAGCTGCCGTCAACATCTGACGCCGGCGGGAACTGAATCGCAGGCGGACGGCCTTTTGAACAGCGGGGCCGCGGAGGCAGGCCCGCTCCGGCTCGCTGGGCCTGCCGACTCCATGGAGGCACGGTGGGATGCTCTGCGGGAACCCGCAGTCACCGTGGTGTCGTCCTTTGTAAGGTGGAGTCGCGATGGGCCGGCCTTCTGTGTGTCGGGGGATTGCCGTGGCCGCCGTTGTGTTGACAACAGAGTCGCGATGGTCCGGATGGTCCGGCTGCCCTGTATCAGACGGGTCAGGGATCACCGTGGTCCTGGTGACCCATGACCGGAACGTGCCGGGACTCTGCCTGCGGTCCACCGGTCAGGACGGTCATCCGTGACCGGGGCGTGCTGGCCCTCCACCGGAGGCCCGCCGGTCAGGACGGTCATCCGTGACCGGGGCGTGCTGGCCCTCCACCGGAGGCCCGCCGGTCAGGGCGGTCATCCGTGACCGGGCGTGCTGGCCCTCCACCGGAGGCCCGCCGGTCAGGACGGTCATCCGTGACCGGGCGTGCTGGCCCTCCACCGGAGGCCCGCCGGTCAGGACGGTCATCCGTGACCGGGGCGTGCTGGCCCTCCACCGGAGGTCCGCCGGTCAGGACGGTCATCCGTGACCGGGGCGTGCTGGCCCTCCACCGGAGGCCCGCCGGTCAGGACGGTCATCCGTGACCGGGGCGTGCTGGCCCTCCACCGGAGGCCCGCCGGTCAGGACGGTCCTCCGTGACCGGGGCGTGCTGGCCCTCCACCGGAGGTCCGCCGGTCAGGGCGGCGCGGGCAGGAGACGCCGCCGGTCGCCGGGCCGACGCCGCTCCGAAGGTCCCGTGTCGCGTGGGGGCGGCGCCTGTCCGTGACACACATCCGACACACGCCGACAAACAGGCCGGCCGGGTGGGGGAGCGCCGGGGCCGCCGCCTGGAGGCCGCGCCGCGGCCGCGGCGAACGGCTTGGCCCGGCGCGGAACGGCTTGGAGTGGTCGGGAGTTAGTCGGATGGGATGGACGGGGTCGGGCCGGACTCGGAGGGCTGACACAACCGTACCTTCGTATGCCGGAACAGGCTGGCTGCCTTGCCGCTCGGAAAGTGCATTTATCTGTCTGGATAAGCAATCGGACGGCCGTCATTTAAAGCGCTTTTTTGCGTGAACTGGTCGAGGTACGTTTGGGCTGGTTTACGAGGCTGGCCTTAAACTGGAAACGATGTGGGCGAAATCGTATGAATAACATGGGGTGGATCTGTTGTCGGACCGACAATGACTCATTCAGATTAGACGAGAGTCTCAACCATATTGGGCCCACGGCCACTGCTGCGTAAGGCTTTGCTGGCCTTCCTGTACGTTGGCCCCGTTTTAGCATGCAGTCCTGGTAAAATCCCCTGCATTGTTATCATTGGCGATACGCGAAGAGTAAATTATTCATCGTGCGTGCGCGGAACATCGTCGTATCCTCCGGTCGTCGTCCACCGGCCGAGGCCGCACCATGTTTGGGCACGAGGTCACGGGTATCGCCGCCCTCGGCACCTGCTGCTGTTCCCTGCCGGTACCTGCTGCTGCCTCGGTCGATAGGCGTATTACCGAGGCCTACACATGTCTCAGCTGTCTCCTGTCGGTTCTCAGTGGTGGTCTGTGTCGATATCTGCCGCGGCCCGCCGTGTGCGTCCGTCACCGTCTCTGTCGGGTCCTTCTGCGGCCGTCTCCGCGGCGCCAGTGCGTCGGATCGCTGCCCCTGTCGGTGGCGATCTCCTCTCCGCGCTGATGGACCGGGTCGGCGCCGTCAGCTCGGCCTTCTGGCTCGACGAATCGACCCTGGGGCTAACGAGCCGCTCACACGATCTGCCCTCGTCGGCGTCAGGCTCCGTTTGCGCCGATCGCTGCGTCTGGCAGGATACCCGCGGGGCCGCGGCGGCGCTGTGCCCTTCCCCGGCCGCCGGAGCAGGCGGTCGCCTCCCCTGGGACGGCCCGGCCGCGGTGGCGCCGGCTTAGCGGTGCCCGGCCGCCGGCCCAGCACGTCGGAAGTTGATTCACCTCGGCGCGGCGGCGTTGCATGCGGTGCGCCGTCAGACGGGATTATGGAAATGCTGTCGGCCATGGGAGGCGCGGCGGGTTCCCACGCGGCCGCCGCCGGCGCCGGTCGGGCGGGGTGGCGGAGGCGGCAGCGGCGCGTGACGCTGCACGGGTCCGGCCGGTCGTTCCGACCCCGCTCCGGCCCGGCCGGCCCGCTGCGCTCCGCTCGGCGGCCAAGGCCGGCGGCACCGGGCCGCGCCGGCCGGTGCCGCAGTCGACCGGTGAAAGCGGCACTAGGGGGTCGTGCGGCAGTGTGTGGGCCGGCCGACCGGCTGCCGGCGCGCGTGCCGCGTAGCCGCCCGTCTTCGAGCAGCGCGCTGCCTCCTCTCGCCATGCTGGAGTCGCTCAAAGCCAAGCTGAAGGTGGGTGTCGGCCGCTGCCGTCGCGCTGTCGGCAGGGGTGGTGTTGGGGTAGGTCGTCGGAGGCCCGGTCCGGGTTGGCGTTAGCCCGGCTAGCACTGAGACGTCGGCAGTGCGATATGGCGGGCGACCCGGGTAGGTCACGGGCCGTCCTTTCCACGGCGCTGCGGTGGCCAGGTACCTGTCATCGCCGGACGCCCTGTCTTGGTTCATCATAGACTGAATTAGTTTCGTTTTCCTTTATCAGTCCCATTCACCCATTACCGCATATACGTTACTTTCGTCAGTCAGTGGTATGTTGTCAGTCTGAGGCGTCCTCATCGCTGTCCCAGACATCTGCATCACTTTCCCGGACGACTTCAGACTATCAGGTCCGCCCCTGTTACCCGCGACTCCTCCGACCACATCTAGCGGAGTGCGGCGCGTCGTGTCGACGCGTCACGCCCCGTGACGTTGTCCGCCCGTCACGACTGGCCCCGGTCCCGGCCCGGCCCCGTCACGGTCGACCTCGCTCTGGACTCTCACGCCGGGGGAGTGTCGGCCTCCCTCGGCCGCCGCCGCCGACCCCACCAGCCAATCCCCGGATCCCGGGCCGAGGTCCTCTGGGTTCGTGTGCCGGGGCTCAGATCCGAGCCGCCGATGACGCCGTCAGCGTGTGCTAGTCCACAAGTTTTACCGTGTTGTAAAGCGTTATTTTTTGTGACAGCACAGCTGCGTATTAACCAGAGACAGGCAGTGTTTTTTTGTGTCCGTTTTTCCTGTGCTTGCCTGGCCGGTGTGATGCAGTACAGATCGGGTGGTCGGTCGCAGGTCGACGCTGCTCGAGACTCGTTTTTATCGGCCTCCTTATCTCGTGCGGTCCGGCTCACGTGGTCCTCTCACTGGCTTGCGGCCTGTGGCACCGCTGGGCGCTGGCCGTGGAAGCTGTCCCAGTCAGGAGCACGGCGCGCCGACCGGGCCGGACCGATACCTTAATTGGCGGCCCCTGCACCGGTCTGTCGCCGCAGACCGCGGCCTGCCTTTCCCGGCCGATGAGTCACCGGCCGGCCGGCCGACCGGCAGCCGTCTCGCGGGCTTTCTGCGGGCTTCCTCGGGCGCCGGGGTCGGGCCGGCGCTACGCCCGCCTCGCCGGCCGTAAATTGCCAGCTTAGGTGCGCACGGCGCCGGCTAATGAGTTGTTTGCCGGTCGGTGAGCGGGGCCGTGCGGCGGCGGCGGAGGTGCGGCGGGCTCCTCTGCACGCCGGAGACCAGATGCCGGTGGAGGGCGGCCGTATTTGGGGGGCTCCGCCGGCCGGTCGCGGGGCGCGGCCGCCGCCGGCGCACCTGATCTCTGCCGGCCGCGCCGAGCCGGCGACCTCGCCTCGGCCGCCGAGCGGCGGACCGTCTCAGCCGGGGCCGGGGATGGCCCGGTCTGCGGGTCAGGTCCGGACTGAGACCTCTCGGGAGAGTCGGAAACGCTGCGATTGCAGGTACCTGGGGTAGTGGGAAGGTGGTGCATCCCGCGGCCTTCCTCGGTGCGCGGTGGGGAAGTCCAAAGCCTGAGTTCTCCGCGATCTCCGTCGCGCCCGATTCTCGTTCTGCGTCGCTGATGGGGAAAGGCTGGTTATACCGTTATGGCTTGGTGGTGACCGCTTTGAAGGTGGGAGTGGGGATCGATCTTGCGTTTCGGTGTTATCGTTTCGCCGAGTGCATTTGGGCATGGGAGACAGCTGACGGTCCACATTGCAGTGTTGACGCGGGGAGCGTCATTCAGCTATATGTCGTTGTTGACATGGGAGGAAATGCGTACAGACAGGCATCGTCAGAACTGCACATGAACGTATCGCGTTGTAGCCATACAACGCCTTGCACAGGTAACCACACATCACACTCCGGACATGGGAGACACCTGGTCCGGCCACTCGTCGCAGCGCGGACGTTGAAGCGCCACACTGATGCAGTGGCCGCAGGAGGCGGTCGGCCCGACGGGTGCCGGTCGCCGGTCGCCGGCGCTGTCCTGCCGTCGGACGCCGGTTGGCGGCAGCGGCGCAGGACCACACCCTGATCAATGCGGCCGCACGGCCGTGCCCTGTCCGGCACGCGTGTTGCAGCGCCATTAGGGTACTGCATCCGGCGGCAGAGCCCTTCACGCCACCGTACCGAGCCGAACATGTCGGCGGTCAGCCTGGGAAGGTGCCAGCTGGGAATGGCTCGCAGCTCTGAGCTGAGTTGCGGCGGCTGAGGACAGGCCTGCTGCCGGATGGGCTTTAGAGCGGCCCGTCACGGTGTCATTCATGTGTCGTCAACAAATGCGCGTCACACGCGCAGACCCGCCTGTCGGAGGCGACGCGGGAGTCTCTTCGTAGGGGATGCGTCGGCGGCGGGTGACCGTCTGACGTGTGGCCGTCAGACGTGGCGTCAGCTCGGCAGTGGGCCCGGTTTGCGGCCTCACGTGCGGCCTCACGCCCGGCGGCCGCCGCCCGGACGGCCGTCTGGCGCCGCGCTCTGTTTACACGGTGCGCCGCGGCCGCCGGCCGGATCCCGTTACCACTTCGCGCTGCGTGCGTGTCGCAGCCCGCCGCCGGCCGCGACGCCGGCCGGAGTCCGCCGCTGGGTCGGCCGGTGCCGTCTGGCCCCCGCCAGGGCTGGAACTGCCGACGTCCTGTGTGAGCGGGCCCGGCAGTGTCGCGCCGTGAGCGGCCGGCCTGTGTGGTGCGCAGCAGGGCTGCGGGGCCTGGCGGTGCGCCCTCACGGCCGGCGGTGTGGGCTCGGCTAGACGACGGAGCGGCCGGTCGCCGCCGCCTCTCCACGGCTCGTGATGGTGCGGCTGACGCTCACCAGACGCCAGCTGTCTCGGGTATGGCCTGATGACGGTGAGGAACGACCGCTGCTCTCGGCTGCGGTGGTTGAACGTGAGGTGTGGCTCGGGCGTCTGCGGCTCTTTTTTGTCGGTTTGTCGTGGGATGCACGGCGAGGCACATTCGATTTCGTCGGAAGCTGCTTTTTCCGTTACAAAAAAATCTGGCCTGATCACGACTCAAAATATTTTTGATGTTTTTCTGTCTGATTTATAGACATGTAGCTTACCCCAGAAATACTTTCCATGTTTGAGGTAAGGCCATTAGTAATGAAAGCGCTTGTCGCAAGATGGCAACGTTATGGATAATTTTGGGTGTTGATTTCACCTTTGGTGCTGTTTGGTTAGCAAGCAAATGAGCAGTTGTGCGAACCGGAGTTGATTTGCTAATATGGTTTTCTGAAAGGCGTCACAAACAGGTGAAACATATTCGAGAATGTCATAACGTTCGCGTGTCGCCTCTGAAACTGAGTAATTCCCTTCTGAAATTGAATCCCCGTCTCTCGTTGATTAAACGCTGCGGCGCGGCGTCGACTCGGCCGGCTCCTCAGCCGCCCACGGCAGCCGGGTTGTCCGGCTGCCGCGTGTCCGGGACTGGGGAGACGGCCGACACGGCCAGCGACGTCCACAGCGCCCCGGGGACGGCGGGCCGGCCAGGATCGGGCAGCGATTGGCGCGAGCCGCGAGACCGGCTTGGCGCACCGGTCCGCGGCGGGTCCGGACGGCTCCGAGTTTTTCCGAGTTCGGCCGCCGTGTTTTCTGCCGGCTGGCGGAGGGATGGGGGGACTGCGGCCGCCGGCCGCAATGGAGCCAAACCGCGCTCTGGAAGGCATGCGCTGTCTTTTGCGGGCGTGGTTATTGGATTTCAGCCCGCTTTGAGGTCGTGGGTTCAGTCAGAATTGGCTTCACGCTGCGGCAAGAAATTTGGCCGACCGAAGAGCGCGGGCTTGTGGCTGGGACCGGCGGACCGATATTGGGACGTATCGGCGGAGGGGGCGGGATGCGGTGACGGGCCTCGCGGCGGTAGATATCGGGCCGTCACGATCGCCTACCTGTGTATTTGGCGACGGGACAGCGATGTCAACACGTGACGTCGACCGGATGTCTGTTGGCTAAAGGTTTGCCTTTCGTGATCGGAGACACGAGGTGTGGTGAATGACTGTACCTTATTTACCACCACGTTATTTTTGCCTTCTCCGCTTTCCGCCATTAGTCATGCTGGCGGAGTTGAAGCACTTTTCGAGATATGCAATCATAGGACAGTTGGTGACAGCTAGAAGCGTTGACGTCGAAGGGCAGGGGGTTGAGATGGCCTCTCACCGATCATTTCGGCCCCTGGACATGCGTGCTAGAACGCGGTAGCGATTGCCCGTTTCCGGAAATGGATGGTATTTGTTTAACTCTTTCTACCGTTGTCAAAACTTCGTTATCAGCCGGCCAGTAGTGTCATCCGAACATCGCTCCGATATCAGGTGATTGATAGTGGCAAGATACCGCATACGGCGGCTTCTGGTCATCGAATCCTCCCGGCTCCCCCTGCCGCGCTATCGACTGGTGTAGGCGGCTGTCTCACTTTTCTTGCTGCGTGGACAGTTTTTTTTTTGCCGGCGCTGCGCAGCGCCTCTCCGCCTTTCTCGACCCGAGCCTAGCCGAGTCGAGCTGAGCTGGGTTGGTCTGAGCTGAGCTGAGCTGAGCTGAGCTGAGTGGAGTGGGGATGAGCGGAGCGGAGGTGAGATGAGATGAGATGAGATGAGATGAGATGAGATGAGATGAGATGTGATGTGATGTGATGTGTGATGTGATGTGATGTGATGTGATGTGATGTGATGTGATGTGATGTGACGTGATGTGTGATGTGATGTGGTGTGATGAATGGATATGAATGGTAATGAGATGAGCTGAGCTGAGTTTACCTGAGGTGAGGTGAACTGATCGGAGATGATCTGACATATGATGAGATGAACTCGCGCGCCGCCACGAGTTGGAGCTCGCCCCGTTGCGGCGGCGCGGAGGCGGCCTCATGGAGGCCCGGGCTTTGTTGCGCAGTGCCCGCCCGCGACACGTGTGCCACCTGTCGATCCCTGCGCTGATCCGTTCCGTCCACGCGCCGCGCCGCGGGCCCCGACCGCCGGGCGTGGGCGGCGGCGGCGGCGGAGCGCGGCCGGCGGCGCCGCTGACGACCGGCGGCGGCGGCGGCCGGCCGTCAGCGGCTCGTTAGCGCGGCCGAGCGGCGCCCGGCGCAGCCGGACCGGGGTTGGTCCCCGCGGCGATCCATATGGCCGACCGGCGGCCATTGTCCGCCCACTGCGCCACAGCCCGGCCGACGTCAGCCGGAGTTTGCCAGATCCAGCGGCAAGAGGCCGACGGCCGGAGAAAGCCTCCCCCCTGCGGCCGGCGGGAGGGGGAGATTGGCCGCCCGCCGCCGCCTGGCCGAGTCGGTGCAGCTCGGCTACTCCTGCCGAGGGCCGATCCAGGAGGACAGGAGGCCGCGCTCCTCATGGACGTCTGATTGTGCAGAGGCTGGTCGGCAGAGGGAGCTCGCGGCAGCCGGCTCCGTGCCGCCGAACACGGGGGCCGAGATCACCGGCGGGGGGGAGGGCGGCAGCAGCGTGCTGGAACCCCAGTCCAACGGTCTCCCTGGCACCATGTTTTTCAGATGAATCATCAAGGAAAACGGCCACAGTGTCCATAACGGGATCTGATCGGAGACATTTTCGCGGTGGACCGTATGAGTCATGAGGCCAACATTGGTTGCCACAATTTTCCCTGTGCCAAAGCATTGATTCCTTTGTGATCCATGCCTTAACCTGATGAGATCGTAAATTCTCGCTCGTCAGAAGTGTTTGCAGTTTGGCAAAGTCAGCGCGTTCCCTGCGATTTTGACGTCATTGGCTTACATAAGATGACGTCACGTGGGACCGAAGCTGGCGGCGCGAACTGGTCCGCTATCGCCGGCCATTTTTATTGCGTGGAAAGCGAGACGGCCCGGGGCTGTAGTTTCAGCGGCGGTGCGTTGTTTATCAGGACGCAGCGTGCGTGGGCCGCCGAGGAGTCGGGAATGAATCTCTCCAGGGATCTAGGACAGGTTGGTGCCGCCCAGATTCCGCAACCTGCCGTGAATTGATCGGCGGCTTTATGGTCCATATCTGTGCACAAGGTATGCATGGCGTGCTGGCTGGTGAAAAGTTGGACCACACCCACGGCATTCCTTTGGGCGGAGGCCGTACCACCACGTCCGAAACGTCGACCTGACGGCGGGCTGACTCGCTTCCAAAGCGGTCCCAGAAGCGGTGCGGGGAATTCGGAGAGGCGGCTGGTTCATCGGAAGGATCTCGTCCGAGCTGACCTGACTTGGTTAGACCTGATCTGACGCGACCTGACCCGGTCTGACCCGTGGGGCTGGACGGGCGAGGCGGGTGGTGACGCCTCGGGCGGCTGTGTGTGCGTCAGGTGATGGCCGACACGCGGGAGCAGGCCGACGCGGCCGGGACGGGCCCGGCTTCTGCTCCTGCTCCTGCGGCCGCGGAGCCGGTGCTGCGGCGCGCCATGTCGCGCTCCATCAGCGACTCTGGGAGGTCGCCGCCAGAGGCCGCTCTCGCTGCCGCTGGCCTCCATGCAGCTGCAGGTATGTGTGTTTGTCCGCGCGGCAGCGGCGGCCACCGCTGTCGCTGGATCGCTGGAGCCGACGTGCGATGCTCGTGCGATCCCTGCCTGAGACCCCGAGCCTGCAAGTGCCGGGCCTGGATGTTGAAGCAAAGTCGGTGTGACCCCTTCCTGCTTCAGCGTGGAGATTAACCAGACCCGTTGCCGTGTGAGCTTGAGTGGCTTTAATGACTGCTGTTATCCAGGCAGAAGGAGTGGAATTGGTTTATTTAAATCTGCCCTGCTTCCTAGAACACGATACTCTCGGCTGATCCGTCAGGGATGCGGGCCGCGTTTGATGTCGGTTCCGGGAACAGACTTTCCCAGAAATCGTCCATTGACGCTCGCTTTATATGGAAGACGGAAGCCTGCAGACGGCTGTGATGGATTTATGTGTCGTCTCCCAGCTGGAACAATATGCCTGGGATGGAACAACAATCCCGCTGGGCTGGGATGGGACGACCTCTGGCCGTCTGCCGTGGTAGCTGCGAGGTACGGACGGTTGTCCCTGCTGTGTGGTGGCCGACCTGCCTCCCCCGGCCTGACTGTCCCTGGCAGTCGCCTCAGGCCAAACTGTCGCCGAGTGGGACGTCAGAGCGGATCGAAGGCGGCGCGGAAACGCACCACGCCGGCCCGCCGGCTGTCGCGCCTCCGTGTCCGAACCGGTCGGCGTTTTTCCGCCGTCCCTTCCGCTTGTCAGGCGTCGGTGCGGGAAGCGTCGCCGTGGTCTGCAGAGACGTCCGTCGCCGCTCTTAGGACAGGCGGGCTGCGGTGTCTCGGGTAACCCCTTCGCCGTCTCCATTGTTTGTGACTGCGGTGACAGGAGTGGCATCAGAAACAGGCGGCCGGCTGGGCGCTGTTTGCAGTGGTGTGCTGAACACGCCTGCCGATCTTGTCCAGCCGTGGGCCCTCCGGACGGAAAATGCCACTGCGGGCCCTGCTGACGGTGATGCCCGCTGCGTGATGGCACCGGGCTCCGTTAGCCTCACGGCCGGCCACCGCACGCGCTCCTGACGGCGCCGGGCGCTGCGTGACGACACCTGTCCCCGGTGGGCTCACGCGAGCCGTGCGGCCCGGCCATCATTTCCGGCCTGACCGCCGTCCGCCGCCCCCTGTCCGGCGGCGGGGTGTCACGCGCCTCGGGCCGTCCGGCCGGCCGGCCGCGGCCGTGCGTGGCGCGCGCCCGCCCAGGCCGGCCGGCCGGCCGGCGCGGATCATGTGTCGACGTTGGCGGCGGCAGGGGTGTCTGTTTGCGTATGACGTAGAGGACGCTCGGAGGAGGCGCCCCGCGCGCGCTGATTGGACAAAAAGCGGCGCCGCCTGTGTCAGCCGCGCTGACGGATCGCTTTGTTTTGGTGACGGCGCCCGGCGGCGGCTGGCCCGGTCTCTGGTCGACGTGCGGCGCCGACGTCCGCGCGTCAGCGCGATGTCACGTGACGGCCGGGGGCGTGGCTGGCGCACAGAAACAGTGTCGGGCTGGTCGCCGGTCAGGGGCGTGCGTCAGGCAGAGTCGGGATTATGGGAATGTCCGAACGCCGAGGAGTTTGATTTGCTCTTTGGCTTGTGATAACCCGCGTGACTTGCAACCTTTTTTGTGGAGTGAGTTAGGCATATCAAAATCAAAATGCTCAAACTGTACATGACACTCATGCGTTGAAACTATGTTGGAATCGAAGACTGGCACGGAAGCAGACCAGCGACAATATCGCGTTTGCTAATCTCCATTCTGCCCACGCTATGTGCATTTGTTCTTGCTTCTTCCTACTCGGAACGAGTCAAGGATCGGCCTTGCGCCTGCGTACATTGTGCAACGTCTATTTATATTCGAGTGGGCGCGGCTGAAGTCGCCACTGGCCGGCGGGCGGTGGCGGCGGCGGCGGCCGTGTCGCCCGGCCCGGCGACTGCCGGACGGCCGCCCTGCCGCGCGCGGGACCGGCCGCCGTCTGATGGCGCCCTCCGACCGCCTGTTGCAGAAGGAGCTCAACATCACCAAACGGTCGTCGCGGGCCGGCCACAGGCGCTCCGTCATCATCACGTCGTCGCCGACGCTGCCGCGATGTCACTCGCCCATGCCAGGTGAGGCTCGCGAACTCGCGCTCCGGCGCTCACTTTCCGTCTCTCTACCCCCCGCTCTGCCGTCTGGCCTTTTTCTGGCTGGCCGCTTTTCCCAGCAGGATTCCCCGGTTGTTTTTCGCTCGGTCCGGGCTCCGTTTCTATCGTTATTTCATTTGCAGTCCCAGTCGTCGTTTGTTTCCGTTGAGTCGGCGCCGTGTTTGTTTTGAGCGGAGACTGTGCCCGCTCTCCGCTGCGTGCGGCCCCGAACGGCCTGACGCCAGGCGGGCGGCTTCCGAGGCTCAGCCGCCGCCGCTGCAGCCTCCGCCGCCGCCCGCCAGCCAGTTCCGGCCGGCCGATGACAAATGCCCGCCCCTGGGCATCTGCGCGCCGGCGGCGGCGGCAGCTGCAACGAGCTGAGCCGCCGATGACGTCATGTCCGGGCCCGCTGACTCGTCCGCCGCCGACACAGACCGCTGACGCGACCGCCCTTTGCAGGAAGCCCCGTGGACAGCCCGAAGAACATGTCGCCCAATCAGCACTTCGCGTTCGCCGCCGTCAAAAGGTGAGCTTGGGCGGAACGCTTCCTGGATTTGACAAGGGGTCGCCGACGGCGATGCGCTTTGTGATTTCGCGAAATGAGCCCGTATGTCCGCCGATGGGCTTCCTGACCGAACCAGCGCTGCCCAGCGTGCGCCCTCTGTGACGCGACCCGTCTGTCCCGCCCACGGGCTGTTACTGACGGTTCCCGGCCAGCCTTCCCGTTGACTCCCGGAGACGAGCCCGGGTGACCAGCACTGACTCGGCGACTCGAGGCGAGGTGGTCCGCTCGGTTACCTCTCGGCCGTGGTCTGGGCAGCGAGCTGTGACCCCAGATGTCTGATCGGAGCCAGTGACGTTGCTTTGTGGCGCAAAAAGCGGCCAGCCAGCTGCAGACGGGAAATAGAGTTCCGAATGGGGAGACTTTCTGGCAACGTTCGGTCTTAAAGTTGGAGGCCCTGCATACATAATGCAATTAGGTCCTCGGCGGGGCGGAGTGTTTTGAATCTAGCAGCACATTACGTTTTAATTGGTTTTTAAGTTCTGATCGAGCCGTCCGCCGACTCACGGGAACACAGGCAACATCGGAACTAACTTTGCCGTCACTGCTGGATTTCTAGGAAAAACCATTGTCGTTGTCTCGTGTTGCGTGAGACTTGCATGCGACGTACTGTCGTATTCCCACGCGGATCAGCAGGATGGTCATCGGAGTTCCGGGTCTTTCTCGTGTCTGCCGAGCGTCGATCGAGTGCATGACGCGGTCTGTGAGGTCACAGGCCTGTTGCGCCACACGTTGTGCTGCAACCCGTCGGTGACAGCCTTGCGTCAGGTGATGCCTCTGTGTCGGAAATGGTCGAGCCGGGTGGTCGCGCGGCGCCGCTGGGAAGCCTGCTGGTTCTATGCCTCGGACCGGGGCGCTGCAAAATCATCGTGGGTGGTCCTGTCGGCCCGGCTTCGTCATGACCGGCCCTGTCCAGTCCAGTCCAGTCCAGTCCAGTCCAGTCCAGTCCAGTTCAGTTCAGTTCAGTTCAGTTCAGTTCAGTCCAGTCCAGTCCAGTCTAATCCTGCACAGTCCTCTGCAACCCAGCCTAGCCCACTGTAGCCCAGCCTAGTCCAGCCTAACCCAGTCCAGTCAAGTCCAGTTCAGTCAAGTCCAGTCCAGTCCAGCCCACAGCCATTCCGGCCCAGCCCAGCCCGAAATGGCCCGAAATAGCCCGGTTCGGCCCGGCTCGGCCCGCTGGGCTGGGCTGGCCCCGGTTTGGCTGACGGGGGCCCGATCGATGGTCGTTTTTCGCTCGGCGGCGGTATCTGGTCGTGACGCAGATCGAGCCGGCCTCAGAGCGACCCGCCCCCCCCCCCCCCGCCGCGCGGACCGGGCCGGCCTTTACCCCCTCCCCCCGCCGGTGGCGACCAAGTGGCTAGATTCTCCCCCTCCCCGTGGCTCTCAGCAGACGGAGATGGCGATGGGCGAACGACAGAGAATGACATCGCGAACTCGGAAGGAGGTGGCCAGCAAAAAGATGGGGACTTTGTTGACATTTTGCGTGTTTTTAAGGGGAAATGTGTGCATGTTTGTTAATCTGCGTAGGAAAGGTGGATTCGTCACCAGGTTAATTGCCAGGCGTTATGAAATGTTTTCTGGCGGGAAACTAGTGGTTCACTTGCTGTGATGTTGACATGGCCGGGAGTGTGTTTGCATTGATACGACCTCTCGTGTAGTGCACACATCGGTATCAGACGTTTTTGTCGGAGGCCATTCGTTACATCACGCGGCCCTTATCGCGGCGACTGGTGTTCTTGTTAACCTAGCACTGATGTGCAGAAACCTGAACGACGCGGCGCTGCTTTTCGTGGCTGTACTATGTCAGTCGACAGTGACGCTGGTATTCCGTGTCCGTTTGGTCCGGCCTGCTGCGTGGCGTCCGATGTTACCTGTGTAACCTGCCTGCTCTCGGCCGCGCTGTCACTCTATGCGACCTGACCAGCCGTTTGGCGTCGACCAGTCTCCGTGCGCCCGGATCTGCCACTTGTCGGCTACTCTGTATTATCCAGTGGCGGACCTTAGTGACCTGGAGGCGGACCTGTAAGACCTGGTGGCGGGCCGATATAACCTGGTGGCGGACCTGTATGACCTGATGAGTGACCTGGCCCGCGGCCCGCCGGCTGCCCCGTGTGGCCCGGCGTCTGACCTGACCGGTTCCGTTCGCAGGACGGTGGACGGGCGGCGGTGGTCGGTGGCGTCGCTGCCCTCCTCCGGCTACGGCACCACCCCCGGCAGCTCCAACGTGTCGGTGAGTCGTCCGCCGGCCCCGCCAGTCTGTCGGGCTGCCAGGCGGCCGGCGGCCAGCTGGGTCGGCATCAGTATGCGGCCCGGCGGCGACTTCAGCCCGGCTCAGCTCGATAACGGCCGCGGCCGAGGTCGTCCGAGTGCCGCCCGCCCGTGGAAGTGGCCCGCCGTATCTCTGTCGGCAGGCTGCAGATGGTCCCCGTCTGTCCCGCCGGCTGATGCATGCAGGTGGTTCTGGCCTACGGCTGGCTGATGCGAGCAGATGGTTCTCTTGTGGCACGTGCAGATGGTTCTGATCTGTGCGGCTGGCTGAAGTGAGCAGGTGGTTGTCATGTAGCGCGTTGGTGTCTTTGTGCGGGTTGTCCTCATCTTTTCCACTGGCTGGTGTGTGCAGGTGTGGCTTATGCGCCGCACTGACCGATGTGAGGTGGTCCTTATCTGTCCTACTGGATGATGTGTGCAGATGGCCCTCTTCTGTGTCATTGGCAGGTGTCTGATGTGGCACATTGGTCGATGTATGCAGGCGTCCTTCGTCTGTCCCGATGTCTGATGTGTGCATAGGATCCTCTCCTGTTTCTTTGCCTGGTTTGTGCAGATGGCTCAAGTGTTTGCTTCGCTGGATGTCTTCCACTTTGTCTGATGGTTGCAGACGACCCTCATCTGACCCTTTATCTGATCTGGGTAAATTATGTGTCCGTTCCTCTGTGTACAAATACACAGATTGTGCGGCCAGTCTGCGGTGTTCCCTGTGCGTCGCTGTAGTTACTGCCCTGTCAGGGATGATCATCTGTCCTGAACGTGGCCTGGCTGAGTTCGGTGCCGTGCCGCGACTTGTGCGCGGCCACTTGACGCCGTGCCTGGGTGTACCCGATGTGTCTGTACGTACGCTGGCTGAGGTCGGTGCCGTGCCGCGTTGTGTGTGCGGGGAAGTGACGTCGTGCCGGGGTGTACCCGATGTGTCTGTACGTACGCTGGCTGAGGTCGGTGCCGTGCCGCGGTGTGCGCGCGGGGAAGTGACGTCGTGCCTGGGTGTGCCGGGCAGTCGCAGTGCTCGTCCCAGGAGCGGCTGCACCAGCTGCACTGCTGCGTGCCGCCGCCGGCGGGCGCCGAGCTCGGCCGGCACTTCTCCTCCAACGAGTCGAACCCCAGCCTGGAGGAGGAGGGACACTGCTCGCCGCTGGTCCGACCTCGGTCCCGGTCACTCAGGTAACTGGCGCGGACCGAGCCCGCCGTGAGTGCGCGGGCGAGCCGGGGACTCGCGGGGGGACGGGGCCCTCGGCGAACGCGCGTGGTAGGCCGGCGACACGGGGGGAAGGGGTTGCTGTGGTAACGGAACAGTCAGTGGTAATACAGACCTGAGTTATCAGATACTGGGCGACTACCGTCTCAGATCTGCCACCCATTCAGGTAGGGGCAGTACAACAGGCCCGGCATCACTCAGTCGCTCGCACAGCAAGCCAGTCACTCACTTTGGTAACTAGCAGAACAAAGAGTCTAAATCAGAACCGCCCACGCAGCCGTCACCAACGTCGCCTCAGGTGCACGCATAGTCTTTTGAGCCGGCGGTCCCTGGAAAAGGTGTGTGTTATTGGTGCGGGCTTCTCTCCCTGGGTACGGTCAATGCCGCTCCTCTCTCACAAGGGTGACGGGCAGTGCGAACAGTCCACGTTCCCAGGCAGGACCGAGACCTAGCCTGCTGCCCTTCGTCTAGTGTAGGACCGGATCACGTAGAACAGTGAGCTTTAGACCCACCCCGGAGAAGGTGGTTGGCGGAACGGAGCACAGTCACTGCCAGCACGGTAGTCGTCCTTGTAGATCGCGGAGAAGACCCTCCTGATTCCACTGAGCAGCGATCAGAGGCCAAACAAGTAACGCTGACGTCTGGTTTCCCTCAACTCCTCCCCGAAATAGACTGAGATATATTGGACGGCCGCAGCTTATGCTGGTGCCGGCGCGTCTGTGTCTGTGCGCGTGTTTTGGTCACTTTGGCCGTATATCTGTGTGATGTAGGACTGCTTGGATCGTAAAGATGTACTAAACTCCCTATTACCAAACGTTCACGGGATCGTAGATGTGCTCCGCCCCTAGCTGGAGTGGGAACCCTTCCGTCTTAGTCTGTGGATATGTCTGGGGTGTAGGCGTCTGGGCTGGTGGCAATCGACGGCACGTGTTTGGTCGGGCAATATTGGCCTGCACTCGTCCGCTGCGTTTACTCATGGGCGAAGGAGGGAGAGAGCGCGAGGGAACTAACACCTGTGCCCGTCCCGCCCGCTCCCACCCAGTCTGGCGTGGCTCTGCATTGCCACATTGGAGTAAGCCACCGTCAGCCGTCTCGCTGTGAACGCGGCCTTTTTCTCTGCTCGGTCTGTGGCCTGCACGCGACTGGTCGGCCTGCGCCCCCTGTGTGCCTGCGGGCCTGCCACTCGGCGGGCAATGGGGGGGGGGGGCACGCGCCGGCTGCTCACGGCTGGGGTGAGGAGTTTTCGGCCTTTCAGTCTTGGTTTCGACCAGGCACACCGAGAAAAATCGTTTTCTCCGAGTCGTAGTGGAGACAACGTGAACACGTAATGGGTCTCGAGTGGGGTCTTTTGGCGTTCGTCCAGAACGGTAAGGGTGTTTGCTTCTCTGGGCTTATAATGCCGAACAGGGCCGGTTGGTCTGCACGGTCGTTCCGAGCCTCCAAATCCCGGGACCGAAGTCCTGGCGCCGAACGTCCGGACGGCGGCGGCCGGCTGCCGTCGGGTGACGTCACAGCGGGGGCATGGCCGTCCGTCGGCGGTGACTGGCAGCTGTGGAGCTCGGCAGTCCCCGGGCCGCCGGCCGACAGGCGCCGCTGTACCCTCCGACTCGCCGCCGACCGGAGGTGACGGCCCGTCTTTGTCGTCACGTCCGTCACTCCCGTCACGTCCGTCACGTACCAGCGGACTGCAGGACGTCGGGCCCGAAACGGGCGACCGAGTCTGGGCGGGCGGCAGTTAAATGGGCCGTGACCTGACGCGTCCGCCGAGCCGTGTCCTGATTCGGGGCGGCGGACGGGCGCCGCCCGTTGAACCCTGGCCTCAGTCGGCGCACTGAACCATGGCCCCGCACACGCCCGCCGAGCCGCGTCCCGGCTCTGACGCCGTGAGGCCCGACCCGCCGCCAGGTCCGGAGGCACGGCACCAGGCCGTGATCGTTCCGCAGCGAACCGTGTCCCGACACGGTTCATGACCGCGGCCCGCCTCGACCCACGGCGCCGCCCCCGGGCCACCTTCCCGTGGCGGCGGCGGCTCGATCGCAGCAGCGGCGTCTGCCGGCGGACGGCAGACGCCGGCCGGAGACGCGGATCGGCCGCCGCCTGCACGTGCCGGACGTACCCGAGCCCCGTCCCGGTCCGTGGTCGACCTCGAACCACCTGCCCGGCACCGCCGGCGACCTCCCGCTGTGCGGCGGATGTCGGTTCAGCATCCGGGCCGCCGGTCTGGGTCACTGCCGGTACCAGTCCTGCCGTGTACCCGGCCCTGGGCGGAGACGGCCACGTCCGCCGGCCCGTCTGTGATCCCTCCGCGGGCCAGGCGGCGGCCGCCGCTCCCACCGCCGCCGGCTGGGTCTTACTCACGGCCCGGGTATGCGCTGGCGGCCGGTCGGGCCAAACGTGCTCTCTCTGCGGGCCGCGTATGGTCGGCGGCCGGCCGTCCGTGTCCGCTCTGCTGAGTCGGCGCCGCCGGACGGGACGCGCCGCCGGCAGCGGTGTCGCCGCGTCAGCCGGCCGGCTATAATCGGGCTCCAGACGGCGCCAAATAGGCGCGACCGCGCGCCGCCGAACTCGTAACGATCGCGGCGACGAGCGGCCGCCGATGTGCCAAATGGGTTGGCGGGCGGCGCCGCCGGCCAGCGCGCCGTCCGCCCGAGTCGGTCGGAAGAAAGCGGTGTGATCCCGCGCTGATGGCCGCAGCCGGCCGGAACGCCGTCGCCGGCCAGATAGCGGCCGTCGGGGATTAAACGTGACGAATTCCGGCGGATTACGGAGCGTCCTAATGAAATGCCGGGCCGGGGAACAAAGGCGCGTCCGGAGCGCGGCGCAGCGGCCCGACGCTTGCCACGTGCCCGGCATGGCCGCCCACGTCGTCCGCTTAACTGCTCCGCTCCCGAGACCGACGCTCGGTTCGGCGTGGCCAACGTTTGGGAGGGCTGGGATTACGTGGCTCGTTCAGTTGTAACACGCTGGTGTCAGGGGCTTAGACTGTGGCGCTTGTCCATCATTTCTGGCTGCGAGGAAGCGTCTGTTCTTGGGTCGCATGAGTAGAAAAGTACCCGGGGTATTTTATAGCCGTATACGTCGTTTTCAGTAGCTAGTTTGGCCCGTAACCATGCGATCAGAGCTTTTATAAATGTTGTTTGTAGGCACTTAGAGCTGCTGCCTTAGACGCAGTCGTAGAACTTTTACGGCATTTTATGTAATTTCACTATATTTTCCTTTCGGGGAAGGATGCCCAAAATCTGACTGCATTGGTTTCAGATAAGCAACGAGAAAACTTTGGAATTTTAGCACCAGCTCTTCGAGATGGGTCCTCTCTGCCCTGTCACTGTGCATTGTGTCATGGAATTGGCATGCTCATTAGCTCCTTTCATTGGCGTGAACGAACACCTAACACGTCTACTTAAGTGACGTCAACCATGTGGTTTGTATCCAGTAGGCCTAGCAGTGTGCCCAAACCTGTGTTGTTCCCTCACGTCTCTTTGTGTTTCAGCTCGCCGATGAGGACCCCGCTGGTGGACAATGACGTCGTCATCATGAATACTCTCTATAAGGAGCGGTTCCCAAAGGTGGGTGAGTCAGCGGAGCTCCAGTTCTCCCCATCCCCCGGACAGACAGATGGACGTCCCGCGCTGCGGTGGCTGCCGCAGCCGCCGCCGCCGCCGCCGCCGCCGCCGCCGCCGCCGCAGGCCGTTATTTTCCGGCGGATTAGTGAGTCAATCGCGGCTCAGCCAGCTGTGTAGGAGGCTCACACGGCATGGCGTTTATTAATCGGCCCCGGAAGCCGTTGTCTGCAATGGAATCCTGATTTCACGCTTGAGAGATAAGGCGGTATTGCGGTGTTGGGAGAACTCCCGCCATCGTGCGGTTGTCCATGTAATGCACGTTTGGAGACGACCAGTGCATGTGTGGCCGTTTCAGTTGGAAAGGAGTCCAATCAAAATGGACCGTTTACTATGCATGTTTACTACTGCTGTCTGCTGTCTGATCGGCCGCGGCGGCTTCACGGTGCGTCGCGTGTGTCGGGCAGGCCACACAGCAGATGGAGGACCGGCTACAGAAGCTGGTGGAGGAGGACGACAGCTCGGACGCTGTGCCGGAGGGCACATCCCCCTCGGCCGTGGCCATCGTGCGCTTCGTGCGGCACCAGGTTCGTGCCGGCCGGCGGCGTCTCGTATGACGGTCTTCATCAGCCACGGACAGATCGGCAGCGCGGTGCAGGGGTGGAGGAGGGGGGTCGTTTTCAACCCGGTCTGAGGTGCGTGCGCTTCAGTAGCGCGGCCTTTGGGCATGTTAACTCGGATCGCTGTTTTTGCAGTTCTGTCGCAATTGACGAGGTTTATACGGCTTCACGGACGGGGTTTATACGGCACACAGTCGTACTTGACGAAATTTATGGTGCACAAACGTAGCGCCGCACGTGACCACCACGCCGTGAACTTCTCCTTGAGTGATTTCTCTATCGCCGGACGGATCGAGGCGCGGTAAACGTTTCCAATCCGGCGCTGCGGCGGCCGGCTTCTCTCGAGGGGCCGGCGGTTCCTGTATCATTAAATGGCCGCGGTATCGACTCGACGATATCGTAATCCGTCGGTAAGTCGGCCGGCTAGCGGCCTGGTCCTCTGGGGCCCTGATTTGCCGCTGCGGCCGGACCGCGGACCTGGTCCTCTGGGGTCTGGCGTGTCGCCGCGGCCGACAGTGCGCGGGCCGCGGACCTGGTCCTCTGGGGTCTGGCGTGCCGCTGCGGCCGACAGTGCGCCGTCTCGCCTGAAGGGCCCATGGCGTCACCTGTGACGTGCGGCGGCGCCGGCGGCACCGCGAGCCGGTCGGGGGCCGGCGCGGCGGGGAAAAGTGCACTTGTTAAGCCGCCGTGGGAATGCGGCGCGGCGGGCGAGTGTCGGAGTTTGCCGAGTTGATTGATTACGGTCGGCCGGCTGAGAGCGGGCTGGGCGACGTCGCCAGACGTTCGGATAATGGGCTTGGCCCTACCCCCAGTTGGCGGCGCGCTCGACGTCGCCGACTGGCGGCCGTTCTTGTCGGGAGGGGGGGGGGGGTCGGGCCGCCGAGCGCGCTGCTGACCCGGTCTCCGCTCTACACCGGAGCCGGGCTGCGTGAGCCGGCCGCCGCCGGTTGCGTGCCTGCCGCGGCCGCCGCCAGCCGCGGGCTTGTTTACGGCTCGTTCCGGCCGGTACCGGTCGGCCCCGACGTGGTGTGCCGCCGCGCCCTCGCCGGTTGTCCATTTGCGGCGCGGCCGCCCGGCTGGCCCGGGTCCATTTGGCGCCGCCGACAAACAGGCCGGCTGCAATATGGCCGAGGAGCGCGGCGATTATGACGGCGAAGAGATGGCCGCCGCCGCCGCAGCGGCCGCGCTCCGTCCCTGCCGAGGCCTGATATTGGCCGACCCGCCGACTCGCCGACCCGCCGACCCGCCAGCCGGCCGCCGTCTCGGGACAGACTGTGAATTAAACGGGGGGGGGGGGGGGTCGGCTGGACTGTCGGGCGTGACGCTGGGCTTGGGCTGTAGCAGAGCGATAATGCCGGGACACCTTGCAGGATTTCCGTCTGAGATGGGTTTACGGTCCGCCGGCGAGGGTCGTTGCACGTAAAGATGACTGGTGAGTACCATGTGGTTTGGGAAGATTTCGTTGACAGCGTAATCGTGTCCGCAGGTGATGGAAATGGTTCGGGATTGTCTCAGCAAGTCTCGCGAACGCTGCATCACCAGCCGATATTTCTACGAGCTTTCAGAAAACCTGGAGAAACTACTCAACGAGGTGTGTTCCCTAGCCATGTCTTCAGCGAAGCTCGGGAGTCTGTTCAGAATAATTTGCGGGCTTTACAGTGTCTCAGAAGCTGGTTGAAAACTTCATGTTTCCCGTTCGTCGGTTGCTCGCTGCCAGAGTACAACAGCGCCTCGGGCGGTATGATGTCGGGACTGCGTTGCCGTGTCGCCGCTGTGGGCCGCTGACGCCTGCCCGGCTCCTCGCCCCCGCAGACGCGCGAAAAGTCGGCGGAGGCAGCGAGACAGGTGACAACGCTGGTGCGCCGGCTGCTGCTCATCATCTCGCGGCCGGCCCGACTGCTCGAGTGTCTCGAGTTCGACCCGGAGGAGTTCTACCACCTGCTGGAGCGCGCCGAGGGCCAGGCCCGCTCGTGCCAGGGCATCACCACCGACATCCCGCAGTACATCGTCAGCAAGCTCGGACTCAAGCGGGACCCGCTCGCCGGTGGGTGGCGCGTCCGCCGCGCCCTACGTCCCGTTGCCGTCGGTCTCCGACTGTGTCGGTTGGCGACGGGGCGGCCCGTGGGATGCGCCGTCAATTTGGCGTTGGCGTTTCGTGGCTTCTCTGCGGGCGGCTCGTGGTCGGCCGCGCGGACGCCTGGCGCGGCCGCGGACCCTGGCGTATTCCGCCGGCGTCGCCCGTAACTTCGACCAGATGGGTGGACGTCGGACGTGCCCGAGTCTCGGTCGGGCCCGCTGACTCCGGCCCTGTTTACAGAGCTTACCGAAGATTTAGTACAAATGGAGGAGGCGACGGCGGCGCCGCAGCAGACGTCCACGCCCAAAAAGCCCGAGTCGTCCGACCCAAAGTCCGGCCCGGGCCGGGGAAACAAGGTGCGTGCCTCGGCTGCTGCCTGTCCGCCGGTCGGAGCGGCGACGACTCCCACTGTTTGTCGAGCGGAGACCTTTGACGTGCCATCAGTGAGAGCAGTGACATGCTGGGACCTCTGTGGGTTGTCGTGAAGGGAGCAGTGGTTGGCCGACCCGTCCTTGTGATGACCGGACTCTCGTGAAGGCAACGGTGGCCGACGGGGCTTTGTGATGACCTGGCCCTGGTGAAGGGAGCTTTGGGTGACGGGACATCTCCGTTCGCCAGCAGGTGCCCACCGAGGACGACTACGACCTGGTCAAGCTGATCTCGAATGGTGCCTACGGTGCTGTGTATCTGGTCCGTCAGAAGGGCACCCGGCAGCGGTTCGCGCTGAAGCGCATCAGCAAACAGAACGTGGTGCTGCGCAACCAGATGGAACAGGTGTTCGCCGAGCGCGACATCATGAGCTTCACGGACAATCCCTTCGTGGTCAGCATGTACTGCAGCTTCGAGACCAAGGTCAGTTGTCGGCTTTGGGGAAAGACGGGAAGTCTCGTGATAAGGACAGCTACGTCTTCTCAATTTGTCTGTTGGTTGCCCCGTCTGCTGCAGCTCTTTTGGCATATGGGCTAGCGGCACGAAAGTTAGTAGTGGGACCGAGCATGTGTCTCTTCTTGTTTTGGACATGTGACCGTGTTATGAGGTGTCTGGACTGATGGCAGCCGAGCTGTTCGTCAGTGTTTGCCGATGGAGCCGGCCGCTGATGGCGCCACCGCCGCGCTAACTATGCCTGCTCTGCCTGCCCGCCGCAGAAACACCTGTGCATGGTGATGGAGTACGTGGAAGGTGGCGACTGCGCCAACCTTCTGAAAAACATCGTCACCCTGCCGCCGGATCTGGCGCGGCTCTACTTCGCCGAGACGGTGCTGGCCGTGGAGTACCTGCACAGCTTCGGCATCGTCCATCGCGACCTGAAGCCCGACAATCTGCTCATCACCTCCATGGGCCACATCAAGCTGACTGACTTCGGCCTCAGCAAGATGGGCCTCATGTCGCTGGCCACGAACCTGTACGAGGGCTACATCGACAAGGAGACTAAACAGTTCTCAGATAAGCAGGTGGGTGGCACCGAATGGCCTGTGGTCTTCTCGGTATCAAAGAATGTGACCTATGACATTGGTAAAGGAATAGTAAGACTGATACGGAATTCATTGCATCGAGCGTTTACGCTTGGATAATTAGGGGGGACAAATTTCACGGTTCTTATTTTACACCCGTAGAGTTTTGTACCTCCTCCGTGCTCACAATGCAACTGCAATACGACGTCTGATCGCTATCCAGGGTGTTCAAAAACGGCTGGTTTTCGACAGCTTTGCTCAACTGGTCGCGCCGTTGACTGACGTATCAGCGGCGCCCACCATCCGTCTCTCCGTTTCAGCATCTGACACTTGTCCTGCTGTCCCCGGAGCCACTGCACTGGCGATGTTGCGTCGATTACACAGTTGGACCTGACCCCTGTTGAACCCAACCTGACGTGGCCTGACCTGACCTGACCTGGCCCCGCGCCGCCGTCAGGTGTTCGGCACGCCCGAGTACATCGCCCCGGAGGTGATCCTGCGCCAGGGATACGGCAAGCCGGTGGACTGGTGGAGCATGGGCATCATCCTGTACGAGTTCCTGGTGGGCTGCGTGCCGTTCTTCGGTGACACACCTGAGGAGCTGTTCGCCCACACCGTCAACGGTCAGTGGGCCGGCGGCAACGGCCGGAAGGCCGGGTCAGAACGCCGCGGGGCGTCACGGACCGGTGAACGAAAACAGGAAGAAGGGGAGCCCGGAGCGATGTGTGCTCTGTGCGAATCATGGGTGCCGCCACGGTGAAATGAGACGGACTCTGAAATGTGGCGTTCGCGGTTGGAGTTCCTTTTTTCTCACTTGTCAGCTTTTGCTGGGATAAAGTACTGGAAACCTGTAAAAACGTGAACTGCAGAAATGCACGTCGTGTGAAGGCAGTCAGCGACGATCTTCAGGAATTTTCATTTCTTTGGTGTCGAATTTCTGATGTTGTATGGAATGCTGGGAATGAATGTGGTATCGTGTACAAAGCATTTACCATCATAATTCTCCTTAGATGACATTGAGTGGCCGAATGACGAGGACTTTCAAGTATTGCCAGAAGCCAAAGATTTGATAACTCAATTACTGCAGCAAAACGCACTGGAGAGATTGGGAACCGGCGGGGCTCAAGAAGTAAAGGTGAGGAGAAACTACATCGTACCCAGCGGACCTGATAGCCGGAGTGGAGAACTAGTCTCCAACTGCGCAGTAACTTTGCCATTCCGGGTACGTTTGTCCGTGCTTCCCGTGTTGGATTTCTTCGTCGTAAATTTCGATGTAAAGTCCAGTATTACGGAGGTATTTGACGTTTAGGGTTTTCGTGCTCGGTGTGTCGTAGTATTTACGCGAAATGCTTAAGGCTTCGCGCAGGGGATCAGAGGGAGACCAGCGGACTTTTCCGCGACCATTCTGGACGTGCTTTAATCTCATGCATGCGTAAAGGAAACGTTTTGCAGCATTATTGGTTCATTCCTACAACCCGTGTTATCATTTTCAGGATCACCCGTTTTTCCTCAACCTTGATTGGACGAATTTGCTGCGGCAAAAGGTGGAATTTGTCCCTCAGCTGGAAAATGACGAAGATACGAGCTACTTTGACAGTAAGCCCAGCTTGATTTTCAGAAGTTATATCTAGAAATGAAACTGAAACGAGGGCAGCCTGTTATGACCGCATAGGTTTTGATCAAGAGAGATGGTTTCCTACGTTTTGCCCCTTTTTTGTAGACGGTTGTTAGCACTGAGTCATTCTGAAAAGTTTGAGTCGCTTCTGATGTTCGTCTGCCCGCCGCAGCGCGCGCCGACCGCTACAACCACGACCTGGAGGACGACACGGACGACACGGAGGACTCGCTGCTCTTCACGGCCTTCTCATCGTGCTCGCCCCGCTTTAAAAAGGTGAGCGGGGGACCGGGGAAGACGGGCAGCCAGTCACGGCTGGCGGTCAGGCGAGTGGGAGCGATTAGACGTCAGGTCGGATGCGATGTGCAGGGACTAGGGTGGAGTACAGGGGAACTGAAGACAATAGAGGTCCCGAGGGTGGGTGGGAGAATACGATGTAACATGTGAATGTCACTGGGAAGGGAGGCATTTAGCGATGGCGAAATGCCTGCCTTATGATATGACATTATTTGAGTTGGTAACCGAAGGGTTTGCCAATGCCTCCGTCAGACGATCGTCGGCCACCGCTCATGAGCCCGTGAGACGCCATGGCCAGGCCTGCCCGGGCTCCTCCCGCCCGATACTCTGTAACCCTCCCCCTCCCCGTGTCTCCAGCAGTCGCAGGGCCGGTTGGACCTGCGGAAGTCGATGTCGCAGGGGGACTCTGGCCAGTCGGACCAGTCCGAGTCGTCCGCCGGCGGCAGTCTGGAGGCCTCCGACGCCGGCCGACACCCGCACCAGGCGCGCATCCAGCACGTCAGCAGCCTGCCGGACGTGTGAGTGCCGCCCCCGCTCCCGCTCCGCGCACGCTCTCCCTAGATGTCAGCCAGCTGGCGCCGCTTGGCCTGCTGTCGTGTTTTGTCTGCTCGATGTGTTTTTTTTCGCTCACTGTCCGTGTTTTGGACGCGGCCTGCTGTTCTTTTGCGAGGGGCCGCTGTTTGTTTTTGTTTTGGTGGCGCGCGGTAGCTGTTTGGCCCGCGGAGCCGCGTCGGTGTGTTTGTTTGGCTCGGTGTGTTTGGTTGGCTGCGGCCAGTAGCGGCTAGACGGCCGCGTTGGTGTGCCCGCCCCGCGCTAAGCATGTCTGTTTGTGGTCGCGGACCAGGCCCCTGCGGCTGTCCGGCTGCGGCTCCGGCCTCGGCCTCGGCCTCGGCTCCGGCCTCGGCCCCGGCCTCGGCCTCGGCTCGGGCCTCTGTTCCGGCTCCGGTTCCGGCTCCGGCTCGGGGCTGGGGCTGGCGCGCGGCGCGCTCACCACGCCGGACAGCTCCCAAACGGAGAGCGAGGACGTGTCGCCGCAGGTGCAGCGGCGCCGCCGGCACCGCGAGCCGCGCGTGCCGCAGTTGTCCGCCTCGTTCGACTCGGAGCTCGGGTAGGTGGCGCTGTGCTCGGCCCGCGGAGAGGCCAGGTGGAGCCAACGGTTCGGCCGGGGGCGGCCGCCCGTGGACTGAGGAGTGAGGGCCGTGCTTGGCTTTGATGTCGTGTGCTTATCGTTGGCTGCTTGTCAGTGTGTTTGAAATTGTTTACTGACCGTCACAGAGCTTTACTCACGTTAGCCAGATGGTGTTTTTCGACGCCTGCATGCCTTTATTTTGCGAACCCGATTCAGAATGCCTTGCAGGTTGTTCCTTTTTCAGTGTTGGGCAGCGTGTGGTCCGATATCCCAGTCATTCTTTCGTACATCTCTGGATGAAGACGCGATGGTTACCTCTCACTGGCCCTGCCTCGACCGGGCTTTGCTGATGGTCTGTCCTGCCGCGGCCAGGTCGGGCGGCACGGACCACATCCGGGAACTGTCGCCGGTGGAGGAGTCCGAGAAGTCCCCGCCGCGCACGTCGCCCGTGGTGGAGTCGGCCGGCCCGCGCTCGCCGGCTGTCACCACGCCCATCATCCGCACGCCGGGCGGCGCGCCGCCGCTGCCGGCCGGCGCGCGGCCTAAGGTCTCGTCGCCCATGCACCGCGTCATCAAGTCGGCCTCGGCGTCCGGCCTGAATCTCATGATCCCACCGGGTAGGTGTCGGCGCCCGGCGGGCCCGCCGCCGGCCTGCCGGGTCCTTGGTGGCTGCGGAAGTCGGTGCCCTGCCGAGCCGTCTCGTCTGTGATGTGTGTGTCGTTTTCCCCAGCTAACGAATAAGGCTTCCTTCTGTTGTAGTTTGTTCTGTGTTATGTAGGGTCTCATTTCGTGCTGATAACTGCTAATTATTTCGTGTTGCTGATCTGTGTTCCTGTTAATGCATTGTTATCAACGACTAGACATGTCTGTACGTTTCTTCTGGTTCCTGTTCGTATTCATGCAGTCTGCGGTCGTTGAGTGATCGTTCACTTCACCCTGCCACTGAATCACCTCCCCGTTTAATGCAGCAGTACGTTCTGCGCGTTTGGCTCGGTCGGTGTGAACCGCTTCCGGCTTCCGTGATGCTCGCTCTGGGATCAGGCTCCACGTGTCGGAAACCCGTCAGCGTGCGCGTCTATGACCCGGTGTGTGCCTGTATATGTGTCCGACTGTTGTCCGGCTATGTGCCGTGTGTGCCGGTGTGCGCCCGAGTGGCCCGGTGACTGGTGTTCCTCTGTGTCCTGTGTGTGTGCCGGTGTGTCCGCGGTGAGCGGCCCGCTGACGATGCGTCCCGCGGCGCCGGCAGACGACGCGTCGCCGCAGCCGATCCAGTCGCCGGGCGGCTCGTCGACAGCCTCCTCCCGGGACGCCTCGCCGTGCCGCGAGCTGTCGCCGCTGCTCAACAACCTGAAGCCGCCGGTCATCCTGCGGCGCGGCGCGCGCGGCTTCGGCTTCACCATCCGCGCCATCCGCGTCTACCTGGGCGACTCGGACTACTACACCGTCCACCACCTCGTCATGGTAGGTGGCGCCATTGTTGCCGACTGGTTCAATCGTGCGCTGGCCAACACGCACTGGCACATCTCGTTCGGAATGTTTTTTGTAGTCGTTTTCGTTTTTTTTTTTAATGCATTGTTTTACGAAGAGAAGCAGTCCTTGGACATAACAGTTGTTTTCATTTGAGCTTGGCCCGCGTTATCGTAAGCCCCGATTCCCATTCAGTCCGCTGTTGGTGTAACTCATCGTCCGTGGCGATGACTGATGCACACGTTTGCCGGGATGTGGCCTTGCTCCATGTGCCGCCTGTCGTGGGCCGCCCTGTGACCCGGCCGTCCTGCTGTTTCAGACGGTGGACGCTGGCAGCCCGGCGTTCGACGCCGGCCTCCGTCCGGGCGACCTCATCACGCACATCAACGACGAGCCGGTGCAGGGCCTGTTCCACACGCAGGTGCTGCAGCTGTTGCTCTCCGGAGGCGACCGGGTGACGCTGCGCGCCACGCCGCTCGACCAGACCTCGATCTCGAGCGGCGGCCGCCGGCGCGCGCCCGGCGCCGGCAAACTGGCGCGCCGCGCCGGTGCACGCCGCAAACGCAAGGAGTCGAGCGTCGACAAGCGGCGCAAGGCGACCCTGCTGCGCAAGCTGAGCAGCAAGCGCGCCAGTGCCGAGATCCAGCAGGTGGGCTCGGCGGCCGCGGGCCGGCGGCGGCGTCAGCGAGCCGTCTGGTGTTTGTCGGGTGGTGACGGCTGGCCTGTCGTGTCGTGTGTCATGCCACCGGACGGGGTGTTGATTCGGGGCGTCCGTTGCGCTGCGGGTCGGTTTTTGTCCGTGCTTTTGCAATGTGTTGTGTCGTGTTTTGTCGCGCTACCGGTGGCGTGCGGAGGTGATTATTTTAATGTTATGCAAGGAACGGATGTCATGCTTTACATGTTTTTGTATGTTGTTGATTTGTCTCGGTGATGTGACTTCTGGCTGTAAGCTCATTGTAGCTGCATCGTGAGGCGACGTGGAGCAGTTTGTGGATTGTCCTGTCTGCTGGAGATTTTCGCCGTTAGGTGTTCCATCCGGATTTAATGCGCGTGGTGCCATTATTAGTTGCTGGGCCGTCATGTGGACTTTCCCAGTTTTCCCGTTGTGATCCACATTCTGCATTGCCTCATCGATCCTGGAACGGGACACAGTTGTGTCATGCTGTTGATTAATGAGCGTCAATCGATCGAAAGTGTGTGGGAGTTACTGGAAAGTTGTTCTGTTGTTCTCCGTACGTCACCTGTCTGTAATAGCCGTGCCCAATGTCCTCCGTTTATATTCCGGACTGTTTTTAGACAGCTGTGGCTGTGTGCTGGGTTCTGCGCGGGACGGTCTGGCTGAGTGTATTGCATCTTTAACACCGGTCCGGGTGTACATTGGACTTGTTTACACCATCAGTGAAAAGAACGATAAACTGTTGTATGCCAAGAGAGTCTAGGTTTTATACATTAGCACGCTGAAGTTAAGGAAGATTCACTGTTTTGACGCTGGGCCATTTTCAGAACACCCGAAGATTGCCTCGCTTCGAAACGATGAGGGTTCCTTGACCAAGGCGTGTTTCCACAATAATGGTTAGTTTTCTGACGTGAAAAGGCCATGTTTTTTCTCCAACATTGCCGTAGGCCCAGGAGCCAGTTAAGGCCATTTCTTCTGTATGAAGTGTTGTTTCCGCTGACTGACTGGCGGCCGCTCTCCAGCAGATGACGGCCAACTCTCCGATGCTGACTCCGAGTCGCAGCTTCACGGCGCTGAACCGCTCCGTCTCCTGCGAGCCGGGCACGCCGCGCGCCGGCCACAAGCTCAGCCAGTCGGACTCGTCCAACTCGTCGTCGCCGTCGTCGTCGGTGCCGAACTCGCCGGCGGCGGCGGCGGCCGTGGCGGCGGGCCAGTTCCAGCCGCGGCCCTCGTCTCTGCACGGCCTCAAGCACAAGCTGCACGCGGCCACCAAGTCGGCGCACGCGGCCAGCCGGCGCAAGTCGGTCGGCCACATCCCGCTGAGCCCGCTGGCGCGCACGCCGTCGCCGAGCCCGCTGCCGGTGTCGCCGACGCGCTCGCCGAGCCCACTGGCGTTCCCGACCACGCACGCGGCGACGCCGAGCACCAGCGCCGTGCAGTCGTACAGCCCGGGCGCGGCCAGCCTGGCGCCGACGGCGGCCGCCAAGTCGTACATGCGGCCCAAATCGGCGGAGCCGGGCAGTCCGCTGCTGCGGCGGGCGCTGTCGCCGGACCGGGTGCACCGGGCCGACGGCCGACCGTCCATCTCGCCGCTGGTGTCGTCGCCGCCGCCGCGCGTCACCATCACGGCCCAGTCGCCGCCGCCCGACGGCGCGCTCACCTCGTCCGACGGCGGCGCCAGCCCGGAGCTGGCGGGCCGCCGCGTACGCGTGCAGCCACACTGCCGCCATCACCGGCGGCCGGGTGCGCCGCGCCGACCGGCCACGCCGCCGACGCCGCCGACGACGGCGGCCGCCGGCCGGCCGGCCACGCCGCCCGTCGGCCGGCCGGCCACGCCGGACACGGCGGCACAGCGGCCGCCGGCGCGCGCCGAACAGCAGCGGCCGCCGGCCAGGGCCGAGCCGCTTGTGTACGTGTCGACGGTGACGGTGCGCCCGGCCGACGGCGGCGCCGAGCGGCGGCCCAGCAAGGAGCGCGGCCGCCGCCGCGAGGGCAGCGTGCGCCGCCGGCAGGCGCGGGCCGACGCCGAGGAGGCGGCCGCGGCGGCGGCGCCGGCCGCCGACGTTGGCACCGGCAAACGCTCGGCACAGGAGAAGCGCAGCGCGTTCCGCAATATCGGCTCGACCAAGGACGAGGAGCCGGCCGAGTGAGGCACCGCGCTCCGCCCAGTGATTATCGCATGTGATATCTTGGTGATGACTGTTGTCTCTCCGCACGCCGCGCGCGCGCCTGGTTATTTATTTGCCTCGCTCGCTCCCTCGCCTGCCAGCGCCGCCGCGAAGCTGCCGTTGGCGGCTTCTCATCGTGCTATCCGCCGTGATTGCCGCGCAGGCCGCCGGGACGTGCGGCTCCCGCTCTTAGCGCTGCATCGCCTCCGCGAGTGCGAGGCCGTGGGACCGGCCGTCCCGGCAATTCAACTAGCTGTGGTGTCCGTAGAGCCGAGGGCTGAGTAGTGGCCGCGCAGGCGGCAGGAGCATCGCGATCGTGTCGTCCACTGTGCCGCCGCGCCGTCTCTCTCGGTAGTTGGGTGTGGTAGCAGTAGGGCGGGCAGCGGCGGGCCGCGCGCCGCCGGCCGCCCCACGCTTTCCCTCGCGTGCAAGGGCGTAACGTCACCGGTGAGTGACGTCACGCGGCCGGCCGGCCGTCCGGAGTGAGGACCCTCCGGACGGGCCGGCCGGCGCGGTCGCGACCGTCCGAGTGTGCGTTGTCGGTGGCTGCGAGGCGGCGCGGGCCGGCCCGTCAGGCGCCGCTGTACCGTCCGCGCCGTCCTGCTTCTCTCTCCGCCTGCGTCGGCCGACGGACGTTGACGCTGCCTGTTGTCGTTCATTCTTCCTTTTCATCGATTTCATCTGACCGTGTCGACTCATTGTGACATGACTTGTGTGCGGGTCGGGGATTGTAAATATATCGCATGTCTACGGATTGTCTGTCCCGAGGAGGACTTGGAAATCGCGGAGCGAGAGAGTCGTTAAAGTCATCGTTGGTGCATCGCCGCAGCTGCGAAGAGTAATTCGAATCAGGAGCTGATTTGTTCTGTAGTCCGTTTGACGGGCACACAGACCACTGCCACCATGGTGCAAGTCGGAAACTGTGTCCTGAGCTTTTCTCGATCTTCAGTAAAGTGAGAACTGAACTCCACTGAACGATCGAAGTGATACGCACGAGATTAAATCGGTTGTGAAGCGTGATTGTCATTGTTGGGCTCATATTAACGCCAGCAAATGGTCGGAAAACTGGCCACCAGCCATCACTGGAATCGAAGAAAGCGGCCACCTTCCGACATGAATAGTCGAGGTAACTACATTGGTCATTCTGGCCAAACTCGTCATGCCAAAGCGCCAACGAATATGGAGACATTGTTCCTATGGGATGTCCGTACTTTACCTGGCCACTCATGGATTTTTACATCGACTGGCAGTTTAAAGACCTCCAGAAGGGTTTTGCTAATTCGTGTGGTGTGGACCACGTGTAGATCGAATGGCAAGTCTGACACGGCAGAAGGCTGTAACGTTACGCGGTGCGTCCACTACACGGCAGAATTATTTGGTAAGTCTCATGTTAGCAATCATCGCTTACATCTTTTGACGCCACATAACATCTGTGCAAATAACGGAAGTTCAACGTTGTAGGCAAAGATATTTACGAGAATGTATATAAAAGAGATGAGCTGGTCTCTTTCGCATGCACAGAAACGCTTTAACACGTTCCTACAAGAACACTTCGAATTTTGGATTTCGTGTTCAGTAACTACGAGACATGACATCGATCGGCTGTCGCAGTGGACCCTTGTATTTCATCATCGATCACCGATTCGAGTGGTTCGCACAAGAAATTCTACCGTGCCTTTCATCCTCCCAGAGTTGGTTGTTGAAGGTAGAAATAGGAAAACTACTACGGCCCAAGGCGGAATTTTCGGGATCGTAGTTTTTGCATTGAAATGAGTTCCTCTATTTGAACATGCAAAGATCTTGGTACGAATGTACTCCGTTCTTTGGGTAAACTTCATTGCCAGCTCGTTTTATATGCGGTACTGGCGGACAGCGGGTCGCACATCCAATCCTACGCATCTGTTTTATGGATGACGCCTGGACGTGTTTGGCGAGTTCCGGACGTTCTTCACTACCGTGTGTGCATACCACGCCTTGTCAATGTTTCATGCCTCTGCCACAACGTGGGGTATCCCACGATTTAGCGCCGACGCCCGGCCGAGAGAACCTAGAGGGTGCAGAGTATAATCTGAGAATTTTGGCCCGCGACTTGGGCTCAGCAGCCACAAGCCAATAGCAGAGATAGCCGGTTTTATGGCGTTGCTTGCCATTCAACGTCCGGTGGTCTTACGTTTAATACCGTAAAAGTAGTGGCACACCTCCCCCTTTGCCTATCCTCGGACCTCGACCACGCTTAACATGTCTCCTAAAGAAATGGCATGCGACTTTTTTTGTTATTCCGAGTGCTGAGAGGCTTTTCTCTCCATGAGTTTCGAGACATTATTTGTATGTTTCACCCTATTCCATGCTCCTGCCGGCTACGTAAAGTTCCGTGCTGGGAGAGGGGCAGATTCTGCCTCCGGCGATCTCGAAAACTTTTGGTCCGATTTCCTAGAGGAAAATGGCGTTGATGGCCTGTGGTGAGATCTGCATTTTGAAAAAGAACTTTTGAAAACTCCGAAAAGGGGGATAGGGGGTCAAAATAGTGTGTATGAATCGGGATTTACTTTTACGAATTTCCTAACCACATTTCATGGCCGACTTTGTCCTAATTCATGTCATTCTATGGAGAATTATTACATCATCACGTATGTTAGGAAGAGGTCGATTTTCAAAGTGGATAGGCGTATCCAGGACCGCATAAAAGTGTTATAACATTTTTGGGGAGTATTAATTAATTATGTAACATATATTGAATCTGGCGAGCTTATTTGTGTTCGGACAGTATTTTCATATGTGTCACATGCCATTTTATAAGCATATGTTAAATGTCCCATATATAATACATACCCATAGGCGGATCCAGTTACCAGAAAAGGGGTGTAACTTTCTACAGAGTAAACTGAGTCATGACTTCTCAGAAGTAAGGAGGAATATAATGCCCTTTTTTACACTGCCCTGGAACCGCCTCTGATGTTTGTTTTCACTGAAATGTATGGGATTTGATCGTGACACATGTGGGACAAACAAAAGCAATCACAAAGATCCAGATGTTTGGTAGGCCCCTTGATGTGCACATTAAAACCGATGCCTAGAGACGCTCCTGGAAGCATAGATGTAGGTGAATTACACGCCTAGATTAGGATAGATATGTCTGTATCGCACGTTCGCTTTGTTTGGCGCGTACAATTCAACGGAGCAGCCAGGGGGCCGTGGGGCCCACCGCCCACGCCCTTAGCCCCCATTTTTGTGAAAACCATTGTACATCATCTTCCCAGCGGGTGGTTTTCGTATGATTTCAGTTCACACTGAGCTCTGCCCCCCCCCAAGAAAATTCTAACTGCACCCCTGATACAATTTTACATGTCCCTGAACCCGCCACCCGAGATTCAGACTATATTACAAGAAGAATGCTGTTATTAGTTATGGCCTTTTTCATGAAACAGTGCAGAATATTGAGTTTAAAAAGCGACAGAACAGAAAGTGAGTGTGACAACAAAAAGTGAGTCAACTGTGACACTCGGGTCCGCTTCGTGTCACAGCAACACCATTTTGGTCTATCATTCTGCACCGTTACACGAATGGTCATACAGCGTCCTTTTACGATTTGACTGATTCAAAACCTGATGTTAATCAAATCTGAGACCATGCTTTCCAACTCTCAGAAGGAAAAACGCAGAAAAGTTGGTGCGGTGGGCAGACGGGCCGACCACAAAATACCAAACCTGTTCTTGTGCAGCTTTCTATGCTGAGCTGTTTATGCACGTGTCGTCAGTTAAACAGCGTGGTTTAAACAGTTAAATAGCTGCACATTATGTTTGCAACTACGCACATTAATGATGCATGTATTAAACATGCGACGTATGGCTGTGTTAACACGCGCACTGGAAGGGGGGTCTTTTTGTGCTCGCCCCCACCTGTTTTTCTTGGAAATCTCGAGAACGGATCTGAGCTGGTTGCTACTATTTTCTGACATTTATGACAACTGAACAACTCGTTGATTGACGCAGAAATCGAAAATCGGCTGGAAATTTTTGAGGTTTCAAACATTTGAAGTCAAGCAAACGTAATCAAAATAATGGCTGTCGTTGACGAATGGGAACTTTGTGAAAGGACTAGCGTTCTACCTAAGATTACCGTCTGAACACAATCACGCGACGTCATTCGGGCATAAGTAATGGATCTATCAAGACTAAAGCCATGGTTAATAAGGGTCAAGGTCATCAAAGGTCAAGGGCAACCAGTTTGTGATCTGATCCAGATTGGTTTTGCAATATGTCGGTTTATATGAAATATGAATTCAAAGACCATAATAAAAACACTTGTGCTCACACTGATACACTTACATATACCAGGGTCAGTAAAGGCCAAGGTTATCAAAGGTCAAGGTCCAATATCTTGTAATCTGTTCCAGATTTGCTTTACGACAGGTCGATTTGTATGAAATATGCATTCAAAGACCCTAATAAAATCACGTGTACGCGCATGTATACGCTTATATATACCAGTCATAGCGGAACAAGTTTATCAAAGGTCAAGGTTATCTATTTTGCGACATGGTCCAGATTTGCTTTGCAATATGTTGATTTGTATGGAATATGCATTCAAAGACCCTAATAAAATCACGTTTGGCACATTGATACATGTATATATATATATATATATATATATATATATATATATATATATATATATATATATATATATATATATATATACTGGAAGTGACCAAATGTGCCATGTTAGCTATCTTAACTGAAAATGCACCAAAAGATACGTACAACGCCCTTATTTACACTCAAGCTATCCCGTATTGCTCGAAATCTGATCTGAAAGAGGTGAAAAAATGACGCCATAGGTCAATGACCTGTCATGATCCGGCCTCGAAATCCTCAGTCAAGACGCCATATGAATGGAAATTGTCGTATTCCACGTTTTAATGCTCAAACAAACACCTTTCCCGTTTCGTTCGAAAAGTCTTACGGAATGGCCTGCATGGGCCGAGAAAGTGTCCAAAGTTGACCTTTTCGACCCCATTTCACCTTGAACATATTGACCTAGAGCCATGAAAACTGCACACAATGTAAATCGTTATGACCCCACTTTGTCCAGAAAATTTCATGTTTCTAGTTCTTTCCGTTTCGGAGATCGGAGGCATGGTACTTTTGTGCCCCGCCCCTTCAGTGCGCGTTAATGTGAAACCCCCTCCCACTGCGCGGGTTAACCATGCTGTATTGTATTATCAATTGTATTGTATTGGCCATCAATAAAACTGTTGAACTGTTGTATATGTAACAACAAGGCCAACGCCGACAAGTAACGCCAACAATACAGTCGTTAATTGTATTGTGCAAACCATGGTATGTATGTACTAACCATCCTAACCATAACTAATACAGCATGCCTATTATGTATGCATAAACCGAAGTTAACAGCATTTAGTTCATTACGGTTACGAAAAGCCGGCAGTGTGCGGTTTCCTTCTGGTCTTTAGCCCAAATCGCACGAAATACGTAATTTTCGTAATACAGTGTTTTCCAATTTTATGCGCATATGTAAAATTTTGTGTGAAAGTACTTGAATTCCCTTAAAAAACTTTTCGCACGTTATCTTCGATTGATCTGTTGAGAGCGATCTGCATTGTTCCCAGGGTACGAAAAAAAACGCTTCTCAAAGGTTCATTGTTCACTTAAACGCTTAACTGCAAATGAGCTCACACGAAGTATCCCTTTAGATATAACCATTAATGTTTTTCGTGACTGTTTCCTCGACACAATAGGATCCAATTCTGGTGTCATGACAATCAAAACCGCTCCGTTCGATTGACAGACATTGCATTCGCTAAAGACTAAAGCTCCCCGCCGAAATTAATTTTCCAGGAGCCGCTGGGGTTTAACGAAGAGATCGATGGCCCAAGCAGTTACCTCATGACGTGAACGTGAATTAGAGATGGCGCGGCGCTGTAGTCTGCCCTTGGCCACTGGGCGGCAGCCTCAGTCGGCTGCTGGCCGGAGTCTGGGACGCTGCACCGACCCGGCCGCCCCCGCCGCCGGCACGCGTCAGACCACGCTGCGTCAGCCGCGCCGCCGGCGGGCCGCGCCGCCGTGACGCCGCCAGGCCTTGACAGCTCGGCCGGGGCGCTGTCCCAGCGGGCAGGAGCGCGTCCGGCAGCGGCTCCTCCGGTGCGATGAACATGTCGTCCGCCATGCTGGCCTGGTTCCTGGCGCTGGTCGCCGTCTGCCGCGGCGAGGTCAACTACACCGAGCACCTGTGAGTTCAGAGACGATACGGCAGCGGTCCCACGCTCGCGACTGGCTTCGGGCCGCTTTTTTACTCATTTTCCGCATCAGAATGCGACCGGAGCGCTTTCGCGATGCGCGTGCGTTTCACGGGATTTGCGGGTTGGTTTTAAGCTCTGGTCTTGATTCGCCCGCATTGCGCAAGCGGACCTCCGCCGGGCGCTTTCGCGTGGCGTCGCGGCGGCGTGTGGCTGTCGCAGCTTGTTTGGCGGCGGCTGGCTCGGCGGTGGCCGGCCGGCCGGGCCGCCAGACGGGTCGGGTCGGCGGCGGCCAGACGGCGCCGGCCGCGTGCCGGGCGCACGCCATGTGTCCTGCGGCCGCCCAGCCATGGTCCGGCCGACGGAACGGTGTTCCGTGTCAGCCGGCCCGCTCTGTCCGCAGGCTGACCGCCGAGCAGAACGCCAACGCCAGCACGTGCCGCCAGCAGCCCATCTATCGCGTCATCCCGGCCGACTACGACAGCTCGATGCCGCCGTTCATCAAGGGCTCGTCGCTGCCCGTCTACATCAGCCTGTGGATCGCCTCCATCACCGAGATCAACGAGATGCGGCAGGAGTTCACCGTGGACATGTACTTCCGCATGTGGTGGACCGACTACAGGATCCGCTTCCCTGTCTGCGATAATCGGTCGTTCGTCATTGTCGACCATGCACAGCTCTCCCTGCTCTGGATGCCGGACTTGTATTTCACCAACGAAAAGGCGGCGAGCAGACACTACGTTCTGCACCGGAACGGAGGGCTGAGACTCCACCAAGACAAAAACCGCATATTCTATTCCGAGCGTTTCACAATAACGAATTTTTGCGCCTTCGACTTCCGATATTTTCCCATGGATAGGCAACGGTGTCCAATGCCCATAGAACCGTACCTCTTTTACGCATCCTACTTGAACCTGACCTTCGGTTCACCGGGACTGTACTTCAACAACTTCAAGTTTAAGATTCCGCAGTATACGCTGAACAACGTCGAGTCTGACGACTGCTCGTACCACTACGACTTCCACGGCGAGTCCCTCAGTCAGTCGTGCGCGCAGGCCACATTCGTGCTGGACCGACAGTTCAGCTATTACTTCGTGCAAATGTACCTGCCATCGATTCTGATCGTGCTGGTCTCGTTTCTGAGCTTTTGGATCCCGGTAGAGAACGTGCCGGGACGGGTGGCACTAGGCGTGACCTCCCTGCTCACCCTGGCCACCCAGTTCACCACCATGCAGCGCTCTCTGCCGCCCGTCTCCTACATGAAGGCCATGGACGTCTGGATGTTCTTCTGCATCGTCATCGTCTTCCTAGCTATGGTGGAGTTCACGCTGGCCTACAACTTCAAGTTCACTGTGGCGGGCTGGGAGAGCCCCGTGAAGAAGCTGGATACGCGGCCGGCCAGGCAGCTGACGCCCGTGATGGACCCGACGATGACCTTCACCACCAGGCAGCCGAGGGTGATCGTCCTTGAGCCTGCTGCGGGCAAACTCTCTTGTCTTCGCTCCTGCATGCTCAAGATGGTAAAGCTGGCGAAGCAGAAAGGCGGCAGCTTGATTGATAACGCATCTAAAGTAATTTTTCCTTTCATATTCCTTCTCTTTAACGTGACGTATTGGATGTATTACCTTTGGAGAAAGCATTAGCAACGCGGATAGATGTGCCTTGTTTCGTTCCTCGTTTATTTGGGAATAGGTGTGCGCGAGCAATCTATCACGTGAAGTGTTGTTCCCGTGACAGCACCAATCGGTGTGATCAGACTGCATTGTGCTGCCCTTGTTATAGTGTTTCTTTTTTGTTTGGTTTCCCTCGATGTTGAGACAACTTTTTCCTGGCTTCACAATACATGTCAAAAATGGCAAATATCTACTCGTCTTGGCAGTTCTGCCCCGAGAAGAACTTGCCGAGAATATACGTTTTCAAAGCCGACTGAAACATCTTTCAGGCAAAAATGACAACGATAATATCCTGAGATAAACACTGCGACATTATGCGACGAACACGTAACTTGCAACATGTCTACCCGTTTAGAACATATTCGGCATTGGCGTGCCAAAACTTCGTAGTGACGCAATTTTGAGCAAAATCGAAGTAGACTGCACTTTAGGACTCTGTCAACAGGGAACTCTAACTCAAAACGTTTTAAGGGTCCGCAATAGAGTCTTCTTATCCGGATTTGGCGCGTTAAGTAGTACGTACTAGTTGAGTCATTTGACCAAAATCATAGTGGTCTACGTCCCCGAAGCTCTAAAAACAACATGCTCCGACTCGAGAAATTATGAACGTCCACCTTAAATTTTTGCCCATTCGAACTGGTCGCGCCAAGTTGCACTACTGAAGCCAATCTGAACAGAGTCTTAGTAGTTGACTCTGCTAACAGCAAGTTTTAAACAGCTAAGAAAGCAGAAATAAGTTGATAGAAGAAATATTAAATATAACAAATACAAAAGGGAAGTTTCAAATATCCACCTTAGTTTTTTGCATATTCGGCACAAATGTTGCAAAACTTAGCAGAGAAGTTATTTGGAGCAAGATCGCAGTGGGCCACACACACACCATGACTCGACCAAAAGCTCAAGCTCCTCAGCCAGGATTTTCCGTGGCGCGGTCGTAGCCGGGCCGGGCATACTCCTGGGGAACGAGCAGGCTGCCTCACGTGGCCCGAGATGACATTTCCAACGTTTTTTTTTTCGCGTGGCTAACATGTGGACCGCACGGATGCGGGACGTGGTCTACATTGGGCTCCAACAGGACGGGGCCTCAGCGGGGGAAATCAGCGCTGAGTGGCGGGGGCGCGGTCTTCACCGTCTACGGAGTGGGCCCCAGCTGGAGAAATTCACACTGAGCAGTGAAGGCTGGATGCTCGCGGGGAGCATACTGAGCATGGACCGGTCTGCACGTCGATAGCGGCCACATCGGGCATAGACCGGCCCCGACTGGGCTCAGGCTGGGATGAGAACGGCTGAAGACCGGCATCTCATCTGGTATGAGGACTTTCGTTTGCTTCAAACCCGGCTTTAAGCCCTGCGCATTCCAAACTGTGCGCGATCCTGGCCGAGCTCTCGTTCAGCCACGCCGTTACGCGTCAAGTCCGCCTTCTTGAAAATAATACAGACTGTCGCCATCGTTTCAAATGTTCGGTTTTGGTGGGTTCCATAAACACATTCCAACAACCAGGCGATTCAAATTATTCCTCATGAGAAGGCGTCCCTAATCAATCTCTGGGTCCGCTCCTGAGGCACAGATTCGACGCTTCATTGACACGGGTTTGGATAACGACATCTAAAACCAACCATGTTTGAAACAGCTGTCAAATGAGCGTGGAGCTACTGGAGCATGATCATTAGCTCTTAATTGTGATATGCCGCCATGCAACAGGATGAGCTTTTTCGTCCCGCAATGCTTTAACCCTAGCTATTTCGGGTTGGAGTAAAGTCAAAAAGCCCACATTAAAGTTTTTTGCCTGCTGTTTGTAAACGGTTCCCGGCAGGATCATGAAACTCAGAGGCGGGTTCAGGACGAGTTTTCGGCAGGCATGATCAGACGTTTTTTGTCACTTTTCCAGGCAGATCACTCGACGTGTTCTTTTCAGTGTTACGAGAACCAGACAACATTTTCTGAAAACACTTATTCATTTCATGCCTTACGGCATATCTACTATATTTTACCGACGCAGTGGCGGATTCAGGCAGGAAAAAGATGCGTTCAGGATATTACTTTCGGCAAAGCTGCTAATCTACATCGTCAGATCGAGGACAGAAATAACATTTTTATGTTTTATTCATCCTTTCTTTTATTATTTTGAGATCAAAAGACAGCATTATGACGGCAGGGCTGGATACAAGGGATCAAAAATGGGTATGCATTGTACCATGTGACCAACATAACGTCACTATAATCCGATTTCAAGGACGTCTTTAGATGGGTCTTTAGACAGTGTTTATGTGAGAACTATGTTTTTTTTTAACACATGACCTAAGGCGCATATTGTCAGAGCGGACCCAGGAAACCCTATCTGGGGCCATATAACGCTAAACACCATGGTACCGTCCTTAGCATTGTAAATAAAAGAGGCTGAACATGCAAGAGAAAAACATTTTACAGTCTTTTTCAGATTCCTGGCAGCCGACATTGGTAATTATTATTTCCGCAAAAATGCGTGTTGCGACAAAACAACTGTTTTCAGGACGTTTCAGGCTCCATAAATATGTAAAACATGCTGGCCAGATGACAGTAAATATTGCCTTTCCGTGAATTTCCTGGCTACGCCATTGATGTAAACTGTAATGTGTACCAACCATGCCAGTAAATCAGGCTCTGATCTCGGGGGTGCACGGGCACAATATACGCACTGATGTAGACATTTCCGCACGCATTACAAATCAAGGCTCAAGCCCCCATTCAACGCTCCTGGCACCGCCATTATAAGCTTATTTATATGTTTGCGCTTCAAAGTGTAGAAAAGGGTCACACTGATTCATTTCGGGTCCCTTCAGACGGCACAAATTCGTAAAAGTACAAAAAATGATATACTGTACATTACCTTCCTTTGTATAGTGGCTGGATACGCCATTGATAAATGTTTGAAGATATTTTAACCCCAAAAACGTGAGTTTCATCCTTGGGTCCTATTTCCATTCATTATGATGAAACTTCTGTCAGCGATATTTGATCCGATGATGGCCAATGAACATGGTACAAAGCTTTTTTATCGGTTCCTGACACCGCGATTGAAGATTTTCCGTATTTGTAAGCACGTAAAATTGTAGATTAGGTCACAATGATTCGCTTAAATCGTCTCCCAGCAAATCGGACGATTATTTGCCGAGATATGAAGGGGGGGGGCGAATAAGCCTCACCCCAATCCCCAGTGACTTTTAGCTTCTAGATTTGGATACCAGAATATAGTTCATCCAATGCAGTTTTGTCAGCCTCGTGTTCCCGGGAAACCTATTTCAATAACAGACGAACAAATCTTGGCGTTTGGAAAAACACGTGACCGCGGAAGATATCACCGATATCTCCGGCAATTCGCAGAGAAAAGCCTAATTGTGTGGATAAAACAAAAAGTTTGGCGGTGCATCCTCCCCAAAATCCTTAGCTTGTAAATTCGTTTGGGAATGTTGCTGAACGACAGATTACGTCTGATGCTGATATGGTCAATGGTGATTAGATCTGAATTGCGTTCGGGAGGAGCAAATGTCAAATTTTGTCATATGCCACAGGCATATGACGAAATTTACAAGAAAAGGCAGCAATATAAGGCAATTTATGTCATATCTAATGCACAGGAAAACACAAAATGTTTGTTTTTGCAACATATATATGATCACTATTACGTATTCATGCGAAATCCCCATGTATCTAGTGTAGACCGCTTGGCTCAGGGGGGCATGGCCCCCATGCCCCCACCCCCTTGGCTGCGTCCCTGGTTCAGGTGTGCCATGAGCATACAATCAATGGAGACTCTGAGAAGCCGAGGAAATTCGTTCGCATTTCTGAAAGACAAGCGATGGGGATCTTTCACCACTTCATGCCCCATTTATCTTGTTCAACTTAGCTTTTAGTCCGGGAAAGCTTGTCCATTCGGGAACAGCATCCACCCAGCGAGCAAGGCAGCTAACCGGTATAGCTATTTTGTGTTTTCGGTTCGGTTTTTTCTCCTTGTTTCTCTCAGACGTCTCCCAGAACTGGCCTGACATGAAATAAAACCCTGCTGGACATAACTTACTGGATTCCCTTCGACAGCCCATTTGAAAGCATGTTGACTTCTTGAAAGTGGCAAGGCAGAACCTCTCTGCTGCGAACAGAAACGAGGCATGGTGGGTGTATATTTTGCCAGGTCAGGCCAGGTAAAGACAATCCTGGTAAAGCCAGGCCAAATCAAATCAATGCCAACAGACTCCCGGACCAAGACTGGTCTCCAGTCTCGGCTTCAAGACTGGGCCAAGACTCCGAGACTGTCCAGCCAGGACCGCATGAGGTCAGGTCAGGCTGGGTCATATTGGCATGGCGGCAGCTAGACAAGACTGGACCCGATCAGGTCAGGTCAGATTAGGCCAGGTCAGGTCAGACCAGGTCAGCTCAGGTCAGACTAAGCCGGGCCAAGTCAGGCCAGGTCAGGTCAGGCCAGGCTGGCGGAGGTGGTGCGGCCGGTCGGGCCCGGCGCTATGACCCGTCAGTCTGGCCAGCGCGCGGCGCCGGCTCGCCCGGTCCCGAGACCCACTTTCGGGGCTCGCCGGCCGGCCGCCACGAAAGCGAAGGTAGCGGCGGCCGCGGAGCCGGCTCCAGTCAGTGCTCGGGAGCCGGCCACGTCGCGCGCACGTGCCGCACGAACCCGCGACACGCGCCGCCGCCGCCACCACCGAGGGCCTGACAGGCCGAGCTGGAGCTCCGCGGACAGGTGAGGTCCTGCCGGCGGACCGGAAGGCGGCTGAGGTACCGCCCGGTCCGGCCGCAGACACGGGCTGCGGACTGTCCGTCACGGCCCGTCCTCAAATGGGGCGAGTCGACAGCGATCATTTCCTGGGAACTGGTAGAAATTTCCCACGTGTCCTATATCCAACACAGCCTTTCTTTCCCAGCACCACTGTGGCGCATTTAACAGCATATATTCCATTGTTAGGGCAACGGTATTCGTTTCGCGTTCTTTGAATGCGAATCGATTCTTCCAAACTTCTACACGCAGTACATCTCATCGCGACTCAGATTCATCCTGAAGGAAGAGCCTGTCCTCCCACAGGCGCCGCCACTTTTACACCCCATCCCGTGGGGGCGAATTTGTTTATCCGAAGAACTGACGGCCATTCTTTTCCGGGGGAATTCCTGTCCCAGATCGGTCAGCAGCGGCGGCCGGCCGGCCGAGACCTCGCCAGCGCGGCCCTCGCCGCCGATCCGGAATCTCATTTTCACCTGATTGGCGCTTTCACTGACGGGCTCGCTTCGACCACGGCGCCGGCGCATCCGGCGGCCGGTCAGCCGTTAGTCACGGACTCACGGCCGGCCAGCCGTCAGCCACAGAGTCCCGGCCGGCCAGCTGTCAGTCACGGACTCCCGACCGGTCAGCTGTCAATCACAGACATCCGGCCGGTCAGCCGTCAGTCACAGACTCCTGGCCGGCCAGCTGTCAATCATAGACTCCCGGCCGGTCAGCTTTCAGTCAGGGATACCCGCGGCGGTGGCTGTCAGTCAGAAGCAAGCGGTACGGCAGGTTGCGTGGCACTGGCGCGCGCACATACACACACACATACACACACACACGAGGAAGACAGGCCGTCTGCCTGACGGAACCGCGCGCTGTCTGACATTGACACATGCAGAACGCCGGGTCGTGGAGCTTTGGAAAAACCGTCAGTGCGCCATCCGTTTGGAAAGCAAGGATGGAAGCCTCCGGGCCATACGGGGGACGGCAATGTGGCCAACTTTTTAGGACATCATTGCCGTACGTCGGCCAAATTCGCGACGATATCCGCAACATCCGTAACCCACCGTCGGGCATGTCGTCGCTTCCTTCACGGAAGTCTGCCGCCGCTGCTGCCGCACTGTCGTCTGTGTTCGCTGGGAAACTGCATCTCGTTTGCCGGCCATGACGTCGTCGGTTCCGACATCGAGGCTGCGGCACTGTGCCAGCCCGCCTCCTTCACTTCAATGCATTCTCGACTGTCAGCTGGCGCCCGCGCTGTCCCACTCTCTTCTGTACCAGAGAGAGAGTCTGCACTGGGCGCCGATAGGATTACTCCAGCAGCCGTATGCATCTCGCGTCATGAATACTGGATAAGCATGCTCGGTTTTCATGCATATGTCAGCAAGTGCCGCACGTCCCAGAGTTTGTTTTATGCGCTGGCTGATGATCACTTTAACGTGCGATCGCACTTCGCAGCCACTTAAATGGCGTGTGCAAGGAATTTCATACCGCCTTCCTGGCGGTACGTTTTAGTTGCTTTGGGACCTGCCTCTAGTCCACTTCCCCTAAGGAGTCTCGGTGACCCTCCAATCGAGATACCGTGACGAGTTCGTGAGGTACTGCAGCCACCTTACGAACGCCACAATGTGAAGGGGAAGGAGGCAACGAAGCGACGGACCGGAACACACTGAGGCTGCTGGCTGCCGATAGCCGGCCTTCAGTCAGCGGCAGTCGGCCTCCCTTAGAAAGTCGAGTCAGCGCGCCGCTGGCACGGGCAATACGCTCCCGTGGCGGCCCAGTTCCTTCGCGGGTGGAGCAACGGGCAATCTGAACCGTCATAGCCGCCTTACTCGCCCACAAAACGTGCGCGCGGCGAACCGGCACCATGACCGGGCAGAACGGCGCCGTGCGTTTGGTCAGATGGTGACCTTCGCCGAAAGTTTCCGCTCGGGCGGGGAGGAAGCAGGATACGGGAGGGCTGCTCCCTGTGCGCCCACAGTTCTTGACTGCGGGCACGGGTCAAGGCTGACTGTTGCCGGAAAAACTGGCGACCACAGGGGCAGCGACCACGTGACCGGGCTGCCGGTCCGAAAAACTGGCTGGCTGCGTGCCGGCCTGACGTCACGCTGTCGCTCTCGAGCGAAGCACGGCCACACGGAGGGACGCGCGAGTTGCGTCACTGCCGCTGGCTAAACTGCCGCGGCCTCTTTCAAAACAAAGGGCTTATTTTCATCTGTGCGGGTGCTGACAGGCGAAGAGTGCAGGCGACGGCTCACGGCTGTAACGGATGACCACTGCGTGGACGGATTGCATTCGAAGCTCTCAGGTCGATGGTGCGGGCTTTTTCAGGCTCTGATACGTGTTCTGAACCAGGCACTGTGAGTTCCACTTAGATAGTTCAACGAATTTGCCTTCATCATCATAATGCATGAGTTTGTTGCATTAACCAGCTGCATATTCGTGCTACAATAATATATATCTATCTATATATCTATATATATCTATCTATATCAATTTTGGAACATTTAGAGAAAATGGGCACATACAGCCAAGGCACTAGGAACATGAAGCTTGCCGAAAGGAATGAAATCCACAAATCAATGATCATTCTAACGCAAAATTATACATCTGGCAATGATGGAATACATGCATCAATAATACAACACACTATGCCAGTGAGATTGTCCTGCCGGAGGTTTATAAAGCACACCATATCTAACTAGGCCTTCCAGGTGGTCTTTTCCGTCCTCCCCCTCGCATGACTGATACACCGACCGCTACTCGTCCAGCTGCTGTCCAGTGCCTCAGGGACGGTCCGCCCGGTGCAGTGACCGTCTGGTGGGCGTCGGCGGGGGCGCGGTAGCTCAGGACGTCCTCGCCCGGTCCATCTGAGCTGTCTGATGACCGTGGACAGGGACGCAGTGACTCAGTGACGCCCCCGCCTGGTCCTCTGACCGTCTGATGGCCGTGGACAGGGACGCAGTGACTCAGTGACGCTCCGCCTGGTCCTCTGACCGTCTGATGGCCGTGGACAGGGACGCAGTGACTCAATGACGCTCCGCCTGGTCCTCTGACCGTATGATGACCGTGGACAGGGACGCAGTGACTCAATGACGCTCCGCCTGGTCCTCTGACCGTCTGATGGCCGCGGACAGGGACGCAGTGACTCAATGACGCTCCGCCTGGTCCTCTGACCGTCTGATGACCGTGGACAGGGACGCAGTGACTCAATGACGCTCCGCCTGGTCCTCTGACCGCCTGATGACCGTGGACAGGGACGCAGTGACTCAGTGACGCCCCGCCTGGTCCTCTGACCGTCTGATGACCGAGGACAGGGATGCAGTGACTCAGTGACGCCCCCGCCTGGTCCTCTGACCGCCTGATGACCGTGGACAGGGACGCAGTGACCCAGCGGCGCCCGGTCCGCCGCCGTGCCCCGGCGCCCCGAGACGGCCGACCGCTCTGCAGGGCGTGACGGAGTGGCAGGGCGGCGCGTTACTGTTACGCGCACCGTGAGAGCGCAGCTGACGCCGGCCGGGCGCCGGGCCCGCTACCCCGGAGTAGGCCGTGACACCGGACAGATGACGCGACAGCAGCAGCGACGCTCCGAGACGCGCGCCGCCGCTTCCCACGTGACAAAAGCGGCGCGGCGGAGGCCGTGGCCTGAGACGAATGTCGCGCCGGGCGTGGTCGGCTCGGAGGAGGCGGCGAGCTGGCACTGCAGCTGGCTGTGCAGCGTCCCGCAGCACAGCCACTCCTGTTAGCTGAGGTGGAGTCTCACGCGGCGTGAACGGGTCGTATCAGGCTGAGAGCTGAGGCGACCAGGTAACAGCTTCAGCTCGGACAGGTTTTCAGGTAGACTCAGGAAGCTCAGATACACAAACCAGCACGTGACAGCGGCATCCCAGATAATCCTGTGACCCGGGACAAACCAGGAACAACGCTGCCTCACTCTGGGCTGATAATGTGGGCCACAGGTGCAGCCAAAGGGGGGCCGGACCCCCCTTAGGCCAGCATTTTTTTGTGAAATCAACTGCACATCGTCTTCCCGGCAGGCGGATTTCGTATGATTTCAATTCACACTGAGCTCCGGGCTCCCCACCAAGAAAATCTTGGCTGCGCCCCTGCTGCGGGCTGAAACAGTTCCCTTCGCGAGAGCAACAGCTCAACTGATGTGAGCTGGGATTACAGCACCTCGCTGTGAGCTGCTGCTGTGGGCTGAAACAGTTCGGCCCGTGTCGGCAGGCGGCCGGCTGAGGCGGCGCTCCATGACGCGTCGTGGTGCGGCTCTGTTCCGGTACAGAGCGTCGACAAAGGGCCGACGCCGCCACGAAAGTGACAGTGTGCCGCCCCATTCAGGGCGGCCGCGACAGCCGGCGGCCGCGGGAGCGCGGCGACGCGCCGGCCGGAGCTGTGGCGAATGTCTGCCGAGAGCTGGGACCGGCCTCTGTTGAGAGCTGGGACCGTCCTCTGCGGAAAGCTGGGATCGGCCTCTGTCGGGGCCTGGGACCAGCCTCTGCCGGGGCCTGGGACCGGCCTCTGTTGGAGCTGGGACCGGCCTCTGTTCAGAGCTGGGATCAGCCTCTGTGGAGAGCTGGGACCGTCCTCTGCGGAAAGCTGGGACCGGCCTCTGTCGGGACCTGGGACCGGCCTCTGTTCAGAGCTGGGATCAGCCTCTGTGGAGAGCTGGGACCGTCCTCTGCGGAAAGCTGGGACCGTCCTCTGCGGAAAGCTGGGACCGGCCTCTGTTCAGGGCTGAGATCAGCCTCTGTGGAGAGCTGGGACCGTCCTCTGCGGAAAGCTGGGACCGGCCTCTGTCGAGAGATCCTGGACCTGGGAATATCGACAGCTTCGGCCATCGTCGCAACGGTTAAGTATGAATGGCTGCGAGTTCCGACAACCGTTTTGGAGAGAAGGCGGATCAAAACGATCGTTACGTGGAGGCCCACTGCTAGGCTAGCAGTCTGATGATAAGGCCTGATGCAAACTGCATCGAAGGAAACTGACGTATTGCATACTGTCTGGCCTCCGTGGGCTCTGCAGCAGGGAGACGTGGGTCACCGCCAGTTTCGACCGGATGTAGCAATACATTCCTGGGCGTGGCATGGAATGAAATGACACGAAATGCTCAAACGATACAAAGCCATCCGTCCGTGACGGTGTTTGTGCCTGTGTAGCGATTCATCGTGAATCACGAGAGGATTCGTTTCTTGCCTCAACTGCAGCCAGCGAATGAGCGGGTGATCGGTTGTTGATTATATCGGCATGCGCATGCATATGATTTTATGAAGTCTGTGACGAGTCGTGCCACCGATGTAGAGGTCTGGCCGGCTGGAAATGAAGGGTCTAGTCAGTCACGCTGGAAGGTCGCCAGGTTTTTAAACAGCGCTCCATTGTTATTTCTGTGTAGCCATGTGGCATTGGATCATGTAACAATCCTCCTACGTCTGCGTTTTTAATTTCGAGTAAGTCTTTTTTGTTTGTTCCTTCGGCATATAAAAATGTGTTCAAATTACTTTTTCGTGCAACTTGAGTCCTTTGAAAATTTAAACACCTGTAGAAAAGTATTGCTCTTCCGAATAACGATTCCTGCTTCCATAAAAATCACTTATTTGACAACAAGTTTGGACAGGAATATGAAGACAAGTCCGCGATCAATCAGACAAAAAGTCTGGCTGTTTTTGTGAGAAAACCGGGGTAGTCCACGTCCTGCGACAGACGTGAAATCCTCAATGACAGGTGATTTGAATATCCACGAGAAAGCTGGTTATCATGCAAGGCCGAAATGGGATTCAACTCATGTTATCACGACGATCAATATTCCAAATGGTCATGCTATTGGTTATAACCAGAGCACACACACTGAAACGAAGCACCCCGAATTACCCACCAGGGCGCGAAACGTCCTCGCCAACAAGGACGCTCTAGGAATGCGGCTAATCAATGGCAGACGGTCCGACGGTCATCACTGCCGCAGCCCGCGGCGGTGACCCAGTCCGGCCGGTCGGCGCTCTGCGACCTCATCAGGAGCGACCTTGACAGGCGTGACCCCTGGCGCAGGAGTTCCCCGGACGTTCCCTGGCGGCTGCTGCCGGCCGGCGCCGCCCGCTGCGAGGCGGATGTGGCCCGCGTCGGCGCGCGCGACTCAGAAGAGGAGAGAGCGGCCGCGGACTCTAGCCCACTTACGGCGCCGCGGCCGCCGGACCGGCCGGCCGGCCGAGGCGTGCGGCACGGGCGGAGCTCCGCCGGGCTTCAGAGCTGGGTTCGCGGCGCTCGCTGAATGCAGGGTGGGCCTCCGGTGGTGTCGGGGCCGCCGGGGGGACGCTCCGTGAGGGGAGAACGGAACTCCGGTGGTGCCGAGGCCGCCGGGGGGACGCTCGGCGAGGGCAGAACGGACCTCCGGTGGTGCCGAGGGCTGCCGGGGGGACGCTCGGCGAAGGCAGGACGGACCTACCGGTGGTGCCGGGGCTGCCGAGGCGTTCCGACCGGGTCGCGGCCGCCGCTCGACCGCAGGCGATGGTCGTTATTTCGAGCCGCCGCCTGAGTGCTGTGGGCTGAGCTGGGTTAGGTGCGCCAGGCGTCGCAGGAACTAGGCCTGATCATCAGAACGCTGGCGATTACCCTCCTTCCCGTGAAGGTCAAGTGTACGATAATTCCTGGTCAAGAGGCCATGCGATCATGCAAATCATTGAGCTTCCGAAACTCAATCAATTCATCGCGTGAGGAGGCGCTGAACCTGCACGGTGTTCCTAGACTCTGGATCGCGCATAGGACCTGCCGTAGTCGCTGATTAGGCCCATAACTGGCTGCAGCGGAGGCAGTACGGCAAACGGCGGCAAACCTCGTGGGAATCCACCTTCTGAGTTCCCTGTCAGTGCAGTCGCAGGATACAGTGTCCAGATCCGTCCTCCTTCAGTCGGCGTGTCTGTCAGAGGGCGGATACACTCTCATTATCTGGAGCTCTGGTCGCGATCACCAGACAGAGACACCTCCTGACCCCATCTCTCTCCCGGGGCATCTCTCTCCGGAGGTATCTCCTCCCTGGATGGTCTCATCCATCGTTCTGTCCCGGTCAGCCGCAGGAGACGTCATCGGTGCCCCGCTGAGATGACCAGGTTTGGACGCGCTCGTGCCGGTGAAAGGTTGCAGTTCCGCTCGAGCTGCAGGAAGGCGCCGCAGCTGCAGCTCTGCTCTGGTTGACGTCTTGGGGCGACCATCCCCAGCGCTCCTGTGAAATTGGGGTCACGTGGCCAGTGAGGCGGCTTAGCCCCGTGAAGAGCGTGCGGACGGATAACGATGGGACAGGCATGACCGGGTCACGTTTGCCTGTACGTTACGCGACAAAGGTTGCGCCATGTGATGTGAATTAATGGCTCTTAATGGGCGCGCCCGTCACAATACCGAGTGAACGCGTTACAAATGCCGGTCGGCGGGCAGCTCAAGGGTGTCCGGCCCCGGCTTGCTCGGGTCACGTGCCTGGTCGGACGAGCTGGAGAGCTTGGACCGGCCTCATTGAGATCCAGACAGGAACCCGTCCTGCTTGTGTCAGGGATGGCCGGTTTGCGCCAGACTGAAGAACACTGCATGGTGGATCCTCCGCGCGGCAGGATGATGCGACTTCTAGTTTCCGCTCGCGAACTGGCCCACCTGACTGATTTGCGACGTCGTACGCCCAAACGTCGAGACATTCGTCAGAGGTGCGTTTGCTCCGATTACGTCTCGCGCCATGACGGTCCTACTTTCGAACGCCGTTCGGGGCCAAGAAGTTATCGGTTACGGCAGACCAGCTCTCGAACGCAGCATTTACAGGGGGAGGGCGCGCTGCGCTGCCAGCAGTTGGTGGTCCCCAGCCATACCAGCCGGAATCGGCTGGTCCCAGGGACCGGCTATTAGGAAAACTGGCTGTTGCTAAGGCTGGAATGCATATTTGGTTGGACGGCTATCCACAGTTGCGGTCGAAATGAGAGGAGTCTGTTCGGCGTGCCGGCTGAAATGACCGGAAAGACGGCTGTCTTCCGCCACAGCGGAAATGCCCGATCAGGCATCTGTCCATTGCGCCGGCTGAATGATCGGAAACAAGATCTGTCTGCCACCGCGGCTGAACTGCACGATCAGCTGTCACAGATGTCTCTCTGCTGCGGCGGTTGTCTGTTGTGGCGGTTGTCTGGTGCGACGGTTGTCTGCTGTGGTAGCTATCTACTGTGTTTGTGGTCTGCTGTGTTTCTTGTCTGACGTGGCGGTTGTCTGCTGTGGTATTTGTCTGGTGTGGCGGCTTTCTGGTGTGCTGGTTGTCTGCTGTGGTGACTGTCTACTCTGGCGGTTGTCTGATGTGGCGGTTGTCTGCTGTGGCGGTTGTCTGGTGCGGCGGATGTCTGTTGTGGCAGCTATCTACTGTGTTTGTTGTCTGCTGTGGCGTTTGTCTGGTGTGGCGGCTGTCTGGTGTGGCGGTTGTCTGCTGTGGTGGTTGTCTGCTGTGGTGGTTGTCTGGAGCGGCGGATGTCTCCTGTGGCGGTTATCTGCCGCGGCGGTTGTCTGGCGTGGCGGTTATCTGCCGCGGCGGTTGTCTGGCGTGGCGGCTGTTTGCTGTGGCGGGTGTCTGCTGTGGCGGCTGCCTAATACGGAGGCTGAGAAGTGCGGCGGTTTCGGAGCGCGGCCGGCCGCCGAGAACCGGTGTCCGCCAGCTTTCTCTCCGGGCGGAATGACCGATGACGGCTGGCCGGTGCACTGCAGGGACGGTCACTCCCGAACGGCCCGTACACCAGAAAGTTGTTCGCCCGTGGCTGCAGCTATCTCCGTCCCGCTTGTCGTATCTCCCGTGCATTCTTATGGGAGAAACGGGGGGAGGGGAGGAGAACGGCGCTGGGATCCCTTCAGGCCGTCGCTCCGGAAGACATCACGCTTTGTTAGTGTAACTGATGAAAGTACTGATGGGTATGTGGATTGTTTTACTCATACAGGTAATTATTTAGGAAATTATCGCGTTCAGCACGTCCGAAATTCTTCACTTTCTGACCACTTAGGGCAGCCAGAGAACTCCCGATGGGCCCGGGACCGGACCAAAACGGTCCCGTGCATTCTGTTTACGGCGGCAATAGAGCCGTGAAATGAGCCGTGTCGCAGCCCCGAGTCAGTTCCGACCTGGGTCAATGGCCCGAGCCTGTCACCGCGTCACCCGCTGGCCGACCCGGAATCACCGGCCGCGACCCCTGGGGCGGCTCTATGATGTCACCGCCTAGGTTGCAGCCGCCCAGGCGGACAGGACGGGACGACCGCCAGCCGGAACACGTCAGCTTCCGGCGCGTGGAGCCGAGGCGCGCGAACGGAGCCGTTCCCGTGCCGGCCAGTGGCGATACCGTCCTTCGCTGCAGACTCCGCTATTCAGGGCCCGCCGAGCCCTGTTTACGACCTACGAAGGGTGGCGGCTCCTCCCGAACTGGCCTCCGCCCGCCGGCGGGGCGCATTTTTCGAATTCCTACCGTGGGAAGCCGCGTGACACGCTGACCTCGATACTCGCGCGGCGGGTTGTGTAAGCGAGCCGACCGGTCGGCGGCGCGCAGCCCGCTCATCGACGCCCATTGTAGCGGCCGGTTACGAGTCGGCCGGAGGCGCCCGCCGATTGGAGCACGCAGCATCTGCTCTGCGTCACGATGGCTCACTGACGGCTCACTGACGCGGAAATTGTCCAGATGACTGGATAGGAAAGCGGATGTGGAGAGGGGGGAGGGACACAAGCAGGAGAAAGAGGAAGAAGGGAGTGAGGGAAGTAAGAGATGGGAAAAATAAGGGGAGAAAGACGAGGAAGGGAGTGCAGGAAATACGCAGGGGCGATGTGAAGACATAACCGTTATAAGAACATGTCTGAAGTCTATTTGTCACGATTAACTCGCAATGCCCATTACGGTATCGCGTAATGGGCGTTATCAACTCAACTTACAAAGGCCGACGTTGTGATAGGTGGTGGTGGTGGTGGTCATGACTTTTGGCTGTCAGTTTAACCAGCTAAACTGGATATTCGAGAGCGTTCTCCTTGATAACCTGTTCAGTTAGAAGCGGTTTAGCCTCCGAGAAGAGAAACGGGCAGGACGAGCATGGGGCCGGTGGAGACCGGAAATTTCACGGTAACGCTTCCGCACAACTTAAGCCTGTTGATTATGGCCTCGCGGGTGAAAAAGCTGCAATTCGCTGGAGGCCAGATTTGGCCAGATTGACCCACTTACCCCCGCCGGGGGGTGAGAGCCGTACCGCCGCAGGCGACGCCGGTCTGACGGCTCTCGCTAAACAGGACCTAACCGAATCCTCACACCTGAACACGTGTTCCGGACTCGGAACGCAGTAAAACGAAAAGCAGCTACACGAAGTCTTGAACTCAGTTTTCAGTCAGAAATCGTATGCCTTTGCATTTTAGATTCATTGTTATACGATGGCCATGTTAACTGATTTCTTCCGAACTCCCCCATCTCGTACTCAAAGTAAAAACCGTCTTGCTTTAGCTTAACGATTTTGACGTCTTACTACCGCAAGAAATTATAAATCATACCCGTGTGATGTTACCATTCGCATGTTGATATACTAAAGAAACTGGGCTTTCCGCAGTTTTTTATGATAAATACAACGATACTACCGAATGTTATCCTGCCTTCGATTAACAACACTCCAGTGTTGTCGCGGCAAAAAGAGACCATGATGACATAACAGCACACAGTTGTAGTCTCTCTCTCTACGGCTAGCAGTGCATGGCAGTTGGGCAGTTGACAGACATAACTGAAACGCCACCACGGTTGGTCATCTTTGTCTGGCTGACGCCGTTGGCTTAACGAACGTGTCAGCTGTTGGATCTGTGAATCATGCCACTTTGCTCGGGCAATCTCAGATATGAACAGGAGATAAATTAAATTTAGACTAAATTAGATTTAGATTAAATTAGATTAAATTTAAATTTAGAGCTCAGAACAACAGGCTGTTAAATTTGGGACACGCGAGTCACAGAGAAGTGGAATGCGTTTGAATGGGCCCAGCACATTACTTGTTTCTTTTCGGACCGAATGATTTCTGGGACAGCAGTCTGCAGCCAGCAGTTATTTCTATTTGCCTCCTGACGCCGGATCTAGCAGACAGCTTGTCTCCGACAAAGCCCTGGGCTGACACCCAACCTGCCGAGTCCGATATCCGAGGCCGTGCTCGTAGCAAGCAAAACAAGCCTCGAGCGGCAGGCGCCTCGGCTGACTCGCAGCGGCGTCGGCAGCGGCGGCGTCTTTACCGGCGCGGTCGGCTCGGCCGCGGCCGCCGTCATCTCGCGCCGTCGAGCGGGACGGGACCGGAGCTGCCGCTCGCCGTGTCGGGCCGTGTCGGTGCCGCGCGCCGCGCCGCTGTAACACGCGGCGCGTATTAAAATCGCGCGTGGCTGGCACTTCCGGGCGCGGTCGGCCAGACGGCGTGAACGTGCACCGTTCATGGCTCGCCAGACTGCAGGAGAAAACTGCCGCCGGCCGGAACTGTGAACGGCGGGGACGGCGCCGGCCTGCGCCCAACAGGTTCTGACGGCCCAGGGTTGCAACACGACCACACGCATGGCTATGCGATGCGTACAGTGATGCGTTAATCACGCTTTGTTTCACTCCTGTTTGTAACAGAGTGACGAAGGGTCTTTGCTCGCTGGCGTGGCGGCGGGGATAGAGGACGTGAACCTCTCACTTTTCACAGGTATACGGCCTGGTTGCGCACTGTCAAGTAGAGATAATGCTACGAAGCATTACTATGTGCTTTTTATACCTATTTGGTCTTTGATGATCCACGTCTGCTAGCCTAAAACTACTCACATTCGGGTTTACTATCTGGACGAATGGCTCACTTTTTGGACTGGTTAGGCTGGTTTTTAGACATTTATACATTCAATAAATACACGACCATCAGTATCCCAGATACCAGGCTCGATGGCCCCTGGCCGAAACGATGAGTGGAATGTCTTTTCGATGGAAACCAATTTGCACATTCGGGTTTGTGCTGCTCGATTCTAAGTTTCACCACATCCATAAAAGCATCACGGCGGCACAGCTGACATCCGTTTACGATTTGTTAACGTGGGCAGTATCAATAGAACCCACTCTGATTGCTTTGTTTTTTCGACTGAGAAGCAAACAACAATTCTGGTCCTCCAAGGGAGACTCGGCCACCTAAATAAGTTGGGATACATTAGAGGTTTCCGCAGAATACTGAGACCGTTCCAGACTGAAATGATATAAATAACTGCTGCCGACCACTTTAAGAAACAAATGTCTGTTTTACGAAACCGTTTTCGACAAGCATCTCGTCTGAGACGCCTTGCTTCGGAAAGCTTGAAATATATCACAGTCTGCGTCTCACTCCAGCAAGAGTCTCAGTTCCAGGTCGGGATCCAGACGGGAAGCGTTATGGAAGGGGCGTGGGTGTAATATTTCGTTCCTGTGTGGGTGCTTCCGCACTCCGAATGTTGACTGAGCATCCCAAAGACTTTTCAGTTTAACTTGAGACCCTGTGAAGTGAGCATCCACAGTGAATTGGAGTCCTTAAGATAATGCATGAGTGAGCACCTGCAATGCATTGAAAAAGTTGCATTCCTACAAGGGGCTAAGGAGAGGATGGTTAAGGGGGGGGGGGATTAACGGTGTGTATGTTGTTGTATACGATCAAGCGCTCGTTTTACGGCTTATCGTGCATGACACTTCGTCCTTCGGTTTAAATGACTACCTACTCCTCGAAGAACTTGGAATGATAATGCTTTGCACATCCCACGCCATGTCAGTCGCTGAATAAGACTGGAACAAATGCATCTGTTGGTATTAGGGTTCCTCACGACAGACCTAACCAAACATCCGGCCTTTCAAATGTAATTCCGGCCTTTTGCTGCTGAGCTGGCCGTCTGCGACGTCTCTGAGCCGCTCCGCGTGTATTCCATTCAAACGCAGCCGTCACGGCGAGGCGCGTGCCGTCACGGCGAGCCATCACGTGACCTGAACTCCTGGCTTTTTGTCGTTCGGCCGACCGATCCCGAGCTTGCGTGCTTTTGCTTTCGCGAACTGTTGCAGCGGGTCGGCGGGAGGGCCGGGGAAATCGCCCGACCGGGGTCTGCCGGCGGCGCGCCGTCGGCGGCCGTCCGTCGGGCGCCGCCTATCTGTCGGCCGGATCGCCGCCGTGACGCAAGGCGGCCGCCGAACTGGCCGACCGGCCCGGCCGACGCATGACGCTCCGTTTTTCTGTTGCAGGGCGAGTGATGCGCGACACGCGGCGGCCGCGCTCCGCTGACGCAACCGGCCGATCCGTGAGATAGAGGAGCCGCGGCGAACTGCCCTCTCTCCGTCCCGCGGCGCGCAGGCCGGCCGGCTGGCCGCGGCCCCGACCGGCCGCGATTATGGAGAGAGCCGACCACGCGGCCAGCGGTGAGTCCGCCGTCACCGTGCGCCTTCCGCGCAACCGAGCGAACCCACTCCGGTGACCGACTTCCTCCGCACGTGTCGCCGCTCTTCGTGCAGGCAACATGTGCGCGTGCGTCTTGTTTTGTTTTGTTTCCCTCTTACTTACTTACTACTAAACTTACATCCTCAACGAGAACGTAAGTTTATAATATAAGGAGAATATAAGTGCATATAGAGTAAAATATTCTCCATGATGTGTCCATCTTTATGCTTTTCATGGAAGAAAACCAGGAGCGCGAAAGTCGGGAAGATAGTGAAGGGCCATGCACAATAACCCTACGGTCGATTACTCCCTGATTTCTCTTGGTGATGCGTAGCAACACCTGCTGCTAAAGCTTCATCCTGCATGGTGATGAAACTTCAGTGTTCTTTACGTCAAATACGAGCAAAAGAGATCGCCGGTTTAGTCGTGTTGCACTTTAGTTGCGGCAGTCAGGTTGGCGCAGACAGAGGAGGGACATTTCACCATAATTTATTTTTAGAGAATGTCATTATGAAAGGCTCTGCGGCCGACCTCCCGCGCGCTGCTGGCCGCTGGTAATTGGCACAGCATGTCCGGTAATGGTCACGATATGCCCAATGCCCCTTATTTAAGCCTAAGAGATGCTGATAACTTATCTCAATGGCAGCGTGAAACGGAGTTGTTTTATCGGACGTCGTATTCGGTGCCCTCTGACACTGATCGCTTTCTTCCGGAAAAGATAGGAGGGATTTGAAGGCGTATATCTGGGAACGCGGCTTCTGCTGAGGCCTTAATCCCTCACCATTAGTGCCACCTTTCGCACCCTGCATTACCCTGCAAGAGTGTCCACTCTCCACTTTCATATCGAATTTTACCGCCTTCTTCCGCGTCACTCATTGCTTTCTTCCCAAATGCCTCGACCCTGATGATCCTGTTCCGTGTTCCCACGGCGAGCCACGTGCGCTGTTTGACCGCGGTTTGATAAACGTCACGTAGCAGACCGCTGCAGGCGATTCCGCGCATCTCCGTGTAACGCCTCGTCACGCTCCCTGTGTTCGGAGGGCGTGGCTGTTGTCCGTGTCCACACTGGCCGCGGTGCGTCTGTTCCACTCGCGCCTCACCTTCAGACCAGAGGCGTCCGCCGACCGCGCCCTGTCGCCGGACCAGGCGCGGGCCCCCGGCACTGGACCGCCCGGCAGCCGACCGCGCCCTGTCGCCGGACCAGGCGCGGGCCCCCGGCACTGGCCGCCCGGCAGCCGACCGTGAACCACGTGTCCACGGCTCCCAAGAGGCCCGTGAAAGCCGCCGCCGTGGAAGCTGTTTGTTCCGACAGCCTGTTGCGGCCCGGTCCCGGCCGCGGGCCGCCGCAGAAGCGACTCGTCCGCCCCGATCGGCGATACCACCTCCAAAACAACTCACCGGAGGAGTCCCAAGGTCGCGCCGTTCCTGTTGGGGATGCGTATAACGTCCCATCAACAGAGTCCCGACAGATAATAGAGGCGCTGGCGCCCGCGCCTTGTCAACAGCGCCGACCTTAATACCGTCCGGCCGGGCCGGGGCCAGAGCGGTCGGGGCGGCGATTGGCAGCCGTAATCTGAAGACGCCCGCGTGACTACGCAGGGTGATTAGCGTTATGATCCCGGACGCGTCACGAACGGGCTTGGTTGGAGGTCAGAGGCCACATGCCTGTACTTTCTGCACCAGATGAACTCGGCATGCAGCGGCTTTCACGCTGAAACGCTGCTCCGTTATATTGGAGGGTGACCAGGTTGGAATAGCATTAAGCTACATCAGCAATGGCGTTTTGGACGTTCCCTGGGATGAGGAACTGATTCGCGAATAATCATTTCCGTCCCTGCAAGATTCAGTCTTTATGGTTTTAGCATGTGATTTTACGATTTAGTAGCCGGATGAAATTTTCTCTGCAATGGCGGATCAATAACAATGACGCAGTGCGTATTTATGGGATGTTAGGTACGCTACAAAGCTTCTAAAAGGTTTTTTGCAGTCTTCTACAAAGCCAGGCTAAGTCGTGAAACGCTCTCTATTTCTGCATCGGGCTATGTTTCCTTCGTGAGTACGTAATCGCGGACCCATGGAGTTTTAATGCTGCAGCCACAGTCATGATATGAAGAGCACTTCAGCCGTGGTCTTTAACGTGCCTGAGAGTGTGGGTTTGTGTGTTAACGTGCGTGCGGTGGTGTACCCATGCAAACGAGACCCCGTTCGTTGTGCCCACAAAAGCACGTGTGTTCCTGTTTCCGCTGCGGTCCACGCTGCACCTGGCTCGCCGCTTCACGCCACGGTACGGGCGCGGCGTCGGCCGGCCGCAGCCGTCCGTCTGTCGACTCAGAGCCTCTGCCGGCGAGACGTGGCTGCCCCCTCACCGAGGTCCGGCCTCCGTCTGACTTCTCACGGGCTCCGCTCTCTGTCCGCAGGAGGCAGCCGCCGGCTGGCGGTGCCCGTGCTGCTGCTCTTGGCGCTGCCGCTGCTGCCGACCGCCTCCGGCAAGTTGCGGGGCATCAGGATCCGCCAGGGGAGCCTGCAGCTGCCGCGTGAGTCCGTCTGCCTCTTCTCACGTGGATGGAGGCCGCCCGCCTCCTCTGACGTTACTGACGGAGTCCAGCGCCGCTCCTCTCTCCAGCGTACACCGCGGTAACCCCAGCACAACTCTAAACACCAGCTCAGTTCAACGTCCCCGTAAAACGCCTCGCAGTTTGCGCCCAGTCAGCCTCTTGCGCCGTACTGCAGCCTAGCTGATACCAACCGCCAGAAGATCCCCGCATTCCACCTCCACTGGTCCCTCAGTAGGGCCCAACCATTGTGAGCACGCGGTTCCATTAGTTTTTAACAAAGACGTCATTTTTCGACTGCATGTAAGAAAAAGTTTGTAAGCTTTTGACTCCACGTTTGGCTGCCGATAAGAGATGGTTTAGGAACATTTTGACGCAGCAATAATGCTGACCAACTAGATTTTCGAGCAAGGATGCTTTTAAAGGGGGAAGGAAAACTTCCCCTTCAGAATCATCGTTCCCCACTTCAAATTTTCTCAAAGGAGCAACGGGAAGTTGGGGAATTTCCCCCTTCAAATATTTTCGGAAACTTAATTCTCACCTGTTTGCCAGCCCGGCCGCCCGTGAAGCCCCTCGTCGCCGGCCGGAGGTCACGTTGCAGCGGAGGCGGGGCGGGCAGGTCGGTTCAGGAACCTGAACCCAACCGCCCGGAATTCAGTGTAGACCGTGGATTTTCGGCCATGAATGCCAATTTTACAACCACGCGAAACCGCTTGTTGACGCAGACGCCGTACTCCCCGCCGTTCGCACGCATTAATGGCACAAGCGTAGAGGCATTCGATGCCATAACATATGTCCCACATTGGGTTGACCTGGGCAACAGGAATGCGGCAGACAAGTACAGGCGCGCCAAACAGAAAAGCAAGGCTTCTTGCGTAGAAAGCAAGGCTTCTCAGATATTCGGTGACTGCCTGCATGGCCAGTACGGGGCTCGAGGGGGCCATACATAGGGCTCTGTACCAGACGTAAAAGATCCGGTTTGGGGCGGTGGCAGGACAAATTGAAGGTTTGTTGGTGCCTGAAATTGCTCAGTGTTAACAAAACTTTTGCTGATGCAGAAATAAACACTTATGGTTGTCGTAGAACTTCTGGGTGTTTTTCATTGAGCTAATTATGCGCAACTGAATTACATGCAGGTAGGCCAAAGCGCGACATTTAGCACCGTGGTCAGAGTCGTTTATAAAGACTTGATCACTGGCTGTATTGAAGCCTGATTGATCCCTTCATGCTTCCTTCCTGTACACATGCTCTTTCATACGTTCTCTTCTCTCTGCCCAATTTTCATGCTTGGATGAAGCATAAAGTGTAGGCGCGTACAACAGGCGGTGGGGTCACAACCCCCGCATTTGCCAGCCACACTACAGTGATAAGACAGACCCGATTTCGTCCTTCTTGGGGACGTTGCGACAGGGGTACGATGTCCCTGCCAACATTCGAGTTGGGGCAGTGCCCTCCCGGCATGAACAAGAAGTTTAACAAATATAGCTAATTCTTAGAAAAGAAAGGAAAACCAGAAGCCAGACATAGAGTGTCCAAAATCCGAGTAGTTTTGGTCGTAGGGAGGGGGAGGTACATCATGCACCCTCAACTTCAGCATACTTCCCGCGCCATTGGTTTTTCCCTTTCCAATTTCCATGTTAAAGTATCCCTCCTTTAGAGCATGGTCACAGTATGTTAGGAAATGGGTCAGGATTTGAGAGCTTCGAGGATCTCCACAATCCAGAGATACCGTCGAATTCAAAACGGAAAGAGCGTTTCTTAGCAGGGATGCCCGCACCGAACATAAACGCCACAACACTGTCCCCGCCCTGACTGTCACCGCTCCTGTCCCTGTCCCCGGTACCGTCCCCGGTACCAGCTCCTGTTCCATCACGGTTCCGGTGCGAGTCCTGGTCCCGTTCCGGGTCCCGATCCTCGTCCCGGTCCCAGTCCCGGTCCTGGTCCCGGTTGCGTTTCGGTTGACAGGACGCGCGCCGCGGCCGCGCTTGACGGTCGGGCCTCCCGCTGACCAGATGGCTGATTCCGGGTCACCCGCCCGGCGCGCGCGCCCGCGCCGTAATTGGGCCAGCGCGCCGCGGGTTCCTGCGGACCGCCCCGGGCGGCGGCGGCGGCCGCGGCGGCACCGCTCCAAATCGTCCTGCAGCGGGCAATGCAGTGACCGCGGCCGCGGCGGACGGGCCGGCCTGAGGCGGGCCGGCGGCCGGCGCCGGGCGGCTCCCGCGGAGGCCGCCGCGGCACGGCCCCGTTCCGCCCCTCGGGAGAATGTCGTCTCTCTCCGGCCGTCGCGGCGCCGCTGTTTGACGAGCTTTCACGCGGCTCGCGGGCCGGCTGAAGTCGCCGCCGGCCCTGTGGAGGGAGGAGTTGTACGGCGGCGCTGACGCGCCGATCTCGTGGCTCGTTCCGTCATTCCGGCCCAATCGTCACGCAGACAATCAGCTCTGACATGTCAGCTATGGCGCGGAGTGTGCCATTCCCTTCGGCTATGTGTTTCAGTTCCGAAACATTGTCGGCATGACCTGGTTCAGTTACTACGGTTCTGACACCCTGTTCGTACCAATCCTGCCCGTCAGTGATGATCGTTCCCCGTCCCTGCATGTCAGTGCGACATGCCGCTCATGCTCCTCGGCGCAGCATGCTTTTTCTGGCCGTCGATGCTGTCATCTCGCACCATTCTGTCACATCTGACACTCCGCGGCAGTCTGTCAGTTACGTCATCTCGCTGCTGTCCGGCGGTTCTGTCACGCTGCTCGTGTCCGACAGATCCGATAGCGCTGAGCGGCACGCACCGCCGGCCGCACCGGCAAACTCTCGGAATGTTAATGAACTTGCCTTCACCAAAAACCTACAGCGGGAAACAGATCCACGCTGGCGAAATTGGCCAGTCAGCAAAAATTGCGGATCAAACATTTTCCGACTTTCTCCCACTTCAGCACCCTGTTCAGCGGCTTAGTCTTGAGTTGAAAGTACACCGCGTGGGCACAAGGTCTCTCGGTAAGGACGGAGAACGTCTACGGACGAGAACGTTAACGGACAAGGACAACTAAAAACGACTGACTGCCTTTGGATTCTGATGCCCTATCACGCGCAAAATTCTTGCTAGTTCTGAAGCTAGTGCAACTTTGATTATGTTCTGTTTTAAACTTTTCACCACGCAGCGGCAGGATAAAGAAACACACGTTAAGCTGCAGGCACAGTCTTGCCGGTCGCCGCTGCCGGGAGACGGACGCCACGTGATCCATGAACTTATCTGTTCGCTCTTGACTGATCGAAGTCGCGACTGTGACCGTGAATCGCCTGATCTTCTTAATTCGACATATCGTTCATTTGTCTCCGGTGATGCACCCTTGGACGTGGCAGTAACGTGATAATTAGGGTATTGGACCCACGGACTTGAGACAGTTTTTACTTGTAGGGCCCGTTATTTCGCATTGAAAGAAATCGTTTAATAGTGAATCTGGCCGTACAAGCATCTAGGACGCCCTTCCATCCATGGAACTACCCATACACGTGCTGGGACTGAGCTTCGTTTTTCTAAGTTCAAGTCCTTGGGTGCAAAGTGCCTTGAGTGTTTCTCTTCACCACGTCTTCCTGTCGTCGTGTCGTGTCTGTCCGGTCGTGAGGCAAGCTTGACCTGGCCGGTCTGCAGCCTGACATGACGTCTGTCCATGTTAACGTCGCCCTGGATCCTGCCGGTGGCCGTTTCAGCTCTGGACCCTGCCCTGATACGGAGCCTGCTGCCGCCGGAGGAGATCGCCGCGTTCGCCAAGCGCACCATCCTGTCGATGCGCGGCCGGATCTCGTCTCTGGTGCGCACCGGCAGCCCCCAGTTCGGGATCGGCCCGCTCGACCCGTACGCCCTCGGCGACATGCCGGTCAACTTCACCATGGACGTGGTCGAGTGAGTGGACCGCAAGCCGGCGAGTCTGCCCGACGGAATAATGTAAACTTTGCCATTGTGTCACGTTGTTTTTTGTGTATTTCCTGCACGTATGATGGAACACGCAGCAAAGCAGGCCAGCCTTTAGACTTAAACGGTTGCGTGGCATCGAGGCAGTCTCACCATCTTCCCCTGCCAGTTCGGCCGCTGTTGCTGCAGCTGTCCCTCGTACTCCGCCACTCCACCTCTCCCGCAACTCTGATCCCTCTCTCCCGCGACCTGGCCTCTGCCCTGATCCCTCTCTGGCAGCTCTGACCCGTCTGTTCCGTGACCTGACTTCTCTGCCAGCTACCTCTCTGGAGGCTCTGATCCCTCTCTCCCGTGACCTGGCCTCTGCCCTGATCCCTCTCTGGCGGCTCTGACCCGTCTGTTCCGTGACCTGGCCCCTCTCTGGCCCCAGCTCCGACGGTCCTGATCCGTCCGTCTCATGACCTGACCTCTGTTCAGCTCTGTTTCCGGGAGCTCTGATCCCTTCTTCCCGCGACCTGACTTCTCTCCAGCTCCCTCTCTGGCGTCTCTGATGCGTCCGTCCCGTGATCTGGCCTCTGTCCATCTCTACCGCTGCGCCATACCGTCCCTCACGCCGGCGTGTGTCCATCAGGCTGGCGGGCAACATCACGGGCGCCATGGCGCGCGGCCTCAGCGACCTGCAGCTGCTGGATGCGGACGTCCAGCTGCCCAGTCTGACCGTGGCCGCCGACGTGCGCGTGCCCCGCGTCAGCGTCGACGGCCGGTACAGCCTGGACGGCTCCTTCAGCGGCCTGTTCCCGCTCACCGGCACCGGGCCGCTCAAGTAAGTTAGAGGCCGCGGGCCGGGAAGGAGGGAGAGGGGACGGAAATTCATCCGCGGCAGCTACCCAGCCGACCAGGCTGTGGTAACACCACTTCACTTTGGGGGGAGGGATCTGGGACGACTCGGAATCAGCAAGGCGCGCTCAGGTCTGATGCTTGCTGGCATGAGGTGTCTTACTCAGGTTCAGTTGCAACGTGTTGCTGAGAAGGGGTCGATTGTTCCTGCTTCAGGAAGCCATAAGTTATTCCATGCAGTTCATGGTTGTTAATAAGCTCAGCTCATCTTTTTATGGTCAGAATTTCTTTTCGGCTGGGCTGCCGCTTTCCATTAACTTATATAATGCATTGTGTTTGTTCCACTAGCGAAACAGAAATCCCGTTCAAACCCTGCTTAACTCCGGTGCGACAAGGCATCCACCGCACAAAGAAGACTTTCCTTCCTGCTATGAAATTATAGGATCTCCCAATTTCACTTGCCCTCACAGCTTAAGAAAAGTTTAGGCCAACAGGCTGCAGCGAAAGTTGGAAACTTTAATGGTGATAATCTCATGCATGTCTGAATGACTTGCATGCTTGACATGTGAACATGTTTCAGTTCAGATGCCATGTACTGTAAAAGCTGACTGTGACAGCGCTTACGAGTGTCATAACTGTCCAGAAGAACGGCGGAAATCCCGTTGAAACCTGACTCAATTCCGGCACGACAAGGCATCCACAACAGGGACGACTTCCTTTCCTGCTATGGAATTAGGAGAACTCCCAGTTTCAATTACCCTCACAGCAAAAGAAAAGTTCAGGCCAGCAGGTCGCAGCGTATTGGAACCTTAACGGTTGTTATGATGCCATGCAAGCCCGAAATGCCATGCAACTTGCTTGTTTGACATGTGGACATTGTTTGGGTCAGATGTTACGTACTGGGAAAGCTGATTGTCACGGCGCTTGCGGGTGTCATAAGTGTCTAAAAGAGCAGCGGGTTAAGGCACTCTTTCGATTACGATGACCTGACAAACAGTTTCGAAAAGATCCTGGCGTGTGGAGGTGCTGTCAAAGAGCATTGACTTTCTTTGACAGAAAGAGCAAGTTCTCGTACCGAAGAATTACTAACTACTACTATTAACAACCGCAGCTTTGTAGAGACAGGCAAAAACCGTGCAATTCGAGCTCCTACGCCTACGTACTTTTAAGAATATTCTTGATCCCTTCCGGTTCAGGTCAGTGGGACCAGGATTACTATACACTACAAGTCGGACTTTGTAGGCCTCCTGGATCAGTCCCGCTGCTGTCTGCAAAGCGTGAACACTGAACAAGCGGGCACGCACTGCTGGACGCGTGTTTCCGGCTTTCCTAGCCGATATTTTTGGCCCGGCCAGCGGGTCGTCCTGGGACCGGCCGGGATGAGGTCCGGCTCGTTCCTGTCGTTTGGAAACTGGCCGCGTCCGCTCTCCTTTTGGGCGGCCGCCGTCGGGCGATTTACGGCCGGCGGGTGACGTCACGGACCGGACCAGAAGTTGGCCTCGGACAAGGTCCCGCGGTCCGGGCCGTACCCAGCGGAACCCGCCACGCCGCGTCTCCGCGCTGGGCGTGGTCAGAAGGCTGTGGAGGGACTCGGCGTTGTGTCGACGTCTGGTGGGATGCCGAACATAGAGGCTCCTGTATCTGAAGTGTTTAACCGTGCACAATCAAAGCGCCTTAAAAATCGCAGAGATGCATAATCTGTCGCAAAATGGTGCAGTAGGCGCAGTAGGTGTTGATCTGATCTTTCGTGGTGTGATAACGAACTGTCGTAGCTGGCGAGAGACAGAGGCGTTCTGCTGCACTGGCGTGGCTATAACGGTCTTTGACATTCGCATATGGTGTAATTTCCTCGAGGACTTTTGTGTTGTGTTAGCAGGCTGGTGTTGGTTGCCGCGAACTGATGCCGTCCCCTTCGTAGGCTAGAATAACTACTGGAATCAGTCACATGGCTCTGTTAGACGCAGTCTGCCGTAGATCGGGGCGACTGGACAGAACGATGCTCCTCACTAATTTGACTGATATGGGTACGTGACTGATGCGACCCACGCGACTGGCGTCACTGATGTGATGGACGTACCCGCCAGGCTGGTGCTGCGGGACATTGACGTCACGCTGGTGGTCCAGGCCCGCCTCTACTACGACCGACTGCACATCACGCGAGTCGACTTCACTCTGGGCATCGGCAATACAACGGTGAGGACTGGTCGGCTTCGTCTCCGCCCGCGCAAGCCTCGCAGCCCGGTGCCGGCTCTCGGCCCGCCGGCGCACCGGCTCGCCGCCCACCGGCGCGGCCGGCTGTTTTTGCGTCAAACCTCCGGAAGTCGGGTCAGAACAGCGGCGAGAAAGTGCACGTTGTGCCGCGCTCGCGCACTCCGTCGGCTACGGCGCGAACTGGCAGATGGAGCCGCCTCGACATCACCATCCTTGCGCACTTTGCGCGCGAAGCGTCAGAAGAGGCGCCGGAACGTTTTTGTTGCGCCGTGGTCGTCTCTCCTCCGCTGGTATTGTGTGTTGTGGGCCAAGACACTGTCTAGCGGACTTCGGTCGATACAGCCAGCAATGGACACAACAGACGGCTGACAATCGCAGCCAATGTTTGTTTCATGGGCGGGGTTCGAGGGCTCGTCCAAGAGACTCGCCCAAATTCTAGCTAGCTGGAAACCTCAGGGTTCAACTGAAGCGATAAGTATAGATCTGGGCAGTGTTTTGGTTTTCAGCTGATGAAATATTCAAACGGAACGGTCATGCAAGACGACTTCATCCGCAAACAGTTTGGCTTGATTCAAGGTGGAACCAGTTTTATTGCTCCGCAAAGCTGTAAACCACGAACGTGTGGTCACGTAGCCCCCAGCCAATATGCATGGACGTCCATAAATGCTTGAGTCCCGATTTGCCTCGTGCACTCATTAATCAACGAACTCAAATTGCTACTATTAACTTGGGATGTAGTCGGGACTGGAACAACAAAATCTTACAATAATCAATGCATGTCTGCTGTCTGAACTACGTAAGCGTGAAGCCGTCTGATCAGAAAAGGCAAAGACGTTTATTACATGTTCTTGTGTTTTTTTTCAGGTAAATCTGGAGGGATTCCTGGAAGACTCTGGTTTTGGAGACCTCGCTCAGCAGTTCTTGGACAATATGTCTGGCGATTTTCTGAGGAATTTCATCAAGACGTTCAGGGAAGAGAGGTTGCCGTCTCTTGTAAGGCGCGGCAAACACCTTCCTCCGCGACCTCCAATGGAGAACCATGCTGCCCAACTTTGTTGCCCTTTACCTTGGGTGAGTCTGGAGTGTGATTCAAAGTTATAGAAATGAATCAGTCACACTGAACCGGTGGAAGTAAACAGTTTAACAAGCGTGTTTGTGCCTTCGGCGCTCATTTACCTTGACGAGCCACTGAAACGAATCGATGGTGCGTCGTGCAAAGTTAGAGAATTTCCAGCGTACTTGAAAATGAAATGAACTGAATGAAATGAAAAAACGAAAATGAAAATACCTCCTTGAAAATGAATTCTGCCCACGGTCCAAGCAGAAGCCTGGCTTCAGAACGTCCATCCCCTTCGTCGATGGCTCATCACTAATTTCTGTCAGCCGCACGCAGTTCACCTCAGTGACACGGAATTTCTGCGGCAGGTTTGACGAGTCGTCGGGCAGCTACTACCACGACTTTATCCCGACCATCACCAACAACTATTTGATAGACCGGATACTGCACATGATCGCGGACTATCTGCACGGCATGAAGATCGGCCTGCCGGCCCAGGACATCATTGCCAACAAGAAGGTAAAACCTTCCGCAACTCGGAGGAGTTGGTTAAGTGGAGGACGCAGCAACTCTGACGGCCTGGCGGTACGACCATGCTGACCAAGATGGCTTGCTGCATGCCTGTTCTATAGAACAAGGACAGATACTGGTGCGCTGTTTCCCTTCAGAACGCCCGAGCTTAAATGTACAGTTGGAATAGGCAGGATGAATGAGGTAGAATTCGCAGCCAATGAATGGAGTAAACGGCACCTTGAACTCTGAGCTACCGAACCGACAGGTTCTTTTCGTGTTCATGCTACTGGTGGGCGATCGACATGTTCCATGCCGATGGACGGTCGGTGTCCTGTTCCGGTGGACGGTCGGTGTCCTGTTCCAGGCGGACGGTCGGTGTCCTGTTTCGGCGGACGGTCGGTATCCTGTTCCAGGCGGACGGTCGGTGTCCTGTTTCGGCGGACGGTCGGTATCCTGTTCCAGGCGGACGGTCGGTGTCCTGTTTCGGCGGAAGGTCGGTGTCCTGTTCCAGGCGGACGGTCGGTGTCCTGTTTCGGCGGACGGTCGGTGTCCTGTTCCAGGCGGACGGTCGGTGTCCTGTTTCGGCGGACGGTCGGTGTCCTGTTCCAGGCGGACGGTCGGTGTCCTGTTTCGGCGGACGGTCGGTATCCTGTTCCAGGTGGACGGTCGGTGTCCTGTTTCGGCGGACGGTCGGTATCCTGTTCCAGGCGGACGGTCGGTGTCCTGTTTCGGCGGACGGTCGGTGTCCTGTTCCAGGTGGACGGTCGGTGTCCTGTTCCGGTAAACGGTCGGTGTCCTGTTCCGGTGGACGGTCGGAATCCTGTTCCAGGCGGACGGTCGATATCCTATTCCGGTGGACGGTCGGCGTTCCTTGCCGTTGCACCGTCCGTGTTCCGTTTGACGGACAGTCGATGCTCTGTTCCGGTGGACAGGCTCTGTTCCGATGACAGGTTCTGTTCCGGTGGACGGTCGGTGCTCTGTTCTGGTGGACAGGCTCTGTTCCGATTGACAGGTTCTGTTCCGGTGGACGGTCCGTAGCGGCGTTCGTCTGTTCCATGGCCGCCTGTTCGGCCTGGAGAGCATGCGGCGCGTCGGCAACTCTTTCATCTCGCGTCACAAGGAATACTTCACCTTCACCATCGACGCCGCCGCCTTCCACTTGAAGGTACGCTCCCATCGGCTTCGGTTTTAAAATGGTAAGGGATTAGGAAATGAAGCTTGGCAGCTAGTGGGTTTCTCTTTTAATGGAGTCGTTGTCCGTACAGGTTGTACATGAAGAGGAGTTGGCTGATATGTGAGCCGACATGCCTGCTGTAAACCAGCTCATGACGAGACATCCTTTGGCATCAGTAGTTCTGCTATCTCGTGGTAAAATATTCTAACATTCGATATGTGCTGCTTGGATTAAAATTGCACAACTGTTAACCATCGTCTCCCACCATGATCATTCGTCTACGAAGAAACTTATGTCGAGCCCGTCATTCTCCAGGCGGCTTACAAGTCCCAGCTGGTGATCTTGAACAAGCTGAAGCATTTCACGACATGGGCGCTTATTTCGCACGTGAAGCTGCGCATTCAGCTGCAGCTGGATGCCGAGTACATGGAACTGTACCTGACTGGCCTGGACGTTCTGCATATCGGGTGAGCTTTGACCAGTCACGATCGACATCCATGACGCTGCCAGTGAAGCAGAAATCCTATCTGATCTTATGTCGCGAGTAGCGGTCGCTTCTTTCGAGGGTAAAGTGACGCTTTTGCCAAGCGTTAACATTCCTGACTTCTTCACCACTGAAAGGCATACCTGACTTTCAGGGCTGTGGTGACTTGTATCAGTTTTCAGAGATCACTCAGTTACTCCTGATGAGCTGAACAGCCATCCACTACTCAGTTTTCCTTGAAAATGACCATTTTTTCTTACAGTGGCACACCATACAGTATTCACACTTTGGCGGCTATAAAAATGCATGCCTCCCTGTTACCGAGGTTCGTTTGCCTGTCGCCTGCTGTTCCTTTTTCCTGTCGATGTTGAGGATTTCAAACTCATCTTGTCACCCCAAAGACGAATTTCACGTTGTAAGAGGAAAAGTCGAGACACTACCAGCCTGCCCGTCATTCCGGCTCGGGATCGGGCTTCTCTCCAACACCGTTCGCAGGCCGTCCGTCCGTCACCCACATCGGCCGTAACGCCTGCGCTCGGTTCCGCAGAAAAATCGACATCAAGCTGACCGGTCTCGGTCCGCTGGAGCTGGTTGCCACCTCGGCGGCCGAATACCAGATCAACCTGCAGAGGTCCAAGAAGATGCTGGCCAGGATGGTGGCGCGAGACGCGCGCGACGCCTTAGCCAAGCTCCTGAAGAACGTCGATCTGAACTCGGTGCTGGCCGAGACCATCAACGGGGACGTGTACGCCCGAGACCCGGGCATCGTGTTTCCCGACCCGCCGCCGCCTGCCAACGGCTCGGCCAACTTCAGCAGCCTGCTCGAGTCCGCGCTCAGCGCCGACGAGGACGGCGGCGGCGACGGCATCGGCGCCCTCATCGGCCTCTTCCTGGGCGGCGACGACGACGACGCCGGCGCCGCGAACGGCACCGCCGCCGGCGGCGACGCCGCCCCCGACCAGCTGGAGGGCGTCGACCCTGAGATCCTGGCAGCCTTTGGCCTGGAGCCCGCCAGCTCTGCGGGCGCCGGCGACTCTGCGCGCGGGGCGTCCGAGGCGGACAGCGGGGCGGCTACGACTGAGGATCCACTGGCTGGCGTGGATCCGGAGATCCTGGCCGCGTTTGGTCTGGAGCCAGCCAGTCCAGCCAGCTCGGCCGCCGCCGCCCCCGCGTCGCCTGCGGCGGACGGCGCCGCGGCTCCTGCGGAGACCACACCGGACGCCCTGGAGGGCGTGGACCCAGAGATACTGGCCGCCTTCGGGCTGGAGCCGGCCGGCTCTGCGGGCACCGGCGACGTCGCTGCCGCCCCCGCCGCGGCCGCCCCTGCTGTTGGGGCTGGACCTGCAGCAGACACTGCCGACTCGCTGGCCGGCGTAGATCCGGACATCCTGGCCGCGTTCGGACTGGGTGCCGCGAGTCCCGCTGGCGCCGCTGGTGCTGCTGGTGCTCCTGGAACCGCTGATGCCGCTGGCGCTGCTGGTGCCGCTGGTGCTGCTGGTGCCGCTGGCGCTGCTGGCGCTGCTGGCGTCCCTGGCGCCCCTGGCGCCCCCGCCGCCCCTGCTGCCCCCGCCGCCCCTGCCGCCCCTGCCGCCCCTGCCGCTCCTGCTGCCCCTGCCGCCTTTGGCGCCCCTGCTGCTCCTGCTGCCCCTGCCGCCCCTGCTGCCCCTGCCGCCCTGCTGCCCCTGCCGCCCCTGCCGCCCCTGCCGTCCCTGCCACCAGGGGCGACGCTGCAGCGGGCACGGCCGACTCGCTGGACGGCATCGACCCGGACATCCTGGCTGCCTTCGGACTGGGTGGTGCCAGTCCGCCGGGCTCTGCCCCCGCTGCCGCCGGGGGCGACACTGCAGCGGGCTCGGCCGACTCGCTGGCCGACGTGGACCCCGAGATCCTGGCGGCGTTCGGCCTGTCGGACGGCTCGGCCGGAGGCGGCGGGCCGTCTGAGGAAGGCCGCATCTTCCCGGGCCCCACCGCCGCCGCCGACGAGCTCGCGGCCGTGTTTGGACGGAACAGGGGCGCCGCCGCGACTGCGGCGACGTCGGGCGGCGCCGGCACGCCCGGCTTCGCCTTCCGACGAGGACAACAACTCATTTTTCGACGAGCCGGGCGCGGTGGCCGGCGCCGGCACCGGCACACCCGGCTTCCTGCCTTCCGACGAGGACAACAACTCGTTCTTCGACCGGCGGAGGAGCGGCCGGTAGCTGGCGCCGCCGCGCCGTCCGCCGCCTGCGGTCGGCCAGGCGCGGCCTGTGGCGCCTGAGGGAGCCGTGGAGGACGCACAGCGCCGCGGGGCCGCCCGCCGGGCCCCGGCCTCGGCCGCTACGAGTGACAGGAGTGACGTGACCGGGACTGGCGTCGGCACTGTGACGCCACTGGGCGCGGACCGCCCTGATCGTGATCTCCTTGCTCAATTAGTGGAGGGAATAGTGCCGTCTAGTTGTCGGCCCGGCGCCGAAGCGGCCCGCTCACTGACGTGGCGGCTTCGATCGCGCCCGGATGCTAGATGCCAAAGAGCCTCGCGCGCATAGGGACAGCCCGTGCAAAGATGTGCCACAGACGCGGCAGTGGGCCGACGCGCCGTAGCGCAGCAGTCCGATCCCATACCGTGTATTTATTTGGACGGGAGCGAAGGCGGGCTGTGAGTGGATGTGGATATCCTCGTGCTTAGGCCGGGAGAGAGAAAGATGGGAGCTTCGCAGCAATTCATAGCCGATTACCGGGGAAGGGGAAGGGGAAGTTGATGCATATGTCCAGTGCCTTCTGCGTCTGCCTGAATGTTGGGTCTGTGGAAATGGAGATGTGTAACAGGGCCAAATCAAAAGTGAATAAAACGGAGGAAGCGACTTTCTAACATTCTACCTCATTTGTCACACCCCAACATTTAAACAAAAAGCGAGGCAGTTGGGTTGCTTCAGGCTATCATGAAACTAAAAACCAAGTGACTTTTAAGCCATTTCTGTAAAGTGACAATGCAATTTGTTAGACGCCACGTCGGTGATACTGCGGTTGTCTGAAAATAGCAAAAACTGCTTAAATGTGAAATGAATAGAGATCCTTATCGCCCGTGCAGGAATGAAAATATATGTTGGTATCCAAGGCTCTGCTTGTTTTACTAGTCACCCGCTGTAGATGACTAGCCTATCACGTCTTATGCCAGGTCACGGACTTTTCGGATAGCAAAAGAAAGAAACATTTTCTAGCGCAGTTTCTGTTGTCATCTGACTCAGTGAACAAAAAAATATTCTAGTCGCCTAAACACCCCGAATAAATTTGCGGGAATAGCTATTCTCAATTTACAATCCCACCTCTCATGCTATCCATTCATCACAACTTTCCCACGTTAAACAAAAACGCTAACTTTATAGGCATCGAAATAATGGCGTGAGAAAGAAACTGCACCTTAAGGGTCGGGCTAAGAGCACTGCAACAAAAAAACAAAAGCCTTATTTCGTATTGTTCGTAACGGCTTCCTATTCTTCTGTCAGTCCCCTATCTAAAACGGCCAATACTTCTTCCCAGACAAACTTCGTCGTCGTCGTTTGCGTTGGGGCAAACAATAAAAAAGCCCACGTCACTTTATTGGCTGTACATACCAGTTCCACAAAACTTCACCATCATGTCGCTGCGGCGTCCAATGCATTGCACTTTAAAGAGGGCTGCGTACACTTCCATCACAACGCCTGGTTGACCCTGCGGCGGACACCGATCCGAAGTTACGCACACATCTATAGCATCCGGTTCACCTACGGGGTCACGTACAGATGAATCACGTGATGCTGTACGACCAGAGTCTGACCGGGAGCGCAGACACGGCTGAACCAGACATCCCGGACACGATCAGACATCGGCAGACATCGTTGGACATCACCAGACAGGCTGTCAGTGCAGACGCAGCTGCACCAGGCATCTCCGGACGCGGTCAGGCATCAGCTGACGGACCGCCAGACATAGCCAGACATCGACAGACATCGACAGACAGCTTCAGACACCAGCAGAAACCACAAGACACGACCAGACAGCTCCAGACATCGACAGACGGTCTCTGAAGAGACCGTCGGACTTCAGCGGACCGACCGTGCACCTCCATCAGAGGACAGAGCAGCAGGCTGCCGGTCTCCAGGGCGGACGCCTGTCGGCGTCTCTCGCGGGGAGGCCCGGGGTGTGGCAGTCCATGGCAGGGGACACATGTTCCCATGGCAGAGGAACCATAGCCGACTGGCAACGGCTGGCCTGCGTTTGCGCCGAGCGCTCGCCGGAACAGTTATAAGGACGTGTGGGAGAGCCTGTAACATACGGACGAACAACGACTTCGTGCACAAACATACAGACGGTGATTGGTACGCTGTAATAACGGTTTGACAAAGCGCTCTACTCATCACAGTATGTTGCCCAGAAACTGAACGCATACAGGTTGGCGACAGCTCTTGCCAGTCAGGCTGCCAGTGCAGGTCAGCGTCCCATGAGGCGCTTTACACAGGCATGACGCGCCAGAAAAACTAAACTGGTCATTTACACGCAGGCGTTAAATAGAAAAACACCAGGATAACTTGCCGGGTTGCTCTTGTTCGTCTAGGACGGGACCAGAGTGGTTTCTGGCTCACCGGAGAGCAAGAATCGGCAGTAAAAGGTGCTATCATTTCACGCCGACATAGCGTTAATGTGATAGGGGCGTACAAAACACACGGAACCCGAAACGAAGGCAATCATTTTCCGTTTTTGAGACAGAGGAAAAATAGCGTTCATGATTGTGTTATTACGAGTGCCTTAAGAGTTCATTTCCCAACGAAAACCGACTATTCCTCTTGTTAACGTTGAATTACCAGCGTACAATGGCCATCCGGGCTTTCTCGGCAACCGCTATTATTTACAATGGAGGAATGGCGGAAAACACGACAACATATCAGGTTAATACTTAATAATATACAACAAATTGTCGTATCACGAACATACATTTTGGAACGTATCTACATACCATCACAAAGAAAACGTGTAATATAGTTAAGCACTTACATCTGCGTTCTGAGAGTCTTCAGAACGGCCTACACTGCAATGCAGAATGCCTGTCGTTCGTGAAACGAGACCAGTGTTCAGGGAGGAAGCACGATCGCGGACGATGCGGAATATCGTGTCCACGCAGTCAATAGACGACAGCCAGGGCCGACACCGAGAAATCAGAGGTCGACACGGTCGGACGGAGATCGAGTGCTGGGTTGGTCCGGGCAGTTAGATAAGGGCCGGAAGACAGAGTCTGGAACATTCGCAGACCACGTTCATCCAGTGGAGCTGGATCCGATGCGACAACTAATGGCACTCCGCATCCGTTCACGTCAACGGGCCAGTTCCACATCCTCCAGAGCCGTGCAGGGAACTTTCCAACTTCTGGTGGTGTTCCAAGGCATACAGCGTGACAAACGACTACATCACGCAACGAAGGTTCGTCTCCTGCAGTTGCTCCACTGGTTGGATATGGTAGCAGACTGTGTCTCACAGTCGTGCCTTCCGTCAGTTGTCCACGACGCCACATATGGCAGCAGTCTGTTTCTGAACAAAAACCTTCACGCCTTTACAGGCACTCCGTCGCGTCTAATATCGCAGCACGCCCTCTCGCTGGCGGAATTACTTCCAAAGTCCCTCTCATTGCGCAGGCACAGTCTCTCTGATCTACACCGAATCACGCTTGTACTTGTAGGCGCGCTTCCAGATTTCGCAGAGGCAGACGGTGCTGTGGAAGCGGTAGAAGATGGCCAGCGGCATGGAGACGTGGCTGATGATGGTCCACGCCCAGAAGCCGAAGAAGTGCAGCTGCTTCGGGTGCGCGTCTGAGCGGGACGTCTCGAACGTGGTGATGCTCCACATGGCCAGGTTGCAGATCAGCAGGAAGGTGACCACCTCGCGACCGGGCTTGTCTCGCAGCTGCAAAGGACCGCACGGTCAGATAAGATACGGGTTCGGCTGCCTCAGGGCGACAATCTTAATACAGGCGACGGGGTCACCGGCAGAACGCATTTTTCGTTTTTTTTCTCATTTGGACTCCGCCAGACAGACCAAGTATAAATGACTTCTGGAAACGCGAGACAACAGGCTGCCAATGACAGCTGGTCGGGTGAAAATTTGGCGGAGTGAGTCCAAGAGGGTAGACATGTAACTATATCACACAAGGAACCTCTGTAGGTGTTCGAGACATTACACACATGCCTGCTCGCTTGTAGCCGACCCTAGAGATGAGTGGCCCTTAATAGAAAAAAGCTTGTTAAACATTTCACGTAATTTTGCATAAACATAGCCAAATCTGAGCAGCAGGATGACTTTCGGTTGACCGTCTTATGATGACACCGCTTATCCCTCGGGCAATAGCACCAATGTCTTGAATAAAAAGCACATTAGACACGATGTGCTAACGAATCGGTTGGAATTACCGTAAAATGGCTGAGTCGTGGGATCACAGAAACTGACTGTGGGAATTTTATTGGACACACAGGCCAAGAGCGATCTAGCCAGCGAGCGGACCCACCTGACTGGACCTGTACGCCCGGCGGCAGGAGGCGTCCAGAATGAACATGGTCTGCAGGGTCACCTGAAACACAAGCAGCCGACCACTCCAAACGACCGGCTCTGAAGGAACGCCGTCGCCAATCCAGGACCTCGCGCTAAAATGTTTGCCTCGATGTGCCATAAAATAATTACGGCCAATCACAAGCGTAATGAGACGGAAATACGAACATAAATATACTTCACGGGAACTCGCAGACACGCAAGACTTGCGCGCAATACGCGACGCATACGCAAATGGAGGTGCTATTAGGCACGGATGCGCAATTGTTCAGCAAGTGATGACGACGCGTCGGTAATTACGTAACAGCGCGTGACGACAGATCGCTGCCTCCCCACCTGAACGATGGCGACCACGCTGGTGGCCAGCGAGTAGAGGTCGTTGGAGAAGTGGGAGCCGATGATGTTGAAGGAGGCGTAGAGATACACACCGGTCTGCGCCACCACGAGCAGGATGTTGTCCAGCTCTATGCTCCTGTCAGAGTGGTATCTGCCCGACCGAAGACGAGGACTAATGCAACAGGGTGATCACATGTCATTGGCCGGGTCTGGATGACAGAAGTCACTGAACAACGTTTCATCGACGTTTGCAAATAAACAGACATCAAGTATTCTTATCCCCAGTATAAATGAATGGACACATCAATAGATAAATTTCCTCCTAAGAGGTTTGGGGTCTTGGGACGAAGATCACGCCGACAATAGCGAGCCATAGTTTGCGTTTTATGAGCCAGCTAGCTTAAAAAATAACCATGTCCGGAAAGCATTCGTAGGACTCTGCCAGCCACAGCTACCAGGCTCAATCGTACCTTGCCAGCCGTGTCTCCCCACCCCCAACGAGGCCCATCCTGAGCCGCTGTATCTGCACCATGTCGACCAGGACCGTGTACCCTCCTCTCCCCACGCCGCAGCCTACCTGAGTCGCTGGATCTGCACCATGCCGATCAGGATGGCCATCACGGTGACACAGTAGAGCACCATCTCGGTGACGCTGGCGCTCAGGATGGCCACGTCCCGCGTGCCGTGCTTGTTGATCAGCACGAAGAACAGGATCAGCGAGATGATGGAGGCCACCAGCACCAGGATGCCCAGGAACAGCCCCTTCGACGCCCTGTTGGCAGTGGGATCGGACGCTTCATCGTCCTGGCGAAGAGATATGCGTCTGAACACATTGAGGGAGCCAAAACCAGGCGTTTGTTCGCGTTCAAGGCATCGCGAATAGATTTAGTTATTCCATTGGCAGTGGAAAGACGAGTTTACTGGTTTCCAGCTTAAATGGTCGCAGCGATACAAAGACAAGTGAACTTAATTCGAGTTGTGACGACGCGAAATCAATGACAGGTCCGACACAAAATTAAACCTAAAAGACACGCCAATATTAATTGGATACAAACACTACCAAGCCACAACCACTGCTATCACTGGTATCACATAAGTCTCTCAAAATGGCAATGTGTGCACGTGACAGTGACTCTACAACGAAAGCGTTCAAAACGCATCAAGGCTAGCATAGCGCACGCCTCACCTGGCGCAGTCCACGGAGTACTGGTGCTTCTTGTTCTTGTCTCCTCCCAACGAGACGCTCACGTCCCGCATGATGTACACGGTGTTGAGCTTGTTGAGGTTCTTCCACATGACGTAAAGCGTGGCGGCGCAGATCAGCGAGTACTCGATGGTGCAGGGGAACAGGAACGGCGACGCAGAGTCCACCAGCTGGCCCATGATGTCGGAGCGCGCGCACTGAGCCAGCACGCCGTCCTCCTCCTGCTTGTGGAACTGCTCCAGGTCGGCTGCGAACTCTTCCCCGTAGTCCAGCCCTTGCACGGCTGCTGGCGGGACGGGGTCAGAGGTCATGGCCTCTTCCGGCTCGCTCAGGGAGGCACATCGCTGGTTATAGCACGCGGGCCGGATGGTCCGTGGCCTGTGCAGTGGCGGAGAGGGGCGGGGAGAAGGACGGCGGACATGTCACCGCACTGTCCTTGTCGACTGCCGCCCAGCCAACCTGTCTCCGCAATACTTCATACAAGTAGATGAAAATCGGCCAACTGGTGTAACTTGGGGAAGAAAAGCTCAAGGAAGAGACACCTTTTCTTTTGGAGTGATAAGGAAATAAGGGTTTTTCGTATCGTGCGGCCTCGTTCTGGAACCGCCTGCCGCCAGCCATCGTCGTCTCTCTAACCCGTAGGAAGCTTGTATGGAAACTTGACGATTTATCTCTTATACCTTGACGTGTCTGTCTTTGCCTAGTTTTATCTGTATGATAGTGGCGTATATACTGCACTGCTTGTTAACATCGCTGTTTCTAACATACTGCTAAAATGACTCGAGTCAAACATTTATCCACGCGTTGGAAGGATTCGTCAGTAAACTGAACTGAAAATAAAAACACGACAGGACCACTGATGTGACAAAGCAAAGGCACAACCGTCGCGTGAGCGGTTTGTAAATACATCGGCCCGCTGCGTCATAATTCAACACGGTAGGGGCTGAAAGGGAACGAACTTCCAAAACAGGATCTGACAAATATCTCCAGACGGCAAACAAACGCAAAAACTCGTCGATGTTTGCTTGCTAATGACGCAATGTCACCTACATCGTAGACCAGAAAAACCTGTTCAATGTCAAGTGGGACATGTACACAAACGAAGACGTCTTTTTGGGGCCAGAGCGCTGGTTCTGAAGACGTCAGTGAGCATCGGATATTGTTTCACAGGAAGACTGCCGGACAAATCGACAGTGTTTACCGAAGAACGGGCGACAGGTTTCGACGCCTCCCAAAGATGACATACGATTGGGATGAAAGTTGCGCAATGAATCACATCGGCCGCAGTTCCAGCCCAGCGCGTGCGTCGTATCTGCAGTTGCGACGTTCAGCCGCAGTGCCGGTCGTCAGGTGTTGAATTCCAGCTATCCAACGCAGGCACGTTGGCTGTCTTGACTCACCGGGCTTGTCGTGCACTCCGCGGCGCTCCCGCTCGTGGGCGTGGTGCGACCCGTTGTAGAGGCTCAGCAGGTGCACCAGCTCGTGCTTGGTCTCCTGGATCACCACGTTCAGCCAGACGCACAAGTTGGTGCCCACCATGTGCATCAGGCCGAACCTGGCCAGCAGCTTGTGCTTGTTGATGGACATCTGGCCGCGAGTGCAGGATGATTAGGTGATTATTACATGATTATTACATGATTAGGCTCGACGCAGGATGGTCGCTACCTGCTGCCGCTGGACAGGGCTATGAACAGATCGCATTTGTCGGCGGGCGTCTAGAGGTGACTTGTCATCGCGACATTCCAGGGTGAAGAAGCGCGCTTAACGAGTGCCATCAATGGGGTTATCTGCATTGTTGTCGACACGCCACGATCAGAATTAATGATGCTCTGAAAGGGGATAGCCCACGATGCAAAACGATTCTGTTATCCAATGTTCATTGCTGCACCAGCCTTCGGTAAAAATGCACTAACAGGTTTCGTTGACGCACTCCGAAGCTTACCAGAACCATTCAACAAAGATAAAAACTGCTCTGCCATGGCGCACAAAGGCCAATTTCCGGCTTTCGTCTGTCTGGATTTGACATAGAGTTGACGAGGGCCGACGGCTGCGGCCCTCTGGTCCGCCACTCACGCTGGCGTTCAGGAAGACGAAGTACATCTGTATGAAGATGAAGGTCAGACGAAGGCCGGGAGTGATGGCGCGCAGCACGTTGCTGCACTCCGGGTTCTGCGTCGCCTCGAAGTACTGGCCCATCTCCAGGCCCGAGTAGATCATGCTGCCGATTCCGAACACTGAAACGGCGTTGGTAATGACGTCAGGACATACCCGCGCAACGGACTACACACAAATCAGGCGTCGTGTGACCGTCACTGCCACGAATTCTTTTCGGAACAGCCGGGCGAGCCACGACTTCCTGCGTCGGAGACGTTCCATGGTAAATGCTATAGTCTGATGTTATCTATAAGCGGTGACGTTCGACACCGACTATTGCATGCTGGATACGTCAGCGATGGCATTATTTTTGCATGCTGAGATGACACCGTCCCAATGCCCAGCTGGCACTGGCTCTCATCTTTAGGCAAGTGCCTCTGCCGCCATCCCCTTCCCCTCCCTCTGACTGCAGCAACCGTTCTGTTTGGTACGAAGCACTAGCAAGTCAAAGCCGTCCTGACCCATATCTTGCGCACCACGCAAGGATCCTGCCCATCAGTAGGAGCAATACACCATGGATTGGTGCGCAATAAATGCGGTACCCCTAGCGCCAGATGTTACACGTCGAGTCCGTCATCAGAGGCAAGTACTCACAGACTGCGCCCATTCTCAAGTAGAAGCTGCCGTAGCTGGCCACCAGCACCATGTAGGGCTTGTGGTGGGAGGTCTTGCTGACCTGGCTGGCCGTCTCCGGGTCGCGTCTGTCGTTTGTGGACGTCCGCGAGTCCATCCGCAGCAGGCGACCTGTCGCAGGCCGGTCAGAGGTCACGGCAATGTCAGACCCAACGCAGGTCTGACGTCACGGCACGGGCTGACCAAAAGGACGTGTGCGTTAGGGATTTGACCATCGACAATAAAAATGGAGGTGTCATGACGGAAGAGAAAGAACAACGAAGTCCAGCAGCGTTGGGCGCGGGAGACGCAGAAGAGAAACTGGCACCAGTTTCGTTTTCGTGAACGTAAACATTCCGATTGAAAGCGTTTTGCTGGGTCCCGCATGACAAGCGGAAGGCGATAACCGCGTTTGCGTACGATAAAATACAGATGAAACAAAAAGTTAAGCCTAAGCGTCATGGGGCTTTCGAACGCCTCCGAACCCACTACCGAATGCCTTTGGTACTCGAGATCAGAAATCAAACCTCATCGTGCACGCGCTACGTAAATTCGATTTCGCTCTCTCGTGCAGATGACTCCTGACACGGCTTCCTTCGGACGGAAATCTTCAGAATTCCAACAGACATCGGCCCTACAGAAGTTGCGTTTTGCGTAGTCCGGGTAATCCTGCCTACGTTTCTTTGAGCTTCGTCCTCATGTCCGAAGCTCCAGCAGTAGTTATCTGTTTGTCCCTTAGAATCGGACACGCGAAATACAGCTCCGGCGGTGTGGACAGCTCGTGTGTTCGCCTTTCTGGCCCGACCTTGTCGAGTGACCGATGTCGCGATGGAGCCGGCGGACGGACCTGAAAATCCGGGATCAGCGGGGAACACCACGTCCCGAGGGCAGACCTCGCCCCGTGCACGCCAGCTCCGCAACCTCACTACCGGGTTCGTCATGCAAAGCTCTGCAGCGCTATCAATGCATATGGACACGCCACAACCGCCATGTAAGAGCCTGCACCCGGCACGGACGGGTTTCGATCTGACGAGCGGGACTCAGGCTGGAGAGACACGGGACTGATCCGACGGCTGGCGCTGTGCCTGCAGTTCCAGTAGGACTCGGGTCTTCCCAGGTGCAACGTCCCCGTGTTCTAGCCGCAGACCGTCTGCTGGCCTGCGATGTTCCGCGGCGACTCTTCCGCGTGCCGATCGAAGGTGAAATGCAACGGTGACAGGCACGTAGCACGTTACAAACGTAGCCAGGATTTTCCTCGGGGGTGGCCAAATGTCAAATTTCGTCATATTCCACTGGCGTATGACGAAATTTACAAGAAAAAACAGCATATTCAAGACCAGCGATCACTTGTGGAGAACTGTGTTGAAAGGTGGTGTGGCAAAGGCCAGCCCGGTCGGTCCCATATGCTCAGTCCCCCTCCCCCCCCCACCATGATTTTCTCATCGGATTTCAATCCCTCCATTTTTGAGTTTGGTGGGAATGATTTACAAAAAAAGTGCCTTCCGCCAGTTACAGGTTCACACCACAGCACCGTGTAAACCAGCGTTGAAGGGTGCAACGAACTGCAGCGAACCGTACAAACTGCACACCCACTGGACTGGAGTGCTCTATGATAACATTGTTCCATAATCTATATGTTTCTGCCATGTGATGTATTCCTAATTTTGTACTTAATAACTTTGCGAAAAAGTAACATTTGGGTTGTGGATGGTTCCATGACACTTTCAGTTTTGGAAACATTCACTGCTAAAAATTGGTGTGGCATGCCACACAAACTTTTGAAATTGGTGCGGCTGAGGTCACATCCGCCCCACTGTATTCTCCACCCATGGAAATCATCGTAATCTCAGTTCCAGTCTTCAACCAGTTTGACAGGAGCCGAAACAGGACAGGATTCGTTTCCTGCGCCGAAAAGTGAAAGCACGCCAGATCTTCTGATGGCTCAGGACGGTGACGTATCTGGCACGCGACTGCCCAGAATTGGTACCGACGAAAGTATACCAAGCCTGGACCATGAATTCTGATTGTTTTTTTGATGTTAAGAAAACGGAAACATTGCATGTGCATTTCTGCCGCACGACCCGAAGACCATACGATCCGTGAGCAGCATTTCCTCTAGTTGACGTAAATTCCATCAAGAATATCTAGGCCGGAAAGCTTTTAGCGCATGCCATGGAATCCATCGTCCACTGGCCAAACAGAAGTCAGTTTCGCTAAACTGAACTTTGCCGCCTTGCGGAGAACGTTTTGGAGACAACCAGGATGAACCACCTCTTTCAGGGTGAATTAAGGTGAGGGAGGCAGCAGCTGATGAGTAGTAAAATACCTCCTCTTGTTTTAGAAAATGGGTGACTGCGTTCGCGTAGCTGTTCTTGTCAGTCTTATCATTTTGCTGTGATTGTGAATTTCCCCGTGTGACATGAGCGTTCATGTGCAATAGGAAGCCATTGTACGCAGTCACGTTTTGGCGTTGCCAATACCTTGTACGGCAAGACAGTCTATTTAGGATCGATCGCTGCATGTACTGTGATCCCCGACGCAGTAGTGCATTTCAAACAGCCGTGGAAAACCGAACAAGATGATCATCCTGTTGTTGAAAGAGCAATAGCTGCTCATAGCGTACATGGCTGCAACTGACTGACTGATTCATGGTGGTGCACTGATGCTGATGAATATCTGCTCTTCATTACCAAGCAGTGGCACCTGCCGACATACATTGGTCGGAGGTGGTGTCCATGAAAACTGACAGAAGAGCTGGCTCCTACCTATTCGGCTGATGCTGGCGCTGGACAGTCTGGAGAGTTTGGACGTTGAGCCGGGATCTGACAGGGTGGCATCCTTCAACAGGAATATGTAGACGTAGAGCAGAAACAGAATGCTGGCGCCGTACAGGTAAATGTAGAACACCTGTAACAAGCAGCAGGGCGCGTGAGAGATTCGTCAATGTCTCCGGTTTAACTGCGTTGATGAACTGCGACAAAGGCAGGATCCATTTTGTCTCACACTGTTTTACGCAAAGCGCCAAACTCTGATGTGACGGGTTTGATCTGAGATTCAAACAATTAGTGATTGGATTTTTCACGAGTCACAGACATCTGCGTTTCTGCTAACGGAAAACACACATTTTCCGATCTGTAGACGAAGAAAATTCCTTCAGAAATGATGGGATCCTACACGCCGAAACTGCCAAAATTGCGTTTTTATAAATGTTCAAAAATACCAGCCAGTAAAACGCCTTGTAGGGCGCATGATGAGCGCGGACTACAATGCGTTCCTCCTCAGATTGGGAAGCAGACGTGCGTGAATCCCGAGGCGATGCAGGTTATCCCTGTTCCGCCTTTCGCTGACCTGGGCGTGTCATTGTGTCATCTCCGAAACCTTTGTTTCCTTTCAGAACGAAGCATAACCCAGGTACTGACATGCTTGTTCTGACCATATTAAAGTATGACGCAAAACGGGGATTACACCATTCCAGCGGGGTCCAAAAACATGTCTCAAACTAAATATTTAGGTACTGTTTGGCACATCTATTTTCCTTCGATTCACTTCGTAATACATATGGATATTTGTCGATCTTTTCCAATATGCTGCACATAAGGAGTTACAAGTTAAAATGCGACACTCACGCATGATATTGGTCACTATGGTTTGAACAGTTCAAAACCGCCACTTACAAAAACGCCTGAAAGCAAAAACATGATTCCGAGGACCACTAGGCAGCCAAAAGAACTTGGAAGTTATCGTATTGTGGACTGAAGTGCAAAACTCTTTATCAGTTGAACTATATTTGGGTGAAAATGTATGTTGCAAAGTTATTGGCGTGCAAACAGCGTTACGTCTAGTCTGAGCTATGCCAGGCCAGGCCAGCCGCTTAATTTGGACTTTTTGCGTGTCGAAATACGATTCACTCGACCTTCAGCTTCGCTCGTCATGAACACATAAGATCGTCAAAGCAGACATCATTGCTTCATCCCTGGGAGCAACAGGAGGGTGAACGTGCACTGGTGATTGTCCTTCGCTCAGCTGAACCGCAAATACTCAGAGGGACTTTTTTGTCGGCCATGTCACATAAATAGTAGTCTACGTTTCATAACCTCCTTTCCGTATGATGGGGGGTTCAGAATACCGCTGCGGTTTTCTGCTCACCATTTCCAGGGCTTTTGAAGCAGCTTCACGAACTTTCATCAGTTTTCTTACTTAGTGTTCCTACGTATGATGCCAAATTCTCATAATTCTATTTTGGTCAGGGCCGGAACCATACCAAGTTTTAGGGGGCACCTCAGACAGTTTTTGACACCGTTGAAGGTAAAGAAAAATGGCAGCCAAAAATAGCGTTTTTAAGATAGAAATTTAAACTTTACATAAATATATAGGCAAACAGCTGGGCATACATACGGAAATATTTTTGTTGACTTCAGGTGACTGAAAACTAAGGTCAAGGTCAAAAGTAAAATATTTGGTTTTATGCAAACATTGTTAACGCCTTTTGAAAAATATGAAAGACAGAGGACTTAACACGATGTTTTCTACTTACGATTCAAGTTTCAGATTGATATCAGGTCGGGTCACGGAGATATGACCTAAAATGTCCGCGCGCATACTCCGTATCATTACGACCATAAACAGAACTTTCAGACATCAAGCGAGTTCAGATGATTGGAAACGTTTTCAGACAGTATGAAATGCACTTATTCCATGTGACTTTGAGTTAATTCAGTTAATTCGGTTTTAAAAAATCCTTCCGTTTTCCAAGCCCTGTGAATGTCTGTAAATAATTTCAAAATTCGGAACGCATGGGCCAGTGGGAAAAGTACCATCGGCTAGTTCTCCATTCATGCCAATTGCATCAAAATCGGTTCATAAACAGCGGATTTATAACGTCTCAAAACGCTCCCCTTTCCGATTCTCCCCCTGCATCCAACCATTTTTGTATTTTCAAGACTTCTTTTGATGAAAAAATGCACCTTATGTCATGGCAAACCGGTCGTCGCTTGTTGCGATGAAATCGAACGGGTCGTTCTCGAGATCTCGAGATCAGGGGAGAGGGGGCAAACAAGCCCCCCATGCGAGACTGAGCCTCAACACCATGGTGCGTGAATGGGGTTAAAGACAGCTTCCATAAACATCTGAAACGACTCACTGTTCAGTTGTTTATGGATGGCGGGTGGTTCGTTTCGGCCCCAATATAAACTCAAAATACGGCTAATGGTGACGCAGCTATGACATCAGCCCCCACAGCGTGCAAGACGACTGAAAAGCCCAGTGCAACACATTCACAAGTGTAAAAGAACATAAGCCGTGGAAAAAAGAGCATTGACGATAGTGAGCATTATACTGCGTGGTGTCTCAACCTACCTCAGCGACAACCACTTTTTCGGCAACATTCAGTACCTCATGGTACGCAGATCAAACGAAGCGCAAGAATAAAACACCGCCTTAAATCAAAGGCCTCACGACTTTCTTTTGCATATCTCCCGAGCAGAAGCCGACGGTGAACGTATTTTTTAGATTCCGGGCGCTGATATGTTCGGGACACGTGCAGTCCTTTCTCAGGCCGAGCACGTGAACAGCCTCCCCCCTCCCCCCGGAGACGGATCGAGGAGCGACGGCCGGCACGACATCGGACGGCTGATAGTCAAAGCTAGGCAGGACGTGTTCGGTGATCGGACGGTTGCTGAGCGGCGGACCGACTGTCCGGAGGGTCCCTGGCAGATGGCTGACAGGGCACGGTCCGGTCAGGACGAGGTTCGGTCAGGAGACCGCTGACGGGACACAGTCCGGTCAGGAGACGGCTGACAGGTCAGTAGAGCCGACTGGACGACAGCCTGCGTCCGCGTCTGCCGCCAGATCAGGGGGCTCATGCACTAGTCGCACATGCACTGTTAGACCAGACGGCTCAGGCCGCGGGCAGGGTGGTCCGATCGGGTCTGTTAGACCAGACGGCTCAGGCCGCGATCAGAGTGGTCCGGTTGGGTCTATCAGACCAGACGGCTCAGGCCGCGGTCAGGGTGGTCCGATCGGGTCTGCCAGACCAGACGGCTCAGGCCGCGGTCAGGGTGGTCTGTCAGACCAGACGGCTCAGGCCGCTGGTCCGGGTCGTCTGGTCGGGTCTGCCAGACCAGACGGCTCAGGCCGCCGGTCCGGGTCGTCTGGTCGGGACTGCCAGACCAGACGGCTCAGGCCGCTGGTCCGGGTCGTCTGGTCGGCATGGTTTCACCGCCGGTTTCGATCGTCCTGCGGAACGCCTGCGGGTTTTTCCCTGGAGACAATGCAATGGGTGCGGCAGAATGTGCTCATTTTGGTGCGGCGTGGAATGAGCTTGCGTTGAGGTGTTCAGCTGAGCGAGGGAAAAAATACGAAGCAATGCAATGATAAAAACCCACTTCGATTACACCGGGAATGGTACTGGGCATTAAAAGGTGCTGGGAGATGTCTTATCAGTGTCCAGTACGGAAGTTCGAAAGACTTATGGAGCCACCCTATTTTTTGTTAGATCCGTCGATAACTGCTTCCAATGATGACGTGGGTGTCACGACGTGCGTCACGCGGAACTAGCATGACGCACCGTTCTGCACGCGACCAAATGCGTACCAAGGTCATCACAAATCAGTTCATATCTTATACGTTTGGGGAGATCTGATCTTCAGGAAAATTGGACCGCCAGCGAGTCGACGCATCTGCGACGTAGCTACCCATTTGATTCATGCTACCCGTCATGTCTACTTTGCCTGCGCTTTGATGGCGTAGAAACTGTGATAGAGAAACTCTAATCCGGTGACCATTCACACAAAAACGAATTTATTCTTTAGCTGTACATATTCTGGCTTGTCGACGGAAAACACCGCGTCAGGTAGCGGCCACACGCCAGTACAACCTCAGACAGCGGCGCCACGTCAGTGTCGCCTCAGGTAGCGGCCACAGGTCAGAACAGCTCCGGGCAGCGGCCACACGACAACATCGCCTCAGGTAGCGGCCATACGTCTATACAGCCCCGGGCAGCGCCCCCCCCCCCTCCAACAGTAGCAGTTCGTCACCGGGTGGTACCATTTCCAATCGACGGTGCATGTTCGTTCGGTGGACCGATCGGTGAGATATAAGCTGGTGGCAGTGCCGTCACCACTGAGGCGAAATGCTGAATTGTTGAAGTGCAGTGACTCTGTCACGCTCCTTTTTTGGACTGTCCAGATTTGGTCCCCACAGCAACCTTCGCGGGTCAGTCCCTGGTTATGGGGTTACAAGCAGCGAAATATGTTTTTGTTAGCCATAGCCAACCATAGCCACATAGGCCTGGAGCCACTCGAAACGACTTCGTTGATGATCGCATCACAAACGTTTTTTGGGCTGCGATCGTGATGAGACACAGTGCCATACTTGCAGACATACCGTTTGGATTTTATGTGTGACCAGCCTGGAGACAAGCATGACGCAACAACCAGCGTCGGCAGCTTTCTGTTCTTCAGAATGGTGTTGTTTTCCGCCACCTTCCATTGGAATGATATGACTGGCAAGCCTTTGGTATTTCAGTGTATGGCTTTTGACATAAAAGAACCCAGATCGCATTACGTTTTTGCAAAGGCCCACGAGTAGTGTTTGTTTCCAGCATCCAAATGAAACTCTGAATTGCTTGAATCAGTTCCGACTGACCAAAAGAATAATAGCTTGAACGGGAGGGGGTCCGGTTAAACCCACCTCGTAGTAGAACGGTGGTATGTTGGACGAGATGACTTCGGACAAGGGGAAGGCTAGCCCAATGACCACCAGCAGCTTGCAGTAGAGGGCGCTGATGATAACAACCAGCGAATCGCTGCAACAGAGTCATAGAGGCAGCGTTAGTCCACGTGTGACCTTCAGCTGAAACCAAACACGGTATTGCGTTTTTTGACATGCCACGATGTTTTTCATGACGTTTTACACGCATGGGCTTACCTGTAAGTTTACAAGGAAAATCTGACATGAAGGTATTCTTTTCACGGGTAGCGTGTCGATGGGGCCAGAAATCAGTGCTTTTCACTTGGCTTACGTACATCGGGTTTCATAAAGTGAACGTCTTAATGTTTCAAGCGGTGTTTTTTGACAACGATATCTGCCTGTTACATAAGTCAGTCATTAGGCTTATGGGGACCAGAACAAAACCGGGACGAGAAACGGTTTGAATCAAGGAAAAGGAACGAAAAGAAAGCGATGAACAAGTGATGAGAAATGAGGCAGAGGGGGAGAGCAGAGAGAGACGCATGGAAGGAAAGATGGCAGGAGGTATTCATCGAGGCAGGGTGGGAGGTAAATGAAGGACAGAGACGTAGACGGACAGAGAGAGGCACACAAGTCCCGAGGCAGAGGGGGAGCGGACGGACGGACCAGACGCCGGGCACCTCCAGTGAGGGGGTCCGCTCTGGATCCAGCGGTAGGCGGTGCCGCCGGGCGAGAAGGAGGCGGACGAGGTGTCCGACTCGTTGTCAGCCAGCTCCGAGGCCGAATCGCCGTCCAGGCTGAAGCTGACGGAGCGCGCCCGACTGGGCACACCCAGCAGGCCGGAGGCGTCATTCGGCGATGGCTCATCCTCCTCGCCGCCTCCGGCCTCCTCGGCCGCGCCCTGCCAGGACGGCTCCGGAGACGGGGCCACGTCGCGGCCGGACCGGATCTCGCAGGCCCGCCGCGCCGCCCTGCGAGCCGCCTCCCTCAGCTCGGAGGGCTGCGTCCGGCCCCCTGACGCCGAGCGGGTGATGGCTGACGGGCTCGGCTCTGCCGCTCCTGCACGAGGTTCAGCTCCACCCTCGCGATCAGGAGTCGGCACATCAGCAGCTGGCGCGGCTTCAATGGCCGCCGTGAAGACAGGAGGCAGTGAGTCCGGTGTCCCCGGCGAGTGAGACTCGGCAGCCTTCGACGCGTCGTTTTCGGTTATCTCCAGATTTGCCAGCCTCAGCGGAGTTTCTTCGGAGTCGTGGTCCAGGAAGTTCACCGGATGCAGCGACCCGTTGAGGCAGATTTCGGGCACCTGCAGCACCGGCGACGTGGTCTGCTTCCCTACCTGCCCATTAGCAGAAGGTGACAAAGGTGACCGTTTCCTGAAGCCTCGCATAATTTGCAGCATTCGTAGTGCCATCAGTACAAAATCCCAATCAGACGGGAAAACTGGTCATCCCGACGTCACCAAATGCAAGGCCCACTTCGCCTCATCAGGCGTGTACGATACGAACTGGTTTTGGTCGCGAAAGGCCTCTTGTTTCGACAGCTGTGCAAGAAGTCGCTCCTCTTCTCGTGCCTGCAGCGGGGACAAGACAGCGGTCGGCTCCCAGGTCCCTGACGTTAAACGAAGCTCCAAACGCTTCAGCGCGTGTTCCCCACAGAGCTCCGCACCAGCCACAATCCGGGCGCAGTCCAGAAATAGTCCAGCTACATCTGAGGCGCAGTCCAGGCCGCAGTCCAGGCGCAGCTGAGGCGCAGTCCAGGCCGCAGTCCAGGCGCAGCTGAGACGCAGGCCAGGCGCAGCTGAGGTACAGTCCAGGCCGCAGTCCAGGCGCCGCTGAGGCGCAGTCCAGGCGCAGCTGAGACGCAGGCCAGCCGGTTCTGGTGCCACCGACAGCAGGCAGACGCGTCACGCGGTCGGGACAGTCGGCGAACACCCCGCGTTCCTCCGACGATCGGTGCACTGCGACAGCCGGGCACGGGCACCTCCACACTGCCCGCCGGCCGAACTCGAGCCGGAAAACAGCGCCACTGAGGCCAGCGCCGCCGGTCCCGTTCCCTGGCGGGGTTCCGCCGTCCGCCGCCCGGCCAAGGACACCATGGGACCACGAGCGGCGACACCTCCGTACCGAGAAACGCCGCGCTCTGGGGCGCCGCGTAGAGACGCCAGGACGCATCAGTTGTTTGACACGTGTCAATGCCCCCGAACGGCGCCGTCACATGCCAAACAAGTAGGGCTGTCATGCGTGGTAACACTGAACGATTGGGGCCGGCATACGTCACCATTTATGCCAACTACGAGCCGGGCAGTACCTATTCTGCGAAATGTATAGATTTATGCTGCTTGAATCGAAGACAGAGCTGCCATGTGCCAGATAGGTACTGAGTACACGGGTACGGTAGATGAATGTCGGGCAAAGAGTGCTAGGGAAATCAGAGCGGGCAATCATGAACACATTCAGGGCATACAGCGCTGCCAGACGTCGAGCTGAGGCCAGAGCTGCCCAATGAAGGCCAGACATTGATGGCAGCGCTGGCTGCCATCAAGGAGGAGCAGACAGCACTGTCGTGTAGCGGATGAGTGTAATATTTACAGACAATGCACGAACATATCCACCGCATTTTAGGACGACTGGAAAGAACTAAACTAACCCGAAATATAAGCTTAATAGTCTGCCACAAAAGTCCAGCATTTTTAAAACTGCAAAAAATGTTCTTTGTTGCATGAAGAAACATTCGCCGACGAACAACATACAAATGGAGTATAAGCTGGATGTAGTGGAAAAAATGTCTCGACAAGTTATCATAAAATACAGGCATCCATTATGCTAGTCGGAGTCAAGGAACTTCCCCTCTCCCTGAAAGAAAGTAAAAGGAATAAAATTAAGTAAGCATTTCCGTTTGCGTCCTTACACGCTCCATCTCAAAGTTTGAGTTTTTTGAGTCTCGTGTAAAATTGCGAGGAAGTACAAGTATCTGAAGGTCGATCAGAACGAACAGCGAAGGAGTGGCTGCTTTTTTTTCGGGCCGCGAAATTTTAATGCCAACACTTAAGCAAAAAGGTGAGCATTCGAAACGTAAAAAAATCCACTAAGAAACAATGCTTCAGTCTTTAAGCGAATCATAACAGGAAGAAAAACCGGACGGGAACTATTACCTGAGGCACCATTCGAAACGAAGTTCATCAGACCGAATATTGCAGGTACCAAACAGGAAGTCGGGGGCCAAGCGGAGTCATGCTTAATGTGCAGACAGATAAATAGCTCGCAGTGAACAGGACAATTGAAATTATCCTCTGCACCGACCTGAACCTGCCGAGGCACATCATAACAGACTGTTGTGGTATGAAAAAACCAGCTACCAAGAGACAACATCAGCATGCATAATTTGGTACCTCTTTTCAAAGGATGTTTTATTTATGTAGTTCCACAGTCACGAATCATAGGTCTGCAGTTTTCATACCTCAGGGCTCGCTGATTTCCTTCGTAAAAGATTGGTTAGAAATTCCTCAGCAAGGAGCCATAAGAATGCAACTGTGCTCCAGGGCCATCATCCACACCAAATGAGGTTGAATAAGATGAGCCTTGCGTCGATGTCTAGTCATCAGCTGACTGCAAATAGGCACTCAGTGAAACTGATATTGGTTCCGCGCCCAGTATCATGCAAATCATGCACTTCAAAACCGTCTGGGCAGCAGACTGGAACCCATTACTCTCTGTTCTGAGTCTTCTAAAGTCAGCGATAGATACTGACAAACCAGGGTAATCATAATTAAATCTAGCATAAGGGTTGGCTACTTTATCTGCACAGAAAAACGCATGATCACTTTTACTAGGACTACGGAATTACGGGTCATTTTTAGGCCACGAAAGACAAACGACTTTTGAAGCAGTCATAACATTGAGCAGGCGTCAGCAGTGAACAATACAAAAACGGGTGGAAAGAGCTAAATAAATATGACCGACAGAATTATGCGGCATTCTAACGTAGATCATCATTAATGAAACCGATGTCTGAATGAAACTGTCTGTCGCCCCCATACAGCCCTAGATTTCATTACGCATTGCAAACTTCCAAAATGATCACTCATTCACCATGAGCGTAGGGACTGGGACAAGAGTAGGATGAGAGGACTGAACGATGTCAAAGCATTCATTTTCGCGACGACTGGACCCCGTGTTCAAAGTTTAGGAAAAACATTTGCGATGGAACTGGATGGGGGTACGGCCACTCTGCCCATCTCGTTCTTTCGTCCCGGCTTCTGCAAAATGTTTTCGCATCTAAGATCGCTTTGAGCACGCTAGAGGAGCGGTGCCGCCAATGCCCAGCAGGGCTGACCACCGCCACCTGGCGGCGGCAGGCTCCAGGTCGGCTCGATCGGTCCGGACCGCGTAGATGGCGACATCTCCGACACAATCAACGACGGTGCTGACATCTGGGGAGCGTTCCGGTAACGAAGCAGCGGCTCGCTGAGGGATGCGAGTCCAGGTAGCACATTGCATCTGATACGTATCTGGGCGCAGAAGTAGAGCTTCGGTTTATTGTCAGCTGTTTGTTGTTTATTATGAGTTGAACATCCGCAGGCAGTAATCTCGTTTACAGATACAGTCAACACGCAACGAACACAGAAACAATATATAACACGCAGAACACTACAAAACCGATACGGTAGACACGACCACATTGTCAGAAAGTGAATAGGTACGTGACCGGGCATCATGACAAATATGTACTCTTGCTGTTCGCAGACTTCGGTACATATGATCTTCTAGTCACAGACTTTCGGAAGAAGTCATCAGATGGCAAGGAAAAAAAAACATAGCAACTGCTTACACGGGATAGGCGGACTGTGAGCCCACCCCTCACATTGTACAGAGTACACCCTCGCAAATGGCTCGTGAAGCAGAATGGTATGCCGAGAGCGTTTAATGGGTGTTTGCAGACTGGACAACGATGTAAGGTACATGCAGTCAATGCGTTGGTGAAACACACTGTAAAAACAAAACATCCGTTTAGAATGAGGCGTGCCTTGATCGATGTGGTTTTGAAGAGTGAGAAGGTACTCATAGTCCAGAAACTGAGGTTGGGATTAAGAGCAGGAACCTAACCACATTAGGAATTGGTGCTGTAACCGCTCCAAGCGAGCGGAATGGGTCAGCGTGGCTCCATTCCAGATGACCGATCCACACTCAATGACGGATCTCACATGCGCATTAAACGCACCCAGCTCGGCTGTATGATTGAACCTTGCCTGCCGTAGGCATGCTGCCCTCTGCATGCTTCACACGAGTAGACCCAGAATCCTGTTTGCCTTTTCAAACGTAGCGTCAATGTGGTGTAGAAAAGTGAGTTTGGTGTCTAGGATAACTCCGAGATCAAGAATCCGTTCACAGCGCTCCAATCGGCAGCCATCGAGGGTACAGGAAGAATACAAAGGGAGGTGCGGAGAGTAAATGAAGTGGATTTGCACTTATCTGGGGTGAGTTTCAGCGTCCAAGTACGAGACAGTGACGGGGATTATTTGGATAAGCTTGAAGGACATCGGTGTCATCTTGAGATTGAATTAGGTGGTAAATTTTCGCATCATCTGAGTACATGAGGCATCCGGTTTTGATGTGATCAGTTACGTGTCGACAACAAAGCACGCAAAGAGAAAAGGTCCCAGAACGCTGCCCTCTGGCAACCCAGAAAGCACTGGAACTCAGTTCGATCGCTTGTCATTCAGGACAAGGAGCCGTATGTAGTTGGTCATGTACGTACACCTCTAGCCAACTAAATGTTCGACTAGAAATACCCAAAGAATTTCGGGGCTTACGCAGCAGTAGACGATGATTAACGCAGTAAAATGCGGATGAAAAATGTGTATAAATTACATCTGCCTGTTTTTCTTTGGCGATTGATGTCCACCGCTGACCTAGGAAACACAAAACATTGGTGACAAGAACATGGGAAAGGAGCCGAGTTGGCACTGTGGTAAGACAGGAAAACGCGTCTGTAGCAAGCTCTTACCTGTAACCCTAAGATTTTGGAACAGACAAGCAGAAGCGAGACAGGACTACAGTTTTCTGCTACATTCTTGAACCTCTGAATACAGGAATCACACTGGCCTCCTTCCAGTCAGTTTAACATCAAGGACGACACCGGTGCTAGCAGAGAGTTTGCAAATAATCTCTAACGGAACAGCTAGCACATTGCCACATTGCTTTAAGATACGGACACCAAGGGCGTTGGGGCCACATGCTTTGTGAGGACACAGCTCACGCAGGAGTTGCGACCTGCGGCCATGCGGAACATTAAAACGGCCTAATCAAAGTGAATTGAACAGAAGCGGCTCAGGCATAACATCGACGTAAGGATGAGAGAACTTGCAAACGAAACATGTATCGAGACAGCTTGCACGTCCGTCACCCTCGTACACATTACCGTCAAATTTAAGGACGGCAGAAATGTGCGACGACGACTTCAGTAATTTCAAAAGCGACCAGTACCGTTTTGGATTATACTCAGTCATGAACCACTCCCACAAAGATATCCACGATATTTAGTGTCAGACTGTAACCTGAAGTTGGCTCTGGCAGCAGAATGTCTGACTATATTTTCAGCCAGAGGTTTAGCTTTCTTATGTTTATGAGGTGCTTCCTTTGCACGCAACAAGCCTCTCATAGAATGGTCAAACTATGGTGGGTATCGGTGGAAGAACTGCGGTCTTAGTGGATGTATCGCCTTGAATACTCGAAGTGATCGGGTTCTCCTCCGTAGGGTTTCATGTTAACAAAACCAGAAAAGACTCATCCTATGGTCATTCGTCTGCAGTGCTGAAAAGGACCGGATGTTGTATGGGTTTCGTCGCCGTTCTGCAGATGGGCGCACGGCTTCAAACGCTGCCACACGGCTGTGAACGGCGACTGCCTACGGCCCCGGACTCGGAGCAATGCCATGACTGAGGACCAAGGAACCTCTGAGTCGAACCCGACAGCAGCCACCAGTGAAATGTAATGAGCATAGTAATCAATGAATGCGTAGGCGTCCTCTTGGCAGTCGGCAGTGTTCCAGACGCATGGTTCTCCGCCGACTGAAACCTATGCGAGTGGGAGCCCTTTGCCGCGTTTTGGAAGTCGCTGCGTTGATAAGAGGCGTCGCAGCTCGGTTCACGGTTCACCGACACGCAATATGGGCAGCTTGATCCTGTCTGGGCCTCTGGATGGAGCAGCCAAGGCCAGAAACGCCTCTCCCGTTGATTGCGGTGCGACCAACGAATGCCGAGGTATTTGCTCGGTGTGGTGCCGAGAAGTGCGGAATCCAGTCGGCCAGGACAAATCTCGGCTGGCGTCCTGCTACTCTCGCTGATTAAAGCCCCGTAAGCACGTCTTTCCTTTTAAAACTCATCAGCTGCACAGTTCTCCACGCTCTAGAAAGCATCAATGATTTTCAGCCGGGCCAGATTTGCCTTCAACCTCTATTTGAAACTAATGGAATCATTCTTAAGCTTTTCGTTCTGTGCGGGAGGGCCCACAAAAACAACACTGGCTCTGGCATGTTATACAACATATCTTGGTCAGCGAAGTCTTTCTTTTCCCATATTGCTATTTCGGGAGACATTATCTTATACCTTTCAGCACCTGCCATTTCCCAGGTGTCGAAACTTTTTCTTTGTCTATGTAGTGCTAGGGCTCTGCGCGTCGCGAGGGATCAGAGTGGGTTCTAGGTTCTGGTTTTGGTCCTGGACTTCCTCCCTGGTCCTGGTCCAGCTCCGGGCCTCCCTTCTGAGACGATAAGCATGCATTGGAGTAGTTTTCGTGGGACACAGCTACGGTCAGTGAGTAGAAAGTTCGATGCGGTCGGGCACAATCAGCGCATTTTGTTACGAAGGATTCAAGCTCTGTACTAATGGTGATGGAAACTTCGAAAGGACAACTTGGCCATGAAGAACTTTCAGCAGTGCATTCCAACATATGCTTACGTCTCAGAGGCCCCTGAATTCTTTCCGAATGTTTTGCGAAAAGTAATCAAATACCATCCAAGCATGCTGTACGCAACCTAGGCGGTCAGCGAAATCGAAAGATGCAGCGAGAGATTTCTGCGCACGGAGGTTGAGAGCCAGGTATCAATGACGTGTGGACATCAGCAGACCTCACGTACTGATTATCCTCCACTGATCTTCTGGACACTCACCTGCCCAGTTCTTGGAAGGTAAATCTTGAGGTAAATCAGTAGCATTGCATATTGTGCAACTCCGGGCATATGCAAGATGAAAATCGCTAGATTGGTTGCAGCCATGTGCAAGATGGACACATGAACGACAAATGTAAGGCAGATCAGCAGTAAGTCAACCTTCGTGGCCTGGCAACAGCTGTTACCATGTACTTTGACGTGTGCAAGGACAGACCTGTCTCGACTTGGAAGTGCAGTCTATTACATCACCACTCTGACCAGCATAGTGGCGGAACCGAATTCATGTATTCTGTTTTTAGACATCTGTTTGATTTAATGAAGACACGTTTGCGAAAGTGCGCATTGATTAACTGTCGTAAAAAGAGCTCCTGGACACTGATTCCCATGTCCAGGTTTGCCAGGTCAGATATATTTGCAGTCTGATCCTGATCAAAACGACAGATGAGTCAAACGACGACCCAGTATAACCTGGCATGATCTGATCCCTCTGGCCGGTTTGCTCTGGTCATAACTGGACATAACAAGGGAAGCGTGCCAACGTCTGCTCAACATGATATGAAGCAGCATCCGTGCCAATCAATAACGTCTGTCCGCTGCAGACATTAGAAAACACCTGGAATGGTGCGCTCTTCTGCCCTGTTCTGCTCTTACCAATCGCCAAGACTCTGCTGAGCGCAGACGGTTTCCGACGGATCTGGGCAGTTCCCGAGCTTCTTTCGTGGTGGACAGCTGTGCTGCAGAGTTCATCCCTATCCGTCACCTGACGCCCATGCGCGCGAGCCATTTCTCCGGCCGCAGGCCATAGGAGGGGTCGCTCTAGAGGCTGCCAAAATGGTCGTGTTTCCACCGGCCCGTCCCTCGTCCACGGAAACCACCAACCCGCGCAAAGTTCGCCTTCTGGGTAAATATACAGCCGCGCCGGGCGTCGGCGAGCAGACGGCGGCGTGCGCCAGGCCGCCTGGACCACAACAACGCCGGCCGAGCTGCCCGCGAGCGACGGCGTCGGGCGCGGGCGGAGTGTCCGCTGCCCGCCAACTCACCAGCTGCCCGGCTTCCGCGCCGAGCCGGCGGCCCTGTCCGCTCCAATCAGGAGGCCCGGAGACCGGTCACAGTCCTCCTCGTCCGAGTCCAGGCAGAAGTCCGTGTCCGAGCGGCTGTCGACGCCAGACCGGACCGTCAGTGACCTTCCGCCGCCGCCCGAGGTCAGCCCGCGAGCGGAGGACGGCACAGCACGCTGCAGAGGTCGCCGATAGCCGGCAACCAAACGTGTGCTTGTTATGAGCGCACGTGGATGCACTCAGACATTCCGGCGCCGGATCGTGCTCCCGGCCCTAAGACGTCGGCCCAGTGACGCTGGAGTGGCTGTTGCCGAGCCGCTAAGCAATCTCCGATCACATATTTCAGACCGATTACATCGCATAGGTCTTCTTTATGCAAGACCACAACAACGCGCCACTGAAACGTATGCAGGACCGGTTTTGACACCAGCAGCGTAATTAATTTACAAGGCTGATGGGATTGCTCTTCCGAATTTTAGTGGGGAACAAATGTGCTTCACGATCAGCGTTTCTCGCCGGGTTTTTGGACTCGACTGTGATTATGGAAAAAATATTCCGCCATTGATTGGGGCAAATATTACCCTAACAGATAAATTTTCATGATATCTGTAAAACGAACGAAGGCATCGACTTAAAACTTCAACATCTTTTCTTACAATCAGATCTGCACACTTTGGTACACAGACTGTTATCAAGGTCATTTTTCTCATGCCCAAATGACTTTATAAAGGAGACCACGCTAGCGACTTGCTTCCATCTGTTCTGATTTCAACCGTCTTTTTCTTCCACACATGTGCTGCAAGATTCTGCTATGCTACAATACGTGCCACTGTAGCGTAAGTCAGCATATATCACCGTCGACCTCGTATTAGGTTATCAGAGTTCGGATGTTTCTCAGTTGCAGATGTATGGATTCATGACACTGACGTCATCTGACTTTGATTTTTGACAAAATATGCATTTTTCTAGATGACATGATGCGGGACTATCCAATGATGTTCCATTCGTGAAATCGGTCTAGTAGGTCCTGTGATAATGCACCGTAAAATGCTGGTCTCATTTGAGCGTAACCTGTAACATAGACCAAAGCCAATGTCGGCAGTGTCGAAGTGCATGATACGCTTGAAGTACGTAATCATTTATGTTGACTGTGAATTTAACGTGAGAGGATCATATCCTGCCCACCGATCATTACAGAATCTAACAATATGGGACATGACCTTAACCTAAGATCTCATACCTGCCCCAGAACTTAAGTTTTTAAATGTTCCGATGTCGCATCATGCAAGGCTATTGTTTGACGTTTGAATAATTCAAAACTGCCGAGTAGTGTAAGAGATATCCTGGGCGGAATGGGCAATATTTCCATCCTCAGCCAACGGCGTTACGCCGGATACCACAGTCACTGGCGGGATATGGTGGACGTACGTATAGATACGCTCAGATCTGCATGTGAACGTGTGTGAATGTACTTTTAAAGGCCAGCAAAACCTTTCATGTGCTTTCGATGCATTCCACCTTAAGAACAGAAAGCGTGTTTTCACATTTTGATTTGAAAACAACATACTCGAAAACACTTCTTTATTGCTAACTCGGACTAGATTTCACTTTGCTACTAGTGTTCATGTGCTCCTGGGCAATTTTGCTCTAGACTGCGTACTTGGGTACAAATTTGCCATTTTATTCTGCATGCAGACGATTGCTTATATTGTGGGTGTCAGGGAAGAATTATGATCGACGTAAAAGGGATGCGGTGAAGCATCGGGAAGAAACCCTACTGATAACTGAGGGGTGGTGTACGATTCATGAATATGATAATCGCATCCATAAATTTGGATGGAATTGGGCAAGTGAAAGACTAGCATTATTCAGGAGCTAGATTCTGAAGAATCTTTACCATTTTAGGATGACTTGGCAGCTTTTTTAAACCTAGGCTCTCGACTACCCGTCACTAATTTACGCGTAGTGTGGTCACGTCTGTTGGCATGGATCCAGCGGCTCCACCACAAGAACACAATCCGGCAAAAGCGCGTGCAAATGAACATGTGCCAAAAACAAGCAACAACATCCACAGAAGCACAAAGACATTGGGAACTTCAAGAGGTTGCTCATGCAACATGCAGACGCTAAAAACGTTGGTACTGATGGCGACACGAGTGGACCTATCCCAAGTCATCGATGGCCCAATGGGACAATTCTTGAGGTTTTGCAAGACTTCTCCCAGTCCAGGGAACTGCCAAGACATGCTGACCTGGCGTACGCAGCTCGAGTGGTGCCAGAGTCAACTGGCCTACCAATGCCGAGGGTTTTTGCATGTAAAGTTTTTGGCGATTAACATATCTACGCTGCGGTCGGTGTCGAGTCCACCGTCACTGATCTGTCAACGCTGTGGTCTGTGGTGAGTCCACCGTCACTGATCTGTCAACGCTGTGGTCTGTGTTGAGTCCACAGTCACTGACCTGTCCACGCTGCAGTCTATGTTGAGTCCACGGTCACTGACCTGTCAGTGCTGCGGTCTGTGTCGAGTCCACCGTCACTGATTTGTCAGCGCTGTGGCCTGTGGTGAGTCCACCGTCACTGATCTGTCAACGCTGTGGTCTGTGTTGAGTCCACAGTCACTGACCTGTCAGTGCTGTGGTCTGTGTTCAGTTCACCGTCACTGACCTGTCAGTGCTGTGGCCTTTGTCGAGTCCACCGTCACTGATTTGTCAACGCCGTGGTCTGTGTTGAGTCCACCGTCACTGACCTGTCAGTACTGCGGTCTGTGTTGAGTCTACCGTCACTGACCTGTCAGTGCTGAGGTCTGTGTTGAGTCCACCGTCACTGACCTGCCAGTACTGCGGTCTGCGCTGAGTTTGCCGACTGACCTGTCAGTGTTGTGGTCTGTGTCCAATCTCTGCCGACTAACCTGCCAGTGCTGCAGTCTGTGTTGAGTCTCTGCCGACTGACCTGTCAGTGCTCCGGTCCGTGTCCAATCTCTGCCGGCTGACTCGCAGCAGGGCCGCCTCTGCCGGCCGGCCGGCTGACTCTCGGCTGGGCGTGGTCGGCCGGTGCTGGCACGCCGCTGGGACCCCGGCAGGCCCCGGCAGCTGACCTGAGGCCGACCTGACGACCGGGGACGCCGCCGGCCGCACGCTGTTGCTGGACGGCGACGGCGACTCTGGCGGCAGCGCGGTTGGCACCGGACACGGGTCGTTCTCATGGTGGATGTGGCTGATCGACCTGAGAACAGGCAGGTGGATGATTTAGGAACGTGCGGAAGGTTTATTTCGGTGCGGTCTGTCATGCCGATGGCCGACAGACGGTAACATAGGAAACGACGTCTGAAATACGCAGCTCTTGAGCTCGCCGGTCTCTCGCCTTACAATGGCCAGTCGCACATCCATACTCACACCGCTTTACGGCCAGAAATGCAGAAATAATGTACCACACTCAGCCTCGCTTATTCTTTCAGCAGTGAGTTGAACTACTCGTCGAATGGATTCTCCGTAACACTACACATTTCTTCGTCACGTTTTGCTGGAAATACACTTATAACCACGTGCCGAATACCTGAATTCAGTATCTCAAGTGGCAGAAGAGAACGCGTTGCCTGTTGAAACGTGGCTGGTCCTAATGCAAGCCAAGACGGCTAATTACATTCTGGTCGCCAGGTATTCTCGATTTTGGCACTTTTGTCGTATTCCACCGGTTCAAACGTGGGACGCAAAGACGACTGGAAATGAAAGACGCGACGGATCGATGTCTGGGAGGACGAACACCTGACTCGGTCGATGTTCACCCTCCAGCTCACGGTCGGCGATCCGACCGTGAGTCTGCAGTCTGGGACATCTCCCTAGCAAAGTGGACAGAGGCGCCTCTCACGTCCTCCTCCCAGCCGCCGTGAGATGATTCGATATGCAGAGTGGTCGTGCAGTGAGACACCGGCCAGCGGCACGCTCTCTTCTTAGGAGCGCGTTCAGAGCGACGAGTCCATCGCGACAGACAAGTGAGCTTTTCTGGCCACCAGCGATACCCTAGGCGGAGATGTCCCCAGATGAAATTAAAGCGCATCATAGACCCGTTGGATACTGGGGAAGAGTCACTACATGATTGCAGTTGAAATCTGGTATTTCTGGGGTAGCGACGGAAGGTCAAGACCAAAGGTAAATTAATGAGATATAGAGAAGTTTAGAGATGCGGATTCTAGAATTCTGCGAATTCTTCTGTTAGCATTCACAAGTCATACTAAATACGAAGCATGTTAAGTAGTCATGTTTGAAAGCCACTGAAGTTTCCAGGGACGTACCTATAGAAATATCGCGTTTGAGTTTGATGGGCGTCAGTCAGTAAAAGCGATCAAATGTGGTCAAAACTTATCCTTTCGATCTTTGCTGTTTGAGTTGTCCATTTCTTCACAACTGCTCAGTCGGTTCCGAGAAACTTACACTACGTCTTTCCCTAGAGCGTATCATGCTGCTCACACATCCTGATGGACTCCGATGCAAAGGCTGTGCATTGGTTTGCACTCGATAATGCTCTTATTAGTCTTGCATCGTGAGGCATCACGATGTTTCCATACTACGGCGCGGGGCAAAACATCACCGAACAATGCGCGTTGGCCTTGTTATAATGCAAATGCATGCTAGTTCTGAATTCCCATTGTTAAAGTGTTTGCAGCGTCCATGACTTCTGGACAAGTTACCGCGAAAGACATATATCTCAGTTGCGTTATGCGCTTGTGTTGCCATTCGCCTCCCGTACATCTGCATTCGAGGCTCAAATATGGGGGCCTACACACTGAAGCATCTGTACGTCATTATGCATTGGCTTATCAAGTACACTGTGCCGGCCTCATCCATGGGGCCACAACGGAGTCTGCAAACCTGCGCTGGGTCACACTGAAGTCCTCTATCGACCTTATGCACGTCCCTTGCATAAACAACAATCCTTATGCATTGCACCACTTGTATCAGCTGGCGTGCAGTTGCACCCAGTGCAGTGGCCAACTTGATCGGCGTTTGCTTGCCGGCTTCTCCATCTAAGGGTGTCCGGCTGTGTACAGACAAAAGTTGGCAAATACGCCCTCTACCATGAGAGTGGCAAATGCTGTCAGTTGATTAACTTAAGCCAGTGTCAAGAGCCAGGGGCGCGGCCAGGATTTTCTGAAGGGAGTAGAGGTCACTGAGAACTGAAATCATACGAAAACCGCTCCTGGTAATATTAAACAACAGAAAAATGCGGGCCTAAGGAGGGGGCCGTGCCCCCTGGCGGTGCCAGTTGCAAGCGCTGTTTGAGATAACAAGTGAAAATCCTTGCACCAGATCCTCGAGGCTATGGTAGAAAGGCAAATGTCTTCCCCTTGGCCGGTTTCAAAATGGTGACGTTGCAAACGCGACTTGATGTGAACGCTGAATTCTTTTATCTTTGCAGCTAAAAGGAAAGTTTCCCAATATTTCACAGAATCGTAAATGGCCTGAGTGGTTGTTTGAGAGTAATTCAGGATTCATTTGACGGTTATTTAATGTGTAACTCGACTTTTGAGTGGGCGATTCGGGTAACACATGAAGTGGCATAATTTCGCCGTTGTAAAACGGTTAGCAGCCCTAGAATAAAATATTTCGAGTCCGATTTCACCTCCTTAGGACAGGTTTCTCTATGAGGGAATGAACAAAATGGAGGAGATGTCTTAAGGAAATGCGTCACGTACCATCGCTGCTGCACTGACAGCGAATTTTGAGGCAGAGTTTCCAATGCGTGCAGCACCTGAGTATCTAAGGACGTTCAGCCGGAATGAAGCAGTGTTCCCGGGACCAGTTTGTCTGCGGCGTTTCCACAGCGACATCAGCTGAGTTCGGTGCGGCGTTTTGTAGCCTCGAGCCAAACCAGTCAGTATCTGGCAGCTATGCGCGTAGGGAACTGACCGTTGCTTATCCCGCGCTTACTGCTTACATGCATCTCAAAGCAGCTGAATTTGAAGTTAGGCGTTATCTTAAACGGTCGTTGTTCGAGGGATATTTGTTGCAGGGACATTTGTTTCACAGGTGCATATGCAGTGGTGTCGCCTCATCTGCAGAGCGCCTCATGAGGTGACCAGCTTTCATGAACCAAATGGATGGAAATTAAGCACGGAATAAATGTCAAATAAACCTCGAATTACTCTTAAACAGCCACTCAGGCTATTTAAAGGATGAGAGACTGTTATAGACTATTACAGGACATGCATTTACAGTTCTTACGCGACCATTCCGCATACACATCAGAACAGATATCACAAAATGGTAAATAAATATTGGGTCATGATCAAGGACTCACGACACCATTCCGTACACAATAAAACCGAATATTTTCTTAGCACAATAAAGACGAATTTTTTCCTATCATGCAGGAAATTAGACATTATGCTAGCATTTAACTGGACCTCAACTTCAGGGGCTTGAGACTCACGGCTTCTGCAGCCGAATGCTGTTCTTTAGAAGCAGAACGACTCAGCCAAAGCGCGCGGACGTTGCCATTTTTCGCGAGCGAAGGTGCCCCTGATCACTCAGTCTCGAGTGACGCTGGCGACAAACGGATCGTTTACGTGCGTGGCCAGTCGGATTGAGCATGTTTGTTTTTCGTCAATCCATGATGGTGCAGGGCTTGGAATTAACTAATGGTGTGCGGGTAGAACGGGCTGATGTCTGGTCTGTTGCGTGACCTGATCGGTAGCGGTGGCCAATTACTCCGGCTCTTAAGGCGGCTGCCACCAAATATTGCCGTTGGTGAACGTTAAACCAGGTTCGCTGTACAGAGATTGGGCGCCAGAGACAGTTCTCAGACGAGTAACGAGCTTAAGGCCAAAGTAGTTCTGCGAAGATTAACGGGCTTAATACCAGAGGTTCTCCGAAGTTCTCCAAACATTAACGGACTTAACACCGCAGGCCACCAAAGATGAATAGACGACTGCAGCCGAAAACCAGCATCAAACGCTTTGAACGCCATGCGTACTGCTGCAGAGTTACATGTGCCAACAATGACTCCTGAGACATGTTCCTCCTCCGAAATTTTCAGCACTGATGGCTTCCAGCGGATCGAGTTCCGTATGCTGATGAACTCGACGTCCAGTTGCAGATGTCTGCCGGATGCCACAACAGTCATGACCTCGATCCGTGTCTTACATGGAATTTGCGGTGTTGGAGGGTGCTCAGCTTCTGCAAAGCAATCAACTCTTCCATGTTCCCGCGGCTGCATACCTCCGTGCAGACGTGCACATTACATAATATTTACAGAGCCCTGAAGCGGCGGCCTCCTGTAGACAGATGCAGGCTTGTCGTGCCGAACGGACGCCGGGGTGCAGGAGCGCTCGCGCACGGGGAGGCAGCTCCGATCCGAAACGTCAGATAGCTGAGGCATCGGCTGGCCCATCAGGCGGCCGGCCGTTGACGTGGGCCGGTCCAGCGAGGATCACGAGCCAGCTGCGTGGTCCGGGGCCTGGCGCTGCTGACGGCGCTGCCGCCGGAGAAACCGGGCCGGGCTCGGGCCGGCTTGGCGGGGAGGCTGGAGTGGGTCACGCGGAGGGCGTCCTGCAGTGGTCGGCGAGGGCGAGGCGGCGGAAGATGGTGGAAGGCAGGAGAGTCAAGTCTCAACTCCAGACGGGGAGCAGGACGTGCTACAAACGGACATAATAACAGGGAACACTGGAGACAAGCGGAACAATCTGACAAGAACAGGTTTCTTTATAATTCCTCTGTGGTGCAGCCTTGTTCGGATGTAAACCTGCAGCCAGCGTCGCCCAGTTCAGCACGTCATTTACCGGGCTGGACCTCTGAATTTGAAACCGATGTCTTTAGAATACTAAGCTACGCCATCCCGTACTTCTTTAAACTCCTTATACTGTGTCTCGCGCGTTTGCCTCGTTGCTCTCCATACTCAGCGGACGACCATCCACTGGACGAGAGGTCGCTTGTGCGATGGATGCAGATTCTGAGATAATGTGTACCGGCCGACTTCTTCGACAAACGACTGGACCACGTTGGTACGAAACAAATTTGGAATCTCAGTCACACATGTTAAAAACCACCGAAGCAGCAGACTGCAGAACATGGGATTGTTGCGCAATCAACAAGGCATACCGGCCTACGGCCAACAAATGTCTGAGCTGCTGGTTCAAGGCTCGGAGTCTTCCACCACTGAGCGCTCAACAAGCGTTAGACACCGACACCGACAACGACAGCTCCCAACCTCGTGCTGTGAGCGTCTGCCTCGTGTCGTAAACACGCACCTTGATCTATGACATCTTTAAGGACTTGGTTAGTTTCCGTATTTCCCCAAGCGAGGATGGAATCTTTCGGCATGTGTTGTGACAAAAGGACGACACATTCTGCTGTGGAGGCCACTCAACGTCGTACATTCTTATGCTGTCGATTGTGGTCTGTTTTTTATGTTCCATGCAAGCGGCAAACAATGATTCTTGCACGCTGCAGTTCCAAAAGAAACCAAATAACCAGCCGCGGCGTACAAGCCGCCAATCGGGCCCATCACGCTCCATTCATAGACGACAGATCGCGAGCGGGCCGGCGCGCCCGCCGGACCGACGCGTGTTTGCGCGAATGGAAACATACACGGAGCGAGCCGGAAGTGCCCGCCCTGGCCGGCGGAGGCCGTATGCTGATGAGAGCCGGGCGTCGTGTACCCCGCCTGGGAGCCTCAATCTGCAAGTCTGAACAGGTGATGCATCAAAGCGCTACTTGCTGGACGATTGCTTGCAGAGGCAAACATGCCCGAAATGTTCGGCACGTGTTCCCTGTCGCCAAAGCGTGCAGATTCGCGAGGTGTTGACACGACGTCAGGCCCCAAACGTTTCGCGGTCGGCTCCGAGTCCTTGTACGAATTTACGCAGAATGGCGGTTTGCAATTCAGATATAATGGCGCAGAATTGACGCACAAATTCGGGGGAATCTTACTCCACCGGAAAAGAAGGCTAAGACACGCGAAACGTCGAACAATGAGATGCTAAGGTGTGGTAGATGACGTAGATTTGCTTCGCGCAAAAAAATGACTGTTCACTGACAGCGTTTGGCCACTTTACATAAATCCGCGGAGGATTACCGGAGAGTCCTTCACTCCCTCTCCCTTGGATGAGACGCTCATACATATTTTTGTTTAAGTCGGGCCGCCGGTGTGAAGAAGTCAGCCAGTACAGACCGATGTCTTCGCCACTGTGCAGCATCCCGTCCATTCTAACGAAGGCTAGCTGGTCGCCGTTTGGTCGCCAGACAGCTGAATAAAGCCTCCATAGTCAGACGTGACGTAAACTGACCAACCTGGGGTCCATTCAGGCGACAGCAAACCCATTTGGTCAGCTGGGGTGTGGGACTTTGACTAGCACTCTGCGGTCGCCAGCGTCGAATTTCACAGGGAAACAGGCTTCACGTCCATTAAGACATGCCGCCTTACAAGATGCCGGAAGTGCCCGCAACATGAGCCCTTGGGGTGGATGTCAACTGGAGCCAGCCGGCCACGTCCGTGTTATGTCTGAGGGTGATGACGACCGGAGAGACGAAGAAACCCAGTTCCACGCAGATGGATGAAGAACGTGCTGCTGCCAGGAACGGAAGGAATGGTGTGTGTTTGGGTGCAAAGGCGGCAATACTACAAAATCATGTTTTACCAGGCGAGGATTAGTCAATGCATTTTTTAACCCTATTCCCGGAGGGCTAGACGGCATGGTCGGTTCCCGGCAGGGGGAGGTGGATTGGGCCCCCGCCCTGAGATTTCGAGAACTACACATCCGATTCCATCGCAGTAAACGGCAATCGATTTGCCATGACGTAAACTACATTTTTACAAAAAGAAGTTTTCGAAATTTTGAAAGGGACGGCTACAGGAGGCAAAAATGTCGAGATGGAGGATATTTTGGGGCTTTTTATAACGTTGTTCTTTATGGACCGATTTTGATGAAATTGGTCTGAATCGAGAGATTATGGATGGAACTTTTACCATTGGTCCATACATTTGAAATTTTGAGAAAATTCATAGGCGTTCACAGGGTTAAGAAAATAGGAGGATTGGTTTTTCAAAAATTGAATTAAGCAAGAAGTTAAAAACACTTTTTTGGCTTCTAATAGTTATGTTATGCTGAAGAAGTGCAAATCGTACTACAATGTTCGTATTACATAACCATAGGGACATAAAAAAGGGGAACTGTCGTAGTCACATGTTCTTCAGATCAACTTACAACCTTCGACCTTAAATGACCTCTAAGGACCTTAAAGTCACTTGGAATGATCTCTTGTACATTTCTTATTATCTAAAAACGTTTCCAATCATTTGAATTCACTGTATTTCTGAAATAACATTTTAAGGCTGCTGTGATATACGGTATGCGCAGTGACATTTTACTCGTAGGCCATAGCTCCGTGACCCGACCTGATATCGACCTGAAACTTGGTACACAAGTGGAGGGCACCCTTCTACATCATATCTTCTGAATTGGAATTTAAAAAAAAACAGCGCCAGAATTTTCGCTATAAAACCAAATATTAACTTTCGACCTTGACCTGACGTGGTGAAGTAACCTCAGATAAACAAAATTGCATTTGTATGTTTCCCAACTATTTACCTACACATCAATGTTAAGTTTAAAATTCTGTCTTTACAACGCTATTTTTGGCAGACATTTTCGTTTTTCCCTCGACAGGTCCAAGAATGGCTAGATGTTTCTCCCAGGAGCGTTGCCTGGCTCCGCCCTTGAGCAAAATAGAATTACGAAACTTTATCACGGTACGAAGAAAGAAAAGCTAGGAAAAATGACCAAGTTCCGTGAAGCTGCGTCAAAAAATCCCGGAATTAGCAAACAAAAACCCGAGGTGAGACGGATTCAGCCCACCCTCGCCGGGAATAGGGCTAAGACCAGTGACGAGAATAATAAAATCCATTCCGTAAGCAGCAGGGCGATAATTTATTGTGAGTTTATACCAAGTCGTAAAATGTCAAAAAGTCAGTTGGCTTCTCTTCTTCAAAACGCTTTGATAAAAACGGATGGTGTGGCCCTTATGTAAGCTATTCACAAGCACTCGCGGTTCACTGTCTCTAGTGTAGTGCCAAGTCTCAGACGCAGCTGTAAGAGTGTGACAGTCTCTTGCCATTTCGCAGGGTCTCGTCCGACAACGTTCACACAGTCCCCTGCAGCCAGGGGAGCAAGGCGTGCGTTCACCGGCGCAGCCAAAAGGGGCCTGAGGGCCCCCACTCCTTAGGCCCGCATTTTTTTGTAAAAACCATCGCACATCGTCTTCCCAGCAGGTGGTTTCCGTATGATTTCAGTTCACATTGAGCCCCCCTTAACAAAATCCTTGCTGCGCCCCTACTTACGGTCAAATCTCATCATCGCGGTCAAACATGCTAGCCGCAGCGACACCGTGTTCGGCTGTCGCCTTCACGCTTTCTTCGCCCATCAAACGCATGTTGCCCAATGCTCTTAGCAGGCAACCATTTCTGCACACTTGGAAGACAAGGGCGCTGCAAATTCGCGAGGCTTTCAGCAAGACTGTGAACAATATGAAATTTCTGCGCCTGCAACGACTGGGTGTCCCTGGGCGTGTCTTACACTTTATATCTTAGCACAACGGACAATTTCAGGGGTAAAACGTCAGTCCCTGCACGTGGCTTTCCGGTTTCGTAACTAGTTATTTCCGCTTGTGGTTTTAAAAGCGCGTGAGGGTGTTGAGCAACGACCACGAACCCATCTTCCAAATTTGCCTGTAAAGTGAGCCTTGAACAGTGCTGGTTAAATCCGGACCTTTTGACTGCAGAAAAGAGGGAGCAGGCCGATGATAATGAACGTACGAATACGAATGGCCGGCGATCCCTGTGGTTGGGAAGTCCGGACCCCCACATTCAGGAATTTTAACATAAGGCCCATGGCAATGACTGCAACGAAGCTGTCCGAAATCCTTTGTGGACCCCCGCCAAAATTTTCGGAAGTCTCCAGCCATGATGTCTTTTCTGCACGCAGGCGTTCTATTTTATCGATAAGCATAGATGATGCTAAAACACTGAACCACTGTACGGCGTGTTCTGTTCCTAAAAACTCTGAACGTGAAGTAAAATCGTGGCTAGAGGTCCTGGGGTTGAGGTTGGGAGGGTCTCGATCCCCTCCTCGTTTTCCAAAGAATTTACTGTAGGCCTATGTTAGTGACTGGGAAGAAACAGTTTAAAATCCAAATAGATACCCCAGTAATTCTGGGATACCTCCGGCTATGAGCGACATTCCTGAATGAGAGGACAGTTATGTGCACAACTCCATGGACACAGTAAACTGACTTACACACATCTGAATAGCCCAGATCGGTTCCATCACTAAAGTCTGGTAACCTGTACATTTCGAAAATGACACTGGCCCATTTCATTCAATTTCGCCATCGTTCATACCTTTTCCCGTGAATATGATGGCTTCGGAAAGTTTTGTTATCAAATAGGACAAACACAAAACACCTGGTACGTTAGTTTCTTGTATAAACGCAGTGCATGACTAACAGAAGAACTTGGTTAACTGAAAAGCAACATTGGTGTCCCACCAATTATCTATATGCATTGCATGCATCCAAATAACCACTGTAATTACAAACATCGCCAATATCTCGTAGCAGACTTATGCTCATTTCCATCAGAACCAGACACGACTCCGGACTCCGGATTGATTCCGGTCATCCGTCATATCCGGTCAGAGTCAAAATCAGAATCAGTTCCATTGATAAGTGCCGAAATCAGAGTCGGGGTTGAATTACAAAGTTGTATACGGAATCAGAACTGGAATGGATTTCCATGAAATTAAAGCAATGGACCTCAGTGGAATCGATTTCGAGTCCACTCATTTCATTTCGAGTCGGAATCGGAATCGATTCATCTTTGGAAAACCACGTTACGTCGGAATCGGAATCGATTCTCCAAGCCATGAGTCTGATTCGGAATCGATTACCCCCAAGTGAAATCAAGCGCAAGTCTGTTTCGTGTTGGTCGCACCGCATTGGTCTTTTGGTCTGCATTGGGCCCAGACCAGTTTTTAAAAGGGAGCATTTTCATGACTTCATACAGACTGCTTTTTCTCCAATGTTATCTTCTATGTTCCGTCATCTTGAAATCTGGGCTCAGAAAAACAACGTCACAAGACAAATACAAGAAGTAACGCTATATATAGGTGAAAGCGGGGAGCCCAAAAGAAAAAGCGCACGTTGTGCTTCCATATCTTTCTGTCGTTGTTCTGTTTACAAATGACAGTTGCGTGCCTGATCGAATGCGGCTCTGAATACGGTGGCATGAATCCATTTTAAAGCGATCGTTGGACGGATATCGTTAACTTTTTAACAGCCATCCCTTAAATGAGTAGAGATGTGAGCAAAATTTCGTGACGGCACATCCGAGCGTTAGCCGCGGGAACAGCAAGCAACAGCTCTGTGTTATTGCAGCTATTATAATGTGGCTGCGGTGGGGAAGATGGGTGGCAATTGCAAATATATAGGTGCAAAGATCCACGGTTACTGAAGACAAGAGATTATACTTGTATGGAAACAAGTAGCGTAGACTGTAAAACTAAACAATCATTACAAGGAACTTCGACCAAAACATTAAAACTCTGTCAAATCACTTTAAGGTGGTGTAAATATCTTTAAAGGTTGCCACGGTTTCGTGCTAAGAATTCGGTATTGATGACACCTGACTAAAGCCTGGGTGAAAATACCAATTAGTGGCTTACCTGGAATCTGTGTGCCAAGCCATCTGGGTTTGTTTTTTTTAGGAAATTCTAATTGTTGCGCCAGAAGCCCATTTAACATCTTAATAATAAAAATACTGTGGTGAAAATATTATACAAAGTGGAAATGCTATAATTACGAAGGAAAGTAAAAATGCTATAAGTGAAAAGTAAAGCAAAAATACTATAGTCAACGGCTTGCTACCAGTAAAAGTAAAGTAAAAATACTATAACCAACGGCTAGCGACCAATGCAAGGAATCCAAGATGGAAACACTAAATGACACTCACCGTAGATTATGCCTATGTGGGTGTCCAAGATCAGCTTTCATTCTTTTGCGTCCGCATCCAGGGGTTCGAATTGACTACTCATTACATTTGGTTCGCAATATTATCGTCCCATTTCTTCAACAGCAAACCTGAAGACTTATTTCCGTAGCGCTGTTACATTTGAAAAGAAAGGTGCCTGTTATCGCCGGATTGTTCAAAAAGCTGTGCATAACACGAACCCGGATACTTCACTTCATAAACAGGCATGAGGAAGGAAGCTAAAAACTTGGGGGGGGGGAGCTGCTTCACAAATAACAAGAACCAGGGCGAGTCCGTAGAGGCCGATGACGGGGCAGTCTTGGCATAGACCTCATCTGTGTCTCCCAGTGATGAAGCATTTCCGACTTTTTCATACCAGTCTCGCAGCCCGCACCATGACGATCTGAATTCCTGTTGGTGTTGTCTGAAAAAGCTCCGACAACTGAATACTGCTAATGATACGCCTCTTTTTCCATGATGGAGCGTCGTCCATCCATCTCGTCACGCCTGCCGACGGAACGTGACGGAAGAGAAGACGATAACGGGCAATGGATGATCCGAGTATCAAGCACAGACCATTTACGGGAAAATTTCACCGGCGAACAAGTAAATCACTCCGTGCAAGGGCGCCGTAAAGCATTCCCTAAGCTCGACCAGTGGGGCGGAAAGACAGCAGTAGATATAGATGACATTTTCCCGACCACCGTCAGCTCGCAGTCCTGCTGTTCTTTAGGATGAAATACGTGTTTCAGATCAAAGTCAGGAGTCGGCTAGCAAGTCGGCTTCTGAATGGGTTCCCCGGATGTCAAAGAAGAACGAAACTTGTTCTTTAACAAATTTTACCCTGCGGGTTCGAGCCACCGCGATGTCAGAAGACACATGGACCGAGTTCTCTATATTCTCGTTGTTGTGTAATAGGTACAAAGATGTAAACAGTGCCCTCGAATACCATTTGGTGCTCATAACCAATCAAAATATATGACCGCCCTACACCGGGTGTTGACGTGGGATGATTTAGATTCCTTTGAAAACAACGACATGTATATTTTATGTCAGGAGCTGTTACTTTTTTAATCTTCTTTCATAAATCTTATACACATGTGTAGTGCATGTGTTTCATTATGGAGAATCATAATAAGTAAAGAGCTCTAGGTCGTGTCTACTCGCAGAGATGTGCTACTAAATAATGCCTTTTTGTATTTTGTTGTTCATTTTGGCGTCTGCAGCTTTGACATTGGTTATTTGAATGTTGCGTGCCTTAGATCTTTAAATTTTGCTGCTAAATTTTACGACTACTCCTGAAGATGGACAGCAGCTGAAACGTCGAGACAAATATTAATCCACTACATAATACAAAGTTTGCACGACCGGGGTAAAGCCCAGCCTCTCATGGCACAAATGAGATGTTTTCCGTAATCGTAATATTCTTGACTTACGTATCTGAAAAGACTGCTCCACCGCTGATACATCCATGAAAAGCCATCTCTTAGCGCTTAAAATACTTTTTCCTTGCTTCCAAATTTTTCCTTTTGCCCTTGCTGAAAAGTCTGTTTGCCGCGACTGGTACGAAAAAAATAATACGTCAGCAACAGTGATGGCCTGCAATCATCCTCATTCAACCATATGGCCAGATATGGATACAGGGGTGTCGATTTCTGTCAATGGTTGGGGGACCGAGCCAAGGGCCGGACAGCATAAACACCCCAAAATATGGGTTTCTCGACGATTTGGTGCGTTTTATTTGGACCTAAGGAAATTTGTGTTTTTCTATATTTATCAAATAAAAACTGCATTTATCCCCATATACATATATATATATATATATATAAGACAGATGCATCACTTTAGGCTTTATTCTCTACCTTCGGTCTGTTTCTTATTTGCTGGGGCCCCAAATCAACAATGGGTGGGCCAGGGCTCTCTCAAAAGAATACAGTCGACACCCCTCCATGCATGTAAATCATTTAACTATTAGGCCCGCTCCAGGGGTTGTTTAGAAACGTAGTCACGATCAAATATCATGCCCCCATTTTCTTGGGCATTGAGATTTTATGTAATGTGTAATGTTTGCGGGAGGCAAACATTACACTCACCACCCGTTCACAAACAACGCTTTCCAAGGCCGCAGACCGTTGTTTCGTGCGGAAGGCAATCAACGACCTGCTTCCTTTCCCGGCGAGCGGCCGCGCCGAGCGAATGACGGAACGGCCGCCGCTGACGCTGCCGAACCGGAGGAACCTGACGCCAGCACGGCACCGGAGAGGGGCCAGCAAGGCCACAGGCAGACCGCGGCAGAGCTGCGGACAGGACGGAGCGGCTGCCGCCACCGGCACCAGGCCAGGTCCTGCACGAGCTGGGACTGGTCAGAACAGGTCCACCAGAGACGGCCGACCTCAGATCTCTGGGACAGAGCGCCCTCGCGCTCTCGCCTCGGCCGCGCCGGCCTCGTACTCACGCGAACACCACCTTCTTGATGCGCTTCAGGGCGTGCCCGACGCTGCCGTTGACGTGCGGCAGATGGTGGTGAAGGTGGTGGCCGGGGCTGCCGTCGGCGTGCGCCCGCCGGTGCAGCAGCAGCGCCGGCAGCGACGTCTTGCGCCGGGTGCCGGCCATCGAGCTGAGCGCCGTCGGCGCCGTGCTCACCGGGTTCAGCTTCACCTCCTCGGGCATCAGGGCGGCCATGGGGACCAGCGCGCGGCGGCTCGCGGGCGGCGGCGGCGGCGGCGGCGGCGGCGGCGACGGCGGCGCCCAGCGGACTGACGCGCCGGCCGGCCGGCGGCCCGACGCCGGCGCCCAGCCCGCCGGGCAGGATTTGTCCGGCGACTCCCGGCCGTTGTCATCTCCCGGCTCCCTCCCCTCTCTCTCCTCGCCGGCCGGCAGCGGACGGGGGAGAGGGGGAGGACTGCCACGTAATGCCAGCCATCGCATGTGCGGAATGCGTGGATCCTCATTGGAGTTATGTAGAATGTTACCGCATGCCAGCATGTGGTGTGATGTATGCTTTTCTCAGTTCTTTTTCAACTTTAGGGTGCTTTATCAACTTTATAGTTTTACGAACTCCGCCAATAAACACAACAAATGCAGTCATTGTGTTTTGCTTTTCTTGTTTTGCAAAAACATGGTAATTATGACAATCTTATGAATGAAAAATAAATTATTGCGTCAATGCAGCAGCATCTGACATTGTTTGATACCTGGCTGAATCTTGAAAATATAGCAAAATGCCAGCAAAGAGAGTTACCTATCGCAGTATGGAACAACGATTTGTTCTCAAATGATTATCTGGTCATATTCTAGAACAAATGTCTTTTTCATACTCAACGTGTTTTTTAAAGGTCTTCAGCACAACGGAGAGGATTTTTTTACGATTTTTTTTTTGTGTTATTCAAGTAATTTTGCATTACGTCAGTGCAGGCACGTAGCCAGGATTTTCCTCAAGGGGGGTGCAAATGTCAAATTTTGCCATATGCCACATGCATATGACGAAATTTGCAAGAAAAGGCAGCAATTTTAGGCAATTTATCTCATATTTAATGCACAGAAAAACATACAATGTTTATTTTTACAACATATATATGATCACCATTACGTATTCATGCGAAATCGTCATGTGTATAGTGTAGACCGCTTGGCTCAGAGGGAAGGGGGGGCATGGCCCCATGGCCCCACTTGGCTACGTCCCTGCGTCAGTGATATCTATGTTTTTTTCTATTTTTTACTTCCTTTTTGAATGTCTGATAACGGATGACGCCGTTGTTAAGCTGCGACAACTTGTGATAATTCTGATTACGAATTGCCTCCGAACTCCTGATCACCTACTTCTCAATATAGGACAAAATGCTCAGAAAACAATAGTCTCGACATAGCCATCTAAGGGCCACTTACGTTCAAGCCAGCCACTTGAACAGGACGTGCAGAGTCGAGTGCGCTGTATCTCCATAAACATTCAAAATTAGGCCACCGAAGCTCCAAGGTCAGGCAACGTCAGTTTCTCACGCATGATAGCAAAGATCATCATGTTCGTTTGTTTCATCATATTTTTGAAGGTGCGAGCTCGAAACGAGGAATAACGCAAAATGAATCGTAGCTCAACAGAAATCCGTGCTAGGCAGGACGCAGTTATGTTTAGCCAAGCCCCACATCTCCCGGGATATATAAGGCGGGCGGATGAAAAAAATATCACTACATTACAAACAGTTCGTGACTTTACCAGCATGGTTTGACGTCACGATTTCTTGCCTAGCCTAGCCATGAAAGTCATATCGCGTCAGCTCTCGCTGTAGCAACGATCTTCGACGTCACGGCTGCAATCAAACCACTCCGACGCTGCTACAACGCTGCGGCTAGTCGACGAACGCGACCGATACGCACACTGCCAGCGACCCCCTCGCGGAATTTCCAGAGCGCGCAGCTGCCTGCGTGGTGATACAATATCGGTCCCATCTAATCACGCTCCGTGATTAGTCAGAGTAAGTGATGGTCGGCACGAGCCGATGACGGGGCACAGCCGGCGGCATGCAGAGCCGTATCTGGCCGAGGTTCCCGTGTTGCGTGCGTCGCGTGAGACGAATCGGAGCCAGCGTTCTGGCTCGTGGGAGCGTGCGGACAACGGGACTCCGGGCGACCACGCAGACTTCGGACAGGCGTGCGAGTCCAGTACCAGGTCGTGAGCACGCAGCGACAAACGCCGACGCTGCCGTCGCCACTACAAAAACGACTTTTCAGGGCCGTCCCACTGCCGACCACGGTCGTAATGTCGGGCCATTAATCACCCGCACCGCACGCGAGGAGGCGCACGGCGATGCCGGATGAGGGCGACGAGGAAAACGAGTAGCGACGGCGGCGCTAAACGCGTCACGGCCGACGTCACGCCACCAGTGCACCTGGCGCGTGCATCGCCGCTTCAGCCGGCCAGGAACCAGTGACACGTGTGGCTGATGCACCGCGGATGTGCATTGGCGTGACCGGTTCCAACGGCTGCCGAACGGTCACGAGGCAGCAGAAGAGGGATGGCAATGAAGTTGAGAAGTCAGGGCGACTGCAGCGGAGGGATGACAAGACAGCAGAGGGACGGCTGCTCAAGGGCGAAGGAGCGACGACAGGGGAGCGACACAGGGACGGTGGTTGGGGGAGAGTGTAACAAAGGGGCTGGAGGGCTATGAGCGAGCAACAGAGGGACAACAGGTGGACGGCAGAGGGACGTCGACGGAGAGAGAAAGTGAGATTGGGAGAGAGAGGGAGAGAGAGAGAGGGGGAGGGAGGGGGAGAGAGAGGGAGAGAAAGGGGAACAAGGGCACTGGATTGGGACAGACGAGCAATAGACAGACTGCTGCTCAGGAGCAGTCTGTCAGGAGACGGGCCGAGACTCGACGGAGAGGCGGTGGCGGCCGCCGCGACACCAGCAACACAGGACGCCGCTCGTTGTCGGCCCGGCCCGAGTCATCCGGCTGGAGGACGCGGCACAACACGCCGGGCGCAGCGTGCTCTCTCCGGCCGCGGCCTCCGTCAGCGGCTGGACTCAGAGTCCGAACTCGGAGTCGGGGATCCCGGACTGCGTCTGTGCGGGCTGAGCGGATGGACCGTTGCTACAGGGCCGCGGATGGGTGGCTGACGTCTGGTCCAGTCTTGCAGCCGGTGGCGACGAAGCCTAAGTCTGCCACGACGGTCTGACGCAACTGCCATAGGTAGGTTTCACTGCTATTTTTGGTAATGTCTTGCAGTTGATTTCAGTATTGACAAACACATTCCACAAGTATATGCAACGGCGGCGGACCGTTTTCCGAATTTGGAGAGAGTTATTTAAATAACTCTTTTTCATGACATCTCTAAACACGAATGGTGACTTTCCAACTAAGGAATGACTCCCGGCTTGCCATTCCCTTCCTTCCCGATTTCTTTCTCCGCTGAAATCTGGCAGAATTATCGGCGTGCTACTCGCGTTCAGCAGACTGTCAGTTTATGGCACAGTTATTAGCGTATCCTCTCTTTGGGTAGATTATGAGCTGTCGTTTCAGTATCAAAAGTTAGAGCAGTGAAACAATGAAAATTTCCCTGTGCGTCTAAATGCAATTAATGACAACAAAGCAGTTTCGATGGAAGGGAACCTCATCGTGACACAGAGACACGAATCTTTACCTTCTGGTTCTTCTAAATGGACCAGCAAATGAAACAAATGTTCAAGGCCCACGGGTAATATCTCATCCGAAAATCTCAGAGCGGTACTAGATTCAAGCACGATCATATTTTTATGCAGGAGACAGCATTAGTGACTGCAAGAAACGTGTGCGCTGCTGGCAAGTTAAGCTACTGGATATTTGGTATAATGTATATAAAAATAATATTTAAGATACTAAATGCCCATACCTATTTTTTTATTTCATAATGTGCTGTAGTCATCTGCCAGACGAACAGATCGATTGCCTAGAAACGTTTTGGATCATTTTTTCCACGTCTTGTGGACGTCGTCATGAGAAAAATCCCGAGTTTCTTCCTGACAAATCTCTGATAATTTTGCCACGAACTACTGTAAAAGTTTGCCCAGTGTTCTAAGTTTGCTCTTTCACAGGCACTCAAAAAGTCCTGCTTTGTCGCTTGCAGTCACAAAGCAGCCTAGAATGATGCTGATCAGAAAAACAGCATAGCCACGCGTCAAAATACATACCGAGATAAACGTTTAACACTTGTTGCCTGACCATAAATTCCTAGGCACCAGCATTTTTGCAACGTTTGAAATATAGTTTCCCTAGCAACAGAATAATAAATGAATCGCGCACCCGTTTTTGGCGGAGAATGCATAGTTTGATCGGTAGCCTGTCATTACCGGGAAACACCGAACTTATCGCCTTAAACCAGCATGCCATTGCTGGTGCACAGTGCACCCCCGCGAAAGCTGCCGAGCAAGAGTACAAGCTGAATTTGGTAAGCTCTGTTATCGGTAGAATAACAAGTGCAGTAAACATTTGAAAATGGAAACGCGAAATGCCCGATCACGTGATTACACACTACCAGAACTTTACCAGGAAAACTTTTCACGATGTATATTGCATGTTCAACGGAAATGATGTCGCCTCCAGTAGCATAGGGCACGCGACATCCAAACTCCAATGCGATACGAGGGTCAGCGTGGAGAGGGAACACTGTTCAGATTGACCATGAAGACAGAGCTGTACCGTGTGATGGTTCACAAGCATGGCGGGAATTACTGTAACTGTTCTCGAATACTCGATCTCATGACTGTCGATTTTAGCACACGACAACAGCTTCCAGGACAACTTCTCGAGCCAGTCCGCACTTTCCTGCACCAAATGTATGGCTGCAGGGTAGACTGAAAGATAGGCAATGTAAGCAGTGTTTAGGCTGCGAAAGACTGCGTATTTGTTGTTGAACATTTCAACCATAAAAGTGGTAGTGGAAAAAACAATAACCATACAGAATCCCGAAAAAAACAATCGAAGTTTATCTTTACGTAAATGCTTGTCAACAGGGAAGAGGAAAAAAAGAAGGCAAAACGAAGGGAAAAGTGAGAAAAAATACTTATGCGTGTCGTATATGTAAGTAACGAAAAAAGCAACCAGTGTGTAACTTTGGCGCATACCGAACACATTTGGCCAAGCGATTTTTCTACGACTCAAGTTTTTTTAGGCTACTTAATGACTATACGGACCCGGAACAAACTAGGCAAGTGGGTTCACAAACGTGGTGAGACAGTCATGTGGTAGTTAGCTGCGTCAAATTCTGGACGTCCCAGACAAACCCCTCCTATAAAAGCACGTCGCAAGTAAATTGGCAGTCGGAATAAAGTGGTATCAAAGTTAGTGTGCCTGTACGTGTGCCAAATAAATCAACTGTGTGATTATGTAATAAAGGTTTACACAGATGCTGATCGATTAAGTTAGTAATAAATATATATATATATATATATATATATATATATATATATATATATATAAGTTACGTACATCTTTATATCGTATATAACTATAACTATAACTGAGGCATATAACTATATTTATATTTTCATATAACTATATAATTATATAACCATATAACTATATATATATAACTATATATATATATATATATATAGTTATAAAGCCATATGTATTTTTTCGGCATAAATACATACACACATACTTGTAGCTGTTACGATTTAATAGTACAGCACATTCTGAAAATAGCAAGTAGCAAATATCTTATGCATGAATGGATATCCTGTCGTGATAAAAGAGTCCAAAGCTCTGAATGTCTAGACATTTAAGCATTATATGACAATGACTGGAAAGAAACGATCTGAAATCCTACGCAGACCACTCCTCCCCCGCCCCAGTGATTGCCGTACATCTCCGGACATGGTGGTTTTATGATCCACCCACTCTTCTTAAGTTCATGGTGCCGCGTGAAAAATCCAAACTGTGACCCCCGACACTCCCCCAGAGCTGACGAGCTTATGGGCGGAGCCGTCAGCCTGTCGGTGTCGGCCGCCGACCGCCGGTACCACCGGCCTGCCGGCCCCTGGAAGACCGGCGCCGGGCGCGTACCCCTGCCCGTCACCTGGACCTGAGGATCCGGGGTCGCCAGACCCGCCCTGTCGCCGTCACGTCACGAGCGCGGCAGCACGTCACGGCGGCCCGAGGGAAGAGGGCCCATCGGCCACTCCCACTGGTACTGTTCGACTCCGGCGGTGACGCGTGAAACTGACCTCAACGGGCATCTGCAAGTCAATTGATAGGGCGCACTCCATGACACGTTTGCGGTTGGATACGATCTGACTGCGGTGGAACCAGGTGGTGCTCCTCTGATTCATTCTCGGCAACGAAAACCTTGTTCCCGATCGGCGAGCATGTCGGCAATGCTGCAGCGGCTAAACGTACTCGGACCTATGCCAGCCTCTCGAAACATCGAACACCGGTCTTTGGTAGAACGTTTCGAAAAAAGAAGCTGCGTTGCGTGCCCAGGCAATTGCAATGAAATGGCATTCCCAACATGGGCGCAGGTAAACATGAAGAGAATGGACAGATTTTCAAGGGTTGCTAAATACTAACAATACGAATAATATCAATAACACTAAGAACGATCGACAGTAATACCAAGCAGAACAAAATCTACGATCCTTTTTGGTGCTGTTGATTAGTTTTTTGAGGCCTCATCACGCGCACTGGAAGGGGGCACAAAGCAGCTCCCCCATCTGTTTTTCTTGAATATCTCAAGAATGGATCGGCGCTGGCCGCTGTTACTTTGTGACATTTATGACAATTCAATGACTCGTCGATTGATGCTTTGAAGTTTAAAGCATTTAAAGTCAAACAATCACCACGAAAATAACGGTAGTCGCAGACAAATGGGAGCTTTGAGAGAGAACAGGCGTTCTACGTGAAATTATCGTTTGAACATCATCAGACGACATCATTCGGGGATGACTGAGATTGGCACCAAGAGCAAACCGAGGGGCAGTGAAGGTCAGGGTCAACCAACTTGTAATCTGATTCAGATTGGCTTTACAGCATGTCGATTTGTATCAAAATTGTATTCAAAAAACCTAATGAAACACGTTTGTGCACGTTGATACGCTTATGTATATATATATATATATATATATATATATATATAAGTATCAACGTGCACAAACGTGTTTCATTAGGCTCTTTGTATATATATATATATATATATATATATATATATATATATACTACATATATATACTACATATATATACTATATATATATGTATAACGTTCAGGCTTTACAGCAATCAAACCACGTAACTGGGTTCATTATAATGAAATAACTTAAGTGCTAACAGGTGCAATAAATCTTATTTTGGGTTAGAAATCTCATACAAGGTCAATGACCTCGCCTCTCTTCATTTAGCTTTGCGGAGGTCAGTAAACGCCGAAAGTGACCAAATGTACCGATGTTTGCAATCTTCACTGAAAGTATACTGAATGATGCGGTAAGCGCCCTTATTTACAATCACGCTGCGCCAGTATCCCGTGTGCTCGAAATCCCATTTCCAAAGATAATAAAACGACGTCATAGGTCAACGACCTGACATGACCTCGGCCCGACTACGTTTTAACACTCTAACACGCACACTTTCCAGTTTCGTCCGAAAAGCTGTACGGAAGGGCCTGTACGGGCAGTGTCCAACGATGGTCTTCTTGCCTCATTTGACCTTGAAGATATTGATCTAGGGTCATGAAAATTGCGCACAATGTAAATGTTGCTGATCCCAGAATACCATTAAAATTTTGTACCTCTAGCTCTTTTCGTTTCCGAGATCGGAGGGGGGACACAAAAGTGCCCCCCCCCTCCTCCCCTTCTAGTGACGCGTTAGGACGAAACGCCTTCAGCTGCGAGTGTTAAGAAACATTTACAGGGTGTTCGATCGTTTTCGGGTCACTGAATGGCCTGTGCCGGCGATGAGAGGCTATTCATGGGATTAAAACGGCGTTCAAGAACGCTGGTTCGAAAACACATTACCCATGAGACAAAAAGGCAAAAGCCTTAGTTTCAGAGCGTCGTGTTATGTGGCAGTGCAGATTTCGCTGCTGTTTTCAGCCTGCATGTCATGGAAAAAAACGCGACAGAGTTTCCACCGTTTGGCTGATGCGAGGAGACTATGCTCAGTGCCAGCCTTGGTTCCATTGTCCGCGAGATCGGTCTTTGTCACCCAACAGAACGAACAATACGCCTCGGTACGAATCGGAAGGGGTTTCTTTTTGCAGTTCACAGGAGAAACCCTGTGGGTCGTGAACTGAAATCCACTGAAAGTGCATTTGCACGATGTGAGCGGAAAACGCGCACAGACTGGGAGAGTGCCTAGTTTGTCTGGCTGTAGGCACGTGTCAAAAGGTACCACATGTTTCCCCTTGTGTCTCAGAGGCGCTGGTTATGGATGAGAGGAACATCCTCCATGTGGCCAGGAACACGCCACGGTTACCTCAGACGCATCTCACACTGAGCAGCGAGGGCCGGCCGGGTTAATTAATGCCCGCCGGCAATATCCGGTGCTGGGTGGTGGCACTCGTCCAATTGGAGGCGCCCTGGAGCCCACTGGATTCAGGGCAGACGCTCCCGGCGGAAATGGGGACAATGACCCCACTTTTGGGTGTTTCTTGGAGCTGGTCGCGCCTGCAGCTTAGCGCCTCGTATTTGTTATTATTTTTTAAGAAGATCGCGATTATCCTAGCCATGGTATCATAGGCACACTTATGAAGGTTCCGGTATTCGGAGCTCCTTAGCGGCGGAAAGTTCATGGGATCAAACTTAGGCCATCATCTTAAAAAAAACCTGGGTGTCCAAATGCTTGGTTGCAGGCTGGATTATTCAGTTAACTATTATCCTTAGTTGTCTCAGCGCTCTATATGGCGATAAGGCGCCATCAGGCAGCACTGTGAGCGCACCAAAATCGTTAAGAAAATTATTCGTGCACTCGAGTGACGTCGTTGCGTTGAGCATTGCGTGTTCGCCCCCTCGTGTACCTTGAAGGCCCTGTTCGCATCACGCCCGCACTGCAGCTACAAACCATGCGGCAAAGTCGGTCGAGTTCTTGCCGGATTGTTCCTGGCCCCATCCCGCTGCCAGCTATTAGGTGCAGCTGAGTATAATGCAGTTAGAAGCATGCAACGTGACCGCATCACGGACAGAGGGGAGAGGGATTCCACCGAGCACCACGAGCTCAGTCGTGCTGCCCATCGCGCCGCTGACTGGCCCGCGAGTGCTTTTAGCTGCAAATCACCCGACACAAACCGGCCACTTAGTTCCCCGTCACTCGCGAACGGCCGCTGGTTAAGGATGTCTGAGGTGCGGGCTCCCTCACGCTGCGACAGGGTGGCGCCTGATGGGAAGCGGCTCGAAGCAGCGGGTGTCTCCAGGGAAGGGAAACAGTGCCTGCATGAGCTTTAAAAATTAATGGTTGATGGAAAACGCAACACGCGTCTTTCATCGCCTTTCGTCGCTTCATACACGTTGAACATTTTCGGTAGCCCCAATGGTAGGAACCCAACGAAGCCCACACGACGCGACATACATTGTTCGAATTGACGTTAAGTAGATCAAACTACCCAACCACAGCCGGTGCCATTTTCTTCACCGGAAGTAAAAAACGATGGGAGTAATCGGAGCTCCTGATGGTCCGCATTTTGCGGGTGGTTGGTAAAGGAAGTTTTCATCAGATTTTATTTTGTTCCGATTTAGTCTTGTCCGTGTGAAGGTTTCCGTAAATCCGCGAGGAGTTTGAAGTCTGAGATGGCTAGAGGGACATCATCAGATCACGGCATTGTTTGCTGCAATAATAATAATAAACATAAATCGACACTTTCAAAACAAAAATTTCAGTTTTCATGAGTTCATAATGCACTCAGAACCATTTAAAAGTTCCCGCATTTCTTTCAGGACAAATATGATGACGCAAGAGGATATCCTTAAACAGGTGTTTCCTTATCATTCGTTCCTCCTGACTTCTGGGCGCGACTATACGTTCCCGCTCTCTTCCCTCCAGCTGCCGGTCTCAATCTCAGAAACAAGGTTTGACATAACACAGCGACATACCCGCATTTTTAAACGCCACCAAATTGTGTTTTGTTTGCGTTGGTCTCTGGCTCTGATAGTCGGACCGAGGCGTGAAGAGTCAACAACGCGGTGGCTGTACTACACGAGGGCAGTGGGCTGCGTGCAGGACAGCTTATCCCACCATCACATCGTTAGCAGAGGTCAAACAAGTCACCCAGCCGGACGAGATACATATCTCTTCAACAGTGTGAAAACATGCGGGGATAACGAACAACATGTACTTGGGAGCGTGTCAAGGTCCCGTACGCCGATGGGGGCGTAGAAAAATATCCTGAGCCGGGTGTCCGATCCACTGCTATCTTGCGCCCGTCTTATACCGACGTCAGAAGTTTCGCTTTGTAATGGTTATATAGTTGGCCATCCGGGGGGGAGTCCGGACCTCTTCTAATGTTCAGGGATTTTAACATTGGGCCTGTGGCAATGACTGGAAAGAAACGGTGTGAAATCCTATGTGGACCCTCCTCCAATAATTTTCGGGAATCTCCGGCCGTGTTCAGGACGCATGGGCGGCATGGGCGGCGCGGACATGGGCCGGGGCCCACAATACCCGAGGGCCCCGGCCACGCGTACTGTGGGGAAATACACAGTACTCCTCCCCACATAATCTACAACAACACAACTGGTATTGTGGGGAACAATACCAGTTCCCCATTATTGTGGGACTGGTACGTAGGGTACCGGTTTACCACAGTCATTCGATTGTGGAGTACTGCCTGTGCCTAATACCCCACAATAATCGTAACTCTTGACATGAAATCTAGTTGTGAAGCATTTTACATATGGAAGTATTTTGGAGGCTTTGCCATTTTAACGGCATTGGCTGGTGCGAAACGGTTATCTTCCCGACTTCGGAAAAAAAAGATCTGGAATCCGGTGCATAGTAATGCAAAATTGTACGACTTCATTTTGCCGGTGAAACTGAACTTCGGACATCTTGTGACAAAATTTGCTTTCAACGCGGTTTGTTTTGTAATGTTAAGCGCAAAATGCGCTGAAGACGGATTATCAATTTTACCTCCATGTCGGCCAAATAAGCGACAAATTGTGAACTGTAAAGCCAACTCGCAAAACAAAGTGGTCCACATTCGAGGAGAAACCCAGGTCTGAGTGGGAGTCTCCTCTCAAGAGCGAATTATCTGGGCTGTGTCACTGGTAGCACCACACAATAAAAATCCATGGCGCTGCCCATATCAGGACAGGCCCCAAGCAGCTGCAGCAACCAACGTGCAAAGACGTTCTGAAGGCGTTTTGGCCACCTAGTGGACAAACCTGGTACTGTTAGTATCTGGAGTCCATCGCATGGGCCGGGCTTTGGTTTAATTTGTTGGATGGTTCGTGGCAATTTGGGCAAGGGTATCATTTACATTCTTACGTCATGGAAAATACTCGGCACTTCGGAAAATTAGATATGCACTCAAACATACGGGATAACCCAACAGCATGTAGCAACACAACAACAGGTACCAGCACAAAAAATCTGCCTGCCTCAAAAATACCATGCGTTTGCAGGGAAGACCAAGAAGTGAAGGCCTCCTTGCGACTTCTGAGTCATGCACCTTCCATTCTCGTTATATCTTTTGGTTATGTCGAATCCGCATTTCTATAAAGCCTTATTTACGGCAACCGTAATGTGCCATTAAAACCTCTCTTCTTAATCCGATATAGGGTAATCCCACATGGGGTAATCCACTGACGAAGGTGTAACAATCAGTGCCGAAATGTATGACTATTATCACATAAAACAACCCTTTTGCTCATATATATATCCCAAAAAACTTAATTTAGTCGCTGAAGTAGATGTGCAGTTCGATAACTAGACCTGCAGTGATCAGGTTTGATTTAAATGGTGGAAAGGACGCCCCCACGGCAACAAGCTATCGGAAACAAGAGAGCTTTTGAGGTTTTACGACGAGAACATGTCAAGCCCCAATCATTTCTACCATTCCCCGGCTGAGGACACAGTCTTCTTGGCCGCATATTACTACATGCTAACCAGGAGCCGACGCGGGACAAGCTCAAGGCTAAAACGGACAATTTAGTTTACTCTCATCACAAGATACAAAGGCAGTGAGGCTTGGACGAGCGGTAAGCGGTATCGATTTCGCGGTCTTCCAGCGGTTCTCCAAGCCGTGAGCGTCGATAGGGAGGTGCTCCCCTCCTCGGAAGCGCTCCTGCGGGAGCCATCTCTCTTCGCGTGCAGGGGAGATGCCAGCAGGCTTACTTAATCGGCGCGCAGCCTCTGGTAGTTGATGGGAAGTCCAGCGCGGACGACCAGGTCCCGTCTCCTCCTCCGTGAACGGCAGAACGCTCCGTCACCCTCCAAAGTCAGTCTCCCTTACCGATCCGTCCCCAGCAAGTATTCATTTCCGCGGCGCTTTGGCTAACTGCCAAGAAACATCAACGAAAACAACTCAGGACTAACCCTCACTGGTTGCGACAGTAAGTCTTGGGCTGGAAGCCACTGCTGGCTCTTGCAGACACCGTTCAAAAGCGTCTCTCGTCCGCTGTGTGATGCTTCGACATGTTAGATCCACTTCCCGCATCTGGAACTGTCTCGGATCACGCTTCGGCCTGCCGACTGCTCCAGATTCCTGATCTCTCATCGCCTACACCAAAGTAACTCTCCTGTCAAGGTGTAGGTTGAGTTCTCGGAGAGCCCACTGGATGATGTCGTACGGCATTCTTGGAGGTCTTCTTGGTAACTGCTGACCTTTATGCCGCATAGTGTGGTTTGCGGCTCTTAGAAGAGCCGGGGAGTCAGCAGACGTTTCGGCCATTGGCCCCTACTGGTTTTTCAGTGCTGTCAAGTGACGTTCTGATCTAACGTTCGACGGGACGCGCGACGTGCCGAAGAAACTACGGGCCTCAGCGATGACGTGCTGACGTCGACCGGGTGACGTCAGCTCCGACGGACGCGTCTGACGTCTGCGGGCCCGCCTGCAGACGCCGCCAGCAGGCGCCGGCGACGGAGGCGACGCTGCGCCGGCCAGTGCTGGCCGGACCCCGCTCGACACCGTGCCAGCCGTGCCGATCACGAGACTCCGACACCAGCGCGGCCGCCAACACACCGTGCCAGCCGTGCCGATCACGAGACTCCGACACCAGCGCGGCCTCCAACACACCGTGCCAACCGTGCCGATCACGTGACTCCGACACCAACGCGGCCGCCAACACACCGTGCCCACAACAGTGTCATCCGCAGCCGGCGCGGCCATCGCTTTCAATAAACCGAGCGCGACAAGAAAAACAAACGGCGCGACAGGGGCTGAAATGTATCGACGTGGCTCGGCGAGTGCGTGGCCTCCTCCCCGGCCGGCTGGGAGCCGGACAGCTGGACGGGCTCACGCGTGGGGTCCGTCCCGGCGAGGAACGGCACGACACGGTTCAAACTGCGGGGAGGAGTTCACAGCCCGAGAAGATTGATGGTCTAACAGGCGTGATCATAAGAAGGGATGCTCTTTATGGTTATATCTGAGTTGCCCGTAAAAGAACTCGGCCTGGTGGGAGTTTCCAGTTTGACCACAGTATTTGGACGTAATGATGCATTAAATATCATCGCATAATCCCGCAGTAACGTTATTTAAGAAGCTGACGCCTCTTGGCAGCATGAGACGGTTGGTTGCCTCGGAAAACAGACATAACAGTTTAACTACTTCACCTTCGAACTACGGGACGGGGTTCATGGGGTGAGGGAGTGATTAATAGTTCAAAGAGCACGTATATAATAAGGAGTGCTGTTACATTTGCCATTGTATCAAAGCAGCCCAAAACCTGACCATAACATTTGGGCGTAAATGAATTACATACTGTGGTGGACAATAAACATTTCCTTGGGGAAATAAACTGTGCGTGCGTGGCTCGAACAAAGTAGGACAGAAACTGTCCGTAGGCTCCCGTAAAGCATTTACAGAAAACGTATGGCACACAGCTGGCTACAGGGTAGCGCTCTCATCCGGCGCTTGCTCCATCTTGTGTGTACAGAAAAGATTATGCCTATCTGCAATATATATATATAGTAGTATAAATTGAATAAATATAGTAGTAGTATAAATTGGTAGAAGTATAAATTGAAGGGAATGGAACTGAATGGTCATGGGGACATACTTCATTGGTTTCAATCCAACCAGATTAGCTGGGGTTAACATCCAAGCAGCGTCGCATCTACAGCTGCGCGCCTACGCAAGAAGGGTCGCCACAACCACGTGACTTCCTCCACCAAGGCGGTGCCGGCAATGTCACGGCGACCGCCTCCCGATGATGCTGCAGCAGGTGGGTGACGATTCTCAGAGGCATCCATGACAATTCTCTGCTCCCCGAGCGCCGATATTGCACGGTGGCGCGCTCATCTGTCATTTCTTTCAATTCCGCTGGCACGTGGTGGTGTCAATGGCCGCCTCACGCGCTGAACAGTCTCGCCGTCCAATCGCCCCTGACAGGCGCGTCCTGGAGCGCCGCGGCCGTACGGTCGCAGCGCCGGGGCATGCGGCGAGATTTTCGCCTTTGGTGACGACCGTTTCGCTCCATTGCATACGCTGGCTTGGCGCGACCATTGGCTTCGAAGCTTCACCGCCAGCAACAGCTGGACTTCGATGACTTCTGTAAGTGTCCCACTCAGCCGCAGTAAAGCTCGCTGGTTTCGCTCTAAACTGAGCGCGCCATCGGCTGAACAGCAGGTCACATACGCACATCTTTAGCAGTGTGACGAAAAGAATAGCCTGGTCACCGCGTGGGAAGACGCCCAGCACATCCCAGTGATAAAACACAGGAAACATACAAAAACTGTCTAAATGAGACAGTTGCACATTTCACTGCTGCATGATGGCAAATGTCAGGGCAACGAGGAATACAGTTATGTGAATGCATAGCTATTCCACTGTGTTCCGGATAACCCGTGAATGCTTGTCTGTGCATTTTATGTCTGACAGCAGATCGTGCTAAATATTATAATTAGTTCGATGGCTGTGTATTTCTGCTTGCCAATTTGGGTATATGAATACTCAGACACGGTAAACCCGCATCAAGACATCACTTTTTAGCGCCTTCTGTAAAAAGTTTGGTACATGTGGCATGCAAAAAGCCGATACCAAGCAGGAAACCAGACAGCAGGGATCTTTGACAGCAAAAGAGGGACAGTTGGTCGAGCATGGATACGTTTACTCTGAAGTCGAAAGCCTGAGAGGAGGTGAAGGTAGCATGAGCGCCATTTATTCCCTTCCTTCCTATTTTGGAAAGGGTTTTCGATGACTGCAGCAGAAAAAGGGCCTTTTTGCTTTTACTTTCAGCCGTTCGTTAAGCTGAGCGTGGTGGCATCAATCTCCAATGATTATTTTCTCGTCGCCAGATTGTATTGCCACGTGAGGGGTGGGCTGCCTATCCAGCGGGCCGGCTCACCAGGCTACCCCCGAGAAAGCCAGGCCATCTCCATCGCCGTCTGCAGCTGAAACTGCTTTGACAGGCAGCGAAGCTCACATGCGCAGAGCTGGCGTTTTTGTCCGGCCCAAGAGTGTCCCGGATGCTTTTTTGGACGGAGGAAACAGGTGACATTAAGCAGAAGACAGCTGTGGCAGCATGTATTCGCCCGTCCCAGACTGAAGAGAAGTATGGGCAGGACAATTTCCCGTGTCATATTATCGTTTGATCAAAGCTTTTGCTTTGATGTGGAACATTTTAGGCCCACAGTTCAACTGTGTGATGTTATAACGTCAAGGACGATATTTCGATATGACGTCGGAATACTCCACAGCGTTATGACAAAGTTGTCACCAAGGGCGTAGGAACGGAGGGGCAGGAGGGGGGTAGCTGACTCCCCAGTTTTGGACAACATTTAACATTAACCCCATGGCGGTGCAAGGAAAGCCCCCTGTTCATCTCCACAGAGGCTCCGCCGCTTCTGGTTGTCCCTATGCAGTTCTGCACAGTTACTCGGAGAGCACTGAAACCAAGTTTCGCAAACCCAATGCAACCTTCTCAACCAGTTGCTGCGAATAACCCTCACCACTATCGACTCACTGCAAATTAATGCAGACGTGGGAGATTTCTCAGCACCCATAATGCATGTATGGGACAAGAGCAATTCAAAGCTCAACTACCTGACCAAGCCGATGGAACAAATCCAGGCCAAGTGCGCCGCTGGCCGCACGATCGGTAAGCGTGAGTGCATCTAGACGAAATCTCTAGACATGGCTGAGGATGGGGGAGGGGAGTTGGGAAGTCCGGACCCCCAATATTCAGGGTTTTTGATATCAAGCCTATGTCAATGACTGAAAACGGTGTGAAATCCCACGTGGACCCCCTAGCCCCCTCCCCAATCATTTTCGAAAATCTCCAGCCATGTCTCTGGAGATGTGGACGTTTTGATACAGTCCTAAGACCTCTATGATGATGTCTGGGGCCACAGTAGGCTTGCCAACACCCTCCTAGCCCCGCTGACCTAAGGCAATTAGGATCAGAAGCAGTGTGAAACTGAATACTGTCTGCAAAGCCGTCGGTGACCAGAATCAGCAACGAGACGAACGGCACGCGGCATTCCGGTTGGCGGAACTTCCGCACGATGGCAGGCTTTCGTCGGTCTCTGCCATTCACACAGATGAATGAATGAAACATAAGTGAAGAGAAAACAAGATACGAAACACACGTTTTTCAGGCCACGGGGGATTCGAACTAACGGCAGCAAAAGTCACCTGGAAACGGACATTCCAGCACGCATGCAGCTCTCGAAAGCGAAAGCCTTCGGAGAATCGGCGTAATGCCGGGTAAATCGGCAGACTAAGCCGCTAGTCGCCGTGAGGTGAAAGAATCCGAACAGCAGACATTGCGCTGGACACCGTCTCGGTATCTGCCTCGGCGGACGGTCGTATCCGGTGTCTGCTGCTCGGAGAAGGGGAGATCCGATACCTTCCACAGCGCGGATAGAGGATCGGGTGTCCCCTGTTTTTGCGCCGTTGAGGGGAGTCGGCGCGAGCGGGGGGAACCCGTCCTTCTCGCCAGCTGTCTGCAGCATAATCCCATAACATCCCGTTATGAATAAGTGCTGGGACGGTGAGTCCAGGTGGTGGAGCTCCGCGGCCGTGGCCAGGCGGGATGGGCGACAGTGCCCTGGACAACTTCGCCAAATCGTCTGTGGCAGTGAAGCCGGTCGGCGTTGCAGCGACGGCTCGGCACTGCCTGCCCGGGCTGCGTGCGGCAGACACGCTGTCCGGCGGCCGAGCGGCGCCGGCAGACCACAGGCCGGCGTGGGAAGCCATAAATAAGCATAACAATCGGGGCGGCGGCCTGCGACGCGGCCGACGCCCCGCCGCGCCGGTCTCGCCCGCCGCGCCGGCCGCCGGGGCCGACGGCCGGAAGCCGGCCCAGTGCGAGGCGGCGACAGAACAGCCGGCAGAGGTGGCGGAGAGCGTGACGGCCGCGTCAGAGCCGACAGAACTGACAGAGAGTGACAGCTGCAGCAGACCCGGCAGAACAGACGGACGGTGTAGCCGCAGCAGAGTCGACAGAATTGGCAAGGGGGCGGCCGCAGGATAGCCAACGGAGCCGACAGACAGTGCGACATCTGCAGCAGAGCCGTCGGAATTGACGGGCAGGCAGAGCCGATAGAGCAGACAGCCAAAGCAGACAGACCGAACTGTGTGGTAGCGAGAACAGAGCTGACAAAACTGACACAGGGTGTTACAACCTTAGCAGAGGGCACAAAACTGACAAACGGCGTGACAGCCGCGGTAGAGGCGATAGAAATAAGAGAGTGTAACGGCAGCACCGCGCTCGCTCCAAGTGACAACAGAGCTGCCAGAGCAGAGCAGGACAGCGGTAGTGGAGCCAGTGGGATCAATAGATCCCACACGGCATACAATGCTCTGTATTCTCTTGATCCATGGACGTGGGAGAACCGCAATGCCCACAGAGCCGACAGCCATCAAAACCAACGGACACGACAGGACCGACGGGGCTGGCAGAGCTGATAACGGTTGACTGAGCCGAAAGCGGACGGCACGGCCTGGGCAAATGGCAGCGCCGGTGACCCGACCCGGCCCGGCCAGCGTGGGAGTCCTAGCCGGAAATCGACCGCGCCGCGGGGCCCGGTAATTACAACCAACTGTCGCGGACGCCGCCACCTGGGGCTGGCCTTCCCTGCACGGACGCTGATGGGGTCTGGCCTATTCTGGAGAGCGCTGACGACAGAAACCTGCTACAGTGGAGACCCATCGACTCGGAGCTGACCCGTAGTGGAGAGACACTAGAATAAAGTAGGCCTGCAATGGAGAGACGCTGGCAGGTAGCTGGCCTGTCCTAGGGAGACACTGATAACAGAAGCCTGTCTACAGTAAAGAGGCACCAATGGAGACTGGCCTGCCGTGAGAGACGCCAACTAGGGTTGGCCTACAGTGGAGAGAAACTGGCATATGTTGGCCTGCAGCGGAAAGACAAAGTCAGAAGCTGGCCTACAGTGGAGAGGCCATGGCAGTGGCCGGTCTGCATTGAACAGGGGCCTTTTTGTATCAGGGAGACGCTGCCAGAGGCCGAACTTCCCCGGAAGACACTGAATGGGTTTACATTGGCCGGAAATAGATCAAATGGGGCTAAAAACCGGAGATTAGAGATCATTTAACGGTTATTTCCACCTAGTGAAACCGCTACGCCACATGGTAAGAACATGTCAGTCCCCGGACGTTTATTTAGAAGCTAGACTATGACGGTTATTCTGCTTTCAGTGGCTGGTCTGCGTGATCTGACAGCGTCCAGCGCTGCAAACTGGAGTCATCCAGCCAGTGCTCTCTATCCACGAAACTCGACGGCAAATTCCGACAGTTCACAATCCTGACCGTTCGTTCGGACGAATAAGTAAAAGGCCCTGGCTCGACAAAGGCAGCGGAGGCAGCTGGTTTCACAGCCAGGGCTCTCCTATGAGCAGGCGTAGTTTTCAGTCCAACTCGGCCCCTATTCCAGCAGAACAGAGCGCCGAAGATTTAGCGGTGTGCGGCGCTGTCTTTCCTGCTGCCGGAGTTCTGATCACCGGCACAGCCGGGGGGGGGGGACTCTGGCCCCCCTTAGGGTTTAAAAGTACGGACGCAGCGAATGAGGTGTTTTGCCGCACTCCACCACGGGAATGCATACCGGTACTCAACGGGAGTCTTCTCATAGAAACCTACTGCACATCGTCTTCCCGGCAGGCGCTTTTCGTATGACTTCAGTTCTCACTGAGGACTCGGGCCCCTCCCCCTGGCGGAGACCCTGGCTGCGCCCCTGGTTCTGATGTGCCGCGTTGCAGGCGGTGGAGAGGTTGAATCCAGCAGGACGCGGCGTATTATGTGACTCACGTCTACGTTTCGTCCATCCACATACGCTTTATTTTACGAGGAAAGCTGGGCGGCAAACTTGCGGGCCGGGAAGAAGTTTTGGAGCGGGCCTCTCGCACAAGCCCTTTTCAAACCATCGTCTTCAGACTCTGTAAGTGGACTGCTAGTTTGATTTTATTTGAAAGTCGAAAGTGCAGATACTTGGTCTTAATTGTATGGAGATGAAACCAGCATAATGAAAAAAATATAGGTAAACAACTCCTAAATTTACGCAATATGTGAAGTGAACCACATCCTTTGAAGTGCGAAAATCCGGCCGGTTCAAAGCGACCTTTTTTATATGCCACAGCTGGACATCTTTACACAGGTCACTGATGTCGGCACCATCGGAACAGTACCGCTAACACTGGACTATTCACTCCCAGGTCACCACGTTACCTTTTGCAAATACGAGCGGGACCATGATCTCTCAGATTGACGTATTGATCGGTGAGAGGCTCTGCAGCGGGCAAGAAGCCACCTTGTTAGGTATGCATTGTGCCCACTACGGGGCCGGGTGCCGTATCGTATGTAAACACCCGTCCCACGGACAGGAGGCCGAATCAGGGAAACACGTCATTTTGCCGGTGTTTTCCATAAGTCCCGTCCAGGCAGACTTATGGATAATGCGAACGGGTCGCGAGACCACCTCTGAGGGGTTGTCTGTGCATTCCGTCGAGATCGCGTCGTCTAACGTCACGAAAGCTTCTCGCTCATGGCGAACGCATCCAGCGGGATGAACGTTTATTTACAGCGAATGCACGTTTTGCGAATGCTGGGTGAAAGGTATACTCGTCGCCCGATGAGCCACTTTGCTCCCGAAAATTGAAATTTACTAGTGCCGGCCAATAACAGAAAAATATGCGTAGCTGCTTCCCACTCAATCGCCTCCATGTTCTCCTGGCCAACTCAACAGCATCCCGCAGCACCCAGCCCCACGAACGTCTCCCCGCACTTCTGCGAGGGGAGCCGGCGCCCTCTCTCGAGCCGTTACTCACGGGTCCAGGTGGGGCTCGGGCGGCGGCGGCGGCGGCGGCAGCGGCTCCTCCTGGTCGGCCCGCAGCCGCCTGGTGTCCTCCGAGTCGTCCGAGGACCACGAGTCGGCGCTGTCGGCCCTCGACAGCACGCGCGCCTCCACGTGTTCCGGCCCGCCGCCGGCGCCCGACTCCGACAGGATCTCCTCGATGTCCGAATCGATCCCTTTGTCCAGCTCCACGTAGAAGCTGTCGCGCGTCTCGGCGGCGGGCCGCGGCGGCCGCTGGTCGGCCGGCTCCGACTGTCGAGGCGGCTCGGCGGCCATCAGTGCCCCGCGCCTCCGTCGCCGCTCACATGTCGCGCGCGCCGTTCACGCGGCCGGTTCACGGCGCGTTCCGGCCGCGCGGCTCCGTTCACGCAGCACTGGCGTCGGTCGGCGTGCGGCCGCAGTCTCCCGCCGGGCCGACGACGGCGGATAATGGAGCGCGTCCGGCTTCAAATCGCCCGCAGAGACATCTAGCGGCCGCGGCGAGAGACTAAAGTGGTGCAGATAACGCAACACCTTGGCGCCAAAAAGGGCACTGATAGGTTTCAAAGCCATTTTTAAGTTCCTGGTGTCTCGTTAGGTCAATGTTTCGAAAACAAACGTTCGAAGACAAGCATCGATCTCAATTTACCCAGTCTGTATAGTCGCAGCACGTAGCGGCTGGTGTCCGTCTTCAAAGAGCAACAAACACGCAGAAGGTAAGATAGTAAGAGCTACGCCTGGCTCAGTGGACGTCCCGAACTGTTTAGATATAGCGATGGTTGGACGTATGGGTGCTGCCTTCCACATGATGCTGCAGGAAAGGACGAATTCTCCTTTTCTCCGCAGATTAAGGTTATGACACATAACTTATCTACAGTTCGGGCATTGTTGTCGATGCTGATTTCGGTTTCGTTTCAAATACTACTTTACGCCCTTTTTGATCTATGTGGCGTTTTTAATTATTACTCGCCTCCCATACTCTTTAATGTGCCATCTGTTAGTTAATCGTACCACTCATTCGCTAATCCATGTTACCATATATCGTAGTACGTTATTAACCTTAGCGCGAACGTGCGGTAAAAGGTTTTCAGTTCGCTGAGATACAATTTTAATTGGTCAAAGCTTTCGGCCCGTCCGACATTTTCATTTTACCAAGCTACTTTTTCACGTGTCTTCCAAAAAAGAGGTGCCCGAAACTTATCAAACATTTAGTTCACTTAGGTCAACGACCTTGCAAACCAACGGTCAAATGTAACCAGTGTAACAAATTGCCAACAAAGTGCCAAGTGTATTATCAACTTTGGCAAGCAAACTGCAGTAACTTCCTGCATCCATGAGCCTACTTGCTCGACACATCCACGTTCTGACAGTTGGTTATATGGAGCATCAGAGTCGCTCTGGCTGCGGCGCTGCTGTCGACGTCGATACTGCTCCGTCGCTTGTGGTCCCACTGAAGCGGACCCCAGTCATCACGCTCGTGCAGAATGCCTTCTGTACGCTCATGTCAGCTAATGCGTAATTTTGCAGGCTGGTCACTGACTTGTGGCCATTGAGTTGGGCAGTATACTCAGGGCAGCCCGTACCTGCTCTTTTTGCCCGCCATGCCAGCGCCTTCACATGTTGTCCGTATTTCTCTCACATGACTAGCAGTGATTCGCTGTCAGGAAGAAAGGACTGTCCTCCTGCAGCATCCTGATCGGGTGGCGTGCGGTGAACAGGTTGCACGTCTGTACAAAGCATTTACCGGGTTTTCCGTATTTCCAGAGGCCTTTGGCTTGAACGCCCGGCTACCAGAGGCCGATAACCCATGACGGGTCCTGGTTAGCAGCTCGTTAAATTCTATACAAATTCTATACAAATACAAATGTCATACAAATTCCATGCAAATGCCCGTGGGGTGAGCCTTCAGCTGCACATCACCCCACCTCAGTTGGCGGCTCTCGTCACGGCCCCTATGGCCGAACAGCACTATCATGTGCCACCAGAGTGTGCGCTGAAGGGCCTCGGGGCTGCTCGACCCAAACTGACCTGCGTCTTACAGCATCTGCTCTTCCTCTTCGCCGATGGCGAGCGCTTGATTTGGGCGATTGCTCTTCCCCTCATATTTGTGAGGAGCTCAAGTTTAGCGTTTTTACATCCCTCAGCCCTTGGTAATCCGCATCTTTCTGGAACGTCCCTTGTCGATCTCCTGAACATACCGACCAAAGATTGAGACCGTTGAATGTATAGAGCTGGTCTGGCAATCGCCACCGTTGCATTCTTTCAGTTGAATGATATATAAACAGAGCAACATGTCGAGTCCTCTTTTATCCAAGTGCCCTGGCTCTCCAATGCCGGTCGTCGCCGCGAAGTCCTTCAGATTTATAACCCAGTAGCTAGTTTTTCTCGTGGTGGAGTCACTTTTTGCAGCATGTATAAAATATTTGATCTCGTCATCTTCCTGGTCACCGATGTCAACCCAGACAATATGGGAAATACGACCTTTCCTTCTCCATGCGACCAAACGACATACGGTAAAAATTATAGCACACCTAGGCCGGAATAATTTCCCAGGGCCTGGGTTGTCGTTGAACTTTCCACCCTCGACCTTCGGTATCTGGCGGAAAATGCAACAGCAACCTCGGTCCTGAAATGTTTTATCGGCCCCGTGTAGTATTATATAGCGGTGCCTTTGCCTTCCTGTATCGGTCAGGTTGTTGAAAAGATGACGTAGTTTTTTTACATCTGTCCAGACCAGCTGAGTATGCTTGAAAATGATAATGGATTATATTTCAAAGCTATTGCCTTAAAGTGCACGTGCGTATCTATATAATTCTTCTTTTGGGCTTAGAAACAATCTCATATTAACCCGCGCAGTGGAAGAGAGTTTCGCGCTCACGCGCACTGGAAGGGGGGTCCAAAAGAACCTCGTCCGATCTCGGAAACAGAAAGAGCTAGAGACATGAAATTTTGTGGACAGGGTAGGGCTGTAACTGTTTATATCGTGTGCAATTTCCATGACCCTGGGCCAATATTTTGAAGGTCAAATGAGGTTGGAAAGGTCAACTTTGGGCACTCTCTGCCCGTACAGGCCATTCCGTACAACTTTTCGAACGAAACGGGAAAAGGGTGTTTGTTTGAGCGTTAAAACGTGGAATACGACAACTTCCATTCAATTGACGTCTTGGCTGAGGATTTCGGGCCGATGTCATGCCAGGTCATTGACCTATGCCGTCATTTTTTTATCTTTTGCAGATCAGATTCCGAGCAGCACGGGATAGCTTGAGTGTAAATGAGGGCGCTACACGCATCTTTTGGAGTATTTTTAGTGAAAGTAGCCGACATTCGCACATTTGATCACTTCCATCGTTTGTATTCGCGTATGTGTGTGTATGTATATATCTATATGCCTATGAGTATCAATGTGCCAAACGTGTTTTTAGTAGCGTCTTTGAATGCATATTTCAAACAAATCGGCATATTGCAAAGCAGGTCTGGACCGGGCCACAAAAAAGTTACCCCTGACCTTTGATGACCTTGACCTGCAATGACCATGGTATATATAAGCGTATCCATGTGTGTACACGTGTTTTATTTTGAATCTATATTTCCTACAAATCGGCATGTCGCAAAGCAAATCTGGGCCATGTAACAGAATATCTGACCTTGACCTTTAATGACTTTGACCTTCACTGATCCTGGTATATGTAAGCGTATCGGTGTGCACACATGTGTTTTTATTAGGGTCTTTGAATGTTATATTGAATATAACATTCAAATATAAATATATATTGAATTGCTGTTTGAATACTTCATACAAACCGACATGTTGCAAAGCAAACGTGGATCAGGTCACAAACCGGTTGGCCTTGACCTTTGGTGACCTTGACCCTTACTGACTCTGGCTTTTGTCTTGGTATATCCATCACTTATGCCCGAATGAAGTCGCGTGATTATGTTGAAGCGGTAATCTTAGGTAGAACTCTAGTCTTTTCAAAAAGTTCCCATTTGTCAGCGACAACCGTTATTTTCGTTATGTTTGCTTGATTTCAAATGCTTCAAACTTTAAAAATTTTCGGCCGGTTTCCCATTTTTTTTTGGGTCAATCGATGAGTTATTCAGTTGTCATAAATGCCACAAAGTAGCAGGAGCCAGCTCCGATTCGTTCTCAAGATTTTCAAGAAAAACAGGTGGGGGACATAGAAAGATTCCCCTTTCCAGACGCGTGTTAAAGTTCATTCCAACCGTTTCCAGTAACTTCAACGGCGAAGGCCAAAGTAAATAATGTCTTGGCAAAGAGGCAACGGGGACTAAACGCAGCCCAGCTAGCCAAATGATTGAGACGTGGGAAGGACACTGGTCTTTTTTTTCTTTTTTCTTATTTCGCCTCACGACTCGCCAACCCGCAGCGAGAGCAAAACGCACGACTGGTCAAGACCGTCAACATCATGTCAGCCGGTGCCCGCCGCCGCTTTTTCGCTGCCAGGAGGAACTTCGATGCCTATGTGTCCTGGACTCGTTGAAACAGACTAGCACGTACCTGCGGAGCCATTCCTGCCTGGCGGCTTTACATCAGAGTGTTTTGAAGGCGTGCACGGCTGATTTCTCCGGAGAGAACATCGGCTGACGCTGTGTTCGTTCGCCTGAACCAGTGAAACTGCGTTGACCAATCGCGCGTGGTACCCAATGGGGCGGGCTTTGCAACACGCCCTTGCCGGGTCACGACGCCTAGAGGCGTGATCACGGGTCAGTTTTTTTGCGCTTAGGAACAGACTATGGATAGCTCTCGGTGTCGTACTTCTGTTTTTTTTATACCCCTGATAAATGATCTAACACAAATACGAAAGACATCCCTGAGGCAAAATATGAAAGAATATGGTGTATCTTAATCGATAAACTGTTTTCAGAAAAGTTCTGGTTATCAGATCTGCCAAAATTAAACGCTGCTTGCCAACACGCTTCCTTGTATGCCATCACTTCGTTCCCTTCAAATCGGTGTAATGCCTTCGGTAGATTGGATAACCTTGAGCGACTATGGTCGTCCGCTGCGTAAAATGAATTAGGGCACGTGTTAGTCAGCAAACGACTGCAGTATTTCCCCTCAACGACCAGCCCAGTTATTCAAGAACTGTTGATGGTAGATGAGTGTTTAGGACTGGCCGTTTGGTCAACATATTGGTAAGTCCAGTAGAGCAAATGCAGTCTTCAACTGCGATTCTCACATGGTACAGCTGACAATCGACACCAGGTCCAGAAATGAACTGTTTCTCTAGCAAAGAACGTGATGCGGTCGTGGGATAATCAACGTTCGAGAAGCCAGTGTCAAAAAACGTGCAGCAAGAGTTTTCCTTTATGCTCTCCTGTATCAGCGTCGCTAAAGCTCGGTGAACCGTGGTCACGATTTATCATAAACTGATAACCCGTCCTGACAAACATAACCTGTCCCATGCTAACAGACTGTTGGCCTCATACCGCCGGCATGGCTCTGTAGTTGGTGTTGTGTCCGTTGTAAAACGGGAACCCACTTTGTTCCGCTTTCTGTTTCAACGTGCGCAGGCGTGACAGATCACGACGGTGCGTTTGGTTGAAAGTTTTTAGCACCGCGGTCGTGAGACCTTTGTTCTGTCAGCACTCGAGAATATCGCTCTCCTTTACGCATCACGTGCATGTTATACGACCAACGAGTTCTGTTGTCTTCTTCGTCACACGCTGCGTTGGCGATGCAAAACTTTTAACGGCGTCATGCTCAGGAGTGCAGAGCGCGAGTTCTGTGGTAGTGACGGGAACATGATTTTTCTAACGGTGAAAACGATATCGAATGGAAACTCAGAAAGCTATTTATTTTTTACTTTGACAACCCATCACGTATCGCCGACTGCTAATATTGGGCCATTCAGCACTGGTTAGTGTCTTTGTTTCATAAACAATGACGTAATGTTTATAACTATAAGTTGTTTCGTATACGCCATTGTTTCTCTTTTCAACGTTTACGTATCAAATAATCGGCGCCCTGATGTCCACGGTGTCAGGCAACACGAAACGTCTACCATTTATCAAAAACCTAAACTCATATGCCCGTGTGGCAGATGTCACGTCGTTCTGGTTACCGACAAATGCTTATGGGGTTGTTGCCTGAAGAATGCGCTGACTCATTCACCTAAGCGCATAGTCTCCCTGTAGAGCTGAGAGGAGACCCACATGACTGTTGAACTGAGAGGAAACTGGCCGGCTGACTGTACTGAGACGGGGCTGACCTGCTCAAAGTGCAGAGACGAAACTCAGCTGCCTGTTGGACTGAAGCGGGACTGACCTGCCCACCGTGCTGAAATGGCACTGGCTTGCCCCCCGCGCTGAAACGGGACTGACCTGCCTATTGGACTGAGCCGGTGCGGCATCTTAGTGGGGTGGCCGTCTCCGGAGCAGATGGTGTAGACGCAGGGCCGCGGCTGCAGGCTGGCTCGCCGCGGCAGGCCGCACGCCGCCGACCGCGGCGTCTGCCTGAAAATCACGTCACCGGGCAGACACTGGACCTGCATGAGGTCGGCGGGCGCGGCGCTGTGGCCGACGCTGCTGCCATGGGTCCCGGGACGGTGCCGGATCGGGCCGCCGCCGCCACCGCCCGGGCTGACTTCTGGCAACTGACTCAGTGGCCCCAGGCGGCGCGTTATCTCCCCCCCCAGCCGCCTCTCCCGACCGGCGCCGCGGAGAAAGTACTCCGGGACTTCATGCGCGGACAAAACAACGAAACAGCGTAGATTACTCGTTTCAAGTGCAGAAGAGGTTTCTTCATCAGCCAACGTCGTATGCACTCCCTTTTCTAAGTCTACACTCGACGTCTCCACCCAACAGGTCGATCATCGTCAGCTGTCATTCTCAAGAAATGGGCGTGCACTCAACGCAGTAAGTCGGAGGAGAAAATTAGGCTAATCTAACGTTAGCCAAATGTGCTCAGAAATAAAGGATAGAGCTGTTTAACCCCAAAGAAAGCCAAACCCCATGCCGCGCAGAAACTATCTCTTTCTGCTGCTGATTTTCGGCGGCATTACTTGAACCCGAAAGATCTTAGACAGATTATATGCTTTTATAAGCCTACGTCATCTGTCAAGAATTGACATGTAACCCTGCCTACACGAGGCATTTGATAAAACGTGGACTTACAAATGCTGTAAAGTGCTACTAAGGTCGTGCAAGAAACCACAGTTTTGTGACAAAAATCATTTTAATCATATCCTTTGCTTATTTTCATCCTTTTGAACATATTCCGTTGACCGGTGAGGTCATTGCCGTGCAACGTTTTGTCAAGAAAGCATGCATAATTGTACCCGCGGTAACGCTGTCCAGGGCGCTGTTGTCATTGGACGGATTATATTAGAGTAGCGCATAGCAAATTATGTCAGTAAGCTACAAACAAACTGGGGAACTTTTGGAAACAATACTAGATTGATTCTGTAAAGCTTGCACAGATTTTTCTGAAACAAACATTTCGAGAGATCAGGGGTAAGGCCGTGTTGTGCACTTGTCCAGAATTTAGCAGCGTCCAGAATTTAGCAGCGACATTCGACTCGACATGGCAAACTTGTACCGGCATTCGGTTCACTTGGTGGTTCCATGACAAATATATGAAGGGCTAATGTACGTAATGCAAGTGTACGTACTCAAATGTACGTGCGCAAATGTGCATAAGCGCGAATGTGCGTCTGGCACACATACGTAAGCGCAATCGTACGTGAGGGTAATCGTACATAAAGGCAAATGTACGCGTAGCAAATGTACGTACATGAAAAAGTAAGGAAGGGCAAATGTACGTACGGCAGATGCTCGTATGTCAGATGTACGCATGCGCAAATGCACGCACCCAAATATACGAATGCGCAAACGCACCCTACTGACCAGGAGACTGTCAGGATCCCCGTCCTGACACCATGGAGTCTGTGGTGTTCCATATTCAGGCGTCAGGTCATACTGATATATGAAGTGCAAGCGACAGTTACCATGCGTCATAAAAGTACTGACAATGATTCAGCCAAGTAAAACTGAACGTCAGATTGCAAAGCATGGTCCTCTTTGTGGTACCTTTGCCCGTGACTTGGAGTAACCCGCTTTCCAAATTGTTTCCAGATTGTTACTTCCAAACTGCAGTTGACGTATGAAGAGGTACTGAGAGTTTCAAGACGTTTCAGTAATTCGTTTGGGAGATACTAGTTGGTTAAGTGATTTATGATGGGTACATGTCAGCAGATCAGATTGACATATGGAAACTTAAAAATATTCTTATGCGTGGAATTTTACAGAAATTAGAGGCAAAATAGTACCACGATGTCGGGTGATTCGTGGTCGCTCGTGCTGGGCCGCGCACAGTGGGCGTTTTCAGTAATGTATAGCCGGCGAATTGAACAGGCATTCGATTGGTGAAAGCTTCTTGTCATTTCTGTGGTCAGATTTAGCAATGCAAGGCAAGTTGACGGTCTAAATATGTTGCGAATTTTGAAAGCTGTTTCACGACCGAGATCCAACGGAGTCATAGATTATGACTGATTAGGACCATGACATGGTTAAATTCTGAATCTAAATGTATCAACCCGGTATACGTTAGATGGACCAGCCCAGCGTACGTCGTCAGTCAGGTAGGCTGCCGCCGGGCTCTGCTACTTGTTCGCCAAAATATTAGCAACACGAAATGTAAGCATCGTGTCGCGCGATGTGCATGTGACCGTAGACTGACACAGCACGATGAGAGAGGGACGAGGCAACCGGAGCTAAGTGGGAAAGAGCGACCAGGAATGCGATAGCATATCCTCAGTTCATGAAATACGAGGGGATCGATTTTAACCTCCCTCAGGCCGTCGCGAGTGGCGGAAGATCACAGGCGACGTCGGGTTAACATGACTGACGCTACCATCTTACCAGTATCTTACCACCGAAATGGCTGTTTACATACGATTCCCACAGATTTACCTAGAACTAGGTTAATGAACGATTTACTCCATGATTGATCGAGAAAAATGGAAAGTTTCTGGTCATTATCAAACTGCATGCAGAAACGAATGTTTCATGAAAACGAAGATTACAGAAAGAGTTTAGCATCAGTTTTCAACGAAAATATAGATGTCACTCCAGCTAGACATTCACGTAACATTGCTGAGGTGAATCAAAAGTTAATTCTATGAATGCATGCTTCCTATTTTCGCGTATGTGTGTTTTGTGCTTAATGGCAACGCATGCCTTATTTCGTGCATACGTACGTTTGGGGTACGTACGTTAGCGTTTACGTACATTTGCGCATACGCACATTAGCCATACGTACATTTGTCATACGTGCATTTGCGCCTGCTTGTATTTGCGCATACGTACATTTGCCACACGTAAATTTGCGCTTACGTACATTTACGTTTAACGCACGTTTGTCATGCGTACATTTCCGCTTAAGTCCATTTTCATGCATACATTTCCTTACTTACATTATCCCTACGTACATCTGCTTTACGTACATTTGTTCGGTTATCCCACGTGGTCAGTTACGCCATTATCTGCGCAATCTTTGTTTAGTGTGTGCGCTCACATTTAAACGTTGTCCACCATTTTAGAGACAAGATAAAAGTAATGTGGTCTATCAGTCTAATAAAAAAATCAATTTGGTACCAAGCCGTGCATGCGCCAGCAAGCCCGCAGACTTGACAACCAAGGGAATGAGTCACGCTTCTAGGCTATATTCGCAATCATTTCGTTCGCACGTCCCGACCCAAACGATAAAGATTCTTCCACACATCGGACAGCGCATGCTTTCCCCCACACACCGCAGCGCCGGTTACGCCGTCTTTGTGGGCGCACATGCTTTCCCGTAATCAGATGGCCCAGCCTGCAGCGCTCGTTACGGCGGGCGGTGAGCGCACGAGCGTCGTGATTCTCCGTGAAGGCGCGGCTTTCTGTCCGTCCGACTCCCGTCCGTTCTGGTCTGCGTCGCCCCCGACGCAACGGGCGACGGCGGCCGCTTGCTCGTGACGTCGGCGGCGACGCCAGCGCGGCTAACGACCCGCTCTCACCAACGGCGCGGGGACCAGGGCGACGGACGACAAGGCAGCTGAGCGAAATGTTCGAGAAATGTTCCGCAGTCGTGCATCCCAGTGTGCGTTGCGAGGGTATGCGTAGCAGCATCCACGCGCAAGGTACGTAGGTTCGCAGTAAAAACGCACGTTGTCATGAACGCAATCGTTCCAGACGTTCCACGCTTAGACAGTCTCGTTTGTCCGGGTTTCTGCTGACCTCTCGGAGCCTAATCTAGCCCAACCTAACCCGGCATCACGCAGTTTGCAATGGATTCTGGAAACCTCAGCCAAAGGTCCAAAGTGGGACCGAGTGGTGAGTCTATGAACCTGAGTACCGAAAGTCATGCGTCTCCAAAGTTAAACTAACATCTCTCGTAGTCGCATCACGCAAGATTATGGTAATCAGAGCGAGGTACTTGTGAATTTCAAGAGATTCCATTCTAAGCGAAGATGATCACATACCTGCGCCCTATCCGTCGGTAGCCTTCCTGGTCGGCGTACGTCCACCATCGGGGCACCTGGACCACCCACTTGAAGGAGGCGGGCATGCTAGTGGCCGGGCGCGGCCGCAGATACTGACCGGTCAATGTCTTCAGCATGCCCCAGCGCCGTCCGGCCCCACCGCACGCGACCTGTCGCAACTCTGGCGGTCAATGTCAGCGCCTGCCCCGCGATTGTGACACGGCTCCGTGGGAAGGAGTGGGGCGAGGGTATCTAAGGAGGTGCCAGGCGCGCGGGGGACGGGAGTTCGTTCCATTGGTTATCCCGAATGTTCTCTGCTCGTGCTTGTTCCAGTCCGGATAGCCAGGTCCGATCCCTGCCAACCGGTTCTGACAGCGCTGACCGAGCGTCACGCACCAGGCTGGGTGACGCCCGGCCCGCCGAGCCGGCGGCGTCACAGAGGACCGTCACGGCCGTGCGGGCCGCCGGTGACGCGTGACGCCGCGGCGGGCCGTCGGCCGGCACGCTGGGCTGAGCAGTCCAGTGGTGACCTCCGGCTGGCGTGAGCCACCGGGGGGCCGGCACAGAGGCCACGCCCGGGCTTCAGCCAGGGGTCAGCCGGGACAGGGTCACGCCGCTCAGGGGTCAGCCGGCACAGGGTCACGCTTCAGAGTCACACCGTCCCGGGGGTCAGCCGGGACAGGGTCACGCTTCAGAGTCACACCGCCCCGGGGGTCAGCCGGGACAGGGTCACGCATCAGACACACTGCTCGAGAGGTCAGGCTTAACACGCCCCGGGTGGGGGTCACTTTGAACCCTCCGAGGCTTTTCAAAAGATATCCAGGACGGTGTTGCGGCATTGCATTTGGCACACCTATGCAAAATTAGATAGCTGATATTCTTATTTTCAGGAGTCGTCAAGTTCATCCAAGATCACCGGGCTGGAGTAGGTCAAAGTCAGATCATGGTTCTCACAATTGGCCATTTTTAGGATAAACTTCAAACTGCTGCCACAGATAGAGTTTTAAGACATTCTTTCATACAAAAGCACAAATAATTCTCTGAAATTATTTAAAAATTACAAATTTTGTTTTAAATTTAAAATTAAAAAAATTAAAAATTACAAAAATAATTTGGTTGATTTGCGGAGCGGTCATGAAGTCATGTCAAGGTCGAATTTTAAAAATTGTTTCCGAATATAGAATTTCAATTCTTATCATCTCAGTAAAAACAACAGAATACGTGTAAAAACCTACTTCATCGACTACCGGTGTACCAAGTTTCAAGTCAATATCAGGTCAGGTCACGGAGAGGTGACAAAAATGTGATAGCGCATACCTCGACAACGATGTCAGGGAATGGCTAACACACGATCGTATGGTTGTGACCTCTTCTAGGCAGGGGCAGCGCAACAGATTTTGAGTTCGGGGCAAGATTTTCCAGAGGGCGTGGACAAAATGGTTCCTCATCGCAGGGGCCTCTGGTTCATATAGGGGTTTCCCGATCCGGCAAAGAGGTTCCTTATCCCAAAATAGGACCTCCTGTTCCAGAACAGGGGCCTCCTTATACATAGAAGGCACCTCATAATTCAGAGCAGGGACCTCCTGATTCATTTCATAAAGGGGCCTCCCAACCCGGCAAAGGGCCTCCTGATCCCAAAACAGGGTCTCCTGGTCCGGAGCAGGGGCCTCCTGATGCACAAAACGCCCTCCTGTTCCTGAACAGGGCTTCCTAACATATAGAGGGTGCCTCCTAATCCAGAATAGGAGCCTCCTGATTCATAAAGGGGGCCTCCTTAGTTAGGAAAAGGGCCTCTTTGACATAAAACAGGGCCTCTTCATTCCGAGCAGAGGGTGCCTTATTCAGAAAGGGGGCCTCCTGTTCCAGAAAAGGAGCCTCTTGATGCAGAAAGGGCCTCCTGAACCCGATTGAGGACCACCTAGCTCAGTTATGGGAGCCTCCTTGATCTGAATTTTGCTAACATATGTGTACCTAAAAACCTTTTAGTTTGGGTAAAAGGAGCCTCTCATTTTTTCGGAGGGGGGCAAAACATAATCTTCCCCTTTTCCCACCAGCGGGGGGGGGGCAACTGCCCTCTTTCCCGCCCTCCCGCGCCAGCCATGCCTCTAGGTCATCTGAAGTCACGGACGTGAGATGAAATTTATCGTCATTGGTACATCTTGTTCCAGAAAAAGCATGTTTCAGGGTGTTTTTACGCTGATTTCAAATTGAGGGTAAACAGACGTTATGGACGAGTCTTGCCTTCGGTTTCGCATTTTGTCACTCGCGCCAGGACCGCATACTATTCTGAGAAAGCGGGAGGATACAATGAGATTATCATTTGCCAATGCTAAATAATTGCTTTAGAGGCAACGGTGTACTGAATGACGATGGTTGGGTCTGTGGAGCACATTTTCACGATTTTCAGTTTTGTTTAGGTCACTGCAGGTCAGTGGCCTGCGTTGACCTCAGATGGTCTTGGGCGATCTTTTTGGCAGAAATTTGACCTGTATGGTATTTTTGGACGTCAAATTCGGATCCGGCGCCTGAATTTTCTTTGGAAGACCACAAAACAACGCAGCTGACACTTTGTAAAAATAGAGGCATACGGCTAAAGTGAGTAATGATTTAGGCGAAAATACTAAGCCAGTCTTCACAAATTATATACTACCATAAGCACGGCAGCCAGGGGACCAGGGTACTTCAGCCACCCAACTTTTCAAATTTAACATTGACCCTCTGGGCGTTGACTGGAAAGAACTGGACCAAAATACTTCTCCTCCTCCCCCCCCCCCCTCCCGAACTGAAGAGAAGTTCCCGTGCCCCTGCTAACTATTACAGCTTTGTGCGCTCCACAGCAGTTGCTCGTCTATTTTTGCGTTGGGACCAACAGTGTTTGCTATACAAACGTTAGTCTGGCGAGCCACACCGAATTTGACCCTTTTTGGTCTCGTTTAACCGTGAAGCGCACACTAGAAACATTAAGCATGCATTCAAGAGAGTTCCTGTTGGCCTGCGTCTGCCCTGTAAATTTGGTGTCTCCAGCTCCGGTAGTTATCGAGATCTTAGGGGGGTCGAACTGACCCCCCGTCCGACCGCATTACATTTGATTAGTCACCTGTGCGGCTATTAGACTGTCTCCATTATGAAATTGTCTTCATACGTATCGTTCCACGATTAAGCATTCGGAGCTTGGAAATTGTGTTGAATTTAGACAACACGTTCAGCTAGGCTTTTACTCTCCCTTTTAGCGAAAGCATAGTGAACCTGACTAAAGGTCAGGTGTCCGGTCGTACTCACATCGTTCTTGCGTGAAAATGCATTTCGTTTTTGGCCCCAATTAACAGCGTTTCTACTCTCCTTATCTATAAGGCATGCTGACAGTATGTCCTTCGATCATTTCTTTGTTGAAGAGGACCTCATTATAGCTAAATATAAGGAATGGAAGTTGATCGCTAACTCGACCTGTATTGAGATTCTGAGAGCCACCAATGTAAGGGCCTTTCACCACGTATTCGACGGACGTTGGCTGGAACAAAAGTACCCTGCATACTGCTCTAAGTATCGACGTAATTACTGTTGTTAATTAATTCTGCAGAAAATTGCTGTTCTAAGCTCAATATTTTCTAAGCTTCCCAAACCTTGCGACATGGGGCTTTTATCACCAGGAAGAGGAGAAACTGCGACCGACTGTGTCATTTCGTTGGCTCACTCTTCTCTGTGCCGCACACAAATCGAGCCACCAGCCTTATAAGATTTTTGTATTTCTGTAAATGCCACGAGTGTCAAAACGATTCTCGACGTATCAACCTAAAACATTTATAACAGGACCTCACACTATCAAAATAGCATTCGAGAAGCGGTGCAAAGGTGCCCTGGGTCCACAGGCACCGTGTCACACGTCGATTGTTAATATCTAAAAGCTGCAGCGTCGACGACTGGAAAGTACAATACACGGCGAACTCAGTAACAGCGGGACCAACCGGCCTCAAGCAGGACGAATCACGAAAACGATTACTCCCGCGACGCTTGGAAGCTTCCCTTGACTAAGAGAGAGCGCATGGCACAGTTGCAGAGCCAGAATCCGACCTGCGTCCCCATCACCTCAGCCGCCGCCAGCCGTCGCCGCCGATGACGTCAGAGCGGCGGCCCGCCCTCCGACGTCAGCACGGGACGTCCGGTCGACGTCAGCCTCACACCAACGGCAGGGCAGGAACTGACGCCGCGGGAGCAGTCCACAGATCTGACGGCTGTCAGAGACTGCCGACCCCGCCGGTCGGCTGCAGCCGCCGTCACAGCACCGGATCCCTGCAGGGACAGCCGTCAGGCCCGCCCCCTGCAGGGACAGCAGCAAGACCCGCTCTCCGCAGGGACAGACGAGAGATCTCACTCTCCGCAATGACAGCAGCGAAACCCCCTCCCTGCAGGGACAGAGAAGCTTCACGCCGTCAGCGCGAAGGCCCACTCCCTGCAGGACAGACGAGAGGCTGCAGGTGCGGCACCGCCCCTCACACCTCGTCCTCGTTCAGTGGCAGTGGGTCACGTGACATCGCTGGGCGCCGCCGCTGGCCGCGCCTCACCGTGCCGTGTCTAGCTTGTTGATTCGGCGCAGCGTGCCCAGCACCTTATCCCGGTAGTAGGACTCCTTGTACAAAGGCAGGGACATCTGAGCGGCAGCGAAGCGCTGAAGTCGCGGCCTCCTCAATCGTGACCTGACCCGGCGGGCACGGCTCGCACGCCGCCCTGCAGAACACAAACGGACTCGGGTCACCGAGGTCACAGCGGGTCGCGGCGGGTCGCGACAGTTCACACCCGGGTTCGTGCGACGTGATCTGGGTATCTCTTGAAGCTAAAGGCATGCTGTCTGTTCTGGACTGACAAACACTTTTTACCGTCAGCATCGAGCACCTGTTTTTCCACATAATCGGCCAATACAAATCAGGGACACTAACAACGTAACGAAATGTCTCATTTACTTTTTGGATTTACGCGATGTCTGATGCTGAACGGAATTCTGACGGAGAAAATCCAGTCAAGAGATGGAGGATTTGCAATGACGGAGAATACATGTGACATATAATAATCGTCTCTGTTAAAAACATATGAGTGACAGACTCTACGGTCACATGAACGGAGCGTCAAAACGACCACAGTTCATAATCATCTGCGTGGCCGCGGCTGCTTACTGTGAGAACGCTTCCTGGTACGTCCCGACTGGACAGCGTAGGCAGGGGCGAGCGCCTCCTTCACCGTACATCCCGGGGGGACACGCCACTGTAACAGAACAGACGTCAGGGTCAGGGGCTGTTACAGTGGGCGCTGGGTCAGGGCGCAGCGCACAGACGTCTCAGGTGCAGGTGTCAGACCATGTGATTAGCGGGATGGAAATCACTGCGCCTCCACTGACGTCAAAATGACGTCGCACGTGCTACCGGGACGATTTCGTGCATTTGAACAGTACAGGTTCAAGCCTGAAAGTATTTGGAAGATGTCGAGCTCCAGCATTTACGTGTGCTGCGTCGCTAGCTATTTGTTGCTTACGTCTTAGATATACTATGTGTAGCGTATAAGGACAAATACAAGGGCTAATCTCACCCCAGGATAACATCACTGACTGGGACTTGCTCGTTTTTATTGCTGTGTTTTACTACACTGTCTGCGATGCCCCAAGAAATACTGAATGGGAAAAAGAGACTGAAAGTTCCAGCAACTAAAACCTGCTCATATTAACTGCTCATTGACATTTTAAAGACTAGTAGCAGTGCTCTGATACTCACGGCATACATCTGCAAAACCTTGCCGTATTTCGAAGCCGGGCAGACAATCAGCTGTCTTCGTGGTAACATAAGCTGGAGAACGCAGGGGAGAAATGTTATCGCGACCGTGTCTGATGGCCAGTAGCTAAAAAGAGACTGGAGAATTTTAAGACAACTTTAAACGCTTAATCTACTCAGTGTTTTGGCAGCCAGAGGCAACACAAAGTGCAAAGTCAAGCTTCTAAACATGAGAATCTTGGCGGCTTATTTGAAGTATTTAACCGCACATCGCAGAAACGCTGCGTTCAGAAATGCTTTATTGTCCACAACGCAAATACAACAGCAAAAAATCTTTATCAGTGATCATTGAGTTGAATCAGTAACCCGGTGAAGCGGTGGTCGTCTGCGAACGCCGTCGGACGGCGTGGTGGCCGCGCGGCGCCGCGCACTCACGTGAACAGACGGGGAACTCGTCCCTGGGAGACCAGGCGTGGCCGAAGCCGCACATGAAAATGGCGGAGGCGGGTTGAGTAAAGAACCGCCGGCCGGTCCAGCAGGAAGGGCTGGCAGAGCCGGCCGCCGAACCAGTCCATACAGGTGACGTCACCGCCGGCCAGCCGAGGAGTGGCGCAGTCGCCGCCTGCGCCCGCACACAGCGCCGCATGCAGACAGAGCCACGCGCACACAGAAGCACGGCAGGCCGCCCGGCCGCGGCCGCCGGCGGCGAAAGCGGCCCGCGACCCCCGGCAGGCTCAGCGCTCGGCGGGGAGCCAGGGCCCGTCACAGAGGCGGCCCCAGAGGCGGGCTCAGCGCTCAGCGGGGAGCCAGGGCCCGTCACAGAGGCGGCCACAGAGGCGGGCCCAGCAGCGAGCTCAAAAGCGCCTCAGAACAGTCCTCAAAAGCGAAAGCTGCAGGGATGGGTACGGGGGTACGAAAGCGCAAAGCGGCAAGCTGGTAGGGGAAGACAACAACAACGAAAGACAATTGCGTCATGTGCCCTGCAGATGACGCAATAGATTGGAAAGAGAAACTGAGATAAAACATTATGAGTGATGTCTAAATTTTGTCCATGGTAAAATCATTTCAACAAATTGTTGCAGCGTACGGCTACGATGCAATACAGCTGGTGCAAGTGATCGTTTCTCGAACATTGGTTTTCAAATCCTGATTCTAGAACAGAGGGAGGGTCTCCCGCTCTCAGGGGCCGGGCCTTACCGCAGACCCACACAGAACAGATGAGCTAACACAGAGATGCAAAAAGACACACAAAATCAGCGATCTAAGAGCTGGCAAACTACAGGTGATAACCCTCTACACACTCAGCTGCGGACTCCACAACCACAATAAACGCGGCTCGCGTTCAGCCGGAGGGCGGAACACACAGACTGCGTTACGGCCGACCGAGCGGCGGGCGCCTGCGGGCGGCGGCCCGATCTGGCTACAGATCCGCTGCAACGACAGAGGTCACGAGGGCAGGTCACCGGCCACCGACAGTGGCCCGTCCCGCATGCTCAACCGCCGCCACCCAGCGAATGGCGTGTCAAAGCATGCCCGCCAAGCCAAGCACCAGTCAGATGACCCAGCGGTCCACTGCAGTGTACAATAGCTCAACTTGGCCAGAAAGCCAGAAGCCAGTGCGCAGGGGCACCTGAAGGGCTGGTGCGAATGACAGTTCAGGAGGTCTAATAGAGATGGCGCTAATGTACAGCCCCGGTGGCAAGCGGTGACGTCATTCGATGCCAATATGTAGAAAAAACTCGGTGCTATGTCCTCAGAAAACTTCCGTTATGCTCGTATGGAGTGCTGCAGCTACTGCATTAAAAAGATGTCAGAAGAAACCGGAACATTACGGTTGGTTGTATATTGATTCCCTATTCAAACGTTTCCAGTGGACAACGGAGCAAGCCGGCAGGATCTCGGCCGGAAGATGTTGACGACTGTTGCCCGCTGGATCGGCTCGGAGCTAGGCATGCCACTTACGGGTGACGTTGATGATGAACGAGCAGTTGGCCCTGTTGCGTGCCTTGTCCAGAGCGATGTAGAAGGCGCGATGTTTCCCCTCAGGAAGGCGGCCGCCGGGACGCTGTCGTCGGCAGGGGTCAAACAAGCGAACCGGGTCGCCGAAAAACATGCTTGCAATTGGAAAAACGCCTGACGACACGCCGAGCAGCAGACGAGCGACGCACAACAGGTATCACACATCGAGCACAAGACATAGAACCCGCAAGGCAGAATAACGACAGCACAGTTTCGGTAACATCTTTGCTCGCTGCGCAAAACGCGCAACCGATTGCAGAACGAAAGCAAACGTTCGTTTGAAAGAGTCCATTTTACAGAGGCCATGCGCCTGTGTTTTATGAAACTAATCAAACGCTTACGATAGACTGCCAAGTGTTGACTACGGCCACATTGTCAGAGAAGACTGGCTCCTCCCAGTCCACGACAGAGTCCGATTCTCCCTTCTTCAGGATCACGTCAAACGACGCCGGGCAAAGTCGTACCGACGGCGGCTCCGTGTCTGACGGAAAATTACACAATACAAAGGTACTCGCTTGCTGAAAATTTCAACAGAGGTTGGACGTAAACTGTATCCCAACCAACATGTAACATGAGAAACGCCAACACGGTGAATAATACGGCTGGTGTCACATATTTAACGGCTTTTATCAAAATAAAAAAGCGATTGCGGCAGAACAAAAGAAAGAGCTATGCCTCTACGCAAAGTCCTTGTACGTAGGTTTTCTAAGTAGCTCTGTATGCGAGTATTTGCAGTTTTCTAGCTTATCTGCTGCGCTAAAAGTGCATATTTGTTTAGTGAGCCTGGACACGTTTCACGTAATTCCACCGACTGCCAGTTGGCCAATTCCCGCGAGACGCCGGCCGTACCCAGAATGTCCACGTTGAATGAGCACTTGGCCGGCGCGTTGGTGACAGGAGAGTGCGTCACGAAAGTGATGCGGTGCTGTCCGGACGGCAGTTCAGCCTGCAGCCGGCCTCCGTCGCTCCTCACCGGCTCCCCGTCCACGTACCTGGCGGCGAAAGGTACGGCTGACGGTCACTACCTTACCACCGGCTCCCCGTCCACGAACCTAACGGCTAAGAGCATGGCTGTCAGTACCTTACCAGCGACCCCCCGTCCACATGCTCGGCGGCGCGGGGTACGGCTGACCGTTACGATTTTGCCGCCGGATACGCAACGGATGTGACATCAAGATGCCACTGCGTACCGGCGCATTTGGTCAAAGAGGGATTTAAGAAAACAAGTGGGCGCTAAGTAAGATCCAGATCGAGCACGGTACTCACAGCCGCGTCTGGAGGCTGTTGCGCGGACGGGGGAAGCGCACCAGGCTGGAGTTCCGGCCCGGCTTCAGCTCCACCCGCTGGTCTCCCGGACACGTGATGAGGGGCTCCTGGCCCGGGCGCGGTGCCGGACGTGACGCCTGACGCGGCACCGGACTGGAGGCCGGACCGGGCACCGGCCGCGAGACGGGGCCGTGGCACCGGACGGGGCACAGGGCGGGGCCGGGTGCGTCGGCTGACGACCGGGGGCGGTAGCGTGGTGGCCGGTCGCCGCGGAGGGGGCGCGCTGGTGACGGGCCGGCGCCGGGCAGGGATGGTGACCGGCCGGCGGGGAGGGTTGATGACGGGCGGTGGTGGAGGCTCGGTGGTGGCGGGCCGCCGTCGGGGAGGGATGGTGACGGGCCGTCGCGGCGCCGGCGTGGTGTCCGGCCGGCGCGGCGGAGTCGTCCGCTGGCGGCCGCTGCTGCGGGTGGTGCTGCTCCAGCTGCTGGCGGTGGTGATGACGCGCCGGGAGGAGCCGCTGGAGCCGGCGCGGCTGACCGTGGTCGTCGTCCGGTTCCGGGAGCTGGTGACCGCAGTCCGAGCCGGGTCCACGGACGTCTCCTCCTCGCGGACCGGGTTCACCGTGGTGGCTGGGGAGTCGAAACCGGCGTCAGCACACATAAAGACAGGCCTAAGTTTCATGCAATATTCATGCACTCTTTTGAACTCATGAGGTCACCTGAAACATTTCACCTTGCTTATACCTTTGACACACACACACACACACATTTATGCACAAATGTATATATATATATATATATATATATATATATATATATATATCCGTATGCATAAAACCTATGTTTAGAGCAGATGCATGAAAGGTGCCTAATGATTGCCAATTGTGTTTTGACTCACGCTTTTTCGGCAAGGGTGAGCATCGACCCACTTTCCTCCATTCCCAACCCCACACATTGCTCAGCCCCATCCCGGCAGAGTCGTCCGACCATCGCAGCCGGCTCCGTCCCCCTCGGACGCGCACTGACTCTGTTTCTGGCGTTTGCGCTGGCCGCGGCGGCGTTTCTTGGTGCCGGGCACGCAGCGCGGCTCGTGGCGGCCCTCGAACGTCCAGCTGAGGTCCGGCTGGCAGGTGAGCCGGCGCCGGCCGCGCACGCGGAAGCCCGGCTCGCAGACGATGTAGCAGCGCCGGCCCGGCCGCGTGTCGCCGCGCAGGCAGCGGTGCGGCCGCAGCGTGGCGTGCGGCGGCGGCGCGATCGCTGAACACGTGGCCGAGGAGACGGGCTCGATGCCTGGTGACGTAGAGGGCAGCACTGAGGCGGGACGAGGGACAGCCCGGAGGGACGCAGAGGGCATCACTGAGGAGAGACAGGGGACAGTCAGAGGTACACAGAGGTCGGCAATGAGGGGGGCGAACACTGCCCACAGGCACACAGACGGCAGCACTGAGGGGGGACAGGGAACAGCCCAGGGGGACGCAAAGGGAAGCACTGAGGAGGGACAGGGAACAGTCAGAGGTACACAGAGGTCAGCAATGAGGGAGCGACGGGGACAGAACCAGAGGCACACAGAGGGCAGCACTGAAGCGGGACAGGGAACAGCCAAGAACCATACAGAGGGCAGCACTGAGGCAGAAAAAGACTGCGGGCCTTGTCCCACAGTATGGGATAAGAGCCCCGCTCTTAACAACATCGCCGGTACGAGCACTGCTGAGGTGATCTACTGTTGATATCCATTTGACTCGTTCATTCGGGAAAATACCTCTTGAAACATAAAAATAGATATAGTTAGCCATATTCTTTGATAATTACGAGAAATATCCCACGTAATCGCTTATCGTGTTGGATGTAAATATTAGCCAACTTTGGGAAAATGGTGATGCGGCTAGTGCAGCAATTAAAAATGAAGCTGCAAATCGCCGCAAGAGACAGGTTTAGTTTACCTGTAAGAGAAGGAATGCTTCCCTCAAGATACGTTTAAAAAATAAGACGTTGTCAACCCATTTACGCCTTTTTTTCCTATACAAGCGAAGAAAATATACCAAATCGCACCACACAACAGTGCACTGCCAGCGATACCAGCACGCGTCTGACCGGCAGGCGGCGCTGCGTTCCGCCCGTCTCCCCGTTCGACTCACGGCGACACTTGGCCGGCGAGCCGATCCACTGTCCGTCCTGCTGGCAGACGGCCCGGCCCTCGCCTTCCATGCGGCGGCCGCGCCGGCAGCGCACCTGGCACCGCGTGCCTAGAGGGAAGCCCACCACGCTCTCCAGCGGCGCGTTGCAGATGAAGTCGCTGTGAGGCGGCGCCGTCGGCGGCCGGCACCAGCCCTCGGTCATCGCTGAAACCGAGCAGGTGTTATACGCGATGGAGACGGCACAGGGGCAGACAGGCACCAGCTCTCGGTCATCACTGAAACCGAGCAGGTGTTATACGAGGCGGAAACAGCATAGGGGCAGACAGGCACTAGGCCTTGGTCATAGCTCAAACCGTGAAGGTGTTGCATGAGGGGAGACGACACAGGAGAGCAGACACCAGTCCTAGGTCACGGCTGGAACTGGTTTCGTGCTTTACGCTGAGAACGACACGGATGGCGGACAGGCCGGTCTTACTGCAGCCCGGCTGTAAGCGTGGGTGGGGCGACGACATGTCAGTATATAGACTGAGACAGTCATCGAACACGGAATGCAAGAAGTGATATCTTAAGTATCAAAGTCAACCCGATAATGAGCTAAACGGAGGAGAATTATGGGCTGAACCGAGAAAGCGTCTAAGATCATCTCAGGATAGCGGAACTTCTGTGTCCGTCATAACTCAGGTAAATGTCATTTTCCGAGAATGCCAAAATGTCAAAAAATCAAATCCCTGTCAAAAAATCAGGAAGTGACAATGTTAAATTATGCAAACATTACGGCACAAATCCGCTGCCCGTTGTCGACGTCCCTGCCCCATCCCCTCCCCCCTCCCTCCGGGTTACTGACGGGTGCAGGTGCGGCCGTCCTCGGCCAGTCGGAACCGGTCGCTGCAGACGCAGGTGAAGCTGCCCTCGTTGTTGAAGCAGTCCTGGGAGCAGCCGCCGTTCTCATAGGCGCACTCGTTCACATCCCGGCATTGCTCCGGGTGCCTGCGAATACAGACATCGCATTCCGACACTGTTCTGCCAGCCCGAGAGCATAAACACAGCCAGGTGATCCGACAGGCCTCCGCATTTCTGTCAACACGAACACACTCAGCGTCAGCTTCCACACTCTGTCCTGTAGCTTTCGCACGGTTTATGCCGTGATCATGGCCTAATGCCTTCAGCGCGGTTCCATCGCTTTTGGCTTTCCAAAGGCTTTTGCCCCTAAGGTACGGAATGCATATAGGTATTCAAATTCGGACACTCATTGAGGTATACTCCATCCCTGGGCTCTAACCACAAATTAAGTCCATCCAGGTCCTCCGGCTCTAAACCCCACCAACATTTCTCTGCCCCAGCCTGCAGGGTCATCTGATCCCCTCCCCCACCTCCAGTAAACTAAGGCGGCGGATCGTTCGGGCGGCTCTCACCTCCAGTGGGGCCGGAATCCAGGCCTGCAGCGGCAGTGGAACGTGCCCGGCTCGTTGACGCACTCGTGCTGGCAGCCGCCGTTGTTCCGGCGACACTCGTCGACGTCACGGCACGTGCGCTGGTTGTCCTCCAGCTGGAAGCCGTCGCGGCAGCCGCAGCGGAACGCGCCGGCCGTGTTCTCGCACAGCTGCTCGCAGCCGCCGTTCCGGTAGCGGCATTCGTCGACGTCGACGCACGTGCGCTCATCGCGGCCCAGCTGGAAGCCGCGCGGACAGGTGCACTGGGCGCGGCCGTCGCGCGAGCGGCAGCCGTGCGAGCAGCCGCCGTTCTGGACAGCGCAGGCGTCCTCGGCCCGGCACGAGACGCCGTCGGCCAGCAGGCGGCCGCCGGGCCGACAGGCGCAGCTGCGGCCGCCGGCCCGGTTAACGCACACCTCCTGGCAGCCGCCGTTGCGGTCGGCGCACTCGTCCACGTCCGAGCAGGTGCGGTTGTCGGCCGCCAGCCGGAAGCCGGGCCGGCAGAGGCAGCGGTACGAGCCGACCGTGTTCTGGCAGCGGTGCGCGCAGAGGCCGACCGTCTCGCGGCACTCGTTCACGTCCTGGCAGGTGCGCCGGTCGCGGCCGAGCACCAGGCCGGGCGGGCACAGGCACTGCGCCCGGCCCACCACGCTCAGGCAGATGTGCGAGCAGTTGCCGTTGTGGCCGGCGCAGAAGTCGACGGCGGCGCAGCGGCGGCCGTCCGGCTCGAGCCGATAGCCGGGCCGGCAGTCGCAGGCGAACGAGCCGGGCGTGTTGTGGCACAGGTGGTGGCAGCCGCCGCGGCGCAGCTCGCACTCGTTCACGTCCCGGCACGAGCGGCCGTCCGGCTGCAGCTGGAAGCCGGCCCGGCACGCGCAGACGGCGCGGCCGTCGCGCTCGCGGCACAGCTGCTCGCAGCCGCCGTTGGCGTCGCGGCACGGCTCGGCCGGCTGGCAGGTGGCGTTGTCCGGCCGGAGGGCCTGGCCGGCCGGGCAGGCACAGCGGTACGAGCCCTCCGTGTTGACGCAGAGCTCGGCGCAGCCGCCGTTGTCGGCGCGGCACTCGTCGACGTCCTGGCAGGTGCGGCGGTCGCGGCCGAGCACCCAGCCCGGCGGGCAGCGGCACGCCAGGCCGCCGTACAGGTCGGTGCAGATGTGCGAGCAGCCGCCGTTCAGCTCCAGGCACTGGTCGAAGTCGGTGCAGGTGCGGCCGTCGCGCTCCAGCCTCAGCCCGGTCGGGCAGTCGCACCGGTAGCCGCCGGCTGTGTTTACGCACTCGTGCGAGCAGCGGTGCACGTTCTCTGCGCACTCGTCCACGTCGACGCACGTGCGGCCGTCCTCGCGCAGGCGGTGTCCGTCCGGACACTCGCAGACGTGGCTGCCGTCCATGTTGCGGCAGCGGTGCGAGCAGCCGCCGTTGGCGTCGGCGCACTCGTTGATGTCACGGCAGGTGCGCAGGTCGACGCCGAGCCGCCAGCCGCGCGGGCAGTCGCAGCGGTGTCCTCCCGGCAGGTTCTCGCAGTCGTGCGAGCAGCCGCCGTTGCGCGTGGCGCACTCGTCGTCGTCGGCGCAGCTGCGACCGTCGGCAGCCAGACGGAAGCCGGGCCGGCAGACGCAGCGGTGCGCGCCCTCCAGGTTGACGCAGTCGTGCTCGCAGCCGCCGTTCGCCGTCTCGCACTCGTCCAGGTCATCGCAGGAGCGCCGGTCCTCGCCCAGCCGGAAGCCGGCGCGGCAGGCGCAGCGGAAACTGCCCTCCGTGTTGACGCAGAGCTGGCCGCAGCCGCCGTTGTCGCGCGCGCACTCGTCGTCGTCTTGGCACGTGCGGTTATCGGCGGCCAGCCGCAGGCCCGGCGGGCACGCGCACAACACGCCGCCCTCCAGGTTGATGCACACGTGCGAGCAGCCGTGCGCGTCCTGGAAGCACTCGTCGCGGTCGGCGCACGTGCGGTTGTCGGGACGCAGTCGGAAGCCGGGCGCACAGAGGCAACGGTGCCCGCCGGCCAGGTTGACGCACTCGTCCGAGCAGCCGCCGTTCTGACGCGCGCACTCGTCCACGTCCCGGCAGCTGCGTCCGTCCTCCGCCAGCCGGTAGCCGGGCCGGCAGCTGCACAGCCGGCCGCCCTCCGTGTTCTGGCAGAGCTGCTGGCAGCCGTCCGAGCCCCTCGGCGCACTCATCGACGTCTCGGCAGCTGCGTCCGTCCTCGGCCAGCCGGTAGCCGGGCCGGCAGCCGCAGAGGGCGCTGCCGGCCACGTTCTCGCAGGTGTGCTCGCAGCCGGCGCGGCCGTCCAGGCACTCGTCCAGGTCGGAGCAGGTGCGGTTGTCGCGCTCCAGGACGAAGCCGGTCGGGCAGAGGCAGCGGAAGCCGCCCTCCGTGTTTTCGCAGTCCTCAGTGCAGCCGTCCAGCTCCTCGGCGCACTCGTTGACGTCCTGACAGCGGCTGCCGTCCGCGGCCAGCCGGAAGCCCGGCTCGCACGAGCACTCGTAGCTGCCGTCCGTGTTGCGGCAGCGGTGCTGGCAGACGCCGGCGAAGCGGCACTCGTCCCGGTCCTCGCACGTCTTCATGTCGGCGCCGGCCAGCTGGTACCCCTCCGGGCACGAGCACGCCGACGAGCCCTCCAGGTTGATGCAGATGTGGCTGCAGCCGCCGTTGTCGTCGGCGCACTCGTCGACGTCGACGCACGTCTTGCCGTCCGCCTGCAGCCGCCAGCCGGCGGGGCAGGCGCACTCGAACGAGCCCTCCACGTTGCGGCAGAGGTGCGAGCAGCCGGCGCCGCCCTCGTCGCACTCGTCCACGTCACGGCACGGTGACGCCGTCCTCGGCGAGCGCCAGGCCGGGCGGGCAGTCGCAGCGGAAGCTGCCCTGCGTGTTGGTGCAGCGGTGCGAGCACGGGTCGTCGCGCTCGCATTCGTTGTCGTCGCGGCAGGTGCGCCGGTCGGCGGCCAGGCTCAGACCGCGCGGGCAGCCGCACTGGAAGCCGCCCGGGATGTTCAGGCACTGGTGGCTGCAGCCGGCGTCCTCCGCGCACTCGTCGGCGTCCTCGCAGCGGCGGTCGTCCGCCAGCCGGTAGCCGGCCGGGCAGAGGCAGCGGTAGCTGCCCTGCGTGTTCTGGCACTCGTCCGAGCACTCGTCCAGCAGCGCGGCGCACTCGTCCACGTCCCGGCACGCCTCGCCGCGCTCGTCCAGCGCGTAGCCGGCGGGGCAGCGGCACTCGCGGCTGCCGTCTGTGTTGACGCACTCGTGCGAGCAGCCGCCGTTGTCGGTCAGGCACTCGTCGATGTCGCGGCACGCCTTGCCGTCGGCGGCCAGCTCGCGGCCCGGCCGGCACGCGCACACCGAGCCGCCCGGCGTGTTGGAGCAGACGTCGCTGCAGCCGCCGTTGGCGACGCTGCACTCGTTGAGGTCCTCGCAGCTGGCGCCCGTCGGCCGCCAGCCGGTAGCCGTCGAAGCAGCGGCAGCGGCGGCTGCCGGCCGTGTTCTCGCACTCGTGGTCGCAGCCGCCGCGCGCGCCGTCCGCACACTCGTCCACGTCGTCGCACGTGCGCCCGTCAGAGGACAGCCGGTAGCCGGGGTAGCACGTGCACTCGTGGCCGTCCAGGAAGGTTGACGCACGTGTGCTGGCAGCTGCCGTTGTTCAGCTGACACTCGTCGACGTCCTCGCACGACCTCAGGTCAGCAGACAGCTTCTGAGTGGGCGGGCACGAGCAGGAGAACGAGCCGGGCTCGTTCGTGCAGATCGACGAACAACCGCCATTTTCCTCGGCGCACTCGTCTATGTCTGGAAAGGACAAACAACCCTGCATGTGAAACGAATCGAACCCGGGACTTCGAGCATCACTGAAGCGCCAGGAAGGCGACCTACCGAGCGACTCATATACATCTTTCCTGCCGTATGACAGTTCAGTCATGCCCACATGGAGTCGTTTTGGACGCATTCAACATCCAGACTTCTTTACTCACCTATACATGTTTTGTTGTCGCTGTCGAGCCTGAAGCCCAGCGGACAGGTACACGCGGCAGAGCCCTCCGTGTTTTCACAGCCGTGAGAGCAGCCGAACCCTGTCTCCGCACACTCGTCCACATCTGCCAGCAAATCAACCAGACAACATTGACCAGGATCGAAGGTCACTGCCCCGAAACTGAACTGCGTGATATTGCGCTGTCACGAAGTGGGCAAGTTTGCGCTGAGCGTAATTGTCTCTCCCTGGCCTTGAGCGTTATACAATGGCACCGCAGTTTACACGATCTCTAAAGTGCTTGCCTCAAAGTACTTCGGACAACACTAGCCCACTTCGTTGAGTTTCCAAAGGCGGCAAACAGATCAATAAACAGGTCCTGACGGCTGCAGTGCGAAGTTTCCAGACAATGTGGTCTCGTGTACCCGTTCTGGCTGCCTCCCCCTCCCCCCGGCCTGAGCTTACCCAGACAGCCGCCGTCGCCGTCCGCCGTGAAGCCTTGCGGGCATTGGACGCCCGGCTCGATGCACCGGTAGCTGCCGGGGGTGTTCTTGCAGCCGTGAGGGCAGCCGGCGGCCACCGCAGGGTCCTCGCACTCGTTCACGTCTGAAATGTCACGGGGTGGAACGGGGCGTCACGGACATCATATGTCACAGCAACATCAGGAGGGTATTACCGATAGATCTGTGTGTCCTGTAGCTGCTTTAGCTCGGAAATATTCACGAAACAGATTCATCGACTCTCTTAAAATCAATCGTCTTTTGCCTGTGTCATGCGGCAACCATTTTTCCATTTCTTCTGTTGCCCATGCCTGTTGTTAATACCCATTGCAAGTGAACTAAAGCAATAGCGACTGTTATCGGTAGCTCAATTGATTGAGTGCTGGGCACCCCGTCTTGGCAAGACGAGTCCGAGTCGCCACGGCGATCGATATTTGACCCGCGTGTCAGCCGATATGTCATTCGTTTTCTTTCATGTGCGTGCCAGCCGGCAACTGGCCAACGTAGGGTCACGATGACTACCGCATGGTCGTGTCACACCCCTAACGGCACGTTAAACTTTCGCTACAAAATCAGCCTTTACCTCAAATTCCGCGATCGGGTGTAGAGGTCGGAATCTATGTAACCAGCTCTGCTTAGCACGAACACCGATCCCTAACATCACCCCATCAAACGACCTGGATCAAATTTACAACAAAAAAAGATATAGTCGACAAGCCGATTTAGCCAAAGCCACATTAAAAGCAGTAAAACATATAGATACGGTAAATACAGATACAGGGGTTGTTCAAGGAACGACCTCTCTCGCTTTCTCTTATCATTTGCTACATTAAATCACACACATTAACATTGTCTTTTCATCATATTTTTGGTCTTGCGTCTGTCACGCGTCTCCCGGTGTAACGAACACCTGACTGACCTTGACACGTCTTCCAGTCGTTCGCCAGTAGGTATCCGCTCGGACAGTTGCAGAACACGTAACCTAGCGTGCTGAAGCAGATGTGCGAGCAGCCGCCATTGTTGATCTCGCACTCGTCCAGGTGGTCGTAACAGGTGTGGCCATCCGAGGCCAGACGAGTGCCTGCCGGTCAAGGTCAACGGAGGGCGGCGGGTCAAGGTCGCAGGCGGCCACGGGTCACGGTCACGACGGCGGTGTAAATGAAGCACATGAAGGTTGCGTTGAACGGTAATGTGTAACTCACGCAACACGGATGGACGTTTCCACAGTCATGCGCACCTTCGAAGACATGTGCAATGCGCAACTCATGATGATGAGCACAGTGGCTAGAGACTAGCGTAACTGTCGTTCGGCAGCTTCTGCCAACGTTATGTGAAACTTTTCTCGAGGTCTAGTTGCGTCCAAAATTAGAAATAATCATTTCAGTTATGTATTGTTTTTTCGAGTGCATTTTTTCGTTCTTGGACACTCGCATCAATAAATATCAGCGAACGATCGCATCAGTCTATAGATATTGTATTACTCCATGGCAATGTCACCAGTCCCACAACGGAAAAAATGGCCAGGCATATCTTAATACGCCTACACGAAAACCATCATTCTCTATGCTACGTTCTTGGCCAATACTGCTGCACATATCAGATTTCGCATTCTAGGTGAGTTAGTTGTCGATTTGTTTTTTATCGGTAAATTTTTATAGGCTTTTTTATAGGTAAATTGAGAACCGCAGCCATAAAGCAACCATATCTACAAGCAGCTTGTAGGTACATACCGAGCTTCCCAAAAACTCGACATCACCCTCAAATGACCCGAACTCAACAGAAAAACCGAGCTCAAAATATCACCGTGTTCTTAGTTTCCAAACACATTGTATCGGAACAGAAGAAAATTCCAAAAAGACGGGGTGAGGCGGTCACACATTTATTGTCCACCAGTTAGTCACATATGAGAGTGTCAACATGCTGCGATATCCATATACACACACAACCCCAGACTGTACAACGAAAGGCGATGATCACGGAGAACGTTTCTCATTCGGAAGGTCATTAATTCCAGCGCCTTTATTGGTATCTATCCAAGCCAAAATGATTCAAAGCCACAGCCATTCGACAGACCAACAACAGCAGAGATCCGCCTGAAAGCACAAGCTCTGCGTGGTGCACACACGCGCTCTTCCGTCCGTGGGCCCCAGAAAACCCCATCTTCCGTCGGTGAAGGGCTCCGTGCTGCGCTCCGCTGTGTATGCGTGGTCGGTCTAGCAGCAGGTGCAGAGCTGCGTCACGGCCCGCTCCAGCTGCGCCCGCACGTCCGTGTCGACGGCGGCGGCGACCTGCTGCTTCAGGGCGTCCAGCAGCGCCGCCTTGTCGATCTTGGACCACTTGTTCGGGACGCCGCTGCTGTACGTCAGGCGCGTGGAGCCCGGCCGGGCGGTGTACCTGGTCAGCCGGCGCGGGCTGCCGTCGTCGCACAGCTGGAACTCCAGGTCGGCCCGGTACTGGTCCGTCAGCGCCTGCGCGTGGCCGCGGGCGTCCTGGCCGGGTACCACCCGGTACCGGCCCACCTGGCGGCCGGGGGACCGGTTAGGTATCGGCCCGTCGGCCCGAGAGCGGAAGAGTGGCAGCCGGACTGACCAACATGCGATGGTTCACCTGCCATCGGTCCTTGGAACGACGTGCTGATCAACAGGGCGTGCTTGTCTTTGTAAGCTCCCGAAGTCCGTGAACAGTCTGTTATTAGGATGCATGACAATACGACATGAATCAGAGCCTGGCCTTACAATAAGGGACCAGTCACGATCCCTTGTCGGATATTCATACTCTTTTTCAAGCTAGACACAATGAAAGGTGAGCATCGAGACTACTTGCTAAAAACAAGTCACTCTGACATCTTTATCGTGGACATGACGCTTCACGAATCCTCCCCAGTCCGATAGCACTCGCTCCATGAACTGAGTCCAAGCCCGTTGACTCCCCGCTGTCTAGAGCGCGCCCTCCGTGAACCCTGTCCGGCCCGGCAGCGCGTCCTCCGTCCGGCCCGGACCGACCTGGATGCGGAAGTTGGTGCGGCTGCGGACGTTGGCTAGCCGGAATGTGGCCCTGAGCCGGTTCTGGTTGCGCCACAGGATCGGCGTGCCGTCCCGTCGCAGGTCGTGCAGGCCGTCCACGCGGCCGTTGGTGATCTCCATGCGGAGGTCGCGCCGCGAGCCGTCGCTCATCGTCATCGGCACGCTGGTGCGCTGGTTGGCCAGCCGCTTGCCGCTCTGCAGATTGGCTTCGAGCAGGTTCTGGCGGGTGCGCGCCACGATCGCGTCAAAGTGCTGGACGGCCGTGCCGCTGGCCACGAGACGATCATCGCCCGAATCGCCGGCGTCGTCTCTCACATCGGCCGCCGGATCCTGCTCCTGCTCCCGCTCCTCCTCCTGATCCCTCTCCTCCTCCTGGTCCTCATTCTGCTCCTGGTACTCCGGCAGGGGGTCGGCCTCGAACAGGCCCAGCTTGTCCAGGATCTGGCGCATGCGCGCCATCTCGGCGCTCTCTGTGACGGCGTCCTGCGGCTGCCCGGCCGGCGGCTCCGTGACCAGCTCCCCGTCGTCGGCCGTGTTGTGGATGTCCACGGCCTCCTCCGGCCGGGCCGGGTCCGGCTCCAGGAAACCCAGACCCTCGCTGACGGCGGCGCCCCACGCACAGGGAAGCGCCAGCGCCAGCAGGCACGCCGCGATACGCATCCTGGCCCCGCTGCGATCAGTGAAAGGTAACTGAGCACCCATGCAAAATGACGTCCATCAAATTTAGACCTGTGGCGTCCTGCGTATGGCGCAATGCTGATACGGAGAAAAACTTTCAGATGATTAAAAAACTGCCGCAGGATGAACAAACATAACTATTTTGTGCCAGTATTTTATCAGAAAGCAGCGGGAATTTTGTTCTTGAATATTGAAATCCTCCTATTGCGGTTGAGTGGTAAATACATGTTTCCGAAATGGCCAGTTAAATCGCTACTTTTTAATATACATTATAAGGCAAAACCCCGAATTGCAGTATACGCGTTTGCTTTACGGAAAGGTTAATGAGTCATCATTTACAATGGAAGGCAGGAAATAAGCTCTCCACGGCTCCAGGAAGTTACCACACCTAGCGATGAACAACATAGATCGTATGGTTGACGCGGCGGTGATAGTCAATAGCACAGAATCATGTAACGCGACTTACCTTCGTTTACCAGAGGTGAGGATGCAGTGCCACCCCCGACAACGCGGTGTCCAAATATAAGGGGATAATCTTGCAACCACAGCGCAGCGAGACTGTCACAGCACACCTGTGGACCACCTCATTGCCGCCCATCACGGCTCAGATCAAATGAATATGCTGGCAAGGCAGTCGGAAGGGCCCGCGGGCGAATGCTCAGGTGTGTGTGTGGGGGGGATGAGTTCAGCACGAGGTGTGTGACAGGTCGCAGGTCACCCACCGGCAGTGTCAGAACACTGAAGCCACGGAAGGAGAAGTAAACCGTGGCGAAGACGCTGGTTACTTCTCCCGACAACAGCAGCAATACCCAAAGTAATTTTGTCATGTTACTTCCTGTCAGACAAAGGTGTAGTATGTTCAAGTTGTTCAACTGAAATGTATGCAGGGTTCGTGACATGTTTGGTAACGTTTTGATATCATAGGCAACGTAGTCTTACAGATGTCAACATTTACGATATATATATATATATATATATATATATATATATATATATCGCAACTAAGGTAACAGAGTGAAAAATTATTAACCCGTGGGCGACCGTCGGTCGGCGACGACCACGCTCGACTGGGGAGGGGGGCGGTTGACCGCCCCCCTAACTCACGAACGGTTGGTCGCACGCTAAAAACAAGTACACCGTTGGAAAGCTTGTGACGAGTAGAGCTCGGAACTGGTCTCATCTTTAGTTTTAGATAATATGTAAGCAATTTACGTCTTATATATGTTTTCTCATAGCCGGCTGCATGATAACTAGGAACGGCCTGAATCTCAAGGGCTGTGACTACTAACGCATAGGTAAAGGCACCAGCGGGCAAGTAGAGGTCCACAGATGCCGATGCACGTCTTACTTCTCAGATTTGTTGAGTATATACGCCGAAACGTTGAGTTAAAGAGACACGGCAATTTTCGCGCCCGCTGTCGGCGTGCGCCGCAGCCGTACGCCGTTAGAAATTGACGGGAACTAATTTTGGCGATCCTTCAATTTCGCAAGATAAGCCTATCCATGTAAATTTTATTGATCTTAGTGATTCTTGTGATGGTTTCTCATACTTACATTTTGGAAAAAATTCATTAGTTACCAATCTTCACAACTGGAGCTTTATTCACGAGAACCTGTTTATTTCCAAGTTATGCAATTTTGAGCTTTTTGAGGTTCTTGGTATTACCTAAGTCTGTGCAAGCCAGTTCTGCCATTTTCTACCCATTCTGATTTTATCTGAGTAATTCATCGCTGATTTTGACAGTGGTACATTTCGGCTCACAACAGTTATTCGTGACCTGACATCAGGTCAATGGTTGAAAGTCATTGATACTTTGCCCAATGACGGTAACTAGATGTCTGCTTCACTCCACACTACAAATGGTGAAAAATTCCGCCAATTTCCGAAAAACGATGACATGTCTTAAAAATGGGCTTGACCTTAGGTCAATGGCTCAGAAAATTCCGAAAAGCCTGATATAGCAGATTTGTTGCGCCTATCAATGTCACTAATCCCTGGAAGTATTATTGTGATATCTTGTTTTGCGAAAGAGTTACAGGGCCCTAAACTTTCTTGGGTATAGGTCCGTTTGAACTGACCTGACATCCGACCTGACCTGACCTGACCTGACCTGACTTGACATCTGACTTGACCTGAGGTCAAAATTTTGACACAAGGTGTAAAAATGATCAAGAAAAAGGTACACGAAGTTTCGTGGCTCTGTGTCTGTTCGTTCTTTCGTAATCCTAGAAAAACTTCAGGGAGGCGGTCAACTGTCCGCCCCCTACCAGTCGCGGGCGGGTTAACGTACCATCCGACTCATGTGCGTATTGCAGCAGTGTCCGCCATGGAAAGTTGCGAAACGGTACCGCAAATAAGTTCATCTCGGGACACCATAACAGGTTGCGTAAATTTGGAAAGTCATATCCAGGTTGAGCATTTCTTAGTACTGGGTGTGGAAATCAACATCATTCAAAGATGACATAAGACTGCTACGGTACAAGATTTCGGGAAGAAAGAGCATGTGGTTTGGAAGCAGCATGTTCATTAAAGAAACAAGCGGATATAGATATATATATATATATATATATATATATATATATATATATATATATATATATATATATATATATATACTTGTTTGAATTTATTTTTGCATTTAAATAAAATCAAAATCTTTGCAGCACTATGTGGTATATATATATATATATATATATATATATATATATATATATACATATCATATATATCATATATATCATATATATATATATATATATATATATATATATATATATATATATGTATATCACCACATAGTGCTGCAAAGGCTTTCGATTTTGCATTTGCAAATGCAAAAATAAATTCAAACGCAGGAATTAATAACTCTTTTGAGTGTCGGAATCGCCGGTCAGAAATCACGAGACAAAAAACTTGGATTAGGACGTTGTTGCACAAAGCTCTCCAGGCATTAGCAAAGGTGGTTGTGATGATGGACGATGATTAAACCTCAGATGCCAAGGTGGCGTGGCTTTAAATGCTACGCAGCAACCATGCGACAGAACATTTGAACAGGTGATGGTGTCTCGCACTTGATACACTGCCCAAAAATGATTGCGCAACCCGTTTCCAATTAATTTTAAGTCTGTAATACCTGCAGCTGAGCGTCTCATTCATGCAGATGATTTCCCAATATGTCAAATGTATAAATGTTTGGTTTGTCAACCGAGTACGCCCCCACAGTGTATTTTCAGCCACTTGCTTCTCACACCAAACTCCTGGCACTAAAAACCACGACTAGATATAATCGGGCCTGAAAAATTGACATAACAGATTAATTAATCTGCCGTATGTTTCACTACGCAAATACTAACTGCCAATTACTACGGATTGGAAATATTTGCTCCCGTCAGTGCAGTTTTGATTAAAACTGTAAGACATTCAGTCATCAGCATTGTGAAAGCCTTCCGTAGCATTTAAGATCATGATCGTGATCACGACAGTCATTCTCACGAAATCAGTTTCCAGCATCCTTTGCGCAGCGGGACCCAGCCAGCAACGGCAGACATCCGCGACATATCATAGTGACTTGTAGGATGCTCATGCTGTTTGCGCAAGGTCTGCTTGCCTTTCTTTCGAAGGACAACACCAAACGGAACCCAAAACAAGTCCCCACCAACCAATCTCAATAAATGATAGTGGCACGGCCCGATGAATCTGTGTTCACTTCGCGGCAGTCACACGGGACTTAATGGGGGCTTGCGACATGCCACGTGACGAAACGCCCTCTTTCGACTGAGCAATGCAGATGTGCCATTGATGTAAAAAAAGGCCCGCAATGGACCATAATCATTGTCACCTTATTTGGCAATTATCCGATATGTTTACGTAGTCGGAGGGCCCTAAAGCCCCCTGTTTGTCAGTGATACGCAAGAGGGCGCCTACTGCTACCGGCCAAACAACGTTGAATAACTCGCTCCTTGGCACAAGCCATCCGTGTACCCTGTATAGCTAACGGCACGTCGTCTCCAAGTGATATCTGCCTGACCGGAGTGGTTTCCTGCGCTCTGACGGGACCGCGTCAGAGGCCCGGTGCTGGTCCGGGGGCGGACGCAACCCCGACACCAGCACCATGTCCCGGCCGGCGTGCTGGTCCGCCACACCGGCGGCGCGCACCCTGCAGCTGGTCGGCTGCGCAGCGCTGGCCGGCTACCAACGCTCGAAGCTCTACATCAGCGCGTCCGTCTCGATGACCAGCTCTTACGCGCCGGTGTCGGAAGTGGAAGTGCCCACCGTCGCCCAGCGTCTGCGGCTAACCGTACGACACGCTCTCCCCCGAGCTTGTTCGCCAAATGGCTCTCTCGCCCAGCGCCAGGGTGTGGAAGGCCAGCGTGCCCTTGTCGGCACAACTAAGCCGTTGCTAAGTCGTCCAAAGTGCATTTGAATATCAAATTCGGCTGATCCTTTTGAAGCGACAAAATCACTCCAACACCATGTCTGGTGCGTTTTAAACCATATATCAGACGGGAGATTTTCTAAAACTGATGACGTTAAAAAGCATACTATTTACAAGATGGTTTTGTTACGTTCCCTCTCTGAATGCTGCTGGCAAACGTTCGTATCTTTGTTTTTTTTTAAGTAATGTAGTGCGCAGATATTGAGTTAAATGAGTGCATTCACCTTCAATTCCGATTCCTTGCTAGGGAAAAAGCCAGATCTTTGTCAATGCTCTGCATATCATGAACCACGTCAAAAATGCTGAAAAACGATGACCATGATATCTTCTCCCCACCCTTTGCGACGTCAGTTATATGAAAAATGTCCAAAATATCCCCTGTTTACTATAAGCATCGCTAATGATGACTTCAAAGTTGAGCGCTGTCTGCACGTCAGAGTTCCTCAGAGTCTGTTTTGCAACAGTGCATCCGGCGAGTGACGTGCGCGTGTATTCATTCACAAAGTAACAGACTGCCACGACAACTACACCCGCACGCCGCTTGACGACAACTGCGCGAGGTCTAGTCTGTCCTGGGCCGACTCTGGCCCCATTTTAGAGACTAAACTACAAGCTGGCTGGAGGTCGATGGAGGCAGCCGTTGTGCTTTCTGCTTCGGAGGCCACCATCGTTCTATCGCCCACTGTCAGTCACCACCACCACATGAACACTTCTTATTAGGCCGTGTGGCGTACAGATTGTCGCGGCACTGCTCGCCGGAGCATTTTGGCTGGAATTTCACGACATACCAGAATAACTGAACGCGTCTGAAAAGTGCTATTGATGTGTTTCAAACTCCATCTCTTTACTGTAAATTACAGCATGGCGTTTGGTCAGGCTATTGGATATTTATCAGGACAGATTTCGTCGCGTGACGTAAGCAAAGTTATCGCTGTGAAAACGGCTATTGCTACCATCGACGTATAAGAAACCATGAACAGATTCCGGAAGGTGAAGCCAATGCTACATTAGTCATTGCACCAACACGCATGTGGACGTGAGAAACCATGCTTAAGCGCGTAATTTCAAAACAGCTTGCGCTACGACTGCACTGTAGCCTTATACCACGAAAAAAATTTACATGAAGTTCGCCGTTTTTTCTATGGCCCGCGGTTCAGGACTTCATCTGCACCAGGATGACACCGTAGGTGACGTACGCCGCCGCCAAGGAGAGCAGCGTCCTGCGGTTAATGAAGCAGAAGCCGGCCGCCGTGACCTGGCACTGGGCCGTCTGCAGCTGCTGGACGGCCTGTATGGTCTCCAGCTGAGCGGACGGATCGGCGGTCAGCTGTTGGGTCAGCAGGGTCAGCGGACGTCCAGCCGAGGTCGCCACCTTTTGGCCGGCCAGGAAGAGAGCGGCCGTCTTCATTCCATTCATCGTCAGATCAAGAACGAACAGGAGCGACGAGCTGCTATCGGAGCCGACGCCGACGTTATGAGTTATACCACGCATGGTGTAGCCGAACATGAAGAGGTTGAAGGCCAGTATCTGTATTCCGTATGAGGCGTTAAAGAGGTCAACAAGCTCCGCCGCAGCGCTGTACTTCTGACGGAGGCAGTGGATGCTGAGCACCAAAGATGACGACGTCGGTGGTGTCTCTAAAGCACTCACTGCGTCACCTGCCGTGCAAACCGCCACCTCTCCCGCATTCGTTGGGTGTCTCCGGATCCAACATTTGCCATCCGTCACCAGGTTCGGCACTGTCGGTTTTGCTTCTGACTGGCTCGTAAACGGTTTCGGAACAGCCGGCGCCTGTGACACCTGGTGCACGTTTAAGCTGATTCTCTCAAAGATATCCGAGATTGTAAACATAAAAGCCAGCATTTGCCAAAAAATGAGGTTGCGCATCATGCTAAAGAAAATGCCGATGCACGCCAGAGATTCTTCCCACCCAAGAAAGGATATACCTATAGACATTGACAGCACGTCGAAAGTGACAAAAATCGCAGCCAGAATCACATCAACTACCCTTCTCTTCTGGTTGTCATCCAGCCTTGCACAAGCGGCGATCAGCCGAGCCACTTTTTCGCCGTTCAGGAAAACTGCCGTGATTATGACATTCAGCGGCATCATTACAGACGCCTGCATGAAGAGCACCATCAGAAGACTTATGTTCTCCGCGCCACTCAGGACTTCTGTGATGATGAGATACAGACTGTAGACCGAGAACACGAAGAACCCGAGCGCTTGAGTCAGCGCTGCCAGACTTGGTCCGCTGCAGTATCGGTGCCGCACGGCGCCACCACCACTGACGATGTTGGAGACGGGCAGTGTGCCCAGCACCACCGACAGCACGGCCAGCGGACGGAACAGCGGCCGGGCCATGCCGCAGCCGGTGCTGAACCTCCCCGACCGGCGGCCTGCCGGGCACGGAGAGCACTGACGACCACCGGAGCGGCCGACCCGGCACTGACCTCCGAGTGACCGAGGCGTCCGATCGTTACGCCGCTCAGACGGGCGCAAACAGAGCTAACGGCCTCATATTGACGCCGCGGGCCGACCGCCGCCGGTATTGGGCCGGTCACCGCTCGAGAGCGCGGAAGGGTGGGCCGTTTCCATGCCCAGTTTGTCCGCGTAATTCCCGCGGCAGCGCGGCTCTTTTTCGGCGTGTTAGCATCGCCCTTATAGCGGGGTAAAAGCGAACACGGGCAGGAACAGGGCCCGGCGGAATGATCAAACACTGGAAGGAACGAGGCACGCTGATGGTGTGCCGGCTTCAAATGAATGGCTATGAAAGTCAAATATCATACCAACAGCAGACCAGCAAGCTAATGCCCGAAACAGGCGATTACTGGTAAAATGCGATAGTGTGCATACGCTCTAGACACGCGTTTCAATGATCCTTCACTTCGTGGCATTTGCACTCGGCTTAATAAACATCTACAACACAGTTCCGGGAGCGCTGTAGATTTATTGCCACTTCCGTATCTTTCACTGTTGTTATCCCATTGCTTCGGAAGACATCTTGCCGCCAGATTTTTATGGCATTCCAAATTTGTCGGCTTTCGTTAGTACAGTTAATCCCCTTTTAAAGCTACATCAGGCCTTATTTATCTATTTATTTGTTTATATATATATATATATATATATATATATATATATATATACACATATATTTATTTATTTATTTGTTTATTCATTTACTTATTTATTCAATCCATCGCGGTCAACTGCGGGCCGTCGTGGCAAGGTGAATCACCTCGCCGCTCTACCTCTTTCGAGGCTTCAGTGCCTACGTGCCAGATATTGATGGGTCGGTACATGCGACGAAGCCTTCATACATATGATGCAAAGAAGTATCCAGGCATGTGCCGGAATCCCGATGGAATGCAGACTATCCTCGTTTTGTGTCGGATTTAAGCTGACCAGGGTAAGTGTTGCGTCTTTGGGTCTCGTTCAGAGACTAAACTGGTTACTTATTAAGTTACCCTTGTGCGTCAAAACATCATTGGGGAGCAAGGTCATTTTTTTCAGTAGATATAAACGGAAAGTCGACCTTGCTACAATGTGCAGTAAGGAAGCGCATGGTAATTTTTGCAGGTAATCTACCTATCTGTTTATCTATATCAGTTTACGGTAATCTATGTTCGCCAGTTTATGAATGCGGCCCTGGACACTGCTTTGCTCCGGAGGGACGCGACCTTTCCGAAATGACACAGTGAACCGACCATGTCAACGAGAGGTTGCATACAGCCACAGGGACAACCTGCGTTCCATCGGGATCCTGGCACGTCTGGCAGTACCTATATGTAATAGACAAGACGCACGGTTTCATCAGCGCCCTGGAATCGGATACATAACGTTGTAATCTGAGGCGCAGGCATACGAACCTAAACGCTGGTTCACAGATGTCGATTACGGATACGACTGCCGGCATTATTTACAGCTTGACATGACCCACAAGACGAAATATCGGGTTGCCACGTCGCTAGTCTTCGATGAAATTCTGCTGCAATTTGCTCTGTGCATATGTGCATATGTTGATTTCGCACAGTCTGCTTCCCTCATGTTCGATACCTTACGGCATATGGTCGGCTTTTGCATTGGCATTAGCTTGGTCAGGGGCGTCGATTTCTGTACATGATTGGGAGAGGGAGGCTGAGCCGAGAGCCAGACAACCTAACCTTCCCCAAATGTGGGCTTCTCAACGGAATAAGTCCACTTTGTCTAGACCAAAAGAAATTTGTAAATTTTTTGTTACTATTTATCAACAAAAAATTGCACCTATCCCCATGTACATAAGTATATATAAACATATATATATATATATATATATATATGTGTGTGTGTGTGCGTGTGTATATACATATATGGGAACGGAAGACAGAAAGATAGATAGATAAATCGTTTAAGATTCATTTTCTATTTTCTGCCTGTCTCTTATCTATTGCAGCCGTTCTTTCGTCATCATTACTCACTTTTCCCTTTAAAACCGGCAGCAAATATTGGAAGGGGCCCAAACCAACATGGGGGGCCAAATCAACATTGGATGAGCCAAGTCTCTCTCAGGTGAAAGCAAATCGACACCCCTGAGTTTGGTTCATAGTGACGGCTGGCCTTCTATTAAGTTCTTTTCAGCAGTGTGACCTCGCTCCGACGGTTTTCTTTTCCCAAATTTTAACAAAATCCTTGTAACACTGGAAAGATGATCTCTTCCACACTCCTGTCAGTTCTCTGCCTGAGGGAACGGCACTGTCTTCCACGTATTCTTGCTTGAGTTGACAAAACAATGATTTCTTGGTCGGAAAATCACGAAACAATTGCGGTACGTCAGACGTGGGTAACCTCTCTGTTCCATACGTTTGCATTTTCTTCGCGAATGTCATCAAATGACACTCACCTACGTGCACATCACATCGCACTCATCCTCCTGATCGTAGGCTGTTAAGAGTGGTATTAAGATTCCGACTTAGGGCTGACCTGGCCATGCACCTCAAAAAGGAGGCTGGAGCACGTTCACCATCAAGTCCAGTCTGAACTGGACACCGACCGGCGGTCGCCTCGTCCGGCGCCGTTCACCACCCTGGCGTATCTCGGGACTGACCTGGTACGCCCTCGCAGGAGCAGAAGTAGCCGCCCAGGGTGTTTGTGCACGTGTCTTGACAGGGGCCGTGTCCGTTCCTTAGGAGACACTCGTTTATATCTGCAGAATAAGCGGCTGGTGAGCGTCCAATACCAAAATAGATCGATGTCTATAGGACATATGGAACTCCAAAACACTTGGCTGGTGGGAAAGGATGGAGAATTCCGACAAGTGCAATGTGTCATTCAGCAGGATAGTGCTGATGCTCTTCGGCTGTGAATTAGCAGCGTAATGAAGTCACGGTTGTGCCCTACGCAAAATAACTGCAGCTTTGGACGTATGAGAACAGAACACCACAGTCCTGACATGGACAATGTCTGTGAATACCTCTGCCCAGATGTGGCGGACACCAGTGAACACTGCTGATGTTGCGGACATCTGTGATCACTGCTGATCTGATAGACTGAATGGTGCAGCCATGTTCACTGAACATTACTGGCCTGACGTGGTGAACGTCAGTAAACACCGCTGGCACGGTGGGCATCAGTGATGCTCCTATCATAATGAACGTAAATGAACACCGCTGGTGTGGTGAACGTCTGTGAACAATGCTGTCCTAACGTGGCTAACATCAGTGAACACCGCTGACTTGACGGGCATATGTGGTCCCTATTGACGCGGACGTTCGCAAACGCCGCTGATGAGGCGGGCATCAGTGAACACCTCTTACGTGCTGAACATTTGTGATCCTCTTGACGTGATGAAAGTCAGTAAATGCTGCTGACGTGGCGGACGTGTGAATGCACTGCTGCCCTGACGTGGTAGGTGCCAGTGAATATCGCTGACGTTGTGAGCATCTGTCAAGCCCTTGGTGTGGTGAACACCAGTGAAAACCACTTCCCTGGTGTGGTAGACTCGGTGAACACCACTGACGCTGCGAACGTCTGTCACTCCCTGATGTGGTGGACGCCCGCGAAGACCGCTGCCCTGATGTGGCGGAAGTCAGTGAGTACCGCTGACGCGGCGGGCGTGACGGACCGGCGACTGCCGGCCACTGACAGGCGACAGATGACCGGTCGGGTCGGACGTCACGGCGGCTCCGGTCCGACACGATCGGTGGAGATGCCGCCGCCGGGCGGGGTCGCGCCTCCTGACGCCGGTCTGACGCGTCACGCGCTACACGGGCTGCACGGAGGGCCGGCGCCGGCGCCTTATCGGGCACCGGCCCGCCTCAGATCGGTCTCCGCTGCCAAGCTCAGACGGTCAGAGCCTCTCGATCACGGTCACGGCGGCCGCCAGCGGATGCAGCTCACCCACGTGGTCAGCTCAGAGTGATGTTTCAGTGTCAAAGTGAGCCAAATTATGTTCGGCCTGTGTGGTTGTTTAACTGCAAAGGCATGTGAAGGTGGCATTGACGTAGCAGCCATGGCTGGCGTTAGCACTGCCGGCAGACGTCCGCAAAACAATAGACGTTTCGGAGCTTGCATGCATTAAATTAACCGCAACATTGTGGAAGCAGAATCAGGTTACCAAAGAAATAAGCAGTTCGGGGGATCTCGAGCATGGTTCAAACTAGGTCAGCTGTTCCATACTTACCAAAGCCTGGCTACAACGTTGCGTTTATAAGGCATTCCGTTCACAAGTATAGCGTCAGCCCTCCGTGAACAAAAATGGTTCGGTGCGTGATGGACTGGACAAGTTACCGCTTTTCCGTGTTTCGGTGATACAGCTGCAGCACAGCGCACATCACGCCCAATCTCCTCGACGCAAAGCAAGACGGGCCTCCGATGACTCCGCGGGATCAAAGCTCAGTCACGCCCTCTTCGTGCCCCGACCAGCCCCGTCCCCTGTCCCCGCCGAGACCACTCTCACTGACCTATGCACTGGTTGCCGCTGGACGCCAGCCGATAGCCCCTGGGACAGTAGCACTGGTAGGAGCCCTCCTTGTTGAAGCAGACGCCGTCGCAGACAGGCTCCTCGGCGGCGCATTCGTCCAGATCTGAGCGCACACCCGATTCGATGGAACAGAGAACGGGACGGCGAAATCAGCACCAGGGGTAACGATTTCTGTAAATGATTGGGGGGCCGGGCCAAGGGCCCGACAACCTAACCTTCCCCCAAATGTTGCTTTTTCAGCGCATTTAGCCCACTCTGTTTTGACTAACGGGAGTTTATACGTTTTTTGTTACTATTTATCAAATGGAAATTGCGCATATTCCCATACATATATAAAAATATGTGTATAAATATGTATGGCAGATACATCGCTTTAGACTTTTTTCTTTACTTCCTGCCTATCTCTTATCTCTCGCGGCTCTTCTTTTCGTTATTATTGCTCATTTCCTTTTCAAACCAGCAGAAAACATTGGTGGGCCAAATAAACATTAGGTGGGCCAGGGCCCCCCTCAAAAGAATACAAATCGATATCTCTCATCACTATTTTTCTGTTGACAGCGGATACATGAGGTCAATCGGTAAGACACTTCCCTTCATATTGGGACTGTCGAGACACATTTATGGCCTTCAAAGAAATATCGGCCATCACTCCTCCACCTCCAGGCTGTCTGAACGTACACTTCGACGTTCAAATTGCACCAAGAATCAGATTCGGCTCTTCGCACGGTGAGCAATTACTATTTACCCAACACAGGTAATCAGAATTTATCAAATGCAAACTTTTTTCAGAACGATTTAACCTGCACTACACGCATTACCACCAGTCTCATTGTTCAACAGGCCAGTCGCAGCATCGGTACAGCCGCAAAGCAGGCAAAGTTCAACTGCCGTCCTCTACTCAGATCCCCTCCGCGCGGCCCGACAGTCCGCGCGTGAGACGGCCTCTCTGGCCGCGTGGCGGCGCTGACCTTGGCAGGACGTGCCGTCGGCGGAGAGGGTGTAGCCCCTGTGACAGGCGCAGCTGACGCCGCCGCCGTCCGTCGACAGACACAGCTGTGAGCAGCCGCCGTTGTCGTCGCCGCACGCTGGGTCAGCAGGCGGCTCTGAAGGCCAGGGTCCCGGCACGGTCAGCGCGCCGTCAGCGGGAGCCTCCGCGCGTCGCGGGACGCAGAGTCAGCGGCCCGGCGCCCGCCGGTGACGCGCAGGGGGCGGCTCAGGAGCCATTTCGGCGGTTCAAAAGGATGCGGAAATGTTCGCTGTACATAGCGGCTGTGCGGCCCTGCAGCTGCTGAAATAACTGCACGTCTTGTTCTCCTAAGAGAGTGACCGGTTCAGCCGTTCCACAAGAAGCGAGTTCGGCCTTCGGGTGTCCAAGGGACAAGCGTGGATCGATCTGTCGGCCCATATCGCACATATTGTTACCTTGTGTTATAAAAACACCCACTGGCGTCGACAAAACAGGATGAGTCAGGTATTGTTTGTGGCATACCCTATCGCCACCGTTCGGCAGGTGAGGTCTAGCCTGAATGGTCGGTTATCCGATCACAGGGCCCATCGTCTCACCGTAGGGAAGGCACTGGGGCAGCGTGCCCAGCCACTGTCCCTCCGAGCAGAAGACTCGGCTGAGTCGAGCGTCGGCCATCTCGAACCCTCCGTCGCAGAGGAACACGGCCTCCAGGTAGACGTTGTTCGGTTGGACAGGGTTGGTCAGTCTGGAGGACAGACCATCTAAGTGAATCGCGAAAAATGATGCAGTGTCGAACTGGCGCGGAAATACGGTGCACGCTGAGTCCCCATATCGCTGCAAATACGCATCGGATTTTTGTCGCTGCACAAAGGGATAAGCATGTCTTCGAGTGACGGCTGTCCGTGTATAGCTAGATCTAGCGACACAATGCAGTGGTATGACATCTGCACCGTTCTTGCTATTTACATCAGTCGCTGACATGTTTCGTTAGCCACTACCACGCCTCAACAAAATCCACAGCCATTTATTTAGAACACAATAGACCTCTTTCCCGACCAGACGGGTGCTTCCTCGCTGTTGATCTTTTGAGCACATAGAGGACCTCCCTCCTCCTCCTGCCCCGCCACTGACCTGTTGTGGGAAAACAGAGGACGACCCTCTCCTTCCTGCTCCAGCCACTAACCTGTTGTAGGAGACGACGGAGCCGTGCTCAATAGCGGGAGGCACGATGCGCGGCACGTCCGCCTGGCCGAACATCTTCAGGCAGGAGATGTCCAGCGCAGAGACGTTGACGTTCTCCGGCGCCACGACCTTCAGCAGGCCGTCGCTCGGCGGCGGCGGCTCGTCCTCGTCCTCGTCCCCGTCCGGCTCGGCCAGCGAATTGGAGAGCTCCTCCCGGGCGACTGCGGTGACTTCGGAGACGGTAACCTCCTCGGGCAGTGGCGGCGGCGGCGGTGGCGGCACGTCCAGCTCGTTCCTCACGTCGTCGCCCTCGTCTCCGGAGTCGTAGTAGTCGTAATCATGGTCGTCGGCGCCGTAGTCGTAGTCGTAGTCCTCTGCACTGGACGCTTCTCCGCCAGCAGGAGTTTCGGCTTCTCTGTCCTCAGGAAACCTCTCGTCCTCAGAACTTTCTTCCTCATCGTAATCCGCCTCGCTGGGATCAGAGGAAAGATCAGACGTCGTTGATGGTTGTGATGGTGCCGTGGTGGTCGTGGGAGCAGCCGTGGTTGTTGTGCTAGTGGGGGGTGCATCCGAGGTTGTAGTAGTGGGAATTTCGGTGGTCGTCGTCGTCATCCTCGTAGACGTTGAGGATGTGGTAGTCGCCTGCGTTTCGACTTTATTAGGCTGCTCGGTTTCCCCTTCTTCATCTTCGTCATAGTAGTAATACTCATCTCCTTCGGAGTCATAATAATATTCGTCACCTTCCCCATATTCATATTCACTGTCTTCTGCCCCGCCCCCGTCGCCCTCTCCCTCTCCCTGTCCTCCTTCATCCTCATAATCTCCGCCCTCGTCCCCGCCCTCGCCGTCACCGTGCTCGTCGGCGTAGTCCTCGGCGTTCCGCTTGCTCTCCACTTTGTCGAACGGCTGCGACGCCGCCTGCGGGCCCAACTCCTGCGTGTTTTGCGGCGGCGCCGCCTCGGTAGCGGCCTCCTGGTCCCGCGTCGTCGGCCCGGCGCCGTGCGGAGCCTCCGGCCGCTCTGTCGTCGCGCCGGTGGCGACGTCGGCCGACAGGGTGAGCGCCGCCGACTCCAGCGTCGGCGGCGTGACGGTCATCGTTGTCACCGTCGCGGGCGAGGTGCTGACTACCGGCGTCACAGTTGTGGTTGCGGCGGTGGTTGCTGTAGTCGTAGTGGTAGCTGCTGTAGTCGTCGTCGGCGGCGGCTGTGGTGCGTCGGTGGCGTCGGGCTCCGGAGTGGAGGGCCTGGAGCTGCTCGCCCCAGGATGCTGGTGGACGTCGATAACGACAGCCGTGGACAGCTCGTCTTGGGTGGCCTTGGACTTTTTGCCTGGTGCGGACCGAGTTTTACATGAGCGCTATGGCATGGCACAGATACCAGGCAAAGCAAATGAAACCGTCATTAGGGCGTGGTTGATTACGGAATGGTTGCTACAGGGACCAATGCGGAAGTATTTATGAAGCTGATAGGTGGCGCAAATTAGAAAATAGGTGGCGCCAGCTAATCAAAGCTAGTGTTAAGAATTCGTGCACACCTATGAGGACATTTGGAACTGCAGATCACGCGCTAGATAACTGTTCCAAGATTATCAAATAAATAACTAGAAAAGGAGTTCGGTCTCAACACGAGTAACACCTTCCGGCAGCGGAATGCGGAAATAGTTTAAGCCTTCATGACATCGAGAAAAATAGCTACGCTGAGAACCCCACGGCGAAATCTCGCTTGTGCGTCATTAGGAAGGCACCACACAAGTAACATCATTAAAGCCGTGTAAGGAGCTTAAACCAATGAATTATGGGACCTAAGCACAGGCCTGTGTTTCATCGTGGCACTGCAGAGGCTTGATTCGGAATGACATACCTCGGATGAGCAGCACCATGTCAACAAAGACGTTTTAATGTTTTGCATTCGACATGAATACCTAAGCATTCAACTCGGATATAACAAGATGTACATATAAGACGCCAGTAGGGAGTATTTTTCCCAGTCAAAAGCTGATAATGTTATACTGTTGTTGCTGCTGAGAGTGGCTTTCACATGACGGCCAGCCTCATACAATGAACTCACCCTTTTTCCTTTTGAGTGCTCTGGAGGCAGCTTTCTGCAGTTTCCGCAGCCGTCGTCTCTCGGCCTGCTCCAGCTTCCGCCTCCGTCTCCGCTCCTCCTTCTCTTTGCGCTTCCTCTCGAGCTTCTCCAGCCTCTTCCGGCGGCGCTCCTCCTCTTTGCGCGTCTTCCTCTCCTCGCGCTGCAGCCGTTTGGCTTCCTCTCGCTGGCGGCGGCGGGCCTCCCTGCGCTGCTGACGCGTCAGCTGTCGGGGCCGACGCAGCTGGCCGGCTGCCGCCCGCCGACCGGCTGCGGGGGCCGCCTGCCGAGCAGCTGCAGTGGCCGGAGCTGCCACGCCGGGCCGCCTGCGGCAGACAGCGCCCGGACGTCAGTCGCACGGCGCAGAGGTCAAGCGCAGGCAGCAGGCTGCCACAGACAGTAGCAGAGCTGAGTTAATCTGAGCAGAGCTGAGCTAAGTCTGAACCCAGACCTAAGCGCAACGTTCTCGTGCACGTGCAGGTAAACTTTCGTACAAGAAACCGCTTGGATATAAAAAGGCTGGTAACATTTTCAGTCTTGTGGGTTCGTTACCTGGTTGTCTCGTGTAGATCTTGCTCTGTATGACTACTTAACAAGGGGAAAAATGCAAGCATCTAGTAAGGAATTTCAGGGTTCTCGAAAGTATGACAGCACATTAAGAAACTCGCCGAAGTTGTCGTAGCCTGTCAAGTCAGTTGATACAAGTGAGTCATTTGAAAGCAAATAAACGTTGATGAGCGGGAAACTAGTGACGCAATGGTCATCGAAAGGCCGAGAATGCGGCGGTTCTCACTCATCTGGTAAACACATCAACAAGCCGTGGGGTGTCAGAGGTTCCTTCGCGCCATCATCTCATGTCCGGAAAAGGTGATTCAGTGTTGAAAGCATGGCCCCACTCCCAGTTCGCTAGCCATGGCTGAAGGCCTCGATGTTGGGCCTAATGCTAGTCTCATTTTCTCTTACATGTGACTCAGCGTGATCTGGGACGGGTCCCATTACCGCCTTTCCAAATCTTACTTTAACGTGAAGACTGGGCAAATTAACAGTGACGGCAGACGCGAAAGTCCGGCGATTTCAGGTGGCCCAAGACACAGGATGTCGTGGCCCAGGAAGTTACTAGATCACCCACTTCAGGAAGCACAACCCTCGTCCATGCGCCTTCCAGATCCGTCCACCGATGTCCAATCCTAGAGGCCGGGTGTAGTGGTGCACGTTCATCATCACTTGACGGAATCGTCAAAAGGCGATTTCGTCATATACCCGGAACCCTGTTTGCCTTATATAGCCAGTGTCACTCTGCCGACGACATTTCTCTTCAGCACGAATCACAGTCATTAATGGATGCTGAATGTTTCGTAGAAATATCTGATCCACATTCACCCATAGGTGGGCATCGTTACTAAAAAATGTAACTTCGTTACTCGTTACTACGTTACTCAAAAAAGCCAGTCCGTTATTCGTTACTCCGTTACTCTGCCTTAAAAAGTAACGGAAGTTACCGTTACTCCGTTATTCCGTTACTTTTGAAATGCAGTGAAAACCAAGCGAACGCGGGTTTTAAGTCTTTTATGCTGCTTTGTGGTTGTAAAACGCATTCCATATACAAAGGGAAGAAACAAAAAGCGCTTACCCCAAACACTCCGCTAGCTGCCCACTGCCCTCACCAGCCGTTGTAGAGTCGGCGGCGCCGGGACAACAGCCGCGGCGGGTATCCTACCACTGTGTTAGCCACAATGTTCAAACCAACGAATTCCTGTTCATTGCCCGCGGCGCCGACGGAGCGGGAACAACCGGCGCTGGAGCGGACGCAAGCAAAATGCGACAAACAACGGACATCTTTCGACTGGGTTTGATCAACAATGCCTCTCGAAGTATCCGCCCTGAACATAATGGTCTCCGTTCAGAGCTCGTTTCGGTCTCGCGGACTTCTTGTTTTGTTTTGAAATTATGTGTGTGTATTAGTTTGTGTACGTGCGCGTGCGTGGAGGTAAGATTCCTGTTATCCCTGACGTTTTTTTTAATACCAAACGACGAAGGACGCAGAAAAACATGACTGATATGGATTTTATTATTGTGAAATAAAAGACTAAAAAAAGGTGCTTTAGTACCTCTTCAGAACCCTTGAAAAGACAAATTAGCTATAATCTTCTAAGCTAAATCTTCACCTTTCGGCCAATGCATATTTTTCGAAGGTGCAAAAGTGGCAACGGCTCATATCATGTTTGAGTTTGGGTCCTCACTTCTGCGTCTACAAAAAATAATGTGTCAGCCGAAAGGTGTTTCGGCCAGTTGATATTTTTTTCGGGAACGCAGAATTGGTAACTCGAATCCCATGGACAATGTAGCCTGTCCTCCAAGTTAAAAATGATTTAACCTAACCTAACCTAAAACCTACTGTATGGTTGCAGGGATTGCCCTAGATCGGCATGTAAAACTAATTTCTTGTTAGGCTCAATTTGCCTGTTTTTTTTGGTTTGGTTATCTCGTATCGGCTGAAGACAAACATGTGTCAACTGAATCAAAATTCAAGAGTTACCTAACCAAGTCAGTTTACACATCCAGCAGGGGCCAGTGCTTAGAAAAATACCTGAATGGGCTAAATTGTTCACACAACTTGTGTTGCCACTTCCGCGTCTCCAAAAATTACGCGTAAGCGTCGGCCGAAAGGTAGATTACTGCAGATCCGCCCCCCCCCCCAGGGTAATGTGAATCTCACTGCCTGCAGAGAATATGGTTAAGGCAAATAGTCCAAGCAATAGTCGACAAGCTTCATAATTATGCTTCACTACTGACAACTTATTGCGCACATTCTGTTCTCACCTGGAAATACCGTAAATAATGCTTCCTCTTGATATGTGCCTTTAGTTTGAAAGGCTACTCTTGTGACCCTTGATTATAACCTCTTTCGGTCGGCACAAGACATACGTAAAAATGACGTTTTTTCCCCTCCTCCTTAAACTCAAAGTACGTTTCTAGATGTGGCCATGGGTGACCCAGACCGGGCTCGTCCTCTGCCTCCGAAGCTGAGACACCGTCGGACTCGGAGTCAAGGTTTTCAACCTCCAGTGGCGGCGTAAAGACGCCTTGATGGGACATTTTAGTGTCAGGTAGTTAAAATTTCAGGCCAGTCAAGAATCAGTCACTGCTCCATCGCCACATGGACATCACACATCCAAGGCCATGGCGGCAGTAATGTGCTCTACAGCCTTGAGTGATCTTGGCGGGGAACCGTGTGGCGGTGGTAAGCAATTCGTGACTAACTTGAGACAACATTGAAAACTGCTGTCAGCTGGCTGTTCCAGTATAAATGACGATAACTTTGATATCTTTTACCCTGAAAAAATGACGACTGGTTAATTTATTATTTTAAGTCATATCAAACTTACGCATAATTCAATACTTTTACCCCAAAAGAGACCAAAGTCAGCTGGCCTTTATACTGAACCATTGCCGCCAGCTTGCCGTCAACGTTTATCAGCTGACGAATATTGTCAACAAGTCTACTCCGCGATTGTCAGCTGAGTGCGCGCCCAGCCGCGCTTGTATCGCCGCACGCTATTGGGTGTTGGCTATTCAAGTAGCCAATGGCGTGTGCCGATGCAAATAAAGGCGGGCGGTGTCTGGAAGGAGTTTAAAAAGTAACGGAGTAACGGCGTAACGGACCAAAAAGTAACGGAGTAACGGACCACATGTTACAGTAAAATAAAAGTAACGGGTCCATTACTCCGTTACTCAAAAAAGTAACTTCGTTAGTAACGGAGTAACGGAGTAACGGACCAGTGCCCACCTATGCATTCACCATCCCCATTTTATACCATTGCTGCTCTTCGAGCGTTAACGCGAGGCTCAGATTTTCTGGTGACGAAGGTAATGGTTGCCTTTTATCCTGATTTTTAATTTAAACCTAGCAATGAAAGAGTTAAGTCTTTCGTCATGCCCAAAATGCCGGCTGAGCATACCTAATGAAGCCAATTCCGCAGCGGTACGATAAACCATGCTTTCGTCCTCCTGACACCTATGACGAATGAGAGGTGACCAAATGACCAGGCAGCCGTTTGTTTGGGTTCCGCGCCCGCCGGAGCCGCGCGGCGCCAGTGCCGCTGTCCGGCGACGGAATGTCGCCAATTTCCGCTCTCGGCGCGCCGAGCCGGCCGCTCCGGCCAGCCAGGCCGTCGGTCCCACGTCCCGGCCTCCGACCGGCCGACCTCTGACCGCCGGACGGCCCATTTTCTCCCGGCGTTACGACACGGTCGTAAATAACACGTCCCGGGCTTTAATCAGTGCACGGCGCACGACCGGCGGCCGCCGCCCGCGCCGGCACCCGATCGGCGCGCGGCAGCAGACAGCTGATCGAGTCGCATCCGGCGGCGGGCTGCCGGGCCGAGGTACGGCTGTCCGACACCCCGACACCCGGCCAGCCCAACACCCCTCGGCACCCGGCCGGTCTCGGCTGATGCCCCGCCACCCGCTCAGCCCCACTCTCATCACGTCGATCAGCCGCCAATCAACCAGTCGCCCGAGTCGTTTATTAATCTCTTGATCAACTCGATCGATCGATCGAGTTGATATGCTGCCAGTGTTGTTGTCTCGCATTCTGAAACGCTTGCATGAAGCGGATCACGCACGTCGTCGCAGCATTCTGTCATCTTGGCACGTGGCACGTTCCGCCGGCGCCGCCTCCGATCGTGCGCGGCACGTGGCTCGTGCTGCCGGCGCCGGTTTCGTCTCAAGGTTCGGCACGTGGTGAGTCGATCAGGAGCGTCAGGCTGATTTAGCAGCCACTCCGTCTCCGGCCGGCGGCAAAAACGGCGCGGCGGTGTTGACTCGGGCTACAACTGCGGCACGGGCCGGGGTATGGACGGGCCGGCCGCGCCGGCGGCAGGGACAGACCGTCTGTTCGCCCGGGCGGCCCGCCGACGCCGAACGCGGAGGCGATTCGAATGTACGCCTCTGTCGATATACGCATGTCCCGCACATAGCAGACAGGACAGAAGGTGGGCGGAGATTCGAAGAGCGGGAAGCATGCGATCGGACGAGCGAAACATAGTGCATCCCTTAATACAAAAAGGAATGGTAATAACGTAACATGAACAGCCAAGAATAACAAAGCGCGCAATTAGGTGGAACTACCAGGATCGGAGGGAAATGATCAGAGATAAATAGAAATCGAAGTTTAATGCAAGGCAGGTTAAGGTAACCTCAACGTAAGGTAGCCCTTTCTCATATTATAGAGTTAATTTATATTTCTGGTTGCCACGAGCAGTTTTTTTGACTGCGAGAATTTTCGGGGGCTCAGGTGATCAAATCTACCAACTTGCCTACCAGCGAGGTTGACAGACATTGGTTAGAATTATAGCATACATATGACAGATAATCATTATTTGAGGAAAATGCAGACTTCAAGCATGCAGCATAAGAAAACGCTGGAAATATGCTGGCGGCTCCATGCACTGCCCCTGGAAGGAGGTGATTCATGTATCATTTCATTTGGTAGGATAAAGTTTGGCCGAATTCGAAATGCGACAGATTTGTGGTTTTTAGCTGTTGTAGACGCCAGTTTTGACGTTGAGTGCACCTCTGTTCGGGGACTGGTTCGGAGCTACGGGAGCAAGCCGAGGACTGTAGAAACCATGCACTAAGCTGACACTCATCTCTTACCGAAACGGGGAAGCTCGATCCATCCATCCTGGATCCTGTCGTCTGACTTGAACATTCCGCGGCTCCTCCTCAGCAGGCACATCGTCTCCATGCGTCACAGTCGCTATGAGGAGGCCTGAAACGAAAAGACATGCACGTCAGCCCAGCGGACAGCGGGCGAGCTGGATGATGGGAGACAGCGGGGTGGCTGCCCTGTGGAGCGAAGTAGCAACGGTCCTATGGTGCTATGTATAAAAAAGCGGCTTCAAAATCTATTTACCGTCCAAACCTGGGGCCGACCGCGTTACTGCCAGACGAGCCCACGCGGAGACGCCGCGGACTGCGGCCATGTGCACTGTGCATACGACAGGTTCTGGCCCGTCGGGACGTCCGCCGGGGTGTTGGGAAGATTTACTCCGGCTGTCGCAGTTCACGTTCGAAGGTGGTCGGACCGACGGTGCTCGGCGGTATCAGGGATCTATCACGCTGTCGCCGGCCGCGCCGCGACGCGTCCATAGCCGGCCCATGACGGCCGCGCCGTCAGTGCAGCTGCTATCGGGCGCCTGCTGCCGGCCGCGGCGGCCGAGCCCAGCAGGACCGCCCCCGCCGCCAGCTGGGGTCGCGTGACCACGCAGCGGCGCCTGGATCGAGTTCAGCAATCTGCCGCGCATCGCGCGTAGGTGTCGCACAATGTATCATTGTTTCCGCGGACCGCACGGGCTGCCTAGATTAGCCGCTCCCTGAAGCACAGCCCGGACACCTAACGTTTCACCGACTGCCCCGACTGACCTCCAGAGGCCGGCCGGCGGCCGTGAAGTCTAGTCCAGACTTGCTGGGATGTTTTACCTCTGCAGCTATAAACGTGTGGCGGCACCAGGTGTTCTGGCCCGTGCTCTGAGGCGACCGGTGGCATAGCGTCCCGAGCTGGCTGGTGCAGTCTCGAGATCTCCGCCAAAGAACGCAGTCTCAGCTATCACACCTGGCCGCAGCCAGAGTTCCCACAGACTGCTCGGCTGGTGCCCCGCACCAGCGGAGCAGCGTCACCAATCGCCACGCGCTGCGGCCGGCAGCTGTGGGTAGAGCGCCTGCTCGGAGCCACGTTCGTCTGAGGCAGGTCAGTGCTCTGGTGCTCTGCTCTGCTCCTGCCATACGACAGTGCTTTCGGTGCAGAGAACAGGGTAAGCCCGGGAACAGGGCACGCGACACAAAGTGCATCTTCCGCCAAAAATCCAGCGGACAGGTCTCAGCGAGTCACAGCTCTAGAACTGACTATATTTTTTTCAGGGTCTTGGTTTAGGATTACTTCAGTTGCTCTTTTGCATTGGTGTAGTTCTGTAAAGAGCAGCTGGTATTTATGAAGCCATGTTTTGGTTTTTCTGACCACTACTCAGATCATAGTCCAATATTGTGTTCACACGAGGCCCGAGCACGCCGTATCAAGAAAAACGAGACAGACATAATCGTTCTCTGGCCAGGTGCGAAGGAAACGATCTTTTCCTTCAATATCCGGCACTTAGTGTTCCATTTGACTGACAGACGCTCTCGCCGACAGCTCTAGTTGTTGCGCTGACGTCTTCATCAACACTGCTGACGGTCGGGGCTGAGGCGGAGAGTCGATCGTCTGTGACGTCAGGACAGCACTGCCGCGTCCGCCGACCGGGGGTCGTCAGGCGCCGTCCGAATCCGTCAGAGCACGATTCCCCGAGCTGTCGAGCCAGACCCGCGCTGCTTCGCCCGCCAGTACTGGCCAAACCGCTCAGATTCCGCGCCCTCCTGACCAGAGCAACGCACCAGTTTAACTGTGCAGCAGCAATCCAGCGCTGCAGATCAGCGGGGAATGTCGAGAGCTATACATGTGGTTTTTTCGCCTGCCATGTTATACGCACAAATATTTCTGCCGCTAAATATTTCCTGGTATACTTCTGTGTTGAAGGCACAGCACACACATACATAAATTGCGTGCTGCATTAAAGAGTATAATTGTCCCTGATGTATCCGTGCATATATGGATACTGATCACCAATTGCTGATCTGCCCGCCACACATTACCTGTCTGCAAGACGATTAAGCAATTAGCTGACCGCGCCGCAGTTGGCTCGGGCAGATTAAGACGTACTGCGACACGACTTCGAAGCGCGGGACAACCTGTCACCATGAGCGGCGGCACGTTCTGCTCTGCGATGACAGCGATAGCGCGTGTCGGCGCCTTTTTTGACCCGCAGCAGACCGGCCTTGCATGAATCAGGCGGTGCCGAGCAGCTCGCAAACACAAACTACGTATCGCTTACACACACCTGATGCCAAACAAAGCTCGGACGCCGCGGTCCGCCCGTCGTTTTGACGCGGGACGGAGGACGCTAAGCCGGTCCGGCATCAGTTCAGGATCCCCCCCGGACTCGGCAGGTGCGGCGGTCCTGTAACAGTCGTGGCAGGTCCGGTGGTCCGCTCGGTATCAGGTGGCCACCCCCGGACCGACATGTATGGCGGTCCGCCGCCAGCGGTAGGGAGCCGGGGCCGGAGAAACGTTACGGTGCCTCCAATAGCGCTGGCAGCAGCACTCCGGCTAGGACTGCAAGAATTCTCTTGTCCGTGGCGCCAAGGTGGTGCTCTCCCGACGACCTGATTGTTAACGCCTTGGGTATTTGGGGCCCTTTTGGGAGGGGAAAACCATCTGTTGATTGGGATGTCGGAGGAAAAGGTAAACGGGGAGGAACAAGACACCTACTTCAAAGGGGGACCTCCATAAACATGCGGCTGGAGTATCAGGGGAATTGGCATCCGTATGTTTGCATTACAGCTGTCTGTTGGGTATCTGGGCCGAGTTCACAGATGTGCTGTCGTGATGCATATTTGATAGTAATCAGTGTATGAAATATTCTTCGGCACCCAGGTGGTCTAAACTTAGTGCTGAAGCACAGATGAGAAACATGCTGTTACTTTATTTAGATTCCAAATATCCTGAAGTTTGCGACGAATTTATCCAATAAAAAGTGAGACAGATCTGATATTTCCAAGTACCATGTTACATGAAAGGTCAACTGGAAATTCGAGACCTGTAAGGCTTAAACTGTCTGGATTCTTCTGCATAATGAGCAAATAGTTTACAAGGCGATTACGGGGACATGTACATAAACATCTCCGGAACGTAGCAGTCGTCCCGAATTGGATGATTGCTCTCTATTTCTAGCAACACAGAACCAACCGAGAAATAGTCATCAAAGGCTCAAGAGCTAAAATGATATGCGTCCTGCATTTCTCCTGGTTTCACCGCACTGCTTGAATGGCTGGATTCGTTTCGGTAGCGGCTGGCGTTATTAGCTACCGCTGGAGAGGCCCCCACGAGCAGGCGTTCCTGGTCTCCGACCGGCACGACCAGACACACCCGAACGATCCCCAACCGCCTCCGACCTCACCGGCCAGCCCAGTTAGCGGCGTAGTCCAAAACGGCTGGTGACTTTCAACAGTTTCGCTCAAACGGCTCGTTCACGGCAGCATTCATCGAGTGAAGAGGAGGAAAATGGCCGTGACTTTACTGATTGAGCTGACGGGCATGTAGACACCAAAGGATCGGACCGCCCCGTTGACTTTGTGTGTGGTCTAAGTGTTCCGGTAACTCAATCTGCACTGGCGTGTTATCGGCGATGTTGCATGCGACGATAGCAATCTTCTGCGACATTTCAAAGCGGTGGCCTAGCACATTCCAATGTCGCGAGACAGTCGGAATACCGAGCCAGCCGAAGCACCAAGACGTGTAGCTTTTCCACGGCGTCCAGGACCTGTTGCGTTTGGGACGGATGGTGTGGAGAACTGTTACGGTCTGCAGTGACGCTGAACACGCTGTCTGCCTCACGTGCCGCTGTCAAGGACAAAACGCGCCTTCATTTTGCAGAAACGGTGTTTGACGCATGGATAATAAGCTGGCGCATTTGCAGCCGAAGCAGTTGAAATTTGGCATTGGCTTTGAATGAAGCAGAAGGAATGCCTGAAAAGAATGGCTATTGAAAAAACTCATTTGTTATACGCATATTCTCGTTTTAACGATAAAACGTGTTAGTAGTTGCCAGTAATCCAGTTAGTTATGACATCCGCGATTCTTGTGCTTAGCGACACATACGTTACCATTAGGGCATTCGTGACGTATCCCCTAATGTCGATTATCTTGCTCGAGTCACCAAACACGCCCAAAATGAGTTCATTACAACGGACGTATGTAACGATTCCGTTAATCTTATGGGGTTCTACAAGAAGTGGTATTCTCTGTTACTTCCGTCCCGGAAATGTCGACCAGCCTCGTGTGCTACGATGTGCCGCCAGCAGCTGCCGATGTCAACAGGAGAAAGCCAATCAATTAAATTATTTTCGATGACAGCTTTCGCGGTGGAACTGTCCCTTATCGTTCATCTCGTCCTCCTTTCAAGACGTCACGTGACTTCGCCGTGCAGGAGACAAATGGACGCATATGACACATGACTTCATCACGTCGGAAACCCAAAGGCTGCAGGCGACCACCGCCCACCGTACACATGGCCGCGGTGCTGAGATAGGGATGGGAGGAGCCGCCAGCACCGCACGAGTCCGCTGTCGACCCCGCCACACGTGGCGGCGTCGCCGACGGCTCGCCTCGGACGGGCAGGGGCGGCGGCCCGCCGCCTGTTTGTACCCATTTGTCTTCACGGCGAGGCTGCAGCTTGCACCGGACCTCTAAATTAGCCGCACCGCTGTCCACTTGACGTCTTCCTCTGCCAGCCGCGCGTCCACCGTAATTGCTCGGCGCCTGCGTGTGATTAATTTGTCGCGATGATTGGCGCATTGTGCCTGCACGCAAAAAGTCGGCGAAAGCATCTGAGCCTCCATTGGTCGCACATTGGATGCTATCTGACCCTCTCTCCCTCCACGGAGACGCACGGCTAGAAAACTGCTGTTTGCACGGCCGCCCTGCCGGCCTGAGATAACATCCTGCTGCATTCGGCCGCCAGAAATGGCCCGACACTGTTTTTGAAACGCCCCGTCGGCGCGCGCGGCGTGCGCATTGTCCCACGCGTGGTGGCGCGGCGCTGCCGGCGCCGGCGGCCGAAAAATTAGCCCTCTTGACGGTGGCGCCCCCCCCCCCGACGTCCAAGGAGAAGCGCAGGGCTTGGGTCACGGTCAGGAGAGGGGAGGGGGCTGCAGGCGGACTGCTGCTAAAAACCGCAACATAGCGCAAATGGTCCAGGAAAAAACGACGGCGAGCGTAGCTTGGACCAATGCAATTCATATTCCGAGTTACTAAGCCATTATTGAGGTTTCATCATGCTGTTTTGTGTTCAAACGTTTGTTTTCGTTGCTCCGTACCCGGCTGAATGGCTAAAGAACATGCTCTTCCTCTTCCTCCTCATCAGCTGCTTTCTCCGCGCAAATTATAAGCAGTCGGGACCACAGTGATCCCGGAATTCGCTGGGGCTGTTGCGCCGCCGCGCAGCCAGCAGCGTCCATCACGGCGCTTCAGAGGCGGCAGACTGTTTACCCACGGTGCCGATCAGGGAAGTGCATCTCCCACCGGCGTCTTGCCGTCAAACGGCGGACTGCCGTACACATAACTGCACTTAATTCGCGCCGGTTCAGCCACCTGCGTCAGCATTCTGCCGCGTGCGCCTCGCCTCCGAGCGACTGATTTCCGCCGCACAACGTCCGGAGCCGTTTGATCTCGCTGAATCGAAGTCCAGGCCGGGAACGCCGCCGCATCAGCCAGCCGTGACCTCAGGCACCTCGCCTCAGACATGTCCTCCCTGCAAGTGGATCGCCGCGGCTAATGGCGGCCCCGACCGTGCGACCGCGTAAACAGAAATGAGCGAACACCGCATGCCGTTCAGGGACATATTCCAGCCGCCGCATTCCGCTCCGTCTTCCAGGGACCGCGCGCGGACCCCTCCGCTCGCGGAGAAAAGCCCGTCAGGCATCCTGCTGGCGGAAGTCCAAAAATGACACGATGATCCCCTCCCGCCCCCGCGGCCTATGTGGCCCCAAGGCTCCTGTAGCTCCTGAGGTTCTTATGGCCCCGCGGCTCCTGCAGCCTCTGCAGCCGCTGCGGCTGTCTGCAGCCTCCGAGGCGGCTGAGGCCCCTGCGGCTGTGTCTCGCCGCCCAGGCCGGTTGGGCGGAGCCGCCGAGCGCCCGTGTATCGGACCCTCATCTCAGCTGCGGTTGACATCACCGCGGCCCGGCGCTAAACGACCTGGTCACAGAGACCATCAGTCACAGAGGTCTGCTGCGAGCTGACCCGCAGTCGCAGAGGTCTGCTGCGAGCAGATCTTCAGTCACAACAGTCCACTGTGAATAGATGCTCAGTTGCAGAGCTCTGCTGCGACCAGATATTCAGTCACAACAGTGTGCTCGGCAGAGCAGCTCAGGCAGCGATCCGCTGGGCAGATTGGTCTTGTTACCTCGGCCTTTGTCTGGCAGCAAGGCAGCAGAGCATGGCCGAAGGCAAACCATGTGACACCATGAAGTTAACGGCGGCGTCAACGACCGGCCACCCCGTCCGTCTGCGCCGCCATGGCCTACTATTCTACATATAGCTGTCTGAAACTATCACTAGAACCAAAGGGTTAATGTTGGTTGACCTGCTTCGATCCCTTGTCAGTTGAAGAACACGAGCTACAGAATAGAGGTTGCAAATATGGGCGAATCGCCGCGCAGAAGCTTCGCATTACGTTTTTCCGATCAGGGAATACCACCGATACTCCCTGATCGGATATACTGTATCTCTGGCCACTGTATCAGCCTGGCCACTCTGATACAGTGGCCAGGCTCAAGGAAACAGCCACTGTTCCTCAGCGTGAAGCGATGACGTAATGGTGGGCGGATCCCATTTGGCCGTTTCCAGGGCTGTCTCGCGTCTCCTGCAGCTGAATTGTTCACAAGAAGTGTTGTCAGGTACGAAGACCCATCGCCGTCTTATCGACCTGGCCCATTGTCCTCAAGCACTCATCCCTTCACCGCGTGTCGGCAGTTACTCGCACGACAGGTCGACTTGCCAGAGACTTGTTCAACTGTTAATACAAAAATGGCAAAGTCATCAGCGTCTCATAATGTGCCCGATTTCAGGCGCTGGGCACTTCCAGCCTGAGAGCGAAAATCAGTGCAGGACGGGCCGTCCAGCCGCCGTATGTTTCCCTCGGGTGCTGGACGTTCCGTGCTGGCCACGGGGGGCCGGGAGCGCAGGGGTTTTTCCGGATATCGGCGATTACCGGGCCGTGTTTTGTTTGGACGCCGGACGCACGTTTAACGGCTCAGCCGCCCACTGGCTGATGACGGACGCAGAGCGTCGGCCTCTGTTATTGCATTAATAAATACCAGCCGGCAGTAATTAATATTAGTGTCCCGCGGTGTGGGCCCGTGATTAAGGGTCTCCCGCCACGAACGGCGTGTAATGACCACTTCTTCCCTTCGATATCCATTTGTCTTTCTCGTCTTTCCTGCCTCCTTCACCTTCTCCCATTTTCCCCTCTCCCCTCTCTCGGTCTATCTCTCTCTTGGCTTCTTTCTTCTCTCCTCAGCCATCACTTCCGATACTATTTCCCTCCTCTTTTCGACACCGTTGCACAGCAAAGCACCTCTGCAGCCACCAGTCTGAACGTTTCGCAGAGCGCTGACATTGGCTGGGCCGGGCCGACACGTGACGTACCTACAATGGCCGGTTCCGAGAACCGTTTATCCGAGTAGAGATTGAAGACCGAGTTATGGGTCTCGGCGGCGAACGGCCATCCAGCCTTCATTCGGCAAACTGGCCACAATGGCTTCTCAACTCGGATTTATATCTCTCTCTTCTTCTCCGGCTCAAGTCATTCAGAAAGACAGCCGCGGCTAGCACATCCACACTGACGAGGCATTCTGGAATCCTTGTACTACATCATATTAGCAGTACTGCTAATTTTTCCCCATCAGGGTCGACCTCATACACAACTTCTCAAACGATAACCTGAAGGTTTCCTCATAATACGCATCTCTCCATCTCTTTCTAAATCCTTCGTCCGTTTCTTCTTGATTTAGTCTGTTTGTCTGTCTGCCTTGGCCTCTCTTTTTCTTGTTCTCTCTCCTTCCTTTCGCATGCTTCATCTCCTGTCTCTTTTTCTCTTCTTGTCCCTCTCTCTCTCCTATTCTCCCGTCTCTTCTCCTTATCGCGTCGTTTACCTATCGGGGTGTATCGCCAATCAGGAGCCATTAACGGCCAGCTGGCAGCGCGTGTTTGTGCCGTCAGGCGGCCGCTGTCCGGCTCTGTCGGTCCGTCGGTCGGTCTGTCGGGCCGCGCCGGCGCCCTCCGTGCGGTCGTCCCGCGCCGCGGGACTCCGGGGCGTTCCGACGGAGCGTCACCGCGCGCCGATTCAGCCGCGATAAACACCGGCCCGATGAAACCGGGCCGGCCGGCGCGCCGCGGCCCTATTCAATATGATGTATGGTGCCGGACGGCCGGCCGCTGCTGATCTTGGCGGGCGCGGCGCGCCGGCCGCCGGCCGCCGGCCCAGACGCAGCGCGTGCGACGCCCACGGCCGGCCGGAACTGGCGTCGACCGGTCACCGGCGGCCGGCCGGCCACTGTCGCCTGACCGGTCACTGTCGCCTCATCCATGACGGGTCAGTCCCCTGCTGTCCGGCCGGTCACTACAAGTCATTTCCGGCCAATGCTGTCTGTCCTGAGTGTCGATTTTTCACTGTCTGCGTGTTAATCTGTCTCGACTGATGACGTTCGATAAAAGCCGGTCACTGTCGGTCACTGCCACGTCATCCGCGGCCGCCGACGGTCGCTGCCGGCGACGACGACCACGACCATGACAGACGAAAGGCAGTGGTCACTGCCGCCTGACCCACCGGTGTGGGTCACTGACCCGACACGATCGGCCGGCCGTCACATCCACCCGCCTCACATCGCCAGACGGAGCCGTCACCCGCGTGACGTCAGGGCGGCGGCGGCGGCGGCGGCGGCGGCGGCGGCGGCGGCCTACCGGCCGGCCGGCCGGGAGGCCGTCCGTAGGCAAATCTCCGGGCCGGCTGCCGCGCTGGCCTTCACAAGGCCGCCAGTTTCCGCAAGGCAGCCGGCGAATTACGGGCGAGTGCGGCCGTTTTTGCCAGGCGGCAAGAAGTGGCTAGGTCGAGGCCAAACACGGCTCCGATTACGGCGCGTGCTCGGCGCCAGTTCCCTGCGAACCGGCGCGGCTCTGGCCCCAGTTCGCGGGCCGGCGCCGGTCTGGCAGGGGCCTCCGCTGTCCCCCGGGGTCAGGTGGACGCGGCCGGTCAGGTGGTCCGGCAGTTCGGGGGCGGCTCGCGGTCGGTCGGAAGCAGTTCAGATTCCGGCGAGGGCGTGCTAGAGCCGGCTGGAAAGGCCAGGCAGGGAGCCGGCGCCAGAAACCGTCCGTTTTACTCAGCGCGTGCGTCACGGGCGTTGCAGGCGCTCTCTCGCGAGAGTCTGGGCCGTGACTGGATTCACTGACAGATCTCACACGCCGAGAAGGCTAAAAATAACGCGAACTGATGACCGATTCCAATACCATTAGGCGCTAATCGAGAGGAATCTGATCGAGGGGACTGATCGCGTTCTCAAGATTTGGATAGAACACCCTGATGAACTGATGACGAAGACTGCTGATTCTAGTGGCGAGGAGAGCTAAGGCCGTTCTTAGGGATAGTTAACTAGTGATGAGGATGGTCTGATGATGATGACAGCTGAGTACGATGATGCGGACATGTTTCATCATCGTCAAGCTCAGCTGTCCATATCAGCCAGCTCAGTCAAGTTTGGCAATGCGGACATGCGGACATGTGAACTAGCTGATGAGGACAACCGAGGCCTCATATGTGATAAGTGATAAGTGCAGTTCCGCCTGGGGCGGCAGACAGTCCAGTCTGTCGCTGCAGATAGTCGAGTCTGGCGGCCTGCGTAGCTGAACCGTCCGTCGGTTAAACGACTCCGCCGCGTATTTGTGGCGCCATTGAGGCTGTTTTGACTCCGGACATGACGAGACTAATCGCGCTCCTGCAATGCTGCAGGCACGCGCGGAGGGTGTTTTCTCAGCCGGCATTGCGCAGGGCTCGAAATACGGCCCCGAGAGCGCGTCATCCGCGAACGAAACCGGGCACCTGCGCGCATATTTTCCCTCTGCAGACAAAGAACATTGCACTTCGGTGCAGAAAAGACACGAGTTACGCGGCTCGTAGCAGTGCGTGAGGGCCGATACGGCGCCGCCGCGGCGGTCCGAGCGTCGCCCGGCCGATACAGTCATGCCGCGCTGTCGGCCGGGTTAAAAATCGCCGCCCGCCGCTCTCCACCCCGAGCTCTCTCCGCGTCCAGGCCCGCTGAAGTGTCGCTAACGAGGCTACCATTTGTCTTGCACGCGCGCGCCGTGCGCGTGCAGGCGCGGCCCACGACCGCGCTGAAACAGCGACGGTGCCGCGTGAGGCAGGGCTTACCGTGCCGGACCAGACGGCGATCTTCGCCCGGAGATGGTCGCTCGAGGTGGAGCAACAACTCTCTCCGTGTGCAGGGGTCACCGATATGCAATCTCTGATCCGCGATGAAAAGGTCCATCTGGGAAGCAGCTACACACTGAAGGGATAGTCCGGTCGCTTTCACGCTTAGGTGAGTCATCCGAAGGTGGTAGTCGTCTTCCGTCTCGAACGGTGTCAAAGCGCTAGAAATCTGCATGAAGTGTGACGCTTGTGCAATGCAGCCTGGCGGACGCCTGTCCTCGCGGTCCTATCGAGTTTCCACCGAGTTTAAATTTCTGAAGATCTCATCACGCTTAACACCAGGCGCACCCGAGCCGGCCTGCTGAATCGGAATGCGGCGCAGATAGCGCCACGCTCGGCAGATGGTGAGCGGGACATGCACTCTGCTCCAGCTGTCACAACGTGCCGGCCTCGCCTGCATCAGACCGGGCGCGTACCTCCCGTGACGGAGCGGGTCACGGCGCCGCCGGCGTGCGACCCGGGCGAGATCTCGTCGTCCCGCCTCGAAGCGCCTGGCTTAAGAGATGAAGGCGGGACTCTCTTTTCCAACGCCCAGCGCTAAGTCAGCAGTCGGTGTGTGACAGCATAGGATTCTCACCGGCTGGGCAATTGCACACGACGACGATGGGAGAGTGTGACGAACATTTGAGCTCTTTTATCCGGATTTAGTTGCGAGTCTGCATGCATTTTGCGAGCAGCAGAGGTGCAAGAGAAATACTCAGTAGGTACAGTCCTTTCATCCGTATTGAAGCCAAATATAGACGTTTGATAAAGACCTCACATCTCGATGGTTTGATGATATCATTAATCGCTTCGAGAGACGCTGACAAACTCACCGAGGCTCAAGCCCCTGCGGTATCAGGAACAACTAATCATCTGCATCTACATTGATCTGCAAAAGCAAAACTACCCGATGAAATGAGCCTTTGCTGTTGCAGAATGCCGTGCTCACGTACGTTTCTTGCCGCGTCTTTCTGGACAGCAACGGACCGGTCCCAAGCGGCTGTCTGCAGCCGGTCTGAGGTGCCCCTCTGCCTCGGCAGGACTGGTCTGGGACGCTCCTCTGCCTCAGCAGAGTTGGTGTGTGGCGATCTTCTGCCTCAGCAGAGCTGGTCTAGTCATATCCACTGCCTCAGCAGGGCTGGTGACCATCTTCCTCAGCGGAGCCAGTCCGGTCTGGCCCCCTGTAGCAGCAGAGCTGGTCCGGTCCGGCCCTCTGCCTTCCTGAGCGGCGGCGCCGTGTCTGATGGTTGGACGCTCGGCCGTCTTTTTGTGCCGTCCGCCGTGTCCGGTTTTGTCCGCTGACAAATGTCCGGCCATTTGTCCACTATTGTGGTATATGACGTGATGTTTAGTGGCCACGTCCCGCCGGCCAGGGGGCGCCTGTGGCTGCGCAGCCTCCCGGCGCGCCGCGGGGGACCGCTGGAGGGTCCGACCAGGCATTCAGCTTTGCTGGTGCGTCCGGCACCACCACCACACCTCCCAGAAGGTCCGACACGACCCGCGGCACCACTCCGGTGGGTCAGACACGGCCCGCGACACTACGGTGGGACTAAGCGAGACCTTTACCACTGTTAATCTCAGCACCAACGGGATTCAGATACATCTACAGCGCCAGTGAGTCAGGCACCACCTCCTCTACCGCTGGAGGAAAGGCGGGCTCGCCCGTCCCTCAACACCGCTGAAGCGCCGGGCACGGTCCTTGGCACCGCTGAAAGGCTCGGCCCGGTCCTTGGCACCGCTGATGGGCGGACGGGTCAGGCACGTTCTCAGCACAGTATGCTGAAGGTCGGAGACGGCCTCTTAGCGCCTGTGAGCGGACGGAGCCGGTGCGCGGTATGCGGGGCGTGCAGAAGTCACTCCTCATGGGCCGGTGTCGGCTGAGTCACGTGCAGTAGCCGGCCGGCGCCGCCCTCTCCCGACTGGGACTGGCAGCTGGGAGGAGCTGCCACTGGCGCGTGCTGCCGTGGCCCACACAACGGCGAACGCCCATAAAGCACTCAGGCCGCGCGCAGCCGGCTCTATCGCCTTCAATTGGACAGCTACATTCAAATAAACATGCGCCATTAGCATACGGCCTGAGTTACGGCCGGAGATCGCCCGGAAGATAACGGACCACGGCTTTATGCGCTGCCAGCCGCGGCCGGCTGTCTCGCTGACCGACTCTTTCTCCTGGAGCCACTCAGTTGAGACACAGTTCTGGCTGAGCCATGACTAACGAGCGGTGACCGCCCAGGATGTTGCCGCGGGGGCTTCGGCGTTCCGAACCGCTGCAGTGCTCAGGCAGGTCAGGCGGCTGATCACGGAGTAAAGTGTTCCTTTATGCAGCTCGGAAAAGGCATGCAAAGGTTTTCTCGCCAATGGCTGAAAAGTTTGTAAGAGTCTGATGGTGTAAAAGAACGGGCATGCACCGCTCCGCATCACTGGCGACACAGCCATGACAACGACAGCCACTAGCGAAATCCATTGCTATGGTTACCCTGTAAGCGTTCATCCACTCGCTCAACGTTGTTGCGTGAAGGTTTTACTCTCCGGCACAGCAAAATAAGCTCTTTTTAAAATACAGCTGGACGAGGTAAGAACCGTGCGAGCAAAATGCCCGCCGCCGCCGCCGCCGCTGCCGTCCGCCTGGCTTCTGACCGCGACTCTCCGAGACGGCCGGTCCGAACACCACAAATCTGACTGTACAAGCGATCGCGCCCGTACCGCCCAGACGAGGACTCCGTCGCAGCAGTGAGCGCGTCGCCGCGCCGCGGGCGTCTCTGCGGCGTTTGCGGCGCGCGCTAGCCCACAAGGTCGCTCCTGGTGGGGGAGGCCCGGCACGTGCAGTCATTTTTCAGTCGGTAAAACCGCCAAAGCGAAGTGTCCACAGCCATGGTAGCTGTACCCAGAGTGCTCAGCACGTGCCAAGACGATTCGATTGCGGCGTGGTCGCCTGCACTTGCTGCTTGCGTCACGGACGGTTAACGATGCAAGCCGTCCGTTATCGTAAACCATCGGCCAACTAGGCCGATCTGGACTTTTATGTCCGGAGCGTCCTTCTCCGGGACGGGGTTTGATGTACGCCGGCGCAGCTGCCTTATTTGAGTATCAGAGTGGGCAGACGCAGGCCTGAGCGTAGTGGAAGGGGCCGGCACGCGCCGCTCGCGCCGCTACCGACGCCGGCGGCGGCGCGTGGGCAGCTCTGAGCGAGTTCCGGCCGTAACTCATCACGAGGTTACGACTGGCTTCCGCGGCCGTAACGCCGACACTAGCCAACTGCCGCCGTCTTCAAGGACTCACGCATGGTAGGCTCTGGGAGGGAAGCGTTTTTTCAGTCAGGTTGCGTTTATTCGAGGAGATTTGAGGCACGTTTATTTGAGGAGAGAGGAGATATCCAGGTTTATCTTTGTTTCCTTATTGTAACATTCCAGCTGAACTGGGCAACAGCGAGACTGCTCTTGGCGTTATATCCTCTGCAACAGCTGAGCGGACCTCGAGCAGCGAGACTGTGGAGCACCTGAGGAACAGGGAGCGGAGACAAGCCTGGGCGTTGCCATTCTTCATTCAGTCACTCAGTCACTGTCATTCATCATGCCATTCAGTCATTGGTAGGTCGTTATTTAGTCTACGCTTGAGCAGCTCCTCGCTCTACCACCATCCTTGGGACCGTGAGGAGAGTCAGTGCATGGTCTCCCGGCAATCAGTCTACAAAAACGGTAGATACGGATTCCGCAACGGGAAGGGAGACTATACATCTTCCCTTCCTCAGACCCAGGGATGTTCTGATTCTCTGAATGAAGCAGCCCAATTTGCTGAGAAATCCAACTTATGGGAGGGCTAGCTCAAAATGGCAAGCGGCACATCGTTTCAAGTTACGCTGCCGGAAAGCGGCGTGGAAGGCACGTGGGCAGTGGAATTCGACAGCTGGAGAAATGGCAAGCGCGTCATAACCGCATCGGAAGCGTTGTGAAGATACCTAGTGACGCATGTGCAATTTATGGCGTATGCGATTAACATGTAACGGAGAGCAGCAGTTCAAAGGCTTGCTGAGTGTGCCTTGGAAGTCCAACTATGCTACAGTATATGCTACAGTACAGCTACAGTACAGGCGAACCTCCATTGGCCCTGAATGAGTTAAACCAACGGAATTGTAGCAAGTTGTGGGGGTACAAGTCATGACAGTTGCTAAAACCTTTACACAGCGAACTAAACGATGACTGGTAACCCAAGTTAGTTTGGTGGCCTACAGGCCCGACACAAGGCAGAGGACTCGCATTCAGGGAGGGAGATTATCCCGGACCATGTGCATAATCCGCCTTGGCTCGTCGGGTCAGAAAACGGCGAGACAGGCCGCCTGCAGTCACCAGCGATGGCTGCTCTCTGACCGCGAAGGGTCGTCCTGCGGCAGGCCTCCGGACCGCGGCCAGACAGACGGTGGGGAGCCGGGAGGCAGTCGTTTTATTCTGCGCGCTATTTATGCAGAGCGGACCGGACCGATCCATCACGGCGTCGGCGTCATCTCGTTAACCTCCGGCACACCACCAGGCCAGCAGCAATGAAAGGTAAACAGCGCCGGCCGGCCGACGGCCAGCCAGACGCCGCTCCCAGCCGGCCGGCGCCGCGCGATCGGCGGTGTCCGCTCCGAGAGCCTCCGCCGCGGCGGCTCCGACCCGCTCAGCGGCGCCATCCGACGTCACCCGGCGGCGGCCGCCAGCGCTCACTGAGAAACTCTGAGGAGAGAGCTCTTCCGCGGCGCTTCTCTGCGTCTGAAACCTGCCGGAGCCTACCCCGGCAGACTCACGGCGTCCGCTCCCGGAAACTGGGCGATACACCGGACTAAAGTTCGGAATACTTGTCTCAGACAGCCGGCCCACGCATCAGCGCGCCGCTGACCACCTCAGGAGAGGAGACAAGCAAAACTTTTCCTTCCGTAGCAACGCCCAGTGATATGGAGCAATCCCGGAACCTCATGCGGCAGAGCCCAGCGGTCTGGAGCGGTCCCGAAACCTCCTGCAGCAGAGCCCAACGCTCTGGAGCAATCCCGAAACCTCCTGCAGCAGAGCCCAGCGATCTGGAGCGGTCCCAGCACCTCCCGCAGCAGAGCTCAGCGATCTGGAGCGGTCCGGGTCGCAACAGGACAGAACAGACCGGGCTGAGAGCCGCGGCGCCCTCGCCCCGTCCTCCGGCGAGGCCGCCAGCGGGGCGGCGGCTTCGCGACCCGCTTCGTCATGGGCCGCCGCCCGGCCGCGGCCCGGCGCCGCGCTATCGGGAGATGATGGGCGGTTTGCTCGCCGCCGGCCTGCTCTCGCCGACCGGCGGCCGGCCGCTTTTGGAGGTGCGGCCGGGGGCGTCGGAGGAGGAGAGCGTCCTGATCGTCCGTCAGCGGCGGAGGGCACCGACGGCGGGGCCCACCCAAGCCCGACTGCCGCCGCCGCCGCCGCCGCCGCCGCCGCCGCAGTCCCGGCCGACCCTATTTAGCGGCGCGGCCGGGGGGCCTTTGAGGGACGGCTGCCGCGGCGGCCACTGAACGCCGCGCGCGCTGACCCGCCGGCCCGGGGTCGGCACCCACTGAATGGAGAGGCGGCGCTGGCAGTCTGCAGCGTGATGGTCCATCACGCTCCGACCGCACCGTTCGACGGCCGGGCTACGGCCGGGCTACGGCCGCGGCCGGTCGTCCGGCAGATGATGTGACCGTTCAGCGCGGCTGGTGCGACCGTCCGCGAGGCGTTGACATGAAAAGTGTTAACGCCGTATTTGGCTCCGCGGCGCCGCTTGAAGCGAGTCAGAAAACCGCAAAGCCTGTCTGTGTGGTGCTGCATGGCATCCATCTCGACGCGGCGGGGCGCCGGACATGAAATCCGTGAGCAGAGCTCGTTTGTGCAAGCCGGCCGGCCGGACGGCAACAGCGCCGGAACCGGGCCGCAGCCATCAGACCCGGCCATCCCGGCCAGCATCGCCCGCGGCTACACCGGCGCCGAGATAACGCCCCGACGAGCGCAGGCCCGCGCCGCCAACGCGACCCGTGCTCGACGACGTCGGCCGCTTCAGGTCACGTGAAGCCGTTCGCGCGGCGGCCGTGTATCACCGATGTGTCCCGCTCCGTGGGAGGCGGCCCGTGGCGGCTGATAGCGTCGGCTGGCAGCGCGTGGCGCGAGAGCCCAGCTATTCCTGGCGACGGTCGTCGGCGGCCGATATACGGCCCGATTTGATGGCTCAGATGAGCCGCGCGGACGCCGTAACCGTGTGACAGACACGGAAACGTCATTAGTTAAACGCCCGGCGAAACAAATGACCGCTGCAGTATGTAAATCGCCAATTGGCATTGACCGACAATAAAGCCTTATCTCGTGGCGCGACCCCACACTGCGTCTGCAGTGCCGGACCGACACGGTGACCTCCGCGGGGTCGAGGCGCCCCGGATCAAGGTCGTCGGGCCGGACACGACAGGCCAGGTGCGAGTCACGTGCCCCCCCCCCCCGCACCCGGCCCGTGAGTGGGCACCGAGCCGTCAGGAAGCTGCAGAGGCGAACAAGAAGGCGGAGGACGGGGAACACTTACGGCTGCTGCACGGCGCATGATCGCTGGCTTACTGCCGCCGTTTGCCAATCACGATCAGCCCACGTCCTGTGCCTACGTCGAATATAGTGGCCACATCCTTCCTGTGGGATCATCGGCATCTACCGCCGTACCGTCCGTACTTTTAAGGCGACGTGCAGCAACAGTTTATCGCCTCTTGCGTCACATGTAATGGTTACATAAATATGTTATTGGTAATATATTACGGCAATGGGGACATAATTGCATAATGTGCAGTAAATATAAGTAGGATGCCCTGTTTGCTTTAGTGCGGCAATTAACGTGTCATGCGTGCATTATTGGCCTCATTGACGCAATCGCTCGTGGAACTATGATAAATCACGATGCTCATGGCTCTGGCCTCACGTGCATCACGAGGAATCCAGTGCAACTTTAGCTACAAACATAAAAGGCCTATAAAGGAGTCTTAAAACGTGTCGAATTTCGAATTTATCTTAAACGCTAACGACAACGCGGAACGGATGGCAGGTACACTATCGCATGCAAAGTTGTGATGTCATAGAATTGTCTGTACCAACCTTAAACGCATATGGAACAATTTCCAGTCAACAGACATCTTCGTTTTCCACACTGGAATGAATCCAAAATCCAACGTTTATTGAATCAAAAGGGATACTGCTCACACGGATAGCTTTGCACGGCGCAAGAAGACTTTATCGACCACAGTTTTGTTAGACTCTCTTATTTACCTTCTGAACCCACCTACAAGGGAAGGTAAAACGCATTCCCGGTTACCGCAGTCGTGATCATACTGAAAGTGGCTGAGATAGTGGCTTGTTGATAGACAAAAGCTATGTCAGAGAACCCCAAAAGCAACATTACATCTAACGGCATTATATATCATATTGAGCACGGAGGCCCCAAGTCAGTGCCTCTGAGTTTCATGCAATATCTAAGCATCATCCTAATCGGGCAACATTCATTTCCAATAGTACTAAATCATATTCTGTCCACGGGGAAAATTAATGGTGCAGGACTGGTACGAGAAAGGCCTGCTATGGTTCTGAACTCTCACAATCGCACGATCCTTACTGCGCTACACGAGTCGGCCATGTTGTCGGACCACATCCGCCTCTTCGTCCGCCGCCAGCAGAAGACGGCAGAACGCGTGACCAGCGCTGACGGCGTCCTCGTCTGCCGCCAGCGGACGCGGCGAGGAGACGGCAGAGCACGTGGGCGTGGGTGTTGGAGCCGACCGCTGCGGGCCGGCGTGCCGGCGCGCTCCCTAATCAGATGATGATTTAAACATGACCGGCGCGGCGCGGGCGCGCGGCCGCCGCACGGCGACGCGGCCGGTCTGCCGATGGTAGCCGCGGGTGTGACCCGGGTCACCTAACGCCCCCCCCCGCGCCGCGGCCAGTCACACGGAACAGGTCAGGGGGACGGCGGCGCTGGGCGCCCGCCGTGATTTACCGCCCGTAAACGCCGAGCGGGCTCTTTTTGTTGATTTTACGCTGATTTCGGAGTCGGGTGGCGGGTTTATGGCGGCGGCGCTATTCGGACCCCGTCGGACCGGCCGCTGAGCGCTGCGGCGCCGAGCCCAGATGTCGATTGCTGTTCCGTGTCTGTGTGTGTGCTGTTGGAAATGGTGGCCAGCGGCGCGGGTCGGAATGATCCGTTATTGTGGTGATCCGAGATGGTGATGGGCTCTTTTTGTTTCCCGTGGAGAGACGAAGTGGGCCGTTTAATGTAATGCGTTGCAAGCGTGAAATGTGTATTTCTAGAGGCGACAGCACACATGCAGAAGGAGAAAGTCATCATGGCCAATGGTCATGCCAAGCGTGTGGCGTTTCCATAGATCTCACGTGCTGTTGTGGTACCTCAGATTGGCCGAGTGTAATCATGGATCCTCTGCCGATGATATAGCCGATACATGCCATCAGCCCAGCGTCCGGCTGCTGACCTCTGCCGGCCTGTGCGGCGGTCCGCAGCCTCAGAGTGAGTCAACAGACATTCACAGGCTCTAGCACAACCGAGGCTGTCAGTAGCAGACAGCTGCCAGACGCTAAGAGCCAAGAGCTGCTGCAGCCGAGACGACTGGCTGCTGCAGCCGAGGGGGTTCTGCGACAACGGCTCCCCAACATGTCACCAGCGAGCCGAGAAGACCAGCGAGCTGTCCTGTCCTGAGCGGCGAAAATGAAACCCTTGGGAATTAATCCACCGGTAGATTAATGCTCCAGATAAGGCATGACGAATTATCGTCTGGAGAACATTAATCGGACGCCTATCACAGCCACGACAAGCCAGCTCCGGAGGTGAGCACGAGCCGACGCGTCTCCGGCGGCAGCTGCCGACCGCCGACACGGTCCTTCGTCTACCTCTGACAGTCCTCCGTGTACCGCTGACGGTCCTCTGTGTGTTGCTCACGGTTCTCCCGTGTACCGCCAGCGGTCCTCCATGTACCGTCGACGGTCTCCCGTGTACCGCCGACGGTTCCCCGCGTGCCGTTGACTGTCCTCCTTATGCCTCTGGTGGTCCTCTGTGTACCGCTGACGGTGCTCCGTGTACTTCTGACGCCCCCCCCCCCGTGTGCCGCTGGCGGTCCCCCGTGTGCCGCTGGCGGTCCTCCCGTGTGCCGCTGACGGTCCTCCGTGTACCGCTGGCAGTCCCCCGTCTGCCGCTGACGGTCCCCCGTGTGCCACTGACGGTCCTCCGTGTACCGCCGGCGGTCCCCCGTCTGCCGCTGACGGTCCTCCGTGTGCCGCCGGCGGTCCCCCGTCTGCCACTGACGGTCCTCCCGTGCTCCGGTGGCGGTCGTCGGTGTGCCGCTCAGGTTCCGCCGGACAGGCCGCGGCGACACGCCTCTCCTAAATCACGGCCTGCCGGCCAGCCGCGGCCAACGCCCGCCCGCCCCCGGATCATGCCTAAAACGTCACAGAATCTATCAAAAGCCAATTGGCTGTCGGCCTGCGGCTGCCGGCGGCGCGGTCCAGCCGCGCGCGGGCCAGCCGCCGCCGTCGTGTGGGCCAGCTGAGGCCCGGTTACTGTCGCGGTCGGACCGCCGGCACCAATACAGGGCCAGCGGTACAGGCAGTTCCACATGGTGCAACCGCAAATACCATCACCGTGTAGTGTGGCCGTTATCGCCGACACGGCTAAAGCCAGCTTACGATTAACTCCACATGACCAAGCAAACGGTAAATGCAAGGTCGACTCTGGCCTGGCTTGGGACCATGGGTGTAACCAGCGGGAGGGAGGGGGGCTTTGGGGGAAATGCCTGTTCCAACTTTGGCGAAATGGGTTCCTGTTCCCCTCCCCAAATTGATCGGAAAGTGAACGATTTCGAAACTCCCCGTCGAAAAATAAGATCTTGGGTCAGACTGTCTACCCTTTTTAGATTCTGATTTGCCCCCCCGTTTTCTGGGACGTGGTTACACTCGTGCTTGGGACCCTTTCACGTGGACCTAAGATATTGCTATCCTCAGGCGGCGCTTGCGGCCCGTTGCAGCCTGCTGGAGCCGGCGACGTCAATGTCGGCAACCTCTGAAGACTTCTCCCCACGCTGGTAATTACAAGGGACTGCATTTTTCCGGTGGTATTTCGTCAGACGAGACTCCTTGCTCCAGCCGCTGGTAATTACGGCCCAGAAGACGCCTGTTTCCTCCAGCCGCCGGTAATCTGCGAGACCAGTCTCATCGATCCGCCGATAATCAGAAGAGACCGTCCTCCTACAGCCCGCTGGTAACCACCGGAAATCAACACGGCAATAAGCAGAGGAGACCGCTCTAATTCGGCTGCCGGTGATCACGGAAAATCGGTCTCTATCCGTCGGTAATCTGAGCCGAGCGGTCTCCTCTATCCGCCGGCCATCGGAGGAGACCGGTCTCTCCAGCGGGCCGCGCCCGGCGTGCCGGAGGGCCCACTAGCCGCCAAAGCTCGTCTAATTAACGCCCGGCGCCGCCGGGCGGTGATGGCTCGGCCTGAGAGGCGGCGCCCGCTGGCCGGGCCGCCGCGCCGCTGCAAGGCCGGCATTAATTGAATCATAAAGGACGTGGCGGCGGCCCCTGAGCGGGGCGGCGGCGGCGGCCGACCTTGCCCGCCTGTCGGGCGCCGTCGTGCCGGGCGGTCCGGTGTCGGACGGGCCGTGTCGCTGCAGTCGGCGACACGCCCCGGCCACCGCGGCGGCGGCAGCCGGGGCGAGCCGGCCGGCCGCCGCCGCCGCCGCCGCCGCCGCCGTGGCGCGACAGGCCCGGCCGGTCGGCGCGGCTCCGCCCCGGTCGCGGCCCGTCCGGTACCGGCTGCGCCCGCGGGGGCGGCACCCAGGCGGCGTTACGGCCGCCGAGAGCGGCGCAAAACCCGGCCGCCGGCCCCGGTCCCGGCGCACCGCCCATATTAAAGTTTACCGACAACAGTTGAAAAGGAGGCCGGGTGGCCGCTGGCGGCGCAGGCGGTTCGCTGTTTTCGCTGCAGCGATTGACGCGGGCAGTAAATTAGTCTGATGTCCTCACTTCAGGAAAAAGAAGCCTGCTGCATTACGACCACACCCTGATGACGGACCGACATGCACGGGCCTCATAATTAATCGCTATGGAAATCGTCGCAGAGGTGCGCCGCCATTTTTAAGCGCCTGAACTCGGGTGTGCAAATGGTACCGAAATCTTATGGCCAGACTTCCGTTACAGTGCACACCAATATTAGCATAGACGGAATTTATGCAACGCGAAAAACAAGACTCGTTTGCATGGGAAGCTGGATATATAGCATTGTCATGGTCCGCTGAGGGCACGCTCAGTGATGCAATGCGCTTGCGGCGCGTCAAACGACCTGGAATCAGGTGTAGTCCAAATCCTTGTGAATTACGAGACTGAAAAGATAAAGTTGCGTTGTTTGAGGCTCCTTCGGCATCCCAGGTATTTCAAATGACCCTCTGTATATTCCTTTGCATGTCTTCCCCTTCCTGCAGAACACATGCTTGGTTTGTCGCATATTTGAGAGAAGTTAATTCTTTGGAGCAACCAAAAAAAATCTTGCAATAAAAACATTGTTGGTCAGCTCCGCGGAGGTCGATTTCTGATGCAGACGCTCGCTGAGAAAATCCCCGCGACAGATGGCGGATTCATGCAACTGCATAACATGTTTCAGATCCATGCATTCTTCCGGTTCGTGCAGCTTCCGCAAGGCTTTAAGATGGTGTCAAGGTCGCAGTCAGCCATGGCGGCATTCAGATCAGTCTCGCAGGCTATTTGACCATTAGACAGCCGAACAAAGGACAAGTCAAACAGCCAGTCGCATGCACGCTGCTTCTTCTTTTCAAGGGAGCCAATACCCTTATGGCTGATGGGCTGCACTGCCGACGGCTTACGAGGTTTGTTCTCACTGTCGTAAAAGCATGAACATTACCCGTCGTGGCCGCCCGTAAACGCGAGGCTCCAGTGAGCCGTGGGTGTCTTTATGGATGTTAACGTCCCATGACACCCAGTTTGCGGTCGATACAACGCACGTGGTGAGCTCGCCTACGGTAAAAGGTGCATTGAGACGAGAAAAATAATTCACAACGACACTAATGCAGCGCTTATCGCGAATTGTAAGCCGTGTGAAAGGACTCTCTGATGTCATTATTTGCTCACTGAAGCAAAGCCGCTCCGTAATGGCCGGTAAGATGGCCACCATTTCGGAGCAACATTCACTCGTGAAGCGTGCCATCACATTATGTTCAGGGTCATGCTCAATTATTCCGAACGTAAGATAATTATGTGTTCGGCCAAAAAGGTGTAATTATGTACTTATTCATAGGGTCTCACACTCCATCATCCTTCCACGCACAGTGACGAATGGCCTGCCCAGTCGCCGAGCCGGGGCTTCACACCCCGATCCTGCGACACTGGACGTTCAGTGAGGCTCAGCAGACGCGCAGCTGGAAACGGCGCGAAGCCTAGTCATGTCTGTTGTCATTTACCGCGGTTTTAGATGTGTCCATAAAAATATTCGTAACTTTAAGGGAAGTCCCGGCTTAAGAGCCTCCGTGCCCCTGCTTCACACCACGCCTTCTCCTTCTCTCAAAGTTCTTGATCCTTCCAGCGCGCATGTCATGTCGCTATGCCGCTGCTCCTGCCGTCCACCTGTTGCGTCCTGGGTTAGTTTCGAACCGCTCTGCGCCCACAAAAAGCGCCGCCGGTCTTGAGGAACGAGTGGGCAGGCGCCACTACGCGCGGCCATTCGTCAGCGGACACTGGGAGGGGAGGGTTTGCCGTCCCCTGCAGCAGCCCCGCGTCGACAACAATACGACGCACTCCGCCCTAATGGGCCGGCCCAGTGACGGCTGAATCCGAACCAGGCAGAGAGCGGAGACGATGAATTTGTCTCCCATGGCACGTGACGCGAGTGGTAAGGGCTCCTCGTAGAGCGCGTGTCTCCGGGACCCGCGGCTCCCGGCTGTGCCTCTGCCGGCGTGACAGGAAAGCCCCGCTGACCGCAGCACAATCACGAGGGCTGACGCCGCCAAGTGAACCTGATCAGACCTGGGGCTGAAGGTCCCATGGAGTGTCCCATGGGGTGAGTGACTGATGTGGGATTCCTGCCGTCCGCAGCGCCCGACGCTCGACTTTTCTCTGGACTGCCAGCGTCGTCAACGAGCGACGCTCAGAAACCCCGCACACTCGGTGCCGGGCGTCGGTGCCTAGTCTTTGGATGGCACCTCGAGTGCAACTGGCTGAAGTCGTCGCCGGAGGGGAGGTGACGGCGGCGAGGGCCGGGGTCGTCTGGTGCCACACAGCGACCCGGCGACGTTCGCAGCCGGCGGCCAACTCAAACACGGGCCGCCGGTCAGGTGATGCATTCCTCCCGGCGGAGGTTGGACTCTTTCGATTCGTGGTCTCTCCGATGTTCGACCGAACTGGACTGGCCCTGGCCCGCCTGATGCTGTCAGGACAGGTTGGTCGGGACCCACACGTGACAGCGTTGATGAGGATTATCCCGCGTGCGAAAACAAGGCGGACAGGACTATCCACAGGACGAATGTCTCGTGTGATACCACTGCGTTGCTTATACACGCGATGGTATGCGTATGCGATTTTCTTTAAAAGATAAAGGCCGATACAATGAATACATGTTTGAAAAGGAGAAGTTTACAAAAAGATTAGATATGGTGATGCTGAGTACTACGTACCACTATGAAGTGACGCAATCAGAGGAATTACCAGGCAAACATCCCGGTGATCTCCAATGGAGCATTCACCGCTCCAGAATTTCAAGGAGGTGGGGGCGGAATGGTCACTGTGATCACATGGAAGGGTAATGCTGCCTGCACAATCGGTTACGCCTAAGCCCTCGGGCCTAACGACCCATGAGCTAATTCATGATACCGCCAAGCTGAAAAACGCCGCCCCTCATCTTGTGCCTACCCGTCTTCTTCAAGGTGACCTCTGAGGAGAAAACACGTGCTTCAGGCCGGCAAAGTTCGCCTTTTGTGCACGGTGAGCCCGCGTCGGCACGCGGTCTGCTCGGCCCTCCTGCGGGACTCTTGCCTGGGAGTCTCCCTGGGACTCCTGCTGGACTCCCGGCCGGCGGGGCGGCGGTCGGCAGTGGCCGGCAGTCCGTCAGCCGGCTGTTTATTTGCCGCTGCCGCCGGCGCTCGGCGGCGCCGGGGAGCCGGCGGCGGCGGCGGCGGCGGCGGCCGGCCAGACCAAAACAGCGCCACCGCGGCGGCGGAAACCGGCCGACCGACCGCACGGCCGCCAGAGTCGGCGGTAACCGCGCGGTCGCCCGGGACCCAGACATCGTGCGGCTAAAAGCACGGCTCATTTCACTGTTTACACCGGAACTGTCCGGCGCCCATCCGCTATCGGGCCTTCTAAAACGACCGTGCAAAGGAGGCGGCCTGCCGTCGCCGGAGAGATCTCCAGCCTTCCAGGCTGCATATCACCCTGGAGACAGACGCCGCGCAGGAGACGGCCCGGGCGCCCGGCATGGCGGAGAGTTTCCGGCTGCATGGCGCTGCAGAAATTCACCGACTGTTCGGAACGGAGGCACGGCCCTTTTAACTCCCACAGTTTGTACTGCTGCCAGAAAATGAGCATCCCTGCCAACAGTTACGGGATAACTTCGCTCCCGAGAGCTTTGATCACTTCGCGAATACAGCATGTCGTCGGTCAGTCAACCGCAGCCAATTTGCTGAGATGCTGCACTCACTCACATCATGGTTGATGCTCACTATTTACATTGCAATATCGAAGCAAAGGAAACCAATCTTCATCAAAGGCGGCAATTTAAAACTTAACATCACCATTCCGTGTTCAAGGCGTGACTGACGTAGTCTGGATGTGCGATCTAAAAGCCTGCTTTCAACATGCCTGCACCGTGCTAGCCACGAAATTTTTGACCAATACATTAACCAAAAATTCAGAAAATGCGGCATCGTTGATTCGGACAAAGACTGGCTTCCATTAACTGTAGAAATACGACACATAGACATGAACGAGCGATGCTTTTATTATCGGTCCCTGTAAAGGCCTGCACTGCCAACTCTGCCCGCTCTCTTCCCGGTCGCTGCAACAACCTCTAGTACCAACTTCTGCCTGCTCATTGTCGCCTTGTCGACGCTGTGGGTCCCGTTTTGCGATGAGCATATCTGGAGCGGCAATCGATCTGGGCTAGGGCAGTGGAACGGCCGTCAGCCACGGCTGGCGTCGACGCCCCTGACCGGCCGGGCCGCGCTGCGTGCCGCAGCTGGGTGGCCGCTCTCCAGTTGCAGGCTGCCGGTCTCCGGCACCTGCCGGTCAGCAGAGCTCCCCGGATCTCACGTGCCCCGGCCACCGGCGAGCCAGACCGAACAGAAAACGGCCCCCGGATCTCAGACACCCTGGCCACCGGCGCGCCAGACCGTGCAGAAAGCGGCCCCCGGATCTCAGACACCCTGGTCACCGGCGCGCCATACCGCAGAGAAAACGGCCCCAGGATCTCAGACACCCTGGCCACCGGCGCGCCAGACCGAACAGAAAACGGCCCCTGAATCTCAGACACCCTGGCCACCGGCGCGCCAGACCGTGCAGAAAGCGGCCCCCAGATCTCAGACACCCTGGTCACCGGCGCGCCATACCGCAGAGAAAACGGCCCCCGGATCTCAGACACCCTGGCCACCGGCGCGCCATACCGCAAAGAAAACGGCCCCTGAATCTCAGACACCCCGGCCACCGGCGCGCCAGACCGCGCCAAAAACGGCCCCCCAGATCTCAGACACTCTGGCCACCGGCGCGCCAGACCGCAAAGAAAACGGCCCCCGGATCTCAGACACCCTGGTCACCGGCGCGCCATACCGCAAAGAAAACGGCCCCTGAATCTCAGACACCCCGGCCACCGGCGCGCCAGACCGTGCAGAAAGCGGCCCCCGGTTCTCAGACAACCTGGCCAACGGCGTGGCAGACCTCAGCGAAAACGGTTCTGTCCTGCCAGACGGCGGGGGGCGGAAGCAAACGGAGACAGAGCGGCGCTGCAGGGTCGTAGGCGGCGGAGAGCTCAGCTTGCTCCGCAATACTGTCATCAGAGAGCCGAACTGGAAAACCGCCAGTTGGGACATTCCGTGAAGAAAGGTATGGAATGAGGACATTGTTGGTTTTAAGTCCATCGAAGTGAAAAAAATGTTCATCAATGAGCTCGTTTCGAGACAACGGCATAATGATCTTCATTTGCTTTATCTCCCCTTGTTGTCTTGCGAGGGCACACAAAATGGTGGAAGGTCCCGACCGCGGCATCAGATATTTTCAGTACAACCGTGAAAATACCTACCAGAAGCGACGGCGATCATGTCCTCATGTAACATGAGGTATCGAAAATAAAAACATAAATGATAAAGTCACCCTTCCAGAAGCAGTCTCTGGACTCCATCAAACTAATGCGTGAATTTTAAACTACACATAATCCACGAGCAAATGTCTTATCTAAGCTTGAAGCAACATCACAGCTCGTGCCAGAAACCGCGAGTTCTTAGTCATGGCGACTTACTGACGGCGACTTACTTACACGGCGCGATCCATCATGGTCTTGTTTAAAAACGTCAAGGCTTTAAAGGTATGCTCTGTATTATTCATAGCTATGAAGAATCGACCTATGCGAACTATCCCTCATTCACTGGTGGTCGTCATACTGTTCATCTTGTCATCCAGCCATGTCATAGGAATGGACATGTCTGCCCGTTTAAGTTTGAAGCGAATGGCGAAAAACCCAGCGATAAGCGCAAAATATGCCAGGTATCCTGCTGCTTAAGATCCTGGAGCGCCTTCTCCTGCGTCACGGGTTCCGACCGCGCAGCTGCTCCCTGTCTCGCCGCCACCTCTTTTGATGTTCCTGATCTCGATGGGGGAGGTATTTAGCAACGGAAGGTTACCGTTAGACGTAGACCAGAGAACAAATAAACACTCGGCTGCGGTCATGGAGCGCTCTCAGGCGCCAGTCCCACGACAGCTGGCTCGCGGTGGGGGCCAATCTATCACGCGCCGTGCTCAAAGTGAGCCGTGTGTGCACTGCACAGTGCCAGGTGTCCGCGGTGTTTTCGCCCGCCGGCCGGCACGATGCTGGGGAGTGGGCCGATACTGGCTTCCGGCCGGGCGGGGCAGGGCGGCGCCGCAGACACAGAGGCTCCGGGCGGCGTGCAAAGTGCAGCATCCGGCGCCGACGGAGGCGCGCCAGACAGTCAATGAACCGGGTCCGGTCACTGTCACCGCCCCCTGTCACCGCCCGGATCACTGTCACCGCCTCCCTTCAGGGGCCTGCTGCGGGTCACTCTCTTCCTACCCGGCTGCCTCGGGGCCTTGAAATGCCGGCAACATCCTGTTGCATTCCCTAATATTCGGAACGCGTATTCTGTATCAGTCGGCGAGGCGTGCAGTCCGTACATTAGCTGTAGGCCGGCGACTGCCGGCGGTGGTCACTGCAACCAGTTCCATCGGACGGGCTTTTCAAGGGCCCTCCGTATCTCTGCCAGCCGTCTGAGCTCAGCCAGTGGCTCTCTAGGCCGGGCCTGGCGAGATCAAGTAGCAGACATGCGCCGTGACGGAGACGGGGTAATGCTGCCCTGGCCGGACCGCTGGGTCCGTGCCCCTAGCCTGTTCCCGCACGGTTCCCTGGTCGTGCCGGGCCGGGGAAACGGCGAGTGGTCCCCTGGCCGGGCCGGGCGGGTCCGTGCCTCTGACCAGTCCCCGCACGGTGACGGCGACAGGACAGTGCTGGCCGGCCGCCGCCCGATGACGCAGCGCACTGGGGTCGGCCTCAGCTCGGCCGGGCCGGCACGACGCCGCCACCGAATTTAGGCCTGCCTCTGGGCAGCGGCGACCGACCACCGGGCCGGCCGACTACGCCCTGCTGACGTCACCTGCGCGTGCGAGTCACGCACCGCGCGCGAGGGGCGTGCGCGGCGGCCGGCGCGGCTCAATCAAGTCGCTGAGTCGGCCGCGGCGGCCGCGCTGTGGCTGTGAGCGGCGGCGACTGAGAGCGGCGCGTGACACGGCGAAGGCGCGGGCCGGGAGACGCCAGCCGGCAGGGCAGATCCATTAGTCAGGCGTGACCAGGCCGGCCGCGGCCGACTCAGCTGACCGAGGCCCGACTACCGGCACAGCCGAGTCAGCTGACTGAGACCCGACGACCGGCTGCAGCAGATTCAGTCGACTGAGACCCGACTATCGGCCGCGGCCGGCTCAACCGACTGAGACCCGACGACCGGCCGCGGCCGACTCAACCGACTGAGAATCGACCACCGGCACAGCCGAGTCAGCCGACTGAAACCCGACTACAGGCACAGCCGAGTCAGTCGACTGAGACCGACCGGCGCGGACAGGCTGACAGGAGCTGACCCGAGGGACCGCGGCCGGCAGTGACCCGCCGACTGCGGTATGAGCTGACCTGGTTCCTCCTTCGCTCTGCAGCCAGAACGCCTTATCGACGACATCGAAATGAAACGACTTTACCGGCACGAACGTGCTGATTAGCTAGCAACAGTCCCTATCGGACTCGTCGCGCGCACGCGCTCGGCTTTAACATTCCATATCTCGAGCTGATATCTCAAACGCGCTCTGCCTGTTCCACATACCAGCTGTCGCCGCGCGGGCGCCGAGGGTAGACCGTGCGGCGCTGCTGCAGGCAGCCGTGGGACGATGACGGAGCGAACCAGAGCCGTGCAATGATAATAATGGCTGCGTTATTTCATGGTGCTCTTAACCGCCCGAGCCATTAGTGCCCAGCCTCGCCAGCTGAGTGTCGGGGTGAAGTCGCGGACGCAAGCTGTGGGTCCGCGTTGATTTCACCGCTTGTTTTAAAAGCCGTCACGTCCTTTCAGTTGCTGTGCAGTGCGTAACAGGTGTGCGGCGTTTCTGCGTGACTAAAGGTCTAGCGAGTAATGCTCTTTTGAACAGCGCAGTAATGGGTGATGGCTGTGTGGCGCTACTGTGCGGTGTGTGACGGGTGATTCGCCGATGCGTGGTGTGGCTGGGTGGTACGAGGTAGCTGGTAGACGCTATCATGGTGTCATGGTGGACAAAGGTGGCTGCTGTGTCGGTGATGGTAGGTGTATTAATTTGCTGTACATATGACACGTGACAAATTTCTTCGATGTGAGAATCTTTTTTTTGTAATGTGAGGCAGGTGAGGATGACCGCTGTGTGGTGTGTGAGAGGTGTGAATGGCTGTTGTGCAACAGGTGTGACAAGTGAGGGTTGCTGCTGTGTCATGCAAGTGTGGCTCTCTGGTCTGTGGCGCATGACAGGTGCGGGTGGCTGCTGTGGGGTATGTGATAGACATGGACTATTCTGTGTGGCGCGTGACAGGTACGGGCAGCTGCTGTGTGGCCCATAGCGGATATGATCTGTCCTGCGTTGTACGTGACAAGTGAGGGTGGCTGCTGTGAGGTGTGTGGCACATATGGACTGTTCTGTGTGGAGTGTGACGGGCGTGGATGTCTGCTGTATGATGTTTGACATATACGAACCATTCTGTGTGTCGCTTGGCAAGTGTCGGTGGCTGTGTGCGCATCACGGGTAAGGGTGTCTGCTGTGTGGCGTGTGACAGATGCGGACTATTCTGTGTGGCGCGTGACTGGTGTGGGTAGCTGCCGCGGCGGCTGCCGGCGGTCGGCCGCCCACCTCCGCCACCAGGGGGCCTATTTACGGCCGATATCGGCCGGCGAAGAGAATCGAGCCCAGACATTTACATAGGAGCGCCGCCGTCGGATAACGGGCCTGCTGGAGTGTGACGCGCGCTAGACACGGCCAGCGGGGGCAGTGAAGCCCCTCTGTTACACCCATCAGTCGCGCCCTCTCCTTTCCCCTCTCTTCTCCACGCAAATACGGCAATACAGGTACACCGGCTTTCAGAGGGATCGGACCACGGATTCCGCTGGCAGAAGCCCGCGGTTCTCACGGCGGTCTGCGGTGAGTCGCGAACGGCTGCGGTGGCGGCTCGGTGTGACGGGCGGTGGCTGCGGTCTGCGGTGTGACGGCTGCGGTGCGACGGCTGGCGCTGGGTGTCCGATACCATCGGGCAGGGAGGTTCCCCTGGGAGGCCTGCCGGCCGGCGCCGCGACCCTGCTCCGGACCGGCTCAATCCCAGAGTCGCTTATCGGCGACACTTAAACGCCGCGCTAAGGCTGATTTAGACGGCGGCCGCTCGGGTCCTCGCGTGGGCGGCCGTGCGAGGCGTGTCCGTCGCGCCGAGCGCCTTTCAGGGACCAAAAGCGGAGCTGATATTGATTGCCGCCAGGTGCGTTACTGATCTTAAGGAGTTCATCGCAGGCGAGGCTCTCATCAGTATTCGCCGGGGTGTCCCTGTAGGGCCCACCCGTCCTCCGCCGACAGCAAATGATGGATCGGCTCGTCCAGATTAACAAGATTAACGTGTTGCAGAGACTGGGCCACAGCGGCGGCGGACGGCGCTGTTTTGTCAGTAACCACAACCGCTGTTTGGCGCCGTTCCGGCGATGATACCTGGCCGGGCGCGCCGCGTCCGTCACGGTGACGTCACCGGCCCGCCGGCGGCCGAGCAGGGCGTTCCGGCGCCACCCGAGCCGCGCCGGTGCGAGAGGGCCCACCCACGGCCGGGACCCGGCGGCGGCGGCGGCGCTCGGGCCCATGGCCGCCGTCTGGCCGTTAGTCACGGCGCCGGCTGCCGGCCAGGCCGGCCGCTGACTCACCCTGTCCAGAGGTGTTACTTGGCAGGGTCGCGCGTGTACCCATTCATCAATACGGGGGCGGGGCGGCCCTCCGCGCCGGTCGAGCCGCTACGTGCTCTGCATCGGCCGGCGGCGGCGGTGACGGCTGCCCTGAGGACACGGCTCGCCGCCGCATTGTTGAGGCCAGGGTGCGGCGGCCGCGCGCTGCCGCTGCACGACAATGACAGCGGACGTCGACGGCTGAAGTCAGCGGCCAGCGACGGCAGTGCCCGCCCGCCGGCGCCGCCCGGAAAGGCCCGGCCGCCGCGCTGACCGGACGCCGCTGCCGCCTCACGGCCGGGCCGTCCGTGGTCCACTCCGACCCGGCCTGCCTTTCCTCTCCCCCTCAGGGCGGCCTGTCTCCGCTCTCCCAGTCACGGCGGCTTACCGTCCCTCCCCCAGTCGCAGCGGCCTCTTCCCCGTCAGGACAGCCTGTCACCCCTCTCCCCGTCACGGCAGCTATGGATCACGGGCATCACGGGCCGCGCTAAGGACACCGCCCGTTCCGTGACCTGAGGCACGCCTGAGCTATCGCCGCTGGGCCGTCAGTCAGTCCGGGCTCGACCTCAGCACGCGAGACGTTGAGACGGCGACGTAGGACGCGGGGGAGCGTTCACGCACCACGACCACGGGCATGGAACCAAGGCCGCTCATGGAAGCGGGAGGCGCCCTCGTGCGTGCGTAGGGCCGCCAGCGATCGTCGCAGCTTCGTGCGTCACGGGAACGATACGCGAGAATATCGGGGTAAAGTGAGGTCGACCGGAGGGAAGACCACTCCGTGGCTGGTACTCATATCCGAACGTTTGGTTCAGTGCAGGGGAAGAAAACGGCTGATGCCGAGGACCAGTTATCACTAGGACGCTGATAACTCCGATCACCGGCGCTGAGTCGTGATAGTGCTGCCATCTACATCTGCCAACGTCGGCCTTGACCTGAGGCGCGTTAACCAGTTGTTAGTCTGACCTCTCCACATCAGGACCCGAATGGAAGGCTTGGCTGCGACACGCTGCGTGCCACGGTGCGCGACCGAGCACTGCAGCTCTGCCGGCCCCGACGGCGTGGCAGCGGCAGAAACCCCTCCCGGCCAGCGCGTGGCGTTCGCCGCTCGTTCCGGACGAGCCGTGCCGGCTCGTCCAGGCGCCGCTCAGCCGTCTGCGGCCGCCGGCCGGGCCATTGTGTGAGCGGACCAGTGACCTCAGAGCCGGCCCTCGGCTGTCCGGGCCGGACGGCAGATAAAGTAGCGACGACGACGCCGCCTGATGTCATCGGCGACCGTCGGCGGCCGGCCGCCGCGCCGCCGCCGCCGCCGCCGCGCAGGCAAGATTTACGGGCCGCGCTACGCATCGAGACGGTACCAAAGAACCAGCATGCAAATATGTCAGCAGATGAGACGGCAGCCGATGACGCGGGCTCCGGTTTCGCCCTAGCTTTGATGCTGTGGAGCCTGGAGCATTTATTACGGCAAGAGTTGGCTATTAGGATTGCCTTGAATCGGGTGGTTAGCATCTCGCCGGCTACTACATTGCCAGCTGTCGTTCTGTGTCTGAGTTGTCCTTAGAGAGAAGCTCATTTCAAAAGGCGGCTTCCGGCACGTTTAAGCATGCAGGCCTGCGCCGGTGCCTCAAACTTCCGGCTGAATTGGCTAAGACGCGAGAAAAGACATGGGCTAACTTTGCGCCGCCCTGACATTTCACGTTGGACGCAGTCTCTTCTGAATCCTGGGAGACTACGCGAGTCCCAGAAGATATTCGGAGCCTGCACGCTACCAGAAGCTCGGTTCGTCAGACGCGTTTGATAACATTGGCGTTGGCAGCATACCGTGCTTCGAAACTTTCAAACCACAGTATTTTTAAGCTCTGGTGGTAAAACAATTCGTTTGTCATTTTCTGCTCAGAGAAATGACTTGGAATGCAACATACTAAACGTAAGTGCAAAGCACGCTCTGCATGAGTTCAAGGCCTGCGTTATATGTTTAAACCATGACAGCGGGATTTGTTGCTCATTCCTGGACGTTTTGATGCGTTTCAGTACGACGTTTGATTACGTTTTGACAGGAAAGAAGTTAAAACAGACACACCAAGCGCAATCGCGATTAGCACGAAGCAGATAGCGCCGGAACAAGCAGAATGCATGAATCCGAGTTATCCTACGCGTGTTTCCTACTGCTCAGTTTTCACTCATGTTCAATCATTTTTTTTTCATTCCGTTTCTTGCATCCAGTTTTTCCATTCATCATTTCCACATTCAATGCAACCACCCCGTCCACCGTGCCCAGTTCTATCAGTCCCCCTGATCAAATCCCGACCACTCGAGCCGCTCTGTTCTCTTCCAAAGCAAGGCTGTAGAGAGACGCCAATTACAGCAGAACATCTTCCCCGCCCTGCGTCAGGTACTCACCCAGAAGAGACAGCGTAACCAGCGCTCGTGCCATTCTCACGTGTCGACTCATTGCGACCTCATGCCAGTCTGGGCTGACTCAGGAACGTGACTTCCTCGGAGGCGGGTCGCCTCTTCAGAGACCTCAGCTGGCGCCCGAGAACCTGTCGGGGGAGCCGTCATGAAACCGGTGCAAATTAGACACGATCAGATACTGCACGATTAACACACGCCCGCCGCGCTCGCCGGTTCCTTTTGAGGGCCATTGAAGGAGCTCAGGGAGTCGATCAAGAGGTCGGTAACTCGCCCAGCACCGACGGCGCTCGTCGCCATGCGTCTGGTCAGCCACCAGTTACCGTGGCACTCGATCTACGGTCGGACCGCCCGAGATCCGGCGTAGCGCGGACCTCTGGGCGCCTCTGGGGCCTCTGGGAGCCTCCGGGACCTCTGAGCGCGCGCGTCCTGCTGCGGCCCGTCGTCGGCGGCGGCGGTTCGGGCGGGGGCGGTCAGGGGCGGCCGTCAGGAGCCGGCGGCGCGGCCGCGTCACGCGCCGGATTACGGCGGCAGCCGACAGCTGTCGGGCGCAGGCTGACGCCGACGCCGCACCGGCACCGGGAAAGTGCAGAATCTTGCACCGGCCGCCGCGGCCGTGCGCGCCCCTGGGCTGGCCGGCCTGTTCCGGAGCCGGGCGATGACGGGCTCTGGCAGCCCTCTCAGGGACGCGCTCGCCGTGCACGGATGCCTCGGCTGGGCGGAGAGCCCGCGGAATGACACCGGCCGCGGAGACCGGTCGAGATTTGCATGCGGTGACGACCGGCCGGCGAGCTAGCCGGACGGGGACAGCTTACAGACCGCCAAACCCAGAGCCGACAGGGTTCGGGTGAAGAGCGCAGTGGATCAGCATCCAGCCAGGTCTCGTGACCTAATGGCGTATAGTTTGTTCTCCATCACCTGCGCAGTTCACTGGCACCACCTCCACGGCTGACGTGAGAGCGCGCAATCCCCATAACCTGATCAGCGAAGATCGTCATTAAATGCCTGCAACGACATTCAACTCGGCGGGCTCCGAATAAATGGCTCCGGACGGCCATCGCCAACTGGAAGCGGCCGGCGATGAATCGGCCGCTCCGCCGCGGTTCATGTCGCGTGTTTTGAGCGGTCCCGCGGCCGATCCCTGTTCGCGGCGCGTCGCTCCCCGCGGCGCGGCGCCGGCGGGGTGATTAACAGCGGCCCGGATTTGCGACGGGCGCGAAAATTCACTCGGTCTCGGGTCCTGTTACCGCAGCGGCCGTGTTTATGCAGGTAATGGATCGATCTATCAGCGCGCGAGGCGCTCTATCGCCGGCCGGACCGCCAACGGACGGACGGACGGACGGACGGACGGACGAACGTGGCCGGCGGCCGGCCGCGCGGATCCGCGACTGATTAACGAGCGGCGCCGCCGGACGGCCGCGACAGAACGGCAGACTCGGGCGGCAGAGGAAAACAGCAGAGCTGGACAGAGGGAACGCGCAGGGGGTGCCACAGAGGTGGACGACAGAGGGAGACGGGCGGGGAAAGACACAAAGTCAGACGGTGTAGGGGGGCAGAAGGCATGAACAGAATGACGTAGACGGGCAGGAGATACAAAAAGCAGAATCTGCTCCATGTCTTCTCCTCCGCTGACGGGTTTCCGGAGTGCTCCACCGCATGTAGCAGGCCAGATTCACACCCGTGACGCCTCCACCTGGCCGGATGAGGCCCCGCGCGGCTCGGCCGGGCGTCCAGCGGCGGCCGTCTCGACGGAGGCGCTCCGTCGGGACCGGCGGCCGAGTCCGGCCCGTTTTTAGCCCGGCCGATGATGTGTCCGGACGCCGTGTCGGCCGGCGCCGCTGACTCATGGCTGACTGGCTGTGTACGGAAGTGGCGTGACGAGTGAGCGCCACAAGCGAGGCGCCAGCCGGCCCGTCGCCGATTATTTTCACAAACGGCCGCGGCGCCGCGGAAAAACACCGCGCCGGCGATCGCCGCCGCCCCGAGGGCCCCGTTAGTGTTTACGGATCGGCAGAGCTACCTACCCGGGCGCCGACAGCCTGTGTCGGCGCCGCGCCGGCCGCTCGCGCCAACAGGCCGACAACGGGGCGTGTCAAAAGATACCGACGGCTCGGTCGAAACGCCAGGTGCGGTGCGTGAAAGGCTTGCACCGAATGAGCGGATCACGGAGCGAGTAACACTGACCTCTGACGTGTCACGTCAGAGGCAGCCAAGTGTGGGTCAAAAAAGTGCTGTTAACAAGTTGTAAACGGTCCGCGGGACTGTGTAAAAAAGTCGAAAATGTGCGGGTGGAAACGTCGCGGAAGGCAAACATTAAATGGCCTCGGTCTGCCGGACTGGCGAGTCCATTCACCATCGGGACACGATCACGGTCCGAGCCTCGTCCTGTCCGCGAAGAGCACGGTCAGGTACAGACCGCGTTCGGCTGGCTCCCCGCCCGTCCTCCACCCGTGCCCAGAGATGGCCCCCTGCCGCCGTCTCCGTGAGGTGATCGTCGCCGCTGCCGGCAGTGGCGGAGGTCGGCCGTCGCCCGACCTCAGACGGCGGCGCCGCTGCAGCCAGGCCCGGCCGCCGCTGCAATCTGGGACGCCGTCGGTGGCCATGACTCCATTCTGTGGCACAATTTAGCGGCGTCCTCCGGCCGCACCCGCGCGGCAGCCGGAAGACTTACCCCCCTCGGTGACGGCCGTGCATGGTGCCCCCCCCCCCGCCTGACGGTGGGCGGTGACTCCTGGGGGGGGGGACCGGCGCTGGGACCGTGCGTCAGCCGGCCGGCGGTCGAACACGATAGCGGGGCGATAGCGCCGTGTCCAGGCGCGGCGAGTCTGACGCCCGCCCGACAGCCGCCCCGTCATCTGCGTCCGACCTCAGCCAATTAAACGGCCACCGCCGCCGCCGGCCTAATGAAGAGCGGTGACGCCGCGCGGGCGCCGGCCGGCCGGCCGCAGCGTCGCTCGGCGACTCCGCGCCGCGCCGGCGACGGCGAGGACGCGGCGTACGCAGAGAGCCGGGCGGCGGTACCGCCGCGCCAGAGATGCGGCCGGGAGGTGCTCCTGTCCGGCTAAACGCGGCAGCCGGCAGCCGGCAGCGGCGCCGCCAGTGTCGCCGTCGCCGTCGCCGTCGCCGCCGCCGCCGCCGCCGCCGCCGCGCCCACGTGCCGCCGTGATTGAATGAGCCGGCAACGGACCTGATTCAGCGCCCCGTCGCCGCGATCATTTTTCTTGGCGCCGCCGGCCGTGCTGAAGGCGACGGCGATGCGGAGATGAGTGTACCAGAGGCCGGCGCCGGCGCCTGCCAGGCCGCACCCCGTTCGACGGGTGCTCGCGCTGCAACGACGTCCGAGTAGGCACGGCGAGGAGGGCCGCTCACAACGGCGAAAAATGGAGGAAAGTCTCAGAAGTAACAGAGTCAAATGGCTCTGTAGGGTTAAAGTGGTGCATCAGGCATGTTACGATAATGCATGCTTACAAAAATTGCATCTTTGTCCAGTATTTGTGGTATTTCATATGGAGAGAGTGTGCCATCCAGCAGACTTTAGGAATGTCTACACAAAAATGAAATAATTTTAAGGGTTTTTGACGCCCGAGAGTGAAAGAGTGCTAGACTAAGACGAAACTTTTAGAATTGTTTATTCACGATGCCGGAGTAACGACGTGGGAATAAAACAAACCTATATCGAACATACAGTTACAAAGCCTGACCAAAACCGTCCAGGGATGTGGACGCAGACAGCATACGATCACTCCCACGCATAATTAAGCGTTCATGTACCTGTCGTGTACATGATCCAAGACATGAACATCACTGCATCAAAGAATTCTGCAGAACGTTTTATCGTATGCCACGTAATGTATGCATCGTACCGCTGCATCTCAAAGATGCTCGGGTGGAATCTAACTTAAGCCTTTTCCCGTACACTACGGCGTAATCTCGTATGGAGGAGCTTTTTCGACCCCCGCCCGAGATTTCGAAAATTTCCTGGCGGATTTCATCACAAGAAACGGCAATTGATTCGTCATGACGTAAACTGCATTTTTTAAAAATGGGGTTTTAAAAGTCTTGAAAGGAGTGAGTACAAGAAACAAAAAAGTCCCAAAGCAAAGTGTTCTTTTACTAGTTATAACTCCGCTGCTATATATATATATATATATATATATATATATAAGTTTGGAATTTTGACGAGGCATTCACAGGGTGTGGAAAGTGCGAGGAATGTTTTTCAACTGAATTATCACTAACGTTCTTTTTTTTTTGCTTTTACTAATCATTTCATGCTTGACAGGTACAAATTGTTGCTTTATGTCAATATTTTCGAAGTTAATTTTCAGAATGCAAAATGAGGAACACATATGACTCCGCATAGTGTCCTCTACTTGTGCTTTGAGTTGCATGTCGATATCAGGTCGGGTCACAAACCCATATACAATATTTGTATAATGGTGGCATAGGCGGCGTCAGGGACATGAAAAGGGGGCCTATCACGGTTGTCTTTTCTTCATGTCGGCTTGCGATCTTTGGCCTTAAATGACCTCAGAGGCACATGGAGTGGCGTTGAGCTTATGTTAAAGTGCTTGAAAATTTTCCAGGCATTTAGATTGAATATATTTCTAAAAGTCCTGCTCATAATCGTTGTCATATAGGGCACATGCACTTACATTTTATGTCATGGGTCCGTGACCCGACCTGATGTCGACATGCAACTCAAAGCACAAGTAGAGGACACTATGCCTAGTCATATGTGTTCCTTATTTTGCATTCCGAAAATTAACGCCGAAAATATTTGTACAAAGCAACGCAAAGCTATTGTCCTTGATGTTTTCCCAGTAGCCAACTTGGACACACTTGTAAAGTTTTAAGGCCCACCTTAAAAACTCTGTTTTAGGCAGACCATTTTATTTTGTCTTCATCATTGCCAAATATGGTCAGAGGCCCATCCCGAAAAAATCTTAGTCCGGCTCCGCCTTTTTCCAAAAAAAGAGGAAATTTATCGTAATACGTGAAAAAAGGTAAGAAAGATCAACAGGTTTTAAAAAAACTTCTCTGGAAACCCTGGAAATGTTGCCCCCAAAAACTGGTAGGAGGGTGTTTCTGACGCTTGCCGTATGGGAAAAGGTTAAGAGTAGGGCCTGTCATCAGAGGCCTACTGCCACTGTGCGGGAATCGTTTTGTCCTGTGTTTAACCCGGTCCCGCTGGGGATGTCAAAAGGGTGCCCCATCAATTTTTTGTGAATAGCTTCTGAACTGTAGGAGCCAGCCCAACCAAGCTTTTAGTACTTATTTATCCATCAATTTTACATATTTTGACATCAAAACCATTTCCTTGCTGGGTCAGGTCATGGAGATATGACGTGATATGTGAACCCTTGCATGCATGTTCTCGCCTCTTTGGACAGTGGCGCGAACATGATTCGTTTTTTTTATAATATTCGCTACGTAGGACACGATCCCCAAATGGATATAAAACCGCGGGACGTCAGCATTGGAAGTCATGTTAAGTCACATGCATGATGACAGCTGAATTGATTTGCATTGTGGGTAAAAGAAGTGGTTGCCGCTGACGTTCCCCTTCGTTCAAGTCAGACAAGCAAATTTTTATGCAACTCTTAGCAAGGTTTATCATTTGCAACGTGAGGTCATGTAAGGCCACGCCATAGGTTAATGTCAAAGAGGCAATAAAATATAACATTGTACGTGAATGATCGTTCAATAGCAGCAGAAAGCAATTATTGTTCCTAGTCAGAAAATGACGAATGACTATCTGTCCTGACCTGGCTCGACATTGACCCGATAAGGAGCAGACCGAGCACGTTTCATTATCACGAGACGTCACTTCGGTTCTGTACTTGACGCGATGAAGAATCCCAACGAACAATTATTGCTCTTTGTCAGGAAGAGTAGTAAAACCTTACCTGACCTGACATTGAATGATCTTGGCTGGATGGAAGGTAGGTAATGCAAAAATGATCACCATCAGGTTTCATTTTCGTCTTTTTTTGCCACATAGATCACAAGGGTTGGCGAGTAAGTGTCGATCTTCGCCATGTATCGTGAGACCAATATTTAACCTGACCGAGGCTGACCTTAACCCGGCAATTTTTGACATTTCTGCATGCTTTTGATGCGTGACGGCCGTGACGTTTGGTTTGATACCCAGTTGAAGGCTTTGAGACCAGTATTGCTGATGATATGATGCGCGAACCGGTGTCAGTTTTTTCGACGTCGTATTATGCATTTTACGTGACCTGTGACGTCATTAGTCACATGACCATGGCTAACATAGTATTTTCTGAATCGCGAGACTTCGGGCTATCGATTGGTGTTAGACCAGTTTAGATCCAACGTTAAGATCCTGAGACAACTGGGGATGCCCGTTTTGACATCCTCCAGGCGGTCATGGGTAAGAAAGACGCTAGACAGTGCGGGTTAAATCGCCCTCCATCATTCGAGCCCGTCTGGCGAATTAAATGAGACGTTGCAAACCAGATGCTTGTCAGCAAATCCTGATCAACAAAAGCCGGTTCCACTACCCAGTAAGCCAAAAAAAAATTCCCGTCAGAGCTAATCGGGAATTATCTCAGCATTAGCGCGCCGTGATGCAGGGTTGACTTCGTGTAATCCCCCAAGTTCATGTTGAATTTGTGATGCATGAAGTGTTCGGGTTAAGCTAATGTTTGTACCATTTCGACAACCAAGCACGATGATTTGGTAACCATAAATAGTGTCTCGAAGATGTGCGTACCCGTGTCAAAGAGTTATTGTTATCACTGTGCATTCTGGGCTCTTCTGGGGCGTTCTGGAGTATTCCTACATCTAAATTGCGTTTTGGTGTAGATTAAGTAGTAGACAGAAATTTCATTTTGATGTAGAATGGTGTACATACACAAAATACAATGCTGTACAATGCTGTGATACACGAAAAAAAGCATGCATACTAGGGTTTACATACTGGAATATTTCTCACACTTTCGGAATTTGGCTTTCGGAAGGATTTCCCAAATAACCCGATTTGACAGCAACAGCCAAATAAGACGTACGTGTAATGGGTTTGCATGCAGGTAACTGGGCGTAAACCACGTATTTTCAGCCTGTCGTTTCCAGTTTGGTTTCCTGATGACGTCACGCTAGTCTGCTCCCAAATCAGCGAGTCGTATCCTGCAAAACCTCATGAATCACTGAATTCCAAAAATACTGAGAAGCTTCACGAACAGAAGCATCATGCCAGATCTGGGTTCTGAGAGTGCCGGCGTGTCCGGCCTGTCCACAAAAAAACTCCATCATGCAAGTCCAGTTCAGGGTCGAGGTCGTGCTCCACCTACCTACCGAAGACGGCTCACCTTCGCCTGCCTGCCCGACGCAAATCTCACTGACCGATGCGTGGGACGAAGCCTGACCTGCTCGCAGGCGGTGCTCGCACCGTGCCTGATTTCACCCCGCCGACCCGTCCTGTTGCCGGTCAGACACGACCTGCTCACACCGGACCAGCCCCCACCTGACCTTGTCCTGACGGTCCCAGCTGACCTCAGTGTGGGCCGCCACGGCAGATCAGTGCCGGCAGTTAAGGGACAGATCGGTGCTAGAAGCAGGACAGACCAATGGCGGCAGCAGGGGCGTATCGGTGCTGATTACAGGGGAAGATCAGTGCTGGCAGAAGGGGCGGATCAGTCCCCGCCACAGGGGCAGGTCGGTGCCGACAGCAGCAGCAAGTCGGTACACGGTCAGTGACGGCAGAGTGCCTCCGGTCCGGCAGCTAAAAATACGCGCCATAACCGTGACCCCTTGCCGCAGAGGAGCCGGTCGGCCGTGATCAGATCAGACGGCGGGGGAGGGGGGCAGACGGCCGGCAGGCAGGCGGCCGCCCAGCGGCCACCGAGTCGCGTACTCCCCCGGACTGACTGCCCCACCCCGCTCCCGCCGTTGCCGACAATGGCGACAATGTCGAGGTCCCGCCGCTGCAGCTGTCGCAGCCATCAGCGAGCCTACGAGATCACGAGTTACCCTTGCCAGAGCAGCCTGTCATCAGACCCAGGGGAGGGTCCATCCTGGCCAGGCACGCGTGCTGGACGGCACATGGCCCAGCGACCATAACTTGGAGGGCATTTCAACTGTGGACGCGCCACTGTTGTTCGCCAAAGATTGATCTGCTTCCAAAACACAGCGTGAAACAAAACATGACCGTCTGACTTATCAGAGAAAAACGACGTGGACTTGCATTCCGTTGCTTTGACACATATGATGTTCACATTTCGTACGAAGAACGGCACCAAAATCACAATGAATACCAAAGCAGACTCAGGTCAAAAAACTACCTTCCGAGATAATGAACGACTTGTTTGCATCCTTGGCATTGTGAGCCGCAGGTATTCTGATGTTGCCGTTTGGTAGTCCAAGTACATTAGTGGAGATCACACGCGCTTTATACTTATTCAGAACGCTGGGCTGTTCAACCAGCGAATACCATTTTCTACGTCGTCGCACTCGTAAATTCGAGGAATTCATCAGGCCATTTGGTACTTTTTCCATCCAAATAGCGTTTAATAGTGTCAAATAGTGTTTTCAAAGACTCGGCCAAGAAAAATGTCTGAGTAGTGCTTCATACTGCCCTCTTGCAGGGCATCCGGACATGGTATGCCGGGTAGTGATACGTGATACAGCTGCCCGCTGGACTCATCACGACGTGCATAAATATACTGGGGAGATGTAGAAGGACAGGTACAAGGAAGCGAACGAAGAGGACGATAACGTCAAGAATTTCAACTCTAGTGCATTATATAGAGCCGTGCGAGCTCGTAGTATACAGGGTGGTTGATTGGTCTACAGCCAGACGTAAAGACAAATGGCCCTTTGGAGTATTTTACGTACTATACGAGAAAAAAGTCGCATGGTGCCTCTTAGTATGATTCATATTCGACCATTTTTCATATTCACCATATCTGCATTTACACTAACGTTTCACAAGATGCGCTTCCTTTCACTGTACCGCTGCTCTCTTAAACATTCACAGAGGTAGTAATGGCAAATAACTGAAGCTCATTTCTTTATCAAGCGAAGAGAAGCAAGGAGGGAATGGGAATCGTTGGTCGTTGAACAATGGACGTGAGCCTTGAAAAGGCCTCCATTGACTTACGACTGCGTCCTGCATGACAAGTGTTAAAAAATGAATGCGTTCTTGGATGCGTCAGCTTGTTTTATAAAACTCACCGAACTCATCATTTGTTTTAAAGATAAGTGAGGCACTCGTAAACGTCTCAGGTTTCTGTCCAATGGCTCAACCACCTCAAATCAACTATCACAGCTGTTTAATCCTTCTTCTTCACAGCCCCTAATAAGAAATACCTTAAATCACTCAAAGCATTTACGTCTTCACAGCATACATACGCGGTAAAAGCAAAAAAAAAAAATCGCGTTACAATCTCGTTTCGTACTGCAAGCAATACATCTTTCGCAACAAAAGTGGATAGGTTTTGTTTGTTTTTTTTATAAAGGAGAAAATACTTAATCACAAAACAAGGATGCCTCTCATAGGCCGTCAATGGATATCGAACCACTACACTACATGGCCACCGTGGCATCGGTGGCCTGCCGCCCCCTGAACGTGTGCGAGGCGGTGACCCAGGCCCGGGTCACGGACTGACCTAATGCGGGGCGCAGCCGGGCCGGGCCGTCGGAGGAACCGGCTGGCCGCTGGTCGGCTGGTCGTCGGTCACTGTCGGTCGGTCCGCTCGGCGGGGCAGGGGAGAGGCGCCGGACCACCGGCCGGCTGGACGACTCCAGACGAACTGACCGGCCCTGGCGCCGTCTGGCCGGCCGGCCGCGGCTCCGCCGAGACGGCCGGTACTCGCATCAGGCAGCAGAGCTGTACACAGACTCCACGAGAGCCGTACACAGCGGGAACGTCTGATAGGTCACGAGAGCTGTGCACAGCCGCCACGAGAGCCGTACACAGCGGAAATGTCTGATCAGTCACCAGAGCTGTGCACAGCCGTCACGAGAGCCGTACACAGCGGAAACGTCTGACAAGTCGCCAGAGCTGTGCACAGCCGCCGCGAGAGCCGTACACAGCGGGAACGTCTGACAGGTCACCAGAGCTGTACACAGCTGCGACGAGAGCTGTACACAGCGGGAACGTCTCACAGGCCACCAGAGCTTTACACAACCGCTCGAAAGCTGTATACAGCCGCGACGAGAGCTGTGCACAGAGGGAACGTCTGACAGGTCACCAGAGTTGTACACAGCGGGAACGACGACGCACACGGATGGAGGTCTGAAAGGCACACTAGAGCTGTACACAGAGGGAACGTCTGACATGTCACCTGGACCGCTGGCTCCTGCGTTTCAAATGATGTTAATTGTAGCTCCAGAATTCTAAACTTGGCTTAAACTCGTATTGCGGTGAAATGTCCCATATCTAGCCTTGATTACCGCCTGTTGGTACTTAAAGTACCTGAAAAAAACGTTTCGTTTCTTAGAGAAGCCTCATATCTCCTCCTCTACGTTTGGTTTCAAAGGATTCGTGGTGAGAAAATATTTATGATGATATATCGTGAATTACGTATGTCAATCAAGGCCTTCGCTATACGAACGGAAAATAAGGGGGCGTAGCACATCGACGCGATGTCCAAAATGGCAAACAACAGACCTGAAATGGTAAATGGCCCATACCTTCACTTTATGAAATAAACAAATGAATGGCCCACAGTTTAGGAATCTAGATTGAACCTGTAATTTTGGAGTTTTGAAATTGAGTTGATAAGCGGAAAATGACAGGTGATGTCTGAGGCAGAATCTCAAGTCAGGCAGAAATGCGTTTTCTTTGCTCCATGTTACTGTTTCCTCGTTCGTCCTGGCAGATAGTCCAGCTGCGTGACTCATGGTTGAGTAAATTCTTGACAGAACGGCCTAACGTGAAAAGACTACCCTGACACAACGATCAAGTGCAGTCACGTTAGAAGGAATCAGCTTCTTCGCGTAGATCTGCTTTGAGAAAAGCTCTTTTCCCGGCATTTGGTATTTCTCTATCTTCCCATGTCTTCGCTTTATCTCTCGTGTTGGGTTCCTAGGAATCTTTCGTTTTTTTTGCTGGTTGTTTCGAGAAGCAGCCAGTGTTAGGCACACATAACATTGTGCAGCTGTCCACACCATCAGTTTAGTGTCATACCGTATAAAATTTGCTTCGGTGCTCGTCGACGTCGATATGTCTGTCGTGTGACAGTCTGTCTGGCTGTCTTTCTCCTGTCAAGCTCTCCATCTGTCTGCCTGTCTGTCTGCACGTCTGTTCAGATCTGCGCCGCTACGCGGGAGGCACGGGGTCACGATTTCATCATTGAGTACAGGTTAATTCAACATAACGGATCATCTGTAAGTGCTGTTAAACTTCGTAATACAATCAGATCAGCATGCAATCGTCATCTGCTCCGAAGTTAATCGGATTTAAGTTAGAGAAACAACAGTTAGACGGTTCTTATGCTTCCACCAATGTAAAGGGGGTATGGGCGCCTCCTGTTGCTAAGGATGTGACAGAAACGGACACAACATTTGCCCTCCCGGATTCAGTTGTTCGCACAAAGACATGCATGTCCAGCCACGCTTTGATCACCCTTCCTTTTGATGATGGCAATAGATTCAGTGCAACAGTTATCATGAGCGCTGTTTTATGCAACGGAGAAGTGTTCGGAATGGCACGAACCATCGCACTTCAAAAATGTTGAGGGCCAGCTACGAGCAGCTGCTATAGTTCGTAGCTGATTGCTTGCTTAGGTGCTTCATTGGTTGCTTAGGATAGAAAAGGAATTCTGCGGCGCACTTACCTGAAACAGGCAGCTGTACGCAATATGGGATAGGGTAAACCGATCTTATGATCATATGAATCTAGCACAATCAGCCGTATACGATGCCCATGAACCGTCCACTTTGAGCGACCCCTCTAAAACTCAGGTCTCAGTACCAGCTGCGCAACTGCAGCTGGTACTGAGACCTGAGCCAACCCCCTGGACCCTTGGCATCCCGGAGCCCGCTGAATCCTCTTGGTCCCCTGGACCCAGAGTATCGGCTCTCTCTCTCTCTCTCCTGTCTAGAACTGGTGGTCGGTGTCTAGAACTGGTGACCGCCGTCACCGGACCTGGAGTGTCGTGACGGTCCCGTCACGAGTTGGGCCGACCGATCAACCAGGCCTGGAGCACCGTCTCGGTCCCGTCACGAGTCGGACCGCCTGTTGGACCGGACCTGGAGCGCCGTCACGGTCCCGTCACGAGTCGGACCGCCCGTCGGACACACTGCGCGATCGATGCTTGCACGCCCACCCCGTATCCAAAGCCATTCAGTCGCATTCCAAGCGGTGTGTGAGCTTACAGGCTTGCATGCTGTAATGAGCATTGAGCATCGGGAGTGGAGAAGACATGTTACAAGCGGTGCGTGCAGTTAAGCTTAGAAACCACTGCACATGCATGATTGCTCCTAGTCATCAGCTTCTGCGAAATATGTAGTTAACATATTTCACTGCATGTTTCAGTGTGGGCATCTGTAAAGATGTCCAAAAAGATATCGTGCTTTTCTTAACAAATGGCGATTTGCGGACGATGCATTATATCTATGCAATATACCGTATATGTGAGCGTGGTGCTCTTTTGTTCAATCTGCATGTGGTAATCAGCATCGGACAAATAATTCTCCATAAGCAATAAAGTAATAACCATATCATCTGGACTCGCTGACTATTTGATTATCAGATAAAACAGTATTATGTCAAAGGCATTTAAAAGTTTGTTTATATTTAAGTGGTTTTAAATATTTACAAATGCATTTTACGCAACTCAGCTTCGCAGGCATCGTGATATAATGTGAGCAACGTCATGCAGAATCGATATAAGTTTACACATCTGTAAACTTGGAAAATAGGCACTGGGAGGCATATTTACCGATAAACTTCTATTTTTTTACTTCACTGCCAGAAGACGGATAATGCAGCTCTCTGTTTATATTCTCCGCTTGATAAGCAAAGTTGTTTCGATGCTTCTGGCAACGTGGACTCGGAGCTCGGGAGTCGAGTGGAGTTGAGAGATGAATGAAGTATGGTACAGTGGCGGCGGAACGATTATTGGTTGGGGAAGCTTCCTGCATTACCCACTGCCCCACAGATGACATAGCATTCTGCTCTATCACGCACAGCCTCGTTCTTCATTGAAAGTGAAAACGTTAATTTTGCCGATTGTTGCGAAAGAAGTACTCCTTTTTAGACTGGTCATGCTGACTTCAATAAAAACGTAAGGACAGACTGCCCATCCAAACATCTGAGATAAGTGCTATCTCATAACGAGCCATCCACACATTAGTCTAGAAGACCACAGCATACTGCACAGTGTTTGGTTGAGATGATTTATGAACTAATCGTGGTTATCCTGTCAGGAAGTTACTGTTTAAAATGCCTGAAGTTCGCTACACAAAGAAAAGTGCACATGTCGTGGGGGATAACAAGCGTGTGCAGAGGTCACAGAGGGGTATTGAATCCCACCCCTCAGCAGAGTTGTGCGCGCCGCGTGATATGTGCCGGCAAGGTAACATGACTCATGGCCTCAGGGTGCTTCTGGTCTGTTGAATTCAGCCTGCAGCAAAATCATCGGCTGATCTCTACGGGCCCACGCGGCTGAGCGGCCAGCCCCGAAGACGTACAAGCGCTCTCGAGAAAGAGGGTGGTTCCCAAACGAATGTAAAACAGCTAAAAAGTGTGGTTTTTTGCTTGTGCGAAACTTGCTTAGTTATTCAAAGCTATATTTTTTGGGCTTGTAGCACAGAAGTGCACAAACTGTTACCATCTCTTTCGAATCCCTTCTTGTTCCTTGTCGAGGCTCAAGGGCCTTGGAGCGATAGGGAAGGGATAATAGGTGAATGACATCCTAAAACATAAACCATGGGTGATGGCCCACAAAACAGGCTGTCAACCCTCCCATTTCCCCATCAGGTGCTCTTTCCCATTGCCTTTACTCTCGCTGGACGTGAGGATGTTCATCTAAACGTCTGTCGAGATGGATGGTTGCCACCCCAACCTATTTCTCCCTGGTCAAGATGAGGCAGAGAAACAAGGACGAATTTGCAGCCCGTGCGATTCGTATTACATGCGTATTTCCTTCGAACCTTTCAGGTCAAACTGTGACCTCTCAGGTTACCGGGAAATAGAGAAGAGTGTTTGCTATCGCTTGCACCACTCGTTGTTATCGTCGTGCTTTTTTCGCACTCCGGGTGGGAAGCCATGCTCTTAAACCTTAAATTATTTCCATCACTAAAATGAGAAACAAAATGCACTTTTGAAGCTATTCAGAGCCAGTCTGAAACAATTTGATGTCAGTGACCTCACTTTAACTCCGGAAGGTCACTGACTTTTAAAATGAGAAATACACATCCAGTCGTAAATGCGCTGATTCATCCCTCAAACACTGCCTCCATAGCTCGTCATGCTGTTAAGGAAAAACACAAAACATAACTTTCATCTAGAAAAGGATTAGCAAGTCCTTCAGAATGACGTCAGAATTCAGAGGCCCGACGCAACTCAGACAAAAGTTGTTGCAAAAGACGTATAAAAGAGGTACATCCGATGCCATAAATTTCAGTTTCCTGCCGTAATATGTTTAAAGGCAGTCTATGAAAAACTTCATGGGGAGCGCGACAACCCATCCCTCCCGTCCGGCGAGGGTTGATATTTCTTGGCGGTAGTCACCGACTCAGGGTGCGGTTGGTCACCACAGGCAAAATCTGCTAGAGGTGGTCATATTTAGGGTCAGCCTTCAAAGTTCATTTTCGGTGGGAAGGGGGAATTCCAAACCAAAATCGGGGCATAATCATTTCTACAGCTTTTGGCATGGAAAGGTTCCTGCGTGGAATCACACATATGGCAAGCCACATCACATGGGATCAGGTTTTTGACGTTAGGTGAGCTATACATTGAAACAGGGCATAGACGGAAAGAAAAAAATTGTCAAGTGATACTTCATTCTACAAAGGCCTCGGCTGATTCAGAAACGTAGTTCGAACTATGCCACATGTTGGGATGCTTGCCATGCCTGAAATTTTAGTCAGTGTGTGATTATTTTATTTTAAAGCTGTTTTAAAACTGCCCTGAGATTAAGCCATAAACAGTGATTAAGTACCTTGCCAAAACAGTATTATTATATATTGCATTAACAGTGATTAAGTACTTAAGCACAAACATATTTAAGCTAAAAATGAAAAATATTTCAAGCTCTGAAAGTTATTTACAAATAATTTTATTTGGATAGCGCCCATTGCTGGTGGCAATGACCATGGCCTTTGCCAGAACGGTTTCAGCAAAGGGGCAATTGGTGTAACTAATCCCACCGACAAGTCAAATCAGAAAAGATGTAAGAAGACGTTAAGAAAGCGGGTGTGTGGCCATTGATAGTATGTAGACTTTTGCCCTTGACTCGCGTACGGCAGACTTTTCCTTTTATATAGGTATATAGCCTTTTGTTTCCAAAGTCCTAAAAAAGCGGTACAGTATATGAATGTGTGAATGCTATAATAAACGTCATCTTTGTCGCCCGAAAGGTTCCAGAACTTCTATTTTTTTTTTTGCATTTTGAGTTCCACGGCGGTAGATTTTAGCATGTTTTCCCAAATAAACACACGTGATGTTGCGCTTTAAGCGAGAAGCATGTGACTGGCCACGTTCACATCACTTTGCAACTTACCCAGCGTTTCCCGTTTTTCACGGGGCGTTTCATGATTTGGCGATGAAGTCCGTTTCCCGGAACTGTTTCCAGCACAATGGCAAGAACATGTTTTTTTCTGGTGGGAGTTGTGAGTGATGTTACTAAGTGATACGGACAGAACTGAACGATTAATTTCGGCCTGAATTATCTTGAAAACGGTTCGCAACAGCTCCAGATAATTGGCGTATATGCAATGCTTCGGGGTAAGTGATGTTACGTATCAAACTGGCTGAAGGCAGCTGAGTAATTCGGACATGCTGACGATGATCTACTTCAACAAAGCCTGCCTGTACTGGCATTGACCGAACTCTTCTTTATCGGGAAGTCATACCTAGTTCATAGCCTGATGCGAACCTAAACACCAGCGCGCGCCTACCAAAATGCACCGCGCCTTTGCTTATATGCAGAAACATTTTGCAGCAGTTCTTTCGAAGAGCTATTTTTCCGACGTCGGAGAAACGGCTCGCAAATAAGGACATGAAACGCCATATTTCTCTTTTCCCGTGTGTGTTGTGATCAGATGTTCAAAACGCTATCATTGCGTATCATTAACGTGTTGGGCATCGTCGCTATCACTGAAGCATACTTAAAAGGTTCCTGATTTCACATCCACAAACGGCGGAAAACATTGAGAACTCAAACATTACTGTACTCTGGGAACCACGGCAAATCAAGCAAACTTTGAGAAAATGCTTTCCCTACAATTTCTAGGCCCAAGTTTATCGGGCCGCCATCATTTTCAACTTCCATGACTCAAAATTTACAACTGAAATACTTTCATTCTATAAGACGATGACAGAAACGTTAGGCCCGCTATCTCAGTCGCAGTCACTAGTGCTGCAGTCCATGATATTCGAGATTAGATCAGTCAATCGCGGACCCATGGTCAGTTCCTTCGTTCTTGGACATGTGAATCAAGTTTCGTCCAAGCAATGCTGCGTGGATTCATCAATGCATCATTGTCTTCAAGCCCTAGACTTCCCAAGAGTGGGTGACGCTACCGCCACCTATAGTTGACGCATAGCGCAAACCTACGGCCGATTTCGGAGCCTTGGAGCTACGGCGAACTCCACCAGAGATAGGTGACCCTGCCCAGCGTGAAAACATGAACGCTAGTTTCTAGTCTCCGTGGTTTCCGCGTGTATAGGCTTACGTAATCTATAGGATTCTACTGCCGTTATCAAAGTGTACGTTGAGTTACCGGAGAGCTTGCTGGATGATGGTGCACGGTATTCTTGAAGATCTTGGTGGTCGTTGGCCTGTATGCCATAGAGTGGCTTGTGTCGGGGACTCCCCGGTTCTTCTAAGAGCCACAGGCCACACTATACAGCATACAGGCCAATAATCACCAAGAGGATCCTACTGCCTTCATTAGAGAGGTGCGTAGCTTATAAGATTCCACTGCTACGCGTCGAGGTATAAGTACTTAATGGGTGTAACCACCCGGGGAAGGGCTGAAGGGGTTTTTTGTTTGTCCCAATTTTTCCCAAATGGCTTAATAGCCCTTCAATCTTGGTCGAAAAGTGAACGTTTTTAGTCATTTGCCACTGAAAAATGGTATTTTGAGTCAGATTGTCCCCCAGATTTTGAGTTTTCCCCCCTAATTTCTCGGACGTGAATAAATTCAAGGCGTTTTGGAATAATTCAGCTGGAACCACAGTTTTCTCTGTAATTCGGAGGCACAGACAGGACAGTGCAGCATGGGGAGAGGCAGAGGGGCAGTTGCCTCCCGCTGGCAGTCAGGGTGGCAAGGGTATGTTTTTACCCCCTCCCCGAAAAAAACTTTGGAGTCCCCTTTTACGCAGACTGAGAGTTTTGCAGTTACACATATGTGTCATCAAAATTCATATCAAGGAGACCCCATAACTGAGCTACGTGTTCCTCAGTTGGGTTCAAAGGCCCTTTTCTGCATCAAGAGACCCCTATTCTGGATCAGGAGCAAGGACTATTTTAACCTGTGAACTGGGGGGAGTCCCCATCGGTAACCGCCAAATCCCCCCCCCCCCCGCCAGTGCAAACGCCGGACCAGTTCTTTGACACGCTTGAGGATGAGATTGTTAACAGCGTATATTTTTAGTAAGGCAGCTATTTGTACATAAAGAAAAGAAAGCGGAAATGAGCACATGGTCGTTTTATACGTCAGACGGGTTTCAAATTTTGTCAAGTAGAATTTGATTGACGTAGATAAGTGCAGAGATTAGGACAAGGATATCACAAATAAGTGCTCTTCATGCCTGTGACGATTCTGCTAGACTCCGTTCTGATCGGCTCAGTCTAATGAACTGCTGCGATCGCAAGCGAGGTAAACAGATCGAGCAGAAATCCGGCGAATCCGGCTGGCGGACCCACAGATATAGAGATGGGAGCAGACGGCCTCTGGCCGGCTTGCCCCCGCCCATGTTACTTTCAACACGCGACCTCCTAGGTCTTATGTACACCGGAGGACCTAAGTCATGAAATACGCCATGCGTTTTTGGACACGCCGGCCTATTTTTGGCCGCCTTGTCACGCGCATTTAAAGCCCTTTGCGCATACAGATTTTGCATTCGAATCAAGCCCCCAGGATTTCATTGCACGCTTCATTGCCAACAAACGGCTTCCGTTCGTTGAATCAAACGTCGATAGTCTTGTCTGCGCAAAAGTCTCACGCCAGCACTTCAGCACCGTTCGACAAGCGCGTTACGTGGTTCGGTGTGGTTCCTCTTAAATGGCTGATCAAGCTGCCCACGGTAATATTTTGCAATCGCGCTACGAGCTCCCATGGAAAGAGGCGGCCTTCGGCCCGGTGGTCTGCAAGTATGTCCAACCTTATTCGCCAAAACCAATATCGCCACTAAAATAACCAATATTCGCGCTCCAACCAACATTTGTTTTGAGCACGGTGCGTTGTTCTGTCTGTTTTAAATATCATGTAAAAGAGCGCAGTGCTCTTCAATCAGAATCTTTTTCCACGGCTATTACCAACCAGTTTCCTTTCATGCAGTGTCTTGAAGGCATGAAACAGTCATTGCCACATTCCTACCCTGTTTTTGCTACCTGAGGCTCCCAGACTGGACAGGTACAAAGTGTTTATATATATATATATATATATATATATATATATATATATATATTCATTCCATCGTCAGTTTTTACAGCCTCAGTCTCCGTGGAGATCGCTCGCGTTTTGTCTGTACCCGTCACTGTCAGTAAGTTCTTTTCGGTGCCCCTGGACCTCCATCCGTTTCGGATGGCTTCCTTCGATCTAGCTCGATTTCTGTTACTCTTTGTTGGTCTCATTTGGTCTTTATTAATCGATCAGTCCTTCTGTTTTTCTAAAACTTGTTTGATGTCAGTTGGTCTCTGTCGGTATCAACCGATCTCCATCGGCAACTTTTGGTCTTTACCGGCCTCCTCCGCTCTCCGCCGGTCTCCGTCGATCTCAGCTGGTCCGTCGATCCTTGTCAATCTGCCAGTTTCCTCAGTGTCCCTTAATCTCCCCCACATTCACTCAGTCTTTCTTTGTTCCCCACAGTCACTTTAATTTCTCTCTCTGCGTCTTTTCCTGTTTTCATCTCATTCCCTGTATCTGTCCTTCTCTACCAATATATATCCATCTTTGTGTAACCCTGTTTGTATTTGTCTGTCTGTATCTTTATCTGACCCAACGTTTATGCCCATTACAATGACATTTTTAGTCTTGTAGCTTATTTGAAATCCCGAAATTGGAAGTCGCGTCAAGGCGAAACCGAGCCCAATCGAGCAACATGGAATAATGCAACTTCTAGTAAAAAGCAAGAAAAACTGGTTTTCAATCGTGATCTGCAAACAGAAAACACACGAAACGTAATATGCATACCTTGTTTTGTTTGTTGTCATTTGAACTGACCACGAGACACACCAGATGGCTCATACTGAGGTCAGGGACGTAGCCATGGGGGCCATGGCCCCCCCTGAGCCAAGCGGTCTACACTAGATACAAAGCGATTTCGGACGAATACGAAATAGTGATCATATATGTGTTACAAAGACAAACATTATATGTATTCCTGCGGGGTTAGTAAATGGGGTCAGTTGCATAAAATTGCTGCTTTTCCTATAAATTTCGTCATATACCAGCGGCATGTGACAAAATTTGACTTTTGCCCCCCCCCCCCACCCGAACAATCCTGGCTACGTGCCTGACTGAGGTGTTCACAGTTGATTGAAGAACATAACTGGTAGTTTTCCAACGGTGGCATCACCGCAGTCTTCAGTTGAACGCTTACCGATATTCCACAAAATCACGACTTGCACCGGTTTACTTGATGCGTCATAGCAGTAAAAGTTGGGTGAGTTATTATTATTATCCTGCGCCCGACTGGCGGTCGGCGCTTATCACGCTCGACTGGGGGGGGGGCAGTTGACCGCCCCCTCTAACTCACGAGCGGTTGGTCGCACGATAAAAATAACCACACCGTTGGAAAGCTCAAGACAAGTAGAGTTTAAAACTAGGCTCCGTTTTTAGCTTTGGATAACATATGAGCCATTTACTCCCTATACATGTTTTTTCATAGCGGACTGCATAAGACGGAGAAACGGCCTGGATCTCAAAGAACTGTGACTAATAGCGTCTAGGTAAAGGCATCAACGAACAGGTAAAGGCCTGCAAATGCTCATACACGTCCAATTTCTCTTATTTGCTCAATATATTTGCCGGAACGTTGAGTTAAAGACAAGACAAGTTTCACGCCGATTACCGGCGGATGCCTTAGCCGTACGCAGTATGAAATTAACGGAAACTAATTTCAGCGTTCCTTTATTTTTGCGGCATAAGCCTGCCATGTAATTTTTATTGATACTAGTTGTTCTTGTGATGGTTTTTCATGCTTAATTTTGGAAAAATTCAGTAGTTACCAATCTACATAATCGGCGGAGCTGTATTCGCAAGAGTTTGTTTATTTCCAAAATGTGCAATTTTTGGAATTTTTCGTAATTTATGGCAATACTTGCCATAAATTAAAAAAAAATGCTGTGTGTCAGTTGTGCCATTTTCTACCCGTTCTGGGTGAGTCATCGCAGATTTTGACGGCGGTACATTTTGGCTCATGATAGTTATTGGTAACCTGACCTCAGGCCAATGACTGGAAGTCAATGATACTTTGCCCACTGACGGCAGCTAGATGTCTGCATTACTTCACACTAAAAATGTCATGTGAAAAATTCCGTCAATTTCCGAAAAAAGCGACAATATGTCTTAAACATGGGCATGGCCTTAAGTCAATGACCCGGAAAATTACGAAAAATCTGAGATAGCAGATTTGTTGCATCTATCAAGATCTCTAATAACTTAAAGTATTATTGCGACTTTATGTTTCCCGAAAAAGTTGCAGGACGCTAAAGTTTTTTGGACCTAGGTCCGCATGACCTAGCATAGGTCAGATACTTCATTTGCCCTGGCGTCAAAAGCTTGACGCAAGGTGTAAAAATGATCATGCAAAAGTTACACGAAGTTTCGTGGCGCTGCCTTTGTTCGTTCTCTTGCAATCCTGGAAAAACTTCAGAGGGGCCAAACGCCCCCCCCCCCAGCTGGGGCTGCGTTATTTTATGGCGACATGGAAAATCCATTCGTCCCATAGGTATTAAGTCTGCCAGCAATCTCAACCTCCATGCCATCGCAGTTACAATGTAAACATAAAGAACCTGAAAACAGAAAATGTCCCCACTTTGAGCGCCTGCCACAGCTACCTGAGCTGAGAGGACGAGGTCGGCCCTATGGAATGATGTTTAGTCAGTATCTTGTGATGCCGGGCCACATGGTCGCCGGGTTGCTATTAATCCAGGTTGAAATTAGCCTTACCATATTTTGTAAAGCGTGCAACACTGCCTTTTAGTGTTCCCGTGGCTAGCATGAGCCACGTGCTGGTTCCCACGTGCGGCGTTGTATATGATACTGTTCTCCAATCGGTTTTGAGTCGGACGTACTAGGTTTCATCTCAGTGCGACCCTAGGTTAGCGAGATAAAGCACTGAGAAGGACGCCGTGTCGGCGGTTGGCAATGGTCCTTGAGCTCTCTTCAAAATGGACAAAATCGCCTCCTGCATCGGTTCTCGTGGCGTTGCATGGCCGGAGCGGCTGCGACACACCTGATTGGTGCTTTGCATCATCGCAACGGCAAAAGAACGGGCTTTCCGTTGGCACCAACTTCGTGTTAGATATTGACGTTTTTGCATTCGAAATCCCCGTGTAAACCATTTTGGGCGCGCGCCGCAGCTACCCCGTCCGGCGGATCAGGTTGACTCCGCTAAACGATTTCCTGCCGGTACCTTGTGGTGGTATGTCATCATGCCCTTGGGTTCGTATTTCGTATCCTATATTGTCACCATTACAATATCTCGTAACGGTGACCGAAATTATGACCCCATTTTGAAACCTCGCAAAGCGGGCATTTTCGTGTTCCTGCGGCCAACACGTGCTACTTGCGGGTCCCAGCTCGGTCTCTTCCATGCGATGAAATTCTCCAATCGATTCGTTGTCGAACGGACCCAGTTTTGCGTATGTGCGGCCCGCAGTTTCCGATGTCGAGCGTCCGGAAGCGGCGCGCGTCTATGTTTTTCGAAAATGTGTTCGATTTTCCCCAAAATACATGCAAACTCTATGGGGGTCTCGAGAGGAGGCAGCGCGCAGCCCCGCCGTCCAGAAACCCGGAAATCTAACGTAATGCATCGTGCTACCAAACCCCTGAGACAGCCAAGTTTCAGCCACGTGCGACCGGTAGTCTCGCCACACCAGCCCGTCAAAACCGAACTCCAACGGTGTCAAACAAAACAAGATTGGCGAAATACCCAGATTGTGTTTTTATGTTGTTCATAATTCGACTGGCTAAACTGCCGCCCCCCTCCCCCCGCCTCACCCAGTGATTTGCTCTTAAAATAGGCCATGATCAAGTCCCTTTTATGAAATAGGTAGCCCTGCTCGGGATCAGGAGGCCCTGCTTTAGTGTTAAGGAGGCCCCTATGCTGGGTCGGGAGGCCCCTTTATGAATCAGGAGGCTCCCGTTCTGGATTAAGAGACACCTCTACATATCAGGAGGCCTCTGTTCTGGAACAGGAGGTCTCTTTTATGTATCAAGAGGACAAGGAGACCCTTTACGGGATTCGGAGGCCCCTTTATGAATCACGAGGCCCCTGCTCTGGAACAGGAGACCTTATTTTGGGGTAAGGAGGCTCTTTGTTATGATCGGGAAGCCTTCTGTATAAATCAGGAGGCCCCCCTGCGAGGAGGCCCCATTTTGTCTAGGAGGCCCCTTGGAAAATCCTGCCTCCCCAAACCCAAAATCCGTGTCGCCGCACCTGGGAACAGGCCTGCACTGCAGATTCATGTGACCTCGTGAGACATAACGACGGCCATACACAAGGGCGAATCCGCGGTTCGTTTTGGGAGGGGGCAAACCAGAATTTTGTGGGTATGGATGATAGGTCAGCGAGTCAGCAACGGGGGGGGGGGGGGTGGAAGGCGCTGGCCGTGAATTCGAAATTTCCAGCAACTTCAAACTCTGGTTGTGTAGTAATTATTGCCCTGTGTTTTGGGAGGTAAAATGCCTATTTGACTGAGGCCTGGTGGAGAGTCGACAACCTAACATCCCCCAAATGTGGGTATTTCGACGGATTTAACCCACTTTATTTCGACCAGCGGAAATTTACGAGTTTTTTGCTACTATTTATCAAATAAAAAATTGTTTTTACAGGAAGCATGGGTAAAGCGGTCACCTCGGGTAAAGTGGACACCCCGTGCTTCCGCTATTGACAGCAATCGCTGTATAAGTCCAATCATTATCAATAGCAGTTTCTTAAACACCCTCCTCGAATGAGCCACATCGGTATTTCGTAGCAGTCGCCATTTTTCCACGGCATGTGGTTATGTATTTCTTGGAAAGTTAGTAGCGATTTATTTGTTTCCTTATTGCCAGCTAATTGCATAACCGTGTGGAAATTTTGTGAAATCTTTTCTTCCATGTGATGCCACGACATGTTGGATTACTCATGCCCAGTTTTGCACATTTTGACCGATTGGTCCCAGCGCTGGAATTATTTTTTTTTTGCCGGTGGCACGCGTGGTGCTGAGTTGAAGGGGCAAAACGAACGTCCAATCTGGAATAGGGCGAACGTTTTACGTGTCCACTTTGCCTCGCCCACAGTCATTTTTCATTGAGATGAAGTTTGTTGCCCTTTTTTCGGCAAGGACAAGATGATTAGATATCATAAGCGGAAAAGCTCTCAACAGACATGGAGTGAGGAATCTATGAGAAAGGCCATCTAGTTGTAAGACGCGACAAGATGGAAATTAAAAGAGTGTCCATTATGCCTGAGGTTCCCAGAACGACGCTCATTCGAAGGCTCAAGATCGCCGCCTCTGGGAACAGAAACGAAACGGCCAAGAAGGACCTAAGTCATCACAAACCCGTACTTACTTCACAGCAGGACCAAGATCTCATGAATCATCTGCTCGAGCTGGAATTCCGCATATTCGGTCTTTCACTCACAGGACTGATGAAACTGCCTTTGAATCTGCGAAAAAAAATGGCATTTTACAGCCGTTGAGCAAAAAGGCAAAAATAACCAGTAAAGCTTGGTTGAAAGGATTCTTAAAGAGAAACCCTCAGCTGATACTGAGAACACCAGAGGCCACCAGCGCTGCTGGAGCCGCTGGGTTTAACCGTGTGACAGTTGGGGCTTTCTTTGACAACCTGGAGTCGGTCATTGACGAGTACAAATTTGGTCCCACAAGAATTTACAATGTTGACGGGACGGTTTTCTACACTGTGGCGACAAAGCAAGGAAAGGTTCTTGTCATGAAAGGGCAAGAAGCAGGTGGGACAGTTGACTTCAGCAGAAAGGGGAACGCTTCTGACAGACGTCATCTGCTCCATTGTCGCTGGACACAAGGACGTAGCCAAGAGGGGCCATGGGGGCCATGGTCCCTGCCCCCTAAGCCAAGCGGTCTACACTAGATATGTGGCGGTTTCGCTGGAATACATAACGGATTATGTATATGTATATATATGTTGCAAAAGCAAACATTATATGTTTTCCTGTGCGTTAAGTATGAGGCAAATTACATAAAATTGCTGATTTTTTGCTATAGATTTTGTCATATGCCAGTGGCATTTGACAAAATTTGACATTGGCCTCCCTCCCCCCGAGGGAAATCCTGGCTACGTGCCTGACTGAGCACTATGTTCCTCCAGACGCAATATTTCTGCGGAAGATATCAAAAACGCAGCTTGAGAATGGCGTCCCTGATTATGTACCACTTTTCTGGGTAAATGCAGAATGAGCTGCTTGTAAAATAATAAAATATTTTGTAGCATGCCGTCATCCGTCCAAGGAGGATCCCGTCCTTCTCATTCTACATGGCCATGCTAGTCACACGAAGAGCATTGCAGCGATTCAGCTTCACCGTGAGTCAGGGGTTGTAGTGCTCACCATTCCTCCCGACATATCACACCATCTTCATCATCTCACTTTCATGCTTCCACTGAGCACATATTTTGGACAGCACCAGAAGACGTGGCTGAGGAACAGACCTGGAAAGCTCATCACGCTGTACGAGATGGAGGAGTCGGTTGGGGCTGCATACACGCAGGCAGAAAGCGATGTCATCAGTCGTGAAGTGCTTCGTAGCCACAGGAATCTATCCGACAAACCGGCTGGTGTTTGGTGATAACGACTTCGTGTCATCAAAGACTACTGAATTGCCTGCCCCACGCACCGCGGAAGGTGATGCTCCTGACTGCAGTGGCCCCAGGACGTGGGTCCCACTGCCTCAAGTGACAGTGGTCAACCTATGACTCCACACAAGATGACTAACGTGACATTCCTCCGTGGCGACGTATCTGGACTAAGCGACGTCGAAGGAAGCATCACGGCCGGCTGCACTCAGCACCCGATGGCAGAAGACGACGAGACAGTGGGGGATACCGCATCACTGTTAACGTACGTGCCATCAGCTGCCATAATTCGCACACCGTACGTCGACCAAAACCTGAATGTGAGGAGGAAAGGTCAGCAGAGGGAAAAACCTTTGTACTGACCGGCTTCCCATACAATAAGGAGCTAGAAAAGAAATCAGAAACGGTTTGAAGGTAAAACAGCCAAAGAGACGCAAGAAAGCTGCAAAGGATAAACCGCTGTCAGGAAAGAAGGGAACTTTGTCTGGAGAATCTGCATCACAGACCAGATTGCAGAAGGCAGCTGTCGAAAAGGGACCGAAAAAGAAAAGGAGGGCTCCAAGGAGGCAGCCTCGAGAAAGTAGCGACAGCGAAGATGACGACGATGTGGTGTGCCTTTGTCGCGCGTCCGACCTTTCTCGTAATCTAAGCCCAATGGCTCCTGGTGTAGTTGCGTGGCATGTGACCGGTGGGAACATGACGCCTGCGGTGGCATCGAAGAAGATGACGCCGAAGCGTTCATCTGTGATTTATGCACAGATGCCTACCATGAGCATGTTTGAGACACATTACGCTCAAAGACTCATCTAGTTTGTCCATTTGCGCCAAACGTGTGTTTGCTCTTTAGCACCTAGCGAGAAATGTTTTCATAAAAAATGAACATAAAATCAGTGCTTCAATCCATTACGCTTAAGGATGAATGAGAGGGAGCTGAAAAAACAAGAGGTACGAAACAAGAAAGAAGGCGAGGAGGGAGGCAGAGTATGGAAGTAAGTACAAAGGGATCTCGCAAAATAAACAGGATCCATGGTATGGTTTAACCTCATGTGTATTAGCCATCCAATCAAAATTAACGCATTCACCATGATTTTAAAGGTGGAGCAGGGTGGTCATGTGGGTTCCATTTTGCCCCAGGCCAGTGTCCGTTTTGCCCTAGGGTTATTGCACAATGGGCGCAAAATACACTTTTACATTTTTTTGTAATGCAACCTATATGGGATAATATTTTGAAACTCAACTTTCTCGCGGCGTGGTATGACATGATAATATAATATAACATGATATAATATAATAATATGATAAAACTTATTCATATAATGATAAATAAAACGACACTAAAAAAGGCACTAAGATGTCCACTTTGCCCTGGTCTCCCCTATCCCATATATGTGTATATATATATATATATATATATATATATATATATATATTGAAGACAGAGGAGAATTATTGATACATCGCTTTTAGACTTTATTTTTACTTTATACCTGTTTCTTATCTATTGCGGACGTTTTTTGTTATCATTGCTCATTTCGCTTTAAGACCACCAGAAAATATCTGAGGGCGCAAACCAAGACTGGGGGTCCATTGTGTGGGCAAGAACCCTTTCAAAAGAATAGAATTCGACACCCCTGTACATCACTTTATGCTTTATTCTACACTTTCGGCCTACTCTTATCTTTTATGTCCGTTCTTTCTCGTGGTTATTGCCCATTTCCCTTTAAAGCCGGCAAAAAATATTGGGGTTCCCTAATCATCATCGGGGGAATGAATATTGAGGGACTGTCTGTCACAAGGGTGTCAATTTCTGTAAATGATTGAGGGACCGAGCAATGGCCCAAATGTGGAGTTCTCAGCGGATTTAGCCCTCTTTGTTTTGATCAACGGAAATTTATGAGTTTTTTCATCATTCATCTGTCTATTTTTTATCCATCTACCAATCAATATATGATAGAGAGACAGATAATCACTCTGTGTTTTATTCTATAATTTCTGCCTATCTCTCTTATCTATTGCGGCCGTGCTTTTCTTCCTTATTGTACAGTTCGCTTTAAGCCCGAATGGAAAAAAAATCGGGGGAGTAAAACAAACATTGGAGGGACTCAAATCAACACTGGAGGGCCCTCTCAAAAGAATAAAAATCGGCACTCCCTGCAACGATACCCCTGGTGAGCACCCTTCAAAGGCCCGGGCCCCGACTTCGCGTATGCCAGTGCCCATAAACGTGATTAACGAAATGGGATATGAAGCTAACGTAAACAATAACTTCAAAAAAATATTGAAGCCCCCTTACGATGTAAAACAGAATGGTTGGGAAAAGGCAAAAATCTTACAAAGAACAGGACACAAAATTGCTATTAAAACGGTGTTTCGTCTGCAGGCAACGCTGTCGGTCTTTCGGATGTTGACATCCGCGGGCCGTCACGATGGTGAGTGTTATTCGCGGAGATGCCGGTTAAATTGGTGTATTGGGTTGGGAAGTGAAATTTTAAATGAAAGATAGTTTTGTTCTGTTTACTTCTGAGCTGCTCATGTTCTGCTAGGCCTTGCTAACCCCTGAGATTCGTTCCCTTGTCTTCACACAAGTATGTCTTATTTGCGCCGTGTTGGCTTCAAGTCGGTGAATGGAGAGTAGATTAGTTTTAATCGTTAAGGTGCCATGTCTATGATGCAAATTACATTCCAGAGATTCATGTAACGATTTTCTGAAAACAGTTCTTTCAGATTTTGTATGGGATGAGCGGGAGTTCACACAGATTCAAGGGAAGTGATCAAGCTGGCAAAGGTAATGCCACAGACCAAATTTATCCAGTTGACAACATGTTGAAAATTTCACCGGGATGCCATGGGGGTGACATTGAGGTGGGGAACTCAATTTTGGGCACCTTGCAAAGGTTGAGGGACAAGTACTGCAAAGGACAGGCAGCAGTCCTTCATGGGACAATTCAGAAAGGTTTGGGCCTGCATGCTGGGATGGGACATTGGCATGTGTTATGATCTCAGAATGATAACAGGATAAGGGGTCATCTTCAAGTTCTGATATCCTGACTAGAAATAATATAGTTGGATGAAATCTAAGGAACAGAGGGCCTAAAGGCAAATGTATGCAATACAGCACACATGATGTTATCCCCAAAAAGAATGCAAAAAATGACTGAAGAGTATTGTCATTTCATTTCTCCATGCTCTTCTGTTTGATTTCTGCTGGGACTGACAACTAGTTCAAAAAGGGTAGTTTCCAAGGTTGGTGTATTTTGGACCATATGATATCATCATTATCAAACTTAATGAATAGTAAATGAGATGCACAACCTAACCTAGCCTAACGTAACCCAAACAACTTCATGTATTTAAATGGTCAACTTAACCTCTGTTGGACAGAGCCAACCTCAGTTGCACACATTATTGGCCAGCAGAATCTGGTATCCTTTATTGTGCCTCTGTTGAGGAGATGATCTTCAGCACAGCATTATGTTCCATGAATGCTTCTGTAAGCCAGCTACCTCTAGAATCATATATTGATTATGCCGTCAAATGTTTTACAATGCATAGGGCATCCTTGCAGTAAAGGCAGTGCAAACTAGATGGCACCACAAGTTCCTGCCACATTTGCTTATGATGAATACAGCACAATTTCCTTTTGGTACAGTACTGGTAGTGCTGCCATTTCTTTTTTTGTAGGGAAGTTTATGTGCTCTTTTGTGTAGTCATTACAACAAAAGTGGTCTGTGAAAAGGCAGAAATGTGATATATTACCAGTGAAGGGGGTAGAACAACTCAAATGTCATGCATCTTGGTCATATCTTATCTGTCTTAACCTGTTTTTGACTGGCAGTCAGAGCCATGGACACCTGAAGGGGGGACAGTTGACTGCTCTCCCCTCTAGCTCTAGGAATGGTTGGTCACCAGATAAAAACAAGTGCAAAGCTTGTGATGAGTAGAGTTTGAAACTGACCTGATTTCTAGTTTTGGATATGTAACCCATTTACACCCTGTATATGTTTTCTCATGGCTATCTGCATGAGACTGAGAAATGGTCTGGATCTGAAGGGCTGTGGCCAATTAAGTCTAGGTAAAGGCCCTGGCAGACAAGTCCTGGAGATGCCAATACATGTCTGCTTAATCTGATTTGTTTGATATGTTTGCAGCAATGTTTAGTTAGAGAAATGTGTGGCACTGTCTGCCAGCAGGTGCCATAGCTGGATGCAATGTGAAATTAATGGGACAGAATTGTAGTGGTTTTTGTGATGGTTTCTCATGGTTAAATGTTTTAAAAAAATTCATTAGTTATTAGTCTGCACAACTGGTACAGCTGAATTTGCAAGAGCCTGCTTTATTTTCAAAATATGCAATTTTCAGAACCTTTTGAATTTCTTGGTATTATTTGCAACTGTGTGGGCCAGTTCTGCCCTTTTTTTACCCAGTCTGGATCATTCAGCACCAATTTTGATGGCAGTGCAGTTTATCTTGTTACAGTTATTTGTAACCTGACCTGAGGTCAATGGTCAGAGGTTCATTGAAACTTTGTGCATTGATGGAAACTGGATGTCTGTATTTCCCCATGCTCAAATTGTTATTTTAAAAAAATCATCAATTTCTGAAAAACATTGTGCTGAAAATGGGCTTGATGTTAGGTCAGTGACCTAGGAAGTTTCTAAAAAAGTCTGAGATAGCAGATTTATTGAATTTATCAAAATCTAAAATCCCTGAAAGTTTTATTTTGATACCATGTTTTCTGAAAAAAAGTTATAGGGACACTAACCTTTTTAGAACATAGGTCCACTTGATGTGGCATAGGTCAGACACCTGTTTTGACCTGGGGTCAAGAATGTGGTACAAGATGTAAAAATGATCAAGCAGAAGGAAGACAAAGTCTCATGCTGCTGCATGTGGCTTTTCTCTCACAATCTGAAAACCCTTGGGGTGCAACTGCCCACTGTCCCCCCAGTCAGAAGCAGGTTAAGTGACATTGAGGTAATGCCATTTTTGGTTATAGAAGATTTTGGTTGAAATATTCCATTTTTTTGTAGTTTTACCCCAAAGCTTTTGAAAACTGCCTCAGACCCTGCTCTGTCCACAATTCTTCCCCAACAAGATCTGGTAATGACTTGTCACATTCTGCAGACTGGGAAATATAGTGGGACACCAGGTATAAGGTTAGGCTATGTTTTAGGAAAAAATTGGTAAAAATTGTAAGGTGCAAATATGGCTGCAAATTTAGAAGTTTTATAAAAAAAATGTAGCATATGAAAGAGGAGCAAACAATGGATTGGATATACCATCACAACATTATCATGTTAAACCTGGGGAAAATGGTCATAAAAACTAAACTTGGGTCACTGCATGAGAATGAAAATGACAGGTATTACTGATAATGAACAACGATAAAACACTAGCATTTAGTGGCAACATAAGTTGCCAAAAATATGTTATTTTTTGCACCTTTTGTGACCACATGGTGTAGAACTACACTGTATATCTTTTGCTTGTATAAATTGCAACAGTTCCTTCCTTTTTGGGGGTTTTTAAGTAAATGGTGATTCAATTATGAAAATAATATGCTGGCAAAATATCTGGCTTTTTCAGCATGCTTGTGCCTGCCACCCAGTGGCCATGCAACTTCCAGAAAAATGTTTTGGTCATGAATTGTTGTTTGTCTGGTCATTGTTAATTTGGCAGGTGATGTGACAGACACCAAAAGCAAGCAGTTTGTAAGCATCAAAACTTTGTTGATGACTGGTTTTGTTGGACCTTAATGTGACAGTTGTAAACTCTTTCATGTCATACACACCCACAGTGTGTTTCAGACAAAGTACTATCACTTGTAATCAGAAGATATGTGACTGTAGCCATCTTAACAAGCTATGCTTTCCCTTCATTTTCAGCGTTATCTGAATTGACCAACACAGACCAGTAGTGTCCTTTTGCTGCACTGTGTAGCTAATTTGGGCATTTGTTTTACTGCTAGTTCCTTTGAGTCATTTACAGTTTGTGTCCTACAGTCCAGTAGTATATTGCATAATGACTGTAATGCTGATATATTGGATAATGACTAATGCTTAGCTCATCACTTTACATCAAAACTTACCTGCCATATACCAGTCACTTCAGGATGTTTAGATGGATGGTTATCCAGGGTAGGTTGGCAATGATTTTGACACTAAGATGTTTTGTAGAGCTCCATTTAACTAGCCAGATGGCTCATCTGTTAGTGATTTTGAGTTGTTGACCTTTGCATCTGTGAGGTATGATGCATTAGCCCAGCCAAAGAGCTAACTTAACATGAAGTCACCACAAATGATGGTAATGCCACGTCTGGCACACAATGAAATCAACAGTTTTTATACAGTCTGTATGACTTTCCCATGGCTGCAAAATGTGATAAGAGGCTGGGTGTTATGTACCTGTCGTTTGTTTGTAGGCCCTTTTTCCTCCTGAACATGGTGGCCCTAGGTGCCATTGTTTACTGTCAGAGGCATGGCTGTGTAAGCTGAAGCTGATGTGATGTGGAATACCCCAACTGCTACTGAATTTGTTCATCAGTTGTGTGTACCATAGGTGGCTTTTGACTTTGATATGTTCTTGATGTAGGTGCTCTCTTGTTAATTGTGGTTGTTTCAGTAATTTGTTTTTTTGTGTGATTGAGGCTGCTTCTGTAAATATTTGCGCCAAAAAAACAACATTTGGTGTTCTGTGCTTACAGTGTGTTCAGGCAATTGCTCACTCGTGGCATTTTGCAGGGGTCCAAAAAGTCATTGAAGATTAAGCTGAAGCTGGCCAAGAAGTTGCGCCAGAACCAGCCGATTCCCCAGTGGATCCGGTCCCGGACTGGCAACACCATCCGGTGAGTGTGAGAAAGAAAGCCATGCACACCATTTCTTTCAAAAGATGATATCATTTGTTACAGAAACATCGTTCACGAGGGGATAACACATTTTACTTTTCTGTTTAGAATACATTGTTATAGTGCTGTAGGACTTTCCACTGACGAGTGGACTGGACAGGAATGATGGAAATTATGTACCCTCGTAATTTTCCGTTCTCATCAGTATCAGGCTTCTTTCCGTTTGCTTTTTGTGAAGAACATTTGACACAAAATATCTCGTCTCTCGCAGGTACAACGCCAAGAGGCGTCACTGGCGCCGGTCCAAGCTGAAGTTGTAGACGGCAGCGGTTGCGGGGTGCGTCCAGGCCTCGGCCCGGACATACAAAACTGTTTTCATGCTGCTCCGTTGTAAACTCGTGAGCGTCCAATAAATTGGTCCTCACGGCTGATGTCAGCATGGCTTGTGTCAGATTGATTAACTTGCCGAAGGTTGGAGGAATGTATAGAAACGTACGTAAGCGGTGTTATCCGCGACAACGTTAAACGGTCAACGTTTACGTTTTTCTTTCTAACACGTCCGAAAGTGAGATCAAACAAGAAGACAGTGAACGGTTTTAAGGTGATTGTGAGTCGTTGATAAATCGTTCAATGATCCGTTCGCTTATTTGTTGCTACGTACATCAGTTCTAAGAGGGCAAATGTGCATCAAACGGAACGGCCAGGCATGAAAATCATGAAACGAATTAAAAAAGCACGGGTGGCCGACTGTGCTGTGCTGTTCGGTGTGAAACGGCTGACTGCGCGGTGTGTTCCCGGTATGTGATCTGCGTCTCGTGAACGGTCTGGTCCCCATCCGGCATGGGCTTGCCCAGCCTCGACGGCGGTCCTCTGGCAGAGACCGAGCTCTACAGCGCAGCCAGGCAGCTCAGCGAAGCTCTCGGGACCGACAACCTGCGAGGGCAAGTCCGTAATGCGGTGGACAACGGAAAGAATCACTGATGCAGCGGGATGCCCGCCTGTCAATTGTTCGAGGCGTATAAAATTAACCTTGACTGTGGTAGATTCTAAATGTTCATGTTTCGGGTGCCCAGACGCTGGGAAATTTCAAGCCTTCATTCAGTAATATTGTTCGGTTCACAGATACGGGTGAACCAAAATTCACCAAACAAAGCGTAAACTTCAAAAACAGCTCGCGCTACCAGGCGGGGAAGCCAGAACTCGTAATATTTGGGTAATATTGGCTCGTTAGGGTGGCAGCACTATTTTCCACCTCAACCCAGGATATGCTTTTGCTATGGTCTGAACACGGTCATGCGCCACCGGGCTTCGGCTCCGTGAGATTCAGAAGTGGGGCTACCGACCAGTTTGAATACCCCACATTGCCTCTTGAAATTTGGGAATGGGCTATGAGCTGGGCGGAGCGCCACACGTTAGTCTAAATTGGACAGTGGTCGAGGCGCTCCGCGCCACTGGTTTGTGAACAGTTCCATACATACAGGCTGGCCGCTCTGCAGTTTCATTACTTGGTGAATCATGCCCTCCCTGCATGCAGCGTCCCTGGCTAGGCATTTATTTGCTAGTGCAGAGAAGGAATTTGCAATCTGTGCACGGTACGGTCTCGTGTGCACTGACAAACACCTCTAAATCCTCGTCATTCGTGTAAACACGTCTTACCATGTCAAGCACGTGCACGCCCACCACCGCGGACGAAAAACTATATGGATGACAATGAAGTGAAATCACATTTCATTCAGGTAACGTCTGTAGCACTCGCGCCGAATTTCACTAAATTCTCATTCGGGCGGCGCGATACAATCTGGACGGAGCAATATCTAGCAATATATATAGGAATATACGCATCACGTGCGATCGAACGTCACTCCGCGTTGGTGCTGTCTCACTGTCGACGACCTCGCGCCAGTGAAAGGAAGCTGTTTTAGCTCCCAATTACATTTGTTGTCAGGTGTGGGCTGTTCAGGCCAGAAAAGTATGGGCCTGAAAAACGAACCGCAGAAATGTTGAACGACCGAGGTTAGGCTGTGAGTCATAGGTATGACCCGGCCAATGGCAAATGACGTCACCGCGCCCTTGAACACAACTAACCAAAGGTCATGATCGGAAACGTACTCCAGGCTGGTTCGACGGATGGTTTCCTGAGTGCGCTCGGTTTCTTGGAAGGACAGAGCCTTGTGAAAGCTCGTGCCGTGATCCATGGGTTAGATAGGCTTATGAGTTACGTGCTCACTCACGGCGACGCCATTTTCCCGCCCTGCGTCTGCATTGCCCCTTCAGCCAACTTCCTACGATAAAGCATTGAGCTCTTTGCCCAGGACTCTTACGCCCCGAGGCTAGAAACGTTGTCTTCTCTGTGACGTGCACCTGCTATCAGGTACTTTGTGGCAACCGAAGAGAGAAGATGAAGAAGGACAGGAATACTGTGTTAGACCGTTTGCATGTGACCAACTCTTACTGTTTTGGCCTTGTGTCAGGGACGGCATACGGTCATGCCTTCATGATGGATAACAAATGCAGACTGTCCCAGGCCTGCTGTGTGTCGACAGTCGACATGACCGTCTGCACGCATCTAATGATGAACATGACGCCAGGCGTGACGGCCTCCGGCGGCTGCCAGGCTCTCAGGAGCTCCCCCGGCAGGGGGCAGGGGCGGCATGAAACGGCCCAAACCCATCGTTTTCAGTGTCCAGCAATACCTCGAACTAGATAGGTTCTGGCGTGCAACAGGAAACAAACTGTACTTGCGGACGGGAGACATATGTTCATATTCATTTTCATGTTTCTGATTTCGAGGTTTCTCTTGTTTACATCTTCCGTTTGGTTTTGTTCCCAACTTTCGGCTGCCAGCCTTCACCGAATCACCATGCCATTTTGAACCGTGTTGACTTTCGGCCCGATTGGCCGTGCTCGACGTTGTTTCCCAGCTTTGCCAAGCTGGCATTCGCGGGCGCGGAGAAGTGTCGGGGAAAACCAAGGCCAGGAAGGGGCCGGCCAGACACGGTCACCCCCGTCCAGGATCGTGCTCCGAGTCTCAAGCGTCGACCGCGGCTGGCGCTGTCCGCGATCCCCCAGAGCTGTCGCGAGCGACATTGGACGAGTGCCAGGCGTGCTGGTCCAAGCAGGCCGTCCACTCGGTCTCGATGCGTTACTTGTGCCTCGCATGAGAAGGCTGATTGTGATAGAGTCTAGCACGATGGCCAGAATAGATCCAGACATGACAGCTATTCACCACCGGTAGAGACGGTAACAAAAAGAGTATCCTGTTTGCAAAGCCTATGCGATGTCGTCAACAACCAACCATCTACATGTTAGACAACGTGACATATCCATACATCCAATGCTATAGCATTGGGTGTATGGATGTCTATGTGTAATACAGAATGCTAAATCTTTGTCGACTTCCTTAAAATGTAGCTGGTTTGTCCCACAAATGTGACTGATCACGTTTACGGGACTCAGTTTTCTGAAAACTACAATGAAGTGCCAAAAGACGTAATTAAACAAAGTTTTTATTCCGACGTCATCCATAGGTGATGACTCAGTGCGGTCAGTGTGGTATGTTTAGTTGGCCTGCGCTAGCTGATGTTATCTCGTAACAGCTTAAAAACGTCACAGATGAAGAGGACACGGGAAAATACCGCCAGACCACCTGGAAACTGCCCAAATATGGACTTTTGAGACATAATCTATACGACAAATCGATTACAAAGACTACCAGCTACAACGCGGCCATCTCAGTTCAAGACACATTTGAATGTTAAAACAATGGAAAACAATGCGGAAAGAGGAAAGAAGCGGCAGATATGGAGAGATGCATTTGCAGTAGATAAGTTTAACTACGCAGAGACTCGATCCTACCTCAGACGTAAACAGCCTATTTCAAAAGACGTCCACACGTCCTTCATCTTTATTTGCAGTATGCTCTCTGTTGACAACATCAGTTCGGTGTATGTATCTTGCTCTTCGAAAGCCTCCACTGGACGGTAATGGGCGGGCAGCCCAAAGGATCATAATATGCATTTTGTTAGTAGCAGTTTCTAGTGACGTATTATTCAATTTTATAATCTCGGCACTATTTTTCACATCATATATATCTGTGACGTCTACAAAAGCCCTCAATCCCGTTGATTTTTATGCGCGTATGCTATTTTTTCGCCGTCCTCTGCGCGGCGAGCCGGCAGAAGTAAAATGACTGCCATCACTAAAGGCGGTAAGATAATGCCTCGGTTTTCTCCGACTGTGTGCGGCTGTGGTACGGCCCACTTCGGTCGCCTGCCTCCTGTTTAACGATCGCGCCGGCCGCAGTGTACGCTGTCTGCGGCCGGCGTCCGTCCTGGCTAATAGGCCTGCGTCTGATCGATCTGCAAGACGAGGTTCCTGAAGAAGCTGTCCAGGTCGACGCCCGGCACTCGGCCGGAAATCAGCTGGGAGCCGTCGGCCGAGATCACGGCGTTCACCCGGCGGCCGCCGATGTCCGTGTTGATGACGGACGCCCCGTCGGCCGACCTGACCACGTTCACCCGCCTGCCGTCGATGACCAGATTGAAGACGCCGGAGCCATCACTTGACCGGACGGCGCTCACTCTGTTGCCTCCCCGTCTGGTATTGATAACAGAGGAGCCATCCCTCGACCGGACGGCGTTCACTCTGTCGCCTCCCCGTCTGGTGTTGATGACAGAGGAGCCATCACTCGACCGGACGGCGTTCACTCTGTCGCCTCCTCGTCTGGTGTTGATAACAGAGGAGCCATCACTGGATTGGACGGCACTCACTCTGTCCCCTCCCCGTCTGGTGTTGATGACGGAGGATCCATCCCTGGACTGAACGGCGCTCACTCTGTCTCCTCCCTTTCTCGAGTTGATGACGGAGGAGCCGTCCTGTGAGCGGACGGCGCTCAGTCTGTCAGCGCCCTGTCTGGAGTTGAAGACGGAGGAGCCGTCTCCGGACTGGACGGCGCCCACTCTGTCCCCGCCGTTTCGGGTGCTGACAACCGACGAACCGTCTCCGGACTGGACGAAGCTGAGTCGACTCCCGCCCTGCCGCCTGTTGGAGAAGACCGTGGAGCCGTCCCCAGCCTGGACGGAGCTCAGTCCGTCCCCTCCCCGCGTGCTGCTGAAAACGTTGGACCCGCCTCCGCCGCGGACGACGCTGACTCTGCCTCCTCCTGTCTGGCTGTTGATGACCGACGGCCCCTGTCCGGACTGCACGGAGCTGAACCGGTCGCCACCCTGTCGGTTGCTGATCACCGATGAGCCGTCCCCGGCGCGGACCGAGCTGAAGCTTCCCTGGTCCGTCTGCGAGCTGATGACGGACGATCCGTCACTGGTGGTGACGGCGCTGATGCCGGCCCTCCTCTTTCTCGCCACGAGCGCCGCCGCGCTGCCTGTGCCCTCAACGGAGCGATATCCTTCTGGCCGGCCGGCCTCGCCCCTGGGTTCGTCCGCAGGTGGAGTCTCAGCGGGCGGAATGTCGCCCCGCGGAGTGTCAGCGGGCGGAGTGTCGGCTGGCGGAGTGTCGGGGCGAGCCTCGCTGTCAGTTGCGGCCGAGGCCTGGCTGCCGGCGCGGACGCCGGAGTATTGGAGCCCCGCCAGTCCGCCGCCGAACACGCTCACCCCGCCGACACCCGTGCTGATCACTGAGAATTGCCCGGTGCCAGGGTAGGTCGCCCCAGCCACCTGGACCGACGAAAGGCCGGGCACGTGCACCGCCGAAACAGCCGGAATGTGAACGGCTGGAACTTCAGGGATGTAAACGGCTGGAACTTCAGGGATATGAACGGCTGGAACTTCCGGGATGTGAACTTCTGGAACTTCCGGAATATGAACATCCGGAACTTCCGGGATGTGAACATCTGGAACTTCCGGAATGGTGACCGATGGGATGTCTGGGATATTCACCGGTGGAATGGCGGGGATTCTGACCGGTGGAATAGCCGGAATTTTTACGGGTGGAATAGCGGGGATTTTGACTGGTGGAATTGCTGGAATCTTTACGGGTGGAATGGCCGGAATTTTTACTGGTGGAATAGCCGGAATCTTTACTGGCGGAATAGCTGGGATTTTTACTGGCGGAATAGCTGGAATTTTTACTGGCGGAATCGTTACATTATTGTTAGACGTCTGGAAGCTTCCTTGAGTGACGAAGAGGCCCCCACCACTGCCAACATAGATCGAGGTCTGAGGGTTTCCGGAGTAGGTGAAGCTGACGATCCCTCCGTACTTCGAAGTGCACCGCACCGTCGAAGTGATGCCGTCACCGTGGCGGTACTCTGTGCAGGAGACACCGGGACCGACGGTGATTCCCGCCGTGGCGCTGTTCAGGCCGGACGCCACCAGCAGCAGCAGCGGCAGCATCTCCGGCAGCGGCGTCATCGTGCTGTCCTGCGGACCCACCCAGTCAACGTCAGCGCGCGAACGCTCTGAACAGCCTGCGGCGGGATCGATGTATAGACTGTCAGCGAAGAGGTCAGGTCAGCTGCCGTCTACCCTGACGTGAACGTGCGTGCATGGTGTGCGAAAAACAGCACTTGTGCAGATCTTGGCAGACTTGGGTACAAACCTGGCCATGGGCAGTTGGGGGACCAATACGTTCGGTGTCTCGGGAGCTCCAAATAACGGGCGACGGCTCCGCAGTCGTCCTGCAGATGTCGAACGGTAGGTCGGCAGAGTAGACAACGCACTTCTAAAGCGACGGCGGATCGGGGAAGGAACAAACGAGGCCATGGCCCCAAATTTCGCAAGGTTTAATTGAAACGAATGCTTTCTATATCTCTAGCGACTGCAGAATGATGTAATGGAAAAGACTCCCGATATTTCGACGAATCAAAAGCTGGATTGCGCTCTTGGGAAACATGGGGAATAGTCTTCGGAACCCTTTGAAAGCATTCACCTCCCCCAAACCAGCTGGCTATAGAGCCGCCACCACTCCTAAATACACACCGAGACACCCCCTTTTACCATGGCTTTAATTCTTTGATCACGCGTGATAGGGAATACGTTTCTGCGTTCAATGGGATTCTATGTAGACAATGTGTATCTGCATGGTCATTAATGGGTGACGCCAGAGCATGGTGTTTGAATAGTTGCGTTTTTAGGCTGCTAGGTACGTCTAAGAAAAATAAGGACAGAAAACGTCAGCAACGACTCCTTTTTATCTTACCGAATGTATTTCTGAAAACGGACTGCAGTGGAACGTTCCCTTTCAGATATCTTCAGCTGTTACTTTTGGTGGGTAAACTTTACGGAACGTCCATGACAGGCGGTTTTTAGCTGATGCTGTCAGTCCCGGGAATAGCCAGAAATTGATCAGATTTGCCCATGCTAATCCGACTACGCATTGCGAAGCCGTGATCATTTGCGTCACCGTGTTCAGTAAATCTTAATTTCATACGTAATGCCAGTAATGGCCACCTATGAAATGGTCACAGCCAAAGAACAACTGCCCTCAGGAACAAAAAGGAAATTCGATTCATGAGTTTTCTTTCGTGCTAACGCAGCCTTTAGGGAAATCGTGCGGCCAGTTTCTGTAAAGCGTTGTCGTTACATATCAGACCAGCACGAAAAAATTTCCCTCGATCTCCCAGCATGGAACAACAATTTTTTCATGGTTCTCAATGTTTTCCAAACCCGTTGGTAAGGGTAAACACAGCTAATGATCCAGCGAACAATGTTTCACACGCTACAAATATAGAACGTCTCATTCAGGTATGAGCCGATACTCAAAGTGAAGAAGCAGCAAAAAAACGCGTGTTCTGCGTAGCATGTGCGAGGCGGAGCTATTTTAATGCAACAAGTGTAAATGGACAGTGCTACTCCACAACACACTTACCTTTCAAAGCATGTTAACAAACGTAATTACCTTGCCTTAGTTACCTTACTTTGCTTCGCTTCATAACACATGCAGATCACACGCCACGCCCCTGCCGTCCCTGCCTCCTCCCTATTTTTAGCACCTCAGTCAACTGGGCTGGCTAGTGGCTACCCCTTCGTAAACCGTGAGCCGCGCCTGCGAGATGAGTCACACAGCCGCCCGGGGAGCGTCACGGCACGCCCGACGTGTCACGTCACGGAACCGTCACGTGCCATGGCGCCGTGGTGTTTTCACGGCCTCCTGGCGGCCGAACGACTGAGGCCGGCCAAAGGCCTCTCCGCCGCCCTGACACCGGTCGCCACTGACCTGGGCTGCCCGGCTCGGGTCAGCTGGTGACCTGGGCTGCCTCACGGCTTGGGTGAGACCTGGGCGGACGCTGAGACCGCTGTCGAGCCTGCGCCTGTCGCGGTCGACTCCCGACAGGCTGGTACGCAGCGCCGGACTGCAGCCGGCTGGCTGGGCAGGCCGGGGCCCAGTCGAGGCGGCGGTGGGGTTACAGGGGGAGGGGGAAGGGGGGCCGGGGCCCGCCGGGGAGGATCGGCGCCGTCAGCTGAGTTCCGTGCCGACCGGCCGCTGCAGAGGCAGCCCGTGGTCGGCCGGCCGGTCGCGTGCTGGGGTCGGCATGGGCCGGGGTTTTCCGCTTCTGAGCGGTGGTCTCCAAAGCCGGCGGTCGGTCCTCCGCCTCGATGACGCCACCCGGTCACGACGGATTACGGCGCAGGCGACAGGCCAGACGGAAGCCGTCGCAGCACGCGGGGTAACAGACGCTCGCTCAGGGCAGATTCTCACCCTCCGCTGCATATTGGTGCACGGGCGACGAGCGCTCACTCTCACAGAGCACGTCAAGAAATCGTGCTGCTGCACGAATGGGGTTTGGTGTGCACGACGCTTCCCTGTTTTGCCTTGACCCTAGCGCCTTAGCATGTCGCAGAACTGGTCTTGTGCAAGTTCGTCGCTACACTCTGCCTGAAAAAGTGCCTGTGTTGACATATCGAAACGGGAGTTGTCAGGTATTCACTAAGGCATGAGGGCTCAAGCCCTTGTGCCTTTATGCCCCCAAAAAAAAGAACGGATTAGGGCACAAGGCAGGGGCGTCCTTTTGTATGCTTTTGTGGGAGCACATGCCCTTCATTGTTGATTTCAGTCCTCCCAATACTGATTTTAACCCCTTCGATGTTGAAATGAGCTCCACGATGCTATGCTGGGGCCCATTGTTGAAATGACATTTCAGTCTGGTGTAGGGACGGATCCACTAAGAGGAGGGGGCGATGGGCAGCGGCGGAGCCATGGGACCCTAGGGGTCCCAGGACTCCCTGTAATGTTTGGAAGAGGCCCAATCCCCCAGTAGAGTTACAAAATTACTCCTATAAAGACCAAAATATTGCTTAAATGCTTTAAGAACGGTAAACAAGAGTAGTCAAAAGTTGGCGTACATAGATCGAAGCCTATAAAGGAGGCCCCCATCGGCCTTTATAGGGTCCCCTGGTGGCCTGTAAGGCCCCTGCAGACCTGTAGGGGGCCCTTGTCAGCCTTTTTCAGCACCCTACCAGCCTGCAGGGACTACCTGCCGGTCTGTAGGGCCCCTGTCAGCCTTCTAAGGGCCCATGCTGGTCTGTGAAGGGAACCCTGCTGTCCTGTGGGGCACCTGGCGGCCTGATGGTCGACAGGGGCCTCTGCTGGCCTGTTGGGCTGCTGTCAGTCTTTGGAAGGCTCTGCTGACCTGCGAAGTAACCCCCTGCTATTCTATGGGGCCCTGCCGGCCCGTGAGACCCCCCTGCCGGCCGGCGGAGGGGTTTCCTTACGGCCTGTGGAGGAGCCCCCTAACGGCCTGTACAGGAGCCCCCCTGACAGCTGTGGAGGGTACAGGTGCGGTTTTCTAGAACTAAATGTGACTGCCCGAATCGAATAATATTTCATATTTTAAAATATAAAATAATGCCACCGGCTCCGTGACCCAATTGTTTACGCCTGTCGTTCTAATCATTTTCTTTGTGTGGTGTGATGGACCTTCCGCCCGTGCGGGCGGAAAGGCCTGCATTCTGCAAAGGCCTGCCTGCATTCTTCTGCATTGATTTCGTACGGGATAGTGGAGGGCGGAACAAGCCCACCTGGTGCTCTTTGGTCTAGCTGAACGATAATTTATAGACTGCTCATAGACACCATTTATTTCCTTTCCCAGTTTCTTAACCTGTTGTCCCGAAGCCGTTCCAGGCGTCATGTATACTGAGGAAGTGCGATCTTAATGGAGCCATGGAGATCAAAGAGATTCCAGCGTTTGAAGCAGACATAAGAAGAATCCTTTGGAGGTTCTGAAGTTTTGAAATCTCCTTCCTTATGTTTTCTGACATTCTGCGGATGGTTTCAGCCACACGGATTGTTGCAAAATCAGGGGAACCCAACACGAAGGTTTCCCCCACTCTCAAATCGGAGGGCATTCTGTCTGGCTCCTGATGTATACTTGTTTCTCCGCCCAGAAGCACTTTCCTTTGTTCCGAACCCCCTGATTTCACTGCAGCAGTGATGTCTTGTGCAAGACCAGTGCAGTGCAAAGGTTTGTCGCAGTTCAGCTTGCGGCTTTAGCGAGATGCGCTAAACCAAAGGTCGATTTTGTCAATAAGAGTAACAGAAATAATCAAAGCGCGCGGCACGAAACTTGATCGCTTTTCCGTCCGTTTTTATCAGCAACCAAAGGTCGGACCAGTTCGGAAATTCTGCACCCAGCCACTAGTGCGTGTCCGCGCACGATACGTACCATTGCGATTTGCGAGCCATGAAGGAGTGAATGCTCCGGATCCAAAAACAGCAACGATTTTAAACAGACGTCATCGCTTATTTCGTTGCCACTACGTGTTAGTGTCATTACGTATTTCACGTCTATCGTCCGTCTCCAGGATATGTCAGCGAACGGTTTGGTTGTCACATAGCCCGGAAGAGCCACACGCGTCTTTTGGAAACCTCTAAAGATTGCAACACTACATCGTGTATAGCGAGCTAATACTTCACAGTACGAAACGTTCTGTCAAGTCGATTGCTCTTTCAAGAACCATTTTCATCCAGAGTATGAGACATGGATATGACAACGCAGTTCTGTCATAAACTGACTTGACATGAAGCCGAGCAAAACACTGGCTGAAACGCACGGCGCGACTGTGGCGACCTGCCAAGATCGTCACACCAAGAGCAGCCGGCCAGCGGCCGAGTTTAATACCGCACTTTTGCCCAGACAGGGTGATATGGCCCATAGGGCAAGTATGGTGGCGACCTTACTGTGACGCACTGGCTATTATGTCATGGCACTTGGCGGGGAGCCAGCAGAACGTGCGGTTGCTCGGCGGCCGCAAAGTGGTCCAACGCAGGGCGCGAGATTGGTATGCAGGCGTCAGTTCGTTGAGCTGTGCTGGCGGAGTTAGACTATACCAGCAGGTGCGCAGGTTATTGTAAAGCACAGAGTCGCCTTACACTTGCCATGTCTGGAAAGCCTTATCGTATTGGATGGGAAGAAATTTGTTCAAAATGCCCCAGCCTTTACCATGGTTTTGAAAGGTTCCTGTTGTTTCTGTCCCGGGTACCAATTAATAACAACACAAGGCTGCTTAATAAATATGATCCAATCAAAGACGGTTAGCACTTGCCGGTGAGCGCATCAGTCTCGGCTCGTCTTCCGTGAAGACGGTGCAGTGGTGTCGGGAAAGTTTTGTGATGGGCTTTGAAGCCCAGTGGTGTGCGTGCTCCGGCTTTGGCTAGCCTGAAGCCAAGGGCGAGAGAACGGGGCAAGGGGACAGTTAGTCCCCCCACTGTTTGAAATTTAACCTTGACCCTATGGGCGTTGACGGAAGAGTTGAACCGCAATGCTTCTTTGCCCCTCCCCAACGCTCCCCTCTCCCAACTGTGGAGGAGCTCCCGCGCCCCTATCTGAATCGTGGTGCGTCCAACTACCTGCACTGGGGAGCCATTCCCAAGGATGTGGGAATGAGGGGTGAGGGAGGGGGGCATGGGGCGGCTGTCCCTCCTAACTTTTTTGAAATTTAACACTGATACTATGGGTCTTGACTGGAAAGAAGTTGACCTAAAACTCTTCTTTGCCCTTGCCCTCTCCCCCAATCTGTGAATGGAGTTTCCGCGCTCCTGGCCATCCCCCACACCTATTTCCAAAACGACGCCCCCGTCAACAAGAAAAACCTCCCACGTCAGCGTGCCACCAAGCTTAGAGAAGTAAATCACATATCTGAGTTTTTTTTTCTCGGAAGTCTCCTCCACTTAACGTCCATCGTCGTAATCGAATAAACAGGGAAACATCAAATGGGCCAACTTTTCTCAGCCCCAGTTTTTGACAGTGAAGTGGACTACGATGAATTCTTATTTTTTTCAATACGTTTTCAGGCCGATTAGCCCTTTGCAAAGAACTATTGCTTTAGCTTCTGTTTAGGTATTTGCCCTTGGCAATGCTCTTGATTTCCACGAAAACAAACTGCTCTCTCTCTCTCTCTCTCTCTCTCTCTCTCTCTCTCTCGTTTGCTATAGCCGTAGCACACAGGCGCAACCAAAAGAGGGGGCAAGGGAGGGGGACTGGGCTCCCCTTAGGCCAGCATTTTTTGTGAAAACCATTGCACATCGTCTTCCCGGCAGGTGGTATTTGTCCCCTCCCCCTTAAGAAAATCCTGGCTGCGCCCATGCCGCAACACGATGTCTCCTTTAAATGCACGAGATAGAAAACTTATGGCAGCTTTAAGCCTCGATGTATGGTTATCACATTTTAAGCATCTAAGCATTTTTTCTGTTTCTTTTTTGCTTCAATGACGTCATGTCGTCAGATGACTTCTGGAGCTGTGGCCTCTAACCAGTCTACACAACATTTCTGCAATGTTAAAGTGCAGCTAGTAGGCAATGTCAGCGCCACATCGCACGGCACTGGCTGACTGGATACGAAGTAAAGTGATGGATATCGGCGAGGAATTTATCTACAAACGTTTGAGATAATCGAAGGTTGGTATGAGGATTTTTTGTGTTGATGAAACACTGTGCTTTGAACTCATCGTGTCACATTTCACATTTCCTCTACTTCATTAGGCGGAGAACTTTGCTGAAGTCGCAATGCTCTGCACTTCTGTTGTGCAGCATTTCAGATTTTCCATTCCTGATTTAGAACTTGGCGTTTGGTATCCTTTTGCATCCCACATGTAAAATATCACCGAACATGGTTGTCAATTCTCATGGCATCGTTGTCAGGTATTTTTTATTGGCAGCTGAAACCATGAGACAGAATGTTATGTTGATGCTTTTAATTGTCATGACAAATTCAGTTTTGCAAGAAGTCTGGTGCAAGCTTGAGCAGAATGTCTCCAAGATATTGTGGGTTAAAACTCCATTTTGAATCCTGTTTGTTCCATGCAGCATCATAGATGATGTGTAATGTTCCCTTTGCGTGAAGTTGGGGATGCATGCATCCCTGAATAACATTTAAGGTACACCTGCTAGTACAAGAAATTGGATTGTCTTGGACAGATGAGTAACTGTCCAATGCAGGCTGTTTGCCATCTTTGGTTGATCTGTTCCCTGCTCAACATTGGTTAAATATAGCCAAATGGCCATTTGAGAAGGAAAATCCTCTCCAAATATTAAAAGGGTTGTCATTTCATGTCTGAGAAAAATGGCAATTGTTATCGTAGGGCAAGGACCACATGTCATACTGAAAACTAGTTTTGCCAGTATAATTCATTCCATGGGCATAAGAAAAGGAGAACAGGCTTTTCCCTGCATTTTATCTGGAGTATGAACCCTGTTGTATTGCATGGAAGGAGCAGTGAAGAAGGGCATTCCTCTCCTTAGTATTAAGTTGCTTTTGCATGACAGTAATGATATAAATGGGCTGTGTACTGCCCTTTCCTCCAAGTCCAGGATCCTAAACCATGTTTCATCTGTGGTGCAGTATAAGAACATCCTAAGGTTAGTGCAAACTTTGATATCTTTAGAAAGATCAGGCATTTTTAGTGCATGTATTCTGAACCTTTACGGTAACATCATACTGCATTGTGAATGACTTTGTGTGCCTAGGGATACATTTTTTGTCTTATGTGGCTTAGAAGTCCAAAATTCTGAGTGTGCCCGCACCAGTAAATATCTCTTCAGACATTGTTTTGATGCTCCTTTTGTTCATGTAGCTAGGCTTGCAAAATTATTGTCCAGGAACAGAGAGGTGATTTCGTCTTATTGTGGGATATTTGTATTCGTCTGGTGTGGGAGTGTCGGCCGTGTGTGAGATGCGGCTGGTGTGTATGTGTCGGCTGGTGTATGCGTGTGTGCTCCTGCCTGTTGTCAGTCTGGCCGGCGGCGTGACGCACCGCTGCCTGCCGTTGCAGCGCCTGAGAGGCCGTCCGACGATGGGCTGCTGCTGCAGCACGGAGGACGGCTCCGGCTCGGAGGCCGGCGAGCCCAACTCGCGCACCCCGCTGCTGGGCGAGTCGGCGCGCGCCAGCAGCGGCGAGCTGTGTGGCGAGCCGCCGGCCGAGACGGCGACCGGCGCGCGCCAGGGCGAGACGCGCAGCGGCGGCGACGGCGAGACGCTGCTGGACAACATCCTGCAGGACATGGCCGCCTCCGTCATCGACGTGGCCGCCGTCGACACGCAGAACATGGAGCAGCAGGACTACGTGGAGCGGTGCCGCTACTACGGCGGCGCCGTGTCGCGGCTGTCGGCGCCGCCGCCGCCGCCGCCGGCCGTCGAGGACGTGCCGCAGCCGGAGCGGCTGCTGGCGGCGCCGCCGGCGCCGGCCGCCGACCTGCGGCTGGCGCGCGCCCTGGCCGACCGGCTCCAGGAAGCGGCCGCCGCCATCCAGGTGGCGCCCCGCCAGTCGCTGGTCATACCGTTCGGCCAGACGGCGGGCGCCGAGCCAGCGTGATGCGGCCGCCACCCGGCTGTGATAGCGCGCCGGCGGGCCGCCGCCCGCGGCCGCGCCGGCCGTCTGGACAGGTCACACGGGCCGCGCCGGCTCGGCCGGGGGAGCCGGGACGCCAGGCAGGAGGCCCGGCCAGTTATAGCCCTGCAGTGTATCGAGGGCGGCAGCACGGCTACCGGCCGCTTCGCAGCGCGTTATAGCCAGCATCGGCGAGATGGCAGCGATGGTGCCACTCATTGTATCGGGTTGCTTTCTTTGAATCTGCTTACTTGGTGTAGCCGTGAGACACCTGCGTTTTATGATTATCGTTGTACCTACTGATACTGTATGGTGAAATAAAGATAGCATGTTTTGCCTGCTGTTTCCTGGCAATGCGTGCAGCAACTGGAGAGCAACGGGACACTGATATATATTCGCAATTATAGTGATATGCACAATCATCGCAACACATGCAAAAAAAAAACGAGAAACGTTTGCAAGGGAATTCATTTGTCACAATGATTTCCGTCTCCGGGAAGACCAAGCCGCACACTCCCGGTTCGGGTCCGGGTAATAGTGGCATTTCGTTTTCCCCCACGACAACCGGCGTTAGAGGTCGCGACGCGGAATTGTCTTAGCAGTCGAGAGCGTCGTTAGATAACCCAAGAACCCGCCAACCAAGCCGGTCATGACGGCGATCGGACAATGTCGTTCAATCGGAGATCGCTGTTATATTCTGAATCCATGTTTTCTTTGCCGTGACGTGATGCTTTTTATCAAAAGCAAAATCGGGCCGCCGCCTTGACCGCTTGGTCCTTACGCCTACCAGGAAGAGTTAATCCTGGAAGTGAATCTACCGGTTACTACTGGCTTGCTCATGGAGCAGTGTCGTCCGCCCTCTCGCGCCAGATCTTTGCGACGAAGCTGTATTTTCCGAAAATAGATGGCAGGGCATTCTCCAAATATTGGAAACTGAACATCTGGGCCAGAAGAAAGTCGGTTCGCATGCTCTCCCAGATGTTCGGAGTGCTAAAGGAAAGCGTATACAAAGATGAAAAAAGGAGGGAGAAGCTAGACTCGCTTCCTGATGGTCATACCTGAGTCTTGCACATGACGCTCAAAAGTATTTCGACTCTATTTCCCGGTAATCTGTTCTTCGGAAGGGAAGATACAATGTCTCTACAGCCACACATTTTTGGCTCTTAACTAGTCTAAGAGATCATCGCGAGACTAAAACAAAATATATTTATCATCAGGAGCAGTAGAGGATGATGATCGTGTTTGACTTGAGTGGCAAGGCTGTTCTGTGAAAGGGTATAAAACACATTTTTCAATTCCTTGCTCTTATGAATATACCACGTTTTTTAACGCAAAACATAGCCTAGCTTGAAATGACAGTTGACGACCATTAGCAACAACGGAAAGCCATGTACTATGTGCGGCATACGTGAAAATTGTTGAGACGATGTTCTTTTTTCAGTCCGTTTTCATCGAAGTCAAAACCAGCAAAGTCAAACCATACATGGGGCTCGACTCTGAAAATGACGTCCCTTGCTGTCTGTCAGACGCATTTGACTCCGCTGACTTTCCTCCTGGCTCACCGATCCTTACCGACGTTCAGCCTGATTCAACGGACCGTCGATCGGACCCCATCGATCCTCGCTATGAAGACGAGATCTTTACACTGACACCACCGAGCCACAACCCTTCGCCCGTCCATCCACCGCCATATGGATCAGGATCATAGGCGGCGGAAGAGGGGGGACACGAGGTCACCGTGTCACCCCCCCCCCCGTCCCCGCCCTTTACTCGTGAACTTTAACACTGACCTTATGGCGCTGCATGGAAAAAATGGCTCAAAAAGTAGCCTGTGCCCCTGCCCCGGCGGACCACGTTCCGCCCCTAGTGGTCATGGTAATTTTTCCGGGCCAGGGAACAGCCTGCCGCCGCTGCCTTCTTCCCTACCCCGTGGCACCACCACCGATTTTGAGCCACCTGTTGAAAAACTATACATGCATCAAACTGCATGAAATAAAAACGGGCTCAGCTTGCTCCCGACACCCAGGCATGGGAAAGCAATGTGGCACGGCTTCCGTTTTGAAGGTCTAAATGTTGCAACGTCAGCTGTGCACAGGACAAACAGGAGGAAGTGTACAATGGGGCACAGGTCATAAAAGACCAGTGGTGGCACTGACACTGGCACACTTAGACCAGTTCTGCTCTGTTCGGGTCTTCGAGAAGATAGTTTTGAGTGCAGAGTTCTTTTTTCGCACGGGAAGAGAGCGGATGTGTGAAACATAATAACAATTCACAAGGCCATCATCAGGATGGTCCTTTATTAAGATCGTCTTTGATTTAGCAATCACCGACACAACAATATAGACACAGAATTCCTAGTTCTAGAGGGAAAACGGAGATTATTTAGCATGATACATGCCAAGTCTTCCATTGAACTATATGCCTTTTGCGTGGCCATTTACCAGTCAGAACAATGCGGACAATTCATCACTGAAACCTGCCATCGGCAGCAAGTTGGACTCCCGCCTCCCGCTCAACGCACGGGGCAGCTAAACGCCGATCGTCGGACTCGGCACTCGGGCGAGCTTTCTCGGCCCATTGGAGCCGCCGACTCGCCGGCCGGCGGCCGACTCGGCGGCGTCACAGGCCGCGGACCCGCCGCCGCTGCATGTCAATGGCGGCCGTGGCTTTGTCAGCCCGTTCGTTGGCATTCTGCCGCGCCGAGCGCGGGCCATTTGCGTCGTTCGATGCCCGCCGTTGTCGTCCCGACGGCGGCGACGAGCGGCGATCGGCGGCGCGCGCGCGACGGTCACCCGACGTCGGCTCCGACGAGGCGGCGGCCTGGACCGCGCGGCTCGCCGCCTTAAACGCTCGTGCTTATCGAACTATGCTAGGAGCGAGGCATGCATTGACCACGTGTGCAAACTCTGCCTGAAGGGCATCCACTTAGACGTATTTTAGCTGGCATTTGGGAAAACCTGAAAGCGGTATGCGTGGGCTCCACGGGACTTTACAGCCGTCGAGCCCTAAAACGTGGATACCGCTATCAAAAAGCCTTACACAAAGCTAAACTTTATAGCTTTACACGGGTTAATTCAATGAAAAATTGCATGTCCACTCACACACACGGCATACATTTCAACGATTCGGACCTAAATTAGTCATTCTTCTATATTAGTTTTCCTCGAGGTACTTTTTGTTCTTTTCTGATCGGGATGCAATGAAAAATGTTTGAGTCATTTATTGCAAAGAAATAACGAATTGCTACGTAGTTAGTTGGTTTCACATCGCTGGCGTGTGCATGAAGTTTTTTGTTACACCTCCAACGCATGGAGAAAGACTGTAGCCTGAATACTGATAATTTACCTCTGGCCTGAATTCCAAGTTACAAAAAGTACAAGGGTGCAGCTGAAACTTTGAGTATCATTTTACACGCTTTTCGAGGTGGCCGGGTGTTACCAATGTTTTGACAAAATTCTATCAGGCCCATATGAATTGGCTGGAAAGACATGGCCCGAAACCCCACGGGACCGAAGTAAATGTTTCGAAAAACGGCAGCCACGCTTGAAGCCCTCAGCTTAATTAAACAGAATACTGTCGGCCCATTGCCAACTTCGGCCAGAGCTCCGCCGTTCGATAAACAGATCACCGGGTAATTTAACAACACCTGCAGCTGCCGGAAACATCGCTCTGCATATTTCACTGATTCTCACAGGGTAATCTATGTTCAAAACCCGCAGTCGATCCCAGTCGAGTCGTCTAGCGCCCGTAACCACCGTCATGGCGCAGTGACGTCATTAAAACGCGGCCATGACGCCACCGAAGCGCGGCGCTCGGCCCCGCCCGGCACCATAGTGGACAGCGGCCGTGGGTGCCGTGGTCCTGGTGAGGGCCGACCCGCGCCTGCAGTCGGCGACCCAGCCGAGCTGAGCCGGAACAGCTGGCCGCCGCCGCCGCCGTCGACCCCAGCGGCGCCGGCTCCCCGGCGGCCGCCGCTGCCGCCGACGGCACTTCAAACGACGCGTCGGAGCCGGCGCGGTGACGCCGGCGCGCGCCAGTCACCGCCTTCAAAGCGGCACCGTGGCGACGGTAACGGCGCAGCGGAGGGCGGCGGCGCCCCCCGCCGGCAGCGGCGCGCCCCACTCGGCTGCTGTTATCAGAGGCTACATCTATTTCCAGCTGCTGACGCCCGGCTCTTAGCGGAGCACAACATCGGCGAACAAACAGATAATGCGGGCGGCGGTCGGGAGCTCGGCCTGCTCGGGGAGTTCGGCCCCGTGCGCACCCGGATGTTGTTGAGCTCGGGCTTTATGGGTTTATTGGTGACAGATATGACACCAAAAGCAAAACATTCAGGCTTTCCTCTGCAGTCGTCGTGTTTTTCAAATATCCGGCAAAACATATGAAGTGTGATCGTCCTGAGGAAAAAAAAAACGTTTTTTATTGCTGTTTCAGCGTTCACGGGGATGAAAAATGTCGCTGACATTTGGTAACACGGTTCTGTCTGGAAATACGCTGTTCATTGTTGTTTTTGAGTGTTCCAAACCTTCTGAATGTTTTGCCTCAGTCCGTGGGTGGACAGCACCCTTGTCACTGACCCGGGCCAGTCGAAATATTCTGGCTATGCCAGCAATTTTCTCGGTTACAAAGCAAAATCAAACAGGTTCCCAGCCGCCGCCTTAGAAGCGACGCCACCCTCTGGACCAAAGGTCTCCAACGTGGTCAGCGCTCCTCGTCCCGTTCAGGGGCGGCGCAAACACGCTCTCTGCCGGCCGGCTGCCGGCCCTGTCCGTGTTTGCCGACGCTCGAGAGGCTCCCACAAGTACGTGTCTCATGGTAAATTAACGTATTTTTTGCGCCGAACAAAAATATTTTTCTAGTCCATTAGGCGGCGCCTGAATGCCCAGGCCAAATAGATTTATGAAGTATCTCTGGCTCAAGTGTTATCCGTCTGCATATCGGTACGGCGAGAGATACTCGCCGACGCTATCCAAACACCGGGGTTCGGTTCTCAGTTCCTTTCATCCATTTCCAGCTGTTCGTTGCTCCTTTCTTATTCCCTCCCCTGCCCGATGTCTCCCTCTCTTCGTCTCTTCAATTTCCCTCGATTTTCGCTCCCATTACCACATTCAGTCCTCTGTAAAATTGATGACATTGAACAGACTTTAATTGAAACCTGACACCTGGTACTCAGGAAATTCATCAGTATCTATAGCAAAGCGCGAGGATTTCACCACCTTTTCGAGTCATTCCGAGGTTCCAGGCATGGGCCAAGACAAATTTGTGATAATACACAAAGGAAAAAAATATTTGTGTCATTTCTTAAGCTCAATGTTACATTGTATAACAACATTTTTGGTTGAGTGATTAATATTGTGGAATCCAGAACATCCTAGCAGAACCCATAGTTTCAGATGTGTGAGTGAGACTTGCTATTTTCCACTTTAAATTGCATTTTCTGACGACAGGCTCGAAAGGTAAAAAATAAACCGAGCTGAATCAACATTGACTAACGTGAACAGAGGAAAACGGGAATACCGAAAAATGCCGTGCAGAAATTTGCTCTGGCGATTTTTGCGGGAATCTTATGCTGTTGGTATTATGCCTCTGTGTGAGGAGGGCTGAGTCTTGTCAGTGTCAGAGATGACTAGCTGCCTGAGCTTGCCTTCAAGATACGTGGTGTGATGTCGTATTTGTAATGTGTGAGGGGCTTTTACACATGAATCAGGTTTGTCATTCATTAACCGGAATAAAACCCATTTATATGGCGGCTACTGCTCTTTTCATGAGCGCACGACAAAACTAAGTTGCCAGTGCTGACCAAGCACCAACTCGTTTGTCGCGAAAAGATAAGCGCAACTCGAACCTGTCCCATTTTAGACTTTTGATACTGATTGGTGATTTTATTTTCACGGTCACAAATTCCACACGACTGACTTCGAACACCCATGTCACTCATGTTCCATTTCAAACCGACGACGCTGTTTGGCGCCGTATGCTTTTCGACCTGCGTGCCTGCGTTCGTTCCACTGACGATGATCCCTGGACCGCAACTGAGGGCCGCGTCACGTGACCGGCTCGGCCCGGCCGGGCCGAGATAGCCCCGGCGCGGTGCGCCATCGATTGCCGCCGCCGGTAGCCACCGCGGTGCTTCCTACGGCGTGTTTGCCGGCGGCGCGCCGTGTTTGCCGAGACGCGGCGATATTGACGCGCCGGCGGCGGCCGGTCGGCGGCGCGTCTCAACAGCTTATCAGCGCGGCGCGGCGGCGCTCTCCAGCGCGCCGTTTTTGCCGCCGAGGGCCCTTCGAGGGACACTCATTACGGCGCTTTGTCTGCGCCAGAATGGGGGAGCCGGCGTCGTTTGGCCGGCCTGTCAGCGGCCAAATGGCGAGCGTGGCTCCTTGTCGGCGCCACTCTCGGCGCCGCCGGCGAGCCGCCAGTGTCGCTGATCGCCGCTGTTTGCTCGCGCCTTGTTTGTGTAGGCGAGGCGTGGCCGTGCGCGCGAACGCCTCCCCCCCTCCCGACTGCGCCGAGAGCGTCGACTGTGTGGCCGCTGGAGCATTGGCGGCACACCGATCGGACTGTTGTCGATTTTTTGCTTTCTGATATGTAGTGGAGAAACTTGATCCCGTGTAAAAAGTGGATTCAAGAAGCCGGAAAAAATACCGAATTGCCGAAATCCTTGGTAGGCTGGTCTCTGCATCGCTCGTATACATCAGTGAGTCTTTGCTATACGAACTTGACATTCGGCAAAAGGTTGGCTTCGTGCTTGGAAAAGGAATAAAGCTAACATGATGCAGCACCAGGAATTTGATTCATCCACGATTATGTACTAGGCTTCACCACTCCAGACCAACGCCGATATTTGCGCACAAATAATTTATACCCGCTATTCCAGAAAATGTATCATGTGCGATGAACGCATTTTCAATGATTCCGCGACGGAAAAATTGCTATGGTTTCCAAAGTGAAAACGTAATCTGGGTTGGGTTGATTTCCGTGTACATCAAACGCAGCTGCATGTGCGATTTTTATTACAGGACATATTCCATACTGAGCACACGTTTTGAGCTGAAGTTGCTAAATTCTGTTTTTTGTTGTTCTTAACTGACTGCTTATATGTAGGAAACTAAAAACTCCAAGTTTACGGAGTTTCAAAAGGATTTACCGAAAATTTCTCCTGTATCCTTTCCGTCCATGTTGTACTGTCAGACGTTGCGTGACGTCACGACCGGGCGCAAGCCAATGAATGTTAGCGGAAGACCCGCACTGGGTCATGGTTAAGGGATGTCACAAAAATATAGCCCTCATTAATTATGCTTTTTGATGACTTTTGGTATTTTTAAGCAACATTCAACGACGAGAACGTGATCAGCGACATTTATTCTTGGACCAGCCGAATCTCTTTTTGAAATGGGGTCCAAGATAAAACATTTCTTCTCGTATCTTTGAAACAATCAAGATGTGTCCGTCACTGCACCGTTTATGTATATGTATATATCTTCACTATTATTTTTGAGAACAGAGACCTGCTATGCCTTATCAGTTGTACATCATGTCTCAGTACTGAGCTGTACATGAAAGTGATATACCGGTTCAAAAACATGATTCCGCTATAGCAACAGGAACCAGTGCTGCCGCCGATGTAGTATTATGCTGGCTTTTAAATCCGACAAATGCATTACATATGCGACTCATCTAGGACCATGCTTTATTCAGAGAGTTGTGGCAGTTGTAACCATGGCTGTGTGCACCGCGATATGATAAAATATTTTGGCCTGTCTGGGGGGATACTAGAGGCAGATCACATTCCCTGATAGCCAGCTAATCTAAGATGAATAACATGTTTACGATATCTAACTATTCTTGGCAGCGTTGTGTAAGTAGCAAATGCAAGGGACACCAAACCCAAGAAATATCAAAATGAAAGGTCAAAACCCCTTTAAATGGCTAAACTATCGTTCCCTCGATTTTATTTTATTGACTGTAACAGCTAGTACTTGGATACAAAACTGAACAGTTTTCCGGAGCCTAACAAACCTATTTACTTCTTTTCGTATCAGACAAGCTCCCCACGAAACGAACATCGGCAATCTTTTAGTGATACCGGGCAGATGCCAAGCCAGTCTCGATCTCATACAGTGTAAGACGACGTGTCCCGTTTTTACGGCGGGGATTTTCCGGATATAATTGCAACTGGGAAGCAGCTTTATGCTGTTGTACGTTGATGCTGCCAGCCGGCAAAAAGCTAATCGACTCTGGGCGCCGGTTCCGACTTTAGCAGCCGACACACGTGCACGGTGCGTCTGAACGCAGGAGGCGGAATTGCCTGCTCACTGGCTACTTACTGGCTACAGCATACCTGAAAAACGGCGTGCTGTAAATGGTTATTTAGTGCATTCTATTTATCAAAACAGTCGTTTCTTCTACCATTTGTAAAAAGGTGTTTCCAATGAACTGTAATATATTTTTACGCAGTGAATGGACGGATAAATGAATGAATGTCAGAAAGCAGCGAACGCTTAACCATAAAGGCAATCTCGTTGTGACTTGCCTTTTGACAGCCTTTACATAGTCGCCGTCTGCTAAATGCCTGTATCTTTTTCACTTGTACTATTTTTTCCGTCCAAAACTTACCACATTCTTGTAACAGCGTCCCAATGTCAGAGGTAACGCTACGCTGTTGTCCCAAATGACTATGTCATAATCAGATATCGTAGTTCTGTTTGATCGTAGTCCGGCATCAATTTTCGTTGTATTTTGCCACCTGTCAATTGATTTAAAGTAAGTTAGTTACATATCTTCATGTTTCAAAGATATCTGAGGAAAGGCGTGCCAAACTCACGCTGACTTCGGAAAACGGAACACCTATTCGTATACCTCATTCTGCCAGCTCATCATGGTTTTTACAGTGTCGCCTACAGCTTCTGCCACGTCGCACCAATGTCTCTCCGAAATGTACGAATGAAACGTCAAAAGACAAACGTGTGATGAAGGTCGTGCTAGTTGGCTTATTTAGTCGGGTTCCGTTAGTGTCAGAGTGCACGGTGGACAACCATAGCGGCAATTAAAAACAAATACCCAGGCTCTGAAACATGATGCTTCTTTCTCGCAGTAACCACACAACATCACGCACGGAATATATAGATGAGTGCAGCATCCAGCTCCTGCAGACGTGAATGTTGCAGTACCTCGCAGCAAAAACTGCTACAGCCTATATTGCTCCGGAACGGTTCTACATGACGTAAAATTGGGTGCCAAACGACCATGAAGTTGGCGCGCCCTTAAACTCCAACGATCAATCAGTATCGTAAAGTCGCACCAGAATACATCTCAAGAACACCTAAACGAAGTCCTCGAACAAATCGCACAAGACATGTCCGTGAGCAAGACAGTGGTCCTGCGGCCCCTGGACACCCCTGCCGGTGGTCGGATGCGACACCAGTCCGCGAGGCAGCGGGCGGCGCAGTTCTGCCCGAATAACAGCGGCCCTCCCGGCCGGAGTCGAGGTCGCAGCGGAGGGGCGTCTTTCCATGCCGGCCAGCGCAGACAGCCTCGAGCCGTGAGAGATGACGTGGTCACGACCTGCACGTGTGCCGCGGCCCGCTGCACGCGCGCCGCGCCGCCACCCTCCCCTCTCTCCGTCACTGCGAGAATGGCTCACGGCACAAGTGACGCCTGCCCGCGAGGTGAAAGGGTTTAGGTCGGATGGAAGGAGACCAGACGGAGCACCCTTGTTATTACTCAAGGAACGTGACGAAGTACCTGTATAACCGATCTTTCGGGCGATCTCCTTCAATGGGGAATGAAGGCGTTTGTTGCAACATCGTTAAATTGTTAAAAGTCGTTTAGACAGATTACTCATTTGGTGATAAAAGCGGGTCGAATCAGTGAATACGTGTGCCATTTAGATAGCCCGTGACCGGTGTCCAAACGTTACGATTTGTTATAAATAGATCTTACCAAATCCGTAGATGCCTCTTGTTATGCATACATTTCCCATTCACTAGTGTGTCAAGCAATTACATGTGTTCCATAACAGACAAAAACGGGTATCGTGCAATGCAGACTTAACATTCGAAACATTCACAAAGAGAAATTATGGACTTTCTCTTCTTTCGTCTTGGGTCCTGAGGTTTGATATAATACAGTGGAACCTTTTTACATATTAAACAGCCTCCAGCTTCAAAGTATGTCAATAAAGACTGCAGCGATTCAATCGTCCATAAATGCTGTTGACTAGTCATGTTCAGATGTGGAAGAAGTGCGCACGAAATGAAGCGTATTTTACTGTAAAGGGTGAATATCTCTGTGGGCTGAAGTACGTGTGTTTGGTTAGCTCACATCACGCGTAAATCAGAAAACAACAGCAAGACGAGATGCCAAGATGTCTGACAACGCTTCAGTAATCATGTTGAGTGAACCTAACGGTGTAAAACTGAAAATGGGAATGTAAAATGGAAATCGAACGGATTAAAGCTCTCAGATATGTACAGGTTTCGAGAACTTTGTCGCCAATGAGTCAGGCTCGTAGTCAGGATTTTCCTCGGGGGGATGTCAAATTTTGTCATATGTCACAGGCACATGACGAAATTTACAAGGAAAGGCAGTAATCTTAGGCAATTTATCTCATATTCATTATACAGGAAAACACATGTTTATTTTTGCGACATATATATTATCACCATTACGTGTTCATGCGAAATCGCCATGTATCTAGTGTAGACCACTGGGCTCAGGGGGAGCATGGCCTCCATGGCCCCTCCCTTGGCTACGTCTCTGCATTGATTTATATCCAAAGACTGCAAAATATGAGCGATGCTAATTTTTCTAGTTCCGAATCTGACGATCACGCGCAAAATTCAGGATTAACTGTTCGGTCAACATGTGCCGATGTGAAGCCCAAGTACCAACATACTAAGTCGAGTGTCAAGTGGATGATCGTGAAGTGACTACTACCCGTTCGTTTTGCTAGGCCTGTAAACTTAATATCAAATACACGCACACTTTTGAGCAATACAGGTACGGAATGGGACTGCATGTATTCGTATGCATTTTGCACGCCATGTTACAGAAACGCGCTCCGTGCTGTCATGATGTTATTTTCTAGCCGGAAACAACCTTTAATTATGGCACTGATTTTAACAGAGCTTCATCAGTGGGGCACGTCCAGGCTCATAACTCGTAGGTAGCCTCAAAAGAAAAGGCCTTCGAAAACTTCATCCTTGTTAGAGGAACAAAAAGAATTGACGTACCTTTTTCGGTTCGATTGGGATCCACGGTCAACAAAATGTGAAAGAGCCTACTGACCAAACTCTTGACTAGAGTAAATGCTCATGTTATCAAATCTTGGACCGAAGAGACGTCGCGGTTGCCGTGTTTTCCCCGCCTGTTCATAGATGGCGCTGAAGCACGCATTCCCTCTCCAATCTGTGAAACACCAGTGCTGCGGCGACTTGGTCTTCATACTCTGGTGGACGTTACATGTACTCTTTCTTCACAGGTGTCCAAGATTTGTGCTGAGATGTTAACCTCGCGTAACGGTAAACGATGAGGCAATTTCTGCGGGCGCCGATTTCCACGTTTGGGCGACCGCTCCTGGAGATACCGAATTGCATTCATTTTTTGTCTCATGTCTGTATGTCGCATCACACCACTTACGACATTTTAACCTCAATCATTCCCTTGCTAACGCCTCGTAAACCTCCAGCATCGTGAGTATACGATGAAGTGCATTTTCTCGACACGGGATGTTTTAGTGTCTCGATCAGGCCAGAGGTACGTTAAGCTGGAAGCATGTATTTCAGTTTTGTTGGGAGCACTCCTTTGCCTGGTCACATTTTGGAAAACAAATGGATCTTTATTGTCAAGTCTCAGTTTCGCATCCTAGGTATTAGCGGCTGGCGCATCATGCGTTTGCATGATATTCTTCGTTGCCATCACTCGGCAGTTTAGAAATGTTGCCGAAAGAAACGAACGTGGAATGCAAAACATTAACCTGGTATAGTTCACTGGAGGCAGTTTAAGGGACCTAATGCGTTACGCGTGGAAAAATAAAGTTTGTTAATCCGCACTTGCTGGGATGTATCACCATCTTTCATTCGGAGGGGAAGGCAGGAGAGTGCCAGACGCCTCCACTCAATAACTGCGCAACCAATGAACCGATTGGCCAGTTCAAACGGTCATCGATTATCCCTGACAATACAAAGCTGGGCATGCCACCCTATGCAACCATAGCTCACGTCAAAGGTCACATTTTGATTAATTTAGCGAATGTCGTTGTTTGTGTACAAATCGGGGGATTGCAGACGCCATGAAGCCGAAATAGGTTTAAAGGTATGAATGAAACAACAATGCACATCTTTTTCTGGAAAATGGTCGCTGAGGTCAAGCTAGATTACGAGATATTATAAGGGCCGTTTATACGTTAATTTTGAGCATGGCTGATATTGTATAGAGAGCTCCATGAACTTTATGAAATTTCATACAAAGCTTTTACATACTCGCGTTTGCGCCAGAAAACCTGCAAATGGTCATCACAACTGGTTTTATGGAGTGAATTGATGCCTTGCTTCAATTATCGTAGTTTTTCGCCTTTAAATTTCACTTGTGATGGATTTAGGTTGGGCCCTGGGTGGTCTATATTGACGTTTTTGCGACATCATCATAGACACTGCACGTCATGGCCATCTCGCACCACTAATGTATCGGTGAAGATTGAGCAAACTCGAAAAATAGCCAAAGTTAGACATTTTCATGGCTCCATTTTGGAATTACCTGGGAAAACTTCGATAATTTGTATCCCAAATCACTACAGTTGATGTACCTAGAAGTGCTCTGAATATGTGGATGCTGCTCCCTTTGGTGACGGCAGTTGCGTTGTACGGCAAAGAAAAATGGAGCGTCTGAAACTCCCACTCCCTTCTTTCTTTCTTCCCCTCCACCGCCACTAAGGGTCGGGTTAAGTAATGAACACTATTCTGGAGCGAGAAATGCGCGACTTCATTTTAACGGCTGCTGATTTCTTAACATACGAAAACCGGTACAGCCAGCAACTGACGGTTGGATTCCGTTGGATTCCGTTGGATTAGTTGGATTCGGTCTTGCTTGCTGAAGTAGATCTCATCAGGGCCATGTGGCCTAACTCGAAATTGGAAACCTGTGCAGTTCTAGTTCACGCTGCATTGATATTGGCTCATGAGTCACTCTCATCTCCGTTGCACTGATTTAAGCAAAGTATGACAGTAATGTGTGTAACAGCCCACAAGGCGTGGGGGCGGGGCCACGCCAAGCTGGCGGTGGCCCTGTCACATGGTGTTCAGATTCGCAATTTTGGGTAGGGAAATGACTCCCAGCCACGAAACTAAATACATGCAACTATGGAAATATTGCATCTGAACACCATTTTGGCAGCAAATTACATGCGTCTAAATCCTGATGTTGCATTGTTACAGTGCAGGATTCGATCCTAATACATCATTCTCTCCAGGATTTTCACAACCTTCAGCAATTTTTGCACCTACACATCTAATCAGAAAAATGAATCATTGTGCTTGTTGGAAATCTTAATTTTTGCCATGGCCACTAAAATATTTACATCGTTTGTTTTTTCGCTACAATCTTGACACCCAGTGCAAAATGAATTTGGCCACACTGCCTTATCAACACGCAAGGTTGAATGGTTCAGGTAATTAAAGCTAGTCAGCCACGCTTTATCTAATATTTTGTTTGAGACGTGATTAGTTATACTCGAAATTGTAGTTCACCGAGAGTTTAGAACCCAAACAACACTTATCACGAAAAAAATCATAATTGGCATTCAGCTTTTTGTTAGGCTAAGTCAACACTATGCGTCAAAAGTGTATCAAGTGGAACGGCATTTTTCGCCTGAAAACCATTCATCTTTCATGATGGTTGGCATTGGTCTCCTTGTCACTGAGTTCCTAGCTCTGTTGTTTTGAGGCGTCAGCACTAAGTGCCTTTTATTCCGTCGTTAACGCTCTGGCGTCACTACAGCCGCCCACAGCTCCCCGTTCGTATCTGCTCAGCCATTACTGTAAATCGGGCTGAAATCACACTGTAACCTACCCCCACCCCAAACACTTTTGTTCTGCTGTATTTCCATTGGTAATTCTGACATTGATTGACGACGTTGCCATGGCGACGGCGCGCGCCGACCAATCAGCGCGCGGCTCACGGGCGAGGATGATAGGTGGTGTTGTTGGCGACTCACTGACTCCGCCCCCTAGCTATTGGCTAATCTGCCGGTGTGAATGGGAGATCATTACTCCCTGCCAGCAGCCAGTGAGCGGAGTGGGGCCGTCCCAGCGGCAGCGGACGCGGCGTCGGCACTGCCGCACTCTGCTGGCACGGGCGGGCGGCGAGCGGGCGGCGCTGCCCGGCTGCCAGTCGTGCTATGGCCGCTCTGCAGGGAGGCGCCGGGGCGCCGCTGGTGCCCACGCCGCTGATGGCGCTGCCCAGCATCAGCTTCACGGCCGGCCAGGTGGCCGCCGTCTGCGAGACGCTCGAGGAGAGCGGGGACATTGGTAGACTGGAGCGCTTCCTCTGGTCGCTGCCCGTGGCGCACGCCAACATCGCCCAGCTGTACAAATGCGAGCCGTTCCTGCGCGCCAAGGCGCTGGTCGCCTTCCATAACTGCAACTTCCGCGAGCTCTACCAGATCCTGGAAAACAACAAGTTCTCGAAGGGCTCGCACCAGAAGCTGCAGGCCATGTGGCTGGAGGCGCACTACCAGGAGGCGGAGAAGCTGCGCGGCCGCGCGCTCGGCCCGGTCGACAAGTACCGCGTGCGTAAAAAGTTCCCGATGCCGCGCACCATCTGGGACGGCGAGCAGAAGACGCACTGCTTCAAGGAGCGCACCCGCAGCCTGCTGCGCGAGTGGTACCTACAGGACCCGTACCCGAACCCGACCAAGAAGCGCGAGCTGGCGCAGGCCACCGGTCTGACGGCCACGCAGGTCGGCAACTGGTTCAAAAACCGGCGGCAGCGCGACCGGGCCGCCGCCGCCAAAAACAAGTAAGTCCGGGCACCGGGGCCCCAAAGCGACTCCGACGGCCCTGCCTCCTGTCTGCGGTATTCCTGCCTCATGGGAAACTGCCGTCGGCAGGCGAGGGCCTCGTTACGGAGCTAGAAATGGCCATGTGGTTCCGGAGTAAAGTCCACATTCCTTGATATCGGGCTTGATTCTGAATATTATCATGATACTGAATACAGGATGGTCACTGAAACCCTTGATATTGAATGTCTTTTTCATTTTGTGTCATGCACGTCCCATAGTTTCAGTCTTTCGTTTGTGGGATATATCCACTACTGGTAATCCTTTAGAAGCGTGCGCCATAAACCAAGCACACTGGATGACACATATACGGCGCGCGTGGCAAAAGGAAAGGTCAGCTGTTGCGAGGAACAACAACATTATGCACTGGAGCTCCAGGGTCGTGGATCACCTACTATTCGCTAACCTAACCTAACCTAACCTTACCTAACCTAACCTAACCTAACCTAACCTAACCTAACCTAACCTAACCTACTGTGTAAAACAAGAGCGAATAGTAGGTGATCTACGACCTGGAGCTCCAGTGCATAATGTTGTTGTTCCTCGCAACAGCTGACGTCTCCTTTTGCCACGCGCGCCGTATATGTGTCATCCAGTGTGCTTGGTTTATGGCGTGCGCTTCTAAAGGATTGCCTCCACTACTTCACTTTTCGGTCTCCTTATCTTACTTATCTTTCGTCGTTCGGTTGTATATAACGCGCGGTAACATCAGATGTTAGCGAACATCTAACAAATCACAAACCTTTTTCCATAGAGGACCCGGGACCAACAAAAATTAAAGTCCTTTTTAAACTGCATGATCCGTATCAAGTTACATGGAGACAATTATAAGTGTCTTCCGAATTGCTATCCTAGTGTTAAAATTCCAGATTATTGACAGTAGTTCTTAACACATTAAATCTTTTGGCCGGAGGCCTTTTCCTCGTACCAACTGCAACACGGGCGGTCATGACTGAGTGTTGGCCTTTCGGCGATGCTATGATAATAATCATTCATCGGAGGTGGTCAAGGCACCATTGTCGTGGGCCGACGGTTGTTTCATGCAGAAAATAATGGAGTGCTGCTGTTGCTGTTGCTAGTTCTGATTGGGGTGGTTCATAGAATCATTCATCATTCCCTTGACTTTTGAGGTGAGCCTGGACGTAGCGGGCCAGCCTTACAGCGATTTCAACGGAAACGTTTGTAAATACATTTTATCAATCCATGTTCACTCACCGCTGTTACCATCCTGAAACGTGAATCATGCCTGATTTGATGGTTGCACTTTATATGTTTGGACTGTGAACAGACTCCCGTGGTCTACTGTCTCCTTTTTTCATGGAAAACATTAAGCTTACTGCACTGCTAGCAAAAACAACGCAGCTAGATGTACATATTTGCCCCCCCCCCCGCTTACAGTATGTACATTTTCCGAAATACCCGTGTATGTCGTGATACCTAAATAGATTTGATCATTAACAGTAGATTGTGAGTGCAGTAGTTTGACATTTTAAACAGTCCGAGAGCTGATAGCAAGCTGGCGAATCAGCTTTCAGTGTTCACTTGCACCATAAATATTTATTGGTCTTTTTAGTCCAGTGCATACAAATGGACAAATCTTGGGTTCGTCTGGTAATCAGTCTATGACAGTCTTGTAAGTGAGTCGCAGGCTTCTGATTTCAGTCCATATGAATCGAAACAGAATCAATAAGAAATGAAAAATGGCTAGACACCATCGACATCATTTTCATTGCTAATTCTATTTTAGCTTATATTTTTTATTTGTTACTGTTCGTTCTCGGTGCACTTATTTGCGGGAGCTCTTTCCGATTGTAAGGAGTCGGAGAGAGGTCCCGCAAACAGATACACCGAGAGCAAACAATGAAAAATTAGTCGCCGCAACAGCCGGCAGTCAACGGCTGGATGCACCAACTGACTACAGGGCAGTGGGCAGTGAGTGCGTATTCGATGTCACCTTGTGACAGTCACTGTCTGCCTCGTAAACCGTAGCAATTGCCGGATGTACGATGTCCTTTGTTTGGAACACACGAGCTGTTGTGTTTCGTGCGTTTGCCCAAAGCCAGCGGTTTTCAAGGGTGTTTTATGCATCCGTTTGATTAATATCATGCTCGTTTCTGTTCTGTTGTTCGCCGTAAGCAATTTCCGGTACGTTGTGGAATTAGGTAGCGCCTGGAATGTTACAAACTGCCTACCATCATTTACGTGGTGTTTGGCTTTTGCACAGCTTGTTTAGCTACATCCATTCAGGAACCTTTGTTAGGGAGCAAGGAACACAGGCGATCATGCACGATATTTGGTTTGTTAGGTCCATGCTAGGTGACTCTAGACATGTTGGAGCAAATCCGACTGCAAACGTTTAAATTGCCATGTATTTTAGATGCTGTCTGCGTTTCAACAAAATCTGCCTCCCAGTAACTTATGATAGTACATTACAGTTCAGACTCGTTTCTGAGATAATCAGACATCGATGCCCGATGACGTAAATTTCATTCGTTTCTAGGAAGTGTTTGTTGCTGACCGAGCTCGGGAGGATGCCTTTTTGCTGTTTCATCACGTGTAGTTGTGATTAAGAGCTCATCATACTAGTCATTCCCACACGTGATCCCATTTTTGTGTGGTTACGGGCGGATTGTTACACATTTGTTCAGAATTCACTTATCCGTTCAAGACCTCTCACTTTTGGTGTTCGCCTTCTCACCGCCGTGTGGGCCCCATTCACCTGTCACAGTGATAAATACTTGCGGCGACGACTGGAGAAAGCCGCCCATTACATCATCATTATGTATGTGGAACACAGCAATGATGAACGGAAGGCAGTAATAACAACGACGGAGTGTGTGGTAATAAAAAGATCAAAGACATAAACGGTCCTCCCCCAAAACAAACAGACTCGTTGAATGCGTATGTTGGTTTTTCACCTAATTCACCAAAAATAGACGTCTCTGATGATCGCGACGTCTAATGTCTAAAGATGTCTAATAAACCCAAATCGGCAGAACTTGGAATAAAGGTAAGGTTGCCTTTGTATTTTCAGGAAGCTTGAAATGGTGGTGGACAGGACTTCGTGACGTGCTGAATGACGTGCATGTGAACTGCTAGCAGTTTTCGCAAAACGTGAATTCACAAATGTAGCCGCACATGCGACCGACATAATCACTCAGTGGTTCGAGCTTTGAGGCTAGTTTACTCCGAATTTTTAAATTGAACAGCAAGTTGGCAACGTGTAGTGCACTGGTGACAGTCATGTAAAAGGTTTTTCCTTGCAAACACTGAAAAATGAAATTGCAATAGCGTGCTATTCTTGTTATTTCACTGCCGTGACAACGGCTACTAGGGTCATCGCCTGGCATCGCTGAAGCCACACTTCCTAAAAGACAGCAGAAAGCTCGTCGCATAGTGGCAAACGTGGTGTGGCAAAATGACAGATCTGCGAATGACAAACGTAGCACAACTGTGGCAGTGATGTTACTTGGTGGCACCCATGCATGCTGGCATTTTATCAGATTTCGATGGTAATTAAAAACGGAAAAGTACATCCAATCATATGCAACCCCCGCGCTCCTCCCTCGCCCCCTATTGCCTGCCTTTTCTTTTCTGCATGCTTTTTGCCTGTATTTTCTATGGAGTGATACAGCTGTCATTGGATTGCTACTGGATTTATGCTTGAGCACAGATATGCCACAATGATACCACAGCCTAAAAATATTATAGCCTCCCTAAACTGCTCTTCGCGTGTTTCGAACGTGTCAGTCCCGGATGTCTGCCAACCGATTTTCGGGCGGAAGTTCGTCGGATTAAAGTTCGTAGGGCAATAGTTCGTCGGGTAATAGTTCGTAAAGACAAAAGTTAATCGGGCAAAACTTCGTCTGGAACAAAATTTCGTCTCGCGAAAGTTCTTACAGAACAAAAGTTCGTCTAGGACAAAAGTCTGTCGGCAAAAGTTCGTATAGGACAAGAGTTCGTCCTGGACAAAAGTTCGTCTCGCAGAAATTCGTTTAGGACAGAAGTTTGTCTGGGACAAAAGTTTCTCTTGGGCAAAAGGTTAGGATAGATTAGGTTAGGTTAGGTTAAGTCAGGTAAGGTTAGACTGGGGTAATTTTTTTTTTAATCCGTTCCTTTCCCGATACAAACTTTAAGTTTACGAACCCTTAGTTACGGACCTTTTTCCTTACGGACGTTTTCCCTTAAGAACCTTTTTCCTACGAACATTTTCCATACGAACCTTTTGCAATTCGAACCTTTTCATTAGCGAGACAAACTTGCCCTAGACGAACTTTTGCCCTTGACGAACTCTTGCTCTAGACGAACTTCTGCATGGAGGACTTTTGCCCAAGACAAACTTTTGCCCCATACGAACTTTTGTCTTATACGAACTTTTGTCCAGGCGAACTTCTGTGAAAAGAACTTTTGTCCCAGACGAACCTTTTCCCTAGACGAACTTTTGTCCCAGACGAACTTCTGCAAGATGAACTTTTGTCCTCAACGAACTTCTGTCCTCGACGAACTTTTTCACCACGAACTTTTCCATGACGAATTTTGTTCTAGACGAACTTTTACACGGCAAACTTCAGCACGACGAACTTTTGTCCGACGAACTTCTTCGATAGGAGCTTTTCCCCCGAAATCCTGCCAACAGGTGAGATGGCGTCAGACTCCCGCTCTGTGTGCGGTGTAACAAAGTGCAAGGTCGGTTTTGTCAGACAGTTGCAGGCCTGTCCAAATATATTCGTAGATATAATGTTACATCGCGGGATTTTGGAATCGCAATGGCGACATTAAAACGACAAAATATCAAAACTGCAGGCGATTCCACCCCTTGTGTGAAGTGATCTCTGACCAAAAAATGTGTCTGGCTGCCGACAGTAATTTTCTTTATATGGGCTAGGGGCTAGGTTTGCATGCGCACATGCGTAACTGATGAGGTGGTAACAATCACATTATCAATTCCGCTTACGTGAAACACGCGAATTATGCAAGTTACAATGGTTTTGGGGTAGGGCTCGTCATTTCACAGATCAATCTCCACGGGACATCTTTAATCCAATGCATATTTAATATACTATTACATGGTGCGTATTTTATCTAATGAGAAAATTGTTATTTTTTCTGATTAGTTGCCCCTGGTAGAAGAACTGTTGTGTTTAGTTAAGGTAACTTGTCTGAGTTTCATGCATGTTCCTAAAGTACCGAAGGCCTATGCCGATAATATTTTCTTCTTTTTGTAATGTTTTTCGTTTCTTTATTGCTTATGGAATGTTTTCTTCCCCAACTGTAAACTTTCGGGTGTTTGTTCGCTTCTTGTTTTTGTGTTATTTGGTGTGCGTAAATCCCACTTTTTCATGCATTCAAAATGCAAGCAATTTTTGCCAATTTTCGTTGTCTTTTCACTGGGACGTGATGGTTCCGCAGGGGTAATAAGAAGCCACAATCCATGGCCGTTTTATGGAACCACTCAGGGACATTCAACAATGGTATACAATGACTATCTGGATAAAACGTTTTTGTTTTTATTTTTTGCCCATCGAAAAGCGGCCCTGTGTTCGTTTTTGCGTGAATAATGTACTTCTTAAATATTAGGTAACTGGCAATATATACCTTTCAGTGTGCAACCATGTGTGCTTCCTATTGATAGCTGAATATGGATTTTCATAAGAGGTCAGTTATTTGTGTGATTCTGGAGATGATCTGTGACCCTTCAAAATGTCTTTGGGGTATTCCAGTGATTTAAAGATTTAACACCAGATCTATGGGAGTTGATTCCTTTACTGAAGCGTTTCAAGGTAGTCTCGAATCAGCAATCATTCGGATCAAATAAGGCAAAAATGTGATCTCCGCCGTGTTCTCCAACACAGATGTAGAAGGTCATAGGGCAGGCAGGGCGGTGGCCCTAACAACTTGGTTACGGCCCTACCACAATGGAAAATTGGGGCATTAGTTCTATGGTTTTGTATAGCATGAAATTATCCGAAAATGATTCTGGCCCAACCAACATCAAAAACTCTCCTAGGCTTGATCCTCTCTTTCTCCCCTCCCCCAGAAATAAAATGTCTTCGTCTGTCCACACATTGTGGAACATGTCTCCGTTTTGAAAGGAGTTTCTAAAACGAAAGTTCTAGAAATGTTAAGAAACGAATGTTAAGCTTGGGAGCTCGGAGTTCGTTTTGGAGAAGATCCCAACATCTAGCCTTTGACAGACGCCTCCTTATAAAATAAGTTTGGGAGGAGCTCTCGTAGTTCTTGAAGAGAATCTAGAAATGATCATGACTTCTGCCTTTCAGCATTTGAGAATCTCGTAGACACTGCGAGTTTGCAGAAGCCGTTTTCGAAACGTTAGACTTACACATGTTACCACTCTTGCGACCCAAAATAGTTGTTTTTTTTATCTAAATCTTGAGGTTTTATATGAAACAACTTTACCAATAGCCGCAGGAGTCACTTCGGAAACATTTGAAACCTTACCGTTGTGAAAACGAATTATATGACAGCTCATCTAGCGCTTGGCATTCTCTGGCTTTTTTTGCGGAGGGGCATGTGGATCAAGCATGTTTAGTCCGAAGGAATCCAAAGCTTCTCGTCATCACTGTGCGGTGCCACTTGCCACTACGAAAGCATAAACCGTCATAGGTATAGAAGACCATGCAACAGGTCGGAAGGCTGACGTTGAAGAAATATAAGCATTTTAGCGTGAGCTTGCGTGTGATTAAAAAAAAGAAATTTAAGCATATGGTGGTGCAGCTTGCGTGTGATTAAATTACCTGAAATGACTCACTCCCTATGAAAACAAAAAGGGTTTGTGTCACTGATTTGTCCCTGTCCACTTCATTCTGTATATGAGCCTGAAATATTAATCTGCGAAATCTAGCATCGTCCTTGGATCAAGCTACCGCTCGTCTGACTCATTCTGCAGCATTATTATTTTACAGCGTTATTCTGTTACAGTGCACTTTAGATGTCTGTATAATTTCAGCGACTAGTCAGCAACATTTCAGTGGAGCTAGCAACCGCCACAGTGCAGGATTTTTTTCATTTGTACAGTAATCTGCGTAGTTTTTTTTGCATTTTATGATACGGCTTCGTCTTGCTTCACGTCAATCCTCTGACGCAACGGACGTCAATCTGGCGTCACAGACCACATCAGCAGTCTTGCGCCTGATTCTGAATCCAATCTAATCAACACTGAATCGAATCAGGAATTTGCATTTTTGTCCTGCCTTAGAATCCAAATCGATTCAGTTCATTCCTGCAGTGAATCAGAATCAAAGCTGAATCGCATATTTGTCCGAAGAAGTAGCCGTGAATCCATTAACCAAAAAGTTCGCAGAGCACAATGACAGATTAAACAAACTGTATCTTGTTACATTTTTGGATTATTTATGCTCCAGTAGTAAATAAGAATGCATATATGATAATATATATATATATATATATATATATATATATATATATATATGACATATGTATGTATATATATTCATTTATTAATATTTATATTAATCAGGCGTTTTTTAAGACGCGTTTTCCTTAAGATATGTTTCATTAAATTCAACTGCATGTTCCACATTTGCTATTTTCTAATACATCTTTCAAGTTCCCCGGGCTTTCTTTCAGCAAAGATATTTAGATTGCATTTCATATGTACAAAGTTATTCATTTATTGATATGCCAATGTTTCGAAACAACCACATCTCACCTTCAGAATTACGAAAAATTAACACAAGTAACTACAGGAAAATCATTCACGGTGAACTAGGATCACACGTAATATACACCATCAGTAGGAAAAATATAAGGATGAAAAAGTTAATCCTTATATTTCACGTACAGCAAGATGTCGGAACACTAACAAAATGGTGGGTTCTGCGGAGCTAATGCCATGCTCGCAGCAACTCTAGGGTGATACATATATTCACGAAAACTCGCCAGCTCTGAACAAACAACTAAATTCTTGTATCACTCCATGGTTGCTGGGAGCAGGCTGTTAGCGTCTTAGAATCTACCGTTTCGTTGATGTTCGGAAAAGGTGTAGGTGAAACAAAAGATTAGCCGTTTTATTTATTTTCCCAACCGATGGCGTGAATTGCATGCAAACCTCGTGCATCGTGAATAATTTTTAAATGGTTACTTGCGACAATTTCTCGTCACTGCGGATGAATGTCTGGAGACGTTAGTATGCCAGAAAGTGAAAAATTTTGTACATCTGATATGCAATCTGGACAACTTTGCTGAAACAAAGGCCAGATAATTTGGGAGATGTTTAAAAAAAGAACTAGGAAATGCGTCAAGTATGACTCTGGAGCCGAGCCGAGTAGATTAACTTTTTTACAGAATACAATAAATCTGAATCAGAATCGATTCCCCGCTTAGGAAATCTGAAAGTAAATCGATTTTCTTCAGATGAACCAGGCACAAGCCTGCACATCAGTGAGGTGATGCAGCTCGTGGCAGCCATCTGTTGCGTCCCGCAGTTCACGCAACCCGCCTTTTGGTCCCCACCAGCCTTGCGCTGCTGTTGTCAGTTTTCAGAAGTTGTCTTTAAACAGTCCATGGGCCGCCAGCCTCGGAGCAGTTCATGGTCACCGACCGTCTCCGATGACAGGCGCGGCGCCCCGGCGTATGATTGGTGTTTTTGTTCGCCGCCGGCGCCGACACGGAGCCCCTTAAAACATTCCCACCCCCTGCAACTGTTTTGTCGGCTGATAAAACTGTTTTGTCAACGCGCCGGCGGCCGAGCCGGTGCTGCGCCATTGATCGGGTGTGAGGCAGAAGTGGCGCGGATGGCGCCGCCGGCGGGGGGCGCCGCGTTCGGCGCCGGCGGGGAGCGCGCCCCGCGCCTTTGATCGCGGCCGTTCAATGGCGAGGTGTCGCGGCCAGCGGCGGGGCGGCGGCGGCGGGGCGCGCAGAGCTCGGCTGGAGAGGAGGTCCCGGGCAGCCGTCGGCCCGGCCTGGAGCTCGGCTGGAGAGGAGGCCCGGGCAGCCGTCGGCCCGGCCTGGAGCTCGGCTGGAGAGGAGGTCCGGGCAGCCGTCGGCCTGCCCGGAGTCCGGCTGGAGGGTAGGCCCGGGCAGCCGTCGGCCCGGCCTGGAGCTCGGCTGGAGAGGAGGCCCGGGCAGCCGTCGGCCCGGCCTGGAGCTCGGCTGGAGAGGAGGCCCGGGCAGCCGTCGGCCCGGTCTGGAGTTCGGCTGGAGAGGAGGCCCGGGCAGCCGTCGGCCCGGCCCGGAGCTCAGCTGGAGAGGAAGTCCCGGCAGCGGCCGGGGCCTGGAGCTGACCGGGCCGGCGGTGGCGCCGTCTCCGCGGCCGCGCTCCGGCCGGCGTCGGGCGCAGCTGTCCGGCCGCCGTCTCCGGCGCTGTGCAGCTGCCCTTACAAACAGCGCCGCCGGTCGGACGGGCGGCGGCCGTCGCGGCGGCGGCCGACCGCGCCGAATTGGCCGCGATCGGACCCGGCCCGGCGCCGAGCCGTAATTTAGATATGCGCCCGATAGAGGTGGCCGGCCCGGAAAACAACCCGGGCCCGGCGCCTCTTTACACGGGGATAATGGTGGAGCCGGCCGGCGGCGCGATGGCGGCGGCCAACATGGCGGCCGGCCGCGCGCGCGCCGCGCGTTCTCGCGATCTGCCGGCTCTAATGGACGCCGCGCTGAGAAATGTGTGTTTTGGCTCCATTTGTCAGCAGAGCGCGGCCGCCCGCGCGCTATTAATTGGGCCGATTTTCGGCGGCGGGCGGCGATCCGCGCTCGGCGCTGCTTTCCCAGCGCGGCGGCGGCCGCTGGGAGCCGCCGGGGGTGGCGTCGACGGCGACGCGGCCAGCTGAGCGATGGTGGCCGGCCGGCGGCGCTAATGACCGGGGCCACGGCACTGACCGGCGTCCGGCCGACGGCCCCGGCGGTCCCGCTCCCCGGCCCGGGGAGTTTCCGCCGCTCCGTCTGACGGAGCCGGTCGAGCCCGGCCGGCCCGGGTCCAGGTCTGGGCCTGAGACGGCTGGCCGTCAGATCCGCGCCTGCTGCGGCTGCGGGTCAGGCCGGTATCAGTAGAAGCTGGATCCCAGGTCATGTTGAGTAAACTGAAAACCACGGCCTGTCTTATGTCCCAGGTTCGCGTCATTAGCCCGGCTTTGCCACGGTCCCAGCTGAAGCACAGGTCCGCGTTGTTAGCCCAGGCTGTGCGTCGGAGCCGGCTGAAGCTCCGTTCCGCGCCATTGGCAGCCTCCTTTCCGGCTTTGTGTCGCGGCCAGCCGCCTCGTTTACCGGCCGACACGGAGAAACACTTGGACACACAGCTGATACCGACGGCCCGGCGACAGACAGCGAATGGGGTTCGCCAGCGGTAAAAACGGCTCTGAATGGCGGCGCACGAGGCGGGGCGGGGCGGCGGGATGTAGTTCCGCCGCTCTAGCACGCAGTTCACACACGTCACGCGACAGCGGGACGAGGAAGGATTAACAGTCTGCGTGCTGCATTCACCGAGTTTCCATTGTTGGCTTTCGGCTATTGAATCGGCAGCGCTTTGATCATGGACGACACATTTCTGGAAACATCTGACGGTATTTCGGTGCTTCTTTGTGGCTTTTCCATGTCTATGAAGTAGTGCAGCGCAAAATGGAAATGAAACATTTGTTTAAAAAGCCATGAACTTCTCCGAACTGTCGTGTAAATGATCGGAATGTTGACATTTGCGACGGTCATACGAGGTGTAAGAAAATGTGAACAGAGTAATATTTATTGCCGTGTCTATTATCGGACTGTTCCTCAAATGAAAACTTTCTTTTATTCATTCCACAAACGTTTTCAGTGGAATGTAATTTGAACGGGAAAGATTCAGATTTTTGGTTATCACTGGCAACAAAACCATATTTGGAGCATCACATGCAGAATAAATGGAGCCAGATGGGACTTAATAGTGCGTGCTTTGGCTCATCTGTGCATTTGTCTTGGTTGACCAGATGCCTCGAACCGCTGGGCTCAAAAGGCACCCTCGTGTTTGTTTTATTTTGGAAGTTCTTTTGTTTCTTCCTGTTTTGTACCCCATGTTTGTTTTTACTCCTCACCGTGTTCACCAGGCTGTTTACACAATGTCAGACGTAATGGGTTGAGCATTTGAGGATCTCATTTGAGCGATAACCGGAACATTTGGATATTACTGATGTTGCCTTGAAGAATCAATCGAATCAAATTATAATATACAGTGTAGATAAGTAAATTTGTAATAGAAAAGTGCCTTCGGGGCCAGGAGCGTAAGAACATCCAAAAAAAAGGATCAAAAACGTTTTTTTCCGTTAGGAGTAATGCTGACCTTCCAAAAAGTGGAGGGGAGAATGCCCGCCCCCGGCCTTCGTCGTCCCCACGTTTGCATTCCTAATTACTAAAATGTCTGTGTGTAAACAGCTTTCCGTCAGTGTATTCGTATAATCAAGGGGTAGAGGAAAATAGATAGTTCGATAAAACACCGGGCGAATGAAGCGCATCAGCAGCTGCTGCCGGTCATCCTACTCTCCGCTGTTTTCCAGGGTGCGTTTGCCTCGGCGATGAACGGCAGAGCCGATCATGCCTGGGTGCTGCTGAGGGCCTCCGCGGCCTCGGCGTCGGGGTATCCGCAGTTCCTCTGTGTGTGGGAACGACGCACCTCGGCACATAACTCCGTTTTATGCACGAAGGCAGCGATGGACACATTTCGATTTATGACCATTCGCGACTTCGGGTCCGGGTGATGTCCGTTCCTGGCGATCGGGGTGGTCCCGCGTGAACGTCCCGCTGACGCTTGGAGGGCTCCTCTCGCTCTGGACGGGAGCTTGTGACACCCTGGTACCCTCCACTCTCAGGACCTGAAGGCCGCCTTGCTTCTGTGGCGCTTGAAGTGGCCTACAAATAAACGGCAGGGACCTCGCGCGCCCACCGGGGGGGCCCGGCGCGCTGTGGAGCCAGGCTCGCCCGCCGGACGCTGCCGCCTCTCTGGCAGAACTCCCTGCGCCGCCGCGGTCTGGGAGCCAGCACCGGCGCAGAGCGAGCGGCGAGAGCCCCAGGGCCGCCGTCCGGACCCATTCAGCGGCCTCCTCACTCCCAAGTGCCAAATTACAGCATATCTCCCGGCTCAATTGATGCGTGTCAATCAGCGCAGCCGACCACTCAATGCATACCATTCAGCGGCCGGCCGGCGCGCGATACGGCCGGCGGAAAACAGACCGGCCGGCCGGCGGCGGCCGCCGTAATCCCGGCCGAATGCGAGCGCCGTGTCCGACACCTTTGTGGCCGGCCGGGGCTCGCGCGGCGATCGCGCGCGGCCGCCGCGCCAGATACCGCGGCGCATTGTCGGCCGCCGCGCGAAACGGAGGATTACCCCCGCCGGCCGCAGATCCAATGGCGCGCCTTGCCGGATAACCGCGCGCTCTCGTGCGCGCGCTCGCGTGAGAGGCTGATCGGATTTGCTCATAGCACCGTGCGTTTGTTTATCTACAGCGCTCAGCGAGGCGAGAGCGGACGCATGCCGGCGGCGTGCGTGAGAGAGGAGAGGGACGTGCCGGGGACGTGCGTGAGAGAGGAGAGGGACGTTCCGGGGCGTGCGTGAGAGATGAGAGGGACGTGCCGGGGACGTGCTTGAGAGAGGAGAGGGACGTTCTGGGTTGTTTTTATGCTCTGATTGGTAAGGGCAACGCTGACTGAGATGAACTATTTTCTGCAATACCTTAGGACCTACGCTAAGATTGTCCAGGACTAGTGAGGCTGCCGCCCTGCGTACCCTATGGACCAGGAGCTATCAATGTGAGAAATGAGAGATGTTAGGGCATGCGTAGAAGACGCGCGAGGTGGTAATTCGTGGAAGATGGGTCGGCACTGGAAGCGAGAGAAGAGGAACGCATGCCGTGAGCCTGACGTGAGGTGAAGAAGCACATGCTTGTAAAGCAGGCTAGGGATGAGGAAGATGGCGGAAGATCAGGTCGCATATGGATGACGACACATTTCGGAGACGTGCCTGTGAAGCGGGAGGGGAACAGTGCATGTAGTCCTGGGAAAGGAAAGACTGAGTGGTGCTTCCCAGGGGCCTGCACGAAAGAGGCGCATGGGCGAGGACGTTCTTTGCGCATGGCGCAAAGAACGAGGCGCGCGCCAGGATAGCGCATGGACATGGAGACGAAGAGCTTTAATACGGTGGTTGAACGAGAAAAAGCACGCCAAACGTTAGAGGCGCGAGGGATTTCCCTCGTCCAGAAATAGCACGTTTGAATGTCACAGGGCGATGGCATTAACCTTGCACGCAGTCAAAAGCGAAAGTTAAACAGATCGGCCAAGTCGAGACCAGTCTGCCGAGTTTGGATACATAGTCAAACGCCAGCGGAAGTGCGACATGAAACCACCTTTTACGGGTGAACATTGCCATTCGAGTTAAACAGTCAAGGATCTAGGAAACAAAGCTACCTAACAATGATTACTTGTCGTCCCAACCACCTAATACGGAATGTTTGTAAGCTTCTTTGGTCTGAACATAAAAACGTGACTGATTGCAGCAGGCTGCAGATCATGAACTCTGAAAACGCCAACAACAAATGAAGAATAAAAGTTCCTCACGGAAGAAGGTAATTTTTGGCCCGGTCCCTACAACCTGAGGAAATTCTAGAGGACTCGAGGACGCCTTTTCTCTAGGCATTTGCCGGTGAGATTAGCCGACAGGGATAGCCGAGGGACGGTCAGGAGACGGTCTACCAAACCGTTCATGCGAGGCCAGGAAAATACCTGGTGACTGGTTTTTGTCTCTTATTGTCCGCATCCCAATCTCAGGTGACATTAAGTTTCGTCATCCTGTTGCCAAAGAGCAAAGTACCACCATCTGTTATTTTATCTTCGATTGCATGACAATTTTTGCACCTCGTCGACTGCTCTCCGATGGTGTGATGTCAAAAAAAGGTGGGAGATGGGTCAACACGACGTGAAACATCATACTTTGGAAATATTGCTTCCATAGTGCAGCCATTTTTATTGGTGGCTGTGCGTCATGGCTTGAGGACTGTCAATACGATGACGAAACCATAGACGGAGAAACTCGGTGCTCAAGGTGTGTAAGGCGCAGACACGCCTGAGATGATTCGTTTCGTCTAATATCTGGAGCTACTGTTCAAAAGGAAGGGATCATTCCACCTACTTCTACCGCACAGCAATTTCCGTTGCCGACCGGTCTGCGCACCATCTTCCTCCGTTCTCTGCCTCTCCCAGCCGCTAGAGATGCAGTTGACAGAGCGTCGAGCTGTCTGCCGATGAGGCGCCGCGCTCACCTGAACAGCCGGAAGGCGCCGCCTGCTCGTCATCATGCTCCGCGCTCTCCCAGTTCCGCCAGCGCGGCCGGCACCGACGCTCCCGCCCGCCATGAATACCCCCCCCCCCACCGGCCGGGAGGGGGGCAGACAGGGGGAGGGAATCGCCGGCTCGGGCACAATGAGGAGATGCCGTGTATAATGGCTCCGAGCGACGATCGGCGGCCGGCCGGGCCGCCAGCTCAACTGTCGCCGGATTGAGTTACACCGCGCCGCCGCCGCCGCGCGGATTAGATTCGCTCAACTGGCAGATCGCGTGATAAACGGAAAATTGCCCGCCGCTGAAAGGCCGCCGGGGATGCGCGCCGGAGCCAGGGGAGCGGCGTCCCGTCAGGGATGCCGGGGATCATGAGGCTGCTGCCCGACCGGGGATGGATGCAGAGTGCAGGGCGGCGGTCGTGCCGGCACCATCTAGTCGGAGCTGTGGAAGGTCACGTGAGTTGTCGCCGATCGGGTGCCGGGAGAGTCTGATGTGGGGACGCGTGGCAGCGGTGCAGAACGGACGTCAGCGATGCGACCGGGCTCTGGGAAATCACGGAACTTGACCATGGATCATGGCCTACACTCGCAAGGAAACAGTCGCGACCTCTGATCCCATGAGAGCCCCCCCCCCCCCGAGCTGAGCCCACTCCCGTCATGTTTCGTGTCACGTGACTCCGCAACGAAGGGCCGCCCATTGCCCGTTGATGGCGTAGTCACGTGACGCACTGATGACGGGCTGTCGCCGTCAAGCGCCGCTGACCTCAGGCGCGGGAGTCGTCAGCGGACCCGCGAGGGCCCGCCTGCGGAGGCGTGAGGCGCCGTCTGAGGAGGTGTGAGGGGCCGTCAATGAAGCCGTGAGGGGCCGCCGGTGGAGCCGGCAGGCGCCGACCCCCCGCCGGCGGGCGCGGCACGACCGGGCGGCGCTAATTTCGTGCTCGCCGCGGAGCCGTCACGAGCGGAGCCGGCCAGCTCCGCCCGGCGGCGTGACGACATCGGAGCTGCTCTCAGAGCCGGCAGCGCTGCGTGGGAGCCGGCCGGGGACCGGGCTTTCACCGCCGGCTGGCGTCCCGCTGCGCCGTCAGCCGGGCCGACCGCCGCCGAAGATGATGGATTCGGCTCGCAGGGGGCATCGAAGTCACCACGGAACGTGCTTTATTCGTAGGACAATATGAATTTGCTGCCGGCGCAGCCGTCTGACCGACGCGAAGACGTGCCGTGGCGCTGAAGTGATACGGTTTCAATGTCACAGCGCCTTCCTTGCATGTCAGCCTGTGGCGTTCATCCTCGGCGTGTTGGCGCGCCCGTGGCTTTGAAACAGAGCCCCGCGGAACGTTCGGAAGCCCCTCAACAGTCGTCCGACGGCGCCGACTCAGCCACCGCAATATAGCGTTTCTACCGGGATTACAGCGGCGACCGCGGCGAAGCCTGCGCACACCGCGGCGATCGCGGCGCGCCGGTAAAAACCCGCCGCCGCCGGCAGGAGCAGGGCCTGTCCCACGAAACCGATCCGGGCGCCGCTCCGAGGGTGGTGGCCAGCCGCGGGACAGGCTTCTGCGGCCTGGCGGAGACGCCGAGAGATTGTCCCGCTCGTCCGGCCGGGACGCTCCCTGTCCCGGTCGTCCGGCCGGAACGTTCCCTGTCCCGCTCGTTCGGCCGGGATGCGTGAATGTGCTTGCGGCGCGGCCGGCACCCCTGCTTGGTCCGCGTGTTCTGCCGCTGCCGTCGGCTGTGGTGCTGTGTTTGCGGCTCGTCGTCCTGCCAGGTGCTGTGGCGGTATCAGTTCGGGTCGCTCGTTCGACAGGAGTCCCAGTTTGTCGGTGGCGCCGCGGCCGCCGCGCTCCGTCGCTTCGTGGCCGCAAATGGCACCCCACTTGTCACAGGACGTTCCGCGTATCATCCTTGGTAATGGCACCTGCCCGCGATGGACACCGGTGTACATGGAGTCATGAATTAGGCTGTCACCGGTGGCTCCGCGCGGTGGCAGGTCATTTTCCCTCTGTGATGATGGATCGCCGATCACACTGTGCGAATAATGGTAGCAAGTTGCGTCCGGTGCTGTCGACGCTGTTGCCGATGCTCGTGCGGTCGGCGGCCCTTGATGCATCCATTGGCGACTGCTAGTGGCCCAGCGGCCCGGCATGGCTGCAAAGGTCAGCTGCGGCGGTGTCGATTTGCATTCTTTTGAGAGCGCCCTGGCCCACCCAGTGTTGATTTGTTACCCCCCCCCACCACCACCATGTTGTTTGGAGCCCCGATATTTTCTGCCGGTTTCAAAGGGAAATTAGTAATAATAACGAAAGGACGGCTGCAGTAGATAACAGATAGGCAGAAAGTAAAGAATAAAGCGTAAAGTGATGTATCTGTTTATCTTTCTACCTGCTATCTATACATATACTTATACACATGGGAATAAATGCAATTTATATTTCATGGATAACAACAAAAAATATACATTTCCGTTGATTAAAATTAAGTGGGCTAAATCCATTGAAAAACCCAGATTTAGGAGGACGTTGGGTTGTTGGGGTCTCATCTCGCCTACCCCCCTAATCATTTGCTGAAATCGACGCCCCTGGTCAGCTGTTCTCCGTGTGCACCAACTCTTGCTGCCTTTGTTGTGAGTTGTGACACGGTGTATAAGCAAATGATGTCCTTTCCTCTGACGTCAATTCAGACTGAACTTCCTTTGAAATCTCACCTGGAATTTCTTTCAATTGAAACCGTTATCCAAGAACGAAAAAAATCCATCAGTCCCGCATCACTACAGTCCTTGCAACTCCCGCCGTCCGCGACCTGGTCGCTCGAAATAACGACATCTGTTGTCGCATCTCTCCATCCCTCTATCATCACCACCTCGCTGTTGTCCCGATGCTCTCGTGATACGTCCGACAGTGTGCTTTCACTGGCGTCCAAAGCACCATGTCACCGTAGTCTCTCACCTCTGGCTGTTCGCCGCACGACCCGCTAGCTCTCCCGGACCCTGCTGTCCGCCCCATGACGGACAGACGCGCACCCTGTGACGTCACAGTATGACAGACGGACGCACGAGCTGTGACACCACGGCCGGGACGGCGGCGGCGGCCGCGCCGCGTCGGTAAGTGCCATTATCATTTACACGAGACAGGAAGCGGGCCATTTGTTGCAGGGCCCGGTCCGGTGTGATCGCATGTTGACGCCGGCCCGGGCGTCGGCCGGCAGCGTTGTTAGATGCGCCGCCGCCGGTCACGGGCGCTGGGCCCGCTCTGGACAGTCACGGCGGCTCGGCGCCGGGAGCTTTGTACCGCCCGCAGCCCGCCGCCGCCGCCCGGTCCGCTTTCAGAGCTGAGCTGGCCGGGTGAATGAGGCGGCGGCGGTGAGCTGTCGGGACCTTGGTGCGCGGCTGCTCGGCCGGTTGATACGCCGCTCAGACTCGTTTCCAGGTGCGCCGAAAGAGCTGCTCTTGAGAACGCCAATGCGACGCGCTCGCTCCTTCTGTCGAGTGCCAATTTTTGTTCAGACGGAAATTACTGTCAGGTCATGTGATGGCCGTGGGTCAACGACGAGCGGGCATCTGCGATGTGATGTGTGTCGAGTCGTATGAAACTCATCATTATCACACAATCTGTCCTACTCCACGAGTTACCCCACACCCCGCATCTTTACGGGCTGTGGGGTGGCGTGGTGTGTTCACACATCTTTTTTTACAGTGCCAGCTGCTTAACGGTACTTACATAAGGCACGAGGGTGGTGCCTCAGTTGCGAAAACAAACGTGCATGCCCTGGGTCTTGAACCAAGACCAACCACCGCGTCGTTTGCTTATTTGCCTGAACAGCAGGGGAAAAACTGAATAGACCAACGACATGATGAGACGATTTGAACAGAGCTAAGCGCTCGAACTGCAGGTGGCCTACAGAAACCCGCAATTTCAACGGCAATCATTCGGGCCATGCTGAGTCGACTAATTGAGCTTCACTCCGTAATGGAGCATGAGTTGCGCATGGTAATTGCGCGGAAGTCGGGGATTTGCTAACGTCTTGATGTCAGCAAATATTGCGGCATTCAGAGTGCCAAATGGCGTTTGTCGTCCACTCGAGGAACCCCTCAGTTATGGTTGTTTTGGCATGTCACCCAGTCAGAAACCACATGCCAGTTTGGAACGACTTTTACTGAAATTAATTGAAAACCGGACATTTCAAAGTAATGTCAAGAGATCTTTCGTGTTAAAATGTCCGAAACGGGCTGGTGGCATTTTCCGGTTTGATTTTAGGCGTCGAAGCCACGCGATGTGACAGAGATGGCCGATTCATTATGTTTGTCATAAAACCCATCTTGTGCGGCTGCAGCTGTGCCTTTACCACGGTCCTCTTGCTGACAGACAGGTCACTGGTCCGCTCTCTGAGAGCCGAATCGAGTCGCTCTGCGCCGTCTGGCTCGCCTCTGCTGGAGCCACGCTCGGCCCTCCTACTCTGCCGCCCGCTGACGGTCGCCGTCTCCGTTGCAGGATGAACAGCCAGCAGTACAAGCCGAGCGGTGGCCTCGAGTCGGCCTCGGCGCGGACCGAGTCGGCCGCCTCCGGCGACGAGTCGGCCGCCTCGCGCCGGCTCCGCTCCGAGTCGCCGTCGTCGCCGCCGCCGGCCGACGCCGACACCGACGACGAGCTCGACATGAGCGTGCGCTCCGACCAGGACACGCCCGAGGGCTGCGCCTCGCCGCAGGCCACGCCCACCAGCTCGCCGGACCTGAACGTCACCTCGCCGGCCGGTGGCGGTGGCGGCGGCGGCGGCGGCGGCGGCGGCGCCGGCAGCGGCGCCGAGTCGCCTCCGGACACCAAGCCGGCGGCCGAGGCGCCGGCGCTGACGCTGCCCCGGTTCCCGTACCCGCCCATCTCGCTGGCGCACCCGTTCCCGTTCGGCCCGTCCATGCTGGGCTTCGGCGCCGGCTCGCACGCGCTGGGCCTGCACGCGCCGCTGCCGTTCCACCCGCAGCTGGGTCTGTTCTCGCACCACCTCATGTTCCCGGGCGCCCACCACGCCTTCCAGCCGCCGCCGGGCGCGCCGCACGAGCCCAGGTCATGACCTGGCGGCCCGCCCGCCAGCCTCAGGCCGAGCCTCGCCGCGCCGCCCGAGGTCGGAGGTCGTGACCCGGCGCCGGGCCGGGGTCGCGGGTCCGGAGCCGCGGCCCCCGCAGGCGGAGGGCTCCAGCAGGAGGGACGTAGCGGAGGACTCCTCGTCTCCTCCGAACCGAGACGGTGGAGCGCTGTACGCGGCGTCGCCGGGGGCAGGATGCTGGAGCGCCGGTTCTCCTGAGGAATAGAGCCGATTGTTTGAATGCTGGGGCGTGTGTCGTTATAGTTACTTAAACTGTAAAGCGAACATCGAACTGTCCGTGGCATGTGCGATGACCTGAGATGTTTTGTTATTTTGCTAAGTCGCGAGACGACTCATAGGAAGTTTTTACTTTACCAGAAATCTTATCGAAACATGACTGTTTTCCTGTTGGAAATTGTCACCTCGTTTTTCTGAAACACAGAGCGTGTTTTAAGCCGAAACGTTTGGTTTTCCGAAACCCATCGTAATTTCTGTAATCTTATTTCCGTGTTAAAATTCAGACGTTGGACAGAAACGGCACCACCTAGCTTCACCATATTCACCAGACCGTTTAACGGTTTGTCGGTTTTACCTCGCTCCGTCGTCTTGTTTCAATGGAGAAGTTGGAAGACCGAGACGGGTGCATCCAAAGCTTCCAGTCACCATCGATTCTGGCAGGAGACTCGTAGCTGTCTGGCGCGAGTCCCCCCCCCCCTCTCCGCCGCAGCTCCCGGTAGGCATCCCGCCTACCGTTACGTGCGTTTACATGTGATACCATGACAGGAGAGCGGTGTTGTGGCAGTGTTGAGATCGCCGCGAGTTGGGTAGGATGGCGGCCGGGGCAGCGGGCTGCTAGGCTGCGTGCCCTGTCGCCGCAGCTGCATGTTGTGTGTTGACGGTCCGCGGCAGCGCGGAGCGGTTCCGAGGGTGACGTCAGACGTGTTGTTTGTATCATCTCCGCCTTCTGTGCGCCGATTCTTGACGATCACACGTCAACTGACGGAGGTCAGTAAAACGGCAAGGACGCTTTGTAGGCTCGTCTGCCGGAAAATCGGCGTTCGGTTGTCCTGGCCTTTTTTGTCCGCGTTTTTATGCTTTCCGTCGACAATATGGCCGCGCCCGTTTTACATGTTTGTAGCTGATACACCCAAGGACGCTGCTGGCAGGGAGCAGCCATCCCGGTCGTGGACGAGCGCCTGTTGTTTGCTTGGTTCCTACTGGAGAGTATTATTCTGTTGGTCGTTGGCCGGCGCCGGTAAGAGTCTTGTTTTGTTTTCTCCCTGGCGGTGTAATGGTCCGCCTTCCACCAGACGCTAGTCGGCATACCCGGCAGAGACACCTGCCTTCGCACGATATTGTGAGTGTTATTTATGTGCCGTATGCGTGGCTGGTTGGTGTGGATACAGAATACTGTACATATTTCAGCTACATATGGTCATAGAGATAGCATAGTTATGTGACAATAAAGTTATCCAAAAACAGTGTTGCGTCGCTGAGAAAGGCCGCGATGAAGATGCAGCGCAGTGAATAACGCAAAGGCCGCTGCAGGAACAGTTGCGGAGGCGAGATACCGGTTCTGAACTCTTCGCTTAAGAAGCGCATTTGAGTGGCACATGCTCACGAGCCTGTGGCTGGCCGGCCTGCGGATCAACGGTGATTGAGTTCTGAAAACTGCCACACCGATATCCTCTGTCAATTCAACCGCACCAAGTCCGAACTAATCCGTGGAATAACATGTACTCGGCCGCGGGGGGTACTTCCTCTCGGGCGCTTCTCCCCCGTCCCCCTCGGCTCCCCGCCGCCGCTGACAGCACCTGGCCACCCCTCCGTCATTTGTGGCGCTAAATGGAAGGGATTTGCCGAACGGCCCGACACAGGGTAGCCGCCGGCCGGGCGCTCAACGGACCGGGCCCGACGGCGGCGGCTACCCTGTGCCTGCCGAGGCCCCGGGAAGCAATGATCGACCGGGGGTCGGCGCCTGCGGATGTCACGTGTCACGGAGGCGAGGATTATGTCCGTCGGTTGCCCCCGCGGCGGCCGCACAGCCGGCACCTCCGGAGCCGTTCATTACGCGGCTGCAGGCCGCCGGCGCCGACGGCCCGCTCCTGCCGACCCGACCTGGCCGCGGCCGGGCCGGCCGCCGTTTCCGGCCGGCGAGCCAGCCCCAGCCGGCGCCCAATCCGCTTACGTGGCGGGGCGCGCGAGCCGCGGCCAGACCGGGCCGGCGGCGGCCGCTATTTTAATCTGGGCAGCGCCGCGTGAAGCCCGCGCTCCGGCCGGCTCCGCGCCGCGGCGAATAATGCCGCATTATCATCCTATGATAGCGGGCCGCTGACAGGCAGTGATACCTCTATTTCTTTGTGGCGGGGCGCTATCGAGTGTCGGCCGAGGGGCTTAAGCGCGCCGGTACGCGGCGCGGACAATGCGCCCGCCAGTGTCCGCCGCCGGCCCGCTGGAAACCCAGAAGAGTCGCTAAATAGGATTGGGGAATGTGAACTGACCAGCGTGAACCCAGCCGCGCACAAAAGGGGTGCCCGGCTGCGGCCGCAGATGGATGTGACACGTTTTCACCTCATTGTGTCGGCTGTGTGCGGGGCCGCCACGCCGGCCAGCCAGCGGCCGGCCGCCTGTTGTGCCCATTCAGGACAACGCCGCTAAGCGGCTCAGACGTAGGCGTGAACACCGAGTGCTTAGTTACGCTGTTTTAGGCCGGGCTCGGCAAGGGTTTCATTGACGGCCCGAGAAACGGGAGGCGTCGCGCGTCGCTGCCTGAAAGCTCACAATGGACGCTTCGAGCCGGAAACGTCGTCTGCTACACATGCTGAATGCCTCGCCGTGCTGGTGCAATTGGTGTGCTTTTCAGTGAGGCTTGCAATATGTGTGGGGAACACTTCCAGCGCTTCGCATTTCCGTTTTTTTTTGCACTAAATTGATTAAAACTTTCCATGGCGAGATATTTCGATACTTGTTCGCAGTAAATACATCAATGAACTGTGAAGGCTGTCCTCTGTCCAACATATGAGCAGAAACGACTGAAAGTGGCGCTATCCTTTCTTCCAACTTCACGATGCCGTTTTTCATGACAAATATTTCAAGCCCCAAGGGACTTTTTGTCTTCGCCGCCTTCCGGTAGGATTCGAACGGATGATTCTGCGGCTTTTTTGCCAGCAGTCCTTGAAGTAGACAAGCGGGACAAAGTGACATGATCGACCCTTCCGAACATCAGCAACAGCTAGCGTAGGGACGACCGCAAGTTTTGGATTGCAAATCCTTGGACCGTTAATCAGCCGGGAAATCTGAACCGTCCTGCAACACGGGCCGCTTTGGACCGATACCCGCACCAGGTACTGACCGGACCGGCAGAGGACCTGACGTCCTCCTCCGGCTGCCGCCGCCGCTGCTGCCGGCTGGCTCAGCTCATCCCCGCGCGACGCCACTCCCTCAGCGCGGCCTGTCGAGCCGGCGCTCGTTCGCCGTTTCGCCACCTCGCCGGTGTTGCCGTGCAACGTATCAGCGCGGGCCATTAACGCCCGCGCGGCGCCCGCTGCGCCGCACTCCGGCGCCGGCAGCCGGTGTAATTGGAGTCGGCTTCATTCCACTCGCCGAGTTACGGACAATGGGCTCGCTTTGTCTGGCCGGACAGGTCGGTATCATCACACGGAGACGCTCCCGGCCGCCGGCTGGCGACTGGAACGGCAGCCGTACGCCCGGATCACGTGCATCACGCAACAGGCGCGCTGATGCGCGGAGACGGTGAGGTGGCCGGCCACTGATGGCGCCATGACAGGAAGTATCAAATGAAGACATGAGTATGAATGGTGTGATTAAGATATCCGGAAGGAGAAGTGACTATTATATCCACTTATTTGGAACGCATGCAAAAGTTGCAAGAGAGAGAGAGAGAGCCAGTGTTTAAGATGGAGAGGGAGAGGGCCAGAGAGAGAGAGAGAGGGAGAAAGAGGGAAGTAAAGATCGCCTTTTCATGCTGGTAAGCGTCGTGGTTTCCGCTCGATGGGGACAGCACAATGCGCCGAGCACGCGAATTTCTCATTAACAGGATCGCGGCATGGCGTCGCCTGGTGCGACGCCGACCCAGTGGCTGAGAGCATTGTCACCAGCAGAGCAGCTGCTCTGTACCCCTGCCCACTGATGCCAGCAGAGCAGGTGCTCCTGCAACAGGGTGTCTCCATCCACTGTCACCAGCAGAGCAGCTGCTGTTACCACAATGTCTTACCAGAGTGTCTTCACCCACTGTCACCAGCAGAGCAGCTGCCCCTACAACAAGGTGTCTTCACCCACTGGCACCAGCAGAGCAGCTGCTCCTCCAACAGGGTGTCTCCACCCACTGCCACCAGCAGAGCAGCTGCTCCTACATCAGGTTATGTCACCAGCAGAGCAGCTGGTCCTACAACAAGGTGTCTTCACCCAATGGCACCAGCAGAGCAGCTAGTCCTACAACAAGGTGTCTCCACCCACTGGCACCAGCAGAGCAGCTGCTCCTACATCAGGTTATGTCACCAGCAGAGCAGCTGGTCCTACAACAAGTTATCTTCTCTGTCACCAGCAGAGCAGTTGTTTAGCCTCCATTGTTCTTTTGTATGAGTTAGTGTAAAACCGAAAGAAAGACTGTCTTCCTGATACGGGATCGGCTTAAAGAAAAAAACGCATAATATAGCTGTTTGATAGAATAAGGGTTATCGTTTAACAGATTGTATTTTATCCATGAACTTATGACCTCCGCATGGTGCCACATTTAAACATATCATATAGTTGCTTAGATATTTGGTTTGGAGAAGAAAAATCAAACTCCACTTCCATTAAAAACCCAGTTGGTTTTTATACTAAAAACCCATTGAAAACCAGGTTTGTTTGCATAAGAAAACTCGGCATGCGGACTCAACTAAGAAGAAATCGGCTAAAAACGAAATTAGGCAGAGTTCGACACTGGCCGAAGGTCGTTGAACACTGAGAACATATTTAATCCGTCTTTTTAAAAGCAGCGCCTTACCTCAGCAATGGAAACATCAAGATAGCGACACACGTCCGTCCGTCGGTCACCCGTCTCCACCGAACCCCCCTCCCCCACTCCACTCTGCTGGAGCCCGCTGGCTCAGCTGCGAATGAGTTGTCAACTTGTCAGCTCCCACCGCAGCCGCCTCAGTGGCGGTGGATGTTGCCTCCGCGGCGTGCCAAGCTACTTCACTCCGCCACGCTAATGCATGGATAATGGCGCAATCTCCCCACTAATCCTGGCACGTAATTGGATTGCTACAATCTTCAGCGTCAGTGTGAAATGCGGTCGTAACATGAAAACTGATGAGATTTCGTATCGTCTAATGGGATGTAATGTCATTCAATTTGTTCCTCGGGGGACAGAAGACCGCCCCTGAGTTGGGGCTGCCCAGTGCCGCTCTCTGGTCACATAAACAATCACAAGGTCGTTCTGGTTTTGTAAATGGCGTGAAAGAGGTTAAAGCCGGAGAATGCGTCGTGTTATCCAGTATCAACAGCACTTACTGAAATGCGCCTTGCAGCTGCAAAACTTAAACCTTTCATTTGCAAACCAGCACTCAGGACAATGGCTTGGTAAGTCGTCTGTTATCTGCCACTGGCAATCGCCTGTAGCGGCTCGTGCTTATATTCGTACGAAGAGCACGGAGATGTTTCATAAGCCACTTTCACCGAGGAAATACGTTATGTATACAGCTCTGGCACCAGTCATTTCTGGTTCCGGCGTGTCGGCCAAAAAATCAAGGCATGCAAATAATCATCCGATGCACAGTGCTCTGCTCGAGAAAGTCCACTAAACATATTTTTGTTTCGCTGAAATATGCATGAAAAGCAAAAACATATTTTTAGCACAGGACGCCGCCTCGTAAATACGCACGTTCTTTATCTTCGTCAGCAATATTTCCGTATAAGTCAGTGCCATCCCTGCAGCCAGGTGGTATCCACGCGACTGAGCGGTCAATTTGGTAGCACAGATGAGCAACTGTCTATCCCGGAAAACCAAACTGGCATAATGATCGCATCGCGTGTCAATGTGTAACCGGAAACACAGACCAAGAAAAGAATAAAAAGGCGATGAGAGGCTCTGGGAGACACAGGCAGTGCCTCGCGTCATCAGCTGGCGCGGAGGCAAAGACCGGATTACCGGCGCGCCATTATCGCCGCCGTACGCTGGGCTGTTCCCCCTTCCCATTCAGCCGGCGGCGAGGTTATTGCCACGTTATTGAGTAATGTCTTATTATTTACTGAGTGCGCACCACAAAGGACACCATCTGGTCATGGTGGGCAGCGTCCAGGCAGCAGGCCAGCAGCGGCAGACCCCGGGCAGCAACGGGCAGGGGCCGGTTGCTGGACAGCAGCGGGCAGTGGGCAGAAAAGGGACGGTCGCTGAGAGGGCGGCGTCCGGTGACCAAGTGGGCTGTGGCCGGCTGTGGACAGTCATCAGACTGAGAGCGGGACTGACCGCGACTGGGCAGCGGACAGGCAGCTGGCTACTGAGCTCTGGGCAGATTGTCGGCGACGTCAGACGGCTGGCGGTGGTCGGGCAGTCGGTTGACAGTGGGCAGAAACAAACCGTTGGCGGCGGCTTACCGTGGGTGGGACTGCGGCCTTTTTACGGCCGAGGTTTTAAAATTTTCGAAGTGTCATAAGTCACAAAAAGATTTTCTGCATACCGCCATTGTGGTCAAAGAAAGGAATAAATACGGGTTTAGCTTATTCTTACCCGGTCTTGATAAAGCAGTCCTAGGTGTCCTGACATGCAAAATATATCCGGGAAAGCTTATCACAGGATCACCATCACGAACCACTGTCGGGAAAACAAGTTCTTGACTCCAGTACCTGCGTGGAGAAATTAAAAAATTTGGGAATGGAATCCGAAAATCTGCGAGCGCTGCAGAGATGCAATATTCCACTGATCTGGCTGCAACAACACCGCACGCTGCTTAACATTTTACATGCAGCTAATCGTGTCCTACATTGCCAAAGGCTAATGATCTGCAAAAAGTCATTCACTGGATCAGGAAACTAGGGCAGCAGTTAGATGTTTCCTTCCATGCTCCACTCAAAAGCATTCCTGTTATTTCATTATTCGACCTATTCCTGCCCTGCTGAAGGCTCTCCTTCCTCGATGAAAAGAAAATTAATGGCGCGTATCATACCGCAATGATACGTCAGCATGTAGAGAAGACAGAATGGATGAAAAGATGTGGCCCTTTTCAAAGGTTCGGCTCGATTTTAAAAGAGAAGAACACACATACCGGTAGTGCCTAGAATAAACACCCAAGACGTTTGGCCAGCCCCGGCCGCCCACATCCGTCTGCTGCTCCATGGGATCTGATCATTAGACCGGTGGACAGGGCTGCCGAGTCCCGGGAGAGGGTCAGTCAATATTGTCGGACAGCGCTGCCGCTGTCGCCGCTGAGGGGGACCAATATTGTCTCCGGCGGGGGTGGGGGAGGGGGCGCCCCCTGTTTGAGCAGGCGGGTAATTGTCGGCGGCTCCGGCCCGCTCTCCCGTTACAAATGAGCGGCCGCCTGTTGGCCGTGCGGTCTCCTTATTGGCCGCCCGGCGGACCGCAGGCTGTTTACCCCCGCCGGATATTGGTGCCTCCTCCCCACCTGAGGCCCCCCCCCCACCCCCACCCAGCGGCCTCTGGCCGTGCCGCGGGATAGAGGCAGCACCTAGGGCCTGCAGGTGACGTGGTGCGATGGGTCACACGGCTGACAGTGGATTTAGCCAGCTACGGTAATACGCCGCTAAGTCGCCCACAAAGTCGATGAGTTACATGTGCCAAATGTCTGTTGCGTCGCAGTCGGGCACGGATTCAGAATTTGGGGAAGGGATCTCGTTTCGAGAAATGACATAGAGCCTCCTAAGCCCAATATTTCTTGAAGAAATTTAAAAAAAAATCTGGAGTTAACAAGAACACAGGAAAAGAAAAGGTGGTCTTTCCTTTGCCTCAGGATCCGCACCTGATGTCTCCTCTGAGGCCGTAATGTCTCTATTACGGATATGGTTCACCGGATACATACCAACCCGCCGTGCGGGTCTCGTTGCATACTTAGTAACTGCGAGAGCGCCAACGCGAGAGTTCAGAATGGCACGTGCTGTCACATATCGAATGTCAGAACCGCGCAGCGGCTGAAAGGGTGTGTGCTGGCCCATCAAAACAGCAGGACATTTGAGCTATTATGATTGCGAAGTTTGACACATGTTAACCAGCTCCTGGCACCGTTTACCAGGCACAGTTCTCGCGTGACTGTTTCTCTTCCGGTGAACCACAGCGAAATCGATAGCCGCGGGCGGCGTCCGCGTCAGCGTGAGATGACCCCCTGCAGGACTGCCCCTGTCTCCTCGAGTTACAGCTACCTCGATCTCCCCCGGCTGGAATTTGAGGCGCGAGAATCGCAGACCCCGCAGGTCTGGAACAGCCAGCCGCTGACCTGCGGCCGATCTCTGGGAGACTGCACCTGAGCGGAGCTGGCTGCCGGAATGGCGTGGTCGGCGTGGCGCCGTCAGCGGGCCCGAATATCGCCGGAGGCTGTTTCCCGTCCGCCGCCGCCGTCATAGCCGGCGGCCGGCCCGTGCCGCTCCGACAGTCGAGGTGTGGGATTCGCCGCTCCCCCGCGGGCCGCCGCGGGAAGACCGGAAGTCGACTGCCGGCCGCCGCTCCAGCGTGTGTTTGCGGAGAAATGCTATACACCATGTGTACTCCTGTGCGCGCTGGTGAGCAAATGTTAAATATACAGATGCCCATTGTCACTTGGAGTGTTGGACGACGGCGGAGAGGGGCTCCAGGAGTACCGCGGCGGGGGGCCGCACGCTCCTTTGCACCTGGTCCCCGATACCCTGGCGCCGCCGGAAGTCAGGGTGCCGGCTGGCTGGCTGCGGTCCCGGCAGCGGGGACTTCTGCACCGCATGTCCGGACCCGTACTGCAGGAAAACGTCCGGACAACGCCGACGAGGCACAGCTCTGACGAGACGAGGACATCCGGTAGGACGACGTTCGAAGCATCGGACGACACAATGAGGTGAGGTTTTGCTGCCGTTTCACGGTCCGGCACTGACCAAACTCATCGCTTCCCCGTTGATATACATCTGCAGTGACAATCCCACAGAGGTGAATTTGTCCCAGTGAGGTTGGTTTAGACTATTCGTGTATGTATTTTGGCACCGGCAAATAACCCAGCCATTTGAAGCGAATGCGTTATGGTCATTGTGTTAGAAATTGTTCTGAATACAACGACATATGTTTTCAAAATAAACTCATCTATCCTTGAAAGACTCAGTTCCGAGAAATGGAGTTCTTATGTAAAAGAGCATGGCTTTAACTCTAGACCATTTTTGGGCGAATTTTGTTGTTTGTTTCGAAATGATTGTTGTGATTTTTCCAAAACCGAGGTAGAAAAACGATCTTCTTTGACACTCAGGTATACTCATCGAAATGACAACACATCCTCCTTATTTCAAGACAAACTTCAGACGCCTAGTTGTTCTTCCTCAAGGAAATGCGTCGCCATTTTTCTTCAGCAGGACCGTGGCGCCCCCCAGTCGGCGGCTTTTTCGGCGCAGGGCCGGCGCGAGTCACGCCGCGCCTCCTACGCGGCCCCGCAAAACGCGCGGTGGCGGCCGCGCGGCGCAATAAAAAACCATGATGTGCCTCTTCTCCGCTGGGTCGACGACCCCTGCCCGGTAGCCTTACGGTCGCTCCAGACGGTCCGCTCGGTCCAGCCAACGGCTCGCCACGCCGCGTTTGTCTCAGCCGCGCCGTGATCAGCGAACGCGGCGCGAAATCGGCCGACAATCGTGCGCGGCCGTGTTGTGACAGCTGGCGCGGATCTGCGGCAATACCGGCGCGCGCGGCGCTCCTGACGCGTAATGCGGCGATTGTGGCGACGGCGGCGCGGCGTGAGAGCGCGCCGCGGCGCATCGCTCACGACGCGCGCCTCAATACGGCGCTAATTGTGGCGCGTCGGCGCGCTCCGGCGGCGAGACTGGCGCGGCGGGGCGCGCGCCGCACGCTGGAACGCGGCGCGGTGATAGATGAGCGCGCCCCAATGGGACGAGCCGGCGCGTATCTGGCTCCGATCTGTTTGGGCAAATACGAGCGTGCCGCGCGCTCCGAAATTATGCACGAGACGTGCTGGATTGGCCATTGGCGTCGACAACGGCGACGTGAGAAAAGACGCATCGCGAGCGGGAGCGCTTTGTACGCGTCTGGCCGCTTTGTGGCCGCGCCTTTATCCTGTCGCGGCCCGGTTTATTCATTTTTAAAGATGCCGGCCGCGGCGCCGCGAATCGATGAGAGAGATACGCGCCCAAACAAAGCGTAATATACATGTCAGCGCGGCGAACGAGGCCGTCCTGTCAGCGGCGCGGAAAGGAGTGACAGACGGAATTCCGGCGCGGCCGGGCCGCGCGGCATTACCGGTGTGCCAGCGCCTGTTTCACGGGCAAACTGGCACGGGACCGGCCGACCGTCGGGCGCCAGTTTTACGTTACGGCCCGGAATTCGGCGGCCGGTGTCCAGTTTCGCCGGCCGCGATCGCGTCGGTCCCGATATGATCTGCCACCCCTATCGGTTACGTGTCTTTGACCCTTTGGAAAGGATGCGGCGGCGAGCGCTTCCCGCCGGTAAGAGCCTTTGCTGCGCCCGATGGGAGTCTGAATTACGTACCCCTGCTATGGTTCCTGTCGGACTGCACCAGGTGGTTTCCGTCCTTTCGTCCTTTGTCTAGATCACATATCACGCCACAGTGAACCCCACTTCGCTTTAACTGTAGCTCATGAAGACGTTCCATCGAGTGACGCATTTTTGTAACATATTGCTTCTTTTAAAGCCCGTGGCCGAGTACATTTGCAACGTTGTAAAAATGGACTCAGGCTTTATGAGTATATTTCGCGATCGCAGAGACGAATGCAAATTTTGCAGGGCACTACATCAAAACGTATTTTCTGGACTAATGCGAAGGAGCAGACTTTAGCAGACTTTAACACAGAAACTCATTTTGCTGTATTGCTCGCCCCTATCATGTATGGCAAAGCGGTTATTAGGTTATTGGTGCGTTGACCCATTTGGCTTTGACTTCAGGTTACTGCGCTTTGTCAAGGAACTACAGTTTCTTGATAATACGTGGAGAAACCGAAAACAAAACATTAGCTTAATCCTGCGAACTGATCTAGGCTCCTCATTGACTTCTTTTTCCATTGCTGAAGCTGAAGAAATGCGATGCATTGGCCTTTGTATGTCTCTGTATGTCTATCTGTATGCGTATATCTTGGTCTGTGTAGGCTTGTCGAACTAATTAACTAACTATCTAACTATCTAATCTAGCGAACTAGTTAACTAATAGGTTTGTCTAACCCTAAGGAAATCCGGACTGCACTTATAGGCTTCGAAAGCAAGGCATGACGTGGTGTCAGACGATTCGTAGATCTCCAACTGCTTTTCCTTCATTGTGAGCTCGGGCGTGTTTGCTGCTCGCTGTTGTACTGCGTTAGCGCCGCTTTTTCCTTTCACCGAGTATTTTCGTTTCTCAAATCCGTTTCTAACTGTGGACGTGTGAGATGTGCGGTTTACACAAGTTTGGAGCAAAGTCAGACGAAGGCTACGAGCAAAAGAAGAGATATTTACTACAGCTGGAGGTTTGAGTCATCAACCGACTTCTGTTGCTTTTTTTCTTGCTGCTTAGTAACACTCAATGCGACAGTAATGTGGCACCGTCATCAGCTTTTACCCGCTTGACATAATGACATATGAACTTTAAAGTGCCCTGTTAGCTCAGTCTGTTCTTCGTTTCTAAACGTGCACTGTGTTTATGAGCAACACAGTAAACAAAAGCGGGCTGACATGTTCAAGTAAGCGTACGTGAATAAAATGAATTTGATTTTATGAGTCATCAGATGTTGAGCTTTTTATAGCATCAAACCCACTTCACTGACATGAACAATGAAAAAAAACTTATCAGAGGAAGAAAACCCCTTCACCCGAAACATATACCATGCCAGACGCCATCAGAAGCCTCGGCTGCCGGTGCTCCTTGTGCTCCTCCCCACTCTGCAGCTGCGTGTGTCGTACTCGCGGCTGCTGACACACGCAGACAGACACACAAACACGTCAGCGGGCGGCGGGATCGTCGACAGGCCGGCCGGCCGTCCAGCTGCTCGATTCTCACCGCCATTACGACGCGGCGCACACGCGAAGCGGCCCGAGGCCGCGGCTGCGGCGGCCGCTGCCGCCCGAGCTCCGGCACCACTCCGCGCACAGGGAGCGGCTCAGGAACCGCCAGAGCGGCCGCCGCAAGGGCCGCCTCAGGGGCCGCCACAATGGCCGCTACATTGGCCGTCACAAGAGCCGTCACAGGAGCCCCAACCGGGACCGTCACAGGGGTCGCTACAGGAGCCGCGACAGGAGCCGTCACAGGAGCCGCCACAGGAGCCGTCACAGGGCCGTCACAAGAGTCGCCAAACAAGGCCGCACAATACGTCACAGGGGACCGTCACAGGGGCCTACGCCACAGGAGCCGTCACAGGAGTCGCCACAAACAATGTCACTAGGCCGTCACAGGAGCCGTCACAGGAGCCGTCACAGGGCCGTCACAAGAGTCGCCACACGGGGGCCGTCACAGGATGCCGGCACGGACGTCAGAACTGGGGTCGCCCGGCGGGTGGCAGAATCCATGACAGGGGGTAATCCGATGGGGCGGCATGGGGTTGGACTTTTTACGGAGTCCATCTCAGCCGTAAATGTGGCGCTGTAATTTCTGTTCAGGCGGCTCTGGACACAGCATCCTCCACAGAGACAAGCGGCTCTGGGAAAGTAGCCCAGCTCTTTAGTAAAGGTCATCAGCAGGGTCATCTGCAGGGGCCGGGCCAGAGGTCAGAAGTTAGGATCCCGGGAGGGTCGGAAGGGTGCCGCCTCTACGTTTGGGCATAAGGCCGCCGTTGAGGTCAGACAGCCCCACGGCGGGGGTCCAACACGCAGCGAGGTCGCTCCGTCCGCTGAGAGCCGACCATCACCTGGACAATCCCGAGCCCAAATTGTCCCTCAAGATCCGGGGGCGGACCCAGAGAGGGGAAAGGAGTGATCGCTGCCTCCCATTTTTTTCGATTAAGAAACTGAATCTGAAGCTGTGCCTCGGTGTCAGAAGTCGTCCTCTCTGCTAACGACCAGCTCATTCAGATCCAGTGTTAAGGTCACGCATCATCTGACGAGTCTGTTCTGCATCTTTCATAAATTTGATCCGATGGACTGGAGTCCATGCCAAACATAGCTTGCTGCTTAAACTCGGACTCCCACACTCGATCGCGCATCCCAGGCAACGGTTGATTTCGTGACGAAAGTTTCGCTATTGGCGATATTATGCTTTTTTGAGGAAGCAGAAAATGCCATGTTTTTAAACTGGAAAACTTGACTTACCTTGGAAAAAAGAAGTGAGAAATAAATCGCTCAAGCGAAATTTCGATTGGAGCAAAATGTGATTTTCAGCCACAAAATGTCCACAAAATGGTTTTCAGCCGTCACTAATAAGAAACGCTCTCTATTTCAGGTGAAGATATTGAGCTCATTTTCAAAGCTACATGCATACATGCATACATGCATACATATATATATATATATATATATATATATATATATATATATAGGTGTGAAAATAAGAACATAATTCGCAACTGAACAATACTTATACCAGATTTTTCTACTTTGTACGAGGACGAATGGCTTACCATGCAAATGCAATAAGATTAGCGTCTCTGCAGTTCTTGGTAATAAACACATTTCCCTTTTTGGTCTCCAGATGAATGTACCGAAAAAAGCTTAAAAGATGCGGTATGCAAGATACCTCACACACTTGATCCAAAGACCGGGCTGTATGTATCCCCATACCTCTCGGTGGCGGCGGCCATACTTATTCCATTTCTTCTTAGCCTGGCCAAATAAATGCTGATTCTAACGTTCAGCAGCGTCTTTTGTCGATGGCGTGATGGCGTTGCAACCTGCAATTCATCGAGGCTGTCATCACACCATATTTCACCGCGCACGCCTCTGCTCGCGCCGCGCGGCGGAGCCTCGTGTCAGCGGTGTCACGTCACGACGGCGCCCGACTGCCCGCTCGCCCTGCCACCTGGCGACCGTTTCGCGAAGCTCGGGCCGGCCGGCCGGCGCGGCCGTAATCCCCGGAAACGTTTCACTTATGGCGCACTGAAAACACGATAAGGCCCCATTATGCGCCGGTGTCGGCCGGCAGGCGGCCATTTGTCCCGGCGCGGATTTGCGACCGCCGCGGCGATACGGCGCGGAGTCGGCAGGAGGCGCCCGCGCGCCGGCGACGCTCCGCCCGCGACGGCAGTGACGGCCGCCCGTCACAACAGATAACGGAGCCAGGTTGCGATAACGTCAGCCGCGGACGACAGGAAGTCGTTTGTCGTCGGGCGTCGCCTATTCAAATCGAGGAGAGGCCGCCGCCCGTCACAATGCCGCATGCGACTGCCGAACGTGTTTTGCTCTTTCCATTAGGCGAGAGACACGAGACGGGTCTCAGAGGCATCCGGGAAAAGACAGAGTCCAGGGGCACGCTGCAAACAGGCTCCAGTGAAGAAGACGACGCGTTTTACATTGGGCCGGAATGAGTGTCACATTCCACGCGTGCTTCTTCGCAGCTCTCCGGTATTCCCTGATGTTCGTTTATCACCCCCAAGCAGCCCGATTTGTCGCTTATTTGGGGAAGACTCCCAAAGGAATAGTCGGTTTTTCACGACTGTGCCGCAACTGCAGCAGACGCAATAATTCTAACGGTAATTAATAGCCGCAGTATACGCTTATCCTAGACATATTCTCGACAGCCCCTGGCAGTTTTCTATAGGTCGTCTGGGTGGTACAATAGCACAGATGTAAGAAAACATCCATTTTGCGACCGCATGAATAGGCTCAGGTGTTCGCAGGTGTGCTCTGCGTGGACCAAATACCAACTCCTTTCTCGCATCATTTACTCTGCATGTGTAGGTCACGGTGGCGCACAGCGTCAGACATGGGGCCTTGGACGGGCTGTTTGTCGCCGTGAGCACTTGTTGCTGCCTGAACCAGGTCCCAGAGTTAGGGCGCACGAACGACGCTGCCGTGCTTCTGTTGAGGTACTCCAATGCTTTTTGCATGTTCATTGCTGTGCACAGCAAATGGCCAAATCATACTTAAAATGACGAAACTGTCGTGTTCGAAACTGAAACGAAAGTTGATGCGACACTGGAGTCGCCGGGATTTCCAATTTTTGTTCAAATCTTGTAAAATAGCGATCCAAATTATAGAGATTCGTTGGCATCTTTCGAAAAACAAAAGAGTGGTACGTCTTAGCATATTTAAGACAACATTCCACCGTAAGTTAATACTGGAGGGAATACTGGGTTTCTTTTGATGGCGCTCCTTTCCATTCTGCAACGTACGTAACTGTAACGCTGAATTCGATGAACCTGGCGATGTTTCACCGTTCTTTCCGGCTGAGTCCACGTGTTCAAAACAAGATACACAAACAGCCATTATCTGGTAAATTTATTGGATTTGCACCTCACGTGTGTAACAGCAGTGGCCCAAAAACTGCTACTTTTCTGCCATCTGGGGAAAATAAAGCTAACTGGTGTGGTACTCTCAACCCGACCAATAATCACAAACACCAAGCTTGAAAAAGCCAAACCGCATGCATTAAAAAAGAAAACGTAGGAAGGTAATCACATGCCGTCTTATTAATCCAAGCGAGTCGATTTGCATCAGCTTCATTTTCTTTCTCTGAAATGGCTGATGGCTGATCTTTGGTTACTGGAAATCTATGAAATTCATTACCGATTGCAAAACACGCATCGCAGGCTCCCGTCACAAAGCCGCCGGAGTGCTATTATTCCACGAAAACACGGCGGCTGAAGACAGTATGAAATGTTATTACAACCGACCAATCCCCAAGAGTAATCCGACTAACGTTAAAAGTTCGTAGCGAGTGTACGTAATCCAGATAGTGCACTATCGTCAAATCTGTTCCAGCTCATTTGTACCGAATCTGTATTGGAGCCAGGGCTTATTAAAATCCTCTTTGGGTTGTTTATTTGAGCAGGGATTGGGTGGGGTCCAGACACGTAGGTGCCAGCAGACAGAGGGGAGAAGGGGTAGTTGATTGTGCTTTGTGAGGCGTTTCGGCGCAGGACGCTGGCGGAAACGTTTGGAGCAGTCAGCACATCGATGGGCTAATAAATGGCCTTATCACGGCGCTCACTAGTGGACATTAACCACAAGTCCGATTGGAGTTGCTACATGAGCAGGGAATCAGATCGCGCGGCAAATTTGCCCGAGCAAATATTCTACTGGGGACGCCCGGAACCGATGAAACAATTAGTATTTACTAGCAAAGCGATATATTCACGTTTCTGTTCCAATCATAATGGAAAATGTTGCCAACAGTGTAAAAATTTATGCGTGTTTGCTGGGTTTTAAAACTTTAAGCGGTTGTTTATAAAAGCTCAAAACACTTATGTTTTCTCCCGATGACTGGCCTGAAAACAGATGCTTGACAATAGGTACACAGCGATGGCTGCGATGGTTTTCCCCGTTTCCATAAGACAAAGTTGGAACCTCGTCAACCACAAATGCCTATTTTACCCCAGAGACATTACAAGGATAATAACAGACGTTACTGGGATCAGTCAGTAGCCCAAATGAAAAAAAATCAGACTACAATAACGTTTCCATTACGTTTTTCACACCAACTAGGGTAAATTATACAAAAAAAATGTGATGACCAAAAAAACACTACCTCAGAAATCCAGGAGGAGTGATAAGAATCAATGGCACCTTCAGATACCTTCCAAAACATTAGGACCGATGCAAGATACAAACAACACCGACTTCCTCACGCAACGAAACCTGCGTTTGGGGCTGGATCTGCTGTCAAGTGTCATGATGTCATGTTCCTGCGATACATCCTGAATTTATGAGGAGTTGAGACACAAATTTGACATCTGAAAATATTCTCGTGACATCCAGATAAGGATCTTCCATAAAAAGAGTTAGGAATCCCATCGCTTGAAACTGAAATTTCCTTGAGATGAAATGTGTGCAACACGTCAGAGTGATCTCTCGGAACATTTGAAGGGCATCCTGAAACAAATTCCCTAGCGAGACGAAGTCATCTTCAACTCGGCAAACATTAAAGGGCACTTGTGACGAGTATCTGCACCTGTGAGCGGTAGCTCAGTCGGTAGAGCGCTGGTCTCCCGTCCTGGCAAGACGGGTTCGAGTCGCCCCGGGGCTCGACATGTGTCCACGGACCAGCTGGCAGCTGGCGAACAGTCAAGCTTACTAACAGGCGGTCATGTCGCATTCTTGATGACAAGTTAACGTTTTGCCACATAATCAACTGTTACTCAGAACTGAGCAATCGGGTGTAGGGGTCGGAGTCAATGCAACAAGCTCTGCCTATTAGAGGGCTCCGATCCCTGACACCACCTATCAAACAAGTCGGACCAAATTTATAAAAAAAATGTGTGTAACAAGCGGGGTAACAAGGAGGGTTGCCAGCTCCTAACGCTGGTCGATCTGCTGCTTATCGTTCTGCAGTGGCCCTGAGGACCGGTAATGGCGCCGTCGACAGCTTTCTTAGCCGGCATCGCACCCCGTAGCGATACAGTTCTGTCTAAGCCTGACACCGTCACGACACCGTTCTAAGCCAGCACAGCACCCCGTAGCGATATCGCTTCGTCTTGATGCAGGACCTGTCGAGGTCCTTTGGGGCCAGGAGACGGCCTCATCGATATCAGCAAAATGCTTCGCTGAATACAGGGACCAAATAAACCACGATCAATCAAGGATAAACAACGGAGCATGCGTCAGGGTCTTGAGGCTCACCTTTCCGGTCGTCGCCCTGCGTCGGACACTGAAGTCCGGACTAGCGAACCCTTGTGAAGGTGAGCTAACGAAACTGACGTGGCAAGAAATAGCTGGGTAAGTTATACTGCCGACGAGAGCTTTGACACGCATTTCGGCGCTTTCAGAGCGACATGAAACCGAAGACAGAATTGAAAACGTCATGCCCGCTGGTCTCAGTGTCCTGTGAAATTGGCGTAGTTCAACATCAACTCAATTAGCAGTGCGATGAAGCGCGAAACCGAACTTCTGTGAAACGCTGGTTGGAGTTCTCATCAGATGCCGGAGCATTGTTTTATTTCTCCGCCACATTAAGTCCGAGTCGGAGGCGCACTACACACCCGTGACACCGCACAATGGCATTAGCGCCCTAATACAGCGCACATACAGCGTCGGTTATGTTTGTCCCTGGCGGAATTCTTCCGCGCTGGAGGATCGCACCAGGAAAGCGGTGACAGCTGGCCTCGGAAACCGCTTTGTCTTATTCGGGGCGCGCCGGCTTTTGGCCTATTAATGCGTATTGATCAGAACACCGACAAGGGTCCACTCGACTGGGTCGTATCAAAGACGACCGTTTACTGTTAATGGCTTCTCAAATGGCGATGTGTGTGCGCTCGCCCCAGCGCGACTCCTACGGCGCCTTTCAGCGCAAAGCCGGCGCGTTCTGCCGGCTTTCGCACGCGGCGGCTGCGCGGCGGCCTCTGTAAAACGGACGCCACGGACAGGGACGAGACGGTCGGGACGAACAGGGACGCAGATCAGAGCCCAGCTCGGCGACAAGGGACTGCACAAAACCCAGCAGGTCGGCAGCCAGGAACAGCGCCCAGAACCCAGCAGCCCGGCGGCCAGGGTCACTGCACAGAACTCAGCTCGGCCGTGTTCGGGGGATGTCTGACGCGCTGCTGTCAGCCTGATGGCCGATGGCTGCCGTCAGAGCTCTGAGCCAGCGGCCGTGTCGGGGTCGGCCGGGACCGGCACAGTGCGCCCGGTCGGGGTGCCAGTTGTCGGCAGGGCCCGCTTGTCTTGGAGCTCGGCCAGCTGTCGGTCGCTGCGGACAGCTCGGTGACAGCCGAGCTGGAAACGCCTGGCTTGGTGCAGGTCGGGCCGTGGCTGGAAATAGCCGCCGCAATTTGCCCGAAAATCAGCACAAGGAGCCTTGACATTGTTTGTTCCATCAGCAGCCTTTGTCCTGGGTCCATGTTGCTGCCGCCATTATGTACGCCAGATTTGTTCACTGCAATCGTTCATGAATAAATTCAGCTAAGCAACTAAAAATGTGCTGATTAAAAATATGCACTTAATTTGCGTCGCGACGTTGATGCATACAATGTCCGTCGTTAAAAACGAGTCGTGCTGCATTATTTTTCTGCTGATGGAATGCAGCCTACGTGGGTTTCCACTGATCTCTTGTTCCATTTCACTAAAGCTCGTCGCGCTTTCATATTTGACATGAGCATGCTTCTTTTGCTAAACAATGCGGCGTTAGCAGCATTCACGTTCTCACCTCTTGATGTTTCCATTCATGGCTGGAATCCTGGGACTGGGAGTGTCTAGACTTCATTTTTCAGGACCTTTAACATTAGGTCCATGCCAATAGCTGCAAACAAACGACCTGAAATCCTATTCAGACTCCTTCCTTTTCCAATAATTTTCGGGAAACCCCAGCCATGTATCCACCAGCCGCACATGCGCACGCCGGTTCCTCTAAGCTCTCACGTCCGCCGCCAGGTTATCTTCAACAGCCGCCAGACCCTCACAATGACAACACCGCGGCGACGGCGTTCACAGGGCTATTCCTGATGGCACTCCTTCCACTACCCGAGTCACCCCCCCCCCCCTCACCGTATGAGCGGCATTCATGACGTGTCACTGCGCCGGTGTCAGTCTGCGCGCGCGGAAAATCACCTCCGCTGATTAGGAGGCGGCGGCCGGCGCTGTCCAGTTCGCCGGGATTAGCGTGGCCAGGTGCGCTGGCTCCGGCGGCTCCTGAATAAACCCGCGGCTAAACCCGCAGGGACCCGGCTGCCATGTACCATTTCACACTCCCTGTGCAGCAACATCACCAGAAGTGACTACAGCTTAATTACACACGCTGATTTTTGACAGGTGGGACTGAAATTCAGTCGGACCTCGTCATCGTTAATGGTATGTCGTTCTGACGCTTCTAGCAAAGTGGACGTTTTACTGAAGGAACCGATGGATTAGCATCAGTGCCTCTTTACAGGATTTTCGCTGAAAGGAAATGACGGCCATTACGAGCTTTTTCCAGCCACACGCCTATGAATGACAGGGACTTTTCGCTGCCTGAAAGCCACACACTTATGCGCCTTTCTGCCTAAAATCGGTCCTGCGACCATCCTCATCAGATCAGTTTATACGCAATTTACCGAGATCGGAACATGGACAGCGTAAAACTTAACAATGCTGAGCCCTTGTGCCGGTTTAACGGTAAGTAGTTAAAAATGACGCATTACATCGAGTGATTATAATCTCTTTCTTGACGACAATTCGCCCAGCATTGTTGCCAGCTCAACATGTCTGCCGTACCAGGAGTCCAGAAGAGGAGGGTACCGACCGAGGTGCCCGCTGTTCTGAACTGACGTTGCTGGCTGAGATGTACTGACCAGGCACAGAACAGCGGACAGGTCCTGCCGGAGAACGGAACCCTGCGACCGAGCGCCGATCGCGGGCCATTCTCCAGCGCGATTCACGCTTTGGAGGACATGTGCCCGATGATATCAACTGGATGTGGGAGACATTCTCGAAAGTTATTCATTTAGCTCTGGCTATCAAATGCATTAAGGCTATTCCCGGAGGCAGTATGGTATTCCGGCAGGGGGGCGGATTCGGCCCCCCAGATTTTCCTTTTTCATCCCAAAAAATTAATTTTTTTGGGAGTGAACTATATTTTTATAAAAAAAAATTTTGAAAATTTCGAAATTTGTGATACAGGGACAAAAATCAAAAGGAGGGCTTTGACCTCTTATAGTTCCGTCGTTTATGGACCGATTTCAATGAAACTGGCATGAATCGAAAGATTATGGATAGGGCTTTTACCATGGGTCCGCAAATGTGAAATTTTGAGAAAATTCATGAGCGTTCACAGGGTTTCAAAAATAGGAGGATTAACTTTCCAACAACTGAATGAACAAAAACAAAAAACTTTTTGGCTTCCTAGTCATGCTATGCTAAAGAGGTACAAATCGTATTGCAATGTTGGATAATGTTAGCATAGGCGGTGCCAGGCATGAAAAGGGAACTGTCATGGTCACAGATCTTCAATCAACTGACCTTGACCTTAAATGATCTCCAGTGACCTGGGTCCCTGATGATCTGTGTCATTGATACCATCTGTAAACGTTTCAATCATCTAATTCACTCTATTCCAAAAATTTCATTTATGGATATTGCGATATAGGGTCGCGCACTACATTTTAGGTCATAGCTCCGTGACCCGACCATACAACAAACCTTGTACACAAGTAAAGGGTACCTTCACGTCAACAATTGGGTTGGCATTAAAAACCCAAATAAAAAAAATAAATTTACTTTGACTTTTTTAATTTATTTTAAATTTAAATTTTTTTTTTTTTTTTTTTTTTTTTTTTTTTTTTTTTTTTTTTTTTTTTTTTTTTTTTTTTTTTTTTTTTTTTTTTTTATTTTTTTTTTTTTTTTTTTTTTTTTTTTTCCTTAAAATGGCCAAAAATTGTTTTTGTTTTTTTCCAAAAATTTTTTTTTGCCCCCCCCGAGGAAAAAAAGTTTTTTTTTTTTTTTTACAAAGGGGAGAAATGATAGGTGGAAAGAGTCATGTTTTTTTTTGGTGGGGCTACAAAAACTGGAATTGGAAAAGCAAAAAAAAGGGGGGGGGGTTTGCCCCCTTTCCGGGGAATAGGGTTAAGGCCTTCTCGTTGACATCAACATCACGTTAAATCGTTTGTCGGGAGGATTTTCTTATTCAGTTGATCCATCAAACGACCGAACTATTCTGGACTGGGTAGCAATTTTGGGACCCTTGGTGTCACCACTTTTAACGCAAAGTATCTGACAAACTATTTTTCTATTTTATTTATAGTCTATTTTTCAAACCACGAATGACTTAGGAAAACATTGGAAGTACATGTGGGAGTAAAGTCGATTCATCTTGACGAGGGCCGTGGGCCACTGCGACAGACCTTTCCCGCCTCGCCAGTCGCGTGCCAGAATTTCAGCCAGCTCAGGTGGTGCCTGCCGGAACATCGGCCAGCCCTTCCCCTTCCGTGCTCCCGCAGCCTCGACCAGCCTCCGCCGAGCGGGCCTTTTCCGTCGCTTGGCGCGCGCTCTCAGCCCTGATTTGTCGCGTCGAGCGTGTTTGCATTATCGCCGGCTCGTTATTCTAGTTGATTTCTAGTTGAATCCCCGCACCGCGGGCGACTCGATAATCGGACAGACTGGAGCGGGGCTCGGACCGGCAGAGCCATGCCGATTACAGCTTCCTCCTTCCCCAGCGTGAAACGGCATCAGCCGGCATTGTCGGTTGAAAACATGCGATTTGTCACATTAATTCTGGAGTTAATGGGGGTGACATCGTTAGCGACATTGTCTGAAAATAAGCACTCTGCTCACTTCCAGTGAAAACAAAGCGTGGCCGCATCCCCGATGTAAAAGGAAAAAAAGCTCACAAGCCAGTGACTGAAAGTCGTCAGCAAAACAACCGTTAAGCAAAAAGTAATTAATAACCATGCTCGTCGTTCGACGTTTGACTCATGCAGAACGCATTTCTGATAGAGGGGACATTTCTGAAACGATTGGAAAGTTCAGGGCCTCGGTTCCACGTCCGGATGTCCGATTAAAAGGTGATATCTGTCATATTTGCATTGTCCTAGCTCTCGCTCAAGTCGTCAAAGGCGGCGGAACGCTAACTCGATCGTGCTCGTCATCCATGCATAGCAAAAAGCCAATTTCAGCGAGCGAAATATGACAACTGACGTAGCAATGTAAACACGGAGGGTTGGGCAGAGGCACGATGTGATCAGAATGCCCCCGGTCTAGAGCACTACTCCTTATGGACCCCAAAGACTGCCTCTGCTTCCAGTGACGCGGCAGAGACCGCCTCTGTTTCCATCGCCTCTGTTTCTATCCAGTGCCGCGGCAGAAATTGCCTCTGCTTCTAGTGACGCGGCAGAGACCTCTTCTGTTTCTCGTGACGCGGCAGAGACTGCCTCTGTTTCCCGTGACGCGGCAGAGAGCACCTCTGCTTCCCGTGACGCGGCAGGGAACGGCTCTGTTTCCAGTCGGCCGGCCGGCGGAGGCGGCGCGTTTCCAGACGGACGGCTCTCCGGCTCGCTGGTCCGGAGACCGGCCGTTGCCCGGCGTCCGGCGGCGCCGGCCGGACGGCGGGTGGGCCCGGCCGCGCTTTGTGCGTGCCCGGAGCCGAATTAAAACATAATGCAAGCCGCGCCGTAATTGAATCAATTTGTCTTCGCCTCACTTGACACGCCGAATGCGAATTAAAGGATCGATCATAAAGTGACAGAAGACAATAAACGCTCGTGAAAATAGTTCGCGCTCGCGAAGGCCGCGTCATTAAAGGATGGTCCCGGTTTCTTTTATTGCTTTGTGCTTGCTGGGCCCGGTGGAGGTGCACGCAGAGCGCCATTGTTTGTTTATTTCTGACGCTTTTGTCCTCTGGTTACGGCCAAGTGCCGTTCCGCCTGCCTGCTCCTCAAAAAAGATTTTATTGTAGCCGACTATGGCCGAAAACGCGCCATCATCTCCCGTGTTTGCGCGTTATTCCAGAGGGAGGCCGAGTATTTGCCGCACTCGACAGCGGCACGCGGAAAGCAATCCCTTTCTGGCGCCGAGACGCGCGGATACAGCAAGAGCGCACTTCTGAAACACGACCAAGGGCCCGCATCGCGGCCGCCAAACAACGGCGCACCGCGGCGACCCGGCACCGGCCGTGACCGAGTGTTGACAAAGATCCGCCGAAAGAGCGCGCAATTTCCGACCGCACACAGACGGGCTGACAGACAGACAGACAGAGAGACGGCCGCGGCGTCAAACACTGCTCGGCCACTCGCCGGCCGGGATGATCGGCCGGCCGTCCAGTCACGCTGTTTGTGTATTGTTTGGAGGGCGGTTTTCGGCCGCGTTCGGCGCCGCTGGAGTGTTTGTTTGGCCGGCGGCCGGGCGCCGCGCCGTGTCCGATCCGTGTCCCGCCGCTGCTGCCGCGCTCCTGGCGGGCCGGAGCGGACCGCACGGAGCGGACCGCACGGAGCGGAGCGGAACGGATCGGACTGGACCGGACCGGCAACAGGCAGAACGGAACAGACCGGCACCTGTCGGATCGGAGCGGACTGCACGGACCGGAGTAGATTGGCTGGAGCTGACCACACGGACTGCACGAACCGGACCGGCCCGGCGACAGACGGAACGGACCAGCCGACTGATCGCCGATCAACCGATGTATGTAAACATGCACGTGTGTAGCACCGCAACGACGGCAGACCAACCTGCCTGGAAAATAACTTAGGCTCTACGTACCGCAAATCAGGCGGAGGTACCACAAATGCATGTGCGGCAATACAGCGGGTCAACCTACAGGGGTACAGCAGATCAGTGCAGAGGGGTAAGACAGATCAACACCCGGTGAACAGTGAAAATGTTGTAGCCGAAGGCACTTGGGTCAGTACAACAGTTGCTGAACTACTGCGGTAGTGCACCAGCTCGCATCAGTGATGACAACGACATATTACTCTGCGGTAATGTAGCAGGGAATATTAAGACAGACACAGTAATCGAACAGCACTAATCCCGGTAAATGTCACCCGTATACTGTTGGGTGGCACGGCGCGGGCCAGCGTTCCTCACAGCGGAACATCAGGCTCTCATGGCACCTAACGGAAAACAAGTAGCCGTTTCATCTCTTCCAGACCTTACTTCCGCCCCCTTTTCTAACGTGCTGAGGAAGACGGTCATACAGAGTTTTGTTTACAGTCCGGAGGTGAGAGGAAAATACATCCCGCTTCCAGCTACTTTGTCGTAGCGAAATACAACACGAAGTGTAAGATACCCGTAAGCCACTATAAAAATGGCAAGCGATTTCGCCGTAAACCTAATGCATGTCCTCATTTCTTGATTCATGTGAAGACAGTTAATGAAACGGTGGTCCTTGGGCCAAATGTTCTGAACTTTTGGTTTCCGTTTCGCCGTTGGAATTCACCCTCAGCGCAGCGAGCTACTGCGCAAGTGTTGCCTGCTCCCTTCCCCGTGTTCTGTTCCAGCGAAAGTGACTCAACAGTCTATGATTCCCAGTGCTCTGGAATGATCTCTGACGTCATCCGAGCTTAATCAGCATCACCGTGCCCGTCATCAACTTGGGATCCTCCCGGAGTGCTTGTGGCTCAGGTGAAGGATACATTCTTGGCGTGATTAATTGTTGATTTATTTCAGCACCGGAGACTTCACGACACCTCTCCAGCTTTACTTGACACGTCATCTGGCTCAAGCCATCTGGTGCAACCTCTCGCGAAGCCACTTAACACTCCGGAGCTGCAGCACCCGGCTCCGTCCTGCCCAGTGCCGTCGACGGTCCACCAATGCGGCGCCACCCGTCGGCCCGGCGCCTGCCCCCGTTGGCCCGTGCATCGTGAGAAAGGCGGCCGATTGCACCAGTCATGACGACCGACAAAAAGCGCTCGAGTGTTTGCGGATCTCGGGGGTTCAACAGGACGCCGGTGCAGAGTAATAAGCCTCCATATTGTCCGCCGGCCCCAGTGTTACGCATGATTTGCACGGAGCGGGCGGAGTTGGCAGGGCGCTGTCGGAGACTGTGACCGGTGTCTGGCGCCAGGAGGTCCGGTCTGACCTCTAAAGGACGAGCGATGGCGAGAGATGAGCGGGACAGGGGGAGAAGGAGAGCAAGAGCAGAACGGGAGGACGGAGAGAAAAAGGGGCGGAGAGAGAGATAGAAAGAATAAAGCGAGAAGCGGAGAAGGGATGGGGAAGGAAGGAAAAGTAAGGGATAGAGGATGGGAAGAGAGAAGAGATAGAGAGGGGACAAGAAGATGAAGATGGAGAGCTGGGAGAGTGAGAGAGAGGAAGGGGAGAGGAAGAGGGAGAAAAGGGGAAACAGAGAGGAAGAGGGAGCGAGGAAAGGAGAGAGAGAGAAAGAGAGAGAGAGTAGTGGGAAGACCGGGAGTGGACGGAGGGCGGTTTCGAGTGGGCCGTCATGCGGCCTAATTGTCCGGCTGGTTCTCACGTGGGACCGCAGTAATCCGCAGCCTCTCGGCGTCACCTGGCGCCATCCGCGGCCGCCTCTTCAGCTGAGGATGGAGACTGAGGATGGAGAATGGAGACGGGCGGGCGCCACCCTGCTCAGACGACTCCGGGAGGGAGGTGTCCTCAGAAGACGCTAGAGGGGTATGACATAGTACTGCAGGCAAAGCCAGTGAGTCTCAGTCTATTATCGAGTTTTATTGTCCTGATATCTATCTTGGAATACTAATGAGACGGCAGAAAGCCGAAGATGTTGCTCATGACACTCGACTTTCAGACGTTCGTGATAGGCGTACAGCCCCGCGCAGACAAATGGAGAGGTACCGGGTCATGGCAGGACTGTCACGATTTCGGACTGTCCCGGACACTCGTGAAGAAGATTTAATCTTGCTCCGACTCTCTGTAAGTCGTTTGCCACTCTAACTACTGCCAATGGCCGTCGTTAACCTTCGCCGCACCACGGGACTGATGAGAATCCCCCCTCTCGTTCCGGTTTTCTGAGGATAGCCAAAAAGTAAAAGGCCCAGAGATACGAAACTTGGAGTGCCATATTATAAACCATTTTTACACCCCGTGTCAATTTTGAATAAAAAATTGTCTTAAGTCATTAACCTAGGATAGGTCAAAGAGGACTATGTTCCAAAAAATGAAAGTGGCACAACATTTTGCGAAATTTACAGATTGACAGGAAATTTCCCATATTGATATAACATGACAAACGGCAATATTTTGCTATCTCAGGTTTTCCAGAACTTAACAGATTGATGACATTAGGTCAGCAACACTTTCAGTCTTTCTTACATTTGTCATTGAGATTGTGGTACTGATTAGTAAATTTAAAAAAAAGAAGTGGGTTTTTTTAAAAAAAAAAATTTGGGAAGTTTTTTTGGGAAGAAGATTTTTTTTTTTTGTTTTTTCCCCCTTTTTTTTTTTTTTTTTTTTTTTTTTTTTTTTTTTTTTTTTTTTTTTTTTTTTTTTTTTTTTTTTTTTTTTTTTTTTTTTTTTTTTTTTTTATTTTTTTTTTTTTTTATATATATTTAAAGGTAGTTGAATTAAAACTACCACTTCCTTATTTTTTTTTTTTTTTTTTTTTTTTTTGAATGATTTTTTTTTTATATTTTTTTTTTTTTCTACCCTTTTTTAATTTTTTTTCAATATTTTTTTTTTTTTTTTTTTTTTTTTTTTTTTTTTTTTTTGATTTTTTTGCGGGCTTTTTTTTTTTCCGACCCATTTAAATAAAAAAAAACCTTTTTTTTTTCCCCCAAAAAATTTTTTCTTTGTGTTTTTGTTCTTTGGGGGTTTTTTCCGGGGGGGGGTGTTTTTTAAATCCCCCCAAATTTTTTTTTTTGTTTTTTTTTTTAAATCAAGCGCACGATATGCATAAAATGCACATCATAGTAGGCCTTTTGACACACTGGATCGAAAGACACTTCGCATTGTCAGGTCATAGGTACTGGCCGGCGTGGGCAGGTGGGATACTAGTCTCAGTGTTGGGGTGGGACTGCATGACGACGAGCGGTCTCTTTCCCTCATCCTGTCAGTGCCGTACGAAAGAGCCACAGCTCGTTCGGCGAAGTCCACTCCGCGATCCCACACAGCACTTCCTAGCGTTCGACCAGGTCGTCTCCCAATGCGGCATCGGCGGCAAGAGTCCAGTATGCCGTAGGCTTTCAGGTGCCCACCGACTTCGGTAATGAGTCGCGATGATCGCCTGGATGAGACCCCTTTTCTGCGAGATCCACTTGCGCTGCTGGAGGACTCTCCGATCACTGTTCCTGGAGTGCCGCGTCTGCCGAGTTCTCGTCTTCATCTCACACGGCACGCCCTCGTCGAAACGACACACCAGCCAGTTCTTCGCTGGGGCACCGTAAAGGTGATGTTATAATAAATCATATGTCGACTATAATGTCATAATAGATAATAGGTGATCGGCAAACTCCTGGAGATCCCCTTGAAATTTCAGCATTCACATCAGGCTTTGCAAACGGCCAGGTCGTGCACGGAAGCCGACCGCCGATGAAGGCAGAACCATCACGACGTACAAAACAACCATGAAAGGACAGCGCTTGATGCTCCCAATCCTGAGAGTCACGCAGAACTGATGGCAAAGCAAGAAGATCTTGATCCCGCAGATTATGCGCCCCATCCATCTGGCGCATGGAACCATCATCTGGCACGTTGGAGGCACCTGGCTGGGGAACTTGATTCCCGTGGAGGCTCTACAAAGGGATAATCGAGACCTCAAAGAACCAACGATAATCATCGCTAGGCGGATTTCGGCGAGCTTCACGGCAGAAGGCGACGAAACGATCATTGGAAGAGAAAACGTCTCGGCCACTGCTGGCTCTAGGTCTTCAACACCAAGGTTCAAACTTGTTCCAATCAATGAACCTCCATCTCTTCTTGAAGCTCTGAACAAGGAATCCGGTCCGAACGACCGAACGCGGGAGAAGCGCCTCTGCCACCAGTTCGACGATATGATGACGACAAGCAAAGTGAATAGGCCGTCACTCAAGCTTCTGCTGAAGAAGCGTGTTTGCTGCCACAACTTGCCAGTATGCTGGAGGTGTTGTCGAAGCCAGCCGACGACGTTGTCCGAAACCTCCCAGTCTTCCAACAAAGCGCGACAACGTCGGCTGGCGTTGCTCCGGCTCACTGCAACTTCCAAACACCGAAGAGCTTGGCGGCACTTCTGGACCGGTTATAATGACAGAGTCGATCCATCTTTTCGTTTCCATCGTCAGTAACAGTTTGCCGTCCCAGTGGACCACCAGGTTGGGTGACGCGAAAAGAACTAGATTTCGTCCGTAATGGCTTTCCTCTGCGACTACGTGCGCGCCTGCCCGAGTTTCTGTGATCGCCAGTTCAGGGAGTCGTGGCCGAGGACCGAAGCCGTCGCCGATAGGAAGTGAATTGCAGAGCGATCATGAGCTTGGTCCGATCAGGGCTGCTGCCTGACCAGGAGTGGCGATGTCTTGGCTCTCCTGCAGGGACGCTTCGAAGGCTGTCCAAGGGCTGCGGGTCATCCTGATCTGTCAGTTGTGTGTTGTCGGAGGCGAGTATTCCAGCTGGGCAGTTGCCTCATGCTCGGTCTGCTGTGTAATGTTACGGCGGGCCCTTTAAAGCTTCGGCCTACTGTTGTTGAAGAGCTCGCTCCTCCTTCTCAGAAGGGAACTTATCGAAACCACCATGACGCCTCGGCACCTGGCTCCCTTTGGCCTAGAGACTGTCTTTATCCTCTTGGTTTTGATGATCTTAATGGTGCCGACAAGGGCAAGGTCAAAACGATTGTTAAGGTTGTCCCTAAATCCATTCGTCTCGTCAATTTCCGGCGTGAACCTCCAGAATTTGCCTTTGGTACTGGTCAAGCTTCCTGTTGAGCTTCTTTATCACGTTCCACTCCGGTGCAGTGAGAATACGGGCTTTGAATACCTTCATCATTTCGCGGACGATCTGTGTTTTGACCTACCTCTGGGTAAGCCCATCCACACGGTGGGACTGAAAATATTGCTGCAGCACTTCTCCCCGCGAAGGCAGTTCTGAGCACCGGTCAACCAAAATTCGGCTTTTTCTCGTGGTGCAGCCATAGTGGCACAGACTTCCGTTATAAAAGGTACTTTCTGCATTGACGCAGGTGGTCCTTTAATATCCTGACGTCTAAGAACGAACGGAAAATTGCCAGACCGGCACCGTGGGTTACCGTGGCATGGCAAGGCGTGGTACTTCAAATATATAAGTCACAGTCTGCAAACGATAGCCAGAATATTGGCGAGATGTTGCGGCAGCTTCGATTCTTCCCTAAATGAGACAGTAGGTTGCCTCTCCGGGATAGTTTCTGTTGATCTAATATATCCCCAAAATGCATTTTCTCACCGAATTTTGGCCACATGTTTTTCAACACTGCGCAGAAGTGTAAAAGCTGTCCCAACACAGGCAGAATAAACTTCTTCATTTCCAGGTTATCGGCCCCAAAATAAAAAAAGTCACCTCAGATTGAAATATTCGCCTTAGTCCCGCCTCAGTGAGATATCATCAACATTCGTCATTATCTGCAGTCTAGGCCATGCCATGTTCGTTAAGCAGATGAAGCATGCTCATGGGATGCTCAAACCCATGCACTAGGAGCAGCAAGATTGACGGTTTTAATATATGACTGATTAATTTTCCGTTTTCCTCGCGTAAAACTCGGGTTTAACCGCCTAGTTCAATAGAGTTCTACCAATCAGGTACTGGGATTTTAGCAGGGTTTTCGGATCAGGATGACTGGTGATGACTGCAGCACTGCTGGACTGTTATCGCATTCATATAAACCATGTCTCACCATAGCGAAACCGCCCTGCGCACCAGCTCACCCTTCAGTTTCCTTGCGCTTGAACACATCAAAGATGGTTATCATCATTTTTAACGTGCTTACGATGCAATGAAACGCCTTGGCCGCCCACCAGACAATCGCGGCATCGAGTGCCGGCGTACTAATTACGAAACACGCTCGCCAGCGGTCACTAGGTGTGCCTGCAATACGTATTATAAAGTGATGCTTCTAAGTGTGCTCCCACATTACTCAGTGATTCAACACATCCTTCGTTGATAAGATGCTGCTTTGCGAGCGCAGCGCTTTATGGAATACCTTCCTGGGTACGCTAGTACACCTGGCTGTTTTTTTCTTTGCATGGGCAAAGGATCTTGACTGGGGGGGCAAAGTGTCCGACTGGGGGGGCATTTGCCCCCCCAGTTAACATGTTAAAATAGGCCCTGCCCAGGTGTTTCTCACGTCATTTGCATATGTAACTGTACCCCTGGACTTGTGACCTCACGCTGCATACCGAATTTACAAATAAACTCTGTACATAATACTACAACATAATTCTGTAACCGAATTAAATTCCTTAGTTTACAGCTTTGGAATGTTTTGTTGTTAGTGGTATATGCTTCGAAAGCACTAACATATGAAAAGAACATATTTATTAAGGGTGAACCAATCCCATTTCATTGCGGATGACATGATTTAGCCTTTTGAAATATGATGCTTGTTTTCAATGCGAACACACTTTGTATGGCCACAGATCATAAAAACTATACCAATGTCTTCTCTCTATGCAGTTTACACGGTCCTAATCTTCTTATTTTTGATCGCCACGAAACGCTTGGCTTTTGCATTGCGATCACGTCCGCCGCCCCTGCATCTGAGTAATACATGCGAAAAATGCCCTGCGGCACAGTTTTTATGGTACAGAAGAAACATTACAAGATCCCGTGTTGTAGACTTTCACACCGCACGGTGTGTGATTAATCGTAACGTCACAGATGATACAGCGTACACTAAAAACGCCCGACGTGTAGGCGTCAGCTGGCCTTGTACGATAGCTGTAGGCTTTAGATTTAATATGATCGATTTAACACGATAGCTGCAGGCCTTAATACGCGTGGCAAACACATTTGCCGTGTACTGCAGCCAGAACGCATATTTATGCATTCAGAAAAAAAGGTACTCCTCTCCTTACAAAAAGGCGATTTTTTGCTTTCATTTTCCATTCCCCTTAAACTGCTTAAATTTGGCCTGATGTGCTCTTTGTCCGCACCATATAAGTACATCAGGCCTTTCTTTTATTGTAAGCCTCTTTTTAGCTGCGTAAAAGCATTGGTTACTAAAGTTTTCTGCCAAAAATGTCAACAGGCTAATTTGACCTAAGATGACCTCTGGTAACCTTCACTTTATCTGATTTGAAAACAAATCTTCTAGTTTCGCTAAGGGCTTCCAATGGTGTTTTTACTCTTTCTGTGGGGCTTATAATTCTCGAGATCTGGGGAGTCCTCATGAGGTCCCACCCGGCTCAGGCGAAGGTGGATCTGAAGGCCGGCACGGCGAGCGTTAATCTAACAGTGACGTGCAAGGGGCAGATTTTTTGCGGTGAGCGCCAAGCTGCCGTGGTATTCGTTCTTTGTTTACCAACACTGGCCCTCTATTGAACGTGTTGATGAGAGGGTGGTCCTAACCTGAACTATAGGCAGCTACACAAACGGACATCGACTCAAAAAACATGATATAGGAGGAAGACTAGCCAGACCAAAAATGTCCGATGACAATCCATTTCAAAATTGAATTAAAGAGCTAAAAACGACCTTAATGGGCTCTTAGACTTTTGGACTTACCTAGGAAAAAACATCGATATAAAAAATTATGTATATCTGTAGTATTATATATACACATATGCGTGTGTATGTGCGTTTGTGTTTCTCCCCATTGTTCCAGGGTAGGATGGCCCTTATTACCACCGTGGAGCATCCCTTAGCATCTCCATCTAGTGCCACACAGTCAGACTGACACCTCCCTGACATCGGCACGTCACATCCCACCCTCCCAGTGCTCCCCTCCCCGGCCTCGGATCCCCGACGTCTTCATATCGCCACGGCCGGCGCGCTCGCATCTCCCTGACGTCTCCATCTCGGAGCCCGGCCGCCGGCCGCCCCCCATTAATCACACCGCCGTGTAAAAATCGCGGGCCGACCGGACCGCGCGGCCGGCGGCCGGCGGCGCCGGGCAGCGTGCGGCCGGCTATCATTACACATAACACCGTCATCAGAGGATACCATGAGTATCGGCAAACCCACTAAACGGACGGGTGATTACAGTGCCGGTAATGGCCGTCCATTTTTCGGGCCCGGCCGGCGCCGGCCGTGTCGCTGCGCTCATCTGTACGGCAATAGGCCGCTGTAATTAGACCGTATTTTTCATGCGGCCGCCGCTATCGCTGACCGGGGCAGATTACACGGCTGCGCCGGGCCGAGCGGTGACCTGCCAGCTCCGACATCGAGCCGGGCACGGAGCGGCTGTTAGCGGGGAAGCAGCCGCTCCGGTCAGAGAAGGAGCCGCTGTGCTTAGAGAAGGAGCCGCTCTGGTCAGAGAAGGAGCCGCTCCGGTCAGAGAAGGAGCCGCTCTGGTCAGAGAAGGAGCCGCTCCGGTCAGAGAAGGAGCCGCTCTGGTCAGAGAAGGAGCCGCTGTGCTCAAAGAAGGAGCCGCTCTGGTCAGAGAAGGAGCCGCTCTGATCTGAGAAAGAGCCGCTTTGGTCAGAGGAAGAGCCGCTGTTAACGGAGAAGGAGCCGCTCGGCTCAGGGGAGGAACCGCTCTTGTCAGAGGAGGAGCCGCTCTGGTCAGAGGAGGAGCCGCTCTGTTCAAGGGAGGGACTGCTCTGGTCAGAGAAGGAACCGCTCTTGTCAGAGGAGGAGCCGCTCTGGTCAGCAGTGGAGCCGGTTTGTTCAGGGTCGCATGTCGCATTCCTTAACTCAACAACGGTGTCACGATTTTACACTGACACGATTTTAGCTCATACTTTCTTTGGACATTCCATCTACCTACTTGTAAATAAAAGAGCTAGGTTAAATTTTAAAAAAATGTTAGGATGTTCAAGGTCGCTATCATCCGCAGACGTGGTGCTTTATGACTTGCATGTGACATCTTTGTGTGACATCTTTGCATGTGACATCTTTGTGCCAATGGCAATGCTAAAGCATCTATACCAGAACATTCATCGGACAGCGTTGGTCGACCCCCAGCCGGCGTTGAACGATCGAAAGATCACCACCGTCATCGCTCCGCCACTTCACCGCTCTGTTATTGCTGAAACACGAGTACGAATCCCCGGCGAGGCTGTCAAAACCTCTCTGGCAGGCCCCCCGTAGCTCGCCTCGCTGTGAACGCCCTGCAGACCAACATCAGTCAGTTCAGTCCTTCAACAGGCAATCAGTTATCCACAAATTTTGATTACTGCATCATTGTTGTTGGTTGTGCGGGAAAGCTGTTATACAAAAATGGTTTTGGCGCTGCTGATTTTGAGTGTTTTTACATTTCTTCAAATATTCGTTTTATCTAGAACCAGCGCATACAATGAGGACTAAGCCCATCCCATAGCTTTCAAACGCAAACCAGTTTGAAAAAAGGTACGTGCAGGCAGACGGCCATACAACGAAACCAATGACATGCAATAGTGTCTCCCTGAGACACAGCTAACACTAATTATCCAGTGAGCACCAGGCAAGGCATCATCTCCACATCTCGCTCCGCCAACAGAAGTGCATCAGTAATAGAAGGACCATTTTCTTAATGTCATGATATTATCACCCTGGAATGAAACGTCCTGCAGAGAAGCTGAATGGCCTAATGTCCTCAGATACAATCCATTTCAGCTGCTAATGATCTCAGCAGCTCGACCAGAGCCACATCGCTTACGTCACTGGACGCCCAGAGCCCGGCGCCCACAATCTCACGGCGGTTTAGCGCGAAGACAGTCCGAGCGAGCGCGCGCACCTGACGACCATTACCGCCTCCTGTCCAGCTGGACCTCACGCCGGACCTGGAGACCATTACCGCCTCCTGTCCAGCGGATCTTCCGCTGGACCTCACGCCGGACCTAGAGACCATTACCGCCTCCTGTCCAGCGGGCCTTCCGCTGGACCTCACGCCGGACCTGGAGACCATTACCGCCTCCTGTCCAACGGGTCTTCCGCTGGACCTCACGCCAGACCTGGAGACCATTACCGCCTCCCGTCCGCTGAACCTTCCGTTTCACCGGACCTTCCGTTTCCTACCGGGCCTTCCGCTTGACCTCACGCCAGACCTGGAGACCATTATCGCCTCCCGTCCGCCGGCCCTGCTGCTGGCGAGCGCTGGCCGACAGCACGGTCACGGCCGTGCTCGGCGTCCCGGCGGCTCGCCGGACGTGGCGGCCGCCGGGACAAAAACGGCTGGCGGCCGGCCGGCGGCGAGCTCTGCCGAGCCGAGCGGCCGCTCTCCAGTCTCGCCCGGCTCTCTAAAATTGACTAATGATCTTATCAAATTCATAATTGAGTCATTATTGCCTTGGATTACATTTGTCATGTAAGTAGGGTGCCTATATTAATAACATGTCTGGGAAACACCTACCATTAGGAAGACGTGGCGGGAGAATTATCCGGCGGCATTGGTCGCCATTTATCAGCGCTGCCGGCCGGCCGGCCGGCCTAGACCGGAGCCGCCGGAGCCGAGGCCCGCTCCGTACCGCACCGCTCACCTGCCGGCCCAAACGCTACCGGGCACCACGTGCGAGCCGCCCGGCTGGCCGCCGGCCGCAGGACGGCCGAGCGGGCCCCGGCCGTGGCGAGCTGCGGCCAGGAGGACCGGGTCGGTGAGATGAACCCCGGAGAACTGGGGCGGTGAGATCGGCTGGTCGGTGAAGACGGGCTGGTGAAGAGGTAGTTGGTTAATCGAGACGGGATATGTAAGGAGATGAGCTGGGAGGGTCAAGCGATAAGGAGCAAGGCCGGCCAAGGCTGAAGGAATTTAAAAAAAAAAACATAATGAAACACGCATCGTTTTCTGAATATTTTCAGTAGCCCAACGAAGAACTCGTCTTTACGAGCAGAATTTATCCCTCGCCTCTCTTTGATAAGAATGTAGCATTCAGGAAGGAGAAAGAAGAAAAACGCAGTCGGCATGAGAAATTGAGATCGAGACAGATCAAGCAATCTGTCTCATATTTGCACTTAGACGACTTTCCATCTGCACATTTCCTGCTTTCTGATTTCTCGACGTGTGTGGCACTCGGCGATGTGTTAGATTTCGACGTCTGGAGATAAACCTGAAGCGAATTCTCATTTCCTGGGTGTCCTAAATCGGTCCTGTAACAATTCAATTAACCTGCCAATAGGAAGGTCGGGCGCACGAGACAATCGATCACCAGAGCACAGCCGGTAATAAAACAAAGTTTATCACACCTGAGGTCACCGAAGGTCAATAGGACGCCACGTTCGAGCGCCTTTTCCAGAAGTCTTGACGTCCTACGAACCGCCCCCGCCCGAAACTTCGCCAGAAGTCTTCGCCCGTCAGGTGCTGGCAGTCTTCCAGTAGTCGGCGTAGATACTGTGTCACGAAGCAGCTCAAGGATGTTCCGGAATTTCCGGTGAACGAAGCTGGAAGCTGGCCGACTGATGCACGCAGGAGGGCAATACGACAGAAAGCTCCACTCCCGTGCTGGCGGCCTCAAGAGCCGAACAATCTATCTCTGGGCATGCTGACCTTTTCAGGGCGGCGATGAATGTATGAGACAGAATTTTCGTTCAGCTGTCGGAACCTGACAAAACTTACAGTTTCAGCCCTTAATTTGGTCACGTCTGAAGAAGAATTCACGACCATCTAAGCCAATGTCATCCACCATGTCACAAGCATCTAGATTTAGTCGCAGGTATTCGGTACCCGAGTTTTTCATAAACGCAGCTTAAAACAATTTTTATAGAAAAAAAAACTATAGCTTAACTGCAGTTTTCCCATTCAGCAATGTGGTTTGAAGGTAAAATCGGCACAGCCAACAAAGCAGTTGTAGCGACGGTACTCTTCGCGCCAATGGCAATTCTATGGCATGTACAACTAAGAACCACCTGGCAGTGGTAGTCAGCTCCTAGAGCCGACGTGTAACAATCGAAAGATCATTATCATTACCGTTCCGCCATATCACTGTTCTGTTATTACTGAAACACGAGAGCGAACCCCAAGCGAGCTGTCAAAACCCCCTGACAGGCCCCGCGTGGCTCGCCTCGGCTGTGAACGCTGTGCGGGTGACTGCCTACCACCGGATAACAGACAGTCACGGCCGCAGCCGGCGACAGCTGCCGAGGGTGCCAGTCACCGTCTCAGTGGCAGTCACTCCAACCGAAATCCGACTCACTGCGGCGGTCATAATCACGCGGGTCACGATCTGACGTCACGTTTGTAGTTATGCAGGACCAGGAAGACACTCGGAGTTAGGGTCGCAGTGTCAGCCGCAATCGCAGTCGTAGTGGCAGCCTTCGGATCGCAGTCATCTTGAGTCTCGCTCAGGGAGCCTCCTTCTTTTTTATTCATTATTTTTTATTAGATCTTAGAGGTTAGATCTCAGCAACAGTGGCAGGAGAGGTCACGGTCACAGTCTCAGTCACTATAAAACCCACAGTCCTGGTAAATAAGAGCTACAGTCACAGTCAGTCACTCAGTATTCAGTAAGACACAGTTTTACAATCGGAGCCAATGACGCATTTGATCGGTTACAGTCAGTCATTCGCAGTCTGTAACAGCCAATTTAAGTCGAGCATTCTCAGTCAGTGGTCAGTGACAATCAGTAACAAGTGGCAGTCAATCACCGCCATTCACACCTATTTCCAGCAACAGTCAGTGTCTGTGAATGACAGCTGCAGTCACAGTCAGCCAGTCTCAGCGACAGCTAGTCCCAGTCACAGTCGCAGTTAGTAGATGTCAGTCACAGTCAGTCATACCCAATACCAGTCACATTCAATTGCAATTAGTGACAGTCAGTCACAGTCAGCACACCGAAGATCAGTCACAGCCAGTCGCAGTCACAGCAAGTCACAATCGGCCTCTATCCCAGTCCCAGTCAGTCTCAGTCGCAGTCAATCCCAGTCTCGCCCAGCAGTGTTCCGGATCGGGCCCGAACGGTCCACGGGAGAAAGCCCACCACCGGGCCCTCCCACGCCTCAAAACACGACAATTACATCAAATGATTTAACATTTCTGTAATGAGGCCTGCGCCAGGTGTGGCGCGCGCCGCCCGCTGGTGAGGGGGGGGGGGACGGACGCCTCCGCCGCCACGCTGTGCAACTGTCTGACGGTTCGGCCCAACGAGCGCGCCGATGACGTATGGAGATAAATGGCTGTTTGTCTAATTTGGCGCAATTTCAATTGACCTCCGTCGACACCGAACAAGTTTGAATGATGGCAGAAAGGGCCTGGATGTGCCGAGTCCGAGTCCATTCATCAGAGCGCTGTCGCTGCAGTTCCAATTGCCCCAAATAGTGATGATATCATGTAGTATCGATTTCAGATGGTACCGTAGAACGTCAAAGACGCGCATTTGATATATCATACTGTTGAGGTTGACATTTCTTGTTAGCCCAGCCATTCAATGCACGTAAATGTCAGCAGACATTTTGTGGCCGAAACAACAGAAACGTAGCTGCCATTGGAAAACAGGGAACCCACAAAATGCCAAATTCTAAGCCAGGTTGTGCATTGCCTCCTTAGCAATCGCTACGTTATGAACCCTTGGTGTGCTGTTTTGCTCTGTATGTCCGTTTGTCCTGATCTGTCGGTGCTGGTCCGCCTGTCCGGACCCCCTCCCAGGTTCGCCTGCTGTGGTCCGTTGGGAGTCGACAGTAATCAGTTGGCGAGGATATCTCCGATCCGTCTGCTGTGATCCAGTGGTCCGCCTGCTGTGGTCCGGAGGGAGTCGACAGTAGTCAGTTGGCGAGGATATCGCCGATCCGTCTGCTGTGATCCAGTGGTCCGCCTGCTGTGGTCCGGAGGGACCCAGCAGTGTTCTGCCTTCTGTGGTCCGGTGGGAGCCGACAGCGGCCAGTCGGCGGGATATCGCCGGTCCGTCTGCTGTGGTCTGCCTGCTGTTGCCCGCTGGGACCCGACAGTGGTCAGTCGGCGGGGATATCGCCGGAGCTGCGGTTCCGCCGTGCCGCCTACGCAGACAATGGCTTCTAACGCGGCTCGGTGGCGGGTCGCGGCGCCTCGCAATTAGCGGCCATTCAGCGCGGCCAGGTGACCGCTGCTCCGCCGACACGGACCGTGCACGACCGCGTCCGCCGCCGTCGGCCGCGCCGGACGGACGCCGCCGAGCAGCACAGGTGAGCAGGCGTCGTCACCCGCGCGGCCGCCGCGGCGGGGGCCGTCCCGCTCCGCCGGCCGCCGCCCGCGGCGCGACTGCGGCGACACCACCGCAGCCGAGCTGAACGTGTGATGATCAGGGGTACGTCACGGCCAGCTCTGAACGTGTGATGATCAGGAGCACGTCACGGCCAGCTCTGAACGTGTGATGATCAGGGGTACGTCACGGCCAGCTCTGAACGTGTGATGATCAGGGGCACGTCACGGCCAGCTCTGAACGTGTGATGATCAGGGGTACGTCACGGCCAGCTCTGAACGTGTGATGACCAGGGGCACGTCACGGCCGGCTCTGGACGTGTGATGATCAGGGCTACATTACGGCCGGCTCTAGACGTGCGATGATCAGGGGAGTGGTGGCAGGACGCGTCGGCTCGGGTGAAACGGATGGCGCGGCTGACCTGCCACGTCACGCCCAGCTCGCCTCCCGGACAGGGGATAAACTGGACCCGTGTTCAGCGAGCTCGTCAGGCTCTATTTGCGCGCCGTTACGTTCATTTGGGTGGCGAGTGTTTGTCAAACTGCGTTACAATTGCCGAGTGCCGGCGGCGAGCATGTCGGGGCTCGAGAGGCCCCTTCCAGCCCCCCTCCCTTCCGCCGCCTGTTTGTTCTGCTGATTAATTATGTTCGGGCGGTGGGAGGAGGCTCTGTAGTGTCCGACCGGCTCCGATTTAATGAGGGCATGTTAGTGTGAAACTGGGGCCGAGAGTATATTTTCGGCAGTGTCTGCTGAGGATCTGATGATAACAGGCGGACAGACTGTGACAGGTGTATCCGGCGATAAGCATTGACAAGCTGGCGGATGGACATTGAAAAAGCCCGTCCAACTCCTCGTAGCGAAAAGTCATATCAGATCGGAACTTCCGTCTAGGCACAGTTTGCACAGTTTCAGTCTTGCATTCTGAGCTGTTTTTGTGCCGAACAAATAAGCGAGACACAAGCATCTATTCTTGCAGATGCTAATGAAATGTACGCCCAGCCAAGGGTTGCGTTAAATGCGATCCAACTGGAGCGTTCATAGGAATCTACGTGGTATTTCGGCATCGCTGCAACTGATGCTCCACATGCGTCATATCGTAACAGGTGTTTATCTAAGTTGTCTGTCACCTGTCCCATAAATATTTTAAAAGAATTCTGCAAACAGCGTTCTATGAACAACAGAATCAAAGCCATGCGTGGCTTAAAACCCAAGTTCGTCGCAAATGTCATTCCCTTGGCCATGGGGGTGACATTTGCGACGAGCCTAGGACGGTTTACGGTTGCTCCCTGTTTTTCTTCCCTTATTCTTTCCGACCCAGTTCCAAGATAGAAAATAGCAGTCCTCCTCCCTCTCTTACCTCCCTCTCTCTCACACTCTCTCCCTCTTCCTTTCTCTCTCTCTCTCTCTGTCCGTCTCTCTCTCTATCCCCCTCTCTCTCTCTCGCGTGATCCTGATAATGAGTGAGGTGGCAACACTGACAGATTGATTTATCCTGGTGGCGCCCGGCGCGGAAATAATGAAGGATACCGCGCCCGGGTAATGGCACCGCCGCCGCGCGCCAAATAATAGACTGGGCGGAGAACCGGCACGGAACGTCGAAGCCGACGCGTCGGCGGCGGCGCCGACAGATGGCGCGGCCGATAGAGCCGGCGCCTGCGGGCCGTGATTGCGTGTTTGTTGTCGGCGGCGGCGGCCGTGTGGATTCTGTCACCCGACCCGGCGTGGCCGCGCGGCGCCGCGGCTGGCGAGAGACAGCGGCCGGGTCTCGGCCGGCGGATGGACGCCGTATCAGGCGCCGCCCGGTCGCGGTTATCACAACATCTAAAGCACACAGTCGGTCGTGACGGTGGCGTACTCGAGCGACGGTCGCGCCGGCAGCTGCATTACAAAGCGGCCGCTGGGCGTCCGTGACGCGTCAGACTCGTGAAAGTCAATAGACAGGACTTGGCTCGATGATTCTCGCGTGACGCGCAAGGGAAAGCTGGCAAGTCCGGATACGTTCTCTCTTTGTGCTTGGGAAAGCCCCCTGCTGTTCTTTTTGTTCGAGTTTAGTCAGCAGATTCTAGAGAAGCCGCGTGCAGAAAGAGTAGCACTCAGTAACCGAAAGCAGGTACAAAATGAGAGGGACAAGTATGGAATCTCAGTAATGATTAACATCAACAGCAGCCTTATGGAGAGGTAAAACGTCCGAGTATACTGACAAGCAGAGCACGACTCGGTGAGTGGGGTAGAGCGAGGGAACGAAAATGTCGGGATGACAAAAAAAATCGAAAGAGGAAGGGAGAAAGAAAAAGAAGGAAAGAGGGAAAAGAAGTAGAGAGTGAAGAGAGTTTGAGGAAAGAAAGAGAGAGAAAGGGAGGAGGGGGAGAGAGGGAGGGAAGGAGGGAGAGAGGGAGAGAGCCGACAGTGGCCGATCTCGGAGAGGTCGGCGGCCGCCTCCGCCGCAAATTGAATCGCCCCTGATTATTCGAGCCTTATCTCTGCGGTAATCGATGACAATTGAATACAGCAAATACGTGGGGGGCCATGATTTTGTCACCGTCCATTGTGTCGTGCGCCGAGCGCGGCCGTCACTCGATAATCGGGCACGGGCGTGACGGCCCAGACCGGCCGGACGGCGCCTTTGTCGGCCTGTCGACGGCCGTCAGTTGGCCGCCACCTCCCCGGACAGGGAGACGAGATTCCTGCTGGCCGGCCGGTGCCGCCGCCGCCTCACGGGAGCTGACGGCCCCCGGCCGCGGCCGGGAACGAGGCGCGCGCACGGCCAGCCGCCGCCGGCTGACACGCCCCGCGAACACGACTGATGACTGCCGCAGCTGTGCATCTGCAGCGACCGGCACGGCTCGATTGAGAATCGAACGGGCCGCGAGCGCGTGTTAACCAGCCGGCAACAACGACGGAAATGCACGTAATGAGCCTGCCGGCCGCTGCAATAATCCCGCCCCATTCGGTGACAGAAATACAATATTGCAAATGGGTTCTGTGATTGGGTTATTATCGCGCCATTGTCAGCGATAACCACTGCATTTGTTGCCGAGTGCATGCAACTGTTTCGGCGCGGTGTGTCGATGGGGCCTCTGCGGCGGCACCGCTTTGTTCACGAGTCCGTTCCACGTGGGTCTCCGAGCCCCGAGGTGTCGGGCCTCAGTCCGCCACGGACGCTGGACGTCGTATCGAGCTGCAGTCCCGCGGGCTCCTCGTTTCGTCTGTCGAAGATCTCCGGGCTGGAGGACGCGTGGTCGAGTTGTTAACGTGCTCGCAAAATTCCCCAAATCAGGTCTAATTAATGGTAATATTTTTGCCACCCAACGTCAATCAGTGCGCGAAATTGGCACGCAAAATATCACTGTTGGTCGAAAACGTCGAAGATTTCTGAATGGCTAGCATGACTGCTGATGCCATGGGCGCCGAATGATCCTGCAGTCGGTGCGCCCCTAAGCCCCAATAATCAACCAACCAACCGACTACTGATGTCAATGTGACAGAAATCTCTCCAAAGCATAAGTGGGCCGGAATTTTGCACAGTTCGCGTTTCTTTCCAAAGAACACCAAAGGCTTGTTGATTTTTTAATAGAATTGCTGACTAACCAGGCCAAGGATCTCCAGGAGTGACTTCAGCCAGACTAACCAGAGACCAGGGTGTCCCCAGGTGCCGGTGAGCGGCCGATCGGCGAGCCTCGGTAACGAGCGGCCCGGACGATGCGTCCTGACGACCTGGGAGGGCCACTGCCGTCCGGGTGTCCCCTGATCGGCTCCCGACACGCCACGGTCCCCTCTCCCTCCGGCGGGCATCGACCAGGGCCGGCCGGCACCGGGCAGGCGGAGAGGTGAGAGGAGCGGAGGTGAAGAGGAGCGGCCGACTCTGCTGTCCCCGGCTGGTGTGAGGGTCGCGGTGCCGGGGATGACTGCTGGGGGTTCTGAAAAGGGCAGCGTACATCTTGCAACGAATCCAGGGTATTTTGACCTCCAGGCTGCGACATGTGGTCGCTGGAACAAAATTTGGTCTTTGGCAGTTGTCGTTTTTTTCTGTCGAGGACGTTGAGAACGGTTAAAGAATGGCAAAAAGAAACCTTTTTGCCATTTCCTCCAGTTATTATAAAGAGCTTGCCATTTGTTACTAATATTTTACAGACCTCCTTGTCAAAAAAGTCATCATTTATTATTTAGTATTATTACATATATAAAGATCCATTATTTATACATTACTCATCACAGAAAAAGAAACTTGCATGGGCTTCGTGCAGGCGGGGCAGGAGATGCTGCTACAAAGCGCCAGAGTGTCAGGAGATCTGAAGACCAGTTCGATCACGAAAGGAGAGGACGAGACGTTCACGCGGAGCGAGGGATGAGAAGAGAGAGAGAGAGAGAGAGAGGGACACGGAAACAATGGCTGAATGAGAAGGCATCCGAGAGCACCCCCCACGCGGCTGCCACACCTGTAATAAAGCGATTATCCATTTGTCGACGCGGAAGGGGGCAGGCCGATCCGTCAGCCGGCCGGCGGGGGTCGGCGTGACCCCCGCCGCCGAGCTGACCGGACCCCGACCCGGCCCTCTAATTAATACGGCCTAATGGCAGGCACGCCGCCACCGGAACCGGCCGCCGACGCGGCGCCCGGCCGCTGGCCGAATGCCGGGCCGGACACAGTTTAATTCGGAACATTTCTCAGCGCGTCAGAAATTAATTTGTCAGCGGTGAGTGATTGGCGGTGAGCCGCCGTCCGATTGGTGGCTGCGCGGTTGGCCGGCCCTGTTTGAAATTCGCCCGCTGACAGGTAATCTAAGTTTTCTCGTTCCGAGTTGGAGCGCGGCCGTTCGTCGGCGTCGACGGACCGGCCGCCGCTGCCGTCGACGGGTCGGTCGCGGTCGGCGAGGTTCAGCCTGCTCCGACTGGCGAGTGATGGCGGAACTCTGCCACCAACGTCGACTGGAGGAAAGAATTTGCCGGCACCTATGTCCGCCTTATTTTGATCAATTCTGCCGCCGCCGACTGCTGCCGGCAAGATTCTGCCCTCCAGCGCTGCCAGCGCCAGTGCCGTTGCAGGCGAAATTCTGCCTCCAAGCAATGCTGGCAGGACTGCTTCTGGCCTATTTCCGGCAGGTTTGTGGAGTCGGCGGAATAAGGTCAGGGCACGATTCCGTCGATGTGGTGACCGGCTATTTTCGGAGAGATTCTGTGTGCCCGTCGTCCACTGTCGGCGATATATCGTCACGGTCCTCTGCCAGTGATTCTGCCATCGAACGTCGGTAGAGACATTCTGACTGATAGTCTGCAGAAGAGCATTCTGGTCTGATGTCGTTGGATGTCAGTGTTTTGCCAGGCAGCCGTAGTGGAAGACACGCATTTGTTGTAATTTAAAGGTGCTGGTCCCAGCGCAGTATCGAACGCTTGAGGTATACTTTATCGGAATCCAGCTTATTTGAAGAAAGTTAACTTCACTCCCACACGATTTTGTTGTGTAGACACTGTACCCACCTCGCCAAGTTTCTGAAACCTAAAGTTTGCGATGGTACATGCTTAAAGCTAATATTTTGTTGTGATAGGCTAGGTCTATGCCGTCGATAATGCAGTATAGCGCAGAAACTTTGTTTATTTAAATACTTGTCCATTATCTTTTAAACTCACATCAATGAAATGCGTCCTTTTTCGGACTGCTTCCAGCGTGAATGGCTCCGTGAATGGTCTTTTTTATGCATTTCGAAGAAAAGAAGTGGTGGAATAACACGGAGAGTAATCCATCGTGGCATTGCATTCTTATCGTTCCTAATGTCTGCACTTTGCATAAGGCGGTTATTCAAAAGCGGGAAACCAAATCGAATTTGTTTGCAAATATCATGGCTTTTGTCAGATGCGTACATGTTTATACAATTTTCCTGACAATTTCACACCATTGTCTGCCCCCTATAAGCTTATTTTTAAGGGGGATTTTGCCGGTGTTTATTTTGCTCGGTTAAGTATCTTTCGAGAAAAGCAAGCTTTTCTCCAACAGAAATTCCTCATATGTATGCTCTGAGTCCATGGTATCCTCGTGACTACCCATAGGCGCAGCCGGTGGGGGAGGCTGGGCCCTCCCCCGTTTAGGCCCGCAGTTTTTGCGAAAACCATTGCACGTCGTCTATCCGCAGGCGGTTTTCGTATGATTTCAATTCACCCTGAGCCCCCCCCCCCCTTTAGAAAATCCTGGCTGCGCCCCTGTTACTATCAAAAGAACGGCACTGTTCTTTCCCCTTTTTCTTTCTTTTTTAATTCAGAACCGGGGCTGAATATCTCTCCGTAAACCCAAAATGTGTACTTGAGCTCCAAACCCTGACAGCAATGGGCCATGGACGACGCAAGAAAACTCTTTTTCCCCTCCAGCGATGCTCTCATGACCCCTTATGTATGACATTTATGTCTTAGAAGATATCGATGCAAAAATATTTTAAGCCGGCTCGGTTCAGAAAAACAAAATTTGTCTTGCCTCGCCTTCTCCAGTCACAAACAGCCTTCTCATTAGCGGTCCAGGTTTTTGTCATTTACGTCCCTGACTGTTTCGAGCGCGATCTGTGTTTTACTTCAACTTTTTTCCTTGAGGTACAGTGAATTTCTTTTTAGAGTCATTGATCCTGGTACAAAGACTTTTTGCTTTTCATTTCTCATTGGACGCATCGCCGGCTTTCGTCGTCACTTTCTCTGATCACTTGAGATTTTCTCTGTTGTTTTCAATCCCCGCAAAACGGTAGTTTTTTTTAATAAGTCAGCTGATGCAAAAACAAAACTGAGCAATCAAGAGCCAATGCAAACATTCCGAGGACCTTCGAACAACAGCAAATATAACGAGTTGACAAACTGCAAATAACTCCGACGCTTCCCCTGTCATCGCAAACGAGCAAGGGAGAAACGGCTCTCCCGGACCGTTTAAAACTCGTCTGAATAGCCCTTATTGCATAACTTCCAGTAATTTGCCTACCCTTGTTGGGGTCGCATCTCACGACATCAGCATTCATAACCTGTGTAGTAAATGGAATTATCCGAGATTACAATCAAAAGACATCACTTGATATTCCTCGGGGGCGACTGTTATGAATTTTTCGGGAAAGTTTGTATGGTGCCGCGTCCATCGCCCGAGGGGGAACCATCACACAATGCCGGCGGTGGCACCGTACCAGCCGCAGAATCGGTACAAAGGGTGACAGGAAAACATCTGTCTATCGCTTATTTATAGCCAAGCTGTGCTGGCCAGACCTATGAAGAGCTCACTCGCAACACTGCGTGGAATCGCGCTCGCGAAAAAGCCTCGCGCCGACAACGAGCGAAATGTCACGCCTTGACCGATAACCAATCGTCGGAACAATCTCCCGGCGCGGCCGGCAAATATCTCAGGGCGGCGCCGGCGCCGGCCGATTTTCGGCAGCCTGCTCTGTCGGCCAGATTGAATGCATCACTTGTCGGCCGACTGACGGACAGCCGCGGCGCCGCCGCCCGGCCCAGATTGGATTCGAGCGGCGGCCGGGCCGGCCAACATGGCCGATCGGCGGGCGGCGGCCGGCGGCGGCGGCGCGGCGCCGACGGACCCGCGCCGCGCCGGCCGGCGATCGTATCTCTCCACAGATCAATGCAGTCTCGGCAAACCAGCGGCGCACTGCTATCCGGCAAATCCAATCAGAGTCCCTAAAGAGCCGACGAAAGCGACGACCGAGGAGGAAAATCTATACGGCGGGCGAGGCCGGGCTGCTGGCCGATTGGTCCGACGGGGAACTGCTGGAGAGGCCCGACCGCCGCAGGGCACAGCGGGCTGATGCTGCCGAGGGGCCCGACTGGTGGCGAACGTGACCGACTGCTGCTGTTCAGCAGGCGGACTGCTGACGGGAGACGGCGAACTGACGGCGAACTGCTGATGGGAACGGCCCGTTGTTGAACTGCTGCTGTGCAGCTGATAAGCCGCCGTTAGAAGATTCCGAACTGATGTTGCTCGGCAGATTACCTGCCGACGGAGTGATGTTGAACCGCTGTGATGCAACGGCAGGTGAAATGCTGATGTGTCATTGGTGGGCCGCTGTGTGCAGTGTGTGAATTGCCCCTCGCTGGAGTCCGGGCAGAGTTGCTAAATAGATGACAGGCGACCGCGGAGGAGGCAAACTATTGCTGGAAGTGCCTGAACAGACTCTGGAGCGAGCTGCCGCTGGTTATGCGTATGGAGAGTTGGTTCTGGGTAGCGAGAGACTGCAGTTTTGGAGCCGTTGTTCAGTCCCAGGGGCGGTGGTGAGATGGCGCCACAGAACGTGTCGTGGGGTCACACGGCATGTTAAAGATCTTCCAGCGCCTTTTGGTTCGGCACCTGGGGCAAAATTATTTCGGATTTTGGACCGTTCGGATGACGGGTCAGCGTCTGGCAACACCCTCGTCTTAGCGTGATCTCTGACCTCGACGAGACACACTTTAATACGTTCGGGTTAAATGTGCCCGAAAAAAAACATAAAAAAGAGATAGCTATGGCCGACCTCTTTATGAATACGATGGCAATTCTCACTCAGTGGCAACAAAGCGGATATAATGCATCCAAAAAACGTTGCCGTGTTGCGATTTGACCGTGGTATTTCCTCTCCTTCTAGATCGGCTAATCGTTTTTCACACAACAAATAAAATCGTGAGAGCGTAAAATCCTGCGCGTTAGGTATTGTTTAATATAATTTTGATCAGTCACCTAAAGGCGTACGATTTGCGTGAAATATGGCAAGGCCATGTAAAAGCTCAGATCTGTTTGGCACGTATTTGGACGAATTGCATAACAGAAAAAAGAACCTCGGTACGTTCACCAATGGCATTTCAGCACTAGAGCAACACTTCTTTTAATGGGGTTTACATCGTCGAGGAGAGACTACGTCGAAGCACACGCAGAGCGTTTAAAGCCAACGGAAACAATTTTCATTGCGCATAGCAGCGTGACTAAGCAGCGCCACATCATCACATCAGCGGCATATCTTGACATGATCACGTACGTCATCACTCCTGTGAATTCACCTGCCATGCGCCCGACGCAAACGCTGCGTCCGCCCAAACGAATCCAGTGGCCTCGGTACGCAGAAGGGCACAGTCATGCCGACAACACCACTGCTCTCTTCTGCCAACGGCTAATTTACACTTGTGTCCGCGACAGCGTCGACGTCAACGACGCTGGCTATGAGCGCTGATGACGATCTTCTCAGCCAGCCTCGGCGGCGCCGGCAGAGCTGCTGCTGCTCGTCAGGCCGCGGGGCAGGAGGAGCTCATCACGGTCGCCTGTATGTCCCGAATGGAATGGTTCTGGCCACTGCGCTCCTCTTCGCCAAGCCGCAACTGAAAAGACAAATTCCCTCAACTATCACTGGGCAAGAGCTATGGATATGAGCCAGATAAGAGCAGAGCATCAAAATACCGTATCGGGTGCAGTATCGCGGGCGTGCTCCATTGGTTTTGGTCGTTACGGGGACCGGCCTTAACGACCAGCGTCAATGGAACCTTGACTGTCCCCACACCAAATCGCAGACATATTTTTTTATATATTTTTTTATATATATTTTTAACATATTTTGGCATCAGCTACGCTAATGGAACGAGCGACTTGAAGTTGCGCACTCAGTTTTTCCCAAGAACGAGAGACTGCCAGCGAAGGCCGTTATGTCGAACGCAAGACTGAGTCACAATGCCAGCTGAACGGTCGCTTCCTTCTCTAAGTGACCGCACAGTGGCGCTATTTGCGGCTGCCGACTAGTTGAGAAGGCAGCCACTGTATTTGGCCTCTTCGAAGTGGATGTCCAGGTAGACGTAGGTATGACGAGGGTAGCATTGTAAGAAAACTTAAGTTGTCCCATGTTGCTAAATATTTTACACGGGTGTCCATCAGTGGCTGTCACCCTAGAGAACCGGAGACTCTAAGCATTGACCTGGACCGGAATCGGAGAGTCGGGGGTTTTCTTGAACTCTGACCACTGGGCTCAAGTTAAAAATCTCCAACATCGTTTGTGCCATCACCCTACCTGCCGCAGAGCATGCTGCAACCATCAGAGGAAGCTATGGCGAAGGAAGTCACCGTAGAGGCAGGCAAAAGACAAACTCTAGGAACGAAGACCGAGTAGGCACGTTGACAGGATCTTCCTCGGAGATGGCCAAATGTCAGTGACGAAATTGTTACGAAAAAACACCAATTTTATGTAACTAGACTCATATTTAACTCAAAAGAATACATAAAATCTTTGCTTTTGCAACATATGTATGGTCAGTATACCGCATTCCTGCGAAATCGCTATATATCTAGTGCAGACGGCTTAGTTCAGGGGGCATGGACCCCATGACCCCCCTTGGTTACGTCCCTGAGACCAGGAAACAGCGTGTTCCCTTGAGACCAGGAAAAACATGTCTCATTTGAACTGATGGCGATGTATTGCACCAGCGAGCCCCAATGCATGATGCAAACGCAAATGATACGTCTGCATCACTGAAACCGATCCATGCTTCCAGACACAAAATGATTTGGTTCGCGACAGCTTGGTAAGCAAACTATTCCTCTGGTCGTTCGGTCGAGAACAACAAAAGAAGGGACCCCACTGCTGGCAGTGACGCGGTTAAGCAGCAAGGTACCCCCCCCCCCCAGTCTGCGATTTTTCTGGCTGCCGTGTGATGCTGCACGCATGTGAGAACCTGGATATGCACAGTAGAACTAAGTGGACCGAGAAGGCTGCCATATTTGTGTCGTCGGCGGTCAGAGCCCACAGCCCCCAGTAGAGGCTGGTAAAGCTGGTGAATCTGAGCAGCCTAGCGATGCTGAAAAGCATGACCAATCCGAATACGCCAAACAATCGGGATGATGCAAACACATGACTAACAGAAAGACACTACCTAGCATCCAAATGAACAGATAAACAAGCGACTTCAACCAAAGAAACGAGAGATCATGTCTCATTTATCAGTGTCCAGCTTTCATTACAACCGCAAAGCTAACCAATGGGCACTGAGCACCATGACCTCACCCTGGGACCCCCCTGGCGCGCCTGCCGCGGCCGACGCGGCGCCTGCAGGCCGGGCTCTGACCCGCCGATGACACGCCCGTTGCTCGGTGACCCGGCACCGATCGGTGCGGCCGGACCACCACCTCTGACCCGGCCACACGGCCGGACAATGGCCAACGGCTTCATTAGTCTGCGGCCCGCGATCCGACGATACGTCAGCAATCGCCGTCTTCGCGGCCGCCCGCTCATCAATCTTCGATGATTTTTAGTCACTTGGCTCGTTTTTTCCAACGGCAATTTGCATGCGCCGAGGGGCACCTCGGGTGTTACCATTGTGGCTGGTTTTTATCCACGCGGCGCCGTCCATTGTCTCGCGGTGTCTTCATTCAGGCGACCGCGGCGGTGAATGATGGATTTGCTAAAGGCTTTCGACTCCTGAGGAGCCTGACAAACTGCGGCCGGCCGGAGCCCCACCGCGCGCCATTGTGCGCCCATAACGCGATACTGTCATAAGGCCGTAATTAATGAGCCGGCCGGCGGGAGCCTGGCGGGCTGAGCGGGCGCGCGCGCCAGCGGAGCCGGCTCCGGCCGCCGCGGAGCCGGGGAATGTGACCGGGCCGCGCCGGTGGCCGGGCGGCTGTTTTGCCCGGCCGGCCGTGTGATTACCTGAGCAGCTGCGGGCTGGGACTGCAGGCGGACACCATCGGCGCCGAGGCGATAGACGCCGGGATGGTGACGCCCGGGTGGGCCCGTCGGAGGACGCACGGCCGCGCGGGATGGTCCGGTGTTGTTCTCTCGCCGTGCCGGGCTGCGCGGCTTTTTGTCAATACCCTGCTAATGTTTTCACTTGACGATTAGACTGCTTTAAGGAGACGTGATGGACTGGCTTGCGAAGAGAATATGTTACAATCGAAAAGGAAATTAGGCGAAGCAGTGGAACACCAGGCAATGTATTCTACCACCAGTTGCAAGAATTCGCCGCTCAAACTAATAAAGTTCTTTAAGGGACCTTTCTGTTACTGCAAACATGGGAGATAACCAAAACTCAGTCGGTGCACTTCGAACATTTTTACAAACCTTTCAAGGTATACTAAAAAGTTTCTTCGAAACGGACACCCCGACGAAACTAGAAACCGCACATAACCGTTCCCAAGTCTATGATCGTGCCATTCTCGCGCCGAGACGTCTGTCTGGTGCCATTCTCCCGCCGAGACGTCTGTCTGGTGCCATTCTCGCGCCGAGACGTCTGTCTGGTGCTCTCCGCTCTCCTCTGCCGGCTCATCCGGCTGCGTCTCCCCTCCCGGGCGGCGCCCCATCGTATTCAGAGTCCATAAATTTGCCAAGGTAACAATTTTCGCCGCATTAAATTCTTCTTCATCAGTGCGCGTTTTGATGAGGCGGGACGGCCGGCGAGGCGAGTCGACTCCGCTGGGAGGGGGCGTCGGCGCGCCTGAGGCAGCAGAGGAGCAGTTACGCCGGGCTCCTGTCGGGCTGCCGCACATGGCAGCGGACGGTGGCTCTCCTGCGCTGCCGCCGCACGCGGCAGCGTCTGAGGGTCGCGTCCTGTCGGAGCCGCCGGACTGTCACAACCGTGCATGGCTCCTCCGCGGTATGCGACGGACTCAGAGGCGAGCGGCGCTGCACCGGCTGTCATCGCGGTATACCTGGGATGTCCCAGCACGCTACCGCGGGCATACCGCATCCGGTCCAGGCGCAGCTCTGTGCGTTACATCTCGGTCATGTCCGCCTAGCTGGGCTTTGTCCGACCAGGCCGTCCTTACAGCCACCGTGCAGACCGGGACGTTGTGGCTGTTTCTGCTGGTCCGAGCCCATCCTGTCTCGGCCGTCCCCCAGCAGTCGCCGTGTTGGCCGAGGCGCCGCCGCCTGCTGCCGCGTCACCTGAGCTCCAACGCTGTCGCAGCTCCCGAGCTCCGGTGCCGTCCTGCTGTCTGAGCTGACCCCCCTCTCCAGGCTCGGCTGTTCTCCGCCATTGTTATACCTGCGGACGGCACAGAGGGAGCTCTCGAAGATGTTCGCGTGCCGGGGAGGCCGCTTACACTCGGCACAGCCTTGAGCCACAATGCGCCGGTTGCCACACCACGGCGCACTGCGGTGAGCTCGACTGCAGCCGCCGTACGACACTCTCGGAACACCATGGCGGCCTTTGTGTCCACCCTCCGCGCGGCCAGCTGTAGGGCCTTCTAATCAAGCTACCGTTCAGGAGGTGTCTCCTTCGGCCCGCGCTCTGTTGCGGGCCTTCACGAAGCTTTCGAAAAGGGCTTCACAGGAGCTGCAGTGAGGGCCAGATGAGGAGCTCGTGACCTAGAGCTGTCGATGCGGTGCGAGCCAGGTCGCGTGGGCGAGTAGCGGTGAAGGCATGTCGTGTTTTGTGGGTGCTCCGGTCGACACGATAATGCAGGCATTTGCTGCTCTCGCCGCAGTTACATTGCGTCCTGGCACGTGTTGCATGGCAACCCTGAACGGCGAGGACTCGTGAATGCAGTCGATTATCTCGCTGTGAGTCCCTGAGAGCCTCAGCAAGGTACATCGAAGTGGGTCAAGAGGCTGCGTCATTTTTGTGGAGTTAAACATGGTTCTAAGTGTGCAGTTTTCCACTGGAAAATCAAGTTTTACGCATGATGCATATTAATGACAACGTAAATAAAATTTAAAAAATCCGTAAAGTCGACGAACCACTGATCCCAATTATAGGTTGCTGCAAGAACTGGACTCTAATACAACTCTAGGAAAAATGGCGACGTTTTGGCGCATCTATGATGTGCGACCGTCCTAATTAAAGAGATCATTTGCGTCAGTTATGCCTATGCGGCCATTGCATATTGTTTACAAGTGCCAGTCTTTAGTTCAATGTGTGTATACGTCCGTGAGCACATAGTAAGTATACATGTGAATGATAAGTACAAAGAACTACAATGCGGTTTAGAAAAGAGACTGAGCCTGGCTCTTGCTCTCAGAGTGGACCGCAGTTTTGTGGAGAGAAAACAGAAAAAAATGAAAAAGTTTTCGCTGTATCCCTTTGGTAAAGCACGAAACTTAATGCAAAAATAACCAACATGAAAGTCTCGCATATAACGTGTGAAAGAATTGTGAACACAGTACGACGAAATGTTTTTACACATTTGTGCTAAATGTGTCGCCGCTTGCAACGCAGTTCCCACCTTGTTGAGTCCCTTGAGGCTCTCAGCTGTCTGGCTCTTAGTGAATGAAAAAAGAAGAGAGGCAAATGGCTGACATCGGAAGTGTCATATTTCGTGCGAATTACATCCTTACTGCCATGAATGATGCAACTTTATTTTGCCTTCCTGATATGTTTCAATGAGAAACGGTTTTTTTGATAAAGGACAGCAGAAAAAACGGCTCAGTAAAGGTTTTGCCACTGACAAAATATATTTTCATCTCTCAAAGAGTTTCTTTGCATTTTCTTCCAATAAAGACCGTTTCAGTGCACAGTTGCAAAGTTGTGGATGAAAGACAGGAACGTGTCAGTCCGAAACTGATAAACAGAATGAACTGGATGCCAGGAGGTCGTTAGCAAAATACGAAGCATTCGCTCAAGGCAGGTTCAATAGCATCTTGTTTTAAGAGCCCTTACGTTTGACTCTTGGCTTCTGTGGCCCATGTCTCCCTGGTGCTTCAAGGCAGACGTGAGGCGACTGGAAAGCCACAATGTCAAAAAATATCACCCTGGACCCGGCAGACCTACGAAAATGGTATGGACACCACCGCAGAGTTAAGTTTCATATTTCAAACGGTACAGTTACGTATGGTCTTTCGTAGATTCATGGTTATCTTTGGTGGTATTTTATAGATTTATGTTTGAGATGTTTATGGCTGAACGCTCATACTTCATTTCATATGATGTTAACGCACAATTTTAAAGGCATCTACTTCAGTCATTCATCATCGGTATCTGATTTATCTAAAAACACCTGGGCACCATTTATACGTAACATTATGCCAGATTTCCTCAAGCAGGCATTGAGTGCGCCATTTCAACCTATACACCAAACAACGAATCTCAACTCTGATTTAAATATGTGAGGTAACAATGCAGTATTTGTTTATTGTAGGAAATTTAAGCACTTTGTTCACAAAGCTTTTTTTAAATGGCATTTGCATTTCAACAGGAATGCACGAAACGCTTCTCAAAAACAAGCACTATTACTGATTGAACAGGATCTAAGTAGCATAGCTGTGCTCTGTTTTGATCAATGTGTTTTCATTATGGCAATACAAAGGCAATTAAACCTTCACGGTGTTGCGTTATAACGTGGGACAATAGGTTTGTTACCACATAAAAACCCTTCTCATGTATGCTCCGAAAAGGTATTATCAGCATGAGATAACTTAAAATTCCCGAAATTAAAATGTTAAAACAGGTCGTGGATCAATTTTCCGAACATCATACAAATAGTGGTGTGCTTGGTACCCGATTAAATGTTTTCTTAAGGTTCTTTTTTTCTTGGTAAAGAGAAAGCTCAGACATAGATTGATGGGATAAGTCTAATGGTTTCCACAATAAATCCCAGTGAGCCTTTCAAACCGAGATCGAGACAACAGCACAGATGAAGCCTAAGTGTGAATATATCGTGCCATCACACCACACTACATCCGCTCATTCATCCACCGATCGCGAGGTTCCGTATTTCAGAGACGAAGCAGACCCACCGCCCCACATACCACCGCTTATCACGACGGCGTCCTGGCGTGTTGTGCACTTTATCCGGCCCGGGCCTGGGGGCCGCGGCCCGGCTGACGAGGACTTTAGCCGAGGAAAAAGCTCTCGGAACGGGCTGTGAGTCCGCCCACGATCCTGCGATTCAGCCGATAGTCAGTACGGTGCGCCAGCCCGGCCTATCGGTCGCTAACTTAATGTGCTTCTTAACAAAGCCGTCTAATTCAGGCGGGCATTATACAGGTAGCACTTACCTGTCCGGGGCCCGTCTATCGACGGCTCATCTAAAATCCGCCACTTATCCATTAATTGATATTCTATGGGTGACGTCGGTCCAGGGATTATAATGGGGATCAGCCACAACAGGAAGTGACGAGGCGGAGCTGCGCGCCACAACATCGCGCCAAACGGCGCCCGGCCGACGCCGGAGAGCGCGGCTGAGCGGACAGTCCCCGGCCGGGGACACTCTCCGGGGCATTCCGGACCGAACGAAGCCGGGTCAGGAGCGGTAACCAGGAGAAGCCACCATGAAGAACGAGGCCCGGACTTCTTACGAATCTGACGTGAATCGGGCGCCGCGGTGGTTCACATCCTACATCACTACATTTCTGGCGACATATAGCTCAACTGGCTCGGCTGGTTGTCGTAAGAGGTATGAACCTTGTGTTCAGACAAACGAAAATATAGCAGTTACAACAGCATGACTAACCATCAAATGGATGCGTTGAGCTATTGCTGAACAGGCTAGATGAGTCATCGTTGGGTTCTCCTGAAAGACGGTCGTAACTGTGTTAATGACTCAAAGATTATCCCATAGCTTGATGTTGGTTAAGTAACACTAATAGCACAGACACCGCAAACCACAAGAATGCGTTCGGCATTGTCGGGGCTGGCGGCTGTGTCGCGATTCCTGTCACGCATTGTCCTGCCATCTATCGATAAAAGTCGCAACTAACCAGAGGATCCACGACCCCGTTGTTTCAGTGGGTCGTGGCAGTTGTTTTAAAAAGACGCCCACTTAGATGAGTTTTCGGAACATTTTCTTGTCACTTATGCTCAGAGTAAAAGTCTTCTCATGGGAGAATGCAGTGTTTGCAGATCACAGAAGCCAACAGTATTGCCGAACCAAGCCAGCTTTCCATCGAAATCATATTACGAAACAAATAACATCCCAATGCTCGCTCAGCTAAAAACAATGAAGGAAGCAATCTTCCGCCATGTACAATTTATCCAAGCTCTTTGGCGAAAATAAAAGGCATCAAACGTAGTTTCATCCTACAGAAACATTCAACAATGACTTTTTAATTGGTATATTTATAATGGAGTTCTGGACTCGAAATAGCTGTTTGATGCAGATTCACAACTCGTCGAGGTTCCATTTCCACTTTTCCATTTCGCCTCCAAACGTCTACGTTTGGCAAGAGAGACCTCAGTACAGCATTTACTACCCGGCTATAGCTGCCACGTCGCGCCATCACTGCTTGTCGCCGAAGAGTTTCGACCGCTTACTCAGTATGAACAAAACAGCACTCAGGTAGACAGGGCAACACGCCCTTGAACATGACGGAGGCAGACAGCAGAGTGGGCCTCTGAACTGCAGCTGAGCCGCGAGGCGGGAGCGCTGTCTGCCGCGGGAAACTCCGACACGCAGAGGCGGCCGATCGTGACCCGCGGCCGCCATCACCTGCAGCCAGTCATCGTCCCCAGGGCAGGTCTGCCGGCGCCGCGGCCGAGCCCCCTGGCGGCGAAAGGTGCCCGTGCTGGGCTCGTCATGGCCAGGCGCCACCCCTCGCTACATTCGACCGAACCGCGCCCGTCACAGCTACAGGGCTTATGCAGATATGGGGTGTATGGTCTATGATTGGTTGGTTTACTCATTATTTTAACGTTGAGCCAATTCCCCGGAGCAGGCGGCTTTACTTCTCCTAGTAGAGGATATGATCTTTATGCGGCGAATACTTCCTGACACATCTTTGCGTGTACACTGGTAACAGTGAGGCGGGGAAACAGCTAAAGCGCTTTTCACTTTTCTTCTATTGGTGCGCTTCGAAACCTTTCATCACTGACAGATATTAAAGAGAGGCTCAGTTCGTGTTTCTCCTTCACTTCAGTCACATGAATTTCTGTCTCAGCATTAGATGTGTTGTCACTGGTTTTCTGCTTCAGTGGGTTAGCGCGGGATCGAATCCTCCCAAACGTCTATTAACTACAGATAGAGAGACAACAGTTTTAAGGTAAAATTCGTCTCGGATTGTCCCGTTTTTGATGGTCGAGTCGTGGCCATAGGGATGAGGACCGTGGATCGGGTCGCCATCAACAGGGTCGCGGCACCTTATTGTAGCTGTGGCCAGCGAGGACTTCAGAGAAAACTGATGACGTTGTGTGCTGGGTTTTGGCGGGACGCAAGCGTTCACAACATACGTGTTCGAAATGTTGACTTTAAAGATGTTGCCTCATGTGCGACCCAAGCTCCGAAATGACCACTTTCGATTTTCCAAGTTTTTTTCACCTTGACTTAATTAAGCGTCTAATGCAACGGCACTCTAGGAGCAGTTACAGTATAATTTGGGTTTTGCCACCAAAAAGGGTCATTTTTTTCATTTGCCTCCAGTATTGAGTTTGCGTACTTCTTTGTAACTGGTCTGTGTCCAGGGCAGAATTTCCCAGTGGCACACTTCTTCCTGGATTTGCAAATTACGATGGATTCACGAAACATTCATGCGATGTTTTTGTGCCGGTTTTCTTGAGAAGTAATTGGCCATGACTGGTGCCATAATTTCCGGATATGTATGCTGGCACTTATTCCCCACCCCCAGTTTGTTCCCACTGAAGGGCTAGTTTACGATTTCCATTTGTGAAATCATAGCAGGCATCACAGACATTGCCATATGACATTGTCGAGTGATCATCATTGATGCATCCTTTCACTTACTGAAAACCCATTGTGGAGCCCTTGTTGTCATTTGAGTGGAGGATCGATAATATACTTGTACCTCATTTCAGAGATTCGAAGAAATCTCATGATGGATATGAACAGACGATGATGACGTGCTTAAGCCGTCCTCCGGTTCTCGATCCCCCCCCCCTCCCTCCAGCTCGCTCCGTCGGTCAGATCAGTCGGAGCTCCTTTCCCCAGTTCACAGGTGCCGACTCGCGGACGAAATGAAGACGTGGCCGACGATCCCGCCGCTGAATTAATCCGGGAGAATACGGCAAATCAAGAGAGCAGACTGCGGGGCCAACGCCGGGCGATACCAGATTACGGCGGGGTCAGGGCCGGCACGGAGAGGTGGTGTGTTGCAACCAGCAGGACGAGGTGACTGCATGCGTCTGATCGTGCGCGAAAGAAACTCGTGACGGTGGTTTAGTGCAGGTGTTGAGTGGAATTTGCTACGAGCCAGACGCAGCTTTATTTCAAATTTTTGTATAATGACGTTTTCAAGCATGGAGGACTGTTTGGCAAGTTTCAAAATTACTCGCGACTCATCATCATGAAATTAAATCATTGTTTAATTCCCTGGATTCTGAACGAGCTTCTTTATGACACATGTTTAGGCACTCTTTTGTCTTTTTCTTCTTTTGTTCGACTGTTACTTTTAAATTTATTGTTGTTTTTTTCGTCCACGAGAACTGTGCTGAAACACAGTTTTGATATTACTCGGGAGGGATGGCTTAGTTAAACGGATGGCGTGTCGAACCAAGCCGAAAACATTGGGATTGAGACTGGTTGGCCACTAATATTTCGTCTCCTTGGCAACTGATGTGAGTGCTTGTGACACCATGCGAATTGAGTAGTCGACGCGTGATTAAACAATTGCAACAAATCACCCGGGACATTAATACGAGGTCTGTCGCCTTCTGCTGGCTGCCACCTGGTGACGAGGTACGCCGACATCTTGCCTATCCCTGGGCCAGGCTGTGCAGCTCAGTGTACCTGTTCAGGTGACCAGAAGGGCCAGTTCGGGGGCAGGTCTGATGTGCCAGATCAGATGCGTTTGTCTCGAGGCAGGTCAGACTGCGCTGTTTGGGAGCAGGTCAGGTGTGTTTGTCTCGAGACAGGTCAGACTGCGCTGTTTGGGAGCAGGTCAGGTGTGTTTGTCTCGTGGCAGGTCAGGCTGGTCGGTATGCCAGTTCCGGGAGGATGTCAGCAGGCCGGGGGTATCTGTCCAGAGGTAGGTGATCAGAACTCGGTATGGGCAGGTGATCAGAGCTCGGTATGCCCGTGCCGGCTCAGGTCAGACCGGCAGGACCGGTATGCGTCCAAGCCGACAGATCCCTATCGGCCTGCTGTCCGAAATTCGAGCCAATCGGCGGTGATCGGCAGGATTACCTGGCCGGTGCGGCGTGCCGCCGGAGAGGGGGTCGACTGACGCCTGATGACTCTGACGGCCCGGCGGGGGCGGCGCCGGACGGCCAGTGAAAGTGCCCCCCCCCCCTCCCCCCGCTCCGGCCCGGCCGCTGCGGTTACCACGCGGCGGCTGCTCACCGTGCATATGCCGTATCCGCGGCGCTGGCTCCGTGCGAGTTCCACCCCCGCTGTTGCCATGACGTTCGTCACTCTGCGGCCGCCGAGGGACCTGTTCCTGCCGCCGAGCGTCTCTCGTGGCATTCCCCAGTAGCTGTGCAGAACAGTGCAAATGTCAGCCGTCCGGTCTGAGGATCCGACATCCTTTCATCACCCGCTTTAATTATCCCATGTCCCGCCTTAGACGCTGCCGGTACCCCGCGTCCGCTGTCCTGGAGTTGTACAATGCACAGATCTGTGTGTATATATCTTCTGTATATATATATATATATATATATATATATATATATATATATATATATCTGTAGATATATCATACAGCTGTATGCACCCGGTGCTCGAGCTGGCTATATCTGTAGATATGTCATACAGTTGTATGCACCCCGTGCTCGAGCTGGCGCTGTGCGCAGTCGGCCTGTGACACTGCTCGTCCCGTGTCGGCGGCGCTCACGCCGTGCCGCCGCCCGCCTCCGGCGCGCTGAGCATGCACAATAACCGGCCGAGAGCAGCCATTATCCGTGTGCGGCCGCATTAAAAACGACAGAGGCGGGTTCATTAGGGCCGCGCTGCCACAAAGCCGGCCGGCGGCGGGCCGTGAATGGCGGCCGCACACGGGCCGGCCGCTCCGGCCACTAATGGCTCGGCCGCGCGGCCCCCGTCCCGGGCCGCGCTGACTGGACCGACTCTGGCCCCGTCCACAGCGGGGAGATGACTCCGCTCCCGTTCGCAGAGGGAGGACGACTCTGACTCCATTCGCAGAAAACTGGCTCTCAGCTTTGTCCCCGGCTACAGAGAGAGGCGACTCTGCCCCTGTCCAGAGAGGGCAGATGACTCTAACTCCGTCCACAGGCTGACGATTCTGTGGCAGAGGACAGGCGAAACATAAATCCGTCAGACCACAGAGGGCACAGAGGGCAGGCGATTCTGTCCCCGTACACCGAGGATAGACGACTCTGTCCTGTTCGCAGACGCCAGACGACTCTATCTCCGTTCACAGAAGAGAGACGACTCTGTCTCTCTCCACAAAGGGGAGACGACTCTGTTTCCTTCCACAGAAGGGAGATGACAAGGCGTCATTTCTCTGTAAGAAACCTGTCCACGTCCACAGAGGGGACTCAGCCCGACTGGACCGGACATGGGACAGTCCACATTCAGTCAGCTGGCCCCCGCAGGGAATCATCTGACTGCCCCAGCCCGTGGGTGTCCCGGCGACAGGCGGCCGCTGCGGGCGCGGGGGCGGCGGCCGACCGCTTCCCGGCGGCAGCGGCGGGAGCGGCGGGTATTACGGCCTCGGCTGTCGACGCCGGCCGGCCGCAGACAATGCCCGCTCTCCGGCCCCGGGCCGCGCAGAATGGCCGCGACAGCCGCAACTGCGCCGACGACAGGTAACTAGGCGGCCTGCGTGGCCGACACGTGTCAGCGCTCGCACACGATGAATGCGGCAGGGCGGTAGGATACGGTCGTCCTGTCGAATACGGTCGGCAGGGCGCGCTGAACGCCCTCAGGAGCGGCCGCGACCCGCGCCGAGACCAGCTGAAATGAAACGGTCTTGGTGGTAGAAAATCAAGGAGCCAACACGTGACGCTTGTATCGCAGGCAATTGGAAGAAATGCGTTGTCTCTGCGCTATGCGTTTGACGTGAGATATTGCACCCCGAATATGTTACGTCTTGGTATTGTTTGCGTGATTGAAGTTTTGTCCATTCGTCTGTGAGTTTGATAAGTACGCGCAAGTATAAAAGAATGTTGTAGAAACATTGTCAATCATGAGGACGTGAAGATACTTTGATTGCCGTACTGTCGTAACGAAATGACTAACACCCTTAAAATTTCATACCCTGCGCCCGCTTGTTTCGTGTTCAAGGATAAATAACGATATGCCACCGTAACTGACGCCACGGGTCATTGTGCCGACGACCTCAATGTCAGCTGTCTTCTGACTTTATGGCTGATTCACGATCAGTGACACCACGTCTAGGGAACTTTCCCTTTTCTTAGGAAATCGGCCCTGATCTTGGGATCTGGGGATGTAGGCCGAAAACTGACAAAATTCCTCGGCTGTGGATAACTAATTAATTTCAGGATATGATTTTTACGAAACCCAGCTACGTTCAAGCAAAAAGTAATGAAAACTTCTCTTCTCTTTCCTTTCTAAGCAAAGACATTATCATTTGGCAACAAATTACCACGTAACTAATGTACGTGTTATAAATTATCTCTATCACACCAAACACATTAGCGTTTTCCTGGCACTGTGTGCAAACTCGCAACACTCATAGCAGCCAAATACCTAAGCAATAACGTACCAGGTGAAATGTATAAAAATGGACAAAGAAAATTTCAAAATATTCCTTAATTAAACAAAGCCTTATTTAATAAAGCACGCCATTTTACAACCGCTTGTTCGGGGTCTGGCCGTCTGAGTTAACGCGTTTGCTCGGTCGTTTAGCCCTCGCTTCGCGGGCGCGGCCGCTACACATCCCGCCTGCGATGAACACTGCGCGCCGTTCTGCCGTTCATTTGTGTCGTTTGATTGTGCCTAGCATGGTTTTATCTTTTTTGTATGCTGCATATACAGGTGTGCGGACGGGACCAGTATTACTGCAGTCTTTGGGTTTGGAAGCCAGAACACGGCATCTAAAGAAATGGTGCGCCAAAAGGGCGAATTTTCATCGAAATCTTGGCAAATTTAGCCGGCCGTGCGCGGTCACACCGTTAGCGATATGTGGTAATTGCATGATGGAGTTGTGGGGGAGTGAGGCGTTTGGCATCAGAGGCATATTCTAACGCTTTTGAATGACAGTTTCCTTTTCAAGCGCACGGGAAAAGGGAAGGGGGAAGGGATGTTCAGCCTCCAGGTTTTGGCCTGGAGGCTGAACATCCCTTTGGGGTAACCGTAAGACGCCAAAGCACCTCATTCTTGTGGTTTGAGCACCCAAGTTCTCACAGACACTTCTGGTCCATAATCATGTAATGCCTTTTCAGTTGGTCAGATATATCGGCGAATACTAGATTAGCGTTTTTTTTTCTTTGTGCGTCCTCTGTTTCACGCTGCAGTCAGCGTGGGTTTCTCTTCAGTGTTGAAACGTCATGGGACTTTCAGTGTGCCAAAACGCAGAAAAAGATATTGCGCAAAACTGTCGTCAGAACACGTCTTGTTACGTGTGCCTGTCCTTTTTCTTTGAAGTGTTATCGTTGAATTCATTATTTGTGAACGGAATACCATTCGTCCTTTGGCCCATTTTCCTACTCAGACCTGTCTCGCCTCCTCAACACCGGAACATCACACAAAAAGGGGAACATGCTTGGATCTTCTGCAGATTTTATTGCACCAGTAGGTATGAGAAAGGCTTTCTGGGCATTTTTACACGCTGCGTATTTGAAGGATTATATTCACTGTGAAAGTGTTTGTCTTTTTCGTGTGCCGTTCGTGCAACAGACTCAAATAAGATATAATGTGTAGTGTGACAGCATACGAACGATAATGAAACGAAAGGCAGTTAGTGCCAAGTATTTTCAGTCATGTAAACCGGCCATAGCGAGTGTTATACGTTATGTGGAGCTATGTCAATGTACGAAATTGGATTCACCTGCAGTATAAAGTACCATCGATATTCACGAGAGAGATCTGATGATCACAACACCACTCATAACCCCAAAGCTCGAGAGGTGTTTCCATGTCCATGATAATAGCTTCGTAACCTAGGCAGCCGAAAGCTGAGTTTCTCCTTGGGGTCACTTTCAAAAACCTTTTGCATTTCGGAATCGATCTTGAATCCGTGCCACAGCATGCTTGAGTTAGCCGCCCATTTGAGAGCACTAACTCTAACGAGAACGGAGATGGCTCAGTTGTACTCTGAAGGGAGAAATGAAGAGAATTAACCACTTCTGTATTTATTTTACCCTATACTTCTGGTACCAGGGACGTAGCCAGGGGGCCATGGGGGCCATGCCCCTCCCCTGAGCCAAGCGGTGTACACTTGATATATGGCGATTTTGCGCGAATACGCAATTGTGACCATATATATATATATATATATATATATATATATATATATATATATATATATATATATATATGTGTGTGTGTGTGTGTGTTTTCCTGTGCGTTAAATATGGGATAAATTACATAACATTGCTGCTTTATCCTATCAATTTTGTCGTATGCCAGTGGCGTATGACAAAATTTGACATTTGCCCCCCCCCCGAGGAAAATCCTGGCTACGTACCTGCCTGGTACTGTGGGCACTACTAAAGCCTGTTGATTCGAATATCAAGGTAATGATTACCATATTCTCCCCGGAAAGACTGACAATTCTTACGCTCGGCCTACTCCGCCATCCAACATAAGTGATAAAGCGAAGTCGCAGGATGATCTGCTACGATACATATTCCGTACCAGGTTTTAATGACGTAAGCTCCGAACGTAAAACACGGAGTTGTCCTCGTTCTTTTCAATCCTAAGTTATTTGTGTAAGGAGTCGTTATACGGAACCGTGGATTTGTAAGGTGATGTATTGCAGAGACGATTCGTTGTAGTCTATCATTACGTAAAGCAATGCAAGGTTTCCTCTTCGCCTACGTTCAGTCAGCTCGCGGGTCAATTGTTAACTGGCAAATAGAGGGTCATGCTGACTTCGCCACATGGTCATACCGCACCCTTGATGCCTAGTTAAACTTTCGCCACAAAATCAGCCGTTACTTGATATTACGCGATCGGATCTAGGGGTCGGCGTCGGAGTCCGTGCAACAAGCGCTGCTAAGCACGGTTCTGATCTTAAACATTACCCCAGCAAACCATGCAGATCAATGTAATAAAAAACAAAAATTCCTCAGTTGGAAATCCAGCTATAATTTAAGTTCATCATGTGTGCCGAGGGCTTTTTACAGGAAACGATTTCAATAAACATTTTACACCTGAATCATTAACAGAAATGGAATGAGATCCACAGTAAATATGAGATGCGCTCCAGTGTGGATCAAAACCAACGTTTGCAGAACACATCATATACCAAACAGGCAGTGGACAAGTTATGAGAGTCCACTCCAAATAGCCCGACCTCAACGGAAATAAACGTGGAATAGTATGAAGCTATTAAATAGCTATCGCCAGTACACGATAGATACGGCACACAGCCGAAACACACGACAGCACTCAAAGGCTGGTGGTGAGCGACGTCGCCTGTGTCGATGACATGTTGGCCTAATGTTGGCGTTCAGTTACTGTGATGAGAAAAGTCTTTGTAACGACAGTGACAGCAACAGACTGTGTCCGGTGTACCGGCTTTTCGGAACTGTAATCCACTTACGATAGTTGTAGTCGGAAACCGCAGAGAATTTTACTGTGGCGTTGAAAGTTTACATTTTACAGTGTATATACATTTATTGCATCATTTTACATACACGTTTTTGCAGCAATCTTTTTTGCATGCTTGCATGCCGAGGAACGGAGACATAAGAGACACTAACTCCCTCAGAAACGTATACTGAGTCAAAAGCAGAGGTTTCGATTTCTGTAAATGAGTGACAGGGACCAGCCGAAGGCCCGTCAACCTAACCTCCCCTCAAATGTGGACTTCTCAACGGATTAAGCCCACTTTGTTTTAGCCAAAGGAAATTCACTAATTTTTGTTATTATCTGTCATATAAAAATGGCATTAATCCTCATCCATATACGGATAAATAGATTGAAAGCTAGAAAGATAGATATACAGTTTTAGACTTTATTTTTTGCTTTCAGCCTATCTCTTATCTACTGTGGCCCTTCTTTTCGTTATTATTATTCATTTCCCGCTGAAACCAGCAGGAAATATTGTGCGGCCAAACCAATATTGGAGGGACCCAAATCAACATTGGGCGGGCCTGGGCCCTCTCAAAAGAATATAAATCGACACACCTGGTTAAAAGTCAACGACTACGTGGCCACGATGAAGAATGGGTGGAAAAAATGCCGGCGTCTTGCGTGTCTTGCGTCTTCATGTCTTGCGTCGCCCGTCGCCTTGGCTGACGCCGTCCTGGAAGAATTTGGCAGGTGTCTAATTTTGAAAATGTAAAAAATGTTTTACCATAATGCAAAAGGCAAATAAATAATTTACCAGAGGAAATAACTGATCCCGTGCAAAGCATTCGGTGCATTCATTTTGTCGCGGAACCAAATTGATGCTGATGATTTTTTTGTTGTCATTTTCAGGGACTTTATAAATTTATAAAACTTTTTTGTTTGGACGGATCACGCTGAACACATGAAAGCTGCTCAAATGTTGCTTCCATGTGCATCCAAATGACCGTCACACTCGCAGAGAGCGTCAGCAGTATTTGGTTTTGGGTGTTCTGCAAAGTCTGATTCCGACGTTCTGCGGCGCTCACGCAGAAGCCCGGGAGGAGGGGGGGGCGGGGTGAAGCGGGGACGGCAGACGAGCGCGTGGGGCCAGAGCTCGAGCCGTGGCGCCGGCCCTGTCAGAATGGCGTCACTGCTAACAAGATGCAAATCAAGCGTAATGAAGAGCAATAGGATAACTACAAGATGGCCGCCGGGCCGGCTGATTAGGTAAATTATGTAATGCAGCAGCACAAAGGCAGGAGCGGACGGCAGAGCGGAGGGGAGCCGGGGCCCGCTGACAAGCTGACGCCCCGACACAACAGACGTCATTACCGCCGGCCGCGCAGGACGCCGATCCAAAAATGGCGGACTCAGAGAGATGCTGGGACTTTTCGGAGGAATTCCGACCAGATAAAACAAAGAACTTTTACAAAGTTTTGGTAATAGGCCCAGCGAAATATATGTGACGTTGAGAGGTCTCAATTTTACGGCTAATGGGAACATTTGGTGTAGAGGGCAAATACGGCTGATCTGAATCATTAAATTCTGAAAAATGGAAACAGAAAATGTTAAAACGACATGGAAACCATGTAAGCTGGGTGATTCTGAAACGAGTTATGGCGGTACTCTGTGTATTCAATTTAATATGCGCCATTGCTCAAGTTTTTCTATTTTCTTTTGGAACTTATTCGAAGCAATGAAACTTCTTTGTGTGCTGAGCAGAAACAAGGACTTTATCGTAAAGAAGCACCTTCTCCAATCTCGTAAATCAAAACTGAGGTTTACTAGATAGCTTTATAGATGGACGAAGTCCGACGCTATGTCTTGCTTTGTACTCTTCATGACGTGATACCTGTTGCGCCACCTACTCTCCGAGGCTATCTCCCAGTACCCGGCCTGATCCCTCGCAACCCTCGGAGCTGGAAGCCTGTCGCACTGCGGCGGCGGCGGCCCGCTTATCCCGCCGTCATCAACACGAACAAACCCAGCCGGCCGGCCGCCGACACGGACCGGCCGCGCCTGACCTCGTCTGCGCCGCGGCCGACGTTATCGGCCGTATCGGCCGGCCGGCGCGGCGCCGTCGTGATGCGACAGTTTCAGCGCCAGATCGGCGCCGATTGCCGGCCAAGTGCGGCCAACTAGACGCGTGTTTGCGCCGCCGATCGCCGCGCGTCGCCCGTGATCTCCGCCCTCGGCGCGGCGGCGTGGGCGGCGCGCCGCGCGGCCGGCCCGCAGCGTCACGACTCGTCGCGCCCGGCCACGCCGTGACGCCGCGGCGCCGCTGTCACTGCCCAGGCTCGGCCGCGACCGCGCCGCGCTGCAAACGCGTCCGGGTCCGCGGCACGTGAGGGGAGCCATCGCCGGAGAGCGAGAGAGAGAGAGAGACAGAGAGAGAGAAAAAAGCAGGGTGGGGGAGAGGGAGAGACATAGGGAGAGAGGAGGAGAGAGGGGGAGAGGGATGTGAGGCAACGCAGCGGACGCTTATTTCGTCTCTAAAGATAATTATTTTCGAGCATGAACGTCCCTGCAGGACTTTCTGTCTCAGTGTTCCACCTATTCCTAACGCAAGGATGTGTGCGGCAGCAACGTCTTCTTCATACGTTTATTTATGCTCTTGGCAACTTTAAGTATCTGACTTCTTGGAATCATAGATGAGGATAATTTCTTGAGTTGAATGACGATCTGACACCACGCATATATACGTGGTGTCAGCAAGATGTAATCTACGAAACGAGCCTGCATATGATGTACCAGTGAAAGAAGTGTCTCATGTTAGTCTACCTTTTAGAAATATATTCGCTTGGTCCGAAAAGTGGCGTCAGCATAAAAGACTCATTCTATTCATGAAGTTCATAAATTCGATTCATGAAAAACTAGATTGCGACATCATCCATCAATGACCCTGTAAGACAACAAGCTGCAGCTTGACTATGGCAGTTCAAAGCTCACGTAGAACGTGAAACGTTCTCATTAACCCATCTCATCATCTTTCCTTGGAATGCCTCAGATGCTTTTTCTGTTCCAATTTGTCCCCTTTTCTGAGTAACGCTCGATTTATAATTTAGCTACCAGATACCAGATACCCATCAGGTATCACGTACCAGGTGCCCACTAGGTACCAGGTACCAGTTCACCATCGTCTTGAGAGGTGCCATGATCATTTTCTATTCCATATGCGGTTTATACTGGTTGCTCTTTTCCTGGTTTATCTTGTCATGGATATTTCTAGTCACAACTCAGGCCCTAAGCCAGGTTGCGTTCATACCTCTTCAGGGGATTTGCCGACAGACCCGTATGTCAATGAGGCATGCCTATTTACCTCTATTAAACCAAGATATGAAAGGTATGGGATAAACGCCACGTATCACAGCACGTAAAGCAGAATGGTTCATGCGACGCGTGACTTACGAAGCTATACGTACGGAGCTTCACATTTTCGCCACGCGAAATTGTGACTAGCCTAAACAGGGCAATAATGGTTCCAAACTTCTTTCATTTCGCAAATCGGACCACTACCAAGAAAACCTGGTTATTAAAGGTATTTCACTGGAGCCCTTCTTTTAAAAAGTTGTACTTTTTAGTTTTCGTAACCAATGAGAGTAAACTTTCCTAAACGACTAAGACATCTAATAATGAATCAAAAGGTAGAGTCTAACAATGAATAATCCTTTCTTCCCCTGCCTTTCTTCCCCGTAAACTGCCGTGGCTAAGACCAGAAATTTTATATTACTCTGGACGAATCGCCGTCCGATGTTTATGACCTTGATGAGGTCTCCATCAAGTTCCTCTTGATTACGTCTTGGTATCAGCCAGTGAATGCCACAACCTGAAGGTCACAAAACCTGTGCATTAAAGTCGAGTTACATTGATTGCTTTGCTGACCACTGCACCAAGCAAAAATGACGAGAGACGGGGACCTGGCTGTCTGGAAGTCGGAAACCGTCATGGGCAGTTATTAGATGGTTATTTGCTTTTTTTGGTTATCGAGAGATTAAACCGTTGGTCTCTGATGCAGAAGATTGCGAGGTCTAGTCCCGGTGCCTATATTATTTTAGGCAGTGCCTTGGTTTGTCTCATACGCAGGCTGAAAGACAGAGACCATTATTATGACGTCAGCCTTGACCAAAAACATTATCGTATCAGAACTGATGGTTATGACATTATTCCAGATGTTGTACAAATAGATCAGTTATAAATATGAGACATCATGATAGTGTATGTGATACGTAGCATTCCCAATGCACTGATGCAATGTGTCTTTATGTTGTTACATGACTCCATTGTTGACCAATGATGATCTTGGTCTAGCTTGCATCATGCAAGTTGTCCATAATTTACAAAACTAGGCTCTTTCTTGATAACAGGGGCTGCTCGCGAAATCCCAATCATGTCGCAGGTTGAAAACCCCTTAAAAACTCATGCTGTTTCATGACCGGTAAGCAGTGACATCTGATGAGGGTTCATATTCATTAAATCAGCGGACAGCGGATACTTCTGAGACGCGCAAAAAAGCGGAGGCCTTTCATGGCTTGTGTCGTGGAAACTGCTCTAAAGAACGATTCTAGAAAATACCATGCTACGTTGACTGTTGCAAACTTAACCCTCGCCCGTATAGGAAAGGGAGAGGTGTTGATGCAATCCCCCCACGCTACCCACCCACTTGAAATTTCCCGAGAATGATTTCCTAACGGTTTGCTGGTCCACCTGAAACTTGGGATACCCTTTGGAGCATCCTTTACACACCTTATGGTGCAAAAATCCTTTACCTTGCCATGGTAACGAGTTATGGCGTCATAACGGGAATCATATCAGTCGTTTTCGCAAGTTAGCGGGGCCAGTTGAAACGGTCTCATTTTTGTCTCAATGTCGGGCGGCTGGAGTGCATAAATGCAAAAAACGTATATCAATCGATTCAAAATTATATGTTCTATAAATTTACTCATACAGTTAGCGGGCTCATGCTCACTGCGTTGATCATCGAGGGCGTAAACTAAGGCTGTGAGCACCGGCGGGAAACACGTTGTTTTTTATCTCTGGAAATGCGATAGGATACAGACATGGCAAAGCAATTATATGTTCGGATTGCTAGAGCTGTAAAAATCAGTCAGTTTGGCTCAATTTATCGTCTGTTCGATGAAAAGAGGACGAAATGCGGCGAAGGGCTGACTTGCTCCGAAGGGCGTAGCGGCGCTGGACGCGGTGTGATGAGCGTACAATACCACGACAAGCCTAAATTTGCATTTTTTTTTTAGATAAGATCGATTTTTAGATAATCCGAGGTCATTCTAGACCACTGGCTTAAGATAGCCCTGGATGACCTACGATGACCTTTGGGAATCATTCGACACTTGTGTTGGTTAATTCAGATGCTACATTTGACTTCAGCATCTACTGTTATCTACAAAAAAGTACTCTTGCGCCTTCGAGAATGCATTTCAGCCGACGACGTTACAGGACAAGGATTGACCAAGCATGAGCTGGGTCGGACTTCATGGGTAAAACACAATCATGTGGGTTACAGAACGACCCATGACCGGGTGACGAAGGCTATGATATCCATTTTGCTTCATCGTCATTTATTCTTTGGGGTTCATTTGCTCCTAAACTCACAAAAGTAACGCTTTTGGCTCTTTTTTTCCTTTGATCCGACCTGGAACGTCATCCGACCTCTATGTATAATGCAGTAAAAAGGAGTGGTTGTCTTATTGTTGACACTGAAGCCAGATAAGCCGCAAATATTTCTAAAGCATATTTTGGAAATAGCTTTTCCAGCTGACAGAGAAACAGGTAGGGGCGATCGTAGATTAATGAAATATTTAATGATGCAACCGGGCCCATAAAACAACAAACAAAAGAACATCCAACCTCCTAGGCCGCAGTAAGCAGCACTTACCAGCACGGGCTCAAACAGAATTTTCCTAGAGGGGGGGAGTGGTAGAGATAAAATATGTACGAAATGCTCAATAGGCGAACTCCTTCTGCCTAATTTTTACCTTTGTTGTCCATTTTTCTACTCAGAGGGAGTAAAGCGGCGGACTCATGAGCCCCTTCCCCTGGATGCGCCGGGATGCCAGGCAACACAAAACAATTTTATCACGTCAGTGACGGGTGTTTGAACGGCCCAGTGATATAGTGGATGCATTCCTTGTGAGAAAAAGAGAAATAGTCTGTCTTTCGAACTGTCAAGGCTTCAATAGCTTGCTGCTCAAAACTTTCTGCATACATGGGGAGAAATGAGACGGCCTGATATTGGCGGCCGAATAACAAGCCCGTATTTCATGCACCGCCCAGTTTCTGTTGTCCCAGTCTGTTGTTCAACAGCATGAAGTGCGACTAGTTCGCACATTATTCGAAACATTTTGGACCGATTTAGCATGCCAGACTACAGCCAGCCGCCCTGTGCGGCTCTCAAACAGCAATGCGAAATCTCCAGTTCCCAGTTCTGGATAAGAACACTTACAGAAGAGCGTGACTGGAGTTCTGGAGTTAAACATGCACAGAAGAGCGCGACTGGTTGTCCCACATTTGCCACAGAGAACTGAATCGCACAGTAGCCAGCTTTCGGACAGCACGTACGCGACAGTTACAGTGGCCCGTTTTCCTACAGGCCGGCACGTGGCTGGCCGATATTTACGCAGGACACAGAGCGCCTCAGCGGGCCGTTTTCTGACAGGACGGTGAGCGTTTCGGGGCGCCGTCGGCGGCCCGCGTGGCCGCAGCGCGGTGATACAGCAAAGCTCAAGTGACAGGCCGGCCGCTATCACTGTCAATCTCTCGGCCCGCCTTTATGCCGGGATGAATTAATACCAGTGTTGTGCCGTCGACCCGTCCGTCATGGCGGCGCATTCCCGGCCGGGCCGGCCGATAACATCAACTAATTGCTACCGAGGTGAGAACTTAATTTGCTACTGGTACCACCATGCCGTTTTTGTGGGCTTTTTATCGCCCGGCGCGCCTTCGTGTTTACAGTGCAAAAACGCCGGGCACCGATAGTCTGGCATTGATGAGCGAGACCAGGACGCCGCGCCGATTGGCGGCCCGACGTCACGGCGGAGATCGACGCCGCTGATGACGTCACGCCGTGACTGGGCACCTCGTGCCGCGGCGAAAAAATGCTCGTCTGGAGGCGAACACAAAGCGGCCGGTTTGGGACTGTTTGTGTCAAACAGGGGAGGATGGGAAGCAGCTGGCTCATGCGGGGTCAGCCAGGGGTCAGGGCCGGCGCCGCGGGCGTTTCCGGGTCGCCGGGTATCCATGGCGTCGGTGGCCGCTATCGATGGGGAAGCCGTACCACCACCGTCCGGCAGCAGCCACGAGAGAAGCCAACTGGTGCCGCTGGCGGCCGGCGCCATTTTGGGCCGGACGGGCGTGCGGCTGTGACACCCCTCCACCCTTTGTGGCGGCCAGCTGATGGAGGCGATAGTGAACTGTCGGGCACGAGCACCAATCAGGGTGGCCTCGGACGCCCGAAAAAAGTGAGCCACAGCAAAAAAGGGCCTGCACCCAACGCTGACACGTTTTGCTCGGGGAGCTGCTGAGGCTTCTCAACGTTCCAGCTCACGGAGTTGACGCGTGCCCCGCGCAAAACATCGCGTTATAAAAACGTCGGTCAAGGAGGGCCAATCTAGAGCGGTGGTTTGCGTCGCACTCAGTGGTCGTACCAATCATAAAACAGGGCGAAACGCACAATTCGGCCTTATGCGTCAGCCAAACGCACGATTCGGACAACTAAATGGCTCGCCAAAAACACAGATGTCTCACCTTTGTCCGTTGGTTGTCTGGTCGGCAGGCAGATCAGTTCCTAACAGCGGCCAAACAGAACCGTGCTGAGCACCGCTGCCTGAGACGCGGAGACGCGACCTGGAGCGCCACCAGCCTCTCTGTGATCTCAGAGAGCGCAGCTGTGGACATTCCCTACTTCCCCTCTGCGAGCCAGCCCCGCCACGGGCGCCTCTGAGCCGCACAGAGCACGACGCCGAGCGTAGAGCCAGCCAGGCGGACGAGGACACGACGCCGGGCATTTTGGCCGTGGCGTGTTCCTGTCACCGGGAGGCTGTGACGAATTAGCGCCCTGCGGCCTCTATCAACTTCCAATCATAACCTCCATTCAGCCGCACGGAACTGGTGTCAAATGGCTTTTCATCGGCGAGCAGCCGCCGCGACGCCCCACGCAGATAAATTCGATACTTTTCAAGGATGACAGGCCTTGCGCAGATTAATATTTTAATGCCCCATGTAAGATTATCAGGTTCTTTTTCATGGCTTTAATGGTGGCGGTTTTCAGCTGCGGGCGCGCGACTAAAGCCTTGTTAAACCAAGATACGTCAGCCGGCCACGAAAGGAGCGGGCTCGAATTTCCGACACTCCCCGCCGGAAAATATCAATGAAAATTGCTGAAATGCTCTTACAGCGTATTACCGTCGCCTACAAAGCCGTTCCGGGGACAAAACAGGGTGCGGATAAGGCGATCGAGGACCTGTAATCCCGCCGAAGTGTCGCGGACGTCAGTCGAGCTCCATTCAGCTGCCGACTGTCGGTCGGGGATTTACCTTCGGGCTGACCGGCAGGCCGATAACGGACGCCTCCGACACAGTCAAACGTCATCGGGTATCAGACCAAACGTCGCCAATGTCGAGCCATCAGTAGCGACCAAAAGAATTTGTGGTAGATCGTTGGATTTCAATTTCATTCGAATAAACAGTTTCAGTTCACTGCTGGAGCCTGTCACCTCGCTCGCATATGACGAAACAACGTTTTGAGCGGCTCGATTGCCAGTTGATGCTGTGCTTGATGATTTCTTCGAAAAGAATTTGCCGTTCAAGATATCCTACCCACCAGCTGAACTTTAAACTTTCGATCTCTTGGAAATAAATAACCGTTTACCGTGTAAACCTCTCATATGGAACAGGAGGATGTAAATATTACATCACCGACGCACACTAACCTACACTCTACTCACTACCTTTATGTTTATTACAGTTAAGCTATGGGAAGTTTCCGTGCAGGAAACTTGGCATGACGTTCCCCTGCATGCATTTACCTGAACGGCTCGAGTTTACTTTGGATTCTGTGCGGAGCTCTCTGCATTTACTATTAACGCAATGCTTTGCAAACAATTTTCTTGCAGACTTGAAAACGCATTGGCATTCGTTTCACCTAATTACATCACACAGATGAATGACAAAGTCTCATTGCATGCATACCTAATAATCTTAATTGAAATAATGGTTGAACCGAACTAATAACCGAAAAATCGAAATAGTAACTGAAATATAATTGCTCGAAAAGGTATCAGCATCCGAGAGTCAGATGGCAGGAATGAGTTCAGTCGCACAACCCATGAAATGTTCACTGGTCTACTTCATTCAGACATATTGGAAACAACTTCTTGCGCTTTGCCAAATAAACTCCATGCTCTAGATCTCGGTCACTGACACATTTTCTGTACACTCGCTACGCTCGTGCAAGAAACTGCGTCAATGACCTCAATCTAGAACATTCCGTTGTCTTGGCATCGTGCAAGAATACGCATGAATATACACATTCAGTTTTTTTCGCATTTCTTCGTGTTTCTTTGAAGGGGACTTTTAAGGAGGTGACCTAATATCAGTTGCCCCCTCATAATCCACATTTTTAAGGAAAATTTGGTTCGAGAGTTGCTGCACGTCATGCCAACTGAATACAACTGGACCTCAAACGACAGCTGTTGCTTCATATGCACGGCGGACTGGAACTAGGGATTCAGATAGTTTTTTCAGGTATTTAGGTGGATACACGTAAACAGAAAATTTGGCGATTTTTAGGTTGGCTTTATTTAGACGCCAGAGTGATGACCATTTTTAAAAATATACGTATTTGCAACTGCGTGTCGAATTACATAGGTGGGCATCGTTACTAAAAAATGTAACTTCGTTACTCGTTACTCCGTTACTCAAAAAGGCCAGTCCGTTACTCGTTACTCCGTTACTCTGCCTTAAAAAGCAACGGAAGTTACCGTTACTCCGTTATTCCGTTACTTTTTTAAATGCAGTGAAAACCGAGCGAACGCGGGTTTTAAGTCTTTTATGCTGCTTTGTGGTTGTAAACCGCATTCCATATGCAAAGGGAAGAAACAAAAAGCGCTTACCCAAAACACTCCGCTAGCTGCCCACTGCCCTCATCAGCCGTTGTAGAGTCGGCGGCGCCGGGACAACAGCCGCGGCGGGTATTCTACCACTGTGCTAGCCACGATGTTCAAACCAACGAATTCCTGTTCATTGCCCGCGGCGCCGACGGAGCGGAAACAACCGGCGCTGGAGTGGACGCATGCAAAATGCGACAAACAGCGGACATCTATCGACTGGGTTTGATCAGCAATGCCTCTCGAAGTATCCGCCCTGAACATAATGGTCTCCGTTCAGAGCTCGTTTCGGTCTCGCCAACTTCTTGTTTTGTTTTGAAATTATGTGTGTGTATTAGTTTGTGTCCGTGCGCGTGCGTGGAGGTAAGATTCCTGATACCTCTGACGTTTTTTTAATACCAAACGACGAAGGACTGAAAAAAACATGACTGATATGGATTTTATTATTGTGAAATAAAAGACTAAAAAAAGGTGCTTTAGTACCTCTTCAGCACCCTTGAAGACAAATTACCTATAAAAACATGGTCATAAATAAGATGCAACGGAGGATGTTAGCCGTTCACAAGTGGAACATTTTGGAAAGATGACGTGACCTGACCTGACCCTTGTGAAAAGCCAAAATTGATATCAATGAACTCGTTATTGTCTTACGGTTCAGTATATGTCGCTTAAGTTCAGCTTTTCAGGGACAAGGTATTGTGTCTATTTACCTAATTCCAAGGACGTGTTTTGAACTTTCATGGCGTCTGGTGGCCTCAAAATTGACCTGAGGTCAAAACTCTTGAATGTTTTCGTCTCGGTTTGACAAAACCTTTCCGCCGGTGTTTTCCTTTTTTCCGTGCGATATATGGGAGCCGAGATCCTGGGAGGTGCGGAAATCCGCGCCCCCCCCCCCTCCGGCCGGGCAAAGGGCATTCTGAGCCCGGCCGAAGACGAGTTAAAACACTTTATTTAACCCTATTCCCTGTAGGGGGGCAGATTCTGCTACCCGTGTCTTTTTGCTTGTCGCTCCCACACTGTTTGCCGCAGCGCCACAAGATTTTCTGGCATTTCATGGAATTGATACACACGTGTTTTGTCAACATTTAAAAAAAAATCGGTCCCGCAGAGGCGGTTCCAAGCCCCCGTTTTCGGCGGTAATGTGCTGTACATGAAGCTGCAAAGTTGTGCGGTTCACTATCGTGACATTTTGAGTAGAAATAAAGATCACTGACTCATTTATATAGTCATACACATCCTAAACAATGCGTATGCACACACATTTTCAGGCGAACGCACACCCAGGTACTGAAAAAATGGGGGAGCACACTATTGTGCTTATGGTGCCCTCCCAATTTTGTTTACCTGGATCCACCTCTGCGCTACATATAAACTTAAACTGGCTTGCTAGCTGTACATCTGATGTTTATATCACCCAAAACAAACAAAAACAAAGGAAATTTCTTATTTCAAAAATCACCCTTCGTGCCCTCCCTGGAACTGCCTATGGTTTTCTATTTTAAATTTCAGCTTTCGGTATTAAAAGACTTGGACATTCCAACCTGAACCGTGTTATTCCCATGAAAATTGGTTGGTAAACACGGCCGCAGTGACCTTTCAAAAATCCCCAAGTTTTGGAGTGTTTTTGCCCCACGCCCTATTTTCGCAATTTTTTAATTTTTGGGGTCCGGAATTGGAGATCTCGTTGAAACATATTAAATGGCATTCATCCCATCAACATTGGACGAATGAATCTCGAGATCTCTGGGAGGGCGGGGAGGGGAGGGGGCAGAATTGGTAATCTTCACCTTTCGGCCAATGCATATTTTTCGAAGGTGCAAAAGTGGCAACGGCTCATATCATGTTTGCGTTTGGGTCCTCATTTCTGCGTCTACAAAAAATAATGTGTCAGCCGAAAGGTGTTTCGGCCAGCTGATATTTTTCTCGGGAACGCAGAATTGGTAACTCGAATCGCATGGACAATGTAGCCTGTCCTCCAAGTTAAAAATGATTTAACCTAACCTAACCTAAAACCTACTGTATGGTTGCAAGGGATTGCCCTAGATGGGCATGTAAAACTAATTTTTTGTTAGGTTCAATTTGCCTGTTTTTTGGTTTGGTTAGCTCGTATCGGCTGAAGGCAAACATGTGTCAACTGAATCAAAATTCAAGAGTTACCTAACCAAGTCAGTTTACACACCCAGTAGGGACCAGTGCTTAGAAAAATACCTGAATGGGCTAAATTATTCACACAACTTGTGTTGCCACTTCCGCGTCTCCAAAAATTACGCGTAAGCGTCGGCCGAAAGGTAGATTACCGCAGATCTGCCCCTCCCCCCAGGGTAATGTGAATCTCACTGCCTGCAGAGAATATGGTTAAGGCAAATAGTCCAAGCAATAGTCGACAAGCTTCATAATTATGCTTCACGACTGACAACTTATTGTGCACATTCTGTTCTCACCTGGAAATACCGTAAATAATGCTTCCTCTTGATATGTGCCTTTAGTTTGAAAGGCTACTCTTGTGACCCTTGATTATAACCTCTTCCGGTCGGCACAGGACATAAGTAAAAATGACGTTTTTCCCCTCCTCCTTAAACTCAAAGTACGTTTCTAGATGTGGCCATGGGTGACCCAGACCGGGCTCGTCCTCTTCCTCCGAAGCTGAGGCACCGTCGGACTCGGAGTCAAAGTTTTCGACCTCCAGTGGCGGCGTAAAGACGCCTTGATGGGACACTTTAATGTCAGGTAGTTAAAATTTCAGGCCAGTCAAGAATCAATCACCACTCCATCGCCCCATGGACATCACAGATCCAAGGCCATGGCGGCAGTAATCATGTACTCAACAGCCTTGAGTGATCTTGGCGGGGAACCGTGTGGCGGTGGTAAGCAATCCGTGACTGACTTGAGACAACATTGAAAACTGCCGTCAGCTGGCTGTTCCAGTATAAATGACAATAACTTTGATATCTTTTAGCCTGAAAAATGACGACTGGTTAATTTATCGTTTTAAGTTATATCAAACTTACGCATAACTCAATACTTTTGTCCCAAAAGAGACCAAAGTCAGCTGGCCTTTATACTGAACCATTGCCGCCAGCTTGCCGTCAACGTTTATCAGCTGACGAATATTGTCAACAAGTCGACTCCGCGATTGTCAGCTGAGTGCGCGCCCAGCCGCGCTTGTATCGCCGCACGCTATTGGGTGTTGGCTATTCAAGTAGCCAATGGCGTGCGCCGATGCAAATAAAGCCGGGCGGTGTCTGTAAGGAGTTTAAAAAGTAACGGAGTAACGGAGTAACGGAGTAACGGACCAAAAAGTAACGGAGTAACGGACCGCAAAAGTAACTTCCGTTACTCAGTCCGTTACAGTAAAATAAAAGTAACGGGTCCGTTACTCCGTTACTCAAAAAAGTAACTTCGTTAGTAACGGAGTAACGGAGTAACGGACCAGTGCCCACCTATGTCGAATTATGAGTATCCCTTTGCCGAGTTCCTTTTTTGGTCACACAATTCAAAATAAAATTATTCCTAATTATACCGGCAGAAATTAACACGAAACAAGACGCTACCAGACGTTCTGTTCGCTGAGGCGTTCTGTTTGATTTCTGATAACGTTTTGTTTGATTCCTCAAAACTCTGTCGTTTTGAGGAGTCAAAACGATATAGTTTTTATTCATTTTTTCATTTCATTCATTTTTTTATTCATCGTTCGTCAGTCAAGTTCTCGATGATTTTGAGGCATGGCTACATCGTGACTGATAAAGCGACTCTTAACCCATCACCGCCTGGCGTGTTTCTGTACCCGCGACCGCATGGGGGTGTCAAAAAGGGCGCCCCCTACCTATTATCTCAGGATCTTACCGTCGGGTCTGAACCGGTCTTACACCAATCGATAGCCCTCAGTCTTGCGATTCAGGCAATACTACGTTGGCTGTGGTCACGTGACTGATGGCGTCAGAGGCCACGTAAAACGCATAATACGACGCCGGAAAAACTGACACCGGTTCGTGCATCATATCATCAGCAATACTGGTCTTAGAGCTGGATATCAAACGAAACGTCACGATTGTCCGCAACAGAAGCATGCCAAAACGTTCAGAAATGTCAGGTCAAGATCAGCCTAGGTCAGCATAAATATTGGTCGTTCTTTACATGCCAAAGACCGCTACTTGCAGCCGTTTTGATCTACGTGGCAAAAAAGAGAAAAGTGAAACCTGATGATCAGTTTTGCATTACCTGCTTTCCATCTAGTTAAGGTCATTCTAGGTCAGGTCAGATAAGATTGTGTTGTTCTTCCTAACAAAGAGCAATGATTACTCGCTGGGATTCTTGACTGCGTAAGTGCGGAACTCATATGACATCTCGTGATAATTAAATCTGCTCTGTCTGCTCTTTACCGGATCAAGGTCAAACCAGGTAAGCAAAGGTAGTCATTTTTCATCTTCTGACTAGTAACAATAATTGCTTTCTGCTGCTACTGCACGGTCTTTTACAGGCAGTGTTGTATTTTATTTCGTTTTGATATCAACTTATGTCGTGACCTGACGTGACCTCACGTTGAATTTGGTGAGCCTTGCTAAGAGTTCCATATAGACTAGCTTGTCTGGCTTGAACGATGGGAAAGGTCAGTGGCAACCACTTCTGTCACCCCACAATGCAAATCAGTTCAACTGTTATCATGTTATATATGACCTAGTTGTTGTATATGACCTAGCATGACCTCTAATATTGACGCGCCACGGTTTATATCCTTTTGGGGACCGTATCCTATGTAAATCCAAATACTCCATGCATTATATTCGTGAATATTATAAAACAAAAAACGGATCACGTTCGCGCCACCACCCGAAGAGGCGAAAATATGCATGCTAAGGTTCACGTATAACATTATATCTCCATGACCTAACCTAGAATGGAAATGGCTTTAATGTCAAAATAAGTAAAACTGATTGGTTAAACATGTACTGGATCTTATGATTTAGAAGTTATTGACGAAAAACCGAGGGTGTGCCCTACTGCCGGGTTAGGTGCAAAAAAAATATTCTCTTAGCATTGTGGCATATCTGGAAATAGAATAACTCAACTGCATGTCCTTTAGTTTAAAAATGACAAAGTAGTGCATAAAGCAGCGGTTTTCATGCCTGAGTGGATCTTATCAAGAACCTAAAACGTAAGCTGAACTCATCGAGCTTTACCAGACTGACATATGAAATGACACATTCCCAACGGATGTGTGTTGGCCGCAGTTTGCAATACGCGGTGGTCTGAGCCCTTCCATCGAGAGTCACCGGACTGTATCTCAGTCTCGAGTGGCTTTTTTCTTTTTTCTTTTTTTGTAAACCGGAGCGCATCAGTTCTCTCACCATCAACAGGTATTCCGATCAGGCACCTCTTTAAGCCAGGGCATTCTAGGGTTTTCAGCGCATGATTATGAGTTACGTATGCACTGATGGCGTTATGGTATTTTCATGATACTACAACACAGTAACTGCATGTCAAGGAAATAGATGGCACGCGTGGCACCTTATCCAATCAACATGCCTGCCTTATCTAACCAACAGGCCTCCTGGACGTATATGCCAGGCTGAATGCGGAGCCAGATGGGAAACACGTTAGGCATGAATATCATAATGATCGTTCACTAAGTTTACGTACCAAATCCGTAATGGACATCAAGTGCCGTAATGCGCAAAAGAAGCTGTTACATTGATGGAAGGTCTGCCGTTTCTTTTCTTTCCTTGAAGCATAAACAGAAGCAGCCAGGACTTCCCTGGGGAGGGGGGAGGGACGGCCTCGGTTTGAACTGAAATCGTACGAAAGCCGCCGGCCGGGAAGACAATGTGCAATGGTTTTCACAAAAAATGCGGTGGGGAGGGACCTGGTCCCCCCCCCCGTTGGCTGCGCCTGTGTACAGGAGAAAATGTATTTTGCCACACTTGTAAAGTTAGATTGGGTTGAATTTCTGGTACGTATCCAAATCGTTTTCGCGTTGTGGTATGGAAATAAAAATATGAGGGAAAGTTGTGTGCAGTTTGTGTATGATCAATTTGTTTTCACTGCCACATTTTTTACGGACTGACGTAAACGTACATCTCAATTGGCTGTTATTAAATAAACGGGCAAAGAAAAGGTGTGTGGTTAAAAGGTGTAACTCCGCATTAAAATGTGAAACGCAGATTTAGACATATCTTTCCATAGTCTTCGATGACCCCACTTATCGGGACCATCCCTCCTAGATAAAAAACTAGATATCCGTTAGTTCTTTGCTGTCGGAATTTGACAAAACACGTGTTGTTTTGTTTGTGTGTTTTTAACGAGAAATTTCACCACCGTGGTATCGCAATCAGTCTAGCATAATGCTGCAAAGGAAGACGTGGCATTTCTCTCCATTGTAAGCTTGTCTTTGCCTTTTGGTAGGTGGCAATTATTGTGCGGACTTTCATATTTCATATTATTTGTATTTTTGTAATGTATTCGTATTACACTATTTTCATATTGTATATTTTATACACATAAATATTCCGTTTGCCCTTGGTGCACTTGGCTAAACTTTTACCGCGGCTCGCGAAAAGTTTGCGACATACGAAACGAGGTATAAATATCTTGTACTGAAACGTCCGAGGCTAGGCCTTTCAACGCTGTTTTGTTCCGTCCGTAAATGGGAAAGAGGACCACTCATAAGGCAACAATAAAGAGGAGAAACTACTGCGAAGTCCGTTTAATTGCCGTTATCCGCACAAGGACAAAATACAAACAAAAGGCAAGAACAAAAAGCCAGAGTAAATTTGTATACCTATAGAACGGAAAACGTCAAAAGAATTGTAGATGTTGTTGAAAGAACCAGAGTTATAATTCAAGGTATTGTGAACAATCGAGATACAGTTGGATATCCTGGCCAAATAGCCGTTTTCTGCGCTGTGGTCGCGGCGACAGTTTTACTGCTTACACAGCATCGGGGAGGCTCACGACCGGCACTGCAGCGGCCTGCTCCAGAGATACATGATAATCGACCCATCAGCCATACTTGACGGCGGCGACGGCGCGGCGGTCGCCATGGCGACGGCGTAATGGGATGATATCCAGTGGCTGCGCGCCCGCGGGCCGGTCGGCTCCCGTCGGGCCCCGTCCATTAGCCCTGCCAGCTCGGTTTCGAAATCCTATCGTCGCCGTCGCCGGGCCGTAATGGCGGCGGAGGGCGCGTCGGCCGCGACGAGCCGGCGCGGCGTCGGCGGCGAAAAACGATCCTCTGGGGAAATCTGGAGGGACGGCTCCGAGTCGCCGCCGCCGCCGCCGCCGCGCGCTGCGAAAATCTGAATGAATGCATCGCGTTATCGCGCGACCCCAGGGAGGTAATCCAATTTCGGCCGGCAAATTGAGGAGCGGCGGGTAATGGTGGCTGACTTTACAGCGTCGCCCGTTTGCGTAACGAACTTACCACTCAGAAAGCGCCAATCTGGCGATATTGAGACTCGCTCACTCGATGGCTGTGCCGTTCAAAAACTTGTGCGGGCGGCGATGATAGATTTCCCTGAGCTGGTCACGACAGCACGCGGACCGGCGCTGGGCGGTGCCGAATCAGCGCCCTCTGGACGGCGCCAGTCCTGCTGGCCTTGCAGCGAGGACGTCCGCAGGGAACTGATATGCATATGCAGCTGCTCAGGAAGTACCTGAATAAAAATGAAAAAAGTCCTTTCAGAAATGTACGCAAAAGTGCATTTTGAAGCAAACACGATTTTCTTTTTACTTACTGAAGACGAATTGGTTTGATGGCAGTGGCAATGGTCCATCTGTGGCATTTTATTTCCTTTCCTGGGCCATTTAAAAACTGCAGAGTTGAGTGTCCCATGAGCTAATCTATGTATATCATAATCAATAAAGAGAGATTGAGTGCAAAGCAAAATACGTTAACAGGCGTTGCCTGTATTTCTGTAAAACTTGCAGCAGACATTGGCGGGCCCAGATCATGTGGCAATGGAAGCCATGTCCCAACTGGAGTACCCTAACCCGTCAGTGTATCCTAGACGCTGATTTTCCCCCTAATTTTGGCCTCTTTGTTGCGACAGTTTTGAGACTTTCGTTTATTTTGGCACTTTTATTTTCGAAAATGCGACTTCGTTAATACTTTTTTTTGGACAAGGAAAAACCAAGGGACACATTGGCCTTGGTTTCTCCCACAAGAGGTAGCCATGGCTCTGATGGCTTCTCCTTGAATTTATCAGTGGCAGCAGATCCCTGTTTTTATTTTCCATTCTTCCGAGGCTGGAACCCTTTCGATCCTAAAACCAAATCAGACGTCTCACGTCATCAAATTACTTGCTTTTGTCGAATCAGATATGAGATTTTCCAAGCTCCTCAATCTCGTTTACGGAAGAATCGATTAATTTAAAATACGTTATAAGCCGTTCGCGTCATGCACGCATGCACGCATCATGTGTCATCGCACTTCCTCCCGGGCCGAGTGTCACCTAGGCTTTATCAGTTCAAAAAAATTTGACACATCGTCGTCTTTCCGACGTAGTTAAGCAGCACGGAGCCCTCCGTTCTCACAAAACGCTGCCTCTTCCCTTCCGTTAGTTAGAACGCTATGTCAGGTTAAGCAGAAGGAGAAGAGGACCGGTAGCGAGTGTGTCCGGCACGGAAAAACCTATTTCATGAGCAAGGGGCTTCAGATGGTCGTTGACAGGTGTCATGCCGAGCAGCCACGACAACTACATGTGCCTACCATAAGCTACTAAGTCATTGCTCTTCTGAGGAGGAAGCGCGGGGAACCTGCTGTTAGTTTTTTATACCATTAGTTGATTTTATCGTAAGCATCTCACCGATGAGATGAGCGACAATGAATGAGAGGTTGTAAATTCCTGAGCGAACGATGGGCCGAGGTTTGGAACTTTCGCTGGCGTGAGTGGTTTAAAACTTTCAATGTCAAGTCAGAACCAACACGATAAGAAATGTTTGTACCACATGCTAGAGTATCGTTTTATTATGAGGGCACCTATTGGGAAAAGTCTGCTGAAATCGCTGGCAAACAATGTTAAGTGGTCTCGGAAACGATTTCGCAACGACTACACGTTATTTAATTTTTTCTTATATTTGCCTGATAAATTTAGGACATACAGCTCAATAGTGCCCTAGACAACCTTGAAACGAAAGTTTCTCAGAACTAAAACCAAGAAAGAGATAAGAATGATTGCTTTCTCCAGTTTCGGCCATCGGCCATCGAACTTGCGTCACAATTAAAGACATGCCTCGTTGCTGAAAAAAATAATTCCCCGACTGCTGCTATTAGCCTGTTTTTTTCATGGTACATAATTTTTTTAAGTGTTACAGCCAAGACCATTTTGAGGTAACTCCACTCCACGCATTCTTCGCAGGGTTTATGTTAAAATTGTCTCAAACTGGTGCGGCTGACGCCCTATGAAGCCTATGACTGTCTACACTCATGCGTAGTTTGCATATATCTGATCCCAAGCCGAGGCTGCAGCCTTTATTACAGCAGCTCGTTTTAACAGAAAACGTTTTGACAGCCTGGCATCATAGCGGAAGAGTGATGTTTTGACTAGATGCTAGGCTGTTTAATTTTCTGTTCGTCTTGTTTTTTATTTACGGTCATTTTCAGCGAAATGAAAGAGAAAAACTGAAATGGCGGCTTGAATCGCACTCCAACAGAAACATTTTTGTTTGTGTGCATTTATTTTACAAAAAAATTGCGGTGTTTCGCCAGTTAATGATGTCGTCTTACAGTAAGGTAAAACAAATAATAAGCACTGTCCGCCATGGGCGTGGTTTTCGGAAAATGATTGTTGGTGTCCAAAACGCATGTAGGGACATCCAGACATTGCATATCGGAGGGGAAGAGGTCGTGACAGATGTTTATGCATAAAGTTCAGAGAAATGAGTTTAAGGAGGTATTTCGGGAGGTAAATTATGGAATGATGACTTCCGTAAAGCATAGATGGCTTTATGGCGGTGACATCCTTAACGGGTATATATTTGGTTTTTCAGTTGTCCCAAAAACGCATTCCGGGGAATATCTAAGATTGGTTACGGATTATTATGTCAATGGAAAGTGCATTTTGGTCATCTTAGACCAATATTTCATGTACATTCGTTATTGTATTTATTGACAGTGATATCCATAGGAAAAATACAATACAAAATACTACAGAAAGGAGCCAGTTGGCGAGCGGAAAATACGTAGGTAAACCTTGGACGTGCCCGATGCTTACCCAACACTCCGCCTTGTTGTACCAGGTGCAGTTACAAAGGGCAGCGCTGATTGTTTTGACAAACAACACTAACGTATTGCGACCTATTCACGTAATACATACCTGCGAGGGAGATTCCAGGAACAGCAGCTGTACTTGCCTGAATCCATGATGGCCGCCTTCATAATTTTGGTGTTCGTCAACTGATGTATGCCTGGGCATCGCTGAGACCATGATACGCTAACCCGATTCATCATGATTTTAGTGTTGAAAAGAAAATGGTGTAACTGGATTAAACTTGGGTTGGCAGCCAACGTACTCACCTACTCCAGTAAAATATGAGCAAACGAGAGCGAGTTGGCAAGAATGAATGGTACCTACGCTTTGATTCATAAAAAACGTCCTCTTCATTCGTACTTGCACAGTTAAGAATTCACGATTTGAGTAGATACACTCTCTTTAATGGAGGGGCTTTCTCCAGCACCCGGTTTGGCACAATTTTACTTGGAGGCTGGTGGGGAAAAGTAACAGGTGGGTGACAATGGAGTAAATTAATTCCGATTATTGTTTACAAAGTTGATTTTAGATAGTTAACGCCATGGGATTGAGAGTATAAGTATATGTTAATATTAAAACATAATTTAAGTTGTAGGTACCAAATCGTATTGTGGGTGCCCATTTCCACTTTGTGGGTGCCGGGGCACCCACAAAGAGATAGGAAACCTCACCCCTGCTGTCTGCTTTTGCTTAAATTCAGTTGAGCTATGCACAGGCACGTAGCCAAGGAGAGCGAAATGGGGGCCATGCCCCACCCCATCCCTGAACCAAGTGACCTATACTAGATATTTAGCGACTTCGCAGAAATACGGAGTAGGGATCATATACATGACGCAAAAGCAAACATTATATGTTTTTCCTGTACGTTAAATATGAGGTCAGTTACATGCCATTGCTGATTTTCCTCTAAATGTTGTCGTATGCCGGGAGGAATATCAAATTTTGGCATATGCCAGTGGCACATGACAAAATTTGACCTATGCCCCCCCCCCCCGGAAAATCCTAGCTACGTGCCTGGCTATACATCCCATCCTGATCATCTGAACCATGTTGATGATCTTTAAGGTAACTTTGGGACTATCCAAGCAATTTTACCAGGTCCGTAAAATGTTTTAAATCACGCAAAACGCTTCTAAAATGCACACAGATGGAGCAGGTGGCGCACCAGACCACGTTCGCTACTCGTTACTCGGACCAATTCGTCGGACGATCGCATGTGGTATGTGTATGTGCAAGGCGCCGAAGCGGTTAAGTGTGAAATACTAAAGTAAACTATTGTTACGGCATGCGAGTAATCATTTGTATTTGGTTAGAGGAGAAATACGTCAGACAAATTTGCCGTGATCTCACGATACCAAACCCAGTCCCACCAGCTGAAATCCTTTTAATCGGCAAATAAAAAAGTCGAATTTGTGTGTGCGCGTCTGCAATAGCGTTTTCATACAATGAAAAAAGGAAAGGCTCATAGCCATAGCCATAGCCACCTCGCGTTTAAAAGGAACGTTTTGAGCAGCGGCAATGTTCCCCGCGGTGTGGTTTTGCCACCTCCAGCGCCACCTGAACCGCAGAGTCTCATTCATCCGCCAGATGACACTGGGATATTGGAAGCACGGACTGACCTGAACTTCAGTGATTCTACACATGTGAACACTAGACAATCTGGTGTATGGGCGTAGGAATGATGGCCTATGGTGATTGGGCATGGACAATGGCCACCACCGCCCGTGAATTTTAGGCAGAAATGTTCACGACACCGCGTGACAGGGACTGCCCCGAGGCCGGACATCGCAGCCCGCGGCTCTTGGTAGATCTTAGCACGCCTATTATTGTCAGCGTGAATACACGGGCATACCTACCGTTATCATCGTGAGCACATGGCTGCCCTTGGGTATGCCTGCAGCTATCCAAGAGAGCACCAGGCTGCAGGTTATGACCGTGAGCACACGAATCCGCCACTGCACGGACAGCGGACGCGTTCCTCACATTTTTTCGACGAGGCGGCCCACCAGCTTTAATGGCGGAAACGTGTTTTACAATGCGCGACTTAACCGAAGTTGCAGGACGCTGGCTGGCAAGAATGTTCAATCACAAGTGCCTCCACCAGGGCCGCAGGACTTCCAAGCTCCCTAGATCGAATGCCTGTGGTTTTGGGTGTAATTTTACGAACACCCAGTCATGCCAGTACGATACCTTTTCTTACGACTCATTTGATAAGTATTATATATGTATTATATAAGTATTATATGACATAATATCATGTTCCGTCATCCCCATTTTTCGGTGCGTTTATACCTATCCACCATCCCCTCCCCCCCACACACGCGCGCACAAAGAAAATAATTGCGGTATTCCAATAACGCAAACTAACACAGGCTCTGTGTTACACGTAGTCTCCGGCTGATTTCAGATACATATGTCGTCTGCGTGGCATGTAAGCCAAAGTTAAGTCTTTTCCCGAGTTTGGAACCAACTGGACTGAAAAAATGAACGGAACCTTACAATGTTGCGTTGAATGACTAACGCCGGTCTGCCCGCCGTCTTCCCCCGCCCTCCACTGAAAACCATGGCGAAGCTCTTGCCATACATATTAACGCGAAATCTCCACAAAATGACCATTCTGGAACATCGTTTGGCATCTCTGGATCGGACTTTTGAACCCGTATCCAGTTTCTGCGTATGATCTTGAACCGTGATTCGCCTCGCAGTACGGGTGATGACGGTTTTTCCATTGAGACGGATGAGACACTTTCTGACCTATAGTGACCTTTTTCAAAGACCTTTTGCAAATCTTTGTTGCGTTTGATTATTTTTATAGAAGTTCCTTATCAACATCATAATAAATAAGAAAGCAGAACACCGATGGCAGCTCAACCTGTCCATTATTCTGGGAAAATTAAAACACATTTCTTTGATGAACAGCACTAGTTCTCATTCCAAGGTCTTTGGGAAAACTAAATGAGGAATGCCTTACACGGCTGCCATACGAAATTGGCAGCGCGCTATTTGGTAATGATTTTGGCGCGTCAGACAAATTGATTACTGAGTGTCTCAATGCATGAACTGCGCACTGGTCAGTGTCTGTGTTCGGTGCAAACTCGCCTGTTCCAGGTACATCCGAACCGCAAATTTGTTGCAGGTAGTGCTTGGTTTCATTCTTTGACCTGCAGTACCGGTAGAAGCATAGGCGCAGCCAAGGGAGAGGTCCCCCCTTGGGTCCACATTTTTGGCGAAAACCTTTGCACATGGTCTTATCGGCAGGCGGTTTTCGTATGACTTCAGTTCACTCTAAACTCCCACCCTTTATGACAATCCTGGTTGTGTCCCTGGGTAGGAGTGGTAGTAGCGCGTCAATCGGCGCGAGAATGAGAACTTGAGTATGTAAGAGCTATGATTAAGCTAACTGTGGTTATGGATCAAGCATACCATGGTTACCAGGCGTACATACCATGATTGTGCCCATTAGGGTAGCTAGGATTTTGTAAGAGGTGGTCAGAGTTAAAATCAAAAGGCTTGACAATGTTCAAGACACGCATGATGTGAGTTGAGGTCATGCTGTTCTCTCCTGCTATGCAAAACAAATGACCGGACTACACTTTTGTTTCTGGTTGGTGTCCAACGCATGTGTAGGCTGGCAAGCACAGGAAAAAAGGGGTGTCTCATAAGAGTCCCATGTAAAAACCATAATTTTTTGGGAGTGATTCCTGCCCGTCATACCGGAATTGACACTTCTCGGGCGACGGACGTAAACAAAATGTACTCGCATCAGCGATAGCAGTAAAGGTCAAAGCCCCCTCCAAAGTAAAGAGGCCAATGCCCCCGGACTGCGTGATATTTGTGTGCTACAGAATGAAAATGAACAATACGATACTTTTATTTTAAGGCGGCGGACATGCGCAAAACACCGGAACATTCGTAAACTACGCAACATGCCATGTGAGGACCGTGGTTAGCTTCCTGCAAATGGCTCATATCATATCAACTGAGCCCTAAAGGCGTTGTAAGTGAGAGAAATGTATGCAGATGTTTGGCATAGCTGATGCATGTTCCTGAATTTGTTTCGAAATGCTGAGCCATGCAATACTTAAAATGAACCCGCCGTATGATTTTGTTTTTCTCTGATGCCTTGATAATGGTGGCTATGAAAGAACAAAAACAAGCGAAAAAAAGAAACCCCTACAACTGTTCAGACTGGTCTGTCATTATTTTCATCCCCGTGGTGAAATATTCCACCTATGACCGGTGCCTCACCTGGCGCCGCCACTGAGTAGTGGCTGTGGCTGAGATGGATTCAGGCTGCGGTTGTAGTGGCGCAGGGCCTGGACCACTACACCTGTGGCATCGGAGGGCCATCGGAGAAATACGACATGTCGGTGACTGTAGCACAGCTGCTAACTTCAGCCCGTTTCAGCCGGAAAAGCTGCAGTAAAACTAGTTGTCTCGGGCGTATCCGGAACTTCATTCCTGTCCCCGAAACTATACGAGAAATCGAACAAGATCCTGTTAGTGATGAAACACCGATTGCTTCTGATGTCAGTCATTTTACAGGTAACATCAAACTTTAACAATTTTTCGCATATGTTATTTAGTTGTGTTCCTGCCAGGGGCGTAGCCAGGATTCTGCCAAGGATGGGACCAGGCGAATCTCCCCCTCCCTTAAAACTGAAATTCCCCAGCTTTCGGATCCTTCTTTCTAGAGTTCCGGAAATGTTTACTTATTTTCATATTTACTGCGTAAAAACGTTAAATTGTCTGCCCTAAGCAGGAGCATGACCCCTTGCCGTCCCCTTCCCCCAGGCATGTAGCCAGGATTTTCCACAAGGGGAGGCCAAAATTTTGTCATATGCCACTGGCATATGACAAAATTTATAAAAAAACGACAATTTCATGTCATTAACCTCATACTTCACGCACAGGAAAACACATAATGTTTCTTTTGCATTGTATATATGGCCACTATTCCGTATTCCTGTGAAATCGCTAAATATCTAGTGTAGACTGTTTGGCTAATGGGGGGGGGGGGGGTGGCATGGCCCCCATGGCCTTAGCTGCTGGCTCCTACTTTCATGGAGAGAAGTGCACTATTAAAGATTTGTTATTATCATCTTTTTCTGGGCTTCTACGTGCTTTCATCATACGTATTCTCGGACTATGTTTTGAATTGGTGTCTTGCCTGCAGTTGCAAACGTACTCAGACCGCAAGGCCGACCTTAGGTTCCCACAAGCCAGCACTGCAGGTACACGTTTCAGGAAGTGCCGAAATTTCCCCCCCCCCCGAGAAATGAGTTTTTCATCCAGTACAGCTGTCTTTTCCACTGTCAGCTATAACTCAGTGCTCGTGTTCCTCTCGACTTCAGGGAGGCAAATTATGTTTATGACGTGTATTTCGCTTTTCTCGGCTCGGTAGACGTCAGTTCGTCAGCTGTTGGGGCGGTGCCGTGCCTAGCAGTGCGGTGTGTCGTCCGCGAGCAAAGCGCGGTCGCCGGTGATCAGGGCTTCTCGCCGGCCGCCACACGCCGCTCAATGTCGTCGATGACCGGCAGGAGGTCGGCCACCGAGTCGATGACGTAGTGGGAGCCGCAGTCGGTCATGATGCCGTATCCGCGCTGCATCAGACGCGCCAGCTCGTCGGCCGACATCGCCTCAAGCTGGGCGGCCGACGCCCCCACATAGTTTCCCTGCAGCAGAAACAGAGGAAACAAATAAGGACAGGGAATGATAAGACCCCTCGCATGTCACAAACAACATAAACAATAGTGCCTTGAGGCAAGCTCTCAGGTGTTGCTTTCATAAGGAAAAGTAGTTACGGTTCTTTTTTTCGGAAAACGGGTAAAACGTTTATTAAAAATGATCACCAAACTGTTCCCTTTCGAGATCGGATATCAGAAAACGGCTAAACATTGTAATCCATAAGAGTAAACTGCAGCCTTTCTATCCAATTTGACGCCTAAACCACAGTAAATCCTAAGCACCAACCAATCACTGAACCACGTATTTCGTAACTGGCAAATGCTGCTGATTCTGGTCAACTGGATCTTCTACGTGACCCGCGTTATGCTCATGTTTAAGAGACACTGAGGCTCAAAAAACAGGGGAACAGGATACAAAGTCAGAGAAAACGCGTACCGATTTTTAAGAAAAAATCGGGATGTGGCTTCGACTTCCCGGATAACACTGAAGGAAGGTGGATCTTGATAAAAAAAATCCGACCAAAAGAGAAATCGGGATGCAAAAGGAGCGTGCATCAGTGACGAATTTATTCAAACTTGACCGTTGAGAGACGCAACAATTTCACTTCTCTAAGCTGCTGCTAGATGTCAGGGCTGACCGTTTTGACGACGCCGACGGTCCAGCAACCGGCAGCCAGGCCCTCGCGGATGCCGTCCACGGTGTCGTCCACCTTGACGATGGCCTCGATGGGGCTGACGTTTAGCCGGATGGCGTTGAGCCACACCATGTGGGGCAGGGGCCGGGCGGCCGGCACCTCGTCTGCCGTGACGCTCACATCCGGCGTGTAGCCCAGCCGGGTAGAGATGGGCTGTCCACGTCACCGGCATCGTCACAAATCGGGAATGTCACGGCGAGCGCCACAAGGCCCACGTGGGACGAGATGGCGTGATGCCGACGTCACAAGAACCGTCATAAGTCAGCAATGTCGCAGGGACTGATGGCACAATATGTGCAGTCCAGCTGGGACGAAATAGGCAGCCGACATTGCAAACGAATGCATGTGTTAACGGTAACAAAGAACTACAGAGAACCTGCGGAACAGGAAATCAGATACGGACTGGGACTTACTGGGATTGGAACGGACTGGTAAACCTTCATAAAGACCATCAAAGATTGTCTGTGACTATCTGTCACACTGCGACAGATAATCTTTTTATTTGTTTAATTTTTGAAAAATAGATGATCATCGCACAAATAGTTTCAGTTGCAGAGCTGCTGGCCACAGCTGGCAACTGCTCTTGAACAGAGGCTTGTGAATATTTTTCAAAAACCGCTCGAGGTTTCCAGTCCCAACCGGACACTAGTCCCTCGTCGTCAGAGTAAGGTGGCAATATTCCCTTGCCTAATAATCCCCGAACCATTAGCACTGAACTCCCTGGCGGTTCCGACCGGTCGGCGGCTCCTCACCATCAGTTTGTCGAGGATGGGCCGGACGAAGCCGGTGCTGGAGCCGATTTTGATGCCCCGCTGGCGCAGGGCCGTCACCGTTTCCGGCACGCCGGCGATCACGTCCACGTGCCGCTCCAGCGCCTCGATGTTCTTCGGCACGAACTTGGCGTACATGCGGTCCACGTCGTCTGAGGTCGGCTCGCGTCCAAACTTCTCCAGCCAGCGGGAGCGCACGCCAGGCATCTCCAGCATCTTCTCGATGTGGGTCTGCCAGGCGGCGCAGCGTCAGGACGGCTCACGGCGGGGGGCTGACGGCGCTGGGGGGGGGGGCATACGGCGACACCGCTCCGCCTAGGTTCTGTTACATGACTGCACGCTTGGCTATATATATATCGTATAACGTCGCCGTAGTGAACACGGCAGCGAAATATAAAGTGACCAAGGTCTTGGACGCATTGCCAGTTACGCCAAGCGGTGCGGTGATTATTCAGCCCCCCCCCCCCGACAGTTCTGCACCTCGTGATAGGACGCATAAAGGTTTATCGGCTGCTCTTCTTGTGCTTTTTCGGTGTTCCGCGAAACAAAAGGCGCTATCGCTTTCGAGTATGTCATTGCTCCTTCGTGCAAGGGGAGAAGCGCTCACCCGCTTGTGCATGCCCATCGGGCCTCTGGCTTCCCCGTCCGTGACCTGGACTCCCTCCTCCTCAAAGATGGACCTGAAGGTGAGTGCCGGCGCCATCACCCCTGTGTCCACCACGGTACCTGTCGTGAACGGACGCAGGTGCATTGTTAGCAGCATCGATCCACTAGCTGAGGCGCGAGGCTGACGACGGCGGCATTGAGCTCTGCCAGTGGCGAACGGCGCGGCCGAAAATTCCCTTCAAGGACACCTGGACCGGCCTGGACTGGGGCCGATGGATGGTGGAAAATCGACAATACTGCCGCTGTTTGTGCCACGGTTGCCGCAGGGAAATGTTTCAGTGCCGACAGTGAGCGTCCCGTGACAGTTATTTGGCAGCTTTAGAGAAATGAAGCGATAAGCCAACCACAGGTGTCCTCATTTGCGCAGACGACCACGCAGACACAACCGTCATAAATAGCACGATGATATCATAGGGATCATAATCATTCATCCTGTGTGACCAGTACGACGTCTTGAGCGGTGCATGACGAGTGAAGCTTATTGTGTTTTCGCTGTAAATTTGTGGGTGTTTTTGTTGATGTTTGGCACATTTATTCGCCCCTTTGTGGATTCCACAATACAAGGCATATATACTGATGCGCTTTAGTATTTTCCACTCGAGGAAGTGCAAGGTCACGCTCGCCCATGGCTCCTTGAGTAGTGACGGTGACAAAACACCTTGCAACAAAACACGTTGCGAATGTAAATAACAAACATTTAAAGAAATGGACGCAGACACCGAGGAGGGCCGAATGTAACACTTAATAAATATGAAGTCCATCATACTCTGCGTCAGAGCGCCGCCCATCTTCCGTGTGACCTTTTCCCCGATCGAGAAATATTACGCCCGTTTTCCGATATCTGATGTATCCACCTCTTGTCCTCAGCCATGGGCTGCGATAGGCTGAAAAACAGCCTGCGCGCTGCACAGAAGACTAATTGTTTGGGTGATCTCACGATCTTAAAAGTCTGCAGTGGCGACGACTGCTCACCTGCCCAGTCGAAGATGACCGCTTTCACCTTGCCCTGGTAAATACGCTTCATCCGGTATTCGACAGCCATTATGTAAATCTGCCGGAGGGGATCAGCAGAGTGAGATCCGAGTGGATGGGTGACGCTGCGAAGAATCGTTCACTGTGATACGCATGCCCAAAACTGAAAATCAAACCACTGAAGCTAGGATATAGCGTGATATCAGGGAAAATTGTGGCCTCTTTCCCCACAGTCTTTTGTGAGCAAAGGAGTGACAGGCCTGGTGAACAAATCAAAAATCTGGATGGAAAAAGTGAGATAGGGATAAGTAGGGATGCACCGGATCGGGATTTTTGTAATCCGGCCGGATACCGGATATGCCGGATCGGGTGCTGGATATCCGGCCGGATATCCGGCCGGATACCGGATATTATGGATAACTATTTTTATTTGATATTTGTTGGTAGAAAATGAGACGAAAAATGACTGCGCTGGAAAGAAAGATCTGAAAAAAAATGGAAAAAAAACTCGCAATAACTGTATCCTTCAGAGTTATTGCGAGGTTTCCGCATGTTTCATTCTAAAAAAGAACAACTAAAGAGCACAGCGATCATAGCGTAGATCACCAATCACCATCTCTGTCTGAAGGCAAAGGGCAAAGGCTCCAAACGCGCAGAATGCCATTACGGCGCCTTGGTAGACCTCAAATATCTGGCTTGATGAGCATTCTCTACAAATACTAAGGTGCGTCCACTGAAGTATATTGTCCTTTAACCAGGGGCGCAGCCAGGGATTTCTTGAGGAGGGGGCCCGGAGCCCAGTGTGAACTGAAATCATACGAAAACCGCCTGCTGGGAAGACGATGTGTAATGTTTTTCACAAAAAATGTGGGTCTAAAGAGGAGGCCTGGGCCCCGGGCCCGCCTTTGGCTGCGCCAATGCCCTTAACACTTGCCGGTATGGTGCCTTCTGCATAAGGCGGACGTATAGCGGAGAGGAGGTTGGCACGATCCCCCCAGCCATTTCCATTGCGTCCTAGAGCGTCGCGGAAAAAAAACAGCGTGTTGCACGTGACCAGATCTCACGACTGGCATCCCTTCTTAAGGTCTCAGGCTAATGGATGATTTTCCACATCGGGTCAAATGCCAAAAATTGGCAGAAAGTGGTACTTTGTGAGTTAAGTGCAAATGAATGTCAAAGAATAAATGATGATGAAACGGAACGGATACCAAAATGTTCGTCAATCAATTATGAGTCTCTCTGTACACCACATGATTGTATTTAACCCCTGGAGTCCGGTCCTAGGCCATGCTAGGCCAATCCTTGTCAAGTGGGGTCGTCAGCTTCAATGCGTTCTCGGAGCTGCAGAAGCATTTTTTGTATACAGTTGTAGATGCTGAAGTCAAATATAGTATCTCAATTAAGAAACACTATTGTCAAATAACATATAAGGGTCATCTTAGGTTACCCAAGATCATCTGAATCCATTGACCTAGGGTGACCTCGATTTAACTGAAAATTGTAACATAGATACTTTAAAAGCGTTTTTCGAGTTGAGATCCAAAGCAAAGTCAAATTTTAGGCATGTCCTCATACTGCAGACTCATAATTCCGCGGCCGACCCCGGACTTTTGCCCGTCATAGCAAAAGTCAGGCGTCCGTTGCATTTAGCCCTCTTTAGATGAAATTAAGAACAAACTGCACCAAATTTATACCATTCGATTCCTTTCAACTTCAGGAATCCGAATATATAGGCTGTTTTGCAATACCTATTTCCTATCGCATTCCCAAAGATAAAAAATAACATGTTTGTCGTCGTACCTCATGACCACACGACATGAGCTCATGACACCCGGAAAACCTCAGCGGGGTTGCACCATTCCCCCCCCCTCACCACCAAACCCCTAAGAGGGTTCATGAATTTGTACAAAAGTATCTGAGACAAATAAAAATGGTTGGAAAATAAGAGGAGGATGCGCCACGAGATGGTCGGCTGAGCATATGCTGGCTGTTATTACATATTGAGCTTCAGTCCAGTCCTTGCAAATAATACCTCAAGCTTTTTGAACTAAGATGAAAAAGTAGTGCCCCAGACAGACCCTGGAACTGTCAGGCACATCGACCGTCTAATATAGCAAGGCACTTTGTTCCTGAAACGGTTTTATAGACAAACATAAGAACGTCTCGATTGTACACCGCAAGGCCAAATATCCGGCAATATCAGGCCGGATTATGGAAATATCCGGCCGGATACCGGATACCGGATAATCTCAAATATCCGGCCGGATATCCGGATATCCGGTGCATCCCTAGGGATAAGTATCGATAATCATATAGGTTATTTTGGATTACATATTTGGGTGGCTCCATAGAATACTGATATGGAATATTCGATTGCATAGAGTATTCGAATTATTTAAGTGAGCATCATGATTTCAAATAGGTTTGATAGCCGCCACGTAGAGAAATCACGTGACATTTATTTTGAAACTGCCAGAAGGCTCTGTTGGTTTTGTAACTGTGCGCTCAGACGGGATGGCCTTCGCTGCATCAGCGGGAGGAATGTGACGTCTGTTGCAGAACGTGTTTTAGTTTGGCACGGACTTTGATCTGGTCCTGGAGAACGTTCAAACCAAATTCTCAAACAAGCGGGAACTATATTGAATAAACACAAAATATCGGTATATCCATTGGCAGTGTGCTCCCTTCAAAAGAGTGATACAAAAATTCCATTCAACAAAGTGTTTTTGTTCCATCTATCCTACTCTAAACCTGTAAGTCAGTGGACACCTACAACTGTCGCCTCCACCTGTCGACAACTTCCCTGCGCCAGGGCTGAATCAGAAGATCAACATCTATGGCCTGGCGAAACGCCGGGGGCTGCAACAGCCGCAATAACGACCGACAGAGAGAAAGTGGTCACCTCTGCTCAGTCGGCCGGCAGGTCCTCTGTAGTGGGCACGTGGTCAGTTTAGTCCGGCAAGTCCTCTGTGGTGTGCACGTAGCCAGGTCAGTCCGGCAGGTCCTCTGTGGTGGACACGTGGTCAGTTTAGTCCGGCAGGTCCTCTGCGGTGGGAACGTGGTCAGCTTAGTCCGGCAGGTCCTCTGTGGTGGACACGTGGTCAGTTTAGTCCGGCAGGTCCTCTGTGGTGGGCACGTGGTCAGTTTAGTCCGGCAGGCCCTCTGTGGTGTGCACGGTCAGTGCTACAGATCCTCTCTAATGAACGCCTAGCAGGTTCACCGCGCCCGTATTCGATTTAACCTGGCAGGTATCTGCGTCGCAATGGCGGCTACTTCCGTCCAGTTGGCCCTCTGACGCTGTGCACGTGGCCACGTCAGCTCAGTTGGTCTTATGGCGCCGTGCACGTGGCCAGGCTTGTGAGATTCCGCCCAGCTCGGCGACTCTCTCATCAGAAATATGTCGGGGTCCCGGTGAAATGCAGGTTATTCTCGCTTTGCATCGGATTCCAGGCTGTCCGGCAAAGTGTTGCGTCGGCTGGGCACCGCTTTGCTCCGTAGGGACACGACCTTCCCGAGCTGACGCAATGAACCGCCCAGGTCAACGAGGGGCTGAGTACAGCACGGAATAATCTGCATTCCATCAAGATCTGGACACATGTCTGCCTCTGACCCCCCCCCCCCTGACCTTGTGAGCAGGGGCGGCGTGTTTATTGTCCAATTCGTGTTTATCCTGTGCGTTGTGGCGGACCGAGCAGCGTTCCCGTCCCCCGTCTCCTGGCAGATCCGCCCGTCCCGGTCGGCCTCGCCGCCGTAGCAGACCGCCTGACCGCTCACGTCTCACCTGACCGTGTCGTGATCGCGTCCACCGGGCGCGCCGAATAACACCCCGATGACGCCATCCGAGGCACTACCGCACGGTCCGGCACATTCGGGCTGACAGCAGGTGAGCTGTGGCGTCTGGCTATGCCCGAGTGAGCGCTGTTCGGTTAGGGTGCACCGCAACTGGATTAGAGGCTGACAGACCAGCGGTACTTTGGCTAAGTCAGGGACGTAGCCAAGGGGTCCAAGAGGGTCAGGCCCCACACTTGGGGCTGAAAATTTAACATTCCCTTACGTGCCAAAAATGAGAGGATAAGAACTCCCGAAACTCGAAAACAAAGCGGCCGAAATACGAGGGGTTTTCATTTATCAGGGGTTCGGGTTGCCCTGGCCTCTTCATTGACGAGAGCCTGGCTACGCCCCTAGGCTGACTGGGCAATCGGTACCAGGCAGGAACTGAGCAAGTGTTCTGCTTTCGTGGTGAGATACGGTGGCAACAGGATTCAACAGACCCGGAACGGAGGCTCGTGACAGCCTTTTCCGTCTGTTACGGAGTTCAACATTATGGCTATGGGTATTAATGGAAAGAAGCAGCTTCTTGCCGTCCGTCACAACTTTTGACAGAGCCCATGCTATCTTGTCGTCAGTAAAGAATGAGACAGTCCAGAGCGATTTGGCATCGACGCAAATAAAGACGGGCGACGTCTGCTGACTCTGACAAAGTTTAACAGACACCACGGCACGTCCGACCTCACTAAATTCGTAGCCGAATCAGCTGAACACGTTCAGAGTATCCCGACGGCACACAAAACCCATGAACAGCCCAGGCGGTGATAGACATCCAAGAGCATACACGCCGGAGAGTCCCAGTTTTGTCTTTCTCTGCTCCAGTCTCTCGATCTTTGTAATTACTATTAGATTTTTCGTAGTTACCAAAAAAGAGTGACCAGTTGTATGTAGGCATGCAGGCAAACAATGGTCAATCCTTAAAATGGGGGTCGGAAAAAAATATGATCCTTTCCGTTATAAGCACGCTCGAATCATCCTTTTGCATCCCAGTGTCCTTCGTCCTAAGGATATTTTGAAGGTGATAGTAAGTCCTTTCTAAATCGTTGTTTATCGATACTTGATTTTAACATGAACATCAACTAAAAGTGTGCTGAGCTTCCCGTTGTCCTTCACATTTCACTGGCCTACCATCTGGTATCGTTGTCATGGCGCTACATCGACGGCTTAATTCTGCCAGGCATCTGACGAAATAAAACCACAATGACCCAAAAACATTCACACGAAAGAAGCCTCCTTATATCGCTGTTTAATACCGTCTCATGTCTTGCATCAGGCGTAGGTATTTCTACATGCAGGAAAGATCTTACTCGACCTTGGGAAAATGAAGGGCTGCAGGCAGATGTCGGCTTACGTGAATCACAACTCAGCCGAACCACCATTTAGCCGTCTTTAGAATCACACGTTTGGAAAACGGTTTCGTGAGAAGGGAGCCAAGCTGGGCCTTCTCTTGCTGAGCTTTGGCAAAGGTTCTTGCTATCGCAGTATCAAGTCAAACATCCCCACAAAATGTCCCCGATCGCGTGCCTGATAACGGCTGGGTAGTAACAGGACACCTGCTGGCAGGTGCGGTGGGAAGTTGTGCTTCGATTGATCAGCGGTCATGGTGTCGGTTTAGGGAAGTATCCGAACAGACAATGCTTAACTGTGGCTCAGTCATGGAGCCGTGACTGAGCCACAGTTGAGCATTATCTGTTCGGGGACATACCTATACCGACACTATGACCGGCGCTCGATGGAAGCCAGTCCTGGAGGGTTCGGCGGGTCTAGGCCTTCCCACTTTTTGCACGTTCTGGTATGAGGCGATATGGCATTGACTGGAAGAAGTGGTACAGAACGACCTTCGAAAACTCCCGGTTTGACCTCTGGTTAGAGACGTCTGCCCTGATTAAAGGACGAAGTCAGGATGCGAAGTTGGAAACCGGGCGCAGGCCATAGAGACGAACGGTGGACGAGGAACGTGGGGAGTTGCAGTAGATGGTATCTGAGGCCAACTCAACTGATCGCAGGGCGCTTGTTACCGCAGTCGAAGGAAGGCATCTATCAGAACAGCAGACAGCAGTGGGGGTGGGGTCAGACAGCAAACAAGAAGTACAGAGCGCACCGCGTAACCGCGTCTTCCGCACAGCACGACGGGGTGACGGAAGCTGAATCAGGACGGCGAGTGCGTGTCGGCGCGACTACCGCAGGACCTGAAACACGCCGACACGGTCTCTGACCAGTCCGCTCCCGTCCCTGACCAGGCCGAGATGGTCCCTGACCAGTGACCAAGCTGAGCCGGTCCTGGATGAAGCTGACCAGGCCCGAGACAGTCTCGTCACCGTCACTCACCAGTGGCGTTCGGCTCGCAGGAGGTGCTCGCTGGGTCCTGCCCGGGCCTGGTCGAGTGGCGCGACTGACACCCTGGCTCCAGCCGCCAACCGACGCCTGAGGACCCTGACGTTCCCCGCCCCTCACACCCCAGCCTGACATGAAACACGGGCTCCGTTCATTGGCCGCCCCGGCTCGGGCGTTTGTTGGTGCAGCCGCTGATCGATGACATTGTCGCTCGCGAGACCTCAAATGGGTGTCTCAGGCTATTCAGCGGAGCACTAAAGGGGACTGCCATACCGATGAAATGCTTAGCAAAGAACAAGGCTGCGTTCGACCCTGTGCTTCTATATCGCAATGCCAAAACTGGATCGAAAGGGGAAGTGAAACTGAACCAAAACTGAAACCATATTCCGTGGAGTTGGGTAGATCGCCTCTGGGAGAAAGGGCCGTATTTTAGCGCACAGCCGGTCGGCACGATCTGTCCGGGTTCTGCACCCTGGCCGGCGCCGGCAGCGGCAGCGGCAGCATCCCACGAGTGACGAATCTTAACGAATGTATAGATAAGCTGCGTAGCAGGTGACCCTCTCGTGCATTCTGCGGAGCAGATACGAGGTGAAACTACGCCTGTGGAATGCGGTCAAAATTTCTTAACCCGCGAATGAATTGCTGCGGGATTCAGAGGCTCCCGTTACTATCTCTTCCACAAAACTGAATACCCAAGTAGCACAGTGTCTTCAGATTTTTAGTACCTTTTGATGCATCAATTCTACACATCTGAATAAAAAAAATGGTTGTGGTCGTTCAAAGTCATGTCAAAATAACGTCATTAAGATGACAACATTTATCGATTTTGCTGTTTATTGTTTTAGTTTACTTCATCTATCAATATTGCGGTCGTGCGGAAATGGCTGACAGTGTGCAGGACGTGTTTCAATGACAAGAGAGGTCAATTTAGACTATCCATGAGATCACCCAAGGCCATCGGAGTTATGTACCAACGGTTTCTTGTAAATGTGTTACTAATTTACGTCGTAAAAATCTCCACAACCATCCGCCCAAAGCACGTAATACAAACAAGTGCCGCCATATATATACCACGTGTATCTTTTATATACATATGTATATCCATATATATATATATATATATATATATATATATATATATATAATGTATTTTTGCATGTCTCATTGAAAAGAATCCACTGATTCTGCATTAGTTAGCTTTTTGATGGATCTCCCAAAGTTCCTAGCTATCGTCTTCAAAGTATTATTTACGTTAAGAATTGTTCTTGCAAAATCATTCATATATTTTCACCGATATCCTAAAGTCTAACATTTCGAGATTATTGTGGTCATTGTTTTTAGACTTCATCAGTGAGCGGGGCCGCTCTGCCGTCACAACGTGTGCCGACCCTGGAACTCAGGCAGAGCCGCTCCCGCTATCAGTGTTATTCTAACGTCAGGGCTGAGGAACCGATCCCGAGCGCAGATCGGATTTCAGGCAGACATGTGCGACGGTGTCGGGGGCAGTCGGGAATAAAACGTGGAGACGTTGGAACGCGTGTGTGAGCCTGGTGGGCGATGGCGTGTCAAGACGCAACCGAACGAGGCGGATGCCCTCCTCTCTTGCCACAATTATTATCGTATCGTCGAAGTAAACTAACCGTCCCAAATCATCAGTTTGTTTAAGACAAACGCTATGCAACTACATCTTTATCGCATCTTTAAGTATTTAGAAAGGAAATAAACCCTACCTTAATTATTCAAATGGACGCAGTACTTGACAACTAACACCCGGTAACACAGGGCTGTGTACGAGACTGCCTGTTTGACTGTTTGTTTAGGGTTGGGATGAATCCACGTGAGCACATGCGGCACGAACATGACAAGACTTTGGGCGCCGGATGACCTCGAAGTCGGTGCGCTCCCTAGGCCCCAATAATGAATCAATCAGTCAACATGACAGGACTTTAACAGACAGGAACTGACGGATAACACTGATATTCGGGTATGCAACGACAGAAGACGGCTCCAGATTTGAAGGAATACATTTAACAATGAATTCAACCCAGCCCTAAACAGTCAAACTCGCATGCAACCCAAGAGTTACTAGGTGTCGGGGGTTAAGTACTAATGATGTGATTGTATCTGTGACTGTATCTGTCTATCTGATTTTCAAGTTAGGGATTATTTGTTCTCTCCATACTAAAAGATGCGATAATAATGTAGCTGCAATGCTTCCGTCTCTAAAAACCAGCAATTAATTATTTGGGCTGGCTAGTTTACTCCGACGATGAAATATGATCTCATAACGTTAGACTTTAAGATATCGACAAATATCCCAGTTATTTAGTACCAGCAATTTTTGTAACCTAAACGATACTGCGAAGACAAAGCTAGAAACCTCGAGCGATGTATTAAGAAGCCTGTTAATGCAGAGTCAGCGGTCCTTCTCGATCACATATATATATATATATATATATATATATATATATATGTGTGTGTGTGTGTGTGTGCATTGTTCACTGAAAATCACGTCATAATGCGCTCGAACCTGCTACTCGTTTTCCTCCATAACTCTGATCAGACTTTTGGTTGCGAGGGGTAGGTTGTAAAGATGGCTTACACGGCTCGTCATGCGTAATGTGAATGTTGGATTCAAAAACATGCATTGAAAACTGCAACGTTTCAGATATTTTTGCTCCACCGCCAGGTAAATATACAGCGCGGGGCGAAACGCAAAATCGACGCATTCACGATTAACCATTCAAATGCACGTGCGAAAAGCAAAACTGGTCCTGCACTGAAAGGAAAGAACAGTCAAATCTAAGTGTCAGGGAAGTGTCACACTTGATTTCCGTTGTTGGTTGAGGCTCGGGTAACGGTCGTGTATGTACAGGGCCTCGACTGTATATAACAGCTAAGCGACGGCGACCATTACAAGACGGAAGACGGTGGTGTTGTCAGTGATGATCTCCCTGTTGATGTTTGTGTGTTTGTGCCATGTGTTCCTTGGGTGCACTGTCTCGGTTACCAAGACGGTTAAGCATACACCTGTTTCATTGCACCGTCTCTCGGGTGCATGGTTAACCGTCTTGGTAATGATTTCACCGACCGTCATGCCAATGTTACTTACCCCTACAGGCAAAGGGTCGGCAGCGATGGGATGACCTCTTGTCCCCTTGTTTGTCAACTGCTATGTGTGTGAAGTCGAAAACCTTGTCTTCCAAGATCCAAGATCTGACCAAATATTTATTGCCGTTATGTGGATGATGCGTTCCTGGATGTTCGTGATGAAGATCACCTGGTGCAAGTGAGAAGTGTTATGCAGCGGAATTCATTGCTCAACTTCACGGCTGAGACAAGGAGTGGTTGCATCGCATTTCTGAATGCTAATGTAACAACTCACAACGGGCAGTTAAACACCAAAGTATACAGGGAACCGACCGATGTCAAAAGGCACATGAATGCTGTATGTTAATGTCCTGATTGGTACAAACGAAGTGTTGTGCGTGTGTTCGCACAGCAAGCTGTACGCAAGTGCTACACGTGGCAGGCACTGCACACTGAACTCGAACGCACAACGCAAATACTCGTAAATAACGGCTATAATAACATCTGGATAGACCAAAAAATGCACGACATCTTGCAACGCGTAACAGCCGCACCACTGACAACATCAAATGAAGTGCAATGCTATCAAGTTTTGTATGTTACAAAAATCATATGTTTTCTGTCCACGAACTCGATGAGAGCGTTATGAAACTTATAGTAGGGAGCAATGCAACACGCAAAAATAGTGAAAAACAAACTCCATCTGACGATATAGTATAAGAAGATGAAAATAACTTGCACGATGATGAAAAAGAGTCCTGCCATAGTAAAAAGCCACCCAAAGCCAACTTATGTAATTTGCCAGTTTCCATGCCGAGATGCAGCTTGCAGATTGTAAGGCGTAAGTTATATTGGCATGACGATGACGTCATCATCAAGACGGTTAGCCATGCACCTGGGAGACCCAGGTACCCAGGTAACACACGGCAAAAAAACACAAAGATCACCAGACAGATTATCACCGACAACACCACCTTCATTCAGTCCGGTAATGATCGCCGTCGCCTAGCTCTTCTCAAATCCCTGTGCCTACGCGACCGTAGCGCGAGCCTCAACAAACAACAGAAATCATGTGTGACACTCCCTGTATTAGACCTGGCTGTTTTTTTTTCTCTCACTGTGAGATCAGTTTTGCTTTTTGCATGCGCCTTGAATTGTTGGTCGTGAAAGCGTCGATTTGGTGTTTCGCTGCGCACTGCATATTTACCTGACGATGGAGGAAGAATCCTCGAAACGTTGATATTTAAAAAAAAAGATATGTTTGAACCAAACTGATGCACTTAACATTATGCATGACGAACCTCGAGATCCCAGTTTATAACCTACCTCTCAAAACCAAAAGTCTGATCAGAGATGTGCAGAGGAACGAGAAGAAGCTGGTACGAACGTATGTAGCAGTGTTTTCTGCTTGGCGTGATAGTTTGACTATTGGCGATCTCGTCTGTGCCAATAATTGTCTTCTTCAGTACTTCTCTTTTCACAAGTTCTCCTTGCCAATTCTTCGATATTCGTGAGACACACAGAGTTTCCACTTCCACCACTTATATTCCTTACGTCATACACTGACCAGTTACACCAGAAGCACTTCACTACGTCACGAGCGTTACGAGGTCCATAACATATTGAGCCGATGGAGGTCTTGATAGACAGATAGATACTGGGCGAAAACCGACCCTGCTTATATGCTACATACCAATGGGAATAATGAAAGGGGATGGTGCAATTATGATATCATATACACCCAATCAGGAGGTACTTTGCAATCCGAATATTCTGGAAAGACTAGGCTTTAGCCAATGAACGGGCGTGAGAACGCAAGGAATTCAAAGAAATGGCTGATGTAAGGCGGATGAAAGAGCTCAGAAGTTTCCGCGGGTGTAAGCTATTTTAAGATCAGAAAAGGAAGTATCGTTTAACATTACGGATATGATTCACCTAGCGGCACTGCGGCACGATTGATGTACTTGAGGCGTTAATTCGTTTTAAGACGTCTTTGTCTGAGAGATCGGTGCCGACTCTGGGAACTAGAACTGAAGGCATCTGGTACCCTTAGACAGTCTTCATAAACCAAAGGCTTTTGAAGGCAACCCTCTAAGATTTAGAGAAATTTAGAAAACATTGAAATTTGAAGGCTTTCTGAAACGGGAACTCTAAAGCCATGACGTGAGCTTTGTTACAACGCATTATGCCGTTATCTTCAACTTCAATGAACAACACATATCAGCGTGAAACGCAGGCATTTGCTTTGCAGACTCTCATTAATGTTTTGCAGCGTGCGGCGAAGGCGTGTCCTTGTTTAAGTTCTTTGAATAATGTTTCAAGTGTACCAGCAGACGAAGATTACCATCTATTTGAGCTGGGTGTATACAACTTTTATTGCGAGCCATCTGTGCCGCTTGGAGGCGTTGAATCGAATCGTTCGAATAAATGAGCGTCGACGCCAGCGCTCGCTATGATTCATTTCTGCCTTCCGTCCGTAAAGTTGGAACTGAACTCCACTTCAGTCCAATGCCGAGGATGCCGTAAGTACCAGATGCCAACATTTTTTTTAGGACGTGGATACCTCCCACACAGTCATTTTGTCATGCTTGTCCTTTTTTGTATTTTCCTTCGCGTTCAAATGCAGGCGCACACCATGTCTTGATGCAGAGGGCGGGGGGGACGGGGTGTATGTTTGGATGAGCCCTCTGGATTTTGCATTTTCCCCCATTCTATTCATTATGCAGTTAGCAGTCAGTTGAGCAGTGATTGGAAGGCTGGCTATCACAGCAAGCCAGTGCAGCAGCCAAAGGGTACTTGCGTCGCATGCTGCGAACGTTTCAAATGGAGAAGAAAATTCATGACTTATATCGGTAGATGCCTTTAATAACAAAACTGCCAAGAAGCTGTCACCAGTTTCGTCATTTTTTTCAGAAACGATAAGCTTCTTCGTACGTCTGTACGTACGTCTGTTTGTACGTACGTCTGTCATTTTGATGAAATTCTGATAAGACACGACGACTTTTGCCTTCACATCTGGATGATTTTCGGGGTCGCGCATGTGGCAGCCACTCGGCCCGCTTATTGGCGGTAAACGTTACTGCCGACGGCCAACTGAGGGCGCCAGTGGGCAAAATGGTATGCCAGAGTCGCAAAATAACAAAGGCGCAACGCGGCCTGAAAGTATTTCCAAACTGAAGAAACAGGATGTTCACGATATTGTTGGATAAAATGGTCATGTTCAACCCTCGCCCGTACGGGGCCTTCTCCATAACGCGAACGTATGGAGGGTTGGTACGACCCCCGGCCCTTTCCGCACCGTGCGTTCTAGAGCGCCGCGAAAAAAAACAGTGTGTTGCCCGTGACGAGATTTCGCGACTTGGTATCTCTCTTTAAGTTCTCAGGTCAACGAATAACCTCCCAGGCTGGGTCAAAGGTCATAGAATTGCCCGAAAGTGGTACTTTTTCGAGTTTAAGCGCAAATGAACATCAAAGAATAAATGATCATGAAACAGAACGGATATCGCAGTGTTCATCAGTCCATTATGGGTCTGTCTGTACACCCCATGACCGTATTTTGCCCAATGGAATCCGATCTAGGTCATGCTAGCCCAGTCTTTGTCACGCGGGGTCGTCGGCTTAAATGCGTTCCAGAGGCTGCAGAAGCATGGTTGCAGATGATAATAGATGCTTAAATGAAATGTAGCATCTAAATTAACAAACACTATCGTCGAAAAACTTATAAAGGTCCATTTCAGGTCATCCAAGGTTATCTAAATCCATTAACCTGGAACGACCTTTTTTGTTATTTTTTAATTGTTTGCTATTTATATAATTCACATACTAAATATTTCATATAACTGATAATTAAAACAATTATGTATTTTTGTAAGACTAATGGATTAGCCAAAAATCTCGACTTAGATGCCTTAAGAACATTTTTCCAGTTGGTATCCAACACAAAATCTAATTCTAGGCACGCGACAGACCTCTCACTCCGCGGCCGACGCCGTTCCGCCAGTCGGAGCAAATGTCAGGCGTTCTCTGCATTGCGCCCTCTTTTGATGAAATAAAAGATACATTGCATCAAATTTACATCATTTGACTCCTTAAACCTTGCGCAATCCGAATACATAGGTTGTTTGTGATACCTATTTCCTGTCGCTTTCCCAAAGACAAAAAGTAACGTGTTTCCCACCGTAGCTCATGACCTCAGTGTACATCCTCGATAACACCAGTAGTGAGCATAAGCCTATCAAATTTACGTATAGCCTTATAGAACATACAATTTGGAGTCGATCGACGTATATTTTATTGTATTTGCGCACTCCAACCGGCTCACATTGATACAAAACTGAGACCATCGTAAACCGGTCGCGTCGGCTCGCGAAAACGGCTGACGTGGTTCCCGTTATGACGTCATAGACCGATACCATGGCAATGTAGAGGAAATTTTTTCATCATAAAATGTGGAAAGAATGCCTCAGAAGGTACACCAAGTTTCAGATGGATCAAACAAACCGTTCGGAAGTTGTCCACAGAAAACCTCAGGGGTGCATCAACCCCCTATACGGGCGAGGATTAAACACTGAAATACAGTTAAAATCCGGGGAAAATGGGCACTCAAAAGAATAGTTGAAATGGTGCTGAAATACTGCAGCACATTTCACAGGATTTCAGCATTGAACAGATAAACAGTTGGGTCTGACTAATGGTGATGGTTACGAGTAGAAATTAAGAGCATGCGCTCACTCTGAAATTAGAGGCTCCTGATCCTCTGGTATGCGTTATTGACGGTGACAATGCATTTCCTTATGGGAAAAGGGTGCGGCCAGCGACATTTACCCCAGGGCAAAAAAAAAAGAAGCCTAATAGTAGGCAAATGAATTCATTTAAATTTTCTACGCCAAAGTAGAAAATCACAAATCACATTTCTTGACATTTGAACCCATTTGTTTCGTGGGTTATGACCAACAGTGAATGGATCCAGAAATCTCCCGGAGGGGATCATATTTTGAAGGGGATGCGTTCCGAAATTGGCGGCCTCTAGTGTTGTTGTTTCTTTTATTACGGCTCTCATGCATTTCGTCTGCTTTTATTAAATTTCACCACACATCGGAGAAATCCATGATCGCCCTTGCATAGATCTCCTCCCCTGCTGGGTTTGTACCTTGCGACTCGGTAGTTTTGGCTGGCTTCTGCTCCATAACACACCCTTCTTCCTTTCTAGAATATAAGTAATATACTAACAAGGCTAATTTTTTTATATATGCGTCCGAATCCGTGAGCATGTGGCCTCTCCTTTCACCGTTAGCAGCATGCGCAGGCCCTTCGTCGGTGCGGAGTACCTGCCCACTTCCGTCACGGCCGCGTCGGCCGGCTGAGGACTGGACGGGTATTGGAGCAGCGTTCGGTCATAGCCCGCGGTACCGGGAGTAGCAGTCAGCACCGCTGCGCCCCGATCGTATCGGCCGGCGGCGGCTGCCCGCTGAGATCCGGTCTGACCCATGCACGGCCGGCCAATCCAGGTTACCCCCTTCAGCTGGACCGCTGGGGCCACGGTCAGAGGGAACGAACACAGCGGAGCCGAACTCGGCGATAAGTTAACACATGTGAATTATCGGGCATCCGGTGCAGTTTTGCTCACAAAAGTCGTAGTATCGAGAGTGGAAATGTAAGTAACGTTCTATTATTGGCGGCCCTGTCATGTACACGTTTTCCAAACGTTTCAATTTTATCAGTCAACCACTTTTAACAGCCTTTCGGACCACATTCAGAGGACCAATAACTCTGCAGCTGATAAGCTCGTGAGGTCGACTCCGCGGGTAGCGCGTGACGTCCTCCGTACCGCGCCGCTGTGGCCACGCCGCCGGTTTAAGAGCGGGCCGGCGAGGCCTGCACGTGGGCGCGCGTACCGCGACTAATTACCGCGCTCCCCTGCCGCCGGGCCTACTCGCTCCTCAAGGCTGGCGCCATGCGGACCTGCAGAGCCGGACCGGCGACCAGTGCCCGGCTGCGAGTCCGCGCGCGCCGGGTGGCCGAGGCGGCGACGGCCAACACGAGGTCCGAATGGAGTCGCGTCGTGATTGATCCATGGGCCCGGCTAATGGCCCGGCCTGGCCGGCGACTGCAGGCGCGCGGGCGGTGCGCAGTGGGGCGATCCGTGCACGCGGCGCCGGCGCGAGCCGGCCGGCTGTCGAGCGTGGATGCGGAGCTCAGGCGGGCTGCGATGCGCTTTCCGTGCGCCGAGCGGGGCGTGATTGGCGTGATTGGCGTGGGCTCGGCCGCAGTGTTTTGGTGTAGTATGCCGCCAGACCAATGGGTTCCGCAACCTTCAGAGGCGTGTGTCGAAGTGCCGACGGCTGCCCTGGTACAAGTGGGCGGTTTCTGAGTGACAGGAGGCGTCTGGCTGGTGAGTTTCCTCTGGACCTTTATGCCCAGGAGATGTGGGAGAAACTGTAGCTGGATGCCGCGAGCAGCTTATTACTCTTGTATGCGCCATTGTCAAAGGCATTCAAGGACTGAACAGAGCGAGCATGGTTAACGAAAACAGCACGCTCTTTAATGGAACTAGCGTCTCCCTTGTGAACTGAACTCAGTGGTGTTAAAGAACAAGTGCCTGCCGTCTAACTCTACCAGTGGTCGTCAATATCTTCTACAGTGTACAGCCTTGCGGCTTCGGCTGACCCTGTGTGGGATAATTGACGGTGGATCAAATACCTCGCCGCGCGGCTAGGTTTTCATCAGACCGGTTTTTCCTCAGGCGAGGACAGGCGGCGATCTCTCTCTCTCTCTCTCTCTCTCTCTCTCTCTCTCTCTCTCTTGGTCAGGCCAGTGGTGAGTGACAGCCGGGACGCAACAGACGCACCACGACAGGTGACCGTCAGAAGGCACCGTCCCAACGGGAAGGGACGGCCGGCTAACGCGAGTGTCGGCCGCCGGAAGACGTCCGGAGCCCGGTGACGGCGGTGGCCTGCTGCCGACCTGGCCTCGCGTCTCCTGTCAGATTTGTCGGATCTCCCGACGGCTTCGGCCCGATCTGGCAGCTGGCATGCTGTCGCGGACGATATTCAGTGGCCTGTGGCCCCTTCGACAGGTGGGTGTGATCACGCGGAAAGGTGGAGTAGGGTGTCAAGGGGCATAGGAGAAGAGGGATTATGTCAAGAAATAATCTACGCAGCGTCACTTAAGGGAGGCTCAAATTATGTACAGTAAGGATGTTTACTCGTCACCAGGTGTATCCTAGTGCGTTTACCAGGCGTCTGCAAGTATGTCGTCGTTCAAATCCAGTGATGCTAACAAATAACACACTTGCATGATGCAAATCAATAGCGTCTTTTGAATCTGGCAACACCTGAAACTTGACTGCGTCTGTAACACTCAACCTTAACCAAAGATTCAGCCCATGACAACCCGAAAAGGGTGTTTTAACATGGAAAATTGCTGGGTACTCCGGAAACTAACACCTTTTAAGGCTACAGGCATATATTTGGATTGTTTTAACCTGAGTCCGATAAAGACAGCATTAGACGTCAAGAGACGTTTCGCTGCTGTCGTGGTACAGTTGCGCGCTCGATCGCCTGCTTTCTCCGCGTCGCTAAATGGCACTTTAAGTGGTCTGTGTGTAGTGATCACTTTTACCCATGACTAGCGTCGGGTTTTAGCAGCTCAAGCGCGTGTCCCCGCTACGTCTGTATGAGGTCACCGGTACGATTCGTTACGATAATGATATAGTTATGTTTATTACAATACCATTTACCATTTATGACCATATGACGACATACCAACCACAACATATCATGCATTTGAATCAGGCAACTTTTTTAAACTCACTGTTTTACCCTGAGCCCATAATGAGCCCATTTTGTGTCAGACATTTTGTGCACCGTCAGAGAAACAATGGAAAATGTCAAGATTGGGCCATCAGAAATGTGCGTGTTCAAAGTAAAACGTATCTTGACTTAGAGTCATGTAGGCCTTTTCTTACAAGTTTATTGTGTATGCTACACCTCCCAAGTAATAATTAAGCAGTACAGTTAAAGGGCTTCTATTTGACTAGTCATGCCAGCAGAGCACTAATAACTTAAAAAAAAATGGCATATCGATTCGGCTAGCCGATCCTACGAACTCAATCTATGCGTGTTTGGTATAAAACCGAACGCGTACAGACTCGGGGTGCAAATTTGCTTGGTTCTTGCCAAAAACGCGCCTTGCATTCATATGCATATTTTAGTTAACATTCATTTCATCCATATTTGTACTAATATAGATATCTTTCCACTTGTGTCTTGGTTCTGCAAACAAACATTTCATCCAAACATCTTCCCGTTACTTATGTTTGATAATATTTACTACAACACACTTTTTTACTGCTTCAGCTGGCTGCGAGTTCTGCGATATCTGGCTCCAGAACAGTTACGAATGAAGCAACATTCGAGGTCAAGGTGAGTGATAAAGAGGGCATAAGTCGTGTTTGCATCCAATGGTGAATGTCGTATCTTGGCGTTATGGAAAGATGCGTTAAGGAAATAATCCAATGAAATTCCGTTCACGGTTCTGCTGTGGACGGCGCAGCAATCGTCCTATGTTTATAGCTTGAGATACGTCAAACCTAAGATTTATTGCGGCTCTTTTTAGGCCACGAATGCATTTTCCATGTGACGGCCGTCTGTTAATGCTCACCGGATCGCATGGTTCATCGTCGGTTTGTGCGTGATGGCATTGGACTATACGCAGCCAAAGCTGGAACAGCACAGAGTCAGGAAAAAAAAAATCACGACTACAGAACTGCCATTACGGGCAGCAGCTCAACCTACAGTGTTTTTATGTCACCGGGCCTCGCATGTTCTGCGGACTGGTCTGTCGCCGTGGTGTTTGTTTGGTTTGGTGTGTGGGGGGCTGTTTCGTCCAGTGCTAACCAATTTAGACAATTTATGGGGATGCGGGTCGGCACTAACGAGGACTAAAAGGTAGATGTCGCGGTACTGGCCGCATGAAGTCAAATTTTGTCTGCAGTCACTGGTCAGTCGTTCTTACGGATGCACGTTGCCTTGAGATATATCTGCCGGTCCTTTCCCAATGGCCAATAGCCGTTCTTGCTCTACCTTGCAGAGATAATAGTAGCATTTACATAGCAAATGCGGTTTGCCAGATAGGCGCTGTATCGCACGTAGTGGAAACGTCTTGGGTGTTATGTATTTGAGTAAAATGGCAAAGAAATGTGTTATTCGCAAACGTATAATATATGATATATAATATATAAAGGAATAATTACCTTTAGTTTTCATCTTTTAGTAATAAAGGTATATTTTAGAGTATTGCATGGTAAAGAGATACCATAGAATTCCAACAACGGTATTCTGTACACATGGGGCATATAAGGATACCAGTACCCCAGTCATTTGATTGTGGGGTACTGCCCACACCCAGAACCCCAGAGTATTCGTAACTTGTGAGGTGAAACATTGCGCTGAAGCATACGATAGTTTACTGGATTTTTAGGATGACAAGGAAACCGTGAAGTTTTTTAGCGGTCATTTTCGATGGTCATGTAAAAAGTTCGTGGCCTTAATTTCCCAAACGCATGGTTCTTCAGACATGACTTTTACTTCCCTACAGTCCTTGAACATGGTCTCCTGCCTCCCAATCACAGCTCCCCACCCCTGCGGCAGGGACCTGAAACCACGTACCATGCTGTTTTTATTGAGCGTTTTCACCCTCGTGGACATGGACTCTCTGAGAGTTGTCAGGTCCCTGTAGCGCTGTCCCCTCATAGGCTCCTTGAGTTTGGGGAGCACGTCGAAGTCCGGTGGACTCGGGTCTGGTGAACAGGGCGGGTGGGGAAGGACCCCCTAGTCGTCATTCTCCAGGAGGGCCACAACAACATCCACCTTGTGTGGAGTGGCGTTGTCATGGAGGAATCAGCGGCCGACGTTCCAGCAGCTCTGGCTGCTTCTTACAGATCGCCACTCTTAGACAGTTGCTCAGGTAGGACTTGCACTACTCCATGTTGACTGTCTGACTTAGTGGGGCCACGTGGGCAGTGAGAACGGCCCACATGATCATAGGCTGCGATGGCCATCATCTTCAAGCTGGCAGGGGCGCGCCGTGTCTCAAACTTCGACCTTGGTGAGTTTGGAGCCCTCCATTCTGTCAACTGGCGCTTCAGTCAGGGCTCGTATGATCTTATCCAGGTCTCCTCGGTCGCAAAAATGCCTTTCAAAAAGAATCCGCCCTCTTTCTCTATGACCGAGAAAAGAGCTACTGGTAGATGTTCAGGCGCTGCTCCTTCTCCTTCTCACTCAATGAGTGGGGGACACATCTTGCGCACACCTTGGTCTTCTGCAGTTTCGTGGTTTTAGGTTTTAGATGGACTTGGCGCTGAGGCCCACGTAAGAGCAGGCACGTAGCCAGGATTTTCCTCGGGTGGAAGCCAAATGCCACATTTTGTGATATGTCACCGGCATACGACGAAATTTATGGAAAAGAGCGGCAGTTTTATGCAACTGACCTCATGATTAAACTACAGGAATGCATATTTTCTTCTACAACATATATATGACCACTATTCCGCATTCCTGCGAATTCGCTATATATCCAGTGCAGACCCCTTGGTTCAGGGAAATCATTGCCCCCATGCCTCCCCCCTTGGCTACGTCCCTGCTTAAGAGGCGAGCTCCTCACAGGACCAGCGCCTGTCCTCCTTGATGAGCCCCGTACTACCCGAACGTGCAGCTTGTCTAGTGCCGCTGACGCCGTCTAATGCCGATGGCCGGCCGACACGTGCGTTGTCATTAATGACCTCTCGGGCCGTCGCGGAAACGGCTTGCCCTCTTTTCTGACAGCCGCCTAAGAAAGGCCATCGTTCCCGCATGCAGAGCGCGGTGATCCCGCGCGGCCTCCGCCTTCTGTAGGCACGTTGCTGTTCGATTGAGATCATGGACGTGGTGGCAAAACGCTCTCGAGAATGACAGCCATTTCTCAGGAACCATTCGAGATATCCCAATCAAACTCTCACAAGAAAGACCAAATACACGTCCCAATTCACCATGCAAATTTTGTTTTATTACCTCAGTTGGACGTGAGTTACGATGAAAGGCCGCGAAATTTTACATGCCCCTCGTTTGAAAGCTTTGTCATTTTAATGAACTGGCTCATGCGAGACGATTATCAGCCCGACGTCGATAGAGATCTGAAATCTTTCATAGTATGCGCAGTGAAGCAAAATTTTATGACGTCATTTTTCGCTGAAATTTAATTTCGGGTATATTGTGATTAAGTTTGCTTTCATGAATGAGACCATGGAAATCTGGCTTTTGCTCGGAATAGGAGGCAAATTTCAAAATTTGCGAGAAGATGAAGCAGAAATCGAAGAACACGGTCTCTTTTCTTATGTAAAACCCGAAATTTTCTGCAGAGCGATGGCCATGGGCCAGAGAAAAGAGAAGTTTTTTACCACAAAGATCATAAATCATGAAACGAAGTGGCCCGAACCTACAGGAAAGCCCAATTTTAAAGGGATCTCTTTTCAAGAACTCATCGCATGAGCTGCGCCCCAGGTAGTGCCCCACAGAAAAATGTGTAGTACCGCCTTTGTTTGTACACAGGAGCAGATCCAGCGGCTCCGTTTGAGGGGGAGGGACAAACCAGAGTTACCTGGTGCTGGATATTAGGTCAGCGGAGTTGTTGACCGCGTGGGGTGAAAGACACTGACCATAAGTTGGACTCGGGGTTCGTTCCAGCAGCTTCAAACTCTGGTTGAGCAGAAATACCCATATCTTTTGGGAAGGCCAAATGATCATTCTGGCCCCACTAATTGCGGTTGAGGGAGGTCATGGCCGAGATGGCCGCCTATGGATCCGCCAGTGCCTGCAAATAGAGCAATGGTTCCACATTCACCGCGGATGAACATGGTGGCGGATGTTCGCAGTCGCCTGCCTCGTTTCGTGCCAGCATTTGGTAGTCATGCCCCGCAAGATGGACTGGGCCAGAATCCATGTCCTTCATAAGACTTTTCGGAACCAGACGCTGGTTGGCCGAATCGTGAGAGCAGAGAAGGTCATGAATCATCAAGCAGGTTCACTCAACTCGATCTCGTTGTGCATTACTTCAGCAACGCTGATTTGCAATTGCTTAATCCTGTCAGACCCAGTGCATAGGAGCATCAGGCATGGGTGTAACCAACGAAGGGGAGCTGGGGGACAAGTCCCCTCCAGTTTGGAAAATGGGCTATTGTCTCCCTTCTCCAACCTTGGTTGGAAAGTGAGCGTTTATTACAGTTTCCCGTTGGAAAATAAGATTTTGGGTCAGATTAACCCCCTTCCAAATTCTGATTTGTTCCCCCCCCAATTTCTGGGAGTTGGCATGTTTTCTATTCCTGGGACCTATGACATCAGATATGTTTCACCTGCATCTCACAGAAGGTCGTTTAATCGAGAACAGTGGTGGACGCACGCTGTCACTAGATGTCACTACCGTCAGCCGTTCTCGCTTCCCTTGCAGAGATAATGTTAGATGTAAAACTGTCACTAGATGTCTTTACCATCAGCCATTTTTGCCCTACCTTGCCTTGCTGGGATAATGTTGCAAGCACGCAGTCGCTAGATGTTTCTGCAGAAAGTAACGTTTACATTCTCAGGTTGTCACTAGATGTCTCTGTCGTCGGCAGCTTTGCCTGCACCTGGCCGAGATGATGTAAGACGTACGTTGCCTCATGTCCAGACAGAACTTCGTATCGCATTTCGTCGTACGCAAAACGTCGTACGCAAATTTTCGTACGCAAATCGTCGTGCTGAAAATCCTTCTACTCAAATCTTCGTACGCAAAAATTCGTAAGCGCAAGATTTCGAACCCGCAAACCTTCTCATGCGCATTCCTTCGTATCCACAAAACTTCTCATACTCATTTCTTCGTACAATGATTTTTTCGTATCGCATTTCTTCGTGCATACAAATCCTCAAATCGCATTGTTTCATACGCAAAGCTTCGTACGTAAATCTTTTTGCGTAAATCTTCGTACACAAATCTGCTTGCCGCAAAACCTTGTACGCAGATCTTCGTATGCAAAAATCCTCAAGCGCAAAACATCATAATACCTGAAACTTCGTAGAACGACTTGAGATGCGCCTTTTCACCGTCCTTTGTTTCTTTGTTGATTTTCATATTGTGCCATCATGGTTGCACATGTGGCGTCAAGTTGGGTGTTGCTGCAGCCGTTGTTAATCACCAGTTGACGGATTCGCCACAGTTCTTCGTTCAGAAGTGTCCAGGAGGAGCAGTTCCAGAACGCTCTGCCGGTAGAGGAGCGGAGGACACATTCTTCATACCTGTCTGGGCACTCACTGGCGGCATTCTTGGAGCGACTGAGTCGGTTGGTTTCCTGTAGACGTCAATGGCGAAGAAGTCATTCTCGCTTTCCACTACGAAGTCCAGGGGCGTCAGTCGGTTGCCCACGTTGAGCTCCTTAGTGAATAGTAGCCCGGAGGCCTCCTCTGATCTAAGCCTGATCATTTGCAATTGCTCGATGCTGTCTGCTATAGCCCCAGGGCAATTTCCTTCGTCATTAGGAGCAACCCGGAGCGATACACTAACCCACTGAAGGCACGTCGATGTAATGTACAAATTTAATTGTACACACGGGGACTGTACGACCCGGGACGTACACTATATCGGCCACACGACAATGACACTGAGCTGTAGATTTCCTATGCACCTGCAGAGCGGCGGAATCAAGGATCACTACCGGAACGACTACAGCATCAGGATCACCCGCGACATCCTGGTGTCTGACACTGATGTAGTGAAGGATACAGATAGGAGACAGTTTCCATGATACGAGCCTGTGTACATCAGGAAAACGGCGCCCGCCATAACTATTCAAGGCAAAATTGCGAGCACATTAACTCTTTATGGTGTTATGGCTAATATCCTTTTTGGCTTTTTTGGCTTATTTTTTGAGGGGGGAGGAGAGGGGTGTATATAAAACATTTTGGCTGAATACCTTAAGCATGCTTTTTGTTTTAGTTTGTATTGGGTTTTGCACAGCAATCCTGTTTGGAAGTGCCCCCATTAAATGTATGTTTTGTATTTGAAAAAGAAAAGTGTTTCCATTTTGTCTGCACAATGTCCTTACCTGGTGATGGTCTGTGTTGATCGAAACGTTGTACTCGGCCTGAATAATGTGTGGAAGGGCGATTTTTAATCGTCCTCATTGCATCACTTGGTATTTATTACATGAATATGAACCAGTGACGATACCTATAATACGTAAGACTGACAGCACTCGACAACTTGTGTGCGCCTGTAGCATATATATGTATATATATTTGGGCTGCCGTCTTTAACCAGACCTGTGATATCAAAAACCCGCTACCGATATATATAAATATCTATACGCATATATATATATATACATATATATATAATCATGAGAAATATGCTCTTATCACGCATTATGTCAATATGCAGGAACTGAGGTGCCAAAAGTGCTAGGGAGGCGGGGACTGGTTTCGCGGTTCCCGGTCAATGACAATGCGATTTATTCAAGCCCTATGCTTCAAAGTGAATGTGGGATGTTTATCAATTTCTATTAATTTACCACCAGAATATGCCATGAAGGCTGAAAAATATTATGAAAACGGAAAATGTTCGTTTTGCCATAAAACTGAACAATGTGTAGTGAAAAACTTAAAAAATGCGCCGATTTTTCGAAAAATTGTGTTTTTCAAACGCCTCGTGTGACCCCTAAAAGTAATTTTACTTTGCTAAAATTTTGTGTTATTATACTTGCATTGGACCATATAATGAAAAAGTCTTGAAACATATAATTTTCAAAAACTATTGAAAAGTGAATAACCCTAGCGATCATCGATCCAAAAGGAATTTGTCAATTGCCATACGTCGTTGCGAAAAAAAGCAGAAATGTAGCAAGTGCGAACATTGAGTATATGCAAGATAGAATGCGACAAGAAGATCTGCGTACACAAAGAATTGTTGTACGGTGATTTGGGTGTACGAAGAAATGCGATGCGATTTAGATATACTAAGAAATGCGACGCGAAGAAATGCGTATGGGCATTGTTGCGGATACGAGGAAATGCGTAAAAGGAATTTTGCGATACGAAGATTTGCGTGTACGAAGAAGTGCGATATCAAGATACGCGATACGAAGATTTCGGTTCGAAGGTTCGCGTACGAAGAAATGCGACACGACGAAATGCGATAAGAAATTCTGTCAGGGAACCATGTTGCCACTAGACGTGTCTGCCCTCAGCCACTTTTACATTCCAGGACTGTCACTAGATGCCTCTACCGTCAATCAGTCATTCTTACATCATCACGTTGTCACTAGATGTCTCTGCCGTCAGCCGTTTTCGCTGCACCTGGCCGAGACGGGTCCGTCGCAGACAGCGCTGGTCAGCACTGAGCAGGCGCTGCGACTCTACACGGACATGCAGACCGTGCGACAGACGGAGACTGCCGCTGACGCCCTGTTCCGGCAGAAGGCCATCTGGGGCATGCTGCATATTTACTCGGGACAGGTGCGTCTTGACTGGGCTGGCCCCTCAGGTTGCCCGGCTTATCTCCGAGGAGAGGACGAGAGGCGCTTTGAATCGGCATCCGGAACATTGTCCTTATCGAAGTCTGAAGAAAACAATGCTCCGAATCCCGGACATTTTCACTTCTCCCCAGTGGTTACAAAGCTAAGATTGCGAATTTTTCAGTCTGTTATACAATTCAAAGGACAGGAGGCAGAGATTAATCTGGATGCTGAATTAGCTGACAGGCCGGTTTCGATCGGCGGACTCGACCCAATCGCTGGTTGACCGTGATTGCAGGAGGCCACCTGCGTGGGAGTCAAGGCGGTCATGGAAGAAGGCGATTCGGTGATCACGTCCTATCGGTGTCACGGCTGGGCCATCATGATGGGTCTGACCCCCAAAGAGGTGGGTATACTCTCAGGTCGGCACTGGACCGTCAGATGGAGCTGACTCCCAGAGAGGAGGGAGTCAGGGTGCCCAGGCCGGCGCCAGGCCGTCAGATGGGCGAGAGAAGCTAGAATTCTGACTGCCCCCAGCCGACAGGTCTGTGTCTGAGCCTTATCTGTCGCTCTTTGGGCGGTTATCCGTCGGCCCCTTGCCTGACCCTGACCCGTCGGCCGCAGATCCTGCTGGCTCTCACCAGCCGGGCCACCAGCCGTACTAACGGCAAGGGTGGCTCCATGCATCTGTACGACCCGGAGGCGGCGCTTCTACGGCGGCATGGGCATCATTGGCGCCCAGGTGACACTCGTGGCTTACAGAGGAGCTGAGCGGTGTCCGTCCGAGCTCATACAAGAGTTTGAGGTGCTCGCGACGTGTTTGCATTTGTTTTCTTGTGCTGGGGTACGCTCATCATTAGGCGTGAATTGCTCTTTGCATTTATCAAAGATGAAATTGGGCGACGAAGAAGCTGAAATAAAAAAGAGCAATTATTTTTGCGCCTTAAACGTCCTTACTTAAAGCGCTTAATTGTCTCCTTAATGTGCTTGACTGATGTGCTTTATTATGCTTTCTTGCTTATTGTGCTTGATTTTCTCTGTAACGGATTTTTACATCCGAAAAACGCATTTACAACGATTTTCTTTGCAGAGGTTATTGTCAGTTGCAATAGTTGTCCTTATTTGCTTTTGGTGTTTTCAGTGTCCAGTTGGAGTGGGTATAGCGTTTGCACACAAATACAACGATACTCGCTCGGTGTGTTTCACGACATACGGAGAAGGTGCTGCTAATCAGGTGAGTGCAATGGTGGCGGTCAGTGCAATGGCAATGGGGCGATAAAAGATTTTACGAGCATGAGGAAGCAAAAGCCATCTTTCAGATACTGTTCTTCTGTAAATCGCCGGAAGCATACGTGGAAGCACCAAGAGTTATGGATCCGGTCCATCCTTCAGGTCACCAGACTGAATGATAGGATCACATTCCTTTTGACATCTATGCTGCATTCATTCTTTATTCATGAGACATAATGATATGTGCGCGCAATTCTCATGAAGCACGTCGCATTGGATGACGTCGGCACTTTGCATGTCAGCAGGCATCCATCGGGAGTGGGCTTCAGTGGTTCGTGCCCCTTCCATTCTTTTAAAGGGTCTCTAGAACCCCCACCCCCACCAGTTTTCCGGACAAGCAGCGTCCTGACTACCGATCCATACGGGAAACCTTCATTTCAGCTGAGTCGTCCAAAATGTACATGAACCGGCCGCGAAAACCATATTTTTACAGTCAGCGTTGCTGTCGTCTGACTCTGTGTTCACCGTTCAGCCCTTTCTGAACGTAGAACCCTAGGCGTGCTACATTCGCCATCCTCCCTGTATTGCAACCCCGGTAGAAATGGCGGTACTAGGGTAAAATAGCGAAATGTAAAAATGGCGGATGTATTTCTGGCGAATGCTTCATGGCGAATGCTAAATGGCGACATACAAGAACGGCTACATTGTAAAATGACGAACGGTCAAATGGCGACATGTAAAAAAGGCAACATGCCAAAATGGCTACGTGCTAAATGGTGAATGACCAAATGGCGACATGTAAAAAAGCGACATGCCAAGATGACGGCGAAATGGCGAATGACCAAATGGCGACGTGTAAAAATAGCGACACGCCAAAATGGTAAAGAGCTAACAGGTAAATAGCTAATAGCTAATAGCTAATAGGTAAAGAGCTGAACGAATAAATGACAACGTATAGAAAGACGACATGTCAAAATGCCGAACGGATAAATGGCAAAACGGCCCACAAGTGGATAAATGGACACGGCCGCCCCGTGCCAGGTCAGCCCTCTCTCGTGAGTTACCAGCTGGCCATTATACAATAGGTAACATTCTGCGGGACCCAAACCCGGTGCCATGGAACCCAAGTAACTTATCCCCAGACCAGGGGGTACTTAGTCTGAAGTTGCTTCCAACATTCCCCGCTTGTTATCTCCGGATCTAGCAATGAGGCTCCAGAAACAAAATCGAACGGCAGTCGAAAGCCTCGTCATTAGCTATCCCCTCATACAAAAAAGCATCATGGATGTTGACCTGTGTAACGTGACAGAAACGTAGAGAGACATGGAAAAATTATCAGCATTGTCCGTCCGTCCATCCTCTCCCCTCCCTCCCTTCTATTGTTCTTGCACGTCACGTCCGGGGACCACGGAGCTGGGGCTGGACTAGATGGCCAGCTATTGTCTGTCCAGAATCCTATTGCCAGGCCCCGTTGTGATCGAAGGGCATGGAGGGTCGGTCTCCGGTCCACTCCAATTCACTACGTGTGACTTAGATTCATTGGCAAGTCAGTCCCCAGCCACTTGGCGAAGGAGCTCCACCACACGTTCCTTGGATACGTCCCACACCTTTTCTGGGATGGCCAGGGAACACCAGTGCCTCTCTAGGCTGCAAGGTAGCGGAGCACTCTTTCACCAGGCGTTGTGCAGTGTCCAGGGAGCGGCGTTCCTTGCAGTTCGAGTTGGGGCTTTCTCCAACCGGTGCAGGACTCCCGTGACCAAGAAGCAGCAGCCTGTCTACAACTGCGTCGGTGTACATGTACTGTTCCCAGCCAGTAAGCCCGTAGTTGCGCCCTGGTTTTAGTGTTTGACGGTGATGCGATGAGGTCAAGTTCTTCGCGCATCCCAACTGATATATGCACAATACACTATTCGGTCCTCCTCTGCTGTAAGTCCACCTGTCCATCTGTCTGCCTGTCCATGTGTGTATGTTGCCCAAATCCTCAGAGATGGCTTCATATTGCACTTTGCCATTTAATACACAAGGCATTGGAACTTAAGGAATGCTCTTCGACCATCGTCATCGCTGTACGTGGCACCGTTAGCCCGCAATGAGTGTCGTCAGAACGCGTCCACGTCACCCCATTCCGCAACCAGTTTTTCATGTCGCCTTGGAGTCGATGACTGCCTGCAGCGAGCTTTTTGGTGGAGGGTGAGCTTTCACGGGCGATCCTTGATTTGAAGGACCTGATGACGATACATGGATTACGAAAAATGTACCGTTTATCCAGACTCCCCAGACACTGGCAGATATGTCACTGGTAAAGCGAAAAAGTGTCTTGTCACTGCGCATCAGGTGGCAGGCCCTGAGCGAAGTGAGTCAATGTAGGCAGTGAAGCGGACCACTGTCCCACCGCGCAAAGCAGGAACGAGCTGGCCGATGACCGGCGGTTCCGATATTGGCTGCAATATTTTCTGCAGAACACATCATTGTCGTACTGAACAGCGGATGGCACACTTCGACTGAATCGGTGCAGCATAGGCAGCGAAGTGGACCACTATTCAGCAACTATCAACTGTCATTCCATCCGGCCTGGACTGCCGAGACAGATTCAGTGCGTCCTTCCGTATTGTCCACTCCTACTAACGGCCCCTTCAGTCTTTCCGCAACCAAGACTGCCCGTCAACGAGTTGCACCACTGGATGATGGGTTTAAAGTGCACGCAGCAAGCAAGCAAGGTCTGCTAGACATGAGTGTGAGCCTAAGCCGGCCTATCCAGCCCATTCGGGTAAAATTTATCCTAAAAATGTCGTCATTTTGTCTGTTGCATTTGGCTGTTGGCCATTTTGGCATGTCGCCTTTTTACTTGCCGCCATTTTGTCGTTCGGGATTTAGCCATTTGCCATCTTATTCGCCGTCCTGGCATGTCGCGTTATTCAAGCGCCCCATTTTCCCATTAGCCATTTGGCCATTCGATATTTTGGCATATCGCCTTTTTACATGCCATCACTTCGTCTTTTGCAATTTTGGCTTGTCATCTTTTCAACATATCGCCATTTTGCCATTCGCCATCTGGCCAGTCGCCCTTTTAACGTTTCGCCTCTTTTACATGCCGGCATTTTGCCGTTCGCCATTTGGCCAGTCGCCATTTTACCGTATCACCCTTTTTTAGTGTCACTATTCAGCATTCATCATCTGCCATTCGCCAAAAAGGTATCTGCCATTTTTAAGTTTCCCCATTTTGTGCAGACATCAGAAATGGCATGACGTGCAGTCGCCCCATCTCCTGTAGAGGGTGGAGCCAAGTGTTGGCTGGATGATGTCACACCTCCGTAGTTTCTGTCCAGGATGTTAAATCACCATGCTGTTTAACATGGATCCTATCGGAAGTATTCTTATTAACCCGATTTCCATCGGATCTTTGTCCGACATTGGGGCTTAAACGGAAATAGCTTCCTGCAAAATTTCATCAACATTGAGCCGTAAATGTGAAAATAATCCCCTGCAACAAGGATGGACAGGATTTGACTCCGACAGCAGGCGGCGAACGTACTTAAATCTCACTCGGAAGCTGGCATTCTTGTGATGCCTACGTGGCCGATAGAGGTGCTGAGACTCGTTGCTTCCTCGACGAGAAGACCCCTTCTAAGCCCCGCTGTGAGTCACTGGATGTCAAAGGCCTGTTATCATTGTCCGGTGGGATCTCCCATGTACCGTTCTGTGGTGCCATGCGTAACGCGCCAGTCCTTGCTCCCGTCTTTCGGATGCCCTGCGGGTACCATGGTTACCGCATTCATGGCCACCATGTCACTGCAGAGGTCTTCTGACGTCACCAGGGCCAGCTGGCGGAGGCGCTGAACATGGCCGCGCTCTGGCGGCTGCCGGTCGTCTTCGTCTGCGAGAACAACCACTACAGCTACTACACGGCCGAGAGGCACGTCACAGCAGACACCGACTACTATAGCCGCAGCCAGGTGGTGCCCGGCGTCAAGGTTAGAACGGTCTCCGAGCTGGCAGCCGGCGGCGGGAGCACTGGCGGTCTGACGGGGCGCGGTCGGGCCAGGGGGCGAGCACTGGCGGTCTGACGGGGCACGGTCGGGCCAGGGGGTGAACACTGACAGTCTGACGGGGCACGGTCGGGCCAGGGGGCGAGCACTGGCGGTCTGACGGGGCGCGGTCGGGCCAGGGGGCGAGCACTGGCGGTCTGACGGGGGACGCCCCGGCCAGGGGGCGAGGCCAGGAGGCACAGAGTCGGGATATACGAAGTTGCAGGCAATAGAGGTAATAGAGTAACGGGACACGAAAGAATACGGATTGGATATAGATTTGGGGTGATTGTTTGGAAAAACTCATTACGGAGGTATATACTACACCGTCTGGGCACGACATTCACCTATGCACGGCGTCATACATCGCATTCGAAGTTACAGCAGCGTGTTGCGGTGGAGTACATGTAACGATGCATTACAAAATGCAGACATTGTTTTAGTCATGGACTCCTTGGTTTCTAGACACCTTTTAAAAAGAAATATAAAGAGCCAAACACATGTTTTGTGTGCAGTGCTGGTTCCTTATCGGCAGGTGGACGGCATGGACGTGCTGTCAGTAAGGGAAGCCGTCCGGTGGGCCTCGAACCTGTGTCGAACAGGCAGAGGACCTGTCGTAATGGAGTGCCAGACTTACAGGTCAGTCGGAGGTCACTGACGCACTCCGGATACGAACCTTAGACTTACCTGTCGGTCGGAGATCACTGACCTTGTGAGAGAGGAAAAGGACCCGTCATATTGGGGCATTAGACCCGCAGGCCTGTGGGAAGCCACGAACCGACTTCATACAGGAGTCTCAGACATCTGACGACCTCAGGACGAGTAGGAGTCACTGATCTGCGTTGTCCTGGGGAGGATCCGTCATGGAAAAAGGGATCCGTCACCCATCGTGCGTGACGAGGACGCCCGTCATCTGCCTGGCAGGTCGACACGAGTCACTGGCCTCCGTGACACAGCGGACAGAGTTTCAGGGTCTGCGGGAAGACGTTCTGGCCGTCCTGGGGAGCGGCGTAGCCAGGATTTTGGTCAGGAGGAGGAGGAGGAGGAAGATCGGATCAGGTGGCCCCTCGTAACAATGGTGGCCCTCGTAACTTATTAGGCCCCATGTGGTTAAATTCATATCAGACTGTAAGGGGCACCCGTCAACGTCGGCAGGAACGTCTTTACAGGAAAGCAGGGCCCCTTTAAACTCCAGCGGGGCTCTTTTACAAGCCGGCGGGAAGTCTGTTGGCCAGCAGGAGCCTTCTTACATACTAGAAAGAAGCCCCTCCAGAGGCCGACAAGGGCCCTTTATGGGCCGGCATGGGGCCCTCTCCAGACAAGCAGTGAACCCCTTACAAGCTAGCAGGGGCCCTTAAACGCTCGTTCAGACCACTGACCTCTCCTTAATCGCACATGATCCTTTTGTATATTTGGTGTACGTTCTTTCTAGATTTGTAACCTTTTTTAATGCTACAGATATTTTTATTTTGCTTTGACATCTGTTTCGGACGGAGTAAGGCGCCGTGCGGGCGCTTCACACTATCAGCGGCACTTGGGGCCCACAGCACTTTTGATGGTGAAGGTCGCAATGCTTTGGGGCTGTCTGAGGACGAAGGCCCCACGGGAGCCCGCTCGGCCGCCAGGGGGCCCTCTTGGTCTCCCGGGGATGAGAGCCATGTCCCCGACTCTTGGCTACGCCACTGGTCCCGGGACGGTCCGTGAAAGGTCTCCGTCCCTATTCCTGACTAGCCGTCTCCTGTTGGCAGGTTCTCGGGACACACGGTGGCTGACCCTGGAGCATACCGTCCCGAACAGGAGGTGCGGGAGGCGATGGCGCATGATCCCATCACCATGTTCCGGCAGCAGGTGCTGGAGGCCGGACTGGTGACCTCAGAGCAGCTCCAGGTAGGCTAGTCGCCCCGGGAGTGTCTAGTGGGGTCGTGCTTCTCCGTAGTTCTGTTTTCTTCACTGCAGCCATTTCTGCCTCTTTCTCTTGTTCTTTCATCAAGTGCAGTGGTGAGCACGTTTGTGCGTTTAACGCATTACACTCAGAACAGCCATGCAAGCAGTTTTTAGCGCATAGAATTCCGCAACTTGTGATAATGTCGTCTGTCTGATAGGCATTGAAAATAGCATATCTCCAAGCGCTGGTTGACACGCGACGCTGGCAATAGCATATCTGCGAGCTATGGCTGACGGCAATAGCGTGTTTCCGGGCCGTCCTTTTCTTGGCTGAGCCGGCCTAGCTTGCCGCAGCTAAGCTGACCGACTACATCTGACCAGCCTCAACTAACCCGACCTTACCGTGCATTTATATTCCCTGGCAGATCTGACCTGTCCGATATGACCCTGCGAACTGACCCGTTCAACCTGATTTTTCCCAAGGGAACCGGCCTGAACCGACCTGAGCAGTCCAGCACGGACTGGCTCCGTTTGACGGACCGGGCCTCACTGACCTGACCCGACCTTGGCAGGCGGCAGACTTACTGCCTAACCTGGCCTCGGCAGGCGGCCGGACCTCACTGGCCTGACCTGACCTCGGCAGGCGGTGGCCCTCACTGACCTGATCCCGCGTGGACCGGACCTCAATGACCTGACCTGACGTCGCCAGGCGGCGGACGAGGCCGTGCAGCGGGAGGTGGCGGAGGCGGCGCTGGCGGCTCACTCCGACCCCGATGTATCGACGGACCAGCTGGCGCACGACATCGTCGCCGATGACCTGGGCTACAGTCTGGTCCGCGGCGTGTCTCCCTTCCACCCGCTGCGACACCAGGTCACAGGCCCAGTCCTGCACAGCAGGGACCGTCCGAACAAAGACTGACAGAAACCGGTCCCACTCCACAGAGGGACTGACAGGGACCGTCCGAGCCCTCCACGGGGACTGACGGACATTGTCTGAACCTTCCACAGCAGCGTGTGTCTAAAGAATGAAGTCTGGGTATTCGCATCGACCAGGTTTTAATTCCATTCCTGTCGTGAAAGAAATGAAGCGGGTCAAATTTGAAATCCAGCCGTCCAGTTTTTAAAAGTCGTGCGACATCGGGAAGCTTTCCAGCTGCCCCATGTGCAAAGAAATAATACACAAAAAAGAGAGAAAAAACGAATTCCTGGATTTATTCTTCGACTATAAAAGGTAATAATCACAGAATGAAAGAAATGAAAAGTAACTCCGGAGGGATGAAACAAAATTCAAGCCGTTTTGCTCTCAGCCACTCCAAGGGTGGAGCTGGCGACGATGCTCCCCCACACCGGAGGGCAAACTGCTTCTCCTCTTCGCTCCTGAAGAGGGCGTGGATGAAGGACCCCATCAGTGCCACTCTACGTTGTGCCAGTTTACTCGTCACCTGGAGGGCTCTGGTGAGTTTTTTTTGGCGGCCTGGTAGCTCGTGACCCGTTCCTTGACCTCCGGGTCAAGGAACGTGTCACGAAGTCCACAAGGCGAGGAAGTCCGCATCCAACCTCTTGATCTCCAAAAGACGCTGATTCGAGGTCGCAAGGAAGTCAGCGAGGACCTTCCTAGGGGTTTCTTGGATTGGTGGCAACCTCTTGGAAGGTTCTTCGGAGCCTTGGTTGCTCATGTTTTGGATCATGGCCTTGCTTTTTGTCCGTTGGGACACCATTTTCGAGAAATTTGAGGCGAACTAGCACTTTAAGAGAGGTACCACAGGTGTCTCGAGAACGAACTGACGGCTGCTTGGCCAACGTCTTTGACATGGTACGCGACCAGAGCCTGTGGGATGCGCAGGTCGTTCATTGGTGCCTGGGCAAGGTTAGGGCGGGTGAACTTAATTCTTGACGTACGCGATGACGACAAAGAGTGGGACCCGGTGCAGATGGCCCGACACCGACTCCGAATAGGACCGACCTGTGTTCCGCCTGTCGTCTGTTGCCGGATGTGGTACTGCTTTCAGAAGAGAAACATCTTGATCGCGTAAGGCGCGCGCAACATCCACCGAGCTCGATAGGCAGCACCAGGGCGCCGGGACCTGACTCTCTTCGGTGGCGTGTCCCCGAGAAGGATGATGGTGGGTTCGAGCATTTCTTTGTAGTCATCACGCGGCTGGAATGTGGTCAGCTGCTCCTTGGCAAAGCTGATGAGATCTTCACGAGCCCCAGCGAGCTGTTCGGATGCTTGGTGATCATCAGGGCGCTGAGGTACTGGCCCAGGTCGAGGTTGAGCCAGAAGTCGCGGAAGTGCGTGAAGAGATTCGCGGAGACTTGGCGAACGTCGTGCAGGGCGAAGACTTTCTGCAAGACGATCTCCGAGACGTGCCGACGATAAGCCACATTCAGGAGTTCCTTCCCTATCCCCAACTCGATCCTGATGCAGGTACCTCCTCGGTGGCCCGTATTTGATGCAGTGGTGTCAAAGCACGCGCCAACGATCCTGTCTTTCAGATCCCGGCTTCGGATTTCAGGCAAGCAAACTTCCGCAATTATCTCTGCAGTTCATGAATGCAGTTCTGGCACAGCAAGAAGCCTCTTGATGTCCCTCCCAAACGCCAGAATGGGAAGACGATCCACAGTGAAATGCTCTTGGTAGTCCTCAATGATTCTTCTGTCCCAGTGATGCGTGAGTGGAACACCAGGGTCAAAGTCGGCCCTGATCTTAGCAGCAAGGGCCCTTGCGGACAGCCTGTCTGACCCTGTGGATTGCCGAGACTCTGAGAATGAGTTCCCCGGCAGGAGCAGCGAACTGATCGCTGGATGCCACAGCGGAAAGATACATGCAGCGTTCCTGCTGCTCGTTCTGGTCCGGTCAAGTGCAGCTGTCATCTCGCTCGTCACGATGGAGGCGGTGCCTCGACGTCGCAACCAGGCCTTCCTGAGGACGGTAAAGGCTGGGGCTCATTATCCTCGCTCTGAGGAGATCCTTCTCCTCCACCATCTTCAGAGGATGAGGAGGCGAGCTTCCGATGCCGCCTTTGAGGCTTGCTTGTGTCGCTCTGCTCGCCTGGCCTCAGACCACGGCCATCGAACACAGTCGTCCTTTCTCGCGCTGAGAAAGCTTTCTCGCTATGAAAAACCCACGATCTTCGAGGATCTTGATAAGAGATGACGCGTCTCGATGAGCGACGTGGAACAGGTCCGCTGAAGTGAGTTCTCGTTTCTTCCTCAGTGGCTGTTTTCCTTGCATTCCCCTCTTCAGCAGCTCACCACTCAGAAAACAGCCCCTTCACTTGCTCGCTGATGTGATGCAGGGCCCTGGCTGGGATCCGGGCTCGCGCCCGAATCGGAAGGAGGAGAGTCACCGTCTGTTTGACGTTGCCCACCAAGTTCATCTTCCTCCGTTTGTGAAAGTCGAACCGCACCTTCGGCACTTCACCACGAGAAGGAAGACGAGCAGCAATGAAACATTCTTCAGTTACCCTGACCAACCAGCCCTTCTTCTTCCTTCCAAAGAATGACGAAGCGTTTTGCCTTTGGCGTCATCTCATTGAGTGAACTGGCACGGTGGGGAAAATTTTACTCCTCGCACAACGAAACAAGGCCTGAAGCACTGAGACCATAGGGCGACACTGCATCTGCGCCCTATGCAGGTCAGATTTCCATTGATTTGCACGTGCTAAGAACATTACTGTATTTTCACGAAAATTTGTCACGGTTGTTACCAACAAGAGGAAATAAAGATAACAAAGAACCTAGAAGCTAAAAGCTGAATGAGTATATCTTGACTGTCTGTTTATTGTTGTTATGCCATAATTAATGTCATATTTATCGACTTGATATATATATATATATATATATATATATATATATATATATACATACACACATATACATGCCTGGACACACACACATCCTACTCCACAGGGACTGACAAAGACGGTCCCAGCCCTGCACAAGGAGTGAAGGACCTGCCGATCCGCCCACAGGAGCTAACAAAGACCGGCGGAAACGTTCACAGTGGGCATCCGATGGTCAGCCGAGCTAGTGACCGTTTGTACAAGCTTTTTACCCGGTGCGATAACGCGTTCAGCGGCGCCCATAATACGCCAGGTTCAAGTGAGGGGACGAACCCAGCTCCGCTGTGGTGCTCGTTGACCTAATGGCAGGGCCGTAGCCAAGGGGAAGGGGCAAACGGCCATGTTCCTCCTGAGCCAAGCGGTCTTTAAAAGATATTTAGTGATGTCGCAAGAATACAGAGTAGTAATTATATATAGATACAGACGTACATATATATATATATATATATATATATATATATATATATATATATATATATATATATATATATATATGCGACAACAGCAAACATTGGATGTTTTCCTATGCGTTAAGTATGAGGTCAGTTACGTAAAATTGTTGCTTTTCCCTGTAAATTTTGTCATATGCCAGTGGCATATGACTAAATATATGATAATGATGTAATATGATGATAATGACAAATATATGTAATATATAATGATATATATAACGATAAATATAATGATAATGACGAAGCATATGATAAAATCCTGGCTACACACCTGCCTAATGGATGACTAATTTGGTGATGTTCATTCTCCAGTCCTATCCGGAAGTAAGTTAAATTTATTGTTCTATGCAATAGTGCAGTTGAAGTATCCCTTCGAACCGTCTTGAAAATGCAACACTACCTTATTATCAGGTTTTGCGCAACGCGTGTACTTTGCTAAAGGCAGATCACTGGTAATTTATGCACCCACAGCAAATGTTATCTCATAACACCAGGGTGGGGAAAAGCAATGATAGTCTCTTCGCCTGGTTTGCCCCTTCACCACGAGCGGAATTACGTCAGCTGTTGATGACGTCAGCTAATGATGATCATTGTCGGTTCACTGCCCACACGGTTCTGCTTGCTTCGCGTTCAAGCGAAGTCTCTGTCCACTTTCAGTTATTTGTTATTGCAGTTTTACGATATTTATTTCCTACTAAACGTTTTGCAATCAAATGAAAACAGTCTCAGTGTGACATCAGAGAACGATGTCACACTGAGCGTGACATCGTTCTCGTTTAGTGCAGTTGGCGTGCTTAAAAGAATGAAATGTGTTCTTGGAATCGCTGACGCGGATTTTGCAGTCTTTCCGCAACTATGGACGCAGCGAGACCACAGCCTAAGCAAATGCGAAAAATGAGAAGCGACCCATGCATTTTCAAAATCGGCCCGGCAAGACTCGTGTTCTTAGCTAGCTAACAAGGCAAGGATTGGCGAGTCTGGTGTGTGTACTCCGCGGCTTCGTTTGCGGCTGCCCAGCTGCCGAAATTTCCTGCAGACGGCGGAGAAAGTAGGACATCGCGTACAGCGGCCGCGTCGGCGGCAGGCTGTCGCATCGCTCCGTGTTCAGTGGGTAACGAGAACAGGTTAACAGACTGTGGTTTATTTAACTTCACATTAAAATACAAATCCTGAGATGATGATACACATGCGACATGCACTGGCCACACGAAAGTCCTCGGTTACACATTTCCTTAAATTAAGATTAAACATCGTTGATTATGGACGGTGGCCACACAATTAATTGGATTAAAGCTGGCATGAGCGTACGATTAAAAAGCCTCTCAATAAATCGCCTCCGCCCTCCCCCCAATCGTACAATCGCCCGCTGAATGACATTTTCAACTCATTTAAATTAATGAAAAATACAATGACGTCACACGGTGATAAGGCGCACAGGTCTGCTGCTTCTTATTCATCTGATAACAGTCCGAGATTACCATCGATGAAAATGAAAGAAGTCGCCCTGAGCGTCATCTCTCAATGAATACTAGCTAATCCGAAAAACCCGAAAAACGGAACACTGGAAGTTACGTTCGCAGTTTCGGTATCGTTCATTAGCTTGGCAATCCAATCCAGGCAACACGAGAACTTTGCCAATTAAAAACCATTTCGTTCGAACCTGGCCTCGGTAAGGCGGGTTCACGAGAAATACGAACCTAATCGAGAGAAAATGTTCACACCATCATCAAACGTGCCATTACACCATTGCTTGCCCACTGACGACAGTTTTCCGGCCTGAGGCATTTCGAGTTGACATCTGCCAATTCGAAAGCGCGTACAGCAAGTGAAACTACCTCCTAGTATTGGCACATTGGTACATCAGAGCAAACTTTACACACGTACGGAAGACCGTTCCAGGGTACAAGTTCTAACTGAAACCTGGAAGGCTACCCTGTCTGGGGTCTGAAAACCTGAGAGCATCGGACAGGCACACATCACTTTCACAAGGCAACAAAGTCACGCTTTGAAATAACAGGGACCTTAGACAGCTCAAGTTCGAAACATCAACTGCACTGCACAAGGGATCATCAAGAAAAACTTCAGGATAAAAAGGTCATTTTGGAATCATGCTATGATCGGACATCACAATTCGGAACTACACCGCACGGGTGATCGGAAACATCAGTATGGTAGGAAGGTATGAGACCGAAATGAATGTACATGTCAACACACTGATATGTTCATGATATTAAAGCGGCATACTAACCTAGCTGGACAATAACACTCTTATGCATACCGCTTACAAGGTCACCCCATTCAACACACGATAACTGCACTGAATATGTAGCGCCACGGGCTTCGAAAGACAGCTGCCACCGACGGCGAAAGGTGCCCCACTGCTGTGGCACTGAGCCTCTGCCTCCGGCGACCGAGGCTACTAGTCTTCCGGGAGCAGGTCGTTGGCTTCCTCCTTGATCACGCCCATGCCAGCGTCGTACGTCACGTTCTCCTCTCTGGGCGAGACGAGGCGGGAAAACGTCAGGCGGTTCTACCCGCAGCCATGACAAGTTTCCAATGTATATTACTGATTAACGCCTCTAAAGCGAGAGGAAACACAGGGGCCTAAATCTCTCAATGAGAGTGGCAATATAATTCTGCATGTATATAACTTTTGATAAGTTTGACTGAGTGTTACAGCTGCACAGAAAAAAATCCAGTACTTCAGTACTATAAGTCAATGCCTACACACACACACATACGTATTATATATATATATATATATATATATATATATATATATATATATATATATATATATATATATATAGCTTTTTATAACGGATTCGCGGCGCACGCCCATACATGATTTTAAGGACACCCGTATCATTGTGGGGGTCCATACCATGGGTTGCATGTTAAATTCACAAAGCTTTGTAGCTGCCCAACACACAAGCATCTCTCTCTCTCTCTCTCTCTCTCTCTCTCTCTCTCTCTCTCTCTCTCTCTCTCTCTATATATATCTCTCTCTCTATATATATATATATATATATATATATATATATATATATATATAAATTGTGGTCCACACCAAATAATTGCCATTTATATGCTTCATAAGTTATGCAGTTTCACCTCATTCAAACACATTTTAAGATCCACAACGACACCAAGCAGACCTTGCTGCACACCAAGCAGACTGCTGCAGAAGACAGAAGACAGCAGAGAGAGGGAGAGAGACGTGCGTTCTTCGTCACCGCGTTTGCATGCTCACATTCATCAAGCAATTAATCAATATGGCAAGCGCTTTCGTTAGAATGGGTTCGGAGCAGTGGCATCAACCAGGCACGTAACTTTTTCAAGCGGATTCGGGGCGGCCATCCATGTACATTACGTTGGGGACTCCCAAATCACTGTGGGGTTCCACGCCATAATGTGTTATGTTAAATTCACGAATCCTTATGGGTGCCCAACCAATATGGTGCTGCTCAAGCACCCACACAAAAGTACACAAAACTACAGCAATGGTATTAGTATATAACTATACTATATAATTAGCATCTAACTACACCTGAGCGATTGGCAGCAAGGTCCTGCACCCACCCTCCAGCAGGTAGCTATAGGGTTATTTATCCAGGGTCTCCACTGCCAGGGCTATTTGGCGTCACCACGATCGTCACCCCATCCTTCAGCAATATCCCATCCCCCTTGCCGTCATCATCAGCCCGAACAGTGCCAGCACATGACGTCGCTGCGCCTCACACTACGTCACAGTCAGGCTCGGCCAGGCCATCAGCGCCAGCCAGTGTCAGCGTTAGCCCAGCAGCGTTAGTGCATGCAGCAGCCGCAGAAGCCCTCCAGCTCACCGCGACCGGCCGACGCCGCGACATGCCGGCGCTCGGCGGCGTCCTCCGGACAGGCCAGCGGGCAGGCGTCTAACCTCTGCGCCTCGGCCTCGGCCTCCGGCTCGCGGCCCGCGCGGCCCGCCGCCGCGTTCCGCCGCAGCGCCGTCTCCAGCGACGAGGCGTCCAGCTCCTCGCAGACGCTGGCGCGCCGCGACACCGACGGCGTGGCCACCGGCGTCGGCACGGCCGACACGTGCCGCACGCGCACCTGCGGCAGGGCTCGGTCAGCTGGCCGCATGGCAGGGCAGCCGCCCCGGGCCAGACCGACCCGCATCGTGAGGCTGCACGAGGGGAAACGGTCACGGCACTTCCAAAGCGGGCCATGGAGCCCTGATCAAAATTCTCAAAGTTCCGCCAAGCCGTTTAGCTTCATTTCGAGCAGTCGTTCAAAACATTATCATAGATCTCAGGGGCGCAGCAAGGACTTCCTTAAGGGGGGGGGGCGGGTGCTCAGTGTGAAGTGAAATCATTAGCAAATCGCCTGCTGGGAAAACGATGTGCACTGGTCTTCGCAAAAACTGCGGGCTTGCGGGGGTCGCCCTCTTGGCTGCACCGATCGTAATTTCCCGACATGGGCAATCACCAAACCTAATGACAATAGTAATCCGATATAACCGACGTAATTAACTCTCCGCCCCGTCACAAAGCTTCCACGATCCCCTGCCAGTGGTGCCACTCACGTTGCCGTCCTTGTCGGTGTAGTACCAGCTGACGCCGCAGTCGGCGGTACCCTGCGCCTCCAGCGCCAGCCGCAGCACGTCCCGATCGAACGAGTCCATCGGCGCCCGGGGCGCGTCCATGTCAGTCACCTCGATACCAGGCTCGCCATCTGCCGCCGAGCCGGCAGTCATAACTTCGCTCTCCAGCCGCTCGGCATCGCTAGCGGTCAACACCTTGGACGTTCCGCAGCCCCTGCGAAGAGGACGGAGCGTCTGAGCAAACATCAGGACGGTGTTTGATGCTGACGTTTTACCATCTAAACCAGCGACAAGCTCATAATCGACGTCACTCCTCTATATTGCAAAAAACTTAAACCGCACTGAACAATGGTATGGTAATTGAGGTGAAAATTCCGCTCAGCTTCCCGGAGATCAGTTTTGAGAACCTGAAACCGATTACATTTACGCCATTATTTTACGAATTACAAGCGAGTCCCTTCGTCAGACCGTCCCTGTTTTTCTCTGCTGTCATAAGCACCAGGAGTGGCGGCAGAGCCGAGAGCGCCGCCGCTGACATAATAACATCTGCGCCCTGTAACGAACGGCCATTATGCTTCAAACAAGCTGTCGTCCGCGACGGGCTCTGGGTCGCCTCAGCGCACAAAAACAGCGGCTGGCGCGCGCTCCGTTTTACGCGGCAGCCCGCAGACGTGCTCCGTGACCCCGGTCGGCGGACGGCGTCCTCCGCCGCTGACGTCAGCACGTCCGGCCGGCCCCGGCCAGGGCAAACACTGCGCATTTGGGCCCGCCGTGCCGCACCCTCGCGCCACACCAGGCCCGGCGACATGGCCGTGACGTCAGAGGAGGTCGCCCACCGAGCCGAGCCGGTTATAACAGACGGCTATAATCAGGGTGAATGGCAAGTCCTGAGTGCATCAACTCCGCTGATGCGCATCGGAAGTGGAAAATTACAGCTGCCGTCGATAACTGGAAAGTAAGCTCGGTTCCGCTCGATCCTGACAAGACGTATCTCAAAGGCGAACAAAGTTTGTTCACCCTGGAGGTTGATCAGACTTGCTCAGCAAACCTTATCAGCCATTGCTTAATTGGGCTAACACGCCACTTCTCCGGATTTCCTAATGCTTCCAAGCAAAAAGTGACGACCTCGAAATCGCAGCGCCCGCAGACCCAGTGTGTCTTGAACAAACGGCCAGTCACCAAATTAGCAGCTGCCCAGCCTTCCCGACGTCGTCTCACGAGGAAGACCTTCCTACAGTCCCCTTCCAGACATCACGTGATGCCCAACGTCGATCCCGTCAGGACTCACTTGTGGGTGAAGTCCACCTGGAACTCGCGGTCGTAGCGGCGCACGATGCCCGGGATGTAGGTATCCACGTCTCCGGCCGTGGCGGACGCCACCTGGTTCTCCTCCAGACCGGCAGCTGCGGCGCACAGGAGCCACAGTCACGGTAATGCGGGGGCTCGTCCAGGCCCCAGGCCGTCACCGGCCCCACCTCTGGACAGCCCGCCCCCAGGCTCCGGCGCGGAAACATGTCAGTCCGTTTCGCCCCCAGATGGGAGCCACGAGTGGGAGAGGCCGCCTCCGCCCCGGACGGGAAAACACGCGGCCTGACACGTGCCCGTTCGCGGCTGCCACGTCCGCGTCCCGGCGGTGGCCGCCAGACGCCGGCCAGGGATCACAACACAGGAAGATTTACTGCAGACGTAAACCTGACGCGCAGCGAGGGGCAAACAGCCGACTGGCCGGCTCCTTGTTCCGAGTTTCAGGACGACCTGTCGCAATCGCCTTCTCTATAACTGACGTAGCGCCCAGAACCCACAGGGTCAACAGGTCTGCGACAGAGGCGAGGCCCGTGGATCCACGCATTGTCCCTTGCTGGAGTGGCGTGACGGCTGAGTATACTCACACTCGCCGTACTCGGTGACGTTGACGCGGCACGTGTAGCGCGCGTGCAGCTGCTGCGCCTGCGGCAGGTGCGCGCTGAAGCCGTTCTGCACAGCCCGGATCACCTCCGAGGCCAGGCTCTCCATCAGGTTACCCAGTCGCGGCAGCCTGGACACCAGCCTGAAGGGGCGAATGGAACGTCATTTGTCGGACAGAAAACCATATGAATCCGTAGGTTCCGATTACCAGGTGCCACACACAGAACGTCCATACGCTTAACGGGACAGAAATAAACTGTACCTTCGTTTCATTAAAACCTAACCAGTGGCCCGAGTCATTATGGAACAATCCTCGCGGATCCATGCGGGTCCCGCCCGCCGACATGCGGTCGGAGCGGGTCCCGGCGCGGTCGGCACTCGGCCATGAGTCGGCGGCGGCTCCGCTGCCGATCGGCCGACTCGGTACACGTGTTCGATAAGCGCACACTGACGACCTCGAAAAGGCCAGATAGCGTCCTCGGCCGAAAAAAAGAACGCGCGAGCGGACTCCTGCATCACCCACGCGCTGCTGACGCCGGCAATACTCGAAATACAGACAACGGCTGCGCTGTTAGCGAAATAATCAATCAGAAAATAAATAATCAATAAAACCGAGTCCGCGCCCTACGTCTGTTTCGTTTCCGCCGTTTTCATTCAGGCTGTGAACAGCGTAGCAAAAAAAGGACGAAAAAATCATAAAAACCAACGATCAGGCGGTTATCATTTAAATAACAGTCCACACCAGGGGAAAGGAAATGCGAGAAAAAAACCCATGATAACACAAAAACGTAACATAATTCTTACTGGACGTAATTTTGCATTCTCGCATTTCTTTCAAACCTGGTTCTCGCACTGTATGCCCATCAGTACGTACATGCTCTTCTCCGGTGGACACTGACCTGCGGTAGAGCTCCCGCACCAGCTGGTAAGGGCACGTTCCAAGGCAGAGCCAGCACCAGCAGGTGGCGCACGCAGGGGAAGTCCAGGACCCAGTTGCGGAAGAGTCGCCGGGACCGGATGATGTTCTCGTACAGCGGCTCGTTAACGGACGCCGGCAGTCTGGCCAGCAGCGCCTCCTGCAGCGGAACACAACCGAATCAGAACGGCAAAGCACAGACACAGAGAGACGGCACAGCGCTGGGCCAAAAACGCACAAAACCAAGCAACGGTGACACAGAAACGGCAGCCATGCGGCGAAGTGCCTGATCAGACGGACAGCAAACAGGCCGGTGCAGAAGATGACACACCGCGGGCCACACGGGACGGGATTCCGGCGTGAGGACCGGAGACTGGCAGCTGGAGCAGTACCGCTCTGCCAGGCGTCCTCACCGCCCCACCAGACGCCCTCACCGCCCGGGGCGCTGACCTGCTGCTTGTTGGAACAGTCGTCGCAGTGCACGTGCTGGATGAGCCGGCCGCAGCCGGAGTACGCCCGGCCCACGATCTCGGTCGTCAGCACGCACACCTGGCACTTCATCAGGTCGTGCCGCATCAGGAACCGGATGCCGTCATTGAAGCCCTGGAACGTCCCGGCGGCTTTGTTTTAACCGCCTGCGTACGGTACCCACAGTCCCACTGGTTGCTGTGACGCGTTTTAATACATAGCACGTGTGGTTGGTGGTATGCTCGTCCACCGAAGCCCATCGCGGAGGAACATGCCGGCAGCTGCGGCCGAGGATCGCTCACTGGAGACAGCGCCGATCCCCGGCGACCGAAGGCGCACGCCAGAGCGGTCTGCCCGCCGCCTCACCTGGTTGGCCAGGTCCGACAGCGTCTCCGGCGACGGCGGGTACATGATCATGAACGTGCGCGCCAGGTTCTCTGCGCTGAGCTCCACCCTCGTGTTGGCGGCGTCCACCTGTCGGCAGGAGATTGATGGACGGCTGAGCAGGGTACGGGTGACGACCACGGGTGGCGTCGCCCACAAGCGCCCGCAAGGTCGCCCTCTGGACCTGGGAGAACCACGACCCTCGATGACAGATAGAGAACAAGACCTTAATCTGGGCCTACAAAAAGCTGATAAACCGAAACATGACGCAATCACTCAAGTGATGCTCCTCAGATCAAAGAACGCTTTCCTGCGGGTCCGGTTTATATGATCGCGCCCGACGAGTTTTGGCACCTCGTCATCGGCAGACAAGAGAACCGGCGTCTATTGATTGAACCGAGCCGGCCCAGGACAAAGTTGTGGACTTCTTCCGAGCGACCTTGATAGGCCTACCTTAACCCCCTCAACCCAGCCTCCCAAGCAATGCGACCAGTGCCTCCGAGTGCAACCGGACCCGACTCAAAGCGTCGCAGTCTCGCATGACCCAACCGCCCGACCGGACCGTTAGCACAGCTCCTCAGACCTGCACACCCGCCCAGCCCCTCCCGGTGCGGCACGGCGCACGCACCACGAGCAGGCTGAGGGTGCTGTCGCGCGGGCAGATGTCGGCCTCGCCGCAGAACGGGCTAACGGTGATGGTGCGGCTGTCCAGCGTCGGCAGGTTGTTGCTGTAGCAGCCGTCCATGTACCGCGTGCCGGCGAACCGGGGCGGCCGCCACCCGGAGAAGGCCGGGATGAACGCTGTGCAGAGCAGCGCCTGCAGACCAGGCACGGCGCGTCACAGAGACAGTTCACATGGCCGGGGGTTCAGCCGAGAGCCAGGAGCTCAACTGAGAGGTACAGGTTCCGGTCAGAGCCCGGGGTCAGATGAGGATGCAGACGGTTTCAGACGGCCGAAACGGCGGTGCAAATATTTCACGATTATCATTCAGCTCCGTATAGGCGAGTTCAAACGTCTGACGAATGTAGCACAATTCGCAGCAGAATGTTCCGATGCTTTCCGGGTCGACGCGACAAACCCAGCCGTGACGTCCCCGCCATACTCTGCTCGGCAGCAGGCACCGCGCGGCTGCCACGCACCGTGATCAGCTCCTCCTTCGAGCCGAAGTGGGAGAGCATGCAGTTGGCACCGTCCCGCAGGCGTGTGACCGATATGTGCAGACGTCCCGAGCACAGCACGTGAGCGTTCTCCGGCAGGTTCTGAAACAGCACCATACCGTCCAAAAGGGCACGAGATATCACACACAACAGACCCGCACGAACACGAACAAAGCCATCTACAGCCAGCTGGCCTCATCAGGTCAAAACTCGAGACCGCTTCGGAGAGACAGCGTCACGGGCTTTTTCAACCGTTCAAAAACCAGACAGCGATAAAGCCATGGCGCCCATCACAAAGGAGTAGGCGTTCGCTCAGATCAGCACCTAACGTCTCCGAGGTCACCCCTCCCCCTCCCCCGGGCAGTCCGGTACAACTTGAGTCAGCCGACAGCGCTACGGGGTCGCCCCGGGTCCGCCGAGGCCGCCCCGCTCACCTTCTCCAGACCGGCGCGCAGCATCACCGGCACCGAGACGAACGGGTTAAACGGGCCGCCCACGTGGTCCTGAATCTTCCGGGCCACGCACACCAGGTCGGACATGATGCTACCTGCGGGCGCGGCCGGCAGCGGCGTCAATCGAGTCACCCAGCCGCCCTCCCGGTCACGGCCAAGCGAACCCCGCCGTAAACAGCCCGGCCGTCAGTCATAGTAGGCAAAGGTCGCGGGGTCAGGGAACGTCCGACGGCGGCTGGCGGACCGGCCCGCCGCCCGCTGCCGGGCCAACCTCGGCCAGGCCCAGCCGTCCCCTTCCATCGGCCCCCTCCCATGGCCGACAGAGAGGAGGGGACTGAGAGCGGGCGGGCAGCTCCCGGGCCGTGGGGTCCCATCCGGGGCGCGGCCGAGGGTCGCCTGGTCCGTCAGCCGGGACCGACTGACCCGGGTTCACCAGGTCCCCAGACGTGCAGCAGCCTGTGACGGGGGCAGCGGCCGGACAGCAGCAGGCAGGGGCGGCTCAGCAGTCTATCGCGTGACTGATACGGCTCGTCAGATAACATGGCACTGCCGTCAGAATGGTCGATGCAACATGACTGTCCACTTCGGCGGCGAGAAACGGAGGAAAACAGTCAGGTGGAGGAAAGCCATGTAACCAACAACGCCTGTTCAATTTCGCAGGATTGCAAATTTGCTTCTGCATTCCAATTCGTTCCGACTGAAGACATTATAAAGCCTATTTTGATGAAGAAGGGAATTAGGTCTCTCCCGTTCTTTCATAAAAGAACAACAACGACAAGGGTGCCTCTCTGTCATTTCTCATGGCTACCTGTTTTCCTATCATGGACCAAACGAATGTCCACCCAGCGGGTCCCCAATAGTGGTGTTTGTTACGTCGAGAAAGAGCCGATGGGGAGTACTTGTTGCTCCCGCAGTACCGCTTTACCCGCACCGCCAAACAGAGGGGTGTGACTGGGGTTCACATAACATGGGCCTCCTCCCCTACCGGCACAGCAGGGGGAGCCAAGCCAATGCCAGTTGAATGTCACAACAACTCTCCGCAGCATAACGCACACATCGGCAGCCGTGAGGGTGCCTACAAAGCCCAGATTCTCCCGGCTGAGCCCTGTCGCGGGCCGACTCACTGAGACTGGTGTCGCAGAGGAGCGCTGCGGCAGCAATCGCGCCGGCAGAAGCGCCCGCGATCCTGTTCATCAGCAGCTCCGGGCAGTAGCGGCGCATGCACGCCGCCACGCCGATGTGGTAGACGCCGAGGAAGCCGCAGCCGGCGAAGCTGAGGTTCATCTGGGTCAGCTTGTCGGCCACGGACGGCCGCGACGAGGACGAGTGGAGGCGCGGCCGGCGCGACAGCTCGTCCGGCTCCTCGGCCGCGGACGAGCCCAGCAGGAACTGCACGGTGGGCCGGCGCGGCGGGGCCGGCGCCGGGCCCACCTCGCCCGTCTCCCGGGTCATGGTGGTGGCCGTGGCGGACGGGCCGGTGGTCACAGCGTCCGTGGCGGACGGGAGGGTGATGGCGGCCGCTGCCGAGCGCCGCAGTCGGTGACGTGCTACACTCTGTCCTGCCGGGGAGTGACAACAGGCTCGGGGTCATGGGGAACGAGCGACGGCACGATTGTACCAATCAAGGACCAATTAGTGGACCAGCTGACCTTGGACAAGGCCCGTCTGGAGGCATGGGGGGAATACTAACGAGCACCACATGCGACCACCAACCCACAGCTGGCGTCAGCACAGGTGCTGATCACATGACAACCCACCTACACAAAACAGAAAACACCGTCAGACAACGTCTCGACTCCTGGCCGCTCGGTAGCTAGTTCCTGCGTCCCTGAGCCCTGACGTGAACCTCTGCTGCGGGCCATGACTGGACCCCAGCTGTGGGCCATGACCTCAACCACAGCTACGGGCCATGACGTGAACCTCAGCCACGGACCATGACGTGAACCCCGGCTGCGGGCCCAAATCGCGTGACTATGGTACGAGAGCCAGGGTTCCAGTCAGGGTCACGTTACCAGCGGCAGAGCAAGGGCGGAGACCGGCGGGGAAAGTCGGCGTCCCAGAAACTCGCCGACGCTGGATAATGTGCTTCGAGGCGAGACGCTCTCCACTGGCCAACGGCACTGAGCCTTCGAACTTATGTCAGGTGTGACAAGCAGTGACGGACGCCACCAGGCGCGACGAATGAAACCGCTTACAACTGCTGTCAGGGGCGTAATCAGGATTTCCTTACGGGAAGAGCTCAGTGTAAACTGGAATCATGCGGAAACCGCCTCCTGGAAAGACGATGTACAATGGTTTTTACAAAAAAATGCGGACCTAAGGGGAGACGGGCCCCCGCCCCCCTTTGGTTGCGCCAGTGACGGCTGTGAATCAGTACGCACACGCATCGTCGTGGAAAAGACAAAACTCTGAATCTGCACTCACCTTTTCCTGAAATCGCGTGCACTGTACACAGCTTCTTAGTTAAGTTTGTAACTTGTGGAAAATTCTCGATGCTTTCACGCGCCGCCTCCAAAACCGACCGTTGCTTCTCTGCCTGTGCGCCAGTCTGTACGATGGTTTTTACGCACCGCACCTCCCGAGCCGCTATCGATCCGCTACGTCACCGCCATGCAGGCCGCTCATTGGCTGCCGGGAGGGCAGGAGACGGCGACGTCATATGGCGCGGCCTCCGGCAGTTCCACCGCTAACATTCTCCGGGCGCCGCTTCGAATCCCGGAGACGCCAAAAACTTTTCTCATTTGGGAGGAACTGTTCCGTGACAACTTTCAATAAGTCGCGCAAAGTTTTTCTTCGTTTCGCGCGGCGTATAGCTTTCTTTTCATCATAATGCGTTACCTAGGTCCGCAAGCAAATTCATCGTTCGTAAATATCTAGCTAATTTGATTGCATGAACATTTGAAATGATTGAACTGAATACGTTTGAATTACTTAATTGGTTAATTTATTTATCAAAACAGGTACGTAACGGCCATCTCAAAGGATGTAATGAAAGATCCGTTCATTCGCCTGTATCTGTTCTTCTGATTCCCTGATGCCCTAAAGTTTGATTCCATTGCTCACTTCCAGCTCAACAGTGCGTTAAACTGCAACATTGCGGGCGGAAACACGCGAATCATCCAAGCGTGATAGAAGCTTCTTGCATTTCCGAGCATACTCCGTGGGAGTATTACCACTGTACCGAACGGCGCTAATAAGCCGTGGTATATCGGCCACATCATTCCGGAGCGCCCGGACGCTTCTCAGCTCTGACGCAGCCCCCGGGTCCCCGAGGAGTCGACTAGACTCACGTGCTCCATCGCACAGGAGCCTGTCAGCGGTGACTCACGCACGCACAGGAGACGAGGTGGCCTGATCTGGCCGACCTCGTGGCCCGAAGGCCGCCTGTGGTCTGACCCGTCCCCGCCCCGCGGCGGCAGATGACGGAAGCAGTGCATCTGGTCCTATGCAGGGCCGAATCTGACTCAGACGCGTGACCAGAGGTGTTTGACTTGCGCCTGCGTGGCCAGAATTCGACAGTGATCTCCGTAGCTGCACTGTGGCGGCATCTCCAGAATTTTAGGTCAGATAGGGCGCCTATAATGGAGGGCAATATAATGAAAGAATGTCTGGGACGTCTGGTCAGCAGGTTTTATATTTGCAATGCCAATATTCGCACAAAAATGACTCGGGAGGCTCTGGAAAAATCCTGAGATGGCCTGCCAATACGTTCAGAAAATAAAAAAGCAATGTCCTAGCTTCCAATGCAGGCATGAGGCCCATGGTCCGCACATAAATTTCTCAGAAGACGCTGGATTCATCCAGTTACGGGACCACGGCGCCTGCTGATAAGACGCACTGGCAGGCGCCGGCTGGGGGCCTGTTGGTCCCGTCCGCACCGGACCGAGCTGGCGGGGACGAGTGTCTGACCCTCGCGTCATCCGAGCCGAACGTGCAATAAGCGGAAGTGGTATGACGGCACGACGATGAATCCAAATATTGATGCATTAAAGCGGTCTCAGGTCGGCGGCGGCGTTGTCAGCGGTTGACTGCACCGTGCACAACCAGCGCAGACCGTGTCTGCAGCTCTAGTGCATAAAATAAGCCTGCCAGCCGTGGCTGAAGGTATTCGAAAATTACTGGGGGGAGGGGAGAGTCCACATAGAATTTCAGACCGTTTCTTTCCAGTCATTACCACAGGCCTAATGTTAAGCTCCCTGAATATTGGGGGAAGGTCCGGCCCCCCCATCCCGCCCTGGGATCGCCAGCCATGCTGCCAGCTAACGGGCTGCGAGCCCTTATCTTTAACCCGAACAGCGGAGAAAATCAGTACATGATAATGCTTTAAAACTTAACTATGTCGGACGATCAGTAAGACTGGGGATGGTTTCACGTGTTGGAGAGGTCCCGCTCAGTGGCAGATCGTGGACGGTATCCACTGACCTCGTTCCTCGTCGAGAAGATCTTGGTGTGGGGCTTTGTCTTCAGCGTGAGATACAGCCCTCAGTCTGGGGTCTGAAGTCTTGGTTCCAAGTCTGCTTGCCGGCGTAGAGTCTGCTCGGCTCTGTGGGTCCGGTCATTAGTGAGTGGTTTGGCTCTTTGTGGGGTCCGGTCCTTACTGTTAGGCCTGGTCCTCGGTGTGAGACCCGGTCCTCGGCTGAAGTTCGGTCTTCTGTGTACGGTCCAGTCCCCTGCGCGGGATCTGGCGTTCAGCGCGAGGCATCGTTCTCAGTGTGGGGTTTCGTCCAGTCGATAAGGATTGTCGTACTCAGTGTAGAGTTCGCTACCACGCCGTGTGGGGTCGGTTCGCCGGGCAGGGGTGTGGCGCTCGTGGAGTTGGTCCGCCAGCTGGGGTGTGGCCCTCGCGTGTGGTAGGTCCGCCGGCATGAGTGTGGACTTCCTGTGACGCTGGTCCGCCGGCCGGGGCGTGGACCTCATGTGAGGCTGGTCCGTCCGACAGCAGTGTGGTCCTCTTATGAGGTCGGTCCGCCGGGCTGGGGTGTGTTCCTCGTGTGAAGCGGGTCCGCTGCCGCCGGGCAGGGGTGTGCCCGCCGCCGAGCCCCGGCCGAGCCCCAGTCGGGGGTCGGCGCGGCTGCGCAGCTGGCGGCTCCGCACATTCCCGCCAGATAAACAGAGACGGTCGTGTTTTGGCCGCGTCGGCTCGGCCGGCCCAGACGGCCTCGGAGGTCGTCCGGCGGCGGCCCGCCAGAAACACGCCCCGGCCGGCCCGGGGGACGGGGAGCGCCCGTCAGCCGCGCCTGTCTGCACACCACCCCCGGCAGGAGCGCGCCGCGCGCCGGCGTCGGTTCCCGCTCCAGCTCGCAGCGGTCTACTGAGCTCGGCAGGAGTGGACGCCGTGTGCCGGACAGCGGAGGCGGAGGCTGATGACCAGGGATTAGAGAATTAACCGCAGGCCTAGCGGGAACAAATGCTAGCTCAGCGTCACGTCAATGAAAGAAGAGACTCCGCCTTTGGCTCTGCCGCCCTGAAGAACGTTTGACCGCCTGTGGCTCTAGAAGCAAAAACAACTAAGTTTAGCTGCTTCTCCTGACGTTTTTAGTCAAATTCCTGGACTGTTGGGCAATTTTGACAACTTCGTCATCCATCGGTTTACCGACGTGACGACAGCAGTCACGTGCATTCAATTTGCGCAGCGACGGTGGCTGGAAATGAACTTTCGACATGAGTCATAGAAAACAAAGGACGACTCAATCGACGTTCTTGCCAGCGTTTTTGGTCCAGTTCCTAGACTGTTTCGCAGTTCTGACAACCTCGTCATTGCATCGCTTTACCGTTGTGACGAGAGCAGTCACGTGTGTTCCATCTGCGCAGCGAAGATGGCTGCGAATAAACTTTCGACATGAGTCTTAGAAAACAAAGAACGATTCAATGAACGTCCGCTAAGATGATTCTAGAGAAGTTAAAATGAATATAATGGGACGTTCAAGCAAATCTATAAGCATCAGATGGCACAGCGTGCCAAAATGTCCAAACGCCCTGAATATAAAACACGTTTTATTGGATATCTTTTCAATTTTTTGTATAGATGTTCAATTTTTAATCCCATACTCTAAAATTGAGTAGTCTGGTATATCGACGCAAAATAAGCCATAATTATCGTACGTTTGGGGCAAATGGAAGGCAGATGCTGGGCAAGGGCGATCAGCTGCTGGAACAACACACAACACAGCACAACACAGCACAACAACAACACAGTCGCAGATTCTTCTGAATTTACGCGATCAGAAGAAGATTATCAAGGGTAGCATCGGCGCAGCCGAAGGGAGGGGGCAGGAGGCCCGGGCCCCCTTTAGGTCCGCATTTTTTGAAAACCATTGCACACCGTCTTCCCAGCAGGTGGTTTTTGTCAGGGACCTAGCCAAAGGGGGGAGGGGCATGGGGCCATGGTCCCCTGAACCAAACGGTGTACACTAGATATATAGCGATTTCGCAGGAATACGGAAAAGCGAGCATATATATGTTGCAAAAGCAAACATTATATGTTTTCCTGTGCATTTAATGTGAGGTAAATAACAGGCAAGCAACCACAGGTAGGCTTTACTTATCTCTAAGGATTTCTGTCCTGATGCATTTCTGAACGTCGACTGTGTCTAGCTCATGACTTTCAAATGCCAGCAAGGTACCTTGACTACAGACACCGCACACTGCACACTTTAAAGATTCGCGATAAAATGAGTCAAAACTGAATATTCTCGCTTGAGGCTAGCCGTATTACAATCATGGATGTAGAGTGTCAGTCTCTAAAGACTCAGTCAAAGGCCGCTAAGATGAATCTTGAGAAATCTTGAATATCAATAGCAGCATCGGAGAAGCCAAAGGGAGGGGGAAGGGAGCCCGGGCCCCATTAGGACCGTCTTTTTGTGGAAACCATTGCACACCGTCTTCCCAGCAGGTGGTTTTCGTCAGGGACGTAGCCAAAAGGGGGGCACGGGGGCCATGGCCTCCTGAGCCAAACGATGTACACTAAGCACATAGCGACTTCTCAGGAATACGGAAAAGTGGCCATATATATGTTGCAAAAGCAGGCATTGTATGTTTTCCTGTGCGTTACGTATGAGCTAAAGTCCGTAGAATTGCTGCTTTTCCCTATGACTTTCGTCATATGCCAATGGCATATGACAAAATTTAGTATTGTCCCCCCTACCGAGAAAAAACCTGGCTACGCTCCTGGTTTTGGTATGGTTTCAGTTCACACTGAGCTCCCCCCCTTAGGAAAATCCTGGCTGCGCCCCTGAAGAGCAGATAATTTAAACAGATGAGCAGCCACAGAAAGGCTGTATTCATCTCTAAGGTCTTCTATTCTGATGAATTTCTGTGACTGTGTCTAGCTCATGGCTTTCGAACACCAGCAGGTACCTTGACCACAGACATCGCACACTGCACACTTTAAAGGTTCGCGGTAAAAGAAATCAAAATTGAATACTCTCGCTGAAGACTAGCCGTAAATATATTCATGGATGTATTCGTAATCCATGTAATGCTTATGTTTGCCAATAGGTTTTGTCACTGTGCCTGACTGAAGAGCTCTGCGCAATAAAAGTCTGACTCTTCGATGTCCATCGCCATTTAGCTTTATCTCATTATTGTACGGCTTTCCAAGCCACGTCGGTATTCCTCGTTTCAAGGACAGCCAACCCTCCCGCCTCATCCCTACCTCCCCCCACCGAAAAAAACTTGCAAACAAGCGTTTAACCAATGAGCTGCAATCCCTCATCAATATTTGTGAATGGGGCCTGTGACCATAAGGACTATGGTGTGTCAAACATTCCTTGCATTCTTTACCTGATTGTCGGTTGCTGTCGCTGATGGCATCGGGTACATATGAAATGCTAGTCCGTTCATTGTCGAGTCAGACGACTCGTAAAATCCCTGTTGCGCTTCGTTCCATCATGTTCTGTTGGCTCTGAACTCGAGGAGTTTGGTGTGACTGAGTCTGGCTCAGCCGCACTATCTCTACCTGCCACAAAACTTCACGTGTTCGCATTCATCCTTCCTCTTCGTCTTTGAATTTGAGCCTACATCAGCCCCACTTTGAAAGCAATGACAAGATCTCGTTAATCCAGGCGCACCAGCAGGATTTGATAACCCTCAGCATGTCATGGCGGGCGCTGTGGGCACGTGAACTCTCAGCACGTGAGCCTGGCTTTGTCATGATCGCACCGAGTGTCCTCGGCGATTATTCCACCCGCGGCGATAACAGCCGGCAGATAGCGCACGCCACGAGGCAAACAAGTTCCCGACAAAATGGCGTCCCGGCGCGCCGACGAGCCCCTGCGGCGTCTGTCGCACCGTCATCCGCCGACGCGACCAGCGCCTGCGGCGCACCGACACAGCTCGAGAGCTGTCCAGACGATGCGCCGCCGGCCACGCGCGCCAGATAACGCTCAAGACCGGCCAGCACCGTCCGTCGCCTCATTCGGCCGACGGTTTGAAGTGGCTTGTCTGCGCTGCCCCCGGTCCTGATTCGTTGATACCGGCGATCCCACCAAGCTCCCCCCGAGCAGGACGGACGGCGAGTCGGGAGGGGTCATCGGGTTCGGCTGGCTGAACAGAGCGGAAAAATCAACTTTAACACAGAGGGACGACATCAGGATCTCATGCCCTCCGTTCACTGAGGGATCACGACAACGTTCTCCAGCCAACACGTGGCTGATTTTACCCGATGACTAGCTCGCTGCACCGGCTACCATCTGCAAGCTCCAAAGCAGAGTGCGACGCTGCCGTTACGCAACGGGTATGGCGGTGACCACCAGCCTGGATACCGACAGCACGTCATCTGAGCCGTCCTCGTGCGTGTCACGGCTCGTCCGTGCAGCGCTCGAGAGCCGCCTCCGGCCGCGCCGCGCCGCCGCCGCCGTGTTTAATCCGAACACGCCGGACATTAACAGCTAGACCGCCGTCAGGGACAAGGAGACATCGCGTCGGCCGTCCGTTCGTGGCCTGCAACTCGGTAGGGTCTGGGCATCATCCTCCTGCGGCTGAACCCGGGCCCCGACATCGTCCTCCTGCGGATGAATCAGGAGCGACGCGCCTCACTCCAGGAGCTGCCAACTCAGGACCTACCGATGGAGGTCCCCTATCCTCTGGAAGTAACAGGACGGTGGTCTCCCGTTCAGAAGTTCCTGAGAGCGGACCACAATCTCGAGTCATTTCGGCTACAGCACTCTTTCATCCAGGACTACGGAACAGTGTGCACAAGCGTCTAAAGAACACGCGTAGAACAGGAGGGTTCCATTTCTTTTTGTACGTAAATTTTGACGCCGATCCTCAATTTTCGTAAGATGATTTGCGCGCTCCTCGTCGGTCCCTCACCTGATCGGTTATCACGGAGTCATTTGGCATTCGCAACTGCACCGCTTGAAATCTCTGTTCAGTGGTGTTGTTTCGTGTAAATAAATGGTGGGGAGTCGAGGGCCTGCCAAGCTAATCCCCTTCCAAACGTGGATTTCTCACCAGATTTAGCCCACTTGATTTTGACCAGCGGAAATCTAAAATGTCTTTTATTAGGCACTATTTACCAAGTCAAAATTGCATACACGCCTATGTATATACACATATATATCGTGTATATATATATATATCGATGGATAGACAAATGTAAAGATATAGATATAAGTATATACGATATCCACATAGCTGTACTATCACTCTTTTGTACAGAATTCATGATTCTTGTTTTCATATTTCATTCCAACGGCCTTTTTGGATACCATTGAATTTTAAGATTTCTTTTCTTAAAAAAATCAATGGTAAGGCCCAAAGGAACATTGTTAGGGCTTAAATCAATATTGGCGAGCTCACTACCAGGCCAACAGAATCGACGCCCCTAACACAACCCGCCACGATTTGCTTCCTAAATGGTTTAGGTCACTTAGTGCCCTATTCTCCTCTTTTCTTTCTTCCTTCTATCTCTTCTATTATTTCTTCCTACCTCGGCCCTCGTCTTCAGTTATGGGGCCGAGAAGCATTTTGGGTCAATTCTTTCCGGTCAACGCTAAATTTCAAAAAGTTGGGGAGGGGCTGAATCCTCCTGTGGTTCCATGGCTCCGTCTAATTTATTGTCGCCGCTCGTTCCGTTATTATTGCCCATTTCCTTGTTCAAACTGTCAGAAAATACTATGGGACCCAAATCAACATGGGAGCCCAAACTTTCGGGGGAGGTGCAGGGCCTCACAAAAGAATACAAACCGGAAACCCCTTTCTCTGTTGCTTTACTTGTACCTATAGTTCATTCTCAGCCTGCACCATGAACCAGATTTTTTTCATTGACCAGAATACGCATGGATGCTCATGTGACACGAACAAAAAGCAGTGAAAACATTTGAATTCTGTATGTAAAACACGTAGCGGCCCGTAGGATAAGCCGACATGGCAGCGGCCCTACCAACTTTCAGTCAGTTTGGCATTAGCTATATCCATCATAGAGTTACAGCCTTACATGGAAAGAATAGCTCTTGCCCTACCAGCTTTCAAAATGATCCAACACTGATGTGAAACAGTATGTCATGATGCAGACCACAAGTGTCAGAACTATGTCGAGAAAACTGAGTGCTTATCTCTTTGTATAGTACATTTGAACCAAATGGTAAACAAGTACTCTGGGAGAGGCAGATAGCGCATAACTTACGTAATACATGACATAACACGATGACACGAGCGATCCTTCGATAAGTCGTATTCGTAGACAAAGACGATAAAGACCAAGAGGGGCGTAGGGGATCGTACTTTGAGTTCAACAGTCTCCTTTAGTCCTATTATCAAGTTGTAAATTCAACTACTGATTATTTTTCCTTAAAGCGGCACGATGTCAACAGGTAGAGAATACGCCGAATGAATAGCTAGCAAAGCAGGTACCTGTACTAAGCAGACGTTCTCTTAACAAGATATGACAACTAGTTTTTTGATGAGTGATGCCATTTCCTGATTACACTGTGCTTACAATCTCGATTATTTGCACATTCCTGCAATCATTCGACAACATGAGAAGGAACATCATTATAAAACTACTAAAACTGCCCTTGACTGCAGCGTCTCACGGTTGGTCTTCAGAAAACGGATAAACTGCAAGAAGTAACTATTAACAGTTTCAGTTCTCTTTTAAGGATATAACATTTGTTTTGAGCTAAGTAAGCCGAGTTTTAGCTTGTCTAAACTCCGCCTCTAATATGTTTTGTTCTGAAATCCTACATTTTCGTAATTTCAAGGCAATTTCCAGCGAATTCCCTATGTCAGAATTTATTGGTGTCCTATTGTCAGATGATGCGTAATATCACGAGCGATCGCAGGCCGATGAAAATCAGCACAAGATCCGCATTGTGTCATATCAGCGAACGACTCCAGAATATAGTTTTGGTTAACTGCATGCTTTAATACCTCCAGGCATCTGAGAAAAGGTCATGAATACGTGATTCGCGACACCTTCTTGGGTTAACGGAATATATTTCTGTAAATTAAACGTAGCCGTAGGGAAGATGTCCTATGAGCGCCTGGTTACATCGCGTACCACTCCACGTTTTCTGTTCCACTCCTTGTAAGCTGCCGTGTATCCGATCCGGAACAGCATTCCATGTGATATCTTCGGGCTTAGCATTCCGTCCACTTCGAAGAAGGATCAAAGAATCACAACCCAGTCAGTCAAACAACAACAAAGCCGCTGGAAAGGTTATCTGGTTAGCCGGACAAGGCCGAATGGTACGTCGTGGCACCGTTGTTCAATGCTGACTGGTCAGTGCACCTTGTGTAAGCAGCCAGCTAGTGGCCTAAAAAAAATAAACACTGCATCCGCACCGACGAAACTTGTTTTGCGCCGGCGCTAGCATAATCACGGAGGATGAAATGAAAAAAGCGTTATGCAACGTACACGGTGCATCAGAGACTGTTTAAGTAAAATATCGTTCATGTATAATTCATCCGGGTCCAAGGCGAAACTAGGCTCTTATCAGACCATTAGAGCAGCTACAATTTTTTATTATCCCTCGCATGACGTAAAGATTTTCACCTACAACCCGGACGAGGGAGGGTGGTTGACAACCTTTAATCATGTTCAGCAACAGGACATAAACGATCATGTAGTGCACTTCTTTCTGCTTCTAATGATATCTTATTGGACTCCTTCAGATGACACGGTGACTGTCAGACCACAGGGAAAGGGTGCCTCATCACTTTCGGTCTTCGCCGTCATCGTAGTAGTGTTAGAACATTTAGACCGGGAAACCATGTTTTTGTGGTGCACTGGTTTTCAAACTGGGAGTCCTGATCATTGAAAGATGCAAGTCATTGCCATTACTGTCGACAACATATTGTCCCTTCTGGTTCCATGCCGTGTCAAGTGCAGTAAGGTCTGGCTGGCTTGTATTAACCCATCGTCTAGCAAGAGTTGATACAGGCCTGTAAGTGTCAAGTGCATGTAAGGTCACTGACTTCACATGACTTTTGAGAGATCACTGATCCTTCAAACCCCGATATGTTGTTAAGCATAATCCGAACAGTCCTCCATCATAAACGGTCTTGATCAGACTCGTGAGAAAGAATCTTAAATGTGGCTCAGGTGTAAAGAAGAACGGTACGCAGCCCACCGAGAATGATGGCATAACTCTATGACCTGACATGGCCTGGCTGTAATTTTTATTGACAAATACGTGGAAAGGATGTAAGGTCAGTTACTGAAAAATTCATACTCTTGATGTGGGCTTTTTAACAGGAGCCCAAGACAAACCTCATGGGGGTTTGGTAGCCGGTAGCCTGCTGGCTTGTATTAACCCATCGTCTAGCAAGAGTTGATACAGGCCTGCCCAAAAACGGAAATATCACAGCTCTTTAAACAGCAACAGCTAAAAGCGCGTTGTGAGGCATAGTGTGAATGCATGCTGGGCGCTGAGGTCTCTTGCGTCACATTGAGGCCACTGACGACTTGGAAAAAGTACGCCAAGGATTCCAAAAACCTTCTTATATCGTTCTTTACCACGCGTCGTAAACTGTCTCGTACTCTCTAACGGAAAGTACGGCGTCTCTGTAGAATGTCGTAGTCAAGGACTTGTTTTCAGTAGCGTTGGAACCTCTTTGGAGATAAGAGGGCCAAGGTGATTTTTACCTCGTTTCTTTCCATGCACCACCTTAGGGTTATGTTAAATGTGGTCCAAAGCTGGGCAACATCTGCACGCATGCACCATCAGAGGGCTAATACGAAATGTTGCCCAAAGTTGGGGGAGGGGCAGCTGCCCCGTCCGCCCCCCACCCCCGGTTCCAACCCCATGCTTTAACAATTACGGACGTGCCGAATGACATTCGCGAATTCGTTTTTTCCGTCGTGGATTGCTGGGTCGATCCCGTGGTAAAATAACCGAAAATGCTTTAAAACGGAAATGCTAAATGGCCCAATCAAATCTGGAAAAGGTGTCAAAATATGGAAACTTACAAATACCAAGCAGGTAGGCGTTGTCATGGCTACATGCGGGAGCAAAGGTGGCGGTGGCGGGGAATAAGGCTTCTTCTTTGGTGCGCGACATATACTTACTGTGCTTCCACGGTTTAAACAATCCACGGCTCCAAAACAGTTGCTGTCCCGCTTTACCCCGCAAAGTTCATGCCACTTGGCTCCCTTCCTGCGCAGATGATTACACCTGGCGGCACCATACTCTTGATGAGTTCAAGGCTTTTGGGACGGTGGCACTCGACGGTCAAAGATATCTTCAGCGCCAATCCCTATGAGGACTTTTCAGTATTCAAGAGCATTGTTAATGGCGTAACGAGAATGGCTGGCGATCTCGGAGGCATGGGAGGTCTGTACCATCCAACATGCGAGGGCTTTAACATTAACTCCATGGCAATCGCTGGAAAGAAACGGTCCGAAATTCTTTTTCGACCTCCCGATGGTATTCGGAATCTTCATTTATGCCAACTGGCATCACTGACTTTCCAGATCCCCATGCGCAGTCCAGTGCATGGATGTTCGCACTAACGTACAACTGCTATGCCATTTCATGAATGTCATCACGATGTTAGATGTTAAATACCTATGGCAATATTAAAAAAAAAATCCTCGTACGTATCCAAATGAAAGAACCAATATCTAACTTTTCATGGACGTAGGAACGGGGGAAGGAAGAAGCCATTGCTCCCCACTTGGGGGAAATTTAACACTAGCCCCATGGAAAAACATCTTTGACCCCAACACCACTTTGTTGGATGCTCCTACGCCCCTCTAGCCTTCCAAACATCCCAAACGAATGATCCAGGCTTAAGATCCCACTCCATATTCACCTTAGGCCGATAAGTTCTTCGTCTGCGACGTTCACGGTCTCATCGTCTCCGCAGCAAATCCTCCTCAAAATTGTCATCAGAAAGTAAATTCATCATTGTCAAAGAAAACAACACCTCCATCCAGCGTGTTGAGTGCAGAGACCTCTGGCTGCAAGGACAGGGCGACAATCTATGACGGCCCCGACTGTCTCAGATCTGGTCTGAAATTTCACGCCGCGAATACAGATATTGCGCGCTAACTGTGCCTTTAACTGCCACGTTTCTGCTGTGGTGAAAAACAAATCAAGGAAAGTGACGTAGATTCCTGACGCACTTGTTCGAGGTGCGTAGAAAATTACGACGCTGGTGGAAGGCAATGACGTAGATTCAGAGAAAAAGCACGGAGGTCACGTCCTTTTTTCGGTGCAAGAAACCCCAGGACTCGCAGAATATCAAGAAAAGCTGGCAGAAATGGAGGAAGGCTCTTCCTGTTAACTTCGTAACTTCCTGTTGTTTTTGTTATTCGAGGACTTCCTCCCTCTGTGGAGCGAGGGAAGGATCGCGTACATTCTCCGTCTACTCCGGTCACAGCCCCTCCCTCCCTCCCTGGCAATGACTGCAGGGACGTGTACGGTAATGCCGGGTGGTCCGGTCGGCGGATCCGAGCTTGTTTCGGTCTTGGGGCTTGACGCTGCTGCCGCGTCGCAGCTCTTATTACGGTGGGCTCCGTGTCGGCGTGAGGAACAATCCGACACCCCGCCGACGTCAGTACGATCCCATAGCCGCGGGCGAGAGGAGGAGGTCAGTTGTTCGGCTGCGGTGTCCTGAGACGGACGACGCCCGCTACGTGGAGGACCACAGTGATGGTCACAGCGAAAATAGAGTCGCCATTTAATATGGCGGATTTGAAGGACAGTTCGACAGGTAAAGCTCTCACACGTTGGTCACCAAGATCACCTGCGCTGCGTTTGGGAATGTCTCGAGGTGAGTCGCTGGGGGCGAACTGCTCTTCTCTCCGACCTAACAGCTGCTTCTTACGTTACGCGGACGCCGACAGACATTCATTACGTCCTTGTTCGTCGCCTTCACCGAGACTAGAAAGCCATGTGAATAATGAGCTGTTTCATGTTTCAGATCACGTTGATGGAAGAATAAATTCTCTTTCTTTATGTGCAATGGTAAATGACGGGTAATTTAAAAGTGAGAGTCTTAGCTTTTGATACCTTCTAGAGTAAAAAATGGTTAATCCTTCACTACCTTATCCTATAACTGTCTCATTGGATCTTGAGCTAGTTCAGTATGCATGACATTTTCGATATACGTGTTTGATGGATGCTGATCATATTCCGGATCATTATATAAGATATATCATATATGTCATATATTACATATCACTTGCAGGGCCGGTAGTTGCATGACATGCCAAATGTCTCTTACGGCGTCCCAGTCATGCCATTCATGTTCCGACTAGGAAGGCAGGACTGTCGGGCGTCGAGACAAAATCAGTATTATTTGTAACGTGTAGCCGGCTTTCTGATGGTCCTCCTCATGTACATTGGAACTAGAGTTAATCAATCAATCCTAGTTTCAGTCAAGGTGCGTTTGTACTCTTAGCCCAGTCTTTCGTTCGATATGTACAACGTTCCCCGGCGAAAAGATATCGTTCGTTGAAGAAAGTTCCTCGAAGTAAAAACTTGGTTTCATTTTGGTTAGGTGTATGACAAACCAAGGATCCGACTTGTCCTTTATGTTTGCTTTGATGTTTTCGTTGTTCTTTGAAGAAATATTTCTGCAGAAAACGGGCATTTCTGCTGAGGTGAAATAGTCAATGGTCGAGCGAACCTTCAAATCATGACGTAACTGGTGCTTTGCATGAACTGTGTGCGCATATCGTCTGAACATTTGCAACGTTCTTTAAATACGCTGCGTGCAGTACAAAGGCTGGTTTTACCGTAGTTACGAGCGGGGCCGTTAGCCGAGCGTGTCTTACTTCGCCAGCAAAAAAAAGGAAATCAAGGTGAATGACCGGGCCGCCCCGGCCCGCCGGCCTGGTCATTACCGTGCTGGAAGATAATAACTCCACAGACACCACGTAACGAATCATAAAACTTTCACTGGAGATATCTCAGTAACCTAAATTTGATGCATTTCAGTCCGCAGTGCGTTAGCATGCAAGGGCATTCGTCTGCATAACAATTCCGTGGGCAGCGTTCCATTCTTAACCCTAAATGTGTAGGAGCGTTTCTGAACTCAGTAGGCGCTCAGTAACGGCAGCGAACAATATCATGGGCGCGCAATATCATGACGTTTAAATTTGCGATTCCTTTGACACGAGATACCGAAATAGATCGATAAATAACTGCAATGCGTATAGCAGAAAGAAAAATTAGCGAGTCAAACAATGTTCAAAAATAGGTTCCTAAATTTCGGCTGAAAACAAGTAGTTTTCATTCTTGATACACCTCACAAGTCGTGTTGTAGGTTATATGATCCGTCCATGGTTTTATCCTTCAGTTTCAGAAACTTGCCTTTTGCGAAATAAAACAACAACCTAGCATAATACAAAGATCAGGGATACGTTTTACGTCACTGACCTACCAATTATTAAACCCATTTGCGGATTGTATGACTGCGTGCTCTCCCTGCGGATTGTATGACTGCGTGCTCTCTCTGCGGATTGTATGACTGCGTGCTCTCTCTGAGATCGCTCACTCTGTCCGAATTATGCAAATGTGCACTCATATGTGATGTTTACCTGGGCACAGTTATGTTTATGTTTAAAACTTGGTCACGTTAATGCTCATCAAAACATCAAAATTGAAAAGTTTCGCTTCGTTGTATAGATCAACGATGAGTCTTGAGCATGGGTCCGGTCAAAATGAAATTTAAGTCAGAGACAGTAAAAAATTGTGTGAGAATTGAACTGACTGATGAAAATTTGCGTCTAGCCAAAGTAGAGGTGAATGGTGTTTTCAGCAAACTGTGTATTACTGTGCAAGTTATTTTGTTATTAGCTTAAAGAACATCATTAAACTAGTTCAGTTTCGATTTGTTTTGTGGCAGCTTATGAGCTGCCCTTATCATGTGCGAAAACAAGGGTAGATAACAGCTCCAGGCCCAAAACTGTTCCTACTCCGTGAATTGCGTAAGACTTCTACTTGTACTTGGGCATGACGAGAGTAACGAAGTTCGTCAGATCGATTACAGAACTAGGCTAGGTATGTCGACCATTTTACTTTCGTTGCAAAGACTAACGAATCTTAGTGACCACATTAGGCCACATGCCAAATTTTAGTTTTCTGGAAACTAAAATAAAAGAAAAGATTCTAAAAAAAGATTCTAAGAAGAAAGAAGAACAGTTTAACACTTTCGCACCATCCGCGGTCACCTTTTATATGTGTGTGTGTGAGAGGGGGGACGTCAAACGCGCGCAACGTAACCGCGCCGTGCGGGTGCAGGAAAGGGGTTCGCAGTCCTGAGAGGGCGTTGCGGAGGGGCATGGATTCTGCCGTCACCCAGCTGGTAACTGAATGAGTCTTTCTGAATGGGTTTCGCTTTTAGTCTGTTCGTCGGCCCATCCACGGCGTTCACAGTCAGGTCAGTGATCCATGCGGCCAGTGCAATCGTTCTTCGTAATGATCTTAACCCTTCAGCTTAGAAAGCTCGAAACGTGAAATAAATGTCTTATCGTGTGGCCAATTTTATTTCAGATTGATGGGCCAGTTACCGCACGATATTCAGTAGGTTTTATTCAGTAGGTTTTACTTGGTTCGTTGGCCAGAAATAAACGACTCAAAATCTCCATTTGCCATCGGTCATTGTAGAAATGACCAGATCTTTACACGTGTATTACGTTTACACCGGATTCATCGTAGTAAGGAATCTAAAAGTTGAAAAGAATGTGTGTTTCCGTCGATTTTCAGCAGCGTTTTTGTTGTTCGCGGACTGTGAAGACCCTCTTCCCAGCGGCAAGGCGCTGAAAGACTGTGGAGTCCTGTTGGTTGGGCAGATAACCTGTAGAATGCAGGGTAGATATGAGGCGGCAGTGAGAGCCCGGCTGAGAAAGTTTTCAGGCATCGGCACCGGCACGTGACTGCAAATTGTACGTCTGAAGAGTGCAATGGCATCGATCCTTAATATCTGGGTTCTTATTTAGTGGTATGTTAAAACGTCCCTCCACAAGTTCGTACTGCCTGCGATGCTTGATATTTTATACGGTATCGCAATAGGGTCCAAAGAGGACAGATATATAGGTTTTTCTAACCGGTCGCCATTTGACTGATACACTAGAACTAAGTGAAGCAATGTGAAACATGTCAGTGCACGGGACGAACAACTTTGCACAGAAATACTGATTATTGCCGATGAGCGCGAAGCGCGAGGACTCAGTGGGGCAAGCCGGCCAGATGCCGGCTGTTCCCGCTAGCAATGCTGAGGATGATGACACGAAGATATGCTCCCCACTGCGAACTGATCTGCCCATCATAGTTCATGGGAGACGAGTGGCCCCGGGAGCCATCTCGCATTTGCGCTGTGTCTGGCACGACGGGCAGACGCCGATTTGGTAGCCATCGACGAGTGAAACTGGATGCTACCGTTAAGTACATACGGGCTTGTTTACGTTGTCTTTGTTCAGACGAATACAGGGGTATAGCGGTATTTCAGTACATTACCTTACATTGCGGGTGCAATGGGCTTTTGCACGTGTGCCGATTTTCCATTGTGAAAATCATTGCATTCATGAGAATATCATGGGCATATACCATTCGAAAATCGAACCGAGAAACTGTGGTACGGTAAGTTCCTCACAGGTCTATCCTTGCGACTAAAATTCAAATTTTTGTCGCAGAAATGCGGCTATTTTTAAACACGTTGGATTTAAAACGATCTGCACGTTTTGTTTCTCTCTTTGAACAGAAGCAGAAAACGCGTGGATACACCGTTCACAAAAACTGCGTTGTGTTGCCGATGCTTCAGTTACATGTCACCGAGTGCTTACGACCAATACCGAAGGCCCAGCGGAACCTCATCCTTTGTTAAATGTTGTCTATGAACATAGTGACACAGTGGACATAGTGGTGAGGAGCAAGAGTAGATATTGGGTATTTTGCCATACTTATCTCTTCTCAAACTGATCTTTCCGGAACACCGCGTTGTGTGGCCCGTCCGTTTCACGCAGATTTTCGGCGAACGATAAGACTTGGCGTCCGGCGATAATCCAGGGCGCGTTGCGCCGGTGACCGCGGGTCGCTGACCCCCTGCGCGCCGTGACGTGTTTTCGTCGGTGCAGCAGCACTGGCGGCCGGCGGGCGCGGCTGGTCCGGGGGGCCGCCAGCCTGCAGGCGCCGCCGAATGGCACGCCGGCAGCGAGACGGCCGACCAGAGGTAAACACTGAATCACACCGTGTACGTCATTGTCGTCACGATAAACAGAGCTCCTTCGACAAAAAGTGGCGTTCTCGGGGCGGGACGGACCCTGCACGATCGAGGTCTTCAACCGTTCAGACCCTGCACCCGACAAAGTTCGGCCGTCCAGACCGAGCACCCGGTAGCCTTCAGACAGCCTTCCAGGTCCTGTACCCAGCAGCCCTCAGCCATCCAGGTCCTGTACCCAGCAGCGTCCAGATCCTGTCAGTCGTCCAGATCCTGCATCCAGCTGCTCTCAGCCGTCCTCATCCTGCATTCAGAAGTTATCAGCCTTCCAAACCCTGCACCCAGCAGCCCTCAGCCGTCCAAACCATGTAGCCGGCGGCCCTCGGCTGTCCAAACTCTCCATCATGGACTTTCAGCAGTGCAGGCCAAAACCCTCAGGACCCCCGCAGTCCCAGCAGCGGCGGGACCTTGTAATTTTCCAATGGCTCTGCACTCGAGGGATTGCAGCTGTCCTTGTACCCATGCTTGATAGCCTCGTTGCCCCGTCGGCGCCGTTACGGTACGGGATTTTGCGTGTTAACACATTGGGGACGCCGCCTCTCGGTAACGCCGTTCTAGTATGTGATCCTGCAAGGTCCATTCCGTTAAAGATTTCACTTCATCTTTTTCGCGAATCCCCGCAGTTTTCGGCGCCGCTCTCGTTCGCGAATTTAATTCGGCATCGTACAGCCACGAAAACCGTACGTTTGTTTCCGCTGTATTTCTTTTATGACGCGTTACTCATATAGGCATGCGGTATGCGCACCAACAATGGTAAATACTCTTATGGTGATGAAACGATGCTGACGTACGTTTCAACGGTGAATCTGGCGCAGTCAGTGCGCGTCTGGTTTTACGTTGGTCGTGATCAGATTAATGTTCGCAGCTTCGCGGAACGATTTTAGTGAGAGCACCACGTGACTGCCCGCCAGCCAGAAACGCTCGGCGTTTGTTCCTGGACAGTTAGGGCCGTTTGAACCAGGTAATCTGCCAACATTTATATGAAGGATTCGTGGTAGTTTCCCATATCTTTGATCAGTCGGGCCCCACGCAGTCCGGCAGTGATCATGCTCATAACCATGCTGCCTTCCAGGGACGGCGGATCCTTTGAAGCGCATGAAACCATGACATTTATATACAGAAATGACCTAAAAATGCCTCCCCCTTAATCCGGCCGTTCCGCTGTTAGTTCTGCTTTCGCATGACCAGATTCATGTGCGGTCTGTCCCGCTGGCTCAGAGGTGGAGAAGTGGTCTCCCGAGACCTGCTGGACTGCATACGGACGACTTCTGCTCATCAGCTGGTCACAGTACTCAGTTTGTCACCCTCTCCTCAAGGCAGAGGATAGAATCATTCCCAAAAGTTTACCTGTTGCCAGAAGCGGTTTTAGGGCCGGTCTTCTTTATTTGTCTCATATCATACTTATTTACTCGTGTAAATGTTAAATGCCACTATTCATATTAAACCAATGTATCTTTGGTGTTGCGGCCACCCCACGAAAGCCAAGCCATTCCTTCAGGGCTCCAGGTCATCTCATGCTCACATTGTACCGCTTATCACTTCTTGCCCGTTGTGCTCTTGCACATGCAATGGTGACAGAAGACTCAGAACAAATAACAAGCATCGTTTTTGTTCCAGGCGGCCTGAAGGCGGCCAGGACGGCGCCCGTGGTTCTCCGGCACGAGAGGGGCAATAAAACAGCGGAACCAGAGGGGACGTAACAGGGCCGCAGACGTCACCACTGTCGGAGAGACGGCGGCATTGCCAATAGTTTCGCACTGAGGCGGCTGCCGGTCACTGCAGTGCCAACAGTACAGAGTGGAGACGGTCTCCGGTCACTGCAGTGCCAACAGCACAGTGTGGAGACGGTCTCCGGTCACTGCAGTGCCAACAGTACAGAGTGGAGACGGTCTCCGGTCACTGCAGTGCCAACAGCACAGTGTGGAGACGGTCTCCGGTCACTGCAGTGCCAACAGTACAGAGTGGAGACGGTCTCCGGTCACTGCAGTGCCAACAGTACAGTGTGGAGACGGTCTCCGGTCACTGCAGTGCCGACAACACAGTGTGGAGACGGCCTGCTGTCACTGCAGTACCATCAGCACAGTGTGGAGACGGCCTCCGGGCGAGGACTGGGTGCGTCTGTGTCCGGCTACACCGGGAGGTACTGCGATCTGCCGCGCCCCGCGACACTGACCGGTACCGACTGCCGGCCAGCTTTTAAGATGAATGTCACGTGTTTTGTCAGGATGAGTCGCTTCGCGAATCTCATCCAATTTTGTCTCATCTTCTTCACATTGCGGTCATCATGGTCATCTCCACCTTCACTTCAGAATTCGGGACAGGATTCAACGCACATTGACTGTCGTGTCTTGCTGCTTACCAGGGCAGAAAGTTTTTCGGGCTTGGTTGCCCCGAAGACATCTGACAGGCACTCCAACGGACAGCTTCCTCGCCGTCCTTGGACCAGGCTTGTATGCATGAGCGCAAAGTAGATGACGCCTCCCTCCAATGGACGCCGATCCATTGGCGTCCGTTGGAGACGATCAGAAGGGCGGATGAGAGTGTGGTGAGTCGACCACATCCCACAGGGTCTGAGGCTGGCGCAGGGATGGGAACCACGCGCAGGCAGCAAGATCAGGACTGGAAAGAAGCTCCTGTACCGGTCCGACTCCATCAGAAGCTAAGTCGTGGGCTTGACAGTCCCCTGCAGCCAGTCGAACATTCAGCCAGTGCTAGCCGTTTCACAAAATCCTTATCCTCGCACAGCTTCCAGTCATCAGGGTGGGATGCATTGCTCCTCCTGAGCACCTTGCGTCTACGTGACAACAGAGGTTAGTGAGACATCTAGCCGAGTCAGGGCACCAGCTTTCCATCCATGTGCTCCCTACAGTACACGGTAATCGAACTCGAAAAGGGAATGAAAAGTTTCGATCCTGCCAGGATTCGAACCTGGAATCTTCTGATCCGTAGTCAGACGCGTTATCCGTTGCGCCACAGGACCGATGGTAGCGCCCCGTCGTGTTGTCACTTATAAGGAGGTTTGTTTGCGATACGGAGTCTCGAAAGAAATTACTTTCGACTTGCTTTAACGCATTACTCACAAATCCAGTTTTGAGCAACCTTACTGTTCCTCCGACCTATTAACACTCAGGATTCATACAATTAACCAACAGAATTGCAAACTGTGACACCCATTACCAGTTTGTGCGAAGTGCATGTACCCAAGGTTGCGAAATGTAAACGGAAAACATTTTTAACTGATGACAACGAGCAAACCCGAAATTTACAGGTTGGGCAACACACAGACGTTTTTGACACTCAGGTTATATACCCATCGCAAAAGGGTTCTTCACCCATCATTGACGGATTCACACTGCGCTGTGGGCGTATTTACCCGCTGCCTTCACGACAGAACCTCGTGTTAATCTTTTCGCTTACTCCACGTTTCCTTACTATTCGTTGTCACGCTACAGCGTAGTCAACGCTTAAAGTATGCCCCGCGACGTCGAGTGAACCAGAAGCCTTTACCAGTGTTTTGGGGATTGCTTTACATACTTTATTTACTTTACATCCGGCCCGTCATGGACGGGTAACGTACTCGTTTCTAATGCATAAATGCAGCAGGTCCGCGGTCCGCCAGATTGCGTTATCATCATCCAACGTCGACATCATAAACAGACCAATGCATGCATTCAAGAGTCGTCTTCGTCGCCAAAACTACTCCATCCCGTTTTGTTATTTTATTTGGGAATGGTTGAGCAGGCTTCCCACTTCTCATAACTCCAAAAACCCACGTAGTTGTCAAGCCATATTGGTGTCAAAAGATGCGCAGTTGAAAAATAGGTCAAATGCAGGCTTGTGCGCCTTATTAATGCCACAGCTTCTCAAAAATCACCTCTTGAAGTGGTCCAGTCACCGACCGCCTTCACAATTAGCACGACGGCAAAGCACGGAACATCCCCGCGAAACAGATCAACGCCAACCCACAAGGGTCGACGATTTGCGAAGGTTTCGTGAAATATGGCGTCACTGAAAGATTTACCAATATGCAGCAATCTCGAAACTCGAAATAAGGAATCTGGCGGTACTGAAACGGAACACGTCGAGGTGGACTGGGACCAATCAAGGACAGGCGCGAGTGCCCGGAGAGAACAGGGACAGAGGATAACTGGGATTGCACATGGATATGGAATCGGACCAGAATGGGATAGGGAGAGAGATCAGGACTGTATGGGGACGGGCATTGAAGGGGATTGAAACGGGACGGTGAAAAGACGCTGGGACAGGGAAGGGGCAAGAAAAGAGATGGTGGCGGGACGGGGACAGAGAGGGACGGAAAAGGGAGTGGAACAAGAAGGTTTGGTAACTATGGAGAGAGATAATAACGGGACAGGCGCAATGATGGGGTATTGGACGAAGCCAATAACCCGGCGTTGGCTGGGGTGTTTCACCACTTTCCATTGACGAGGAGGTTTAACCCGGAGCGCCTCCTCCCCGTCTATCTCGAGAACCAATCGCCCGATTCGGCTGATTCAAACGGCAATCGATAGCGCCGAACCGTGCGGTCCTGCGGTATGTGCATGGTTTAATTTTGGGCCACTGATGATGATGTCACAGGTAGGGATGCACCGGATATCCGGTCCGGCCGGATATCCGGCCGGATATTAGAGATTATCCGGTATCCGGCATCCGGCCAGATATTTTTGTGATCCGGCCGGATATTGCCGGATATTTAAGTTCCCGGTGTACGATCAAGACGTTGCTCTAATGTTTGTGTCCAAAACCGTTTCAGGAGAAACGTGGCTTGTTGTATTAGATTGTCGATGTAACTTGCAGTTCCAGGTCGGCCTGGAGACCTTGGAACCAATACTTTTCTGCATTGGTCCGGGAGGTCCCGTCCCGTCACCATCTCTTTACTTGTCCCTTTCCTGTCCCAGCGTCTTTTCACCGTCCCGTTTCAATCCCCTTCAATGCCCGTCCCCATACAGTCCTGATCTCTCTCCCTATCCCATCCTGGTCCGATTCCATATCCATGTGCAATCCCAGTTATCCTTCTCTATCCCTGTTCTCTCCCGGGCACTCGCGCCTGTCCTTGATTGGTCCCAGTCCACCTCGACGTGTTCCGTTTCAGTACCGCCAGATTCCTTATTTCGAGTTTCGAGATTGCTGCATATTGGTAAATCTTTCAGTGACGCCATATTTCACGAAACCTTCGCAAATCGTCGACCCTTGTGGGTTGGCGTTGATCTGTTTCGCGGGGATGCTCCGTGCTTTGCCGTCGTGCTAATTGTGAAGGCGGTCGGTGACTGGACCACTTCAAGAGGTGATTTTTGAGAAGCTGTGGCATTAATAAGGCGCACAAGCCTGCATTTGACCTATTTTTCAACTGCGCATCTTTTGACACCAATATGGCTTGACAACTACGTGGGTTTTTGGAGTTATGAGAAGTGGGAAGCCTGCTCAACCATTACCTTTTATTTTGCATCACTCTGGCTAATATAACCATCACGCCACAACCAATACATTACTGTTTCAATGCATTACTGCAACAGAATGGGTACAACATGAATACACATTTGAATAAACATGGGATGCTTTACAAAATGGCAGAATCCAGGCCACATTTCAACCCCATATGAAGAACACTAGGTAGCCACGTCGGAAAAATGTGCGGCATTTGTGACGAGTCCAAAATGGATACAATGAAAGCAGTGCTTTGCCTACTTCAGCAAGCGCCTAAGCCAAGCACAGCGTCAACACTTCCGCAACAGTAGTTTTGATCAGCTTATGATCTGTGAACTCAACAGCCTGTTCCACTTACAGAGATAACCGGACGATCAATACGCGAATCAATCGGAAGCACCTCAGGACTCACTCACGTTTGATCACTCAGAAACATGGCGCCCTTGCAGCACTGTGCGCGCCAAAATCCGCCCGAATACATCGGGTCATTCACCCGCTGGTAAGTGGTAAGCGGATATGCTGGCGGGTAATCTTCTCCCATTCTACGAGCTAAACGCGTCCTTCGTAACGAGTGGATTCGAACTCGGCGCGGCAGGGACAATAACACTCGAGGCCGGTATTCTTCGTACCGCTGTCGAGTAAGTTCAGGTCAGGTCAGGTCAGGTGTCAATTGGGAGCACTCTGCAGTTACCTTTGGCTGCTTCGTAAAATTTATGCAAAACCTTTGTACACTGGGTTAACTCGTCCTACGCAGGTGAAAATGTTTTCAGTGTAGGGGAAGCTGACCATTGGGCGCCACCCTGCTTAATCGCGCCACCCCCCATTGTGTCCTCAATGAGATAGTGGATTGGCAGATCAAGGATATTTTTTTAGAGAGACAAGTCTGCAGATTCGATCCCTTCCTCTTCCTCTCTGTCAGCAGCACAGACGTGTGGTGGTCCGGGAAGTTTCAGTGCAAGTTTGAAATAATTTTTTGCCCTTTGTTACCTGTGCATAACCGTGCTGTTAATACCGTGAAGCAAAATTGAACCTATGCAGTGCCTCCGTTGCGAAATTACTCTTCCCATTTGATGAGAATAGAGATGACACGTCCGCGCGTTTTTTTATCCGTGGCTAATTTTGCTATGGTAGAGCCATTGCCCTTCTCGCACCACTAATTGGCGGACCTTGTTGCGCCAGTAGCACAATGGAGGCAGAACTAGCAACGGTGAACTGATGGCTGCTCCAGTGTTTCGCGCGTGACTGGGACTACACACCAGCTTGACCTCTCGTGACCTAACCCTTTCCATAAACAAAAATCAGGTCATTGACGCCAACATTTATAAAACAAACATGCAACGCAGGATTGCAATACCCGGTTTTCAACAAATGAAACGTAGTGTTCGATTTCGTTAAAACACGGCTGGCATGGCCTTGAGAAAAAAGTGCAGGTCACGACCCATTGGGTGAAAAATTCTAGAATTAATTCAAAATGTAAAAATTTTCCAAACTCGGCTACAGCAAAAATCAGCGCTCTATCTTTCGCCATTAAAAAGTTGAACAAGAAGAACCGCAGGGGGTCGTAAAACGACCCCTCTCCAGCTGGGCGAGGGTTTATGTATCGCCTGCATTCCGAAGTAAATGGGGATGGCTTTGTGTTGATTCTAAGGCAATGGGGACGTCTGCGGGATAGCTGGGCTTCCATGGAGGTAGTAATTTGGCCAGTACTTGGCATATTTAGTTTGGACTCCCGGACCATGAAACTACGTTAAATTTCTACAATGTGACTCACTAAATGCCCTTCCGGAACCGCCACTTGGTGCACTGGGATCGTGTATTTACGCCATAGAGTGTTAGAAAGGGTATTAAGAACAGTCACCAATTTTCACGGCTTTATCTCGAACGGTTCAGGAAATACGCGCAAAAGACCCGGGGTGACTTTTCCGCCGTGACGTCATAGCCCGGCCGGACCGGCCGCCGCTGGGGGTTTCGTCACGTCACAACCCGTCTCAGGCCCTTTTTGGTGGGGCGCAGCTTTTAGGACCGAAAACAACAATTTCTATGGAGGCTTCTGCTATTCTGGCGACGAATTTGGAATCAGGGGGTTGGAACTAACTCAGTAACGCGAAAAGATAAGAAAAAGTTTCCGTAGGTTATTACGATATTCATACACCTAGACTCCAGTAACTCATTGGATTCGCCCGGCATACTGTGTTTCATCGATGAGAACTCGGAAACAGTTAGGTTCAACTTACAATAACATCCAACATGGCACTGGGCAAAAAGTATTATCGCGAAAGGCACAGGCGTGGTTCACCTGTCCTCCATTTTGTACCGGTTTCAAGGAGCAAGCACCGTGCAGATTACCAGTCACATTTCGAGGGAGAGCAATGGACCAAAACTTTCCTCTCCAAATCTGGAGTCATGAGTCACCAAATCGTTCCCATGCCAGCTTCAAACGCTCCCAGATACCAGACTCGTGTGAAGGCACGTCTCGCCACCACTGGCGGCGGGTTCGGTGTCACGGGCCAGCGTTCCCGGCCGCTGCGGCAGGCCTTTCGTCCCCCCCCCCCCTCTGCAACATGACACGACGGGTGTCGTTCTCCCCTGAGCACTCAGCCCCCGCCCTCGGAGTTGAGGGGCCCAGGAGCCGGACTGGCCGATCGGCCCGGCTCCGATTACCGACATCATTCGGTTTGACTCTCGCAGGCGGACGACGTGGCGGGTCGCAGACAATTCACCACACCGCAGAAAATCGGAGAACGCCGCGGTCCCGGTAACAATACGGCTACAAACGTCTGGGGTACTCCAAGCTAGGGGAGTCTCTTTGTATTCTTTTGCGGTGGCCATTGCCCTCCCAATGCGGACCTTGGTCCCTCGAAAGGCGATTCTGCCCCACCCCCCAATATTTCCTGTCAGTTTTCTGCCAGTCCTGTCCCCCCCTCCCTAATATTTTCTGTCAGTCTTCTGTCAGTTTTAACAAGAGAAATAAGTAGGTTTTTTTATTTGCTAAATGATCACGGAAATAGAAAAAAATATTGCCGTCGGTAAAAATAAAGTGGGTTGAATCCACAGAGAAACTCACATTTGGTAGGTAAGGTTGTCGAACCCTCCGCTCGGCCCCTTCCCCAACCCCCCTAATCTTTCACACAAAACGCCACCCCTGCTTCAAGCGGTGCTAAACGAAAAAGACATTGTAAAGAATCTTTGTTTGTACGTTCAGCTACCCAGGCGGGACATTATCTGCCTTCCTCCCCGTAAAATACTTAACAGGAATGAGACCATTGGAAAAATGTGTGTTATCACTTTTTAGGAAGCCATCGCTCAATACGACTGTTGATGCTGCCAGATGATGCAGCCGGGTCGTGTCGAAGGTTTCTTGTCTCAACAGCCAGCGGAGCTGCCGTTCAGTTTCAAGATGCTTTCGGATACATCAGCGTCGCGTGAAATACGTCGGTAATGGCCATGAAATCGCATGGTCCCGGAAGCACGGGAAGTACCAGCCATCGAAGGCGTGTCGTCCGTGACGACGAAAAGGAGTCTGCCGTGCTGTTTGGAACAGACATTCGTCGCAGACATGCCACGTGAAAGAATGTGGTGAGAACTCGGGACATCTGTCAGCCTATTTTTGCGCTTTGTGCGAGTGACTGGACTGGGACAGCCAGATACCTATACGGGCGTGTTCACGCAGAGACCAGTGCGTTTTAAACAAAACCGCATTTTTTAAAACGCATTTTTTTAAACGAAACCGCAAACCGCAAATTGACTGTCGCACACATGAACCGTGGGACCGGATAAGCTCAGCTATCGCCATTCCAGTTCGGAAGCTGCGATGCTTTAGAAATGAAAATAATTTTATCTGTTCATATTGTTTCCCAGTTAGATCTGAGCTACGCCACTGGTCAGATTCCTTGGGGGACACAGAAATGTAAATGTGTTCCTTTCGTGCAACGCTTGCGCAGAACATCCTCTGAAGAACGCAGAATATTAAATTCTGCCATCTTCAGACGACACGCCCTCGTCTCGCGTCTGGCGTAGCCCACACTACGAAGGGGAGTAGCGATGCCTCTGCCTGTTTCCAAACACATTATCTTCGCACTGGCTTGCTCCGTCCAAACACATTATCTGACTGTTGATAGAGAGAGGCGATATACGCCCCGGAATGCCTTGGTTTGGTGTGAATGGCACAACGGCGGCAAACTTCAGAGCTATCTGTGGTTCGACGCTTCGACCGAGTTCGATCCCGGCAATTGGGGCCATCGTGCTGGCGCCCTCTATGCATATTTCCGCTGGTCCAATAGACGGAGACGATGCGCAGCAGTGCGCAGGCGGCCACAGCAAACAGGGGCAAGGTTCGGCTGCCGGCCGGGTCTGATCGCGAGGTGGTCGGTCATGTCCAGTCTCGCGCACCGCAGACAATGACGGCGCAGCGCCAGGTCGCGGGGTCACCCCTCCCACGCTTTTTTGCAGCGTCTTGGCCAGAGGCTGAGTGAGGCAGCGAGATGTCGGCGAAATTCGTAATGGGTTTTTCGATTTCGTTGGATCGTTAATGATATTGCTCCATTATGGTCGACTTTTTGTTAATGGGTATGCATGCTCTGAACAGTGTCGTTGATTACGCTTCCAGAAGTCTCTAATCTTCACATCAGCCCTGGCTATTAATCGCTAACATTGACCTTCAGTAGTGGCCAGATGGCACTGTCTACATTACAAAGTGCGTAAAGTGTAAAGACCTTTTTGCGAATGTTTCGTAGGTTCAGAAGAATTTTGGCTTTGTGTTTCATTTACATCGCCATTTCTTCATTTTCGCTTTATGCCATTATTTCAACACAATCTTTCCGTCCTTAAACATCGTGGATTCCGTTTCTTCAATATTAGAGCTTGAGCTCGGTTCGCATGTTTCATACGGTGTTCTTTGCATACTTTTTCAGCCACAAACGCAATCAGCTTATGGCCGGCAGTAACGTTGTCATGCAGTAGCACGGTTACGAGGCTGCCAGATACGCTACCTCGAACATTCGCAAGATCTGCGAGATTTCAGGATCATCATTACGTTAATTAACGTAATACTATAGTTTGTAAGGGCATTTTACCCCGGTGTTTCTTGGTAGCGTTTCTGCATTATTTATAAGGCTCTTGGGACTCTTTATGCACCACCTGAGAGCGTTTTATTCAGAGTTTTGTTTCCTAAGGCAAATCCATCGTACGGATCTATGAATTTTGAATGGTTAAACACATGGAGGTGTTTATAGAACTGGGTAGGAAGCAATGGATGCATCTGGAAGCAGACTTGTGCCTAATTTTGAATGAAATCGAATCAACACTTAAACGATTCAGGAACTTAGCATTTTTTTCATGAATTCGAATCTGCATCGATTCAGTTCAAACCTGCAGTGAATTGGAATCAGAACCGAATCGCACTCTTGTTCGAAGTATCGGCTGAGAATCGATTCACCGAAAAATTCACACAGGTGCATTTTCACATTCTTTTATTTTGTATTTCATTGGTGGTCGCCCCTTTGGCCTCCCGCCCCCCGGATCCGCACCTGGGTACGTCATTTGTCTTCATAGTGTCAACGGAAAAGTTTTACCCATTTCTAAAAGCTGGAATATTTCTGCATACAGCTGCGTTAATCGCACTTTTCTGTGACGATCTTTCACTGAATTATGGGCGTTTGAATTATGCAATGTCTGTGAAAACCGATGACCTTTCGTGACCTGTAACTTTGACACCGCAGAGATCACCCAGAGCTAAAAACTGGTGGATATCTATTTTTCCTTAGGCAGTACGAGCCTACAAAATGTAATCAAAATTGAAAAGGGTAGGGTCAAAACGTGCTCACTCTGGCGCGATTTGACTTGGAAAGGACCCAAGCGGTTTCCGTATTTTAGCGCTTCCTATTTGCGGACTTTGTGGCGCCATCTATATACTTCGGTGCCCATGGAGTCTTGTTCAGTCGTTCGAATGAGGCGGCGAAAGATACACGACATCTGTTGGTTATTAAGGATCTCATGTATGAAAACTACTCAGGGAGATCAAGTAGTGGCCATAACCTGGAAAACTTTGCTGATAGTCACTTTAGTATCAATCAAAACCAATCCTTGAAGCTGTGATTGTGCAAAACCGGGGAACACTCACTAATAACACAAAGCTTTGATTTTGGATGACATTATTAGTGTTGAAATATATTGCTTGACTTATTAATTTCTGTCACGAAAGTTATTTTTTGAAAGAGCTACCAATTTTTCTATTTGCTTTATTTTGTGACGGAATTACGGTCCGTTTTTGTGCGTTCTATGAAAGGGGGTGGACGTCGATTGACGCGGATCGTCGCCCAGGACATGGCGGCGGGTGTAACAGCCGGTTCAAAGGCTTAGTAGTTAGTGCGGATTGGGTTGAAACTGTACCCGTTAGTAATTGGTGTGTTGTCTTTGAAGAAAGACACTCTTCATTTGGGAACGTAACATACTGGTAAGCAAATGGAAAGATCCTTGGTAAAATGTTTGGCACGCCGGGATTGTCTCGCGTGGTCGTGGTTTTCCCTTTTTCATTCTCACTTTTTAACAGTTAATTTTCCATTTGCCTGTGTCGGAATTTGGTGTGTACGCGCCTTGAATTTATTGGTGGTTACGCACATGCGAAGTGATTACCATATCATTTGCTTTGGGGTTGTAGTAGGATTTCTTTCACATCAGGTTTTGTAATGGCTAGGTGTGTCTTGTTAGTGCCACAGCTGACATACATACCAAAATCATTGGCAGTAAATGAGTGTTCGGTCTCCCGTCCATTTCGCACCGGCTGCGTGAAGATTACGATATTGAGGAAAAACTATACTTACAACGCAGAATATGTAGTCTTGTTACGTGAAAAAGTCATTCCCGACATGTAAAGATTGTAATTTCCATGGAAACAGCATTTCAATAATGCACCGCGAACTCCTTCCTGCCGTCTGAGACGCCATTTATGTTGTTGTCCCAACAAAAGTAGAGATGGGTTGTAATGCTCAGTCCTGTTCACTGGACGGTATCGATATATAAGACCATTAACTTACATGTTTCCTAATGAAACTGAACAGATAATTAACAAGATAGGGGAACAGAATGCAATAGATACATTATGTTAGTGGGAATTTAATAAAGGAAAAGGCTGAAATGGCAATCCAATGTAGCAGTGAAATGATCCAAAAGTATAGATATAGAATGAACCGGAAATATAAGTAAAATATTAAGACATGCAATTTTAATGAAAAATGATATGGAAAAGTGAAAAGATGTTTAATTAATAAAAATGAAAAATAAAAACATGCTTAATTACTAAACAGAAAAGGAAATAAAAAATATCTCAAAGATATCAAATACAGGAAGCTATATTTTCCCGCACTCTACCCCAACCTAACCTCACTTAACCTAACCTAACCTTACAGACCTAACCTAACTTCACCTAACCTAACCTGACCTAACCTAACCTACCCTATCCTAACCTAACCTAACCTAACCTAACCTAACCTAACCTAACTTTACCAAACTAACCTAACAAAACCCAACCTAACCTAACCTAACCTAACCTTACCAACCTAAACTAACCTAACCTAACCTAACCTAACCTAACCTAGCCTAACCTAACCTTACCATCCTAATCACACCAACCTAACTTAACAAAACCTAACCTAACCTAACCTAACCTAACCTAACCTAACCTTACCAACCTAACCTAACAAAACCTAACCTAACCTAATCTAATTTTACCAACCTAACCTAACCTGGCCTAACCTAACCTAACCTAACCCAACCTAACCTAACCTAACCTAACCTAACCTCACCTAACCTAACCTAACCTAACCTAACTTAACCTTACCAACCTAACCTAATCTACCTTAAGTGTTGGAAAGAGCCAAGACCAATCGCACCCTTCATCGGCCTGTGGCCTCTAGTATCTTATACCGCGCTTCGGCCGCGGTATAAGATAGCCTTACGCCCCATAAACAGTGTTAATCCCAGTTAATGGAAGGTGGTGGAATATCCTAGTTCACCCATCCCGCTGGTTTAATGTGGAAAACCAGTCTACAATTCCTATAGTTTTACGGCCACCGCCAGGCCACCGATAGCACCGGTAGCAATTACCGGCCCGGTATAGAAAAGCCCCCTGAAGCTTCCTGTTCCGATGTAGAAAATAAGCCCCACCCAAACCCCCCTGTTCCCAGAGTTTATCTTATTATATATATTGTGCATACCATTATCGCAAAATACTGCATTCACATATAGCATGGCCGCCGCCCGGCCACCGATAACATCGGTAGTAATCACCGGTCCGGAAAAGCTCCTGTTCCGATATAGAAAATTAACCCCACCCAAATCCCCTGTTCCCAGCGTTTATCCCGTATTGGACATACCAATATCGCTGACCACAGCATTCACATATTGCACGGCCACCGCCCGGCTACTGATAACACCGGTACCAATCGCCGGTCCGGAAAAGCCCCTGTCCCAATATACAAAATTAACCCCACCCAAACCCCCCGTTCCCAGCGTTTATCCCGTATTGGACATACCAATATCGTCGAACACAACATTCACACATAGACGGCCACCGCCTAGCCACCGATAACACCGTTAGCAGTCACTGGTCGGGTACGAAAAAACTCCCTCAAGCCCCCTGTTGCGATATAGAAAATTAACCCCACCCAAAACCCCCTGTTTTCAATGTTTGTCCCGTATTGGACATACCATTATCGCGGAAAACAGTATTTTCATAACAAACAACATTCACTTTCCATCTGTAATACACCACCTCTATACCGACAATGACACAACAGATCAGCTGATGAATGCCTGCTGACGTCACAGTCAATCCGTCCAATAGCAACCGGCGGTACGCGGAGTCTTCGTCTTATATGAGCAACATTTGTCGCGAAAGCGGTGCTGATATGTAATATAACCGAGTGTTCTGCACTGTTGGACTCTTCAGAAATGTTATGGAGTCCTCAGTGGGATGTCATTAGTTATGCATTGCACTGCTTTTCTCTGTAAGAGAAATACAGTGCATTTGTGAATGTGATATGGGCTCACATTGTGTCATGACAACTGTTATAATAATTGTTGTTCTAGGGGCAGTCCTTCCATTTGTCATAACTCCAGAAATCCTTGTAGTTTCCAGGTTGTATTGGTACCAAAAAATGTACTATTAGAAAATAGCCCAATTGTGGGCATTTAGCACTGTGGCAACATAACAGTGTCTCCAAAGTAGTCCCCTGAAGCAATCCAGGCCCCTACTGCCATGACTTTAAAGCACAGAACATGTCTGTGAGACAACTCAACACCAACTTTTGAGGGTTGATTGCTGATAAAGGTGCCAGTTCACAAAAATGCTGTGAAATATGACACTGAAAGACCTGTCAGAACATACCAGTCTTGAATCCTGAAATAAGCTGAGATGGTGCTGGAATGGGACAGGGAGATGGACTGGGACTGAATGAGGACAAGCATGAGTGTCTGGCAGGGAACAAAGACAGGGAAGGAAAACTGGAACAGTACAGAGATATGGAGGACAACTCAGATGGGATTGGGAGAGAGATGAGGACCAATGGAATGGACATGGAAGGGTTTACAGACAGAATGGTGAGAAGCAATAGGGGTGTGAAAAGGACTGGTACTGTTTTGCCCCATATTTTCTTCTGTCCCATCCTTGTTTCCCTTTCTGTCTCTACCTCTAGTTTTCCCATCCTAATCTAATCCTTGGCCCTGTCCTATTACAGTCCTTCCTCATTCCCATTCCATTGTGTTCCCCTACCTTTCACATATCTCACTCTCATTCCTGTTCCTATTCCCTTACTTGTCACTGTGCCATCTCCATCTTTTAACTTTTCCTTTCCCTCTCCTTTTCCCCTTAACCTGTTCCCATCCCAGTCATTTTTCACAGTGATGTCCCAAAACCATTCCCCCTTCCATGCCCATCCAGTCCCATTGTCAGCTTATTTCAAGCTCTGAGACTGCTGCACTTCAATGAGTCTTTCAGGGATGCCATATTTCACAACATCTTTGTGAACTTTTGGCCCTAAAAAGTTGGCATTGGTCTGTCTTATGGAGACATCCCATGCTTCAAACTCATGCTAGTTGTTGAGGAGGTGGGTGACTGGATTACTTTGGAAGATTATTTTGAGGAATTTGTGATGTTGAAAAAGCATACTTTAGATACACCTTTGATTCAACTATTTCTTCATTGCACATCTTTTGGTACCATTATGGCTTGGCAACTATGTGAGTTCCAGAGTTACATTAAGTAGGAGGCCTGTGCCTACAATACTTTATATTTCTGGAGTGTTTGTCAGCAGGTTTAATGCCAACTGAAATAGTCTGCCTGTTCAGTAGACCAACAACTTCCAATTTGGCATTTGTGGTAAATGCCCATTTGTCTTTGAATGGTGATCTTGGAAGTTTAATTTCTGATGTCATTCTTATTTTGAATTATTTCAAAAGTTCCATTGCATTTCTAGTATAGCTAGCTTAGACTTCACAAGGTCAACAGGAGCAGATTTACATTGCATCATGCAAGTAAGATGATACTAACAGTGTGAAACTAGAAAAATTTGAAAGCAAATGAACTCAAAGCAGAAATTCCTGATTGACTAGACATGTAATGCAGTATGTAGAGACATGATATGATTCATAGGACATAATACATGTTGATTGATAATAGTGCATTGGTGTTACAGCATATGTGGTATGGTGGTTTTGTCTGGGCCAAAGCTGTTCAGGAAATGTCAATAAAATACTTTATACAAACCATCAAGATGTCACATGGGCACCTGGCATGTGAGGCCTACTGTGCCTCTTGGAATTTGAAAGCATGTTTCTAACCATTGATTGGCTCAGTTGTGTACTTGGTATGCCTTTTGCAATATGGAGTGCTGCCAGTATAGCTTAGTATTTCATGCTAGTATTTGCACTAGTATTTACACCCTTCAGCATCATGGTTTTTTGCTGCCATTTCTGAGAGGTTAAAAAAGGCCAATAAAAAAGGGCTTTAGAGCAGAAATATCACTCCCAGAAATTCTGGAAGTGATGTTTGGTGTTGATGTTGATGTGTGGTCTAGAAGTCACCATGAACTATTCTCTGGTGAAAGTACCCAATGGCTACAGAGTTATTAGCATGCATAGTGCATTATAGTGTGGCTGGGCCATACCACCATTTTGATATTTTCTCTCACTTGAAGTAAAGCATACTTTGCAGTCTTTCTCATAAAAACCACATTTTGTGACTGCTTGACTGCTGACATTTATTAACATGAACATGTAAAGAAGCCCTCTGCAATGTTATTCATGCCTGGACTACTTGCAAGGGAGAGAAGACCGCTTTTTACACCATAAAAACGCCAGACAGGAGTTGATTTCCTACACTGACATCTTGTAGCATTGGAATGTATAATTGTTATTTTCCCTTGTTCACCACTTTCCACCAGAAGTACATTTGAGTGTCACATTATTTGACAACTCATGCAGTGATGTGTGCCACATATGTAGAGAATACAGTGCTTGTAATCAGAAACATTTTAGTAATCAGTAGTTATAGTACTGGATTGGTATAGAATAGATAGGATTACTAAATAGGTTACTAGTAGATTACTAAGTGGACTAGATTAATAAAATATAAGATAAATAAACACAATCCACACAGTTGTATATGTGAGTTTTAACTTTTGCTATTTATACTGATGAAGATGGTGACTAATAAATTGTCTTTACGGTACTTCTGTTTCAGACCCTATCATGCCTGCTGTGCGTGGAGACGGAATGAGAGGGCTGGCTGTCTTCATATCAGACATACGCAACTGTGAGTGGGAAGAATTTTCCCTTGGGCTTGTTGTGGTTTGTGTCACTGCATATCTGTAATGCCATGCTATTTTCCTCAAAAGTGTTCCTGCTGTTTGTGCTTATTTGTACCATTTCTTCCTCCATTGCTTGGTTGCATGTGACCACGTAGTCGAGTTCCTGTTTGGCCTTGAAAATCTGGACAGCTTGATTTGTAACCTGATGTAATGTTTTACCCTAGGCACCACCAGATTTCCAAATGACATTGCTCCCTGTCATCACTGGTTGTTGTATGTGTACATACAATTGAAGGAAGATTTGCTGCAAAGTAAATTGCAGCAGAGATTGATAAGCTTTGCATGAAATGGCTTCATTTACCATGTTCTGTATGCAGTAACTGACATGTTAGGCTGGAGGAGGACGAGAGACAAGTGAGAGTTTCGTTTTGTAGGGTTATTCTTTGTCGCACATTCCATGTGGAATTCTCGGGATTCCTCACGGACTGCCGTACGTTACGGATTTCTCGCAGAATTTCGCGTGAAATCGGGGAATCCGCAGAGCAGCTCCCGCCAATTTCTTGCAATATGGCGACGCCCAGTGAAGGTGACTGTTCGGAGATATAATTGATGAATGTTAGGAATATCGGGGACAACAGTAAAACAGTAAAACAACAGTAGAAATGATTTGCGTCAAAATTCTAACAAGGCGGTAGACGCTCCTGACGTAGTGGACGTGGAAGGTGCTGTTGAAGAATACTGCAGTGCGCAACAGAAGTCATGAGAATATCACGTGGCAGTCCTGGCACAAAGAATGCACCTTTCTTTGTTGATTTATGTCAACCGAGTATTTCTGGCAGACAGGCATGGCAGTTTCTGAATGAATGGGGAGGGCCTGCATGTGCATGATTTTGGTGACTCCAAATATTTGGTGGTGGTTAAGTTAGTTTGGAGTGTTCAACCATTTCCAAAAGAACAGAAATCTGCACCTGTGCCAAGTAACCAAGTAAAATTCCTTTGCATACTGCATGCACTGCATCATATGAAGGAAAATAAGTTATCAGGTACAGATTTAATGCATTGCATTGCATGGAGCAAAATAAATCATGATGTGGACCTTTCATTCCATATGTACATTTTTTTTGAATGTGTCTTTTCCTGTAACATTTACCACATCTGTCTGCAGTGATTTTGCTGACTTTCTCAAAACATATTATTCCATGAAGCACATGGGAACACGGAAAAATACGTGGGTTTTGTTACATCGCGCAAATGCGGCTGTTCCTACTTATTGCCGTTTTTCTTCCCAGGCAAAAGTAAAGAGGCTGAGATAAAGAGAATAAATAAAGAGTTGGCCAACATTCGTGGAAAATTTAAAGGTGACAAGACCTTGGATGGTTACCAAAAGAAGAAGTATGTCTGCAAGTTGCTCTTCATCTTCCTGCTTGGTCACGACATCGACTTTGGTCACATGGAGGCCGTCAACCTACTGTCCTCCAACAAATACACAGAAAAGCAGATTGTGAGTGCCTGCAATATTATGTGTCCAATTTTCTTGCCATGTATTCATATCGTGCATCACATGATAATACAGTAGCTAATAATTTATCCTTAAAAAATGAATCGTGTTGATGAGCTAGGTGATGTTTATCCTCGCTGACATTGTTCTTATCGGTGTTTACGTGTCAGCAACGTTGGTTTTTGTGCAGAATTCCAGTGAAGGAGGCTTAGGATGTGCAAGTTTTTAGTTTCGAGGATTGCCAGCCCCGTTTTGTCACGTACTGGCTTTTTGGGTCATGATAAGTTCTCATGTATTGCTCACACTTGCTCATCTTTTTCAGGGTTATCTGTTCATCTCTGTACTCATCAACACAAACTCTGATTTAATCAAGCTCATTATTCAGAACATCAAAAATGATCTGGCTTCCAAGTAAGTGGAAAAAACTCTGTCCAGCTTACGCTATTAAAACGTTTCGCGATGTGACGCATGTGTCCATTTCTGTGTTTGGCAGTCCTTCATAATGCCATTGTTTAACTTGGCTTGAGGCAGGTTGGCGATTTAACGTGTGAGTTCGATCTTCTATCGGGTTGGCGTGTGATAAGACCGCCTCGCATGCAAGGCACAGGTATCACTAATGGTTTTGGAAAGTCGCCTTTTGACTTCTTTTGAAAACAGTCCATTGTCGTGACTGGAATCCTTCAGCGTGATCGTTTGCCATTTGGTAGCCTCGGATACACATCACCCAGACACTACCATATTAATTACTGTTTTTATTGTGCGAGGAATATTCGCGTTCCGACGTGCCAGCCTGCCGGCGTTGACGCCACCTGTGAACCCCCCCCCCGCAGGAACCCCGTGCACGTGAACCTGGCCATGCAGTGCATCGCCAACATCGGCAGCAAGGACATGGCCGAGGCGTTTGGTCCGGAGATTCCGCGCCTGCTCGTCTCGGCGGACGCCATCGACGTGGTGAAGCAGTCGGCCGCGCTGTGCCTGCTCCGGCTGTTCCGCACCAGTCCCGAGGTGGGCGCCCGGCGCCCGGCGCGCGGCGCCGGCGCCGCAGACGGACGCGCACCCCGCGCACCGTCGTGTTCCGTCAGTGTTGCCTCGTCCGCCTGGAATGCCTGCGGTGTGGTGTCGAGATCAGCTGACGTGCGAATTCCAGTCAAACCGTAATATGCGCTTTTGCCTTTGGCGTGTCTTCACGAATAATCGGAAGTGCGGTGTGATCTGAGGTGGGACTGGTCGCCGTTCCGGCAGGTGATACCCAGCGGCGAGTGGACGTCGCGCATCATCCACCTGCTGAACGACCAGCACATGGGCGTGGTGACGGCGGCCGTGAGTCTGATCGAGGCGCTGGTGCGTCACAGCCCGGAGGAGTACCGCGGCTGCGTCAGCCTGGCCGTCTCCCGGCTGAGCCGCATCGTCACATCCAGCTACCAGGACCTGCAGGACTACACCTACTACTTCGTGCCGGCGCCCTGGCTCTCGGTGAAGCTGCTCCGGCTGCTGCAGAACTACCCGCCGCCAGGTGAGCGGGCCGGCCGCGGCCAGCCGCCGCTCTGCGGAGGCTGCCCTGCTCGGGACGGAGCCGGGCGCAGTTCCGCACGGCGGCGGCCGCTGGTGGTGGTTCGAACGCTGCAGGTTTCGGCCGCGATGTAGGCGATTGCAAATGGGCTTGCGCTGTCGAACTCCTGCTCCGCGTTCGCTTGTTTCACGTCTCAAATTGGCTGAGCTGCTCCTTGATGGGCGGTTTCCGGCGGTGACTGTGCCTCCCTCGGCAGACGACCCTGGCGTGCGCGGGCGGCTGAACGAGTGTCTGGAGACGATTCTCAACAAGGCGCAGGAGCCGCCCAAGTCGAAGAAGGTGCAGCACTCGAACGCCAAGAACGCGGTGCTGATGGAGGCCATCAGCCTGATCATCCACTCGGACAGGTGTGGACCGGGGCAGCCGAGGCCGCCTGCCCCGGTCGGCCGGGTCAGGCGGGCGGACGAGGAAGGAGTCTCCCCCTCCGCTGACCGCGGGGCGAGCGAAGGCGGAGGGGGCCGGGGTGCCACCGGTTCAGTGCCGAGGCTTGTGTACGGTCGCGTGCGTGGTCCGTTACGATTGCGAAACCTCACATCAGTACATTGTTTCAAGATATTCGGAGTGCGAAAGTGCTTGCCGGCGCCCAAGTGATATGTGGGTTTTTTTTTCGGTGAAGCTTCTTTATTGTCTCGCGGCGTTAGGCTGCGTGGTTGTTATCGGCAATTTATCCGTGTTGCCCACAGTGAACCGCAGCTACTGGTGCGAGCCTTGTAACCAGCTGGGGCAGTTTCTGACGCACCGCGAGACCAACCTGCGCTACCTGGCTCTCGAGTCCATGTGCCTGCTGGCCACCTCCGAGTTTTCGCACGAGGCCGTCAAGAAGCACCAGGAGACGGTCATTAACGCGCTCAAGGTCAGTCGACGGAGGCTGCAGCGGGCGGGGCCGGGCCGGACGTGATTTTGTGATCGGGAGCGACGCTGCTTCACTGTCGAGAGCGCCGGCAAAGTGATCGGCCGGCTGGTGGCTTTACAAGGGAAGACTCGTCCTTGATTCATATTTCCAGAAATGTGCTGTGTTGTAAGTCACAGGAGTAACGTTGGAGTGACTTGCCGCATAAACAGTGGCAAGTTCTACATCAACATGCAAACGATAAACATACGTACGACGTCGCCGTCGTGTCGTTTGGTAGCAGATGACGTTCGTCGTTAACGTTTTATGGATATGGCAGCACAGTACGGCTTGTGTATGTATGTTGTTTGATATTCACAACTTCCAGACCGAATCGCGAAGCCGCGTTGTTGGCCACTTGGGACGCTTAGGTAAGGCTTCCAAACTTGAACTGTAGTTTTCTTTTACGTTCAGTGACTTTTCCGTCAGTGCGCGGGGAGTGGAGCTGTTGAGCGCCGTGTGCGCCGTTTTCTGCCCCGTCGCGCCAGGCTGTGACTGTGGCCCTCTGTGCGGCAGACGGAGCGGGACGTCTCGGTGAGACAGCGAGCCGTGGACCTGCTGTACGCCATGTGCGACCGCACCAACGCCGAAACGATCGTCCAGGAGATGCTCAACTATCTGGAATCGGCCGACTACTCCATACGGGAGGAGATGGTACGTTGTGGTGAATATGCTGAACGGCCTGGCACTAGCACGCGGCCTGTAAACCAACAGTGCCTAATACAGAACTCGGCCGCCGGTCAGCTTGTCAGTCGTGCCGTCTTGTAATGGGCTATGCGGGTGTTTTGTTTAAGAGGATACCGAGATAGACAAGCGGTGCTCTATGTACTAACCGACTATCTTGCTCGTCTACGAGCCGTGCCAACTGTGCACGGTTGAAAGGTTCCCAAGTTGCCATGTTGCCCGCTGCAAAATCATTGATGTTTCTCGCGATGCAGACGACGTTTTGGGTGGACTTCCATTTAGGACCGAGCCACAGATCAGCTCAAGCCTGTGAAGTCACCGGCCCGGTCCGTCTCTCTGGATCGGCTGAAGTGGATCGGAGTCAGGCCAGACTAGTCGGTGTGGCAATTCATCACTGGCCGTCCAGTGCAGTCGGCACGTCGTCTGCCTGTCGCTCCAGGTGCTGAAGGTGGCCATCCTGGCGGAGAAGTACGCCATGGACTACACCTGGTACGTGGACGTGATCCTCAACCTGATCCGCATCGCCGGCGACTACGTCAGCGAGGAGGTGTGGTACCGCGTCATCCAGATCGTCGTCAACCGTGAGGACGTGCAGGGCTACGCGGCCAAGACGGTGTTTGAGGCGCTGCAGGCACCCGCCTGCCACGAGAACATGGTCAAGGTCGGAGGTTACATCCTGGGCGAGTTCGGCAACCTGATCGCCGGCGACGCCCGCTCGGCGCCCGGCGTCCAGTTCAAACTGCTCCACTCCAAGGTGAGTTGGGTGCAGCGGCGGTGTCCTGGGGAGGGGAGGGGGTCTTGCATTGCGACAGGACTGGCGATTGAGTCGTTCGGTAATCCCGGCTTGTGGCATTGTTCTGGTGTGGATCGTGACGGCTGTTTATTGCGGGAGCGCAGTTATCTGCTGCCGTTTTTACTGTGCTTTCGAACGAGTTGACGTTGGCTTGCAGACTGTTTGCCGTTATTTGAAACGCTTACGTGCACACCGTTTGAGATTCCTGCAACTTTTGATCATTTGATTTGGCTGCACTGCTGTGTTTCAGTGCCGCCATTTGTCCGTGTGTATGATTTAATGGACCGATGATATTGATTGTGGTGTTTTCACGCGGGATAACTACCAGTATATGTCCGGGTGCCACTTCTTCATGCCAAATTCATTTTCGTTGCGATAGAGCGATTGTAGGACACCTGTAATAGGACCTAGGATATAGGACACCATAGGACACCTGTAAATGGTCCAGGAAATGGTCCACTATGCTGCAGAAATGAAGAAGAATCAACCGCGGCCTCCAGTTTGTAACAGATGGCCTGCTGATGTTCTCTGTTCACCCGTGTGCTGTTCAGCCGTGTAATTTACCTGGGCGTGTCGCGGCTTGCAGTACCACCTGTGCTCGGCGCCCACCCGCGCGCTGCTGCTCTCCACGTACGTCAAGTACATCAACCTGTTCCCGGAGATCAAAAGCCAGATCCAGGACGTGCTGCACTCGGACAACAACCTGCGGTCTGCGGACGCCGAGCTGCAGCAGCGGGCTTCCGAGTACCTAAGCCTCTCCCTTCACGCCACCACCGACGTGCTGGTGAGTACCACGGCGTCTCCGTTCGAACCACCACTGATACGCTCGTGAGTACCTCATCCTTCCCGTACACACCACCACCGACATGGCTGTGAGTCGCTGCTGTCAGCCGCCGCCCGCCATTGTCGGGCCACACTCGCGTTCATTTCGTCCTCAGTTGGTGTGCTCCGGTGCAGGTCTGCATTGTAAAAAAGAAACTTCAGATTCAGTGATCCTTGGCCGGTTTTTAAGGTTTCTGTGACGACGTAAAGCCGTAGAAATGTGCCATCAAGATGGTCCCCATCTTGACGTGTTGTGGTTGGGTGAAGCGCTGACTGGACGCCCTTACGTCAGGCGACGGTGCTGGAGGAGATGCCGCCCTTCCCCGAGCGGGAGTCCTCCATCCTGGCCATCCTCAAGAAGAAGAGCGGACGCATTCCGGACATCAGCAAAACGCCGCGCGGCGTCTCGGCCAACCCGCACTCCAGCGAGCGTCCGTCGGTACGCGTCAGACGCAGACGCTGCGGGCGCCGAAGGGGGTCCGCCTCCCGAGGGACTCACGTCCGGCGGGCTGGTGTCGCGCTGTGAAACGGCCGCGATCGCTGTTGGTGTCTTAAGGCTTCATTCAGGGCAGCTGGTTACGAAAATCTCGGCCAGATACCCGGATCACTGGCACTGGGCGCCGCGGTATTGGGTCGTTCCATGCGTTTCCACTGTGGCTGCTTCGTGAGTTCCTCAGGGAGGATGATCCGTTTATCCGTGCGTAGCGGAGTGTACGGGGCAGAATCGCGCGTTGGGCCATCGGACGTGATAAGCGGCCGCCTTCACGTGTCAAGCTGTTGCCCGGGCCGTGGCGACTGGCCGCGTAACGTAACGTAACGGCCGTCTGTTGTGTGGGCCCGTGCCGATCGTCTGCGCTGTGTGTCCGTGCCGGCCGTCTGCGGTATGTGTCCGTGTCGACCGTTTGCGGTGTGGTGCGGCCGGGGACGGCGCGTGACGGCCGACCGGCTCCGTGCCGCAGGGTCTGGGCAGCTCGGACACGCCGACGCTGCTGTCGACGGCCGGCGTGCAGCCGCCGCCGGCCGCGCCCCAGTCCAACACGGGCCTGCTGGTGGACGTGCTGGGCGACACCTACGGCAGCCCGGCGGCGCCGGCGCCGGCGCCGGCCACCAACGGCGCCAACGGCACCAGCCCCGTCAACGACTACGGCGCCGGCGGCCTCCAGGACCACCAACAGAGCGTCAAAAAGTCAGTGGCGGCCAGATCGGGCGGAGCGGCCGGATCGGGTCCGGTCAGATGGTGGAGGGGAGAGGGGAGGTCGTCAGGACGTCGGTCGCTAACCGCTAGCCAGGTCCGGAGCGGAACCCTGAACGTGAGCTGACGGCGTGCGCTGGTCTGCACTGGCTGATTGGGTTGGGGGCTATTGACAGCTCTCATGTCTGTTGCGTCACCGTGCATCAGGCTTGTTTTGTAACGGGCCGGATCTGCACCAGATGTGATACCAGCGATGCATTTGCTTCTGTGCTCTGCATTGAGTACAGCCTACTGATTGCTCATTACTTCGAAGTTACTTCGAAGTGTGTTTTTGGTCCTGGCGGCTAGATCCGGGGTCTATTCAGTGTCACATCCCGGTTGACAATGTGCAGAACAGGACTTGCGTAACATGATCTATAACGCTGCCGTCCTTGCGTAACATGATCTATAACGCTGCCGTCCAGGTTCATCTGCAAAAATAACGGTGTGCTGTTCGAGAACGACATCCTGCAGATCGGTATCAAAAGCGAGTACCGCCTGAACCTGGGCCGCGTCGGCGTCTTCTACGGCAACAAAACCCCCATCGCGCTGATGGTGAGACCTCGTCCCCGAGCTCGGCCGGGAGGGGAGCGCGGCTGTGTGCGCGAGTGAGAGGTGGTTGCTGTCGCTGCCCTTCTGAATGGATGTTGAGCAGGCGTAAAGATGTTTGTGTCACGTTGGAAGCATTTTGAAAACAAACTGGTTGTGTTTTTCGTATAGGTGGTAAACGGTGCGTAATCGTTTCTACCACGGCATCGTAGGATACCTGTCCCTTACGTCCAACCTGTCAATCGAGGACGGTCTCGAAATTTTCTCGTGTGTTTCTTTTGCCCCCCCCCCCCAAAAAAAAAATGCATACATAGATATCCGGAGTTCCCGGTCAGCTCCATGGTAGAGAGCCGGTCTCTTCCGGCTCCCGTTCAGCTCCCCTGTCGAGAGCTGGCCTCTGTCGGTGGCGTCTGTCCTGTGCGCCGGCGCGCGGCCGGCCGCCGTGCGGTGACCTGCCTCCGGCGGCCGGCAGGGCTTCACCACCAGCGTCACGCTGCCGGACGGACTCGCCAACAAGCTGACGGTGCAGGCCAAGCCGGTGGACGGCAGCATCGGCGGCGGGGCGCAGGTCCAGCAGATGGTCAACTTCGAGCTCATCGAGGAGTTTGTCGGTACGCCGGCGGGCGCTGATGTCTCTCCGTCTGGTGCCGTCGGTGTTCCCTTGAATGGAAACGTATCTCTGAAGGAGAAGTAATAGTGTGTTAACATGGTTCAGTTGTAATGGTCATTGCGCGGTAAGATTCCGTAATGTTTGTCTAATGGTGAAAGTGTAGTGAGTCATGGCACTTCATTTCCGGATGGCATTAGATTTTGAGTTGTTCGGGACCCCATTTCTGCTGACAGGTCGTGGACTGGGGATTGTAACCACGTTGTTGGTCACTGCCGACTGCACGGATGCTCGTGACGCGACCTCACCTTCCAGGCATGCCCGACCTGTCGGTGAGCTTCATGTACAGCGGCGTTCAGCAGAAGCTCCACCTGAAGCTGCCCGTCACGCCTAACAAGTTCTTCGAACCCACCGAAATGAACTCGGAGGCGTTCTTCGCGCGCTGGAAGAACCTGAGCAGGTGGGCGACTGGCGGGCAGGGATACCGCGCCACCACAGTGGCGGGCTAAAACACACGGTCCATTGTTGTCTCACTGCCATACGGTCTGGAGGATTTTGACGTGGCGCGCAGTGAGTTTCCTTAGCGTCAGCTATTGGCGGCGTTGAGGCGATTATTTCAGTAGTTTGGCGATAGGTGGGAAGTTGTGGGTGATGAGGTGCGCCTGACATGGATTACGTCACCCCGCTGTTCGGCAGCCCCTCTCAAGAGGCCCAGAAGATCTTCAAGGCCAAGTTCCCGATGGACGCCACCACGGGCACCCGGCTGGCCGGCTTTGGCATGCAACTGCTGGAGGGCGTCGACCCCAACCCAGAGAACTTCGTGTGCGCCGGCATCCTGCACTGTCGGGGCGTGCAGGTCGGCTCACTGCTGCGACTGGAGCCCAATAAGCAGGCCCAGGTCAGTCGACCCTGAAGTGTTCACGTCCGCTGCCGGAGTCGCGCCCGTGTACCGAGAGTTCTAATCGTATCTGCCGCTCCATGAATCGAGCCCGCGGCGCTGCAGGATCCGTGTCGCGCGGTTTTGCTCTGGTCGGTTCCCCGCTCCGTATTCATGCGCACCGGCTCGTATGCATTATGCATGGCGGCTACCGGTCTGGCCGCCGGCTACGGTCGCCGGCGTGCATGTCATCCATCAGGTGTGGCCTGTGTACAGTCACCCGGACGCGATCGTGCCGATGTCTGCTGGCTCCGGGCTGTGAGCTGTTGCCGTGCCGTGCGCTACGTCTGGGTGTTCTGGGGTATCGGGGTTGGCATGTGGCTGCCTTATCTGAAGTATGACGTTCGTCGCGTTTCATCGGGTTGCCACGTCATGTGCCGTTGGCGGGGGGGGAGGGTTCGTCGGGTTGGCCAGGCGTGCACGGTGTCTGGGTGGGTCAGGGGTCGACGGTGCGCCGTCTCTGTCCGGACCTCGCCCCTGGTGAGACCGGCCCCGCTCTGTGTCGTCGGTCAGGTGTGGGCTGTTCGCCCTCTGCCTGGCCGTTTCTCCGGTCGGACCCGACCCCGTCCTTTGTGCCGTGGTTGAGGTGTGGTCCGCTTGCCGCATCTGTCCGAACCTCGCCCTTTGTGGCGTCGGCCAGGTGTGGTTCGTCCGGGGTCTCCTTCCGAACCTCGTCTCCGGTCGTACCCGACCCCGTCCTTTGTGCCATGGATAAGGTGTTGTATGCTTACCGTATCTGTCCGAACCTGGCCCTTTGTGGCGTCGGTCAGATGTGGTTCGTGGGCCGTCTCTGTCGAGCCGTTTCCCTGGTCAGACCTGGTGCCGTCTGACGGGAGCCGCCTGCGCCACCAGATGTACCGGCTGACGATCCGCTGCAGCAAGGACCGGACGTCGCAGGTGCTCTGCGACCTGCTGGTGGACCAGTTCTAGAGATCTGACGCCGCGCCGCGCCGCGGCCACTGCATTCCAGGGGGCGGCGGGGCCGCCGGCCGCCGGCGCTCGTGTCAGCGTAGCTCTCTTGCCGTCTCCCCTCGTTCTCGGCGCGCTGCGGCTGTCGTGCTCTCTCTTTCTCGTCGTGCTGGTGTGGCCGGCCGGCCGCGCCTCGGAGGGCGGTCGTGCTGCCGGCCCGCCCCGGGAGCCCTGTACCCGCCGGCGCGCCGCCGGACGGCGCCGTCCGGCGGCGGACGGCGTCGCTTTTCGCCTTAGGTACCCACCTGTTTACCGCGACTATTATCATGCTTCCTGCGAGTATCGGATCGCATTCATTCAGCCTGCTGTGGCTACGCGGACGGATCGTAGCGTTGGTTGTTTTGATTTGTTATTGGCTTATCGTATGCATATATTGTATTAGTATATGACTATTATCGTTGTACGCCACGCCGGGCAGCACCATCTACTTAAGCCTACCATGTATGTGCCGGTTCAAGGGTTGTATCATAGCCAAACAAAGACGTCCGGTCCCTAGAGCGTAAAGACAGTCGCGCGTGGCGCCCGCGGCCCGTGCAACAGCAGGTGCCGGGCGGCCGGCTGCAGTCTGTCGTCTGTCCGTCTGTCGCCGTGTAGAGCCGCCGGCGCCGTCGGGGCGCCCGGGCCGTGGCGTCCTGTGTGTGTGTCTGTCAGTGTGCGTGCCGGCGCGACTGGGAGGGGCGCGTGGGTCGGGACGGCGCCGCGCCCCGTCCGGCCGCCGCCGGGCCGACCGGACGGGCCGCCGCGCCGCCGGGACGACTAATAAATCTGTGTACGTAACGGCCGGCTGCTGGCGCGGATGTGCGCGGTCCGTCGATCGCAGACAACGCGTTGTCGCAGGGGGCGGTGGGGACCCGACCCACTGACGGGAGCAGCAGGACGTCCGTCCGTGGCCCGTTAATCGAATGGTGCTCCGTTGGATGCAGCGTGCGGACGTGCGGGTTTAAGTGGCGCCGTACGCGCCTGAGTTCCGCAGCCAACACTGGACACACGCGCTGCCTCCGTGCTGGTCTTTCGCGGCGCGAGGCACAGTCTACCGAGCACTCGAGTCGAGCACGCGCGGGATCTTTGGCGTCACGCTGCAGACAAATCGCTCGGGATCGCTTTAGGACTGTAAATGGGAAACGCTTCGGAATCCGAAACGTTTCTGGAATCCAAAGCGATGGTAAATGGGAGTACATACCAAGCAAGGACATGCTATTATCTATTTCATAAGCTCGGCGCACGGTATAGCTCGACCGTGCCTGCATACGGCAGTGCAAAATGCGTCTTTTTCGAACTCCATTACGCGTTCCAAGGGCGGCCGATTTACGGAAGATTGCGTTACCCGCTGGGTGCCGAGCTTGCACGGCGTGGCCTGAAATGGTCCGGCATAAGAGTTCACGTTAGCGCGTGTGCAGACGCCCGGCAACCGTTTTCCATTCTCGCGATAGGCGCGGTGAGGGGCGCACTACGACAGAAGTCCTGGGACACACCAGCTGATCTATGGAGTTGCCTAGTCCTAAGTCTATTCGAGCTTTAGACGGGCCGTCTGCATACAGTCAGTCTAGTAAGAAGCACCCACTGCCACCAGCAGCGTGGTTACTGGAGAACTTGATGCATCCATCTCCAGTCTGTAGTCTTGACCATGGCTAGAGATTCCCGAAAATTATGGGGGGGGGGGGTCCATAAAGGACTGCAGACCATTTCTTCCCAATCAGTGCCATAGGCCTAATATCAAAATCCCAGAATACCGAGGGATCCGGACCCACCCCCTCCCCCTTCCGTCGCCAGTCCTGGTCTTGGCATCAGCGGAACGATATAGCCCATCACACCACGCATTTCTCTCCACAGCCGCAGCATACCGGCGTTTGAAACAGACCGGCATTGTGTTACGTTTATTAACAGCGTGCGGTATCGAAGCACTTCAGAGCACAAAAATAAATCGGCTCTAGATCGTTAACAACGGAGTATATGCATAATGTCAACAATCTGAGGCAACGCCATCGTCACAGCATTAGCCGCCGTCTCGGCAGGTGCCGATATCACCCTTTCTAAGCAAGCAACCTCGTTTTGATCACGCCATGACAGTCCTGCGGGCCGCCAGACGCGTCGCCGCCCTCACTCTGACGCCATGACAGTCCTGCGGGCCGCCAGACGCGTCACCGCCCTCACTCTGACAACTCCGGGCCGCCCACAGCTCGTCAGCAGGTTTCGCCGAACCGAAGCTCCGTGGACGCAGGACGACTGAAACAGGTCACGTGATGTCAGTAGGAAAGCAACACTACTGCGAACGTTCAGCGGGAAATGGCTTCTGAGCTGAAATCGGAAATTGGAAAAGCGCAACAGAGTTGATATTAAAGAGAACCAATGGTCGGACCGTGGACGTTACGCGACACTGGAAGTTATGAACGTAGGGCTTCTATGAAATAATGAACATAACTTATCTTAACTGTCTCTTAGGCATATCCTTTCTCTTAGGCATATCCTTATCTCCATTTCAGTCATTCCTTACACAACTTCATCGCTTGCTTCACTCCCATTTTTCAATTACATTTATTCTCTGTGTGCAATCATCTCATCGTGGACGCATGAGTGATGAATGGAGAAAAAAATGGACAAAATATGTATTCGCATCAAAAGAGACTGCCTTTGACATGGAAAGCTGGTGCACCCGAGTAATATTCGTATCACCCAATGGACGATCCACGTTAGTCCTGCGACATGACCCTGTCAGTCGTTACCAAAGGAACTGAAGTAACCACACAAGCCGCCGCCAAAGGCCGGCTGAGGCGCGTCCATCCACCCTTCGCCCCAGCTTCCAGGAACACTCATCCCTCCAAAAACATTCACACCAACACCACTCACGTCTCGCTCCCGCCGGCCCTAGGAGGGAGGCCGGCCCGGCCCCTGCTGTAACCGGTCCAGAAACGCCTGACGCTGGGCGCGCACCTGGCTCGTGTCCGCCACCCGGGCCGGAGTACGGCTACTGTCTGCCGAGGGAAAACAACTATCTGCAGCGCTGGTGCCCAGCAAATTAATGCCTGGAGGAGGCAAGCGGACGAACAAACCAGATGCGGTTCGGAGATCACTGATCATTTCGCAAACGAATTCGTCTTGTTCCCAGATCGCTGGACACGAGCGGCCCCCCCCCCCCAGGCGTGTGTCCGCACGTCCGGGCGGATACAGCTGACAGTGCCGGCTGGACGGGGTACTGCTGTGGGGTCAGTGGCAAGAAGCGCGATACCGGAAAATCCATAGGACCTGATAACATCCACAGACTGAAATACGGCATCTGGAGCGTTGCTATTCAAATTCGTTCCAAACGGGAGGAATCGACAAACGATCCTCTCCCCTCAGGATAAGGCACCCTTCTTTACAACATGTGTAAACAACGTCCGCCGGCACGGCCCCGTCCCCAAACACCAAACTGCGTCATATGTGGTCTGAATTATTTGTGGACGTTCAGGCACTGCCTCGGATTCTCAAAAACAAAACAAACCGTGGTGCACCCTCAAGATGGTACAACGTTAAATACAAAGTTTGGGATTCTCAATCAACAATGGAGATGACGAGGTCCCCACTACGAACCGAACGCCCCACCCATTCTACATTCTGTTTCCACCCCCAGACACGGGTCCACCAACCGCCAGCACCACCGACCTTCCAGACTGAGTCTGATGGCCGCCTCCAGCTGCTCGGCCTCGTCAGCGTCGGACGCCTCGCTGGCGGTCGGCGGCGGCGGCGGCGGCGCGTCCGCCAGGCTGGCGGCCAGCGCCGCCTGCAGCTGCGCCTCCTCCGACTGTTCGGCCGCGGGCGCGGCGTCGGCGCCGTCCAGGCTCGCGGCGATGGCGGCGCGCAGGTCCGGGTCGTCGCCGGCCAGCGCCTCGATGGTGCGCTGCTCGGAGATGAGCCGCGGCTTCACCGTCTGCGTCACCGTCACCGTCCGCAGCAGCCGGTCGGCGGCGCACGCCGGCAGCGCGCCCAGCACGATGAAGATCGAGTAGCCTGCGGCGGACGGCGGACGGCGACCCGGTCAGGCGCCGCGGTGAAGATCAGACGGACCGTGGTGTGAAGGACGGCACGACACGCCTCACAGAGACGGGACGGCGACAAATCAGTCCAACGGCGGGGATGAAGTTGCCGGGTCAGCACACGGTGTAACTGCACAGATCGGACCAAAACAGGATACGGAACACGTGCTGAATGTCCTGTGCTCCTCCTATACAGAGCTCGGAGAAAACTCCCGCAAGAGGCACAACAGGTTGAGGTTGCGCTGCCCGAACAGCACCCGTCACCCCACATCGGGACAAGGACCGAAAATTTAGACCACAAGGGAGTGCAAACATAGATGTCCACCATAACGCAGCGATCAGCCGCACACGGATGAAACCAAATGAAAACAATCATCACCAATCCCTGCACACCTGTCGGCAACATCCTGCGGCTACGCGAAACCACAACATCGCGCCGCCTCACTGGCATCGCCTTCCGCCGGCAGGCAGCGGCGGCCGCCGTGGGCGGGGTCCGGCGGCTCCAGCTCCTGCCCGGCCGGGCCCGGCGGGAGCCGGGCACCGCCATGGCCACGTACCCTCCTGGCGCAGCTGGGCCAGAAACTCGGACAGGTAGCTGTCCGACAGCAGCTCCGGGCCGGTCAGCAGCGAGTTCAGGTTGAACCACTGCCGGCCCAGCCGTCGAATCGTGAACCAGTGGTCCCGGTAGTTGCAGATGTACGCCACCTGCGACCTGGAACAGCACCGCACACACCAGGTGGACACTGACCGAGGGCGCGGACAATTTGTCCAGTTAGAGATCATCAAACTGGCAGACCGGAGAATGAGCAGCACGTCTGGACAGGAAATGTTCTGACACACTAATGGTGAGGCATACACTGAACTCTCCTCACTCTTCCGGTAATTTAAACACACGACTTCCCGACGCCCGATATGATTTTAACTATGTGCCGTGGAAAACGACGTCTACACGCTATGAATCACACTTCTTCCCAATCAGAAGGCAATCAAAGTCAGACTTAGCTCAGGGAATGGACTAAATGTCATGCTAATGATGAAGTAAGATGAACAAACACCCATCATAACCAAACAGCTGAACAGGACAGCTGATTGGTGAGACAACAGTATCATTCTACAGCCTAGCACCTTAAGGCATGCATGTTCATGCAGCACAGTAGCCCAGCTGTGTCCATCGAGGGGTCTACAAATAATGAGATGGACCAGTGATGTAAGACACCACAGAAATTCCAGCGCCTGATGCCCCCTGGACTGTAAATCAGGCATCGAAACAGTGCCAAAGTCCAAGGGTGTTTGTGCACGACGCATAACTCCTTATCCACGAGTGTTTACAACTTACAAACCACAAGCCTCCAGCAAATTCAACCTCAAGCCATACAGACTCCCAATAACAACTCCCAGCTGCTAAGCTTGCTGTGCTTGAGGAATCTACACTTCTCACAAGCACATGCCACATCTAACAAGGCTTGCCAAGGTTTGATTATGAAAGACTGGGGGCAGTGTGCCTGAGTGGGGGATGGGGCATAAACTGATGCAGCAGGGAGCAGGAGAAGAGCTGTGAGTGGCTCACGTGGGGTTAGGCCCGTGCCTGCACCGCGCTGGGGTCGGAGCTGCTGAAAGGCACCAGGTCCAGGTCCCAGACTCGCAGTGCCGACGAAATCACCTGCACAGAAAAGTAGCCGCTGTCGTCCATGTTTTGGGAGCCGGCCTGCCAAAACAGGAATGTTGGTGGGATTAGAGGACAATGAAAACCCAGCCAGACATGTTCTGAAGGCAATCTTTATCCCATTCTTCTCAGAACTTTAGCAATGTTATATGACACTGGAAGTGATTGTAAATTCATGGCCCTGTGCCAGATTCAAAACAAAGAGCTCAACTGCAATATGAAGTACCAATCAGCAAGCTTCAATTTTGTGACACAAAGAATAGACATGGTTTCAATTTATACCATCACACAATTTTTAACACCCATGTCCTTAATTCAATATTCAAATATCAAATATGTTAAAACCAAGAAGACAAAATATTCCCAACCATTTAAATTTTTCTTGTTATATTTTCCAGTTAATAAATGTGATACCTGTAACCATACCAATGATCCACATAAAAAACAGGAATTTGAAAAAATAACTCCCCTTTTAGACAGCCAGCAATGTGTGTACCAAACTTACTTGAACAAAGTTCCTGTACTCTTCACTGTCCACACCAGCCTCTGACATCCTGGTTCTTTCCTGTTCATCCATCTGTTGAGCCAGTGTTGCCAGATCCACAGCAGTGAAAAATGGCCCTTGTAGTAATGCATTCAGACAGTGCTGGGCACACAGTGAGCCCTCTTGCTATGGAAAAAGAACAAGAATGCATGACAAACTCCTGTACATATCTCAACTGGCAGTTGAAAATGTGCAAATGAGACTGAATAAATTCAGTTTTTCAGTCAGGCATGACTTAAACCAAGTTTCAAAGTTACTACTCATCAAATATTCCGCATGGTGTTGGTTTCATTATACAGGAAAATTGTGGCACTAATGAGCCTTGCAATTTGGGCTCTCACATTACTAAAAATAAACAGACTTCTTTGCATTTTGCAATGAAGGACCCAGTTTTAGTGTAGCATGGGCAGATTCCTCTGCTCCAAAATGGAAATTACATATAGGTAATGAAGTGAAAGTAGCAACACATTTTAAAAGTATTCCAGAAAAATGCTAAGGTTCATGGTTTACAGGTGATCTGACCACAAAATCAATGGCTGTCTACTTGACAGAATGTTGTCTGTGCTTGCACAATGAACATAGCACTACATCCCTACAAGTTGATGCTACATTTTGCATCAACACAAGATGTTAAACTGAACAAATTCAGGCATATACAACAAGGTTTTAAATAACGTGCATCAAGTAATAACCACTGGTAGATCCAAGGGAAGTAAGGTTATCAGGGCCATGACTCATTCTATTGCAAAACCTGGAAATATCATGCCTGTTTTTGGGCTACATCATTTTTCCTGGAACAGTTTGTTTTATCTTAAAAATGCAGAAAATTTTGTAAACTTCTTGTGTCAAAATAGCATGGCCCAAATCCTAGTAGACATTAGACTGCTGAGATAGGACCACATTGCACAGCTATTTGATCCAAGCATCTGGCTAGCCAGTCAATTACTTAAACCAAATACTCACTAACTGATGCAAACTAAACACATCACATTCTAGGATGACATCCTATCCTATCCCATTTCTACATGTGTCATCTTCAACAATTATCACCATTTTCTTCTCACCTTCTCATGAAATATTGAATCCATCCCACCTCAAACTTTAGACAGTTATGCCTGCTATCCAGTGCCACATACACTTGACTGCCATGTAAAGATGTGCGAGGAAAATGGCTGTTCTGTCAGTGATGCATACGATTGGCCAGGATCAGACACACACTGTCATTCTAAAAGTGCTAAACAGTATTCTAAAAAGCACTGCTCGTAAGGGGTTAGGACGATCAGCCTCTTAGGCTCAAGCGTCGCCCGGTCTTGAATCAAATCTGGCGTCTCGTCGGACGTCAGCCGCCTTGTTTGTTTGTGAGCTAGATACACAGCCTATCGTGTTCAGGTGTCCAGAGATTTAAGGCGTCAGACAGTCCCCGTCAGTCGTGCTCTCGACAGTGACATCTAACGTCCACGCAATCACGCCTCGAAACGAGCGATGGAAGGTTTGTTTACAGCCCCTAGCGTGGAGACGATTCTAGTGCGCAAAATAAAGCTGCTCTTGTTTACTGTTGTAAAGCTGCTCTTGTTTCTGAAAAAGTATCCAAAGTTTTGTTCTAAAGCCATGTGGTAAATTCTACCAAAAATAACAGTTTTTAAGTGATTACGATTTCTAATTCCATTTTTTGTCTGACTTTAAAACATTTTTGCTTAAACATTTGATTTCTGAATGTTGAGTTAGTAATTACCGAATAACTAGCAATTTAAGGTGACCATCACTAGACTAATTGAAAGTACCTCGCGGAAGCGCGCGAAAGCAAAAGTGTAGTTGGTTCAGTGCGTAAGCTGAGAAGGTGTGATATTGTTAGTCTCCGGTGGTCTTCGAACAATTCCATATTTTCTTACCCTGAAGCTTGGTTATGGCAAGAATACCCTGATTCGGCTGTTGGAAGGTGGGTGCGTGATCGGTGGTCCAATTGGTTTTGCCGCGATCGCGGCGTTTGTATTAGTTTATTTTGCATTTTGTTTATCTGAAGTAGACTTTTTATCCTCACTGTCAACGTTTTATTGACATGTAACTCGTAACTATTTGTTTTTATTGTTTTGTCTGTAGTTCAGTTAATGATATGTGCTGAAATCAACAGGTGGTCCGTGGCCATTACCCTCAAATCGTATTGTCTGTCGTTTCTCAGCGTCAGGTTCATCCAAAATGCCCACTTTAATTTGTAAGTTCTGCCAAGGCGTCATAAACCGGTTCTACCATCGTCGTCTTCATCGCCTTCCGCTTGCAAAAACAATATCTTTGACTGTCTTATTTATCTATGCGACCATTGAAATGAAGAAACGGCGATTAGGGCGGTGATGCGCGGTTGGTGGAGAGGCGGAGATGTATATATAGGTGCGGAATACGGATGGTGGATATGGACGGTTATGAGCATAGGCGCGGGAGCCATGGGGCCAGGGGTGCTCCATTCCCCTCCAACTGTTTTGAAATCTTATATTGACCCTACGGGCGTTGACTGCAAAGAATTGACTCAAAATGCCTTTCGCTCCCCTTCCCCTTCTGAAGAGGAGCTCCCCTGCTCTGGAACGCAAGATATCGTGCACTTCAAAGCATTATGACGGGTTTTGCGTTCCCTACGTTCAGAACTTTTAAGGTATGTTGTTGCCCGACGTCTGGTTTGGAGACAGGAATTTCCCAAAAAGTTCAAAATTCGAACCCTGGCGTAGAGAACCGGAACCTGGGGGTGGTTAGCGTTGGCCCTACTTCATGGAAGTACGAAGTGCAGTTTACTTCGTTAAATATTTCCTCACTTTTCATCCTTCAAAACCATGGATCAGCGGTAACATGCAGGAAAATCTGTGGCACCTCAGCATATTAGAAAAAAAACATAGCGCTTAGAGATTATGCCGTACTACACAGAGTTTCACAGTTTGGCCATGTCTCATAGTCGTCATCCGCGTAACGAACGGCATATAGCAGCAAAAAAGCTCTTCTATAAAACCAGTTGTGCAGTTCGGAAATCATCAACATCAACAGGTTTATCAACGTTTTTTATTGATGTAAGTCCTGTAAGGATTCCCATGTTATAAATTTCATGTCCTGTTGCATGTCTGCAGCTTTATGGTCAATGTCTCTTTGTTCTTGGAGGACGCTTTTGAAGTACATAACCTGGTTTTGATACAATTGATTAGCTTTTCAGATCGTTAACCTTATTTCCGGAGGGCTAGCGGTATGGCCGATCCCCGGGGGGGACGGATTCGGCCCGCCTGAGATCCCGAGAACTACTCTTCCGATTTCATCGCAACAAACGGCAAACGATTTGCCATTACGTTAACTACACTTTTATAAAAAAAAACTTTTCAAAATTTTGTGAGGGGTGGATACAGGACGGCATAAAATTCAAAGTGGGGGGTATTTTTGGACTTCTTAAAACTCCATTGTTTATGGACCGATTTTGATGAAATTGGCAGGAATCAAGAGGTTATGGATGGGACTTTTGCCATTGGTGCATACATTTCAAATTTTGAGAAAATTCATAGGCGCTCACAGGGTTTTGAAAACGAGAGGACTAGTTTTTCAAAAACTGATTTAACAAAAAAGTAAAAACTATTTTTTGACGTCTTCTAGTCATGTTATGCTGAAGAAGTGCAAATCGCATCACAATGTTTGTATAATGTTAGCATAAGCGGTGCCAGGGACATGGAAAAGGGGGACTGTCATGGCCACATGTTCTTCAGATCAACTTATGACCTTTGTCCTTAAATGACCTCCAGTGACCTTGGAATCACTTGGAATGATCTCGTGTGCATTTAATATTATCTGAAAACGTTTCCAGTCATTTGAATTCACTCTGTGGAATTTTGTTTTACGGCTGCTGTGACATAGGGTACGCGCTCTGACATTTTAGGTCATAGCTCCGTGATCCGACGTGATATCGCGCTGAAACGTGGTACACAGGTAGAGAGCGCCCTTCTACGTCATATGCATTCCGGGTTTGGGATTTGAAAAAGCAGCGCCAAAATATTCGCTATAAAACCAAATTTTGACTTTTGACCTTGACCTGACCTTGTGAAGTTACCTCAGATGAACAAAATTGTATTTGTACGCTGCCCAACTATTAACGCATACATCCATATAAGGTTTTAAGTTCTATCTAAAAACGCTACTTTTTACAGTCATTTTCCTTTTACCCTCAACAGGGCCAAAAATGGCTTGAGGTGCCTCCAAAAACGCTGTCTGGCTCCACCCCTGAGCAAAACAGAATTACGAAGTTTTGTCACAGTACGTAGAAAGAATAGCTAGGAAAAGTGACCAAGTTTCGTGAAGCTTCGTCCAAAACCCTGGAACTGGCAAGCAAAAAACCTGAGGGGGCGGATTCGGCCCCCACCCCTGCCCGGAATAGGGTTTAGTGAAGAATGTGAATGTGAAGAATGTGAAATATTTCCCTTCGGTTCATGAACTGAAAAGAAACCGTCTTTGTCTTGTTTACGTGATACATGTATCCATGCATATATATATATATAGGGATGCACCGGATCGGGATTTTTGTGATCCGGCCGGATACCAGTTATGCAGGGTATCATGTATCCGGCCGGGCACTGGATATTATGCTTACCTATTTTTATTTACTATTTTAATGAAAAAATGGGGCGAGAAAGACTAACGTGAAAAAGGAAAGGTCCGAAAACCGAAAAATATTTAAAAATGCTAATAATGTGAATGGTTTATCCTAGTGTGTACACTTACCGTGAGGTTTATAGGTTACCTTGTAAAAAAAAACAAATAAATAAAGAACACAGCGATCATAGCGGAGCTCACCATCCCACTGCATTCAAAGGTATTTGTGTAACCACGGTTCAGAAATTGGGTTGAGAAATTGGGAAATTGAGTTGCAAGATGGCAGTAATCCAACAAGAGTAGGTGAGGGGGGGGGTAAACTTTTTAGTTGTTGCGTGATAACGTACTATTGAAATTCATTTGTTGGATTTCAGAGTTCAAGAAATTGTGTGGCCAATGGGAAGTATTTATTCCGCGTTCTAAAATTTACGGGGACAAATCCCCACCTCGGGAAAATACGTGGGACGTCCCCCTCTACCCCCGCAGAGATGACACCAATTACACGTGCTCCAGAATGCGCAGAATGCCATTATAGCGCCCTGGTAGAACTAAAATGCCTTGCTTGATAATAATTGTATACGAATTCTAAGGTATGTGTCTTGAAGTATATTTTCCCTTTAGGTATTAGTATCAGAGGATTTTAGAAAGATAAATGTCTGAAAATGGAAAGATAATACGCCACAGAACGGGCTGCTGAGCACATGCTGGCTGTTGTATCACGGCTTGGAGCTGAGTCCCTTTCTTGTAGAATATGTCTCAGCCCTCCCAATGTAAGAAGGAAAGGTGGTGCTCCATACAGACTTTGAAACTGCCAGTTATATCGAAAATCTAATATAACAAAGGGTATTTCTGCTGAAACGGTCTTGAAGGCAGACATTAGAGCAACGTGTTGATGGTATATTGGGAGGCTAAATAACCGGCGGTATGCGGCCAGATCACAGAGTTATCCGTCTGGATACCGGAATATGTATATATATATATATATATATATATATATATATATATATGTGTGTGTGTTATTCCCTCTGCCAGAGACAGAAAGAAATATAATCCGGACATTGAACAGGCAAGGATGAAACTTATAAAAGCGCGTTGCGCCCTTGCGTTCACAAAGACTTGCATAAATGGAAAACTTTTGCCAGACTGATCATTTAGATATATATATATATATATATATATATATATATATATAATGTATGTATGTATGCTCCCATATCTGCGTATTTTACGTATATTTGGGTGTCATATTTGCAGTCGACTGATGTGACGTTTTCGTGCCACTGCATTTGGGACATTTCTGGAATGCTGATTCTCAAAGTCAAATGCTCAGGGAACAGTAGCTAGGCTTTTCATGAGATTTAGTCCCGTTCCAAAACGAGGACAGGAATGAAAGTTTCTGTGCTCTTGGTGTTGGCAGTGGAACATGAGTAGTCTTTTGACTCAGCTTTACGTCTATGGTAACGTGTGCAAGATGCCGTTCTTGCGGCCATCGGACGAGTTGGGATCGAGTGCGTTGTGTTGCGTGAATGCTTTAACGTTCGTGAAATCGCACGGCCGCCTGTCGTCGGTAGCGTCAGACGCGTTCTCGTTCGGCGGACGAGTCGGGACACATGTGGAAGTCATAAACGGGACCCCGCGAGGGGGAAGGAGCCTTCTGCATCTGGAGGTGGCTGTTGGCGGGAGAGCGGGGGACGGGAGAGACAGGGAAAGAGGAACACGCCTAGGGCATTGGAACGCTTATATAACCGACACAATTGATCTATGGACAGAACTGAACTGAAACCGGGTCTTGCAGCACCATTTAATCTCGAAGGCCTTCACCATTGGCTGCAACAAGAAACACTGTATTTCATTGCATTCTACATGTACGTTACCAAAAAGACCCTGGCTGTTACGCCCTGAAACAGACCGAAAGTGTTGCGACGAATAGAAAGACTGTTTACAAAATTCAGCTCCTTGCTGAGAGCTTCGTCGTCCATGCCGGAGCATGCATCTTAGTGTATCAAAACAACTCGAGAATGCTTCCCTCCCGTCTAGTGCCAAAACTCAGCTCCGAGTGAGTGCAGCGATATTTTCTTCGGGTGATAATGCAACGACGCATGTCTTGGATTTTGCGTACTGTATAGGTGCAGACCACATACACTTGTTAACGGCATTCCTGGTCCCCATCATTCTTGCTTTATTCTTTTCTCTTCGCGGCCTATGAATGCTGGCCTAGGTGCGTCACTCGCTATTCATTTTCTGCGCTTTCGAGACGTTTCGGACCATTGTTGGAAACCTGGTTTTTCTTCCTGGTGTCGGAGTACAAATTCTCTTTTGGAGTATAAAATGTCATGCGTTTATTGTGAGAAACATGGACTAACTGGGTGCTCTGCAAACATATGTGGGGCGTATCCATCGGCTCCGTTTGGAGGGGGAGGCAAACCAGTTTCCTGGGTCTGCATGGTAGGTCAGCTGAGTCGTTGACCAGGGGGAGGGGGTGGAAGGCGGCTGGCCGTGGGTTCGGAGTCTACTTCATTGGCCGAGTATGGATGGTAAACCATCAACCGAGGGAGGACGCTGGACAACTTCAAACTCGGGTTGAGTAGGAATACCCATGTCTCTTGGGGGGGGGGGGGGCAAAGGACCACTCTGGAGTACAGATTTTTTGGTGCTCCTTGACACCAGAAGACGACAGTTTGTCCAAGACTATTTCGGACATTGTTCGTGGCCTCTGCGCTGGCGTAGTAAGCCGTCGATGGCGGAGTTTGTTGTGCATAAAATACCCGTGTTTACGCTGAACTGTTGGTGAACTCGTCTGTGTTGGTCCGATTTCAGCGATTCCGCTCCAATGGGCGTTTGCGTGGAATTTACTGGGAAATCTCAGAATGGATTGTACTTGTTCACGCAGCGAACAAGTACAATCATATATCATAGGTGGATGATGAGACTCGCTGTTTCGTGGCCGCTTGAATAACAGGGTTTCATGTGTGGGATGACACGTGGGTCTGGTTTTGCTTTCAGTCATTGTCATCATCTGGCCATGTAAATAGTTGATGACAGTAGGTGTCGTTGGCCTAGTGGCATCGCTCAAACCATATAATGCAGTGGCACGTATTCTTAATTGTATAAGAGATACGGTTTTCCTTTTGTTCGCGTATTCACATTGTTAAGAGGGAATTGCAGCGAGTGAAGACAGTGATTTGGACTCATGCCATCAAATTCAGCTCAACTGATATATCAGCATAGTTTCATTTTTTTTTCTTCGTCGCAGTATACGAAGTCCATCGTGAATTCCAGTAGTTTCAGGCTATTCTGCTGGTGGTTTGAGTTATGGCTGAGGCCAGTAACTCGTCATACACGCAATTCTCGCGAAGTGGTTGATCGGAATAACAGAAAGACGGTTGTCAGGGCGAAGGCGTTGATCACGAGAGTTACCATGACCACGAGACACCACGCGGGCGTTGACCTCTCCGAGGTCCTGCTGTCTTTGTTGCCGTCTTTGAAGGGATTTGTGGCGTGAAAAGGAAGACGCCGAATCCTTTCTGCTAAAGGAAGACGTCTTCATTACATTAATAGGGTAATCTATTGGCTAGCCAATGCATGCCACGTGCAGTTGTCTAGTCACATTGCTACGTAATCTTTGATGTGTTGTTGTCATTCTTCTATCGACGGATGGGGTTGTGACAGCTCCACCCGCACTAACCAAAGAATGATATGCAGTCAAACAGATCTGCATGCTTAACCATTGGGTGCATATTTATGAAAACTCCGTGCAGTGGACACGTGCCAGCAATTTCTCCGTGTTGGTGACGACCCAGTGAGAAATTTCCGGCGGGACTCTACCGCAGAAGGTAGAGCGGCCCTTCTGTCGTCGGACATCATAGCTGGCACCAGGGGCCCCGCTCCGGGATCGGGGCCACACGCCGCCCTCCAGCTCGATCGATGCTCACCAGCGCACGAGAGCTTTGAACCAGACGGCGCGAGGCGGGCGACGCCAGCGCCACCGGCGGCAGGCTGCGCAAACTGCCGGATCGGTCCGGAAATCAGCGTCCGCCCGGGCTGCGCCGTCGGCTCCCGCTCGCGTTTCCGGGGCGGCCGCCTGATCCGCGTGCGGCACCCCCCAGCCGGGAGAAGCCTGTTTACGTCGGTGACGTCCCAGGTGCGCCGAGCTCGAGCGGGCGGGGTTACCAGACGAGGCGCCGCCGTTTACACAGCGATCCACTGCCGATCGGCAGCGGCGCGCGGTTTATCCCAGGCTCGTAGGAAACGCATCAGAGTAAACACGACGGTCGCGGACAGCGTGATGTGCTTCTGCGACTCAAATGCACGCGTCGTCTCCACTGTCCCGTGCGTTCATGGAAGTACAGGTGTGCCCGACTCCAAATACGTAACAGACTAGTAATGCAAAAATGCTGCTTATTTCCTAAGTATTCATTTTGGTGTTTTGCTCTCCGCGTATGCAAAGACAATCCTGCATGTTTTGCTGTTGTCAGAAAAGGAGAGACCTATGGAGAGAAAAACTCGTCGACAAGATTCAAGCTTTTCTTTCGGGTTACTTCCTCACCTCGGCAAAGCGTGAGGAATTGGTGCTCAGAGGGAATGTTCCAGCGTAACACGTCTTTTGAAATCTCAGTCCGTACTATGCATTCTGTCTCAAGACTCAGCACTATCACCCGGGTTTCCGGGTTCTGTTTGGCCGTGGCCTGTTTACAACTGTTGCGCGGCGTCACTACAGGCCGATTGTCGCCTTCATTTAGTCACCCGCGCAGGCACGTATTGTGTTATATTTGCGGATATATTATACATCTGTTTTATTTCATGACGTTTTGGAAGCCAGAATGCACGCTTTCTCATCATTGCAAACTGGGATTGATCGCATTATTACTATGCTGCACAGGAGTAGCTGCTGGGGACTTCCGAGTTCAGATGCACACGGCAGATATGTTTAGTTGGGTTTGTTCCGTATTTTCTGGGCATTTCAGCAAACCCCGTGTCTGGTTCTGTGTTTTTTTTTCAACTCGACGGGACGCATTCGTCAGCACATCTCTACACAAATCCACAGTGGCTCGGTCGGCGATGACTGAGAGGCAGTCGCTGGGTCCAGCGGCCGACCAGTGGCGGCTGCTGGTGACAGTCGGCCGCCGGCGGACGAGACGCGGCCTCAGTCGGCGCTGCGCTATCCTGATAAAGACCGCCTCACGTCCAGCCGGCCGTCGCGTGTGGCGTAATCCCGTGTCGCGGCTGCGCCGTGGCGGCTCCTCCGCTTCCTGGTCCGACCCCTTTTTTAGCGGCGCTTCGTAGAACGTGATCCGCCGGCCACGGCGGTCCGAGGCCTCTCCCGAATCGAGAGTCCCGAGGCGAGGTCGCGCTACCCTGGTGAGTGGCACGCCGCCACTGTATTCTCTCTCTCCCTCTCTCTCTCTCTCTCTCTCTCTCTCTCTCTCTCTCTCTCTCTCTCCGCCTGTGCCTCTGCCTCTGTCTCTGCTTTGTCCAGCCGCGCTGTCCGGCCGGACTGACCGACCGTTCCCTCTCTCTCTGGTGGCTGTCTAGCCGCTCTGCCTCTCTCTTTCCGATGGCTGTCTGGCCGCTCTGTCTCTCCTCTCTCGCCGCTGTGTGCGGCCACTGTCCGCTCGGCCGCGCCGGTCCGCTGTTGACACCTCTGGCACGGCGTCGCTCCGTTTCAGTCGAGTCACGTGGCGGTGGCGCGTGCTTCTGCGCAGCGGCCGGCCTGGAGGACAGATGCCGTCCGATCGCCTTGTTGTGCGACCTTCGAGGTGCCGGCTGCCGGCTATGTTGACCGCGCCGCGGCGGCCGGCCACCGCCGACCGGGGACAGGGGCGCGCGGGGCCAGTCCCGGAAACAGATCAGCAATCCTATCATTGCGAATGTGCACCGCAAGGGTGTCTCCACCAAGCAGAATGCTTGTGGTCTATGACGTAGGTGCGTATTTTTTACGTTGGCAGTAGAGACGCCATTTTTTCATGTAGAGGTGCCATAGTAAGGCTGCGGACGCGGCGGAGCGCATGAACTGTTATGCATACGCAAACAACAATTTCAGGGGGTTTCGGGAGCGAACAACAGATCTTCGCCAATAGGCAGTGTTCCTTCTGTGCTGGCTGGTTTCCTGGAACCGCAAATCAGACTGGCCATGCAGCTAAACACGAAAAAGGCTCTTCTTTTTATAAAAAAACATGTGTAGATGTGTCATTTTATTTAATGATGGGTAACAGCTGGGTCGATTTTTCGGATGTTTGGGAACTGTGTCGACTACGATGTGCAGCCCTCTTAGCTCTGGGCATGGGTTTGTCTGCAGTATATGTAAACAGGAGATCCAGCGAAGTTTTTGCCCTCCAGTTTTTTCGAACTTCCTGTGCTGCCACCAGTTTTGTTTATCTGCTGCGTCAAAGTATTCTGACACGATTGTTATCGTGCGTTCTACAGTCGATCGCATCCAGATGCTCCGCAGGTTTTAATCCACATACAGTTGTGTCAAATATGTTGGCTGTTAACAGAGGTTTTAATATTTTACGATTATCGTGCAATGTACTCTCGTGGCACTGGACAACATTCTACAGGCCTTGACGAAAGGCATGTGTATATATATATATATATATATATATATATATATATATATATATATATATATATATATAGCCTTTCGTCAAAGCCTGTAGAATGTTGTATATATATATATATATGTGTGTGTGTGTGTGTGCGTGCGTGCGTGCGTGCGTGCGTGCGTGCGTGCGTGCGTGCGTGTGTGTGTGTGTGTGTGTGTGTGTGTGTGTGTGTGTGTGTGTGTGTGTCGACGAGATGCTCGCAAGCGATACTGGCTGGCTCGACATGAACTTGGGAAACTTGCGCTGCTGTAATCATGGCAGCTGGTTTGGTCCGCAGCGTCCGTAGTATCATTGTTGCACTGGCAGATAAACGATTTGCATCTCTGACGCTACTGTCGGCGGTTGTTACGTCACAGAGGAGGAACCTTCTCAGTGGTGGAGGAAACGAATGGTCTGCGCCGTATACCAGTCAAACGCGACCAGGGTCACGGCGGGCAGCCGTTCCCCTGGGCCGTCCCTGCCGCGGCCACGTGCCGGACCCGCTGGCGGACGGCGTGTTTGCAGACTGGCCCCGGCGTTGGCCGAGAATCGCCTTGAACTTGTCCGACTTGTTGACGACGTTTCGGGAAAACACGACCCGAGCGTTGCGCAGCCGGCGTGTTTGCGGCGCGGCCGCCTTCTGAGCCGGGCGGAGCGCCGCGAGGACGCGGTGTCGATTGGCCCTGTTGCCGGGGCGCGGCCGGCTGGGCCAGCCCGGCGCCGCCCCGCCTGACAGCTCGGCCGGCCCCAGGTCGACGTGGGCGACTTGCCTGGACGTCTGATTGTAGCGGGGCGCGCCGAACCGCGGCCGCCGCGGGCCGCCGTGCTTGCGGCGGCCGCCGGCGCGCGGCACGCCGGTGGGCGGCGCCCAGTCGGTCCGGCCCGACCCCGGACGCCGGGCCTGTTCTGCGTCTGGAGTAGCGGCCGGCGGCGAGACCGCTGGTCGCGGCGCCGGCGCGGCGACGTGTTTTTCTCGGCGCGGCGACCCTCCCGCCGCGCCCGGGGCGGCGCGGGGGAGCGCACGTGGGCCATTAGTCTCCCGAGGCGTCCGGCGGCGGCCACCGTCGCGCCGGTGTCGACGATGTTGTTTACCAGCGCGCTCCCCTCCGGGGTGGTGCGCCGATCGATGTCGGAGGCGCGTCCCCTCGGACGAGACGCAGCATCCGGCGGCGGCGCGCGCCGCGCCGCACACGCGGCCGGCCGCGTGCCCGCCGGCCGCGATCGATGCCCGGAGGGGACGCCGGGGAGCACGTGCTGGCCGCCGCCTCCCCCGCCGACATCGATCGGTCGCCTTTGTGCCGGGCCGACCGTGCAGCGGGGCCGCCTGTTTGTGAGAGGGGTGCCGGGCCGGTGCGCGCCGGCCGCGTCGCGCCCCCGTCGGCTCCCCTGGGCCTGGCGCCGCGGCCGCCCGCGCGCTCCCACCAGTCCCCCGCGCCGCGGCGACCCCCCAGGCCGGCGCCGCCCCCCCCCCCGACTGGGAGAGGCTGCCGGTGGGTGGGTCTTTGTCTGGGGCCGACCCGACTGGCGCGGTGGTGGTCGAGTTTGCCGGACGATCGGCGGCGATGGTGCGCTGCGGATCAGACGGTTGTGGGATCTGGTCCCTCCCCGAGGCCGTATCAGCCGAATTATCCGGTCCGGCTGGAGATTAAGCCTTCAGCCTGCTGGCTGATGTTATGCATGCAGGCGCCTTTCGGTATCTTCACGTCTGCAGACGCCTTACAGTAGGTGATTTGTGACTGCGGCGTATCAGCTGTTCATCTACCCTTCATTGTTGCTTGTACCGTTTTACTGACGCGCGGGTCTGGTTTGCTGATGGTACAGTGCAGGCTTGATGGCCGGTTATGCAATTTTGGGATGTGTGAATACCTCTCGGCACTGGATACTGATTCCGAAAATACCTCATGGTCATGACCTATAGGCCGTCGTCACATATTTATTCTTATTGTTTTAGAGAGTCCGGGCGGCTCACCGATCCCGCTATGTCTATGATCTTGAGCGCCTGTGAGGAAGGGCGGGCAAGCCCGTGCAGTTATCTACACCGACGCGTAAAATTACAACTGGTATCGTGCGCAATCACATCGTGCACTCCGTTGCCACCCGCCGCAAATTTGTCCGTCTTGAGCAACAACTGTAGCAGCTACAGATAGAAATACAAACGAGGAAGGAAGTTGTCTAGTCTTTGGGAAAGTACAGGGGCTGTTGGGTTTGCTTCAGTGGGACTGCCATCTCAACTTGCTTATTTGACTCATTTTATCGTCTTAGTTTGGCGTGATGGTTTGTGTACACTACCTGTCACATGTCATGAAATGACTTATTGGAATACATTATCGCTGGGACCCATTCCTTTCGTTGTATCGTGGTTTGTGGCCAAGGTAGGCATGTCGAGATTTACCCATAGCAACCGAGCCTGGGCTGTCTTCCCGAAACTGCCTCACCTCTGTTACAAAACGTCTTGTTTTTTTTCCTTTTTTACATCTAGCGTTTGAGAACCAGCGACAGTCCGCAGATTACGTAACGTAACGGCATTGTCCGTGCGATCACGTTAACGGTCATTGAAAAAGTTCCCGTCGCTGAAAGGCTGCCGGTGGTGCTGCCTTGCTGCGGTGGTGGCGCGCGTCACACTGGCCCTGCGGCGACCGTGACGCAGGCCCTGACTGTGTGGCGCACAGACCGGCCGGTTCAGGGAGACCGCGGTTGCGCGCTGATCACGTCAGCCACTATCAGCCGGTCACTTCAGCTCGGCGAGTAGCTTTTCTGAGCTAAAACCATGGCTGGAGATTTCTGAAAGTTATTGGGACGGATTTCGCAGGATTCCACACCACTTCTTTCCAGTCATTGCTATGGGCCTAAAATTAAAATCCCTGAATATTGGAGGATTCGGAACCCCCGCATCCCTCCGAGATCGCCAGTCATGGTTAAAACGCACCGTCTGAAACGATGACAGGTTAAGAAGTTTCGCGAGAACTAGGGACTTAAGAAATGTCCGAAGTTTGTTCTTTGCGGAACGTCCATGGTATGAATGACGCCTCGAATGACAATGACAATACTTCTCCAATGCTCAGTGGCTGGAAATGGTTTAATTCGGGTCTACATTGGTAAGTTTTAATGCATCGATAATGAAACATGACTAAAGCGGACTAAAATCATTCCTATTCAGTACCTGTTGTAGTTACGTTCGACTTCTTGGGCGACTGATGCGCCGATGCACGGGGTTTACGTTACGACGGTCAGCACAGTGGCCGGAGATTTCCGAAAATTATTGGGCGAGGGGGGGGGGGCGGAGTCTACGTAAGATTTCAAATGGTTTCATTCCAGTCATTGCCATAGGACTTTTGTTAAAATCCCCAAATATTGGGGGGAGGGTCGGACTCCCTGCCCCCATCCCCTTGGATCGCCAGCCAGTTCGCGGCAGGCTTCGCGTACGTTCTAGCTCATTTTCACTGTGCAGAGCTGCTTACAAAGGGCACCCTCAGCGCGTGCGTGCGACGCCTTCGGCGGCTGGAAGCTGGAACGAGGAGGTGGAGGGCAGGAACCCCGGTTCCTGTGTGGAACCTGGTCCGTGCCGGAGACGTCCTTCGCTGCTCCGAGGGCGCGCCACGGAATCGCGCCGTCGTTCGGCCGGCCGGATTGCACAAGCGCCAGCGCGGGAGGATCGACTTCCGCCGCGGCCCGGGGTCAGGTGTTGCCGGCTGCGGTTTATGGTAATTGCGTGCCGGCTCGCGCCGCGTGGAGCGGCGTAATTGCCTGCCGTCGCCCGGCGGAGCGGGCTCGAGCGCGGCTCGGACGGCGCGCCGAGAGACGTTGGACGCCGTATTGGCCGCCGATCTGACGGAAGTCACAGCCCGATATTGGACGCCTCGCAAGCGTCATATGTCGTCAGAGGGCGGAGAGCTGATGCCTCGGTCAGGGTTTTCTTTCCAGAGCGTCATCAAAGGTCGGAGTCTGCCGTCAGCGGTGTTACGTTTCGCTGGGTCCCAGTCACATGGTCCAAAGTCGATGCGCTAACTCACTTGGAAAACATCACATTACAGCTACGGTAGGCGGATATTGTTCGAGACATGTCACGTACGTGGGACCGCACTGTAGAAATGACATTTGTATCGACACAATGATACGTTATTGCTCGTCTGTCAGTTATTTATCAGTCAGTCATTCAGTCGGCCCTTACCACTTGAGATGGATATGGTATAGGATTTGTGCGTAATAATAGTTCGCTAGGTGAGACATATGGGTAAATGGGTTAGCTAGATGCAGAACTTGGTTTGCTTTTTAGTTTCCATGATGGCATAGCTTGTTCAGAAACAGAACGTAAGACTTAAGTTGACTGAGCTGTGGAAATAGGACTTCCACAATTTAAGCGCTTAAAATGGAATGAAAACGTTTTTAAGGAAATTTTTACCCAGTATTCCACGAAGGATTTCTGAGTTTCGGTGGCTTTTAATTGATTTAAGTTAAAAGCGGAGATGATTCCTTTGGCAGCAGGCCTCGACGAATATTTTTCATGTTCACTTGATAATTTTTTCGTTGCTTTCCATCAGACGAAGAGGTGCGTGGTAGCCTATAGAATAAAGCGGGTTTTTTACCTTGGCCGCTCGTCTCCGACCGCGAGGGTTTCGTTCTCACCGGATGGACACATTGCGGCAGATGACATTGAAGTTCTGTGGGAGAAAAATGCTGGTAACGGTCTGCGGCGTCGCACGTACCACGTGCGATCGGTTTTTCCCAGTATACGTGGTAAGCAGTGTATAATGTTGACCACAACGTGGACGGTTCATCAGATTATCAACTTTCACTGCAAATATTGAACAAATTGTAAACCGGTTATCGTCATATTGCAAGGAGAGCTGGTTGGTATTAGAGCTACGAATTGAGCGTGATGTTTTCTTGCTTCGTAGAGCGCCAGGATTGCCAGTGAAATGACAATACCAGATCTTGTAGTCATTTACCTAAATTGCTGCGGTTTGTCGACGTACCAACGTAGCAACCGCACTTTGACTGTTGGCTTGATATTACCGTCATCAAACCATGTGCATCCTTTGCCTGTTTTGCCTTGCTAGGTTTCTCAGTACGGTACTGCAACAATGAACGAGCGGAAATGACGTGCTGCCGGGGCTGGCAACTGGCGATCCGCAACAGAAGCGCCGCCACAGGTTGCGGCGAAGGCCGCGCCCCGGGACCGGGATCGAGACCGCAGACACGAGCGGCGTCAGACCGGCCGTCACATGAGCCAGTGCAGAAATGCATTGGCCTGTGTTAAAAACCGGGATTAACAGACCGGCATATGACGAGGGATGACTTTGATCAACAGTTTGCCTCGTTTATGTTTTGTCGCTTTCTTGCAGTGTCACGCAGTTGATAACACTATAGCTTGTTGCTGAACTCGGCAGTGGCGTTCTTCTGGCGACCTCACCAATCGCGGTGGTAGCGAACTGGGTTTCCTGAGTGTCACATCGGTGATTTGATAGAGTCAGAAATGGTTTTTACATGCTCGCGGTCTTTGGGCGTGATTGTGGAAATCGACAGTCTGCTTGATACCGGGAGAAACAAGGATTTACACGCAAAAGATACATATATTATTAGCAAGGACCGTTTCAGCCATAGGCCATCTAGGAGTGATCAGAAATTAAGTGCAAAATTCGAAACGCCCAATGTCTACAAAGGCGTCCTTATCGCACACATGAGGCGTGTGGTTCCAGTGTTTCGGAATCTGGAATCATACGAATGGGATCTTTCCAGAATGATGAGTGTGTTTGTGGAGAACGTATATTGCGGCACAAACTGCTCGCCTTCATTACCTCGCAACGGAGATCCCCTCATCGGGAAACCAGACCGAAAGATAATGCAAAAAAAATATATATATGGTATTGTTATTTTCGTCTGCCCTTCGTAGACGATAACCGTTATAGGCAGGTAAATTTATTCATCAGGTCATCTCGTGTAGATTACGTTAGGGCCCCGTGGACAAGTGCCCGATCATAAAGTCTCCCTGTGCGTTCGGCGCTGGAGCGTCTACTCTGTCGAACAGGCAACAGAGTATGCCACACTTGTGTGAACGATCTTAAGGGTAGACATACGCGGAGAAACGTGGTATATGATATCTCATGCAACGGTTGTAGAGGCTTTTTTATGCGGACGAAACGAAACGTGTCATTCGAGACAGATTGAACGAACATCTGGGGGATGCGATACTACAATGACCGGACACGTGTAGGAGAACATGTGATCACAACCCAGTACAACATGCAACATGTCGGCATTAACATGAACTTCACGATCGAAATTCTGGCCATCGCGAGGGACTGTGCGGACCTCAGAGTCCTGGAATCATTTCACATTCGTGAACTCCGTCCATGCCTTAATACACAAACTACGTCTTGGCCTCAGTTCAGCTTATAACGGCAAGTAGATGTGGATGTGCACTTTGCGAACAGTGTTCTCAATATGATTCTATGTACATAGCACAAAGATATGCGTTATTTTGGTTCTGTTCTCATGTTTCATTTTGTATTCATGAACCTCAGGTCACGAAATCAAAATTCTATCCTTGCGTGGTGTTCTGTCCTGGTTTGTATGTGTGATCAATAATAGCAGTTCATCCGCCTAATTATGGAGGGTTAAAGTAAATAGAGGACCCTAAGTTGTGTCAATTTGCATTGGTGTAAGTGATGTCATTTTGTGATTCCCTATTTATGTTCGTGTCTTGAGTTCCGAGGCTGTTTTTTGACTGACGCGTGCTTTATATATATATATATATATATATATATATATATATATATATATATATGATTTGCGTATAAACCTGAGTTTCTGGCGGTGCAAAGAAGGCTACCTTTTTTCATAACCATGTAACATCTGTGTTCTTTCAAGAAGAAAAAATTACGAAGTTTCTTACGCCGGGTCATGCGATGGAGCGGAATGCACGGTGAACGTCGCGGGGTCTGGGGTGTCACAACTCGTTCTCGGACGCGGTTCGGACGTGACAGTCACCGGTTGGACCCGGCTCTGGTGTCACAATCCGTTACCCGGCGCGGTGTCGTCGCGGTGGGCCGCAGCGGCCGGCCGTGGCCCTGCGGTTGGCGCCGGGCGGTGGTGCCGTCACAGCGGACCACAGCGGCCGGCCCGGTCGCGCGGCGGCTGGTGCCGGGGCGGCGGCTGGTGCGGCTGGGAGGGGCCGATCGGAGCGCAGCGTCGACGTCGGCCGATGGTTGTGTAACGGATACGGCTCGGCCGGCCCCGCCCCCGCCGGCCGGCGCTGACCTTTCCCCGTGGCGTGGCCTCCCTGGCCGCCGAGTTATGACGATTGTAATAACACCGACAGCCTTGGGCATGGCCTTCCCGCTCTCCCGCTGTAGCGCACGTGGAAAAACCATCGGCGCTCGACGGCGGGTAAGGTGACGGACGGCCCTCCAGCTGGCGGACTTGCTAACGGTACCGCAGCTGGTGGAGAGCCTGACGGTGCCGCAGCTGGTGCAGAGGCTGACGGTGCCTCAGTTGGTGCAGTGGCTGACGGTGCCGCAGCTGGTGCAGTGGCTGACGGTGCCGCAGCTGGTGCAGTGGCTGACGGTGCCGCAGCTGGTGCAGTGGCTGACGGTGCCTCAGCTGGTGCAGTGGCTGACGGTGCCTCAGCTAGTGCAGTGGCTGATGGTGCTGCAGCTGGTACCTCAGCTGATGCCGCGGCTGATGGTGCCTCAGCTAGTGCAGTGGCTGACGATGCCTCAGCTGGTGCCGTGGCTGACAGTTCCTCAGTTGGTGCAGTGGTTGACGGTGCTGCAGCTGGGAGCGTTGACATGTCTCATGTCGATCTGAGAGACCTATTGCTCCATAACCTGAGCGCCTGGTTGCCTTACAACAGTCCCTGTGGCCGGTTGCTCCACTGCGGCCGGCCGGCTGGTTGCCCTCCAGTTGACGACACAGGCCGGCCGGCGTCGACCGGTCGGCCGTCGCCCTGCAGGCGCTGCGGACGCGGCTGCGGCTGCCGGCGGCTAAATTTAGTGGCGCTGCGCCGGCTGCCGGGCGTGACGGCGCTCGGCCCGGGGGCGCCGACCTTGCTCCGCCGCCGGCAGCGGCGCACGTGCGTGCCGCAGCGATCGATGGCCGGGCCTGGTGGCCAGCGCTGCGGCCGCGCGCGAGGTGAACGGTCAGTTTAGTGACCGGCGGCGGCACGAGGCCGCGAGGACAAAGGCGGTCATGCGCGGCTCGGCGGCGACGCGTGGCGCCCGCTGTCGCCGGGCGGCGCCGCCTCGGCCGCCGAGTCGGCTGACGGCTGGGGCAGCGCTGCGGCGTCCCACTGCAGCTTAGGGAGAGATGCGGTGGTCCCTCTGTCTGTCCGAGGGGCAGGGACGTCTGGGATGCCGTCCCTGTCAGACCCTGTCCTTGTCGGGTCCTGTTCCTGTCTGCCCTGTCCCGGTCAGGTCCTGGCTCTGCCTTACTTGTTCCTGTTAGATTCTGACCCTGTCTTGCCTGTGCGTGTCAGACCCCGGCCCTGCCTTACCTGACTGGGACAGCGACGGCAGGGATAACGCTCATCCTCACCGGCTGCGTAATTCACCCCGCATCACCGGCGACCGGCATGATATTACGGAGACCATGCACCGGTGTACTGGAATTCCTCGTTGAGGAGTCCTGCAGCCAGTCGGCCTGGTCCTGGGACAACCAGCGTCTCGGCGCGCCTCCTGTCCGGCGCTGCGATGGCAGGCGGCAGCGCCGCTCCGTCTCCCTTCCGCTGTGAGGAGGAAGACTGTGGCGCTGTTTTCCCGTCCTGTGCGCTGAAGGCGGCCGATGCATTTCTTCCTGTGCGACCCCTGGCTGTGATGACTCCCGAATCAGAGACTGCCTCCTTTCGCGTTGAAAAACTCGGAGTAGCAGTCAGCCTTCGACTGCCTCATCGCTGCGTGGCCCGAGGAGCAGTACGTGGTTAGAACATCGGAGCAAGGGTACTGGGTCGAATCCTTCCCCGGCTGCAGTCTTCAGTCGTGGTCGGCTGGCTGGTGTGTGGAGTAAAGCACGAGGAGGGCGCCGCGGCCGTTCGCCGCGCCGTCCTGTGTCGCGGAGGTTCGTCCGTCTGCGCCGGCGGCATATACACGGCGCTAAACCGGACGTCGCGGCACACGGCCGCCTGCGTGCGCCGGCCGTGTTTGTGTAACGCGACCCAGTTGGTCGGGAACGCCGCGGGATCTGCGGGGCCCGCGGCTCTGGCGGCGGGACCGGCGGGACCGCGTGTTTCGGTGAGCCCAGTGCCGACGTCGCGGTGGCTGGTGCGGAGCGGCTGTGACCTTTGTGGCCACGGTGGACGGTAGTGGAAACCGCATTGCCGATATCGCTGGCGACTTGTCAGCCGGTGTTTGGTAGTACGTGGGCGGGCCAGCTTTGGTTATAGAATACTGGGATCTCGGCCGAGAGCTGTTGAGTGGCGGCCAGGGATCGTTCTCGTTGGTGTGACCTGTTTATTGAAGCGATATTTCTTCCTTATTTTCATTGTGAACCATGGTGCCCAGTTCTTGGTGTCCTTCCCATTCTCCAGTCTTTGGCGGAGTGTCTCCCACACCGCAGGCTGTACGGGAGTGTCCCGCACGATGGGGTTGGGTTATCCTGTTGGTGCCAGATTATGTCGATGCCGTCCTCGCGCTCCTGAACCACTACGGGAGGCAATCCCAGACAAGGCGCGCGTGTCTGATACCGCTACGCCGCCAGCCGTTGCAGGGTTTCCCTCCGTTGCTAGATAGGTTATTGGGCGCTGTCAGTGGGCTCTGATTTACGCGAGCCGAGCAGCTGGCTGCGGTGGCCGCCAGGTTTCTGCAGCCAGACGTGCATAACGATCATCACCCCACCGACCAGACTGCTGTCTCTCGATTCCACTCGTAGGCGGTGGACTGTACATCCAGCAGTGTTCAGACTACGAAGAACACGTGCGTAGTTAACACCCAGTAGCGCAACCCGAGTTTTCAAGAGGCTGACAAGGCCTTTGAAGAATGTGAAATTTCTTGTTACCGAAACTCAGTGAAAAGTGAAATAATGAAGAAACGGGGCGAAGAGTTAGCCGTTCTGATTCCATGTGGTTGGGTCATCAGTTGTCATTCCGTTGCCAGGTACTCTGAAATTTGTCGGTAGTCCGATTAAGAACAAATATAAAGGCAAACATCATTACTTGCTGCACTGCGTTTGCGTCTTTGAGAAACAGAGGCGGCCTGGTAATTTTTTAACGATGTTCCTTTTTGTACGATGTGATTTCCTCACGCAATGCACTTGGTGATGCGTTAATGCGCCATTTTGCTCGATTTGTGCGACTACCTGGAAATCCTAAACACGTTTTCGCTGACGTCATCGCTTTGCTGCAGCGCGCACGTATTTTGTACTTCCCAGGTTTGCCGGACGTCATGTGTGTTTAACGACGGCTGTTGAAAGTGTGCCGCACCCTAACTGCACGTGCCCAACAGACTAACTTCAACGTCGTCGTGTTCTCGGAGATATTTCAACAGCGTAAAAATGGTTGTGCACGCAGTGTCTTGAACTGCATTTCCAGCCAAAGAACAATCGATCGCGATTCGGGAAATGTAGCGGCGTGTTACACGTGCGCCTTTCAATGTATGGGCCGGTCAGCAGACCTTATTTGCGTGACGCCGCGCTTAGCGAGTCCGGTGACCTGGAAAAAATTGTTGCTTAAATTCCCGTGCACATTTAGGTCAGCTGCTTTGCAAGACGGCTGGCCGACACGCGATGTTGTTACTCCTTGTATCACTGCGTCACCCGTGGACTCGCCCTGGGTCAGAGACTGTCGCGGCCTGGGGTCAGACCGGAGTTGGCCGCGGTCGGGCCCCGTCTTGGGGGCACCGGTCGATCCTGGAGGCCTGCTGGGTCGGACCTGGAGTTAGGTCAGTGAACGGGTGCCGGCGTTGTGCAAGAGTCGGGTCTGAACCCCTGTATCGGTGTCGCAGACCTTCGTTTCGCGGCGTCTTAGGTGGTGGCTGCTGGCGCCGGGGCGTCGTTGTCACCTTGCCACCGGTCTAGGTTCGGTTGTCCCCGCTTCCAACACGGTGGCGGCTTCCGACGTCGCGTGACGCCGTCTGAACGGCTGAGAAACACCGCCGGGCCGGCTGAAGTGCAGCACCGTCTGACCGAATGGCGTAAACTCACCCTGCTGAGGTGTAACGCCGTCGGACCGGCTGTGTTACACCGTCTGACGGACCGGGTAACACCGTCTGACCGACTGGGCGGTAACACCGTCTGACCGGCTGGCGCAGACTCCCCTGGCTGCGGTGTAACACCGTCTGACCGGCAGTGCTACACCGTCTAAATGGCTGAGTGGTAGCACCGTCGGACCGGGTTAGGTGTAACACCGTCTGACCGGCTGGCGCAGACTTCCTTGGCTGGGGCGTAACACCGTCTGACCGGCGGTATAACACTGTCTGACCGGCTGAGCTGACGCCGTCCGACCGGTACAGCTCACGACACCCCCGGGCGTGGCCTTGACGGCCGCTGCCTTCTGCACGGTAGACGGCTGCGTCACCGGGCCGGTAGAGGCTGCGCTCTCCGTCACGCAGCCCGGTTCGGCGTGCGCGCTCGCGCTGGCGCGGTGACGGCCGCTCCGTACGACCGGGAGCAATGGGCGGGAACGCCCTTCCAACGTCTCAGCGACCGTCGGCAGGCTGGCCTTGCCGGGTGAAAGGCGTGGAAGCACGGTGAATGCACGTCATGATTACGACGAGGTTTTACGTGGTTGGCCAAGATCGTTCGCTAAAAACGTCTTCTTTGTCGTTATTAGGGGATGGTTTTCCTTCGTGACCGGTTTTGGCCTTTTCAGGACTGTTCTGGCAAAACGTTGTATGCACCGTGGAATTCCAGGCTTGCTTGCGTCCGACCATTAGCGTTTGAAAACAGGACAGTGTCCGGATTGTTAAAGCTGGAACTGGTTCACCTCGGTAGTTCTGAGTGTGTTCGAGTCGGACGTCATTGTTTCGATTGTTCCGTGGCCATTCTTAAGCACATAATCATTTCGTTGATGAATATTCGATACATGGACCACGGGATCACGGATAATTCTACTCCCTGTCCAGCCAGAATAATGACTGAGGTGCTGGCTGTGGAACGATTGGCTGTACAATTAAGGGTGGGATTGGTGGTGTTGAAATTTGACTTCGCACTCTAAACGTTCAGCGTATTCGTCGCAGTGGGGTTAGAATGTCGTTTTCTTACCAAAAATTAGAACTCGGCAAAGTCGAATGCAATTATTATCAAAACAATCCCTTACAGTACCTCCAGAGTGCGTTCAGATTGTTTGGGGATTTGACGTTCACAGCGGAACAAGGCCGCATTGCTGCATTCGCACGGGACCGTTTGCAATACGAGCCCGAGGTATAAATCTGTTGCTTACATAACCTCGACTCGTGGCGGCCTTTTTCCGGGATGACGTCGTTCACGGGTGCCTGGGTGAGGTGCTGCCGGCTCCTCCGAGTTTTCCCTGCCGCAGATGACGCGCCAGCTCAGCGCGTGATTCGGGATTCAGGCAGTCTGACAACTCCAGCCTCCGGCCGGCCTCCGCCGTTCACCGTGCAGAAATTGTGCTAGTCGTTCTTTTCCCCTGAAATACGCCGGGTTTTATCGCGAGTTCGACGTGCTTCAACAGCCCGTCTCTTGGCGCCTGCAAGCCTGATCGGCGAGATATCGTGCCACTCCGCCCACTTGCTCACAGCCGCCCATTTTTCTCCCACCTCAGCCCACGTAAGATACGACACGCGCCGCCGACGTTTTTCATTCTGCGTTTCACGTCTGGGACGGTGGCGGGTCTCGGCGGTGACGGTCTCGGCCGGAGCGCCGCAGGTGGAGACTGAACGGTCCCGAGGACCGCGCTCCTGACCGGACCAGACGTGGCCGCCGAGCCCCGGCCACAGTCGGCAGTCGAACGACGCCAGTTCCGGGCCCCCCGGGACACTCGCGGGCCGGCGGCGGCAGCCGTTCGTTCGTTGCTGGAGTCGGCCTGTTCCGCAGCTGACGGCGCGCCGTGCCGAGCTCAGCGGGGCTCCGGCCCAGCGCGCCCGCTGACCCAGCGCCATTGGGAAAGGTCAGAGCGCCCGCCGACCGGCCGCGGAGAAAGTGGCGGCGGCCGGTCGTGCCGGGCCGGGGCCGGTCCTCTGTTGCACGGCTGCACGGCCGCTGGGCGCCGGACGGCGGAGCCCGGCCGGCGGCCGGCTCAGGTGACCGGACCAAACCCTGTGGCCTGTCGGACGGCGCTGCGGGCTGTTCGCAGACGCTCCGCCGCTCGCCGGCGACCCAGCCGAGCCGGCTGTGGCGCCACACCGGTCCGTCACCTGGCCGTTTTCGGTTTCGGACCGCCACAGGAGCGTGAGTTAATCTCCGGATGTATGTGCGGCATGCGCTGGAGATGATCTGTGGCGCCCCGGGGAGACATTAGTGGCCGACATTGTTGCATGACCGAAAGTGAGTAATGGAGACTTGCTTGGCGATGATGTGACGTAAATAGCCGATGTTGTAATGTGCACCCTATCATTTACACTGCCAGATGGACGAGCTGCTCCAGAAATGTGGTTACATGCATGGGCGCTCTTTCTGCAATATTGGTATTGATTCTGGCCACTCGCAGCTGAAAATCAGCGTGTCGATGTTGGCCCAACACCTGCGTCAGACATAGAGCCGCTGTAATCGGGCGCTTCTGTTGTTGCGTGGTGTCGCAGAATAAAAAGCTTGTCAGTGTGTGCCCGGCCACGTGAGTCCGATCCTCTTGGCCGGGGCCTTGTCGTGCCGCCTAAGTCGGCTCACATGTGGCGCTTTAGGAAGCTTCTTTGTTACGGATTTGAGAGACACGTCGATTGAAAACTTTGCCCGGCTGTTCTCGCTAGTGAATGGGTTCCGGCGGGTTTCCTTAGTCGGAATCGCAGCTGTTTCGAACTGCCTGCAGTCGTAGTTCCGGTCTTAAGTTGGGACTTTCGGCTCTGCGGTGCAGTCAGCATGCGCTACGGTATTGACGGGTCGGTTTCCAAGAACTCGCCGACGTTCAAGTGAAACTGTCACCTCTGGACTAACTATTCTGCAAGTGGGATTTGCTCACATGATGTTGAGACGTGCCAACAATAAGGAACTGTACTGTAGCCGACAATAGTTTTACCCGATAGTTTGACACGAACAGCCGGAATTTGCTCAGTTCCTCTACCTTTCCTTGCCGTTGTTTCTCATGGCCTATCCGTTTGATGGCGGATCACGATTTGTTTAAAAATTAAATTACAATTAAACCAATGACATTTGGATATCCGATTCCTGAAGCGTACGTGGTGCCTTAACCCGTGCTGATACAGGAGGATCCGGTGCAAACCTCCCTGTTACAAAAAAAAATATAAATAAATAAAATGGGGTCGGAACCTTGCAAGTCATTCACCTTTGACTTCGGGGGTATATCACAGAGGAATCTTGATATGTATTTGTCTTCATCGTGTAGCAAAAGTTGTATTTTATGATGATCAGTCGTACTCAGTGATATGCAAACGGTTTCACCCATGATGTCAGTGACTTCCGCATTGGGGTCCTTACTTGGTTCAAGGTCATCTTAGGTCAAAATGGCAGATTGATGGCACTAACATTTTGTACACCTTTTATTGAGTTTTGAGGCGTCGGAAGTAATCGAAAATGTTGCTTTGCATAGGAACATTAGTTTCACAGTCTTTTCATCAGCAGAAGTCGTTCTGGGCCCGTCAGAACTGTCCTGTAGGGTACGTCCCATTAAATCCAATGCAACTTGGAATCCACTGACATTACCTCTTTTGAGATTGCTTGCAAGATTCGTGTGTGACGTGCAAGGGTCATACTAGATGTCATCTGCTAACCAAAATAGAAAGCTACCAGCCCGTTTTTCCCCTTTTTATTTTGCTTTTTGCTTTGGCATTCTTTTACGGCAAGTTTGGAAATGTGTGGTGTCTTATGTATTGCGAAATTGGAACATTGGTTGCATTTCACATGGACGTGCCCAAGGTCGAATCTGCGGGGACATTGCGTGGAAAACAGAAATCTTTAATGTGATTGGGATGGCAAATTAATCCTTGCCGTGTTGTAATCGTTTCATCGACCTGTCGCGTGTGCACGTTTTTGGGAAGACGGTCGTTTGAGCATTGTTTCGTCGCGTCATAACGGTGTTAAGGGACTGTTGAATTTGGTCGGGAATTGGTTAGCAAGTTAACGTAAAAAAATATCTTGGGTTTTGTAAATTGTTTTTCTTCAGGCTCTTCCTCAATCTCTTTCATTGCGGTAACGTTCTCGCTTAGAACTTGCTGAACGTAAAACTTTTGGAGATCAAATGTCGCCTTCTGTCGCAACCAGTTTGGACGCGGTCTTACTTCAGAGCTGTATTCGGAGAGCTGGAACATTGAAATGCTCTGGTTGAAGCTGGTCGTAATTTCGCCGTATTTTTACGAGTCTTCGGTCCTGGATAATCCACAGATCCTGCATATTTAAACTTGTGCGCGCCCTCATTACTCAGAGCGCTAGAATAAGCGAGAGAATAATACATCAGAGCGTTTAGAATAACCTAAAGGATGCCTCGCCAGATTTGGCGAAGCTCTCGTGTTCCGAGAGCGAGGGTAGCAGTATAAAAAGAAGGGTTGCATTTTCATTTATTGTTGCTATTAGGTAACGTGCATGTGCGCTCTGCCGCGTTATTAAAGCAACTCACCCGAATCTCCTTAAGCGTTAGCTGCGCCCGTTTGCAACTCCTCGAAGTTACTGTGTCTGAACATTGCGGCACACATGGCCGCTCTGGGCGGCCCCTGCCGCCCACGTGACCGTTCTGGCCTACCGCTGCCCCCGTGTCCCGATCAGCCCCTGCCACCGGGACACGGGGACCTCCGTGGTTTGCGCCGCTCCCGGCGTCCTCTGTAAACGTCGTCTCGCAGCGCCCTGGTCGGGTACCGACCCCGGGCCCTGTCGCCTGTCACCGCAGGCTCGGAACCCCGGCGCCCCGACCGGTAACTAACTGGCCGGCACACCCTGCGTCCTGAGCGGGCGTCGTCCCCCCGCAGGCGACGGAAACCTTGCTCGACAGCTGTGTCCCGTCCCGGCCCCGGGTGGTTTCCTCGCCCGCTGTCCCCGGAGCCCGGCTGGCGTCCCTGTACACCGGTCCTTGGAGGCGGGCGCCGAGCCCGGCTGGCGTCCCTGTGCCCCTGTCCCGGGTGACCGGCGGCCCGGGGCCCGGTTGCCGGCCGGCCGGCGGTGGGCGGGGCCGGCGGCGCGGCGGCCGGCCGCCCGGCGCCGGCCGCCCGGCCAGTATCGGACGGACGGCCGTGACGGGAGGTGGCGCCGGCCGCTATGTGAGCGCGCTCCGACGTCACAACTGCGCATCAGACGGAGACCGGCCGGCAGAGGGGCCGCCGCCGCGCACTGCCCACCGCGAGGGAGACGGCCGCATGGCAGCGGCCGCCAGCGCGCTGCTCAGGTGAGCCTCGCCGGCGCCGGCCGGGCTCTTTGTCGCGGCGCGGGCCGCGGCCGCGGGCTGCCAGCTGTCTCGCGGCGGACGGAGCCCGCCGGCTTACGTCACCGCTCGTCTTGGCTGGTCGGGCGGCGAGCGGCGCGACCGACGCCGCTGCTGACTCGCGGACGGTGACGGGGATAATTTGACGCCCGGCTGGCTGGCAGCATGTTTGCCGCAATGTCTTAACCGTGCGTCCTGCCGATAATGACTATCAGGCGTGGAAAGGTTCCGACGGGTTGGTCAGTTCTTTTTTTTGCAAGACGACGCTTTGACGCGTATTGGTCGTTGTGACGCATCTACCCTTTAAGACTGGTGGCGCGTATTGCGTATGCTCGTGATCTACAAAACAGTTCTGGGGCTTGTGCCGTGCCTCAGGTGGCCAGTGATGCCCTGGCTGTGTTGATGGTGAGGATTTTCGCGAGGGTTCGCGCTGGAGCCGGCGGCGCCGCGGCGCGCTGGGGCCCGGCGGCGGGGGCGGCCAGCGGGGGCGGCCAGCGGTGCCAGCTGCGGGGCCGGGCGTGGTGGTCCGGCTGACCTTGTGCCGGGCTCGGCCGGCGCCGTCTCAGCGGGGACTGGGCCGAGCTGGGGCCGGCCTTGAGAGCATACGGGTCCGCAGACGATGGCGCCCTCCTGGGACTGCCGCGGCACCAGCTGTCCTCGTCCAGGAAATGTTTCAATCCATTTTATGTGTGATATTTATCGTTGCTTTGCCTTTTGGGTGAAAATGTGCCCAATTTGTGGTCTTGTTTGTGACTGGTCATTGTTTTCCCAAGCTGCGGGCCTGCTGTCGTTGGGTAGGTTGCATGTCCGATTCCTGTGAACGTTTCGAGTGTTCTTTGGAACGCGGATTGACTTACCAGATGTCCTTGGCATATGAGATGTTCTGAAAGGGCTTTTCATCATATTTCCCTCTAGCGCCTGTTTTCCGGCGAAAAATGGTAAAAATAAACAATGAAAACGCGAATACTTCGATCCACCGCGGCGTAATGCCATTCCAACGTGTAGAATGTGAAAAGATTTACCGAATGATATCGTCATTATCCAACGCCGACCGCAGCGCCACTGGTCCCTGCCTCGTTTTGGATTCTCCGGTAACTAATTCAATAAGGACATTTCCAGGTTTGAGCTGTTTTGCCCCTTATGACGTTAGTTCTTGAGACCACCGACATTTTATTTAATGATCATTGTGAAAGGCTATGATGGTAATAATAATAATACATGTCAAAAATATATGGATGATTATTAGCAGAAATAGTCATTTTTATCAGTCCCAGTGACATCATCAATTTTTACGCTGTTATGACATCCTTGCAGTAAATTCAGTGTAAACAAGATGGCGTCGCTAGTTCCGGTCGTGTTTGTTGACGGTGCAGTATAACTCGATTTTCTTCGTAAACGATTGGGGTAGTGTAATATATATATATATATATATATATATATATATATATATATATATATATATATATAGCCGAAGTGGCCTGCGAAGGAGTGGAAATGTGATCGCCTTGAAAGGAATGAAATACTGCTAGGTTAAGGGGATATTCTGGGTGGTGTTGAATGGAATGGGAGCATTATTTTGACACACAACGTCCTTTTGCTGGGTTAGGGGGAGGATGTGACCGGTTGGCTTTCTTTCCGACGGTGTTTCTTTCTGTCAGCTACTGTATCTTCATCTCCGCTTCTGTCATCATGTCTCGGTCTCTCCTGTCTTTTGATCTCCCCGTCACTACGTACCTCGCTACGCCTCTGTCTTTTGATTACGTTTCTTTTTCACTCGTCTCTTTCTCCTTCATTCCTTCCTTTCTCAGTTCCTCTTTGTCTCTCTCCGTACTGCTTTCACTCTCGGACTTGTACTTTGCAAGTTGTCGACTTGGTTGCGCTCACCGGTCCGCAGTGGGCTGCTGTGGTCTGGAGGGGGGGGGGGTCGCCTTGAACGACGCCCGTTCTCCTCGGCCGACCCGGCCCGGTCCGGCCCGGTCAGCCGGCTCCGGCGGCCTGGAGACAGTGAAAGTGAGCGTACTACTGGCCGTCCGGTCTGCCGCCTCTCACAGTAACGGGACCGGGACGACAGTGGAGCCGAGCCGAGCCGAGCCGAGCCGAGCCGATCGGAGCGACCGGCCGCGCCGCGCTGACCTTGGCTGGCCGGCCGACCGGCGTCGCGAAGGTTCTGTCTGGCTTCGCTCTGCCCGGCTCCGCGCCGTCCGGCTCGGTTCTGTCCGGTTCCGCTCTGCCCGGCTCAGTTCGGTCCGATTCTGCTCTGTCACACTCCGGTCTGGTGGGCTGTGCTCTGGCCGGCCCGGCCTGTCCTGACCTCTCCTGACCTGTCCGTCCTATCCTGTCCGTCGTGCCCTGTCTTGCCGTGCGGTGGGTGACATCAGGGCGGGCGCCTGCCGCTCTCCAACCGATGCTTTGTCCACCTCTGCAGCAGGCTGCCTCGCCGTCTGCGGCGAAACAGCGGCTCCAGTTGGCGCACCTGTCTCGGGACAGGCAGTGTTGGCTTTGTCTGGCGCGCTGGCCGCGTCTGGGCGGACCGGTGTCCGCCTGGCCGTGCCGGGCCGGACTGACGGCCGTCGCCTGGCGGGAGCGGCGGAACGGTTGGCGCGAAGGGGCGTAGGAGTGGGTCCGAGTATTTTGAAGGAGCTCTGGTCGCCATGTTAAGCATCGAAATCGAGCGGCTCCTGACAGGGCCATCGGTGATATCCGTGTAGTGGAACCGCTGTCCGTTTGGCGGCTCCTGGTGCGGGCCGGCCCTGTGGCGGTTAGACCGGGCGCCAGCTCGCCAGCTGGTGGCGGCGGAGGTCTGCGGGTGGGCGGCGTTTGAATCTGCCGGCGGCGGCGGCGGCACTGCAGGCGGGAGGACGAGAGCGGCCGCCCGCGGGTCGGCTGCGACTGCGGGCGGCGCGGCGGTGTGGCGGCCCGCTGATGGCTCATCTCCGCGAAGACGGCCGGCAGGCAGCGGGATAAACCGATTCCCGGCAGCGCGGCGACGGTTTCGCAGGCGGCTTGGACGGGGCGGGTTGCAGAGAGATGCGGAAAAGGACCGGTTGCCCAAGCAGCCGGTTTCTCATCGCGCGGCGCGACACGCACTCATATCGCTCCCGCGTTTCGTAACGCTGCGCACCCGCCGACGTCGGCTTTGGGCGTCCCGTCGTCGAGCGGCCGGCTATTTTGGAAGCCCGAGCGTGGGCTCCGGCTCCTTGAGGGAAAGAGAGCCGGAAGCGGACGGCCGCGGCGGCAGGCCGGCCGTCTCCGGCCGATACTCGGGAGCGGGAGCGGCCGTTCCGGGCGGCGGACCGGACGGGCCGTGACCCAGTCAGCCGGCCGGAGACACGGGCCGGGTCGGGGCCTTGACTCCGTTTCCAGCCGGGCGCGGTCCGCGCGGCGGCGCCTCGCCGGAGCGACCCTGGCGCGGAGGCCAGCTGGCCGGGCCGGGCCGGGCCGGGGGGTCGGGGTGGCCGGCCCGTCTTTGTGCGGCGCGGCGGCGCGGCATCTGCCGGCCGGCCGCAGCCGTTGGCCGCCATTTGCCGCGTTTTTGTGCGGGGCAGCGCGTCGGAGCCGGCCTCGCCCCAGAGCCGGTCGGGCGGCTCGCCGCCGGCCGCTGCGGCCTCATGTCTGGCGACTCTGTTTGTAGCCCGCCGCCCGGAGTCTTTCGTAATGTCACCACTCGCCCGGATAGCGTGTCTCTCGAGGTAACAGGCGAGTCCTGTTGGTGAGCTGCGCTCGCCGCGGCCCCGTCACCCCCCGCGCCGGCTGGCCGCCGCTGTTCGGTGGCGCTCTCCCAGAACCTTGACGGCCGGGGGCGCTCAAGGCTGGCGCGGCCGAGCGGGCCGGCCGCCGCCTTTGTGCCGGCCACGGCGAGGACGCGGCAGAGCGCGCGCGACAAACACGCGCCGCCGCCGCCGCCCTCCCGCGAGACGGGCCGCGGCCTTTGTCGCCGCTGCGCCGCGCCGGACCATTTCGCCGACGGCCTTGGTCGGCGGATGAAGAGGCTCCGGGTCGACTGTCGAACGTGCAGCGACGCCACTTTCCGGCAGTTTTTCGCCGGCCGGCGCGACGGCTGCGCCGCCAGCCGCCCTCGGATGCGGTGACGTCATGGCGCCGGAGCGGCCGCCGGCCGGCCGACGCAGCGCCGCCCCGGCTGCCATATTTGACGGGTTCGTGCCGGCGCTCGTCGTCAAGAGGCCGGGCGGCGGCGGCGCGTCGCAGCTGGCTGGCTAGGCTCGGCGGACTGCGGCCGGCCGGAGGGGCCAGAGCAGCCCGCCGAGACCGGCCGCCGCGCCGGTCCGATGGGCGCAGTCGATGGCACGCGGCGTGGGCGGCGGCCGGCGACGCCCGGGTGGCGGGGTATTTCCGGCTGAGATCGTGTCCCGTCCCCGCTCTGCTGCGCCGGGAGCGCTGCCTTCTTCCCTTCTCTGCATGGGCCTGGCGTCTGATCGAGAGGTGCGCAGTGCCCCTGCTGGGCGGCCAAGAGCTCGAACGGTGCAGGATGAGACCTCGTAAACACGATGAGTACCGGACCAGAGGGACGGCTGAGTCGCGAGGCGGAATGCTCACTGCGTCAGTGAAGTCTGTCCTTGTCCAGACGGGAGGGTTCAGGCGGTACGTTGATGACCGCAGCGGAGCGAGGCGCCTGGTTTCTGAGAAGCCGTCACGATGTGCCGCCGGCGCCGTGTGATGGGCGCTGGATCGAAGGCCGGCCCGCTGCGTAGTGGCCTTAGCCGACCGGTACGCTTCCCCCCTCCCCCTCCCCTCCTCGGCCGACAGCGGTGCCCGCGAAGTATTTGGCCCTGCCGGCTCCAGGCCTGCGCAGGGCAGCGTGTTTCCCTGGTCAGGACGCCGTCCCCTGCCCCCTGTCCCCGCCGCCCCTGTCCCCTGGTCTCGCCGCACAGGCGTGCGTCTTTGTCTTTGTGCGTTATCTGTTATCGGCGCGTTTGTTTGCAGTCGACGCGCTAGGAGGCGGCGGCCGGCGACCGGTCGTATCGCCGCCCTTTGTTCGGCGCGCAACCCATTTGCGATAGAGTGGCGGGTGCGGCGGCCGGTCGGCGTGGCCGCCGGCCGGCCGTAACTCACTGACATAACCTGGCCCAAGCTGGCTTTTTGCGCCGACCGAGACCCGCCGCCGCGCCCGGGCGCGTCGTTTTTGCGAGCCGGCCGCGTCTTTGTCGACGATCGCCGGCCGCGTCTTTGTCGACGGGCGCGGGCTCGCACAAAGCCGACCGCGTCGGGCCGGCTCGGGCGTGTTGGCGTCGCCCCGGCAACCAGGCGGGGAAGGAGCTGATCCGGACCGGAGAGCGCGCACCGCCGCCGTCTGGCGTGTAATGAAAGCCGGTATCGACTGTCGTTCGAGACGTATGACCGGGCGACGCGGAAGGACGGGCGGGCGGACTGTCAGTAGATTGTCAGTCCGTCCCTCCGACCGTCAGTCTGCTGTGAGGAGACGGGCAGCGGAAGGACGGACGGCCATTTGGCTGTCCGCGGAGGGACAGGCTGTCAACAGAGCACGGGAGGGACGGACTGTTTGGAGACGGGCGGCGCGGATGTGGCGGGAGGCGGGGGAGGGGGGCATTGCTGCTTGCTCGGACACGGTACCGGGTCTGCTTGGCGCCAGTCTCAATATTCAACCCGACCCAGATTGGGCGCTGAGTGAGATGATATCGTCGGCTTTGTTCCGCCTTGGCCGGGACTGCCGCCGACGCCAGCGAGCGTCAAGGTAACTGGACGACGTCGTTTCCGACTTTTAAGGGCTTCGATGCATGGTGAGATTGCGCCAGGCGTGGAAAATACGCGGCCGAACCGGCAGACCTTGGCACATATTCAAAAACCTAAACGGTGCGCCCTTGGATATGGCTTGGCCTTGCAACAGGAATGAGGCGTACTGCTGCCGGCCGAGCCCGCGCGCGCGCGCGCGCGCGGGCGGCGGGCGCCGAACCACGTGGGGCCGTTGCGACAGCGGCTGGCCGGCGTCTCGGCGCGGGTCGAGCGTGCGCGCCGCGCGGCGGCGGCGGCTGGCGGCCCACTCGCATTGCGACACGGCCGGCCGGCGACCGGCGCAGCAGGCGGCCCGGACGGGCCTGACCGCCCCCCCTGAGCGGGCCGGCGGCTGGGACCGGCGGGTCCCGGTGCCGTGGCGGCGGGCCCGGCCGGGACCCCGCGCAGACAGGACTGTCACGGCTCAGGTCTGTAGGCGAGAGGCTCGCCCGGCCGTCAGACCTGGCGCCGGCGGGGGTGCGTCCGCCCGTCTTTTTCGCCCGCCAGGCGGCCGGCGAAGGGACATGCAGACAGACAGTCGTTCGACAAGAGCGCGCCGCCCGCGCGGAAAAAGCGCCCGCTCGGTGTCGGGTCTGCGGGATCAATATGCCACACCGGGCGGCGCGCCGAGGGATCGAGGCCGACCAGGGGAGTTCAGAATGCGCAGAACGGCCAGGGGAGCGCGGGCAGAGCGGCCAGGGGGTTCGGACAGAGCGGCCAGGGAGGGGGACGGGTCGGACAGAGCGGCCAGGAGGGTTCGGACAGAGCGGCTAGGAGCGACAAAAACGGCGTCGGCGTCCTCGGCAAAAACGTCCGGCCTCAGTCCTGTGGGCGCGCAAAAACGGCCGACAAAAACGCGCCCCCAGCTGGTGCCCGGTCACAAAGAGCCGGCTATTTGGAGCAGCCGTCTCTCGGCGACCGGCCCGGGCGTTTTTCCGCCCCTCGTTTGACGTCTTTGATCTGGTCCACTGCACGGCCCGAGCTTCTCATGGGCGACCGGCCCCGGCGGCGGCCGCCCGCCGGTTGGTTAACAGTCGGCGCTCATTCGGTTTGGCAACCGTGTCGTAACCGGGCCGGCTGGCGCGACGTGTTTCCCGATCGAGCCGATTAGCCGGTGGCCGGCTGTGGCGGCGCTGGCCGCAGCCTCCGCCCGAACACGCCGCCCGTCTCCCGGCTTAGAGCCGCCAGAGCCGCGCACGGCTCAAGTCGTGACCGCTGGGCGAGCTGTGTTCACGAGGCGACCCCGGTCCGGCCGGCTGTTCCGGTCCGGCGGGGCGGAAAACGGCGGACGGCCGCCGCCGCCGCCGCTGCCGCTATTTTGGGGCGCGCGGCGCCCTGCGAACGGCCGCGGGGCACCGTTATCGGCTGCCGATTGGCCGGCGGCTCCCCCCGCGCGGGGGCCGGCGCGCCGCCGCCGGCCGCCCGCCAGAGACGCCGCGCTGCGTGAGCCGGCCTGTGCGTGTGCGTGAGCGTCCGGCCGGGCCGTTGTTGAGGTGAACGTCGGCCGTTGCGCTGCCGCCTGACCGGGCCGGACCTGACCTGGCCGAACGCACCAGACCCGACTGCCGACTGGGCCCCGCTGACGACGGCTCCGTTTGTTTCAGACGCAGGAGAAGCCCGGATCGAATGAAGAGCGGTTAGATCGGCGACAGTGAACAGGTCAGTCGGCAGTGCCGTCCGCGCGATGCCCGTGTTTTGCAGCATGTTGAGCGATGTCGTGCGGCTTGGACAACGGTGACGCTCGGCCACCGGCAACTGCGGCACCTCGGTTTGCGTGCGACCGACCGGCTCCTGTCCTCTGACCGGCCGGCAGAGACCAGTGACCGACCTTCCTCTGCTGACCGGCCGGCTGCTGTTGGCTGACCAGCCTGCTTTTGTCTGCCGACTGACCTGCTCCTATCCCCTGACTGACCCGTTCCTGTCTGCTAACCTGCCGGCTCCTGGCTTCCGGCCGGCAGACTCCTGTCCGCTGGCGGGTCCCTGTCCGCTGATCGGCCGGCTCCTGTCGCCTGACTGGCTACTGTCAGACGGCTCCCGGCCCTGGCGGGCATCGGCCACGCTGCGTCGTCAAAGAAATTCATATTCCATTTTGTGGCTCCGGGTATGGCGGCTGGTTAGAGGCCAGACGGCGCCTCGTCTCGCCGCCGTTCCGGATGTCCCTGTCGCGCCTGTCGCCGCTGCCCTCGCCTCTGGACGGCTATTATTGGCCGCCTGGAATGCAAGGGCACAAAGAGGTGGTGCGTGGCGGGGGGTCGGGACCGGCGCCGCTCGGCCCCGGCCCGGCCCGGCACCCCAGTGTACGGTTACGCGCCTCCTCAAAGGGTCGCGTCGGCCGGCCGGCGGGGGAGGGTGATTGGGTGCGGCCCTGACGGTAGCCCCCGTCTGGGTTCCAGCCCCCCCCCCCCCCGCCGCCGTTGCCGCCGGGATGAGGGGTCCGCGACGTCAGCGGATTGATCAGGCTGCTTCGGTGAACGTTTGTAAGGTATTCGATCCGGCTGGACGCGACCAGTTGTCGACAAAGCGTTTTTCGGACATGAGGTGATTGCGGGACCGGGAAACGTGTTGCTGCCTGTTTCCCCAATACAAGGAAGCGACGGCTTGCACTGCCGCAAGCGTGAGGACCGGTTCGGCTGTGCCCTGTTGCCTCACAGCGTCTGCGCTGTGTTTGGAGCTGTGTACCGGCATCTGCCGGGCCGCCGCGGAGGAGAAATCCGACCGGCGCGGGCCGCCCCGTGTTTTGGTCGCCGGTTTGGCGGCCGCTCGCCGCCGCCAGTTTCCGGTGTCGGACGCCGTCGGACCCTCCTCTCGGGCGGCGTCGACGGCGCGACAAACAGCCGTCGCCCACGGCCCGTCGGCGGGCGCTAACGGGCGGCGGGGCCGGCCGCAGCGGGCGCGCCGCGGCCGCACAAAGGCGCCAGGTGCGGCGACGCCGCCGGCAGCTGGGCGCCGGCCCGGTGACCCGGGGCCGCCCGGATGTGCGGCCGGCAGCTGCCGGACGCCGGGCCGGCCGGCCGGCCGCCGCCGCCCCGCGCCCTCTCTCTGGTCTCTCACTAATTCAGCGGCATCGATCTGGTGGTGGCGGCCGGCACACGCCCGCCAGTCATTGTCGGCCGCCGGCGCCCCTGTTTGCGCGCGCGCGGCTCGCGGCAGCCGCCCGTGCGGAGCGGCGCACCTGCCGACCGCCGCCCGCGGCCGCAGCTGCCCCCCCCCCCGCCCCCCGCGCCGGCCGGGCCATTATCTGCTCTCGTCTCCACCTGGCGGCCCCATGGCCCGGCGGGACGGCCGGCCGTAACGAGCGCTGTTTAGTCGATGGCGCCGCGGATCTCGCGCCACTTTGTTCGGCGTTGGCATCGATCGCGCCGCGCCGCGGCCGTTACGCGGCCGGACCGGGCCAGGCCGGACGCGCGTGTCGCCGCGGCCGAATCCGTTTACCGGGGCGGCGGCCGGCCGGAGATTGACGGGGCGCGGCGGTCCGCCGGGAGACGGGCGATCGGCCGACTCTGTGCCGGCGGCCGCCGGCGCCGCTGCCGCCTGCAGGGCGCCGAACGCCGCCGCCGGGCCGCTCTGCTCCCCTCAGGAGTCGCTGTCTACCGACTGGCGCCGTGCCTGTGTTGAGCCGTGCTCCCAGACCGCCGTACGTTCCGCGGTGGCTTTCTGAATGGAACGACGGGATCGATGTTATCACGGCATCGCGGTGCGCGTATGCAGGTGTTCCTTCGCCTTGACCGTATTGGTGCCGCATGTGCATTGTTCCTGTCCCCACCCACCCACACACGTACTCCCCCAGTAGTACGGGAAATCTTCTCTTGAAGGTCAGCGGGCGGGCCAAGGCCGACGGGGAGTTTCTCCCTCGTACGTGAACGTGGTGTCAACCACAGGAGCCGGACGGCGCTCCTCTGTGTGCTGGGAGCACGGCTCGCTTGGTTTCCCGGTTCTTCCCCCTGTCGCCCGCTCCGTTCCCCGCGCTGTCCTGGACGTGGCCGCCGTCCGGTGCCGGGCGGAGGCTGCGCGGTCAGAGGAAGCCGGCCGACGGAGATTGTGCCGTTGCTGGCGCTGCACGGTCGTCGGCGCGGCTGCCGGCGGTCGGGTTTCAACAGAGGCCGGCGGCGCGGCGGGCGGCCTGCCGGGCCGGCCGTAAAAAGCCTGGCCGCCGCGCCGCTCCCGGCGACCCGCGCCGCCAGTGAAAGTAATCGCAGCCGCGATGCGCCGGCCGCCGGCCGGGAAGCGTGTCGCGCGCTCGGAGAACCAGGTTTCTAGTTCAAGAGCGCGCTAATGGGGCGCGGCCGCCGCGGTGGCCGGCGGCGCGACGGCCGCGCCCGGGTCCAACCCGCTCCCACGGCGACCCGACCGCCGCCGGCTGACGCAACCGGGCCCCCGGCGGCCCGGGCGGCGGGCCGGCGGGCGTGCCGGGCGCGTCTCCGGCGGCCCCGCGGCGGAGCAGGCCGACTCCCTCGGCGGGCCGCCGCACATCCGCGATGTGCGTGTCGTCGCGGCCGCTGCGCCGCCGCCGTCGATGCGCGCCCCGTTGCCATAGCAACAGGTCGGCTTGGCGTGTGACGTCACGGCGCGTCGGAGTCGATGCCCGCGCCGCCGCCGGCGTCCAAAACAAAGGCGGTGCGGCTCGCCAGTCTTTGTGGCCGGCGGGTGGGGTGCGGTCGGGCGGCAGCGCGCGCCGCGGCGGACGGCCCCAGTCGGCGTTCGGCGGCGGTGCGGTGAGGGTGGGCGCGCGGCGCTCCGGACCGTGCTGTGTACTGTGACGTGCCGAGCGGCCGCAGCTGCAGAGCGATGTTCCCGGCGGCTGGACGCCATGTCGAGCCTCAGTGAGTACCGGCGGCCGGCACGTGTGTCGGCGGACCCGATCCCCTCTGGCCCAGAACGGTGGACTGTTCTCGTCGCCGCTCGGCTGGTAGCCGAGCGGCGCTGAGCAGGCCCTGCGTCTCGGCCTGCCAGCTGGCCAAGTGTCCTGCCCAGCAGCGGGCGCGGACCGAACTGTTCCGCCGAGCGGATATGAAAGCTGACATGGGCAGCGATTAGTGCACGTATATGGATGTTACCGGCTTTGGTCACGCTCGCTGCATTGTAGGACCAGACGGAGGCGTTGCGTAACGAAGCAGCGTCTGTGCGGCAATGGCGGCGGACAAATTCCCAGTTATATCAGGCGATCATGACTGCCGCGTTTCATTTTCTTCCTAGAACTGCCGTTCCTTCCGGGAATGCCAGACGGGTTTTGGAGTAAAAATTGTCAACTTGACTGCGAGCGCACAGCCTTAATGACAACCCTTCGCGTCTGCCTCAGACGCAGCCGCGCTGTCCTTCACGGCTTTTCGGGAGCGGTGGAACCTCTGTGGAGAGGGGGATAAACGCGATGTTTACCTCGTTTTTTTTCATGCCACATCGTACGGTTAACGTTGAATGTTGCTCAAAGTTGGGGGCGGCTGCCCCCCCCCCCCCGGCTCCAGCGTCCCTGCAGCCGTTGGTCGGATTGCTTCGGGCCCCGACTCGCCGACTATCTTACGGACGCACCCGTTCCTCCTCCTGCCGGGGTCTCCGCCGCCGCCGGCGCGGTCCGCTCGTGGCGCGCCGGTCACGCCGCCGCGCCATATTTGCCGCGACGGGGCGTCCAAGGCTGTCGGCAGTGTTGATCTGATGGCACGCCCCGGTCGGGCGGCCGCCGCGGCCGGCCCGGCCTGAGCCGACCGCTGCCAGTTGGTCCGGCTGCGATTGATTCATGTACCCGCCTGCCGGAGCGGTGACGTCATCGGCCGGGGCTCGGGTGTGTCTGCTCCCCGCCGGTGCAGGGGCCGGATTTATCCGGTCGGCCGCCGTCCGGCTCCGGCGGAGGGCACCGGCGGCGAAAATAGGCGCCGTAACGGGCCTGTCGCGGACCGTGACGCCGCCGCGACCTCGGTCTGCTGTCGCGAAAACCTGCTGCCGTGCCGTTCTTCGTTCGAGAAGCGTCCACGCGAGCTTACGCCGAGCTGTCTGCCGTACAGTGCGGAGACGAAGTTTGTTCTAGTTGCGGACTTGAAAACTGATGGAACCTGGGCCCCCTCATTTAATGGAGGAGACCGAACCGTCATATTGAAACGGTCCGCCTCCCACCGGTTACGACTTGGGCTCGCGCCTCTGCTCTGAACAGCTCTTTCCGGGGGTTTTCCGGAGGTCATTTCACTGCGGAAATCGCCCTCTGGCACCTAACATTCCGCATCCCTAGTGAAAATGTAAAGCACCGCCCCTGGCATAAATATCCGACTCGCCAATCTAAACGTACGCTTTATTATAGCCATCCAGACGGAAATGACTGCAGGCGGAAAATTTCTGGTCCTGTACAGGTTCTTTCATTGAGTGTCCTTGAAAGGAGATCTTAACCGTTGTGATGGTGGGGCTTGCTGTACGTCGAAGTTAAAAACGAGTTGAAGCAGCCATGATGACACTGATGTTGCCGGGAACTCCGTTTCGGTTCCTCCCATTGTCACCTGGGGTCCTGGACAGTTGTGGTAGGGGACGGATACCACGTACTTTTGAACAGCAGTTAAAAGATGATAGCTTGATAATTTGAAATGCTGTTTTAGCCATCGCTCGGCTCGGTGAATCAGCGTGACCATTCGCCAGCTGCCAGTCGCATGGTCTGATGCCCTGTGGTAGGTGGGAAGCATCGACGCCTGCGCGCCGAGCTGTTACTAACGAGTTGCTCACGTCGGCTAAGTTAAAACGATGCAGAACACTGTTGGGTTCGTAGCCGCAAACCTGTACCTGTCTGGCTAAAAAGCGAACATGGGTGGAACCTGACGTTACACAATCACTCGCTTGACGAGGGAGGGAATTCACGTTATTGCTCTTGCAAACGTTATCGGACATTTCCAGTACAGGCCCAGACTTCGTCCGATTGCGTCAAACCTGTCGCTGCAGCGCTCACTTTACTGCGTGTCATGGAGAGCGCGAAGCCGTTGGTGACGGCCAGTTGCATCATGTCTGAACCTGTCCCGCCTGTTTGTCATAGGACGTGGTTGTTTCGAGGCTTCCTGATCCATGTTTCACGTCGACTGGGATCGCCGACGCTGTTTGCTTCTGCCTCTTTCCCGGATTCGGAACGTCTTCGGAACCTCGGGCCTCGTGTTCCGCCTTCGCCGTGTACGGGCGCGTGTTGTTTTATTTTCCTTGTTCGCGGGGCGGCGTGTCTTCTTTGTCGCGTCCGTAGGACGTCCTCTTTGTCGGTCTGCCCGTTCCCCACCTGCCGCCGGCAGACGGGCGTCTCTTTGTGCCGCGCCGCGGCCAGGCTGACCGCCCGCGGCCGTCGCCCGCCGCCGCTTCGACGAACCGACGCCATGCCGTTCGGCGCGCCGGGCTGGCGCCGGCGGGGCGGCGCCGGGCTGGGCAGCGACGGCCGCGGCGGCCGGCCGGCGCCCGGCGGCGTGGCCCGCCGCGAGCCGTGGGGCGGGTCGGGCGCGGCCGCGCCGTTCAGGGGAGGGGAGGGGCGGGCGCGCCAGATGGGACCATCCCGCGGATCTGAGCGCCGTGGACGGCCGCGTCGGCAGGACCGGTACTGGTGTTATTGTTTTCGGAAAAATTCAAGCCTGTTTCCGACCAGGTTCCGAGGAGGAAGCCATGCCAGTGTCCAAGGTTGTTGAAGATCCAAGTCTGTTCAAGAAAATTCCGATTTAAGGAAAAATTAACGCCTGCTTCCGGTTTGCAAACAGCCAGGACCACATGTATTGCTCGTTTTTTATAAAGATGACTTACAGTCATGGTTGAAGGAAGCAGGTAGAATGAAATGAACATGTCTTCCAGTTCTTAGGCTTGTAGCGCTGGTCATAAGGCAGGATGCATGGGTACTTTCATGATATCCCATACACAAGTGTCCCGCTTCTCACCCCTCCCCCGTTCTCTGCACTTTTTCGTCTCGCACCTACGTTTTTGCGTACAGATAAAGTAGTTCATAAATGAACGATTATTATTGGTATGCTGTGAAATATCTATGGGTCGTCGGCAAATTTATCAATGGGTCATCGATCTGATTCTGGTTTGCAGTGCTATGAGATAATTTGGTTTGGTCGCTTCTAAAACCAAACTGGATAATTGTTTCTTTTTACATGTTTGGTGCATCCTGCGTACTGTTCCCAGTATTAAATTTTGTGCGAAATACTGTTCTTTATAAAATGGTCATTGCTAACAATTTTCTTCATTATCGGCAAGTTCTTTAGGTGAACGGACAGCCATATGACAGTAGATGTCGCGCATCCTCCTGGGCCATCAAGCAAAATGGAATTGACAGCATCAAGGAGGAAGTTTGTGGGACGTGATATGTAAATAACACGTATGGCTGGGAATCCAGTCATTTTATATAAATTAATATTGTAGGTGAAAGGGTGAGAGGGAAGTAAAGTATAACTGTAGGTCGACATACTTGCTGAAATGCAGTTATGTTACAAGCCAGTGTTGTGGGGAAAAGGTGTGCTTGGACCATGTGCACGTCATGAATGCCAGTTTGCAGTTTGCATATGCTGTGAAATATCTATGGGTCGTCGGCAAATTTATCAATGGGTCATCGATCTGATTCTGGTTTGCAGTGCTATGAGATAGTTGTGGGCCTTCCATAAGGGTTATGTTGTGGCTATATGTCTGGAGTGCATGGACAGCCCCAATAATCTCAAACTTGAGCTTGTGGCCGTGGGCAGTGCATGGGAAAATGGATCTAAAAGCTGGTTGAACACTCTCAGCAGTTTCATAAAACTGCATTTATGGGTCATCTGCGATATAAAATAATGAAGAACTTTCAGTCCGGTCTTTTTGTTCCGACAGACGGTGGCATAATATATTGTGTTCTGCTTGTATGTAATCGTAGCATTAAAACTGTAACCAGTGTGATGCATTCCGGTTTCCACTTGTCCATAATGATTGGTCAGACCAGCAGCAGTCTGGTTTTACTTCAGATGCATGCAATAGGGATATGAGCACTTAATGTGTGGAATTGAATAGGGTATGCAAGGTGCAGAAGCCTAGCCAACCATGGTGTTGAGTAACTTTCAAAGTGATAGTTTTGTGCCATGCTTGGGAATTGAGCTGAAAACTGGTATATTAAGTAACATTTGGGTTTGCTGCATTTTTTGACAGCTGGTTTGCTATATGCTGCCTAATTTTTTTCGAGGAAGAAGTGCTATGTCTAACCGATTTCCGATTCGGAAATCGGAAAATCTTGGAAAGTCGGAATTCGGATTCCGATAATCAGCACTAGCCGGCACTGTCGGAAATTGTGCCGGAAAGCGCGCGCTGCCGTGTCCGACAACGTGTGGCAGGCAGGGCAACGGTGCGTGGCTGGACAGGACGGCTGAACGGTGTCCGAGCTTTGGCGGCCGCGGGTCGGCTTCGGGCGGTCGCTGCTGACCGACACGCGCCGGCGTGCGGCCGGCGGCTGATGGTGGGGCGTCCGGAGTCGGGCCGGGCTGGGCCGACCGGTGAGTCACGGCTGTCGATGTGGGTGGCGCCAGCCGCGCCGACCCGCCGACGCCGGCCGTCGCGGTCTGGCGCCGGCCCGAAACTCGGCCGAACGGAGGTCCGGCGGCGGTAGTGGCCGTCTGGCCGGCCAGCCGGCAGCTGCCGGGGCGGCCGCCGGCCGCCGGCAGCTGTCTGGGCAGCTGTGCGACCAGCCAGATGGCCGATGGCTGGTGACGTTACCGTCTGCCGGCGACGCCGTAGACGGGATGTTCGCCGCGCGCGCGCACCAGGCCGCGGGGCACTCTCGGGCCCTCGCAGGTCGCAGCGTCGACAGCTGCGCGGGCGCTCCAGGCCACGGGGCACTCTCGGGCCCTCGCAGGTCGCAGCGTCGACACCCGCGCGGGCGCACCAGGCCGCGGGGCGCTCTCGGGCCTTCGCAGGTCGCAGCGTCGATAGCCGCGCGCCGGGCCGGCCGACGACATTGTCCCTGAAAGTGGCCGGCTTTCTCCGGAGCGTTTCACGGCCAGGGCCGGGCCGTCGACCAGCGGCGGCCTCCCCGCCGGCCGCCGTCGAGAGTAAGAGCGGGCGAGCGCGGCGGCCGTCCGCGCCGCCGGCTCTGGGTCAGCCGCGGCGGCCGGGCGCCGGCCGCGGCCGCTTTCACTTTCGGCGGCCGGCCGGCCACTCGAGGTCAGCGGCGGCCACATTCACATGGGCGGCCGCGCGGCGACCCGGCCGCAGCCACACGGCGCCCGACCGCCGCCGCCGCCTCACGCGCGCGCTCCCCGTGCCCGCCGACGCCATGAAGTAGCCAGACCGGACGCGACAGGAGCCCTGCACGGACCATGAAGCGTGAGTAGGCGGGCGGCCGCGGCGCGGTCTCGGTGCGCCTTTTCGGTTTGGGCTTGCGGACCGGCTGGGCAACGTCGGCCGGCTCTTCCCCGTTCGGGGACGCTTGGTGTAGTCTTGGGACATGGACGGAGTCTCTCTGTTTCGTCAGCTCGGCGGCGACTCCGTTCGCTTCGTTGTTACATGCGATTCTAGGTCGCGACGTCTCTCTGGCTTGCACAGCGCATGCTCACTCTGTGGGTTGCCGTGCGCCGTGTGCCGTGGGGCGGTGAGCTGTGCTGCTGGCCTCTCCGGTCCGTATTCGGCTGTGTCCTGGCGGCTCCACTGGGCCGGTGTCGTCTGCGGCTGCCCCTGATGGCGCCCGGCGGAGCGGCCGGGCCGCCGCGCGTGACGCCCCGGCCGGCCGTGCCGTGACGGTATTCGCACGCCACGCTGCAGTTCACGACAACGCGGCGCGCCGTGGTCACAGGCTGGTCCGCGTGCGCCCGTGATTCGGTAGACTCACCCCCCACCGTGAGGGTTATTGTGGGAGTTATGGGACTGCTGAAGTTGATAATTTTGGAAACGTGGTCGTGGCGTGGGGGGTATATTGGGCGCCGAGGAACGTTGGGCGCGTGTACGGGCTGCGGGCTTTTTCCGTCTTGTTTTGCCGCCGATCCCGAAATATCTTTTCGCACCCTCTGGTGGCCGTCGCGGTCGCCCCGTTTCGAAACGGCTATTATTAGGTCGACGGGAGAGAGAGAATGTGCGGGCGCAGCTGCTCCCGCGAAGGACACCGCGTTGGGACGGGACGGGACGGGACCGGGGTCAAGGGGACGGGATGGGACCGAGAGAAGGGCGCGGAGTTTACGCCCCTTCCTACCCGCTCTGCACGGGGTCAGCGAGTCCTCATGCCCGGCCGGGATTGTTTTGGGCCGCTTTCGGGCGGTCCTGCGGCCGGCCGCGGCGCGGCGACTGCACCCAGGTCCAAACTGGGTCGCCACCAAAAGCAGCGGCGTGTTTTTCGCCAGAACAATGTGGCGCCGCGTTTCGGTGCAGACACCACGTCCAGGCGACTGCGGCCGGGCCGGGCCGGGCGGCGGTGACTCAGGGCGGCCGAGGCTCGCCGACGGGCGCCGCCGGCGGCGTTGCGTCGTCCGCCGCGAGCGTCGGTCTGCTGACGCGGCCGCCCCAAATATGGCCGACGTCGGGCGTCGGTCGCCGCGCCTGTTTTGACGGCTGCGGACCGGCCCGGCCTTGGACCGTCGACGTGCCGGCGCGGCGCTCTCGGCGTGACCCAGTTGGGCCGACCGGCGCGGCCCGGCCCGGCCCGGCTCGGCTCGGCTGTGCTCTGCTCTGCTCTGTTGAGCTGCTAGGTCCTGCTGGACCCGACCCGGTTTGTTCGGCTGTGCTCTGCTCAGTTGTGTTTGAGCTTCTAGGTTCAGCCGGGCCCGGCTCGGTTCGCCCGGCGCTACTCTGCTCTGTTCTGTTCTGTTCTGAGCTGCTAGGTCCGGCCGGACCTGAGCCGGCTCGGCTTGGCTGAGCTCTGCTCTATGTGAGCTGCTAGGTCCGGCCGAGCCCGGCTCGGTTCGCTCGACTGTGCTCTGCTCCGCTCTGTCTGAGCTGCTAGATGCGGCCCGGCGTGAGCGCCGTCCGTGTGCAGGGTGACCCCGCGGCCGGCGATCGTGAGCGTTGCGGTTCCGCCGCCCGGCGGGTGCAGAGCCCGCAGGACGGCGCCGCAGGGACCGATCCCCACGAAACTGTCGGCAGTCAGAGTCACGCCGGTCTGTGGCTGACCTCGTCAGCAGGGACCCGCGCCGTTTGGAGGCCGGCTTTATAGTCACGTCCTTTAGGTTCACTATCATCCGATTGCGTTGCGCAACGAAGATTACAGTTGTCGGAATCAGACGAATGCTGGGAACATGTCTTTCTTCGCGGTCACAAATCTGGATCTTGCGCTCTTAACTCGATTGTAGTAGCACTTCAGGAATGAGTTATGGAGATTGGTGTTGCGGATGAGGAGCTACTTTTAGCGTCGGTACGAAACACAGGCTTCATGAATTTTTATGTGGTGATTTGATGTTCCTTTCAGTAATGCAGCAATTTTCTTCGTATCGCGGTGTTCAAATCAGGAAAGTCGGGACGCAGTTCATTATGCACAAACTAGGTTTAGCTCCCACTGTAGATCTCCCGATCGGCGTGGATCTGTCATCCGGAGGCAAGAAATTTAATGTTTCAGGCTCAAAATGACGGTATTTGTGCAGCCAACTGTGCTTAAATCCTGTCAAACCTTTTTCAGCCCCCGATCCATAATGTCACCGACGCACAAAGCTTTGCATGTGGCGTCTTAACGGGCAGTCTTACCTCTGACTCCCACCAGCAGCTGCCGGCCCTACCTCTAACTCCCACCATCAGCTGCTGGCCCTGCCTCCGACTGCCACCGGCAGCTGCGGGCCCTGCCCAGCGGTTCGCTGGGCCGGGCGGGCGCCGCGCGGTCCAGCGGCCGGCCGTCGCCGCGCTTTGTTCCTTGACCTTGAAAGTGGCCTGACCCGGCGGCCGGTGGAGAGGGAGAGGATGCCGACCGGCCGTTGCACAACGCCGCCTCTCTAATCGGGCTCGGCCGGGGCCGCCGCTGGCCCGGCCGGCCAGGTCACGCCGCCGGCCGCCGGGTCACGCCCGCTCCGCACCGGGGTCAGCGCGCCGGAGCGGCACGGCCTTGGGCGGCGGTCACGCCGGCCGGACGCCGGCGCGCCGCGGCGGATCGGCGCCGCGCCGCGGCGTGCCGCTCCTCGAGACCGCGCGGTCGGCGGCCGGCCGGCCTGTTTACCAATAGCGCTAACCTTGGACTGGACGGGCCTGCGCAACGCGTGCGGTTTCGCAAGCGGCGCGCGGCCGGCGCCGCGGCTCGCCGCAGAAGTGACCTTCCGACGCCGCTGACGTGCGCCGCTGACGTGCGCTGGTGATGGCGAGGGCTCCCGCCCGCGCGCCCGGTCCGGCCCGGCTCGACTCGGCCCGCAAAATCGGCCGTTGCCACACGCGGTGTGTAATTGGGCCGGCCTGAGCGCGGTGAAAGTGAGCGGCGCGCTCTGTGCCGGCCGACCGCACGCCGCTGCCAGCTCCGCCCGGACGTGGGAACGCTGTTTACCGATGACGTCACGGAGAGGCGCCCCTCGCGCGGGCGGCCGGCGGCGGCGCGGGCGCTCGGGGGCCCGGCTCGAGCAGCGGCGGTCGTCGCGAGGTGCCGGCCGGCCTGGCGGCGCCGCTCCGAGCCGACGGCCGCCTGTCCGAGTGTCTTCGGTTGCCACTGGCTGTCGGCACCCGTTGGCGAACAGGCGGCAACTCGTACCGCCTTCGAACGCACCGCGCATCCGGTGCACAGGACGGCCTGCGAGCAGTATCCCGCGACCGATTGCGGCCGGGCGGAGTCGGGCGGCGGGCGACAGGTCGGTGCCGCGGTCGGCCGCTGAACGCCGGCGACAGGTGGTCAGCCCGGGTGACGGGCGCGCTTCGGGCGGCCTGTCGCGGCCCGCCGGTCCGGCGGCGGCGGCCCGGCCGGTGTCATCAGAGCGGCCGGAGCCGGCCGCATCTGCGCCCGCTTTGGCAACTGGCCGAGACAGGCGGCAGTTGAGCGGCGCCGTTGGCCAAGAGTGCCGCCGTTGCGAAATTCCCCGGCTGTGAGGCAGTCTCGGAGTCGCGCGCTGAGTGCGGGTGCCGAACGGTTTGGTAATTCCCCGGTTTCGTGGTGTGTCTGAGCCGGGCGGAGTCCGGACGCCGGACGGCTCCGTGGATCTGAGCCGTGCTGAGTCCGGACGCCGGGCAGTTTGGTGGATCTGAGCCGGGCGGAGTCCGGACGCCGGACGGCTCCGTGGATCTGAGCCGTACTGAGTCCGGACGTCGGGCAGTTTGGTGGATCTAAGCACGCTCTGTCTGCTGGGCGGCTGTAGCGGCTCGGGAACGCCTCGGAAGGTTTCGCAGACCCTGGCCCAGGTACGGGTGTTGTCGGTGGGTGAACTGGAAGGTCCGCGCGGTTGGATCTGTGCTTGAAATGTCGACAGGTGTGGAATTTCGCGACGCTGTGATTCGGCAGTGCTGGTCTTTGGCCGATCTGTGCCTTTTACGAGTGTGTTCAGCGTCATCTGGGGAACTCGGTAGATTGCGGTTTTTGATTTCCCGTTCTGGAAGTCGCCGTCGGGAGCTCACCAGCTGGGTGTCATCACCGAGCGCCACCAGGCCGGCGGGCCCGGATTTCAGCCGGCTTTCAGCCCTGTTGAGCACGACCGCTCATTGCGGATGCTGAGCCGGCCGCGTTGTTCTTAGAGTTCCTAAATTGGACGGCCGTTCTCCGTGACTGCCACCCAATTCCCGGCCTCCCGCTCAAATCCTCCTGGTCAGCCTCTGGAGGCGGTGACGGGGAACGTCAGCCTCGGGAGGCGGTGACAGGGAATGTCAGCCTCGGGAGGCGGTGACCGGGAAGGTCAGCCTCGGGAGGCGGTGACCGGGAAGGTCAGCCTCCCGAGAGGCAGTGCCTGGGAGCGCTGTAGTTTCGGGCCGGTGACGCCACAGACGGCGGTGTCTGCGCCGTTCGGGGCAGGCGGAGCCGGCAGGACCGGCGACGGTCGTACCTGGCCCCGTTACGTCCTCGGCAGTCATCGGTCGACTTTACCGGGCCGCATCGATCCGGTATGAATCATGGAGCGCCGCCGGCGCACGGCCAGCGCCGCGGCGATTACCACCACTCATACCTCCGCGCGTCCGGCGCTGCGGCCCGAATGATCGACCCGGACGGCGTGCACGGGACGGACCGTCACGCCGGACGCGGTCACCGCTGGCGGCCGCGAGTGCGCGCCGTCTCGGACCGCCCGCTCGCTGGCGGCTCCGCAAACCGTCCGTCGCGGCGCCGACTCGTTGCGTAAGGCCTTTCGTTCTCCGGGCGCGCCTCGGCCCGGTTTGCCCCCCCCCCCCTGTGGGCGGCACGGCGGCGAGTGAGCGGCGCGTGCACCCGACTGACGGCTGTTGTTCCGTTGCAGATAATTTGGACCTGATCAGGATGACGACCCCTCCGTCGTCCGGCAAGCTGAACGGCGCGGGAGACCCGCCGACGCCGAATACAGCACAGGTGAGCTGCGACGGGCCAGCCGCCGCTCTTCGTCGTGCGAAGGCGGCGCCATTGGGGTGTGGGTTCGCGGTCGGTTGCGCTGCGGGTCGAGCTGGGATGGCGCGGCAGCGATGGCGTACCACCGGTGACTGCTGGTCGGGTCGGGTCAGGCGCCCGGCGGCGATCGAAGCGCCGCTGACCGGCCGGGGTGTCGCCTGAGTCACCGTCGCCGCCGACGGCCGGCCGGGCGCCTGTTGCTCCCGCCCACGTGCCGCCGCCGGCCATTCACCGGGTCAGCCGACGCCGGGCCGGCGCCCTCCCCCGCCCCGCCTCCCTCCCAGCTACGCAGTGCGCGCACTCCGGACTAATTTGGGATCGATCGGGGCGGCCGGCGCCTCCCCACCGCCCGAGAGGCGGCTGTCGTCTCCCCGAGCCGCGAGCGGCGACGGCCGCGGCGAGGGGGGCGCGAAGGCGGCCGGCCGGCCGATAGCCGTCGTCCGATAGCCGCCGGCCCGTATCGGCCGGAGCCTGATAGCCGGCCCGGGCCGACCGAGTACGACCGGCGGCGCCGCTGTAAACAGAGCGCGCGCGGCGGCAACGGCCGCTCTGTTTATGTTGACGCCGGCCGGCGGCGGCCGCGGCTGGCGCCGGACGAGTGGCCCGCGGCCCGTCGTCCTGCGGGTCTGCCGGCGCCGTGCCGCTCGAGTCGGGACGGCCGAGCCGCGCGCCGCCGCCGCCGCCGCTCACGTGATCGTCGAGTGCAGCGAGCCCCGGCCGGCCCGCGGTCGCATCAGATCCGGCCTGTCTGCGCGCGGCCGCGGCCCGGCCGAGTCGGTGCCGGCCGGGCCGAAATAGCCGCCGCGCCGCCGCAGCGGCGGCGTCTCCGGCGGCCGGTTGACGCCCGTCGCCGGAGAATCGATCCTGGTCGATGCAGCGCCGGTTCGCGGAAGCGGTCCGGACGGACGCGGTCTTGAGCCCGGCCGGCGCGCCGGTTCGGGCTGCCGCCAGCTGTCGGGGGCCGGCCGAGCCGAGCCGGCCCGAGTCCGTGTTCGTCCCCCGGGAGGGGGCTGCCTGAGCGGGAGATGGCCGGGCTCCGGTCTGGGCTTGGTGACTGTGGTCTGCGCGGCGGATGATGGGACCGGGGGCTCATCAGGTGGGTTCCATGCGGTGTGAGGTTTGAGCGGCCCGTCTCTGGGTGTAGTTGTCGGCAGGGTCTAACCTCGCGCAATTCCCGTTATATCGGGAAAACATTAGGACGGCGTGGTCACCTAGGGGGAGGGTGACGGCGCGGGGGCGCTGGAGATGGGCGCCGATTGGCGGCCTTCGCGTAATCCGCAGCCGGCGACCAGTCAGCGCCGGCTGTGGCCGGCCGGCGCCGACTGGCCTGACTCACGGCAGGTGGCGCTGGCGTCATTTCACGCGCCGTGGACGGGCTTTGTTCGTGTGTGACACGTGCCGCCCGCGGCCCGGCCCGGCCGGCACGCAGCAGCCGCGCGCTGCCGCGGCCCGGGCGGCGGCGGCTGCCGAGGATCAGCACCTCGGCCGCCCGTCCGGTCCGACGAGCGCCGACTGCGGGAGGCGGTCCGTTTGTCAGTGCCGGGCCGCCGGCCGTCGGTCGGCCGACCCATCAGAACGGCCAGAGGTCGACTGATGACAGTCAGGGGTCAGCCGATCAGGACGGTCAGGGGTCGACGGATCAGAACGGTCGGGGGTCAAGCGATCAGGACGGTCAGAGTTCGACTGATCCGAACGGTCTGATATTGACTGGTCAGGACGGTCTGAGGTCGACTGATCAGAACGGTCAGGGGTTGACCGATCAGGACGGTCTGATGTCGACTGATCAGGACGGTCAGAGTTCGACCGATCAGAACGGTCTGATGTTGACTGGTCAGGACGGTCTGAGGTCGACTGATCAGAACGGTTTGATGTCGACTGAGCAGGACGGTCTGAGGTCGACTGAGCAGGACGGTCAGGGGTTGACCGATCAGGACGGTCTGATGTCGACTGATCAGGACGGTCAGAGTTCGACTGATCAGAACGGTGTGAGGTCGACTGATCAGATTGGCCTAAGGCCGACTGAGCAGGACGGTCGGGTCGGCCGATCAGGATGGCCGGATGTGGTCCGGATCAGGACGGCCAGTGGAGGCCGTCGGGGCCCATCGCCGGCCACCTCGAAGTGTCCGGGCGCGAAGTCGGGCCGCGGCCGTGGATCGACGCCCTGGACCGGCGACTGTGCGGCACGCTGCACGGCTGCACAGTGTACATATTGAGTGCGTCCGGTGCCGGCTTTGTCCGGGCCGCGCTGTTTGCTGTCTGAGTCCGGCGGCGCCGCGTGGTGTCGCCGTCTGACACCGATCCGTCCGTCCGGCTCTGCCCTGGGAGCGCGGCGTGGCTTGCTGCAGCTCCGGATGATGCCAGGGCTGGCGTTGCGGCTCCATCTGATGTCAGGGCTGGGGCCGTGCGGGGTGGACCGTTCCTGCCGACCGGTCGTGATGGTGCCTGGCAGCGCTGCCGATGCTGTTCTTGCCGTGATGCCGCATGGCCTTGGTGAGGGTGGCAGTCTCCGCATCACCATCGCAGCACGTAATTACGCCTTGAATAGGAGCATTCCCACTGACGCTTGAGCGTCTCCCCCGGGGCGGAGACTTGGCACATATACAGTCATCGGGCACTATTGGAGGTGAACAGATAGTTTGCACGGTGTAACAAGGTTACTTGTTTTCCCTTGTTCGATTACTGATGTTTTTGTTATATTCGACAGGAGCTGCTCCAAACGTCCCGTGCTCTTGCGTCAGTCCTGCCTCATTCGTACACGCAATGTCAGCTTGAAATGAAAACAGTATCGATACAATTTACCGCCGGATGCAACCCGTCTGTGGCTCCGTTTTGACCGCGATAGTGCACGTTGTGTGGAACCCAGTGAACACAAGTCATGCTGTGGTTGTGGATGTCTGCACAGGTGGCGTGTGGTCCCGGTATGGCGTCCGTACTGAAAGCTTGGTGTGGCCACTTCCGTTGCGACGTTTTGCCGGCAGAGGGAGGGAGCGGGTGGTGTCTGGCTGGCCCCTGGTGTCGGCCATGCGGGCCCGGCCTGACCCGGTGTTCGGTGTTGTGCCGCAGGACGGCGATTGGCTGCAGTGTCTGGTGTGCCGCGGCGTCTACAAGGACCCGTGGCTGCTGCGCTGCCTTCACACCTTCTGCCAGCCGTGCTTCGACGCGCGCGTCGAGCAGGAGGGCAAGAACGAGTGCCCCGTGTGCCAGGAGCGGGACGTGTTCGGCCACCTGAAGCTGCGGCCAGGACTACGCGGCCCGCTACGCGCTGGAGCACGGCCCGGCCGAGCGCCGCCCGGTGCCCTGCTCCGGCGGACCGGCCGGCGGCGAGTGCGGCCGGCCCGCCGTCTCGCACTGCCCCACCTGCGCCAAGTACATGTGCACCGGCTGCCACAGCGGCCACCGGGAGCTGAGCCGCGCGCACCGCGTCCAGGCGCTGGGCGAAGCGCGCGCCGACGGCAAGCGGCCGGCCTGCTGGCTGCACCCGCACCAGCCTCTGAAGCACTACTGCGCCGTCTGCGAGGGCCCCACGTGCGAGCTGTGCGCCGAGACGCACCCGGCCGACCACCGGCGCGTGCCGCTCGACGAGGTGGCCTCGGACGAGATCAACGTGCTCTGCGCCACCATCGACAACCAGAAGCGCAAGGTGATGGACATGAAGAAGATCCTGGCGCGCCAGATTCGACGCCACAACGAGGCGTACGAGCGGTGCCGCCGACTGGTCGAGGAGGGCCACGACGTGCTGATCGACGTGCTGCCCGCCGACAAGGAGCAGGTGCTGCTCAGCCTGGAGGAGCGCCACCGCCTGCACAAGGCGCGGCTCGAGAAGTTCGGCGAGAAGGTGCTGCTGCTGGCCGGCGACGTGACGCACATCATCAGCGTCATGGAGCGCCAGCTGCAGTTCGGCCTCAACGGCGAGGTGCTGGCGCTCAAGAAGCCGGCCGAGAGCAAGCTGGGCGTCATGAACCGCAAGATCGACGACCACTTCTCGGCCGAGCGGCCGGTGGCGCAGGCGCTGCTGAAGAGCGGCGCCGAGATCGGACGCGACATGATGCGCGGCCTGTACCGGCCGCAGGTGGCCGACAGCCGGCGCACCTCGCCCGTGCAGGCCTCCGAGCTGGGCGCGCTGAACGGCTTCGGCAGCAGTCCGTCCGGCTCGTCGCACGGCTCCAGCCCGGAGCTGTCGCTGGAGCAGAGTCTGAGCCGCGGCTCGTCGTACGACCACGAACTGCTGGCCGACGGCCGTCAGAACAGCGCTGAGCTTGGCGGCCTCGGCTTCGCGCTGCCCGCCGAGCTCTCCGCCATGCTCAACGGCAACGCGTCCAGCGAGCTCTTCTCGCAGCCGCCCTCGCTGGGCCTGTCCGCCATCAGCAACGGGCACGGCTCGGCCGGCGGTGGCGGTGGTGGCGGCTCTGGCGGCTCAGGCGGTTCCGGCGGTGGCGGCGGGGGCGGAGGCGGCTCCGGCGGCGGCGGCGGCGGGCTGGCCAACGGCCACCCCGGCAAGCTGGGCGCCGTCGGCGGCGGCCTGAACGGCCTGTCGGCGCTGGCCAACGGACTGGAGCACCAGCTGCGTCTGGAGGAGCGCGGCGTCTCGGCGTCCCGGGCCGGCGCCGGCTTCGGCAGCCTGGACATCGGCAGCCACCACAACCTGGTCGACTTCAACAGCCTGTCCGACTTCGGGCCGAGCCGGATGAGCAACGGGCTGGGCTCGGGCTCTACCGGCTCGGCCAGCTTTTCGGGCGTGAACGGCAACGCCGGCGGCCTGGGCCAGAGCATCCTGAGCGGCGCCTCCGGCATGGAGCGCTCGTTCAGCGGCAGCTACGACAGCGGCTTCTCGGGCCGGTACTCGCCCTACTCGGTCACCCAGTACGGCCGCTGGTCCAACGGTAACGACGCGGGCGAGCCGCACCGGCCGCCGTCGGCCGCCGCCGGGCAGCTGGGCCGCGGCCCGCCGCCGACGCCGGCGCCGGCGCCGCCGCCGTACCCGCCGCGCGGCCAGATCCGCCGCCAGAAGATGATCTACAACGTGAAGCTGGGCGAGTTCGGAGTGATGGAGGGCCAGTTCACCGAGCCGTCCGGCGTGGCCGTCAACGCGCGCAACGAGATCATCGTGGCCGACACGAACAACCACCGCATCCAGGTGTTCGACAAGGAGGGCCGCTTCCAGTTCAGCTTCGGCGAGTGCGGCAAGCGCGAGGGCCAGCTGCTCTATCCGAACCGCGTGTTCGTCAACAAGCAGAGCGGCGACATCGTGGTGACGGAGCGCTCGCCGACCCACCAGATCCAGATCTACAACCAGTACGGCGCGTTCGTGCGCAAGTTCGGCGCTGACATTCTTCAGCACCCGCGCGGCGTTACGGTCGACAGCAAGAACCGCATCGTCGTCGTCGAGTGCAAGGTGATGCGCGTGCTGGTCTTCGACTACTTCGGCGAGGTGCTGAAGCGCTTCGGCTGCAGCCGCCACCTGGAGTTCCCGAACGGCGTCGCCGTCAACGACAAGGAAGAGATCTTCATCAGCGACAACCGCGCCCACTGCGTCAAGGTCTTCAGCTACGAGGGCCAGTTCCTGCGCAAGATCGGCGGCGAGGGCGTCACCAACTACCCGATCGGCGTCGGCATCAACCTGCTGGGCCAGGTGGTGATCGCCGACAACCACAACAACTTCAACCTGACCGTGTTCACGCAGGACGGCCAGCTCATCAGCGCGCTCGAGTCCAAAGTGAAGCACGCCCAGTGCTTCGACATGGCTCTGATGGAGGGCGGCTCGGTGGTCCTGGCCAGCAAGGACTACCGGCTGTACGTGTACCGGTACGCGCCCTCCCAGGTCCAGTACCCGTACCCTTTCTAGGCGCGCGGGCCGAGCGGCCGCCGCGCCCGGAGTCGGCGGCGGTGCACGCCCGGCGGCGGTCCCCTGTACAGAGTGTGAGCTAGCCTAGCCGCCGCCGCCGGCGCGCGCCGTGCGCCGCACGCCGCGGCGCGCCCGTCAAGACAACAAACCGAACTCGCTTGTGTTTTGCTCGTTGGCCATCGCCCTAGTCAGGTTACGAAGCGTTCATTCACGCGTCCACCCCGTCACCGTTGCTACTAGCAGCTTTAACGCGTTGTTGAGTGGTGGGCCCGTTTTGTTTTTGTTTGCGTTGAAGCGATGATCTAACCTTGTTGCCTATTTAAGTTCCCTTATTTATTCCGTTGATATTACCGCTGGGTTGAGTTTTTGCATTTTAACCATTTTAGCCCTGTCTCCTTTTAACCGTTTTACCATGCCGTCTTTCCTGTGTCCGCCGCTCTGTCCGGCGCGAAGCCGGGGCGGCGACCCGCCGCCGGCCGCCCGAGCCGCGGCGGGCCGGCGGCGCCCGGCCGCCCCCCTCACCCGGCACCCGCCGCGCCCCTCCCCCGCCCCGCTTCTCACCCGGAAGGCTGTGTATGGACGCTGTTTGTACCTCATCGCGGCCGATCTCCGGCCGCTAAATGTGTGGGATTTTATAACGTTTTGTACTTTGCTAGCCCTCTCACAGCCCGGAAAACAGGAGAGAGAGCGCGCGGCCGGCCGGAGTGCGCCGCGCTGGAGGTACGGCATCGGACGGCCGCCCGCCGCCCACTCAGTGCCTCCTCGGCCGTTAAAAGGCGATGATACCGTATTTTTGCAATGTTTTCTTTTATACGAGGTGAGCCGCTGGCACCCTGCACTGTCGCGTCGATCTTTCTGTCGCTCACACGTGTCTCACTTTCACATTCACCCCTTTGCGGCTGATTCTGCGCGGGCCCGGCGCTCGCCGGCGGGCCCGCGCGCCCGGCGCCACCATTCTTCCGAAAGGGACCAGTGTTTTGAGAGGCGGTCTCGCCGGCGGGCCCCGCCCCCGGGCGGCCGCCCTCCTGAGCGGGCTCGCCCGGGCCTCCTTTGCACGAGAGAGAGAGAGAGGGAGAAAGAGAAGAGGGCAGAGGTCGGGGCGGGCGCGAGCTCCTCCCGCTCTGCCAGCGCTCCGAGAGTAGACAGAGGGACGTCCAGGTTGACTTTCGAGCCCACAGACGCCCCCCTTCGGCCGCTCTGTTCGCTTCGCTTCTAGCCGGCGGGCGTGCGGAGCCCGGGAGTTGTACGCGGCGGGGCCGCCTCGCGGCCGCGGGCGCCCCGCGGCGAGTGTACCATTATTGTTGAGTATATTTTACTACGTAGTTGGTGTGTGCGTGTGCGTCGGCCGGAGCGCCGGGCCGCCCGGGCCTGTCGGGGCGTCGGCCGGCGGCGACGTCGGCGCGCCGTCCCGGAGCCGCCGCGCCGGCGCCGTCTGTGTTCTCGACATATCGCCGCGACGGGCCCGACGCTGACGCCGGCCCTGTATAAACACGTATTGGACATTCGTAGCGGAGCCGCGCGCGCGCGCCCTGCGGCGCCGCGGGCTCGCGCGCGCGCGCTCCCGGCCGCCTGCCCGCCTGGCCACCGGGCCGGCCCTATTTGTAATACGGTATTTTGGAGATGTACTTGTATCGCGGGCTCAACTGTACTCTTGTTGTGAGTTCCCTTCCCCTCTGTGGTCGGCCCACTGGGAGACGGGGAGACGGCGGTCGGTGCGTCTTGTTGTCTGATTTTGGAGCTGTTTTGCGTGTTGCCGTTACCCGAGTTTCGTGTTCAGCTGTTCGCGCCGGAGCCGGAAGTGGAGAATCAGAGAGACGCCAACATTCCAGCACGGATTTTAAAGTTCAAATCGCTTGGTTCTGTTACTTGTTGCGCGCCGCCGTCGCCGCCGCGGCGCCGGGTTCGTCGCGCGCGCCCCGTACTTACCACGGTATATGTATATGTAAGGTTTAAATATATACTCACCCTTCTCTTGTTGGCCGCGGCCGTTGTCGGGCCCGTTTTAAACCGGAAGCTTTGTTACTGCGGTGCGGGGGTGGCCGGAGCGCGCGCGCCGGCCCGGCGGGCGGCCCCGCCCCCGACCCGCCCCCTCGAACCTCGGCCCATGTTGCGCGTTTTTATCATTAGTTGATTTTTATTTTCTTATGTGTAAGTAGTACATTTTACGTCTTTCATTTGGTAATTTGTTAAGCAGTGGTTGTACTACAGTGGTATTCAATAAACTGTTTGCTTATAGTGCCGGTTGTTTTCGATGCGCCCCAGGGGCGTGCGTGCCGTGTGGCAGTTGGCGAGGGTCTGAGACGGCCGCCGACCGGCCTGGGTGTGGTCGGCTCTGACTAACAGGCCTCTCACGAGATCATGAGTCGACACGGCCAGCTCCGAGTCGGTCAGCATGCGGGGATCCACTGTGACTGCAGCGTCGGACAGCTGCAGATAACGCTGCTGCCGACAGGATGCGACGACGAGGGTGTGAGGCGTTCAGGACGGTCGTGACGTCACCGCAGACTGACGGTGTATTCGCAGCGCGCGTAGAATATGCTAGTCTGCGTGACGTCACGTGGAAGCTTCCCCGGATGTGTTCGCTGTGTGCCAGTCTTGTTTACATTTTTGTTAGGTTGATGACAATAATTACTCAGGCAAGACATCACCGTTTGTGTCAATAGCTGACACTGGACAGCGGGCATCGCGAATCAGCAGTGAATCGCTTACGTACATGCTGTATTTCACGGATTTCACGGAGTTCGGATAGACAAAGAGCTCAAAGACTACAATGTTCCAATGCAGTTACTGGCTGCCGGGTGAAGTAATATAATTTGTGTCCTCTTCGGTTCCTGTTTTCCCTAACAGGTCCTTTCAGACATTGGCAACGTCACCCTCACAGTAACCAATGAACTCATTCGTCACCGCCATAAGTAACGGAAAAATGCTCCGCGCAGAGATTCTAATCTCTGACAGAGATTCTAAATGACGTCACGTAGAATCTTTGTCGTCCGGGTCGCTGCGAACACCAAAACGCGCAGAATCCTCGGGGTGAGGCGTCATGGATGACGTCGACGACACAGACTACGTCGTCCGGGTCGCCGCGAATACGCCCACAATGTCCACCGGTCGGCGAGGGACGCCTCCCGGCGCTGGAGTGACGCTGGCGGCCGGGCGGCGATATGCGACCGAGGCGCCGGCTGCGTACTGACTAAGCCGCATTCGGCTCTGTCGAGCTCAGTCTCGGCGCTGCTGTAGCAGCAGTGACTGAGGCCACCTCAGTCATGCCGACAGCATCGGACGCTACGTGCTTCACGCGAACTGCAGAACCGGCGAAGGTACGCAGTTCGAGCGGCCTTTCGGGACAAAAGTCATGAAGAAATGCGAGGTTTGCTGCTCCAGCGATGGTTGAACGAAACTGCGGCTGCCCGTCTAAACGTTGCGGTATTTGGCCCGGACATTAGGGTGGAAAGCTGTTGCTCCTGTAAATCCAGAAGAAATGGGACGTTTGTCGTGTCTTTGTAGCTCTTGGCTCATCAGAGACGTCTTGCGTCAGACCGCCAAGGGCACTGCTGCGTCATTCGGGGGTCAGGTGATCGTGCAGGTCTTAATGCTTTTTACAAACTCGGTCGACATTACCAGAATGGTGTACCGTAGCAGAACCTGCGCTAAACAGAACTTGTTTTACGGACCCTGAACCCAGCATACGATCGTTGAATTCTAGGAAGCGGCCGACTTTGTGGCGAAAGTTAAACGTGCCGTCGAACTGACCCATTGCCCAGTTATCAGCTGACATGCCGCCCAAACGGCACTTGCCTGCGGCAGTCGAACCCGTCTTGCCAGGACGGGAAGACCAGTGTTATTCCAGTTAACTGAACTAGCGAGCAACGGCAAATCGGAGGGCTTTGGAACGAGTTGAACGAGATCAACAATCTGCTCCGCGGGCGTTCACTGCTGCAAGACTCAATTTGACACGAGGCCTCCACTTAGAAATATTACTGCGCTACGACATGCACACAGGGGTAACTCCGCGGAGAACGTGGACATAATCTTATACGGCAAGAGCCGAGTTTTTGCTCGATAAGCCACCTATCAGCGCAGAACTGACCAGGCTATTCGCCATCGCGTCTCGCTTCTTGCTAGCCCATTCCATTTCGTCGCTATCTCAGAAGTTGATCTGTCTGTCAGTTCTGCACCGAACGGCTGTGAAGGACGAAAAATTACATATCTGACATGACGTTACAGAACATGATGTACTCTTTCAGTCTGCATGCTGTAAGTTTTAGGAAAAGGCTTCTACATTGCAAAAGACACGCCGTTTTGTTTTGCCATAAAACAGTACTGCGTGCAGCATTTCACTTCTTGGAAGCCAAAAGTATTACCCCCCGCCCTCCTCAACACTCCCATCGTTTTCAGGTCCAGGGCCTTATGAACCAGTCCTGCGAGTATGACACTGCGGAGGCCGGCGAACGCTAACCTATGACGAATCGTGAACACCTGGTCGGCCGTCCGCTCGCCCCCGCACCACCGTCGGCCGGCTAGGGTCACCGCGCTCGGCTTACTTCCGGCCCTGTGGTGTCCCCTGCTGTTCTCGCAATGCGTTTTTCTGATCAGGCGACGCCACAAATTGCGTGGCAGGGCAGCAGTGCTTCAGCGGTGTCCCGTACAGACCGTTAAGTTCGTCCAGAACTACGCTGCTATGAGGAACTGACAAGGTGTTGGAAATGGAGGTTAGACTTACAGCGTCAAGCTGTTTTAACCTGAACGAGGCTTGTGGGCTCAGCAAGCAGTCGGAACGGGGCTTCAAAGTTGGTGTGAGGTGTATTCTGAGCAAGCAGGTGTAAACCCCGATAACATGATTGTAGAGTACCTCAAAAAAGTGGAACGGCGGTCTCTAGAAAAGTAAGCAAAATCAAATAGACTGAGGAAAGACAATATTCTTTGTCAACAGGAAAACTTGGTGGGTGATGCCAGGCATGTAGCCAGAATTTTCCTCAGGGGAGGGGCCAAATGTCATTTTTTGTCAAAAAAAAAAAACATTGGCACATGGCGAAGCTTATAGGAAAAAGGAAGAACTTTTCGTAATTTACCTCACTTTTAACCCACAGGAATACATATAGTGTTTGTTTTCACAACATATATATGATCATTATTCCGTATTCGTGCGAAATCACTATATATCTAGTGTAGACCGCTTGGCTCGGGGGGGGGAGTGTGGCCCCCATGCCTCCCCCGGCTACGTTCCTGGGTGATGCAGTGGTGGGAATGGTGAGACGTAAGCTCACACATGATGTAGACACCAGTGTACATTCACGTCATCCAAATCCAATGAGCTGACCGAACGTACACGCAGGTGTCTCGGTAGATGGCGCCAAAAGGCACGAAACAAAAATATTCGTTAAAGCAGCCTCCCAGAGTGCTCGTTTTCAGAAAAAAACTGCGTTTGGGAAGTGTGACCTTACACGACAAAGGTACCAGATGGTGCAGAAACTATCTGACAGGGCCGCCAGAAGCAAGACTGTTTCCAGCGTATGAAAGGGTAGCAAACAGACGATGCCATCCTGACCAAGAAGGCATGACATTCACTGAATCGAATGGCGAGGCTGCGCCGCATCCTCTTCTGGGCCACGTATGCCAGAGACTGGTTGAGACACGGCGACAATGCATCCACGGCATCTGTCCTGAGCGTCACTCTACGCCATCAGAGACAGCCGACCGTGACCGCTGAAGGCGCGCTATGAGGCAATGCAAGTCTACGCACAAGCAAATTGGTTGGTTGGTTATTGGGGCCTAGGGGCGCACCGACTGCAGGGTCATTCGGCGCCCACACGCACAAGCAAAACTATGGCATGCACAGCGCATTGGTCAAACATGAGGGAAGCTTCTTCTGCACGACTCTCGTCCCTGTTGAACTCAGGTCTCTGGGCAAACCTGTCTGGATTAGCGATGTGCCGCCATCAACGCGGTTTTGTCTGCCCCCGTCTTCCATATATCCGTATTTAATGACATTCATTTCGGTGATGCTGGTGACGTTATTTCTGTGTGTAAAGGAGATCATAATTGAGGACAGCAGTTACGTTGTTTCTGATATCAACGAAAGAATGTCATAATTACGACCTCATTTCTTACTAGCTGATGGCGCCACTGTCAGTTTCTTTGATAAATAACAGTTAAAATGGCATTATAATCGGAATCAGCACCCCCGATAACCCTCAGTAACAGGAGATCGATGGACTACAAGATGGCTGGTCTACAAACAGCGAAAACAATTTCGGCCGCATTCGAATCGGCATTACACCTGTGTGCCTCGGCGTTGCTACCTAACCCCAGGTCGGGCCTCGTCATCAGCTCAGAGGTCTCTCTCTCCTGTCTCCTCCCCGTGCCGGTCGCCGGTCCGACCCGAAAGACGGCGGAGCGTACGACGGCGGCGGCGAGCTCTGCGTCCTCGGCCGGCGACGCCAGTGAAAGGCTGCAGCCGGCAAGCGCGCCTCGTGGCTGGCTCCCCCGCGCCGGCGAGGGCCTCCCGCATCGATCCGACGTCCGCTTCCACCTCCCCTTCCTTGTCTCCCCTCCCTTTCCCTGTCTCCCCCTCCCCAACACGCTCGCACTCACACACACACACACACGGGGCTGTCGGAGCGACGTTCCCCCTTCGGCGTCGCTGACTGACCTTCGGTGGGGTGCCTCAAGGGTAACCGGCGCGGACCGAGCCGGCTGCCATCTGGTGGCGGATTCTGGAGTTATGTCGTAAACAAGGTGGCGGGGCGGAGGCTGGGGCCGTCAGCCTAGCCCAGCAGGCCGGCGGGACTCGTGGTTGGCGAAAGAGAGATCCGCGTTCAGTGCTAGTCAACTGCATATTTCATTTGCTGTGGTTTTGGTAAGCGCTACGAATGGTGACACCAGATACTGGTAAAGGCGACTGAAGAAGCTGTCGTTTGACTAAAAAAAAAGCACTGCAATACAAACACGGAAACGACCGAGCAACACTGCGAGAGAACCTAGCGGATACCGTTGTTAGCGGTTCGGTGCAGAGTATCAGTGTTATGTCCCGTGGCCACACTACATCTGCCCGGTGATCACTGGTGTCGGACCCCTGACAGGCAGGGCTGTCCTGCCTGCTGTCCTGTCCCAAAGGGCCGGCAGGACAGCCCCTTGGGCCAACCACAGCTTCCGCATCGCTGTGGTTCGGCCGCCTTACACCAGTCCCCATGCCAACTGCAAAGTTTTAACATTAACCCCAGGCTGTCGCAATGAAACAATGGCCTCGAAATGGCCCTGGACATACCGGTTCCCAGAAGCTTTTCTCCCGCACCAGCTGGTGACATTAAACACGTTGATACTTTCTGATCGGTCCGTAGCGAGGTCGGCAGAGGCGAGTTGTCGAGTATGCGGCTTGGCGTCCGTCCCCCGTCCGTGGCGATTCGCCTTGACTGCGCCCGCTCCCCGGGGACCTCTGTTCCGCTCGAGCCGCTGCCCGCACCGGCTCAATCTCACTCGGCGCCGCCGGTTCCGCGAACGGCGCCGCCGGCTGAGTCAGCCCGGGGTGTCGCGGCCGACGCCGGACCGGAGGCGGTTTCGACTGGGCCGGCCCGGTTCGCTGAACCGCCTCCGCGAGGTCGCGCCCGGCACCGCCCGCGGCCTGTCTGGCCGCCGCCGACGGCCCTCGAGCTCTGCGCGAAACGCAGCCTCCCTACCGACCCGGCGGCGACGCCCCGCCCGCTGGAAACCCAGGCTCTACTCTCCCCGCGGCGGCGGTCGATGAAGACGCCGCAGTCTGTCGGTACCGTGACTGCAATCACCACGTATAGAGCAGCCAGAATTGTCTCTCAAGAAGGCGACAGTGGGCTGGAAAACATTCATGACCCTTGAACACATCGCATATGGGCGCCGAATGACCCTGCAGTCGGTGCGCCCCTAAGCCCCAATAACCAACCAACCAACCGAGCACATCGCATACTAAAAAAGAAACAAAAACACTGATGACGATGTACCCGTTCTGCTGCCGACCACCGGTTGTGCTCGTGACCCCGTCATCGTGATTATCCCTGAGTCAGAGGACGAAAATCGAGTGCAATGTGTGAGGACCAGGCAACGTGCACGGCCCAGACTTGGTGTGTAGCAGTCAAGGTGTGTTCGATGCTCACTAGGAGTCAGCGCTATTTCAACAGAAAGAGAAACGGTCACCCAGACGACAGGACGCCTTGTGGCCGTATGGCTAGTCAGATTTTCCTTTGTAAGGACCGGCGCGCTGCTTAGGGCAAAATTACCCCACGTTTGGGTCCACTTGGGCGGCGGGGTCAGTGTCTGGACAGAAAACTTTGTTTAAGGCGGGATCCGATCCCAGCACCGTTCACTTCATACGTCTCAGATCAAATTTATACATGGAAAAATATGGAGGTGCACATTCCGTCATAACCGTAACACTGCTTTCGTTTGTTAACTAACGGCATCATGCCATTATAAACTGACCATGGCTTTGATCTGCTGAACAGCCTTTGGTTTGAAGCCCAGTTGACGCGTATGTTTACCGCAAGCCATATTCGCCCTTACCAATATACGAACAGATCAGAGGGGCTTCCTGTACCGACCAAATGGAGCGGCAATCACTTCAACCCCCTAACAAATGGAACTCCATTGAATTCGGCACTATGCGAGTTTTGGCAACAGCTGTTTACATGACTGCTTCTCCTCTAATGTTATGGGCTGTCTGACAACAGCTGTGACAACAACCGTTGTGACAACTGCTGTACCGCTGTGCTCCACCAAGTGGCAGTTGCTGTACCACTGCGGTCCGTCAGAGGGCAGCTCCTGTACCACTGTGGACCGCCAGACGGCAGGTGCTGTACCACTGCGGCCCGTCAGACGGCAGCTCCTGTACCACTGTGGCCCGTCAGACGGCAGGTGCTGTACCGCTGTGGTCCGTTAGACGGCAGATCCTGTACCGCTGTGGCCCGTCAGACGGCAGATCCTGTACCACTGTGACCTGTCAGACGGCAGCTCCTGTATCGCTGTGGCCCGCCAGACGGCAGGTGCTGTGCCACTGCGGCCCGTCAGACGGCAGGTGCTGTACCACTGTGGTCCGTTAGACGGCAGATCCTGTACCACTGTGGCCCGTCAGACGGCAGGTGCTGTACCGCTGCGGTCCGTTAGACGGCAGATCCTGTACCGCTGTGGCCCGTCAGACGGCAGGTGCTGTACCGCTGCGGTCCGTTAGACGGCAGATCCTGTACCGCTGTGGTCCGTCAGACGGGGTCAGAGGGTAAGCGGTTTCCGTACCGCTGTGGTTCGGCCGCCTTACACCAGTTCCGGGGCCTGATGGCAGTTTGGCACCACGGTCCTAAGTGAAAAAAAACAATTATTTGAAATAATGTTTTTCCCTCGGGGAAAAACATTATTTCCCCGTCCCGGGCAGGGATATCTAAGCGCATGTAATGATCGAAGTGTTCCGATGTGTTCAGGCAGCAGGCCAGTCGTGACTGTCTTTGTCTCCCCTCCCCTCTCCCCAGACACCATCCCTAGTGCGATGTTCACCCAACTGTCAACTCCAGCTGCACTGCCGATACAGCTTCATCGCCAACGTTACCCGGAAACGTCCCCGGCGGCACGTCCAGAGAACCGGGCGTCATCCCGACTGTTTGCTAACATCTACGCACACTTTACATTGATCCAACGTCTGTCTCTGCCACCGTCGGGCTAACGTGGGTCTGTTCTGGCCAGAGCAACGTCCTCTTCCAGATCCAGCGTCCGCCGCACGTCATCTAACTGACGCCGGGTGCGATCGGCGGAAGCAGAGGGCGGGTAACAACGTCCTGCTCCTCACAGGCGCCCACTGCCGCTCTCGGCTGACCGCCAGATGGCGCGCGCCGCCACCAGACGCGGGCTTCGCATTGTTCTGTACGGGACTTGAACAGGACGGCACGAGCTCGCTCCATGCGGGGTAGCGCGAGGTTCTTATATGCAGAATAGTGAGAGGTTCTTCCGAGCAGAACGGCGCGAGATTTCCCTGTGCAGGGTCCCGCGGGAATATTCTGTTCGGGCCCCGCGGGACTGTTTTGTTCCGAATGCCGTCGGATTCTGCTGGGTGTCCGCTATTCACTGCGGACTACGGGTAAAGTTCAGCCGCGTGTCGTCCCCAAACCGATGTCTTTCTCGTCCCCGAGGCTCTGCCGCTCTGAACAGGGCTGATTCGATGGGAACGAAGGCCTTGCAAGCTCACCAAATTAAGCGGAGAGTGCGGTTTCATGTAACTAAGCCCGCTCCGGTCTGACGTCATCCGCTAGCGAAAAATCCGGCAGAGATCGCCCGGCTCGCTGATTGGCCTACGCAGCGGCTGATTGGTCGGCACGTCACCTCGCGTCCCACGGATCCCATTTCCGTCGGTTCGGGCGCCAAGGGCGCTGCATCCGTCGATCCGGGTCGGCTCAGCGCAGGCGCCATCCCCGGCATCTGGCGGCTCCCGGCCTGCCACTCTTCACATATCACGCATCTCATATCACATCGCACGTCTTAATCATATCATGAAAGCCTGTGAATATACTACGGACGTGCTCCAACACGTTGTATTTTGCTGTTGATTCCGGCTATTCGTTTCATTGTCAAAACATCTACCTAATTTGCGCAAATGTCATTGATGAGACCCAATATACTGGCCCAAAACTACGAACATTTACATACCACACTGGCGGAACCCAAACTGCTATTGGTGGGGCTCGGGCTCGATCACAAAATGCAAAACGGCGCTTGGCTAGAAGTTCTGCCACGGAATTCTGCCATTTCACCAGAATCCTTCAGCGATAAACAACCCAGTGATTTCTGTTCAATCTGCTTGTGGGTACGACCAAAATACGTTCGAACATGATAATCAGGGTGATTAAAAACGTGTCACCCTATGTTTGGTGTAAAGTACTTTTGGATTGGATGGTTGTAACCATCTCATTCAAGTATTTCCAGACACTCCAAACAATTCTCATTCAGGTGAGCATTTTGTCGTTTATCACAAACGATAAATAAAGTTGCTAAAGGGTCTTTAAGAGATTGTACTCATACATGGCGTGAAACGATCTCAGTAAACATTTCCGGTCAGGAAGCCGCTCGAAACAAAGCGCATGCTCGTCCTCATGCTCGTGTTTATGGTATTGCTTCAGTTCTTGTTTTAACAGCTCACGATTGCAGTTCATGTCAGCTCATGGACTCATTCATTTCTGAATGAGTTCCTCTCCTACACAGCTCATGATTGCAGCAAGCCTCTGATGTGAGGCTTTGGGCCACCCCAAAGCAATCTAGTTTCCCCTATTTTCTCATTAAGAAGTGACCATACGACGGCCTCTGGCACTCACTAAACAGCTACGGCAGAAGCAATGGGGAGCCAAATGGATGCGTCGGGAGTCTCCCAGAAAACACTGGAACGTTAGAAGAGTAAATCGGACAATACTGAAAGTGGATGCAACTGGTGACTAATCGAAAATTGGATAGCGGTCGTCCACGATTTGGAACAACGGCTGAAAATTTCTCAACAACGGACGAGCCTACGTGAAACCAAGATGACGCGGGAAACCACAGATCACAGCGAGGAATTTCCAAGGAACTACGAATATCTCTAAGTTCTGTCAGCCGGATTATCAACCATGATCCTGGTGTCCCGTGCTTTAAGGGCAGAGAAGCATAGCTCACCGAAACAGAAAAAGGGAACGCGTGGAAAGATCCAAGGCAATGATGAAAGGCTTTCCAAGCACAGGACCATCACGCCGTGTCTGGTTTCCGCATGGCAGGGTTTTTACGATCAATCGCCGCATCAATACGGTATAGAGCTTGCGGGAGACATTCTGGTGTTTTGCGTCGAGATGTCAGTCCAAAAGGAATGAAAGTGGGAACCCGAAACCACAAGGGAAGAGTAATGGTGGGGTTTGCGTCATTCAGATGGGCAATACCGACTTGCTTTTCATCGAAGCCGGCGTACGTCTCAATCAGACCAGTTTCGGGAGATCCTGAACGATCATTACTTTGCCAATATTCGGGACATCTGTGGACTCAACTGGATGCTCCAGTAAGACTGCGCAACCTACCACACTGCGCTGCGCGTTACGGAATGCTTAGGAGATAACCGCCCAGATTTCATAAAACTAGACAAACGGCCGTCTAAAAGCCTAACTTTAAACCCCTGTGACTACTCTGTATGGGCAGAGTTGGAACGTATGATTTACCGAGGGGTAAGGTTCCGTGATGCAGATCACCTGAAACACCAGCTGCGATCCTGTTGAGAGACGCTCTTAGCTCGTCGGATCGGAAACGGGATCAAGTCTTTCCCAAAACGGCCGAGGATGTGTGCTGGCAATGGTGAGTGTCGTTTTGAGCACGGAATGTAAACGGCCTATTTTAGTGTGTTTGTATTTCAAATCTATGAAATGCGCCAAATTCACGTTAGTTGCTTCACATCTAGATGTTCAAATTAAATACGTTTCATTAACACAATTCCAAGTCTATCACTCCACACCTTTTACAAGCGTAGTTTCTCACCTTTGAGCAGCTCTATTCAGCATGTGGTAAATGACATGCACAATGACAGCATGCTCGTCTGAAGGAAAATTGTTTAAGAGTCCCTGAAAATATCTGACTGAGAAGGATACGATCATCCAGTCGAAAAGTGTTGTACACCACATCTAAGGGCGACATTTTTTTTATCACCCTGTATCGATCAGTCATATACATATCCCCGAGCACAGCACAGTAGTGCTTACAGCGTTAAAACCACATGATGCTCGATCGCGCCCAGCTGACTCGGGCCGCAGCTCGGGACCTGCAATTTCAGCCCTCAAAGATCTCGCGGGAAGTGAGAGGCAAACACCCCGCTAATGGAGCGCCCACTCGACGTAATTACGCGCGAATCTGCTCGCGCGGAGCCGGCTCCGCCATATTGAGCTACGACATCATTTACAGCCCGACACAGCGGCCGCAGAGCGCGGCGCGGATGTGCGCCGAAATACGCGCACTGCGTCGCAGCCAGAATAGAAGCAGTTTGCTTAATCACCCACCCCGTAAGTACGCGAGACCACACGACAACGCCCCACTTCACAGCTTACCACGACACCACCGACAACACCGCCTTGTTCGGAGGACTTCTGCAAGCTTCAGGTTAGGTTCGGCATGGAGGTATTTGTCAAAGCAGGCGAACCTGTGTAGACCGTTCACTGTGTGGCTATTTACAGCCGGCCGCTGCTCACGCCCTGGCATTGATCTAACCCACTCGCAGGGCCGGCGTAAGTTACAGCCTCATTAAAATCCGTTTTAAACACCGGTATCATACTACAGCCGCATCAGAACAACAGTAAAAGAGTATGGTGATATCAAGCGCCATCATTCCAAGCAAAACGACTGAAAACCTGTATGGGTTATTACGGCGACTGGGGGCCAAACAGTGCTTATGACGTTTACAAACGTGTAACATAGCGCCAAGCCGTTTTTTCTCGACGACTGCTACGAAAAACCGCCAACGGTAGCGACACCCTCCTGGCTCTGTCACGAAATGTCGTCAAGGACCAAGGTGTCGTGCCCAGATGACGGGGACACAGTCAGATACGCTGCCTCGACTCGGACTCGGTCTCGGCTCGGACTTGGTCATTTCATAGGAAGGTTGCTCAGGCAACCATCGATTGCGCAAGGACGAACAACGGTGTCCAAATTTTCACGCTTATAATCCAAATGACTCAAAAAGGGTCAACTCTTACCTCCTGGAACCTGATACTTCGGGCGTTCTCATATTACAATTTGGCTCAACATAGAGCGGCCCAAGGCGCAACGGTGTGATTGAAAATGTTTGCCTACACCTCTTTGCGCGGCTGCAAATTTGCTGCGTACCAGTATGCGGGTCGCAAGGACCAGAGCGAGAACGAACAACACCCGGCGTACGCCACGCAGGACTAATCCACGGTACTCAGTACACAGGAACGCCGTCTGCCAAATCATGTTCAGAGCGCCGGCTCGCTGGATCGTGGAGTGCAAACCGCAACACAGCTGCCCGCCATCTTATTTCCAAATGGTAACAATCCGGGCTCGTCAAACTTGCCACGCGCCGGGCTCTCCACAGGAGGCGAGGACACGCTGCGAGAACCTACAATGTGCTCAGCAGGGCCACATAACGGCACCACCCGAGACGCCGAACTCAAACCGCATGGTCAGGACCCCGCTGGGGGACAAAAAAAACAAAGCACTGCGACAACCGACACTTATGCCAATGGCGCAGAAAAACTTCTAACTTAAACGAATTTCAAGTGTCCCGGATTTGAAAATTACCGTTCAGCTGTTCCGGCAATCGAGCCGAGGACTGATGTTTTTGTAAGTCTACCAAACAACTAAACACTTCTGAAACAGATTTAGCCACCCGTGATCTCAGATGGTGGCTACGCGGACGGTAAACCACCCAAGGACACCAGACATGCTGGGTCGTGTGCCCAGCAACGGTGCCCGGCGCTCGCAGCGTGCCCAGCCGCCAGACCAGAGCGGCAGCATTTTCCGACCCGGGCAAATGTCGCATCGACCGCTCTCTGCATAAAATAGCAGCTCCGACCGGCAAAAACAGGCTCTCATTACAGCCGCCGAGCGGAATCCGCCGCGTCTGCCAGTGAGCCAATAACGGCGGCGCGATCCAGAGCACGAGCCCCGGTCGACGCCAGCGGCGGCCGGTCAGGCGGAACCGCGACTGGCCTGGCTCCTGAGAGGACCGACCGGCCGGACGGCCGGTCCTGAGGCAGAGGTCTCACTGAGAGAGTCAGCAGGGCCCGGGAGGTCCCACTGACGGGGCCAGCAGGGCCCAAGAGGGCCTGCTGGCGGGGTCACCAGGGCCCAGGAGGGCCTGTTGGCGGGGTCAGCGGGGCCCGGGAGGTCCCGTTGACGGGGTCGGTCGGACCTCTGGCGGAGGTGCGACTGCTGAGGTTGGCCGGACCCGCGTCACCGTTCCGAAGAGCCGTCCTTCGAGACGAACATCTGGTACAGGTGCCGGCACAGCTGGTGAAGCGGCAGACCCACCACGTTGTAGTAGTCGCCGTCGATGCCGGACACCAGCGTGCCGCCGAGGCCCTGGATCCCATAGCCGCCCGCCTTGTCCCTGAAATAAGCGCATAAACAGGGAAGTCAGTGACGTAGTGCGAGAACACGTAATGTGAAGGTCGAACCGTCCACACCTCAACACAGTCGTTCTATAAAGGCAACAGCTTCACCATGTTTTCACCGAGGGCAAGACGACCGGGTAAAAGAGGTGGTTCTGATCGTCGACAACTTTTTCAGTTTGGAGTAGCAGATGAAACATTTGACCTGCTCAACGCCTCTATGTGCCCACCCCTCGAGACTTGGCGTGCTCTCAGTACACCCGCTCCGACACGAAGTGCAATGGGTGGGACGAGAATGTTTACGGCGCCGCCTGTTCCGGACTACTTCAGAGCTGTTTACATTCCTATCTAATCTGAGCGCTCCTTACGCGTGGACTCCTGATCTGTCAGCAGTTTGCCGACCAAACACGCCTCGCGCACTCGACACACCGCCGGCGTGTTATCGTTCACGGAAACGCGACAGTCGCGCCAAACAACGCGTCCGCGGTCCGTTTCGGCCCAGGAGCGCGGGCGGGCAGCTCCGCAGCCCCGGTGACAGCGCTCACAGCGGCTCGCCGGTGGCCACGTATCCGTGGATGACGTCCGGCGTCAGGGTGTCCACGGTGACGGCCGTCACCTCCGAGAACCGGTCCGTGCTCCAGCGCCTGTGGTCCAGCCGGCGGAGCACCGCCACGCCCGTGTACACGTGGTGCGTGCGCCCGCTGAACCTGGAACACAGCGGCGCCCAGCGGTCAGCCCGGGTCACGGACATGGTGGCGGGCACGGCACAGAACGACACAGACACAGCGGGCGCTGTGCACGGCGGCAGACACAGCGCGTCTCACGGTTTCCCTGGAGTCGGAGTTCTGCCGCACGAAGGTACACAGTCACAGAGCATCGGACAAAGTCCCGGAGTTCTGCCGCACGAAGGCACACAGTCACAGAGCATCGGACAAAGTCCCGGAGTTCTGCCGCACGAAGGTACACAGTCACAGATCATCGGACAAAGTCCCGGAGTTCTGCCGCACGAAGGCACACAGTCACAGAGCATCGGACAAAGTCCCGGAGTTCTGCCGCACGAAGGCACACAGTCACAGAGCATCGGACAAAGTCTCACGGCATGAGAAGCTCGGCGGACACCGAGTCAGTTACAGAATACAACAGCATAACGCCTGGTGGAAACGCACGCTAAACACTGCGCGAAATGAAAACCCCACTAGCATGCATCACAAAAACGGGACAACGAGCGAGCTGCTGTAAAGGAACCTCCATCAGGGAATCCCTACTCTCGCCCCAGAAAAAAAAAATCTGGGTCGCCGGGGAGAACTGCGCACTTCCGCCAGAGAATCGCTGCTCCTCCGCTGGTATTGATCAACGTCAGCGAACAACACGTCAATCACGGTTACGCCGGTCCGCTACCGGCGCATGGCACACATTAAAGGCTGTTAACAATGACAACACGATTAAACTTTCCAAACTCTCTTCTCTGAGCAAACGTTTTGACTTCACGCGCAAATGCAGCCACAAGTGACGGTACGCAGACATGAAGAGTACCAGAAAAATCGCCAACTGCAAAATCGCCTAAATGAACCGGGCCTACGGACTGCGACAGCTTCGGCCGGCGCCACCACACCACAAAGTCTCATCGCCACGGACCTGAGGACCTCCACGGAGGCGGAGCGGGCTCGGGCGTCCCATAAGCCGCCAAGTCCCCGGCGCCCGGCGGGAAATAAAGCCGAGAGTCGGGTCGATCCTGCCGCTGCCGCCGCGCCGCAGGGCGCAGGTAATTAGCCGATCCGGCTCCCCGATCGCTCCGCAAGGAGAGGGGCCGTGACCGGCGTCTAAAGGAGGCCGGCCGTGGCCACCGACCGACTGACAGAAGCGCGCCGTGAACGTCGACTGACGCGGAGCGCCGAATGATCGTGACTCGGCCGCACGGGCCAGGGTCACCAGCAGTCCGACACGAGCAAATAATGCACACCGGTGGCGGTGTTTGACGACTCGCGCCACTTTCAAAACAACAAAGACAACTTGGCACCGGGCCAATTCCAGAACGCTCGCAGCATAATTGAATCACGGGACCAGACCTTCGCTGGCGGACCATGCAGAACCTAAACTTCTAACTCGAGATAATTGTCGGACTTTGTCCGAGACAGCAACCCCACAACATGAATAAATATGCATAAATGCTTCTTCGAGCAGTAACTATATTGCGCAAAATTTAGTAGTTCTGCCTCTATGATAACAGTTTCCCGTCGTTCGTTCATATCCGAAATTTACCCCGCTGCTCGCCGAAAACCAGCAGTCTAGAAAAACCGTTTTTTTTTTTAATGCCAAGTAATCGTGTTTCACAGAGATTTTGCCCTAATATCTAATCTCTGACCCTCAGCATGTCTTTTGCCTGGCATTTAACGATGACATCTTTCCTGGTTTCAGCTACTTATGATGAAACATTATCATAGCAGGGCTTTCGGATTCCAGGGTGAAAATTTGAATGTAATTATCGTGAAGACTTACCCCAGTGCAATTTAAAACAGGGGCACGATGACACAGTAGTTTTGTAGTCCAAATTGCTAAAAAGGTGCATCCGTGGGATTTACAATGGAAATGTAAAGTGCTCTTTTTCTGCGAAAAAAACATGTTTTCCATGCTAGTCTGAAACACACAGTACTCATGTCATGCTGCAATGTCCTGCCATACTGCAATTACTCACGTCACATTGCAATTCAGCTGTCTAATAAATGGCTCAGTATTTAACACAATGTCTGACACTATTAGCATTAATGAAGGACATAAAGAGGACAGGATAGTACACTCTTCAAAAACATTGTTCTGGAAGGGGAATTCCGCCTTTATTGCAAGGGTTTCTTCACAGCGCAAACCACACTTAAATAGGGGTCAAGGTAGGCCTTCTTGCGACTACTCATGTCATATTGCAATTCAGTTGTCTGATCAACGGCGAAGTACTTAATACAATGTTTGTCACTATTGACGTTACTGCGGGACATAACAAGAGGACAGGATAGCATACTCTTACAAACCGTTGTTTTCTCAGGATAATTTCACCCTCATCGCAAGGCTTTCTTCAAAGCGCAAACCGCGCTTAAATACAAGTCAAGAAGGGGTTTCTAAATAACGCAGGAATCCGTCCGCTACAACGTAACTGTCAGCCATACGCACGGCCGTCCGCTCGTTACGCAGTGAACACTATTCTATGTTGTCCAGTCTCCTACGCGGAGCTTACACACGCGCCGCCGACCACTCGCCTCACGCGATCGGGAATCCAGACTGTGGCTGAGCGTCCACCTTGTTGTTCATTGGTGTTTTCGGGCGCGCCGACTACTGAGGTCATTTTGCGCCCAAGCGTCCATCTTGTAATCTGCGTGCCCCTGCTTATGTGGTTCAATTGTTTGTCTGTTTTCTGTCTTCTGTATCGCGACGCATCAGTCATATTACTGGCGTCGTAGTCCTGCGTCAAGTCGTGTGTCTCGTCAGGCGTCAGTGGGTCGCTATTGTTAACTGGTCAACTGTCTTCGCCGCCCCGGCCGCCCGCGCCTTATGCACAAACACGGCTCACCGAGTCTGCGGACTGGCTCGTGCCACCTGTGAGGCCCCGCCCGCCGGCGGCGCCGCACACTAAATGCGGTCAGGGCGCGGAGTGCGGCTAAAGGTAACAACACATTGCCTGAGAGCGAGAGCATTTGATACCTGCTCGTTCCTGACACACGCCAATCTAAACAAAACAACCACAACGCATGATTATCAATCTCATGAGTGGCAAGACCATGAGGTCTTTGAATCATTTTCCTCAAGGAACACCAAAAGCGCATTATTGAATTTCGCCAAACGATGGGGACGCCAACCAGCCCAGGTTTGCGGCTGAACTCATGCAGGTTTGTCCAGAAAAGGAATATGAGCTCACTGTCTGGATTTCCATTATGACAACGTGGCCGCCAACGATTGGCGAACAGAAGAATCTATGTGCCAGGCAGGTCACCGTTCAACAAACGTTCGTGGCACGACTGCCGGAATTATCACATTTTCCCAATTTTTTCCTGCTAATTTCGAATCGTATCGATTCGATCCAGACTCCCTGAAGTGGACGGCGTGGAGACCAGAGTCCATACGACGCAGGCCTTGTTGTGAACAGCCCGACCCTGTCGTTTCAGCGGACCACAATATGTTACAATTTCGCGCCAGGCGCTGGACCAGCCAATGCCGAGGGACGTTCCAGGCTCCATCAGCACCACTACACGGCCACCCCATGGCCCACGCGACTTTCCGTTACGGGCCGGCTCCTTGTGAGCATCGAACCCACGGTGCCTGCCACACCCGGATATAAGCCGAGCACGTTACCACAGAGTCATGTGGACGACTGCATACAGTTCAGTGCATGTGCTCGCAGTACTGTGCCGTTCGGTGCGAGTCGAAAATCTTCGCTATGACGCCTATTTCAACGAAGGAAAATAATGGCTAAAATAATCTCGATTGTGTCTAACCAAGCGCCTTCACGACTATGAGTTACGAGACTGACTCACACACTTGACATTGTCAGGTGATGTCAGCAAGTCAATGGCGGAGCTCAAACAAGTTAATTGCGGCACTCGTTCTCAGACAATTCGTCGACGGAATGTCTGCCAGACCCATTGTACACCAGCAAGGTGAAGTCGTCCAGAACACAATGTTGTCCTCCGGGGCCGAAGGTGAGCAATTTTAAGAACGCCGACGCAATTCTAAAGTCCATTTCGAATCGAAACACGCGGTCACAATGAAATCACATCGTGTTTGGCGTATATAGCCGTCGTGGCTGCAGACCACCTGCTCCACAGACAACATGACCGCTGGTCTACTTCACAGTCTCCGCAAACAACATGGCCGCCGGTTTCGTTCACAAGCGTCATGTCGTGAAGGAACGGCGGCGTCAGAACGGTGTCCGACTGTGAGCGACGGCCATAGAGATTCTGCTAACATATGCGCGGCTGAAGTTTCTCTGATGAGAAAAAAGCTGTCTCCAGAAGACAGTAATACTGTTGTCAAGCAGTCCCGTTAATAACGTCCCCAGGTTTTTTCTCCACTCAGTCCTTTTCCGATGCTCGAAACCTTATCCGCATCGGGGAACCCTGAACCCACGCCCGCCTGCGAATCTGGGTCGTCCCATGTACCGGAAACCTAAATGATCCACGCTTGACAGAGCTGCAAAGCTGCTCACACGGTGCAGGAAACCCGTATTTCCCGCATCAAAGGGAGTTTTACTGATTCTGACTTCCATGTACGTATTTAATGAAGGCGTCCACGCAGTGGCTTTTCTGCCCTCTCGTCAAGATCACAAAAACGATAACACATAGTTGTCAGGTAAAGTAAAACGCAATCATCTGAACACAAACGGCAATCGCAGTGTCGGATGTTCCAGATGTTTTAAAAACGATGCGCGTGGGTGGCATTCGAGGCTGCCGGAGGCAGGCGGTTCCAAGCCACTGCGGCTCGGTAGGAGAACAGCCGCTGGGAAGAATACCATTTCTACAAGCAATACCACTACGATGGAGGTAAATGACCAATTGGTCTGTGGGCTGGAACGCACAGACTCTTTGGCTCAGGCGCCCGTCTCCTGATTCCAGTCAACTGAGTCGGCCTTATGTCTCTCCAGGCGTTCGTCAATTGTCGGAGGTACATAAGTCGGTATTCTAGGCGTCGCCAAATCGCAAAGATCCTACCCTGCGGGAAGACCGCGATGACAAAAAATGTCCCTAATCTACACACAAACCCAAAACTGAGAGCGGAGAGACTATGTTACACGAACCGGACGCGTCAATGAGGAGAGACAGTTCAGACGGTTCCGGGACAAGCCACACATGTCAGACCACAAGTCAGCGGCAAGTCATGGTGGCAAGAGGCAACTATACGAACACAAAATCCGTGGACTGGCTCCGTCGTTACTAACTGCGAGAGGAAACTTCGTCTGAAGGTCAACGCATCTCATTCCACTGGATGTGCCAGTAACCTTTTCAACACCTACTCGAAGATCAGCAGACGCACCACAAAACTTCAGTCCAGCAGGTGACGTTCCTCACAAATGAACAGAGGACACAATCCGCGAACCACAGTTACATGTTCCACGGCGCTGGTGACGCGGTCACTGACTTTGAGATCATGCTGAAGGCGTCCTGCTTGTCGGCCGGCTTCCCGTACACTTGGCCGTCCAGGGTGACGACGGTGTCCGCTCCAATCACCAGCTCCGGCGCGTCAACGCTGCGATCGAGCCGACGAGCCACCTGGTGCGGGCGGAACACGTCACTCCATCGTGGAATCCCGCCCGACACTGCACCGTCACATCCCGCCCGACACTGCAACGTCAGGCCCCGGCCGACACTGCACCGTCACATCCCGCCCGACACTGCAACGTCAGGCCTTACGACAGGTGAAAGGAATAGTGGATGGAAAGGGAATGATTTTGCGGGCGCACACGGTAAGGCATGCAGGGTACACTGGGTAGATGGGAGATGATTCTTTCCTTACACAAAGCGAGCGCACAAAAAAATAGGGTACTGGATGGTGATAGACGCATTATCTTGAGACAGCTGCTGATCTTCAGAATAACATCTGTATGACGTTTGGCAGGCGCTTTTCTGTAAAACAAATGGGCACCAAGCCATACAGAAGGAACCCAACAGGCATAAGCACATACCTCAGCCGCCTTTTCATATGCCAAGGCCTCAACGAAGCCGGCTGGGGAAGAGAAGTTTTTGACGTCCAGCAGACTCTCGTCGTAAGTGGACGGCTCCACCTCAAATTCCAGCCCCTGAACAGACCGACAAAACAGTCTCACGCGGGGAAAACGGTGAACTGGCCACGAGCACATCCACAGCAGCTGCAGTCTGCATTTATAAGGTGAAGCAGCGACGTGCATTCCTAGCAAACATTCCAGCAACGGTTCTAACGCAATCTTGTCAACAGGTGGCCTTGTCGGGCCGTGATGTACCAGTTATTCCTGATCTAATGTCATACGAAACTAGCTGCGGGAGGGAGGGGGGGTAGGTTGTTCACACTATGGGTCAATGACGAGTCTTCTGCAAGAGCGTATTTAAGTACTAGTCGAGTAATCAGAGCGGCAAAGTCTACCTCTTTGCAAAACCGTCTCTGTCTCCGTCTACTCGAGTCTCATAAACGCCAAAGCACAACAAGGGTCTTGCCCTGCTGGGATCTCCAATCTCTGATAGGTTCCCAGCTGCCAATCATGGCTGGAGATTCCGAAATTACGGGGGGGGGGTCCAAAGGGGATTTCAGACCGTTTCTTTCCAGTAACGTCCATAGCGCTAATGTTAAAATACCTGGATATCGCGGGGGGGGGGGGTAGGTTGTGTTAAAATATCTGAATATTGCGGGGGAAGGGGTTCGAACCCCATCCCCAAGGATCGCCAGCCATGCTGCCAATGATCTTTAGGGATCCTCGCTTTCGGAGGGCCTCTGACCTTTGAGAGACGCACAATTTCTGAGACCCCGGCCTCTGAAGCTGTCCGACGCCTCGCGATACGAGGCTCTTTGGAGTCCGGCAGCCATATGTTACACGAGTGTCCGGGACACGTGCTCCATGAGCTCTGCCTTACCACCGACGAAATCCGAGCTGCCCAACCAGAGATACCACCGACGGGGCCCCTGATGCCTCGGGTCCTGACACAACGGATGAGTCCAATGCCTGATGTCCTTCGCGTCCGGCCAAGTCCCACGCCTTTGTTGACAATCACCAGGCTTCGCAGCCCGCACACGTTACCGCCTTCCAACGCTGACGCGACAATGGCCCGTGAAATCTCTGAAATTTCGGCTCCCACACAAACGGTCGGTCCCCCCAAAGCTGGCTCTCCTCGCATAAATGGGCTTTTCTCTGCGGACCGAATGCCTAAAGGGCTGTGACGTCATGGAGCCCTACGATTGTCGCCTTCAATGACAGGCGTCTGACGTGACAGGCACCTCAAACGGTGGGGCTCCTCTGGCATCCTCATTACCTACATATCCAGAGCCAATGTGTGTTGGGGCACATGATGGGTAGGTGTCCTCATGCATCAGGTGCTCCCATCCTGTCAAGCCTGTTTTTCGTTTTGGAGACCCAAATGAATGGCGATCACGCATTTCTTTCTTTAGATTACCGTTAACCAGTCGAATACTTTGTCCCTAGCATCTGGGGTTTCACGGAAGAATCTGGGCTTAGCAAAAGAGAAAAATTATTTGGCCGTGACCATGATCGTGGTCATGAGAAATTACCCATTCAGTAATTTTCGCAGCACTTTCAGCTGAAACAGGCAAAGTTTCTAAGCCTTTCTTCTTCAGCGCAATGTAAAAACTGGACTAGGAATGCTTCTGATACCATACCTCAGCATCTAGATAACAATCCAGCATCTTTAAATTTATTATGAATCCACAGCCGTAACTGAAACACAAGCAAGGCATACAACATCAAAACAATGAAGCAGTCTTTTCCATTTGAGTAAAAAAAGAAACAATGAAACACGAACCCTTAGGGATCCAGAGGATACAGGGGCTTATTCACCGGGTCTTCTCATGATAAATTCGCAAAGCACCACCGCAATTCCATACCGGTTGTGTACCGTTAAGGTTGGAAATTATCTTTCCACCACTAATTCTTCTACGAGGTGCCAACCATTCCAGCAGCCACAATCACATTTTCCCTCATTATCATTAAATGAATAAGTCAATACCAACAGTGGTACAATTATGACGACAACGTCGAAAATGCATAAAAGGATCCATCGCCTACCCTTACCAATTTACGCAGAAGTTCCCTTCGTCTTGGAGAGCCACTTGCAAGAATTATTCTCTTAGATGCAAGCACATGCATAAAAGGCTGCAGCATTTTGCTCTTGTTCTTTTTTTGTCTTCGTCCTGCCTAAACTGAAGATACCAGACTCTGACAGATTGCTGGAAAACAAAACGACCACACACACAGATGTTGAATCATCACCACATCCTGTTCAATGCATTCAAACAGTTCTGGAGGAGAATGCTATTCCAAAACAACGTAAGACTGCAGATGCTTCCTGAAAATTATTTCATGCGATACAGTGCAATGTCTAGGTATTGTCGTACGTTAAACATTATTAAATGGTATCTCTAGTACTTGGCCTGTTTCCACCACCAGGGCCTCCATCGGAATTTGCGGTGTAATCAACGACTGAACAACGCAAGGATGGCCTACTGATCTTCTCTTAACATCAGGATTTTCACATATGCTCTGTTCAAACGAGTCGTTGAGAGCTCAGTCACATCTCAAACGTTTTTTTTTCAATCCATCCCATCATATTTCTCTATCAAGACACGGTGGCAAAAAAGCTGTGTATAGGACATTTCTTTCTGACTAGAATACCACTTCATTTGACTTTTTCCGGTCCCCTATTGATCTCTCAAGTCACTGCACGAGAGCGACAGTAACTTACTGTTTCCTATCTCCTGTATCACTGCAGCAGTTTCATGACATTCTGGCCCACAAAACACGCTTTCGCAACAATCTGGTTTTAAAAGGAACAATCATTGCAATCAGTGACTCAATACCAAATGACCCTGGCAGTCGACGGCGTCAGTTACTAACCCAATAACACCTCCAAATAACCTGTCGTTGAGGAAGGCAAAAAATAATCGCCGTCACTGAAATTAATGGCAAACATCACCCTATATCCAATTCAGTCATTCTGAAATCATATAAGGTTCGCGACCTCACATAAGCTTAAAAAAATAACCGACGCTTAATAGCGCAGTGGAAGGGGGTTTCGCGCTAACGACCACTGGAAGAGAGCACTTTTACATCCCTCGCCGATCTTGGAAACAAGAGCTAGACACGAAATTTTTGGGGTATAATACGATCATTACGATTTGCGCTGTGTACAATTTTCGTAACCCTAGGTAAATATTTTCAAGGTCAAATGAAGTGAAAACGGTCAACTCTGAACACTTCCCTTGCCCGTACAGACCCCTCCTAACGGCTTTTCGGACCAACAGAGAAGTGCGCGTGTTAGAGTGTTAAAATGAAGAATACGACAATTTCCACTCTTTTAACGTCTTGAGTGAAGGGTTCGCGTCAAGGCCGTACAGGTCACTGACCTTTAACGTCATTTTATTATCTTTGCAGATCAGATTTCGAGCAACACCGGATACTGGCGTAGCTTCAATGTAAGGGCGCTCAATGCATCATTCAGCATACTTTCAGTTAAGATTGCCAATGTCGGTATATTTTGTCACTTTCAACGTTTACTGACCTCTGCCGTCAAATGCGGTGAGGTGAGGTCACTGACCTTGGATGAAGTTTTCAGTCCAAAGGAAGTTCTATGTGAACTGTTTGCACTAAGTTATATTGTTATAATGAACCCAATTACATGACTTAATTGCCGTAAAATGTAACCTTTAACTTATATACGTATATATATATATATATTATATTCGGAGAACGTAATAAAACATGTTTGGGCACACTGGTATTTACACACACACACACACACATATATATATATATATATATATATATATATATATATATATATATATTGAATACCATAACACAAACAAAACAAAAAATGTAAAAATGCATGTTAAAAATGTTCAAGTTCAATTTGCCATTGAGCTCTGTGAACTTCCTGGTGAATCAATTCAAAGCTAATTTTTTATTAGCTTTATATATTATATATATATAGCTTTATATAATTATAAATTCAATTCTTTACACAAGTGTGGGATTCAATATGATTCTGATTCACAGCATGCTTTAAAGGAAATGACTCATATTTTAATTTATAACAAAGTTCTAAACTGATGAACTGACTAAGTGTTGATTTCATTCGATTCAGCATCAGGCCCAACCTGGTAGGAGGAGGGCTGCTTTTTGTGGGTGTGTCTCCTTTTTTCCTCTTTTTAGTGTACACAACTGGAATCTTAGGACCCATGCTGCACAACACTTTCTAATAGACGACTGACTATGGCAGTGAAATTCACCACGGTACTGCATCACCACAGTTTTAATGTTTATAGTTATTAAATCAGCTGCAAGGCACGTACTGGCAAACAAATAATGCTAATTTTTCACAGACAACTACAAAGATCTTGATCCCAAAAATTAAATACCACAGAATAGGCCAATGACCATCGTGAACCTTACTGCTGCATCCATATTGCATGGATGCATTCTCATATAGGAAGACTGCTATTCAGCTCCCTGAGAACTCAAGAACTGCACATCCCATCTGATCACAAAAAGTACAATCAATTTGCTATGGCATTAACTACATTTTTATAAAAGAATGAAAATTTTGTAAAGAGTGGATACATGGGAGTAATATAGACAGGAAAGGGGGTATTTTTATTCATATAATGATTTATGTTATAACTGACATGAATCAAATGGTAACTGATGAGCCTCTCTGGCCCACAAGTTTTGAGTTTTGAGTAAATTCGGAGCCATTCACAAGGCTTGGGGAATGAGATATATGCTTTTTTGAGAACATGGTTAATATAAAACTTAAAATCCTTTCTTAGCCCTTACTGACCATTTCATACTTAACCCTATTTCCGGAGGGCTACAAGGTATGGCCCATTCCCGGCAGGGGGGAGGTTCGGCCCCGAGATTTCAACTACACGTTTAAAAAAAGTTTTCAGAATTTCGAAAAAAGGTGGATATAAGGGGCAGACATGCTAAAATCACTTTTTTGACTTGTTATAACTCCGTTGTTTACGGACCGATTTAGATGAAACTGACATGAATCGAGAGACTGTGGATGGGGCTTTTGCCATGGTACACATGTTCGAAATTCTGTGGAAATTCATAGGCATTCACAGGGTTTCAAAAATAGGATTGGTTTTTTAACAACGGGATGAACAAAAAAGATAAAAACAACTTTTTGGCTTCTTCTAGTCATGTTATGCTGAAAAATTGCAAATTGCATTACAATGTTTGTATAATGTTAGCATAGGCGGTGCCAGGGACGTGAAGAAGGGGGAACTGTCATGGTCACATGTACTTCATATCAACTTATGACCTTTGACCTTAAATGATGTCCAGTGACCTTGGAGTCCCTTGGAATGACCTCACGCACATCTAATATTATCTGAAACGTTTTCAATCATTTTAGCCCACTCTATTTCAAACATTCCATTTTACAACTACTGTGATATGGGATACACACACTGACATTTTAGGTCATAGCTCCATGACCCGACCTAATATCAAGCTGAAACTTGCTACAAAAGTAGCGGGCACCCTACTACGTAATATGTATTCTGGGCTTGGCATTTGAAAAAACGGCCCCAAAATTACTCCTATAAATGAAAATTTTGACTTTTGACCTTGACCTGACCTTGCAAAGTGATCTCAGATAAACAAAATTGTACTTGTATGTTGCCCAACTATTTCGCTATACATCCATATAAAATCTTAAGTTGTATCTTAAAAACGCTATTTTTGGCAGTCATTTTTCTTTTAACCTCAACAAGGCCAAAAATGGCCCGAGGTGCCTTGCAAAAATGTTGCATGGCTCCACCCCTGAACAAAACAGAATTTTAAAATGTTGTCACAATATGTAGGAAGGATAGCTAGGAAAGCGACCAAGCATTGTGAAACTGCATAAAGAAATCCTGGAATTGGCAAGCAAAAAACCTGAAGGGGGCAGATTCTGGCCCCCTGCCAGGAACAGGGTTACAAAGCACAAATCCTGTTATTGACTGCATAATGATGGCATATGTGGCATCAGGGGCATAAAGAAGGGGGAACTTTCAATGTTTGTTCATCAGGTCAAATTGCAGCCTCTAACCTCCAATGACATAAAATGATCTCAATCACCCCAAATGAGCCAATGTACCAAGCTTGGTGTCATTAATAGGAATCATGAGTTAACTGATGGGACTTTTCCTTTTGGTTCATACATTCAGAATTTTGGTGGAATCCATAACTGGTCACAGGGCTTGAAAAATTGGAGGTAAGATTTTTGTGTAATGAATTAGAATAACAATCAAATGCATTTTTGGGGATTTTGCCAACCATTTTATGCTTAAAAGGTAAAAACCCTCCTACATTATTAGCACAATGCCACCAAAGGCAGTGCCAGGGGCTTGAAAAGGGCTGAACTGGCATGATCACATTTTCATCATGGTAACTTATGGCCTTTGGCCTTAAATGATCTCAAATGGCCCCAGTTATAAATAATCTGCTTGGGTTAATTTCATAGTGTTTTACGATCATTTCAGCAATTAGCACTGATTTCTGCTCACAAACATTGTGATACAGGACACCATTGTGAACATTTTAAGTTCTAGGCCTGTGACCTGATTTGCTGTGACCTGGAACTTGAAGCATAAACAGAGAATGGTGTGTTACATCACATGAATTTCATTTCCAAAAATGGTGCCAAAAATTCCTGCATAAAACCAAAGACTGACTTTTGGAACTGACCTGACATTAACCAACAGACCTCATATTAACAAATTTATTCTCATATGTTTGTTCAGTTATTTCTCTATACAAAGATATTTGATTAAAAGTTCTATCCAAAAATGCAACTCTTTGCACCTATTTTTCCTGACCATTCAACAGTGTCAAAAAAGATCACAGGTGCACTCTAAACCTTGGCTTGGCTTCATTCCTGAACAAAAAGGACCATCTGACATAATATAAAGAACTTACAGACGGGAAAACAAACCCGTATAGTGAAGATACTCCAAAAATCCTGGGAATTGCACAGAAAGAAACTGGATGGGGGATTCTAAAGCCCCCCATGAAGAAACAGAATTAAACAGTGATCAGCTTCACTTCACTTCACCTGCTTCAATGAGTCTGTAACAAATCAATTCATTATCAGTTATGAACATACTGAAACACTGCACTGAAATATGGAAAAGCTCTGACTAACATATGAAACACAATAAAACTAAAAACCAGCACTTATTCTTCCCATTTCTACATTGGTGAGGAATGATGCACAGCTTCTTTGCCTCAGCTCTTGAGTCAGTCCAAACCTTGTGTATCCTCACAATACTATTTTCCTTACTTGTTCACGACGTCCTGAGCACCGTTTCTGGGTCTGTGTGTTAGTTGGGACAAACAGTCTCTTGGGCTCAAGTGCCTAGAGTCTTCCGTCTTGTAAGGCGCCAGTAAGCCGGTCCTTTTTTCCAAGATGCCTCTATTGCCAAGGAAGTGGCTGTTTAACGATCAGGCTGGTTTTCGGTCCACGTTATTTTCGTCTTTATTTTACCCTATTTTCAGGACTGTCTCAATTGTCGCAAGAACGCCAGGATTGGTTCCAGAATCTGGACAACCAAATTATATATAGGGCCTTGTAATCCAATAATTCGTGGGTCCAAATTTGCGTCCTACGCTGTCCCAGATTAAAATCCATGGAGATTTAGAAGGGTTAGGGCGTCAAAAGGGTCATTGGACACACATTGACATAGGAAATAACTGACCGATGTCAGGTAGTTCATCACGGTAGTACTATAGATACCGTTACTGGCAATCGTAGGCTTTCGTATGCAGCCCGTGTAAAAATAAGTCGCTGAAACCGCTTAGGTTTTTCCGCCCAGCCCACCGCATAGGAATGATTTCCAAGACTATGTGAGAGAGGGAAAAGGAAGAACAGGATGGATCTCTTACTACACGTTGTACCTACAACAACTGAAAACAGCAACAGTTCAACGTGAAAAAATGAAATTTCATTCTCGAGCTTCCGTAATTATGTTAAACTTTCGCTGGGTTCATGAGGTTCCTCTCCAGTTTTCTGGCTATCCAAAAACCAAAAGGACGCAGAGGTACAAAACTTGACACACCTTTTTATACATCATTTTTACACCTTGTGTCGATTTTTAGCTTAGGAGCACCTCAGGTCTTTGACTTAGAACAGATCAAGTAGGATCATGTTCCCATAAATAAAACGGGATAACGTTTTGTGGAACATATCGATTGACATGAAACTTGCTATATAGACAGAATGTGACAAATGGAGCATTTCTATCATCTCAAATTTTTCGGAAATGTTTAAGTCACTGGCATTAGGTAAGCTGAGCTGAAAGCTCAGCTGACAGGTCAGCTGAGCTGAAATTCGAAAATTGGGCCTAATTTCTAGAAATATACGTGACCTGCGACTGATGGTGCCACAGGTCACATAAAACGCATAGCAGGACTCGGAAAAACTGACTTCGGTTTGTACCTCATATTATCGCCAATAATGGTCTTAGAGCCTTCAACTAGGTATCAAACGAAAGTTCACGATCTTCTACATCAAAAACATGCCAAAATGTCAAAAAATGCCTGGTCAAGGTCAGCCTAGGTCAGGCGGAATATTGGTCTTACTTTACATGCCAAAGCTCCATACCTACTCGCAGCCGTTTTGATCTACGTGGAAAAAAATGAAAGTGAAACCTTATGATCAGTTTTGCATTATCGGCGTTTCATCCAGTCAAGGTCAGTCTAGGTCAGGTCAGATAAGGTTGCATTACTCTTCCTGACAAAGAGCAAACATTCTTCGCTGCCATTCTTAACTGCGTCAAGTATAGAACTCAGATGACATCTAGTGATAATTAAATATGTTCTGTCTGCTCTTTAGCGGGTCAAGGTCAAGGCAGACCAGGAAAAATAGTCATTTTTCTTTTCCTGGATACGAACATTAACTGCTGTCTGCTGCTGCTGAACGATCTCCCACAGACCATGTTGCATTTGATTTCGTTTTGACATCTACCTTTGACATGACCTGAACTGACATGACCTCATGTTACATTTGGTGAACTTTGCTAAGAAGCGCATATTGATTTACTTGTCTGACTTGAACAATGGGGAAAGTGAGAGGCAACAACTTCTATCAACCACAGTGCGAATCAGTCCAATTGCCTTCACGCATGTGACGTAGCATGACCTCTAATGTTGACATGTCACGAATGTATATCCTTTTGTATATCCCAATGTATATCCTTTTCCTATGCAAATCCAAATAATCCATGCATTATGTTCGCAAATGTTATAAAAAAACGACGCATGTTCGCGCTACCGCCTGAACAGGCAAACATAAACATGCAAGGGTTCACTTATGACGTCATATCTCCATGACATGACCTAACATGGAAATGGTTTTGATGTCAAAATATGTAGAATGGATTGTTGAAGAGGTTCTGAAAATTTAGTTGGGTTAACTCTAACAATTCAGGAGTTATTCAAGAAAAATCGAGGGGGTGCCCTTTTTGGCACTCCCGGGCGGTGCCGGGTTAATATTGACCGTATTTGAAATATCTCGGTTCTTTTTCTAGTTTGGTCAAGGGCTTTCAAACGGTTAACTTTTTCTGCAGGACTTATGCTTTTGAAGATCTTGGGGGTTCACGACCCCCCGCCCGTCCGGCGAAGGTGGGTCGGGAGCCGGCCCGGCGAAGATCAAGTGATACTAATTGTGATGAAAGCGCTGATATGACAAAAAATGAAGATCGAAGTACTGCAAACAAAAATATAATGTAAGAAGGATCGAGGAGGGTGGTTTTAAAGTCTGGGGACAACTGCCGCAACTGCTCTTCCCTTCCAACGCCCATGGCTCACTGTTAATAAATCAAGGGCTGTGTTCGCGAATGAACGACGTCCATGGTTGGTCGTGACAGTTTATTGCCAAAATACGATTTCCAAGATCTGAGCATTCCTGTTTCATCGAAACAATGGAAAGGACCAACTAGGTCCAGCACAATCCATGAAATCGAAAGCACTCCACATCGTCTCAAAATTGTACATTGCTGACTATCCTCACGGGCGCAGTCACCAAAAGGACACGTACCTTGGTCACGTGGCCAGCGCGTCACTTCGTATGAGAACATGCACTCGCAGTGTCGATACACGCGACACCAGCCTGTCGCATGAGCTTAACTAACAAAAAGCGCGCGATTCGCCGTGCAAATAAAACATTCTTATATGGTGACGTGAACAGTGCTACAAAAAGTCGAACATGAAGATCTGACTGCACCATCCTTCGCGCCTCAAAGCAATCTGTGATCGCTAACGTTTTCTTTCCGCTGTGTAAGTAGGTGCATGTTCGATTCAAACAAAAGGTTTACTTAGTGAACTCAATAACTGCAATTCTTCCAGAGAGCAATTTGATCAATATCCAGCAGTTAATGTTTGGATATACGAAAGCTTATCGATATCTTTCTGAAAGCTTCCGCAAAGTGGTCATTCAATGGCACGCCATTCGTACATAATGAAACTTTGAACATCATCTTTGGCAAACCACAAGCCAAGCTTCTTAATAACAGCCACGGTAACCTCCGTTTTGTTTCTCCGAGCATCCACGGGCGACCAAAACGACGCATCGATATCAGTCTGCGAGATTCCCAGCAAACAACGTTCGACTCGATTCGTCGCCTTTAACACCCGACATGCCCCCTCCCCCCAAACGCCGTCCACCTCCGTCGGACAGCAGCAGCGAGGGGTGCCCGCCACCGAAAGGCCCTCCACAGGAGACATCCTTGCACGCGAGTCCAAGAGGACGACCGGCCGCCGGACAGCAGACTCCCCGGATCAGCGGCCGCCGGACGGCAGACTCCCCGGATCAGCGGCCGCCGGACGGCAGACTCCCCGGACCAGCGGCCGCCGGACGGCAGACTCCCCGGATCAGCGGCCGCCGGACGGCAGACTCCCCGGATCAGCGGCCGCCGGACGGCGGACTCCCCGGATCAGCGGCCGCCGGAGAGCGGCGGGCTGCTGCCGAGCGCAGATGAGCGCAGATGAGCGGCGGAACGTCCACACATACCGCGGGTGGAGGAATAGCCGAGACAGGGGACCAGGACGGCGGCCGCCGGAGAAGCGTGATGCGTGAGTTTACGTCTGCCGAGTGGCGGAGACACGTGGTAACAAGAGACAGGCGGATGAGTATGCGGTAACAAGGCCTCCGGGCGGCGGATAAGCTGAATGGCAGGAGCCGAAGACTGCCGTGACGCCGGCCAACATACGACCGAGGAGGACCGTCCGACAGGGAAACGAACAACAGCCTGGGTCTGAGCAGACGGACCGTGTGTCTCCAGCGCGATCACGTCGCCGGCCGCCTCAGGGGTTACGGTGGGGACTCACCGAGCTAGAATGAGCCATACCACACAGATAATACACTGCCACCCCGGCGCCCCGCACCGGAAAACGGAAGGGCGACGGCACCGAACTGCTCCAATATTTGCAGATCCGCCCGGCACTCTGGTCGAACTTGTTCAACCTGTCCCCACGCACTCGGAACATCAATGATTAACTAAATATACAGATCAAGAGCGGGTTATATCCTAACACCGCCGAACGCAGCCGATGGCCCGCACACCCGGCGTTCAGCTCGCCGGCCACACGTGACACGATGAGAAGCCTGACCAATGCGATATGACGTCACAGGCCTGGCTGGAGGACGACCCCCCGCGAGTCGCCTCATCCCAATCCGTCAGAGACCCGGCCAGAAGGATCGCTCACCGCCATCCACCGACAGATGCCCGGCCAAAGACCGTCCGCTGCCTCTCACCAACACAGGCCCGGCCGAAGGGACCGTTCCTCGCCGGGCGCCGTCAGAGGCCAGGCTGGAGGGGCCTTCCTCCGTCGGGCGTTGCCAGACGCCCGGCCGAGGGGGAACCTTTCTCCGTCGAGTACCGTCAGAGATCCGGCCGGAGGGACCTTCTTCCGTCAAGCGCCGTCAGAGGCCCGGCCGGGGGGGCCGTTCACCGCCGGGCGCCGTCCCGGTGTCGACCGACCGGGCCCGGCTGGCCGGCGGCCGTCAGCTGGGCTGTTTGAGGACGGCGCGCACGTCGTCCGGCAGGCTGCGCGTCACGTCGTGCAGCTTGAGCCGCAGCTTGGTCAGCGTGGTGGCGTGCACCGGCAGCCGGTCGGCGTCCGCCTCCGCCAGCTTTCTGCGCAGCCGCAGCACCAGGTCCACCACCTCCACCTCCTGTTTGTCCTTCACCCAGGTCAGTACGTCCTGCCGGCGGGAGACACGTCAACACCAGGTCCACCACCTCCACTCCCCGCAAGACGACCTTCAAGAGCAGGAGGTAAAACCACCACCAGCGTCCCACTGCAATGACCTCGCTGTTCGCGCTGAGCACAGCTGCATTTATTCCCGATTTAGCGGTGATCTGTACCCTGGATCCGGAATTCCTTGAATGCCACAACTCCGACACAACTTGAAAGCCATGCTTTGTTAATCAGCCTCCAGGACGAAGACTACAACATGCAGACAAAGACGCTCGAAATGTTTACACGACCCAAACGCAGCGGAACCATATCGAGGACACGAACTACTGAGCCCCTGAGAATCGAACACTACCGATTGGTCGTTGCTGGTCCACTGCGCCTACACTTGCCCTTTCACTGTGGTTACAATACAACTCGACAGGGGGCGCTGCCGGAAGGCCCCGCGTCCCGAGCGACCGACGCGTCCCCGCGTCCCGGTGTTCCCCGTGACCCGGCTGACGGCACCGCCGGACAGCGCTCTGCGCTCCCGATGGCCGGCTGTGGCCTCGCGACTGACTGACCGCATCGCTGAGCGCCTCCAGGTGCAGGGCCTGCAGCTTGCGGGTGATGTCCTCGTGCCGCTCGTTGAACCAGTGGCTGAAGTTGGCAGAGCGGAAGAAGCGCCGGTACAGGCCCACCTGCGTCCAAACTGCGGTCAGCACGGCACCGAACACAAAGGTCAGCGGCACAGTCACGCAATACACGACATCGGAGCATCTGTTTACTAAATATGAGGGTTGCGTCGCCGGTTGCCACCTGCACGTCTCGTGCGCCGACAGAGACGCAGACTTCCAGCGACACTGTACTTGAGCGCACAGGCGACGGGAGAGGGATCTCGCTCTGGTGACCCTCACGCCCGGCGTCCCCTACACGACTGCCTGCCGGTCAGCTCGTTACAGTGCCGGCCGGCCGGCCCGCATGGGCACCGGAACATTTTTTTGCGGGAGGCGCGGCCGGCGGGGGCCGCCGCACCGGAAGACGCCGAACCTGGCCCCAAGGTCTGACGCGCCGCAAGACGCCGAACCTGACCCAGCCGTGGCTAGACCGCGCGGCGGCGGGGGGGGGGGAGCGCCGTTGTCGGCGCCGTCGGCGGAGTCGGTAACGCTCCTGACGGCCCACTCAAAGGTCGCCGCGCCGGAAGGTACAGGTCCGGCTCCCCGGCCGGACGACCCCCCACCAAGCCGTGCCCGTGTTGAGACGCCGCTAGCCGGAATGGCCGATTCGTTGGGAACAATGAGGTTCTTTCCCCTTCCGGGCAGTCGATTCTGATTCCGCCTGGTGGCTTGCTGAGTCAATTATGATTCCAATTCAAAACCGGTTTTCTGAAAATGAATCAATTCCGGTTCCGACTCAACATAAAATGAGTTGATTCTGGCGCTGACTCCACGGAGCCGACTCAAGCAACGATTCCACTGAGATCATTAAAAAAACATTTTACGCTTTCACACAAAATAAAGTACAATATTAATAAAGAGATATTTTCTGAATCGGTAAAATCTTAATCAAATGCATACGATTCTGACGTAAATGCGTTTCTGAAAAAAAAAAAAACGCAAGAACGTACCATGTACAGAAAACAGTTCACTGTATTTTACTTTCAGGTCATCTTTAACATGCAGAAAGCAGACAGAAATGCGAACACGTCACAGCGCACTACATGGGCTTGCACTAAATCCATTTTCATGTAAAGCAATCTGGCGTACATAAATATCCCACCTGCAGAGTGGCAACATTCTCTGTCCTTTTAAGTGTGCATTTGGATTGGATGTACACATTCCAGAAGTGGTTAACTGCCTGGCCTGACCCATGGCTGTAGTGTGACAGTCAAATAACAAACAGACCAAACAACTTAAAAATAGCGATGGATGGTGGCTTAAACTAGTTTTACAGATAACTACATAGTGTCATACAGCTACCGTACAATCCGTAAGCATTCAGTAGTTGGGAAAATGCATAATAATACAAATGCAATATACCAAACTGTGCACATCTGTCACCAATACTCAACAATGCTCATCGTGGCGTCAAGAATGAATGAATTTAAGTTTTGAGGAAGCAGCAAGAATGCAATGTGTCATTCTACAGGCTACAGCCAGCAGCATACCATTGAGGTCAGAACTTTGTCTCCAATCCTAATTAAGGAGGCAAAACACAATGCTCCTTCCCAATGAATGCTTTTCTCCCAGCTTACATTGGGAATAAGGCTTGATAATCTTATCACCGTCATGTTAATTAAATACTCCTCAACCATTTTCATGTTCAACAGATGGTAACCTTGGAGCATGGCTTTGCAATTGAATCGATTCGACTTCCTATTCCACAAACCCTGCAGCCGAAATCCCGTTCCGATTTCGGCATTTATGAGTGGAGTTGTTTCTGACTGTGACTCTGGGTAACACAGAATCGACTCCTGGATTAATTCTGATTCCGCTGCAGTCGAGTACAAGTCTGTTGCTTACAGCACGTCAAATGCAGCACATAAAGACCACTCGAACGAAGCGAGCACCGAAGTACACAATCATCTGTGTAATGAGTTTCTCGGCCCACACACAGGAGAACTTCCATCAACCTCTTCCATACGCCCACCAATACAGTGGAAATTTGTCAGATTTAGCGGACATCAGCTGGAAAAATAGAAGTCGATACAACCGTTCAAAAAAATAATTAAAAATAACTGTCCTACATGCCAAAATGTCAGGATTTTTTCAAATCTGCCAATACATTCCTCATTTGAGAGGCGCAAGACCCCCCTCGAACAAAAAAATACTCATCAAAATTTAGGCCACTCCGGAAAGGAGGGCAAACGACAGGCCAGGCGCAAGGTACCGAAAGCATGTCCACTTCACACAAGGTATATTTATGCGATATTTTGACCAAAAATGTTCACATTTTTGGTTACATCTGTCGATTTATAATGGGGAAGAGTACAGCTGGCGCCAAAACTACAACCTGCATAGACTTTTGCTATATAACTTATGAATGTGCAACAGGGCGAGGCTTTGGCATTTGTATTTGCAACCATATAGAAAAAAAAACATTTCTGTGTCGCAAATAAACTTGTTCGCGCGTTTTGGTGCCTGATGGAATTACTCAGGTCTCGACTTGTGACGCCTCTGGCTGGCCGAGTGGGGTCGGCAGCGGCAGAACGCACCGCCTCCGGCGCGGCCGGGTGGTCAGACTGCAAGTTAGGGAATGTAGGATATCACATGTTCGTTCAACTTGTATCATCAGTTTAACGCCAGGAGGTGATCGCCAGTAGTGGAAGCCGGCTGCGTTTCAGGTCTCAGCCTCACGATTGCCTTGCGTGCTCAACATGTGCTGTTCAGCCTTGCATACTTTCTGTCAGTCAGAACATCGTAGGCCTCGGCCAGCGCTGCATGTGTTACAGGAGGTCAGCGCCGTTTTGCTTCTCTGAGGCGCATGGTTACTATCGACCACCGTCGAATATATCATTGAGTTTCTTGGGGTGGCGCTGGGTCTGACGTACACGTTCACCAGCCCACAAGGAAGAATATGCGTGAAAAGGGTGCTTGCACACATGAAGAGACGCTGGACTAGCAGTGGCTACGCACTGCTGCCTGCCTGTCCAGTCTTGTTAACCCACGCCTAAATTACACGCGGGACGGCAGCCCCTCCCGTTTTCTGCCAGTCACCACCGAGCCAAGCTTGTCGCGACAACTGACATCGGACGGGAGCGGCGCAGTTCCAAGCTGGTCTTCCCAGCAGCGTCTGCAGTGCGTCAGGAAGGTCAAAGACTCGCTTCAAAGCTCCAAGTGGAAGAGACAGAATCTCCGCAACAAGACGCCCTCCTGCTGGCCAGGCACAAGGCCACGCGGCAGGCCCACGGCACCTTCACTATTGAGGAGGCGATGGCTCTAGTGGTCAACCTTGACCTACTACGAGCACAATATTGCAGTCTGCAGCAAACAGCGCAGGGGTCGCCAGTGCCTGTTGTACCCTCCCTACAGGCAGGCAGCCAGAGCTGAGGCTGTGTGCCTGCCGTCTCCGGATTCTATCACGAAAGTGCCGGACAAAGCCCGCGTGGAGCTGCAACGACTGCTGGATCCACTTCTGCTGGATTTGGGGGCCAACAAATAATGGAAAGAAAAAGTAAAAGCAATGAAAACGTTGAAGCAAGTCATTTTGCTCCCACTGAAAATGCAACATAGGTTCATTTTCTATGCAAAATAATTTTATCAAACCCCAGTGGCAGAGGCGGATATAATGGCCGAAATGAAATGTACAAACCAGGTCCAGTTAAATAAAATGAAACGAGCAGAACCTTACATCAATGGTTCCTGACATCTAGTCAGAATGCTGCTAAACATGTTCTGTACACTCAATGGAGCTCTGTTTGAACGAAAGCCTACGGTTCACGGCGCGAACCGCAGGACGGAGCGTCAACACGCCCGGCCCAGTCCTGCACCACACCAAAGGGCAGCGGACGACGCGGACCGCAGGGAGGCACGTCAGGTCTGGCCCTGCACCACGCCCGAGACTCACCCAGTCGCCCTTGATACCGGTGGTCAGCTGCGGCCCCGAGTCTCCCAGGCGTTGGCAGAAGTCGTCCGGGTTGAACGGACGCATCACGGGAGCCGCCTGCCCGTCAAACGGTGGGAACATCGTCAGAATGCAGCACGAGCATGCTGACGGTAGCCCCTATGACACGTACAGGTCACGAGAACTGTGAATCACAATTCACAGCGACTGTAGCCTTCCCTTAAAAAAAAATGCATTCTATGTAACATTTTCAGGGAGCTAGAAAGGAAATCACAACTCAACGTCCACTCAGCTAACTTAGATTTCACTAAGATTCTGTCTCGATGTCACTGCACACCACGGCCGTGCAACAGACGCACCATACCCAACCGTGTGGTGGATGGTTTCTCACAGGCAGTAAAACATCACCAAATACATTTCTACATCCCTAACGAGACCCGAAGCCAGGCCAATGGCTGTGCAGACATTTCGAGTATGTAGTCATCGAACATCGACGAACCAAAAGGTGCTGAACATCTGTCGACAATGACCAGTTTGTTTCCGGCTCTAAATAGTGGACAGGTGTGGGTGGGGCGGCCAGAGCCGCGGTCCGGTACCTTGTAGGGCGAGATGCTGCGCTGCAGCGGCATCAGCGTGGCGATGTAGCGCTCCAGCGGCAGCACGAAGCTCTGCGTCAGCTCCAGCAGGTAGCGGCGCAGCAGGGCACTCTGCACCTCGCGAGGCCGCTCCATCTGAAGGCCGCGCTGCAGCTTCTTGTCGATGCTCTTGTCTGCAGGCGCGGTGGGCGGGGGATGGGAGGCGGTCGTCAGGGCAGATCAACACCGCCCGCGGACAAACCGATGAAGACACCGTCCCCGACACACAAGCGCTGCTGTTACTGAGGGATCTCTACACACGCCACTCAAGCAAGCGATACGACCGGGATTTTTTTCGGCTGCCAATGCACAATGGGAATTACAAACCTCGTGATGCTTGAAAAAATGCAGTCCTTCACAACGTCTCTCACTTCCTGCTCACTGACAGGCTGACGCTGAGGAATTATACGTCTTATAACTTGGTTGTCCCAACACAGGGGCAACAAACCTTAATTCCACTCACAGAATGGCATTTACAAAGTGCACTACAGAGGTAAACAGAGCCTCGGCAAAAGGGAATGGAATTAAATGCAACGTCTGGAACCTACCCTTTTGCAGAAAAGGTTTGTACTGCGTATATAAACCAGGCTTTGTGTCCAATGTTTTCAGACTGCCACCTTTCTTGATTTTGTTCTTTTGCTGCTTTCCACCTGCATCTGAAAGGAAAGCAAAGCGTTACAAGCACTGACACCGTAAGTTGTACGCACAGAAGTTTTGCGGTGACGCTCAAAACAAATGTGTTAATGCATTCGGAACCAGCGTTTCTGTGCGAACCGACACCAAGAAAAGACAACCATCCCACATTCATACAAACAGCCACTCGTGGTAGTCCATTCAGGTTCTCTCGAACCCCCCCGCTTCCGACGGTGCTCTTATTGCGTCGTCTGGCGCAGCTGTCACCAGCACCCCACTCCGGTCTTATCACGCCCTCAAACGGTGCCGCACTGTCCGTACCACATTCCTGTCCTCTGCCTCTCCTCCCCCCCGCCGTTACCGCCCACTCACGTCCGGCCGGCAGTTCGCCGATCCTCAGAATGTGCGGCCACTGCTGCAGCGTTTTGGCGAAGAACGGGTTGGTGACGCCCAGGATGACGGGCGGCGGCGCCTGGCTGCCGCCCAGCTGCGTCAGCTCCTTGAAGTCTGTATCGTGGATGGTGAAGAACGGCCGGTGGTCGCCGCAGTACCGCAGCGGCCACACCATGCTGCCGGCAGCGTCCACAGGTGTGTCAGTCAGTCAGTCGGCCGGCCAGGGACCGACGCACCGGCCGGCCGAGTAATGCAAAACAGCGTCCAGCGAATACCACACACAGCCCCAGAGCTCGTGACTCGGCACCACCTACACGGACACGCCACCAAGATCCTCAGTGTGCTAAAATGCTAAGCCCGCAGGAAGCACAAGACTATCGGTGTGGAGAGCAGCCAGCCCCGGGTCCTGGCCCGAGGACGCCTCCGAGTTACACCAGCCTTAACATCCTTCGACCACACTCACCCTGGTCACCCTACGTCCCGGTCACCGTTCCCCGTGACCTCTCAGCTTCCCCCGACTGCTCAGGCCTACCATCCCTGCCAGCCCGCCAGCTCCAGATTTTATCGGCTGGTTTCCTCGGCCAGCCCCCCGAGTCCTGGCGGTTGAGGCCCCTCGCCGCACGGTGCCAGCTAAAGCGGGAGGTCAGCACGTTTGGTCCTAACGTTTCCGAAGGATGGACGGGCGGTTCTCTCGACCCCACGCGGACCAGGCGGCTGGTAGCCGCGGGTTTGGACTTCACTCGGTCCGTGCCAGCGGCGCGGGAACCCAGCTGGGACGGGGAGAGGTCTGAGCTCGCCCGGGCCGGCAGGTGTCGCCCGAGCCGCACATATCTCGGCTGGTCCCGACCCACCCCGTCCCGCTGTCCCTGCGCCAGGCGCGTCCCTATACGGCTCCAGTAAGAGGCGGCGCGTCCAAAGAAGCCGACAAATCCGCCACCACCGCATGGATCCGTAGCTGGCTTCACCTGAACTGCGTCCGAGACAGCTCAGCTGACCAGCGTCTGAGCCGGCTCACCTGACCAGCACCTGAGGCGGCTCACCTGACCAGCGTCTGAGGCGGCTCACCTGACCAGCACCTGAGGCGGCTCACCTGACCAACGCCTGGGGCGGCTCACCTGACCAGCACCTGAGGCGGCTCACCTGACCAGCGCCTGAGGCGGCTCACCTGACCAGCGCCTGAGGCGGCTCACCTGACCAGCACCTGAGGCGGCTCACCTGACCAGCACCTGAGGCGGCTCACCTGACCAGCAACTGAGACGGCTCACCTGACCAGCGCCTGCACCACGCGGCTGCAGACGGCCGGCGTGGTGGCCATGACCACCAGCGGCTCAGCGGTGATCACCAGCTCCCAGAGCAGCTGCGTGTGCGCCAGCAGCGGCTGCAGCGCCGAAAACAGCTCCGGCTCGTGCACGCTGGCCACCAGCGTGCTGGCCGGCCGGCGCGCCGGCGAGGCGGGCAGCGGCGAACACGGCAGCATCTTGTCCAGCTGCGACGGCAGACGCGCCTGACGACAGCAGCACGGACGTCACCGGGCACGCTTTTTTTTTAGTTTTGCGGACGCCGAAACTCAGCCCTCTGGACGACAGTTACACGGCACTTCACGCGCGCAGTGCCACGCTTCTGTTAACTGCGCGCAGTGACGGAGAACGAAATTAGCCCCCCCCCCCATCCCGACCTTAATTCTGTGACAGCTTTCCGATAAGAAATTTGCAGGGGTGGCACATGGTAAAAATCAGCCCTTTCTACCAATACCCTCGGCTACCTGTAAACATTCATGATAGGTTTCAAAACTCCAATTTCAATATAAAGTTGCAATCGTCTTATGACTGCGACAGGCTGCCACTCGTGGGGCGCCAATCCCATCCCATTTGCAAATGTTCTTTTAAATAACGCACTACGTACCCGTTTGCATGCATTTAGAAAGAGTCTCTCTGTTCGCCATCTAAAGGGAAAACCTTGGTGGCTGATTTGGTCCTCCCTTCCCACCCCCACTGCGCGTGTCAAGTTCCCACCCTCTCCAATCTGTCTCGGGGCAAAAATTGGCCGCGACGGCGTCGGAAAAGACCAAAGCACGAGGACCGTTCAACTCTGCGACGTTTCCGTCGATCTAGTCAGCCCGCGCCAGGACCATACAGGAGGACACCGAAGCTCAGCTTACGTCCTGAAGTCCCAGACAAACCCAGATGGGCGGCTGTGACGGGAGCGGGGGCAGGGACGGGGGCGGATCCTACCTGGAACAGGTGCCCGCGCACGGCCATCTCCAGTGTGCGGCCCGGCACCGGGTCTGGCCAGCGGTCGATGTCGGCGCAGGCCGCCGACAGCGCCTGCTCGTCGCCGTCGAAGTACTCCGGCGCCAGCAGCTCCACCACCTTGCTGAACAGGTTGACGAACGGGTACTTCGTGAGCAGCACCACCGACTGCGGAGCGGACAAAGGGTGGCCGGTAAGCTGACGGCTATCCCTCAAAACAATAGCTTTCGTAAGGCCTAATCCCTCTGGTGTGTTGTTAAGTACATTCTGTGCGGTTCTCTCCCAGGCCGGCCGCCGCTGAGCCGGCGTGCCTGTGCGCGGCCGCTGCCGGATCCTGAGCGCTGATTGGCTGGCGCTCAGTGGCCCGGCTGCGCCCCGGGGCATGGTCTGACCTGGCCTGGCAGCGGCCGGTTAGCCAGGGAAGGCGGTCGCCCAATGAGGGGTTCAGCCGTCACAGTATACAGTCGCAGAAATGCGATGTTTTGCAACGAGGCAACTCAACGCCAGCAAAGGTTGCGGCTCACCTCGTCCTTTCTGCCTCCCAATGTCTAACAAAACCGGATCACATGCCCTAGCATCTCCAACGCGCGTCGCAAGCTTAAGCTTTCGACAACCAAGCGGGGAACTGATGCACCTGCAGCGCCGCAATCATCTACAACCTTACGTGATTTCGCACTGTTTACTTCCTTTCTGCAGTTACACACTTCCTGCAGTTCCTGTCATTGTTTTCGTATTTCTTTGCCCGAATGCTGAGCACAACGCCCCGCGACTGCAGCGTCCCGCATATTATTTAACATATTATTTAAATTTTGCATATTATCTTAACCCACCTACAATCTATCTCCCATCTACCCAGCATACTCTGGTACATGGGCGGACCTTAACCTTAACTTGAATAACCTATTCCCTTCTATCCACATCCCCTTCCCTTGTCATGCCCGTTGCGACAGGCATACCAAAAGCGTTCGTATCCTGAAAATGCGTTTAAGGCATTGTAGGCAAAAAAATAAAAATAAATGCATAAAAAGTACAAGCCCAACTGCCTTCCAATTCCATACGCCATGAAGAATGTTCAGAATGTTCAGCACGCCGCAACCCAGCCGCAAGAAGCCACTCTGTTTAAATAACACTTCATTAGATGACGCTGCCAGCCAGATGATCGTCTAAGGACCTGGTAACCTGGACATGACCACGAAAGCTGAGGTGCAGCAATTGCTAAGCCATATTATAACACCGTGGCAACATGAGAAAGGCACGTGTAGCATAAACGTCCCCATCATTATCCAATCACGGAACAGGGCTTACTGGCTTTCTGAACGGTCAGCCATTGCTGCCACGGGAAGAGACTCACCTTCTGAAAATACCCTCGACGCAGCGATCTGTCCTTGACCTGCCGGAAATACGCGAAGCCGTAGAGGAACGTTTCGTCTATCTGCACGCACGGCGGACATTCCTGGTTGTACCTGTCGGCAAACAACAATCGTGGATGGACCGGGGCGGCTGCCGAGGACGCCGGTGGTAACACCACTGACGTCACATTCCGGCTGGCGTTGCGGCCCACTCAACAATGTCAACAGCAGCAGCTTATTAAAGCTACTGTTTAGAAAGCACAATAATGATACGACGCTGCTAACGTACACAAACTATCCAACGGTTGGCTCTACAGCTGATTATGTAACCAGTCCTTCATTTTCGTTTCGTGCACAGGAAGGAACGCTGGCAGACCAGAACAGAGGGTAGTATGATTACATTGGTATGACGAAGGAGATGGGCACAACCAGGTTCTTCTGAGGGAGGAGGTCCGGAGGTAATGACGGATGAAATGTTTAGCAGGCCGGCTATCTCTCCGGCGGTTTTTTTCCTCGTCGTCTATACTTTGTTCTCAAAACGGAACCCACACGCCTCCCCTTCCCCTCCGTGGATGCACCTTTGGAAAAAAGGTAATGAAAACATCTGTGTTGCGACACCCGACACTACTCCTCTGAGTCACCTGGGACTTCCAACCTTATCTGGCCTGGAATGCGTTGGAGCTGCTAAAATTACCAGTTTTGGAGCCAGAGTTGTTTGGCCTAGGGTTGCCTGAATCCGCCAGAATATTGGTCTGGAGACAAAAACCGACTTTACTGATTTGTAACCCATGGCTCAGATCTGGCCGGAACTGTCTAGTTTGAGTGAAAAGGTCTGCCAGCCTCATCCAGCGACAGTGGCCGTGTCGTACAAGTCACCCTGACTGGGTGCCCACGGCCAGCTGAGCTCATTGGTGCCTGCTTGACGTACACACTCGCTCTGTGTGAGTGACACTGTCTCACCTAGCCTGAGCGGCCGTCAGCCGGTTGCAGCCGGCGCTGCGCATCATCCGGAAGTGGAACTGGGTGTCTCCCATGCAGCCCGAGTTGGAGTCCGGGAAGGCCAGGTAACAGACACTGGAGCGCTCCTGGTCCGTCAGCTGGCCGGCGGCGGGCAGCACCACCTGCCAGCACGCGCGCCACCGCTGATTATCACAGCAGGCAGCATTATCAATGCAGACAGCATAATCACCATGATCATCATTATCACTCTAAGGAGCAGCATTGTCATCATGCAGATGACATTACTGCAATGTGTAGCAATATCAATGTGCATAGCATTATCCTAGGCTGCTATGCATAATTATTATGCATAGTTATATACTATTATGCATTATCATTATGCATAATAATATGCATAATCATGCTTATTATTCATAATTCCCACTTCTTGGGACTTGCTGAAAGCAAGACATGCTACTTAACAGCATAACAATGAAAACAGAAGAGTTGGTGGCTAAACTTAATGTAAAATGCAACAGCAATGAAACAAGCATGACAAGACCTTCTCACCTCCATTGCCTGACCCAGTTCAAGGTCAAATGTGACAACACAAATGGCATGAACCCAGTTGTCAAACTTGTCCCATGGAACCATCTTCCCCATATCAGGGCAGCTGACAGAGGACCTTCTGGCCTCATCCATTGTACTTTGTGATGCCTGTAGCATCATCAAAGGATGCTGGAATCCATAAAGTTTTTGGTTACATGAATTGCTGAATGCTATTTCAGCACATGGTCACAACAGTCCTCACCATGTACAACCTCTGACTAGTTTTGGTGACATAGTGAGTAGCACATGGTCAAAGTGAGGAAGGGTCCTTCAGACTAAAGGCTGGCTGTGTAATGGCTTTGACTGAGGTGCACATGTAGGTCCTCCAACTTCAGCACCATGATCTAAGCATATAGGCCCTTCCACATTCAGCTTACTGGATAGTGCAAGATTTCTGTTTCATATTCTACACCTGTGTTGATTAGGGTCACTGACCTACATTCTGCATGACAGATTCAGCCTAACAGGACTTAATCATTAACTTGTGAAAACTATGCACTTCAGCCAACAAACAAGCTCAATATGTGTGTAACAAAAGTGCCAATTTTAATATACGCTGAAGTCATTTTCATCATATAAGTCATAAAAACCACATGTGCGTGAAGTGAAACAGCAACCACTGAAGGAGCTTTGCTGTCAGTACATGCAAGCTTCTAGACATTCATTTTCATGTTACACATTATCAAAGCCAATTCATGTTATACCACAATATGAAAGCCAAGTCCTACAGGTCTTGAAGCCTGCTAAATCTTGATTATCCCAAGGTGAAAAACACAAGGTGCAATTCTCAAAAAACATACCCTGTGCATTTTTGTGTCCCATTAGTGATACAGGCAAAACACACAGTTCATTTAACATTAAGCCACCATACAAAGCAGCCTCTCAGCATCTGTGAAATGGCACTATATTTAGCACCTCCAATGGCCCAATAATGTGGTTGAGCCAGCAAACCTCCAGTGTTTGAGAATGAGAAGGAAATACATGGCAACAGACATCTCAAGTTATTGCTCAGCAGACTCAGCAGGCCAGTTTTACCACAAAAAAATGGAAAGGGCATGGTGTGCACTGCACACCAGAATTGCATCTAACAGGCATTACATGGCCAACTGACTATCCCAGCAACCATTTGCAATAACCTGGACATTGGCCTTTCACAGAGCTTGAGTGGCCAACATATCATTTTTATACCTATTCTGCTCATTGACTTGATTTTAAGGAGCTCTCATATTGGTACCATAAGCCTCCCACTTTTCATTACTCCAGGAATTCATAAAGTTGCCAAGTTGCAATGATACCAAAACATGTACAATCAGTTGGGGGTATTGTAGGACAAGGATGAAAAAGCTTAAGCTAAAAATAGTTTACAGCTGCCTGTATTTGGGCACAAAATGAGGCCTGGTTTCTTCAGGCATGTACAGTCTATTTGGAGCCCAAGATGAGCTGAGTTGGATGTGAATGCAAATGTTCGACCAGTTTCTTCAATTCCTCATCATATCACCCTGAAACATCCAAGCCAAAACAGTGAAACAAAGCACATGAATGGAAGCAAAAAATAGCTTACGGTAACAAATTGTCAGCTGTTTATATAATTTCCAGACTAGGCACCAGTCTGCTTATCAATATTTTGTTTGAGAAGCAAATGGCTAAGCAATTTCTGGCTTATCAAATGGCTGGCAAAGCAGTTTTCATCACTGTTATTATGGTTAAGGTTGAATTCCATACTGGTGCTGATTTTGAAAGAACCAGGCTAACTTTCAGCTTGTGGCTTGAACAATTGCTTGTGATTTGGTACTGGCATCATTGTCAGTTGAGTTAATGGGTTGTCAGTTGAGTTGATTTAATTTGGTCATGCCACAAAATATACCAAAAATAGCTGAACTGTCCATGTATGGATGGCTAAAAGCCATTTTGTGGCCTAAGTTATGTTTTCATCTCATCCTAGTATGTCCCTAACTGTAATACAGAAAATGCCAGCCCTGCAGAAGGTACTTTGTGCTTTATCAATGCCCTATATTCTCTCAAATAACCTCATGAAGTGATGCAACTTCATATACCACCTTAGAAGTGGAAAGCTGTGATATGTGGGAGGACTGCTTAAACAATACCAACATTTGCTGGGATATGCAGTGCCCTAACTAGATATGAATTTCCATAAGAGTTATCATGTGTAATAATCTAATTTGCAAACATCATCTGGTAGATCCAGATTTTAAGCTCTGGAGACCTAGACTTTACCCAGCATATTACACCATTTGAAAAACCCTCAATATAACAAGCTTTTAAAACAGAATGCCCAGTTTTGTAGGTAAAGATGCCATAAGCACAAAGGACACAGATTTTCTGACAAAATGAGGGAGGGCATGGCCCCAATGACTCTTCCCAGCCCTCCATTGCTAACAACCTGCACTTATTGACTTCAAGCGCCTGTAACATGGATTTCTGGGCATGACAACCAATTAGAAAAATGCACGATCGGCTTTGCGAAAACAGGAAAATGACAACATAACGAAAACAAACGCCCCCGACGTACTACTTTTGAAATTTACTCTGGCCTTGGACCACAGAACACTGCTTTTTGCTGTTACGAAATCATGGAAACGCTAACAAAACGAAAGAAAGACGTCTCGAACAAGCTAGTTTTTAAATTTCCACTGGCCTTCGATCACAAAGCATTCCGCGGGCAGTGATGCACTCGCATACTGACCTAGCTCCAGTGAGGAAAGTGAGAGGTTTCTGAAAGCCACTGTTTCAATCTAATCCCCATCTGATACAATTAGCGAGCTGTCTCCAATGAATATTGTCTTTTATTGTTCACGTTCACTTTTAATCGGCTTAAAGGCCTTTGTATGCTGTTAGCGATCAGATTACGTTAATGACATTTTTGGCGCAGCTTCTTCAATTGTTGTTTTGATTGTTGTAATTGCGGTTTCGGTTGATACAATACAAAAGCCTGCGTGCTTCCTGCAACAAATCCGCTTGCTCTCGTAGTTCTGACGATACATTCTGCCTAGATGCTTCCCTGCAAGCACTGTTCAGTCAAAACGTGCACTGGTTAGTTTGTTTGTTTGTTTGTGAGTTAGGACACACAGCCTCTTGGGCTCAGGTGTCCAAAGTCTTGGGTCAAGTCCTGTGTGTCGTCGGGCGTCAGTCAGTCGTCTGCGACACTGGTTAGCAACCAAGGTTAGTGTTAGATACCGCCTCATATTTTCAGACCCTCCAGACAACCTTCGACATGGATGCTGGAGTCCGATCAGTTATGCGTCCCAGCTGAAGAACAAGAACAAAGTTTCAGGTGCTGACAGCTGATTGATGTCCAGACGAGACGCATGACTTGGCTCAGCATTAAGAGAGTGTGTGCCCCAACTAAAAAACACAAGTTTTGGGTGTAGACTGATAACATAACAATGAACTCATAATCCACACTGCTTTTTCATGTGGTTGAAGTTGCAGAGGTCACAAAGGTAATGGTAAAGTAATGCTAATTCCAATGTTATAATGTTAGCAAACTGGCAATACTTCATACAATAAAGAAGAGCTCATAAACTTTGCTATGAAAGCAAGAAATGGCGACAGTACCACTATGGTTCCGGAGGGAAATGGAGTTACATTTTACCATAAGCAAATGCAGCTGGAATGGGCAGTACCATCTTGTTTACACTGCCTTAGCTCCAAGGATGCCCTGCATACTGAGTAACATTTGATAATGCCATCAGTAAATGATACTAAAGGCCCAGTCTGAGAAACCGGCGTTCACGGGGTGTAATGTTGTGTGGAAGGCACAACCCTGCGCTGGAGGCACATTGTAGGATACTAGAGGTCATGGGCTGATAAAGGATGTGATTGGACTTGGCTCTGTCACAGAGGTTAGGTTGTGTGACTAAACAGGTTATGTTAGGTTAGGTTAGGGTTAGGTTAGACTAGGTTAAGTTAGTCTTCTTTTTTACTCTTCAGCAGGTAAGGTTATACTGATGATGTCATTAGGCCCAAAATTCCTTCACCTGGTAATTGCCCTTTTGACTTTGTTGCTGTAGAATCACACCAGATGTCAAACAGACAAGTGTTGCAGCAGTTAGCAACAAATGGAGTGGTGATATTATTTGGCAATGTTTTCACTTTCTTCATCTTAGAATGGTGTTATGCAGCAGCAGAGTCACAAGTATTTGCCTTGGAATTGTTTGTTGTATGGTTTTTATGCCATTTATGCTGTTTTTCCCTGCCTGGTGAAAATGTCATGTATGGCCAGCAAATGTTTTCTGGTATTAATCAAATCTACCTGGCTACCCTTGGACCAGTACAGACTGTGATCAGGGATTTACATGGGTACTGATTGCCTTTGTGTCCCATTTTGGTAGATCTGGAAACTTTGAATCTACATGTACTATTGCCACATAAAAGTTGTTTTGGAAGATGTCTCATTTCTTGGTTTAGTTGTGGTTTCTCTCCCACTATGCTGTTGATGTTAGTAATAATTCTCATTTAATATTACAAGTTAGGGGAATGTTATCACAGAGTAAAATTTCCCTAGGTTTTCCATGCCACTCAGTCTGCAAATCATGTCACATCAATCAGCAAAGTATATTGGCAGCCTCAACTCTGCCCCAAATGGGTTACCAAGCCATCCCATTTGGGACAATGTATGAAGCCAAACACATGGTCCCTGTTTAGATGTAACCTAATACCAAGCTTTGTGCAACCTAACCTGCTTGTTGGACAGAATAAGGTTTGATTGCACCTGTTATTGGCCTGTGGCCCCTGTTGTCTTATTCCACATCTTTGGCATGTATTTGTGTCTGCAGTGCAACATTTCTGTCCTTTATTTCCAGGTCCATGGCCAGGTACCCCCATATCCCCTAGTAGGGGGTGAAACAACCTCACACTCCAAACCAAGGACCAGACGCAGCTGGAAAATTTGACGTGCTGCCACAGAATCACGATTTTATCTGGTCATAGGGGAGTCCCCTGTATTTGTGCCAGTTGTTGCTGACTGATCAGGAGATGTTCTTTCAGACAGTACTTTTGAGCAAAACAAAAGTGCCCTTGTGAGGTGCAGTTCACCAGTATCACCCATGGCTGGAGCCCAGTTAGGACTGTTGCTACAGTTCAGGTAGCTCTGCCCCCAATTTTTTGAAAGCTGCCCCAAACCTGGCCCATTGCCTTAACCCTTCCCCAACAAGATGTTGTTGAAACCTGCTGTATTTTTTCATACTGGAATATCAGAAGGTAATTTTGACAACCATCATTTGGAAGTGATTACTGCACTTAGACAACATGGTTTTTAAAGAAATCTTTTTAAGTCAATGCATTTTTTTTACAGGAGTAGTTGAAAGGACTGCAGAGTGAAGTGTGGCAACCAGGTGATCTGCTGTAATGTCGAGCTTCCAGAAGTGTGCAGATCATGCTGCCAGAATTCCAGGAACCAAACCCTCTCTCCACTCTGGCCAGACATTAATATCATCTGGTATACCATCACTTGATCACATTCTTGGTTAGTAAACTGGCATTCTTGTTGTAAGTCACATAGATCAAATGCCATGGTTGGTTATGGCACATTGTAACTTTTTCAGGATTTGCATCACAACATTCTACAAATAGGCTGCCAAGTGTGAATTGTTTTAATTGATGCTGTTTTGACAGTGTGTTTGTAATTACTTGAATCCGTAACAACAGAATATTATCTATGTTATTGATATGCAGAGAAAACTAAATCCCAGAGCCATGCTGGACTAAGTAAAGTTGGGTATCCACCTCATTTGCTGCCTCACCTCTGCAGTCTACATTTATTTAAATTGGCAGAAGCAGCTAACCTTTGCCCAGCTTGGCCCTCAAAGTTTGCACTCAACCTTGTCCTTAGTGACCATTTTGCATGTAAATTTATCTTTTGCTCTTTTGGGGAAGGGGGTATTTCTGTTCACTTGTACTCTTGTTCAAATGAATAAGGTAAAGTAAATGATAGTTATTCCAGAAAGCTCCTAATTGATGTACTGGTGGTAAATGTATGTATTCTGAAAAGTTGTTAAATATTTTCGCAGATGGTGGCATTCCCCTGGGCTCACTTGTGATCATTGGTAAGTGCACCCATTTTTAATAGTGTGTGCTGTTTTGCGGTCACCATTACTTTTCCTATGCATAGGTGACATTTCATTTATAGTATATGATCTAAATATTTGTACGGCTGTGTTGAAAGAGTGAGATGGGTATGTTTACTCAGGAAACTATTTGAGGTCATCCTTTTACATGGATGGCAGCTAGGTAATCTCATTGCCTGCTTCCTGTGCCTTGAAGAAGCACCATACTGTGTTTTGTGCCATCAGAAGAGGACAAGTTTGGCGACTATGCTCGTCTCATGCTCAGCTACTTCATGTCTGAGGCCGTATGCAACAGACACAGCCTGCTGGTCGCCAGCCTGGACGCCGATCCTAGACAAATGGTAAGCGCCACAGGTCGCGAGTCGTTCTGCTGTCATCTCCAGCTTGCCACACTGTCTGACTGTACTACCCAGCTGGGTGCTAACATGTGGAAACTGTCTGCATTGGTACCGTTCCCTGACCCTTCATAAAGTACGGTATGAACGTCGGCTGGTACCCAGTTTGTGAACACTGTGACTGTCGGTACGACCCTTGGTGTACCTGCCTCCTTTGTTTCCACTGTTCCTCCGTGAGGGAAAGTTGTAACCCTTCACTGCCTGTTCCATGTCATCTGCTGGTTGGTGTCTGTCTGAGCTTCAGCGTGTCCACCCTGTTCATTTGCGGTGATTAAAGTCCGCGCCAGTGTTGTAGTGTACCCCCGCATGCACCAGTACTCTTGCATCCGTGTGATCGCGCTTTCAGGGCATTCCCCTGTAACCGGCCAATTCTGCCCTGTTGGGTACGACTCTCACCACGACAGCGCTGCTTGGCGAGCCGGCGCCAGCCGTCAGAATGGCGTCTCTGCAACGTTTCGCGCACCTCGAGCGTTACCCTAGGAGTGTCAGTTCGTCGGAGCGGCGTTTCCAGCGCGGCCCGTCCATTGGTCGTTGGTCCCCTGTCCAGTGACACGGGTCCTCCACGGCGTCTTGCCGCCGGAGGTGGTGAGCCCGGGCCGACAGGGGGGTCGTGAGGGCGGCCTGTGACGGGGCGGCGCCGTGTCGCAGGTCCTGGAGCTGCCGGCGCCGACCGAGCCCGGCGCGGCGCCGACCGTGGCCGCCGCCGACCAGAAGATGACCATCGCCTGGCGGTACCAGGGCCTGCCGCGCGTGGCGGCGCCGGCCGCCGGCAGGTGGGGCCAACACCCGGCAGGATAGCAGGAGAACGAAGTGTTTTGATCACGTGTGGTCGGATGCTGGTGTAGTGATAATTTTGGGTGATGCTGCAGAGTTAGGGCGTTGCGTTTGCACACGTCATGGCATTTTAGAACCTTGCATATGCGATCATTGTTGATGTGTGCCATAGTACTGGCGAAAATCAGCTTTTGAGCCAGCAAAATACAGCTGCTTTGTGCGACAGCAACCCCGGGCGGGCATTGTCGTCCTAGTCTTGTTCCCCAGTCTTGTCACTGTTACGTCACCAGGATGCGATGACCCAAGATCTGGCAATGTCCGAGCCGCATTGTCCTGTGACTGCCAGGTTCGGCCAGCACTACGATCTGAGCCAGGTGATCGAGCAGCCAGTGATTGAGGCCTCCGACATCGCCACCTGGCCGGACACAGACGGAGGCCAGCCGGCGCGGGGAGACGGTGGGTGGGCGCCGAGCGGCTCTCGCAGTCGTGTCACACGACTGACTCACGGGCGACACGTGGTACGCGTGTTGTCCCTGCGGCAATGTGAAGACGTGCGTGAGCCCTGATATCGCACGTCCGGTACCCGATAGGTCCTTTGTTCTGCCCGTGTCGTATGTATGCTGACTCTCATGGTCACGGATCACATCCCAGCGTGGGAGGATTTCAGTCGTGACGCAGATCTTCCATTGTTCGTAATTTCCGCTGGCTGTTGACCAGTGCCACTGTGGTTATTGGCAACTCCGCAGCCTTGGACACGCCACAGTAGTTTACGATGTATTCAGTCCAGTGAGAGGCTGTTACTTGTCATTCTCCAGTTCACTGGACTCCGTAGACTGCTGTGTTTGTTTGGTTTTGTTTTGTTTTTGTTCTGATGCCGCTGGCACATAGGTTGAGCTGTAATTTGCGTCCTTGTGCACAATCTGTCTGTAATCCGGTGTACATGTTTACAGCACACCATCTGAGACCCCTGTATACCTCTGAGCGGGTGTGCCGTCAGGAGACGCCGAGCCTCTGGCTTCCCTGCTCTCGTGCTGCCAGCGGCTGGCCCAGCGAGCGGACGGCGGCGAGCCCACCGTCCGCCGGCTGGCCGTGCACGCGCTGGGCTCGCCGCTCTGGAGCAGCGAGCCGGCGGCCGTGGTGCGCGCCGCTCACCTGCTGCGCGCCCTGCTGCGGATGACGTCGGCCGTCGCCATGGTGACCGCGCCGACGCACCTCTGGACGGTGGGCAGCAGGCCGGCGTTGGCGGTCGGTGTGGGAGCGGCTCCGCGGTGTAGGAGCGGAATCAAGAACTGCAGACACGCCAGAGTCTCGCTTTTGTCCCGGAACGTAGGAAGCCGCGTAAACCTCGCGTGCGTCTTTTCATTTTCGACTCCCGCTCGACTCGTTACGATTGGTCCATCTTCTTGCAAGCCCAGTCCTCAGCTGAGTTTCTTTCAAAGAGATCAGTCAGTGCTGACGTGCTGTCTGTGCCGGCTGGCAGCAGTACACTGCGTTAGTCGTTGACCCTGGGCCGTGCGCCACACTGGGCCGCTCTGCCGGCCCCGGGCCGTGCTGACGCCCCCCCTGCCGGCAGGACGAGGCGTGCGTAGCCCGGCTCCGCCGCGTGGCCGACATCTGCCTGGGCCTGGAGTCGTTCCAGGGCACGGCGTCGGCGGCCAGCGCGGCGCTGAGCGACTACCACGGCCTGGTGCGGCTGCGGCGGCTCTGCGCCACCAACGTGCTGGCCGCCCGCTACCCGCGCGCGACTGACCTCGCCTTCAAAGTGCGCCGGAAAAAGTTCTCTGTGGAGGTGAGCCCGCCGCTCCGCGGAAGGTGATGGTCGCAATTTGAAGTGGTAGCTCTTGTGACTGCTGTTCGCCGGAAATGAAGCACCGGAAGGTGTCATTGGGGAGTGAAGCATGCTGCGCGTACGAGGAAATGGATTTTGTTGTCAAGAAATGCAGCGGCGACATGCAGTTCTTTTTTCCCCGAGTCGTTGCCGCATCGTGTTCAGTCATCTCACTGGCCTCTGCGGAGCGTGTGTGCGTGTGTGCGCAGCTCGCTACACGCGCTACTCTGTGTCCGCCAGACGCTGCACCTGCCGCCGGAGCTGTCGGAGACGGCCAGCCGGCCGCAGGAGGAGGACGGCCCGGGACGGCCGGGTGCCGGCTGCCTGGCCGGTCGGCCCGGCGGCGCGCTCGACTTTTGATCTCGGCGGCGCCCGCGCGAACCGCGCTGAGATACGGGAATCCCGTGCCTGGCGGCGGCTGGTGCAATACATGGGCAGAGCAAGTTTGTCGTGTTTGGCCTCTGCTATGTAGGCTACAGTCTGAAGACTTGTGTCCGTGTGTGGCGACGTGGACACAAACGCACTCGCGGGCCCACAGTGTTGCTTTTTAATGGTACTGGTCGTCGGTTTTACGTTTGAACCAAGTGTCAGCAGATGAGGAGGTAACACGTAGGACTACGCTCCGAGTACGGATGAAGCATTTTACTGTTCGTCGTGAGTCACGTGGAAAATAGTTCTTCTTTGCTCTAGCGAAACATTTCCGGAACAGAAAGGCAGGCTGCTGCAAGGCAACTATTTTACATCCGTTTATTGTGTTGTGCCGGACGAAAGTTGGTCGTCATCCACAATTTCTGTTACGACGGATTGGTTTCTCGACATTGGGGTTAGTTTTCTACAAGAGTCGTTGATTCCATGTGGGGCTCCCGCGGAATCATAGGTGCAGGGACGTCTCAGTAAATGGGAATGCCAAAACCAAATCTGAAGACGATTTTTTCCATGCATCGCCATAGGGTTAATGTTCAGCATTCTCGGGAAGTTGAGGTGCCATGGCACCCCCCGTTCCTGCGCCTATGCGCGGAATAGTGTGATTTGTCATGCACCGCGCACTCTCACCGGAGTCATTAGCTTTGAGTCATATTTCTTGCGATCGTTATATTTCCCTTTATATTTTAGTTGAGTTATATTTCCCGAGACCAATATCACATGGAAATCATCCAGACAAAATCACACTTGCGATCTTCATCATTTATTGACGGCCTTGAAGACGGCACGGAACGGGGCCGGGGAGTTTCGGGTTCCGCACAGGTACTCAAACTTGGGCGGCGGACTGCCCTCCGGCACGAGTACCTCGAAATGGTGTACAATGTTGGCCAGGAAGAGGAACTGCTCCATCTTCGCCAGCGACTCTCCCATGCATATCCTCTTACCTGAAACGGGGTGGGAACGACATACCAGAGGTTCGTCAGGCAGGTACGCGTTAGTTATTGCGCTCGTTTCCAGGCATGTGTGATTTGGATGTGGTATTTGTGTTTTTATTCGTTCACAGCTGCGCTGTGTTTATATCGGTAACAAACATGTGGAAGTTCACATCCGTCTTCATGAAATCAGATGCTTTTAGGATGTTTGATGTCTGCGTCGTGGCTATGCTCTTAACACCATTTGATCGCACGCTTTGCATCGCATGTGGGCATGTCGCACACTTCATTGCCTGAATGCTTTCAAAGGATTTTGGATTAACCAGCAATCGTTTAGTGCCTTAGTGGACCACACCTGGCCATAGCTCGTTTCCCATTGTCATTCTGCATGTCAGAGGCCTGCCAAAGGTGCCGTAAGTCAGTACAGGCGTCCTTACCAACGCTGAAGGACACGAGATGGCTGTCCGGCCGAAACTCTCCCCCCTGGATGAACCGCTCCGGCCGGAAGTTGAAGGGATCGCCCCAGTATTCCGGGTTGTGGTGGACTGCGTACACGTTCAGGTACAACCAGGCGTCCTTGGGCACAGTATAACCTGCAAGGGTGTAGAAGGCACGGGATAACGAAGAACGTGTTTGGCTGCGTAAAGTCAAGACAAAAGCTGGAAACTGTAAACGTTACCTACACGCCCTGAATTTACTATGTCAGACGAGAAGTTATTTGAAAACAAGGGAAGTCGCTGTTGACGCTTTTCACGCTCAAGCCAGTGATTTGCCGAGAGCACACCCACCCAACACATTCCTACATATTCCGGACCACTCGCCTTCAAGCTGGCCGTCACCCGCGGTCCGGGGCTACATCGCCGCCCGGCGAGCTGACGCTGCCCGCGGTCCGTTGGCACGCACCTGCGACCCTGATGTCGGCGAGAGCTCGGTGCGGCACAGCCAGCGCCAGAACGGAGCTGCGCCGCAGCGTCTCGGCCACCAGCGCCTGCGTATAGGGCAGGTGCGGCTGGTCCTCCAGCGTCACCGGCCGGCCCGGCCCGACCACGGCCGCCAGCTCGGAGCGCGCCCGCCGCTGGCACTCCGGGTACAGCAGCAGGAACAGCACGGCCCACTCCAGGGTCACGCTGTTGGTGCCCGTGCCGGCCGTGAACAGGTCCATCAGCACCGAATACAGCGACAGCTCTGAGGAAGGCGCAGGACTACAGAGTGCAGCGAGAGCTCCGAGGAAGGTACAGGACTACAGAGTACAGTGACGGCTCTGAGAAAGGTACGGAACTACAGAGTACAGTGACGGCCCTGAGAAAGGTACGGAACTACAGAGTACAGTGACGGCTTGAGAAGGTACGAACTAAGAGTAAGTGACGGCCTAGAAAGGTAAAACTACAGAGTACAGTGACGGCCCTGAGAAAGGTACAGGACTACAGAGTACAGTGACGGCTCTGAGAAAGGCACGCTACTGCAGAGCAAAATGACAGCTGGGAGGCAGGCCCAGGATTTCAGAGTACAACGATAGCTCTGAGGAAGGCACGGGACTACAGAGCAAATTGACAGGTGTGAGGCAGGCAGAGGACTACAGAGTACGACAGTTCTGAGGAAGTTAGGGAGCTACAGAGTATGACAGCTCTGAGGAAGGTACGGTACTGCAGCGTACAACGACAGCTCTGAGGAAGACACACGGATGAACAAAACAACGACTGCTCTGAAGAAGGCACAAGACTACCGACTACATGGACAGCTGTGAGGCAGGCAGAGGACTACAGAGTTCAAAAACCATACCAAATATTGAAGTACACGCTCGGGCGAAAACACCAAGAAACGATACAAAACACACACAGGTGCCGCGTTCAGAAAGTCTGGAAGACGCGAAGCATACTGATGGCACCGCACCAGAAGTGTCGATTTGTATTCTTTTGAGAGGGCTCTGGCCCACCCTGTGTTGATTTGGAAGTTACCGTCTATTGCCAGCTGGCATCATTTTATCGTGCCAATTGGCGATGGCTTAGATGACGTCTGTATCAACATCAAACGCGATATTTTGTTTACCATTTTTCGTACGTACAACGAAGAATAGGATCGTGCGCACTGCGAAAACTGGATGATCAGATAAAGAATCAGATGATCAGCCCGAGGAAACGTTTCTGAGTACAGTGCCCGCACAAGGAAATGTGGAATGCAAGGTTTCTGTTCATGGAAGATTGGCAGATAATTTGACAGCGTATATCTAGGAGACGGAACATCAGACTACCAAGACAGCAAGAAAATTCATACCTACCTGTAAAGTCACTGGACGAATCTGACGACATTTCGATCAGGAACGTATCAATGAAGTCTCTGGGAGATTTCGGGTTTAGAGATTGCTTGTGCTCCTTTATCTCTTTCTGGAAGCGCCATAAAAAGGAGATAAATGAAATCACTAAAACAATAGTGACAAAAATGTCACAAAATGTCGATGATTTCCTCCAGGCAAAACAAAAAAGTCAACTCATTCTTATGCGCCTTTTGCGAACCTCACTTGCACCTACCCTCAGAAGCGGTGGAACCTCGATGGAGGTGGGAAGCAAACGCGATTTTTACCTCGTTTCGTTCTGTGCAAAGCCATAACGTTAATGTTAAATGTTGCCCAAAAGTTGGGGGCAGCTGCCCTTCCGCCCCCCAGCGACGGCGGAAAGGGGGGGGGCAGGAGGGGCGGCCGCCCCCCAGCCTGACGGCCGGGGGGCAAAACTATGTTTTTGCCCCCCCAGAAATTTCGGTCACTGCACCAAGCAAAATCGTGAAAAATCAGCCTTACGCTATGAAAAAAAGAAAAAATCGATGAATGAACCGAAAGAAAACGTACTCTGAATATACAAGAAGGCTTTGTGCTATGAAGAGAGGCCTGTGGTCTGAATGGGCGTTCAGAGGCCCCTGCTAGCTCGTAGGGGAATTCACAGCTTGTTTCAAGAGGGCCCCCTGTGCACCCATAAAGGACCCCTGCCAGCCTCTGAAGGGACTTCCTTTCGGTCTGGAAACAGGGCCCTGCCCCTGCCTCCAGAGGTCGACATGGGCCCTTAACAGACAGATAGAATGCCCTCTACAGATAGGCAGTGGCCCCCTGGCCAACAGGTGCCCCTAAACGATCGTTCAGGAGCCCCTGCTTTCCTGTACAGATGCCCTTGCCGACCTGTAACAGGCACCCGCCAGATCGCCATGAACGTCTTTACAGGTGAGCATGGGCCCGTTTACACGTCAGTGAGGTGCCTTTACAAACCGACAGTAATTTTAACCACATGGGGTCCCACTCATTACGAGGGCCAGGCGCGGATCCAAAGGCGAAGCAGTTAGGGTGGCTGCCCCCTCCTCCCTGAGGACTGAGAAGGGGCCCCTGTCAGACTTAAAAGGAGGTCCGAAGGGGCCCCGTATGAACTTCACGGGGTCTCTGTAAAAACCTGACATGCTCTTGATGTAGTTAGAGAGGCTTCCTGGAGGGCTAGATGACCTCTGAGACACATAGAGGGCCCCTGAAGCTCCCAAAGGGCCTCTGAGACCACAACAGGGTCCCAGTACGGCAGACTGTTCCCGAGACTGCCAGATGGCTCATAGGGCCTCTGAGACGGCCACGATGAGGACTGAGTCCCTAGGGGGCCCCTGTGAGTGAAAAGCTGAAGGTTCTTGATGTAGTCAGAGGACCTCCGGGAAGGTAAATGAGACCCTGACACGGTAAGATGGCCCCTAAGATAGAAAGAAGGGTCCTTGAAACTCTTCGAGGGCCCCTGGGACTGTAAGGGGCCCCAACACGGCAAAGGGTCCATGAGACCGCTAACACTGCCAGAGAGGCACCTGAGACGGAAAGAACTTTAGATGGCGCCTGGCGCGGCATAAGGAGACCCTGGCCAGCCAGAGGGGCCCACTGAACGAGGATTCGTCGATAACCTACTCAGTCTCGAGAGGAGCCGCAAATGAGCTACATTGGCCTTTTTGAAACCTTGGGGGTTTTTGATGCTGTCAGGGGTCCTCAGGAAGGTCAGGTGGTTTCTGGGACAAGATGGGCCTGTACACCGCAGATGATTCCTGAGAACGCCAAAAAGGTCACAGGACCCCTGTGAGACAATGACGATAAGAGTGCCTCTGGTACGGTATTTGGGCTTTATGGGGGCGCTGGGCGGACAGAGGGTCCCCGAATGTAATAAGTGGGCTCGTGGCACGGGCAAGATCCCCCTGAGACTGCCAGCGAGGCCCATGAAGCGCCAACAAAACGGCTAGGGTTGTCACGGCTAGAGGGGTCCTAAAAGACTGCCCGATATACGTCATGTAACAGAGGAAGACCCCAGATACAGCCATGGGGGCCACCGGACACGTTCAGAGGGTCTATGACACTGCACAGGGGTCCTGAAATTGCCAAAAGGTGTTTTGTAACTGCCAGAGAGTCCCTGAGATGGCAAAAATGTTTCCCAGAGACGACAAGAGGGGTATCCAGGACCGCAGGGGGTCCACTGAGACTGCTAGAGAGGGACCTTCTGCTCGTGAAACGGCGAAAGGACTTAGACGATTGCAAGAGGCGCCCCTGTCATAGCAGAGAGAGGCTTACACAGGGCCCTTTTTAGTGCCTGAGGGGCTCCTTAGACGGCAAAAATGTCTCAGGGGCAACAGGAAGGAATCCGAGATGGTTTAAGCCTCCCTGAAACTGCTAGATGGGAAGCTGCCAAAGAAGGGCCTGAGACGTCCCGCGGGACACGTCAAACTGTAAAAGGAACCTAAAACTACTAGAGGATCCTGGCACGGCAGACTCCCCGAGACCACCAAACGTGCCCCTGTAATTGCAAGAGGGAACCTAAACTAAGCTGACCTAAACTGGACTAAACTAGACTAAACTAACCTAAACAAAAAAAATCCAGAAGCTACGGGATTGGGGGGGGGGAAGGACTGACGGGCTCCTGAACCAGATACAGACACGACATTTCAACTGAAGCGAGGACGGAGCCGCCTAAAATCTCGCCGTTTTTGTCATATTTCGGGCACTGTGTTCGGAAATAAAACGCAGAATTTTCTCAAATAAGATGACGCGTTTGAATTTTTTGGTCACCTTATATCCTAAAAAGCAGAATTACATCATTTTCCATATCTGGAGGGCAAAAATGGGGGCCCCGCGCTGACCATTTGCCTCCATCCCCCTCCCCCGCCTTAGCGAAATCTTGGATCCGCCCTTGGCGAGGGCTCCCATTGGTTTCGAGGGTCCCCTTGATCCGATTTGCCCTTCCCCCTGGGCGGAATCCTGGCTACGCCCCTGATCCATTATGTGAGAGATCTGGCGCTGGCATTGTTACGTAATGTGTGTATGGGGGACAGGCAAAGCTGCTTTGGCAAGTGCTTCAGATAATGATTTCGTTCTCGTATGATAGTCTGTAAGAGCTTTGTTACTAAGCGTCGAGTTATAATTTATTGTTGTGGGAGGAAACTGCCTTTCAACCGTTTACAAATGTATTTCATCATAATGTTGAATTCGTGATGTAAACGCAAACATAATAACAAGCAGGAGTTTGCATCATTCGCCATTTTGAAGATGGATGCCAAACGCCGAAGACCTGAAAAATGGCAATGGGTATAGACCTGAACAGAAAAATCAACGCATGTTGGAGAACACAAGTATGCGCTAGCGCCAAAACCTGGAAAAAGGGTTTGCTTATTTAAAGAAAAAATGAGCGATAGCAAAAAGAACGAAGTTCAGTTGTTTTTTCGGGATGGGGGAAGAAGGTAACCCAAATGAGGTCGGCTGTTGATCCGACAGAGCTTGCCCCCCCAGCCGAAAATGCAATCCGCCGTCCCTGCCCCCCCCCCCCCCTTCAACGCCTCTACTCACGCTAACCGCTAACACTGACAAGGGGATGAAAAGCTTCGACAAAGACAAAACTCGTGAACCCAATGGTCCTTTTCGAATGATTCTTTCCGCAACGTCAAAACATCTTTCATTTCCGTTGCTCAGTTGTAGTGTACGCTGCAGCGTGTGACGACATCGATCTCCTGACCTTGAGGATGTCCACGAGGCCGTCCCTGTTCCTCTCCATGCCGCGGTACAATTTGCGTGAGAGAGTGCGGCCCAGGAACCGACCGAAAAGGACTCTGAGCACGCCTAGCAGACCGACGCTCTCCGTGCTGACGTCAGAGATCGCGCGCAGAATCACGGGCAACCGTGGGTCCCGCGCCGAAAACCTGCTGGCAGACATCACAGTGACGCCAGAGACAGCAGCAACGCCGGCATAAAGGATTCTGGGTCAAAAGCCTGGTGCTCTGACATAGGTCATCACACCCAACTTCAGAGGTACCAGAGGAGATCAGTGATGGTGGAAGTGGTAGGGTAGCAAGCAGGGGCGCAGCCAGGATTTTCTTAACGGGGAAACTCAGAGTGAATTGAAATCATACGAAAAACGCCTGCTGGGAAGACCGATGTGCAATGGTTTTCACAAAAAAATGCGGGCCTAATGAGGGAGGCCCCCGGCCCCCCTTTGGCTGCGCCAGTGGTAACAAGGACGGCTGCCCCGCTAAAAAAAAATACACTGAGAAAATTTAGTTTTAGCCCAAAGGCCCAGTTTTCCTCCCATGAAAGGAAAGGGTTTTAGGATACCAAAATGTCATTCGGGAAGCAACGCGGACGGGAGCGATTGTTAGAAAAATGTTTTTTAAGGTTACACCATTTTGCGTAGGCATTCCACGAGCGTTGCATCTTGAAGACAGCATGCTACAAAACAGAAATGCTAGGATGACCCATGCTTTGTAATTTTCAGTCGGCCATCCGAGACCCACCTCTTTCCCGAGACGATCTCCCACGGCACGTTTAGGACGTGAACGTTGAAGAGGTGTCCGACGGAAACCGGTTCACCGGCCAGGCCAGCCAGGGAGGCCACCAGGTCGCTGACCTCTCGCTGCACGATGTCCTCTAAGGACGAGCGACCCATGCCCAGGTTGCGCAGGTGATGCAGGGCGAACCGTCTCTGGCGCTGCCACGAGTGGCCTTCGTTAAAGATCAGACCTGCGGAAGAGGGGCTGCAAGCTTTCAAGGTGTCGCGTCCAGTTCCGCTAATTAGAGGTGCTTCTGAATGCACTTTGTCGAGCTAAGAACTTGATTTTTAATCAGGAACTCGTTTGAGCTATGACTCGCAATGCCAGTATGACAAACGTTCATCTCAGAACTATTTTAGTCGATGGATAATACGCACAGTGCGTACGTAGTTTGGGTCCCGATGCCTTTCAGTTCAAACCATTGAAACTTATGGTTACATCGTCAGTATACTTACTCCTATTTATCCGCGCCTGTGAAATCGATTACACGTTGTTCCATTTTCCGAGTCGGTGGAATGTTTACATAAATCACATTTCACATTCTTTACGCGCTGCTAGTTTATAGGACAGCTAATGCGCTGAAGTTTATATCTCTAACGCGTACATTGGCAACTACTGGATTTTTTTCCCTCTCGTATACGTCACCACTGGCCGGCCCTGACCATGTCTCAAGATGGAGGGCCAAGTCTCCATTAGTGTAACTTAACTCACCCTGGAATGTTGTTTTCTACTTAGTTTCATCGTTTGGAGGAAACGGGTCTATTTAAACGTTTTTCCTCGAAAATAAAGGTTCTTTGTCTTCTTTGAAAAACCGGGGGAGGGAGCAACAGACATAATAGGGTCTGGGCTTTCCCGCAAAAAGGGAGGCCAATACACCGATGGCCCTTCTCTGGGTCTGCCAGTGGAATATGTTGCATCAAGGCTTGGCTTTGCAGTGCCGTGACAGGCAAGTGATGGCGACAAGACAATGTGCCACAAACGTCAGATAAACTGTTCAGTCTGTTCACGGTATTAATGGCCTCTTCACGGGAGTATGCCGGTTTTCACCACCTCTTGATATCTGCCGGTTGCTCATGTGCCCCTTGCAACTGCGAGTGTGAGACCTGGTAGCGGATAGGTACGGTGCGCATCGTAAGCTAGAAGAAATATGGAATTGATGGTATTTGATTGTGTAAAGGCCTTGACCGAATTAACAGATACACTCCAATGATTTGAATGAACTAGCTGATGCGAAGTCCATGGCCTTTAGAGTTGAATGATGAACTGGCATTGATGACAATGATGAATGACAATTGATATTACAACTTCATTTTCGTCATAAGGTCCTAACATATTATGAGTCCCGGGAAGTTAGCAGCATGACGGGCTGTGTGGCAAAGCCCTGGCAAAGTCTTTAACGTTATTTTGGACTAAACTGCTGCAAGCGTACGTAAGTGACGGTGTTAGATTGCCCAAGTTCTACGGATTTTCTTACCTCTCAGTTCTCCGAACGTGCGCTCTTTGAGGACATCCAGGTGCGGGCGGCCTGCACTTTCATTCATGGCGAATACCTTACGAGCCACGTCCGCGTCAAACATCATCACTGCCGGCTGGCTGAAGAAATAGTAGCCCACCACCTGACACACCAAGAAATGTATTTTACCGCAGAGGTGACCGAAACGATTGTGCACACGACTGATCGCAAGTGCTCTTTGTTCGTCTACAGTGCTACAGTCATTATCAAACTATAAGCGGCAGAACGGGGGGGGGGAGCACGGGGGCACCGTGCCCCCCCCTAACCGGCAAAATTTAACATTTACCCTACGACATTGCACGGAAGGACATGGCGCGAAAAACCGCCGGTGCCCCTGCCGGAATAAGTTCCGCCACCATTGCATCAAACCACCACGTCATGCCGCCTTGGTGGTGACTAATGACAGTGAAGTCGTGATGATGATACCTTGCCGTACTCGCGGGCCATTCGACAGTGTCGGATGAAGGGAGGCTCGCGACCTCTGTGCGACTTCCACAGGGTTCCCACGACCGGTAGACGGGCCGGTCCTGGAGGGAGACCGGAAACGCGTGCTAGAGAAGACTTGGTATCCTCCGACGTGCGGATATTGGTATACATCAGGCATTTAGAAAGGATTTTCCTCGGACGGGGGGGGGGTAAATGTCAAAGACTGACATATTCCACTGGGATATGACAAAAATTATAGGAGAAAGCAGCAGTTTTATGCAACTGGCCTCATATTTAACGCATAGAAAACACACAATTTTCCTTTTGAGGCGTATATATGATCACCATTTTGCATTCCCACGAAATCGGCAAACATTCAGTGTAGATCGCTTGACTCAGGGGAGGGGGCACGGCCCCCACCGAGCCGTCCCAGCTATAAATAGCGTAAATCTGGTGTAATAATATAAATAGCTACGTCCCTGGTATAAATAACTGCGCTCTCCACGAATTTTAAAAAGCCTAACTGTGACTATTTAAGGAATGCACTGAGAGGAAAGCTGGCGTAATGGTTCTGTTATTCCGATCCACTTAAAGCATTTGCTCCAACTTTGTCTTCCTTTCAATGCCCAAAGCATGTCAATATGTAACATTGGTATACCTTGTTGCTCGTTTGACTAGACCTCACCTGGTGGAAAGTTAGCAGGTTTGCGGGTACGGACGTACAGCCAGCACATCAGCAGGACGACCAGAGCCCAGTAGGCGAGCTCCATGGCCGCAGTCCGCACGCCTACCGGGAGCCTGGCATCGACAGAGCTGGTCACGCGGCCGAGGCAGCTGGCTGTCTGCCTGCCTGCCTTCTCTCCGGCTCGGAGCTGACCGCGTCTTCTCGTGCTCCGGCGTTCTGTTGATCGTGTCTCTGGCAGGGACCGTTGGGTGCGTCTTCCCCTCCGACGGAACAAAGGCGCTTCTTTCTATCCCTTGTCCGGCTGGGCCCCACCTCACTGGGACTTACGAGTCGCGCCTGGCCCGACCGGTTCCGCTGCGCCTTTTCGCCTGCGGTGGCTGACGGTCGCTTCGGTTCGACCGGAGCTGCTGCGGTGGCCGACGGTACCCTCTCCCCGGACAGAGGCAGCAGACTGGACCGCCGCGTCTGCTGTCGGAGGTCACCCGCGAAGCCTGCAGAGATAGGGTGGCTGCCAAGGGTGTCGTTAGCTCCGTACCGAAGAACGGAGCGCTTATCGTGAGATAGTCTTTGGAGAGTACTGTAGCGCCCGCACTGAAGGGCCAGGACGTTTATCGTGTGGTCGGCTGCAGAGTGCTGATGACAAGTAGGGGGGGGGGGGGCAACAGGACGCTTATTCGTACATCATATCATCACCTGAGTCCGGAAAGAATGCTTTTGAATTGGTTCCAACAGAAACTTCCAATCTGGCTGGCGTCCCGGGATGCATGCATGTACAGACTCGCAAACCTTCAATACTGTGAGCTTTTCAGCTCCTCCGAATGCTCCATCACTCCAGGCGCGCTGTGTTCAGTTTGATTTTGTGCATCTTAAAAGCATAATTTCTGGCGGAAATGACTTCTGTTTTCTGTTCGACTGTTTTTCCACTGAGTTTTCCACTTCGCACAACGCACCGAGCCAGCCTGTTCCACGTGCTATTTGTCCTCGTCTCATCTGTAAAGATAAGATGAGCGGCAGTCTTAATTCGGCACCGAACCTGGCGTGTTTTTATACCCGCGACCACCTTGGGTATCAAAAAGAGCACCAGCTATTACCTCAGGATCCAATTGTCGGATCTGCACCGGTCTGCCACCAGTCGATGGTCATGAGTCTTACAATCCAGAAAATACTATGTTAGTCCCGGTCACTCGACTAATGACGTCACAAGTCACGTAAAACACATAACATGACGTCGGAAAAAAACTGGCACAGGTTCGCACATCATATCATCAATAATACTGGTCTTAGAACCTTCAACTGGGTATCAAACAAAAGGTCACGATCTTCTGCATCAGGAGCATGCTAGAATGTTGAACAAATGTCATGTCATTTGTTCAAACAAATGTCAAACAAGCGTCAAGGTCAGCTTAGGTCAGGTGAAACATTGGTCTTACTTTACATGCCAAAGACCGATACTTGCAGCCGTTTTCATCCACGTGACAAAAAGGACGGAGGTGAAACCTATTGATGATCAGTTTTGCATTACCTGTTTTTCATCCAGTCAAAGTCATTCTAGGCCAGGTCAGCTAAGATTGCATAACACTTCCTGACAACGGTCAGCGGTAAGCAGGGGCGCAGCCAGAATTTTCTAACGGGGGGGGGAGCTCGGTGTGAACTGAAATCATACGAAAACCGCCTATCGGAAAAGCGATGTGCAATGGTTTTCACAAAAATGCAGGTCTAAAGGGGGCCCGGGCCCCCGCCCCCCAACTGCGCCTGGCCTCAAGTGGTGGCAGCCAGTGGCGGCAGAAGTGATAGAGGTGGTGATAGAAGTGGCGGCAACCACTTCTATCACCCACGATGCAAATCAGTCCAATTGTCATCAAGCATGTGACCTAGCATGACCTCTAATGTTGAAGTGTCACGGATGCACATCCTTTAGAGGGCTGTGTCCTATGTAAATCCAAATAATAAATGCATTATATTCGCGAATATTATTAAAAAAAAAAAACAAACCATGTTCACGCCACCGCCCGAAGATACGAAAACACGGATACAAGGGTCTTCTTATGGCGTCATATCTCCAAGACCTGACCTAGCACGGAAAGGGTTTTGATGCCAAAATATGTAAAACTGATTGATGAACAGTTACTGAAAATTTGATTGGGTTGGCTCCGGCTGTTTAGGAGACATTCACGAAAAACCGAGGGGAGTGCCCTTTTTTGAAACCCCCAGGCGGTGCCGGATTAACGAACGCTCTTCGTAACAGGAATCTTTAGGCAGGCTTCTTTCAAACAGATTTCCTACCAACGAGTTTCAACCCACCACATTCCCGTGATCTAAATTTTGGTGTTCGCACGTGTATTTGTGTGTGAGGGGAGATGGGCGTATTTGTGCGTATTTTACCAAATTCTTCGCCTGTTAATGGGCAATGGCCTGTCGGTGATTTGACTGAATAAATTAAAGTAAAAGAAATTAGTGAAATTATGTATACCTCCGTTGCCAGCATTTGATGGCAGTTTGATTAGTCTTTCCATTTCAATTATTTTTGCAGCACATGTTAGCGCAGTATTGATAAGTGGCGTCTATCATCAGAAAAGATGATCCGGGCGTATCACCTTTCCGGAGTCGTGAACTGTAGCAAATAAGACAGCAACTGTGCCCTTATGTTCGTGAATATGCATGGCGCAGTACACATGGGCCACGCCGTGAGCAACGTGTGGCTAGGGCCAGGCCTTGGCAATCGGTGCATGTGCGGACTGCATTGTGACGTGCTGTTGATCCGTCGTCTGCAGAATATTTGTGTCGCATAAGTCCCACTGTGCTTATTTCGCGAAATGAAGTTGCACGCTCTCGTAGGCCTGTTAATTACTCCAAATGCAGCTGGGATCTTTCACGTATTCTAATCCCTGATTTTTTACCGCATGGTTGCGCGAGGTGATAACGACCTCCGCGCTTCTCGTCCACTGTGCCACATTTTTAATTGTGGTTACAACCCGACCCCGCCCGCAGCACGGTATACCAGGCTGGGGGCCACGGCCATCAGCGCCATTTTTCATCGGTCTGCCGTCACGGCCAGAATGTCACGGTCGCGCCCCGTGTCCGCAGCCGCTCACGGAAGCGCCGTGAACTTGTGCGAAAGTCGGCTGCGGGATGGTAGTGAGGCCGACCGCACCGCTTTCGTGTTTCCAGTCGTCTGACGTCGCTGGCGAAACTGTGGTCAAGAAGTCCTTGAAGGGAATGTTCCACTTCCGACACGTGTTTTGAGCTGAGATACCCGGGTTGTATCCTGAAGTTTTAGAAGTCAGTTTCTAGTTCACATTCCTCCTAGATAACGTACACCTATAAATACGGAGTTTAAAGGCGGGTTCTCAGCTTTTCCCAGTGTACTATTCAACTGTGTCCGATTTTCAGCTGTTGCGTGATGTCACGAGCGGACACAGATCAAGGAACGTTCGCAGAAGATGATATTACTTCATATTAGCAAATGGCTAACGATTACGGTTTTTAATTTATTACATTGTTATGGTTCGAGACAGTTTCCAGATCAAAATCAGTGCTGAAAATGTGACCGGTGCTAGTGTCAGCAGCATAGAATTTTAGTCAACAGACACCAGTTGTCGTGAAAGCCACGCCTACAATGGGCGACAGCACATTACACGGATGGGTAAATTGCAGGGCACAGCCCATCGCATTGGGCCGCCGCTGTTCGCACGGTGCGCAGTACGGATCGCGTTTTATGTGCTGCGGACCATTCTGAACAGGGAATATGGATAACAGCACGTAGTTCGGTTAAACGTGGACATAGTCCCTTACAAATCGAGAATCTTTAAATCATGTCCTGTTAGCAGTTTGAAATCTATATTCCCTGCATCCGGCCATAAAATTATGCCAGGCGTGCTGTATTAAGAGGCATGATTTCGTTTCAAGGTCTGCTCATTTGTGCGCAACATGTTAAGATATTAAGCGTCTCCACCCTCACTGCTCTGCGCCGCCCTTTGGCGACCGGAGACCATGGAGGAGGGGGAGATGGCGTGACTCCTTCCATCCATCCAAGCCTTACCTGATTGAGTAACGAAACAAAAACGGAAGCACAACTCGCTATTTCATATACACAATGCAATCCTGCTTGATCCTTTGGAGTCCCAAAGCGGTCTTGCAGTCGACCTCAAAGGAGGTCGAGTCTGTGGCTTCTGGGTTCCACTGAGTCCAGTGGGACGTAACCTATACAGCGCTTTTGAGGGACTCAAAATCGCCTCTAACGGCGAGTAAGATCTCATTCTAATGTCGCTGTGCAATACCTCTCCCGGGTCAATGAAGAATAAAAAAACACTGACTTTAGTTTACAATTTTAAACTAAGGTGACCTTAACCTACAAAAGAACTGAAGTACAAGGGCCACTGACTCGATGAACGACACACATGCGAAAGATTTAGCACGCAGGTAAATAAGAGTGCCGTAAAACACTTTCAATGCTTGTTATCGGAAGACGGTCTTATTACTCATTGCGATTTCTCCATGATATGCCCTCGAGGAAGATATTAAGGATGAGTGAACTCTGAAGGCAGTAACTTTAGTTTCTCATGGAACATATATATGAATTCTCAAAGTCCAGTCCAGGAAAATGTCGGAGCAATGGGAGCAGTCGTTCTTCGACAACGTGCGAAAAACTCGAGGGTTGTATCCCTTCTACTGGCGAGGGTTAAAAAAGCACTTCGCGTTTGCGATCTTCCCTTCAATCTCGGAAATGATGCTAATGCGGCGGCATGTAAATTTTCATACACATGAAGCGACATCCGTAGACAGATCTCCATCAATCTTTAAAGAGACAAATGCACACTTCGCTCTTTCAGCCCCTCCTACAAGGTTCGCGACTAAGAATAACCCCCACGTATTTGTCGAGATGAACGCACGTGAGTAGTGACGCGGAAAAATCCAAAAGATCAGAGAAACCAATGAGGAAGCACATCGTCACTGTTCCACGAGAAAAAAATATTGTATGAATTTCATGTTATACATCGGCTGTTTTCGGAGAGACTACCACTTAATATATTCCAGTTGTAGCATATCCAATGATTTAAATCTCGCTGCTAAACGGACGATTTTCAGGCGACGCCGTTTGCGAGTGGGGTCGAGGCGTGCCCCTCTCTAACTACGGGATCAGTCGGGATATTGAAATGAAACAAACGACATTCGGAAGCCCATTCGATTTGGAACAACTTGACACAGTTGGCTGTTTGTAAAAAAAACCACCTGACCCTTCAGGTCGGCCTGCCGTCAGGTCAGTCAGTCGGGATGGCTTCCTGCTAACCGCGACCGACGAGCTGTATGTGCGCGCTGTCTGTGCTATAGCTGTAAGTGTCGTTGTCTATTACAGACGATACATGATGCCCATAAGTATGACATATCCCATACACACACACACACACACATATATATAATATATATAACTACTCATTAATTGTTACAACAGTTACGGAATTCGTTAGGATTACGGCCAGTTTAAGCAGTTGTTGACATTTACTGTTCGTTGGAGCTTCCGGCAGACTTGCATCGGAGAAAAGAACACCTGGGGTGGCTCAAAAATGTTATCAGTGGCCCAAGCTCAATTTAAGTCTCTCCACCAAGATTAACAGTGCAGGCGTTTGGAACAAGGATCACGATCCCACGCGATTTTACCGTGGGAGCACATGAAGACAATGCAACCTTTGCTTAGCGTCCTTTAGCGCATCACGAAGTCCCATTCACGTTGCGGGAAAAGCCACCTCATAAAGCTCCCAGTGCAAATTACAGCATACTGTGTCACTCAACCAGAACCACACGAGCTGGATGTAGGTGGCTCGGTTTGTTACCTCAAACCTGAGCATGTAGAACTGAAGGCTCTTACTACGTCAGTTTTCAGTGCTCGACTGTGGTCACCGAAACCTGAGCATCCGGGGACGAATGCTCTATCGTTGCCAGTTTTTTTCAGATGTTTCCCGTCTGCAGAGTGTTTCGACGAAGAACCTAACCACTGACCAGAGACGCTGCTATTTCGGTGTGATGCGTTTATGCGTTGGCTGAAGTCAGTTTTGAGTCCCGAACTTTCTATTCGCGTGCCACATGGTGATATAATGGATTGCTTTCTGTACGGAAGACAAGCTAAATGGCTCGAGTTTAATTTTGAAAGCGCAAGCTGCGTCAGAAGATGCGGGCATCACCGGAGGATCACAGCTGACACAGGCCATAAATAGCTTTAATTACCCTCCTGTCCCGGTTAAGAGCAGAGGCCACAGTTCCATTGTCCGCCGCCCTGTCGACGTCACTGAGTTGGTTCGCAGCCGGGTACACCAAGTATTCAGTTTGCCTGTTTGAAAAACGGCTGTTGGGCTAGCACGCAACGTTCAATGATTCCAAGGCTGCTCAAAGACAAAAGACAAACGACAAAGACAAGCTCGAAAGCTCTGTTGCTCGCAGGTCGCGTTGTCCTCTCTTCCACGCATCACTGTATTTATGGGAGATTCTTATTTTGAATGGATTGCACTCATAAAACCCGCTGATATATTTTGAGTTGTTTATCTTGATGCAGCCCGTTCGATAACATTATGCAATACGTTTCGTGGTCGCTGGGTATATCTCGTCCCGAATATGTTCCGTTGGCAAATAAGCACCTCCAACGGCTATGCTCTATGCACGGCTATGTGCCATCTGCAGCACATGGTCAGAAAAACCGTCGTGCTGTCGCCGTACGATGTACGTCTTACATTCAGCTCACAGCTTCGGTGCTCAGAGTCTAAGAACATTGCCTGCAAACATCGACCGACTTAAAACGATTTCCTTCGCCCAGCTGTCCTCAGCTTCTAACAAACGGACCGACCCTGGCGCCATGCTAACGTGTATTGACCACGCCAGGTACCACACCGATAACAGTAACGTAACTACAACTGCTGGGAAAGACAGGCCGCCTGCCGCCGCCGCCAGGTGGCGCCTCCGTCGGCCGCCGGCCGGCCAGTCGGCGCGCCACGGCCGCACGTCCCTCAGCGGCCTGGGCCGAGGCCGCGGCGGCTGGCACGTGCTAAGGAGGCCAGGCCCGCCCGCCCGGCAGCGGGATCACTCCGTATTGCGCTCTGCCCGGCCACCTCAGAGTGACACGGCGCTCCGACGCGCGCCGCCGCCCGCGTGACGCTAAAGAAGCGCCTCCACCTGACGCCTGTCTACGGCGCTCCTATTGCGATGCCGTGCGTGGTATCACGAGAGAGCTGCTCGCGTCTCTGGACGTGACTTACGGTTCCGCCACGAGATGTCGACGCACGCTGTCATGACATATCGCCACCAAAGAGCCGGCGTTGGCTGACTGTTCACCACAGTCGTGCACGGTGCCATCCGATTTCCTGGACTATACAATGCCCACCTGCGCCCTGGTGGAACCTTCGCCGCGCTGTGCATTTACTGCCGCTTAAGAAATCGCTAGGCGTCATGATCTACCCCAGGTGACACGCGAGCGGTCGGGTGCTTTCCTCTGCGCCTTTCCGTGCAGAGTCCCCAACGACCTGCTGAGCCGGCTCCGCCGACAGCCCGCAGCGTCCACGCGGTCCCGGCCGCACCGCCGCACCGTCCGCCGCACGGCGGCGAACCTGATGCGGCCCGCGGCCGTGACCTTCGACGGGGTCGGCGGTGACCGAGGTCGTGGAGGTCACGGTCACACGCCCGGTCGGTTCCAGTGCAGCTGCGGCACAGTTCACAGGCGGCCAGACCCGAACTGTCCCGGGTCAGACGGCATCGACACCGATCACGTGTGACCTGACCTGAGACGACCCGTCCCAGGTCAACTGCGGCACAGGTCGCAAACGACCAGACCAGATTCGTCACAGGCACAGCACCGCAGGACGACCCACTCGGAAGTGAAGTAGTTCCGGTGGCAGGACTTCTTGGAGCCGTTGCAGGTGGTGCAAGGCAGCATGCGGAAGCCACCGCACTTGCCGCACGATGTCTTGGGTGATGTGCTCTGTAAGAAAAGACAAACGTTTACAACCCGTCACTGGAGATTTTCGTTCGCCTTGGAGGTCACTTCGTGTGCTACATCAGGCACGTTGCATTTCGTGCAGTCTAAGCAGCATCCAATGGCTTCTCGACAGCTAGCCATGGATTAAGAAATCCTCCTAAAAGACTGAAAGGCAGTGTTTCTCAGAGCACTGAATCCTTTTCTACAAAAAACACCGTTCGTCCGTCTGCCATTGCTTTTTTCCTCGATGGCCCGTAAGACAGGTGCACAACAAGTTCAGAACTAACTGAACGTCTAAAAGGAAGACCGCAAGCGTATCATGCTGTTCACAAACAGTGCATGAAAACAAGACTATCACTGACATTAACTTAAATACCGTGCATTTTAAACCAGACCATTACCGTCAAAAAGCATCCCGTGGAAACGTTCTGATTTAGCAATTGCCGGCTTGGCCTCGATTCTATGCGATATTACAATGAACACCTTATCATCCTCCTAACCCAGTTGCATCGTTACGCTTGCTGGTCGTTTCAGTGTCATTGTCCCCAGTGTCACTGTAGAAACGACGAAATGGCGTGAATTTGTTGTCTCGCTGTCGGCCATTTCTCCATTACAAACTTTCCCGTGTACCGAGCGGCTACTGCCTGCAATGCCGGCTAATGTTTGGTGGGAACAGCTCATCACGATGCGTCGGTGGCCTGGATAACCACTGCCGTTGGAGGAGTGGGCTCAGACGTCAGTCACGTGTCGGAGGCCTGACTAAATGCTGAAGTGCTGTGGTGTCAGATTACTGTGATTAACGTTAACGAGGTGGGCTCAGACGTCAATCACGATTCGTTGGATGCCTGACTAAACGGCCCTCTCTCGACATATGGAAAAAAGGAAAAAGGCCTTCTTGCGCCGCGTATGACTCGTGAAACACCGGAATTTTCGGTATCGAAAGCCGGAGTGCTGTTATTGCATCGTGTTGCGTTGGAGTCACCGACAAATTTGTGGTGCTTATCAGTTACCAGTGGCGTCCATCAGTAACAATGGTTACAGCTGCAGCTCGGCACGTAAAAAAACCGCACATCAGGGTGCAAAGCGACCTTGTACTGATATTTTTATCTACATACTGACACAATTACACGTTATCCGTTTGCAATACGCGCGGAAATTCGTCAAATCATTTGTTTCCGTAATATGAGGATTCATTTTCGGACTGACGTGGTGGTAAAAGCAGCCCTCACGCATATGGGGCGATTTCCGCGGCCGCGTCGTCCAGGGAAGGTGAGGAGGTGTCGAAAGTGTTTGTGGAAAACATTACAGTCAACTCCCTTGCGACGCCCTGCGTCGCTGAGATCTCCAATTAAAGTGTTCCCGACGGTTGACGTTTTCTATCCTGTAAGATGGTCTGATAGAGGCTGTTGTCACATCCACACTTTTCCTCACATCCACAGTTTCCTTCGGTTCCGTCACGACCCATTTCTCGGCCCTTTGCTCAGTTTGGGAGCACCTCATCAAAGTCACGGAACAAAGCGGGTTTATAGTAGCTAATTGTGCGAAGCCGACCGTGACTACCGACATCACGCTCCCGACGGGCCGAGTCTCATCATCTCACTGACCTCGCTCTTCTTCTCCGCCCCGCACGTTTCAGTACTCAGACAGCGAGCACGGCACTGCGGTCGCCGCGAAACGGGAAACAGCGGTCTCGAAACGCGGCGAGAGCGGGGCACGTGCACGCTCCACCTCTGTCCATCCCCTAGATGTGCCACGGTGAAACAGTCAGACGAAGGTATGTCGGCGCAGGCTTATCTCCGGCTCTCAGTTCAGTGTGGGGACGGCAATGCGTGCAGTATGCGGCTCGCTGTGTAGAACAGAGCGCCCGAGGGAAATCTCGACACAGGAACTTCCCAGGTCAGAAAATTCCTCACAAACCTCGCAAACTTGACGTTTCAGCGGCTACGGCGCGCCGCCAGTTTTAATGGATCCAAAGATGCTACAACATGGCGCAGCTGGCCATCCACCGCAGCCTCGTCCCAGGCTGCCACATCGGAGGAACATGCATACACAGCTTGTCCAGTGTTGGAATGGAGCTCAGGACAAAGAAGCCGGGTCCATGCGGGAAAACTGAAGACTGCCGAACACACCATTTTCCGAAACGCACCAGCCGGTTCTTCCTGCCGGCCACAATCCGGCCACACCTTTAAAGCGATGACTTAAATGAGTCAAGTGATCATTTTGCAACACCGATGGACGGTTTTCAAACATGCATGTGCCCAGACCCCGATGGAACGCAAGCTATTCCCATTTCCTATTTCATCCCTTTCGCTAAATTAGGCGATTCACTACGCCACCTCGGAAATGTCGCGTCCCGCCAGAGCGTCTCCAGGGGACAAAACACTTACCAGGGTCAACCTAGAGTCGGTCACACAGCGGGGATAACCCGCATTCCATCGGGATCCACACACGTGCTTGCGGGAGAATCGAATGAAGACACGTAGTTACGCAGACACGCAAGTAAACACCAAGTCAGAGTCCCGCAGCCCAATGACGTCAGCCACTGGCGACATCTCACCCTGGCGCCCATGACGTGCGGGCGCAGCGAGGCGCGGGCTGTCCCCCTCCCCCTTCCATTCGTGTCGGCAATCTCTCTCTCACCTTGTACGGTTTGAGCATGCGCCGCAGCTCACCGGTCTCGTTGAGCCTTTCCACCGTCTCAGCTCCCTGCGGACATACCAGTGGCGCGTCATCAATCATTGGCCCAGTGTTGCCACCCCTGGCTCCGGCTGGTGGAGAAACGGCCACCCTGGGGCCGCCGGCACGTCAGCCACGGTCAGGAAAAGCGATCCGGCAGGAGAAGAAAACGACCGAGGCCACCGAGAACGACGGAGAGGGGGAACGCTGCGCGAAAGAAATGAAGGAAGTCACAGCGCATCAGTTACGATCATTGGAAATATAGGAGAGGCAAGATAAAGCCAATTTCATACGTTTTGATCATTTGCATGCGTCGCCACAGAGTTCGTGGAAAACCTAAAATCGTGACAGGCCACGACGGCTGGTGCCTGTTCGGTTCCTGCGCCTGACGACAAATATGGACAGAAGGCGGGACGACACTGTCTCCGCATAAAGTGCTTCTCTGCCCAAGCGACGCAGACAATCCATGTAGAACAGAGCTCAGATAGCCGGGTTTGGAGCCAGCTCCAAACCCGGATCAGGACCGGCAATGACATGCGGCCGGCTGGGCCGAGTCGGCGGCTGAGGCGGACCGGCCGGCCGTGAGCCGCCTCGGCCGCGCGCCTCCGGTCCACTGTTGGCGGCACCCGGCCGCGCCCCCGGCTGCTAACGGCCTCGCCAAGGTAACAGCGCCCGCGCGGCGCCGGCCGCCGGCGGCCGAGCAACTCTCGGCGGCCTGCGGCCCGACAGCCGGCTCTGATAATCCTCCAGCGGACCGGCCAGCACGCATCGGAACGTCTTACCAACAAACGAAGCCGACACGGGGCGGATACGCGGACCATATTGTACACGGATACCCAAGCCAGATCAGCCACTATCGATTGGCTGGTGCTCAGGCGTGTGGTCCATCTACGTCCACCATTTGCGAGCTCCGCCACTGTCCTTGCGCTGATGCTCCGCTGCTGTTGTGGGCCCGTCGACGGTGCAGGTGCAGGTGCAGAGCTGGCCGCGGCCGGCCGGGCGCCGGGCTCGGGTTATCTAACGGTTAGCCAGCCCGTCAGGAGGCTGCCGGCCCCGGAGGTCACGACCGGCCATGGCGTCTGCGACGGTCAGAGTCGGTCGCGAAACGACTCCGGTGTTCGCTCGCGATACGATCGGCACGGCGGAGGCCGCGGACGGCGCGACGGGCCCGACGGCGGCCGCTGACGCGGCTGGACGTTTCCGTCGGCTCTCGACTGGACGCCGGCCAGTCTCGGCCGCCGTTCCGGACAGATGGCGTGTCGACGCTCTCTCGGCGCGGTGCGGGCGCGAGAGGGAGAGAGCCCGGTCGGGATCCGCCGTGAAACGACAGCCGCCTTGGTGGTGTGGCGCGGCCGTCCGGTGATGGGATGTCGGGAGAAAGCGCCGCATTAGAACCGCCGCCGCCATAACCGGCGAGGACTGACGGATGGCGGAATCGTATCCGCGTGCGCCTCTCTCCGGGCGCTGTCCGCGCGCACCACTCCAGCCCGGAACATTCTTTTATCTAAACGTCCGAGTAGACAGAAGTACCGAGTCGTAGATATGCATTCGTTGGTCTGAACAAAATAATCGCCAGCATGAGCATCCTTTGTCGGTTGATTAAATTACCCAACGATCTTCTTCTTGCGACTAAATAAACTGGAAATTAAAGGAATGACTAACTAAATTAGCTGCCCTTGATCCACTGAGTCCATTTCTCTTATTTGTTAGCTATCTACATTTTCTTCCCATTTGTAAAGCACGTTACTGGCACGGTCGCTGCAATACCAGTTGTGAAAAACCAGTGAGAAACAAGATCTATTCGCAGTCGAGGGAGGCTGCTACTTGATTGGCTTGATAAACCCTTCCCAGATTATTTTCCATCGCGCTTCCGGAGAAAACCCAGTACAACGTGTCCTATGACGTTCACCCAGTCAGAACTCACCTCAATACTCGACACTCCATCTAGCCACGCTGACTGGATGTTCTTGTCTGTTCCGGCTGCATAACGCGCAAGTCATGAATTGGTTTTTCCAGCTGAAAATGGGGCGCACGTCCGCAGAACACCATCCGCGACGAAACGGTCTAATATCAACACCAGAGACCGTAGCCTCCTTCCAGAAACTGGCAAGTCAGCGCGGCGCACCGGCGCGCCGCGTCAGACTTCCTCTTTGACCGAGTGACGGAGCAGCGGAGGAGGAGGAGGGTACACTGGTGCATCTCTGACCGAGTCAAGGGACCGCGGAGGAGGAGGAGGAGGAGGAGGGTACACTGGAACCTCTCTGCTCTGACCGGGTGAAGGAGCTGCGGAGAAGGAAGAGGTACACTGGTGCCTCTCTGACCGAGTGAAGGGGCCGCGGAGGAGGAGGAGGAGGAGGAGGGGGTACACTGGTGCATCTCTGACCGAGTGAAGGAGCCGCGGAGGAGGAGGAGGAGGAGGAGGGTACATTGGTGCATCTCTGACCGAGTGAAGGAGCTGCGAAGAAGGAAGAGGTACACCGGTGCCTCTCCGACCGAGTGAAGGGACCGCGGGGGAGGAGGAGGAGGAAGGTACACTGGTGCATCTCTGACCGAGTGAAGGGACCGCGGAGGAGGAGGAGGAGGGTACACTGGAGCCTCTCTGACCGAGTGAAGGAACTGCGGAAGAAGAGGGGGTCCACCGACGCCTCTCTGACCGAATGGCGGAGTTCCTGGGAGAACGCGACTGTTGTCCGATGGCGCCGCCGTATTTGGAGACTGGCCTGTCGAATGATGGCAAAGTTTGAAGTAGACGACTGGCTGTGTCCTGACAAGGCCGTGCTGAGCGGACACCAGGCTGTCGTCTGGTGCGTTTTCGTGGCTCTGGCGCCAGAATGTCACACGAGGAAGCCACGTGATGGAAAATCGGATTGTTATATGATGAGACCTTGTTCTGCGAACGGCAGGCTCGACTGATGATGGCTTGTGCAGTGAACTCCTGTCTGTGGTGCGGAGTGCTGGGTGCTGCTAGATGATCCTTGCGATGTTGACCACTGTCAGCTTGGACAGTCTGGTACATGATTCTAGCCTATAGTCGTCTCCGGTGAGGCAGACAGATCTCTCTGGACATCAGGCTACACGCCTGACTGTCACTGAGGCTGTAGAATGCGGACGCCCAGGTTCCCTCATATCGACCTCCCGGCATTCCTCACTGGCACCTGCTGGCTTCCTGGCAGCACTCCTTATTGTCGCCTGCTGACTTTCCAGCACTCCTGACTGGCTCTTGTTGGCTTTCTGTCACTCCTTATTGGCTCCTGCCGACCTCTAAGCACTCCTTATTGGCTCCTGTTAACCTCCCGGTGCCGCTGGCTGACTCCTGCTGACCTCCCGTCACTCCTGACTGCTTCCTCTGAACTCCCGGTACTCCTGACCGGTTCCCGCCACGTCTGGCCCGTGCCCTGTCCCCGATGCCGGGCTGCCGTGTCGAGCGGGTCACGCGGCAGCCGCAGCCGCAGGCCGCGGCCCGTGTCATCTCCGGCACGTGTTCGTGTGGCGCCACCGAGCGGCGGCCGGCCGGTACGGTTCCGGGTCAGTTCGCCATCACGCCCTGACTCCTCGCCAACGGTATGCTTCAGACTTCTCTGGGCTGTCATCACCATGTTCGCAGTTTTTGGAGCCTTTTTGAGCTTAGTCGATTTCCTTTCACCATGAACTGCTGTTTTTTCCGCGGTATTAAGGTGGCGTACTCGATAACGCTGGCATAATAGGAGAATCATAGCCGTACCTAGAATCGCCGGCTTCCAGCAAATCAGAGTCACCAGTCTGCCGCAGCTCCAGGGCGCCGCAGCCCCTTTTCATGCTCTCGGCGAGATAATGCGCCGTCGCACACAACATCGCGACAGCACGCAATTTCCAAGTCACATTTGGGTGCCCACCACGACCAGCTTTCATGCCCTACCCCAAGAGGACAAAAGAAACCTGCCCAAGTCACTGCAGCAACCAGAACTGCAATAGGGAGGTAGAAGCGGCCTGCGACAGCCAGAGGCCACCTAAGAAATCCAGTTGCATTGCTGTTAACCCACTCCAAAACTCCCGCTCCCCCCCCTGGCTCCCAGTCCCAGCAGCTTTCCCTGTTCACCCTTCACCTGTTTCGGCACTCACCCCAAGTAGCTGTCCCTCGAGGAAGACCTGCGGCAGCTGGACGCAGTCGGTGCCCAGCCGTTGGCGCAGCTCCTGCTGGGTGGCCACGCTCAGGAAGAGGTCCCGCTCCTCGAACTGCACCATCAGCTGGCGCAGAATCTGGCGCACGCGCAGACACCTCTGGTAGGTGCCGCGCACGATGCCCATGGTCGTGACATAGACCACCAGCCGTCCCTGCTCCCGCTCCTTGAAGCTCTGCCGACGAAACGGAGTGATGTGAGAGCGGGCCCCGCGGACGGCGCTGCCACGAGCTGGGGGTGACCCAGCCGGACTCGGCCGGCGAAGCGGTGCTGGAAAGAAAGCATTGAAGTTCTGTCGACACTGACACAAATTCGCCGCCAAGGTCTCGTGGTTAACCCGTCCCCGATGGGGGGTTAGCCGCCCCGAGATTTTTCCAAGATTGCGAGAGAACAAACGAACGCAACGCCGAGAACCTCTGAGTTCCTCTGTGTGATCATTTGTACATCTTGTGCCAAAGTTTTCACTTCAGGTCAGGTCAGGTGTTTGACCTGGACCAAGTCAAATGGACCAATGTCCAAAAAAGTTTAACGCCCTTTAACTTTTTAGGAAAACATGATAACGCAGTAAAACTTTCAGAAATCAGAAATCTTGATGGATGCAACAAATCCCCTATCTCAGATTTTCCGGAATTTTCCGAATCATTGACCTAAGCAAACCAAATTCTTAAAAGAAGTCGTTTTTCTTTTCGGAATCTGGCGGAATTTTTATAACATTTTTAGTGTGCGGTATTGCAGACATCCATGTACCGCCGATGAACAAAGTAGCAATGGCTTCCAGCCGTTGACCTGAGGTAAAGTCACGAATAACTGTTATGAGCCAAAATGCATCGCCGTCAAAATCGGCGATGAGTTATTCAAAACGGGTTGAAAATGGCAGATCTGGCTCGCACAGCTGCAAGTAATAGCAGTTCAAAAAGTTTAAAAACATTGTGTGTTTTAGAAATAAACAGATTCTCGCGAATAAAACCCCGCCAGCTGTGTAGATCGATAACTACTGGATTTTTCCCACATTTAAGCATGAGAAACTATCGCAAGAACCACTAGAATAAAGAAATACCACATGGAAAGGCCTGCGTCGCGAAAATGAAGAACCGTTAAAATTAGTTCTCATCAATTTCATACCGCGTCCGCCAGCAGTCGGCACGAAAATCGTCGTATCTTTAACTCGACGTTTCGGCGTATATATTAAATAAATCAGAGAAATAAGGCGTGTATCAGTATCTGCGGACTTCTACCAGTTCATTGGTGCCTTTATCGAGATTTTATTAATCACAGTCCTAGAGATCCAGGCCTCTTCTCGGGTCCACGCAGTCGACTGTGAGAAAACATATGTAGGACGTACATGGCTTACATATTATTGAAAACTAAAAATGAGACTAGCTTCGAACTCTACTTGTCACGAACTTTCCAACGGTGCGCTTATTTCTATCGTGCGACCAATCGCTCGTGAGTTAGAAGGGGGGGGGGCAGGAAACCGTCCCCTCCCGGTCGACTGTGATCGGCGCCGACTGCCAGTCGGGCGCGGGTTAACGAGTCGGACAACAGAGTTCGGTGCATGTCAGGTTGTTGGTTGCCCACTCTGGGTTCGGGTCCCAGAGTGGGCAACTACATTTGGCCTGAGGCCGTAAAGGTCAGCCGGTCTCCGGGCAGCCGTGTCGTGGAGTCGCACGACACAACAAGATCCTCTCACGCCATCTGGTTTGGCGCCTGGGACAAAATGACTCCAGATTTGGGAACATCTAGGTGGCTGGGTCAGCGTCCGACAAACAAGCTCGGCTTAACACGGTCACTGTTCCAAAAGCTACTCGGTTAAACAAATGTATTTGAAAAGAAAATGAAAAAGCGGATACTATTGCCGGGAAATGAAATCGTATCCGATTAAAGTACACCTTCGTCAGTAACGTTTGTTCGGAAGAAGAGGCCTTATGCTTAACGTTACCAGGAGCAGGCTACCCAAACCGAAAAAGTAATGAACAACAACGACAACAAAAAACACACACATGCAGTTTACCAACATTACCCAACCCTTACAGCTGCAAAATTAAAAGGTATGCATGTCCTTTGATGGACATTTAAGAAAAAGGATACATAGTTCGTCCAACGCTAGATGTGCTACCAATGCTTACGATGCCGCATGCTGAGTAGATTCGCTTTCCCACTGTTGCGCCATGACTCCTCTAAATTAACCACCAGTTCCATACCACAGGGACAATAATCATGCAGCAACCTGGTGACTAAAAGTGAACTGAAGCTGCCTCGTGGATTTTACCTAAATCGTAGCTAATGCTGTCCGAATTTCCCAGGACACCGGAGAGGCATCTGATGAGAGTGGGTGAGGACCAGAGCCGCGACTGATGAGAGTGGCAGAGGACCAGAGCCGCGCCTGATGAGAGTGGCAGAGGACGAGAGCCGCGCCTGATGAGAATGGGTGAGGACCAGAGCCGCGACTGATGAGAGTGGCAGAGGACCAGAGCCGCGCCTGATGAGAGTTGGAGAGGACCAGATCCGCGCCTGATGGGAGTGGCAGAGGACCAGAGCCGCGCCTGATGAGAGTTGGAGAGGACCAGAGCCGCGTCTGATGAAAACGAGAGGGCACCAGAGCGGCGGTTCATCAGAGCGGGCGAGGACCGACTGCGGTATGACCATTGATCAGGACAGTCGGAAAAGTCCTGGAGAGTGCGCCAGAGGCCTGGATAGGTCATCATATTCGAGCCGAGAGCACTACACCTGCGGAGGACACGTCACTTCGCCGCCCGACAACACCCGGTCAGAGCCGAGCCCAGCCACAGCCGCGATCGCTATCTGCAAGGCCATGTGAGGCGAGTGGCCGCGGCCGCGGCTGGCGGGCGACGGATTTCGAACATGTTCTGAATATGTTGGAGATGGGGTCAGCCGCTCCTGCTGTCCGCCGGTCGGCCGCACGATCGCAGGTCATGGAAACCGGTTACCGCCGACCGAGGCCATCGACCGAGGTCATCGCCGACCGAGGTCATCGGCCGACACTGACGCTCCGGACTGACGTCACTACTCGGCAGTGCGCTGCGGACTGCGACGGTGGCATCATCATGATAATGTCACCGAGTAGCACGATCAATCGACGCAAACACCACCGACTGAGATCATTACACAACACCAACAATCCGGACTGACGTTACCACCCGGTCCTGACGCCAGTGAGGTATATCACCATGATGATGATGATGTTATTAAATGAGGTAGTCATTCGACCCGACTCACCAACTGGGGATACGATCAATAATGACATCAATCATTTAATTATTGTTGAATTTTAGTTAATTACTTTGATTTTATTTTTGATTAATTAATTGGATCATTAACCCTCGCCCGTTCAGGGGGATTCCCGCAACCCCTTTACCAAGGTTTTCGAGGATAACTTCCGAACGGTTTGTTTGATCCAGTTGAAACTTGGTGTACTCCCCGGGGCATCCTTTCCGCATCTATGGTAAAGAAATTGTTCTACGTTGCCATGGTAACGAGCTATAACGTAACAACGGAAACCATGCCAGCCGTTTTCGCGCGCCGAGGCGGCAGGTTTACAACGGTCTCAGTTTTGTCGTACTGTAAGACGGTTGGAGCGCACAAACACAATAAAATGTATCTCAAGCGGTTCCAGATTTTTTGTTCTATAAAACTATACATAGCGTTAACAGACTTATGCTTTCTGCCGGAAGTATCGAATGTGTAAACTAAGGTCATAAGTTGCGACAGGAAACACGTTGCTTTTTATCTTTAGGAATGTGAAAGGAAATAGGTATCGCAAAACAACCTGTATATTCGCAGTACCTGAGGTGCACAGAATCAAATGATAAAAATCTGGTGCAATTTAGCTTCTGTTCCGTCAAAAGAGGGCGCAATTCAGCGAGCGCCTAACTTTTGCTTCGACGGGCGGAGCGGCGTCGGCCGCTGAGTGATGAGTCTGCGATGCCAAAGCATGCCTAAAGTTAGATTTTGTGTTGGATATCAGCTCCAAAAAAAAAACGCTTTTAAGGTATCTGATTTACGATTCTTAATAATCCGACGTCATTCAGGGTCACTGGGTTCAGGTCACCCTAGATGACTTAAGATGATCTTGGATGATCCAAAATGACCTTAATGTATTACTCGACAATAGTGCTTGTTAAGTGAGATGTTACATTTGACTTCAGCATCAGTCGTTATCTACAAAAACGTTTCTGCAGCTCCAAGAACGTATTTAAGCCCACGACCCCCACTTGACAAGGAATGACCTAGCACGACCTGGATCGGACTCCATGGGTAAAATGCAATCATGTGGTATACAGACAGACTCATAATGAATTGACGGACACCATGATATCTGTTTCATCATCATTTATTCTCTGGCGTTCATTTACATTTTTACTCGAAAAGCACCATTTTCTGTCAATGCTTTGTCTTTGACCCAACCCGGAAGGTCATCCATTGACCTGAGACGTACAAAAAGATAGCAGTCGCGAGATCTCCTCACGCACCACAAGCTGGTTTGTTTCTGCGACGCTCTAGGACGCACGGTGTGAATATGGCGGGGGAGGGGGTCGTACCAGCCCCCATACGTCAGCGTTAGGTAGAAGACACTATCCGGGCGAGGGTGAACACGGCGCTGGTGCTACTGACAGGGCCACCACGCGGCGTCGATATCACCGACGACGACCCACTTCTGACAGCACCACTGGATCAGGAGCTCTGCAATGCCGACCGGTGGCCCGGACAGAACGGACGTGTCAAGGACGGCCGGTGGAACTGCCGGACCTGAAGACTCGAGAGGCGTCACTAACACTGCGGTCCGATGACGGCTTGCTCATCTGCTTTCTCCGCTGCTCCGCTTGTGAAAAGCGAACACCGACACATTTTTGGTTGTTGGGAATGGGTAAGCAAACCTGTCCTGCGGCGATGACGAAATATACATTCGCAAGAGCAGGCGTAAAGCCGGGAGGTTTTCGCTGCAAAGCCACACGCTTTTTGTTCGGTGACGATAAATGACGAATGGTTCAGGCGAACAGTAAAATGTGTGTGGTGTTCATTCAATCGAGGCCCTGAGAAATGCAAATTCCGCGTTCAAGTATCAACCTCGCTGCCATCCGAGCCTCCGTCAGCAGTTTTTCGGCGGTGAAAAAGCTCGCTACGCCGGCCCCCGGCCGGCCGCGGTGAATAGGCGCAAAACGAGCCGCCTCGCTGTTTACGAGGGCAAGGGCACTTCAAGGTGAAAGGCCGCCGGCCGACGTCTGCTGCGGCATCGCCGTCACGTGATGCCTTCGGTCACACGTCTCTCTAATTCGGTGCGTGCGACCTAGATGTAGGGTGTCGACGTCTTTCCTCGGCGGGATCAGCGGCAGTCCAAAACCAGCACTGTCAATCGGGGCCCAGCGAACGCGCCGCGAGTCAACCGGCAGCTCCAACGCGCCCCCGTCCCGGCGGCCGGGCGCGGCTCGGCGCCGCGGCTCCGCACCGTAACCAGGGCGCAGGGGGCACGGCGCAGCCGCCGCCACCGAGTCGACCCGGTCACGACCGACACGAACGCCGCGCTCCTCAGCCAGCGGACTCTGACCGAGAACACGCCCGCCGCTGGCAGGCGCCTCGATGCCTCGGGCGCGCTTTTGCTCACGTCGCTGGTCGTTTTGGACCCCGGTCGTACCGCGCCGGCCGAGCGGCATGGCATGGCATGGCACGGCGCGGCACGGCACGGCACGGCGCCCCTCGGCGAGCTCTGCTGACTCGGCCGGCAGCCGGACCGCCGACAGGAAGGTCCGGCTCGGCTGGCGGGACCAGCGTCGGCGGTCACTGGCCAGTCATGGGGGTCAGCCGGTCCGCAGCAGCGGCCCAAAATGATCGGGCGGTGAAAGTGTTCAGAGAAGTCCCGCAATCGGTCACCGCCACCGAAAATCTCCGGGGGTATTGTTTGGCAGTAACTGTCCCGTGCACCCAGCCTCGTCGCGGGTATTTTTTCGAGGCCATTGTCAATCCGGGGCCGCCTCAGAGCCCAGGTCGAGCTTATGGGGAAGTCGGACAGAACGGAGAGCCGAGACGGAATTTCGGGCATTGAGCACATGAAAAAGCCTGCTCCCGCACAGTCAAAGTCAACGTTCCAAACATCAGAAGCAAACTAACGTTTTCCGAGACGGAAGCGAAGGTCCAATGTATTCGCAGAGCATGAGCTGCGCCACCGTCAGCCCTGGCCGGCCCAGCCATGGCCACGTCCGATCAGAACCACGGCTCCGAGCATCCGGACGTTCGCTTGTCACCTTTTCCCGGCCAGGTCACGTGACGCGGCCGGACTCGGCGATCGCCGGCCGGCGGCGGCGGCCGGACTCGCCGCTCCGTGCAAAACCGGGCGGAGGAGCGGCCTCGGGAGGCCGCGGAGCCGGATCTTCGGCCGTCAGCTCTCGGCCCACGCCATTAAGGGCGCATCGCCTCTTCCGACGAGCGACGCCGATGCGCTCGTGCCATCGGTGAGTAGGCCATTGTGCCTTCCGGGCCGACGCTCTCCCGCGCCTGGCCCCGCGCCAAGTGGGATCAATGCGCTCAAACCGAACCACCAGGCCTGTGGGACAGGCTCGTCATGATTTCTGTGGACGCAAGGTCTATTACAGTGTTTTGCCGCAGTGCCAGCATAAGAATAAAGATGGACGCCAACTGCGACTTAACCTAGTTGGGCGCCGTATCGCGTCGCAGTCATCTACCGTGCGATCTGCGCAGCGTGCGCGAATCCGTGACTCGCCAGCAAGGGTGTCACGAGTAACGACGCCATTTTTCAGCTGCCGTCCAGAATTCTCGCGGGCCTTGGCGCTGGCCGGCACGGCCTACACTGGACACCATGGGCCGAACTCATTATACGACGATTATGACGACGGACTGGCGGTTTTGGTGGCTCATTAATCAGGCAATCGTCTTTTTCTGCTCGGCCAACCGCGGGGGAATGTCCATTTAATGGCGCAGATAGTGCTCGTGAGCATCGCCGTGAGAAACCTCGTGCTTGAACTGGTCGGTATTTTTTCACACGGTGTTTTTCTTCGATGTGGAAAACATACTTTCATGGATGGGAACGGGCAAAGTTTCAGCGAATATAGCCCTAATTCTAGATTTATCGAATTAAGCTAAATTTTAGTTCACGCTGTGTTGATCAAACGTATGGCAAGGTTCTGCTCTAGGCATTCGATAACAACAGAGTTCCCTGACAATTTATTTGCTAAGAATTTTTTCAATTTGGTCAGTTCATAAATCTGTAAAGATTGAATGCATGTTTATCTTTTTTTACTTTGTCATTTTTATGGCAGATCGCAACAATAAATAGCATGAAAGCAGTCGTATCAAGATGTAACAAAAGTTCTTACGCCGTTTTTCATCAAACCTGGCTGAGATAAACAAACGTTAATTATCCAGCAGTCTTGTTGCGTTTTGTCGCTTTTACAGACGCAAGCAGTCGTTTTCTCTGCACACTGCGTTAAGAGAGTTTTGAGCAGATCAGACGTTGTCTGAAAGTTGACGCAGGACGGATAACGCAGCTCAACTCGGCACATTTTAATGATCTGATTTCACCGGACACGGCAAGCACACAGCTGAAGCCAGAGCTCCGCAGCCCATCGGCCCGCCTGCGGTCGATGGGAGCCTGCGGTCACTGCTGGCTGTTAGGGCTCAAGACTAACAAGGAGGCGCATCGGTAAAAATTAGAAATGTGAGGCTAGGCAGTCCGAACAAATTCTGCAGAATCACTGCGGGCATGTCCTCGTTTGAAGAGCGTCCTTCCAAGGCGTTCTGACTCGCCTTTCGCGCGCTCTTGTGAAGCCACAGCGCTCCGCCCGGGAGAAGCGTGAACCATGCGCCGGCCCGGTGCCACCTTCCGCAGGCCCCCTGAAGCCACAGCGCTCCGCCGCCCGGGAGAGGCGTGAACCACGCGCCGGCGCGGCGCCACCTTCCGCACCCCCTAAACCACAGCGCTCCGCCGCCCGGGAGAGGCGTGAACCACGCGCCGGCGCGACGCCAGCCGGCGACCCTGCTGGCGCCGTCCCCAATAGGCGCGCGGCGGAACAGCGGCGGCGGCCCGCCAGCGGCGGTCACCCTGCCGTCACTGGCCCCGTGTGGCGCGTGGCGCGGCGTCGGCGGACGTGGCGCGCACGCAGCCGGTGCCGCTGCGCCGTTACGGTGCGCTGGCCGCGGCGCCGGGCCGGCGGTGGCCGCTGCCGTCTGCGGCCGATCCTGCGCGCAGCAGCGGTTTTAAGGCGCACCGTATGGCCAGAACCATCAGAAGACCACGCAGAGGCAGTTTCTTTCGACGCAATACCGTTCGGCTTCCGTTACAATTTTCCCAAGTTGGCAGGACGGCCGTCCAACCTGTCCCCGGTCTTCAACTCACATAGTGGATTCAACGCGGTTTTTTCGGGGTGGCTGAAGCGCAGCACACGCAGTCGCCCCTGGCATGCTTCGCAGCCCCGGCGAGTCGCGTGCCGCTTCGGAATATGTCAGTGTAAGATGCCCATTTACTTTCCCCGTCACTCAAGCGTTTGGGTGGCGTCGGCCAATATGAGTTGGGTGAGCTGTGTGGTCGCTGAGAGACTGCAGTGTCTCACGGGTACGTATCGTCCGCCTCGTCAGCCGAGATCCTAGTGTCCCCTCTTCTTGTAGGAGGGGGGGGGGGGAGGCGACATTTGGGTTTCGCAGGCTGGTACGTGGCTTGCGGTCAAACCATTCTAGCCGGTCCAAGGTAATAGTCCACGGTCTCTCGTTTGTGTCCGCCTTCAGGTGAGGCGCGGAACGGTTTTTGTTGCCGTCAATGAGTTGGGTTGGCATGAAGAGGACGTTATATTTATGAAGATCGCCGTCGCATCATTAAAACATCGTGGCAATAAACTTGGTTTTTGATGAGACGCTACTGGGCCCATGAATAAAACACGCTCCGATAAAGCTTCTTGTAAGACCTACGACGACGGTCACCCCAGCGAAACGGCCTCTGGACAATAATATCCAGCACCAGGAACAAGCGTCAGACGAACAGGAACCCGTTTCAGGACTGGACGGCCTGCCGAGGCAAACAGTGCCCAGAGAGGACAAAACACCTGGCCTGTATCAAGGAGCAGTTATCAACGCAAACCCCTGTGTACAGTCGTCGTCATTTGATATAGCGAAACCAGTTCCTCGAAATGAGAGATCAAAGAGAACAAGCTGAGGAGCGAGCAGTTGAACGTCGAAACCTGCATGTCTGCTGTACCTGACTAAACGATACAAAAGCACCTCTCCCCACTGGCGGGATCTCCTCAGAAATGCGGCGGCATTTTTCCCGAGATACCAGCCACAACGGCATGAAGGTGCAACGACCCCAATGCAAGAGCATCGCACGAGAGATCTCTTTCTACTGTGTGGAGAGCCTGCCTAGTGGAGCTCATTTTACAGGAACAGCGGCTGCCCCGAAAAGCGGCATATTTTCGCTATTTAAAAACATAGAGCTGTTGACAATTACGCCAGATAATGTGCCGCAAGTGCCCTGAAAGACGATTGCCGAATCATTAATCCTCCTAATTGTTCCGGGGTGTCATTCGTCGCGAGGAAACAGCCTCAAAAGAGCCGACCGAGGAGCGAGTGAAACAGCACGAGTCGAACCTGGCCCGAACGGCCCACGGCCGCCTTAGCCGTCCGCAAGGAGGGGCTACAGCTCCTGACGCCAACAGTGGCCGAGGTTACCCAGAGGAAGGCTGGCTGGCCTTGGTCGGTCAGACGGCACGTGGACCGAGCTGTTCCGAGGACGAGCAGGACCGCAGCTAATCAGCTAACCGGCCAGCCTGTTTTTGCTCGGACTGGCTGTCATCAGACGTCCGCCATTGTGAGAGGAATCACATATGGAGCAACGGGCGGCAGATTTAGGGACTGACGAAGGGGAGCGACCAACGAATTCAAAGGAATGAAACCTTTTCAGGGGCGTCATTACATAGTATGTGCGCCTCTCAGAGCTGAGGGTGCATTTTCAGATCTGGTGGCGCTCTTTCTTACATCACAGAGCTCTTTCAGGCCCACGGGATTTTTGTTTTGATCTTTTCATGAATATATCCCAGCCGTGTTGAAATGGGTCGCCCTTGATTCAAAGTCCAAACTGCGCCAAGCTTGTTGCTGGGCAGTGACGCCGCCACCCAGGTGTTCCCAAATATAGAGTAATCTGCTCCAGGCGCCGGGCCGGATGGCGCTGGAAGGATCTTTCTCGTGCCGTGCAACTCAATGAAACGACTACCATGCCCCCCATGACACCGAAGCGCCATGACCGGCAGACCCTTTCGGTCTCGGGCTAAATGGAGATGTCCGTTCGGGGACTCAAACCCAGTACCTGCCACGCACCGGACGCCTTTGACGCGCCACGTAACAGCCAAGTCACGGTTGCGACGTTCAGGCCTGAGGGCGCATTTTCAGGTCTAGGAAGCCCTATTAACTAACTGGGGCGTCCTTCCAGGCATCTGGGCACCATTTCAAACCCATAGTACATTTCCAAGCCCTCTGAGCCCTGTCGGGCATCAGAAACGCCCTTCCGGGCCTCCTCGGGAAGTTTTTTTTGAGGTATCGGAGCGCTCTCGGAAACCCTAAGGGTGCCATTTCAGGCGTGAACAGTGGATCTTCAGGCCATCGGGCATCCTTTCAGGCAACGGGAGCACCCCTGAGGCTCCCAGGCGAGCCCTGAACGATATGCGGCGTACATGAAGTGCCGTCGGTGCCATATCAAAGCAATACGTGTTTTAGGGACATCTAGAACGACGCCTTCGGCACCCAACTGACCAGCAATCGTCATTCCCGCTAGGAGACTCTTTGGCCTCACGGAAAACCATGGCCTAGGGGTCCTCCACTTCTATAGGTCGCTGTGGGTGAATGATACTTTGAAAACCACTGGAATGCAATTTGGGCTTGAGTTCACTGTGATGGGATAGATGATACCATGAGAGAGGCCGTCCATGGTTATACTGTTCCTCTGAGGATGACTAGGATTGTCGTGTCGGCTCTGATCGGCTGTGATTTGGCAACTTTTATTATGGGAGGACTCGCGCGTGATCGAGTAGCTATCTTCAGGTAACATTCATCTTGAGCCTCATCTGCCATCAGATATGTGGTGTGATCCATGAGGCAGCTCGGCAAATACAGGTGCTATTAGCAGCTCCATCTGCCAAAAGATGGCAACAAAATACGACGTAAACTTTGGAGTCTCGTCTTTCCAAAATGCAAATGCACATTAGCTTCAGACCGCCTTCGCATTTCGATGGAACATTTTTTAAGTACGTGCACGCCCTTCGTTTTTGTTCGCAATAAGTATCAGTCACGACGCACGAAATCTTGATCTACTCTAGATTCCTCCTGACGATGACCCCTGACCAAAAAGTTGAGTTCAATATATTTTTGATCTGTAACAGATTTATACAACAAAACAAAGTCTTCTGTTATACCGGGGGTCGTTTATTAATTTAATGTATACAATATACGACCCATCCAACGTGTCTTGGATTTGCGCAGTACCAAAATCCACTATGGTGACTTTCAAGCCAGTAGCACTGCCACGCTTAGACAAAGTATCTGGCGCAAATTGAAAACCTACGTGAAATGTGTCAGAGTCTGTCTGGGCACCTGAAGACCAAGATCCTACTTGTTGCTGGCGGCGACCAAGAAATTCTTCATAACCTCCCAAAACTGAGCGGAGCACAAACTTTCTCACGAGCAAATCAGAGCTGTTGTACGGCGTTGAAGCGCTTACACTGTTTGAAAAGATCGGACTTGAAAGTTTGCGCCATTTTCCTGATCACCCTTCGTAGCACAGGAGAAGTGATCACAGATGCAACGATGTACGAAGAAATCCGAATGCAACGAACATCCGCCGCAAACAGTTTTTAACAAGGAGAAAATACAGGCTACAGGCAAAATAATGATATGAACTGCATGCTGACCCTTGTTACACAGCAGGCCCGCAACGACTGCCGTCTGTCCTTTCACCCTGGATGATTCACTGGGGTGATATTTGGGATCAGATCCCCTGTAAACCAGAGCTTGTGGCACGGACCCTGGGGCCCACATCCGACCGTGCAGCTCCAGAAAACGGCTGACTTTGCGGCGAAAGTTTCGCGAGCCGTCGAAGATACAACACGACCGCATCGTGTCCATATCAGCACGACCGTGCCCATGTGCTAGCATGGGCAGTTGCCAGTCGTTCCGCGGGCCACGTACTGAGTGTGGGAACGATTCGAACATGTCTTGCTAGGACGGGAAGACCAGCGTTTTAACCAACTAAAGTAGTGGACATCTCTAGTGCTTGAGGTTTTCCTTTTGCCATAGTGTAAGTGTTTACTTGCAGAAATCTTTCACCAGTTCAATGCAGAACTACTAGTGTGCTGGTTTACTTCTAGAATTGACACTGCAGTCAGTTGTCCTTCGCTAACTGCGCCTACAAAATCTCGCAAAGTTTCATCATGTATCGTTTCCGTCGGTTATGTATAAATCACTTCATGGGTTTGTTTGATGTGCACGAAAACGCAGTACATAAATTTGTCGTAGTACGTATTGATATGTCGCGTGAGAACCGTCGTACCGTGCGTTCGGTACTCACAAGGAGCCATCGCTTTTTGACCAGCAACAGAAAGGGTGACGCAGACCACGGGTAGACCGTTCCGTGGAACCGATGGCATGTTTGAGGTTCCTAGGCATTATATGGTTCGGTGTCAGCGCAAAATTTCTCCACATCTGGGTCTACTTGGGCGGCGGGGTCAGGATATCCACGAGCTCTGCTCAGTACGGATTCTGGTCCCAGCGCCGTTCACTTCAAAGGAATCGGATAAATCTTAGTACAAAGCTGAATCACTCACATGGCAACAACCCACAGAAAAGCTATGGAAGAGCTTATAAAAACTACCCCACACGGATATTCTGAGGAATCTCGAGGGCCTCGCGATGTCCAGGCCCGCTCCTCCGCGGCTGTTGGCGTTCTCTTCATAGGCGCAGCGAAGGGGGGGGGGGGCGTGGTTCGGGCCCGCTTAGGCCGGCATTTTTAGTGAAAACCATTGTACACCGTCTTACCGGCAGGCGGTCTTCGTATGATTTCAGTTCACTCTAAGCTCCGGCCCCCACCCCTTTAAGAAAATCCTGGCTGCGCCCCTGGTTCTCCTTACCTTGGCGGCAACGTTGTCCGGCAGGAAGGTGGCGATCCCGGCGCGGACACGGTTCTTGACGCCGCGCACGGTGCCGCGGCTGCTGCGGATGGCGTCCGGCGGCGTCAGGAAGTCGCGCACGCCGGCGAACCCGTCCTCGGGCGGCGGCGCCGGCCCCTCGCCGGCCTCGTTCAGGTGGAACTGGAAGCCGCTCTCCGGCAGCGGCGGCAGCGCCGGCGGCGCCGGCCGCGGCCGCTGCCTCTCGCCGTACGTCCGCTGGACCACCGCCGGCGGCAGCGGAGACGAGAGCGGGGACGGAGACCGACGTGGAGACGGGGCCTGGCGCTGAGTTGGAGACGGAAGCGGGGACGGGATCGGACATGGAGTCGGCGACTGAAGCGGAGACGGATGCTGGAGTGGGGACGGGGTCTCATTCGGTAGTGGAGACCGCTGCGGCGACGCCGGGTCCGGCTGGGTCGGCTGGCTGGGCGAGAGGAACACGGTCGAGGAGCCCTGGCGGGCTGCCGAGCCCGGGACGGCCGACTCCCGCGGCGGAGACGCCGGCGCCGGCCGGCGCGGCGAGCCGGGGCTGCGGCGGCCGGCGCGGCGCGCCGACGGCGAGCCCACCGCCGAGTCGGAGGTCACCAGCGAGTCCTGGCTGACGTCGCTGGCCGAGTCGTCCAGGCAGACGCCCACGTCCGTCGAGCTGCCCTCGCTGTCGACGCCCAGCGAGCCGGCGTCGGCCGCGTCGGCCGGCTCCGACGGCGCGGCAGAGCGCTGTTCGTACCGGCCGAGCACGAAGCGCGCGTCGCCGGCCGGCCGCGGCGCCACCACGGCCGCCTGCTGCGCTCCCGAGGCCGGCATCGCGGCGACGACCGGCGGCGGCGGGGCGGGCCCCTTCAGCGGGTTGTGCGGCCGCCGCGGCGACGTGCGGCCGACTGGCGGCGCGCCGTCGGCGCCGCCGGGCACCGGCGGCGCTGCACGCTTGTTCCGCACCATCGCCGCGCGACCCAGCTTCTCTGCGCGGCTGGCTGGCGCGCGCTGCTTGTCGGTCAGGTGGCGGGCGACGCTGGCGACGAGGCGCGGACGCTGCCGCCAGTCGTCGTCGGTCCGTCGCGGGAGCGCGAGGCGCGGGCGCCCGCCCTCCGCCCGGACGTCTCGCGAGTACCTGCCGTCTTCGTGACGCTCCAACAGCTGGTATGCGGACCCAATGCGCCGGCCTTGTGCACCGAAGCAGGCACGTTGCGGCCGGAGGCCGCGCAGCCGCGGCAGCTGTGCACAACGCCGCCGCGGTCTGACGCTGGCGGGGATTATTTGTCGCTTGACCTTCCTTGTTCGGTCACGGTCTCGGCCCCGCCTTCTCACCGGGGATAGTCTTCAACCGGGCGCCAGATACTGCCACGTTGCATGGACTCTGCTCATGATGGCCTAGTTTTGAGACCAGCGCCCCTTGCACCGAGCGAAACGAGCCCGTCAGAGATAAAACTAGCTTGCTTCATGTCTCACCTGAAAAGGGTCCATTATGATAGGTTAAACATAAGCCACAGTTCACAAAAAAACGGTCCTACGCCCAGGCATGTGCCTGATTCACCTGAAGTGAATCGATTCACAGCCGGACTTCCAAAGCGGGGGATCGATTCTGGTTCAGATTCTGTGCATTTTTTTTTAAGTGAATCGATTCAGTTCGGGCCCAAGGCCATAAGTTAATCGTTGCAATTTCGATTAAGTTCGGAACCATATGGTCGCGTAATTTGTCATTGTGCTCTGTAAACATTTTTGCGAATCGATTCACGGCTGATTCTTCGGACAAGCATGCGATTTAATTCTGTTATTGATTCATTGCACACTTGAACTGAATTTATTCAGATTCTCATTCACAACAAAAGTGCTAAATTCCTGAGTCGATTTAGTGCTGATTCGATTCGATTCAGAACCAAGCGCAAGCCGACCTAGCACCTATTCCATCAAAGGTGCTCTGTGCCCTGGCAAATCCGTTTGGTTCACAGACAAGGAGAAGCCTGATGTCAGTTGTGATGATCATTTCGTATTCCCATAACAATCGTTTGCTCCATCCGGGAGGTAGCCGAACATGGAACAATGGCAGCGGACAGCTTTGGAAAGTGTGGGCTCAGCAAGAAAAGACGACTTTGCTCTCAACGCTTATAGACATCTTCAAGTTTAACTTTAGAAGCTGTATGTCTAGAATGGGCAAAACGATTGCATGACACGATGTAAGTAGAATATAATGCTCAGACATGTAAGATATAGGGCACAAAGTACTGGAGACATTGGTCCTATAAGCCGAGAACAAATACCGTGTCCGTGAAACGAATTCCCAGTGGCTCTGGAATCAAAGACTGCAGCAATAATTACGTTAAATATATTGAAAACCGCAGACGTCGCATTGCGAACGGAGGCACCTTGGCAGATCGGCTATCGCCGCGATGAAATGAACCGTTATTTTTACCAAAGGAAGTACGCATTGTGCCGACTGTTAGAGAAAATATCACACTAGGAATACGTTTATTGGGGGCCTTTATCATGATCTGATACGCACAAGTTGGTTGAGCGATTATTTACGTATGAGGATTTAGCATTCCCTGGGTGCATCCTACTATGTGATATTTAGGGCATAAATAACAAAAACAGGAAGAAGAGGCTTCAACAAGAGAAACCACGAAACATATGGCGAGTTAGCTAACGATTTACTTGTAAGGGGAACGTCGACACCCTACTTTTTCTCCACCGCAAAATTCCGTAACCAAACGGCGTAGCGTTGCCAACGCTACGCCGTAACAATGATGTCGATCCCATCTAAGGTCATATCCTAAAACCAGATGTTTTCCGATTCTCCCGTTTCTCCTTGGTCTATCGATACGCCGGTAGCGCGCGATGGTTGATAGTATGCAAGTTATAAGGTCATACAATTTAGACCACATGTGACGTCGCACAAGCTCGTCATACATCAGACTCATACTAATTAGAATATGTGAGACATAAAGCAGACGTAAGCAGCTTTTCAATGGTCTCATGATGTATGACCGGCCATTCAACTCAAATCCGTGTACATCGTAACTGGTGCATAGTTGCAAGTATGTATAACTTAGCTTTTACGGGAATTTTTTTTATCATCTATGATGGATTTTTGCCAGCCAAGTCACGTTTTGAAAGACTGTCGCACATGGCTGGCTGCTAAAGCATCAGTTCGTCAAATGAAGGTACAGAGGTAACATTGAATCCGCAGGACAATGTGGAAAATCAGGCAGACTGAGTGAGCGAAGCGACCACCGACTGCCATCATACCGTTGATACAAGCGGGAATTTTGAATGCTGCTGCTTGCTTAATTGGGTGAATGTGATCTGGAGGTACCTCTTTCCATGATCGACATCCTTGGTGCGCATGAAAAGGTGTGAAACCTATTCAGTTCTTACGCTGCGTTTAAACATCTAATTTTACTGGAAAATGAGAAAAACTGAAGCAGAAATCCGAATCGTCTCGAAGGACCTTAATGCAAATTTACATCAGAAAATAGATGGCTTTGCGTAACAGCGGTTCGAAATAGACGGAATATAACAGACGATATTTTGCATACCTATTTCATTTTCATATTCATGCTCAGTTTTAACTGCACACCTTAACCCGACCCCGACTGGGGGGGGGACGGTTGACCGTCCCCTGAGGTTTTTCCAAGATTGCGAGAGAACGAACGGACGCAGCGCCATGAAACTTTGTGTACCTTTTGCTTGATCACTTTTACACATTTTATCAAGGCTTTGACCTCGGGTCAAGTCAGGTATCTGGCCTAGGTCAGGTTAAGCGAACCTATCTTTAAAAAAGTTTAGTGCCCTGTCACTTTTTTGGAAAATATGATATCGCAATAAAACTTTCAGGGATTAGGAATCTTGAGACACAACAAATCTGCTATCTCAGATTTTTCGGAATTTCCCGGGTTATTGGCCTAAGGTCAACCCCATTTTTGAAACGTGTCGTCGATTTTTTTTGCATTGGGCAGAATTTTTGTAACAGTTTTAGTGTGGGGCGGTGCAGACATCCATTTGCCGTCAATGGACAAAATATGAATGACTTCCAGCCATTGAACTGAGGTCAGGTCACGAATATCTGTAATGAGCCAAAATGCACCGCCGTCAAAATCGGCGATAAATTATCTAAAACGGGTTGAAAATGGCAGAACTGGTTCGCACAGTGGCGAGAAATATCAAGAAGTTTGAAAAATTTCAAAATTGCATGTTTTGAAAATTAACATACTGTCGCGAATAAAGCCCCGCCAGTGTAGATTGATAACTACTGAATTTTTTCGAGATTGAAGCATGAAAAACAAGGACAACCAGGATAAATAAATATTACATGGAAAGGCCTATGTCGCAAAAATAAAGAAACCCAAACAATTAACAAAAAATTGTTCCCGTAGATTTCATAACGCGTTCGGTTACGGCGCCCGCCGTCAGTCGGCGCAAAAATCGTCGCGTCTTTAACTCAAAGTTTGAGCGTATGTATTAAACAAATCAGAGAAATTAAACGTGTATCGGCATATGAGGACTTTTACTTCTTCATTGGCATCTTTACCTAAACTCTATTAATCACGACCCTTGAGATCAGGCCGCTTCTCGGTTTCATGCAGTCGGTTGTGAGAAAACATATAAAGGACGTAAGTTCTAAATCACATATCAAAAACTAAAAATAAAACGAGTTCCGAGCCATACTTGTCATGAGCTTCCCAACGGTGTGCTTATTTTTATCGTGCAACTAGTCGTTCATGAGTTAGAGGGTGGGCGGCCAACCGCCCCTCTCCCCAGTCGAGCGTGATCGGCGCCGACCGCCAGTCGAGCGCGGTTTAAAATGCAATATTTTCGTATATCTATGCAAAAATTACCGTTATTATGCCTACGTTTGGAGCGAATGGAAAACAACCGCTGGACAGATGTGATCAGCTGTTGGGATAAAACACTTGAAGGTACTTCTAAAATTAATACCTTCAGGCGAAGATCATCAAGAGCAGCTAAAACAAACAACGGAGTCGCGCGGCAGACCTTGACCGTGGCAGCCGAACGTACGCCCGGAGCGTTCCGCGCTGGCGTGCGGGTCAGGCGCCAGGGTCGAGCGAGTGAGACTGACGGCATCCGGCCGAGGCGAAACGCATAGAGAAGAGTCATACCGAAAACGGAGAAAAAAGACACCGCGCAAGACAGCCGCGGCCACAAGAGAGCATGGATCTGGTTACGGCGGCAAACGAGCCCAAGGACTTTATCAAAACGCAGAATAGGAAGGAAACAGAGATGACTGAGAGACCAAACAATGAGAAAATGAACATGATTGAGTCTTCCCTGGGCTTTTCCTTGGAGGCGCTGAAACATGTGTTAAAAAGTTCCAGAGAAGCGGAAAAGTCCATCAAACTGCTTACGTAGGAAAAACGGTTGCTCTAGCGCCGTCCGGTGAATCTTGAGAAAATGAATGACAGAGCCGATCAGGAGTCCTGAAAATCAGAGGGATATGACTGCCGCAACGGCAAGCCTTATGCCTGAGCTGGATGTAACCACTGACAACATTCAACAGGTCAAGAGCATACCAAGGGAACGTTATCTGGTAGAGTTCAAAGACTAGAGAAATAGTAGCCTGAGGGATAGAACCTGCAGGTCAAAAAAAAGAAACTGCGATGCACAAGAGCACATATGAGCGTTACACCCAGATTAGGCATCCAGCATTTCAAGGACTGTTGCGACTAAGATACGAAGGAAAAGTCATGGCTGTCTACTCGGGGTGGAAACGTTTTTTTTTTTTTTTGTTCAACAGCGTGAAATGCAGCCCCGTAAGATCAGTACTTCAGAAGCCGTGCAGCAGAGTTAGAAAGGAATGACCTATTCCAACGATTTTTTTTGTTTTTTTTATGCGTGAATGCTTTTCTTCACATTTTTTTGACAAATGCTTCGCAGCGGCAAAGTTGCATATTAATACTTGATTATATGATAAGACACCACATCTTCGTATTGGGTGGAAGGGATGTTAATGACATGGGTGAGCCAGTGTGAAGTATTGTCTATAGTAACCCCTGTCTTTCCGCCTTTCTGTCTTTCTGTCTTTCTGTCGACAGTTCTTTGCTTCGGTCCCAGCCGAAACAGACTGACGGATCGGCACGTCCAATGCACCGTTCGAAAGGTCTCGCACGCCACCCACCAGAAAATTCGCTAATTTTCGTCGCGGTGCGACCCGTCATTGGCGCGTTTCGCGCTCTTCAAGATCGTTTTTTTAAGGGATAACGCGTAAAACGGACACACAAGCAACGTTAAACATCATTCCTCTTCCGGCTGGTTTTCTTGGCAATCCCGGGTCGGATCGGCTCGAAACGCAGCAACTTGGAATGGCGACTGAACGGGCAGTCGTGTGGCACGAATCACGTTTCAATGCGCGTGTGGGTGTTTTTCAGGATTGGTGTTGTGCTAGCGATCCCGAGATCGCAGCGGCCCTGAAAAAGCATCACGGTGTAGCTCTGGGCACCGTCTTTCTTCTTCGTTCGCCCCCGATCAATTGCCTCCGGCCCACAGTTTGGGCGTCACGTCTGAACGGCCCCTTCCAAGCGCCACACCGCTTGGAAGGGGACAATGCACTCATTTTCCAACCTCTTATCGCTTCCACTTCATTATCGTTTATCAATATCGACTTTTTACGATAAAAATTACACTGACGCGGAGCCAAGTTCTTTTGAGCCCCAAATCTGTCCAAAATACGATCGTATTTCGATGCGGTTCGATTGCATTTCATCTTTTTGTGAAGTCCTGTACGTTCAAATACGCTTTTCGCAAAAAAGAATCGCCTTGCTGCAGTTCCCGGCTAAATCTTCAGTCAAATAATATTTCTGACGCAAGCACGACCCAACACCTGGGATTCATCGCGTGAAAATGGCCACTTTTCGTCATCAAAGTGGTCATCGTTCCAGAAAACTGTATCGACAACTCAAAGGCAGAGCAACTTGAAACGGGTATTGTCTCGAAGGGAATTAAACGCCAAATCGTAAGGCAACAAGCACGCGCAACAGTAGACAGCACATGTCACATTCATAGGACTGCAGATGAAATGGAACTTATTTAGCGAATATATATATATATATATATATATATATATATATATATATTACACACACATATATATATATATATATATATATATATATATATATATATATATATATATATATACATATTTAGCATCAGACCTAGAGGCCGATTTCGCCCGTCGTTGACAAGAAAATGTAATATGATACGACAAAACGCAACGTTACCATGAGGTATAGGCTGTCCAGCGTGCATAGCACGTGGTACCCGCGTCACGCAACAGTATATAACAGAATGCATGTTGCTTTTATTTCGCAGCTCTTACGATTAGATCCGGAAATCTGAGTGATCCTGAATAAGTATCTGTGCGAACTATGGAGTGCAGAGGGGCGCAGCAACCTTGCTTAACGAAGTAAGCGGCAGGCCCTAGTCTATACACTATTTCAACAAGGTGTGTAAGTTTGTCTTTCTTTCGGTCTTTGCATCTGTCGGAAATCTGCTGCGGCCCAGTGCCCAAACAGGTTAGTGGATCGGGACTTGCCGCTCACCGCTCGAAAGGTCTCGCGCGCCACCAGCGCATTTGCTAATTTTCGTCATGCTGCGACTCGCCGTTAACACGTGCTGCGCACTTCAAGGATGATTTTTTTTTGTCCCCAAGGACAACATGTAAAACGGCAAGCGCAAACAGCGTCAAACATGGACTCGGTTGCGGCGAGTTTTCCCGGCAACCAAGAGTCGGGCCGGCTCGAAACGCAGCAAGTTGGAATGGCAATTGAACGGGCAATCGCGTGACAGATAGCACGTTTCAACACGTGGGGCACGTGGCTCGCGCAAACGACGGTTATGAGAGAAAAGCCATTTCTGGGCGTTTCCCAGGATTAGGTGTGATGCTGACGATCCAGACATCGCAGCGACTCGGAAAAAAACATTACGGTGTAGCTCAATGTTTTCCCTTTGTTCGACTAAAGACCAAACAGCTCCGGCCCACATGTTGGTCGCCATACTGCCTGGAAGCAGAGGGCACACTCATTTTCGAAGCCCTAATCGATTCTAACTTGAATATCGCATAAGGGCCTATGGCTTTTTGGAATGGGTCACATTGACAATTAGCCCGTTCTTTTGCGTTCCATATCAGCCGAAAAATCATGGTCTTTTATTGTAATTCGTCTGTGATAGGTGGTAAATGGATTGCATGACATGTCAAATCTTGCATGTCCTGACGCGGATTTATCGCGAAAAAGAATAGCAGCCGGCTCAGTCATAAGCTAAATATACTGCCAATCAAAGTGAATATCGCACGTGCGGCCTAAAACTTAAGATCCGCGTGGTCAAAAACTAGTCACATTTCGTTCTGAAAGCAATCTTGGTTTCAGAAAGCTGTCTTGGCTACCCAGGGACAGGAATTCAAAATCAATATCTTCTCAAAGGAAAATGAACAGCACATCGCATAACGTTCTCCGTGTGCGTGCATGTGCTCTGAAGAATGTTGGTTTGCCGTTCATAGGCAAAGAGCAAAATGGCTGTCTTCCATGTTTGCTACCTTTCGTGTCGGACATCGACCTAAAACTTAGTGCATCCTTAAACAAAAATAACCTTTTATACATGTTCCTGCTTTGTGCTAAAACGATCAGAAGAAAAATTCTGTCTGCGAGTATTTTTTTTATTTTGACCTTGACCTGACATACTGACCTGATCTCAGACCAACCACATTATCTTCGTGGTTTTATGAGTTAATTACCTATGCATCCAAATAATCTAAAGCTTTATGCTTGACAACAGTGTGAAGTTCATCCTTGCAAATGAGCATTTCTGGAACTGACGTGACCCGACTCTGACCCGTTCTAGCCCTCACTAATATTTGCTCTTTGGCCACCGTGGACAGCGCGCAGGAGAGGTTGTACGACTCCCCCAGCCATTTCTAAAGCTGACGTGGTAGAGCAACGAAATAGTGAAGAGTATAAAGCTTGGTCTTTTAACAAGACGATGCTACCCGTTTGACCCTCTTCGATCACACAGTGACCTTACAGACAATCTTACAGGTCACGCCAGAGGATTTGGGTTTTCGTTGCATTCTATCAAAGATAACCTAAAGGGTGTTTTTAAGGGGCCCCAACGGGCATCTGAGGATGAAGAAGGATTCTGTTACTACGTAGATAAGCGTTTCCAATCATACCATGACCCCTCCAAGGTCGATAAAATAGCGGAAAGCTCAACAGCCTCCATTCATGATGTTAAACCCAAATTTTCTTGACCCAAGAACGGGCAACGGTGCATAAGTCACGGACGCCGTGGTTAACACCCATGTATCAGATTTAGCACGACTGAGTACCGTAAAGCACTTAAAATTATTGCCGTCCAATGAAGACCGTCCCCGGAACGATATTTCTCCTAGCATGCCTTCGGGAGCGAGGTGATAGGCCAAGTGACTTGTCAGGTCCTGACTTCACGTTTTCAGACACCATTTAAAGAAGGTTCAAAACTCACCTCTGCGAAATTCCAGAGCGCTCCGAACAACTTGCAAAAAAAACATCAGGGGGTTGCACTCCCCCCCACATACACACATACCGCGCTTTACTGGCGCGGGCTAGTTCGGTGAGCTTGAACGACGTTGACAATTTTGTTAACACGAATAGATCTGCTGTTCTGTTTTGTAGTGTTCTAGATTTGCTGCGGCTGCGCCACACTGTTTGGACATTATTTCGGAAACCACAGGAAGGCCAAACTAGCCCCCATCCAAGCGCATGTTAGACATGTTCATCATCCATGAAATTAGAGGAGGGGCCCATTGATTTGACTTATATTTCTCTAGCAAGGACGGTTTCCAAGGTCACCGGAGGACGCACTGACTCACGCGGTGGTCACGTATCGTGACCCGTCTTGTCGCTTGTGGCCATGGGGACGACATAATTTGTGCACACAGCCTGAATCGAACCCTGGGTTTCCTACTACGAAGTCTGGAACTCAGTGTACGCCACCTCATCGTTTCATTCAATGCGCGTTGTATCAACTGACCGGGCTTCCTGTCATCCAGGGACTTTCATGAGTGGCAGAACGGCGTGGACGATGGCCGTTTTACCTTCAGGGCGGTGGTTGGCGAGATGGCCGAGAAAGGCGACTTCAGGCCATGTAAATTCCAGCAGTCTACCTGTACGTGAATCCACGCCACCCGGCACTATGCCAACGCGACGGCGATCTCCATCGGATTCAGTGTAACACAGGGGCGGCGCCACGGGTTTTTAACTGTGGGGTACTACCAGGGGTGCAGCCCAGACGACATGTTCTTGAAAGGAGAGACTTTCATCCCCCTCAAACCTAGGTTTTTCCCCGGATTTGGGCCGCCTCATTTTACGATTTACGATCTTTGCAATCAAAAACCTATCGCTTATCTGGCCAAAACGACGACTAAATCGGAAAGCTCACCGAATAAAATTTTACGTTTTACGTTGCAAAACAATCCGCATTCTTCGCTGTCCCCTACGTGCTATGGCAAGTTTCGGACTGGGTCCTCCTAGGATAAATCCTGCATAAGCTCTGAGCGTTACGGTCGGTAAGCAGCTTGTTTAGGGCAACTGCCAGATAACGTAACCTTCCTCATCCTGGATTTTCTTTCGGATTTGGAGTGCAGCAGTCCATCTTTCCTTATCATCCTAAGAAGTGCACCGCGTTCTAAGAGCCGGGCCCTATGTTAAGGTTATATTTCCTCATCAGTATTTCCTAAATTCAAAATCATATTTCAATGCGCATGTGGCGTATGGGCTAACGTTGCCAAGAAATCACAAAGTTCGTGCCAAACTAACACCTTTTCCATCTTTACCACTGTTCGAATGCGACTCGGATCGTCACACAGCTCCCAGTCCCACCCTGATTTTCGTTCATCATACCTTTCAGACAATCATACAGGAGCTAAATACACGGCGTAGTTGATACATAATGCCCTTTATTTATGCTTGAAGCGTGTTGTCACCTACTGTGAGTCGCCGACGTATGAGACCTTTTCCGGCCTAAAAACACACTGCTGCAAGTCACGGCGTCGGTTTACAGCTCAAGGGTTACGGCTTCATGCATATCCTTCAACATATGTCTCGAAGCGCCAATACGACGCATAATTACGGAGTACAACTGCAATACAACTGCGATACAACTGCAACTGCAATACCCTATCATGATGCGGTAATTAACAATCACTGGGACGTCGCCATTTTCGTTAATTTTTGGACTCATATCACAACAATAAGCAGAAGTTACCCAACCATTCTAAACCCTATTAAACGCAGAAGTTACCCAACCCTTCTAAACCCTATTAAACTGTTATATTACAGGGCCGCGGATGGCTGGGAGCAGCCGCTTCACGTTGTTATTGTCCCTGAAGTCAGGTCTACGGCCTCACTCGCAAAAACGACCCACACAAAGACCTGAAGTTTAATTAGCCCGGTGGCTGCTGGTGTTGAGTGCGATAAACAGGCCACTCGATAACAAGAGATGGCAAATACCACGAAGACACATGCACAATATACGTGTTCCGTCCCGTCCAAAGACGGGAAGTCGGACCAAAATAGCCCAATAAACTATCGACAAGGTAGCATCGTCAAAGGTGTGTACCTCATGGCCACCTGGCGCTGTATAGACGCTGCCCAAGCGATGTCACCATTCGCTCTAGTGAGGATAATCATCACGGAACGCGAGAAATCGTCCGCAAAATCACAACAGTTGAGGCTCGCAATGTTCGATTTTAACATCAACTTTGTGATCACAGCCAACTTCCCTATCACAGTCATGCCCATTTCAATACAGGGAATCGATATTTTTGAATTGATGATTCAATACAGGGAACTGATCACAGTCAGTTTCCGCATCACATTCATGGCCAAACATATTGCACAGGTTTCGCAAATATGGCGTCCAACCAATGTGAGGCAAGCTCTTGATACATCTTCAGTGAGCGCCCACCGCAAAACGGCGGCAGGCGTGCATCGTTACCAACGCAACAAAGCCTCGAATAATGCCAGAGTGCGGGCAACCCTGCATCACCAATCGGCAGTGCACACAGAAAACAAGCCGAAGACAATTCGCATCCCCCAACATCACGATCGCCATCAGGCGGCTGGCTAACGATCATCCGGTCACATACATCGGCGACCTGGACCGCCGGGAAAATGTCGCGTCGGGAACACACGACGACTCTGTTCCCCCCCCCCCACGAGTCCTATCCTTGTTCCGTCTCAAGATCAACGGAGAAGTCATTCTTGCTGGAGCCAGTATTCGGTGAGGTGAACCCGAACAAAACTGTCAAACTCTTCGTCCAACTCCTTCAAGTATTTCCTGGCAACACCTTCTTTCTGCGAAACAAAACAGCAAGCCGGTCACATGAATCAATACCACTTCCCGTTATGCGCTTCACAGAACATCCAGGTATCCCAGAACAGGTTACAACAGATGTCGGTGGAAATGGGCCCAGTGATCTCTGCACACCTCTCTCAAGATTGACCCAAAGCAGATGCCGCGACAATGACAAAAGAGTCCGTCTTCGTCTCGGTCAGCATCACCGACACAGATCAGGCAACTTCTGTTTCGACTATCACCTTGGTGCTCAGGAATGACCATCGTCATCTCGATTTGCGGGGTTTAAGGTTCCATATCTATCTTGAGAACCAATCGTCTGAATCGACCGATTCAAACGGCAACCGATGGCGTCGAACCTTGCAGTCCTGTGACATATACATTTTTTGCCTTTGGGGTCACTGATGGCGTCACGGGTCACGTTAAACAATAAAAACAGATCATTTCTCCAGTCACCTAATTACAATGAATATATGACTGAACGTATCTTGGAAACATACTCCTGGCAGCTTCATCCCATATTTTAAGTACTACTTGACCTGAGGTCCAGCAAGGTCAAAGGCCACAGGTTGGGGCAAATTTGATCTCCGTTACAACGTATCGTGCGATGCGTGTTACCGAGCCAATTTGACACGGGGATTCTAAAAGACACTTCCAACAAGCCTTGTGCATAAAAAAGCCCTGAAATGGCCTCAGTTATCGTGCACATGCAACAATGCAATACTTTGTAGTTCCAAACTCGGAGTACCACGCAAACGCTCGTGACCTCCGTCTGACGTCTCTGGATGACCCTACAAGTGCTGACACAAGTCAGTTTATCCATGTTGTACATTTCCACGAAATGTTGCACAACACTGCAAAGGCCAATATCTCCACACCGGTCACCAACAACGTCAGACACCACCAGTTTACTCGCTAAGCTGAAATCTGCACAAAACCATCAAAGGCCAAACCATGAAAAAGTATTGTAATGTTGCAAGAACTGTGTGAATGTGTGTGAATGTTGCACTGCTGTGTGAATTGTAAGTACACTTTCTTGCACGAAAATTCGATAATCTAGCTCACGTAAAAAAATAAGTTTATTCAGGTCCTTTTCCCAAACGTATTCCCAAGGGACCCCGAAAGTGAAAAACTATAAAAAAAACTTAAACTTACTGAACTTTCAGGTCATGCTGATATGCAGTGCACGCCATAGTCACCACACATCGTACAAGCACCGACAACACGCCGGTGAAGTAAAACTGAACGTCTGATCACAAAACATGGTCCTCTTTATGACACCATTAAGACGTAACCTAAAACCTCATTTCCGAATTTTTGCTAGTACGCGCGGAACTGATGTAAGAAAATGCACTGAAAATTTTGGGACGCTGCGTTCATTCGTTTGGGAGTGCGTAAGAAATGCGACAGGGGGGGAGATCAGTTTGTCTTTGAAATACGTCAGCAGGCAGCATGGCAATGCTGACGATGGCAGTCCTATGACGGCAGTGTCCGGCGCTGCCTACATTCGTCATCCGCCAAACATCATTTTAGCCCCGAAACATTCCCGACGAGTCTTGCCACCTTTTCACGTTCAATATACTGGAGTACCGAGACAGTTCACAGCTGTATGATACAGGGAATGATGCTACATGGAGATTTCCATTCATGGAGAAGAATGTGTTCGAATGTTTCAATGCCTGAAAGGCCGTCGCCGCGGCGTGGCGGCGGCCATGCGGAGGCCGGCGCGTGGCAGGCACTGGGCTCGAGTCCCAGAACGCGCACTTGTACTTGGCCTGAGACCGAAAGGGTCAGCCTGTCACGGGGAGGCCATGTCGTGGGGATGCATGGTATGACAGAGGTCCTTCGGCGCTCTCTCGTCCGGTGCCTGGACCAAAATAAATCCATATTTGGAAACATTTGGGTGGCGTGGTCAGCGACCGACAACAAGCTCGGTTTAGCATGTACTTTGATCCCAAAGCTTCCCACTTCAGCACGTTCGGGCTAATTAAAAAAAGGGAATGCGCGGTTGGGAAACTTTTCCAAACGCAAGGGAAGAATTACAACACACCCGTCCAATTTCATGTTCCAGAGGTGTAGTCAACAGTTACTGTCTCAACGTGATTTTTTCACATTATCGCGACTGGTAAAATCAAATAGACCCATGAGACTAATTTTCCAAACGAAGATCACTTTCACAACGCCGCAAACCATCGCTGAAAGTGAAATCTACCGATCACAGAAAAAATAGAACCTTTCCATGCCCCTGAAATTTACGTCTTACTAAACACCAGAAAGATTCCAAATGAGTGAGCATATTCAACTGAAACCAGACCCACCTTCAGCACGTCAGCCAAGCCCGTTAAGAGTCTCAGGGCCTGCAGGAACGCCGTTAAGGACGACAAACCGCCGCTGACAAGACGTTCTTTGATGTCATCCAAACAGACCGGATTTCTCATCCGGTCATACCCCGGGACGAGCTGCAACACATGCGGCGACACGGTGTTCACGGTTTCCTGCAGGGTGCACAAAAGACCCCGCAGGATGGACACGTCAAACGCTTCGGAAAGCCACATCTTATGTGTCGTCCTCAGTTCGCTGAAGCATTCAATCTGTCGTTACAGAATGGGCCAAAAAATGCCGCCTTGTTCGCAATTTCCACTCCGCCACACGGACTCATCTAGGCTGAGATTCTGAAACACTCTTCAATCTCTCTCCATCGAAATAAGATCGTGGAGGTAAGATATTACATGTTCCTCGCATTGCTCTCTCCCCTCCCTTTCTCTCTCTCTTCTCCTCCCCCTCCCTCTCCCCCCCCTCTCTCTCCTCCTCTCTCTCCCCCCCCCCTCCCCTCCCCCCTTTTCTCCCTCTCCTCTCCCTCCTCCTCCTCTCCCCCTCCCTCCCCCCCCCTCTCCCCTCTCCTCTCTCTCTCTCTCTCTCTCTCTCTCTCTCTCTCTCCCCCTCCCTCCCTCCCTCTCTCTCTCTCTCTCTCTCTCTCTCTCTCTCTCTCTCTCTCTCTCTCTCTCTCTCTCTCTCTCTCTCTCTCTCTCTCTCTCTCTCTCTCCAGCACGCTGACCATGAGATTGTGGCGGCTCCTGAAGTACAAGCTGGGGTAGTAAGCTGCGTAGAGCTCCATCAGCAGGCGGCTGGCCAGCAGGCGGTCCGACTCGTCCATGACGTCGTCCGCTCGCGGCTCGCCCGGGCCCAGCACGGCCGGAACGTCGGCACACATCAGGCAACGCCACGAGCCGCTGTCAATGGCACTGAGTCACATCTCACACACTGATAATGGCACCGAGTCACATGTCACACACTGATGCCGCACACTGCCACCAGCCGCTGTGGACGACACGGAATGTCACCACAGACTCAGCAATTACTCTTCTAGACAAGGCTAACAACCCGGGAACCAAGGCCGACGTAATCACTCACATGGGGGAAACAATGTCAAGCGCATGGACATGCGTGCTTAAATGCAGCATGCGACACGCAGACGTTCACACAAAAGGCCTTTCCGAAAAGGGGAAAGGAGGAGCCAAAACATCGTCACTTGCCGCGTAAAACAGCGTGCTACAAAATACGTTCCGCAGAGGCCAGACAGCAGCAGCCCGCCAGCCCATACAGGCCGTGGCCCATCCAGCGCAGTACTCACTCGGCGTCGTCCTCCATGGGTCCCACGTAGCACTCGGCGTGGTAGGAGCGCTCGCACCGGTCGCACATCACCAGGTCGCCGCCTTCCCAGCAGAGCACACAGTAGCTGACGTTGGGCGAGTCGGGCCCGCGCTCCGGCGGCCGGTACAGCAGCTCGGACCGGAAGCCGATGCCCAGCGGGTCGGCACCGCGGTCCCAGGCCAGCGGCTGCTCGCTGTCGTCCGGCAGACGGACCAAGTGCCGGGGCGGCGAGTCAGCCGCGGTGGCGGCGGCCGGGGTGGCGGCCGGCACGTCGCCGACAGCGTCGGAGGGCGGGTCGAGCTCCGCATCGGACGCGTCCGACGAGTCGCTGGAGCTGTCGGAGACCGCCAGGTCGCGCAGCAGCTGTTGAAGGGCCGCCTCTTCGAGCTCTGTGTCTCGCCGCAGAGTCGAGGCTCCGCCGGCTGGCGCGGCCGAATCAGAGCCGGCGCGCTGGGCGGTGGCGGCCGGCCGCTCCTCCACACCGCGCCGACCGTCAGCGCGCGGCGACGCGGGGCCAGCGGCCGGCGTCCGAGCGGCCGTCTCCCCTCCTGGGCGTGTTGAGCCGGCGCCGGTCGGGCCGACGTCAATCGACCCGGCGCCTGCCGAGCCAACACTGGCCGACCCGGCGCCCGTCGGCCCAACACTGGTCAATCTCGCGTAGGCTGAGCCAACACTGGCTGACCCAGCGCCTGTCGAGTCAGCACCTGTCGACCCTGCGCCTGCCGAGCCAACACTGGCCGACCCGGCGACCATCGGCCCAACACTGGCCGACCCGGCGCCTGTCGGCCCAACACTGGTCGACCTCGCGTAGGCTGAGCCAACACTGGCTGACCCAGCGCCTGTCGGGTCAGCACCGGTCGACCCTGCGTCTGTCGAGCCAACACTTGTCGAGCCAGCGCCGGCCGGGCCAACGCCGGTCGGCTGGTCGCGCGGCCCGACCGTGCCGTCCTCCGCTGGGCGGGTCCGGTGGCCCAGGCTGCCGCCGCTCGTCCTCTCCGGGGGCTCCTCCACGGCCAGCTCGACCTCAGGGCGCTTCCTCCTCAGCAGGAGCCGGTCCCGCGGCGCGCAGTTGTCCAGGATGAACTTGTCCGTAAAGCCAGCCGGGCACCCGAGTGACTCGCCTGGGAGCCAGCGGGCACTGTAGATGCCATGCACACTTCGCTGACCCAAAGACGGCGAAACCATGATTCCACAATGACACGCTGAGTGGAAATGGTGGGCCGCATTACGAACCCCTGGCTTACAGAACCGAAGGAATCGATGCGGGGCTTCATGATTCTGTTTTTAAGTAACGGTTTCATAGCTTGGCAAACATCCACACAAAAACGAAAGACCTTACACACCACCTAGAATTGGCTCAACTAACAGCGTGAACAAAGCGAACCCATTCGACTCCATCCCATTTTCCTCCAGTTCATCGTTCATACACGGCCTACGTCTCTTCAACGAATGACCCTCTTCGAAACACTACATCTGGCCTTCCACTTGGTCTCGTCCCTTCGCCAATGACATGCCCATTTGATTTGCCCCTCTGACCGCGACCTGCTCCATTGAGCAGATCACCTGGTCCCTCTAACCCTCCCCTTCTGTCAGTGACTTCTTTTGCATGACCTGATCCCCCTGTCAATGGCCTGCTCCCTCTGCTAATGGCCTGCTCCGTCTGACAGGCTTCCTCTGCCACTGACCTCCTCACTCTGCTATTCATATGCTCCGTCAGACTGCCTTCTCCCACCAGTGACCTGCTCCATCAGACCAGCCCCCCGCCTACTGACCTGCTCCGTCAGACCGGGACTCGCTGCCGGCCAGCAGCATGCTGTCCAGCAGGTCGTTGAGCGGCGTCTCCACGCTCACTCCGGCCCGGCTTATCTTACGGCCGCTGCCGTCCACGAGCAGCGACGGCGGCCGTGGCGGCACAGGGCGCCCGGCCGGCGGCCGCTCCGGCGCCGGCGTCGGGCTGGTGCCTCTCCTCCGAGCCGGCGGCGGCTCCTGCGGCCGCCGCCGCTCCGGTTCGGCCAGCGGCCGGTACTGGGGCAGCGGCGGCACGTCCGCCCGCGGCCGGCCCCCCTGCTGAGGACGGCCGGAGCCGGGGCCAGCCCTCCCGCCGTCAGGCGCCGGGTTCGTCCTCCCCCAGTCTCCGGGCTGGGGACGGTCCGAGGCGCGGTCAGTCCTCCCGCGCTCGGCAGCGGGCGCCGTCCTCACGTGGTCCTCTTTCTGATGACAGTCTCGGGCGCGAGCGGCGTCTACCCGCGCCCGAGTCCCCTGCTGCGGGGGAACAGCCTGGGGTGGAGTCAGCGACCGTCCCGCCAGCACCGTCGACCACAGCCGCGCCACTTCGTTTCGGGAGGCCGGCGGGGGCCGCGGCCGCCGGCGCGCTCCCGAGCCTGCGCTTTGAAGCCGGTTCGGTCGCGCCGTCGTCGTCGTCGTCGTCGTCGTCGTCGTCGTCGTCGTCGTCGTCGTCGTCGTCGTCGCCGCCACCGCCGCCTGAGCCGCCTCGGTGTCGCTTCTTCGACTTCTTCTTCGTCTTCTGCACCTCCTCCGGCAGCAGCAACTTCACCGGCGGCACGGCCGCGCCGCCGCCGTTGTCGTCAGCCGCAGGCTCCGCGCAGACGTCCTCAATCACCTCCACCTTGAAGTCGACAAACACGTCGTCGTCCTCGGCGGCCGCGGCCGGGTCCGCCGGTGCCAGAACCTCGGGCATCCGCACGGGGATGGGGAGCAGCGGTGGCACTGGCCGGCCAGCCCCGGCCGCGGCGGGCGAGGTCGGTGTGGCCGCAAGTCGGGACACGGCGGCGGAAGCGGCTCCCTGAGCGGGCGGCGGCGCCGCGGGAGCTAACTGAAACACGACACCATGGCTGGCGATCCCCGAGACGTCCAATGCCGCAACGCTCTGCACCGGGAGCAGCAGCACCTACGAACAGGAACGGAAGTTCAAGCCTCGACCACGGTCGACGACTGGTCGCCGCAGAGCATGCAGACGCCACAAAACTCGGGAACACGCAACGGTCAGCGACCCACAGCCGCATGCTGCAGAGGACGTCAAGCGAAGGAGATTCATCACACGTGTCCGGCCGATTCCGTACTGACCTGTTCGCGCGGTGCCGCGCCGATATTTCCAGGCAGGCCGCCGGCGAGCTGGGCTACTGCCGGCATCCCTTGCGGCACCTGTTTCTGCTGCAGGACCGCAGCCACGTCGGCCAGCTGTACGGGCGGGGGCGGGGGTGGCGCCGAGGCCGCCCGGCCCGCTTGCGGAGCGGACGGCGCGGCGCTCCTGCAGTTGAACTCGTCCACGAGAGCCAGGACGTCCGCTGGGATGTCCAGCACTTTTGGTGAGACGCGCGGCTGAGGGGGCGCGGCGCCAGCCGGCCGGCAGCGGCCGGCCTGGTCCGCCGTCTGGTCCGCCGGCGCCGCCGGTACCGCCGCGCCGCCAGCCGGCTCGCCCGGCACTTGCTTGAACAAGCTGGTCACAGCGCGGTGGAACTCGGCCACCAGGGCGTACATCTGCGGCGTGATGGGCCGCATCTGGTTGATGACGTGCGGCATGATCATTGTGCAGGCCTCAACGCGGACGTGGTCGGAGTTCAGGTAATTGATACACATACTCTTGGCCCACTGGAAGAACTGACGGCAGATGTCCGATTTGGCCACCAGTTGTGCGCAGCTGCCCTGTTCGTACAGCAACAGCGCAAAGTCGCCCTCCATACCTGTCGAGGGGGCGGCGTAGGTAGCCAAACCTCAACGCGAAGAGGACGCAGTCACAGGGAGTGGAATACACCACAAAACGTTGAATTTACGGACGATAAAACTCGTCCACTCTGACGAACATCACCAGTTTTGGACCTGAGGCGCTGAAGGCGCATCTCGTTTGTAGTCAACTGTAAACGGTCTTCAGAGACGGGAAAAAGAATACTGTTGTGACTCTGTAACATCTGACTGATCATATCCTACTTCACAATATGGAACTGAATTAAGCGCAATCTTAATTTCCACATAACCATCTTCCTCCTCTGAGATACATCTTCTGATGTGATCCAGATGCAGGGCTGGAAAAGGTGCTGTTTTTTGGTGTTGAAGAACACCAGAGAACGTGTGCTCCAAAGACATTTTATACTCTAAAAGCAAAAATACCAAAAAATGAAATAAAATAAAATACTCCAAAAGACATTCTTCAGTCCATCTTGTGCCTCCATTAAAAAGCTACGTTATAACGATGTTGATAAAATGACCCTATCTCCATTCAGTTGGATGCAGGTTTGATTTAATAATTCACACCAAGAACGCCAACTCAAACTGGTATTATTATATGCAAAATTTTGTGCTCCAAAGCCAAAATTATACTCCGACCCCAAGAACAAGAACGAACGTTCCAACGCTGTCCTGATGTTACGAACTTACAACACATTTAATTTTTAAGTCGGTGATTTAACATGGTATCAAAACAGGAAATTCTGCCACACAAAACTTCTGTGCCCTGCGGCCATCATCCTTCAAGAGAAGAATTCACAAGTAGAATAAAAGAAGCTAGAAACGTATGAAACATTTGACGGACAGATGTTGCTAAAAATATCCGCCGCAGAATAAAACAAAACCGCCTGTGACCTCGTTCACCGCCAGTGACGATCAGATCACGACGGCAGACCCCGGGTGCCAAGAGAACTCACGGTCAACGCCCATCACGCGCCTCATGGACAGTTCGGGTGGGGGCAGGTCGCACGGCTCCGGCACCTCAATGTGCAGCAGGCGCTTCGACAGCTTTCTTGACCGGCCTAGAGCGGACCGGAACATCAGCACGCCGCAGGTCGACGGTGCCCCGTGGAAGCTCGGCCGCCGCTGGCGCCGCGCCCGGGCAGTGGGGGTCTCCACAAAAGAGCACGGAGAGCACAGGGTGTGTGGACTTCACCGTTACACTGTCATCACTAGTTAGAACCGCCGCTAGTGTTCCGTAGCCCATCTCACATCCCGCAAAGACGCATAACAGTGAATCGTTAGGCATCTTTCAACGCATCGCAATGGTCACGCTCTCCGACTTCCGGAGTAGCCTCGCTTCCGAAGATAGAAAGAACGGAAACCACACGGTGGCACGATCAGCCGTGCAACAAAGTATGGGACAACCAGGCAACGGAGCTGTATTCTACCCACCCTGGATTATGCCAGACCCATAGCCGATGAGAACAGAAGTGTTTTCGACAAACGTCCCTGGTGCATTCCGCTCATCCGCACTGTGCCAAAACCTTAGCGATGAAAACTGATGAAGGTCTTACGACAAATGCCACTCGCGGCATACAGTTCTGCCCGCCATGACCCCCCCCCCCTCTACCGCCAACCGGGAGTTCGATCCACCTACGCCACCAAAGGGCGGGGGCTGCCTTCCTGAATTTTTGGCCGAATTCAACACGGCGCCTAGGGACGGCAAGTATAAAGAAACGCCCCAAAATTCACGTCCCCCACACTCTGACCTATGCCGGAGCCTTTAGGTGGACCCTAGCGGCAGCGGCGGCGACTAACCTCGCGTAGTGGAGGGCGGTGGACGGCCGCTCACTCTCCATCACACGGCTGACCACGTTGTCCAGGTGGCTGACGCGAGTGTCAATCCTCTCGACCGCGTTCAGTCGATCCAACAAGAGACCGCAGTGGGCATCGTAGCGGCGTTGCGCCATGTTCCCCTGCTGCTGGAAGAAGGTCCGCAACTCATTCTGGTACCTGTCGGACGACGCAGAGCCTGATGCCCGGGCTGGGGGGGCGAGGGGGGGGGGCACACGTGCCACGCCAAACCACGACCAAGAGAGTTGACAGACAGCAACAAAGGTGGCATGAATTCCGACGTCCCGTGCTCACCGTCCGTATTGCTCCTTGATAGCCGTTCCGCACGCGGCTTTCTCGGCTTCACATTCTGCCAGTTTTGCCTTGAGCTCAGCTACAATGCTGCTTACTTTCACCCTTTCCTCTCTGCGCGAAAACAACGTACAAACTGGTTGGTGCGGAGGAGCATCACTTAGTGATCGTTGACTTGTCCAGCGCGACTTGTTCCACCACCAAACCGCGGTGGAGACCGCTATCAATGGAGAACACAAAAGTAGACACATGAGAGCGAGACACTGCAACTGACGATCACACCGTTGCGAAGACAACCGCCTTTTACGATCCGCACATCGACATCGGACAGCACTCGCCAAGCTTCAGAGCACGCCGGACGCGCTTTGCACGGCGTGAACCCCTCGAGCCAACTGTGATCAACGGCCGACACGTAAGAATAAGACACACCGCCGCGACGGGCCGACATCCCGCTCCTGGCGGGGCCACGGAGACACAAAGCCGACACGCCACAGTCGGCGAAGAGGCCGGCCGGCCCCACTCACCCGATCTCCTGCATGGCCGCCAGCAAGGCCGCCCGCGCCTCGGCCTCCTTCTCTTCGAGCGTGCACGACCTGTGGGAGCGGTGGGCGGAGAGGATGCATTCCGCGCAGCAGGCCGAATTGCACGTGTTGCAGTAGTTGTCACAAACCTGATGACAAAACGCCAGCAACAACGCCCATCAACCTTCATGAACATTCACAATGACACCGCCGTACCGGAAAACCGATGGTAACCCACCCTATCTGTCAACTGTATACCATGCACTAGTAGACAGGCTTGTGGCTGATTGCCCAGAATGAGTCGATTCACTTTCGGATTTCCAAAGCGGGAAATCGATTCCTATTTGGATTAACCCTATTCCAGGCAGGGGGTTGGGGTCCGAATCCGCCCCTCGGGTTTTCTGCTTGCAAATTCCAGGATTTTTGACGCAGCTTCACGACACTTCGTCACTTTTCCTAGCTATTCTTTCTACGTACCACACCCAAATTTAGTATTTATCTATAATATAATCTATAATATAATACAATCTATTTAGCTCAAGGGCGGAGTCAGACAACGTTTTTGGGAGACACCTCGGACCATTTTTGGCCCGGTTGAGGGTAAAAGGAAAATGACTGCCAAAAATAGCGTTTTGGATAAAACCTAGAACTTTACATGGATGTATAGCTAAATAATTGGGCAACGTGCACTTACAATTTTGTTCATCTGAGGTCACTTCACAAGGTCAGGTCAAAATCAAAAATCAAAATTTGGTTTTAGAGTAATAATTTCGGCGCTATTTTTTGAAACGCCAAACCCGGAATACACATGACGTGCAATGGTGTCCTCGACTTGTGTATGAAGTTTCAGCTTGATATCAGGTCAGGTCATGGCGCCATGACCTGAAATGTCTATGTGCGTACCCCACATCACAATGGGTGTAAAACGGTATTTCAGAAATAAAGTGAATTTAAATGACTAAAAACGTTTTCAGATAATAGCTTATGCACACGAGATCATTCCAGGTGGCTCTAAGGTCAATGGAGGCCATTTAAGGTCAAAGGTCGTAAGTTGGCCTGATGAGCATGTGACCATGATAGTCCCTTTTTTCATGTCCCCGGCACCGCCTATGTTAACATTATGCAAACACTGTAGTACACTTTGTACTTCTTCAGCATAACATGACAACTAGAAGCCAAAAACAGTAATTTTAATTATTTTTGTTAACTCAGTTTTTCAAAAACTACTTCTCCAATTTTTGAAACACCGTGAATGCCTATGAATTTTCTCAAAATTTCAAATGTATGAATCAAAAGTAAAAGTCCCATTCATAATCCCTGGAATCATGCCAATTTTGTCAAAATCGATCAATAAACAACGGAGTTATAAGGAGTCCAAAAATATCCCAGATTTTGCCTTTTTTGCCCCCTGTATCCACGCCCATCAAAATTTCGAAAATTTCTGTTCTGTAAAAATGTGGTTCACGTCATGCCAAATCGATTACCGTTCGTTGAGGTGAAATCGGAGGTGTAGTTCTCGAGATCTCAGGGGGGGGGGCCAAATCCCCCCCTGTCGCGAATCGACCATACCGTCCAGCAGTAAGGCATCTTTAAAAAGTGAATCTAAACAACGTTAAAAAAGCAATTTACTCAATTTGTGATTGTCCTCTAAACTTTTTAGTGAATCGATTCACGGCTTATTCTTTGGAAAGCATGCAATTCAATTCCGATTCTGGTTCATTGCGAGTTCTAACTGAATCGACTCAGAGTCTGATTCAGGGCAGAAGTGCCCAAGTCCTGAATCAATCCAGTGTTCATTCGATTGAATTCAGAACTGGGCACAAGCCTACAGGCAGAAGTTCGTAACTTTTCAATCCACAACCCACATACGACTTTCACCGCGTATTCCCATCGCGACAGCTTTGGCGAGAAGCAGCTAATGCACTACGTCGCGGGTTGGACCAATAAAAAAACAAACTGTACCACGACAAAAGTATAACCGAACCGCGTTTGACTTCAGAAAGAAATAAAGGAAACGCACCTTGTGATGAGTAGGACATCGGTTCTCCCGATCAACCTCGGGCATAAGCTCGATTTTGTGGCTCCACGTTGCCTTGGTGATCTTGTGAGCCTGTAGATAAGGAAGTGTTCAAAACGAACGCTCTTCGCGGTTTGCGCAGTATATATGCCATCAGTTCATATGTCATCAGCAACGACGGTTCCATTTAAATTAAACAGTTGTGGTCGGGACAACAGAGAACTCCATACAAACCAGTCAGACGAGCCATCCGACAGTGGCCAAGAATCCAAGAGATTAAAACCACTGCCTCACTCACACCCAACAACCCTAGCATCCTCTCGCGACGAACACAGCACCGGGAATGCACAGGAACGGAAACCAAGATCTCACTTTTCGCCAAGAGGCAGTGGAAAGACGGAGACTCACGTCGACGCAGCCCTGACAGAGCTCGGTCTGGCAGTCCAGACAGGTGCCGAAGGCGGGGCTGGCGTGGCCGTCCCGCTCCATACACTGTCCGCAGTTCGTCTCCTTGGCGTGCTCGTGCGATGCACTGAGGAGATCCTCTAGCAGCAGGTGTTCCACCACTGACGGGGACTTTGTCTTACAGAGGGAGCAATGCACGCCATCTTCTGAGAAAGGAGGCCGCTGATCGAGACACCACATGATAAATAATTTGCAGCACCCAAAGCTTACAAACCAAGATACCACGTCAGTATCTGAGATATTGTGTGACAAATGACACAATGCAACAAACTTTTAAAACACAGACACTGGGTCAATGCTAGGTACACTATCAGACAGTGGCACACATTGCTTCATACTTGCTCAAACACAGGCAACATCTGTGACGTTTGCCAAAATAAAATCTAAATTCATAGATACTATTTGATAGCTTAAGGGCAGATTCAGCTCCAGAAACATGGCAATAAATACCTACCATGTACGATGGTAGTTTAATCCCGCCTCTAGCCCCAACAGAAGCTCTACAGCTGCATAACAGAATACCTCGAGCATGGCTGTGACTGTCAGACATTAAACAAGCTGCCTTGTGCACACATGAACCACGTAACAGACCCTAAGGGAAGAGGCAGCGCCAACTGACCAGAGCCGTTCTCCTGTGCACAGGCCAGGCAAATGGTGTGTAGGCAGACTGGCAGCAGGCGAGGTGGTGAGCCACCATGCTTCAACATCTGTTTGCAGTGCGAGCAGCTCAGGAAGCCCTTGGCGCGACTGGCGGCGCGCGTGGATTCTTCCTCAATGATGACGTCTTCAGCCGTGGCTGGGGTGCTTGACGTGGGACTGGGACAGGGCATTGTCTCTGCTACCATTGTTGGTCTGGCTGTTGGATACGGGTCTGGCTCGGAAATTTTCCTGTTGGCCACGAACATATTTATCACGATATTGCACTTTTCGTCCGACCAGTCAGACAAACTGTACATGGGAACATCATTAATTTTGGATGCAAGACATGTAAACCAATTCTAAATCCCCAGTTTACAGATATCAGAGTGGGAGACAAAACATCTGCACGGAAAAACCCAGTTAGGGCATCCCACGACAAATCGAGAACAGGGTGGCACAATCATGCCTCAGATCGGAACCAAAACTGGTGTACAAGGTTGTCTTTTGCCCTGAATCCACCTCTGAAAATTTTGGTTCGATCAGGTCAACAGTTCTGGACTTGTTGCCTCCGGCATTTCTACGAGGTCACGCTGCAAGTTTTGTTCGGTGGCCGATAACGGTATAAAATATTTGAAATTTGAATATCCGGACATTTTTGAGCCCGCAAAAATGCAAGGAACCTGTTACTGGTCGGACTTCTCATATACAATAAATAGCAAAAAAACAAAGATGACCTCATGTTACGTGACCTCCGGTGACCTCGATGTTAGTAAAAATGCCAACTTTGCTTATCCAGAACTGAAGGCCCATATTTTGGCTTCATATACAGCAAACAAAAAAATACGCTGCTGCTATAAATGCTTATTTTGAGAGCGAAAATTTCACCATATTGGGAAGTTCTAGGGACCACGATCCCCAGATCTCAAGAAATAAGACAGCTGTAAAGACGAAAACTAAACCAATCGAAAACTCTTCAGATTTTATGAAGACTAAACGTATATTTCTAGAGTCCGGGTTAACATTGTAGGGCCGGGAAGTCAAACAAGGTAATGTCATGACGTCCAAAATCTTTTGGTGGTGAAAACAAAGGGGACGGTCCTATACACTCATCCTGAAAACTGAGCCATCCAAGAAGAGCCAGAAACCTTTTTCGGTCAAAAATATATTTTCTTCTCCCCAGGTCATGTCATGTCAGGTCAACAACCAATGGAGCCCAAAACTGACTTGTGTCAAAACTGGCACTCAAGCAGTTACTTCTACCACATGTTTTGAAATCACCCTAGCGAATGTTTGGCCATACATGAAAAATTTACCAGGAAAAGATTAACGTAGGTCATCAAAGGCCATATCAGGTCAAATAAAATCAGATATTCCAACATCCATACCTCAAGGTTGGGTAAAGCTGCAAATGTCAAACAAACATCATTTGATTGCCGTAATCATGCTGATCAGTTCTTGAATGACATGAAAGTCAGGGGCAGGTCAAGTAAGGTCAGGTTAAGGACGATAACAGGCAAAACGTGTCTGTCTCGTTCAAAAAATCACGGTGCCACGATGCTCGGTTTTGAATGAGACAGGCACATTTTTCCTGCTATCATCTTTGGCCTGACCTGACCTCACCTGCCCTTGACAGCCTCCATGTCATTTAAGAACACAGCATGGCTTTAGCAATCAAAAGATGTTTATTTGACAATGGCACCTTTACCCTATCTCGAGATACCAATGTTGCAATATCTGACCTTAACTGACATGGTATGATCTTAGATGACCTATCTGAGTCTTCTCCTGATTGTTTTTTCCACACATACCCAAATGCCCATCAAGGCAAAGCCAAAACATATGCTCAAAGCAACTTATGCTGAGAGTCAGTTTCCACACAAATCAGCATTGCAGTCCACTGATTTGGTCATGTCAGATCATGTCCTAATCTGACATGACCTGAGGAACAGAAAATATCTTTCTGGCGATGAAAAATGCTACTGGTCCTTTTTGGACTGCCTAGTACTCAAGATGAGCTTATAGGACTGCCATATTTGCTTTCATTGCCACCCACAGATTTTAGACATCATGACATGACCTTGTTTGACCTCCTTATCCTACAACATTCACTCAGTATGCATTATATATATGCATACTGAGTTAATATATATATACTACATATGATATAGAATATAAGTATGTATTCTTTCTACATAACATTTGATGAATTTTCAATTGGTGCCACTCTTTCTTAGTTCTGGATATCCTGGGTTGGGGTCTAGAAAACCTCCAAATATGAGAACAAAAAGGGAAATTATAACAAAATGAGAAGTTCTAACAAAAATACTGTTTTTATTCAATATATGTACACACACACACACACACACACACACACATATATATATATATATATATATATATATATATATATAAGCCAAAATATGGGTCTTCCATTTTGGCTTTTGAAAATTTGACCTTTTCACAGGCATTGAGGTCACTGGAGGTCACATGACCTGAAGTCATACCATAAGTTTTTCATTACTTGCTACATACTTGATATTGATCAGTAAGTCCCACTGAATCTTTGCAAGTGAAAAATGTCCAGACATTTAAATCTCAAACAATATTTCACAGTCATCAGCCACTGAACAAATCCTTGTGCAACCTCACAGAAATGCTGGATGCTATCACTCCAGAACTGTCCTGAACAAGGCTGGAAAAGGTGTTGCTTTTTGGTGTTCAAGAACATGAGAAAATATATGCTCCAAAAAACATTTCAGGTTTCACATTGTGCCTTGATCAAAAGGTTACATTAAAACTATGTTGACAAATTTCTAACTTTGCTATTAAATGACTGTCTCCATTCAATAAAAAGTGGGTTTGATGTCATAGCTGACTTAAGTAAAAAAATGTCAACTTAAACCAGCATCACTCTTTGCAAAATTTTGGAATCCAAAACAGATATTATGCTCCAACATCAAGAGCAAAAAACAGATTTCCAACCATGGCCCTGAACCACTGACCTGATCAAACTAAAAGTTGTGCAAGTGGATTTAGGGCTACAAAAGACAAGGAAACATTATGAACTAATTTGGAACAAAATCTGAGATATGAGGGTGGACAGTCACACCTTTGCCATGTTGGTTGGTTATTGGGGCTTAGGGGCGCACCGACTGCAGGGTCATTCGGCGCCCACCTTTGCCATGTTACTGATCATGGAGTGCTAAAGCTAATATAATGTTACATGATGCCTTTATGTCACTGTAGGCATTTATAATTCTGCACTCATTAAACATCTAGCTATTTCATATGCCATTAGTCAAACAAATGCAAAGGCATGACTATGTAATATTTGTGATACAAAACCATACACCACATGCATGTATATTTATGTAATGGTGAGGTCTTGAATAATGCCTACCATGGTTAGCAGCAGACAACCAAATCTATTTCTACCACTGGCTTAAAGTGGTATTCTTAATTAATATTATTCATATTTATTATATGAATATATATTATATATTATAATATATTATATAACACACACACACACACATATATATATATATATATATATATATATATATATAATATAATATATAATATATATATAATATATATTATTCTTAATTAATATAATTCAGCTTTTAATGTGTATTTTGAGCTAAGATTATCAAGTTGCAGTTTGTAGTCTATGAAAAAACTAGTACTATACTCTGTTCTAAAACTCCACATTTACATGCTTTCAGTGATTTTTGGCCAATGTTAACATGTCTTGTTCAGCTGTAAACCATTCACAGTTGTTGCATGACATCATGAGTAGGCAGTGGACAATCAGCATCTGAGGCCACTGCAAATGCATGCAATTAATGTTATATCCATATCAACCATGCCCATGTCAGCAAAAATAAACATTCCCTTGAAACTGGCTGACTAAAATTATGCATGATAAGAAATGACATTAAAATGCTCAAAATGAGTTCATGAAATTCCATTGAATTTTTTGGATCTTTTTATTTACACAACATTCACTAACAATGAACTTAACAAAAAATTTCCAGAATCTCAGTCATGTAACAGTTGAAAACACCTCACCACACAGTACCAAAAAATACATGAAGAGGATGATATCCAGTCAGCATTCCCACAACAAAATTATCAAAAAACATAGTGGTATCAAATGACTACTTACTTATGATACTTTCACAACATATGAAAGGGTCAACACTAAGATTTTGACCGAGCGCTTACTTCGAGGGAAAACAATCGTAGTAGTCGCTGTATGGCGCTTCCAATGCAATATTGATAAGTACCACTTACGATTTCAGCCGGAAAAACCAGAAACACACATTATTTCCCCCGAAACAAATTGCGTTGTCACTGGTATGCCATGGATTACCTACTACTGGATTGGAAACTTCGCCCTTTTTCTATTGTTGTCGGCGACAGCGCGCCGCGACCGCCATCTAGCGCCGAGAATATCGTTAGCAAGGAAGACTCGGCCTCTCGTAACAACTGCTGCTTAATGTCATCGTAATTTCTCGTTTTCAGCTGGTGCACAGGATATCGCGTACTAAGGTACTTACCAGACAACTTTCTGTGGCTGTTAGTAAAAACACAGTCTGCCGCGAGAAGGCCGCCACATCAGACTGCGTCTCCATTTTTAACCACCAGAAGTAGACCCCGACAGAAGGCGGAAAGTGAACGCCACGGCCTGTCGGGCAGAGCAAACTGGTATCCTGTTTCGGTCCAATGGACTCAGCCAGCGGACTCGGGCAGGTGGACTCGGCCGCCAAGACTGGGACGGTTGGACTCGGCAAAGCGAATGAACTCGACCGACTGGACCGTTACCCGGCCGGCTGACTCCTGCTGGGGAACACTTTCCGCCTATTTCACTGCCGTGTGGGGCGCGACGACACCTTCAGGCGTTTTCGGCTGAGCCGGTTGGTGCTTCTGCCGTTCATGGCGGTGGTGCGCACGCACAGAATGTGGAGCTGCATGCGGATGAGTCGGGCCATTATCCCCCGCAAACGGCCAGTTTCGCATAGCCCAGCATCCACCTCCTGATACTGGGGAGTATCTTCGATACAAAGCATAAGCTTTTGTCCGATGCCATGGTTGTTTAATGCACTCAGCGCCTGCGTTTGAGTGATCTCGTAGGCCGCCGCCACAGCTCGGAACAGCGGCTCAGAAGGAGCCTTAAGGCTGCCGAGGTCAGCAGAGGTGAGGCCGGTGTAACTCTTCAGTCCCAACAGCGTCTCTCTGCTGCGCCCGACAACCCTGTCCGGGCTGAGGAGGGCACTGGTGCACTGCTCACAGGAGTGGTTCTGGCCCTCCTTATGGGCCAGCCAACCAGCGACATACGTCAGTACGTTCTCGGTGACGCAGTCTACCATAATGGGACTGACTGAAGTGATATCACGTGCAAACTGCACGACGGTTTCAGGCATTGGGCGGTGAGGTCGAGATGCGGCAGACGTGGCGACGGCCAACAGTCTGTCTGCATCTGGTTCACAGTTTGCGTCGTCAGGTGACCGCAGCACGCTGTTCATGCTGCTTTTCCGGTAGGCTTGACGGAACTGAGTCGGGTCGGGATGGTCGTTTTGGCCATTGACCTGACGAATGGCGCCAAAGAAATTTTCCAGTGAATCCTGATTGAGTCGCCGTGTACAGAGGAATTTAAGGATGTCTTTGACACTGTTCCATAGCAGCAATGTAGCGTTGACAGTTAGCTGAAGTCCAGCGATGCTGTCCACGGTCGCGTTGTTGCCGACCCTCCACCGCGCCAGCCAGTCACGCGTCTCAGCGAGCAGGGATGCGTGCCGCCGCTCAGTCGCAGCCGAGAACGCGCGCCTGTTGCCGCACGGGTCCGCCGCTCCACTGCTGTTCAGGACGTCCAGAGTATCGTTGAGACGTAGGACGGCGTCAGCGGTACCCCGGCACTCCTCGGGCAGCAGACCTGCGTAAATAAAGAGCGTCAGTAAAAGGTCTATTTACAGCAAACAATGTCGTTGATGGAGTGTGGATGAGTGGACAGTAACGCCGTGTTCCTCTCCAATCGCTGTTCCTGCAAGGGTCCATGGGTTAGAGCAGCAAGAATTCGTCAGCAATAATGGCAGATGTTATATGCTTCGTAGGTCAGGTATGTGGCAGGACGAGCAACATGCAGGAGCGCTGGTACACAGAATATAGTAGATATATAGCAGATATAGCAGAAAACACAGATATAGCAGACCTTGTAATGATGCACATGTTGTAACAGTTGTTCACCAAGTCATCAGAGGGGCCAGATTAGCCTTGGTTATTTCCACCTGTTTGGGATGATTGGGATGAGGAGGCTGGGAAAGGGATTGATAGTCCAGACAGTTCTGGAATCCATGAACAGTCGGGCGTCAGTACGTCGTCCGACACCCATCACAACGGCGCAGGCAAGGAATATCCATTTCTCTGTTTCACGAAGTACCCTATGCACCTCACGCCGTACAGGTGGTTTAGAACTTACATTAACATGCGAGAAGGCGCCTCGCAATAGCAAGCAGATATCTAACCGCGGCGCGAAGCCAGAACTATCTTCCCCGAGCCGGCGCGACACCTGTCCACCACGTGCCCGTTGCCCGTAAACGTTTGCAGCGCTGCTCGGCTCCTCGCTCACAATATTCCTGTCAATAGATGGTGCCAGTGTCGCCGCTGTCGCGATTCTGCGGCGAGTTTCCAATCCAGTAGTATAATCCATGGGTATGCTAACCGCCAGACGCTCGCGGAGGGATTTTTGATGTTTCTGCGTTAAATAGTTTGTTTACGTGAGATCTCGACACTGATTGGTCGTCGGTCCGACTCGAGGTCTAATCAAGAGTAATAAAAAAAGGTTGGGAAAAACTAATGCGATATAATTTTTTTAAATAAGAAACTTAGTCGTTGTAATAATAATAATAATAATAATAATATTAAAATAGTAATAATAATAACAAACAACCATAATAATAAAAAGTAAAAATGTTACAAAGATGAAAAAGTGAAGTTGCAATTTGAAAAATACAAAAAAATAAAAATCAGTGAAATAAAATATCTGAAAAAGAAATCACTGAACAAAACTGGAAAATATTAGGGAGTGAAATAAAACAATAAATAAAAATTTACCTTAACTTAACATAGTAACCTAACCAACCTAACCTAACCTAACCTAACCTAACCTAACCTAACCTAGCCTAGCCTAGCCTAGCCTAGCTTAACCTAACCTAACCTAACCTTATCTAACCAAGCCCAGCACAACCCAACCTAGCAACCTAATGTAATCTATCCTCCAAGTTCAGTTTGTGGCAACAGAATAGAATTTTCATATACACGACGTCATTTTTCGCTTGAAGATGCATGCACGGTCTACACATCCTTGATGTCAATAACCTTAACCTTGGCGGCACTACATTTTCCGCCGCGGAATAATGTTCTCCGCCAGTCGACTGCAGCACGGTATTACTGTGTGGTACGTTATCGTTACGATTTTGTTGTTATTTTTTAGAAAACCAAGTAGTGGAAAGTATGGTTAGAAACAGGATGTTACGTTCTTTACAACGGTGGCAATTATACAAAGGATTGTTTGCGATTCCGTCGGGCAGAAAGTTACCTTTAGCTAAAAGGTAAACCTACCTAAGCCTGAACCTACCTAAGCCTAAACCTACCTTTACCTTTTACCTTGTCCTATGTTCAGCCTTTGTCCAGCCTAGCCTATGTCCACAAAGCAAAGCAATCCATACGGCAGCGGCGCACACTGACAGCTGACGGAAGAATCACCGTGTCATTAACTCAACGTTTGGGCGTACATATTGAACAAACCTGGGAAATTAGACGTGTATCGGCATCCGCGGACCTTTACTTGTTCGCTGGTACCGTTACCTATGCGTTATTAGTCACAGCCGTTGAGATTCAGGCAATTTCTCGGTCTTATGCAGTCGGCTATGAGAAAACATATATAGGGCGTCAATTGGCTTACATATTATCTAAAACTAAAAATGAGACCGGTTTCGAGCTCTACTCGTCACAGGCTTTCCAACGGTATGCTTATTTTTACCGTGCGACCAACCGTTCGTGAGTTAGAGGGGGGAGCAGTCAACTGCCCCCCTAGTCGCCCATGTTCGAGACGGACCGACGGTCTTGCGCGGGTTTAGAGTTATTGGTTGATAATGTGGTTAGGTGAGAAATGAAGATTTCTGAAGCTAGGATGATAAGACCCTTAGGGCCCCTGGCTGAGGTTAGGTCACCGGGCTCCCTTCCACTACCCCACGGCAGGAGGATCTTTCCTGTCTGGCGGCTCCTTTGCTGAGGAACATCCTTTCCGGTCTTCGCATATGCCTTTTGGTACATACATGCCGGAAGGCCCACTTACCTTTCTCGGTCAAGGGATACCCCGCTACCTGCCAGAGGGGTCTGCCTGGGGACTGGGGGCCCTTTGCGGAGGAGTGGGTTTGCCTTTCCCAGCCAGGGGAACCCCTTTACGCAAATGCCAGTGGGCCCCTTCGTGCGCCACAAAGATTGAGGGGGCCCTGGGAGCTCTGGGGCCCACCCTGGCTACGCTACTGGTTCAAGCACTGGTGTACCAGAAAGGAATACGGGCATGTACTGTCGCTGAAGAAACCATCTTGTTCTGATTCTGTCCTGGTCCAGATCCAGGTCCAGGTCCTGTCTTCCAGTTTCTGCCTTAGTTCATCTATTTTTGTCCTCTGTCTAGACACATTTTTTTTTAAACGACTTTTGAAATTCCGAAATTGGAAGGTGCCTCAAACCAAACACCATCGAACAATTTCATTTTCAGCTGTAAACAAAATCACAGGCGCAGCCAAGGGGGGAGCCTGCCCCCCCCCCTTTAGGCCCGCATATTTCGTGAAAGGCATTGCACATCATCTTCCCGACAGGCGGTTTTCGCATGATTTCAGTTCACATTGAGCTCCGTTCTCCCCCCAAGAAAATTCTGAAAATTCCCCCTGAAAAAATGAGCCGACTTCGCTCGCGATAGGCAAAAACTCGCAAATGTGGCATGTTCACTTGTTTTACACCTCCATTTGAATTAACTTTAAGGAAACACGACTTACTCTTTTTAGATACATGTACAGAGCTGATGGAGGAACTTATTGGCGCAACCATAGAAGCAACGAAATTTTGAAACCGCGTAACGCCATAACCAGGTCCTGTTTCAAGACTCGTCTGCCAAAAACTTCCGCGTGGTACGTGGCCATTTTTACGGAGGAAAAATGATGTGTTCGCTTCCATGTCTTTGGATGGGTAGAGGCACAGTGCCCCCTTGCCCCCGTGCTTCTGCCGGTATTGTGTTAGTCACGCTTCTCCAGGTTAACATACATGGGCACGGCTTGTTTGAACGCAATGACGTTTATAGTGTTATACGCATATCCACACTGCGAAACGAGCAGTGCATTTAACGCATCGAAATCTGGTTCTGAGAGTCTGAATGATGTTCTGCATAGAAGTGCAGGAACATCAACAGCAAAAGTGGGAGAGAGCACTTTTGCTTGAGAGAACACAAGCTCCAACCATGGCTATGACACAACTTCATGGGCTCTGGCGTCTGGTCTTGTGTCAAGTCGTGTATCTCGTCAGGCGTCATTCGGAACGGACTGTATTCCGTCCACCCCTTGGCCGGTGTGGACCGGAGTACCGAGCCCCGGCGATCTGTTCCGTCCACAACAGCCCATCTCCACGGCTCGTTCCGTCTCAGTAGCCGACAGAGTGAGGCGGAACACCATTGCTCGATCTGGGAAAAACCTACCGCGATAGCTTAATGAGACACAGCCAAGCCTGAGACTCTTTGACGTTGTGGGGTTTCGGGACTCTACGATTAGCAGTGGCCTTGACGTCTGTCGCTTCGACACGTGCCGCTGATCTTAAACTCAAGGTGGACGACGCTTTCCACCCCGAAATGACATTTTTGTCGGTTCATTCGTAGCTTAGCCCGGTTCAGGCGGTTCAGAACTTCCCTGAGGGTTGTGTCATGCACCTCAGCCGTCTGACCAGCAACAACCACATCGTCCAAAAACGAATCTACACCAGGAATCGCTGCCAGCGAAATGTACAACGTCTGCTGGAACAAGGCCGAGACCGAGGCATATCCATAACTGAGCCTTTTTGGTCTCAAAAGCCCTCGCTTGGTTTTCACAGTTAAATACCGACACGAGCCCTCATCCAGTTCAGGGTGATTGTGTCGTGCATGCCGCCCTCACATCAGTCTTTGAATACACCTTACAGCCCGCCAAATTCGATAGCAACTCCGCAACCCGCGGCCACGGGCACTGCTCAGTGCTCGCAGCTTTGTCGTGAGAAAAGCTGTGAGCAAAACTGAGTCCCCGCACGCTTAGTTTTCCTTCCGTCTCAGGAACCACCACCAGAGGTACGACCCACGAACTTACTTTAACGGGCTCCCACAGTCCCTGTTCAATGTGCCTGTCCTATGTGTCTTCCGCCTGCTGCCTGTTAGCCGAGGAGATGTGCGTATAGTTAGCGACAGCATTTGCGACGACATCAGCGACGATATCTGCGATGACATTTAACTTCAACAATACTGGACTGTGTTGGCAAAATATGTACGCTAAAATCTGCTCAATTATCGTATCTCATGATGTTATAGCGAAAGATGTACATGACATTTTTTTCGCGGTCAAAGGTCATGGCCAAAGGGCAATTTTCAATCTTCGTCACCCTTTCTTTTCTGTGAAAATCCCTTGGCAATCATCACGGATGGCTCCTTGGCTGGATAGTTCCGAAAATTAGTGGGAGGGGTCCAAATAAGATTTTAGGCGGTTTCTTTTCAGTCATTCCCATAAGCCTAGTGTTAAAATCCCTGAATATTGGGGAGTCCGGATCCGCATCCCCCGGAATTGCAGACCATAGGTGGCTCAGATGACAAATGACTCAAATAACTTGTCCGTCGTTTCGGTCCCAGTGGTTCTCGCTGGGACGGACTGTACGCCGTGCACCATCCGTCGGGCCACCTCCTGCACACTGGCCAGGCGGCGTGTCCGTGAGGTCTGCCGTGCACGAATACTCCAGTCGAACCGGCTCAGTGCTTATCCACGGCCTGCTCATGCACGAGGACCACCTCGGCGAGACAGGCGTATGAGCAGGCACGCGTCGTCTGGGCTGCTTTCCACACAATGCCGACCAAAAGCGTGTCAGGGGACGAGAGGGACGCCGCCATGAACACATGGTGTCCATGGTGCCCATGGTGCCCATGGACCACGTGTCGGTTGGTCCGTGCACGCCGTGCAGAAACGGGCAAATGCACTTACCTGTGGCTCTACATCATGACTTCCTCAGCGAGTCTTCATGGAGACCGGGCAAGGACAAGCTTCATTACGCTAAGCAGCTGTTGGACCGGGGCGGTAAATTCCTGTAGTTTTACAGCGTAGACGATAACTGCATGTTTAACTGCTACAACAGGCGTACTATTCTGCCTACTTCTCTCGAATTTATTGTTCCTTGATTCTCTTGCAGTACAGTGCTGTTCTTTAATAGTCTTGTTAGTGTTACTTCTGGTGGAACTTATCTCGGCGTTGGTGTCATCAGGAGTGTAATGCATTTAGTTTTTTTTCTAAATAATGTTTTGGTACGCTCTTCTCTAGAACTGAAAACACTAGTGATGATTCAGCATACCAAAAATGTCCAATCTAGCATGCGTCTGCCTAGTTGATATCCGTTATACACAAGTTGCAGGCACACACACATACACAGGCACCTATCTACAGGTTGTTAGAGATACACAAGCCAAGGCACGCGCAAATACTCCCGACCTGGAAAGCTGCGCCCTGGAATATGATGTACCTGCTAACCCTAATGCGGATCCCTTGTAACTGCTTTCCGATCTCCCCATCAGAAGCTCAGGTAACGGAAGGCAGAACGCATTTCTTACATAGTGAGTTCGGCTCACGGCGCGAAAGGAGCTGTTTAGACACTGGTGGGCAGCACAAACAGGCCGGTGACGTGGGTGTCCCTGTTTCAGGCGGTATCGGTGGAAGTCGATAACTCGCACTAGATTGTCGAATGGCGCTGTGACAACGTATCAGTTTAATTTGCATGGAAACGGAGGCGTGTTCGCTCTTATAAGATCGAACACAGTATTTGCTCCTATTACAGCGAACTAGCTCGGATAAGAAATAGATGGAAAAATGGCGAAACTTCATCTCCTTATCAGGATATTACCTTTGCATTCTATCAGAAACTCGTCCGAACGATTTTTCAACTAGCGCAATTCACGCAGCTTTCGAAGGGTGCTCGCGCCACGCCACGACGAAAGACCGCCTCGCGAGTCCAGCCGATGAGCCTCATTCCATCTCTGACCAGCCACATCACGAGCATACTGTACCCAACGATGCACCGACGTGCAGCAGATAGCAGCATGGTGGACGCTGTCGGCTCGTGACGCCATACGCTCGCTACCAGGTGTTAATTCGAGCAGGACGGTGATGTTGTGCGAGTCACGCTCTCTCGCGCGGGTATGAGGTGCTGGTCGTTCCTTCTCGCACCGACGCATCGGTCTCATAAAACGCCCTGTGTAACTGCTTCTTCTGGACTTCCCACATTTGGTTCGAACGGTATGTTGTTCAAATGCCTGTAACATTTTAAGTACATCGTAGAGATAAAAGTGCTTGTTTCGTTCTACAACCATATGATCTTGCCAGAGCATTTTACTCTATTGGTGCTGCTGAAATTTTTTTCGGAGTAAGCATGTGAGGAAACTGCGTTCATGTTCTAAAAAGCCCTCTTTTTCAACGTTAAGCTACCCTTTTATTTGCATGTTTTGCAGCCAAGCTTCATCAGTACTTTTTAAAGCTGCAATTTTTTTTTTAAAAAAGCTCGCTCGCATATAGCTGGAAGAGGCAAAAAACTTAACTAGACTTTCGGAACATAGTTTCCATCTTGTTCTGGCATTTGTGTCTTTCGCAAACTGCACAACGAAGCCTCAGCTGAAGATAATTATGTATCTGCATAATGGTTACCGTACCAATAACGGTGATGCTCTGCTGTAAGTGAACAGACAGACGCAATGAAGCGCGATAAAATGGCATCAATCTGCATTTTACCTGATCCATGTCCATCAACGCTGTGGAACACGTCATATAAATCTGGCCGGCATGGTCTCGCTGACGTCATGTACGGCTGACGTTGACGTCCGTCGACGGACTGCGAACGTCCGTCGCGCCGTCCGTCCGCCGATGGACTTCATCACTCCGGCGCTCACCAGGCGGCCGTGGCGCATACAATGGCCGCGGCGGTATGCCGGCGGCAGTGGCCGCGCATACTCGGTGACATGGCGGCCCGCGGCGAGGCCGTGGGCGGTCAGCGGGGACCGGCCGGCGGGCGGGCCCGGACACGCCCAGCAGTGCGCGGCCGACGCCGGAGCCAGCAGGGTCATCAGCCGACGGATCTCTGACGGGGTCGGCCTGCGGCCAGCTCTGAGCGGCGTCAGACCGAGCCTGAGCCGGGACGAACGACCAGCCCGGCACCAGCGGAGCAGACCAGACCAGGTTGTGACTCGCAGACCGAGGCAGACCGGTGACGGCCGGTCTCAGACGTCCGGAGCCTGGGGAGGTCGCCGGCTGCTGGCCTTGCAGGATTGACGTGAGCGAGTCTGAGGTTATCAGGCTCCTTCGAACAAACCCACGATACTGCAGAAATTCTAAGGAGCCAAACCATACGTCACAAGCAGTCCAAGCGTCCTAAGGCTGTGCAAGCTCGCTGCGCTGGACGGTGTCGGTGTCGACACCAAGAGCTGCGACCACCAGCGCGTGCGTCGGCGGCGCACGGCTGGCCGGAACGGACCAGATCTAACGACACTTAAAGAGTGCCTCAGATCTCGTCTGTAGCCTCCGCCAGGAAGGAAGCCACCATGGCCAGTCAGGTGAGTGGTGCTGGCGCGGACAGACGCACGGTCAGCGACGTGAGAGCGACGACAAAAGGAGTCGTGTTCCACCCGAAAAAAGCTTGGTTCTAGCTCGGCGAAACTGCGAGAAGCCCCAGCGGCGTAGGTCGAAGGCACAAATGTTCTCTTCGGTAGCAGCGCTCTTAAAAGTTTCAGTTCTTATGACATGGTCCAAGTTAGACCCCGTCGTCTAAGTATGAACAGATTTGTCATGGAAACTTAACGAAGAGAAAACAATGTTTAAACCAGCTATGGAGCTATTTTTCTTTCACTTCAGTTTCCAAACCGATGCGATTATGTTAACAATAAAGACTGCACGTTGCAAGTAGGATCCATGGATCCTAATATTGGCCTCGAGCCATCTGGGTTGTGCTTGAGATAAAAATATAAACAACTCCAGCCAACCTATCCTGGCAATGGAGAATCGCTAAATTCTTGCCCATTGGTGCGAAATCTCTTTAAGGAGGTGTCATGATACTTATAAAATTTTAATATTCCTTACTGATGATGAACGCGGCGGACGCAAACATCTATTTTTGAGGTTTTGAATTATTATATAACGCTGTCATTCTTTCGTCTAGATCCTTCAATCGATGTACTAGAAAAAATGAGTTTATCACACCCGTTCCTCATCAAATAAACGAGACCTCCAAATGGCCATCGTACACGAACTGCGCGGGACCACCGGGCGCTGCTGCGGGGCCGGCACGTGCGGTCGGCGCTATCGATTGGAAGCACGTGCGGCGGTGGGGGACAGCGGCCGTACCCACCTGCCTGGACCGTATGGATCGGCCAGGTGGAGAGGGACGCGGGACGCAATGATCCCCGCAGCGGGGACGGTCGCGCCGAGGACAAGGGGGCGGTGGTGGGCACGCGCGAGACACAAAGGCACCGAGCCAGCCGGCTGGTGCACGGAACCCGCCGGCCGAACTCTCTGGAGCCGCCCTGCCGCGGACGTAGGCCCGGGACGGTGCGGCGGTGCTTGGCGCGGACTCGGGACTCGCGATCGCGGTGGGCTGACCGGAGGACTGGAGCGGCGGTGCTCGGGCCCTGGTCGTGGTCGACGGAGGAGATGCCGTGCGCGGCGCGCTCCGACTCGAGCGCAGCCTCCGGCCGGAAGTATGTGGCTTCCGGCGACCCGAACGTCCTGCTTACTCGGTACGCAGCGAGCCGCCAGGTACGCCATTCCTGTAATCCGCGCCGGTGACACCAAAATGTAAAGTGGTTACATCCCACGTCGAAAGCATCGCATCGCTGGTTACTTTACCCGGTGTAGTGTCTCTCTCATTCGAGAGCACACGATGTTGTCTACTATCCATTTATCATTTGCCTATTTTGCGTTGATCCGAAAACGTTGTTTTTCGTGGAATGCTGCATCGTCTATGGCGCTGGAAACAGCATAGTTCGATTTGAATTATCGCCGACCAGCGTCGGTCCGACAGAGGGGAACCTGCTCCTGCAGGCCACCCACCCGCCAGTCGGTTCATCGAGTGGCAAAAACCCAAACGACTGGGAGGTGGGGCAGGTCTTGGTAAAACATTCAGGCATTTCAGTTTTCGTGGAAATACTGTTTGTATTCTCCGGGAAATTTTGCTGTAGAGTGTGGCAGAATTTTTGAACAGAACGCATCGCAGCCTGACTGTGCTAAACTATGACGAAAAATGGGACGGTTCTCAATGAAAGAGAGGACTACATTTTGGCCATCGCCTTTTGTCAGCTGCTGAAAAGCATCGCCATGGCAATGACGCGGCGTTATCTATGCGGCGCCGTCTGATCAGTGAACATAGCGACGAGATTTGCTCCTCAGACATCTCTAGCGCACCATGATACTCGTGGCAATGTTGTAAAAATTATCGGACAAGGTCAACGGCGGTCGCATGCTCTCGGCTATCGTTGTTTTGCGCTGGTGGCAATAAATTGTTCTGAAGATAAAAACATCTCGCAAAAGCCCGATTAAGCTCGCGAGTCGCTAGGGGAGAATACCTTCACATCGCTCAGCACTTCCGTGAGAGTGATCAGAGTTTACATGGCCATGGTCTCACAACCCTTGTCAGACAATGCTCCCAAACGACTTGGAGGCATGTAAACAACCATCGTCAAATGCTATTCGAAATCCCGACTAAAAGGGGCGCACCCAGGATTTTCCTTAAGGGGGGGGGGGGGGGTGGAGGTCAGCGAGAACTGTAATCATACGAAAACCGCTTGCTGGGAATATAAAACAAGAGAAAAATACGATCCTAGGCGGGTAGGGACGGGTCCCGTCTCCCTCCTCTGGCTGTGCTGGTGCCGACTCATAAATACGTCCACTAAAATTTCACACTTTGCGTCATGGGACATCTGAACAGGGTTCCCAATGCGCCTTTCCCGGTGTACGCACTTTAAAAAAGATGTTTGCGTATTGTGCTCTGGACCTTTATGGGCAATGCTGGTGTTTTTTAATGCAACACAAAAATTGACTAGGAACCCCACAGCAAGTCCTCGCGTCTTAATTTAAATCAAACCGAGGAACTTGTTAACATGGAGTTACCTGACAGCAGGTAAATGGACTTGAGATCGAAACTTCAATCCGTCTGCAGACTTCAGCTGAATCGGGAGAGGTCAACGGGAAGACGATACCAGTCGGATCCGTGCAGCAGTCGATCGATGAAGAACAGAAGAAGGATGTTGACTCAGAGGAGAAGGTAAGTGAATCACACCGTAGCCAGTGCCAATCATAACACACAGATATTCACCCCGGCTGTTTTGCGGTGTCCTTGCGTTTTGTGATGATGAAAAGATCTGGGTCATATCCTCCTGGAAAATATTTTTTTCACGTTTTTCGTTTACATGGCACACCCTCTGGGCACGTTATGCTGGCTAGAAGAGTGAATTACGGATCTTAAGGCGTTTTTTTGCCGAGCAATGCTGTTTATTTGGTTGTCGAGAACTACATGCAAAAACAGTTTTTGGTCAAGTAAAACATCGGACCATCGTCGGGTTTAAATGACAGTTGTGATTTGCATGCGAAAACTCGTGCAGTCGGATCTATTTCATGGTTTTCAAAAAAGCGCGAGTAATCTTATCGGTCTCACCTGTCTAGGACGTTCGTCCGATACGTCTGCTGGTAGCAACCGCTTGATTTAGTTAGACCGAACATTGTTGATGGTCCCGAGCACTCAGCACTGACGCATTTCCAGTTCCGCAACAAACAACGCCGTTGCGGAAAGCTTGCGAAGGCATTTTGCCAGGCTGACCACGGAACTCTGTATTTAACGTGCTCGCCTGTCAGCGTGCTCCCGCTCTGTTGGCAGCAGCAGGCGGCTGAGCCGGAGAGGGACCAGTGGAGCAATCCAATCGAGTTCCTTCTCTCGTGCGTGGCCATGTCCGTCGGGCTGGGCAACGTCTGGCGGTTTCCGTTCACCGCCTACGAGAACGGAGGCGGCGCGTTTCTCATTCCCTACCTGGTTGTGTTGCTCTTCATTGGTAAGAAGTGGTGCAAAATACAAGAAACATAAGTGCGGTGTTGCCGAGTTATGGCGGCAAATTTCGGAATCAGTGATCTGATTTTCCCGGGTCGTTTTGCCATTTCTCGTCAAAGGATGTAACGACAATTTTATTTGTTTAGGTCCTCTGCATTCGTTTTATCGGTATGTGCTCACGTCATGCATTAATCTCGCTCAGCTTACCGTTCGTTCTGCTCAGGGCTCTTCCCCTCTCAAGACTGAAATTTGCCTTGCTTCTGACATACATGTCCGTAGAGAACAGAACAAGCGCACGCAGATGAAGCTTTGTCGCTGAGTCACGCCGCACAAGTGCACTGCGTCACCATAGATAACGGCTTAAAAACAGGACGACCAGCACAAGCAGAAATCGTATAGATAAAGCTGGCTCGCTAAGCCAATGCACCCCAGTGTGAAGTCCACTGCATAAAGCCCGGGCCGACGACCCACAACACGGCCGAGGGGAGATCAGCGAACAGATTTAGGCACGCAGCGACGGCACGCGACCTGTGTGCCTAACAATGAAAGTTTCCATCGCCTGACTGACGTTCCGTATTGTGCAGGCAAGCCGCTGTACTACATGGAGCTGGCAATGGGCCAGTTCTCTTCGTTCGGCTGCGTTCGGGTCTGGAACGTGGTGCCAGCCGCCAGAGGTCAGTTGCAGCAGGAGCCGACATCGACGACGATACTCCATCTCCTGTCGGCGAAATCTTATTGACTAAAATCTGATGTCTCCCAGGACATCTTGTACATATTAAGTAAAGGCATCGCACGTTCATGTTGTTCATGGTGCGCCAGGTATGATTGCATATTTCCGTTTCTTTTTAGAGGGGGGGGGGACGAAGAAGAATCTGCATAGGGTTTCAGAGCAATTTTCGGTCATAGCACAACGTTTTCTGGGTTAGCTGGGCTGGGGCTGATGTTGATTACAGTTCGCAGTCAGGCGCGATTAGCTCTTGGACAATCCACGAACCGTGGTTAGTTCCCGATCTGGCCGCCAGGCGTCGGGTACGGCCAGATGATCGGCACGGCGTCCGTGGTCAGCTACTACGTGGCGCTGATGGCGCTGACCGTGTTCTACTTCACGGCGTCGTTTTCGTCGGTGCTGCCGTGGATGGTGTGCGACCCGGCGTGGGCCGACATGACGCGCTGCGTCGACCCCACCACAAACCTGTCGCTGCTCAACCACACTCACGGGGACCACGAGCTGATCGGTTCCACCGAGATGTACTTCCAGTGAGTGCACCGGGCGGAGCTGGCAGGAACGGCAACGAGCGATGCCTGAGGCCGTTTCCTGTACACGTTTCACGTCAGTTGGTTACGGTCAGGTGCTGCAAAGAAACTGCGACTCGAGCGTGTGACTCTTACCTTGTATGCGGCGGTGGAAGATGCCCTCAGAGCGTCGATGTGGAACACCGCCTGCCGACGCTGGTGAAAATTTGGAGCGTCGTCTGGCGTGACCATTGCCTCATTGAGACTGGAACACGCACAAACTGACTTTGCTGCCAGGCCAAGCTGTTTCAATGGGACTGGCCGCGGTGCCCGTGGCTGTTGAGCTGTCGCCATCGACGCTACCCCGTCTCGCCCTCAGGCGGAACGTGCTGAGGGAGCTGCCGGACATCAACAGCGGCATCGGCCTGCCGGAGTGGAGGCTGACCCTCTGCCTGCTCGCCTCCTGGGTCATCCTCTTCCTGACGCTCGTCAAAGGCGTTCAGAGTTCCGGCAAAGTGGCCTACTTCACCGGTGCGAGAAGACGGGAGTTTTTCCTCTTCCAAATGCATTTGGAAACCACGAAATGTTAGCATTCGAAGTCCAGCGAGAGACTCGCGCTTAAAGTTAAACATGTATTTCGTTTTGTTATACGACAAGAAATGTTAACGACAAAGTTAAAACTCGATTTAGTCACGACCGTTGCACGCTGGTGCTGGAAAATGTCAATTCATGACTAGTATCTTCAACACGGACATCACTTCTGCCGCCCCGGGCAATTTTCTGCCGAGATGTAGGTCGGTTCGTGCGCGTGTGACGCCGCCGTAAGCCGCCACGGGGCTGTGCCGGCCCACAGCGCTGTTCCCGTACGTGGTGCTGTTCACGCTGCTGGGGCGGGGCCTCACGCTGCCGGGAGCCATGGACGGCGTGCTGTTCTACCTGAAGCCTCAGTGGCACGAGTTGCTGAATCTCAAGGTAAGAATGGCCGGATTGCAGCGCTGCCGGAGTCGAGTCGGCCGCAGAGAGGGTCGGCTGTTGTGTCTGTCTGGGCACTGGTGTCGATTCACTTGCTAGTGGGTCTCGACATATTCGGCAAATTGCATATTCGGCAAACTCTAGCTGCACGAGAACAGGTTTCACAAATTTTATTGTTATCTCACAAATTGTTTAACGATTAGGTCGCAAGTACTGGGCAACATCACTGTACTGTGAGTGTGGTACTACGTTGAACAAATCACCCTGTGAGGAGATTTAGGCAACAAGCATTGGAGGTGTTTTGACGCTTCCAACCCCTCCCTCACAAGTGCGCCACTTATCGCCAACAATTTTTGTCGCTTGAGCGGAACACGCCGCCCCTTGCAGTGACCTCAATCCTTGAAAACCTTATATTTGTGCCCAGAATCAGAGCTCGACGGTTCATCTCATGCTGAGTCATTCACCCGATGCCCATGTCTGGCAGTTTTCTGCTTGGCGTGATAATTTGACAATTGGCGACCTGGTTTGTGCCAAATTTTTCTATTTTCTTCAGTACTTCTTTTTTCACAAGTTCTTCTTGTCAATTCTTCGTTTATTCGTCAGACCCACAGAGTTTCCACTTTCACCATCTATATTCTTGACGTCAAACACTGGCCACTCACAGCACTAGCGCTTCACTACGTCATGAGGTCCACCACACGTTGAGTCGATTGATACTGTTACACTCCACCGGCGCCGTCCGCCTCAGGACCTCAACAGGAAGCAAACCGAAAACACCTTCTGGATCCCAGAACGAGCCTTTTATTAATTAATCTCAGTCGACCAGACCAACAGAAATACAGCTAACTAACAGGGCCTATTTTAAGGAAAAATGACTGCGGGGGCAATTTTGCAAATAAGGCGCATTGGCCGAGACCACCCCCCCCTTCCCCGGCATTTGCGTTCTCCTTGTTGAATTTTATCCACTTCATCCATGTATATATATTCCTAAGGAAAGGATATACATATATACATATATATATATACTTTCCTTAGGGAGGAATATATATATATATATAAGGCGAATTACGATGAGGACTTTCCAGAGTGTTCTCTCATTAACTGATATAACTTTTGGAGGAAATTATGTGTGCAAAATACAGCCATGGTCCAACACTCTTAACCACTTCCACACGAAGATTGTACGTCGTTTGTACTGGATTCTATTTTTATTTTGATAAAATTCGCGCCGGTTTTTGTGCATTTCGAACCCATTAAAGTCATAGAACACTATTCCATTTATCCCCATCAAGAACTCATCCTTCATGGAGTTATGATTCCTGGAGATTCGGTCAGGGAGAGTGTCTGAAATGCCCCCAGATGAGTTTTGCGCTTCAGTTTTTTAAACCAAGCGCACGATATGCATAAAATGCGCATCATAGTACTCCTTTTGGCACACTGGATCGAAATACATTTCACATGCTGTCTCAGGTCATAGGTCATTGGTCCTGTCGACAGCAGTGTGGCTTAGGTGGGAATGATACTTCAATCCTCTTTGTGGTCTCGGTGCTCTGGCGACGATGCCATTCGACGACTTGCAGCAGGTACTGCTTTGCCCTTCATCTTTCGTCAGTACCTTGTTGTATACTTGGATAAGAGCCACAGCTCGTTCGGCGAAGTTGCTAACTACCGCAATCCCGCGCAGGACTTCCTTAGGGTTCTTGAAGCCAAGTGCTGTCTCCCAATCACCGGGATCGGCGGCAAGGAAGTCCGTCTTGATGCCGTATTCTTTCAGGTTGCCCACCGACTTTGCAGTCATGAAGTCGACGATAATATTCCTGGCGAGAATCTCCTTTGCTGCGAGATCCACCTGCGCTGGCTGGGAGCACTCTCCGATCCCTGTTCCTGGAGTGCCGCGAGCACCCTCTTCTTGATCTGACGTGGCACGCCTTCGTCGAAGAACGACACACCAGCCGGTTTTTCGCTGAGATACCATAATAGGCGACTGTTATAATAAATTATATGCCGTGTGTAATGTCATAACAGATAATAGGTGACTGGCAAACTCCTTGGAGATCGCCTTCGAGATTTCAGCATTCAAGTCAAGCTTTGCAGAACGGCCAGGTCGTGCACGGGAGCGTTGACCGCCGATGAAGAGCAGAACCATGCTCTGACGTACAAAACAACCATGAAAGAGGCGAAGCGCTTGAGTGCTCCCAATGCACTAAGAGTCACGGAGAACTGATGGCAAAGCTAGAAGATCTTGATCCCGCAGATTATGCGCCTCATCCATCTGGCACGATGGAACTATCCATCTGGCACGATGAAGAACACCTGGTTGGGGAACTTGATTCCCCGTGGAGGCTCTTGACCAAAGGGGATGATCGGAAGCTCAAAGAACTCACGATAATCATCTCTAGGCTGGATTTCGGCGAGCTGCTCATGGCAGAGGGTGACGACACAATCCTTGGAGGAGAGAAACGTCTCGGCCACTGCTGGCGCTGGTCTTCATGCATCATGGGTTCAAACTTACTGCAGTTAGTGACTCTCCATTTCTTCTTGGAGCGCTTGAACAAGGAGATCCCGGTCCCGGAGACGGACCGAAAGGCGTGGAGAAAGCCGCCCCTGCCACCAGTTCGAAGATATGATGACGACAAGCGAAGTGAATAGGTCGCTTGTCGCTCAAGCTTCTGTTGAAGCAGCGTGCTTGCTCCCAAAACTTATCCGGTATTGCTGGAGGTTTCGCCAGTCTTCCAGACAATGCGCGACAACGTGAGCTGGCGTTTTTCCGGCCCTACTTGCAAACTTCGGAACACTGAGGAGCTTGTTGCCGCTTCTTGGAACGGTTACAATGACAGGGAGTCAATCCACCTTTTCCTTTCCATCGCCAGGTAACAGTTTGCCGTCCCAGTGGACCACCAGGTTGGTTGGCGCGGAGAAAGAATGCTAGATGTCGTCCGCAATGACTTTCCTCTGCGATCTACGCTTTCGCCTGGCCGAGCTTCTGTGATCGCCAGTTCAGAGGAGTCGTGGCCGAGGGCGGAAGCCGTAGACGATAGGAGGTGGATTGCAGAGTGATCACTGAGCTTGGTCCGATCGAGGACTGCTGCCAGACGAGGAATGACGATGTTTTTAGCTCTCCTGCAGAGCCGCTTCGAAGGAGAAGGCATGTCGAAGGGCTGCGGGTCATCTTGGTCTGTCAGTTGTGTGTTGTCGGTAGACGAGCATTCCAATTGGGCAGTTGCCTCCTGCTCGGTCTGCTGTTCAGTCTAACGGCGGGCCCTTTCTTCGACCTACTGTTGTTGTTCAAGTGCTCCCTCCTCCTTCCCAGAAGAAAAACTTATCGAATACCATCAGGACGCCTCGGCGACCTGGCTTCTTTTGGGTTTGGAGAATGCCTTTGCCCTCTTGGTTTTGATGATCTTAATGGTGCCTACATGGGTGATGTGGAAAAAGTTTTGGAGACTTTCCCTAAATTTCTTCTTGTCAATTTCCAGGGTGGACCTCCAGCATTTTCCTCGGTTACTTTCTCGGGGTGCAGCCATAGTGGCACAGACTTCCGTTATAAAAGGTACTTGCTGCATTGACGCAGGTTGCCGCGGACGGTTCTTAAATATCCCGGCGTCTAAGAACGCGCAGGAAATTAACAGACCGGCACCATGGGTTGCCGTGGCTTGGCCAGGTATGGTATTTCAAAATTGTTATATATAAGCCACAGTCTGCAAACGATGGCCAAGATATTGACGAGATGTTGGGCAGCTTCGATTTTTCCTAAGTGAGGCAGTAGGTTGCCTGTCCTGGATAGTTTCTGTTGATGTAATCTATCCCCAAAATACAGTTTCTCACCAAATTTCGGCCAATATGTTTTTCAACACCACGCAGCAGTGCAAAAGCTGTCCCAACACAGGCAGAACAAACTGCTCCGTTTCCAGATTACCGTCCCGAAAAATAAAAAAGCCACCTCAAGTTAAAATATTCCGCTTAGCCCCGCTTCCATGAGATATCATCAACACTCGTCATTATCTGCAGTCTGGGCTATTCCATGTTGGTGAAGCACATGGAGCATGCTCATGGGAACCACAAACCCATGCACAAGGAGCAGCAAGAGTGGCGGTTTTAATCTATGACTAATTAATTTTCTATTTTCCTCTCGTAAAACTCAGGTTCAATGAGGTTGTACCAATTACGTACTGGGATTTTAGCAGGGTTTTCAGATCAGGATGACGACTACGGCACTGCTGCATTGTTACCGCATTCGTATAAACATTATCCCACCATAGCGAAACCGCCCTGACCACCAGCTCACCCTTCAATTTTCTTGCGCTTGAACACGTGAAACATGGTCATCATCATTTTCAGTGTGCTTACGATGCAATGAAACGCCTTGGTCGCCCACCAGACAATCGCAGCATCGGGTGCCGGCGTACCAGTTACGAAACATGCTCGCCAGCGGCCACTAGGTGTGCCTGCAATACGTACTATAAAGTGGTGCTTCTAAGTGTGCTCCCACATTACTCAGTGATTTAAAGTATCCTGCGTTGATAAAATGCTGCTTCGCGAGACTCGTGCGCAGCGCTTTATGGATTACTCTCCTGGTTACGCTAGTATTCCTGGTTGTTTTTTTTCTTTGCGTGGGCAAAGGCTCTTGACTGGGGGGGGGGGCAAAGTGTCCGACTGAGGGGGCATTTGCCCCCCCCCCAGTTAACATGTTAAAATAGGCCCTGCTAACTAACGACGAAGCAACCCGGCTTGCCACAAAAAGATCTGTGGCTTACATGTCCCCACCAACAAGGAGACAAAATGAGAAAGGAGTGTGCGAGGGGATGTCAGGAAAGAAAAGGAGTGCGCCTCAGGGAGTAGCCCTGAGCCAGCACGCACAAGAAAAATGGGGATGACAAGGAGTGCGCCTTAGAGAGTAGCCATGAGCCAGCGCGCACGGGAGCGAGTCGGGAGGCCGACTGTCCATCGCTTGCCGACTCGCTACTGAGGTCAGGTTAGGGTCACGTGGTCAGGGGCCAACCGGCCAGTGAAGGAGAGTGGCAAGCGCGGGAAGAAAAACCGCATGCCAACGAAGAAATACCACGTCTTTAGCCGGGAATCAAATCCATCTCACTTCCATGCAAACCAAGCACCTTACCACTCCGCCAACATATCGTACATGGGTAAGGAGTCTGCGACAGAATATAACAATACATAGCGATTGATTGATTGATTGATTGATATTGAGTTTAAAGGTGTGCCTCGACTTATTGGTAATTATGCGCCTGTGAAGTCTGTAAAGTGTAACGTTGCCTGGAAAATCTGTGTGAGGTACGTTAACGTTAGAGTGTATGTGGCGATTTTCAGAACAGCACAAGTGTTTCATTTAACGTTACAGGTAGCAGGGACGGCGAATTACATTTTCGGCTGGGGGGGAGCAAGCTCTATCGGACCAACGGCCGACCTTATTTGGGGTACCTTCTTCCCCTCCCCCGAAAAAAACAAATGAATTTCACTTTTTTCTGTTATCGCCCAGTTTTTCGTTAAACAAGCAAACTTTTTCCCAGGTTTTAGCGTTAGTGTTCACCTGTGTTCTCTAAAATGCGTGGATTTTTTTCTGTTCAGGTTTGTACCCATTGACATTTTTCGGGTCTTTGCCCTTGGGCATCCATGGCGAATGATGCAAACTTCTGTCGTTTATGTTGTTTGCATTTACATCGCGAATTCAGCACTTTTGTAAAATATATTTGCAAACGGTTGAAAGACAGTTTCCTCCCACAACATTAAATTATAACTCAGAAGCTCAGCCACAAAGCTCTGACAGACTATCACACGAAAACGCAGTCATTATCTCAAGCACTTGCCAAAACAGATTTGGCTACCCCCTCCTCCAATACCACACAAATGCCAGCACCAAACTTCTGACGCGCGGGACCCCCAAAAAGTCAGGCTTTTTGAAGGGAAACCTCTGCAATTTTGAAAAATTCAGCTAAGGTTGAAATTTTAAGGTTTTCTGATACGGGAGATTTTAAAGCCATGACGTGAACTTTGTTACACCATGTGACCTGCTTCCCCTTTCAGGTGTGGTATGCGGCTGTGACGCAATGCTTTTTCTCACTCTCCACGGGATTTGGAGCTCTGATCATGTTCTCAAGCTACAACGGCTTCCGACATCCGGTAGCAAGGTCAGCGGATAAATTTTTGAAAGTAATGATCGGCTTTGGTAGAAAACAGAGTTTTTTCGGGTATCTCTCCTCTTCCGAGTAAATCCAGTAACTCATGCATGATGACTGTGGAACCATGTTACAAGAAGTGATGGTGAGGATCATGCGGTGCCTCTCGCACGCCTTTTCGTCCCGTCTTTTGTCTCCCCGCTGAGAAGATGAGATGAAGAGAGCCAGTTTTGCGTGACGTCTTCAAACCGAGTAACGGCGGAACCCCTAGGCTCAGATGCATGTCATGTAAAGAATACGGCATTATCCACCCACAGGGATGCCACGATTATCAGCATCACGGACATGATGACTTCTTTCCTGGCCGGCTTCACCATCTTCTCCATCTTGGGGAATCTGGCGCACGAGCTGGACACCACGGTGGATGACGTCATCAAAGGAGGCGGCACATCACTAGCGTTCATTTCGTACCCCCAGGCGCTGGCCAACTTCCCAGCCGTGCCTCAGGTTGGTGCTTTCCTCCAGTTACCGTCCTATAGTGGATATCCGTTCAGTGGGACGTTCGCCCTTCATATTGTCTTACAACGTTGTTCCGTGTAACGCATTTTCAGGACCTGTTGTCTGGTATGCAGCACGCCTCGACAACTTCGGCAGCGCCCTACGTTGACTTCCTGGCACCTTTCAGGGCTGCTCCGTCCCACCACTGTGACGGCACTGTTCCTCCTCAGATGTTGTCCGCGCTCCGGCTGCGGCTCCGTCATCCGTTCACAATGTTATCACAGTCCTACGTCCTGTGACGTCTGCTGACGATCTGCTCACGCTCCGGCTGGCCGCTCCCGCAGCTGTTCGCGGTGCTGTTCTTCCTGATGCTGTTCACGCTGGGCGTCGGCTCGGCCACGGCGCTGACGGGCTGCGTGATCACGGTGATCTGTGACCAGTTCCCGGACTGGGCGCGCTGGAAGGTCTCGGGCGGCGTCTGCGCGGCCGGCTTCCTCGTCGGTCTCGTCTACGTCACGCCAGTGAGTCGCCGTGGCTCAGGGGTGTGGCGGTGAGCGCGCCTGGGTGTGAGTGATGCCGACTGGAAGAAGAGCCTGAAGGGCACTGAGATATTGCTTGAAATCAGATCCCGTTTGAAGGGAGTGAAATGGCCATATGGTTCAAATATTGGAAAAGGGGCATTGCTGAAAGATAAGATGGCCGTATATAAAAAAACTTAAGTAGACTTCATACTCTGCTTGCCGTTGAACTATTTTACCACGGGAAATAAGCCATTTGGCGTTGGGATTTTCTGCCAACGTCGTCACACGCTTGTTCTGGACGGTTCTCCTAGCGCTGTCCCACACGCATCGCACTGTGACTGTTTTAGGGTGGCCAATTCATCCTGAACCTGGTGGACAACTTCGGGGGCGGTTTCATCATCTTCGTGCTGGCAACCATCGAGGTAGTGGCCATCAACTGGGTGTACGGCATTCGTCGATTCTGCGACGACCTCCAGTTCATGGGGGGCGCGAGGCCGAATGTCTACTGGAAGTTCTGTTGGGCCTTCTTCATTCCGGTGGCGTTGCTGGCCATCTTCGCCTACAGCATCATCAAGATGGAGCCTCTGCGATATGGAAAGGTCGCCTACCCTCCCATCGCCCTCAGTGAGTCAAGTGACGGCGCTCTGGATGTCAACTAACGACCCGTCGTGGTCGCAAGTCGCAACTGATGTGAACGCAGTTAAACCGATAGCAGGGACAGCACCTGAATGCTGAAACTTGCTCAAGCATTAACACAAAAAGGATGGAAGTGAAGTTTACGAAATCGCTAAATGTGAAATGATCGCATGCTGGACCACATCCGCGGTTTTTATGCCTGCGTTATGGATAGTTGCGAGGGCTTTGCCTGCTTGAAGGAGACGGCACAAGACCAATAGCAGGGTATGTAACATCGAGTCGTCTCGTTGTGGCCAACATTATGGCGACCATAAGCGAGATGGCTGATTTTACCGTGGACCATGGCGATCGTTGATTCCAAGCCCATCCGGCCCGTTTTCACAAGCATGACGCAAGGCAGGTCACGCGTAAAGCCAGCGGCACGCCAGTTCCTCTTTGAGCTGATCAAACGTGCTATTTCGGTTTTGTTTGGTTATCCTCGTTCTTTTTGTGGTATAACGACCATCGATTAAAAGAAGGCTACGCTTGAGGCCTTTGATATGCTTGCGCAATATTATATGCGGTTTGGTGGGTTGTGCTACTGTGACCTTAGCTCCGGCATCTTATTCAGTTCAGTAATCGCAACGGGGCATATATAAATACCACCGCATATATCGTTCGAAATGACCCCTTGAACGTTTAAGCTTGGTCTGAAATTAATGTGCAACTAAATATTCAGCCTTAAATCACAAATTTTCAGAGCAGCTACCACACTACGGTATGCCAGAAAATTATGCATTTCATTGTGAAAACCAAGAATTGAAAGGATTATATCGGATGAAATTGTGACTTAGCCGCTGTAAGAAGGAACATTAGCCAATTACGCGTGCAGACGGTTGTGATGTGCTAAGTTTGTGAACCGAACTCGGATTTATTCGGAATTTATTCCCTCCGAATGATTTTGGCCTGTGCGCCCACGGTCTGCACCCGTAGCGACACGGTCGTTTGCTTCCCAGCGTGCGGTTGGATTCTGACGGGGGCCGCCCTGCTGCCGATTCCACTGTGCTTCCTGCACGCATTGTACCAGAGCCCCGAGAAAGGGCTGATGAACGTGAGTACCGAAACCTTGTGTTCGACGCAAAATCGTTCGCGAGTTTTTCTTTTCGCAGTTGCAAACGGCATCCTGCGTTGGGCATCTCGTCATCGTTGTAATTACGATTCAAGACTGATTTCATTCTTTTTGACCAACAAATCGCATCAAGCCCTGGGCTTAATGTGTCACGTAATCAGGGGTATATGCCACATCGCACCCAACGATCCACGTCCTTGCAAACGGGCGACTCATAGGAGGTGCATCTTCCTCTACAGCACCTAAACCTCTTGCCGGACACAGCACTTTCCACTCCGAGCGGCATCACGACGAACTCCACAGGCCAGCGTACTGTCCTGACGTCACAGCCGCCTCCTTCCGTCGCCGCCCGCAGAAAATCCGGCACTCGTTCGCGCCGAACCGGCAGTGGGGCCCGATGAGAACAGCCGACCGGGAACAGTGGCTGCTGGCCACGGGCCGCGAGGAACGCCTGCAGGGCACGCAGGCCAACCTCAACGCCGCCTTCGCCGCCAGCACGACCGGCCTGGACGGCGCCGGACAGGAAAACGGCTCGCAGCGCACCAAGCTGTAGGGGAGGCCGCTGAGGTGTGGACGAGATATGACGCTGTGCAGGGCTCCTATTTGCACGGAGTGAGGAGAATTTTCTGTCAGCGCCAGCTGTCAACGGGGCGGGGGGGGGGGGGTTGGAATATGTGGTTTATAGTTTTCTTTTAACAGGACGGGATTGGCACAGTTTGGGGATCGTAACTCAACTATACATCCAGATCATGCATTTTTGCGAGAAAGCTTTATTTCACCGATAACAAGACAGTCAGGATACATGAATGATGAAATGCATAGCATAGCATTGCATAGCATTGCATCATTGCAAGGCAAAATGATTTGGATGTGAAGGCTTTCTTTTTGTCGCGAAAATGCATGAAGGCTTTTCTGCCTGGACAAACTACAAGGCTAACTACATTCTTTTTTCATGACTGTGGCACGCGTAGCTCAAGCAAGTGTCGTCTATGTGTTACAGACTGCTCTGATTTCAAGTATCCCCCTTCGTTACGCCAACCCTTACCTGGTCCTTCGGCAGGTCAGTCCGTTCAGAGAGAGCGGATGCAGGGAGGGAAGTTAGGTGACAGTCTTAACAGCATTTAGTAGACATCTTATTGACTGTTTACACCGTGCTCGAAAACGGCTGCTTGACCAGTACTTGAGAGCTATTTGGTCGCATACTCGCATAGCCTTCCCTCCCTGTATCAGCCCTTGTTCGACAGGTTCACCTGTGGAAAGGCCAAGTGACGGGTGGCTTGGTGAAACGGGATAATCCGAAATCAGAGCAAGAATGATGTGCTACACAAGCGTGGCATTACAGCTCAGCTGGAGTTTCCAGGAAGTCAGCAGTATCTTCACAATGGCCTGCAATGTGTGAAACATCCCTTTTTTCCATAACTGGCCTCACGCTCCAACTTATTCAAGGACGAGGCACAAATGAGAGTTGCCGCTTTTGAGACTATAACGTTGATTCACTACTACACGTTCATCTCATCGTACATATTTTTACACTGGGGCCAACTAATCAGGCTATTGTATTGTACTGTATTCCACACGTCTAATGCCACCTATGTGAAATAAACAATGAGTGATGTGTGGCGACCACAAGTGGAACATGCGTAAACATTCATATCGTGTTTACCTATGTTCAACCCTGTATGAAATGCGATCGACTGTGGTGTATGGGTCGCCCCTCTGTGCTGCTACTGTGTACGTGTACATATGTACGCATTCGGTCCAACTGCCAAGGTCGAATGAAGCATGGCCGCTATTTTTACCAGTAACGTAAACTGAAGTGAAGTAACTATCTGTTTTAGAAGGGTGATAGAGGACCTCATATGGAGTCATGTCTATTTCGCGATAGGTGTTGCATAAGATCCTGAGAAAAGCTGCGGCATCGATCACCTTATGAACTTCGCCGTTCTCTTCATCCTGTAGAGAATGAACGTAATAAAAAGGGCACCTAAGCCAGCGCATTTAGTATTGGCGTCATCATTAGAGTGTGGAAAATGAGGTCTAACAGGAATTTGAAACGGCCGGGGTGGTTAAATAGAATCATTTCCCGTCTTGGAATAAACTCAACGTTGTCTGCAAAAGTCGTGAACGAGCAGGGAAAAATACTAGCATGCTGGCGCCGTATTTTTTTATTTCACGCTCGGCTCCACGTTTCGTACGACGATTGCGGGTTAAATGACTCCGAACAGAACGGCGATGTATTTCTTGCATGCATTTTCGTTGCATTCTTAAAGGACCAAAGGTTGAAGCATTGTTCGTTTAATGCCACAAAACACGTGATTCGTAAGATGGAGGACCTCAGGAAACAGCAAACATAGATTAAATGTCCCGTGCTCCGCATCGGCCTACCATTAGCGGCTCCGCTTCAATTTCGCACGTAGCAATCAACCAAGCCACGATCAAGGATAAAACCATTTCCGTAAATGGCATCAGTAGCACTTACGCCACGAAAATCGGCTTCAGTCAACTTTAAGTAAAGTCAGGACTTGACCACGGATGGGAAACAGCACATTCCACGGACAGTTTAGGTCTTGGCAAACGTCGACCGATCGTAGCTGAGACTAGACTCTGGTTAGCCACTCATCTTACCACGTTCCTGGCAGAATCCGCACCATAATCCCATTGTTGACATCAATGCGCGTGAACGATTCCGACTGCGCACGACTGAGCAGGCGGCCGAGAAGAAACCAGCTGGCAAATGCCGGTACCTGTTTCACCTTCACACCAGCGGAAACACTAAACAAACAGCACAAAGCTTTGGTACACATGGGTCTACCACCGCAAGCACCATTTCCCATCTTCCCGAAATAACCCACGCAACCCACTCCCAGTTCAAGCATGGCACGGGCAGTACGGCCCGCCGTCTCGTGGAGACTACACAGTCACTTTTGTCGCTGGTGTCAAGCAACGCGGCAACAATGAGAATGCATCTACCGAAACCGTCGGCCTAATTCACTCCTGAGCGCCATGTGTGGCGGCTGATGGTGCGGCCACACAATCCGAGCAAGCTTTCGAAGGGACAGTGCCGAGACAGTCCGACGCCGACCTACGTGTCTCGTCTCGCTAATTGCAATCGCGTCTTTTTGCCGTATTTGCCGTATATAATCAGTCGCTAATTGCGTCTCGCCAATTGCACACGGTCATCGAAACTCGTCATCACTAGCGTCTGAACTATTCCTCGCGGGTCCAGCTGCACGACCTCATTCTCGACGGTTGGCCTGGTATTCTCGCTCTCCTGCAAGAGGCCGCCAGTGCCTAGTCCACCACTCTGTCGCAGTAAGTTAACTATCACACGCCTTTCACACACTGATTCATGGCACACCAAGCAGATGACACTACTTCTAGCGACCCCTGAATGCACAAGCCCATCACAGAAGGGGACTGTGAGGCCCTCTGTCCGCTAGGAATCGGTTCCCAGTGAGGCGGCAGGGTCCTGCGAAGGCTTCTCTTCTTCCTTGCCACCGACCCACCGACCCGCAACGATGCTAAGGAAAATGAGCAGACCGACGTGGCGGTTGGAGCGGAACTTCTCGCCACAGTCGGGCGCGTCGTAGATGTTCAGTGTTCGCACCTGCCGACACAGACAGCCGCCGACACCTGCATTCCCGTGCCAGCAACAAGTCCACTGCGCCGAGACTGAAGGCAATGTTCCATAACATGTGGCAGAAAGGACGAACAGCAATCTCATCGTGACAGCTGTAAGATTGCCATAAACCTTCATACAACGCATGAGATCACACTCCAGCAACTTCCGGTCTGCCCTGATAGACAGTTCAGGTAGCTCTGTGGATGGTTCAGACGTCCGTCCGTACGGAGAAAACAAATCCACGGCGCTCCAGCGCGTTCTCTTATTCTATCTCACTCTCCCATCAAAGGCTGTGGCATGCGGGCGAATGCTGTGTGACTCATGCAAAAGGCGCCAATAAAATTCTGAAAGTCAGCTTTGTGCGTGAACGAAGGCCGGCTGCAGGAAACGCTGGTACAAGCCAGGTCGACGAGAGACAACATTAATACACCGAACAGGAAATTTTCCCCAGGACTGACCTGATTGGCGATGTGCAGACCAACGCCGGTCAGGCCCACGTAATAGGGCCAGCACTGGTCGGCCGCCACGCCGGCTACCGCCAGGCTGGTCATCATGGCGGCGCTGAAGCCGGCCAGCCAGCGGGTCGTATCGTCGCCGAACCTCAGCGCCGTCGACTTCATGCCCAGCGCCAGGTCGTCCGACTTGTCCTGACGGGCACCGAGGTCGACGACGTCACAAAAACGGCCGGCTCACTCCAGGCAAGACGGTCCACGTGGTCAGCTCTGACGCAACAGCAGGAGGCCAAGGATGACCAATCTAAAACAGCTTTCTGGACGGGAATGCCACAGACTGATTATATCAATATTACAAATTATAACTCCTGTTATACTGTTACTCCGAGCCGTTAACATCGTCAGCAACACGGTTTACAATTTAAATCACCGCCTATCTCAGCAGTATTCTGTCTTACACCATCTTCTTCGACCGCGCTCACATTCCTCGCCGCGTCTCGCGTAAACAGGACCATGCACAACCAACGTGACTAACGTCTGACGGGACCCAGCTCCCGTACTGGCCAAAACTGAACGTACCACGCACCTCGTGAAGGGCGAAGGGCGCGCGCGAAGAGCTGACCGACCTGATGGGCGTAGATGGTGTCGTAGATGATGGTCCAGCAGATGCCGGCGGCGTACAGAGGCAGCGCGGCGGCCCAGTCGACGGCGCCCTGCACGGACGCCCAAGCCATCAGCACGCCCCAGTTGAAGGTGAGCCCGAGCACCAGCTGCGGCCAGTGGGTGATGCGTTTCATCAGCGGGTAGAGCAGCACCAGCGACAGCGACGAGACGCCCAGCAGCAGGGTGGGCCAGTTGAGCTGGAGCAGCAGCAGGGCGCCCACCGACAGCTGGGCCGAGAGGAACACCAGCGCGTCCTGCACCGAGACCCGTCCGCTGGTGATGGGCCGACTGCGCGTCCGCTCCACCTGTAGGGAATAGAGGTCATCAGGCGACCCTCCAGAGGTCATCAGCTGACTTTACACCGAGCCACCCGAGTCCACCAATTTCACTTCAAGGACTATGAGGTATCAGCTGAACGTAAAAACGTTTACTGCCGTGCATTCACTAGCCATACAAATGTACAGACATTATCAACTGACAACAAAGAGAAACCAAAGTCATCAACTGACTATCTGGAGGCTCTGAAGTCCGTGGCTAACTGACCAGAGGTTATCAGCTGATCATTCTGGGGTGCAAATTTTATCAGCAAAAAAGTATCGTCCAGATACGAGGGGCATCTATCAGCCGAGACGCAAGATCACAGAAGCAAAAATCTCAGGCTAGCCACAATGACTGGAAGTCCTGAAGGAGACAGTCAAGGCCACCACCTTTATAGATTTTAAGATTAGGTCTATGGCAATGACTGAAAACAAATGATCTAATATCCTTTTTAGACCCCCACTGATAATTCTGGAAGTACTCAACCAAGCTTATTATCTGCAGAAATGAAAGTAGCCGACTCTTCGCGCAGAGGCAAACAGATCATCAAACGACCACCCATGGGCAAAGAAGTCGCTGGTCGACGATCTAGAAAGAAAGACTTAAGCCTAATGTCTTCAGGCACAGAGGTCACCATGTGACAACAGAGAACACAAACGTCAGCAAAGAGACGTCACGGAGGCGTTCGCCCGAGGGCGGGCGTTGCCGCGGGGGCCAGGCACCTTGCGATCGATGTCCCGGTCCCACATGTCGTTGATGGTGCAGCCGGCGCCGCGCATCACGAACGCCCCGGCCGCGTACACAGCCAGCAGGGTCGGGTCGGGCAGACAGCCGGGCGCCGCCGCCTGCGCCAGGCCCCAGCCGCACGGCCAGAACAGCAGCCACGAGCCTGCCGCGCCCGCGCGCGACACGTCAGCGTCCGCGGCCTCCCGACAGCCATAGCCGCGCCGTGTTTGTCTGCACAGCGGCATCAGCCGACGAGAACGACAACACAAACAAGCCATTATGATAACGCAAATGTTCCCAGCTTCAGATGAGGGAATAACCACCCTGGAACGCATGAGACACTGCAATAAATTGTCATGTGATGGCATCCTGAAAGTCAACAAAAACCTGTGGCCAGCATTCTCAGGCTATCAAGGATCCAAAAGCACAAGCACTTCCGTACTGGGTCACTGCCCGGCGTCAACGCCTCACCGATGGGCCTGTCGATGCGCATCAGCTGCAGGTAAGGCTGCACCGGCGCCGGACAGGCGGCCACCAGGCGCTGGGCCGGCGTCGGCCGCTGCTCGGCCGGCGAGCGCAACTCATCATGCGGCCCGGCGGCGGCGCTCAGAGCTCGGGACGGCAGGCGCAGCCCACACAGCTCACAGCCGGCCAGAGACCGGACGGACAGTAGGCGGCGAGTGCACCTCAGAAGCATTTGATGTCTGCAAAAGCAAAACAGACATGCAAGACAGGAGCAATGTCTGGGCATAAAGCAAATTAACAGATGATGTTGGGATATTCAACTTGTACTCTACAGCTACAAGCTAAGAAGATCTAGGTCATGAGCACTAAAACAGCAAAATAGTTGTTCCTCGGTTGTTCAGTGTTTTAAGATATCTTAATGCACAGCAATGCACTGCTGTGTAATGCAACACTGTGCCCTGCACTCTGCAGCACCACACAGCACCACCCAGCTTGCAGCATTGCATTGCTGAGGTTACTGCAGGCAGGAGGTCTGACTTATGCAAATAAGCATGTCTGGACTCCTTGAGTAGGCAAGGTAGGCACATATTCAGTTCCTACTGGAACATTTTGGGGTCAAACATTGTTGGGAAGAGAAAAATGTTCTGCTTCAAACTGGCATGAAATTATGGCATTAAGCTTACATGCTGATTTTTGGAACAAATCCATTATGTTGGTGTTATCAGCTATGGGGTCTTCCAAGAAGAATATTACAAGAGTGAGAAGGAGACATGTGTTCCATGTCCAACATGACTCCAGAAGTGTTACATATCCTCATCTCTGATGAAATGATCACAGAAACAAAACCAAAGGGAGTGACTAATCTTATGCTCTTTGCCAGGCATTATACTTTTTAAGACTTCTGTTCTCTCTTTATTCATGCATTTCCAATTGACGTTTAAACCATATTACCCCATTACTTGCCCAGTTATTTATATACACTCATATACAGTTTCAGGTTTTTTTCTTAAGAACCCTACTTTGGCAGCCATTTTTCTTTTACTTTCAATAGGGCCAAAAATGGCCTAAGGTGCCTGCAAAAATGTGGCCTGGCTCCACTCTCTGTAATTACAAACCTTTGGCACCATGTGCTGAATGAATGGGTTGGAAAAGTGACCAAGTTTCATGAAGCTGTGACAAAAATCCCACAATTGATAAGCAAAAAACCCAAGGGGAATTCTACCTCTGCCTCAAAAATGTTTAACTAAGAGTCAGTAAAACAGTAAGCCTCTTCTTGGAAATAATCTGTGAAAGTTATTTGTTTAACAATCTCCTTTAAGAATATAATGTGCAGGACCATCATTGCCATCTCCCACTGGGGAAGGCTTGGCTACACCTCTGTCTTAGAGATAACTCACTGCAGATTTCCTGAAATATATTAAGATAAATTAGTTTACCCAGGCTACTATCATCCTTGAAATGCATGTAACTTTAACACAATTAACTTATTGGTCAAAGACTGCAAATTTGCATTACAGTCAGCAGAATATACCTACTCTGGAGAAAAATGCCCATGGGACATTGTATGCCCCTCTTTGCAATGCCCTGTGCACAAGATTATCTAATGACAATGAAAATGGCAACATTTAATTGTACACCTTTATGCTCATTCATGCATCTCCATTGTTACCTACCTTGCTAATCACTTCATATTATATTCATAATTCCTGAAAATTATACTTTTGAGACAACCATTGCATGCTTGTTATTCAAGCAAACAGGATGCTGCTGTTCAAGTTGCCTTTTCCCACTTCCTTCAACCACATATCTTGCTCTCCACACATAACCACACATATACAACTGCACACTTGCACCCAGCCTAGGAACAAGACATCACCAATATATAAAAAAATGGCCACCTGAAATGTCAGGTTAACAGATCTTTAATACTTTACACCACTGCCAAACAATGAAATGTATTTTTAGCCTAACTTCTTTGAAGGATGATCTTATCCAATGGAAATTCCAAATGAATAAAAAGACTAGTTTTGGTTGTTACAAAGCTTCTCACTGAAACAAGACATAAAACTACAAACTGACAATACCTTCCTGATGTCCTCATACCTAGAATACCTGGAATAATGCCTAGAATACCAATGCTACTAAGTAAGCCTACCTTTTTATGAGGTCTGCCCTTTGAAATTATGTAAGCTCATTTGCCACGTAAGTGCCGGTGAAATACCAAATGCAAAGATTAAACTGACTGTCCCAGTCCCTCATTTTCAGAGCTTCACTATATAATCAGCCAAACTCAGTTGCATTTTCATCCAAGGCCCTCTTTTTCACCTACACTCCAAAACCACATGACAGAGATTCCCAGTATTTGACAATACAGAAACCCTAAAAGCCATCTTTTGCACCACCTGCGTAGTTTTTGGCTACAAAAATCAATAGCAGACAGCTGATGAAACCCTCTAGTATGAGTTTGAGTCTAGTGTAATTTTACGAATTTAGCATAGTCTTAAGACTTTATTATTTGTATTAGCTTATTACAGAGGGTCATATGCTTGGATTTTGCATTTCTAGGCATTATAAAACAGTTTAACTTTGTGTCATTTAGGTTTGGGGGATTTCAGGGAAGCAAACAATAAAGAAGAGACATTAGAAACTAAAGAAAAAACCAGATGGGTACACTAGCACAACTGCAGGCACAAGTCGTTGTTCCCCGGTGATAGAGAGCGTTGCCGATCTGTGAAAGTGGAGAGGTGGGAGACTGTTACAAAGGTGAAGGAAATGGCGTGTGTGCCTCCAAATGTAAAATTTCGGCTTTGTTTCGTGGGGAATGCGCTCCTTTGAGCGATGGTTTCCTGGTTGGCATGCCTTTGGTACTGCCTTGATGGGTCGGCCTTTGTTCCCGTGATATAAGCCGGACGACATCATGTCGAGCGAGCTCGAGCGAGCTCAGGTCTCCAGTCAGAGGGCAGACAGCGCCAGTGTCGGGACGTCGTCCATCAACGCTCGCGAGATAAGTGGAAGCAGCAATCAACTCTTGCAGAGTGTCAACTCGGCACCAACAGACTATGATTTTGGGGATTGGATAACTGGTTTAGAGATGGGTGGACGAATATCCTCAGCAAGAAGGTTCTTCTGCCTCTTAGTGACTTTTGATGTGCTACTCTGCTGTATCTTCTGGCTGGTTTGTGTGGTGTTGAGTGGAAAAAATGTATTCACTGAACTTCAGGAGCAAATTGTGCACTACTCAGTTGAAACATCTCTGTTTGATGTGGTACTTGCGGCCTTTGTACGCTTTGTGCTGCTGATACTGGTATATGCAGTCATTAGAATAGACCATTGGTGGATGATTGCTGTAACAACAGCTGCTTCAAGTGTCGGATGCCTGCTGAAGATTTTGTATTTCAAGTGGCAGTCCTCATCAACATCAAATACCTTTCAAGTGACATTGATAGTGTCTTTTTTCATAGTGGGATGGCTGGAAGTGTGGCTCTATGACCACAGAGTTATCCCTCAGGAAGCTAGAGCAAGGCTGCTCATCCAAAGAAGATATGGCATTCCAACTCAGAGAACCCCTTTGGTAGATCCTGGTCAACAGAGGGTAAGAGACTACCTCTCAACATGCACCGGAAGTGTAGCGAACTTTTACTCTCCCATGGGCTCACCGCAAGGATCTGATGATGAGGCTGAAGGAGAGCATCCTTCATCAAGATCACGCTCAGCCTTGACACCTGAACAGCTTAAGCTAAGACAGCAGGCTGAAGAGAACTGCCGTCAGGCCTTGGACCTGTTGAACTCATCTGACTGGAAGGAGGAGGAGCCGATTGATGGGGAGGACCTCTTGTTCTCCCGGAAACAGAGCAGCCTTACTCAGTACATGTTTGTCTGCACAGTTGCATGTCCCACAGAGCTATTCGCCAATGAAGTGATCCACAACTGTGATCACTGCCCGGAGTGGAACCAGTCAGTGCTGGTCTGCCGGCAGCTGCAGCGCGTGGACGCCCAGTGCGAGGTGCGTTACCAGCAGACGGGACCGTTCCTGGGCGGCGTCATCTCACCGCGCGACTTCATCAACCTGCGGCTGGCCGGCCGCAAGGGACTGATGTTCTTCAGCGCCTCCGTCTCGGTCGAGCACCGCGACGACCCGCGCGACTCGAGCCTGGTGCGCGGCATCACCCGGCCCACCATCATCACGGTGCGACCGTGCGTGCACCGGCCGCGCCACTGCGTCGTCGAGTGGCTCATCAACACCGACTGCCGCGTCGGCATGGTGCCCAAGCGGATGACGGAGCGCGGCATGCGCCAGGCCGCCAAGAATCTGCACTCGTTCCTGCGTCAGCTGGGCACGCGGCTGGCGGCCGCTGAAGTGTGACGCCGGCCGCGCCGCGGGCGGTGTACGTGACGGCGCGGCGACTTGACGCTGGCGCCCTGCCCGGCGCGCAGCGCGTTGTCCCGGTGACGACGTCTACGTGACGGGCTCCGAGAGGTCGGAGGCGCGGTGGCTTCTTTGGAGCCAGGGAGCCGGCGCCGCTCGTTGGAGAATCGATAAGTTCCAGACGTTGTGTCCTGCTGTGATGGAGTCGCTTTCAGACGGACGGTGTAGCTAGCGGCCTCCGGGCTGGGGTAGAGACTCGTGTAGACGAACGCTCTTCGAGATATTGATATTGATCTTATGTATTTTGACATATCTTCCTGAACTACAGACATTTGTATGCATGTTTTCGTTATCTGGATGGCGCCATCCGCATAGACGAATATATTATTTGAAAGGTCTTAAAGCCTGTGAAATACAGGTCCGTCTCATTGTTTGAAGTTCTCAGGACATGGACCGAAATTTATACGTTATCATGGGTTTGGTGCGTGCTACTTGCTTGAATCGCCGCCACCCCAACATCTTGATATCGAGTGCGTCCTGTCATCCTTTGTGTGGCATAACTAGCCATAGAATGCATGTCGTTCTTGTTCCTGTAAGGAAGATATTGCGTGACAGGAAGTTCGTGAGCACTCCAGTTTTTCATTAAGCGATGGGCAGGAGTGCAGAGGTGTGCCGTTCAGCATCTTGCTTTGCACCTGAAACGCTTTCGATTTCAAGACAAAGTTTAAAGCTCGAACCAGCTTGTAGCCAGGTTTCACCTCGTCCAGAGACCCTAGGTTTCGTTATGATGGACTGCACGTCTGGCATGAGCGCAACAGCCCATGCGAGACGTAGCGCTATTGATTCTGACACGAAATTGCGCTGTTGAGTAACTTCAGATAGCTTCAGATGAATCAGGTGCTTAAAGCTTGCTTCTGACTGGCAGGCAAGCGATTCATCAAGTTTTACGGAAACTAGGAAATCCAGTATCTAAACAGAACCGGCGGACGCCACGCTGCCTGTCATGCCTCGGGTGACCTCGTTTGGGACACGGTCCAGTCCGTGCCCATGGGACGTTGTTAACTGTTGTTTGCTTCCTGATAACCTCAAACATCCTGGCATTTATCACACCAAATCATTTTCCGACTCTCAACCACTTCGGTTTTTGTTTGCAAGATGAATAGTACAACGAGATGTTCTCTAGGAACCATGCTTTTTCGTCGGCAGGGGCGCAGTCAGGATTTTCCTAAGGGGGGCTGGAACTCTGTGTGAACTGAAATCGTACGGAAACCATCTGCGGGGAAGACGATGTGCAACGGTTTTCACAAAACTATGCGAGCCTAAGGGGAGGGGGTCCGGGTCCCCGGGCCCTCCTTTGGCTGCGCCTCTGTTCGTTGAGAGCGACAATTCAGGAGCCTCTAGCCTGATTCAAAATCTTGTATTTACGGGCCCATGCAAGGAGTCGTATCTGTGTCTATGAAACCAGCGGCGCGCCCGGGAGGGGAGGGGGAGGGACTTATGGAGGAGGACTCTTGGTGCCGTTGGCCCCTCTTTCTGTCCAATTCGGTGTCCATCCGCGCTACGCGCGGAAGGGTTGCCTAAGTACTCTGAGTTGGGCCTCTTGGGCAAGGGCCGCCGTTTTTGGGGCCCTTCTACTAAGGAACTACTTGCTAGCTAAGGCTGCTTTACTAGTGAAGGGGCCCCTGCTGGCACCTGAAGGATGTTCCTTGGGACCTGTGAGGAGGGCTCCTGCTGGCTTTTACTGGGCCCCTGCCGGCCTGTGAAAGGTCCGCCTGCAGGTCTGTTGATGAATACCCTGCCGACCATATGCAGGGGGTTAGGCCAGCCTGTACATGGGTCTTGTATCACCCTGCAGATGGCCCCCTGTTGGTCTTTAGAGGAGCCTATAAAGGAGTCCCATACCGGTCTATAAATGGCCTATAAACGAGCCTTGCTAGTCTGTAAAGGGCCGTCTACGGGCCATTAGATGGCCCCTGCTGGCCTCTAGAGGATCCCTGTGTGCTGCCGGCTCTACAGATCATCGGAGCGTCCCCTTGGCTGGTCGAGCCTGAAGAGAACCTGCCGGCCCAGAGAGAGCTCCTGTGGGCCTGTGGAGGTGGCCCTGGGCTATGGAAAGCGGGCTCCTTAAGGGTTTCCTGTGTCTGTAAAGGCACCCTTGCAGCTTCGAATTTCACGTACTGAAATACCACTTTGCCACTCGCCGTTACGAAACAGATGTAATGTAGACTGCCACGCGAGGAAGCCCAGTGAAACCGAAGTCCGCTCCCTCTCTTCCTTGCCCAGGGGAAATCCAACCCGCACCCTCCCACTTAAAAAACTCCGGGTTCGCATCTGGTCGCGAGCCAAATGCAATGCATGCTCCTTCACGAGGAGGCCCCCGGTCGAAGGCCTAACCTTCTCCAAAGGAAAATTCCGGGTGGATAGGCGGCGGGACAAGCGGTGCACAGGGGCACCGTGCCCTCCTTAGCTGGCGATTTTTTTACATGAACCCTATGGCGCTGCATGAAAAGAAATGGCTCGCAAAGTAGCCGATGCCCCCCCCCCTCTTGCCGGGAAACGTTCCGCCCCTAGTGCCTAGGTGAACCGTTGTATGGAACTGAAATGAGGGAACCCAGTGATATAAGGCCCTCAAGCATGCTGTTATGTCAAAGATTACAAATGATTGGTGATGGTCGCGCCATGCTTCGCCCAGTTTTGCAGCCAGGATTTTCTTACAGGGGGCCCGGAACTCAGTGTGAACTGAAATCATACGAAAACCGCCTGCTGGGAAGACGATGTGCAATGGTTTTCACAAAAAGGCGGGTCTGGAGGGGGGGGGGGGGGCGAACCCCCGCGCCCTCCTTTGACTGCGCCGATAGCGGCGCCCAAGGGTGCAATGGAAGTTCCGAGAGTATCGTGGTGTTCCACCCCTCCTCTGTTAGAGCTAAAGGCAAAGTATTGCAGCACCGTAGTTCCTTGATCGTGATATTTTAATGAGCCTCGGATGGCTTCCATTTGTGTTGGTTTATTCTCCGCGATGATGGAAAATGGCAGTCGGGCAAGTTTGGAAAAAGCCTCGTTTCTCATACCATAAAAACACTATGATCTTCAATAGTGTGATTTTTTTCCTTAAAATTGGGCAACAAAGCTTCTTTGCGCAACACCATCCCTGGGCTACGGGCCAACAGAGAGGGCGAGCCCGTCCCGTGGTCCGAGCGGCCCGCTGCGCCGCCCGTGACGCAAGGGAGGGCGGCCGGCGCCGGACGCCGCCGCGCCGGTCGGGTATCTGCTGCAGGGGTCGGAGTTCGCGCGCCGCTCTTTATCAACCAGGCCGGCCGCGACGCGTGGACGTGTTTATCGTTCAGGACCGGCCGGCCGGCGGGCGGCGGGGCCAGCGGGGAGGCGCCCGTCCCGCTGGCCCGCTGCCACGGGTCTTCTGGGGTTCGGCTGTTCAAGGATGGGCCGGCAGCCGCCAGCTGCAGCGGCCGCCCCAGCTAGAGCACGCTGAGTTCAGCAGGAACTGTGGCTGGGATTGTTCTGGTTCTTAACGGGGCGCTAACGACCACATTGCTTCTTTCAAACTTTTTTCGACGGTGAGGGTGGGGTGCAAAAAGAGACGTTATTTTTGAGGGGACGGTGTGGCAGGGAATTAGCTGTGAGGCAGTAGAAAGGGACCCGTCACCGCACTTCAGGAACGTTAATCTAGGGCTTTTGCGAGTGGTGCGAGACGCCTTGCTCCATTCGAAGCCCCCTTTGCGTGATACCGGCAGCTTCGCTATCCTCGTCTCTCCTTTCATTGCCTTTGTTTGTTCATGTGGTACTTCTCGCGTCGACATAAGGTCCCTGCTCGCAGCTCTCGCCTGAACCCGCATGTGGCGTCGCATTCCCAACAGCTCAGCGGTGGTGCAGCTGTGCGCGGGGCGCCTACCCCACCTGCCCTCTGAATCTCAGAGGTCGCACGGGAGATCAAAGTGCGATAGGAACATCCACTTTTCCTCGTAGTCAGGCGGACGCAGAGCGAGTGGGTTGGGTTCGCAATGGCATTCGCTTTCGTTTGGATAACCTGTTTTTGGTACACTGATATTTTATGTTCATTACGTCGCTCATAACTCAACGCTGTGGACAAGGGTGGAACTTTTATTCATTTTTTTGGGGGGAAGGTCGGCCCCCCAACCACCGTCCGTTCGTTGGTTTGTTCATTTGCCAGGCTCGGATGTCATTATTTCCACACAATATCAGAATATGAAACATTCAGAATGGAGTGATGGTTATAGCTACTCCTGACCTTTATGTTTCTACCTCTGTTTGCCCAACCATGGTTTTGACAAACGGTTTTTTGAAAATGCTTCTGAAAGAAATGTGTCTATGGTTAATGGCGTCAACGTCTGTGGACAATGTATGCGGCTTTCGTTGGCGCTTTCGCTGCCAATGCACTCGACTGGAAACCAGCGTGACGTTCAGCTCGGTTGCGAAATTTGATTAGCTTTAAAGGTGGGGTGAGGGGTGGAGGGCAAAGGGGCCATGCCCCAACCCACTCATGCCAAACGGACCCCTTGGCGGTCGATTGGGCCCCCCTGGGGCCGAAGACTCCGAGAACCCCAAAACACTGCGCTCTTCGACCCCAGTGCTTGAGATAGTGGGAGGCGCCCGCAGGGCGCGATGCACTGTCCAAAACAGATAACCCTTTTCGGACGGGAGGGATTTTCTCTTGCACCAATGACGAAGGAGTGTTACCCATCCACCCCCTTGCCGCTTGGCCCCTCATTGAGCTAGCGCCTCGGGATAAAAGCAATCAATATCTGTATGCCTCAGAAATCTAAAGGTAGCGAGTTGGACCACGTTAGGTCAAGCGCTGACGCGCTAGAGCAGGCCAGACTTTACGCTTGTGAATCATAAACTGACTTTTCAAAGATGAAAACGATGAGTTTGGTTCTATACGTGCCAAAAATCGTCTGTTCGAAAATTAGTATCGGAACGTTCTAGGGTCAAAAATGGTTAGGTGATTGACCTTTTTTGACCATGAAAAGGCCGTTGATCTGCCTGAAGTGATTTCTTACTTCTATCATGAGCATCGCATAGAAATTATGAGTAATGCTAATTTCGAATAATTTTGCGGAATTAGTCGAAATTAGTACTTAGGCCCCCTAATCATTTTTGCAAAGCTCCGCCCCTGGTTGTGGAAGTAATCTACAACAGACCATAGAAGAGACTGACCACGCTGCCGTTCATGGAGTGGAGCATTGCCTGCCCAGTCTCAGCGACTGAGAAACTTTCAAAACATATTCTCGATGACTGTGCGTGGAACAGGATGGTTTTGACCGACTTGATGAAGGGGGGAATGAAACTGGTTTATCTTACGGACCATGGTTTTTCAGTGACAGGTTTCGTTTAGACACATGAAGAATATATTCATCCTCTAGACGACTTAATATGTTCGATCATGTTGGACTACTTCATGATTGGTTTGCTGATGTAAGAGACGTTAAGAGTGGAAGGCCGTGCCCCCCAGGCCCGCACTGTTTGCGAAAAACATTGCACATCGTCTTCCCGGCAGGCGGTTTTCGTATGATTTCAGTATAATCTGAGCTTCGCCTCCCCCCCATCGCAGAAAATCCTGGATGCACCTCTGGTTGTCTTGACTTTTCATTCACGGATCCACATCACCTGTAGGACCCTGTTCAGCTCGGGGCGAAACGCTAGTCCTTATCGTCCGTCGATCTCTTCCTGGCTGACTTCAGATTAGGGAGAGGCTGGGTCGGCACGACGCAATCACGGCTGGGCCACTGAACTGCCGGGAATGCGTCACGGCGTACCGTTCCAGGTCTCGGCACTGGGAGACAGCTTTATTTTGACGTTAATGGATCCAATGCCTCCTTTGAGTGCACCGAATACGAAATGTAATTATTCTGGCGGATGGTCACAAACGTAGACATTCTACATGATACTCGCTGAAAATCATCAGGTTACGAAGGGCCGGTAATGCTAAATGTTCCGAACTTTGTATCGTTTTTTTTTTTTTGTGTTTGACACATCGGAATCACGAAGACTGCGTCCTTCTGCCTCCTGCACCGCTGTATTCTGTAATGGCTAAAGAAAAACTGGCCGTAATTATTCACTGACCACTGATCCTACTGACAACGGCTCGTGAAGTTTTGACGAAGTATCTTGGCTTTTGTAACATCAGACCACCGTTATATTCCGTGCTCAACGAAAAACTTATTTTCTGTCCTGCTGACGGGGACAAAACGGTGTTTAACGAACACAGGGGGCTCCAACACCCTTGCCAATGCTTCCGTTGTCTAGGACTAATGCGCTTACCTTGTGTGGCGATTGTGAGAAGGCAGTCGAGCAACTGTACGACTTGGTCTCGCGGAAAAACATTTTTCCTTCATCCAGGCGAGTCGTGTGGGGAACTCACGTTACGTTTTACGAGTCGCCGGCTCCCTTCAGATACCGTCCTGCTACCCCCAGACGTCTGTGTTGAAAATCCGTGGACGCAGCACGCGGCCAACTCGCCTGAAAACTGTTCATGCACCCATACGATTTCTCAGGTCGTTACATCGCATATCAATCGTGGCTCGAGCCGGCTGATTTTGGGGAAGTAAAAGTGATTTGGGGCAAAAATGTAAATGCCGAAAGGGATGTGAGACGATATCCACCGTATCTGAAGAAGATCTGAAGGTTCCGATTTATTCAGGTGCCTGGAACATCTTTTTGTTGCCATCATGCCGTAACTCTAAGGCTGATGAAACCAATTCGAAAAATAATTTTGTTTTGGCATTTAAACGTTAAGGAGGAACCATGCTCTTGCATACGTGGTTCCATCATTGCGCACGTGCCTCTCTGCAGAGGAAGTTAACGACCAAAACGGTTGCGAAAGCCGCTGACCACAGTCACGGCAGCACCGCGTCGCCTTCACGACTAGTGTTCGTCTCTCGCGCGATGCCCAGCCGCAGCCGCATCTCTCGCCGAGTTTTGGCGACTCTGTGGATGTCTCTCGGCGATCGGTCGTGGCCGTCGCTCCGATGTCTGCAGCAAAGACCGGTCACTGGCAGATCCTTGGGGTGGGGGCCATCTCAGCCATACATCCCCTTCAAGTGCGTGTAGGAGGAAATAGGCATTTGCCCCCCCCCCCCAAAAAAAAAAGAAATTTGGCTATCACTACACAACTAGAATTTGAAGTCGCTGGACATTCCGAACCCATGGCTGGCATCTTTCCCTCCCCACCCTCGGTCGCTGACTCGCTGACTTACTGTCCATACCCAGCAAATTATGGGTAGCGTCTCCCCTCCCCTCCAAACGGAGCTGCTGGATCCGCCCCTGAAGCCGGGGACGCACAGGCTGGCCTCAACCCTTGGCCCTGTTCGAGGTCCTGCTTGTGGCTGCTTGCGCAACCCCTTAGCCAGCGATCCAACAATAAAATTCGAACGCTGAGGCAGAAATGGCGCGCAAGCTCAAAGCCTTTTGCTTGCGGTTGCTCGCGCTGCTTGCGGTGAAACAGATAAACCCAACGCAAGCAATCGCACGCAAGCCAGACAGGCCAGATGGCATTGCGGCGCTGGAATCGCGGGTTAGTGTCATTCGTGTATGTGAAATATTCGATGCGATGTAAACTGTTGCAAATTCGGATTGTAAACGAAAGATGTGATGTAAAACATTGTGTTATAAATTCGATGTCTTTGCGAATGCTTGCGACCCTTCCCGAACAGCATTTGTGTTTGGCTGCAAGCACGCGGCTTGCGCAACCACGCAAGCAGGACCTCGACCAGGGTCGTTGTTCATGCACGTGAGCTGCAGACTTCAACAGTTTGCTAAAGGCCGAAGTAACCGCTGGACAGACAGGGGCTTGTTAGGCGAAGCAGAGGTTTAAGTGGAGCGTCCAGCGAAAGACCGGCCGAGGACGGTTGGACGTCAAATGACCTGTTTATCGTTCAGAATGGATGTACGCAGAACAGTTCAAAGAGTTGGTAATTTTGCAGGCACCCACTGGTTTCAGCGGCCTGAGGAGGCTGTGGGTAACTTCGGTCGCCGTCCGGACTATTGCCTTTATCACGTTGACTTTCCCGCCTCGCCACTGCGCACCATTCGAGCATCTAAGATGGCGCGCCAGTCCTCCTGGGCTTGCCCGCCCGGCTGGTGGTGCTGGCGCCGCCCCTGACCCTGGGGCCGGTCGCTGGTGTTTTCCAGAGTGCCCGGCGACCGGCGGCCGCGTTGGAACTCGCAGAACCGTCCGGCAACAGCCGTCCCACGTCGGGGAGCACCACCTGAGCACCAGCGAAGATGGCTGACACCAAGGGAAAGGCGCAAACAGGTGGGCAGAACGGCGGCTAACGAGGCCGCTGGCGTATTGCTGGCTAAAGTAAGGACACGCTCGCTTGGCATCTTCCTCGAGACGCGCAATGAATCGGTGACGTCCGTGCCGTTAGTTTTGTTGGCGGCAGTGATTGCACCGAGAACTCCCGAATCTCATTGTGATAAAGGCAGCAGACGTGCAAAATTGACATACCTACGCATTCTTCTCATGTTTCACTGCCCTGTCTTGCCCTGTCTTGGCCAGGCTTGCTGGATTCACCTCGAAGTGACTCGATTCCCCGCCTGATTCCCTGAGCCGGAAATTGACTCTGATTCGGACTTGCAGCAGCGCCGTAAGGAGTGAATCGGTTCAAAGTGATATAACGATGTCATGTCATTAGCGCAGTTCAGATGCTGATTCAGCGTGGTTTTCGAGTGAATCGATTTCGATTTTGGTTTCGGACAGAAGTGTGAAATCCACGAATCGATTCAGAATCGCTTCGAATCGCTTCGGAATCGAGCACAGGTCTGACCACGACTACCCATGTTAGCGTCATTTGATTGTAAGCTGGTGTTGCCTGAGCAAAACATTACAGGCGGTGTGATGCGACATTTCGTTCGAAACCATTAACAATGAGGACGCTACGGATCGACGGAAACCACTGTAGTGTTTGGAGTGCAATTAACAACACCAGTACGACGCCCATTTGTCGCTTGTTTTACGACCGACGACAATCTGGACGCGAAATAGATACCCGACGTATTGCTCCGTTGGTTCCTTTCACTTCGTTTCAGTCCAGTTAATACCGATGTTTGCGGAAGGGTTTTTCGTTGGTTTCAAAGACACGCTTGCGTCTCACCGGGACTAGGTTTATTTCCTCTACAATGTTTACGAACCCTAACGAACATTCCGACAAGAAAATCAGCAGCGACCAAAGGCCTGAATTCCGTTGTTGGTGCAACGCATGGCCAAAGTGATACAAACGACCTTTACTGTAGTTTCGCTCCCTTACAACTTCGAACGCATTAGTTCGAGTAGCAGTGCGCCATGGCCCAAAACCAAAGTCATCGCTCACAGCGTATATACGGTGTTAAAGTATGCGACTTAAAGTCTCCTTCGTCAAATTTTTAGGATGGCAAGAGGCATCCTATGGCGGACTTTAAATGACTTTTATAACCGGTTTCAGAATGACTAGGCCAGTTTAGCTATGACAGAACTGACACACACACACACACACACACACACACGCGCGCGCGCGCGCGCGCACACGCACACGCACACGCACACGCACACTAATTTGCGTTCCATTCGCGGGGAACGCATATTAAGTTATATCTGAATGCGGGCAGTTTGCCACGCGGTTCGTTTGATGATATATCCTTAACATGATGTCTCACAACAGTGCCCCGCAGCATAAGGTATGACAACAGGGACGACCTCAGAATGATTCCACGTGCAGTCGTGTGACATCACTAGGCCAGTTTATGAGTTCAAATAATTCTTAAGTTTATGTATATATATATATATATATATATATATATATATATATATGTGTATATACACACACACACATATATATATTAAGTTTATATATATATGTATGTATATACACACACACATATATATATATATAAAGTTTATATATATATAAGTTTATATATATATAAACTTAAGAATTATTTGAACTCATAAGCTGGCCTAGTGATGTCACACGACTGCACGTGGCATCATTCTGAGGTCGTCCCTGTTGTCACACCTTACGCTGCGGGGCACTGTTGCGTGACACCATGTTAAGGATATATCATCAAACGAACTGCGTGGCAAACTGCCTGCATTCAGATATAACTTAATTTGCGTTCCCCCGCGAACGGTCGCTTTGATAAGCGAGTGGAGCGTGTCGTCCAGACGAGTGGTTATGCTGTCGACGGGAAGTTGCTGCAAGCTAAAAGCATTGTTCATCACAAGCTCTACGCTGGTAGGCCGCCGGATAGTACCGGGCATCACTAACAGACGGACCACGGCTGCTTCCAGTGCTGGGGATCGTGGACCCGTCCACCCTTGGCGTCACCATGACGCACGAGCACATGCACCTGGACTTCAACGTCGCCTTTCATCCCACCCAGGGGAAGGACAAGGGCAAGGAGGACTGCGAGTTCACCTTAGAGAACGTGGGCTGGATACGGCAGAATCCGTACGTGCCCACCACGTGGTGACAGCAGGGCTGTTGCCATTTTATGTATTGTGCTGATGCCTTGGTCTGAGCCACTTGAAGCCTGCTTCCATTTTGAACCCGATACCGTATCATGTAACAGCAAACACCATGAATGGCGAGTTGTTCTCATGAGTCAGTTTGAACCTATTTCTGGCATAGGCATGCTTTTGTCCTAAGTTAGTTTGAAATTACTCGTGATGCTTATCATACGTGCAATTGTAGTGTCTAATAAGTACGGATTTTGCATGCTGCAAGGCTCACAACTGCGGAAAGTCACAACACAATCCAGCCCTTATCCTAACGGGCGTCCCCTCGCGTTCCGTAGCTACCACCACCGGTCAAACATCACGTTCTGCGACGCCGCGGTAAAAGAGACCATCGCCGACGAGCTGAAAACCTACCTGGCCAACGGCGGCGGCACGATCGTCGAGGTCACCAACTACGGGATCGGCCGCGACGCCGGACTGCTGGCCGAGTACAGCAGCGCCTCCGGCGTCAAGATTATCTGCGGCACAGGTCAGCTGACGTGGGCCCGTCGGAGTTCCCGCGGTGCCCATTCGCCATGCTGTGACCTGCGGGGGAGGAGACAGGGTATCGGAGCGCTTCACCGGTTTCGCATGTGCACACAAGCAGTTTGCACATTGCGGAACGCAAACATTTTGTGTTTCTGTTTTTTTCCACGCGTCAGCTACTCGGCTCACCAGCTTCTCTAAAATAAAACTCGAAATGCTGCGGTTGGTTTGGAGACAGGTCAAAATAGAAGACGAGTAGGGAGGCGTGTAGTCGTGAATGCGGTGTCGCCGTCGACTTTCGTTGTAACTGTGGCCTCGTGGTGAGTGGTAAAAACTGGGCTGGCCGGAGACGTGTAGCCTTGAGTAAAAGCAATTACCGGGGAGCAGTGGTCCGAACATGGAATCAGTTTTGACCGCCCTTGTCGACCATCTTGCTATACATTTTACACCCAGAAATACTTGAATTGAACGAGAAGAAATTAGCTACAAGATTGGACGCATTGAACATGCACGGTGCCAGTAAATCTATGGATCGGCACATTCGTTTAGTCTGAAGCTGCTCGGCCTTGCATGCCCACTGGAGTGTATTATCTTCGCAGGCTTCTACCAATACTCGTTCCAAAAGGAGTCTGACCGAAGCCTGACAGTGGAGGAAATGACGTCCAGGTCCGTGAGCGACATCATCGAAGGCTGTCCGGAGGCGCCGCACGTCAAGGCAGGCATCATCGGCGAGGTCGCGTCCCACTGGCCCATACACGGTCAGTAGAGACGGCTCCAACCGGCCCATACACGGTCTGTAGAGGCGGCTCCAACCGGCCCATACACGGTCAGTAGAGGCGGCTCCAACTGGCCCACACACGGTCAGTAGAGGCGGCTCCAACCGGCCCATACACGGTCAATAGCAATGGCCCCAACCGGCCCATACACGGTCAATAAAGACGGCTCCAACCGCCCCATACACGGTCAGTAGACGCGGCTCCGACTGGCCCATACACAGTCAGTACAGGCGGCTCCAACCGGCCCATACACAGTCAGCAGACGCGGCTCCAACTGGCCCATAGACGGTCAGTAGAGACCGCTCCAACTGGCCCACACACGGTCAGTAGAAACGGCTCCAACTGGCCCATACACGGTCAGTAGAAACGGCCAAACCGGCCCATTCACGGTCAGTAGAAATGGCCCCAACCGGCGCATACACGGCCAGTAGAGACCGCTCCAACTGGCCCGTAAACGGTCAGTAGACACGGCTCCAGCTGGCCCATAGTAGAGATGGCCCCGGCTGGCCCATACCCGGTCAGTAGAGACGGTTCCAACTGGCCCATACACGGTCAGTAGAGACCGCTCCAACCGGCCCATACACGGTCAGTAGAGACCGCTCCAACCAGTCCATACACGGTCAGTAGAGATGGCTCCAACTGGTCCGTACACGGGCAATAGAGATGGCTCCAATTGGCCCGCACACTGTCAGCACAGCGGCTTCAAATAGTCAGTAAAATGTAAAAAAGGCCAGTGACCTTAGTTTATGATTTTATCGTATGACCTTGACCCAAATAAGGACCTCCGTACAAAGATCACTGACACCAGGGGTGATACCCAGGCGTAAGACTGAGTAACAGTGAGTTGCACAAAATATTTAAGACTTGCTGTTTCTTGACGATTTTGACGATGTCGTGCATCATTGTATCGACGATTGCATCGGTACGAGGCACAATCAGTGTAGCTGCCGACTCCACCTGGCCGGCTCACGGTCAGCGGCAAGTACGACTGCAGCCGATGGTACTTACCATGCAGTCCATGGTACGTGGAGCAGACGACTCCCGCTGATCGATACGCGGGAGGGAGGGCAGACAGCTCCCTTCGGCAGATTCACGGTCAGTGGAGCACAGGGGGGGGGGGGTTCCAGCTGACCAATAAACAGTCAATGACGTGGACGGCTTCAAATAACTAGGAAAAGGTCAGTGGGCGCGGACAGCTTTCAATGACCAGTAAACGGTTAGTGGTGCGAACGGTTTTAAATGACTAATGAACGGTCAGTGGGCGCGGACGGTTTCAGGTGACCAGTAAACGGCCAGTAGGCGCGGACGGCTTCAAATGACCAGGAAACGGTCAGCACGGCTTCAAATGGCCAGTGAGCGGTCAGTGGGCGCGGACGGTTTCAAGTGACCAGGAAACGACCAGTGGGCGCGGTCGGCTCCAAATGACCAGGAAACGGTCAGTGGTTCGGACGGCTTCAAATGACCAGTAAAGCGCCATTGGTGCGGAGGTTCCAGCTAACCATTCAACAGTCATTGGCGCGGACAGCTCCAGCTGACCAATACACGAACAGTGGGGAGGACGGCTCCAGCTGACCAATACACGAGCAGTGGGGAGGACGGCTCCAACTGACCAATACACGAGCAGCGGGGAGGACGGCTCCAGCTGACCAATACACGAGCAGTGGGGAGGACGGCTCCAGCTGACCAATACACGAGCAGCGGGGAGGACGGCTCCAGCTGACCAATACACGAGCAGTGGGGAGGACGGCTCCAGCTGACCAATACACGAGCAGCGGGGAGGACGGCTCCAGCTGACCAATACACGAGCAGCGGGGAGGACGGCTCCAGCTGACCAATACACGAGCAGCGGGGAGGACGGCTCCAGCTGACCAATACACGAGCAGCGGGGAGGACGGCTCCAGCCGACCAATACACGAGCAGTGGGGAGGACGGCTCCAACTGACCAATAAACGAGCAGTGGGGAGGACGGCTCCAGCTCGCCCACTGATCGCCAAACCCAACAGGCTGATATTTGGCTTACCGTGTCACTGCCTCTAACGGGAAAAATACGGAATCCTCCAAAAGATGATGTGAGGGACAGTCAAGCAGAACTTTTCGAAGTACGTTTCCATTTTCTCCTGATACTCAAGACTGAAACGATGTCTGTGGCAGCCAGTGCTTTTGTGTGCAGCTTGTTGGAAGCTGGATGTCGATCTCGTCTTCTCAATGGTTTATTTTTAGCGGCTAAAATCCATAACGTGCACCCACCGAGATCATCTAAAATGTTTACCAGAGCATGACTGATAGCGGGAGTCATGTTTTAACTCACGACAGACCAGCCTGATCCAGTTTTTGTGGGCTGGAGAGGACCTGCCCACACATGTTTGTTTGAGTTAGCGGATGATCCAATTTCTAACACGTCGCGGAAATCAAGCTGCGTTTGACGGGGTCTTGTCCAGTATCATGCAAAAGGCTGTAGTCCGTTCAGTCTCCACAGAAATAATGAACGCAATAATAAACATGTTAAGCCTTCTCGACCTGCCGTCCATTTGGGAGCAAGAAGACTTCTTAAGAGGATAACGTTGAAGAGGTGGCCGGAGGTGATAGCGAAGCCTTGGGCTTCGTGTGCGCATTCAGGAGTGGTCACGTATATTTCCGATGGCTTCTTGACCAGGTTCCTTTTACCTCGTCTTTTTCCTTTTGTTATGGCAAAAGAAAACTATGGCTGCCGAACGGAAACACTCACTTGATGCTCCTTCAAGCACATCCAGGATGTGGGCTTTCAGTGGCAAATGTCTTGTTATTCTGCGTTGACGTTTTCAGGACAGCATTATCAGGCATGAGGATATGAGTCAACTATTGCTGTGGTGCACTGAGGCTAACCGAAAACCGACATCTATTCATTGTCGAAACCCGGTCATAATATGTGAACGCGCTACCAGCCTGGGATAGCTTTAACCCAACCACTATACTGTTTTCACGGACAGGAATTACATGAGAATGGTTTTGTAGCTACCAGCCTCAAAAACGTTCTTACGGTTATGCCTTGGTGCGGAGCCCGCTTGTAGGGATCAGAAAGATCTGATGGCCTGCTTTCAGTGCTTACTCAGCTGGATACACAAAAACAAAACATCGACGCGCCTTAAAAAAACAGACATTCGTACCCGTTTGTTTCAGACAACCGAGCCTTCAGCTTGACGAAGCGTTGCGTGCTTGATTGTGTGCGGTTTGGTTGTATGTTTTTGTACAAATGCGAGACACCATGTTCCGTTACCCCCGTATGCAGTTGTCACTGCCATCGCACGTGGGCGGAACGTTGCCAACCAGCTCTCGTCGTCCACACTGAGTCTTGCGGCCCGACCGACACCCGTCGCCGCCTACGTTCACGTGCCCCATCAGTGTAGGAGCATTTACAGGGCGGGCTGGGCCCGTGCTGCTTTCGGTAATTTCCTTCTGTGCGACACCTTAGACGTAGTGTTGAAAACAATTCCAAGCTGCGAGGGCCGTCGCCAAGTAGGTGGGTCCTGACCCTACCTGCCTCTGGGCTTCTACACACGCCGTGCTCCGTCACCTCTCACCCGGTCGCGATGCCGCAGATTTCGAGCGGCGCGCCATCCAGGCGGCGGCCCTGGCGCAGCTGGCCACTGGCGCGCCGGTCAACTTCCACCCGGGCCGGCACCCGGCCGCGCCGGCCGAGATCCTGCGCGTCTTCCAGGAGGCCGGCGGCGACGTGGGCGGCTGCGTCATGTCCCATCTGGACCGTGAGTGCCGCGGCGGCGAGGCCGTGGTGGAGACGGACGCGGACGGTGACGTGGAGACGACGCGGACTTTGCGTTGGGTGGGGTCACTGATGACCGGCTGTCGTGCGGTTGTGGGACGCGAGGCGAGACAGGTTTGACCTTGTTTGTCGTGACAGGCAGCTGTTTGTTCGCGAATTATCCGCCCAGTGTGAGGTTGTTCTGTCGGCTCGGTCATGACTGGTTCTGTAATCGTTTCAACCGCCACCGGCATGTACGCAGCCGCTTGCACCCGCAAACATCGGCTGGCATATTTTCTTTGACACCACAGGAACCATCGAGTCTCCCGAGGGCCTGGTGGAGTTTGCTGAACTGGGAAGTTTCATTGAGTATGACCTGTTCGGCATTGAGGTCAGCCAGTACATGCTGGCCCCGCACATCGACATGCCATCCGACGCTCAGCGTATCCGCCGAATCAAACACCTGGTGGACTCCGGATTCGAAGACAAGGTGGTCATCAGCCATGACATCCACACCAAGCACAGGCTGGTGAGGCTGGAGAATAAAGCGTTTTCATGTTGATTGGCGATGTCATCATCTCTACATGGTGTCTTGAAGTCCATACATTATCGCATGCGTGCAGATCCAGCAGAAATGAAAGGCTATGGTGGAAGCATCTCCCCTCGAACTTCGGACTTCAGTGAAACCTGCGATCATAATGGCTTTAGTCAGGTCGTATTTTGCGGCGTTTGTGTTTCGGCTGACGAGCGAAGGCCACGAGCCCTCAGCCAGTCCTCACTTGCATCCCATTTCCACTGTTTTCCAGAGAACAAACTCACCCAGATGTGCTGGCGCACTTGCTCACCACGCACTTACTCACCACGTTTGATGCCATCCACATGGCTGTGTTTCAGACTCGCTTCGGCGGACACGGGTTCTCCCACATTTTGGAGAACGTTGTTCCCATGATGCTGGTGCGTGGGTTCGCTGAAGATACCGTGAACAAAATACTCATCAACAACCCAGAGGCGGCGCTGACCTTCAAGAAATGATCTGAACGGCACGAGCCACGGCCGCTCAGGAGAACTGCCGTGCCGTACATGGAGCCGACACTGCACGGAATGTTTTTGGAACGACTGTCTAACGAAACATATGTCGCGCACGCCAGTGGTGCTACCGGATACATAACTGAGGAAATCTGTTGTTTCGAACGGGTACCGTCTTAACGTCCTGTATGTGCTTGATTATGAACGTTTTTTTTTTTGAAGTTTTGGGTTCTCGCTGCTACGAAGTAATGCTTTGTCGCATGACAAGAGATCTGCCTGCGCGGGATGCACAGCTTCTAATAAAGACTGAAAATCGTCTACTCTAATTAAGTGCTGTCGCGACAGCTGCTCGAATGCTCATTCATTTGGTCTCAGTTTGGAGGTTGGGGCACTGCGTGAAAAGCCATTCCTACCGCCTTGCCGGATGGCCGGAACGTTGGGGCGCTGGGGCGCTGCGCTGCTTGCGCCAAAACATCTAATTTTAACCGTACCCTGTGACCTGTTGATAAGTGACCGAAAAATGGCCTGCTTCGTTAAATCCGAACGTTGTGCCACCGATGTCTGCCACCGTTGAAACCGGGATTTTGCAACGTACGCAAATCAAACGAAATACTTTTCGGCCTGTTCCCGAAAGTTTAGCTTATTTCGCTGTCGTGATTTCACGTTGAAAGGAAGTTCGCGGAAGATACCACTGTCGAGACGTTGACGGAGAAATCGTGGATCTGACTGCCACACCCGGCGGGGCGAAAAATCGTGGACGACTGACATCTGGCGTTTCCTTTCAGTTCACGTTAACGGCGGCGGATTCTGTCGGAGACGGACCGGCAAGTGAACGGTGTGCTCAGACTGACAGCGGATGGGAGCGGGCTCGCAGTCGGGCGTATTTCACATTCTGGACCTGGGTTGACGCGACTTTTACCGGCAGGGCTAACGCTGCCAGAGGAAGGTCGCGCATATTAGCTGTGCCCAGCGAAAAGCTGCCATGTATTCCGCTGGAAAACTCCCATGGACAGTGGGCTGAACCGAATTCCGGAGGGCGGCATCCATGGGTCCGAACTCTCCATCGCTCACGTTCGGAACCCCCGTCGCTTGGTCTGCGAGCGACAATATCGCGGCGAAGCGCTGGTACAACGGGATCACCAATGCTCGGGTTAGGATTCGAGGCGAGGGTTTGGCGGTTAATCTCCTCGCCATCGGTATGACAGAAAGACTAGATGCAAAAAAGAAACTGGGCGATGTCTTTTTTCAAGTTTGGGATCTGCGCCTGATTTAACTCTGTACTCCCAAGTCCCAGAATTCCTAGATCCAGACATCTCGTATTTGGGCAAGAGCGCGTGAGGCGGCACTAGCTAATACCAATGACAGGGTCGCAGCCAGGGTTTTGCGACTGGAGAGGAAGCTGTTTCTTCTAGGGTGGGCCTCCACATTACCGACCAGTGCATTTTGTTTTTTAGGGTTTTCGCTGGTGGGCACTTAAGCAAGAGGGGGCACCAAAAGTGACAACTCAGAGCGTGAAAAGGGCGCTTTCTGTTTTGTAAGGGGAACATAACGTAAATGCACGTTTGTCTTAAAAGCCCCCTGATACATTCCTTACATTCCGACGGCAGCATGAGATGTACCCTCTTCAATATTGCTCCATGTAGTAGCAAGGCTAGAGGGGACCCAGGGGACACGTAACCCTGCCGGAATTTTTGAAAGGGCCGGGCCGGAAGGGCCCAGTACAAAATATACCTGATTTAATTTAGAAGATAGAGGATACATTAGGAGAAACGGTTCTCTTAACGTCCACGGACTATCCGCAAGCTCCTCGAGACTTGCGTGACATGGGCCCTACGTCTGTGTTTTTTTTGTTTCTTATCCCTCTCTCTTTCTTTTCTTACTTTTTCGTAATCGCCGCCCTGGTTGTGGTTCCGCGCCGCGCAACGCAATGAAGACTCATCTGAATGACGTTGGGAACATTCGTCTCACATTCAGGAAATGCCGTGATAAAGGAGGCATGATTCTGTTTCCCACTGGCACTTTAATCCAAACGGCATTTTTGACCGATGGGCACAGGCTTAAGGGCCACTGGGAAAAATGCCCACCATTCAGTTCGTAAAGAGCCCAGCTATGAACGGAGGGCTCCAAGGGAAAAATGTCGTTTGTAGCTTTTGGTAAACCCCAGAATACTGCAGGAATAGGTCACACTTCACGACGATGATTAATTTGGCACAAAACCCTGATCTCCTATTTAAGCTCTATTCAAAACTTTTGAGGCCTCAGCCTCTGATGGTTTGATGAAAGCCTTCAGAGTTTTTTTCGAAGGTCCCATGTTACCAAAGAGGCCCCTTCTGCCGTTATGAAATCTTTGGATTTCATAAGCGCCTTCTGAGAGCCAGGTGACGACCCTCAGAAAGTCCACAGAGGAATTCGCAATAGAAAAGACAGTTTCAGTGGCGTTTGATGGTCACTGCAAAGATTTATGTTCTGTCCATGAAGACTGTAAGGGAACTAAATGTCTCAACTGCGAATCCACCAAGTGGCAAGGTGGTTCAAAATTGTTCGTTTATGTTGGGTTTCGTCTGTTTCTGTGACTACAGCTCGGATTACCGTAGACACTTGTTGCCGTGGCCTGGTAGAAAAGGAGCCAAACAACAAGCCGCCTGCTACGAGCCTCCCCGTCCACCGGGAGGTCATGTCGCAGGTCCTGCTACCTCCATCTCCACCTGCTTCGGCTCCTGGGGGAAAATTGCATCATAAGTTTGGTAACACTTGGGTGATGGGTCAGGACAAGGTCAGGGGCCGCCACAAGTGTGAGGAGTGTGTAAGTTGTTTCCGAGCTGACCGTCTGACCGGGTGCCGGTCCGCCGGCCGGGGTCTGGCCCGCCCCGCGGCAGTCGGCACGTGACCAGTGCCGGCTGGAGCCGAGGTCGGGGCGGCCGACCGCCGGCTCGGGGGTTCGGTGGTGACGTGCCGCGGCGAGCGCCCGCGCGATTGCGCGGCTGTCTCATGGGTCGCTCGCCCCAGAATACGAGACTGAGCGATCCATTTAGAGTTTGGAACTAGAACAGGGAGTAGATCGCCTTTAATGGAATCACTCGTCCAATGCGCACCCGAAGACGACCAGGAAGAGAGTGTTTTATGCTTTGCATATCCCACAGTCTTTATATTTTACGGAACATGGTTAAGCCGAATTCAAGGACTGTATCAGTGGAGGGAAAGCAGTATATCGAACGGCAATAATCGAGAAGGCGGGACAAAGCCGAGTCGCATGCCAGAAATGGCAATAAACTAGATTTGTTGCCCAAGAAAAGGGCATCGCCTGAAATCAAATAAGAACACTGAAAATGTCTGGTGATTTTTGAAACTGAATTTGGAAACGGACAACGACTTGAAGTATAAAAGATACCAAGCAAAATACAGTTTACAGCATTTTCGACGACCACGCAAACTCAGGTAACCATTGGCTTAGACCCTAACGGTAGCCATATCCTAACACATTCGGGCTAAATTTATTGGTGTGTTTTTGTGTGTCACCTTTTTAGTCTGGTAAATGCAGCTTTCCATCGGATGATTCGCCTCGAGGTATGTATGTTTTGTAATGTTTGCAATTATTTTCCTTGATCATCACAGGACGAACATAATATTCATGGTGTCAGTAGAAAGTGGACTTATGTTGCGGCGACGACATCGGTAAATCAAGGCATCTTATTCACTTCCTCATGCCTGTGGCCCTGCTGACTGCTCATTTCATTTGTCACGTCTGTATTAAAACTAGCATTTGACGCACGCAATATCGGAATTTGACTATCATGAGTCTTTTCGAAATCTTGACATCTACGGCGCATGTACTGCATCTGTGGTGAGACTGCCGATCGCTTGTTGTTCAGACGACTGACGCCGCCCGACGAGACACCAGACTTTACTCAAGACACGGACGCATGAGCCAAAGAGGGTGTACATCCTAACTCACAAGCAAACAAACATTATTTTCAGACGGACGGCTGACTGACGCTTGACCAGACACAAACTTTGACTCTGGACACGGACGCTTGAGCCCAAGAGGCTGTGTGTCTCCTAAGTCATAAACGAAAAAAACCGATCGCGTATTATTCGTTGGCTTCCGATATCTTCGTCTTCGATAACCGTAAGTGCAGTTAGTTCATAGGTGTCCTGTTTAGTACCTGGGTACGGTTCACATTTTAGCAGCCTAGGCAAGGTAGGTTGTCCAAAATCTTTCAGGTGGTTGCATTTGCTCTTGTGGGTTGGATAGTATACATTGAAGTCAAGTATTCCCTGACCAAGCTGTTGCTGCTAAATGTGAAATATTGGCTTGCATTACTTGTGTAACATTCATGGCCTGCTCACACCTATACAGCATGTCAGGATCCTGCATTTGCACCGTAATAACTTTTAACTTTTATGTCACCATATTCCTTCCTTTGAAGTTTTAAAACTTTTGCAGAAGCACATCCTTAATGTTTTTATTGTGATGTTCATTTGGGTGCATTTCCTGCAGTCTTGTTCAGTTTTCAGGTACTTATCATTCTATGTGGATAAACATGTGTAAATGAAGCACACCATCTTAGCATGCATTGCATCAATTGGTGGTGCAAATGGGTTGATGTGTGCTACTGGCTTTGAAACATAGGGTTAAATTGTCAGTGATAGGGACTGTTTATTGATTTTTGTCTAAAAATATGCATTTCTGATTCTAATCACCTTGCTTTTGCCCAAGGTAGAGTTGTTGTTTGTTGGTGTTTTTGGACACATTGGCTACTGAGGTCATTTTGCACCCATGATGAGACCCAGTGTAGGGTATTTTCAGGATCATGCATCATTCTTATGGCCCACATCTGTAAACAACATAAACACTTCTTTTCACAGTGTGATCAGCAAATGTTATAGGCTTATTGTATGGATGAGAACAGCCATTTTCAGAGTGGGTCTAAAATCATTGAAGCATTCAGTGGCTCAACTTTATAGAGAAATGAAGTGTAGGACATGAAAACAGGAATAAAAAAAACTAGAGACAAAGAAGGGACTGCTCACTGTGATATGCTTCAAAACAACACCATGACAAAATGTGACAGGTATACAGGTGTCATGGTCAAAGGTGGGGGATAGCACACTAGTAGATTTTTAGATGATTCTTTCTTTTCCATATGACAGGACTAATTTAAGTAAAAAAAAAAAAAAAATTAGAGGGACTTAGTCATCTTGAGCCCTTTCTGTTTGTTGGGCGCCGAATGACCCTGCAGTCGGTGCGCCCCTAAGCCCCAATAACCAACCAACCAACCCTTTCTGTTTGTATGCTTATGGGAGAATGTTCTGCCATCACCAATATTGGAAATGGTGTTGTCTTTTTTGGTGTTGCAGAAAATGTGCTCCAGAGAGACTTTATACTCCAAGCATAGCATAATTTTGTGCATTTATCAAAAAGCTACATTACTACTGTGTTGACAAGCTTCTGTCTCTGAAAGCAAATGACTCAGTCTCCATTCAGTAAGAAGCAGGTTTGATGTCAGAACTGACTTACACCAAGAATGCCAACTTTAACCAGTATTGCTCTCTTCAAAGGGTTTTGTGCTCCAGAACAAAAATTATACTCTGACACCAAGAACAAAAAACAAATTGCCAACCATGGCCATCACTGCACTGATGTGGCTGCATCTGGATTGCAGAATGTTTTGAATCCTCTACATTTATGTGTGTGTATGTATATACACACATATATTATATATATATATATATATATATATATATTTATGTATAGATATTGATATAGTAGTAGTAGATATAGTATAATGCAGTGAATATGTAAATATGTATATTTTTGTATGCTTATTTGCTATTTTCGCTGCACCCAAGACATCCTCATCACAGATATTGTGCAGAAGCAGATGGAGATTGGGTAATTATGTATGCTTACTAGGGTGGTCCCTATATAGTGGATGATTTTCAGCAGAGACTTTTCCAGAGTGCTTCTCCATTAATTGCTGCATCTTTGGGAGGTGCAGCAATGCAAAATATGATTGCTGGATTCTATTTTCTAGAATGACATTCTCATTGGACTTGAGATCCATGGGAGATTTGGCTATGGTGAAGTAAAAACGTAAAATGGCTCCAGACATTCGTTTAATGCTTCAGTTTTCTAAAACATGAATGCAATGTGCATGAAATGTCCTCCATTATCTCCTGTTGACACACTAGATCAAAAGACACTTGACATGGCCTGTCTCAGGTCATGGGTCATTGACTCTGTTGGCAGCTGTGTCTCCTGGTGGGAATGACACTTCAGTCCCCTTTGTTGCACTGAGGCACTGGTGATGGAGCCATGTGACAACATGCAGCTGGTACTGCTTTTGCCATCCATCCTTAATCATTACCTTGATGTACGTTTGGATAATAGCCACACCTCACTCGGCGAATTCGTTCACCTCTGCGATGCCGTACGGGACTTTCGTGGCGTCCTCCTGGTGCTGTTTTCCTGTCAGCGAGATCAGCGTCAAGGAGGTCCGTGTTGATCCCATAGCAGGATGGGAATAGGTCTGTTTTTGCGGTGTTGAGCACCAAAACTTGGTGCTCCAAAACCATTTTATGCTTCAAAAGTTTGATCTTGCGAATCCGTCGAAAAGCTACATTATAACCATGTTGACAAATTTCCAACTCTGCAAGCAAATGACCCTGTCTCCATTCAGTAAGAGGCAGGTATGAGGTCATCTTACACTAAGAATGCCAACTTAAGCCAGCATTACACTTTGCAAAATTTTGCACTCCAAAAAAAAAAAAAAAAAAGACTAGTAACTCCAACTCTTGAACTACTCCACGACCAAGAAGGAAGACCAAACTTCTAGCCCTATCCTGCAGATCTCCAGGATTCTCACTGATTTTGCCGTAATGAACTCCGGAAGGGTCTTCCTGGCTAGAATCTCCTTTGCAGTAGGATCCATTTACGCTCGCTGGGGCGAACTATCCGATCCCTGTTCCTGGAGTGCCTCGACCATCGTCCTCTTCATATCAGACAGCACGTCCTCGTCGAAGAACGACAGACCACCCATTGCTTCGTTGAGATACTAAAGACGATTAACGAACTTCTTGGAAGTTGCCTTCGAGATTTGAGCATCCGGGTGTCTGATCAAGCTCTGCAGGAAGGCCAGGTCGTGCGCGGGAGCTGTGACCGCCGATGGAACGCAGAACCATGTCCTGATGTACAGAACAACGATGAAAGAGACGAATCGCGTGAGTGCCCTCAATTCGCTGAGAGTCGGGAAGAACTGGTCGCGATTAAAGAAGATCTTGACCCTGTTGATCATGCGTCTCATCCATTTGGCACGGCGGGGAGCACCTGGTTGAAGAAACTTGACTCCCGCGGAGGCTCTGCACGAAAGAGGACGGTCGTGAGCTCCAAGAACGGAAAATGATCACCGTGTGGCTGGATTTCGGCCAGCTTCTCGCGGCAGAAGGTGACGGGAAGGGGAGAAACGTCTCGGCCACCGCTGACTCCAGGTCTTCAAGCGTCATGGGTTCAAACTTGCTCCGATCAATGTGTCTCCAGCCCCTCTTGAAGCGCTTGAGCAAGGAGATCTCCGGTCCGGAAGACGGACTGAAGCACGTGAAGAAAGCCACCTCCGCCACCAGTTCGAAGATACAACAACGGCAGGCGAAGTGAAACTGTCGTTGTTGTATCTGACTTAAGCTTGACTGTCGCCCAAGCTTCTGCTGAAAAAGCGTGCTGGCTCCCAGCGCCTTTTCAGAATTGCCGGAGGCGGTGTCGAAGCTCATTCCGACGGCTTTATCCGAGACATTCCAGTGTTCCCGGCAATGCGTGGCAACCTTGGCTGTCACTGCGCCAGTGCCGCTTGCGAGCTTCGGAACACCAAGGGACTTGGCGACACTCCCTGGACTGGTTACAGTGACGGGGAGTTGCAAGGGGGGAGTCGATCCGCCTTCTCCGTTCCATCGCCGGATGACAGCTTGCCGTCCCAGTGGACCAGCAGGTTGGGTGGCGCGGAGAAAGAGTGCCATAGCCCTCCGCAGTGATTCTCCGCTGTGCTCTGCGCGACGGCCTGATCAGGCTTCTGTTGATCGCCGGTTCAGAGGACCCTTGGCCGAGGGCCGATGCCGTCGCCGGTAGAAGTGGGACCACAGAGTGATCAGTGAGCTTGGTTCGATCGAGGGCTGCTGCCCGACCAGGAGTGGCGATGTTCTTGGCTCTCCTCCAGGGCCGCTTCGAAGGAGAAGTTAAGCGAAGGGCTGCGGGCCATTCTCACCAGTCAGTTTTGTTCCGTCGGTAGACGAGGATTCCAACTGGGCAGTTACATTCCACTCGGCTCGCTTTTCAGTCTGACGGTGAACCATTTCTGCGGCCTGCTGTTGTTGAAGAGCTTGCTCCTCCTCTCCGAAAGTGATCGACTCCCGCCGTGAAGCCTCGGTGGCCTGGCTCCCGTTTGGCCTGAAGGAAGTCCATTTGTCCTCTTGGATCTTGGCCTCTTGGATTGTTGACCTCTTGGATTTCGAAGATCTTCGCGGCGCCGACATGGGCAATGCCATAGAGGTCTGAGGTTGCTCCTAAATTGCTTCTCGTTCGCCATGTGCGGGATGGATCTCCTGTAATGGCCTTTGAGGTCAGCTCGGTGCTGGTCAAGCTTCCTGTCGAGCTTCGTTATCACATTCTGCTCCGGTGCAGGGCGAATGGGGCTTTGTTCCACACCCCTATCACTTCGCGGATGGTCTGTATTTGGGCCTCCCTGTGGGTAAGCTTGTCCGCACTGTGAGGCTGGAAATATCGCGGCAGCTTTTTCTCCCCACGCAGGTAGCTTGTTTCCTGTCACAGATTCGACCGGAGCACCGATAAACCAAATCTCGGCTTTTTTCTTGTGCCGCATGCCGTAGTGCCGCAAGCTTCCGCTCTAAAAGGTGCTACTTGCATCGACGCAGGTCGACGCGGACGTTCCTTCAAGCCCACTGTCTAGGAACTCTCGGGAAACTACAAGACGGGCACTTCAAGTGTGCGCGCGCCGCAGGCAGCGGCCAGGCAATAAGCATTCACCGGCGACGCCCGCACCGCCCCTTCCCGCCACCTTCGTGTGCTTTCTGGAAAGTCGCATGAAAGCCGGCCGTTCTCACGAGTTGCCGGCGGCGACGGCTGACGCGACACGTTCAGATCTCGGCCGAGGCGGGTCGAGGTGGAGATGGGAAATAAGTCCGAACGCCGAGTGCTGTTGCTAATAATAATTGATGTCGGCGCTGGGAAAAGGGAGGCCCAATTCTGGGTAACATTCCTTCCCCAAACAAGCAGGATGCCTCCAAACGCTGCAGATGCTAGCACACGTGCCAGTCAGCTCATTCAGGGGCAATGTGACAGTGGTAAATGTCGATTGAAGTTAATGAATTTTTGCATGCATTTTTTTTCAGAACATCTAACAAATATAAAAAATGAAAGCAAAAAAAAACTGAGAAGTCCGTAACAGCAATTAAGGACAACCGTAATGCCTGCATTAATTTATGTGAATGGAATTTTTCATTTTACTTTTCAGTTCATGGAGAATGTCTGAAACACAGAACAACAATTTTGTTTGTTTGAATCCCCCCCGAAAAAACGCACAGCAGCTCACTTGTCTCTCATTCTGTGAGTTGCAAGGTACATTGAGCTTACGTGTGATATATTTCCAATGCAGATAATTGTCATGCTGCTTCTTCCACAGAATTCCAGCACGTCCATGAACAGAATTTGACTGAGGCAAAGCCAGTAGCCATCATGACCAGTTGGCTTTTAAGAAACTCCCCATTTGGGGAGACGATTCGGGCTCGACTCCGCACGAATCTTGCAGTGAAAGCTGAGGTGGACACCAGAGTATTTGTGGAGAGTTTTTATGTCCACTGGAAACAAGCCTGGGCGAAGATACAAGCTCATCAGGTAAGAGTACAAAAAAATGATATGGCCAAATCTATGGGTTTTTACTGCGGTTTTGGTCAACGTACAATCGGAATATTTGGGCTTGATATTCTGTTACTCTCCCGATTTCGTGTGGCGTTATTTCAACTGTGTTAATTTGATTAAGTGTTGCATATTATGCCATTCAGTTTTTTCAGTGAGTAGTCCATTTTTTGCGTTAACTGAACAACCCTTTTTCGGACATGCATCGATTTCACGCCGACTTGGCCGCGGTTTCAGAACGGCACTGCCGTCGCCATGGACGACGTCTCCAGCGTGCTGAACCACGTGGACGAGGTGGTGGAGCTGCTCTGCCGGGAGCTGGAGCGACCGGCCGGCGGCGCGGACCAGCGCATCGCCGACCTGTTCGTGGCCGAGGCCGTGCCCGAGCGGCTGCTGGTCTGGAGCCGGCACTGCGGCCAGTTCGAGCCGCTGCTGCGCACCCAGCTGCTGCGCGTCTACGAGCGGCTGCTGCGGCAGCCGGGCGTGGGCGCGCTGCTGGCGCAGCAGCGCGTGCTGCGGCCGCTCACCGACCTGCTGCTAGCGTGCCACCGTTCCGGCGAGCCGGAGCTGCGGCGCCGCCTGGTCTGCGTGCTGGAGCAGCTCTGCGAAGCGCTGCAGCGTCAGCCGGCCATGCTCGGCCTCTTCCTCGCCCTGCGGCCGGACGGCGCCGCCTCCAGCTTCGTCATCTTCAGCCTGCTGGTGGAGCTGGTGCACGGCGACGGCGTGGTGGGCGTGACGGCGCGGAAGGCGCTGCTGCTCTGCATGGAGCTCTCCGGCGAGAATGACCAGCTGGCCCAGTACATCGTGGACCATTCCAGCTTTTGTCCGGTCAGTCCCGCAGTCGCCGCCCTGGGGCGTCACTTTGGTGGCGCACTTCCGGAGCTCTGTGGTGAGGGCGAGCTGATGGGAAATGGAATCGCATGTCGAAGAAGCAGATCTCAAAACCTGTCTGGCATTCCTGACTAAGGTCAGGTGAACGGAAGGTTACCGTGGCCTGCACGGCCGTGGCGTCGACCGTGACTCCCGCGACTCGTGACCAGTCGTGACCCGCTCGGCCCTGCGACAGGTGCTGGCCACGGGGCTGAGCGGCCTGTACTCTGCCCTGCCGCGCGCTCTGCTGCCGTCGTCCGCCGACTCGCAGCCGCTGCCCGAGGTGGATGCCTTCGTCACCTCGCTGGAGTTCTGCAACGCCGTCATGCAGGTGGGTCGACGCCTGGGAACACAGCCATTGAAGCGCTGTGGGCCTTGGGAGGAGTTTGTGGAGTGAAGCAGGTATCCTTGACACGAGGGCTATTTATGTCTATGTACTAATGATATTTCTAGCTGCCTTTATGGACAGACGTCATTCCCCATTTGGGCTATTCGTTTAGTACAATTAAGTACGACGCATTTTCTTTAACCGGCTGCCGATTCTTTGCATGTCAGGAAGGTTTCACACCATGTGTAACATTTGTGTACGGTTGGAGGTTACGCCTTTCAAGATCCGATGTCATTTGCACACTGTTCCTACTGATCCACTCTACAGTGTGCTGTTTAAAAGCCATGAATACTACCATTGCTCTTTGCATGCATAAATCGATTAAAATCAGATCCGTTCTTGGTAAACTGGCCGCAAAGTAGTCATTGTACTATGGATTTTGCTGGCCTATTTATCAGGACTGCGTACGCAGAAAGCAAGGGGGTGATGCTTTGCTGCTTGACGGCCTTGGCCGTACCAAAAGTGCTTGCTCATTTAGTGCTTGGCCGGGCTGTGGGCATACCGGGCAAGTTGATGTATGTCTGGTGTCTTACCGGGCGGTGATTGTCCCACAGACCTGCCACCCTTTGATTGCCGTCCAGCTACAGGAGTTTGTGTACCAGGGGTTCCTGGTTTCGGTAGTGGCCCCTGCCCTCCACCAGGTGAGTCTCATCATGGCATGAAGTGTTTGTGATTGGAACGGGACCGGAGGCTCTTGGGGTCGGGGTTTGGTGGAAGTGTGCTTATCTTATCGGGTGTGTTTTGCAGGTCTCCAGAGTACATTTTCGAGACAACTGGGACAATGTCAGGCAAGGTTGAAAATCGTCGCGTTTTCGTCAGATAGACCGGATATTGTCAAGTGTACCCGATATCACACTTTGAGCATTGTAAACATGCCATCGAAATCCTTCGTTTGTATCAAGACCCTGTTCATATTTGATGTAATGTTTACTGTGTGGCTTATTGACGGAGAGACTCGTATGTGAAACTGTCTTGAATGGAAATTCGCCGTATGAAAAATGAAGATCGCAGGCACAACACGAATGGAGGATGAGACAGAGAACCGGCTGCGCTATATCACATCCGGAAAACGAGGTGAAAATTGTCATCCCCGTCTAAATTTTTCGAGTACTGTGACTAAGGGACTTTTAACCGTGAAGTCACTGCTGCCGAAGTGTGGTGTATGCAACCGGCAGCTGCTCGTGGAGGCACGTGAGTGCGGAGTCTGCGAGAGGTGATGGTCGGTCCGTTTTATGGCGGTCTGGCCGCCGCCGCGTCGCCGCCTGCTCGCCTGCGGAGGCCGGCGCCGTCTGTCCGCCGTATCTGCACGCCGCCGGCCCGCTATCGCGGTGCAGCGGCGTGCAGGGTACACAGGATTTGCTCCGTGGCGGGGTCCGACAAAGCGCAGCGGTGGAAAGTTTACGCATGACTCTGGCCTGAGTTGGGTCGGACGTCACAGTGAACACGTGACTGCCCCTGGCGGGAACGGATTGTACTGTGCAGCGCTGTGCATGTGATGCCGCCCGTGCAGGGATCGAACGGGATGACGCCTTCCCGGGGCGCCCCAGACATGCTCTGCCGTGAACGGATGCGGGCTACTCCGAACTGTCCGCTGCGGCGACGCCGCTCATGGCAGCTCTATTCGGACGGACTTTGCTTGCTACCAGATCCGCCGCTGACATTCAGTGCTGATTTGTACGAATCCATGTCTGGTGCTCAACTGGCCGTGTGTGAGGCCGCGGGTCATCACGCTGCTGACCATCGCGATATGTGAGATAAGATACAGATATCATCACGGGGGTGCGCACAGTGATGACGTGTAATGTCCGCGAGCGCCCATGTTTCTCACACGCATCGTTTCTGGCCTCATGACCATAACCCCACAGAGCTGACAATCACGGTCGCTGGGTGATGTCCAAAGACCTGTGCGTATTACACAGTACAGCAGCAGCGGACTCGTGGTGGACTCGTGGCGCATCAGGTCCACGGCTAACGCCCTCCGCTGCCATGTGGGGTCGAGTCTTTTGCTGTCTGGCGTGTACCCGAACCTGCTGTTCTCCGACACCGAGTCCACCCTGCCACACTGCCGCCGCCGGACCGTCGACCCATTCACCTCGCCGTGCTCGCGCTCCGGCAGAGCTCTGCGGACGAGGTCGTCACGGCGACCACCTACCTGGAGCTGTGCGTGCGGAGCGTGGACCACCCGCGGCTGGTGCTGGCGCTGGCGCGACTGCTGCTGCTGCATCGGCACGGCGCGGTCCCACTGCTCGAGACCCTCGTCCAGCGCATAGCCGCCACGCCAAAGGTGGGTGTTCTCGCTCTGTATTGGCCTCGCCAGGTCTTTTTACTACAAGGTAGCCTGTTGTCACAGCCAACACGTGGGGGGGGGGGGATATACCGCAGGGGTCCGTCAGGTTTAATGTACTGTTGAATCTATGAAGAGGAACCATTGTCTGTGTTTACGCCATCAGTGGTGTCCGTCATGGGCGGTGTCGTCGGCTGTTCCGCTTCCGCCTGCGTGCGACTCGGGCCGGACTGGCCGGTAACGCCGCCTGCGCGCCCCCTCCCAGCTCGCCGTGGCCACGCTGTCGCTGCTGCACTCGCTGCTGGACCTGAACTGCGAGGACGTGATGCTGGAGCTGGTGTTCCGGCCTCTGCTGCCGTGCGCCCACCTGATGAGCTCGCAGCGGTCGCGGGTGCGCGAGCCGGACCTGCACGGCTCCGGCGCGCTCCGGCTGCTCTCGCTGGTGCCGGCCTGCTGCCAGGCGTGGTCGGTGCCGGGCGCCGGCTGGCGGCTCTGCCTGCGCGAGGCGCGCGCCGCGATCGCCGCACGCCGACAGGCCACGGCCGGCTGGACGTACGCGTACGACGGCGTCCGCCCGGCGCCGGCCGAGGTCGCCAGGATGACGCGCCGGTGGCGGGCGGCGTCGGCGCGGCCGCAGGAGGCGGACACGGTCTCTGGTGCGGTGCAAGGGGAGGCGTCTGGACCGACGACTGGAACGGCGGCCGACCCAGCGCGTGGCCCGGCTTTGGACGTGGCCGGTGACGCGGCCTCTGGTGCGGCGTCGGAACCGTCCTCTGATGCTGTCTCTGATCCGGCCCGTGATCCGCTCCATGGTCTAGCTAGCTGCCCTGCCTCAGACATGAGCCTGCCCTGCGACCCTGATTCTGGCCCGAACTCGGTCTCCGGTCCAGCCAGCGAGCCGACCGGCGGTGAGGGAGCGTCGGGGGTCCGCGCTGGCAGCACCGCGCAGCACTCTGCCGCGGACGGCTCAGCGCGTCTGGAGGAGGCAGCCGCCACCGGTGTCCGCTGCCGGCAGCCGCAGCCACTGCCGCTGGTAGAGGGCGCCGAGGCGGACGAGCGGCGCGGCGCCGTGGAGCCAGTAGTGCCGCCGCCAGTCCGTGAGACGCCGCGCCGGGAGTCGCCGGCGCTGGCGGGCGCGGACTCGACCGCCGATGAGGCCTGGTTGGAGGGGGACGCCAGCCACACCCCTCGCGGGGGGCTGGGCGCCGCCACGAACACTTCCGTCGTCGAGGATTGGGCTACGCCCGCCGGCGGGCGCCAGGACGTGTCCGCTGGGAGCTGGTCGGGACGGACGCCGGACACCACGCCTGGCGAGTGGGGCACGCCTCCGGACTCGCCCAGCCTGGACGAGAGCAGCGCGGAGCTGGCCTCCTCGGCGCTCGGTCGGGGGATCCTCTCGCTGCTGCCTGACGAGTCGCCTCGCCCGGCCGACGGCGCCTGGTCACGGACCGGCGAGGCGTGTCCGCCCGGCCGGGAGCCATCGGCCGCCGGCAGCGGCGCGTCGTCCGACGGCGGCGAGTCCTCCGACGTCGCCGGCTTGTCGGCCGGCATGAGCGCGTCGTGCGCCGGTCAGGCCGCTCCGGCCGACGCCGTCCCGCCTGCGGCTGGCAGCTCTTCGGCCGGACTGGAGCCGACCCTGGCGAGGGGTAAGCTGTCGCCGGATGCGGAAGAGTTGTCCCCAAATTTCGAGGAGCCGCCCCAAGCCGGGAACGAGCCGTCGTCGGCCGGGAATGTCCCGTCCCCAGCCACGGACGAGCCGTTTCCAGCTACGGACGAGCCGTCACCAGGCACGGACGAACTGTCCACAGCCAGGGATGAGCTGTCCCCGGCCACGGACGAGCTGTCCCCAGCCACGGACAAGCTGTCCCCAACCACGGACGATCCCTCACCAGTCGCGGACGAGCCGTCGCCAGGCACGGACGCACTGTCACCAATCACGAACGAGCAGTCTCCAGGCATGGACGAGCCGTCCTCAGGGACGGACAAGCTGTCTCCAGCCGGAGAGAAGCTGTCCACAGCCACGGACGAACCGTCCCCAGGCACGGACGAGCCGACACCAGTCACGGACGAGCCGACCTCAGCCAAGGACGAACCATCCCCAACCAAGGATGAAACTTTCTCAGCCCCGGGTGAACCATCCCAAACCTCATATGGACAATCCTCACCATCAGATGGAGCATCTCCACCCACAGATGGAGCATCTCCAACCATAGATGGAACATCTCCAGCCACAGATGGAGCATCTCGAACCACTGACGGAGCATCTCCAGCCACGGATGGAACATCTCTAGCTACGGATAGAACATCTCCTCCAGCTACAGATGGAACATCTCCAGCCACGGATGGAGCATCTCTAGCTACGGATAGAGCATCTCCAGCCACGGATCAGCTGGCGACAGAGCCCCGCGAGTCGTCACAGGCCTCGGGAGAGTCGTCTCTGGCTGCTGCTGCAGAGCCCTGGGCCCTCGTCCATCCACGGCGGCCTCTGGCCTGGGAGCGCGGGGACGATGTGCTCGGCCCATCCCCCAGCGTAGGTGAGCCAGTCCAGCTGGGTGATGCCGGTGTGCTGCTCTGTCCGTGATGAGGTCATTTGTTCGGCAGAATGGTGATGCCGTAGTGTACGTTAGATTCCCTGTCGTTACGGCTGTATATTATATAGCGGCAACTGAGAGCTTATCGGTGCCGTTGCTGTCGCTACCTCTGCCGCCAGAACGGTCATAGCTTTCCCACTTTCTAAGGCATGTGATGGTAACCTATCAAAAGCATACGTTTTGCTTGCGGACGGTCTGTCAGGGTGTGCTCCACGTATGCAAAATTTTGTGGGCTCTTGTGCCCGGGACAGGGTGCTCCGACTTGGAACGCACGTGTTCTCACCGTGCGTTCACATGACGGCTCTGAGCCGTCGATCGGTACGGTGGCGCTGCGCCAGTGGCGGGTCTGACCAGACCAGGCGCAGACCGGGCTCTGCTCGGGCCCGTGTGGCCCCGGCTGGTGGTCGGAGAGGCTCACCGGGCGACGTTTGGCGTCGCGCAGGACCGTTCCTGTCGGCGCTGCTCGAGCGGCTGGAGCTGGCCACCACCAACAGCCTGCAGCTGAACCTGATGCTGATGTCGGTCATCACGCGACTGGGCCAGTACCCGCAGCCGCTGCTGCGCTCGCTGCTCTTCAACCACACGATCGTGCTACAGCCCAGCGTGCGCTCGCTCGTCCAGGTCGGTCTGCGAGGAAACAGCAGCACGGCGCTGTGGTTTGCTGTGCGTTGGACGCCGTTTCGCGCCTGCAGGGCTGGCGATGGAATCACGTCACCGTGTCACAGTGCAGCCAGGTCATGGTTTGGTTAGATACGAGAATGCGCAACTTCCCGGGCTCAAGCGTCCAGTCTGCGTGAAGTGATTTGTTTGCCGTTTCGTCAGGCGTCAGTCACAGTGCGGTAGTCTGTGCGACGCGCCGCCTGTAATCGTTGCGCCGCCGTCTGTCGACAGACGCTGGGCAGCCTGAAGCACAGGATCGACCTGGCCATGCGCTCCGTGCAGGACTCCCCGGGCCTGGTGCGGTGGGCCCGCCGCCGACTGCTCGCCCGGCAGGCACCGCCCGCTGACCCCGTCTTCGCCCCCGCCCCTGCCACTGCGGCCGCCCAGCCAGTCTCGGCCGCCGCCGTCGGACCGGTCGAGGGTGAGTGTCGGGCTTGTGGACCGCAGCCGGCACCGGGAAGCCGTGTGGTTTGCGCCCTCCTTCTCATTCTCCGACTGGTTTTCTCCTGGCATTCATATGTATCTTTACGTTGTGACCTACTTTTTCTAGTCCTACGTTTCATGGCTATTTTTTTTTCGGTTGGCTTCAGCACAGTGTCGTGCATGGGAATTTGCTAGCTTTTTATTTGCGTGTTAAATGCTGGAGCCCATGAATGGTACATATAATAGGAAACAATAGTTTGAGTGTCTTGCTAACGTGCTGTTTCAGATCAGTCCATGCTAAACAGTGCGTGTTCCATGGGCTCCGAACCCTCCACGCCCGGTCATGTCATACCAGGTCAGCGGCTGGTTATGGTGCGAGAGTTCCGCGTGGTCTCGGTGAGAGTCGTCTGTGCCTGCCTGCCTATGAATGCCTGACTCCGCGCTGTCCCGCCTGCCAGCCGAGGCGCGCGGCTTCAACCTCAACAGCATGGTGAAAAAGCTGCGCCGTTCTGTGGCCGCCACGTTCGAGGAGCCTGCCAGGCAGCGACCGGAACCCGCCGACGTCAGGTCAGTGGTGTCTGGGTCTGCAACCCCCCCCCCCATTCATCGGGCGGCGCCGGGCAGTGGTCGGATATTCAGACCATGCTGGTTGGCCTTTGATTATCTAATCCCGCCCGCAGCCTGCCGTTCAGCAGCGGGGTACTGGGGACAGGTCAGAGATCTTTGGTTGGGCACCCTGACTCACGGACCGTGGGTTAGGAGTGGATTCGGAGGACGGGGCGGTGACCGCTGTCCTGACATGCCGTCTGTTGGGCAGCGGCTTGGCGTTTATGGGGTTGGACCCGGATTTCACCCACCTTTGTTTTGTTAATAAAAACCTACTTCGCAAGTGACGTTCGTGTGACATGTTTAGTCGTTTGCAAAGAGATTCAAAAGTTCTTCCGACATTCCGACTTTGCGCGATACAGACCCATGAAAAATCGTTCAGCGAGCGTCAGTTAATGCTTACCCCGACGCACGATGTCGCGATTTTTTATTGTTGTTTCTGTCTTTCCTCAAATGACTCCAGCGAGTTCAGTAGGGATGTACTCCGTGCACAGTGTAACGCAGTGTGGCCAAATTCAGCCAGTTGGGTGTCAAGGATGTAGATATTAATTCATGATACTGGATCCCTCTGTCAGGCTTCCTTGCAGTTGCATTGCTCCTCCCCTTATCTGGGACCAACCAATCAGCATTGAGCAGAGGGCGTTGCCGAGCTGGTGTCTAACTGCCCCAAGCAATAGAAATTGGACAGGCAGGTCTAGATGCAAAGGGTGTAAAGGTCATTGGAGAGGCAGCCAATAACCAGAGGTGGCAATTCAGAGCCATGGCTGATGGTATGAATTTTAATCTACATCCTTGGCACCTAACTGACTGAATTTAGCTAAATTGGTTAAACGCTGCTGTTTGATACGGACAGGATTAGCTTCCATGGTGTGTTGTCATTGTTTGTTCCGTGACAGAGCTTACCTCTCAGTTTCAGCGTTGTGCGGAAACTGCGGGAGCTGGGAGTGGACTGAAATGATGGCGGGTCTCTGGCGGACGCGACTCTGGTGGGATGGAGGTGGTCCTCTGTTGAGAGGGGACGGACTCGGGTCGTCGACAGGACTGTCACGGGACGGAGGGGGACTTGATGCACTGTTTGAGGCAGCTCTCACGCTCCAGGTGGGCGGCGGGCGAGCCGGCCGAGCCGTGGGACGCCGCCGAGCGTCGCGTGGCCGTCACGGCCATCCTCCTGGAACACTGGCTGGCCGAGCTGGCCGCGCTGGCTCTGGAGCACGCCGTGGCCGCCGAGCCGCCTTTGCTCTTCCGCGAAGTGTTCCAGCACGAAGCGGCAACATCGGACCAGTCGGCGGCCGCTGCTGAAGGTGCCAGCGCGCCGTAGACACCAGCCCGGCGATTTCCCCGAACTGATGCTGCCAACGCAAGCGCTTCAACGTGTTACGGTCTGCTTTCTGGGTCCTGAGGGTTCCCTGTCTGGGGACTTGGGACATCGCTGGAACACCGGACGGGTTAGTGTTTCGGCATAAAAACTCAAAGCACAAAATCATGATTGATGCCAGGGTTGAAAGGTTTCCAGCGGTTGGTTGGGATCCGAGTTAACATGATTACATTACGGACCACTTGCGGTCACTGCGCCCGCAGCACCAACCTGGCCCCTGGCGGAGGACTCGAAAGTTAAAGGCATACCTGAAGGAAGGTGTGACCCGTGTCTTTTGCAAGGATGTTGCAGAAATGTTGAGTTGTTGAAGACCATTTCGTTTTGACAAAGAACACATCATACTGCAAAACATTTACTATTAATGGAGATTAACTAGAAATGTCCCGTAGTTGAGTCAAGCGACCAGATAAGTTGTAGTGAAACCAAAGGAGAAAAGTATGGAATGATTGAACCCAATGAGAACACGGAGAAGATGGGGCTTCAGAAAACGTGTTTCCTTCCATCGAGTTCAGTCATGTCATCCTTTCCTTGTTTGGTTCCATTGAGGCTTATTGGGCCATTCAGCTCAAAATGTGCAAGCATAACGTGAGAACATATCTGAGGAGCCTTCCGCGGATTGAAAAGTATATGCAGTTGGTCGTGTGTGCCAGTTGGGAAGTTCTACCATTCTGCGAGTGAATGGCGGCGTATTTTTCCCCGTAGCCGTGTAATGCTCCCCTGGTGGCGTGCGCATGTATTCCTCCTGCATGAGAGAAAAACGGATAGCTTTTCAAACGCAAACCGAAGCAACATCAGCGACATCTCTGAAAAGGTAATTGAACGGCCTTCCCCACAGTGTGTGTGGTGGTTGTCTGGAAGTACTCCGCGTCATTCATAGCGTGGAAACAAGTCATACCGTTCCATATCGTAAAGCTGTGGCGTTGCGCATATTACCGATGCCACTGGATTATTAATTTCAAAATGGAAAAGTTCATGTGCGCATGTTTCCCTTTATGAAGCCACGTACTTTGGTGGGAAATGATGTGTCAGCCGCAGCGTGGGCGACCGGCCGGCGCCCGACTGGGTAGCTCCACAAGAGAGTCGCCGCGGTGGGGCCTCTGGATGCGCTTGATAAACGCACTTTTCGATGTTTTTTTTAAGCGATGCAAGTGCTACACCGCTTGGTGTGAAATTAGCGGGTGAGGATAACTAAAAATGTGATGCTTCTGACACAAATCGTCCCCTGTAATATATGTTCACATACCCTCACACGTCAGCCTATGCGCACTGTGAACATCCACCCGTTGCCACTGTCCGCCCCCTGAATCCTGACTCCCAGCAATGCGGGATTTCGTTCAGATCGCTGTTCCCGCCGTCGTGTCATTCCGCCGTTCCGGTATTTCAGGGACTGACCAGCGGAAGAATGCCCGACTTTCATGTTAAGTGTCATTCATGCTAGTACTTAAACACTCCATCCGCATGGCCCGTGCGAGAAACGTTTGTGTCCGTATGTGGCGTTTCCACCAGCGATGACGGTGACTGGCGGCTGTGCCGTGTGGGGCAAATAGATGACGACCTAGTCTCCTTAACAGCAGTGTAATCAAACGTACGTGTCGCTTGTCCATTGTGTTTTGCGTTGTAATCATGCGCCTATTTACCTTTATTTGACATGTTGCAATGATCAAGCTTTACCAGCGTCTGTTGCTGTACGGTATTAACTGATGATGTTACGTAAGATTCATTGCTATAAGTGAACATTACCCGTGCTGTTTTGTGTGATTTTCTGCGTGTCTTTGTGCCCGATTCATTTGATTGCTGCCATTAGACAGCCTGCGCGAAGATGCGTAGGCGACATGTGGCTTAGATTCGTATCATGGCGGGAAACGCGCACTGCGAGATCTAGTCGATTGCCTTCTTCCATCTGTGATTCCAGTCTTGTCAGGCGAGAGACGGGTGGCCCGTGTTGGGCGTCATGATTCCGGGACCAGTGTGGTGTCCGCAGTGTTCTGTCAGTGTGCAATTATCAGCGCAGTCTACGTTGCGATCACTTGTCTGTTTACCAGCTTGTGGCCCAGTTGAACAATGATCGATGCATTGGGACGGGATTTGGGTGGTTGGACGACCAGTTGCCAGGCGTGGGCCTGGAATTTTGGGGGATCTGTGGCACGGGGCCGAAAAGCGGGAGAGAGCCTGTTTGGCACAGGGTCTCTCTAACGCGAAATTGCATGAGTAACTGAGATCTTTTGTGGCAGTCAGGAAAAAATTAGATGCCGAAATGCACAAATCCCTAAGCATCTCCGGGATCCGCGCCGTTATATCATCAGGCACTCGAAAACACTTGTCTGTTGTGTACTGTATGTTACTTGCCTGCAATATATAGCAAACTTTGGCACCCAGTCATGCCATGAGAGCAGTGCCTAAAATGTAGGACATTTTAGCGTGGCGGAATGACGTGCAGAATGTCTAGGAGTGAAACCGACGACAACGAGTTAATGGAAACGCCGTTGTTAAAATGTGTGCAGATATCCAAACCAAGCAACCGAGAAACGGCTCGGATTGCCGAGCTGTGTATGGGAAGGATGTTTAGACAGGACTCCTTGGCTGGCTGAGCTCTGACACGCAGCCATTATCGAGCCACCCTGGGACAAGCTGGTGTGAGGTTGCCTTCGTTCTTACAAGACTGAGCGGATGGTACAGTATCCAGGCCGGCGTGTTTCTTACTTGTCAACGAAGCTACGGAAAGGCCGCGCTGATGATGCAGTTTTTCGCTCATCCACTTCCGAACCAACGCAAAACTCCGAGACATTGGATTTTGGTTAAAATTAGCAGCAAAGGTTAAAGACGTACGCATCACAAATGCTTAACCTGGACGCGAAATAGTACCCTTACCCAGCAGCGTAACCAGAGGTCAGAGGGACCACTTATCTAGCAACGTAGCCGGAGGGGGTCAAAGGGGTCAACTGACCCGCCATTATGATCAGAGGTCTCCAAAAACTGGCTAAATCGGAATTATCTCGTTGAACACACAAAACATATTTCAGAATTAAAAAGGAATGTCCTTTTATTTTCAAGATCCCCAGGTGCGATATTTGAAAGGATCAGTTTATCCCTCTGCAACAATATGGTAAGAGCAGAGTCAAAGTTCTTTTATTTTAGTCTTGACCCCCTCTCCTACGGCAATCCAGACAACGCCAGTGCTCATATCTGTGAACTGTTGGATGCTGGTTTAACTCGCCAATGCATGCGCATTTTAGTTCGTACGTACGAACATTCCTACACACGCAAACTTCCTTTACAAAGGCCTCCAGACTACGGTCGAAACGATAGGAAAACATTCAAACATTGCATGCAAGTCCAATAAAAGATTGCAAACGAGATACATGTGTTAAATAGAACGAACAACCTCAGAACACGTGACAATACTTCTTCACTAAGGCAAATAAAAGCCGGTCTTGCCAGATCCATTTTTGGCACCGGGCCTTCGGGAGTCGTGGGTCGGCAGGCGATCCGCCGGCAATGCAATCCCCACTGCCTGCGCGGACGTTGCTCCCCCAACCGCAGCGGCTACGGCACGCTGACGCTCCCAGTGTCAAGTGAGCCAGCCAAGACGGCTACTCAGGTACCGCTTCTCCCATGGTCTGCTCCCATTACCTGATTCGGCTGGTTGCGCCGGGTACCTCGCCAGACCTGGCCCCATGGTGCACGCCCCGCCCCCGGCAGCAGCCCATTGGCCGCGTCTGGTGGTGTGTCGTGACGTCAGAGGTCGTCAGCGCGCGTCGCCTCCGAGAATCGCCGGAAGCCGTCACTGGCGGCGGCGCCTTTGCCTCCCGCTCCCCGACCGTGGGCAGTCTACGGCGTTTTCGGTTCATTGCTGTTCATTGCGAGTCGTCAAGACTGATAGCCCGTTTTACGGCGCGAGGCTCGGCTGCTCCGGACGTCATCTGGCCTAGCCCTGACCTGGCGCTCGAACGCCACGGCCGGATGCTCGGTGAAATTCCTGCACCTCCTCCAGCAACCAATTTCGCATCCGTAACGCGCAACATCCGCACGAAGCAGGGGCCACACGTGGCGCGTACCGGACGCCTGAAAGCGATCGTCACGTTAGTGATGAGTCGCCCGGGGTCGGCCGCCAATCCCGCGTCTGGCTGCAATTAGGAGCTGGACGCACGCGCGCCGGCGGCAGACACCAGACAGCGCGTGGGCCGCTGCCGGCGGCCGCTAGGGGGCGGCGGCGACTCCGGCGGCAGTCGGTGGCGCCGTTCCGCCGCGAGAGGGCGGGGGTGCGCTACGGCCGGCGGGAAGAGCTGCAGACAGCCGCGGATCGTTCGTGGGAGGAGGAAGGGGTCTGAGGAGCTGAGGACCGCACGGAGCAGAAAAACACGCTGGACTGCAGGGGAAAGAAGTGCTTCCCACTGGATTGATAGCAGGTGGCGCCAGGTTCGAACCTGCGACCGATTCTCCTGCAGAGAAGACGCCTCCGGGGCTGAGGATTTCAGGAGACGCCACTGAACTCTTGAAGCAGACAACACGAATCTTCACGGAAACGTTTTACCTGCTCATACTACTGGATTGAAAAGCCTTCTAATGTCGCAGATAGCTTATTTCATCTAGTGGAGTCAAATTACTTGGTGTGCGGTGGCCCGAAGGATGCTTCGAGTGTGAGGAATATCTACATAGGTGCCGGACACGAAGCTGAGCTGTCTGCAGTGAGACCGAGAGAAGCTGGCGGCATTAAACATTACAGGGCTGCAACAGAGCGCAAACGTGGGCGTCATGAACTGCGCCGTCTTCGAGCTGGTGTTGCTGTGTCTGCTTGTGCCCGGAGCGCCGGCAGCTTCGTGTGAGTACGGCCCGCGTGAATTCTCCAATCCACCGGCGCAGCCAAGGGTGTGGGGGCCGGGGCCTGAGCCCCCCCAGGTCAGCGATTTTTGCGAAAACCATTGCACATCGTCTTCCCAGGCGGTTTTCGTATGATTCAGTCCACTCTGAGTTCCCTGAAGAAAGTCCTGGTTGCGCCCCCGCCCCATCTCAGTCCTCTCTTAGCGAGAGTCGTCCTCTCGAGCCGCAGGTTGCCGACCCATCTCTGATCCAGGTGGTCAGGTCAGTATGACCAATGTGGCTGTGGCGTCCGGTCCAGCGACGCACCGTCACGGCTACAGGCTTCAGAGCACTGGTCAGACGGCCATAAATTGGGTCGGGCGACGCGTTTACGTGTTCTAGCGCTGAGCGTGCTGGCAGGCGCTTGTCCATTATAGTCAGTCGACCGCACAAAGCACTCTTCAGAGTCTGATTACTGAAGTCGTCTTAGGTATCTGCCCCCTCACACAACGCATGAATTTTGTTTACTGCACTCGAACCTGAACGCGAAGGTGCAGCCTTTCCCCAGCATTGCATAAACGCACAGAGCGTTTCGTCTCCGAGACAGGCGTTTTTTCGGAGGCACATGCGTGACACGTGGACGTTGCTCTCCCCAGCTCACCGTCCCCAGCGGACTCCCCGACCCCGCCCTCAAACGACCGTACCCACTGTCGCCTGTAATAGAGCGTCCATTGTCGGTCGGTTTAATTACGGCGGACGGTAGACGGCGTCGGCCCGGTTCCGTTTTCGCAGTTTCGACCGTCGAATGACGTTAATTAATGGGTCATCCCGTGGTAGTTACATAGTCTGTAGCAGTTCGTCCACGTGAGTCATGGTACGTAGGGCAGGTGCGAATTTTCAAAATGACAGGAGTTGCGGGACGGGGTTTAACACCGTTGCATTGGTTGCATTCATCCGCTATAGTGAAGTGAACGTGCAATGAAGCGTGGGTAATAGGAGCAGTTCTCATGACAGTACAAACGTCCAGTGTAACTGGTGCTGAACCGAGATCGAAATCACCCTCACGTTGTTTTCTGATAATGCTCTGGATATGCGGCCATTTCGATTATGATCATACTCCTGTTTGATATTTTTTCAGAGGCCATCCCTTTTCCAAACGCTGCTGTCTTAGCACGACGTTGCGTCATTTTTGACGCCTCGCTGTGATCCTCCCAAAGATCTTTCCCGCCTAGTCTGGCTCGTCATGCAGCGTTGCTGGTTAGAATACCGTCTCAGCGGGAGCTCCCTCATTCCTCGGCTGCTCTGCACCTCTTGTGAGATGGTTCCCGAGACAAGGTCACCCACTGCTGCCGAGTTCAACGACTCGTCCCCACGGTTGGAGGTGGTATGGAGCAGCCGACACAGGGGTGAACTGTTTAAAGGCTCTGGTGGTTGTTTGTGTTGCTATACAAAATGCGTAAGAGGAATGTGGCTGAGTCGGGCACGATTTCACGGGCATGGCTAAGTGGGGTTGTTTTTCTGCTATTAGCCGCTCGAATGGCACGTTTAGCATTTGAATCGGTTGAAGAGAACGAGTATGGGGCCCCCGCGTGGCTAAACCTCAATCTTGCTGGTTTTTGTCTCGAACTGTGCAAACTTTGCTGCTGGTCTCAGACGTCCGTCTCTCGCTGCATCTGCCGGCCTCAGCCTATCGATTTCCTTCAGCTCTCGTCGTTCCAGCCTGTCGATCTCCTGCTGTTCCAAACGGTGCGCCAGCTCCCTTGCACACTGCTGGTCTCGGGCCGTCGGTCTCCTCCACGCACTGTCGGTCCCAGCTTTCGGTTTTTTTCACCTTGCCGGTCTCAGACTGTCAGATTGGCGTCTGGCGATCCGAGCTGCCGATCTGAGCGTGAGCCGGGCGTGAAGACTGCAGACGCCCCCGGCCCGTCCGGCCCGCCCGGCCCGCGGCCGGATGTGATGACCTCGCACCAGTCAATACTGATCTGCCCCACGCTCCCAGTACACTGCAGCTCGCGCCAGCATCTCGACACGAGGTCACGGGATACAGTTATTTACTCCGGACTCCGCTGTTTATGTCCGAGAAGGTGACCTGAAGACCCGGACCCCGCGGGCGCGGCCCTCGGCTCCTCCGCGGGAGGTTGTGCTGCTCCTCTGCGGGAACGTCACCGGCGGTGTCTGGCGAGATCTGGTCGACAGTAGGCGGCCGGTTGCCGTGCGGACGTTGCAGGAATGTGAGCCCGGTCAGACCAGACAGAACCGGCACGCCAGACAAAACCGGCAGCGCCGAGATTCGCAGGAATTCGGTGCGGTCGGCGGGACCGGACAGAACGTCGAAACATGTGTCGCAATAGAGGTGACACAGGCAGGCGACTGGACGTGGCATTGTTGTCATTGGGTGAAGATGTAAGCAGGGGGGCGAAATAATGTCGAAATATCGATGCTGCCCTGTCCCTTGTAGATTTCTTCCCGCATTAAAAAAACAAACAACAACAAAACAGGAAAGAAAACAGGTTATGATGTCTGCCGCAGTCAGCAGTCCGATTTCTGATGATGATTGCCTGTATCTTGACGCAGCCATCTCGAGTCCCAGTCTTCCCAGGTCGGCCATTGGGACGCAAACCTTCGTCGTCTGTTCCAGTTCTGTCCGGTTTCAAGTGCTCCACGTGCAAGGCTCTGGGACCGATGGCCGTGGCGCTGGTGCGTCTGACGCGCTCGTCGCAGATTCTGCGCGGCCAGGCGCGGTCGGTCTGCCGCTTTCTTCCCGTCTCCGAGAAAGTCTGTCACGGCTTCATCGAGTCGTGGGTGGTAAGAACTCTGCAGCGGCCATCGACTTCGCTGCGAAACTTGCGATCAGCCGGCTATGCTCTCGAAAACGAGTCTTTTATAACGTTGGCCGCGATTCCGCATCAAGGGGCCTCACATTGAACCTGTCTTGGTCTAGTTAGGAATCTTCTATGAATCTAATAACTTCGCTTCCTGTGAACTTCGCAGTGAACCCATGCTCGTATCTGTCTGTGAACCTCGCCGTGAATATCTCAGATTCTGGATGCGAGCTTTACACAGTGAACCTGCATGTGACCCGGCATGACACCCTGGTGATACTCTCTTTAGACCTGTGTGGATCTGTCTTTGATAGTGTCGATATAGACTGCCGAACGCCAGTAAACCCATTGCTAATGGCAAGTCTGGTCGGAACACATCACCATTTGTAGAGCGCTGAATAGAATGGCACGGCTGTCACGGAAAGCGTACCCTGCTGAATGTAACTACGCTGAATGCTGCACTGTCACTACACGAACGACTTGGTCCGATCCATCCTTCCACCAACTCTCCGACCGCTCAGCAGACCACCTTTCGCGCCGTCGAGCTGTCCGACTCAGCTGTTCGGCGTTCGCAGGACGCCATCACCTACATCCTGCCGAGGAGCCGGCTGAGCGCGGCGCAGATGTGCAGCATCTTCCTGGAGTCGTGTCCGGCCGAGAGCGGCCTGGAGCTGGAGGTGACGCTGGACCTGCCCCACCTGTCAGGTTCCGTCGGCGCCAAACGGCGCGACCGCCGCTACCCGGTAAGGCCCCGGGCCCGGCTCCCTCTGACGTCGCGTCAGGAGGGAGCTGCCCTCCGCCACACGACCGGTACCAGGTCTCATGGCCTCGGTCAGAAACATTACTTATTTATCTGTTTGTTTGTTTATTTATTTAGTTATTCACTCATTGTTATATTTATCATGACAGATAAGTCACAGAAATTTACTCAATTACGCCTCAAGTCTACGAGTAAAACTTTCCCCAGTTATACGATGTTAAAAGCATATTTCATGTTTTTAAGACAGCAGAGATTGACTACTTCCAGTTCCGCCCGGTAACTTTTGACGACGCACTGGGGAACGAGTGGGCAGCTCATTATGGTGTGCGCTTGAATGGGGCGGGGTGAGCTGCCCTTACTCGTGGATGTAGCCACGGCTCAGAAATTTGGGGGGGGACAAGCTGACTGCAGTCCACCAAGAATAAGTATGACGGGAACAAAAACCACCTTTTGGGATGTTGCATGGTAAACTACGTTGAAATCCCTTTTGTTAGATTTCAGAGTTGAAGAAACTGTGTCATCATTGAGAAATACTCATTTGATACCATAAAAATGGGGGGGGGGCAGATCATCACTCCTGGAAACCTGTGGGGGACATGTTCCCGCAGTCCTCGCAGAGATTACATCCATGCCCTCGCTGACCAGACATTAGCATGCTGGGCCTCTGGTGCCACTGCTGACGTCACTGCCGAATCAGTCATGATTAGTCATGATGTTTGTAGTCCGGCTGCCAGCGCATCTCTGGCCAACCTCTCGTCAGTCGGGGCGTGAAACTGATACCTGCGTCGTTTTCTGTTGAAAAATGGAATGTTCCGCACGTACCAAACATGTAAAGATCTACTTCATTCGACCAAATTATTGCCATCCACGTTCGAGTGCGTTACGCCATCAGTTTAAATGCTCACGGGCATCAGATCTGTGCGGCTACGAAGAGCCCTGTTCGCGTTGTGATAACACCGTCTCCGAGCTGACACCTGGCCGATTCTGTCGTTGCAGCCGCCGTCCACGGCCGGTCTGAAGGTGCTGCACATAGCCGACATTCACCTGGACCCGCACTACCGGGAGGGTGCCGACAACGGCTGCCCGGACGAGCTCTGTTGCCGCGCTGAAAACGGTCAGTCCACAGCGCGCGACCACACCGGTGAACACGTGTCGGCCTGGCACAGCTCTCAGGCGTCGGCGGTGAATATCCAAATACAGCGAACGTTCGTTCAGTATCGCACAATCTTCTCCGCTTGAAGCAGGAAATAGCTTACGGTCAAGGCATGCACCACGGTTCTTCTAGGTATGCACAAAAGCCCTTCTTCCTGTGTTTTCGTTTTAATCACCTTTTCTCGGCATCACAGCACAGCTTTAGACTTCGATACTCGACGGACACCACGTTGGTAGCTGTCGTGACCACATTCTGACCCCGTCAATGACGAAAGCGTATCTTTTTTAAGCATTCCTGTTTGTGTAAAAGTTTTGATTCTGTTGGTCTCGACACTCTTCAGTCATTTGGACCTTTACGTCATCGCTACTGCATGACTTGGCGTACTTCTAGGGCCACATGCAGAACGTAATGGTGACTGATGGTGCGGGGCAGGTTTTAACCTCTGGACCGCTGCCGATCAGCAAGGGAGTTTTCCAGCTACCGGCCTCCGGGCTTTTGATGTTTAGTGGGTCTTTATGTCTTCACCATCATATCCCACGTGCAATTATGAAACTCTTGTTGACAGCCTTGATTCTTTCTCAGATCCGCTACTTTCCGCTAGCGTGTGGAAACTGTTCAAAGAAAGCCTTTTTTAAGGGGGAAAATCGACAAAGTATTGGATGTGCTCGAGAGACTGAGGCCGTTGTCTGATCATTAACACGTACAGCACAGCACAGCATGCTGGCGAAAATGCTGCTGAGCGGCGAGCCAGGGGCTCCCGCCGCGCTGCCCGCCGGGCTCGCCGAACCTTTCTGGGCGCGATGCACCCATCAACACGACAATTTCGTCATCCGACGGTTCCCAACGGCAGCTGGTCAGCGACGTTTTAACTGCAGGGTGCCTTTACTCTTCATCTCCCTCCTCATCCTAGGCGGGCAGAGCAAGCCGGTTTTTCTAGAGAAATAAGTGAATGATTACACGACCGCACAAAGGCTTTGTGAACGTCAGCTACTCCGGGTCTGAATGTTTCACGCCTACACGTCTCGCATCGTTCGCATAGTCAGGGACTCCATCTTCAACTTTTACATGTTATTCATCTTGACTTGGCAGATGTGTAGTAGTCACCCGCATATTGGACACTCCACAGTGACGGTTCGATACAATTCGCGGATGATGAAGCGTATGGGCACAGCCGTGGGCCAGACGAGCCTGTCTGGTGGGGCTCGGCTGTTTTCTGACATTTCGGCCGCTGAGGGGGGTAGCCGTGACATTCGCCGTCGCACCGACGAGGGTGACATTCAGGGAAAGTGACCTGGTGTGATTGAAAGGTCGCAGTCGCGCATTCGTCCGCGTACAGTCGGACAGTAGTCCAGCTTCTCTGTAGTCTAGTGACATAACAGCTTTTAAGCTTCGACATGCGGCGTATCTGCCAGCATCCCGATGGGCCAGAAAGAGCGGTTTGAAGATGATCCCTATATTTTTTTGCCGTATACATGCCGGAACAAAACACCTTTGCAAAGCATTTCATTGCAGCACGAGTCATTCCAGACGGCAAATCATTTAATCCGCACCCAGGAGCTATTGCCTGTTCAGTGCTTCACAAACATGAACACCGACTCTTTCCCAGGTATCTCACAAGGTTCTTGACCGAAGACTGTATCCGTCATGGACACCCAATGCACAAGGAATGCGGCGTGGGTGCCTGGGATGTGTTCAATGGGCCGCAGTGCCTGAGCCGTGGTTACTGAAGCCGTTGGTGGCGCGCCTCCGGCAGGGTTTCCGGTGGAGACGACTCGCCGGGCCGGCGCGTGGGGCGACTACACCAGGTGCGACTCGCCGCCGCGCCTCCTCCATTCCATGATCGACCATGTCGCCGAGCGGCACAAGGTGAGCCGCGGCGGGACGGCCGCCGCCTGGCCCGGACGCGTCAGTCCGGCGCGCGAGCGGCGTGCCTTAGTTCCAGCGGGGACGGTCGACGCCGCCGCAGTGGCCGTCTGCGGCACGCAGTCTGCCGCGTTGTCACCGCAGAGTGACGTCTAACACCTCAGCCTCAGAAGGCGGTATCGGCGCACAGCCTGACCAGATGGCCAGGCAACACGGGGCGGCGCCGGCGCGGCCGGCAACGGGCCTGCGGCTTCCGAACGCGAGGGGGCAGTCTCGTCTCCGGTGTCTCCGGGGGCTGGGAGCGCGGCGCTCTTCGGCCGCCGCACTGGGCCAAGGGCGCGGCTCTGCTCCCACCGGCGGCTTGCAGATCGTCCGCCGGCCGGTCGGCGTCTCAGAGGCGGACTGCCAAAAGTGGGTGAAGGTCACGGACGTAAGAACCCCTGGAAAAATCGACAGGAGCACTGGCAATATGGAAAATTGTTCCATGCATTGCGTCGGTGGCTCATTCATGCAGTGGACGGTAAAAACTGCGAAGAGCAAGGGATTATGGCATGGTCACTATGGCCTAGGCTTCCGTTCCAAGGCCATGCTCGGGGTTTTTAATGCATGGGCGCCTGCAAACAACCGGTCTTCGGACATTTGTCAAGAGTGGTGTACTTTTGGCGGCGTTCTACCTCATAACTCAGGAGTTGCGGCCTCACCATGAGGTCTGCCAGTTGGGGGGGAGGATCACCTCTTCAAACCCTCGCAGAATGTAATTTCAGACATATGGTTATTCCATAGAATGGGGCTCCATAGAACCGTTAAGATCTACCCAAGCGGTCAGTCCTTGGTAGAGCCTGTAAACTGGACCCATATTTAAATAATTGTTCACGGGTACATTATGCAAACTAGGACGTATAGTTACTGGGTTGTCTGCAAACTGGCGATTCTGTCCCTCCTTTAACAAAACGGATGGAGAAGCTATTGTCTAAGGCAGTCAGGGCTTGCCATTTCCGCAAAGAATGAAGGGAAAAAGTACGTGATGCTTAACTTTACTAATTCATAGAGGGAAAACGTGAGCTATTTGCTCGTGCATCCATTTAATATGATGTGGACGTGAACATCTTCGGAAGGTGCTGGAGCGTAAGTTAACTGCACAATAGATGGTGCGGGTCGCCAACGTTTCCACTGTGAAAACGAATCCGAATCCGAATCCGAATCGTGTTACATTGATTGTACCAGCAAATGATGCATGAGCACACGACTTTGGCTGCCTCCGACGTTCTGCGGCCGGAAGTGCCCATCGTTCACTGCCTTCTGCTGATGCACTGACTGTCACAGGTAGAAAGCCAGACTATTGAATGACATACCGATCTCTCCAGAGCCTCGTGAAGAACGTCCTGTGAAGAGGTCCCGGAAAAATACAAGTTCTCATGTTCATAGCACAAATTTTATGCCGCGTCCTCATTTCCGCTCTAATGACATTTTTGAGATCAGCTGTTCGGCGAATTCAGCGCAGTGAAACCTCACTATTCGGCAAATGCAGTGTATTTCCACTTGACCGGCATCCTGCGCGTGTTTGCGGGCCATTTCTGCTGAAATGATGTCAAGAGCGGGCCAGACGGTCATGCCGGGGGCGCGCGGCTGTCATCTAAGCAGATCTCTCCGCTTAGCAGCCAGCCAGACAGCGGCACCGTCCCGCGCTAAAGGCTTCCACGGAGCAGAGCTGCTTTACGTCTTACCGTTCGGACCTGCAGGCAGTTCGTTGGCCGCCTCTCCTTTAGATGCCGAACATTCAGCCGGGGGGACTGCTGGTCGGCTCTGCAGTTTGCGATGTGATCGTAAAGCTTGTGATAATGCATGAGGTGCAGCAAACTCGCGGTCAAAGAACGCTAGGAATTCTCTGGAATGCAGAAGAGGATTCAGATGAGGAGCTTGGACGTGTGGATGCCGTGAAAATTGGGTGCGCAGACAAAAATGGCGCTGGAAGATCTTGCCTTGATCCCGGTAGATGACATGATGACAAAAATAACAAACAACAGCAACAGCGGCAGCAGTAATTCCTGTAGCAAGCATGCCTGACTGCAGGATTTTTGATGAGACTGCTGATCAAAAGTGAGCTAGCCTGTCGTGAAAACACTAAGTCCCTTTGCTCTGGTTCAGACGTTTTTGAGATGTCTTTCCTCTCGCTAAATATGTGAAAGTGAGGGTAATAGCCAAACATTGCTTTCTGACCCTTTAACGAGAAACCCAGGTCTAGAGAAGTTAGTTAACTGCACTACCACATAATTTTTGGCTATGTGGGCCTCGATTTCGGACAGTTTAATTAATATTTGGGCGCTGTAGTATCCCAGGGTAATGGAAAATTCAACTAGCAGAATTATTATGCATACACGCGATTCGGTAGAAATCCAGTCCTAGATCTTAGGTTCACGGCGCGTGAAGGTTCACATTCTTGCTCAGTGAGTGACAGCAGATTATATTAAAACCTGCTGTGTTGCGCGTTTTGCCCGGGTGCGGTTGCAGTAGAGCTGGCAACTGACGTCTCACTGGATCGTTGTCGGACGGCAGGACGACCTGGAGTACATCATGTGGACGGGCGACAACGCACCGCACGACAGCTGGAAAACCTCCCGACGAGACGTGCTCACCATCACGGCCAACGTGACGTCATTGCTGCGGCAGCAGTTCCCTGGAGTGACCGTCTTTCCGGTTATCGGCAACCACGACAGCGCGCCCACCAATTAGTGAGTGTCACGCGCGAGTACTGCGCCTGCACTAGAGGGTCATGACCCACAATGTTCTCGATTATCTTTATTTTAACCCGTTGGCATTTTATGGAAAGAACTGTCAGACTTTGCAATACCCTCGACGCCTTTTTCTCTCCTTTTTTGTGGGATCTTACGCCCATGCGTAACGAATTTATCACATCAATGTTGACTGCCTTTACTCTAGCGGGCTATTGACAGGGACTTTGTTTCGGAGGCTCGGTACCTTGATTGGTCCGCTCAGACCGACAGTGACGTCATCACCGTACCGATCGCGATCGGAAGCGTTCTCTACGTCACAAATCGCGCCACGTCACGCCATCACGCCACGGGTGGAAGTTTCCGACACACCCATGTCAAACAGAGCTAGAACTACGTGAATGTGATTGTCGTCGGTGACGTGAGACTGAGTCATCAGCTGCAACATTTTATGCTCGATCTGTCACCCCCAGTGGCAGTTTATAGCGTGAGTCAGGATGAGCGTGAATGGCTAAATACTCCGTTCGCACATGCCTTACGCTATGGTGATGTGAACTCGTCACACGCTGCTATGTTCTCAGCAGCAGTCTCTCATATCTCTGGTATTTGAGCTCATGCTTTCAAGGAATCTGGACACACGTCTGTGAGGGCAGCCATAGGACTCGATCAGACATTGAAATGCCCATATATTGCTTGTTGAACGCATGCTGTTGGTGCAGAATACGAAACATCCAAAGCTCAGTATCATGGATTGCACATGTGTGCTTTGTACGATACTGCTAATCTTTTACTGTGGTGACGCCAGCTTTGGGAAGCGTCATACCGTGCGTTTGTCCCAAGGTGAAAGTTCAGGGATATGCATTGCCAATGGTGGAGTGAGTTTACGGTTGCGGCACTTTTTTGCCTTTTTCAGCTTTCCTCCGCCTGAAGTTAAGAAGGGAAACTTCAGTATATCCTGGCTATATCATGATTATGCCAAGATGTGGAGGCACTGGCTGCCACCAGAAGCATGTGAGTGAGATCACGAGCCCGTATTACGGATATTAAAGGTAAAAGATGCTCGTATTTGTTTCCGTGATCTTTGGCCGTTGCGTCACCTCCACGCAATCATATTTATGACATTTAAAGTCGCGGCAAATTAAACAGCCACAGGTGAAGTACGTCCAGAAATCTTGCTTGGATTACCTCAGTGTGAGCTCGAGCGGCAGTTCAGTTCGGGTGGGTCGGAACGCATTGCTGTAATTGTTTTGAGGTCCGTCTTACCTCAGTGTGAGGTCGAGTGGCAGTGCAGTTCGGATATGTCGGAACACATTGCTGTGATTGTTCTGAGGTCGGTCTTGCCCCAAGCTGACGGTCCTGCGTGATGTATGGACCTGAGCCACCTTGGTGACAACCCGAGCGATATGAATGAACTGTGTGGTCTGAGGGACCTGTATGACCTCTTTGACCTAATGCCCTCTGCTCTCTGGACGCAGTGAAGACTCTACGCCGGTCTGGCTACTACTCGGTCAGGGTACGACCTGGCTTCCGAATCATTGTCCTCAACACCAACGTGGCCTACCGCTTCAACCTGTGAGTCGGCATCATCTGAGGTGTATACGTGGGACAGCGTTAGCACACGAGCACGGTATCAGCATGATTCTCTGCAGTGTGCGGCAGTTCATCATCCTTGTGTTGCCACGTACAGACATTGCTTTAGAAAGGACGTAATACCGGCATGTTTCACGGTACGGGAACGAGTGCAAAACAAAATAAGCCGTGTGGCCACTCCGCAAAGTGTCTGCGGAGATAGGACAGGGCCATTTCATGAACGTACGTACCATAAAATGTTCAGTTTGTTCCACACTTTCTATCTGTTTTTTGAATCTCCGTAGTCATTGTCCACCAGAAAGGCTGGAGAGGCGGGAACGAAAGCAAGCGAAGCATCGCGTTCACTGTGCAAAACTGGCAGTGTTAACCTGCAAGTGCTCTCTAGGATGGATGTTTCTCACGAAGGTGAAATTCGTGCCCGGACTGGGCCATTTAGTGTGCTGTGGGCGAGGGTCTGGTACCTTCCAAATGAACCGTGATAAGTCTGCGACTCCCGAGAGGAAGCTGGCGGTCTCCACCCTGTCACTCCGCCAAGTGTACGACGCAGACCGTTGAGCTGATGGGACCGCACGTTCCAGCTGGGTGCTACTGACGGCTCGCTCCGACCCTCACCACCAGCTCAAGTGGCTGGCCGGTGTTCTGCGGTCGGCGCGGCAGGCGGGGGAACGATGTCACGTGGTCGGCCACGTGTCGCCCGCCGACCCGGACATCCTGCCGGCCTGGAGCCACGCGTACCACGAAATCATCCGGACGTGAGTAGCCGCCGGACGGGCGCTGCCTCGCCCATCCGGACGTCCGGAGATGGACTGCAATTTCTGTGAAGAGTGCACGTCCGTTCAGACGTCGACTGTGAATCTACAGAACGGCTCTGTACTTTGTGAAAAGGATGCCGTCTGCTTCACTTGAGCTGCAGGTACGACATTGTGCCGTTGACTTTATCGTCCAGCGTCATTCGTGCTCATTATTTCTTGAGATGGCCGGCTTCACGACGAGTTCATTCTATTTGCAGGTACCAAGACGTCGTGACAGCTCAGTTCTTCTCTCATACACATCTGAACGAAATTCAGGTGTTCAAAGACGCCAAGGACCGACCATTCTCAGTATCATACGTGGCGCCCTCTTTGACTCCGTGGAAGAAAGTTAACCCGGGCTACCGGATATATACCATAGATGGCGCTAGGGGAAACCAGTCCACTTGGGTAAGGCTTAGACATGATATTATGACATGCATGTACTGAGATTGTTGCTTTTACCTTAACTGACGAGTGCGTACCTCGTGCACATATCTGAACTGTTTTTTTCATGAATGCGTTTCTGTGATCATTGTTACTGTTCTGTTTCTAACTGATATATTCACGATTAGGGGCCTCTAGTGACGCCTCTAGCGGCCACCCGCGCAAACTGTTTACGTAGGATGAACGGCGCCTGGATCAGCGCCATGTATTTCCGTGTGGCGGGTTGGAGCGCAGGGCATCAGTATTTCATCTGAACTTTTCCCGTTAGAAAGCAAGGCATTGCCGATAGAGGGCGAGGACAGACACAAGAAAGTTCCTTGGTGCAAGAAATCCCACATAAATTGCAGTGTTCCACGGTGTAACTAGCATGGGCGCAGGAACTCCTCCAGAGTTGGTTGGTTGGTTGGTTATTGGGACTTAGGGGCGCTCCTCCAGAGTTGGGTGGGTGATGGGGTAAAGAAGCATTCTGGGTCAATGTCCTCCAGTCAGCTCCTATAGGGCCAATGTTAAATTTAAAAAAAAAAAGTTTGGCAGCCGCACCCTCCGTCTTCCCGCAACTTGGACTAGTATGGAAGGGAGAGTGAGCTGAGTTTCCATTTGTTCCCGACGCACAAACCTCTGCTGAATGAAAAACCGTGTCGGGACAATGGATACAGACTACAGAATTGTTTGCGGGCAAGATTAAATTTTAAGCCATTCCTTCCTTGCGGCACCCATTTGCGTAATGTTAAATTACATTTCGTAAGAGGGTGCCCGATGGCAATGACCCATAATCTTCTGCCAATGGCCATAGACTGTACTTACACCATTACCCGTCCGTCTTACTAACATGCATCATTAAGTACTCCTGCACCATCCTGACATTGCATCGTGATTTTGTATGAAGCATCAGTGCCCGCAAAACCTGAAGATAGTGTTGACTGCTGGATATTTTTTTTCGAGGGTGCAAAATGAATCATTGACAATACATGTGATGTTTAGCGAGGAGGTACAATAACTGAACCTGCACCAGCCCCACTTTTTGCAGACATTGAAATTGTAATGGAGGGTTGTGACCTAAGTGTGTCGTTTTGTATACCTTCGGAGGGGCTTAAGCCATTCATTTCCGATTTGAGGTCCTCCAATAATCATCCCAGCCCTCTCAATATTTTCTCGCACCTCAGAAATGAAACATGGATAGATATAAGATTTATACCAACGTGATATTTAATGGTCAGTTTGCCAGTTTAATGCAATCATTATGCAATCATGTATGTATATATCCATATATATATATATATATATATATATATATATATATATATATAAGCGGAGATCCCCAAAAATTATTGAGGGGGCCACATAGGATTTCAGACTGTTTTTTCCCAGTCATTGTCATAACCTAATGTAGAAATCCCTGAGTGCTGGGAGTTCGGACCCCCAACCCCCTTGGATCGATAGGCATGATATATATATATATATATATATATATATATATATATATGCTAAGCATGATATATATATATATATATATATATATATATATATATATATATATATAGAATGCTAAGCATTATATATATATATATATATATATATATATATATATATATATAGTGATACATGCTTCGCTGTAAAAGCGGGTGTAAGTGCAAAAAAGGAAATTGAAAAGAACCATCGACCAAAATAGTCACCTAAATCCGCCGAAAAATTCACCTGGGGAGGAATGAAGTTTGGTTGTTGGACATTTAAGATGGGCCCTCCCAGTCATTTACACAAAATGGCACCCCTGTTGTGACTAGTGCATTTGAACAACCTTTGACGGGCTGTTAACTAATAAAGAACATCACATTTTATGATATGCCCAGTCTTGAACACTGCTCTCCTTCCTGCCATCAATGTTGACGATCGCCAATATACTCCACAATGTCCCAAACGTCCACAGAAAAGTCGCCGCCACACGCCACCTTATGGTCCGCTGTGACTCCTCACCAAACCATCCTACGTAATAGTCGGCAACAGTACGGAAATCCCGCGACCGGTGTGCCATTCACTGGACACTAAAAACGCAAATACTGCTGCGCAACAGTATATTAAAATGAGCTGCGGATGGTTGACTTAACCTAACCTGACCTGATCCGACCTGATCTGACCTGACCTGCTGCCACAGGAGGTGGTAAACTATGAGCGGTGGGCGGTTGACCTGACGTGACCTGGCCTCCTGTGCAGGAAGTGGTAGATTATGAGCGGTGGGCGGCTGACCTGACCTGACCTGACCTGACCTGCTGCAGGAGGTGGTAGATTGTGAGCGGTGGGCGGCTGACCTGACGTGACCTGGCCTCCTGTTGCAGGAGGTGGTGGATTATGATCGGTGGGCGGTTGACCTGACCTGACCTGACCTGACCTGCTGCAGGAGGTGGTGGATTATGAGCGGTGGGCGGTTGACCTGACCTGACCTGACCTGGCCTCCTGCTGCAGGAGGTGGTGGATTATGAGCGGTGGGCGGCTGACCTGACCTGACCTGACCTGACCTGCTGCAGGAGGTGGTGGATTATGAGCGGTGGGCGGCTGACCTGACGTGACCTGGCCTCCTGCTGCAGGAGGTGGTAGATTATGAGCGGTGGGCGGTTGACCTGACCTGACCTGACCTGACCTGCTGCAGGAGGTGGTAGATTATGAGCGGTGGGCGGCTGACCTGGAGGACGCCAACCGCGTGCCGGCCGTGGGGCTGCGGTGGCGGCGCCAGATCTCGGCGGCGCGCCGTTACCGGCTGCGTAACCTCTCACCGCGCCAGTGGAGCCGCATGGTCAACAAGATGCTGCTCACCGGCCGCATCTTCAGCAGATATCACAGGTCCGGCACCATGCGAACTTCGGCTCTTGTGACGTACACGTATTACCGTGGTAGGGAATGAACGTGACTTGTAATTCTGCATGTCTAGTGGTTTGAGATTTTTCTTTGCTTTAAAAGAATGGCGAGTGATTTTCCCTACGTCAGTCGTGTGTTGCACCATGGCGCTTTGTTCATCTATACGAAGTTTTGTCATAAGCTGAAACTGTCAAGTAGTAAAAACGGCGAACAACATATTACTCCAACAATGGGTACCTAAGATTTCTTGATGTTCCTTTGTATATGCCAATATGATTTTCTGTTTCATGCCTAGCAAATTATTTGGTTTCCAACATGTCGATTCTGGTCATTTGTCTTGTTCGTTTCCGCTTCACGGATGCGTCTCTTGATCAGGCATCTTCTGTCGTACGTCGACCACAGTTCCGTCCGATGTCCCATGTTCAGGAGAGGTGCTGCGTGCTGTCGGAACATCTTGCCCCAACTGACTGATGACTGTACTCGGTTCTCTGAATTCCCACCGTCGTCCCCTGCTCTGACGCGTCCGTGACGTCACCGTCCGTCCGCCAGGGACCTGAGCGGCGCGGCACGCGTGCGCGGCGCCTGCGACATCAGCTGCCGCCTGCGCACCGTCTGCGGCGTGGTCACCTCCGACCGCTCCAACTCGGTGCACTGCGACATGGTCAAGCTGCTCTACAAGCTGGGCACTGCCGTCGGCCTCAGCTGAGGAGGCCAGGCGGCGCCGAACGTGCCACCTCCGGGACCCGCCGCCGGCTGACGCCGACAAAACGCTCAGACAGGCGGCGGGAGTAGGCGAACTTGGTGTGCAACGGAGAGCTTTCAGCAGAGCGAGGGTTAGCTGCGGCGCGCGGCCGGCGCCGCTGTGGGCAGGCCGTCGGCGGTGGCCCGAGAGGTCTCGTGACTTGCACGCGAGTGCGTCGCTCGACGGCGTGGGAAACAGCAGCAGCCGGCGCTCTCAGGACGTCCGGGCGACTGCGGGGCGCCCGCCCTGACCCCTAGCGACGGGCGGGGGCCGCCGACGCTGGGCGACCAAAGCCTGCGGCGGGCTGCCGACGAGTGTTGGGGACCTGTGCGGAGGAGAGCGTCATCAGGCGTCTGAATGAAGGGACGAGTGTTCAGAGCAGGTCTGGCCAGCACGTGTTATCCGGTGGGAGTGAGCGCTGAGAGTGCGCGCTGGCACGGTGACGTCGGTGGGCTGCGGTGCTTATTGAATCGCCGCGAAATAGAAGTGTCCGGATGCATTCCTCAGCTTGAAAGGCGTTGCCCATGCCCTCATACCACGGCGGGACGTTTGAAACTGACATCACGCGTGGCATTGTTGCAGTCGTGACCAAATGGTAAACTTGCTGGTTTGCATGCTTTATGTACATCTGGGGTCGAAAGTCGATTTGTTTTATAGAACGCCACAGCAACGTTCCTGATTCGATGTCGCCCATCCTTGAAAATGTTGGTTTCTGTTACATGCCATTTGATATTCAAACGACAAAAAATAAGCATACCGCTATGCCATTTTATCACTTAAATTGGGACAGCTGTACGTATGTTTTCCAGATCATCTAAATGGTGATTAAGTACAGCACTCTTGCCGATGTGCTAAATGACTCACTTCATTTCCACTATTCCGCAACTCGTTATGACGAACAATATTACGGTTTTTATGAGCCTGAACGCTGCTCGTTTTCATTAATGCTAAAACGCCCAAATATCACGCTCTTAGTTATATTTAATCGCCCATTTGGACATACACCTGCCGAGTCCTTCAAACAACAAAACAGGGTACTCTGATGAAACTCACTGACCTGTTCAACCGTACATTTCAGCGGTGGCTCAAATTGCCAGCCAAAACTCAGTCATCATGGAATATGCCTTTCTGGCAGCATGGCCCTATTCCGCAATGAAAGGCAGCATCCGTTGCAATCACTGGGCGACAGCGTTCAAGTCACTGGGCTGGGATCGAGTGCAGACGACTGTGGGTGATCAGACGGATACCCATTGAGTCGCCTCTTCAGAAATCGCGTGGGAGATGTCCGTATCGTCGTGGGAGAACGGACACGTGCTACCGACATCCGTATTCCGGCACACTGTGGGGCATGTAACGCATATGATGCGTTCCCACCAAGACCCGTTGCTCAGAGACAGAGCAGCTCTGACTGCCTGCATTCAGTCGCCGTGTGACTGGAGGTGGGGACAGAGCACTGTCCGAGACAGGACACTACCTCGACACACGAACTTCAGAGACCATGCCACGGGCAACCGGTGAGAACTTACTGGCTATTGCAATGAGAGAAGGGAAGAACTCGGTTGCTTGCAGGGTGCTGCAGTGCGAGGTTCGAGCAACAATATCTTTACGCACCTTCAGTGTCACATGGCCCCATGTTTCCATACCAGAACTGATTCTTGGTTCCTCGTGATAGTTTTGCGTCAGGCCATCCAGGGAAGACACAAACTGTTGCCTCCGTGTAAAGCCATCTGAAGCAACCGTGGGTGCCGCGAAGCGAGTTTTTGCGCCTGTGGGTTTTTCGTGAACTCTACCACAGTCGCGATAGTGGCATATTCTTCAGCTTCTGCGAAATTAATATTGCATTCGTGGATTTGTTTAAAAAAGAAGGCATTAAGGAACAATATCCCGCTTAATTGGACCCGTGCTGGTTTGCACATATTTATGCGTATCTTGAAGCCCCGCAGTTAGAAAATTAAGTAATAAATTCGATCCGAATGATTTGCTTTATGGCGATGTTGGGCCTGGAGACCGCGTTACGACGAGTGTGGCGCATTAACTCGAATTCTACAGCCGACCGTGAAATTCCGGTGAGCTCCACAAATTAGGAGGGAAGCCTCTGGTAACCCGCGGACTAGAATCCAGCCAATAGCCTTTCTCACCTTTCTCCCACCGCCCTCTCGGACAGACGGTCTGCCGGCGGCTGTCGCTCTGCTGGCCTGCCTGCTGGCGCTCTGCTCCTGCTGGGAGCTGGAGACGTTCGAGATTGAGACGGAGGACGCCCGGCTGACGAAGTGCCCGCAGGGCTGGATGCGGCACGGCCGGCAGTGTCTCCTGCTCTCCAAGGACCGGCTGGACTGGAACGCAGCTCAGAAACGCTGCGACGCCGAGCTGCCCGGAGCTTTCCTGGCTTCTATGCCGGACGCGTTTCAGGTAGCCTCACCGTGAATTCATAAAACTGCCATAATTGCAAATGATCGGAACGCGGCGTACGTGTGGGGCATCCTAAATTGATGCGATTGGTGTTCGCGGGAAGACCGTTCGGTCGTAATAGGACACACGTGTGGTCGATCTCGCGTCCCGATGAGAAGTGATGTTCATAACAAGGGCGAAGTCTTAAATACTATACGTGAACTTTGACTGGCGTGTCCGTGAATTTCAGGCTGACGGCTGGTGTTAACCTGTGCGTTGAGCGTGGGCAAGTATCGTCTGGTGCATACTACTTTCGCAGGTTGTTGCTCTGCCCCACTCTGCCATATCACGAGCATGACACGTAAACGCTTTCTTGGTGCATCTTCTCCTCCTGATGCTTAAACCAGCTAAGATTTCACGTCAAGCAGCCACTTCGAGGGGACAGCGCCAAGCCGAATTTCGATGATGATTAAGATGATGACGGCGATTATTCTTATTATTATTACTATTATTATTATTATCTGTTTTTATCGGTGCACAGTGGCGGGCGTTTGACCTCTCTATCGTCTCGCCACTTACCTCAGTACGTTTCCCGGTCCGCATGTAACCGGAAAACAAAAAGTCGAGACTAAAACTCCTTTCTTTATGCCCTTCGCATCTCAAATGAACTTCTGAGAGAGACTGACAACTGGCTTGTCCTGTCAGTCTCTTCAGTTTTTCCACATCCATCAAAATTTTATGACATGAAACAAATGGTGAAAATTTGCCTTTTAGTTTTGCAGTTCACCGGCCCAGAGATCCTAAAATTCTTCCGATTTGAATAACATGATATTTTGCTTGCCAGCCGCAGCCGCAGTTAAAAGAGAAACTCTTATAATCCTATGAATCGATTAATGTGGAACCTCGATCATGTGAGCATGAAACTGCGAAGTCGTTTCTGGCAAACGAGGGCAAAGAAGTCTTAATAAGTCGTCTCCGGCACACTTCTTGCTTGGTACGTCTTTGTGCTGGTGGTCAGTCGGCATATAAATGGGAATGCGTTGAAAGGCTGTAGTTGCAAAAATATGTCAGTTTATTGTTATCCGAAAGTTCCGAGCCCTCTGTCTTGTACTTACGCAAATGCATATCAGATGCCACAAACGACGTCCCAGGTCATAAAATTAGGCTTCGACAGAAGAAACGCCCTCCTCAGCTTTTCTCTAGATTTCATTACAATGTCAGTGAACGTTACATGGAAAGACACACCATGCAAACTTTAGGTTAACCCACCTATGGGTCTTTGGTTGAGTGTTAAATCTCTGCTGATGTTCACCAGCATGCAACCGCGGTCCATAGCCAGCGCAAGCAGCCGAACCGGCCGACCACTCCAGTCATTCCTACAACGTTGCACATTGGCTCGGTGCCACTTGCCAGCATGTTCAGTCTATGATCGCCGCGTGGCAGGCACCGTGGATTTCTTTACGGTCAAAAGCGGCCAAAGTCCCTTGACCCACGACGGACAAGGTTTCATGAAGTACCAAGCGAAACTGCCGTGCTTGAGCTGTCTACAAAATTCCGAGACCTGCAGAATAACTTCAAGCGTTATCTGGCTCGGTACCAGAGAGTGGGGATGGGAGCAAATGGAAAAAGTCGTTGAGAAAAGCCTTTTCTTTGTTATGAATTTAAACGGTAGGTCTGGGGTGATGCAACTCTTTCGCTATAAACACCCCCCGTGTTGTCAACAAAGGACATCGCAAGACTATTCTTGTGATGAGAAGACCTTTATTTTACATCCGCAATTTAAAATGTTGTAGAATCTGATTAAACCTGACTTGATGCGACCTTAAATGAACCTGATTTGCTGCTGTTATGAAGACTGTACCGTCGTTGACATGCCAGCCGTAATATGTGCATCCTAAATAACGGTCTGCAATGCCTCAGCCGACCTTGCAATTTAAGAATATATTCTAATACACTTTCTGTCTAGCTGTTAACCTAGCTTGACACAATAAAGCCTCGAACACAGCTGTTACATTACGGCGAGACATTTTTCAGCCTCTTCAGAGTGTTTCGTACCATGAAACCTTTTTGGAATCTTCCGATTTGACACCATCTCCTAAATGATTTAGAACTCATGGTATGTAATGCATTCTTGTTTTGCTTGAATTTGTGAGCCTTACATCCACGATAGGTCATCGGAAATGTGCTCGATCTGCCTTGCAACTGGACGAGCTGGTGTCATTTTCATTAGTGTCGTTTTCATCTCTGCAGCCCCGTTAGTTCCCGATATCCTGTGTAACTTTCAGTACAGACCTCTCTAACGGCTAAAACGGCTAAAGCGACACTCAGATGTACTCGGGTTAGAAATCCGCGCCATGCCCCACACATCCGAACAAACAAACCGAGCAATCGAACACGATCGCCAACAGTCGGCCTCTGCTCCGCCAGATGGGAGCGATGGTGGTGAAGGCTCGCCGCGCCGGGGTCGAGTCGTCGTGGATCGGCCTGACCGGCCAGGTGTACCAGGACGAGCTCTCCTGGAGCTGGTCCGACGGCACCCCGCTCAGCTTCGAGACCTGGGAGGACGGCGCGGCGGACGGCCGGGTCAAGGCCGGGCCCGGGGACGGCGCCGGGGACGCCTCGGGAGGCGGGGCGGACGGTCAGCGCTGCGCACTGCTCGTCACCTCCGTCAAAAGGTGGCGGCCGGCGCCGTGTGAGGCGCGGCGGCACTTCTTCTGCGGCTACGAGCTGGACAGTGAAGAATGAAGACCGCGCTTTGCCCGCTGGGCGGAATAAACAGCAATGCTCCGCGAGCGGAAAATGACGCCGAGGAAGTCTCTGCAGGTAACTGCGCGGAACCCGCAGCGGGACGTGGAAGGAGTTAGGAGTGTAAGCATACAGAAGAAACAGCAACGACGTTTGCTTCCACCCAGCCACCGCTGGCATCACTCGCCAGTTAAGCATTGCAGCATGTGGTGTCATATCTCACTGGCGTGTAGTCGGGGCGCATAACGTCCACACGCCCACAAGTATAACTCGGACATCGGACATGGCGGGAAATCCATGGGAGGCTTCAAGCCCGGACCAACTCACTTTTAATAAATTTTTACATTACGCTTTCGGAATAACTCGATAGAAACAGCGTGAAACTCCAGTCAGACCCCTCTCCAATGATCCTCGAAAATCTTCAGCCATGAACTCGAATAATGCCTAGCATTGTTCTAAACGGCTTCAGAAAATTCAAGTACCTTTCTTGCTCTACCGTTATGCAAGCCACAGAACACCCACATTCCAAAAAGTCGGGTAGTAAGCGACGGAATGCTTATCTACGGGCAGTAAAAGTATATGACAACGGGACGGGTAGCAACAGAATTATCGGTGATTCATCTGTCGCCACCCTGAATTAAAGATTCGTGAGTGATGAACACTAGGTCATCAACACGGGTTACCAATTTACCCCCGTGCGACATACTGCAATAAACTTGTTCCGGGGTCACGGAGAGCAAATGCAGTCATGCAGGCGGCAAACATTGATGCACGTCCTTTATCTCAAACAAACAATTAACACACTGAGCCATCGAGCACAGGCCACCGTGTTAAATAAATCATGTAAATCAAGCTACGATAGAAGAAGATTGCAGGCGTCTTCCAACCCCAAACACACTATCGCCATCTTCGACTGTCACGTAGTGGAAAATCGTAACATCCAGTGCGGGTTAACTCGCCGTGTGGAACACTGCCACAGATACGACACAGTCCTCTCCAGAAGAGAGCGGCAGAGAACCCTGTGACGGTGATCGACACTCCCCGTGACGGCCAGCCCTCCTCGTGACGTACTGACCCCACAAGCAAATAAACGACCTCTGCGCCCGGTTGACAGACCGCGGCGCGGCGGCGGACGGCCGCTTGGTCCAGCCTTTGGGTTCCTTACCCGGTGGCCCACCGCTGAGCAGACGAGACGGGGCGACGGGCCCAGGCGGCATACCGGCCGGCCATTTGGCGAGCGGCTCGGTGGGGTTCCGGCCGCTCGGTACATGGCCTCACGGCGACGTCGGCGGCCGCCAGACCGGGCAGTCGTGCCGGCCGCTCGGTACATGGCCTCACGGCGACGTCGGCGGCCGCCAGACCGGGCAGTCGTGCCGGCCGCTCGGTACATGGCCTCACGGGGACGTCGGCGGCCGCCGGACCGGGCAGTCGTGCCGGCCGCGCGGCAATAGAACGGGCACTGGCGCGCGCCCACGTATTGGAGCGCCCGGAATTCGAGTCTCAGAGTAACTCCGGGCCGATGAAGTCACTGAACAGGACTCGATGACTTTGATGAGGAGGACGATGCGGGACCAAGGACGAGGGTTTGCCCACACTGTTCTGATCTGCTGACTTGTTCATTCGGCCGTGGGCGAATCAGGCGTTCAGGTGTTAACGCCTGAAAACCGTGGGTTGGAGCTGGCAGTTCAGGCACTCAACGGCATGGGTTTTGCCAACGTGGAGGCGCAGTTAGGACTGGCGTACAAGACTGGGGCCGTCGCAGAAGTCGAGCCAGTTGCGAGAACTCTACAGCTGAGCAAATTAAAGCAATTAGTGTCTTGCTAATGCCGCAGTGCAACGTTTTTAGACGTTCCACGGCGCAGTGCTGTCCAGGGACGTGAACGCGAAACAGATGAGTTTATTTTCGTCGGCGGTCAAACTCCGGAGAGCGTTACTATGATCCTAACAACAACGCTAACGTTCGCATTTTTTCGAATGTGCAGCCGGCACTAGCGCAATGCTTTCGACACTGGGACCACTTCGCTGCCGTACATGTTAGCAATAACGTGAAGTCCTTTTCCGTCTCCGGCGGACATGACGACAACGTCCGCTGATAACACGGAAAGTGCTTCACCGAGCACTTGGACGTCAACGAAGGGGAAGGTTTCCGATATCGCCTTGATAGTGGCTGCAGGACAGTCATGGCGATGAAAGCAAATTTCGGGCGACTGAAAACGCTTATGATCGTTTTGCTGTTGAAAACCACTTTAAATAGGTTAATAAACAGGTTAAACAGGTTAAAACGAGGAGCATGCTTTCCTGACTTCTCTCAGGTTAATGACTCCAGTACAGCTGATGGCGCTCCGCACCGCACCTTGCGATATTTGTATAAGTCGTTGCCGAAAATTACTGAGGCACCGTAATGTTGGTCCCGACTTATTCGGTAGAAAGCGATCCGTGATCGTGACTCAGGACTTCAGCTGGCTGCAAGTGGGCGAGATAGCCGACACTGTTGCTTGAATCAACGGGAGCTTATTTTAGATTTCATGGTGCAGCGCCGTTACCGGCGGATTGAGTTGTACTCGCTCGATTCTGCCTATTGCGCACTAGGCAGCCCGCGTGATTTATTACCATCTAGCAGCCAATGGTGATAAACCTGGTTGCAGGTTGCAAGCGACCGTACTATTTTAGCCCCCAGGGCCCATTTCCGCAATGTAAATGACCTTTGGGATTAGACATTTGCAAGACATTTGTAAGACACAAAAAAATTACACAACTTCCGTGATCTCCGATGAGCTTCTCGTGACGGTTAGATCTCCTTCGACCAGTGCTGAGAATTTTGAAGCTGAGAGACTAAGGAGAAATGTTTGAGTGACACCTTAATGCGCGGAAAACGTGGTCTATGGGTATGAGAGCCAGGGGCGGGGTAGCAATGGGGAGCAGAGGGGGCAGCTGTCTCCTTGCTGACAGACAGGGTGTTAAAAGTATGTTTTTCCCCACACCTCTCAATGTTTTAGGAGGCCCCTTTTATCCAAACCGAAAGCTTTGTATTTACACATATATCATCAAAATTCAGACCAAGGAGAGCTCCATAACTGATTTAGGTGGTCCCTAATCGGTCTCAGGAGACCCTTTTCTGCATCAAGAGGCCCCTGGTCTGGATCAGGAAGCCCCTTTATGAAATAGGTAGCCCCTGTTCGTAGTCAGGAGACCCTGCTTTGTGTTAATGAGGCCCCTTTTATGAGTCAGGAGGCCCTTGTTCTGGAACGGGAGGCCCATTTTATGTATCAAAAGGCCCCTGCTCCGGATCAGGAGGCCCTGTTTCGGGATAAGGAGGCCCTTTGCTGGATCGGAAAGTTCCCTTTATGAATCAGGAGTCCCCCTGCGAGGAGGCCCTATTCTGTCTAAAAGGTCCCCTGGAAAATTCTGCCCCCAAACTGGAAATCCGTGGCACCGCCTCTGATGAAGGGCCCGGCATCATAGACGACAGGGCGTACACTCTTGGCCTTCATCGTTACACTGGATCAGTTCCGGCTTTCTTGGTACTCGCAGTCAGTGACTTGGGCCTCAAACCGCTTCCGTGAAGCGCAGAAGGCTTCAGCTGACCGGTGTTTCCTAACCCAGCGGCTTGCCACCGGCTGGGCCGGATCTCCTGAGCCCCGAGCCGTCCCCCCCGCGGCGGCAGGTGAGACGGAAGTACACCGGCCGGCGGGACGCGACCTCGGCCCCGCCTCCGGCGCCGCCGCGCGGCCCCGGGGGCGGCGGAGACCGGCGCGCGTCGCTAAATTTAGCCGCCGGCGGCGCCGCCCGGCCGACCGCCGGGAGTCGACGCCGACGCTCGCCGGCCGTCGGCCGTGGCCGGGCGCAGTCGGCCAGTGGAGCGGCGCGGTCGCCAGGTGTCGGCCCGAACCGGTCGCCGCTGCCGGCGCCGGGCGGTTTTTGTGGGCCGCTGCCCGCGCGGGGTGGATTGGGTCGCGCGGTGTCGGTGGCACGGGGGCGGTGGAACCTGGACGGAGCTGCTGGTGGCGGTGAGGGCGGCGACGGGACGCCAGGCGGCGCGGAGGCGGCGGACGAGCGGCCAGAGGACTCGGCTCCGATTTGGGTGGAGTTGGAGACATACGTTAAGGTAAAGACGGCTAATCTTTCCCCCGACGATCATTGACTTCGATCGTCCAGGAGCGACGAAACTCCTCGACGGCTGGAGTGGGGCGGAAGTAAGGAAGCATTTGGGGTCATGTCTTGCCAGTCAACGCCCATATAGGGTTAATGTTAAATTCCAAAAAGCTGGGGGTACACCTACCCTTCTACCTCCCCCCACTTCCCGCACCTTTTAGATAGTCAGTACGGCTTCTTATTCTTGCTCTTGCCGAGTGTTACGTCTATGACTCCATAAATGCTGTCGTCGGTCCCAAAAGCTGTGCGATCCGCAATGTATGCGTTGACGAAACAATAAAACTGTCCAAGACGTGCCTTGCATGTTGGCGATTGCAGCTGCTGCTTCCGGTTATGCACTGGTGACTGCAAAAGAAAGATAAAGAGCTTGATACATAATTTTGCTCAGAAAAACTTTGATCCATATCACCAGAAACGTTCGTTTTAGAACATATGGTATAACTGGAAGTTCAGTCATGACCCATATAACTTGGATCCATTTTTACCGTGGATGTTCTAGCTCGTATTCCTAGCTCACGCGAGTCTAAGATAAGTCAGCGGGCAGTCATCTCTTTTGTGAGTTGATAAATTTGACTTCTCGCCGGCTTTAAATCAGATCAAGGCTTCCAGAAATCATTCGGGGTCTCATTCCATCTATGTCCCATAAATTCCTCGCGGTAGATAACTGAAAAGAAAAGCCCTGAAAATGGTCATGACGACAGTTGTCGCGTGACGACACTTGCTCACCTTTATACCTTCGATGAAGCTGGAATGCTATTTTCCATTTCTTTTCCTCCCGACCCCACACAAAACGAGATTATTCAAAGCTCGTGAGATGGAGAGAAACGGAAAGAGTGGAGAGGTGAACGAGGATTAGAGGGTAAGGGAGAGGAAGAGAGGAGAATAGAGAAAGAAGGGAGAGAGAGGATTAGAAGAGAGACAGAGGCAGAGGTAATTACATGCAGTTATTAAATGCATTTCTCGTCCCTGACTGAGCCTTTTCCCGCTCTATCCCTCCCGGTGCTAAGGGAACCTCTGGGAGCTGTCCGATCATTCCCTGGCGTGTTGTTCAGCTGCTGCGGAGGAGCGCGCACCTGTTCAACACCGCGGTTGGCAGGGCGAATTGTTTTCAGCCGCCCTGAGGCAACGGCGTAGTTGTGCGAAGTTTTTCAATCGGGCTGGAGGCCATGTCAGATGTGCACGGCTGCGAACGGAACTGGGAGGTTTCACGGGCACGCAGTGATCTCGGAACGAGATGAGAGCGCCTTGAAATGGTGGCCAAAACATGTTGACGAAGCACATTCTCTGGAATTTAATAATGTATGAGGTGTGCACTATGGCTCGAGTTAGTAAAGGAAGCCTCTTTGACGTAACAGACTGCGCCACCAGTGTTCGCTGATGCCGTAAGTTTGACCCTTTTTTCGTCTGTTCGCTACCATGCTGCGGTTTTGTTTTTCTTGTTCTGCATTCTGTCTTGAACAGTGCGCTCACTACTGTTCTTGGAGATGACTACTGGTAGATCACACGAATTCGGATAAAGACAGCTTACTTTGTGGATCCACCATTTCGGTCATACAAACATTCCGATAGGCTGTTAAGGCCATTTGACCGGCACAAATAACATAGTTTTGCGAATAATATTGGAATGTTGAAAACGCAGAATATAGCAAGGGAAGTGACAAAACGAAGACTAATCGCGATATCACGTTTCATTCCCTGGTCTGTCTTCTCAGAGCGTCTCGGACTCCTGGGTTTTCGTCCTCCTCGGGACATCGTCCGATGGCCTTCGTCAACGCTGGCTCAGCTCAAACGAGCCCTCTCATAATAATACAGACTAAATGGATTCCGGCGTCAGATGTTTACGCCCGAGAGAGCGCGCGGGCCGCGGTAGCCGTGGTAATGGCCACACAGTTCCCCTGGGCGGTCATTCATAGACGATTGAGTGACGACATGCTCAGTCGTTTGTTTGTCTGACAGCGAGATGGCAGGGTGCAGCCTCTCGTCCGGAAAATACTGAAAAGACTCGCGAGCGGCCGCTGATCTGAGCGATGGCGGCGTGGACGGAATGATGTGAGTTCGAGGCGTGAAGAATGGATCGTCTTATGCAGATGCGGCTGGGAAGATTGGTACGATGGCCACGTGGTCACATTTGTGGGATCACAGTGGTATAGCAGGTCATTTTCGGGAACTCTGGAACTGTTCCTAGGTTGATCTCATTGCATCGAAGAGATGGCAAGAGGTTTGGGAAGCGTGAGGTGCGAGCACAGCCTGGTATCGCACCTTGAATGTTGCAGACGTATGCTTCTATCCCTTGTTCATATGAAGCTTATATGAACGGCATGCTGCGAAAATAAGCGTCAGATAGCGCATACGACGATCTCTCTTGATGTGGATCACATTAATCCTGGTCCGAATTAGAGCTTGGAATAATGGTGCGCAAACTTCATCGGATAATCGGATTGGAGATCATCAAAATAGGAATGATAAATTATGGGATACCTCAGTCGACATGTTTTATAACTACAGCCTCTGATTAATTGTTCTGCTTCTTTTCTCTCTGTCTGGTATTGCTGGGAAATAAATTACATCACAGTTTGTTGTCTTGCTTCCTATGACTTCACAATAATGCATCCATGTTTTTCGTTGAAATTTGCAAGGGTGCTTTTCTTCATCCCGGAGATGGGGATAGATGCTATGGATCTGATATTCTTATATACTTTATGATAAACAGGCTTGTGGGCAAAGCGTCTGCTGTAGCGTTGTTGACCATATGTTTTGATTTGCTAGATACACACCTTATTCGACAAGTTTTCTTCACTGGGCACATTTTCGGATCATTTCTCTGCTTATAAACACAAATTAGCACTTCGTGCATTTGTCACTAACAAATGTTTTGAAGCGCGATTCGATGATTATGTAGGCAACGCTATCAATGAAGCTGATCATAATCAAATGCCAATACTGTTCAATGGAAGCGTGATGGACGGTTATACGACGGCTATAGTGTTCTTACCCTGAAGTTGACCAAACTTGAAAACTTGCCCCAGACGACACAAGTAACCCCTGACATTTAAGATACTTCTAAGCTAAAGAATATTCTCAACAGTTGCTTGGTGACATTAATTTCTGTTATTTAGTAGTCATGTTTTGTCAATGCACATTGACAGGGCCAAAATGACCCGCCCACCAGGGACGTAGCCAAGGGAGCCATGGGGACAACGGCCCCTGAGTCAAGCGGTCTACACTAGACATACAGCGATTTTGCAGGGAATACGTCATAGTGATTATGTTTATGCTGTAAAAGAAAACACGGGATGTATTCCTGTCCGGCAAATATGAGGTAGATGACATAAAATTGCTGCTTTTCCCATACATTTCTTCATATGCCAGTCGCATGACAAAATTTGACATTTGGTCCCCTTAGGAAAATCCTGGCTAAGTGCCTGCCGCTCACTTACCTTTCTTTCGATTCTTGGAGCTGAACATATCGAACAGGTTTCCAACTCACGACTACCAATGCTGACGCTAAATGTGACCCTGAATGGGAAAGCCAGATGATTTTGAACCGAGCACGAATGTGCAATTCCATTAGGATCAAAACACACCCGCACTTATGAGCATTTAAGGACAGCGCGTGTACAACGGCCCGCAAATTCACGCCGCACTGCCTGCGCGTACGCGGTGAGGGCTGACAGCTTCCCTGGTTACCGGCAGGCGGCAGCACGGTCGCCGGCATGGGGCCGGACCGGCCGGCCGCGGCTCGCGCCGCCAGTCCGAGCCGGGAGGGCTCGGAGGAGGACGCGGCCATGCTGACCGAGGAGCGCGACCTCGCCGTGGACGCGCAGTGGAAGCGCATCCAGCAGAACACGTTCACGCGCTGGGCCAACGAGCACCTGAAGGCGGCGAGCCGGCACATCAACTCGCTGGAGACGGACCTGCAGGATGGCCTGAACCTGATCGCCCTCATCGAGGTGCTCAGCGGCAAGAAGATGCCGCGCCACAGCCGGCGGCCGGCGTTCCGCTCGCAGAAGCTCGAGAACGTCTCGGTGGCGCTCAGGTTCCTCGAGCACGACGAGAACATCAAGATCGTCAACATCGGTGAGTTTCTCGCCGCGGCGGCCGCCGCCGTCGCGGCTGGACGGCGGCGGCCGGCGCTGGCCGCAGCGGTGAGCGGCCGGCGACCGAGGTCTATAAAGTCTGAGATGCCGGAGCGGCGGGCGCACAGATGCCCCGGTTCGGAGCAGCGTTTACGGCGAAAACGCGGCTCCGAAAACTCCCTTTTGACACGTTACGTGGGGTTTTTCGTGACCGAGAAGGCTCCCGAACGCGCTCCCAGCTCGACGACGCGAGCCAGCGGACGTGCTGGGAGGTGGCGGCGGCGGGCTCCCAGTCGGGCAGCTGGATCGCGCCGGTGACAGCGGCCGCCGCGGCGGCACCAGCCGGCGACAGTGCCGAGTGACGCATTCCGCGAGCATCGATCCGTGGCCCGTGCACGTTCCGGACGCTGGCCGGGGGCAAATGTCACGTTAAAACGGCGGCCGCAGCTGGCCGCCGCCGCCGGCCGCCGGTGGCGGCTGACCGCTGACCGCGGAAGAGGAACGTCTGGTCACCGTCAGAAAACGTCCCCGGCGCACTTTTCAGTGGTTTTGACCATCAGACCGATGGCCTTTGGTCACGTTTGTCGCGTCGGTAGCTCAGTTGGCAGAGTGTCGGCCACGGCTCGTCACCCTGGCAAGGTGGGCTCGTGTCGCCTCTGCATTCGCTATTTCTTCCGCAGGTCACTTGGCCGCCGACCTACACACTACTAGGGGGCACTTGTTACCGCGCGACCGTGTCGTTCATGTCGGTATGTTAAAATTTCGCCTTGGAATTATGCCGTTAACTTGGCATTGCGCGATCGGGTGTAAGGATCAGTGTTCGAGTAAGAAACACTGCTGAGCGCGGGCTCTGGCCCCAAAGTACTCCGGCAAAATATTCTGACCACATTTGTAATAATGGTCAGGGATGTAGTCAAGTGGTCTACATTAGATTTATGGCGATTTCTCACGAATACGGAATAGTGATCATATATGTGTTGCAAAGCAAACATTACGTATTTTCCTGTGCATTAAATATAACGTAAATTATATAAAATTGCTGCTTTCCTACAAATTTCGACATATGCCAGTGGTATATGACAAAATCTGACATTTGCCCCCCCCCCGAGGAAAATCTTGGTTACGTGCCTGATATGTGGTCTCCCTGCCTAACAGACAAATAGTCTAGCAATCAATGCAAGGTACTACCTGATCATTATTCCTACGCACACTTGTAACATGACCGTCAGACCAACAGATAATGTGCCCATGAAATTAGTCGGTAATCGAACTAAAAAGGCTGTAATCTGACTGTAACTGTAATCTGAAGAGCAAACGAAAAGGCAGTCTAATTATCAAATGGCATATACTCTGGAAATCATGCCATCAAACAGTCTGACCATCAGAAGAAAGTTTTGGTATTTGCTCTCCAATTATGAGATTATTGACTAATATACCTGCGTTATTGACGATGGCCTTCATTGACGACCGCCTTCAATGCCCGCGTTGCACCTTGGCCTTGGCCTTCAGGCTAGCAGACAAGGGACGGCCAAATCAGCAGGCAAAGTTAACGACGGACCAACACATAGTCTTACCAACAGAATACTAAAACGCCTGATTGTCAGCCAACAGACTATGTTATAAACGACCATCACGTTACGAACTAAAGTTCACCCACTCGCTTGATAACTGAAGGCTGTGGCCGCGCACTGCTCCGTCACAATGTTCCATGTCTCGGGAATTCACATACTCTTTAATGTGAACAGTATTAAATCAACATCCTCGCCCCGTCCTGCGATTTTGCCGGGTGCCTGCGGCCGCGATGCTGCCTCGCGTTCGATCGAGGGTTCGGCAGAGCGGCCGACCGACAGGGCGGCAGACAATATGACGGGTCGCCGCCGGGACAGTGCGCGGGCCGCCCCGGGCGCGCTGCATTTGTGATGAAGCGTGCGGCACGCGACCGGGCCGCTCCAATTTAGCCGCCGCCGAGTCGGGCCCGTCTCGTTCGCACGCCCTCGCCCCGGGTCACGTGACGCTGTCGTGCCGCCCGGCTGTGGCCCGGAAGAGCGCGGGGTTCGTCACGTGACGGCAGCCGTGAGTCGGCTGCGGCGCCCGCGGTGGTGCCAATCTGAGTGGTTGAAATCCCCGGGGATGGTACCGACATTTCGGCGGAACGTCTTCGGGCGAATCCCATCATCCGGGCAAGGAGATGTGGCGCGATGGATCCTATCCAGCGGGATCAGAAGCTGGGGTCGGCATTCTCAACGTCTGATGCCATCAAAGTATTCTGGACAGACGGATCTGTCTGAATTCGGTGCTCAACCGGGACGGTAGAAACGGGAAGGTGTTTAATTACTGCAACTGCGCAATTTTGGAAATTCGACGTCATACATGTGACGGTATTTGAAAAGAAATGCTTAAAAATGGGATTTTGTCTCGCAGTGTGGAATGATTTTCCCACTACTGGACCGCTCAGAAAGGAATACAGAAGGAGAGCTGACATTGGTGCAGGGATGTTCTTAAACCTTGGTAGTCCCAAAACCGCTTTGAAGGAGCTTTCTTCGACGCAGTGCTACGAGGCTTTGTTAGAATTATCTACGGTGGGCAGGACCACCGCCCCTGCTCTGTGGGCTATAACTGCACCTGTTAGGGCTTTCACGCTCTTTTCAACATTGAAAAACCCCAATTTTTAAGGAAAAATACACACTTTATTTTTCCACAAAAGCATCAAATGCACAGAATACATGAAGATAATAGTTTCCTGGAGCAAAGGTGTCTACCGCTGCGTTGAAATACCATTCTTATAACAACCCTTTGGAGGGCGGGCAGACATTGCAGCGGCGACGGAGTTACTGCCTTGTCGGACGGGGGCAACCCATTTAACCTACCCATAACGTACTTCCTAAACACTGCTCTGGATCCAGGACCCAGCCTTTAACATAAATTGCGATGAAGGAAGACGATGACCTTCGTCGTTCAAGATAGAACTCACGGCACTCAGTCGGAAACAGCTAGGGCAGAGGGCTCCTTGCCCAACACCTAAGGAAATGGGCGGCAGGTCAAAGACCATTCCTTTTCCGTACGTTTTAGCCGTACACCGCAGGCGTTGAGACCATTGCCTTGAAGTGCATCTTAGTTCTGAGCCTGTCGCTTTTCAATGCTGCCCTGTGTTATGTCGGCAAGCCGTGTCTTTGATGCTGACTCGCTGCCTGAGACAGCGTCGCCGACCGCAGCGGAGTCGTGACCTTACCTGGTCCGTCTGCTGGCCGCAGATGGACCAGCAACTCACCTCGTCTCTCCGAGGTGTCGACGCTGGCCGTGTGGCAAAGATTAATGGGCTGGGAGAGTGGCGCACCGTCGGTCCAGGGCGGCAGGAATGACCTGCACATCCAAAGTCTGTTGATATTAAGAGGCTGTCGCTGAGGTCAACAAGATACAGCGGCTTAGTCATCATTGACACAACGAAAGCTGTTAAGCGTAGTTATCTTGGTTTTAACGGCTGGAGACAGATAATCAGCCATGACTGAACCTATTAACCTGGTATTACTATGAAGGCGAAGCACTTGCGAAGGGCTACGTCAGCGTTTTCTCCGCCTCTGACATCAGCGTGGGTTAGACCCCTCAGGGCTGACTCAGTTTGTCCACTCCAAGCGAACAGTACCTTGACCTGTGACTCGTCACCTGTGATTCTTCCTGAACAGAATCACGCCCTCGGAGCTGTTCATGAGTCTGGGTTGCCTCCTCCGTTCAACAGCTTTCTTTCACTTCCCATTACCGTAGCCCGTTCTTCATGAAGCACGCATTCCATCCCGATAGTGCAACTTAACCCTATTCCCGGAGGGCAAGACGGTATGGCCGATTCCCGGCAGGGGGGGCGGATTCGGCCCCCCCCTGAGATCTCGAGAACTACTTATCCGATTTCATCGCAACAAACGGCAATCGATTTGCCGTGACGTGAACTACATTTTTCTAAAAAGAAATTTTAAAAATTTTGAAATTTGTGGATACAGGGGGGCAAAAATGTCAAAAAGGGGGGTACTTTTTGACTTCTTATAACTCCGTTGTTTATGGACCGATTTCGATAAAACTGGCATGAATCGAGAGATTATGGATAGGGCTTTTACCATGGGTATGCAAATTTGAAATTTTGAGAAAATTCATGGGCGTTCACAGGGTTTCAAAAATAGGGGGATTAGTTTTCTAATAACGGAATGAACAAAAGAGGCCAAAAAACTTTTTTAGCTTCTGCTAGTCATGTTATGCTAAAGAAGTACAAATCGCATTACAATGTTTGTATAATGTTAGCATAGGCGGTGCCAGGGACATAAAAAAGGGGGAACTGTCATGGTCACACGTTCTTCAGATCAACTTGTGACCTTTGACCTTAAATGACCTCCAGTGACCTTGGGGTCACCTGGAATGATGTCGTGTGCATTCAATATTATCTGTAAACGTTTTTAATCGATTGAATTCACTCTATTCCAAAAAATTCATTTTTTGGCTTTTGCGATATAGGGTACGCGCACTGACATTTTAGGTCATAGCTCCGTGACCCGACCTGATATCAAGCTGAAACTTGGTACACAAGTAGAGGGCACCTTTCTACGTCATATATATTCCGGGTCTGGCATTTGAAAAAACGGCGCCGAAATTATTGCGAAAAAACAAATTTTGACTTTTGACCTTGACCTGACCTTGTAAAGTAACCTCAGATAAACAAAATTACATATGCACATTGCCCAACTATTAAGCTATACATTCATATAAAGTTTTAAGTTCTATCTTAAAAACTCTGTTTTTGGCAGACATTTTCCTTTTACCCTCAACATGGCCAAAAATGGCCTGAGGTGCCTCCCAAAAACGTTGCCTGGCTCCGCCCCTGAGCAAAATAGAATTTCGAAATTTTGTCACGGCGCGTAGACAGAATAGCTAGGCAAAGTCACCAAGTTTCGTGAAGCTGCGTTGAAAAGCCTGGAATTGGCAAGCAAAAACCCGAGGGGGGCGGATACCGCCCCCCTGCCGGGAATAGGGTTAAGGTTAGTGACTCCAAAGTCGCGCCCAGGCACTCTTAGTTCTGCATCCAGTAACGCCTACGATTCCCAGTTCGTCACCGGTCGAATTCGCCGCTCAGGCGCGGTCGCAGCAGGCGCGGTCGTCGGCCGGCGGGAGCCAAAAGTTGCAGCTCAGGACGGCCCGTCTGCCAACTACGTCATCCTGGAGTGCCGGTGGCTGGCCGATGGCAGCTGACTGGCGGCGGGCAGACGGGCTCAAGGTCACGGGAGCTCTGCCGCATCAGAGGCTTTCCGTCTGCTGCTACCGTTAACTGAGAAACAGAATAATGTCGAAGGCTAAGTGATTTTAAGCGCGATAAATCCTTCAGTACCTGTCATACGCATCGGGACATGGCGGCTGACCGTAGATGCAGGTTTATACCTCAAGGTCATTTATAAGCATAAACGCAACATTAATCTCGAAAATCGTCCGGAGAAACATATTAGCAGGCCAGCTCACTTTAACTGACATGCAGACTACGGTGCGGGTAAACCGAACGCTTTTCGGAAATTTCATGTGTAGGATAACTCACCTGGCCATATTCTCAACACTTTTCCGGGGAATCATACATTTCACGTCTTCCTCTGAGCAAAGATGGACTGGTTTTGCCGAAAGCTCTGAAAGCTCCTGCCGAGTGTTCCGGGCTATTTTGGTCTCGTCCTGGTGGTTAATCCGACCGCTCTGTTGATCGGACCGCGGCTGAAGTGGTACCGTCCAGACTGCGTCCCCCGGAGACGGAGTAGACGGCCACTGTGTGTCTGACCTTGAACGTCACACGGCGGCCAGCGAACTCTGTGCACGACTGCAGTGCCTCTCTGGCCCACGCCAGCACAGATGAGGCCCACGAGGTCACGGCGTATGCAGAGTACTGGGTATGGACGGCGCAGCGGCGTGCCTTTTTCACGATCTGCTCAGCTGCAGACTTGTAGGCGTGTGCGGTCACTGCGCGGGTCTGCTGAAGAGGTGGAACGCTCCAGAACAAGGCTGGAACTCGGGCTGGGTGACGTGGCGTGATGCCTCGGGGCTCGGAGCTCTGGACTGCTGAGAGAGCACCGTTCGGAAGGTGACTTCCCCTGATCGAGTGTGGATCGCGAAGCACAGGCAATGGCTCTGGTACAGGCAACTGCCGTCCTTTTCACTTGAATTGCTGCCAGACTGCCATTTTTTTCACAGAGGGAACTTGTCGGCTAGACACATATCCACCCGAAGCCCAAAACAATGTTCTTGTAGAGAGGACGTCTCACTTTTAATGTGGCGAAATTGGCCGGTTATGATCTCAGTTTGTGCTCTTTTGCTCGTGTTTCAACCCAATCATTCGAGTTCAACGACGGCAGGTGTCGTCGTTTTCGTAGGCTACACAGGTACGACCACTATGCCCCGCCCTACTCCCTGTGGGCCTTCGGTCGGAATATATACACACACACACACACACACACACATATATATATATGCATATGCATATATATATATATATATATGTATATATAAACACTTACGGATTACACTTTGCAAATTGGATTCTAAATACATCACATATTCAGATATGCAGGGTCTAACAATTAACTGCGTAGATTACGACTTATTAGTCACAGCTTTCACAATCTAGTTACTTTATGCCCGGATAGGTTCCGGGCTGTTTTCTTTTTTTAGGTCCGACCAGTATTCACTAGCGACAAAACACACATTCGATTATTCAGTTAATCTTTGTTTTACATTTTCGAAACATATCGCCATTATTTCCATTCGCTGCATTTTCAGCTACCAGTCAGAGGTGTTTGGAAAACTAATACGCCTGAGAAAGTCGAAGAACCTTACCAACTTACCTGTAGAAGGGCCGCATGAAATTTAAATGTCATGGTCAGTAGAGAGAAATATTCGAATGTTACCCGAAAATTCTTAGCCCCCAGCTGCATTCCGCTGGAGTTTTTCGATGGGGCCCATCCGCCAGGCTGTTACATTCCGAGGTCCCATCAGACCTTGATAGGTATTGAACGACCCGCTGATACCGTGACAAAAATCGCTCAGTTCGCTCCGCCCTGGACCTATGCTCGCTGGCCCACTGACGACAGTACGTGACTGGACAGAAATGGAGGCCAAAGGGGAGGCTGCGTCCGGCATTGTCGCCGATCGTGGGCGGCTCTTCACGGGGAAGCGGCGCCAACATGATCTCACATTGACAGAATTTCGAGCGTCCTTCCCTCGAGCTCCACTGGCGAGCCGACGGTGTGTACGGACGCGGGCGCACGTGCCACATCTGTCCGATCGACCGTCACACATCTGGACCGCGGGCCCAGAGGCTGGGGGGGAGGGTAATACACCCTGTCAGCCCGACCCTGTCACGCCCGGCGGCCGCGGTAAACGTGACGTCCATCCGGCGGACGGCGCTTATGAAAAGCACCGGCCCAAATGGCGCCGCGGCCGTCCTGTTGGTGTTTGCCGGTGTTGTGATCCGGCGTGACCCAGTTTTGCGCGTGCCGACCGGGCGGCGGTGTGAGTTGGCGTGCGTGTTGCACAGCCGGCGCGGCGTCGTCGAGTGACTGAAATTCTACCGTCGCCGAGCTGCAGGTCGACTCTGTGCTGCCAGGAGCCGCCGCGCAGAGAGCTTGTCTGGAAACTGCGGGAGCGAAAACGGCACCATCGTTCATGGGGTAGTCCAATGAGCGCAGCAACGAGCTCAGGACTGCCCGCTGAACGCAATGTTTCCGCGAAGCGGTACATCTGTTGCCGATTGAGCCACTCCTCGTGAGGTCATCTCCCCCGCACTCCTCCTCCACACTCTTCCGCACTGCCGATTAAACCACTCCTTTAACCCGTCTAGTGGTCAGAACACCCAGCTCACCACGCCATCAACAGACAGCACATCACGCCCCGTTCGAAAGGCGGCGAGCGGCCAGATACAACACGCGGTGCGTGACGATATTTACGGCGTTTTGGTTATGCTGCTGGTCTCGTAAACAGAGCAGCCATTCGTCGTCGGAGCACCGTCCTGGAGCTGTCGAGACCAGGGAAGAGCCTCGTAACCTTTTGAGCGGTCACCCGGTCGGGAAGTGTAACGGCGTCCGTCCGCTGCCGCCTGCGGCCTGAGGTTCCCCTCTTTCTAGATCAATGGCAGAGATCGCCGGTGGCGAATTACCCCTCATTCCGCTGACTGACCCATTAATTAGCATGCAGATTGCCACAACAGTGCTCCGCGCACCACGCAATGGCGAGAACCAGGCCTAGCCGGAGCCGCCGCGCCGGCCGGTGCGGTGGGCGCGGCGGTGACCTCAGCCGTTCGCGGTCGGTGTCAGGTCAGCTGCCGCCTGCTGCGCCGGCCGCGCACCCTCGGCAGTCGTGGCGGGCAGTGGCGGTCTGGACTGTCTGGCTCCGTGCCGAGAACTGGGCGCTGAGCGGCCACAGGGCCGCTCGACTGTCGGCGATGATGTGTCGCAGATTGAGTGAATGGGCCAGGGGCGGGATTGGATTTGTCACTTATGGACAGCTTAATTTCAGTCGACCAGGCTTGACAGTTCTGAAAGATGAAGAGGTCTTCGTGAGTCGTTTAGGCGAAGAAAATTTCGCCAGTGCTCGGGACTATGAGACATGAACATTATTTCTGGTTATGGAAAAAATACGTATTAAAAACTTTTGAGCAATGCCGCAGTTCCGACAACAACTGCACTGGCATATAAATTATTATGTCAGTAAAATTGTTCATGAGCATTTTGCATACCTTTTGGTCAAATATACTATGGTTACACCACGGACGGTCGGGGAACGGAGTCAATGCTCTGAGAATCCAAGAAAGATAACCACCACTGCTGGAAACATGCCACCAATTCAGATTGACAGCCTGTTTATTGGTTTTACCAAAAATCGCGATATGCGAAAGAATGGGCATCCATTACTCACTGATTGCGACACAGCTGTGATTGCACCTTTTGCACCTGCCATGCATCTGCGGCTGTTGCCACCCTCCCCGGGCCTGGTACACTGCAGGTGGGGCTCCGAACACCACAGCGCGGCTGCCCGCTGCCCCTGGCACTGACATTCCGCGCAATGGCTCCCCATCTCGGCTAACGGCCCAGCTGCTAGGGTTACTGGCATACCAGTGGCCACGGATCCGGGTCGGGTCGAGCCGTCCGCTGGGCAGGGGCAGGTCTGCCGGGGAGGCGCCGAACGCAGGCCCCTGGTCCGCCCCTGAGCTGGCCCGGCTGTGGTCGGTGGAGGGCTGTCGGTCGCCGCCCGCTTAGTGTCGTCTGGTGGGCTTTCTGGGAGCGAACCGTTCTGCTGTCCTGAGACAGGAGCTGATGCAGGGACAGAGCCGTCCCATCTGCCGAACAAGAGAGTGGTGGTAACGGGATGCTGTCGTTCCCGGGAGCCTGATGAAGGCGTGCATGGACCGTCGTTATCGACGATCGTACTCCGAGCGAAGGCGTAAAAATGACCCGGGACCGGCACACGAGCTGCATTATGCATGAGTTTTGTGTTCTGGCCGGCGTTGCTGGAGCGCCCGATGCAGAGGCGTCGTCAGAGGGCTCCAATATGGGGAGGGCCGTGCTGTGGGAAACTCCGGAACATTCCGCCGCTACGTTTCCGCAAAGTTTCATTGTTGCCACCTCAGCGATGCTCGTTAGCGTGCCTTTCGTGTTAGCATCGCATAACACCTCTGCACTTTGAAAAAAGGAACTTTTCTGCGGCGTCCGTTCGTGGAGAAAATACGTTATTCCCCGCGCTCAGAACCGCAGACTTCAATCACGCTGCCTTTCATCAGGTCTGGCCGACATCCTCCCATGCAATGGGCAGACTCCCGTGGGCAGACTCCCGTGCAGTGGGCAGACTCCCGTGGGCAGACTCGCCAGACCGCGCCCGCCACAGTACAGAACAGTCCCGGACCGTGTCCGCCACAGTGCAGAACAGCCCCGGACCGTGTCCGCCACAGTACAGAACAGTTTCGGACCGTGCCCGCCACGGTACAGAACAGTCCCGGACCATACCCGCCACAGTACACAACAGTTCCGGACCGTGTCCGCCACAATATAGAACTGTCCCGGACCGTGCCCGCCACAGTACAGAACAGTTCCAGACCGTGCCCGCCACAGTACAGAACAGTTCCGGACCGTGCCCGCCACAATACAGAACAGTCCCGGACGGTGCCCGCCACAATACAGAACTGTTCCGGACCGTGCCCGCCACATTGAGGCACAGTATCGGGCGAAGACAGCGGCGGCCGGCCGGACCGCACCCGCCACAGTGCGGAACATTCTCGGGAGGCGACACCGGCGGCCAGCCCGCTGGCCGGCCAGACGCGCCGCACCAGGTGGCAGCCGCGTCACGGCGGCGGCAGATGAACGAGCTGGCTCGCACGGCCGCTGACAGCCAGCCGGCCGGCCGACCGGCGGCCAGCGGCCGGCGCGACGGCAACAACTGGCCGTCTGTGGACACCGGACGTGGTGATAGCCGGCTGCCTGCGGTCACCAGAAGTGATGACAAACGACTGCCTGTGGTCCCCAGAGATCGTGATAACCTGCAGTCTGTGGTCACCAGAGATGGTGACAACCGGCTGTCTGTGGTCAATCGAAGTGGTGATAGCCGGCTGCCTATGGTCACCAGAAATGATGACACACGATCGTCTGTGGTTACCAGAGACGGTGACAACCGGCCGTCCGTGGTCAGATGTGATGATAGCTGGTCTTGTGCTGCCACCAGAGAAGATAATCAGTCGGCTTTGGTCAGATGTGGTGGCAAACGGTGACCACCGGCGTTCTCCGGGACACTGTTCATACGTCTTTCATCCTAATATCAAATTTGAAACCAATGCACACAAGAGCGAGGCGGTGGGACCCCCAGGAGCACAAACGCCGACAGCGGGACCAGTCGGTTGACCTACAAATATTAAACGGACAATAATGAAATAGTAAACATGGCATGCTTGAACTTGAACAGATTGCAGTGAGCTTTTTTCGATTTTGGAAACGTTTTCAGTCACTCCCTTTAACGGGAGTTGATAGTTGTTTGTCGAGTTTTTATTACATTTGTTTATTTCTGCGGGACTTTGTGACACGCACCGTATCTCTAAAGTTTCTGTCACTTCGTGACCGATGGAAAACAGTTCAAAACATCGCAAGCCAATTTAGGTCTCCGAACGAAAACGTCTTAAGAAAGTAAATAGGATTCCGATTAAAAAATCCCGTTTCTGCACAACACTTGACAACTATCAAAAATAACAAACATAATATATCATGGAAAGGCTGAACTAGTTCGATTACTACGAGGTAAGTGTAGGAAAGCCTACTTGCCTGTAGACTTTGCCCGGCTATGGAACGATCCAGAATGGACGGATTTTGGCATCATCTACCGGTCCGACTACATGGCAATGCGTGCAACCCTATGCCACTACCTGCAATTCTGAATGCGCCGGGTATTTGTGCATTCATTTCCTGGGTCAAGGGACCGTGACACTGGGACGATGCGGATGTATGGAACATGAGCACCTCCCATTTCGGGAGTTCGAGAGACATTCAGGTAGCCGCCGACTGGTCGCCCTGTCAGCAGTCCCGCCGGGGACGATTTCGAGCAGTCCCAGTCAACGCCCGCCGGCCGACCACTGCGCCTTCTCTGGAGGAACCCGAGCGTCATCACTGGAGGGACCCGAGCGCCTTCTCTGGAGGGACCCGAGCGTCATCACTGAACGGACCCGCCGTCCGAATGGTCTGCCGTCGTCACCGGACGGGCTCGAGCGCCCGCAGGGCGCGAGCCCACCCTCTGCCGCCGGCCGGCCGGCGAGCTCCGACGCTATCCCGAGCTCCGTTCGCGTGCCGCCACCTCTGTTCGTGCCGGCGACGCCCGGGGAATCACTGCCGTATCGCGATCGACGGCCGTCAGAGCGCCCGGGGCTAGTCGAGGTCACCGGCGGCGGAGCGGCTCGGGAGGTGTCCGGGCTTTGTGTTGTTTCCGGTGCAAACGACGCAAAACCCGGAGGAAAAGTCACCTGAAGCATCACTGCGGGGGATTTCTGTACCGGAAAGTGGCGTTGCCGGAGACCCATGCTCGTATCGTATATCGGAGACCCATGCTCGTATTGCGTCTGAGGTCACGAGCTGGCTGCTAAGGAGTACCGGAACGGAGGAGAGAGCAAGCGATCGAGGCGATTGTGCCTATTTGCCTTTTGCTTACGGAGGTCGGTGCTGAACATATACGTCTAATACCAACTGGTTCCTCCAATCGCTCCAGCGCGGCGTCGAGCGGATTTTAACATGCTCCGGTCCACGCCGACAGACTCGACCCACATCGTCGACTGCCGGCTGAAGCTGATCCTGGGCCTGATATGGACGCTCATCCTGCACTACAGCATCTCCATGCCCATGTGGGAAGGCGATGAGAAGCAAGACGGCGACGAAGATGAAGGTCCAGCTCCCAAACAGAGGTCAGCGGCGAAAACTTTCGATGCTTGGGCGCGTTTTCTTTTTGTCTATTTTGTGCTTTTGTGCTAAGACATTAACCCGGAACGGCTCGACAGCAGATCCAGAGAGGTACCCAAGAAATGACGCCATTCAGAGGCATGATCATAATTTCCTTATGGAGGATACTTGACGAGATTCGTTTGACCCTCAAGCAGGGATATAGTCGTAATATTTCAGAAGATTTGGCTAAATCCAATGATCCAGCAACCGCACATGGAGGGCAACTCAGGGTCGCTGATACTTCTAATGTTACGGCAGCGTTCACTAGTTACTGCCACCTTCGTCATTGTTGATAAAAAGGGAGCCGAGCCAAGAAATAGCAAGGGGTCAATGGCCTGGAACCGGTCCATCCTGCCTACTCCTTTCAGTGTTGAAAGCTGTCGCATGTTAAATCTTAACCCATGAAACCCTTTACCGGTCATTATGGTAAGCATGCTGGTAACAAGACTGCGACAGATGTGCGGCCTGTCCTTTAGCGAGGTGCAGCTTCAAACCGTTGTTGGCGGTCCGTCAATTCACGCTGGTTCGCGACTGATCCTGCCCCTGACGCTGCAGGCTGCTGAACTGGGTCGGCGCCAAGATGCCGCAGCTGCCCGTGAAGAACTTCACCTCCGACTGGCGCGACGGCAGGGCGATCGGAGCTCTGGTGGACGGCGTCGCCCCAGGTCAGGAGGTCTGAGATGTCTCAGAGGCCAGGTCTCTCAGGTCCGAGAGGACCCCCGCCCCGATGTATGCTTTTTTGCACCATATGCGCCCGGGCATACATACGGGAACAGGGATGCAGCTTTTTTGCAAGATGGTGGACAGGGGCAAATGAAGCTTTGAAGTCTATAATTTTTTGTCTCTTCTCACTTCAGTCGAGCTGCATGCTTAACCTTCCAGGTCCTCTAAGCATTCTCCGCTTTCCTCAAGGCATATGCCCCGTGCCCCTTTTTGCATTAAGGTTGTATACTAAGACAATGAGGAGGACACTTAATTTCCAGGAAAATTTCAGGTATTTTAGCTACAAGCAGGCATTCATCTCCGCCGCCAAAGCAGATGATGGATTCTTTACAGTATCCTAAGTAACATATATGGGCCTTATGGTAAGTATATCGCGCTTTAAATGAGGTTCCCGTATATACATCCCGTCTTACATCAATTTTGTTATGCGTTTTTGCCAGATGTTTACCCCTCCGTCCTCTGGTGACAGGCTTGTGTCCAGACTGGTCCAACTGGCGGCCAGAGGACGCCCTACAGAACGCCTCAGAGGCTATGGGACTGGCCGACGATTGGTTGAACGTTCCCCAGGTTTGTAGCCGGAGCAGGACACGTGTTTTGGTGACGAAAATGTGGGAAAAACCTCATACGTATCAATCTTTTTGCGTATTCATGCTTGCTTCATCATTCGTTTTTTCTGCTGCTTCATGCATCGCGTCACATTATTGGCTTTGTTCTCAAGTTATTTTGTTGACGGCTGGATTGTCAGACGGGAAACCATCATAGCTGGGCGGTGTCCAAAATATACCTTGCTGGTGATTCAGTGAGCAGTTATTGCTCTGATCAAGTGAGATCCGGCAGCTGATGGCTCGCGCAGAGCCCCAGTTTGCAATTTTCGTATGGTCTGTCTGTGCAATGTCTCTGCCTGGACGCTACATATCGATCTTAGCTTCGCACTGAAGAATGGCCGATGACGCCGCAAACTCACGAGTACTTCGTCGTCTCGTTCTACACTTAGTACAACGGTCAGCGGTTTGCCGTGATCATGCTTGTGCAGTTTCCATTCACAACTGTGCTTCGCCAGCCGAAAAATACCATCGTGACCGCCCCAGGTCTAGATTTACTGGCATGGTTATGATATACCGCTATTATGCTAACCTGGCGCTGCCCGCTCCACAGCTGATTCAACCAGAGGACATGGTTGATCCCAACGTTGACGAGCTGTCCATGATGACGTACCTCTCCCAATACCCCAACGCGAAACTGAAGCCCGGGGCTCCACTCAAGAACAGGACCAATCCGAACAGGTGGGATGTCAGCTCCCTCGCTCTCCCTCCCTCCCCTCTCTGTTTCCTTCTCCCTTTCTTTCTCCCTCTCTCTCTCTCTCTCCATTCCTCCCCCTCTCTTCCCTTCTTTCTTTTTCTCTCTTCCTCAGTTTCTCTGTTTCTGTTTCTCTTCTCTCTCTCTCTCTCTCTCTCTCTCTCTCTCTCTCTCTCTCTCTCTCCTCTCTCTCTTCCTCTCTCTCTCTCTCTCTCTCTCTCTCTCTCTCTCTCTCTCTCTCTCTCTCTCTCTCTCTCTCTCTCTCTCTCTCTCTCTCTCTCTCTCTCTCTCTCGCTCTCTCTCTCTCTCTCCCCCTCCCTCCCTCCCTCTCTCTCTCTCTCTCTCTCTCTCTCTCTCTCTCTCTCTCTCTCTCTCTCTCTCTCTTTTTCTCTCTCTCTATCTCTCTTGGCCACGTTGCTTGACATAACTACTTGTGGACATGTCTTGGACACAGTTTGCATTAGATGATGCAATGCTCAGCAAGAGTGGGATAGTAATTATATCTTCTGTTTGTACTTCTTATGTCTATTGTTATTTATTTGTATCTATCCATCTATACACACACACACACACACACACACACACACACACACACACACACACACACACACACACACACACACACATATATATATATATATATATATTAATATTGATATTCTTATGTTTTCTACTTGTTGAAAACATTCTTGCGAATAGGCCGAGAGTATTGATCAAAGTTCACGTTGTTCCCAAAACGTCTTCACTCCTGTTCACTCAACAGGCAACAGCGTCAGAATAAAATGCCACGCTATTCCTCCATTCCGACGGCGCTGCGATCATTTAGCCGTCCTGGCCGACGTGATGGTCCGGTCTTGACGGACGAGGGCCAGGGAAGAGGCGGGGCCGCCTCCGGCCACGGCCCGCCCGTGACCGATCCGGCGCGATCGACTCACCGACCCCGAGTCCGACTCTGAGTCGCCCCGGGCGCCACGCCCTCCCGCCCGCGCGACGCCCGCTGCATTCCGTCGGCGCCGGTGGGCGGTTTGAATTTGGCGCCGTCGCCGCCGCCTCAGATACGTTATCGGTCGGATGTTGTCTGCCGTCCGTCGCCGCCGTGAGATAGTGCTCTGCACGGTGTCACGCGCGCCTCACAGCAGGACGGCCGCCTTTGTGAGGCTGCCACTTAACGGTCAACTGCTGACCCCGCAGTAGGACCACGGCCAGAGCTCGGGCTGGAAAAACGCCCTCAGGAGGGGCCGTCTGAAGATTCCGCAGATACCATCTGTCCTTTGCGTCAGGACTATCTGTGGACAAATAAGGATGAAGTGAAGGCGGAAGTTTTTCCCGCTATCCACGCTATTATGGACAAAGAATTCAGGTTAAGAGGTAATCGAAGACTGATACGCCACGATGTTGAATGTTGAACCGAGATCCTTTGAAAACGAAACATTGCGGTACCATTACTGCACCGTCTGAGTGATCAAGTCCGTCACCTCGGCATAGACTGATTCCGGCTCGTGCTGATCATTCGCTGTTTTTCAGTCCGAGTGCCATCGGTGGCAGGTAGGGAGCTGCCGGGTTGCTGTGACACTAGTACTCAGGCGACCTCAGTCTGCGGTCGCATTTGCCGTACCGTCTCACTCCTTTAACCCTATTCCCGGAGGCCTAGACGGCATGGTCGATTCCCGGCAGGGGGTGGATTCGGCCCCTCCCTGAGATCTCGAGAACTACTCGTCCGATTTCATCGCAACAAACGGCAATCGATTTGCCGTGGCGTGAACTACATTGTTATAAGTTTTTTTTTCAAAATTTCGAAATTTGTGGGTACAGGGGGGCAAAAAATGTCAAAATGGGGGTACTTTTGGACTTCTTATAACTCCGTCGTTTATGGACCGATTTCAATGAAACTGGCATGAATCGAGAGATTATGGATAGGGCTTTTACCATGAGTCTACAAATCTGAAATTTTGAGGAAATTCATGGGCATTCACAGGGTTTCAAAAATAGGAGGATTAGTTTTCTAACAACTGAATGAACAAAAAAGGCAAAAACACCTTTTTGGCTTCTGCTAGTCATGCTATGCTAAAGAAGTACAAATCGCGTTACAATGTTTGTGTAATGTTAGCATAGGCGGTGCCAGGGACATGAAAATGGGGGAACTGTTATGGTCACACGTTCTTCATGTCAACTTGTGACCTTGGGGTCACCTGGGATGATCTTGTGTGCATTTGATATTATCTCTAAACGTTTTCAATCATTTGAATTTACTCTATTCCAAAAATTTCATTTTATGGCTATCGCGATATAGGGTACGCGCACTGACATTTTAGGTCATAGCTCCGTGACCCGACCTGATATCAAGCTGAAACTTGGTACACAAGTAGAGGGCACCCTTCTACGTCATATATATTCCGGGTTTGGGATTTGAAAAAAAACGGCGCCGAAATTATTGCAAAAAAACAAATTTTGACTTCTGACCTTGACTTGACCTTGTAAAGTGACCTCAGATAAACAAAATTTTGTGTGCATATTGCCCAACTATTTAGCTATACATCCATACAAAGTTTTAAGTTCTATCTCAAAAACTCTGTTTTTTGCAGACATTTTCCTTTTACCCTCAACATGGCCAAAAATGGCCTGAGGTGCCTCCCAAAAACGTTGCCTGGCTCCGCTCCTGAGCAAAGTAGAATTGTGAAATTTTGTCACAGCACGAAGAAAGAACAGCTAGGAAAAATCACCCAGTTTCGTAAAGCTGCGTTAAAAAGCCTGAGATTGGCAAGCAAAAAACCTGAAGGGCGGATTCAGCCCCCCCCCTGCCGGGAATAGGGTTAAGTCATGTCTTCGTGGCGCCCACGCTGGCTGAAAACTGGACTGCCAGACATTGCATGCTCCGGGGCAAAGGAACTGGCCCACATTGACTGACGTGTGCAACGTCTTGTATTTTAAAGTCTGTCTTGTTCATGTCTTGTTCTGGTATGCAATATGTTTTCCCTAGCTTAGCATGCTTATTCTCATTATGCATGTAATGAGTTCTTGCATGACGTATTCCACTCTTGTTGCGGATTCTCTTTACTTCCTTGTTTAGGGAGAGGACCGGTCTGAGAACCGGCAACTTGTCGGAATGCAGCCAGGAAGGTAGGGGTCCAGATTGCTAATGCAGATATTTTATTCAGCTGAATGACAGAAACACGATTATCAGGAGATAACTTTGCTCCGCCTCATTCAAACAACAGGCTTAAATTTTCAATAGGCTTTACCCGTGGGGAAGACACTGCTCGAAATGCACGCCTCCTCCCGACCGTCGGTCTCGACAAGTCCGTCACTCCCCGTCCGTTAGAGAGCGAGGCGCCGTTCGGCCGGGCCGTTAGGGAAACAGGCGGACAGAGAGCGCCGCGCAGCGCAGTCACCACTCGCCGGTGAGTCAGCCTGTTTGGAGAGTGCCTGCCGAGCATTCCAGCGGCGGACGGGCGCTGCCTCGGAGCGTGTGGCCGCGCTCCTGTCAGCTGACGGTTGCCCCTCCCGACCCGGTCCGCCCAGCCCGCCCGGCCCGCCCGACCAGGTCCGACCTGCCCGCCCGACCCGCCCGACCCGACCCGGTCCGACCTGCCCGCCCGGCCCCGTCCGCCCCGGAGCTGCCGCTCACCCCAAACACAAATAAGCAACCGGCATATGGCCGTCAGCGATCACACCGGCCAGGCGCACTGTCCCTCGAGGATGAGAGGCACTGCCGTCCATCACTGGTGAGAGGTGCTTCTATCTCTCAATGATGCTGAGAGGCGCTGCTGTCCCCCTCTGGTGGTGGGTGCTGCAGTGCCTCATTGACGGGAGGTGCTGCTGTGCCTCACTGGCGTAAGGTGCTCCAGTGTACCCACTGGTGGGAGATGCTGCTATCCCTCGACGAGAAGAGATGCTGCTTTTTCTCACTGAAGAGAGATGTTGCTGTTTTTCATTGGTGTAAAGACCTGCTAGTCGTTACTGGTTGAATGGTATGCCCAGCACAGCACAGGTTATATGTAAAATCGCGTGGCGGTTAGTTTACAACATAACAGTGAAGTTCGCAAAGCTCGAATGCACCAAGCAGAACGCGTTATGGGCAGATCCATTCCGTCGAAGGATAAGAAACACACGTCTGAGATAAGATACACGTCTGAAACATAACGGCCTGTGTGACTGCCTCGTACCATGAAACGTGAATCACTGGCATCCACTACGAGACTATATGGAAGCAAAAGTATAACACTCATTCCTACTGAAACATATTCCAAGCAGCCCCTCGTAAACAACCCACTCAACATTCTGTCCGAAACTCTTTTCGGCGCAGATGGCTGTTTAACACTGGAGCAGTTTCGAAAAGGGCGACACAAGTTGCCAGCATTGAGTGGCAATATGGAGATCTGATAGCACTTGATAACGCTATTTTGTACGGATGGTTGCTTCCTGTCGCGCCACTTGTCAAACAAAGATGAGGAAGCTTTGGGCACGCCGATGGTCTGAGGCCATGATGCCTTTGTCCCAGGGGTGTCGATTTGTATTCTTTTGAGAGGCCCCTGGCCCACCCAATGTTGATCTGGACCCACCCATATTGGTTTGGGCCCACCCAACATTTTCTGTCGGTTGTAGTGGGAAATGAGGAGCAATAGCAAAAAGAGCGGCCGAAATAGATAAGAGTTAGGCAGAAAATAAAGAACAAAGTCGAAAGCGATGTATCTATCTATCATTCAATCTTCTGTCTTCATACATACCTGTATACATGGGGATAAAACAATTTTTATTTTGATAAATAGTAACAGAAAAACCGATACATTTCCGTTGGTCAAAATAAAGTGGGCTTAATCCACTGTAAAAAACCACATTTACGGGGAGGTTAGGTTGTCGGGCTCTCGACTCAGCCCCCGCACCATTTACAGAAAACGACGCCCTTGCTTCGTCCTGTCTTTATGTACTCTTTTGATAGTCCGTGAATACGTGCGTTGTCTGTACATGATTACAAACACCCTGCCTGATCTTCGGAAATCAGGGGTGCCTGAGGTGTTGTGGAAAACTGAAAACTCAAGTTTAAATTTAGTTATATGACGGCATTTGGAGGCATTTACACGCTTACAAATCATAGGAAGGGAATGACAATACCCAGGGGATAGTTAAGGAATCTTCGATGCAATTCAAAACGATGGCATTAAATAAGCGAAGTCGTTCGTAGAACGGTTCACTTGTCCCTGATTTCACTCGCTTTCTGATGAAGAGGGATGAGTGTTGACCGGCAGCTGTTGGTTGGCAGCTGGGGGCTGACGGCTGCCGTGTGCAGGCCGGCAGTGAAGTGCCGGGCCGGGCCGGTCTGCGGGTGGGGTCGTGACACATCTGGTGCAGCCTGGCGGCCGCAGCCAAACATTCCACCTGTCGGCGGCAGACCGGCGGCTCTGAGCCGCATCACACGGCCGGCGGCCGGCGGCGCGCCCATTACTGACCGCTGAACGCCCGCCCGGCGCAGCGGGTCGGACGTCCCGGAGATCGGTGCCGTCACAGCAGATAGCAGGGCACTCAAGCGGCCCAGTCGGCTGCACCTCACCCACTCCACCTGGGATGTCCGACGGAGCGTCCCAGGTCCGATGGACCCCGCGCTCGGTCTGCACTGACACCCTACCGCGCCCTTTGTGGAGGTTCGAGGTTCGGTACTCGACGGGCTGTTTACGAGCATCTCGTCAGGATTTCGGAGGCAGTTTAGCTTGTTGGGAATGCATTTGGTCGGTTTGCTTTTGTTCAAGAACGAAATGCTTCAGCTGAGACTTGTTTGATGCTTGATGTTTACGGTAGCGCCAGCCAATTAGCGAGTGCCCGATTGCAGCCTGTTGTTGGCGTGACTAATCTGTCTAATCTGAAAACGATTCCGATAGCTCGCGGTGAAATACGAGGAGTGAAGTGTAGCCCGATGTTGTATGCATAAATGGTCTGTTCAGACGCCAGCTCATACTGCTTGAGTTCCTACGAAATCTTCTGTTCAGATAATTTAAATGTGCTCGAAACTGTTGTGAATAGCATTCGCGTAATTAAGGTAGTCTCATTTAGACGAAACCTTTAGCACTGTCTTTGATCTACAGACATGAAACTTATCTAGGGCTTTGTAAAACATCAAACGACCATATTATTCACTTTTACTCCGAAAAACGCAATCAAACAAAAGCTGAATAAAAACAAGATGACGGACTCACATAAGGCATTGAACTCCTCTACCATGACACAAGTCGTCACTTGCGCTCCTGCCTCCTTGAGTTCCTTGAGTTCCTGCATCTCCTTTGCGACATCTCCCAGGGAGGTCACAATGATAACACGTTGTTAATCCGCACGATTCCGCGCTTCGTGCTGTGTTGCTGATCTCACATTTCCTGCGCATCAGGACGTGGTGTGTGCCCGATCAATACCGTACCTCAAGGTGTCGTATCCCTAATCTCTGCTGTCCCTCAAGGCGCGATGTTCCTGTCCCAGACGCGTCTCAGGGTGCCGGTGTTCCTAACCGTTGTTGTGTGTCAAGGTGCCGGCATTCCTCACCCCTGCCGTGTCTCAGGATGCGGTGCTCCTGACCCTTGCTGCGCCTCAGGGTGCGATGTTCCTGACGCCTGCTGTGCCTCAGGGTGCGATGTTCCTGACACCTGCCGTGCCTCAGGGTAACGTATTCGTAACCTCTGCTTTGGTGTTACGGACCCGGTGTGGAACGGTCTGGTCCAGTGGTCGGTGCTCCTACCTTCTTCACTGACTCAGTGTGCGGTGTTCCCGACCCCTGCTGTGTCTCAGAATGCGGTGTTCCTCATTCTTTCTGTCTTTCAGGGTGCGGTGTTCCTGACCACTACCGCGCCTCAGGGTGCGGTGTTTCTGATCGCTACCTTGCCACTGGACGCGGTGTTCCTGGCCCCTGCTGTTCTCCAGGGTGTGATGTTCCTGACCGCTGCTGTGCCTCAGGGTGCGGTGTTACGGACCCGGTGTGGAACCGTCCGGTCCAGTGGTCGGTGCTCCTACCTTCTTCACCGTGGAAACATTCTCGGCCGGCCAGGGCAAGGTCGAGTGCCAGCTGATGCGACCTGGAGGTCAGGTTGAGCCGGTGAGTGCCTCACAGACAGCGAGGACTCATGACAAACGGACAAACATGGTCAGGGACTTAAGGTGCGATCAAATCTGAAGAGGATTTGTGTGGCAGAAACCAACATGGATTTAATGACAACACACAGACATTTTGCTTGGAGTGGATCAAGACAGTTGGTCAAAATTTGTCACCACCAGGAAAATTCGAACACTATCATAGTCTTTACATGTGTAAAGGTGGTGAATGTACAACGTTTGTATTTTGTATTTTTTTATGCGAAGAATGGCATGTAAAAATGCCTGAGAGAGGAACTCATCACCAAAGGTATCACAAAAAAAAACAGCCAAAACCAGACCAAACGAAACCTCTGGCCTCTGTTGCAAGCGCCGCGGGCCGAACTGCGGCCGTGACCTTGCAGCGGCGCCGGGCCGGCCGAGGTGCGTCAGGTGGCGGGCGGACGAGAGGCAGAGTCCCGCGGCGCCGGTACTCAGAGAGCGCGTGGTCCTCCTCGCTCTGCCGGCGGCGGAGCGGCCACTGCGGGAGCCGGGCCGCCCCGCCCCCGGGGCTCGTCCCGTGATGAGGGACACGGTGGCCTGGTGTTCCAGACCGCCTCTGGCCTGGGGTGGGGTCTCCTTTTTCGAAGGGGTACTCCGCTTTGGTTGACATCGTAGAAATATATTTAGCAGGTTCGAAAATATCGCATATTACGTCTGAAGCTCGCAATAACAAAACGCATGCAAACATGACAGATGTAAATCAGCAACCATATATTCTGGCGTCAGTTATTGATGACAACGCAGTACGGGCTGTCTGCTGACGTTAAATGGCCTCCGCTCACCTGTGTCGTCACGCAACAGATGACAGAACAACGACACGTATGAATAGGACATCGGGAAAATTCGTGGAAAATCAGTTTGAAACCCTTTCAGTGTAGCTTTATAAGCCGTACTATATCATAAGAATATTTCTAAGACTACAGGCTTCAACCTGACAAGTGCAACCAGATTGTGATGGATGCGGCGGATCTTCCTCAGATCGAGACCAGATTCAACGGCGACAGGAACCTGACGTACAGCTGCACCTACACGCCCAGCGCCGAGGGCCAGCACAAGGTCGTCGTCAAGTTCTCTGGCCGGGAGATCCCTAGGTCACCGTTCAAGGTGTCCGTGGAAGGGTTCGCTGGCGATCCGAGCAAGGTCACCGCTTCCGGTCCGGGGCTGGAGCCCACTGGGGTAGTGGTCAGCAAGCCGACCTACTTCGATATTTTCGCGAAAGGTACGCCGAGTGGCAAGATTAGCGAAAACAGCGTAGTTTACCTCATATCACTGCGTTGTTTTCCTGTGCTTCTGTGGGTCCATTTTTGAACTGCCGCCTGCTGAGGGCGGACGCTAACTCAAGGTGTCATTTTTACATTGCCCGTTAATTGCTGGAATCACTTATCTTTAAATTTGCAATCGCAGATTATTCGTCCAGCTTGCTGCTAGATGTCCGACACGGAAGGGGACGCTTCATTCACGTTCCGATGAAGTGGCATCGCATTGACGCACCTCCAAATGAAATAGGCTTGATTTTCCGACAGTCATTGTTTCAACCAAATGTCTTTTCCCTGCCATGCACATGCGTTATCGAAACCGACCGTGGGAGTGGACTCCTGGTTACGACGTGAGAAATCATTAGTGGTTGGATGAAGCGTCCTTGTATTCACTTGCCATCTTGACTCCAGTGCAGTACACATATACATATACATATATATATATATATATATATATATATATATATATATATATATATATATACATATGTGCATATATACATTTGTACATATATATTATACGGTACTCTCTCCCTCTATATATATATATATATATATATATATATATATATATATATATATATATATATATATATATATATATATATAGTACAGCATAATTACCCCCCGTAAATGCCGCTGTTCTGTGTGCGTTTTGGAGCCAGCCTTACGTTACATTTCTCTCACACGCAGCCGGCAATAAATTAATTCCATACCAGCTCGCTGCTCGAGCGGAACGATCCAATGCCAGCTTACAGCTCGAGTGGAACAATCCAGTGCCAGCTCACAGCCGGAGCGGCTCAGATCGCCTGACCGAGAGCTTGTCGCCAGATGCCGGCAAGGGCACGCCGGAGGTGGTCATGCTGGACCCGAAGGGCAAGAGCAGCCCGCCGGCGCTGCTCAAGCTGAAGGAGGTGAAGCCGGGCCAGTGGCGCTGCGACTACACGGCCGACCAGCTGGGCCTCTACTCGGTGAACGTGCTGTTCACCTCACAGCCCATCCCCGGCAGTCCGTTTGGAGTCAGAGTTGGGCCAGGTAGGACGAAAAGTGGCAGCAGGCTGTGCTGTCCCGTGATGTTAATGGGGATATTTCGGAGAAACCGGCTTTGATTGTTTTATGCGTCCGCGGGAGGAAATTATTACCGGCGAACATTTTGCCTTCCGGCTGTTCGTGGAACGAATCTACTATAGTTAGTTAGTCATCAGTATTCCACTCCTTGAGCTATCGGTTAAAAATAAAGTAACAGTACCTTGGATTGGATTACGTGAGTCAGAGACTTAGAAATGGCGATGATCGTCTGATCTTTTGCAGCGTGCGACGCCCACCATGTCCGGGTGACCTCTATGGTCTGTATGGTCTGGTAGGATGGCCGCTACCAGATCTATGGCCTGGTCTGGTCCGGTCTGGTAGGGTAGCCTTCGTGGTCTGGTCAGGTCTGGTGGGTGTTATAGTGTGCGATGCCCGCCGTGCCCATGTAAGCTCTGTGGTCCAATCTGGTCTGGCATGGTGACGTCTGTGATCTTGTCTGGTCTGTTAGGGTGGCCTCTGCGGTCTGGTCTGGTCTGGCGGGGTGACCTCTTGGTCTGGTCTGTTACAGTGAGTGATGCCCGCCGTGTTCGGGTGACCGGCCGGGGTCTGCAGGCTCACGGTGTCAGGATCGGCGACACGGCTGATTTCCGGATCCTGACCCAGGGCGCCGGCGACGGCCAGCCGCAGGTCCGGGTCATAGGGCCAGGTCAGTGCCGTCACGTCAGGTCAGCGTTATCAGACCAGGCCGGCGCCATCAGGCCGGGTCGTCGTCAGATCAGGTCATTGTCGTTATGTAAGACCTGCGTCATCAGGTCAGGCCGTTTTCATCAGATGAGGCCAAGGTCATCAGGTAAGATCATTATCGTCAGGCCACCAATCTCGTCCGTCAGGTTAATTTGGTGTCATCAGGTCAGGTCAATACCATCAGATTGTGGCAATGCCATCAGGTCAGTTCGTGTTATCAGGCCAGGTTAGTGTCATCGGGCGAGATTGGTGTCAGAAGGTCGTGCCAATGGCTCCAGGTCTGGCACGTGTGTGCCATGAGGCCTTGTCAGTGCCCTAAGATCATGCTGGTGTTGATGAGTCAGAACAGCGCTAACAGATATAGTCTGGGCCATCAGGTCTGACCATTGCAACCAGATCTGGTCCATATGACCTGGCTTGCTGAGTCAGGAAAGTGATACTGAGCTAGATAAGTGTTATGGGGTCAGCGCAGCACCTGAGGTTATGGCCGACAGCACTTAACACACCCAAAAGAAGAGGCAAGTCGTCCCCTGCCTTACCGTCCTGCGAATTACCCTAGATTTGTAAATCTGCGTGTCTTGAAGCAGTCCAGCAATAAAGGTGGACCAGTGCGAAGCATTTCAGGCTCGACACCGCGTGAAGTACTAACGTTTGAGTTACCCCGGCCAGCAGAGCCGGTGAGTAATGGTGAATTCTGCGCTAGGTGACGATGGATGCTCACCAGACGGAAACGGTTCTTCATGCTTCGGTGAAAGGCTACGGCGCAGTTTGGGCAGTTAATTTACAGCGACGTTGAACCCTTGCGCCCGTCGGTAATAGGTATCTGTCTGTTTGTTTATGCCCGTTATTCATATCCGTTTGGACAAGCAACGCCCTTTTGCACACAGATCATGAGTCATTTTCCGCTATTGCTTATATGAAATGTTGCAAGCTTGATGTCATTTCACGCTGGGAAGACATGGTTTTCCACGGCGATGTGCCCGTTTCCAAATTCCAACACACGGTACGCTTCAGTACATTTGCACTTCCGAGTTCGAACTGTTGCAGGAGGCGCCAGCGAATCGGCGCGCCTGACCAAAGTCGACGACCACGTGTACGAAGGCGCCTACTACCCCCGGCGAGAAGGGCGCTACATCGTCATGATCACCTTCGGCGGTCACGAGATCCCAAAGTCGCCGTTCGAGGTCAACGTGGGGCCCATGAAGGCAAGTGGCGTCCCCGCAGCCGTCCACAGCCGTCGGCGCCGCCCGCGGGAGGTTCTCAGCACCACGGTCCGAGAGCGGCCGTGAAAACACACAGCGGCCGGCTCCGGTGTCGTCCTGCTCGTCCTCGGGCCGTTATCGTTCGTCGGCGCCAGTATCAGTTGCCATCGGTGTTGACAAACCCGGTGACAGGCCGCCAGGGCCCCGCCCGAGGGGCGCATTGTTTATCGGGCCCAGCGGTGGCAGAAAGCAGCTCTCCGCCCCGTACGGCTGCGCCCGCGCTGCCCTCCCACGCTATAGCCGGTGCTGCCACCTGTTGCAGGAGTCGGCAATCCGTTGTTACGGTCCCGGCCTGAAGGGCGGCGTCGTCAACGCGCCGGCCGTGTTCACCGTGGACACGAACGGCGAGACGGGCGCGCTCGGTTTCAGCATCGAGGGCCCGTCGCAGGCTCAGATCCAGTGTCGGGACAACGGTGACGGCTCCGCCGATGTCACCTACCTGCCGACGGCAGCCGGCGAGTACGCCGTGCACGTGCTCTGCGAGGCCGAGGACATTCCGCAGTCGCCCTGGATGGCGCAGATCGTGCCTCGCACCGAGGCGGAGGCCAGCAAGGTGCGGACGGCAGGGGATCCAGTGGCACGCCGCCGGAAGAACAGTTTGCGGCACCCGCGTTTATTTCGCTCAAATCTTATTTACCGCTTTCTCTTGCTTGCTTTCTCCTATTTCTGTCATCAGCCACTCATAAAAGCAGCGGTCCATGTATAGTAACTGAACAGGAACGAAGATGTGTACCTCAACATGTAATGAGTGGATCGAAGCAGGAAGCTGCCCTCGGTGAGCTGTTCAGAGTCCATTACGATGACCAGCCATCTATAAAACCGTCGATGGTGTGATTCTAAGCCTAACCCGTGCCCCATGACGTGACCAGGTGCAGATATCCGGCCCGGGAGTCCAGCCGGAGGGTGTCACCGCAGGCGAGGCGACACATTTCACGGTGGACGCCACAAAAGCAGGCAGCGCCCCGCTGGACGTGTCTGTGAGTTGCCGGGCTCAGGCCACAGGCCAGAACAAACCATAGGCTCTGTACGGTCTTTGACCGTTCATACACTGCCATCCAAGGGCGTGGGAAGCCGGAGGGGGGGGGGGCTAAGGAATCACTGTCCCCATCGTTTTTGAAATGTCACATTAACCATATGGACGTTGACTGGAAAGAATTTACGCCAAATTTCAAATTCTTTGCGTCCCCAACTGTGGAAGAGTTCACACGCTCCTGCTGCCGTCAGCTTGTGTGACACGAGGGCTACTGTGTATTGCAGAAAATTTAAACTGCTCGCATAATAACTATACGCGAATAAAAGTTGAAGCAGTTCAGGTTGTTGGAAGGAATGTCTGAAAATTAGAACAACCATCAAATGTTAGCCATAAATTCTAGAAAATCACCATTTTATTGCCGTTGCTGTTGCCATGTTGGTGCGTGACAGGCGAAAAGACCATATTAGTGCGTGTTAGGCAAGAGTGTTTGTTCTCTCATCAATGCACACGACAGGCAATTAATTGTTATCTTGATGTTGGCAGATCATGGACGAGGACTACCAAACTATACCGGTCCGTGTCACGGAGAAATCCCCAGGACTGTATCGTGCGGAATACACCATCAATACAGGCGGCAAACATATCGTTCAGGTGCGAACCTTTCCGTGACGATAATGGTATCCTAATTCAGGCAACCAGTTTTTTACGGCGTCATCTTGTTTTCAGACAACCGGAGGGTACGTTTCTCGATTGGCTTGGTTCAGGTACCAGTTGCCTTTCATAGCAATAAATGCTAAGCATTCGGTACATCCGGTACGACAAATTACTTCACTTCACGCGGTGCCACTTCTACTTCACGTAGAAGTGGCTACTAAGTAGAAGCCACTACTACTTCACGTCCCACTTCACGCGGTGCCAGGAAACACACAACATTGTGACCTTATGGATCAGTTTTGCTCTCTGTTGCTAGTGGAACACGACAGTGTAGCCCTGCGTATCACCTCTTCACTCTGCTGCAGGTGGAATACGGCGGTCTGACCGTGAGTATCACGTGTTCGGGCTGTTGCAGGTGGAGCACGGCGGTGTGGCCGTCCCGGGCTCTCCGTTCCGCGTGTTCGCCGACGACGCTCAGGACGCCGGCCAGGTGCGCCTGTTCGGACCCGCCCTGGAGCCGGGGGTTAAGGCCCAGCTGCCCACGCACTTCAGCGTCGATGCCCATGGAGCGGGTAGAGGTAGGATATGCCCGATCCCATGCCGTTCAGCATCCGACTATCGTCGTTGCATGAGCTCAGTTCATTTTGTTTCTCTGTATCGACCAGAAAGTACCCCTTTCCTGTGCTTATAACTGAAAACCTTCAAGAGGATGTTCTTTCCAGTAACATGTCTGGAAACCTGGTGTACCCCAGGCAGTACCAGATCCTGGCTGCCTATGTATGAACAGGGTTTCCAGTACGCAGCCTGTGCAGATTGTTTCTCCGTGACCAAGTCTTCATTATCCAGGCCACTGCGATATTCCGTGCTGATCAGTTACATTTGAGATCGCCTTCTCGTCTTCAACGGGATAGACACATTTCCATCACCAACTGATACCTCCGTCTATGCTTTAGAGAGCCACGCATCAAGTGAGCTGGCAGTGAGCTGATTTGTGTTCATGCCCTCAGGAGAGCTGAAGGTGGTGCTCCGTGACGACCAGAGCGGGGCCGAGGTTCCCGTGAGGTTGTCAGGCCGTGGCGAGGGCACCACTCGGGCGGACCTGGTGTACCCCAGGCCGGGGCCGTACTCTCTGCAGGTCACATACGGCGGCCGCGAGGTGCCGCAGAGTCCCGTCTCCGTCACGGCCGAGCCGGACGTGGACGTCTCTCAGATCCGCGTCGAGGGACTGGAATCGAGTGAGTCGTGGGACAGGGGTTGAGTGAATGTGGTTCAGCAGGGGTGAATGGGAGGTGAAACGGGGACTGAGAGATCGAACCTCAAACGGAGGTCGGAACGGGAGCTGCCCACGGGCCCGAAGTTTTTGGAGGTTGTGGACACTACCATTTGACCGGATGTGGTGTCCGAAGAAATTTAGGCTCGTAGTGCTGAACAGATCTGTTTTGGATGGTTTGAACTTGATGTTGCTTCCCCCAAAAGGGTCAGAACCTGCTACCACAGTCTTATGTAGTGATCGAAAGAAGATCGGTACATGCACAGGTCATCAGTGAACAATATCAGACTATCGTGGATCAAAATTTTCCGGAAGATTTTTAGTTTTTTTGGGAAAAGTACCTGGGTGAATCATTAAATCAATACTTAGCGCCAGAAATTCAACAAGCGTTCACTACAATACTGAAGCCGTTTTATGCGTGTCCTCCTCCCAGATAAGGACCTGATTAAATGCTGCCGCGCGATCTGTGGAAGTTAACCACCTCGTGCTTTGGGCTGTCCCACTTTTCCTTCTTTTCCTGTTTTTGTCGGGATTTATGAGAAAATATATTTATTTTATATACATGGCAGTCAGTCGCTGGTAGTTAACACAAAACGGAAAGCCTTGTCAGACTGTTCTATAAGAACCACTGGTGAGGTAGATTCGGAATGTTTTTTCCATGACATTTTGAACTAGCTGTTTCACGTTATTTTTTACTGCTGGTTTCTGAAGTCTGCAGATTTCGCACGGTTGAGGAACGATTCGGTCCTCTGTGATGGCCTCCCTCCCCCTTTTTCTCACGATGGATTTTAGTGCAGTGGCCTAAAGAGGCAATCAGTCTCGGAATTCCGGCATAATTTTGTTAGCTTGAGACTTTTGAAGGCTTAATTGAAGGCTCGTCCTTCAATTACCCATACCAAATGATTACCAGAAATGGGGTCTTCTGGTTGGGGGGATCATGTGAACGGTGCCATGAACTCCAAGAACACCGTGCCGTGAACGTGAACTCCGTCTGTGCTTTGTCGTTGCCGCCACCTGTGCCGTGACGTCACTGCTGGCCGGCCTGCCTGCTGACGGCCCGCCGCGGCAGCCGTGCCGCTACTCAGCCGGCAGCAGTTCGTGGTGCGCACGCCGGCCGGCCTGGGCCCGGCCGACCTGGCCGTCACCGTGACGTCACCGTCGGGCGTGCGCACGCGCGCCCACATCTGGCCGACGGCGGCCGGCCTGCTGGTCGACTTCGTGCCGCTCGAGCTGGGCCTGTACTGGCTGGGCGTGCGGCTGGGCGGCGCCGAGCTCACCGGCCGCCAGGTGGCGTGCGTGCCGGCGGCGGCGCGCGCCGTGCGCGCCCACGGCCCCGGCCTGCAGGGCGGCACGGTGCGGCGGCCGGCGCGGTTCGTCATCGACACGCGCGGCGCCGGCCAGGGCGGCCTCGGCGTCACGGTCGAGGGCCCCTGCGAGGCGGCCATCAACTGTCGCGACAACGGCGACGGCACGTGCGACGTGGCCTACCTGCCGACGGCGGCCGGCCTCTACCTCGTCAACGTCTGCTTCAACGAGCAGCACGTGCCCGGCTCGCCGTTCCGCGCCGTCGTGCGCGCCGAGCGCGGCGTGCAGGGCGTGCGCACGTCCGGATACGGCGTGCACCCCTACGGTAGCGTGGTACAGAGGCGTGCCCGGCTCGGGTTGGCGTGCTGTGGACGTGGCGGGCGCACCCGTCTGCCGATCACATCACTGCGTGGCATGGTTTGGTGGTTTTCCGTGTGAGTTTAGTCTGCATGGTGCGTTTCGTCTTTTTTTAGCAGCACGTGTCGGTGACATTGAAGCTTGAAGTGTGGCTCACAAATCGTTGTGGGACGCAGATAACCCGCCGAACGAAGCGGTTTTCGGTTTTGTTCCCAAGCAATGGATTTTTTTCTCCTGACGAACGGGCGTTGTTTGCTTACGTTCTTACGTTCAACTGCAACGGAACGAGGTTATAGATGATTATGCAGTTTTTTTCGTGCTTTTGCACAGCATTTGTCGGGTGGACAACGTGAAAATGTTGATGATTTGATGTTCCCGTGTTTCGAATGGACCAAATGCTTCTGACTTGTACCCTGTATCTCCATATCTTGTTTTGTTGGCTCAGAAATGCGTACATGACTCGCATTCTACGTACTGATTTTTAAATAAATTGCACGTTGTTGTAGGAAGAAGTGAATGCTATACAACAACTAGTACATGTAGGAAATCAGTCTTGCTTTGTTATCTGTTGACATTATGCTCTGAGCACTGTGCTCTGTACTAAGCATTATTTTATTCAGTTTTCAAGAATGTAGCATGCACGTTTCATCTAAAATAGAATGGCATTGATGACGATGATACACACTTGTTTTTTTCTTGTTTCTTCGACGTCAGTTATGTTGATATTGTCAGTTACGACGTAAATATCGCCGGAGCAACTGCTCTCTGGTCGTGGGGTTCCGTTTCTGAGCGCCTTACCTACCTTTCAGAGTCTTCTATAGTACTGCATTTAGTGTTACCTCAAACCAATGACATTACTCGACTAATCTGGTGTTTCGCGGGCGGTCCGCCAGGTTCGCTGCTGACGTCGTGGTTCCGCCGCTTTCCGCCAGGGGTGTTTGTCGATTCGCCGGCGGACGTGCTGGTGGACGCGCGGCTGCTGCCGGACGCCAAGGACGGCCGCGTGACATGCCTCATCACGAACCCGTCCGGCGACAGCACACCGTCCTTCGTGCAGCCCAAAGGCGACGGCACCTTCCACATCACCTACACGCCGTTCGAGGAGGGTGGGTGCTTTTTCGACCCTGCTCGGCGACAGATGCTTTGTGCTCACATAAAGGAATATCAAAAGAGACGTGAAAAATTTTGGAGACCTAACAACCGACAAGAAGAAGAAGAAGAAGAACAATAATAGCAAGAACAACAACAATAGCAACAATAACAACAACAACAACAAGCTGTTCATCGCCGTAAACGTTAAGTGCGGTGGTCCAAGACTATATGCCTTTAAAATCTTAACTTTCGCGAGAAATGTTGAAAAGGACTTGTTAAAGCAGCCCAGCAGCATCGTAACATGCTCCTGTTGCCCCGCTGGTCCGCTCCGTCGTTCGCTCGGCCGCGGCGCTGGCCGCGTCTGAACACCGTCACTGACGGCCCTGCCATCTGCCGGCAGGCCAACACCAGATCGAGATCTCGTATGACGGCCTGCCGGTGCCGGGCTCGCCGTTCCAGGTGACGGCCCGCTCCGGCTGCGACCCCCGCCGCGTGTCCGCGTCCGGACCGGGCCTCTGTCGCGGCGTCGTCAACAAACCCAGCAAGTTCACCGTCAACACCAGGGGTGAGTGCCCACTAGCCCCAGGTCGTCTTCGTTTGTGGGAATGGTTGTCGGATAAGGAATGAACGGTGCGAATACGCTGAATGACTACTCCGCCAAAACCAAGGATGTCAAAGTTGCTCCACGTTTTCGACGTTACAAATGCTGCGGAACTGAAGCGGATGCTGTGAGCCTAAGAAGAGAATGCGGGTAGCAGGAACTACTCGTCTATCTTTCGGCATCACTATGGCTGGCCAGCACGGGGCAATATGAAAGAAAAGGTGACGTCGGTATTCGCGCGTGTTATTACTGAACTTGGCTACCCGTTCTTCGCATAACTGATCGCACCATTTTTGGTATTTTATGACGAGATCTCGCGATGGTATCCAAAACCCAAAATAACATCCCCTGAACACTAGAGTAACAAGGTGGAAGACGCCACATTGCCATCTCTCGTGCGCACGTGCCGTACTATTCAATACTCTTTGATTTGCAGGCGCGGGCACAGGAGGTCTCGGTCTGGCCATTGAGGGTCCGTCCGAGGCCAAGATGACCTGCGTGGACAACATGGACGGCTCGTGCACGGTCCAGTACGTCCCGACGGAGCCGGGAGACTACGATGTGAACATCAAGTTTGCCGACCAGCACATCCCCGACTCCCCGTTTAAGGTCAGTCACCTGACGCGCCGGCTAGCTGGTGTGGGGGTTTTCACTTGGAGCTCGTTTATTCTCAACTGTTTCTGGCATTGAGAACAGGCAGTCTGGATTTTTATTATTTGCGGTACTGATATGCACAGCCTTTCCGTAACCAGGTGCTTAACATGATGTGGAAAGGTATACAGTTTTGTTTAGGCGGCGGCCCTTATGTGGAGGTGCACCTGCGTGAAAGATGCTAGATACACATGACGTAAACAAATGCTAGTATTTTAGTTGCTGTAACAGAAAACACCGACAGGGGGTGCAGTCCAAAAAGATTTCCCTCCTGCTTCACGGATACCGAATTGAGCTTGTCCTTGAGATGCTTGTAGAATGCGAAGTGGATGCTGGCACTCAGGCGCCGGAACAATGTGAGGTGGACGCTGACAGTGTGACTGTCCCCAGGTGCCGGTAGAATATAAGATGGACGCTGACAGCGTGTCCCTCCCCAGATGTCGATAGATTGTGAGGTGGACGCTGACATTGTGCCGTCCAAAGGCGTCGGTAGAATGTGAGGTAGACGCTGACAGCGTATCCGTCCCCAGGTGCTGGTAGAATGAGGTGGACGCTGAATGAGTGTGTGTGAGTGAGAATGAGCGTGTCCATCCTCAGGTGCCGGGAGAATGTGATGTTGACGCTGACAGTATGTACCTCCCCAGGTGCCGGTAGAATGTGAGGTGGACGTTGACAGTATGTCCCTCCCCAGGTGCCGGTAGAATGTGAGGTGGACGCTGACAGTGTGGTGGCCCGCGGCCCCGGCGTCACTCCCGAAAGCTGCCGGGCCAATGTACCGCTGACATTCACGGTGGACGCCACGAAGTCGGCTCCAGCTCCTCTGCATGTGGACGTGCGAAGCGACAGAGGTGAACAAATGGCCGACCACTGTCCTGTGCCGTACTGCCGAGCTCTGTGGTACTGCTGCGAACCGTGGCCGAAAGACGTTGAATCGAAACGTCATCTGTGACTCGCAAGAGGCAAGGCCTGGATTTCGTATTTTTTACTTTCAAGGTTGGTCCTCTACGAAGGCTAAGCACAGGCATGGGTGTTATTTCTGCGAGGGCTGCGAGGGACATGTCCCCTTCAGTTTTCCCTCGCAAAGTGGTGATTTGTTCCCCCTAAATATCAAATAGGTATTTTCAATTGACGACACAATTTCCTCACCTTTGAGATCTATCAGTAGAGATCCTGATCGTAAATTGTCATGCAACGCCCGAAAAAGTGATTTTTGCTCCCCCGCCGTACCTATTCTTGGTGGGTTTCATTCGGCTAGTCCATCTCCCAGTTTCTGCCGTGGCTACACCCATGAGCACAGGGGAATCATGAAAATTTGGAAATATCCCTCTTCCTCGAAAGGGCGATATCCATGCAACCCAGTTTAAGTAGTGTGAAGAGGATTGAAAATACTCATCTTGAGTTATGCCTAGAGCTCTGTTCGAAACGTGGATTTTGGATGCAGTTATCAGGCATAAAAAGGTTATTTTCTCTAAAGCTTTGCATTTTCAAGACATTTATTTGTTAAGTACAAAGCGCATTTAAAATTTCGGTTCGAACAACACCGGGACATATAAAACAAGAGGTCACATTCATCAGCACAATTCCTGTTCAGGAGCACTTCCGAGAAAGCCGTCAGTAACGGACAACGGTGATGGGACGTATGACGTCACATACCACCCGCCACCAGAGGGCAGCATTTGCGTGCCCCGAGTCACGTGGGGTGGCAAGGACATTTCCGGCAGGTGAGTTGACTGGAAATGAATTCACATCGTGTGGAGGAGCTAGGGTGTGACACCTCGTAATAGAAACAGGAAACCACCGAAATCGTCGCAAAAAAGAAATGTCGGGAATAAATCAAAGTTTGGTTTGATCTGACCGACCCGGATGTGGGTATGGCAGATGCCCATCTTTCCACAAGACACTCTGCCGAATTTTGAAGCAATTTATCGCTATTTATACTTGAGGTAAAGCATTTTGTTATAAATTATTAGTTGGGCCTTGCATTGTGGGAGCGACGTAGAATTTTCTCCGTATCGCAACAACTATCCTCACAGCAAAACACTTGTCTGGTTTTGGTTTAATCTGTGTTCTGATGTAATGATCACTCACGGCTTCCGTTATCCTAATGACATTTGAAGCGATACCTTTTTATGTTGTCTTTCCGGTCCAGTGTTAGCTGCGCCATTTAGTTGGTGTCCGTGCCTCCTTGGACTGTCAGCTACCTCAGCGTCGGCCTGGCTGTTTCCCTGACGACTGCCTCCCCCCACCCCCCTACCGCCTTCCCCTACTAACGGCCGTCTATTCTCCAGTCCGTGGCGGTTTCCCGTGCGACCAACCTGTGAACCGGACCGCGTCCGACTGAGCGGGCCAGGGGTCTCCCCGCGCGGCGTGCCGGCTTCCGTGCCCACCGAGTTCACCATCGACACCCGGGACGCTGGCTTCGGGGACCTGGCGGCGCAGATTCTGGTCAGTGGGGTCAGAACAGGGTCAGAGTCTGGTCAATGGGATCAGAGCAGGGTCAGATTCTGGTCAGTGGGACCAGAACATGGTCAGGTTCTGGTCAGGGGGGGGGTCAGAGCTGGGTCAGATTCTGGTCGGTGGGGTCGGAGCAGGGTCAGATTCTGGTCGGTGGGGTCGGAGCAGGATAAGGTTTTGGTCATTGGTGACGGGGCGGGTCAGGCTCTGGTCAGAGCAGTTAGCAGAGGATCAGGTTATGTTCAATAGGGTCGGAGCAGGGTCATATTCTGGTCAGTGGGGCCGGAGCAGGATCTGATTTTCGTCAGTTGGGCCGGTTGAGGGCAATGTCCGGCTAGTGAGGCCAGATCAACACCTGAATTCGATAAGTGAAGAGGTAGGGTGAGATAAGATGGGATGGCATGAAATGGGATAAGATGATGGTTAAAGTTGAACGTAAGCCAAACTGTGGCCAGCACGGCCAGGTCAAAGTCAAATTCTGCTAAAGGCTGGATAGGCGGGATACGAAAGCGTTATTAAATAATGGCCATAACAGTACAATGTAACTATGCTACTGTGGGATATGTTTGTTACCGTTCTTTGCATAATATCACTTCACGTCACGCTTTTGGTTTTCCAAAACTGAGAACCTGTTTCAATCCCATGTCCTTAAAAGTACGTTTTTCTTAACGTGCCCAATATTCCTTGGCTTTTGCTCAAAACAAGCAGTAGAATTCTACACCTGGGGCAACTGCGCTGTTTGACCCGAATTTCTATCGTCATGACGCAGGGTCCTGACAATTATCCTCGCACGCTGGAGATAATCGACAACGAGGACGGCACGTTCCTTGCCCGTTATACTCCGGACGACTGTGGAAAGTACAAAGTCGTCGTGACGTACGACGGCGAGGAGGTTCCAGGCACGCCCGCCCCTGTTCAGGCTGTTGCAAGCGGACAGGTGGGTGATATCACCTGCATGTCCGTGTCTTTCCAGGTGCTTCCGAATGGACAGATGGGGCGCAGGGTCAGGGGAAGTCCAGAGAGAGTTGCATTCCTGCTTTCTAAGTAGCACACCCAGTCTGGTGTTAGATGTTCTCCAGTAGACTGGCAGGCTTGTATGGACAGGACCAAATTCAGAGGGAATCACGTACCTCGACTTCAGGTAAAACCTGCAGCATCGTTAGTCGAACAGTAGGTTGGGAGGGCAATTGCCAGACGGCGCTCATTTACCAGCGAGACAGCTGCCCCTGCTGAGCATTGCTGTCGGTACAATGAACGTGCGTTTCGCTGCCGCAGGCGAACCGCTGTAGGATCGAGGAGGGTGACTTCCGGGACCAGGTGATCAGCGTTGGCGAGGAGCACTGCATCAGCGTCAACGCCCAGCAGGCCGGAAGCGGCAACGTCACCTGTCGCGTCCGCTCCGCGTCCGGCTCCAGGTCAGTCTGCGGGCTTCAGCTCCAGTAGTGGAACTCTGCGCAGGTTATAAGGCTGTGCGAACCTGGGATCGAATCTGGGGTCGTCGGAAGGGAGGAGTGTAATGCTTGTAGTTGCACAGGTGAATTTCGCTACGTTTAATCGTAAAGTTCTTAACTGATTTTCGCATCCCGTTTTGAGTAGTCATTTTTGCCTGACGCTATGTCATTGTAAAAGCACGGAAGCTAAGAGTTTCTGCTTTATTCTACCGTCATGTGGGTAGTCGTTCAAATAGTTCTGACGCACTAATGCTCGTTTTCGATATCGTGTCTTTTTATGTTTTGTCCATAATTCATCGCTTCGCAGTGATGTTGACATAAACATCGAAGACAACGGAGATCGCACGTTCAAAATCTTCTTCAAAGTCAAAGACCCTGGAGATTATACTCTGAACATCAAGTTTGGCGGTCAGTCGATACCGGACGGATTCTACTCTTTCTCGGTGAGTAGAATCTCTTCTCGGTGATTTCTGCAAACACAGCCAGCACATATCTACGCTACGCATGCCGGTGATGTTTTAAAGAAATGACACTGATTACTGGGCATCGGAACCTTCCCGTTCATACTATGGCTTAGGCGTTTCACGGAAGGCCTGAATTAAACAGACCTTCCGTGAGTCTGAACTAGTACATCATCATGAGAGCTAACTGGTCGGTTGACCATTGTAACAGTCTTTTCTCCATTCTTGTTTCGACGGGGGCTTGGACGACAAGTGTTAAGTATTCCGAGATAAACCGGCGTTGACTGGGGTATTTCACCACCTTTCATTGACTGGGGGGTGGGGGCGAGACCCAAGATGACCCAACGCGACCCAAGATGGCCTCGTTTCCAAATTTTCGTGAGTATATACATGATTGATGTAAAAGGTACTGGGAGTTTCAGGATTGTGTGGATATATCTAAGAAATGCGCCGGAGGGGGGACTAGCCCCCACCAATCAATGACGATTTAAACCAGAAAAAGAAGTGGGGAAAACAGGCCAGAGCTGCTTGAACTGATACCAGTTTTCAGCAGTTCTCGCGTCATTCTCGTTTATTTTTTGGAAATGGGAGAAAGTACGTCTGAACGAGTTGTATCTGGTCAGCACTCCTCCGTATATAACTTAACGAACCATCTTTTTCAATGCAAGAACATTTCTGAGGTCCGTCTGTTTACAACATTATGTTCGACAACCCCTCGTTTTTAGCGGCACATGGTTCACCCCTTGGTTCAATCAAGACAATCGTTTATTCGTTTAGACAGGCGTTGGGTCCGGAGAGACGGCACGTAAACAACAGAGCTCAGCAGGCTGTTATAGAGAGGGGAACGTTTTACCACATCTTGTTAGCTTGAGCAGGACTGCTTGTTTAGTAACTAGATTCGACGGATTTTTTGTGGAAAGATAGATTATCCGTGGCATATGACTTAAACGTCAGGGGTAAAAACGATAGCTTTTGTGCGCTCCGTTTAATTTTCACGATTTTCTCGGTGCTGGATATTTAGATGAAGAACGCAAGAAGCGCACTTTTTTGACAAGAATGTAACGGGTAAGATACGTCAGGAACATTTGGGCATCGTAGTACTCCGACATTTCTGGCAGGCAGTCATCGAACGTCGTTTGATGCCAGCGCCTCCCGCCGTGCAACGCAGATCTGACGCCGCCATCTCGACTTTGCCTGACCGTGTAAGACGACACCGGCGGCCTTCTGACCCCTGACCTGCAGCGGTCACGTGACTGGCGTCGCCGGGGGTGTTTATTCCAGGCGGCCTCGGTGCGGGCCGGTTTTGTATCGACGCCTGTTGTGCTTGGCGTCGAACGTACAGCGAAGCGGAAGGCCAGTCCTGTCCCTCCGGTCCAGGCTAGTCGCCTCCAGAAATACGTGCCTGTCTGCCCGGACTTAACGCCTGAGCTGGGAAGAGGGGGGGGGGGGCACGCAGGGGTCCCGTCTCGCGGATTGCCCGGCTGGAGGTATTATTCGATTTCAGCGGTGTGACTGGTGAGGGTCACGAAGTACGTCTTGCTCGATGTTGTCCAAGCATGTCGAGTTCCAGCGGCTGCACTGATACTCGGGAAAAAGATTACCTGATTGGCTGAGTGGCAGACGAATTTGTTTCATTTTATGCTGAACGATATAAAATTATTCCAAGAATAATCAGTAATAGAAACAATGTGAAGGCTAGCCTCCAGCTCCAGAACTTTTATTCCCGAAACCTTCTGCTTGGGTTCCGTAGTTTGGCAACTTGGCATCGTGCTATGCTCCCCGGTGCCAAGGTACACACGCTAGGATTGTAAGAACTGATCACCTACAAGCTGACTGCCTTTGAAACTATGTGGTCCCATTTTCGTCCAGCACATCGACGACGACGATGGCTATCTTTTCAACTATTGGCTCTAGGTTTTCACTGCCGGGTAACTGCGCGGCCTATACTAGGATGTGCGTTTCTTGAACGTCACTTGAACTGAATTTAGTTCCTTGTGGTTTATTGCCAAAACATGACCAAACTAAAGGTCGAATCATGGTGGGGGGATGAGGGAAATATCTTCCCTGTGGATTTTACGAGTATTTTGAATGATGTCTATTGCGTCTCTCGGTATTGGATTCGCAGGGATCATTTGACTGCGGTGGCACCTAACCACAAATTAGTTTGATGAATACGACAAAAAGCCTCAGGCAGAGATGCGAATGATGTCTTCTTTCCCACCTTTGTTCTTAAGAGCGAATGGTCAGCTAAGTGACGTCCGCGAGGACGGTTACCATTTTCGCATCCCTTTTTCCTCAAATTTTGGATTCGTGCGCAATCACGTGATCACGCATATAAACAATGCATAATGATCGTACATGATGATATACCCATGATGCTGATATGCACAGTGTATTCAAAGTATTACGTATTCAAATATGTCATAGCACTAGTGTCATATTTGGTATAGTAGTAGTGATCTTGAAATTCCGCGTAACGGACAAGTTAAGTGTTAACCTAAAATACATCTTTCATTTCGCCTGTCGTGTTCAATGTCCTTTGGTTTACTTTTACCGTCAGATTAGTAAAGTGGACCGCCTTTCCGTCTTCTTACAAATCAAATAACTTATGCCGTCCAGATTGTAAAACGGGACTTTACATGTAAAAAGCTTCCACCGGAGCGTAGTTATCACGAGCCGTTTATTCCCTCGCAATACGTCGCGGCGAAGTGCCAGCGCCGCCCAGTCGACGCTCGTTAACCTCAGCGCTGGCGCGGGACCGGTCGAGACGGCGAACGCCAGAGCTGCGTGTCCGGCGGGACGCGGCGGTGTCGCCGTGTGTTCCGCCACCGTCGCGGCGTGACGACAGCCGCCTGATCAGGGCTGACGCGCGACACAGCCGCGCTCGATGCGCTGTTTGTTTTGGTTTTTGTCGGCTGCGCCAGCCAGGTGGACAAATGCCGCCCTGTCGTCGGAAGTCAACACCTGGCCGTCTCTGCCGGTGGCAAGTAAAGACGGAGATCAAAATCTGCACTCTTCGATCTGTGGTCGCGGTGCAGTCTCGTTTCGTTTATTACATGAGGTTTTTCGTCAGTTAGCATATTATTTGACTGTCGAATATTGATTAATATTGGTCGGCTGTACGAACTGAAATACCTGACACCTTGTTTGACACCGCTTTGACCATCTGATAGACACGGAATCAAGGAATATTGATCCGCTTGGGTCTCTGCCATGGTCATCCAGGCCGAAACCGATCGACTGCATCTTCCACTTGTAGGTCCCACTGCTGCTAGATGACGGGTTGTCACAAACTGTACGGCATGTCGGGAGCCAACAAGCACTGCATACTCTACATGTGGCTGACCGCGGTAGGTTATGGAGTCGGGCATGACAACAAGGACAGGACGGATCTTGCATAATTATTTTTACACCTATATAGAGGGGACGGGGATATACCATGGGGGCCTCCTAGGGCGGTATCGGACCTGGGACCCAGGTTAAACCTATCCCCTGTGAAGATGAGGGGCCTCCTGGGGCGATGATCGGTAGCTCAGTCGGAAGAGCGTTAGTCTCCCCGTCCTGACGGATTCCAGCCGCTTGCTGTTTGGTCGGCCGGTTAGCTGGCAGCTTGCCTGAAGAGAATCATGCGGAACCGCTCGCCCGTGCCGTATGTTGGACGGCACGTTCAACTTTCATCTTAAAACCAACGGTTACCTGGAATCACGTGCTCCGTTCTAAGGTTCAGGTTCCATGCAAGAAGCTCTACGTAGCGTGGGTTACGTATGTTACGTAGCTGTATCTACGTAGCCCTCTTTGTCCATGTTAGAGGCTCTAAGTCCATGTAAGAAGTTTTGGTCTGTGACCCAGAACATCACTCTGTCAAATAATGGCAATGAAATGCAAACAGATCATTTGGAACAACTGGAGCAGGGAAGTCTTCATGTGAAGGCATTACGCAGTTGAGCTTCATTAATAATATTTTGTGATACTTTCAAAAGTGATAATATTTACGCACGTAATTTAACTCTAGCGTTGATTTAATGCTAAATGCAAGCCTTGATACAAAGACGTTCCGGACTATTCTTTTAGGCATGTCTCTTCAGACCTCTTTTTTCTGTGAGCTTGACAGCGCGGAACGATGTGCTATGCTGGGATGGTTTGTAAACAGCGCTATTGAGGCTTATTTGTGTGGCGTTTAGTTGGCTGCCTGCGCCCGTGCGCTTTTTCGTCCCAATAACGGGAACGCGCAGAAGTGCACCAGTCCTTTCTGCTGTATAAATACTAGTGTACACCAGTACCAGTACTTACTGCTCCGGGAGGGCATCAGTGGTCGGCAGCAGTAATGTTGTGTTGTAAAGGATTTCCAGAGCTTCCGTAAAGCTACTTCACCTTTGACTGATAATGTGACCACCTTTTAAGTTGTTTGTGAAGTGCGCCAAGAATATCCCTGTTATGTATGAATGGTTACATTATCATAACTGTGGTACGGTTGCGTACATTATCATTAGAATGACGCGCATAAATCTTGAAACAAATAATCAGTTGGACCTATAACGTAATGACTTTAAGTGATTCCCTGGTGTCCGGCATGATTGGAAAATTAAAGACAGTTCTTAAAGCCGGGGAAACTGCGGTTAGAATGCCAAAACGCACAGCAAACTTGGTGTTAAGCCACTGTTTAGGATAAAACGGTAAATCAAACTGTAAAAATGAAAAGGCGAAAGGCAAAAACATTCAAATAACCAGCATTGGGATGCAGTCACCAGCATGAAAGATCAAACGCAAAGAGATGTCAGGAAACCAAAACAAATGTTATTTATTTCGGTCATTTCATTATCATTTATTTCGGTTATCATATCATGTTTCGTTCATTATCATGTCATTTATTTCGGTCGTCCTTTGTTAATCGTGCTCATTATGTATCGTATTTCGAACCTGGAAATAATATTTACGCTTGCTGACACAGTGAATCTCCCCAATGCCGGAACAAAAGATAGTTTGTGTGTTGCGTGGTGGGCGATTTATCGAACGTGTATCGACCCGAGAGGCTTTAGGTCACCATTGCTTCTCGCAGTTGCTGGCATTGTGTTGACGAGGTTTGTGCTGGCGTTTCTATGTGCCTTGGTGCTGTGTTCTTTTTTTTTCGTATACTTTTGCCGTTAAATTTTCAGTCCAATTTAGAAATGTTTCTCGAAATTGTCTTCGCAATGGACGTTGAACTGTTTATTTTAACATATTTTGGAAAAATGACCTTTTCCAGAAAATAAAAGGTCGTTGTATGTGTCTTCACAATGGACGTTGAGCTGTTTATTCTAACACATTTTGGAAAAATGACCTTTTCCAGAAAAAAGTAGGTCGTTGTATGTTTTAATCATACCGAACTAAACCCTCTGACTTTAAAAATAGTTGAGGACTGATCTTCCCTTGCATTGGTCCTGTATCACGGAATAAAGCGCCAGCCCGTCTCCATCCCTGATATGGATATCTCCATCTGTGACCTTGTATGACATCTGTCCTGCCTTCGCGGTCGGCTTGAGGTACAGCTCTGACGACATTGCCATATACGGTACGATTACTGTCCTCATGGCCGTCCGTGGTATCGAGCCTTTTCCTTCGAGCCATTAGCCGGTCACCTGGGCGGCGCTTGTCCTCCGCTGCGGCTTGGGCGGTCCTGGACGGTGCATTCCCGCCACACTATCAGCGCCCTGGCAGCGGGCCGCCGCCGCCGCCGCCGCCGCCGCCGCCGACAGGCGCGCCCGCCCTGAAAAATGCCCGCCGCTCGATGGGGCTGCCTTTCGACGCGCTGGCAGCGGCGGCGCCCGCTGCCGCGGCTGTCCAGGCTTCTGAAAGCTGCCGACGCCGCCGGCCCTGGCGTCGGCGCCGGCCTGGACGGCACGCCCGCCGTCAGGCTGTTTTAGGCTGTAGGCTATGCTTCCAGCGGGTCGAAGTAGTGTGCGGTGCGTCTTGGAGATGCGAAACAATCAGATAGAATGAGAGCAAGCTCTTAAATTTTCATTGTTTTGCGTCGAACGGGAATGGTATAAAAAGATTTTGGAGAACCAGTCTGCCCGATCTTTATGGACACCGAAACGCTGGCTCAGACGGCTTCTCTCACCGCTGCAAAAGTCGAGACTCAGGTCGCGTTCTGTTTCCGTTCCTGTACGATCGCCTTGTTCTGGAAATGGGGGCGTGGCCAGCAGCGGCGGTCGCCTCCGCGCGGCCGCGAGGCGGCGCCTCGTTCTTGCGCAGTCGCGGCTCGACCCGGCGGCGCACAGTGCCCTGTCCGCGCGGCGGCGCTCCGACACCCGTCCCCCGGCCCGCTCCGCGTCCGAAGGCGGCGACACCTGACTGCCACGGTCCCGGGGCTGCTCACATCAGGTGAGGCTCTGTTTTGGTCTCGTCGCTTCGCGCCAGCACCCGCGCCTGGAGCCCCCCGGCAGTGGTGCTTTTAGAATCTTCGGTGATTTCAGCGGTGCAGTCAGTTTGGTTAATATTGATGGGGCTGGCTCGTCCTTTTGATGCGTCGGACTGCACCAAAACAAACTTCAGGTCTGGTGAGACCACCCGTATCAACGGGGTCGTCGTAATATTGGTGATGAACTGAAGGAAAAAGACACATACCATTGCAAATGTCAACAAAGCTAAGGCATTTGTAAAAGTGTGATGGAAAACACTCCAGTTTGCGTGTTATAGAGCAAACAGTAAAAAAAAGTTTACGGGATTTCATACTTTAATGATTACGAAGTACGATAAGAATGGTGTTAACCTTTGTCAGAACTGTTCAGTAACTGAAGTGAATTAAGTCGTCTTTTCCTTGAGCGCAAAGAAACAGAGAAATTACATTTCCTTAAAAACGGAAAATGCATAGTTCGTTTTTCGCCTGCATGCCTCGTTTGTTTTTCGCCCAACAAATGCTGTTAGCCTTGTGCCATGTCAAGTTCACGTTGATGAAGATCAAACAAAATTGGTCACATGATCCTTGACACAATCAGATTACGAACACCTAAATAGAGTAAAAGCGTTCACTTTCAGTATGGACACTTGTTTTCAAATTGCAACGCCATAAATTTAATCCAAATTTCTCTAAGTAGACGACGTTGGTGTCATGCTTCGTGCTGATAAGAGGTTATTGTTCAGACGTTAACCCTACCGTTCAAGTGGACCCAAACATGGAGTAATTTCCCCCAGGCACCAGACTAAATGATACTAAGGGATCTTTTACTTGCCTTACAAGCCGCGACATGGCCTCCCCGTGGTCTGGGTGACCTTTTCTTCCCGTTGTTTCTTTGTGTATCACGCATATCTTCGAGCTATTAAAGAGCGGTTGATTACGAGCGAGGCCAAAGCCCGAGTGTGAACTACCAAGACAAAATTGAATTTAGGGCCCGACCTGGCCGTATTCGGCCGTAACGCTTTCCGTTCCATCCACTTGAAACCAAGTCATGAAATTTTCAAAGCTCATTTAATGAAACTGCATGAATTTAAATTTGTAATGTGCTAGGTTGCGAGCTTTTTTAACCACGTAACGATCCCGAGAGTAATGCTTCCGTACTTAAACCAATTTTTCATCGGCATCTTTTAACCGCCCATAATGGCAGATAGTGCAGTCAGACAGTTCGACAGACAGTAATGGCGTAATGCACTGAACAGACAGCGAGCAGTATCATGAAAATACTGAATAATGACAGCGAACAATATCATGGGCGCACGTGACGTTTAAACATGAAATCTGTTGAATGCAGAGTGCTGAAATAGATTCATAAATATCCTTCGGCCCTGTGAAATGCACAGAGGAAAACAGTGATGCCAGCAGCAACAAAGTAGGCCTTGCTCGTCATCCACCTCACAAGGCTCCTTGCCGATGTAATGATATTTCCATTCGCAGCACAGCTCATTTCGCAGTTAAATTTCAGGTATTTAATTTTTGGTGCAGTCTTTGTTGAGACGGGTGACGTCCTTTGACTTTGTGTTTGAATATCGACTCACGTATGCAGCATTCAATCATCGAACAACAGCATCTAAGGACGTTTAATTGCAGGATTTGCTCAGTTTTATTCACAGATTCCCTGCTTGTTCTTTAATGATCTGCTTTCACACAGTCTGCCAAATATTATTTGTCTTGGAAAAATAATATTTTGTTAACTCTAAACGAAGATTAACCTAACCCATACCAGCTGAGGCTTGCCTGGCGTGACCCAGACATCGTGAGAGGCGATTGATATGCGACCGTGTTTACCGACCCTGCAGTTATCGTCATTTAATGGGCCGAAACATGACAAACGCGCGGCAAAACAATGCGTTAGAAGTATCGTTCATATTGACTTTACCCAAGGCATCAAACGGGAAGGTAGACGTCTGCTAGATGAATGAAATGGGCTCAAAACAGCTCGCTAGTCGGACCTCCGGCATAACCGTCACTGGACATTGTGGTTTCAGCACCGGTTTCGTCGTTTGTTTCTGACCTGGGATTCCGGTCATCTACATTTCCCAAAGTCTGTCGTTGATTTTCAGTCCTTTTGTTTGCCTTTCTTCGTATTTGCGACCAGAGTACATCTGGTGGAGCTGTTTCGCTCGGGCATTTCAGAACCAAAGGGCCAAAGAACTGTGTCAGCACACATTTTACAATCATACTTCCCAGTCATAAACAATTTGTGAGTATTACTCTTACCCAGAAGTGCAACAGGACATATGCTATTGTGACGTAGCCTAGGAATTAACTAATTCACTAACACAAGACTTGGCAACAAATTTGCCGAGCCTTTCGCAGCAGTTTATGAGAAATTTTTAATCCGTCGAAAAAATTTTGAAACCCAAGTAAACCAGCAAGCAAGCACGCTTTCAGAAACCCAAGTTGTCGCTGCCTGGAAGCCTTCGGTCACTCGCTGCGTATGTCTCCTCATTCCGACTGAATCACCAACTCTATGTTATGTGTGCGGAAAATGTCCTCCGTTTTTCCCTTGAGGGTCGCAGTCATAAAATTATCGAGTCCTTGCATGAAAGTATTTTCCTTTTGTTATTGTTTTAATTTTACAATGGGTATCTAAATTTGCCAGATCGGACAGTTTTTTTGGGCATAAAACCTTTGACGAGAATTAGGGACGCACAAGTTTTTTGATGTTTCGGTCAAACGTCATGTCGTTATAGATTCGTCGATCCTTTTAACATTGCAAAGGCCTTATGATTTTCTCTTTATCAATCACAGCTGTTCTGGAATATCTCCTAGGTCTTTGTTAGACGCACTGGTCTTTATCACTCTTTGTGGCCGAGTCTATTTCAGTCCGAGAAAGGTTTCCAGAGCCTACGTGTTTTAATCACTCTTTCATGCGGCGTTGAAAAGATCAGTGATTCAAAATCGTAACATACAGAGTGAATGACGATTCACCGGGATAATACAACAGCTTTTTGCTTCAAGGCCTTGGCCTCAAATCCCCAAAACAAAACGGATGAATACATTTATGGAAGTTAAAACTGGTTGGACTAATTTTCTTGGTCTATCTAATTGGTGTTGGTCCTTTTCTACGTTCGTGGTCGCTTTCTGCCGGAAAACTGGTTTGCCAAGGACGTCTTTAGTGGTAGCACCATGTTGAGACAAATAACCCCTTCAGTGTCAGTGATTTTATTGCATCCTTAACACGCGCAGTGGAAGGGGGTTTCGCGTTAACGAGCACTGGAAGGGGGCACAAAATGCCTCCTCCAATCTCCGGAACGGAAAGAGCTAGAGACATAAAGTTGTATGGATAGGATGGAGCTTGAACGATTCATACTGTGTGCAATTTTCATGATCCTAAACCAATGTCTTCAAGGTCAAATGGGGTCGAAAAAGGTCAATTTTGGACACTTTCTCGACCCGTGCAGGCCATCCCGTACGACTTTTCGAACGGAACGGGAAAAGGGTGTTTGTTTGACCGTTAAAACGTGAAATACGACAATTTCCATTCATTTGGCGTCTTAGCTGAGGATTTCGAGTCGAGGTCATGACAGGTCTCTGATCCATGGCGTCAATTTTTTATCTTTTGTAGATCAAATTTCGAGCAACACGGGAAAGCTTGCGCGTAAATAAGGACGCTACACGCATCTTTTGGCATATTTTCAGTGAATGTAGCCAAGATCGGTACATCTGATCACTTCCAGTGTTTACTTACCTCTGCAAGTTCAAAAGAAACGAAGCGAGGCCATGGCCATGGATGAAGTTTTTACCCAAAAAACCCAATGACATGGTTTGAGCGCTGTAAAACGTAAAAATGATATATTTATGCACATGCATATTTATGTATGTATGCATATGTATAAACGTATATACATATGAGTATCAGTGTTCCAAACGTGTTTTTAGTAAGGTCTTTAAATGTATATTTCATACAAATTGACATATTGCAAAACAAATCTGGACCAGGTCACAAAATATTTTTCCTTCATCTTTGGTAACCTTGACCTACACCGACCATGGCATGTGCAAACGTATCATTGTGGGCATGTCTCAAAGCAAATCTGGACCAGGTCACAAGATATTTAACCTTGACCTTTGATGACCTTGACCTTGACTGACCCTGGTATATTAAGCGTATCAGTGCGCGCACACGTGTTTGTATTAGGGTCTTTGAATGCATATTTGATAGAAATTGACATATTGCAAAGCAAATCTGGACCAGATAACAAGACAGTTGATCCTGACCTCTGATGACCTTAAACTTCACTGATTCTGGTATATGTAAGCTTATGGACGTGCGCACACGTGATTTTATCAGAGTCTTTGAATGTATATTTTATACAAACCGACATGTTGCAAAGCAAATCTGGGCCAGGTCACAAACTGGTTGACCTTGACCTTTGATGACTGGCCCTTACTGACCCTGGCTTTGGTTTTGGTACATCCATCACTTATGCCCGAATGATGTCGCATGATTGTGTTCAAACGGTAATCTGAGTTAGAACGCTAGTCCTTTCACAGAGTTCACATTGGTCAGTGACAAGGAATATTTTCGTTATGTTTGTTTGACTCCAGATGCTTCAAACTCCAAAAATTTCCGGCGGATTTTCGGTTTTTCTGCGTCAATCGACGAGTTATTCAATTGCCATAAATGTCACAGAGTAGCAGCAACCAGCTCCGATCCGTTCTCGATATTTTCAAGAAAAACACGAAAAGACCCCTTCCAGTGCGCGTGTTACGCGTCTCAAATCATGTCATTATCGGCGGTTTGAGTTATTTCTGTCTCCTCTCTGGCTGTTCCCCTCCCCTGCCTGCCTCTCTCAGATGTCCCCACGCCGTTGGCGGCCACGGTTCGCTGCCGCCGACTGGACCGAGTTATGACTGCAAACGCTGGGCTGGCTTCTGCCACCGCTATGAATTGGCGGGCAGGGCGAGCGTTTTTAGTGGCGCCGAAGCCCGCCACGTCGGGCAGTTGGCCTCCTGCCGGGCGTCGGCCGCGTTTGGCCGTGGAACGGCGACCGGTAGCAACCCGACCCTCCAGTACCGACAGCAACAGCTACCGCAGCCTTCGCCACGGCCGGCCTGCCGCCGCGGGCAGCGGTCTCGGGGCAGTGCAAGCAATATGGCCCGTGATTTAGACTCATGCATACAATCCAATCAGTCTTCCTCGACAGGAACAATAATCTAATCGCTGGCGTTGTCAACGGAACTAAACATAGCGGCGATCTGTGGAAGCCTTTAATCACCGATCATCAACGATAATAGGAATTTAAACGGCTTTGATTTAGGACGCGCTTGCCTTGCAGCTGGGAAGACACCTAGATGTTCGGCCGTTGGACGGCGGTACAAAGCTATCGGCCGTTGGGCCGTTGCTACATAGGTTCTTTCCTCTGCCCGAGTATCTGTAGGGAAAAAAAATTCCATTTTATGCTGTGCTTAAAACCAAAAAACCGACATTGTCTCCCCACTCATAGAGACGTTCAAAACACGATGCCGTCCTCCATTCTCCAGCGTCGCCGCGTCTCTGTTGCACATCTCTCCGGATTGCACAGCTGCCCCCCCCCCGCGACCAGTCCTAGTGTCACCAGAGGTGGCGTGCCCTAGGTCAGTCCTCGTCCCCGCCGGCCGGCCGACTGGCGTGTCGCAGCCTGGCGCCAACTCCTCTGCCCGGCGAGCCAGCGGCGCCCGTGGCGACAGCAGCGGCCGTGGCCGGGGCGGGGGCCTGCAGGATTCATCAGCGTGAGGTGTGCTCTGACAGCCCCTCCCAGTTCTGCGCAGGGCCTGGCGGGCCGCTCAGAGGCCGAGACGGTGTCGGAGTGGGCTGGGGATGGGGCGGGGCTGAAGCATGACTGATGACTGTGACTCTGCGTTTGTCGGCCGGGTTAGAAAAGCAGCTCACGCCGCTCGAACGGTGCCAGCTGGCTGGAAAGACGGCTCGTGGCTCGTGGTGCTCACAGCGCTTTCATTCACTTTGCAAGAACCTTTGTAATGTGGACGAGAAGAAAGAAGGAGGGGAAAAATTTACATTGCCGGTATTTTTGCTCTTGTTTTTTTTTTAAGACGCCATTAAAAGATTGTATTTTACTCAGGTATTTTACTCAGGTTATTTTACTTTATTTTGTTCTTATATGTCTCGTTTGAAGTTTCGAATTTCACGTTTTTCATGATCGTATTATGATAGCTTAGTATTTATCCGAGCAATTATGGTTTTCACGAAGAATGCGACTGAAGGGTGCACATGCGTAATCTTTTCGCATTAACGTGTAGAACATCATCAGGATGGTTGCGCCACGTTTCTTCTGTGTTGCGTTACGGAGGCTTTTCTTATTGATATGACTCTCCTTGGCGCTATGCTGAGTTAAAAGTATGGACGTCCATTATTACATGAGGTACTGATTCTGATAATAACCGTTGTGATTATGACGAAACGATCGGGGATATTATCATGCTTTTCACGCGTGGCGAAAGACCTCAGGTGCCGTTTTAGGTGCCGCATTTGGATAAAAGGTGTTGTCCTTTCGTGATATACCATGCCCTTCGTCAAGTGATCGGCGACTGCGGTTGATTACCGTGCCTTCAATACGTTCTTACTAATCCCTCTCCTGTGGGGTCATTTCGATTTGCAAGCTCTGTGATCGTATCCGCTGTCCTCAGGCCCAGTCTGAAGAAACAGTCACCCGTTCCCATACGAACCATCTCAGCGCGATCAACTCTCACCAGTTCAAGACTGAACGTATCGAGTACTGGCCGGTCGAACTCAGCAGCATCCCCCTGCCCACCACTGGTGGCCGCGTCACAGGTGAGCCCAAACTCGGCCGACTCAGGTCCCGGGACACCTGGGTCTCGAGTCTCGAGGCAGGCGGTCTCGAGATCTCCTGAATCCGTATCAGTCGAGTGTCCGGGTAATCGAGCTTCGGGTTAGGAGACTCTCTGGCCATCCAGACTGAAAACATTCGAATCGACCTGGTCGAACCGAATTGAATTGAACTGGAAGAACCCCTGTTCATCTGAATGTCGAGTTTCGGGCCAGTCGAGGCTTAGACTGTTCCAGCCCCAGGTCATCGGTCAGTTCAGTCTCAGTGACGTCGTTTGTCAGGACGTGTGATGCAGGTCAGATATCGCGGTGAACTGGCGGGCCCCTGAACTTGGCCTCCCGTTCGCCGGTCAGTCCCACCTCGGTGAACTTTTGGTGAACGGTGAACGGTGAACAACACCTCGCGTGTTGTCGCAAACATTTTTCATGCATTCGAACACCATGTTTTCCTCAGGTTGCGTCCATGCGTCAAGATCTGAACCATTATTGTAGGAATACGGAAATAGCTTTCAAACTTTCTTTTATCCACCACTGTAGGCACACTTGACTGGTGACTGATGACTGCCTGATGACTGGCATCATATACCATTTTTTAGGCTGCATGCATGCGAACGCGAAGTCTACTTCATGTATGTCTCAGTTAGATGCAATACTGTAATTTATGACAGTGGAGATGCTAGTTTTCCACTTTCCTTTTTCGAATGTTACCTTTTTCTTTGAGGGTATTGGATATATTTCTCATGCAGCCTGTGCACGTTGCGATAAATACAAGCAGTTGAAAGAAATTGACGCACATTTCGGCAAACTTGCTCCTTGCACGAGAGCATTTGCATGATGTATACGAGATTATTTTACTCGCTTAATACCCACGTCTAGTTGTCGTTTACCACAGAACCCCGCATTAAATGCTGTCTTCTATTCAGGAAGACGAATTGGTCAGCATTAGCCGTTCGCTGTTTTTAAATCGGCGTATTTTTAGGTTATCTTGCAGCTGTCATTTCATTTATTCATTTCTCGAGTAGTTTGGCAGCTAACAAATGTCAAGAATTCACTGCCGAAAAAGGGCATTTTTGTCGACAGCATCTGTGCCAGCAAAGTCTGTTCAAGGCTGATGCCCATTCTTTTCGTCACGGATCTTGGAACCAGTTGTCGGAACTTCGCAGTCAACACAACAACCTTTACCCCTCAGCAGCAGTTATGATCTTTCTACGTTGTGCAAGTCAGCGGCTAATGACTTCACCGAGTGTCAATATTGACTCAACTCCGGGCCACGCGGATTTACGGCATTCGGTTGGCGATCCAAAGACATTTTTCATCGATCGTTTAGGAAAGTCAGCTTATCTACCAACCGGCCACCAGCACGTGTTTTTGGACGTTTTCGTATGAGTTGTTTTGCTTGTGGAACTCGAAGGCCAGGGTTTCGTCATCTGGTCTATTTCGCTCTGGTCGGATATTCCTGGGTGAGGCTCAAAGATGTATTCATGGTACTTGATTGACTGCTCGTAATTACCCCTAACGCCTTCTTGGAGTAGACAGGGAGTAACGAAGTTCATCGCAGTGCCAACAAACACTCTATGAAAGATTTTACGACTTGGGATCTTTACCTAGGGTGCAGATAACTAATGGATGGGTTTGAAGAGCAACTGTTCTGAGGTGGACAGTTTTCCTGCACAATCACTGCCGTATGTCGACTGGATTGCTGGATGCCTGTCTCTGGTAGCACTGCCACCGCTCAGAACCCACGTAGTTAGCACAGCTGACAGGCCATGACATGCACGCTGCGAAGCTTAGGAGGCCATGATTTTTTACTGCAGACTACGAAATGTTTCTTGGTCGATTAATAAAACGCAACAGCACAGGATCTTCTTCCAAGACACCATGGGCGTCGAAAAATGTTTTTAACACTGTTTTACGGCGGATGAGTAGCCTTTAAACCTCCCGGCAGGCCGGTTTCACATTTTTTAAGGGGGTGATGACGACTTCGTGACGCGGTGATGACGCGGTCCTTCCGAGGCCGAGTAGACGGGCTCTCAGCTATCGCCGGGCGGGTTTAGCTCGAGTCGTGTTGATGACTCTGGCAGCCGGCGGCGCGGCGTCAGCAATCATCATCACCGTGCGGCCGCTGACGGAGTGATGTTGACCCTGACGGGCCGGGGCGGATCGGCCGGTCCGCGGACCGCTGCAGGGGTCAGTCTGGCGGGGCGCTCGAGAGGGCTGGACGGGTCTGGTCAGAGTTCGTCAGCGGTCGCCGCGAGCTCGGTTTCTCCTGCGCGTTGCCGCTCCTGTTCCTGATTCGGACCGCTCCGGCCCTAGTCCGCCCGTCCCTGCCGGTCCTGCCCTCCAGGCCCCAAATCTGCGAACATGAGCGATCCGAAAATAAGGTTCGCGAAATCTGGGGGTCGCACGCTGGAGGTGAACATTGATGCCGGGAAGAGCGGCTCCAAGAATATTGCCAACACTGGAAAAGGTGGGTAAAATCAAAATACTTGCATCCATACTGTTATGTTATGTTTGTATCAAGGTCTCAACGTAGCCTATGTGTGTGTAACTTTTATATTTTTTTGCTGACAGTGCTCGATTATTAATAGATTTTGTCGACGTGGAAACCGCAACTTACTTCGCATTCTTTACGTGCTTGATAACATTTTATTTTCCTGGATGAAACCTCAGAGGAATGTTACCATTTTAATTTTAAATCTTAAAGGGGCTACTATTTTAAAGGGGCTACTGTTTGTTGCAGTTAGGCACTCAGTCTTGTTCTGATCGGGTTTCCAAGGGTTACATAATTCTCACGTAAAACATCAGTAGGGGTGTCGATTTGTGTATTCTTTTTTGCAGGGGCTTTCCTTGTGGCGTAGCCAGGATTCGGTCCATGAGTGGGCGGATATTAAATGATATAAAATTAGGGCACCAATCAATCCAAAATTAGGAGAACCTCCCAGATTTTGACCACTGTGTTTTCAGGGCCACTGAGGTAAAATCGGACCACGCTCTTACGTTGCCTTCTGGAAATTTGCAACAAAAATACGGTGCACAAAATATTTTGGATATTGTTATTTTCCCACGGTCTTGTCCGTGCGCCTGCGCGCGAAGAATACATTTTATATTAAATGGCAAATTGATATTACGCTGAATTGCATATTAAATACGCTAGTGCAATGATGCTTGCAAGGCGTGAGAGCAAGTCAGGTCTGAGTTCCGACATTTGCGCAGGGTATTGTTCGTTCTGTACGCTTTTTGACCCCACACTTTTTCCTGTCTTTCAATGGCCAATTGACTCTTCGCTGCGTGCCCCCGAACTGACATCAGTAACAGATCGGCAGACGGTGGGCAGTCGGCCCCAATTTGAGACTAGTGACTGACGCATGACGAGACACAAAACCTGACACAAGACTCTGGCCACCTGAAACCAAGAGTCTGTGCGTCCAAACTCACAAACAAATGAACAAACGGCCACCGATTCGCTCCGATTAAGGCTGCTTCCTCAGGCGCACTTCCTTTTCTTACCCATTGTGCCCGTCCGCATCCACTCATGGGTTCTCTCCGAGGCGCACTCTTTCTTCCCTCCCGTCGTCCCCGTGCCGTGTACCGTTCGGAAGGACTCGCCCTCTCCCAGTGAGTCGGCTAACTTTCGCCTCGCTGCGGCCCGTCATTGACACGTGATGCGCATTTCAAGGGAGATTTTTAGCCCACAGCGGTAACACGTTAAACAAGAATCGCGAACAGCAATAAACATCGTCTCGGTTGCGGCAAGCCGTCTTGTCGATCACGTGTCGGATCGGTTTGAAACGCGTAAACTTGGAACGAGAAATGAACGGGCAGTTGCGTGACGTACACCACGTTTTAGTGCGCTCGGTACGTGCCACGCGCAAACGGTGGCAGTGTGAAAAATCTGTTTATGAATGTTTTTCTCAGGATTGAGCGTGGCGCTGGAGATCTAGAGATCGCAGTATCTTAAGCACCACGGTATAGCTCTGAGCACCGTCTTTCGTCCGTACTGACAGCCAAACGCCCCCCTCCACGGTTTTGGCGCCACGCCGCCTGAAGGGGGATCATGCACCCACTCTCGATCTTCTTATGGATTCTGTTTCCATATCGCATGGAGGCCGTTGACTTTTGGAATAAAAGTTACACCGACGTAGCGCTTTTTTGTGCCTCATTTCCACCCAAAACATCGTCGCATTTTACTGCGTTTCGGTTACAATCCATCTTTTCATAAAGTCCTGCCCCTTCTCACGCGGATTGTTCACAAAAGAGAATCACTTAGTAAGCGGCAAGATCCAGTTCAACCTATGTACCTCATCACCGTGCTTACATCACATTACTGTCTCAGCGCTCCTGAACATGCTACGGCCCCTGAGTCCCAGGGCTACTGACCTTTCCAGGACCGCAGGGCCCTGATTGCCTAAGGGCTCTCGACTGTCCTAGGGCCTGAGCGTCTGAGGTCCCTGGCCGTCACAAGACCTATGATTATTCAGGTCCACCGACTGTTCTCAGGGGACCCGGCCATGTCGGGCCCCAGGTTGTCTCGGGACTCATTGCTCTCCCCACACCCCTGACCATCCCTAGGGCCCTGATTGGTCCAGGGCCTTGGCCATCTTCGGACCTTTATCGCCACGGGAACTTCGCCGCTCCCAGGGCTTCCAACCATCCTAGACTCGTCATTGCACACGGGCTCATGGCTGTCCCAAGACCCTTGACCACACCTGGCCGTTGACCCTCCCCGGGCCCTTGATTGTCTCAGGGCCGCTGACTGTCCCGGGGCCTCGACCATCCTGGGCCCTTGTCTGTCTCTGGGTCTCTGAGCGTGCAAAGGCCCTTGACTGTCTTAGACTTTCTGACTGTCTCAGGAGTTGTGACCGACGCAGAGTTCATGGACGTCTCAGGGCCCTGACCCGAGGACTCCTGAGTTGTCTCGAGTCCTCGACTGCCTCACGCTCATGAGAGCCTTGGGGTTCTGTGATCGTCTCAGAATCCCTTAGAGTCCCAAGACCCTTGAAAACGCCAGCGTCTGCGACCATCCGATGTCCCCTGGCACGGCCCCTGGTTGTTTCAGGACGTCGGACCATCCAAGGCCCCTGACCGCCTCGGCGCCGCGGGCGGTCTCAGTCGGTCTCGACCTCCAGGAGGGGACGGTCGGCCCCGTCGCGTCCCCTTTCGCTTTGCCATTGACCATACCCTCCCCCATGTGGGTTTTGGCCCATCCAAAGCTGTTTGTGGTCCCCCAATGTTTTTGCGGTTTTAACAAGAAAAGCAGGCAATATTTGCCTACCTTTCTTGTTAAAGTAGTAGTAGTAGTAGATCACAGATACATGGAAAGTGCAGAATAAAGCATACAATGATCTAGATCATTGTAGAATAGTGACAGTGATTTGTGGCCAAACAGGCACAGTGATCAGCTGTCGTTTTCTATAGACCTGTTGGTGCCAAGGCCCTGCCAGTATTGATCTGAACCCTACCAGTATTCCTGACAACGTTTTGTTTTGAAACCAAATCTTAAATCACAAATGTGTGTAAAAAGGCGGATCAAATGGAAAAAGAGCCAAGAATCAGGAACTGCATATGACAGAGTGATGCTATAACTTATGTATGCATATATATACATATGCAAAACTTGCGATTTCATAAATGATAACAAAAAATCGAATTAAAAATTGTGGTCGATTAAAATAAAAGGTAATTTGACTAAATCCGTTAAGAAACTCACATTTAGAGGACGTTCTGTGTCAGGCCGTCGACTCAGCCTCCCCATCATTTACACAAAACGACATCTCTGAACACCACTTTGAAGAATCTACAGTTATAGATGCTGTCCAAAACTGTTTGGAGCGTATTCATGTTTCGCCCCGCCTGGCCGAACTTTAAATTCCAATCCTGTTACCATTATCAGGGACACCGTAGACCACTGGCCCAAGGCTGACCGTCGATACCTGTGTATGCCTGCAGCCGAGGTAAAAATGCCGAGCGGAACCGTCGACAAGCCCGTCATCTCGGACAACCGGGACGGCACCGTCTCCGTCAAGTACGAGCCCAAGGAGGAGGGCCTTCACGAGCTGAACGTCAAGTACAACGGCGAACATGTGCAAGGTGAGGTTCTCGTACAATGACGGCGATGGGGTAAGGTATGGTCGGCTTCAGGGGTATGCGAGGTGCGGTCGACAGGCATATTAACCCTATTCCCGGAGGGCTAGACGGTATGGCCGATTCCCGGCAGGGGGGGGCGGATTCGGCCCCCCCCCCTGAGATCTCGAGAACTGCTTGTCCGATTTCATCGCAACAAACGGCAATCGATTTGCCGTGACGTGAACTACACTTTTATAAAAAGAAATTTTCAAAATTTTGAAATTTGTGGATACAAGGGGGCAAAAATGTCAAAATGGGAGGTACTTTTCGACTTCTTATAACTCCGTTGTTTATGGACCGATTTCTACGAAACTGGCATGAATCGATAGAATATGAATAGGACTTTTACCATGGGTCCGCAAATCCGAAATTTTGAGAAAATTCACGGGCGTTCACAGGGTTTCAAAAATAGGAGGATTAGTTTTCTAACAACTGAATGAACAAAAGAGGCAAACACCCTTTTTTGGCTTCTGATAGTCATGTTATACTAAATAAGTACAAATCGCATTACAATGTTTGTATAATGTTAGCATAGGCGGTGCCAGGGACATGAAAAAGGGGGAACTGTCACGGTCACACGTTTCTCAGATCAACTTGTGACCTTTGACCTTAAATGACCTCCAGTGACCTTGGGGTCACTTGGAATGATCTCGTGTGCATTTAATATTATCTGTAAACGTTTTCAATCATTTGAATTCACTCTATTTCAAAAATTTCATTTTATGGCTATTACGATATAGGGTACGCGCACTGACATTTTAGGTCATAGCTCCGTGACCCGACCTGATATCAAGCTGAAACTTGATACACAAGTAGAAGGCACCCTTCTACGTCATATATATTCCGGATTTGGCATTTAAAGAAACGACACCGAAATAATTTCGAAAAAAAACAAATTTTGACTTTTGACCTTGACCTGACCTTGTAAAATGACCTCAGATAAACAAAATTACATCTGCACATTGCCCAACTATTTAGCTATACATCCATATAAAGTTTTAAGTTTTAGCTTTAAAACTCTGTTTTTGGCAGACATTTTCATTTTACCCTCAACATGGCCAAAAATAGCATGAGGTGCCTCCCAAAAACGTTGCATGGCTCCGCCCCTGAGCAAAATAAAATTGTGAAATTTTGTCACAGCACGTAGAAAGAATAGCTAGGACAAGTCACCAAGTTTCGTAAAGCTGCGTTAAAAAGCCTGGAATTGGCAAGCAAAAAACCTGAGGGGGGGCGGATTCCGCCCCCCCTGCCGGGAATAGGGTTAAGGAGGATGTGCGAGTGAAACGGTCGTGTTTTCGGTTTCGCGGTCAGGGGGCGAGGGTGATGAGATGGTGCTGGTGGCTACCCCTCCGGCCCCGATGTTCGAGCTGTGCTCGGTACTCATTCACCCGCGACGTATATCTGCCGAGAAAATCCAGTTCAAACGCGATCCGGAAATGTACCGTCAACTGTCTTACTCTTAACCTCTGATACAGCAGTAAGCATTTTTCATTTTTGGCCGTATAAGTTGGTGGAGTATTTCCCGATGATTCGTCTGATCCATTTTTCTCAGAACAACCACGCGGATGGTGTCGGAGATCTGGGCAAGGGGAGCAATGGGCCCATATATATATATAAATATATATATAAATATATATATATATATATATATATATATATATATATATATATATAGCATATGTAGCCAAAACTCCTAAATGGGGCTAAAATCTGCAACACATAGAGAATTGAACGCTTTCAGCCGAACTTAGCTGCAATCCCTGTTATTTAACGGACCAGCGGGACTCAAAGGAAATACTCCTGTTTGGTCGACTGTTCAGAAATAGAGTGATGTGCCCCGATGCATAACAAATTTAATTAATCAAAGACCATATTCTGATGTCGTCCCTTGATGATGACACAGTGCAGACCTTCTGCCAATGCCGACTTATGTTCGATTCCATTGAGAGAAGAATCGATTCCGGAATCAATGTCATTCCGGCCAGAATCAGAATCGGAATCCATCCTATTGATAAGTGCCTGAACCGGAGTCTAAATTGAATTGTATGCTTTTTTACGGAATCGGAACTGGAATTTATTCCAATAGCATATTGCAATCTGGCTGATCGTGATGGAACCGATTCCGGAATTGACTCGTTCTATTTTAAATCGAAATTGGAAAAGATTCGGTTTGGAAAGCCGCGTTGAATCAGAATCAGATTTGATTCAGTAAGTCATGAGTCAGATTTAGAATCTATTGCCTCCGAAGTAGATCAAGCAAAAGTCACCAACATTCATCGGCCTGTGCTCATCCGTATCGTGTCTCGTATCACTCGTATCGCTCGTATGGTGACGCGACGACTGTCAATAGAATAGGGTGTAGAGCGTAAGAGAAATATACTGCAAATCACTTCGAAACTCTGGAAGTATAGAGTTTTCATATGTAATAAAAATGAGAAACAAATTTCCATGACACAAGGTACGTACTACTGGACAGTCGCAGTTAAAGGCATTTGTGAGAACTAGCACATTCGCTTTAAATAACGTTGCTGGCGTCTCTGATGTTTGTAACGTTCTGCATAATTTGCGTTTCCAAAACTGATATATTTCCCAGGCTGATGTCTCACATGATAGAATTATGGCCGAGTTAAATGCGAATAATGTTTGACGAATTTACTAGATTAATACCTATGGCTTTTTTAAACCGCTTAATATGTGGATTAAAATGAATATGAAATTATTGTCATTACACTTAAAAAAGTGACTGCTTAACCAGTCACCCCATCAATTAGCCAGGATATGCGACGCCGAGCGGCAACGCCTTCGCAGAATGGCGTCAGAAACGTCGGCATTCTGCCACCCAAACGCAACTAGGTCAGTCGCGCCGACGTGCCGCGGGGCCGGGGCCGGCGGGGAGGGCGAGCCGTCGCCAGCCGCCTCCGTTTCCAAACTTCCAGTGCCGTGCCAGCAATATGCCGGGTATTTATAGACCCCTGCACCTGTCGTCCACATTGCCTCGGAACTCGGGCGTGTTGTTAGACAGCAAATGACGATTTCCTCACCAGGCTGATAGGCGCAGCGTGGAAGACCGAGAGTCATGACCCTGCAAATAAGGAAACACATTGAATACATGTATATAGGTCATCTTTCCGCTCTCAGCGTCCTTTGTAAAATACATGCGAATTTTAAAATGCAAGTCTGCAGGCTCAGTAATTTGACTAGACGCCTCGCGGGGCGCATGATGAGTGGGTCCTACTGTCTTGCTGTTTGCATCAGTTTTCCCGTTTACGCATTTCGCGATACCAAGGGATATTTATCGATCTGTTCAGTATTTTACATTCGAAGAATGACAAGTTTAAATGTCACGCGCGCCCATGATGTTGCTCGCTGCTAGTACTGAGCGGCTGAAAAACACTTGCGGAAAAATAGGTATGGGGACGAAAATATTACTTCCGGAATAGGCATGTGAAAGAAAGTTCTTGGGAGCCAACGCATTGAGAATGCGAACACATTAAATTTAAAGACATGAGCTACCCTCTAAGGAAAATTCCGGGATTCAGTGCCTGGTGGTTGCGAAGTTAGTAGCATCCAGAAGGCGTTTTAGTCGAGTCGGGCCGGGTTGGGCCGGGCCGGGCCGGGCCGGACCCCAGAGTTTGATTGTCTCGTAGCTGAAGTAAGACTCACTCTTAAAAAAAAAAACACATTCGTCTCTCTCGTAAAATAAATTAGGTTTCACGACCATTGCTTACTATCTATAGTTGTTCCGTGTTTACCTTTTTCTTAAATGATCAACCTATAAAAACACGTTAAAGGTGACGAAACATGACTCACCCGTTTGTATTGTGCATATTATCAAAATCTATAAACCCCCAGCGGTTTAGTGGTTAAACCCAATGTGTTTGGTCATCTGTCTGCCAATCCACGGAAGCAGTCCGTTGAAAAAAGTGCGTATTGCCGTTTTGCTGCCTTCAGGGTCGCCGTTCAAGTTCTACGTGGACTCGATCTCCAGCGGGTACGTGACGGCCTACGGCCCTGGACTGGTGCACGGGGTCACCGGCGAGCCAGCCAACTTCACCATCGCCACCAAGGATTGCGGCGCAGGTAGTGAAAAACTACGTGGTAAATACCCCATTCCGTTCTAGGCATGCAGCCGCCGCCGCCGTCGCCACTGCCGCCGCCGAGTGGTGCCTTAGGCGCCTCGTCCCTGCTGCCATCTAGCGCCGGCTCCTGCTTCCGCTCGTTTGACATCTGTGGTGGTGCCATCTATTTGCCAGATTTGGAAGCTGCATATCATCGCTTGGTGTGAAGTCGCGTGATGAGCAGTTTTTCGAAAGTGAAATCGTCCTGTTTCATTGTGTCTGTCCACATAGTTTAATGTCTATCAATGACGCAATGATAAGAGCGCTAACTTGACAGCATTTTCAGAAACCTTCAAATTCACAGGTAGAGTTCTGAAATGAATGGTTAGCCTCACATTTGAAATATTTGTTGCTTCGGGGTATTCTTAGGACATATTCCAATGGAGCTTGAGTATTAGTATGATACTGTTGTTTTCGGATTGCTGTGAAATAGTTGAACTTAATTGCAATGGCATTCCAAGAATTTGGGATTTTAGAAAGCACTGGAGGTCGGTAGGACATTAATAATTATGTACCTAGTTGTCTGTATTGCCTTACGTTTTTAGTTTCACGGCTCCAAATGCATTATTCATAACGTGCAGTTCTTGTCCCCCTCACAATATCCGTGATATTTTGTATTGCTGTTGTCCAGAAAACAGGTTTTCTAGTTGAACAATCAGAAACAGATGCTGCAATCGTTGCATACTGTCAGAACTACGGGCCCTGAATTTGTAAATAAGTTGTTGGTCTGCAGACTTTTTTGTGGTGCTGGTTGTTCTGGTGTGCATTTTTCTATCAAACATTTTTGTTTCCTCTCTGCGCCATTTTTGAGCGCTGTTAAGGGATAAGAATCGGCCGTTGAGGACACGAAGCCGATTCGGGGATGTTAGGATGTATCGCATTTTTCGCGTTGCCTATGATTGGTCTTGACCATTGACAGTGTGGTAGTATTGAAAATAATAAAAATCAGCATTGTAACCGATTGCGCATCATTGCCAGTTGACAAACTTCACTTCAAAGGCGTTGGAAACAGTGCAGCCGCAAACTCCCGTCAAGAGGAAAGGATATTAATGTTGTATCAAAACTTCTGTTGCGAATTTTTTGTTGTTCCATTGTTGTATCATGACTTGAAAATCCCAATACTTTGTTCCTTTGTCCTTTCGCCCCCATATATTTATATTTCTATTGTTATGGTGTTCTAGCTGTGAGTTTTCGTTATTGAAGATGTGGCGATGTTTTGATCAGCATTGTTTCACAGAAGAAGAGCAAAGCATTGCGAGAATGGTACGGTAAAAATGAGCATGTTCTACGATATCAAAATGACTTCTTTTATTTGTCTCTTGTGGCTGATTGCTGTTTTGGAACAGACGCACTATTTTTGTAATATATACATGTTCCGAAATGATGTCGATGGCACGACTTACCGTGTCACTACGCCGTTGTGATTTGTCATGTCGCTGTTTATTAGTGGCGTTCTCACGTGTTGGGCTCACTTCCGCTGACCGTTGACCGGCAACCATGTCAACATAGGAGGTCTCTCGCTGGCCGTGGAGGGCCCCAGCAAGGCGGACATCAGCTGCCATGACAACAAGGACGGCACCGTGTCCGTCTCGTATCTGCCCACCTCGCCCGGGGTCTACAAGGTGGCTGTCAAATTCGCCGAAAAACACATCAAGGGCAGCCCGTTCGCTGTCAAGGTCACAGGTGAATGAACCTTGTTGCCCGCACTACTCGTCCTGGACATAGTTCTCCATCAGGGTGAGGTTGAAAAAATGTGGCGCCAGTCGCAAGAACAGAAGCTTTCATGTGAAATGATAATGGGACCTCTGTTGCTTGCAAGTGATTCTTGCGGGCAATGAACAAAATATAAAAAAAACACCTTACTGTTTGACGATAGCCTACCCACAGACGGTGCGCGTCAATTCAGGAAGTGCATGTTTAGGGAATTTCACAGGGTTTGAATGATCATGCAAATAAAGCGAACTGAATTGAGCCGAATTGAGCGTCCGAATTGAGCGAGTACAAGTTAGTGATCAGCATACTTAGCTATTGACAAGGTACTGATACCGCATAAAGAGTGCATTCTAATGACTCAGTTAACAGTTAACACCGGCTCTCAACTGCCGCATATTTGTGCAGTTGTGTGCAACATGCATAAAATGTGCATCGTCCATGAGCGATACACATTTTTTCCCGCAGCGTAATTTACGTTAACATCTGATGACAATAGCCATGGTGTTTCAATGGCCGGCTACTGCCTGCCACAGGAGAGGGGCGTAAGCGCAGCCAGGCGTCGATGGGCGCGCAGTCGGAGGTCACCCTGCCGGGCAAGGTCACCGAGAAGGACATCCGGGCCCTGAATGCCTCCATCACGGCTCCCTCCGGACTGGAGGAGCCCTGCTTCCTCAAGAAGCTGGCGAACGACCAGCTGGGTAGGCGAACTCTGGTGACGCAGAGGGCTGGTGGACAGGTGGCAGGCGGCGTTACGCCTGCTACAGACGTCTGTTTCATCTGCGATTCGGGGGAAATTATCCTCCGCTCCTTGCAGTCCTGTCAAATGCCGGAAAATCGTTCTGAGGACCATGTAGTTGACATCATTCTATACGTATATCTATCTATGTCTATAAATGCATCCATATCTATATCTATATATTCGTGGTACCTTCCGTTATCTTTCCGCCTGAACATACCGCCTATTGTTTATTTTTTTATGCCAGAGCTATGGATCCAGCCTATGTACAATCCTGGCATTACCAGATGATTGCCGAGTTTGGAAAGTTCTATGCCTGAGCACCCGGAAAACATAGCTAAGGCACAACCTACTAGTCGACCTAGTGCTGCCTACTGTGCGCTTTTTCCGAGCATTCCCAAGACAGATCCCGACGATGACTCGTCTGTGACGTGATACATTGTCGCTATGTGGCAGGCGTTTCGTTCACGCCGCGCGAGATCGGCCAGCACCTGGTTACGGTGAAGAAGAAGGGCTCCGACGTGCCGGGCTCTCCGTTCAAGATCATGGTCTCCGCCAAGGAGGTGGGCGACGCCTCCAAGGTGAAGGTGTCAGGCGCCGCCTTGAAAGAGGGCAAGACCCACCAGGACAACAAGATCTCCGTCGACACCAAGGATGCCGGTACGGAGAGTCAGGGCTACGTCAAGCTGGTCGTCGGCTGGGTTCGCAGCTTCTCGACGAGAACGTTAGAGATGTTTGCGTGTTTTCGTTGCTGGGGCTTCAGGACCGATGTTTGCGTGTTTTCGTTGCTGGGGCTTCAGGACCGATGTTTGCGTGTTTTCGTTGCTGGGGCTTCAGGACCGATGTTTGCGTGTTTTCGTTGCTGGGGCTTCAGGACCGATGTTTGTGTGCTTCCCTTGTTCGCGCTTCCGAATTGATTTGGGAGGCTCCGGTAACACTGGATACAACGATGATGTCGTGATTATTTACTTCCAGAGTTTTGAGACCATTTCGTTTCCCTATCATCCGGACTGGAAACATTTTGGTTATAAACGGAAGAAAACAAATAGGGTCATTTGACTGATGATGAATTGATTGGCGATTCTTATGTTTTTATTGATTATTAAATTTTTGCGTCATTTAATGGCACATCTCGTCACTTGGCACTATATGTGCTACATGAATGGGACCTGAATGGAATATTGTTTTTTTGCTCATCCAAAGAGACTTGGTCGGGATGATTAAAAACTGCATGCGTTTGCAAGGAGTGTTTTTGAGTGTCAGCTCTATGTGTACAGGTTATGGTGGCCTCTCCGTGTCTGTTGAGGGGCCGAGTCAGGCGGAGATCAAGTGTAACGACAAGTCGGACGGCAAGATGGAGGTATCCTACAATCCCAAGGAGCCTGGTTTCTACATCATCAATCTGAAGTTCGCCGATCATCATGTTAAGGGGTCTCCCTTCACCTGCAAGGTGCGGATTGTAATTGTCGACATACGCGATATGATGACCGACTACTAGAAAACATGGGGATGCCCACATATTCATGCAGTTGAGGATGACATGTTCATTGAACAGTAGCACACTACATAGACACCTCCAGTTATCGCTGATTTTGCCTTATGAATTTTCCCAGAATTGATGCGATGTGTCTTCAGCTCCCCATGGAGAGAGGGCATAGTGGGTTGTGAGTTGCCTAAAATCCGTGGCGAAACATCCAGTATGTTTCTACTTATAACTCCAAAAGGGCTATTGTTTAACCAGTGTGGTGCTTGTATGTCAGCCGTATATACCACCCTGACGTTTGCCGACAGAGCCACACGCACAGACTGCTGCGAGGTCGCCCTGTGTTCACTGATATCCAACAGACAGACCGTCTTCGGACTCCGTCTACCTGTCCCCAGGCGACCGGAGGGTTCCTAAACACAGACTGTCCTCTGACCTCCTCCGACCGTCTCCAGTTGACCTGACCCCCCATCCGCCCCCAGGTGACCTGACTGCCTCCGTCCGTCCCCAGGTCTCCGGCCAGGGCTCCAACATGCAGACGGAGCGCATCAGGCGCGAACGGGAAGCCGCGCCCCTCACGTCGGTCGGCTCCAACTGCGCGCTCACCTTCAAGATGCCGGGCGTGTCCGCGCTCGACCTGAGCGCTTCGGTCGCCTCGCCCGGCGGCGTGGTCGAGGACGCCACCATCACCGAGCTCGAGGACAGCCTGCACGCGGTCAACTTCGTGCCCAATCAGCTGGGCGTGCACACGGTGTCGGTGCGCTACCGAGACGTGCACATCCCCGGCTCGCCGTTCCAGTTCACCGTTGGCCCGCTCAAGGTTAGCGAGCTGACGCTGGGCGGATTTGTGCATGTACGGTGCTCTCCATGGGTCTGCGTTTTGGATGAGACGACAGACGAAATGTTGGGCGTTGTTGTGAAGCTGCGCCCGCAACGCTACCTATTTCCATTTCGAGTGTTGGCGTTCGCCGCACAGGCTGGTGGCGTATGGTGTGGAGGCCTATGTGGCACATGTCCGGTGTGGTGTGCTGTTGACACACGTTATTATGACGAGAAACGCGCATCAGCAACGGAGTCGAAAACGCGACTACGTGGCCAGCAACCTGCGATGTTAATTTTGGCCTGTGCGTGACTCGTGGTCTTTAACTTATAAACTGTGACTTGTGGGTCGTAATCTAAAACATGTAACATTTGTCCCAAGACCTGCGATTCCTAACCTGTAATCTGCAAATATTAACCAGTGGCCTGTGACTTGTAGCCTGTGACCGGTAACTCGTGACCCATAACCTGTGACCTGTGACCCGCAGGACGGCGGCGCTCACCGCGTGCACGCTGGCGGTCCAGGCCTGGAACGGGGAGAGCAAGGCGTGCCCAGCGAGTTCAACGTCTGGACCCGCGAGGCTGGCGCCGGTTCCCTCTCCGTCAGCGTGGAGGGCCCCAGCAAGGCCGAGATCGACTTCAAAGACAGGAAGGACGGCTCCTGCTACGTCAGCTACGTCGTCTCTGAGCCCGGTAAGAAATGGGCTCACAGTATGAAGTAGGACACTGGAACCGCCTCACAGTAGAAAGTCTGCTAAATAAGTTTGTACGTAAGCTTATATAATCTTACGAGATTGTAAGTAACATAAACGATTAACCCGTACATTGGATATTTAAATCAGTGAGTATTAGCAATGCATGACTTACCCACATGTGACACGAAATGAGAGACAACAATTGAACGGTTTAAGCAGGAAACTTTTCATTGGGGGTGCCATTCTTTACGATTCCTGATGGGTTAAAACATGCATTTCCTTAAATTTACACGTATGGCTTAAGGAGTAGCGTAGTGCAATAATGAGTCATTTTTTTAGCGTGTGCAAGTTCCCAGATGTATTCGGAATCACATCCCCGTTTATGACAATGACACTGGCAATGACAGTGACAAAATGGGGATTGCATTGTGATTGGATACTCCATAACCAACCTGGATAATAACAGAGGTTAGTCTTCTTTTTTAGTACATGGAAATCCATCTTCTTCATTTTAAATCACCAATTTTAAAGCTACTGCAACGAAAGTCGTCGTTAATTGCTTTCACTGAAACTGATACTGTGCGCTAAAAAATGTAAACTGTTTTGATTGTGGCCTCAACCGGATATGAGCACCATCGAGCTATCATCTTTAAATGTTTTCATTGGCGTTTATTTCTTGAGAAAACACATGCCGGTGCTATGGACACCGTTGAGGGGTGGTTGATGATACCTGTGCCGCCACGAAGAGAGTTATTTTCGGGCCTGACGTCGGCCGAAAGCGTCAGCATTGAGAACCCGCGTCACGGAAAACAGGCCAACGTCGCCAGTCAAGCCCAGGATAGAGATCTGCCATTTAACTGCACTCACACTGCTCTTCTGCACGATTGCACTCCTCCACGCGCCGGAGGCGGCGTGAAAAGCAGCATTCCAGCCCGCCTGATAGCGGCGAGACGGTCTGGCGTTGATTTACCGGCGTTGGTTAGCGCAGCGCGCTGAACCGGTGACTCACCGTTTGGCACGGGGCGCGCCGGTGATGCATCGGGATCCTGTGCCTCCAGTGGCCGTGAGGGGCGGTCGGGAGCTCTGGCTGTGATCCTGGGCCTGGCTGCTGATGCGTGACACGGTCGAGAGGTGGCGCTGCGGGAGTAATGATGTTGACTCGAGGGCATGAGTTTGTCAGATGGTGCTGAGTTTCAGTAAACCGCTGCCAGGTATGGGCTTTTGATCATGGGTGTAGACTCGGGTTGAATTTTGGTATGGAAAAGTAAATTTCTCGAACCCTAAGATGTAGCGTTCATAACGTATTTACAATACCGTGCTTTTTGAGGCAAGAAAACGCTTGAATGGGTCAAGATATTGGTATAGAATTCCATACCAATAATTCCTTTGGTGTGGAAAGCTCCATACCAAAGGCTTAGGAAAGTCAAGCTCCTGGCACTGATGATACGGTACCTTAAAAAAAAAACAGTTCTGAGTCTGGGGAAGGGACCCATGGATTAAACTGGCAGCTCCTGGGGTATTTCATCACCCGGCACTTCCTTAAGGGATCAGAAACCTCCAAGCAACAAGTTCACAATTAATAAACCCTCGTCCGTAAAGGAGTGGTTGATGCTACCCCCTGAGGTTTTCCGTTGATAACTTCCTAACGGTTCGTTTGATCCATCTGAAACTTGGTGTGCCTTCTGGAGTATCCTTTCCACATCTTATGGTGCAAAACAAAATATTTACGTTGCCATGGTGGCGAGCTGTGACGTCATAACGGGGAACATGTCAGCTTTTTTCGCGCGCCAACGCGGCCGGTTTACAACGTTTTGTTTCGTTGTAAGATGGTTGGAATGTGCAGTTGCAATCAAATATACAGCAATCGACTCAGAATTATACGCTCTTTGAGACTATTTATAGATTTACAGAGTTTATGCTCACTACCGGGATTTTCCAGGGCGTAAACTGAGGTCATGAGCAACGGCGGTAAACACGTTACTTTTTATGTCTGGAAGTGCAATAGGAAATATGTACCGCGAAACCATATATTAGGATTGCTTGAGGTGCAAGGAATGAAATGGTATCAGTTTGGTGTAGGCCATCTTTTATTTTATCAAAAAAGAGCGGAATGCAACGAGTGTCTTATGTTTGCTTCGACTGGCGGAACCACGCGGGCCGCTGGGTGGTGAGTCTGCATTACCACGGCATACGTACAGTACCACGGAGGAGATTCTGCGTTGGATGTCAACTGAAAAAAGTGCTTTCAACGTATTTAAGTTGCGGTTTTTAGTTAATTTGTGGTCATTCTAGATTACTAGCGCAAAGTAACCTTGGGTGGCCTTGGATGACCCAGGATGACCTTGGATGACCTTTGTATGCCATTCAACAATGTTGTTTGTTAATTGGTATGCTACATTTGACTTCAGTACACTAGATTCAGTGTTGGATATGAACCAAAAATATGCCTTAAACACCTTTAACCGTGATTTTTAGCTAATCCGAGACCATTCTAGGTCACTGGAGTAAGGTAGCTTACCTAAGTTGACCACTGTATTTTATTCGACATGTTTCTGCAGTTCGAGAACGCATTTAAACTGACGACCTCGCTTGACACGAATTGATCTATTATGACCTGGGTCGGACACCGTAGGTACAATACAATCACGTGGGTTACATATAGACCCATAATTGATTGACAAACACTATGACGTCTGTTTCGTTTCATCATAATTTATTCTGTGGATTCATTTGTGCTCTAACTCGAAATAGTACCATTTCCTGCCAATTTTTGACCTTTGGCCTCACTTGGAAGGTCACCCGTTGACCCAAGACCTCAAGAAAGGATACCAGTCGCGAGATCTCGTCATGCGCGACATGTTTTTTTTCCGCTGCGCCCTAGGACGCACGGTGTGGAAATTGTCGGGGTGTCGTATCACCCCCCCATATTCGTCCGTGTTTTGAAAAGTTGAAAAGCGAGGGTTAAGTTATATTGCAAGTTGCAGATCACGCTAAATGTTAATATTTGATCGGTTTTCGGCATGCCATTTTCCATTTTTTTGTTTTTTTTCGCGATAACTGTAAATATAGCACATCATGATAATACACACCGCTACTTCGTTCATGGCAAGTGCTCATGCAAGGAAAATACATCATAACTCATTGCATTTCACAGGTCAAGCACCCATTCGACTGGATTGATTCGAAAGACAGGGCAGGTTAAGCTTCAGTGTCGTTCATATGGTCTAGGTTAACCAGAAGTACACAGTATTCTGAGGTGTAATTGTTGCTCTTCACTTACAGGGGAATATCGTGTCGGAATCAAATTCAACGACTCGCACATCCCTGACTCGCCGTACAAGGTGTTTGTGACGCCATCCAACAAGGACGCCCACAAGGTCACTGTCGGTCAGCTGCCGGATGCTGGAGTCCAGGTCAGGAGAGTTCAAACCAAGGGCGCCTTTAGTCACTAATGGTCAGTGTTCAGAGAATGGGATCCGGGTCAGTGAAGGTCAGACTGGGACACAGGATCAGGCCCGTCTCACAAAGCCTGGTGGTGAATCGGATGCCAGAAGATATGAACAGTATTACAGGGCGTCCGATGGGATGGACTCTTGTCTTAAAAGAGAATTAAAAGCTCTCTCATTACTGAGGCACGCTAAAGAGCTGCACTTAATGTTTTGATGACGTTTGATTTTGTTACACATGAGTGGGCAACTGTGCGATTTTTAGGTATATTCAATAGGAATATGTAATCTGTCTGGGAATGCATTGACGCAGCCCGTTTTCGGACTGACGTCTTTGGTCCAGCTCTGGCTCAGTTTTTCCCACTTTAACGTCCTGTGTCGGCGTAGGTGGACAAGCCGATCATCTTTACCGTGGACCGGACCGGCTGCAAGGGCCAGCTGGACTGCAAGGTGGTCTCGCCCAGCGGCAACGAGGACGACTGCTTCGTGACGTACTTGGACGATAACACCTACTCGGTTCGCTTCCTTCCCAAGGAGCAGGGTATCCACCAGGTCAGTGGGATGACTGTGATATAGTGAAGCGGAACATTTTTTAGTCCCGGGACACTTTCAGGACATCCGCATTCTCGCAGAAGCTGAAAGGGAGTTGAATGTGTCAGTAACTGCTGTCCCAGACAAATGGTTTGAGGGCCTTTGTGTGGATGTTTAGGAAAGCTCGCTGCCGCAATCTACACACTTTCGTGCGTGGAAATGGTGCCCGTTTCTGGTTGATAATCTGCATTGACTGTCGGAGGACCGCCTTCTATTTTTTGCGTGTGTATATGTCGGATTTCAGGACATCTAAATCCGTTCCACTTTTGAAAATCTCACGGTGCGCGCTCCTTACAATCGCTGAAAGTCTGTGTACTTGCCTTGTGCAGCTGCACGTGAAGTGGAACAACGTGCACGTGCCGGGCTCTCCGTTCCGGCTGAAGATCGGTAAGCAGGACGCCGACCCTGCCGCGGTGCACGCGCACGGCAAGGGCCTGGAGAAGGGCCACACCGGCCACAGGTCCGACTTCATCGTGGACACGTGCAACGCCGGCACCGGCACCCTGGGCGTCACCATCGACGGACCCTCTAAGGTCAGTACCCTCGGGGGAGATTGAGATCGGGGGAGGGTGGTGCATTGGCCGTGCGAGGCACAACTGCTGCTATCGCAGATAGATAGGCAGTTGTGGAAAATGTTGTGTCTCTCTGCCCGCCATGTGATATGGGCCAAAGTCAGATGGTTTCACTGGATGAAGATTACTTTGTCCGATCATGCATTCCGTGCTTGTTTACTGGCTTTCCATCATGTGAGTCTGGGTTTTATGATGATGAAGTGCGATAACATAACTCTCGACAGTGTCCGCTGTGGGCTTCATTCAATAAACTCACAAGGATCATTGTGTAACACCGTTTCAGCGAATATATCTTTTCTTAAGTATATTAGTAATCGCCTAGTTTACTCGTACAGAAGTCGTGCTTATCAGTCATCACACCTGACGTCATCAGTCTCGGCATTCGGGGCTTATTTTATTCATGTGAGACATGAGTCGTATATGGCTGTCCTTTGGTATCTACACTGTACAAGGTGTCAGGATTCAGTGGCTGTCAACGTCTAGAAATCCTGAATTATAGCCACAGGTTCTCGACATCCTGGAATTCAGTCAGCAAAAGTCGGTATCATTTCGCCCGTGAGTTGAATATTCGGGAATTTACGATGCTGACGTTTAATCGCTGTTGTTCCTCGTCTGTGGGGTGCAGCCTGGCAAATCATGCGCCGTCTGTTCTGACACACAATGACTGCGGCGGTGTCTGGATGGCTAACGTGGTGGCCGACGTCGCCTGACCGTCAGGTATCCATGGACTGCTCCGAGGTGGACGAGGGCTACAAGGTGCGATACACCCCGCTCAGCCCCGGACACTACTACGTCGGCGTCAAGTATAACGGCTACCACATCGCCGGCTCGCCCTTCAAGGTCGACGTCACAGGTAAGTGCTGACGTCGCTAGAGAAGCTGTCGACTGGGCTGTGATGTGAGCGGAGTCGGAAGCCCAGAAGTGTTGTAGGCAGAAATCTGCTTCTCTGACCTGTTTTGTCTTTATGGTCTTTATTTGGAATAGCGACAATTTTTTACTGGTAGCGTTAGCGATTATACAGAAACCTGGCACGGACATTACTTTATGAGTAGCAGTTACCAAGAAGCAGCTCGGCTTCCCGATACGCAAACACTTCGCAGCAGCTGCAAGTGGAGGAGGAAAATAGGGGCTTTTGTACATCAGCGGTGCGAAAAAGAAAACTTTTGAGCTTGGGGGCTGCAGTGGGTTCAAGGGACGAAAATATGACCGTGCACATAGAGCCATCCTGAAATTAGACTCAAAAGTGTGACCAAATGTGTCGATGTATATTTACTTTGACAAAACACAGCATTTTAGTGGTACGAATATGGAGAGGCTATGCTAAGTCGACCCACTGAGACCGGAAGAAGAAGCTGTCGTCTCATACGTATTTGCAATATGGTACCCTTATTGACATGTGATATTTAATTGAGGAATCGATGTCCATAAACCGAGAAAACACTAAACCCAGATGACATTATTGCTGAGCTTTGCTCCGATCGTTCGCAGTGCAGATCGCTGTAATCGAACAAGTGCATGTAGAGCACTCTCATTGCCAGGTTTCTCTAGTTACATGCATTTGGACATAGCATGCGAACATTTCACCATGCACATGCATATTCGACTTGTTTGAGATGCACAAGTGCCCTTGAAAGCCGAATGCGCGAAGAATTTCCTAATTATTTGCTGACTACTATAATGTTTCAATATTTTGTTGAATATTCTGTCCAAGTAGAAACCAAAATTGGTGCCTCCAGCGCCGCATGTCCCGTGAGCTATGAAGAGATGGACGGGTAACCCTTACGTTACCGGCAGATTTCGTCACGTATATACTGCAACTAACTGAATCTTGGCTTCTATAAATCTGTCAAGCGAAGTACGCTAGCCGTAATTTCCAGAAGCGATAGCCGCAGGAATAGCCGGACCCATGGGATGGAGAGGTCTGTCGTCACGTTACTAACTCACTGTGACACATTTCTGGCGCGGTATCGCGAGCCGAGCCCGATACAGCGGCGGGCGGCGCGCTGACGTGTTTGCGCAAACACCCGGCGGCTGCCAAGTAGCCTGGATCGGCCGCCGCCGGCTGCCAAATGCTGTCGATCGCAGGGTATTTTGAGGAATGTGGGTGGGACGGCCGCGGCGGGCGGCGCCGGGACGGGCCATCAGTGGCACCGGGGCGCGCTCCGCCGCGGCCGCGCACCAGCCATGTTCCAGTCACAGTGCGTGTGGCATCGTCCCGGTGAGCTGCGGAGTTCGGTGGCGGCCCCTGCCGGTCGGCTCTGCTGCGGCGCCGTGTCGGACGGCGCTGCGTGACGGACGCGTGTGACGGTTGCGCCGTCAGGGACGTGTGGGGCGACGTCGCTGGACGGGAAATGTGTGACAGCGGGGCGCCATTTGGAACGGGACCGGGACGGTGTGCCGGCCGGTGTCGCGTGACGGAGCTGTGTTACGGAGGACTCCGGCTGGAATTGGGAGTGTGACAGATATGTCAGACGGTGGCGGAGGGGAAGGGGGGAGGGGGTAGGGTGAGGGTGAGGGTGGGGGTAAGTTGGTCCCTGCGCATGTGACGACTCAGGTCGAAGCTGTCGGCAAGCACGGGCAAGAGGCAGCCCGGGGAGCTGTACGGCGGACGAGTGAAGCCTGTGCCGACGGTGACTGAAAAACGCCTCTGCCGCTGGGGACTGCTTGGCGTCTGCGTCGACAGAGGCTGAATAGCGCCTCCGTCGACGTTCACGGATTTCCGCCTTTGTCAGTGGTGACGGACTGGAACCTTTGTCGACAGCCGTTGATTGGCATATGCGTAGGCGGTACGTGATTAGCGTCTCTGTCGACGTGGCGGATTGGCGTCTTCGTCGACAGTGACATAGTGACGTTGCTATCGACAATGACGGATTGGCGTCCCTTTCGACAGTGACTGATAAGCGTCTCTGCCGACCGTGAATGTGTGTTGCCTCCGTCGGGAGTGGCTGGATCTGCATGTGTTTTAGCAATGGTCGGGCGACGTCCATGCGGCAGTGGCATCGGCATTGACTGCAAGCTTTCTGTTAGAGCGACCGAGTGGCTTCACTGCCGGTAGTGACTTCGTAGTTTCTTCTGTGCTCTGACTGAGCTCCGTTGTTGTTGTTGTTAGCAAAAATTAAGCCTGGCCTCCTTCAGCACTGACCGCTGGTTCGGTCGGCTCTGGCAGGTGATGAACTGTGACTGCTCTATTCGTTGACAGGCGATAACTGCGACTACGATTTCCGTGAACTGGTGATGAACTGTGACGGGTGTTTTCGTTGACAGGTGATGAACTGTCACTGTTCATCCGTAGACAGGCGATGAATGACTGCTGCCTCCGTTGACAGGCGATGAACTGGCCGAGAAGGGGCCCAAAGAACAGTCGTCGGTCGTCGTCGAGACGATCGAGAAGTCGGCGCCCAACAAGAAGGAGCAGCACAAGGTCTCTCTGCCCGTCTTCCACTCTGACGCGTCCAAGGTGACCTCGAGAGGCATGGGCCTGAAGAAGGCTTACATCGGCCGCCAGAATCAGTTCCAGGTGGACGCCGGACAGGCTGGTGAGTGCAGAGCTGGCACAGTCTTGTGACATGGGAAAGAATGTAGGCATGGAGTGTCATGGAGAGTGCTGCCATTACTTTTTGAATGCACATTCAAGGCCCCTAGTTGATAGGCGGCTTGAAGATAGATTACTTGTGTGGAACTCAAATCTGACGCCACTTTGTTTTGAGTATTTTCTGGTGGCTAATGCAGGCAACAAATCGGGTTAGTTTGATGTTCGTAAGTGCGGGTTTATAAGCGCGACTAGAAGATATTGGAAGAGGCCACGAATTCTCCAGGTATTCATGCATGCACCGCCGCGTCAAAAATTGCTCATAAAACGTGATATCGAATCGTAAAATCGACCTCGCTCAACCATCCTTCCAGGCCAGAACATGCTCTGGGTTGGCTGCTTCGGCCCCAAGAACCCGTGCGAGGAAGTGCACATTAAGCACATGGGGAGCAACCAGTACCACGTGTTCTACACGGTCAAGGAGCGCGGCAAGTACATCCTGGTGGTGCGGTGGGGCGCCGAGAACATCCCCGGCTCGCCGTTCGAGGTCGAGGTCTAGCCTCGCCGCCGCCCAGTGACGTCAGAGCCCGTCCCAGGGACCGGTGACGTCACACCGCCGCCGCCAGCCAGCGGCAGCAGCCTGGTGCCTTCGTCCGTGCCTTCGCGCGCCCCGAGAGATCTGACCACCTCGCGAATGAGTGCAGCACTGCCAGCACCCCGCTAACCGGGACAGAGCCCGCCGCGCGTGGCAGCGCGGCCGCCCGCCCTCGCTCTTTCGCTAACAGGCGACACCGCCGGCTCCGATCCGAGCACGCAGCAGCCGAGAGTGACGCGCACTGTCTTCCCCCGCCTCGCGGGCTAACACACTCGACGTCACCTGCATGGAGTACACTTGTATGAGAGTCAAGAGCGGACACGACCGTCTTCCTGCGCTTCCCGCTAGATCAGGCGCTCTGCGCCTCGGCCAGAGTCCGCCGGCGAATGGTGATTAACGGCAGCAGGCAGCGCCCCCTTCCCCGCCGCTCGTGCCTGCTCTGGCGTGTGTGACGACCCCGTGATTTCCGAATAATCCGCCCGGCCATTTGATATAACAAAGACGGAGACGTGGCGAGAATAGCGTCCAGCGATGTGCCAACTGAAGTTTTGCTTGCGTCTCAAATTGTGCCCGTGAGGGTCCCGATTGGCGCGTCATCTATCGACAGCTAGCGTTACTACACGTTGGCGAACTTGCCGCCATGCGACGTCGATTGTTTTCTTGTGATGAATTTATTTGATCGACTTGTGTTGGTTTATATGTCTACGCATGACACTAAATAAATGATTAAGCCCAGACGAATTATTTCGCACTGGAATACGTTCAACAGTATATTATTCACGAAAGATGAAAGAATCAGTGTTCGGTTTGTATGAATGCTGCACTGGGTCATAACCAGCTACGTTGACATTCTCCCAGTTACATTATGAGCTAATGCACATATGGAAGCTAGTTTGGACCAATCGGTATGATTGCAGCACACTTTGTTTGGCATGTGCCATGCGTGACCAAACGAGCTCCGCTCAGATTTTACATGTTTAGGCATAGGCATGTAATAGGAGTCAGAAAGGAATATATTTTTTATATATAGTATAAATTATGCGTATACATATATATAAATGTAATATAATTTGCAAAAAATGACAAATATACATAAAAAAGGTATAAATAATATGCTTCGGCATAGAAACATCGGGAAATGTGCAGGTCACCAGGATATGTCGTACATTTTTCGATGCAGCATCATTTGTGATATCGCTGTTGAAGAACGCATGGCCTTGCCTCTTAGATCCCCATTTGACTGTTTCTTTGCCTGTTTCAGTACTCACGAATCCTTGTAATTGATTCTGAATACCTTTCACATCCGACCACCGGCGCAGCGGAAAAGGGAGGGGGTGCGGGGGGCCGCCCCCTGAGGCCCGTATTTTTGTGAAAACCATTGCACATCATCTTCCCACCAGGCGGTTTTCGTATGATTTCAGTTCGCACTGAGTTCCGCCCTCCCCTTTAAGAAAATCCTGGCTGCGCCCCTGCGTCGGATATCCCTTAGGTCCTGTATCACCAGCATCCTGCCAGGTTTCAGACATCCATGGTATCCATGGATGTCTGAATGGATACCATGGTATCTATGGTACCCATTCCATTGCTCTTCCCAAATGCCAGTAACTGGCATATTTACGGTCAGACGCTCGCATCGTGGCTGTTGAAACGCATCAAGTATTTCTGACGCAATGTCAAAACAAATACCGCTGCAGCTCTTCTAACGCTTCCCCTCGGGCAGCAGGGCCCAGTCATGTCAGGACACGTATAACCTTCATTAAGACGATATTCGCCTGGCCGGCAAGTCGCGTACCACGTGGTCCTGAGTCACTCAGGCCTATTCGAGCCGGCTTCAGATCCTCCCGAGACGCTGACCCGTCTCATGTAAAACACTACAGAAACGTAGGGAACAATGGCAGCCCTCTCCGACCCGTCCATCCCTCGCCGATGGAACAGGAGCAGAGGCTGCAGCAGAGCGAACCACCTCCTGCTCAAGGTGCAGAACAGGTAAAGAGGGCAGCACTGCAGTGACCTGATCCGGCTTCTGACCAAAATATAAAGCACGAATAGAGGGCAGCACTGTGACAGAGTGGTCCAGCTCCTGGGTGATGAGGGCGAGGTCTCGACCCTAGTGCGTTATACAACAATTATCACATTTCTCCTTCCACAGCAATAATCATGAAATGCTTTAGTGGTCAAGGAGCCAGAGCTGTTTCAAGCTAATCCTTAACAAGCAACAACAGGCCTACTTTTTTGTATGTCTAAGCCAGGAAGATAGCTGTCCACTCTGTCTTCCCTGTGGCATCCCTGATGCTCACGACTTGGCACATCACACGCGCTGGGTGGATTGCTGGACTCCGCAAAACTTACGGGAATCTATGACTGAACCACCGCCTACTCATTGCTCTCAACGTTGTCAACCCTCTCCACCCAACAGTGGGCTTGAACAATGCCTGGCTGGGAGCCACCCAAACGAGATAGCATATAAATAAATCAATGGGAGCGATCGGGGCTGGCGGCGGCCGGCCACTTTGAAGTTGCGCCAGGCTCTCCCGCAGAGAGCGACGTGTGGTGGTGACACGCGGCAACAGCTGCTGGCAGGCGGGGAGTCGTACTGCCGACAGCGCGCCCAGCTCCCGGCCGCAGCCCCGCGCAACCGGCGACAGGAGATCTCATCCCCGCGGACCGAGCCTCAGCCGGCGACGGGAACTCTGATGACGACAGACCGGAGCTCAGTGACGACATGAGCTCTCCTGGCGACAGACCGGAGCTCAGCGACGACATAAGCTCTCTTGACGACAGACCGGAGCTCAGCCAGCGACAGAAACTCTGATGACGACAGAACGGAGCTCAGGGACGACGTAAGCTCCCCTGAAGACAGACCGGAGCTCTGCGACGACAGGAGCTCTCCTGACGACAGAACGGAGCTCTGCGACCACAGGAATTCTGATGACGACAGGACGGAGCTCAGCGACGACAGAAGCTCTCCTGACGACAGAACGGAGCTCAGCGGCGACAGGAACTCTGATGACGACAGAGCGGGACTGTCTGTCGTCATCAGAGCTCCTGTCTGTCGTCATCAGACTTTTGTGACTCCTGTCGCCGTCACAGCTCAGCCAGCGACAGGAACTCTGATGACGACAGACAGGAGCTTAGCCGGCGACAGGAACTCTCATCACGGTGGGCCAGGGCCTCGCTCAGTCGGCGATAACGTGATAATCCAGGACACAGTCAGCCTGACACTGCCAGTCAGACACGAATCCCCACCGACGCTGGACGGTCATCCGGCAGTGAACGCTGCGTGCGCTTTGGGACACAGCTGACCAACCTCGCTCATTTATCTGTTGTACAGGCATGTGCATGTACCGCTCCGGAAAGTACCCTGCAGTTAAACAACGTTCACAAACGAGAAATGGATGCGTGAAACGACGGATTGCTGTGTCTCTTGAAAATGTTTCGTTTTCTCGTCTCTTCGTAATTTTCAGTACTGAGGGAGGAAAAAATGCATTCATTATTCAGGGAACAAAAAAGGTTTCAACCCATGTCTGCGCATCGGGTTTTGTTTCTTCATTTCCTTTCGTTTTATTCATTTCATCTCTTCCAAAACAGGCGTGTGCATGTTTTGTTAATAGAGTTTTGCCTTGGATATAACCCCATTCCCGGAGAGCTAGACAGTATGGCCGATTCCCGTCAGAGCGCGAATTCGACCCCCTGAGATCTCGAGAACCACACGTCCGATTTCATCGCAACAAACGGCAATCGATTTACCATGACGTAAACTACATTTTTATAACAAGAAGTTTTAAAAACTCTAAAAGAGGTGGATACGGGGGAGCAAAAGTCAAAATGGGAGATATTTTGGACTTTTTATAACTCCGTTGTTTATGGACTGACTTTGATGATGACATGAATCGAGAGATCTTGGATGGGACTTTTACCATTAGTCCATACGTTTGACATTTTGAGAAAATTCATAGGAGTTCACAGGGTTTTAAAAATAGGAAGACTGCTTTTTCAAAACTGAATTAACAAAAATGTTAAGAGCACTTTTTGGGCTTCTACTAGTCACGTTATGCTGAAGAAGTACAAATCGTATTACCATGTTTGTATAATGTTAGTTCAGGCGGCGCCAAGGAAATGAAAAAAGGGGAACTGTCATGGTCAAAGGCTCATCAGATCAACTTACAACCTCAGGCACGTCGCCAGGATTTTCCTCAGGGGAGCGGCCGAATGTCAAATTTTGTTATATGCCATGGGCACATGACGAAATTTGTAGGGAAACGGCAACTTCATGTAATTTACCTCATATAAACGCACAGCAAAACACAATGTTTGCTTTGCAACGTATGTATGATCACTATTACGTATTCCTGCGAAACCACTATATATCTAACATAAACCGCTTGGCTCAGGGACGGACCATGGCCCCCATGCCCCCCCCCCCTTCTTGGCTACATTCCTGTACGACCTTTCACCTGAAGTGGCCTCAAATGACCTCAGAGCAGGGATGCAGCCAAGGGGCATGGGGGCTATGACCTCCACTGAGCCAAGCGTTCTACACTACATCTGTCGCGATTTCGTAGGAATGCGCAATAGTGATGATATATATGCTGCCAAAAGCAAAGAAACAAAGCTTTCTTGTTCGTTGAATATGAGGTAGGTAACATGAAATTGCTGTTTTTCCTATGGATTTCGTCATGTCAGTAGCATAAGACAAAATTTGACACTTGGCCCTCCATCTTGGGGAAAATCCTGGTTACGTGCCTACCTTAGAGTCACACAGAATGACCCTGAAATGATTTCATTGGCCTTCAAAACGTTTCCAATCATTCGAATTGCCTATATTTCTAGATCTTCTTTCTTTGGCTGTCGTGATATAGGCACTGGCATTTTAAATCTGATAGCTCTGATAGCTCCTCGACCCGACCTGACGACCTTGTACTTCAAACGCATGTAGAGGGCACTGTGCGGAGTCATATATCTTCTGGAGTTCGTATTTTGAAAACTAGTGTCAAAAATATTGCTACAAAATGGCATATTGACTTACGGCAATGAACTGACCTTACCTTGTGAAGTGACCTCAGACCAACAAGAAATACTGTTGTATGTTTACCCAGCTCTTTACCTATACACCAATCCAATTTTTTGGTTTTATCCTAGAAACTCTACTTTTGGAAGCAATTTTTCTTCTACATTCCAAAACTTGGCCTGGCCCTGCCCCTGAGTAAAACGGGATTTCGAAAATTGGGCACAATACCTACAAAGAATAGGCAGAAGGTCGTCAAGCTTCGTGAAGATGCTTCAAAAATCCTGGGAATGGCGGGCGAGAAGCCAGAGGGGAACTTCTGAAGCCCCTCCCGCCACACGAGAATAGAGTTAAAAAAGGCATGAGTCGGGTTCGGAAAAGATTTCTCTCGAAGTGAAACCAAGTTCAGCTCTGGCGGGCAAGGTGGGTAACATTTCACTAAGAAAATCCCCTGCGTTCAACGTGGGATTTTTTTGCGCAAGATGGAGAAGCCCACTGCGAATAATGATGAAGCTATGCATTAACCTCGTTTGACTTGACAACAGAAAAGTCGCAGAACTTATCAAAACTGGTGCACCGAATAACCGAACGGCTCTTAATCGACATTAGGCGAGGCACAGAACTGCACGACTGAAGTCAGCGCCGAAGTTTCTTCTGAGGTCAGAGCCGCATTTGGGCGTCAAATGTATCCGGCACCAGAAGCCAAACGAGCTCCGACCGTGCAACCCAGAAACAAATAACTTTCAGCGTTCGTGGAAAGAGTCCTCGCCGGCCAAGGCCAGAGTTCGACATATAAAACATGTCTGATTGACGAGAGCGGCGCGGCCAACACAAATAGTGGCCGTCCCCGGTGCGCCGTACATAACTCAGTCGGCGGGCTAATTCCATCTTCCTGACTGTGGCCGGTGGAGCGGCAGCATTGCCAAGGATCGGTCACGACGAGGTCAGTCCAGCCCGCATGGGAAGCTATCGCACGACAGGGCGAAACCAGCCAGAACTGGCTGGGGCAGGTGAATTCGAATTCAATCGCTCCCGCATGGCTGCGGTAAGCCTGGCTAAGATTAGTAAGATGGTGTCAAAATTCCCTCCCTCAGACGTCCCGTCTCGAGCGTTACCCAACTTGCTCGATAGGGGCTAATCTGCACAGCAAGGTGTCCGTCGACCGCAGCTGTCACGCACCTGCCATTTTGTATCAGGTGGCAAAAACCTCACCTGGCGCGAGGACACTTCTAAAGACCTCACTGGAACAAAACGACCACATTAAAAAAACGAACGACTCGATGCATGGATGTACTGCTATACGCATGCCATATTTTAGTTTCCAGATCAACAAAGATGGGATACAAGCTCATGGTAAAAAATATTTCACTCTACATCCGTGCTGTCCATATCATCAAAACAGTCCTATCAGAGAACTAATCTTGTCGCAGGAACTGTATCGATTGACAGCCGCGGGACTTTCACCGTACGATTGTGTCGGATCGCCGTCACTTGGCTGTCTCCGTGTGTTAACCGGATCTTGTTCAACTGGCTGGCTGAGCTGTGTCGGACATTCGTCGATTGGTTGTTTTGATTATGCCGGTCGGATCTTCATTATTCTACCGTCTCGACTATGTCGGATATTCGTCAGCTGGTTGTCTCGGGCGTCAGTTATTCGTCAGCTGGTTGTCTCGGGCGTGTCAGTTATTCGTCAGCTCGTTGTCTCGGATGTGTCGGTTATTTTTCTGCTGTCTGTCTCGAATGTTCCGGGTATTCGTCTGCTGGTTGTCTTCGCTGCGCCAGACCCTCAGCCTATTGGCCTTTCAGTGCCGGACCTCCGTGCCCTGCTGCCCCATCTGCAGGCTCGGCCCCAGCTGAGCTTAATTAATTGGGAGTACGAGCGCGCCACGACCCCGCCGTCGCCAGCGGCGGTGCGTGACCGGTGAGGCGTCGTCGGCGCCGTCGGCCGGCGGGCGGTGCCAACCCGTCGCGCCCGACGCTGCGACGGCGAGCGTCGGCCCCGGCGGCCGGCCGCAGGGTGCTGAGGTCATCAGACGGTTGCCAGGGTCACCCTGCGATCCACGGCATCGGCGTGGTCACCGCTGGGCTGCCCAGCTGCTGCTGGTGTCTGACAGGGATTCCAGACTGCTTAAATATGTCAAAGTACAGTAGACGTGTTTGAAAAGGTATCATCAGGCGGGTCAGGCATAATCATAAGCGGCACGGACGAGCAGGGACTGTAGGCAGGATGGCTGCCAGAAATTTGTGAAATTTTAAGATGAGGTGTATTGTGTTTCGTGGAAGAGCCAGATACCTCAAATTCTATGAGATGACAAAAAAAGAACAGTTTTCTAACGTTCTTTTTGTGAAGTGACGAGTAGCGTACATGCATTAGGGTTTGTTCCATCGACGAAAAATCGACACCGTGCAACAGCGTGCAATTATCCTTATGGCAATTATCCTTATGGCACGCAAGGATTCTTGTCCTTCTGGGATAACAGACCTACTGAATCACGGTCGATACAATCTGAGACAACCTCAGTCACATCGCCAGCAATAAATCGAATACTCAGCGACGCATGAGCACCGTATCTCGTCGACCACTTGATTGCCAACGCCCGACTTAGCTGCAAGGGAAAAACGAACAGTTACGTGCAAACCGTACACCTGGAAAAAAACCCTTGGGGACGAGTCAAGTTACGTGGAAAAATGCAACTGGGGGAGCAAACAGCAGATAGGCGCTCCGCCATGGCTTATCAGACGCGCTCTGGCAGGCTGCAAACAAAAAGGCGGAAGCAGCCCCAAGCGCGTCATCTCTGACGTCAGCTGAAGTGCATCGCTGGACCGGGCCCCGGCTGAGTCACGGGTCGTGAGGTTTTCTCTCAGACAATACTGTTTGAAGGTGCGAGATCAATGGCCCGGGAATTTGGACAGGCCGCATCTTTTGAAACGCTCACAAATCACGGGAGTCAGGTCCCAGACCCACAGATCTGGAGAGCCGGCGCCGTCACAGCGGCAGGAGAAGCTCTTCCTCGACACGCTCGATAAAAAAGCACAAGACACATCAGACGGCGAAACAAACGGTCTGTTTCGAGCCGTGCTGAATCTTCATTTTTCATCGCGGCGACAAAACTGAGCCCACCTGCAGATGGCGTCCGAAGCCATCTGCGTTTACGTGAAAGCCAAGCGCGAAGTTCCTGCCTCTGGCCCCGCTCCCAGAGCCCGGGATTCCCCGGCTACAGACGTGGGCCTCTCGTTCCGTTCGTGGCAAACGGCAATGCGGCTGCTGTCGAGCATTCCGATAACAGCAGCTTAATAAACGACAGCCTTTGCCATCTGCTGCAGCCAAGCTACCATAAGCACAAGCTGCTAAATCCGCCTACCGAGGGCACCGTCTCTGGGGTCGCTGTTCAACATCACTCGGTGTTCAGCTGCCGCCCAGCGGCAGCACGTGTCACGAGGTCCGCCACAATCCCCCCCGCGACCTCGACACGTGCAGCAGAGAAGCGGTTTAATGATGACGGCGAGGTGGATGAGAGAGGCCGCACAGAAGGCAGACGGCGCGTAACTGATGACTGAGACGGGGCAGGCCCGACAAAAACTGCCGTGAATGTTGTAAAATTAGCAACATGCCGCGGAGGAGGCTGGCACCACGCTGGCTGGAAGACTGTGTAATGAATGGACCAATAGAACGGGGCGGGAAAACGCTGGCACCACGTTCAGAGCAGTATTAGTGCCAAATGATTTGGACAACCCCGGAAACGTCGCGGGATTTTTGCGAGTAGTCGACCAGTGGCAGAGGAGCTTCACTTGACAGAGAAATGCTCTTTGCTAATCTTTTAAAACACGCTCAGAAACGTTCTTAGGCACATGCAAATTCTCGATGCTTGACGCATTATGTTCGCAATTTTGAAATGTAGCTGCTTAGCACGAGACGTGACCGGAAGTGAGAGAGAGGCTTGACGTGGATGCCGTATGTGCGAAATAACAATTCAGGTGGTGTGTTGTGATGTTGCAAGACTGTTTCTTCATCGTAAGGGTCCATTCAACTACAGTCGACAGGGTAGTTGAATATATACCTTCACCACGAATGTCTTCAAACAAACATACTGGATCTTCGCCTTGACTCTCTGACTCTGGCACCCGAAGAATGAGAAAACGTACATTCTACAACACCAAAGGAAATTCGCCGACAAAATAATACCCACCAGACATATTAACACATATTAACAAGAGTTTCTTTTATATGGTATACGAACGAACCAAACGGTCTAAAAAAAAGACATTCGCAGGCACTCCATTCAATGATGCGGCGCCAAGCCATAGGGGAAGCTACCCAATTTGCGCTACCTTTTCGAAGCACAGACACTGTGATTATGATATCGGAAAAACTGTCTCATTTCCTTTTCACATACCTTCTCTGGCCTTTTCACCACCATAATCTCCGGCGTTTCAAAACTTCAGTCTTTGTCTTCTATTGGCTACTTATGTTCTAGCAAGACATTGCAAAGGGCGGAATTAGGGCAACCCTGCCATATTTGCGTCGCATGACGTGCCTGATTGCGCCACCATAGAAGTGATACTGAGTTCCAGGTACTCTGCGGCGACAAAAGGTGTAAGGAGCCACAATATGGTATATTATGAACAGTTTCACTTTTATTCTCTTTGTAAATATTTGCAAACAGGTGGGAAGAGATGTTCAGACCGCGGCAAGATGCTGGGCAGCCCCATGGAGGTGGCTACATCGGCGCATCCGGTGGGTTTGGGGTCCATACCCCTCTTATGATCTCCGAAAATGTTTTTCTCTTAAACCTGGGAGTAAAATAGTCCCATATTTCCTAAATGTCCAAGTGAGCTCACCTAAATGAAAAGCATTGCGGTGAATGAAAATGGTGCATTCTACCCTTTGAGGGTCTATTTTAGCATGTCAGTTAGGAAGCAAATTCCTCCAGTGGCGGGTAAATCCCCCCATGGAGAAGGGCACAGCGATGTCACCTGCCTCCTATGAGCACAGTGAGTGCGGTCAACGATGAGCCAGATTTAAGCCAATTCTCTCTAAATGAATTGGCTTAAATCTGAAACAAATTTATCCGCAAGACTGATAGGAGGTCCTCGTTCCTAGGGTGTCGCCAGGATCCTCGGTCCGGGGGATGCCTCCGATGGGGCGTGGATGACATGGTGAATGAGAAAAGTGATGTTTTACATTACTCTCCGCGGCCAGTGGACGGCCGGGGACGAGCGGGCTCTTTGTTTGTTTGGTCGTTTTGCGCGTCAGTAATGTCTAAGCGTGCGAACAGCGCAGTTTCACAACATTATCAATGTCACAACATTGGCACTGGCATTTTCAGTGTCACAACATTGGCATCCGGGTGCGAGGTTGAACAGGCGGCCCGATGATCACGTCCTCGACTGTGTAACCCGGCAGAGAATGCGTCCCTGGAGCAGCGACAACAACGGCTCAGAGTGAGACGTTGACGAATCCGGACCACCCAAGGAGTTCGGGTCTTTAATTCCAATGACCGAGAAACGTCCGGACCGTGGACCCCAGGAATGGACCGAATCGTGCGACCACAGGCATAAAGGTGCCACAGTGACACGCTTATCTTTTCATAGCCTGAAAACATGGCATCTGCAGCAGAAAAGTGCAGAAATGAGACGGAAATAGCACACGGTGGAATTAGTGGGATGAAATCGTTCCCAGGATTACAAGAAATCCAGTCACCTGTCCATTTGGCAATATCTAACGACGGCGATGTGTCGTAAAATTGTTCGTTTGAGGTTAGAGGCCCAGTGCAAAAATAACCAACCCTCAAATGTTAACCAATTCAGCAACACAGCTATCCAACTAGCTGCCCCTTCTACTTTCACAGGATAACCGTAAATCATTTCCGCGCGTACGGTAATAAATGAACACCTGACGACTTAATCTGCAGAGACATGTACCTTGGAGAGGCTTCCAGGAACGGGGTTCAATGTCTGGCCAATGATGCTTTATTAACTCTGCTGTTGTTCTTGGCAAACAAGGCCAGTGGCCAAAAACTTCGCTGAGCCTAAAATGAGGCTTTGATAAGACCGTTTGCAATGGCAGGTCAGGGAGGGGCATTTCGGCCATGGCCCCCCAACCGCGATTAGGGAGGGGGCAAATGGTCATTTTTCCACCTCCCCAAAAGATATGGGTATTTCTGCTCAGCCAGAGTTTAAAGCTGCTGGAACTCCAAATCAAGGCTATTGCCAGCGTCTTCCACTCCTCTCCCCCCGATCGATGACCGACCATTCATGCTCAGCCGCTGAAGTACGATCCGAACCCATGGCCAGTGTCTTCCGCCCTCCCCCCTCCCCGGTCAGCGATTCCGCTGACCTGCCATCCAGACTCAGAAAATTCGAAACTCTGGTTTGCCCTCCCCAAACGGAACCGCTGGATCCGCCCTCGTATGAATAAGCAAAACGATATGAAGTAGTGTGGAATGGAAGCATTTTCTTCTTGTACTAGTCACGTACGACATATAGATGCCATGTGGCTTTGCTGGCCAAGAAAAATAAAAGCACAAGATAAAAGGAAACTGATATCAGGGCTTTTCAACGTGCTTCAGACCATACATTGTCATTCAGTGCATTCGGTACGATTCAAACAAGCTCTGTTTTGCAATGATCTGAGACTATTTCAGACAAATGAACAGGCATCTATTTTCGCTCACGTCCCAAACAATCAACAAGGCGCATGTTCAAAGCGTTACTGTGAAAAAATCTGTCCCGTCGTATGCTGTCCAACACAAAGAACTATTCGACGACAAGCGTTTTGCGTGCTGCTTCCTGATCACTTATTCATAACACAATGTCATTCCCTGATGACCACGAAAATACTGATAAGGCTCGTGATTTTTTGTGGCCAGAAACCTAAAAAAAGCGCGACAGGCCAAGCTGACTAGTGTAAGCCGAGGTACGTGAGACAACGCGCTGGGAGGGACAGAGGGAATTTCACTCTTTGGGTCTAAAAGAAAATAGCACAAGGACAAGAGAAACTTCCGTTCTTCAGCATTGAGTCTCTCCTCAGTGTTAAATCATAGGCGTCTACATCGCTTCACTTACACATTTTTGTCACGTGTGGAGAACAATGCCGTATCATCGTGAGTCACACGCGTGGTCAATCAACAACAGGCAATAAATACACATCTCGGTGGTCTGGAGAGGTGGGGGGTCTACCGCCTGGCTCGGGACGGGCCGTCGCCCGCCGAGGTCTCTTCCGACGGCCAGGGCCGGCCGTGACGTCAGCAGTCGGCCCCTCCGACCGCGCTGACGGCCGGAGCAGACGGCGCTGGCCGGCGGCCGGCGACCGTGCCAAGCCGGCCGCCGGCGGCCACCGTTCAGCCGTCAGGGCCGGCGCCTGAGCACGGGACCGCGCCTGGGGACGGGGACCGGAGCCTGAGGACGGGAGACTGGCGCCTGAAGAGGGAAGACTGGCATCTGGGGACCGGTACCACGGCGCCTGAGGACGTGGACCGCTGTCTGGGGACGGGGGAATGGAACCTGAGGACGGGAGACTGGCGCCTGAGGACGGTAGACTGGTGTCTGATGACGAAAGACTGGCGCCTGAGGACGGGAGACTGGCGCCTGAGGACGCCAGTCTGAGACACCAGGCTGAGAACGGTCATTGGTTGAGAATAGTCTACGACTGAACGTGGAGGTACTGGAGATTACTAAGTGAGATTGCACAACACAACACAAGCAGACTGCAAATGGATATATGGGATTAATCAGTGAGGGTTACATAACACAACCTAGGGCTTAGAATGAATCATAATATAGGGCAGAGGGAGCTTCTAGTCAATTTCAGGGTCACATCAGATGGTCGACATCCGGGGTATCTACGAAAACATTCCTTCATCCGCCCAAAGGTGTTTTTCGGACTAACTCACGAAGGTTCGGTCGTTGCAAACCTGCATTGTCTCATGCTGTTCCGACAGTCTCTTTTGCGACGGGCATAACAACAAACGTACCTGTTAATAAGGTTGCAATAAAACATTTAGGATGCAAAACAGCATGACATTTTTCGCACTTTCTTATTCACCTTTCGGACCGCCCAAATGTGGATTATGTGATGTGGAATATGAATGTGAAATATGAAATGTGAACATGAATTCATTTTCGAACCGATGCAATGCTCCTAAAACCATTTTACGTATCCCTACATCATGCGGTTATTTTAAAATGGTCTAAGTCTTCGGGATTACTTGAACAACAATAAATTCCCTGTTTACATTGCGTTAACAGGGCTAGAGACACACAACGGTGACTCCTGCACGCTAAAATGGCAATCCAACACATCTCGCAGCACTGCCGCCACCTAAACACATTTCCTGTCACATTACGGGGACAAGGCGACACCAGAATCCCCAGTTTCTGCCACGCGCCTGGCACACCGTAACGTTCCACCAAAACACGCGCCCTTCTCCGACGTACCACGGCCAGTGAGTCATGGCAGCACGCCATTCGGAGCCGGCTGGACGCACCCCTGCGACGAGCCGGCTCATCAACCTGAAGCGACACTGCAACACGCCAACGGCGGCTAACTCGCCGGACACACATCAGCAACGCGTCAACGGGTCGGAGCGCGCGCGCGCCAGCGACCTCACGCAGAACAGCCGCAGGGCATAAACACCTGATCGATGAGACAGCGAAAAAACCCGGCCGGCCGCCGACGGACCCTCAGCTCGCGTTTGTTTAAACCGCTGTTTATGTTCGGGGCGTGCTGTAGCTATGGCCCATCGCCTTTCAGTCGTCCAGAATTAGTCGCCCCGCCGGAGACAGTCGGCGCCGGGCGCGGCCGCTCACAATGGAGGCCGTCCAAACGCTGGCCGCCCGCCCAATCGCGGCGCCCGGCCGGCCTCAGCGCCCTCGCCGAGAGCGGGTCCACCCGGCCCGACCCCACGGCGGCGGACAGAGCTGAGCCCGCGGCCGGAGGAGCCATTGTAAAGAGCCAGAGGTGGCATTCTGACCCGACGGGACGAACTGGCGGCGTGAATGGGCAGTTACTTCGGCGCCGGTACTGAGAACGGCCGGAGATGGCGAATGTCACGAAACAAAGCATACTGGACTTGCTAGTACGATCCTGCCCACTGGCTCCAAATCCCTCCAACATGGTCTGGTAATGACCTGTTGCAGGCACCAAATTTATCATCTCGGTATTCAAACTAAGCCGGTGAGAAAATTGGAACAGAATGGAATGGGAGATGAATGACAGCATTTTTAGTTGAGCGGATGCTATGTTGGCACAGCTGGTTGGTAATCGGCATGTTGCTGAAGGTCAAACACATTACAGTCCTACTTAATCCCATTTAATTCCCCTTAATGCATTCTTCAAATTCCAGATGTTAAAATGAGTGAGATATGATCATGGAAGGCGCTGCATTAAGTATGGGACATTTTCTAACCTTTTTCCAGCACGTCATCGGACGACGCAGGTGGGTTTTTATGCGAACTGCAGCCAAGGGTGGATCCAGCCCATATGCTAAGGGGGCCAAATCTCTACCTATGTAACTCAACCTATCCCTAAATGTTGATTCCTCACGGGTTTCGACCACTTTGTTTCATCTTTTTCAAAAGTTAAGATGTATTTTAAAAACACATTTCGAAAAATAGACACTTCCGCCCGAAAAGGGGGCCAAAAAGCATTCTAGCCCTCCTTTCCAACAACAGGCAGGCGGGCCATGGCCCCAGTGTCTCTTCCCCTTGGATCCACCGGTGAATACAGCGACCTTTTATTTTGAGAAACACGCCATCTGGTGGAGGAGCTGGGAGGCATAGTACCACAGCCACCATACCCCAGTCATGAGAGGAGTATACTAGTTAAATGGCCCCTGCAGTATTGGGTATGTTTTTAATTGATAATTGTGTTTTGGCGACCACATGTTTTGCATTTTTAAGAAAGTCTTGGCTAAGCTACGCCGATTACGGCTGAGGGTTCTGGTTTCACGTGAGTTTGCAGCTGAGCAGCCTTGTTTTTGGAGGTAACATTTTTACGGCCATTGACGGACCGGCGGGTGGTCAGGACGGCTGGACCGCGGCCAGTGCTGCTGAAAACACAAAAAACGCAAAATAAGCAGCGTAACTGCCCAGAAGCTATTCCTATTGGGTCATACATTTTCCGGCTATCTTCTGTTCGGATGTGCATGGTAAAGATGGCGTCTGCCTGGCGGGTTGTTTGGGACACGTACGTTGCTGTTTTCTCAATGCACAGATACAAATGATCCGATCCTTATTAACCCGCGCACGACCGTCGGTCCGTCCCGAACATCGGCGACTGGGGGGGGGGCAGTTGACTGCCCCCCCTCTAACTCACGAACGGTTGGTCGCACGATAAAAATAAGCATGCCGTTGGAAAGCCTGTGACGAGAAGAGCTCGAAACTGGTCTCATTTTTAGTTTTAAATAATATGTAAGCCAATTTACGCCCTATATATGTTTCCTCATAGCCGACTGCATGAGACCGAGAAATGGCCTGAATCTCAAGAGCTGTGACTAATACGCATAGGTAAAGGCACCAACGCACAAGTAAATGTCCGCGGATGCCGATACACGTCTAATTTCCTCAGATTTGTTCAATATATACGCCGAAACGTTGAGTTAAAGACACCGTAATTCTCCCGGTCGGCCGTCAGTGTGCGCCGCTGCCGTTTGCGGTACCAAATTGACGGGAACTAATTTTGGCGTCCATTTATTTTCGCGAACAAGGACAATCTATGTCAATTTTATTGATCTTTGTGGTTCTTGTGATGGTTTCTCATGCTTAAATTTTGGGAACATTGATTAGTTGCCAATCTACAAAGTTGGCGGAGCTTTATTCGCGAGAGCCTGTTTATTTCCAAAATATGCTACTTTTTCAAACTTTTTGAGGTTCCTGGTATTAATTATGTCTGTGCAAGCTAGTTCTGCCATTTTCTACCCATTCTGAGTAGTTCATCATCGATTTTGACGGTGGTACATTTTGGCCCACTACAGTTATTCGTGACCTGACCTCAGGTCAATAGCTGGAGGTCACTGATGCTTTGCCCAATGACGGTAACTAGATGTCTGCTTCACTCCACACTAAAAATGTTATGGAATATTCAGTCAATTTCCGAAAAAATGGCGATATGTCTTAAAAATGGGATTGACCTTAGGTCAATGACCCGTAAAATTCCGAAAAATCTGAGATAGCAGATTTGTTGCATCTATCACGATCACTAATCCCCGAAAGTATTATTGAGATATCTTGTTTTGCGAAAAAGTTAGAGGGCGCTAAACTTTTTTTGACATAGGTCTGTTTGACCTGACCTAGGTCAGGCACCTGACCTGAACTGAGGTCAAAATTTTGACACGAGACGTAAAATTGATGGACCAAAAGGTACACAAAGTTTCGTGACTTTCTGTTTGTTGGTTCTCTCACAATCCCAGAAAAACCTCAGGGGGGGGGCAGTCAACTGCCCCCCCAGTCGGGGACGGGTTAATTCTCGCTTCGATATGTACATGTGATGACCCAGCAAATAAGCTTAGACGCATAGGACATGTTCATAATGTCACAATCAACACTGCAAATGCTTCATTGGGGTGCAAGGGAGCAAGAGTCTTTGTTCGTGAGTATCGCTGTAAGTTAAAATAATTAAAAAAACTTAAGTAAACCTTTTCAAATCGATTTATCCCGTATTTTGAAGAATGGTTCCCACATACTCCTGGTTTTTAGACATCCTATACATTCAATTGACAAACAACCTTCAAGACCCCAGAATACACCGCGTTGTTACATAAATTAGTTACAAATCAAGAGCATATTTCTTAAACTCAACGTTTCAGCCACGAGCCATCATCAGGAGTAATCTGGAGCATGAAATCAAAATTCAAATGCACGTGACAAAGAGCGCGTGACAAACAAAAGAACTACCTCAACATTGCACACTCAAAAAACAACGAATACAATAGCGCGCGGCAAAGCACTGCGAGCAATAAAACGGGCTCAACTTTATCCATGCCCGAAACAATGAGGGATCTCCCTAATGCGAAAGCCTATGAGAGACACGAAGAAACAGATATAAACAGATACCAAATATTGAAGATCAGTCGCGGCCAACTTAGATGTCAATCGAGGCATGAAATTCTCAGTGACACCTGTTTCGCTGGACAAATCACTCCTTCAGGCTGTTCATTTGCGGCCAACGCCTTCAGAGTGCCGCCGTTTTGCTGAACGCACATCTTGCAGCTTCCATCCAAATCTTATTCGCACTGAACATCGTGTCCTGCCGACCCACGCGCGGCGTGGCCGCAACCCTGCGAGCACGTCCGGCGTGGGGGCGGAGCAATCATCCGGTCTGTCCACTCCGCTGGCCGAGCCGAGACGCCGTCTCGAGTGACCAGCACGGCGGCTGAGGGCAGCCGCCTGACAGGGTCCAGTCCTAATCTGTCAGAGGCAGGCTGAGTCCAAGGTCCAGACTGAGAGACTCAGAATAGCCCGTCTGACAGGGTCCGACCCCGTGAGAGGGGAGGGATACATGATCGAAGCCGAGAGGCCCCACTGGAGAGGTGGACCCGCCTTTTATTCCTGCCCAGTATCGGGATCCCGTCAGCCGGAGGCTGGATCCCGTCAGCTGGCAGACTGGATCCCGTCAGCCAGTAGGCTGGATTCCCTCAGTCGACAGGCTGGATCCTGCCAGCCAGGAGGCCGGGTCCCGTCAGTCGGCAGGCTGGATCCCGTCATTCAGCAGGCGAGATCCATGGCCCGGACGGGGGGACGCCGTGCGGCCGGCCGGGCCGCCCGCCGTGTGCGTTAGTGGTCCCGAAAATAGCCGCTAAACGAGCGAGGTCGACCGAAGGCCTCTGGAGATGCTCCAGCGACGAGCCACGCGGCCCCAGGGCCATTGGTCGGGGATACGCACCTTCCCGCCCAGAGGTGACACTGTGCCAGGGCCGATATAAGGCGAGCGAAACCTTCCGCCGGGGATCGATATCATTCTAGGGCCAGTCGACACGTTTTCGCTTTGGAGAGGAACATCCTTCCAGGACCGAACGACAGTGATCCACACCTTTCCGACAGGGACCATGTATTGACAGAGTGAAGCCAACATTGGCTCATGGAATGCCAGCATTATCGCAGTTAAGACAACCGTATTATGCCACGAGTGATAGTTGGGCCTCCGTCCCATGAGCAGGCAACGGCGGTTCACATGTTTTGGTTAAGAGGAACCGGAAGAGTCCCACAAAATATCGTATCGTCCTTGGGCGACCGCCGCTGCTGCCCAGGGGGTGATCCAGAATATGGCGCTTTCGTCCCGCGTCTCTTTCTAAGACGTGATCGACGTCCTCACAGTTTCACGTCACCGTCCCGTTAGCACCCAAGCTGTCCCATAAGTAATTCTTATGGCTGGTAAAAAACGCCAACCACAGTTGTGATGAACAACAGTTGTGCGGGAAAATCCATGAAATCCCTTGCATGTACATCTCGTCGGTACATCATTGCACTGTAAAACTGTCTGAAGTTCTATCACCCTGGAGTACGCTTGAGCAGGCAAAAATTGTTTAAGCATCTGGCTGTTCCTTTGAAAAGCGGGCGCCAAGTCCCGGCTGTTCAGGCTACCACCATAGGTCGAGCATTACACGCTACTGCCAAACTGTCTGTATAGGAATGAGATAAGGTCTCGTCAAGTATTTAACGCTGGATTAAGTTTTTTTATGTTTCAAGGTGAACTTGCAGACCTGCAAGACACGAATGTATGTGTCCGGTATATACGGATATAAAATAAACATGTAAAGTAAAAGAACAGCGTCGTCATCGCCGCATATATTGGTAAAAATAAAAATATAAAGGTCACTCTCGAATTATGCCTAAACGACGTCGTAAAGGCGGTGATATTTTATGAGTTAGCAGTTTTTCCGGGTTGCCTTGAATCTTCATAATGCATTGGTGCTGTTACGTATTATGAGAGGTTAAATTAGACCATTCATGATCTCGCTCAAGGCCATCATATATCAGATTAACACATGTGCGGTTTTTCAAAAATTGTCTCAGTCATGCCATCAGACAAAACGAGACAGCGATTTAAAACATTTTATGAAAAAAGAGCACCTGGAGGCGTTGTATCAAGTTTTAAGATGTTCGTTTTCTTTTCTGTTTTTTTTTGTTTTTTTTTTCTCTGTTTGTCAAATAACGCATACTCAAAGGTTTCATATATTTGGCTCGGAAATATTCCCCGCAATCCCCAATCTGTATGCAAAAAAAGCATTTCCGGAAACCGGTCAGATATTCACCATTTGCGGGACCTGTGATCTTGAAGTCCAAAAATATGATCTGCACATGGCTGAGTCATGGAGGGCCATCACTTAACGTTCTAATAAGCCACATCAGCCAAATGGTTGCGAGATTATTGAGTAGGGGCGTCTGATTCTTCCCCTTTCTTCCCCTTCCCCCTAGTAAGAGAAAGGCGGCGACATACCTTAGCAAACAGCGGGAATATAATTCCAAGGTCAGCATTGGTGCTTCCCTTCCTCGCCGCATTTTTCTTCATTACCAGTTGGAGAACTTGTTTAACCCGCAATAGCCGGGGGACATCTAATGTCCCCCCTGGCGCCTTTCTGAGATATCTCTCAAACGAATAAGTGTAGAGTCTTGAAACTTCCAGTACCTTTTCTTACATCCGTTGTGCACATACTGACAAACATTTGGAAACGAGGTCATCTTAGGTCACGACTTAAGGACGCCATAAAGACGACCTTATAATCTTTGGCGACTGTGGCTTGCATTACAAATCAGGATGACCTAAGAATTCAATATGACTCCTCTGACCTCATACAAGGTCATCCCAGGCCAAATATGCATCTTCCATTTTCTGAATGCAGTTGGAATGCATTTTAGACATACGAACTGAACAAACTGATTTTCGAAAACGACCACATAGATCACCGAATTTTCTTTCATGTTACTAAACGTAGAGCCTACACAACAACTTTTTGCAACATTGCAATGTTTCTCCGTAGTTTGACATTTGGCAATTTTACGTGGATTTCAGCTTAGCGAGTAAACTGGTGGCGTCTGTCCGTCGTTCTCGATGACCGGTGTGGAGATATCATTGTATTGTTAAGCAACATTCCGTGGAAATGCGTGGCATGGGACAGTTTGACTTGAAGTGTCATCCTGAGGTGTCGGCATGGGCGTCACCTAACGTGCTCGTGCTTCTCCGAGTTCAAAACTACAAAATGTTTATATGTTGCATGTGCCGGGTAATTGTGCCATTTTAAGGTTTTCTGGCACCAAAGCTCCTTGAAAGTGTCTTTTTTAAAAACTCCATGTCCAATGGGCCAGGAAACATGCATTGCATGACACGTCTGTCATGGCAGACATGACACGGAGGTCAAATTTGACCCAATCTTGTGCCCTTGATCTTTCGCGACCTTGGATCAGGTGACAAGTAGACCATGAGATTAGGTCGCTAAAAACATATTGCCACGTTAAACAGCAGTCTCGGTCTGCTTCTTATTGCGATTTGGCGACTCTGGAGAAAACAGTCACTTTTTCGTGTTTGACCTGACCTTTGACGTCATCAGTCGCCCAAAAATAAAACAATGTATATGTCACAGGGCTGCAAGGCTCTGTGCTATCGATTAGCATTTGACTCAGCCGAATCAAACGATTAGTTCACGAGACAGACGAGGAAACCCCTCATTCGGTGCCGGGTTAAGGCTGAACTACCCGATCCCGAAGAGCAGCAAGGTTCGAGACAGGCTGACGTCAAGGCCACGTCGCTTCGAGACGCAGCCCGGCAGAGCGGACGACTAGGACTCGTCGACCAGGACTAACAGTGGCGGCGAACCAGTGACGTCAAATGGCTATTCGCCCTGAGACAACATTTGGCTGGGCGAATTTTGAAGCGGTCAGTCCTCGGAGGCCTCCGCCACGACACCGGAGAATTCCATTCTTGCCAAGATGCTGGTGGCTAATTCCGCTCTCGCCATGATACTGGCGACTAATTCCGCTTCCGTCGCGATACCGATGAGTAACTCCGTTTCTGCCACGATACCGGTGACTTGACTAACTCCGTCCCCTCCGTGATGCTGGTGGTGGTCCATTAGGATGCCGCTCGTGGCAGCGGCGAGGATCAAGCTGGGCCAGTCACGGAAGTCATCGTGGTGGCGATGGCGGCACTGGGTCATGCCGTATACTTGGCATCCTTTGTTTTGGGAGTTCACCGCTTGCTGGCATTCGGAGACAGATGTAGTTTGTAGTGCCATGATGTCAGCTTCTCTCAAGAGTATTAAGAAATGCGGAGAAAGAAGAAATAAAAGATAAAAAATAAATAAAAGAAATAAAAAAGAGTAATAAGAAATATTAAGAATAGCTTTGGGAAAATCTCAGGTTTAGAACTTAAGGCGAAAGCACAGCGTTAAATCTGGGTTGTCAAATTTGGCAAGGGCCAGGTTAGCATGTTTGAATTCCAAGGTGCTGCCCGCCGGGGACAAATTCACGCCTAATGGACGTCTAAGTGCAGTTAGATGGAAAGCAAGCCCATAAGCTGTTGACACCTGCGTTAAACCATTCCGATATTTTCCAAGTCCCGAAAAACACAACTTGACACAAATCACTATACTGCGCCTCAAAGTGCCGTAGATTACAAACGAACCGGGGTTGTTATCCATTGCCACTGAACTTATCAGAAGCTGATGCAGCTGAACACTCTCACCACACCGACAGCCTCTGACCCTGAAGCGACAGGGGCCAACGCCGAATGCTTCTCAGGCCGTCCAGTATTTCGCCAGCCCAGTCGCCTCACAGCCGGGATAAAATCGGGCCGGCGCGATAAGGTACACTGCAGCCGTCCGACGACCAGTCATAACTCAGCGCGAGTACTCAGACATCGATCTACATTTCAGCGCCCGGCGCAAAATGGCAGAGCTCCGCCCGCGGTCGGCGGCCGGGAGACCCGTCTTCACCTGCGCGGCTGGAATTCGCCCACTGCTCTGGTCCAGAAGACGGGGAAGACCATGAGACTGGGCTCCGTCAAGGGAAAACGGACGCCAGTCGGAAGTCGGAAAAAATATTATCAGCAGGGTATTGATAAGTACCCAGCGAACCATCTGGACCATCTGAAACCAGTAGCAAGATTGGGCAATTGCTCATTTGATGCGAAAGAGAAATGTTTTATTTCAGTGCAACAGAACATGTCACAATACGTACGAAACAAATACGAAGCAATGGTGATTCTTATCACGGACTTAGAAAACGACACCAACATCACCATTTGTAGTCCCAAAGCGGTGCGGTGCATCCAAGACAGGCGGATCCATGAGTCGCCCTCAGGACAAAGAAAAATGCTCAATGTCTGTCCACCAACGGGCACGCGAGGTGAGAATGGAGCGACCCCACGAAACATCCCCTCAAGGCTGCAGCATGTGCAAACAACAGGCCTGCTGCTCCGACGTCCTCTGGGGTCAGGTGACTCGGCACTCAGCCTGATGACGCTGTTCCGCAGAAAGAAGAGGGGTCGGAGAACGGAGCCCGGATGGTCGAGCGGCCGACCGGGGTCTGGGCCAGGCAAACCGTGCCTGGTGAACAGCACGGGGACGACCTCCCCGGAGCGCGGCTGTGGTAATTCGCCGAGCGAGAGAGCGAGAGAGAGAGAGAGAGAGAGAGAGAGAGAGAGAGAGAGAGAGAGAGAGAGGGAGAGAGAGAGAGAGAGAGAGAGAGAGAGAGAGAGAGAGAGAGAGAGAGGGAGAGACAGAGAGAGGGAGAGAGAGAGAGAGAGGGGGAGAGAGAGGGAGAGGGGGGGAGAGAAGGGAGGGACAGTCAGAGCCAAAGAAACGTAGATGGAGAAATTCTGGCACTGTTGTACGTTGAGACATATCATAAGACATAGCAGTCGATGATATTCATGAGCCTGGCTCACAAAGAAAACGCAGCGACGTTCCATTTTGCCGGAAAAGGTAAAACCATCCTCTCAAAGTTTTACGAGTGACAACCGATAGAAAAAGGTAACAGAAAAGCATCTGGGAATGCATCAAATCTCGGCGTCACATTTATGACAAGCATCTCAAGCACTGCAAAATTTCGCGGTGCATCGGCATCACAAAGTTATTTACTTTGTGATGTCTTAACAATGGCTTTTGCTTTGCCATTAGGACCCAGAGATGGATTAATGAAAAATATGCCGTTATGTTGACTTTCCGTCTGTCTGCTTTGAATGTGAACGACTTAGTACACTATGTCAACGACAAAAAAACTTCCGTTGGTGAGCTGTACAGTAGCGTATCGAAAGGGAAAAAGATACGCACAGCTCGTTGAGGGACTTAGTTGAAAAATCGATGTTGCCCAAGGCGGGCTGCAGCTGGCCTTTGGTTCCCAAATTAACAGTTTCCGGTATGCAATTATTTCCTTGACACGAGCTCAGCCAGGAAATAGATCGCCCGGCGGCGTCTGCACCACTAGGCCAGCCCGCGAGCCAGAACTCAGCCAGAGAACAGTGCCAGATAATAGGGCAATACCTCGGCGCCGTAGCGGGCCAGACCAGGCCGCAGAATCAGACTGAGTAGTGTGAATTCAGCGTCACGCCACGGCCGATGCTCGCACGGCAAAGGGGGCAGACGACAGGGCCTTAACACACAGGGCAAGTTTAAGGAAAGTCGCAGATCTAGACCACAAGAGCCAAACACAGAATCACACTGAAGAACATCCGAAGGCTAAACATTGAAGCAGAACAGACAGAGAGAGAGGAAGAGGGAGAGAACAAAGGAGGAATATCGAGTTACAGCAAAGCGGCAGAGCAGAAAGCCAAACAGAGCCAGACGACAGTGCCAGACTACAGAGCCAAGCACCAGAATCGGACCACAGACCAGACCAAAAGTCCGGACAATACGGTCAGACCGGAGTACCATACCACTGAGTCAGACCACAAGCCGTGTCACAGATCTCACGCAGACCAGGTTCTGTTAGATGACGAGGGGCCAGCCGGCAGTCGCGGCAGTAGCCAGGCCGGGCGGGGACGGTCCGGGGTGCTGGAAGCTGCTCAGTCGGTCGTTGGCGGCCGTGCCGACGGTGTGTCTGCGCGAGTTCACCGCGGCCGCTGCAGTGCGGCGCTCCGTCGGCGGCAGCGTCGGTGTGCCTCGCGCCTCGCCCGGCGAGCAGTGACCTCCGCGACCCACGTCGGCGACCCGACCCGCTTGACCCTCGGCCTGACCCAGCGTCGGCCCACCGAGCAAGGTTCGGCTCCCCACCCCGGCAGCGCCACGGGCCAGTGCCGGTCCCCGTGACGGAAACACCTCTCAGTGATTCTCCCCGCGCGCGGAGCTGTGCCCACCGCGGCTTGTGCGGCTGCCGGCCGCGACCGCCCGCGTGACTGCGGACTGCGGTTCATCCCCACCCCGGCTCTGGCCGGGCGGCCGGCGGCGGTCGCGGTCCTCGGACCGAGCGGTCCCCCGGCGGCCGGACCACGCCGCTGACGACCGGCTAGCCGCCTCCAGGGAGCGGCACGGAGGCCGGCCGCGCCTGCCCGGCGGCCGGCGGCGGCCCTCACCGGCTCACTCGCAGGTAAGCGACACGAAATCGGCCCCGAACGTCAATACGCCGCCGGCCAAGAGTAACAGGTGAGGCCGGCGCGCGCGGCGGGGTGGGACGACCGCCGCCGGTGGCACTGCACCGCCGCCGGCGCGGGCGCGGCCACCCGCCGCCGGAGCCGCCAGAATGCAGGGCAGGCCCGGCGCCCGTGCCCAGCCGCGGTGAGCCAGAAGGAGCCTGCCGGCGCCGTGACCTGGCATAATGCCCCGTCCATCAGAGGTGACAGTCATCCGCCGCTTTGCATTCCCGACTGCCCTGCAATCGTGAAGTCGGTGCTGATCTGAAAACATCGTGCGGAGGACTGGCAATGAAGAGATGTGTTTGATGTACTCCTAAGCCATCGCATCCTCAATCAGTCTGCGATAAAAGCTCACGTGTTCGCACAGCACGGGCGACTGTTGAAATGTTTCTGCTTTTAGCGTTTAACAGATGAACGCTGCGAAACCCCGTCGTCAATGCGCGCGATGCCTGCCATAGGCGCGCTTGAAGGATCGGAGCTGTGACTCCGGTCCTCTTAAGGGCAGATTCTTTTTTACCACAAAAAGATGACATTTTCAGGTAACACGGCTAAGATTGATTCCGCTTCACAAAATGACGGGTAGGACACTGACGCCTACATGAAAAACATATACGTTTTTGGGCATATTAGATGCCTTCATAAGCCCTACGTGACATACAGTGTGAGTCTCATCAGCATTCGTACAGTTTAGCACTATTTAGCAATGCAGTCGACTGGTTTCTGTTGTTTTCCTGCCATGAACATGCGTGCATCAGCTCTTAAGGCTACCATCAAACGCATGATCTCTGTCTTCCGGGACAAATTTCAACTGTTCTGCAACGAACCACTTAAACACCTTTACATGTGCAACATATGAAACATGCGTGTAATATCTGAAAATGCAGCTAGAAATGTGAATGTCTTTCCCGCGATAGAAGTATCCAAATACAAATCCAGTCTCCTCCAAAGCAGTAAGTTAGTCTGACGATCGAAGCAAGTACATTACTTCCAAACATTATGCATGCGTTTGTCGATTTGTCATGGTCGATGGGCTATTAACCTGGCAGTTGCTGACGTTTTTCGGTTCAGTGATACGCTCGGCAATTTCACAACCAGTCGACCGATTCAGCTGAATTAAACGGCAATGGATCGTTCTCGATTATGCGATCTATGCGTTACTACGTCCCATTTTGGCACTGTAAGATCATTCATCAAGTCACAAGCCACATCATATGTCAATATTGGCCGACTGGAAACATATCGTTTTTGTAGTACGAATAGATTTAAGACGTCCCAAAATATATGAAAAGGTATGTATACAGTGACAATAATCTCAATCTGAGGAGTCTTAGTCATGCAGTACAACAAGGCCATGTACATGTTAGGTCTAACTATGCCCAATATTGGTTATAAACGCCATAAACACCACCAAAGTCCATTAAATGCCTTCAATCCCTTGTTGAATGTGGAGGGAAGAGGGCCTTTTAATGTCTGTTCCCTCGACACATTTCTTAAATATGTCGCCAACGAGTAAACACAGCGTCATGAAACTTCCAGTATCTTTTTGACATCAATTTTGCACATACTGGCATAAAATTGGCAGCGAAGTCATCCTGGGTTACGTCTTAATGGCGTCATGAGCACCACTACGTTTCGTGATTCGAAGTTCAGCTTTACTTTGCTGCCATATTGTCGGTGCTTTTACAGTGCATGATGATTGTGGCTTGCCTTGCATATCAACATAACCTGACAGCTCAGTAAAGAGCACCAATGGCCTCATGCTAGGTCACCCTAGGTCAAACATGCATTTCCACTTTCCGGGTCCGTTGAGACTTTATTTTGGAAACGTGTGATTTTGTGATATAAAATTGTGAAGCTCAGTGATATAAATTTTGGAAACAACCGGAGGGATTACCAAAGTTTCCGGCAAGATATTGCAGGAACAACTTACGCAGCAGATTTCGCCACAATGCCACGTTTTTTTGCAGAGTGACCTTTGGTGGTTTTATGCAGCTTTCGGCTTCACGAGTAAACTGGTGACGTCTGTCTGACGCTCCGTGTGACCGATGTGAAGACATTGGCCTTTGCAGTGTTGTGCAACATTCCGTGAGAAGTAACAAGGAAAAATTCGACTTGCAGAGTTGTCCAAAGGTGGCAGATAGAGTTCACTAATGTGCTTGTGATACTCCGAGTTTGAAACTACAAAATGCTGTATGTGCGCGGCAATTGGGGTCATTTCAAGGGTTAAATTGTACCTCATGCTTTTTAAAAATGTCTTTTTGAGGTTTTCGTGTAAATTGGTTAATGAAACATGTATTCCATGACGCCTTTTACGGACGTCAAAATCGACTTAGCTTGAAACCTGGATCTTTGATGACCTTGGGTCAGGTCGCACTTAGAATATGATACCAAATTACTGAAGACATATTGCGTACAAACTTAAGTTGTGGTCTGCATTTCATTGCGATTAGGCAGCTCGGGGGAAAAGAGCAATTTTGGGCGTGTCACCCACCCTGTAACGTCATCAATGCCCCAGAGTAACAAATATGTCTATGTCACCTCACAAGATTGCACGAATCGCAGCTATCGGAGATATCGGACCAAACTGAGGAATGGTTCTCGAGATAGACGGTGCGGTAAGCGCTCTTCTCACACCTGTCAGTGGAAGGCTGCGGAATATGCCTGTCATTGCCGTGTCAAGTACCTATTTTTGCGCCAAAACAAATATTTAAATGGTTGCCACACAAAAGGTCCCACGACATACACTGATACCATATCTCAGGGGCCAAATCGCAACTATATAACTTCAGACTCAGCTAAATGTGTTCGGGCTACACTTGTAAGCAATGGTAGCAGCAGAGGAAACCGTATGGTGCTTCAGCTTCTGTGTCCACGAATGACGGGCTGACCATTATGTGCACGGCGTCGTTGGATGCTCTTAGCGAGAAACGCGAGCAAGTGAACCTGGAGCAAGCTAGGGCCAGAGACGGCCACTTTTGCGATAACCTTTAAGTCCCTGAATTTTTCCGTTTTCAGTCAGTTTGCACCTGGCTTGCAAGTCATTTCAAAACTTTATCGCAGGCACTGCGTGTCTGTTTGCGTACAGATGTGTACTTTGATGCCCTCGGTCCAGGGGTAACGATTGGTATTCCTTTGCGGGGACCATGCCCCTCATGTGGATATTGGCCCCCCCAAAGTTGGTTTGGCCCCCATTATTTTCTGCCAGTTTTGCCAAGGGGAACGTAGTTTGTTTCTTGGTAAATGATAACCATAAAATAAAAGTAAAGATTGCCACAGTTCAAAATAAAATGAGCCAAGTCGGTTTAGAAATTCGCATTTGGAAGAAGGCAAGGTTGTAGGGCCCTCGGCGTTGTCCCTTAAGTCATCTACACGAAACGACATCTCAGCATAGGTCACACATGAATGAATCCCTTTGAGCCTCGTATCACCGATCGATGGAGCACGCGGATCGACTCTGGGTGATGGACAGTTTAACAATGCCGATGTCGACATCTCCTCGGATAAAACTGGGATTGATACCGTGCTCATGGCTTGCCGTTAGCTATCGGCGAGTTCTGCGAGTCGGAGTCGGCGCGATTTTTCGCTGTCCGGGCGACGCGAGTCGTTCCTCCGGTCAGGGCTGGCGAGGAAAACTGGCGACGGCAGTTCCCTGGCCAGGACACCTCTGGCAGCGAGCCATGATGAAGAGCTACCTCTTGGCAACATCCCTAATTCATTAAATCCAACACCATTTCTAACGTTATAAAACTCATCACACTTTGGATGCGGTGAAGAAAATATAATACAGAGGTGGGTGAAATGACAGTACTCAAATACACATGGCAAACATATTGTATTTGATAATATCCATATGAAACCGTCGTTTTGATTCGGATTCTTGCAGGGAATTCTGAGCGTAAGACAAAACCGATGTTCAGTATCGACAGGTAGCCGCCCGCTACGCAGCAGCTTCGCCACCAATATGCGCCTCCGTCCGCTCGACAGACGAACACCCGTCTGGAATCAGTCTCCTGCGATGCGCACCCAATGGCCGCACGCATCACTGTGCGTTCACCACGCGAGATCGGGAATCCAGCCCGCGACTGATCTTGATGGATCGTCTACGTTATACTGCGTTTAGCTGAGCCGACTTCCCCGGCCACCCGGGCCGTATATGGAAATACGGAACGGAAACACCGAAGCGTCTTGTATAGAAACCTTTCTAAATGATTTCATTAATCTCTGGACGGTTTCAGGCCCTGCGCGACGAACCCGAAGGTGTTCCCACGCGCCGACCGACCGACAGTTACTTGCGGTTGATTGGTCGGTCGTATCTGGCGTCACGCGCAAGAACCACCCACGGGGGGCCGCATCACAAGACGCGGGAGGACACTGAGTACGGCTGAAAGTGGCAGTTTTATCCGTCGGGACCTTGCTCATGTCTCGGAACCTATGTACATTGAGAGGCCGCGTCTTTGTTTTTGGTTAGCACCCATCGGTCGCATATATATATATATATATATATATATATATATATATATATATGCGACCGATGAGTGCTAACCAAACGCACACACACACATATATATATATATATATATATATATATATATATATATATATATATAGTATACCTACGAAACCTTTAAGTGAAAACATCCTCGAAAAAAAAACAGTTTTCGCGTGAATAGTAAATTTCAGGGGCCCGAGTGATTATTTTCGGAGATAATGCGATAATAATGCAACATCGCAAACGTCCTGCAAATGTTTTCGAATGTTCACAGCAAGCTATGTAATTCATCATCATCTGCATTCTTCCACATCCGACTGTCGTATTTTTTCGCTTTTTCCATTTTATCTCCTTTCATGTAAATGCGATACACGAGCAGTGGCGGCTTCTTTTATTCGTTTCATTTTCAGTGAGTACTGAAGGCATCGATTATGGTGTGCTGCATAAAACATATCGTCCCTGCGCTTCAACATCGTATCTCACTGTTACGCAGTGTTTTGCCGACATTTTACAAGGACACTTCATATTACTGTCCCCGTAGCATGAATAAATGCGCCGTATTAAAGCATAGATTGGGCATTTATGGCTGGCCACCAAATCACCAAATGTTACAGGAAATCTTTGGCTATATAAAAATGTCACTTGTTGAAAATATTGTGAGATCTGGATTACATCGCAGTTTGCGTTAGGTGGGTTGATGCGATACGACCGTTTAAATTTTAAGTCTTAAGAAATTCTCGACATGCTGTAGTAAGTAATGGTCCGAGGGTGCTGTGGTTAAGACTTGGTCAATGCGGCGTTATTTTAAGGTAAATATCTAATAGCTGATGGTTATTTCGGATGCCATGTCGGCTCATGTCATTTACATTCATGAATCTGTCGTCAAAAGGTTATTTCGGATGGCATGTCGGCTCACGTCATTTACGTTCATGAATCTGTCGTCAAAACGGCCAGTAATCGCTAAAAGCTTTTTTGTAGCAATGATGGCATTATCGTATTCGTGCGTATTCGGGTTGCAGTTTCTTGTAATTAGGTCAGATTACTGCAGTTACAGTTTCTTGTAATTAGGTTAGGTTACAGATGACTGTCAATGTGAAGTCCAGGTAACCCAACGACAAAATTTCGGCTAGGACCCAGGTTCTTATTTTATGTCACAGAGCCATATCGACACATTGTACTGTGCTTTGATATAAATCCAATAAAAATGACTGGATTTGGTTTACCCCAGTGCTGTTAGGAGCGGGCCCCGTTAGCTGTCCAGCCGGCCAGCTTGTCTCAGCAGCTGGTCTGTCGGCTCCAGTGGCCGGTCAGTCGGTGTCAGATGCCGGTTCGCTGGTTCTGGGCACTGGTCCCCGCTCTCAAGAGTCCGTATACAGTCTCACGAGCCGGTCTGCCGATCACAAGAGTTGGTCTCAGGTCTCCTGAGCTGGTCCTGGTCTCAGGAGCTGGTCCTGGCCTCGGGACCTGGTCCCGGTCTCAGGAGCCGGCCCGCCGACGTGAGGACCTGGTCCGCCGGTCTCAGGACCCAGTCCGCCGTTCTCAGGATCCGGTCCGCCGGTCTCAGCGGCTGGCTCCGCGGTCCGAGGAGCCTGTCGGCCGCCGGGAGCCGGGGTCGCTGCGCAGGTGGCCCCCTGACCAGGCGCCTGCCGGCGGGCCCGGTGGCCGCTGACTCACGCCGGCCGCGCTCTGGGCCGGATCCAGGCGCGCCGCCGCCGCTGTTTTCTCACACGCCAACGTATTTTTAAACGTTTACGGTCGGTCCGGAGCCGGCGGCCGGCCACCTGCCGCACCGAGTCGCCGCCGTGTCTGCAGTTTGCGTTGGGAGGCGAACGGACGTCACCTCCGAGACAGGGCCGCACGAGCTCCGAGCGGGCCGAGCGCTGGCCGCGCGCAGTCGGAGCTTCACGGCCTGCTGGACGCGCGATACGGGCGGTGACCTTGGCGTGCGGTCCGTCCTGTTCCGGTATGCAGTGCTTGCGTGGGACTGCTGAACTCTTTTGATGAAATTGTCGCGCACAGGTTCAGGTGCGTTGAAGTGATGCGATGGTCTTGGCCGTGTCCGTTTTGTCCGAGTATTCCTTCAGCCATCGCGATCCGGGTTACTGTGCTGCTGACGAGTAGCCATAAAATGGATATGATTGTCTCAATTTCTTATGTTTCATATAACAATATAATACAACACAATGTCTTAATCCATTATATATATTGACATATGACATGATATGTGATATGCGATATAATTTAATATAATTTGTAAGATGCAATATAACATTATAAATAATATGTAACATAATAGAATAAAATGTAATCCGCCGGCCCTTGCATTGTTGCCGAGCTGGCAGCGGGCAGCCACGGTGACACCCCGCCTCCACCTAAACCACAAGGCGTGACAACATCAAGTCTGAGTCTGTCTCCTTCAACTCTCCGTGAACCCTCGAGGGTTATGAGTGATTTGTCATCGTCGAGGGCGGTAGAACATGACGGCGTGCCGCTGTATGCGCTGCGCGAAAATATTTCCCCGTCCTCGGGCCAAATTTTCTTCATCTGATCAACAGCTTTATCGCCACTCGTGTTTCCCTTCCTCCTGGAAGATGGCCTCTGTTCTTCCTCTTCACAAATCAGGTCCGCGTGACATCGCACGCAGTTTTAGACCCATATCCATCTTACCTGCGCTGTCGAAGATATGTGAAAAGATCGTGCGCACACAGTTGTCTTCTTATCTCGCTACCTGTGATCTTTTAGCTCCATCACAATATGCATATAGACCATGTCACTCGACGGAGGACGCCCTGGCTAACGCTGCTGAATGGATGGTGCGTCGGATTGGCGGTGGCCTCGTCGTCGCCGTCACCTCGATTGACCTCAGTCGAGCTTTTGACAGTGTCGACCATGACCCCCTCTCGGCCATGCTCCAATGGTACGGCATCGATCCCAGGTGGTCCGAGAGCTACCTGGCTGATCGGCGGCACGTGATGAGAGGTGGTTCTCTCTCCCTTCCTCTTTCTCACGGTGTTCCTCAGAGGTCCATTGTCGGTCCTATGCTCTTCAGCATCTTCACGAACGATCTTCCATCCTATCTGCCTCACGGACGTCTAATATCCTACGCCAATGGCACCCAGCTGCTAGACTCCGCACATCCCGATCATTTATCCATCCTAAAATCCCGGCAAGAAGAGACTCGCCTTGCCGTCCAGTCCTGCTTTACATCTAACTCCTTGAAAATGAATCCATCCAAAACAAGCCTGCTCCTTGTCGGCACAGCCCATAACTTCAAGAAGACCATATCCTTCCATCTTAACTTTGCCGGCCACATACTAACCCCTTCTTCGTCCGTGAAGATGCTGGGGGGTCACTATCGACAACTCCTTGTCCTGGGAGGAGCACATATCCAAGGTTACCAAAAAGTGCAACTCCATCACGCTCTGTTTGTATAAGCTACGTCACCACCTTACGCCAGATGTCCTGACACTCATAATCCAGTATGTTTTCCCCCGCATCCTTTCCTGCTTTTCGGTCTGGGGTGGGGCCGCGTCGTACCACCTTAGCAGAGTTCAGAGGGTGGTGAACTTCGGGGCCAAGATCGTCTCCGGGGCTCGTAAGCGGGATTCAGTGTTGGCGACCTTGAGGGCGCTAGGCTGGCGCTCTGTACGTGACCTAGTTGCGAGGCGCGACAGCATTGGTGTCTTCCGAGCCCTGGACGACTGCGGCCAAAAAATCTGTGCTGGACTGAAACTACACTGCTTTTTATTGTTCATTTGCCAACATCATTTGCACTCTTTTGCATGTGTCTTTGCGCGAAGAGGTGTTCATGACGACATTTTGTAAATTCCCTTTCAAATGGCCTCTGATCCAAGTGACCGATCCTGGGTGACCGACCGTGATCGTCAGCTCCGTGGGTAGAGCGCTGATCTCCCCGTCATCGTCAGCTCCGTGGGTAGAGCGCTGATCTCCCCCTCCCGGCAGGACGGGTTCGAGTCGCCCCGGCGCCCGGCATTTCGTCCGCAGGTCAGCTGGCAGTCGTTGGGTCATGCTGACTACGACATGGTCGTGTAATTAATGTCCTTGGCGGCATGTCAAAGCTTCATGCCACAAAAGTCATCTGTTACCTTGAATTGCGCGATCGGATGCTGGGGTTGAAGTCTATGCAACAAGCTCTGCTTAGAACGGGTTTGATCCATAACATTACACTACTCTGTCAAACCATTTGGATTAAATGCATGAAGAATGCATATCAGACATACATATATATATATATATATATATATATATATATATATATATATATATATGTATATAGTATGTATATATAACACACACATATATATATATATATATATATATATATATATATATATAAAGTGGAGATACACCTACGTAATCCATGTGGAATTTATATGCATTCTCTCAGATGACGACGTTGCTGGTAGGGTATCGCAAAATGATGTTGCACAGAGGTTCGTGTTGCCATTTCGGCTAGTCATCTACCAAAGGTAGATTCTCCTTGCTACATGGCAAAACGCCGGACGATTTATGCAGACGAAAATAAATCAGGCACGGAATACTTGACGGTTGAAAGCAAATAGTTAATAAAGCTTTTAATGTTTCGTTAGCACAATAACCATTTCTGAATCTCTTCCCATACCCTCATCTTCATGGCGAGTATCAAAACACTCATTTTGTCCATGCCTACATCTCATACTCCCTACGATGTGGCATAAAACGTCCAATCAGGCTACTAAAAAGATAATTTGCTTATCTTAACCGCGCAGAACTCTTCATCTCGGCTAACGAATCGGCTCTGCGGCTCCTCTCCGTCAGTTTACTCTGGACTCTGCCTTCCTGAGCGTCGAGCCGTCGAGCCGGTCCCTGCCCCAGGCCTGGCCACGCCTACCTGACCTGGAGGCGAGGACCGCCTGCGGCGTCGGTGGCCGGCCGGGCGCGGTCACTTCCGGGAATGCCACCGACCAGTCTGCGGAAGGGCACGGCGGCCGCGTGCGTGGTCGGGCACGTCCGCCGTGCTGGCCGGGGCCGGGGCCGGAGCCGTAGGAGGGGGTGGGGGGGGGGGGGCTTCTGGGAGGTAGAGGTAGGGACATGGGCTAGGGACTGACTGCACTGGAGGTCAGGCACAGGCTATTCAGAGGAAGGGGTCAGGGTTAGGCTGTTCATTGAAGGGGTTCAGGGACAGGCTGTGCGGCGGTCGAAAGCGACCAGGGACAGCGTGCTTGGTTCAGCTTTTTTAAGATGCAAAGTCCCGTTTCCCGATCTGAAGACACTCCTCATACTCTCTTTTCAGTCCCTGGATTCCGGTTCAGGGTAAAATCATCCAAACTGAACGCATCAGGAACGGATTTCGCCATTTTGGACACCGAGAATCCTGCTTAACCTTTTCCTTTGATATGCCCGGCTCCGCCAATGCTCCTTCAGATACCATACCAATGCGGAAGTCATCTTGGATCGCGCCCTGCTGTAGGGTCGGCATGTTAGAAATGGCGTGTTTCACTGCTGCGTTTTACTGCCACCTCACGCGGGAAGCTCTTCAGCTAATCATAAGTACCCACGATTTTCAACAATTTTGTACTGTTTTGCGCGGAGACTCAGTAGACGCGCACGGGCGTAGATAGAAAAAACTTACGAGTATCGCGACTGGGACAGTCAGAAGGAGATGGGCTGTCGAGCACATGTACCGGCGCTTGAATTCGTGAGCTGGTCAGACAAATTGGGTATGCACTTGGGACACCATCAGTGTTTCGAGTCAGCCTTGCAGACACCCCGCCAACCGTCCGCTGTGTGCTTAAGCTGCGTGCCGATTTTTACATTAGGGTGTCAAGGTCCCGTGTCACTTCCAGACCTCATCTGCCCCGCTACAGGTTGGCACGAGTTTTTCCATTAGCAACTGATTAAGACCTACAGCCAATCCTCTTGACACAGAGCACGGACCTCTTCTTTTAACTCTATTTTAGGACCTTCTTTAGAACCAAATCTCGCTAGTGCTTCTTCGTTGCCCTGATACTTCGGAGAATAACTGGCCGAATTTGCCACATTATAGCTCAAACAAACCAAAAAGCGCCTTATTTTCCTCACTTATTCCGTCTCTGTGTCGCCTGACCTGATTGTGTGGTGAAGATTATTGGGAATTTTATTGGGATTTACGCTTCTGTAGCTCAGAATCTTTTCATTACGGCAATTCACTCGACTTGAAATCAAGAAGTTCATTTCAAGCATCTTTAGCCCTCGCAAGTGCTATGAGTTCGGATGCGCCGATTTGCATACCAACGGTGGCCCCACGTCTCCGTCATCATCGGAAGTCATTCTGGGCCCCTTAAAAAATCCTTTTAGTTGTTTTCTGGACTACTTTATAGGAGGATCCTGGATCATACTGGATCCAGTGTAAGCCAGCCCTTAAGAGCCAGTTAAGAACAGTTTAAGGTTCTCACAACACAAGGATTGCAGCTGCTGGATACATTTATTTATTTCAAAGGGTAGTTAATTCCTCCAAGATAAGTAAGCACCTTGACAGATGACACACGAAGAATTGTGATGTGGCTCAGACCCTATATATGCAATATTTTCACCCCAATAAGCCGAGGAACGATCCATTTTCTACTCGAAATTCCCATTCTCGTATCTCCGTGTACCTTAACTTCCAGCACCAACAGCATAGCTTGTCATTCATCTTTCTGTGCTTAATCAATAGTTCTACGTTGGACAGACTGGCTAAAGAAGCTCCAGCAACATCAACAACTCCACGCCACGGAAAACGCGACATCATGGAGACGAATTCTAAATGCCGTTGTTTGTAGATGTCTCAGGACCTGTGACGAGTTACGTCACAGGTTAAACGCTGAGTTACGAACACGATCATGAATCACAATATCGAAATGCAGTGCTGCTTGCGTCTCCCGTGCATTTATAGCACAAGGAAAGATAACAATATTGCTGACTTAGTGCCGCTGATTATTTTCCTCATGTTAGGTAGGAATTTGAAAAAGTTGGTGCATGATGTATATATATATATATATATATATATATATATATATATACGTATATATATATATGTATATGTATGTATTCGTATTGTGTGGGAGTATGTTTTCTTTGGTGCATGTTTCATTAAAAAGGACCGCATGTTCCGCTTTGCCAGTTTAGCAAATTCGGTTAGATTGCATGTGTCAATCCATGTCAAATCGGGCAAGAATTGACCTGACCCCTTTCGATTTTGACGAAATTTGGTACGCTCATAGTAAGCGTTGACAAATTGTCTGACACAAACGTTTAGCCCTGGGTGACCTCTGAGGTCAAAGTTACATGTTATGAAAGGTTACCGATTTTTACAGGCAATGATATAAATGTCCACACCTCGGTGATAGATTGTCAGAGAAAAGTGCAATTAGCGCAGTTTGAAAGATAAATGTGCCGGTTCTCATGGCTAAGTTCGTTTTTCTCGGTGGCCTCGGGATGACCTTTAACCTGACTAGGCCCCACGGAACCTTTTTTTTGCTCTAATCATGTTTTTCCATCGTGATCTTCGCGAAAATGTAGCACAATATGTCCTCAGAAATCTACTATAAACATGGCGGAAAATATTTCTGGGCAGATTTAAACTTTTTCAGTTTTTATGAGGTTAGTGTTGCTAAATAACGCTTGAGAAATATGCCCTGAGCTTCTTGTCACATATTGATTGATTCCCAGCCTTTCATTTCACGGATTGTTCTACAATTTAATGTGGACAATGTCCTGCGTGCCTGCTACACATCGGCTAAATTTTAAATTACTTGACGCAAAAGGTCAAACGTCATGATATCCCGCCACCAACTGACCCCAGCCATCCAGATCCGACATACCCGTTCCTCACACTTCCACGGAAGTGAGTCTTTCGAGTGTTCTTGGGCCTTTAAGCCAACCGAGACAATCTAAACCGGATGATCGGAGTCTATTGAAGTTCAGCCGATGTCACTGACCTCCAATGATTTGAATTGATTTGGATGCCTTGGATTACCTTTTGGCATCGGACCACTCATAACTTTTTTAGGGGGACTGATTTCGAATTTCAGGTAAATTGTCCATGTATCGGAGTTTACACGTATCAAAGATTCCATGAGTGTTGATTGTTTTTCGTTGTGACGCCATCCCACAAATGCTGGAATAGTTAGAAATGAAATGACAGCTTGGTACAGAAGTAGGCAGAATTGATGACTGAGATACGTGCCGAAAACAGTCAGAAAATTGACTTTTGTCCAGGACATGGAATGAACTTAAATGACTCAATGCGCGCGAAATGGATGTGAAATTGGAAATCAGCGCCCAAAAACATATGAATGTTTGAAGGTCAAAATAGGCCATCGAAAGTCATCCAATGCCAATGGCCTCGGATAACCTTCCAAAGGTCCCGTTGCACGACTAAAATTATTTCAGTTGGCTTTATGGCATAAGAACACTCGACAGACTCATTTTAATGCAAATGAAAAGAACAGGTATTTCAGTTTTGGATGGCAGGGGTCGATTGGTTGCGGGGCTTTTGACCTTTCTGGCCAAGCAACTGGAAACTAACCTGATATGTAGCAGGCACAAGGGACATTGTGTATATCAAATGGAAGAATAGTCGGACAAATAAAAGACACGAAACCAAAATTCGTCAGATAGTTTCAGGACATATTTCTCGAGCGCCATATGGCAACACTAAATTCAAGACGTCTAAAAAGGCTTGAATTTATCCATAAATGTTTCATTGCCATGCTTATTGCAGATACTTAAGGACATATTGTACTGCATTTCAACAAAGATCACGGTGGGCAAACACGGTTTAAACAAAAAATGTTCTATATGACCTAGCGTGGTCAAAGGTCATCCCGGGGGCACCAAAAAATGAGTTGGTTTATGCAAATTGGAATATTAATCCCCAGAATGGTGCTCATCGCACCTTTCTGTGTCAGTCTAGCACCGATTTACAGGCATTTCAATCACGCAATGTCTGCAAAAATCGGTGACCTTTCAGAGATCACCCAGGACTAAAAATCTGTGGCAGGCCATTTTCCTATAAGCACTATGAGCGTACCGAATTTCATCAAAATCGGATGGGTCGGGTCAATTCTTAAGCTATCTGACACAGAATGACCCATATCAGATGTACAAAATTGTGCATTTATTTACATACTACAGTTTCGAGACACTCACGTCATCTTCAGAATCGTGGAAAGTTGATGTGAGCAACCATCTGAAACTTATTCGCGGTGCAACAAGTTGTCATGTAACATATACCATCAGGAGGGAAATAAGTAAATGGATAAAACTAATGGAAGCGTCGGATTCTAAAGGGCTAACGCCCTGCTCCCAGTAACTCTATGGAGATGGAAGAATTCTGTTGTACATTGAGAGTTGGCTAGTTTTCATGAATATGTACACTTTCCAACATATGAAGTGGTCTCACGTCATAACATGTTCGTCATATGGTCGCATTATCCGTCAGTTAATGTCGCATTATGGTCTCGTCGTGTTCTTGTCTCACGAGTTGTAGTGGCGCGCCGTCATGTAGGTGCATTGTGAGTGGTCTTGAGAGCGTTGTTGTTGTAACGCCAATATATTGTACTGGGCGAAGTTTGCAGCCTTCACATTCGCAAGTAAATTAGTACATTACATTGGCGTTTTTAAATTTGCTTGGTTGTGTATAGTTGTTTTTGACAAGGAAATTTGAGGTCTACCTTGTTTTTGAAAAAAAATGATTTACTGTAGTTTTCCGTCCTGTTTTGGTTGAACATATTTGGACGTGATTTTCGTTATCGCTTTTTCGTCTTGTTTGTAGGAGGTTGCCATTTGGTTTCGGTAGGGGAATAATCTGGGTCGATTAGTCATGCTGGCGCGGTTTAGCAAAGCACCTGTCCATGTGTCCTTGTATTGCTATTTCAATGGCTGTATGAGAGAAGCCGTTGTTCATTAAAATTTGTCTAACTCGTATTAATTCACAGTGCAACTAAGTCCAGTCCGAACAATGTTTAAAAGGACGCCTTAAAAAAGCACGAATGGCGCTGTTCTCATAACACCTGGGACATTCGCTGACTGGCTTTAAGCACCGTCCGCTGTCTGTCGCCTTTCGGTGAAGACTTGCCTCAAAGTTTTGTCAGCGTCCGTTAACAGAGATGTCAGGGAAAAGAATGACATTGCCAACACTAAACTCATACGCGAATTCAATGACACAGACACGGACAGAAGTTTGAGACAACTGCTCACTGAAAGGCGACAGACAACGTACGGTGCTTAAAGGCAGTCAGCGAATGTCCCGGGCGTTGTAAGACCAGCGTCATTCGGGCTTTTGTAAGGCGTCCATTTAAACATGGTTGAAGCTGGACTAACTTGCATTCTGAATTAATACGAGTTAGGAAAATTCTAATGAACAACGACTTCTCTTACACAGCCACTGAAATAGTAATACAAAGACACATGGACAAGTACCTTGCAGAACCGGCCCAGCATGACCTATCGACTCAGATTAAACTCTCCTACCAAAACCAAATGACAGCCTCCTACGAACAAGGCCAAAGAGCGATCAGGGAAATGATGTCCGTATATACCAGAACAGGTCGCAAAACTACAGTTAATCATTTATTACAGAAACAGGGAGGCATCAGATTTCCATGTCAAAAGCAACCATACACTACCAGGCAAACTTAAAAACACCAATGTAATGTACCAATTTACTTGTGAACGAAGGCTGCAAACTTCGCCCAGTACATTACACTGGCGTTAAAACAACGGTGCTTTCAAGACGACTCATTATGCACCTACGTGACGGCGCGCCACTACAGCACATACGACAAAAACATGACGAGGCCATAATGCGACAACAACTGACGGAAAATGCGACCATACTGCGAACATGTTTCGACCATATTACGAACGTGAGACGACTTCAGATATTGGAAAGTGTGTATATTCATGAAAACTAGTCAAATCTAAACAGACGACTAAATTCTTGTCTCACCTGAGAGATAATGGGAGCAGGGCGTCAGCTCCTTAGTATCCAACGCTTCCATTAGTGTTGTTATCCATTTACTGATTCCCTTCGTGGTGGTGTATGTTGCATGCAATCCTGGTGCACCACGAACAATTTTCAAATGGTTATTTGTGCCGGATTTTCATCACTCTGAAGATGATATATGAGTAGCTTAAAACGTTAGCATGTAAATAAACGAGAAATTCCATACCTCTGATAAGCAATCTAAACAAATCCGTTAAAAGAAAGACCCAAGAACTTGCATGATGCATCAAAAAGGTGGCCAGATTTTTAAAGCATTTTACTCCAGGCAGTTCAAAGATGTTGATTTAAAAGCTACAACAGAAACTGTGATTATTGGTGCTTCCCAACATAGATCTTCCAAGCACCACGGCAGCCGTGGTAAACACTGTCACACAAGCAAGGCAGCGACACCTTTAGTAAGACGATCACACTAGCGGTTCACGTGTTTAACGTTGTCAGCCAGTAGGCCTTAATACGGTCTTGACCTTCACAGAGGCGGTGACCGTCGGCTATCTCAGCTGTAAGTCCGGTAATGTCTTCCATCTCAAGGATACTGAACGGGCAAAAACATGATGGATAGTCACAAGGCTCTGCATCGAAGCTTGTGACTACCGATGGTAATCGAGGTTAAGTCGGGGACGACGAGAAACATTGGCAAGGACGATCGGCAACGGCCTGAGTTGCATCACCCCAGCCTGAAATTTCCCAGCCAACAGTTTTTGTTTCCAAAGCTCATGTGTTGCTGCTGGCAAGCTACGCTTCAGAGATCAGCAGGTTTGCAGCGGGAGTTTTGTTGGCGTTCCGGCTGTTTGCGCCGTAGCCCTGCCAAGGTGATCCGAGAGTCTATTGATCCTCAGCAGGGAAGAAATGCGTCCTCCTAGGCATAGCAAGGACACTGCCTGATTAAACCGGGCGTGTGACTTCCTGAAAAGCCTCGTGTATCGCTGGGGCTTTTTTGACGTGAATGAACAGGCAATTTGGCCGTTGTAACATGGTCCAACATTGTGATATGGTAACATTTGAAATATTTCACAACACGCAGGAACAGCACCACTATCCTTCACACAAGCCTTTTTTACATCAGATAATTTAACAGTAAACAATGAACAGTTTAACAGTAGGCGGAACCGTCATGATTAGTGGCGTCGAGAGCGGTACTTGCCGGATAACATACTGTTACAAAGTAAGCCGAAGTTTTGATCTTGAAAACCTTGGAATGCTACGAAGAATAAGTATGCTTCCCAGGAAAGTTATCATGGAAGAACAGATCAAGACATAGATAATTTAACTGTTGGCCATGACGTTTATCAGACCAGAAGCTGAAATATTTTGCTGGGACTGGGGGCATTGCAAAAGCTGTAAATTCAGCAAGTCAGTATTAAATGCTAGGCTGTCCGATTGACACACCATACACGTCTCTACAACTACTCGGGTAAGGCTAAAAACCAACGACAATGTCTGCGGATCTCTGGGGGGTCCTGCCGCCCGTCACACGCCAAGGCTGCCTCCGTAACTGCAGAGCACCGTCACAGTCCTCAAGGCCTGCGTCGTCCCGAACCCAATCCCGTCCATCCCTCCTCCCCCTCACCCCGCCGCCGCACGAGACGTGCATTCTCCGCACTTCCAGCTGGAAAGGTGAGACACACCCCACCGCCACGACCTTTGCGCCGGGACGTGCCCCCGTCTCGGCGTTGCCCCCGACCACGTGACTGGGCTCCTGACTCGGGACGAACAGCGGCTCCGCCTCCACTCCGTCGTCTGCTGCGCCGGACGCGAGCGGCCCGCGAACGCACCAAATTGGATCACCGGCCTCCGCGCCGGCGTCGGGGGCCGCCGCCTGCTGCCGGCCGGCCGGGGTCACGCCGGGCTGGGCTCGGTCACGGGGGCCGGGTCACGCGGCGGCCCGCGCCGCCACCCGGGCCAACAGCTGGTGGCCCTATTGATTGTGACAATGTGGTCGCCGGCGTCGGCCGGTCGCCGCCGCCGGCCAGTCAACGTCGGCGCCGTCTCCGCGAGGAGGTCGTCGGTGGCGACGATGCGCGTGCCGCGGCCCCGCGTGCGACGACCGCCGGTCCGCTGCCACCCCAACCGCAAAGGTAAGACCGAGGTAAAATACCCTCCGCCGCCGGCGACGCTCGCCCCGCGGCGGTGCCGGCCCGACGGCCGCCGGCTCGCGCTCGGACCTGTTGAGGGGCGGGTGATTGGTGTCGTTCTCCGCGGCCGACCGTCCGGCAGAGTGCCGCTCTCGACTCTGCCCGGGCCGACTACGCCCCGAGCGTCGCCATACGGTCGGATCTGAAGCTGAAGATCCAGCGCTGGGGAGGCCAGTGCCTTCTCGAGAGGAGTCTGACACAGAATGGTTTTCATAGGATTTGTTTTATGGGCGGCTTAACCTGCAGGCGCATGGAAATGTCAGAGGGGCAGACCCAGATGCGCAACGTGGGTAGATCTGAACCACGAGGACGGGCAAATATGACGTATAACACGATGCCTTTTTAAATGTGGTTTATACATCGCTTTGCGTCGTAAGCAGAAAAACTAGTATTTTCAGTGGGAAAGGAAATATTTGTTTTTGCGTAAGCTTAGTCCTCTCGGGGAAATTTTTCCTGCCCGCACCAGATCGACCCCTGGACGAACATATGCTTTACGGAGTATCCTCCGTAGCAGTTATTAACCTTTCTTCGTTCCGGATCCCACTACGTCCAAACACGGATCACACGTCCAAAGATGGGTCACACTTATTACCCATTTTAACCCTGCTGTTTCCCCCTAATAGCCAGAACGACTGGGTTCAGTGGAAATTGAATGTTTTTGAAAAATTAAAAACAGCGCTAGGATCCAGAGTCCAAACTTCCACCAAATCAATGCGTAAGGAGCTTGTAGGCCATGAGATGTTGGCCAAACGTCACCCAAAATCATCCATTCATGCCAGCCGAAATTCCGGGGTTTGTAAGCTTACGAAGGGCTTCAACCCTGAGACAGGCTCTCCCAAACAACGACTTAACATTTCAGCATGAAACCAGATAAGGCTACTCGTAATAATTCGTCAGGTCTCAGCCTTAAGACCACGGAAATGACAAAGAAATGGGCCAAGTCAGTTTTACAGCTTTCATGGAGCACGAGATCAGTTGTAAAATCTGATGCCTTTTCACAAGAAGGTAAACTATCAACAGAGGAAACCCACAGTTTTTCTCGGCCGTGTAACTCTGAAACTGAACAGCGAAGCGTCTTCAAATTTCCATCATTTCCCGATAATTCAGTTGTGCATATTAACACTTTAGGAAGTATTCTGAGGCTATCTATGTTTTTTTCTTATTTGGTCCAAATGGTTTGATGGGGTGACGTTAGTGATCAGAGCCCTTACTAAGCAGAGCTTGCTGCGTAGACTCCGACCTCAACTCCCGATGGTGCAGTTCCAGATAACGGCTGATTTTGTGGCGAAAGCTGAACGTGCCGCCAAGGGTAAGACACGAGCGAGTGATAGTTGCTTGACCCCGCCTGGCCAGTTGCCAGCTGACCCGCGGGTCACACATCGAGCGCCGGGACGACTCGAATCTGTCTTGCCAGGACGGGGAGACGGGTTTCTTCCAAACGACATGTTTAAAGACCATGATGTGTGGCGATCTTGCCATTTTTATGGTTAACATGCTCTTTCAACACAAGATTGGTGCTGTGAAGTGGTCGGTAGTAGACAGTGTGTGTTATAATGTAATGGTAGAGAAATATGGACCATTCCTGACCCCTCATTAGAGCCAAATGTATATGACCGCGATTCTGCAAACATAGCGCCAATTTGCACGATAAACTTAGCTATGGTAGTCATCTAAGATTTTGCTTGGATACGAGGAAAATTTCGAGGCATTTGATTAAGTTTTACGGTGTTCATTGAGTCTGATGTGCAATATTAAGTATATGAATTAAAAACTACCATGTAACTGATCTCTTATAGTCTTGTGACCTAGCTTGACCTATGTCCACATTTTCCTCGGACAGACGTGTATCGGCATCTTTTGCTTATCTGTATGTACACGTTCTTCGGCTTCAGGATTTTTGAAATCTCCTAACTCTACGCGAAAACGGCATTCCCCAAATCGGTCTAATATTAACCTGATATATCCTGTGATCTAAGATATAATCTTGAGGTGCACAATTTTAACTTGCGCGGGATGCATCATGAAGAGAAATGGAGTACCGTTCAAATCAGCAGAATCGGTCCATTGGTTGCGGAGTTGAGTCGGATATTCTGGGGCCCCTCCCCCGCCACAGCAAGTGGAAGGTGGCGACCTACCTCATAAAATAACGAGCCAGGTTTCGGTTTTTCGCGCGCAAAGAAAAACAAACAAGAAACCATACTACAGTTGGATCAGACTGGCGTTTTTCACCCATCTGAAAAGGAAAACGAAAGTAAAAATGAATCCATCTGAAAATGAAAGATCTGATGTCTTTCATCACTCATCAACATTCAGCCTATGAATCCAATAACAGAAATGTATATGAAATAGTAAGGCAGGTACCTGCGCTTTTTACAAAGCACCATTCTTCTTAATCGTTCAAAACAAATGGGATGACACTTCTATAGACACACTTTCATAGAATCCTCGTCAGGCTCAAAATTGGTGCAAATCGTGATCACTTTTTGTTTCGATGTGTTTACATATCTCCATAGCGCAAATGAACATACCAAGGCAAACTGCATTAGTTTTTGTTCAAAGATTTCTTCTTGTCTCTGCGATAAGCCCACAAGTATCCTGGTGGATGGATTCGCGGAAATGACATTTTATCGCGACTGATTCAGCTATACGTAGTAAGAAAAACCTGCGGGATGTACTTGGAAACGGTTACCACCACATGAGGCCTCGACACCAATTTTTTTCCACACCGGCGTTTCATACAGTTCACTTGTCCCAGAACACCAGCGAGTAGCTATCTAATTTTCACGCAGCGCCGTTGCGCATTTCACCCACGCCGAATGGCCGCCAGAACTGCCGGGCTATTGCCGCCGCAGTGCCGGCGGTCTCTGGGCGCCGGGAGAACGCATCCTCCCGGCGTCCATCGGCCGACCGGCGCGGCTCACCAGCTCAGGCCGAGTGTCGTGACCGGCGGAGAATTGCCGCCGGCTGCCGTGTCAGCGGACTCCGGTCACGCCACGCCGGACGGCGCAAATTGCCCGACTGGAGATGGCACGGGACGCGACGGCGCCGGGACGGACCCGCCAGAAAACTGAGTTTTTGCTCGATTTCTTCCGCGCCTCGGTGCTCTTTATGGTAACATTCTCGGGCGTTGGATTCTTTGTAGAGTGGTTTCGCTCAGGGGCAGAACTTGTTCAGACTTGTTGAGGATGTTAACAATATTCTGAAATACATTTTTCAACGCAATACAGACATAGTGTATGACATTGGTTATGTTATCCCTTTGATTGACCCTTGGTCTCCTTGTTGTCCTTTCTCTTCTAATGGCGTTTACGACTTGTCTCGCATGACCTCGACATAATTAGCTCTCGTTATTATGGTCGTTACCGTTCCTTTCCAGTGCGTGCCGATCTCGTGCGCGCGTTATTAATTATTGGGCTGTCGTCGGTGGCGAAGTGCTGAACGTTGTTTACGTGTTTGTTTCGCGGGCACAGTGCGGGAGACGCTCCACTGCGACGGCGTGCGACATAACTTGCAGACATCATATTTCTTTTCCCACCCTTTCATGAGATTTCGCATCGTTATTTCAGTTATCAACGGGCGCTCAATAAAATTGTAGTTAGCGCATCCTGAAGCTTAATAACTATCTGACATCTTGACCCTTGCTCGTATTACGGTTTCTGCATACCGCGACGTTCTGGGGAGGGGGTATGATCCCCGGCAATTTCCACACCGTGCGTCGTAGAGCGTCGCGAAAAAATAACAGCGTGCTAGGCGTGGTGACGACATCTCGCGACTGGTAACCTTTTCAAGGTCCCACGTCAGTGAGTGACCTTCCAGGTCGGGTCAGAGGCCAACAGTGTGTGGAACGTAATATTTTCTCAAGTTTAAGCACAAATTAACCCCAAAGAACAAATGATGATGAAGAGAAATGGCTATCACAGCGTTCGCCAATCCATTTTGAGTCTACCTGTACCCCACATGATTGTATTTCACCCGTAGAGTCCGATCCAGGTCATGCTAGGTCAATCCTTGTCCAGCGGGATCGTCGGCTTAAATGCGTTCTCATGACTGCAGAAGTATTCTTAATAACAATACAGTGAGAACAATTTCTTTTAGATAACAATACAGTCTTACACTGAGAGGAAACCCAGACCGTTGTCAACCGGCGGCGTTGGTGCGCAAAAACGGCTGACATGACTCCCGTTATGGCGTCATAGGTCATTACCATGGCAACGTAGTGAAAACTGTTGCAGAATAAGATGTGGAAAGGACGTCACAGTATGTGCACCAAGTTTCCGATGGATCGAACAGACCGTCGGGAACTCATCTTCAAAAACGTCAGGAGGGACGGGTTGCATCAACCCCTGTCCCTACATGGGCGATGGTTAACCTTTGAGTCCAATTTCCAGTAGCACTACATCGGCATAAGAGCAGCGGGTATTTTCATTGCATGAGATCGAACATGAAAGGGGAATTTAAACGCGTTTTTGTGGAGAGCGAATCAGATTTCAGTCTGGCTTCCACGCCGATGGGCGAATGGGGAGAAGAAGCAGATATTATGCATAATGCATTTCAGGACAGCTGGAAGTACCAGGATGAGTCATTTACGGTGAAAAACAAAGCAGAAAAATATTACCTTCTACAAATCTTGATGATTTTTTCACATGCTGTTACTATATTTTGAGTCTTTTGACAAAACCTAGCACATTTCAGCCTGTATCATGCCTTGTTTTTTGCCAATGCCAAAAAATAAGAAATTAAAATCGGAATTTCCTTCCCATATTCCTTGCATATCATGAACCACGAACTGAGGACAACACGGCTTTAATGCTGAACGATTTTCGACCGTTTACTTGTCATCAGGATTTGCTTGAGCTTACAGCCTTGTCTCGTGTCGATAGCACCTTACGTGTGCGGAGGCACGTTATTTGTGCTATTGTTTTCATCTTTTTTATTTGTGTAATAATTATTTGTGCGAAACAACACAGTGCTTCAGCATTTCGTCTGTTGCGTCAGTAGTTCACTACTTGAAATTTCGCCTTGTATGATAGGTGTGTGATTTTCCTCGTTGTTTTAAAACACGCATTTTTGTACGTTACACGGACGCTAGCGAATGTGTTTGATACGTTGGTCTCAGTATTGATATCCAAACCTGGTCAGAATAAAAGCCTTAAATGACCTCAATGTGCTGGGCTAGGCTCACGGCGTGCTCCCATGGTGTGCATCGCAAATATAACACAAAAATGGGCACTCGGAATTTCACTAACCTCACGGAAGACTCTGAGGCATTTTTTCCAGCGCTGAGTTATTACTGCTGAGCTGCCATTGCTGCCGTGTCCAGCCACCACTGGCTGGCCGGTCCGCTGCTGACGGAGCTGATGGCATTGTTCGGTTCTTCCTCCTTCCGCTTACACCTTTGCTCCGGGCGGTATAATGAGGCGATGAACTCGTCGAAGTGGCCGGTCGGCGCTTACCCGTCGGCAGCCAGCCGCGTTCCTTCGCTGTTTATGTCTGTCGGGCACGACGGCACCCGACCTTGTGGGGGAGGGGGCAAGGGGCACGGAACTTTACTTTACTACAACCCGAGTGGTTATACCTCTCTGGGGCGTTCCTAATTTGTGATTTTTTATTTTTTTGAGCAGAGCATGAACATCCATACCGGTTGTAGAAAGAAACAGAATGTCTGTCGCCACTGTGGATTTCATTTCATTTGTAATGCCACGTCCTTTGTTTGTGCTGTTAATCCAAGGAAAGGCTGTAGAAAGAATGGTGGTCATGACCAGTCTGGTAGCACGGGAAGTTACGTTACGTTTTCGCTGCCCGACGGCTAGCGGGCATCGCGTGGCGCGTGAAAACACGTCCCATTCTATTTACTAGGGGTGCAGACAACTCTTGCCAAACGACGACATGGTCCACTTCCGAAGGCCTAATCCGTCTGATCCCGAATCGCCCTGAGACGAGACCGGTTGTGTTCCTCAGAGAATCGTTTGGGGAATAGCATTATGTGAAAACGCCGAGTGAGAGCCAACACGTGGCCGACGCTGGCTACATAAACACGCAAAAGCACTAATTTGCAAGGCTTGCAGAACAGAGTGTGGGTCGTGTAACCCCATCAGGGATGAGGGCTAGGCGGTTCGACAGTTTTGTACAGGTCGCAACGGGATAGCGAAACAGCTGCTCTCATGATCTCTAACAAAAACCATTCATTGTCCACGTAATCTATAACATATAGATAATACCACCAGACTTGTGCTTGATTCCGCCTGACTGGAATTGACTCCGACTCAATAACAAGGCAAATGACTCCGAATGCGAATTCAATTCCAAGCAACCAATTACAAGTGGAATCGATTCCGAATCCAATTCCAATGTGGCTAGAACTGTCTGATTCCGAATCCGAATCCGATTCAGAGAGGTAATGTAAATACAATATAACCATAACAATACGGATCAATGTAATTAATAGCAAATTGTGTATTTATATATATCTATGTAGATATGTACATCCATGCATCACATGCACATACACATATATCAATAAGCTATGAATAATCAAGTAGGTAAACCTTTGCAATAGTTGAGCAGGCCTCCCACTTCTCATAACTCTAGAAATCCATGCGGTTGCTTAGCCATATTGGTACCAAAAGACGCGCAATGAAAAAATAGCCCAATCGAAAGTATTTGACACTATTAACGACACAACTTCCCCAAAATAACCCTTAGAACTGGCCATTTACTCACCGCACCACAACTAGCACGAGCACAGACCACGTAGCATCTCAGCGAGACGGATCAACACAGACAAGGTTTGGCAATTCAAACGCAGTGTTGGAAACGTGGGTTTTTCCTGGTGTCGGAGTACAAATTCTCTTTTGGAGTATATAATGGCACGCGTTTATGTGAGAAACATGGACTAACTTGGTGCTTTACAAGCATATGCGGCCAGCAGGGGTGGATCCAGTGGCTCCGTTTGGGGGGGGGCAAACCAGTTTCCTGGGTCTACATGGTAGATCAGCAGAGTCGTTGACCCGGGGGGAGGTGGAGGGCAGCCGGCCACGGGTTCGGAGTGTATTTCAGCGGCCTATTATGAACAGTAAACCATCAGCCAGGGAGGGAGACACTGGGCAGATTCAAACTCTGGCTGAGTATAGCAATACCCATGTCTTTTGGAGGAGGGGGCAAATGACTATTTTGGAGTACAAAATTTTTCTTTGAGTATAAATTTTTTGGTGCTCCTTAACACTATAAAATGACAGCTTTTCCAACACTGTTCACAAGTGTCGTGAAATATGACGTCACCGAAAAACTGCCGTAAAAACACAAGTCTAGAAATCCGAAATAAGAGACAGCAACACTGCAACGGTTCGTATGGGATAGGGGCGTTGGGACCGGAGGGGGGGCAGGGGGGCAGCTGTCCCCAACAGGGGAGCAGCTGAGTAGCGATCGGACTTGGTTTAGTCCGATAAAGTCGGTTCAAAGGTTAGGTTAGGTTAGGCCAGGTCAGGTCAGGTCAGGTCAGGTCAGGTCAGGTCAGGTTAGGTTAGGTTAGGTTAGTGTAGGTTAGGTTAGGTTAGGTTAGGCTAGGCTAGGCTAGGCTAGGCTAGGCTAGGCTAGGCTAGGCTACTACTATAGGTCCGTTCCATTTCCAGTATGAACCTTTCCCGATACAAGCCATAACTTTACGGGCTTTTTGTTGCGAGCATTCTCCGTAACGGACCTTTTCCCTTACGAACCTTTTTTTCACTAGCCTCTTCCATACGACCTTTGCAGTACGGACCTTTTCCATTACGACCTTTTCCGATACGAACGTTACGAATACGAACCTTTGGCTACGAACCTTTTCCCATGAAACCTGGTCTCCCGACTCAATACCCCTCCATGCCCGTCCCATTACAGTCATCTCTATCCGTATCCCATCCAGGTCTCCCTTCATACCCCAGTACTGTCCCAGTTTTTCTTCTCTGTCCTTCTTCCCTCCTTGGCACATATGCCTGTCCTTGTCCGGTCCCAGTCGACCTCTCTGTCCCGTTTCAGTAGCCTTTTATTTCGAATTTCGAGACTGTTGTTTTTGTGGAAGCCTTTCAGTGACGTCATATTTCACGACACTTCTGAACTGCCGACCCTATCAGTTAGTGTTGATCTGTTTCGCGGAGATGTTCCGTGCTTGGTACTCGTGCTAATTGCGGGCGCGGTGGGTGAATGGACCATGTCTAGAGCGTATTTTTGGGAAATTACGTTGATGAGGCAGAAAATACTTTCAGCTGAGCCGTATTTTTAACTGTGCATCTTTTGGTACCAATATGGCAAGGCAACTACCTGGATTTCTGGTATTAAGATAAGATAAGGCCTGATGCAGGCCTGCTCAACTAATACCAAACCTTCTGCTACCAGTGGTCAACTTAAACTCTGGCAGCAGCCATGGTCTCTCAATGTGGCTCTGCCTCCCCCCCCCCGGTGCATTAGGCAGGTCCCCTCCCCCAATATTTTCTATCAGTTTTAAACAGGGGAAGAAAGCTTTCAAAATGGTAAATGATAACCAAATATTAAACATGAAAATTAATGCCGGTCGAAATAAAGCGGCTAAATCCGTTGACAAACTCATTCGGGGGAACGTTTGGTGTCAGGCTCTTGCTCTTCCTTCCCATCCGCAACCCCCCCCCCCCAGTCATTTACACAAAACGTTACCCGTGACTGCAGTTACCTACGCCATAAATTTCCATCACGACCATTCAAGCCTCTCAGTGGTATCATGCGCTTTGCCCGTTACTTGGCCCACCTCACACAGGATGGACTAATCACGGATAAACATCACACTTCGCACGTATCCAACAGTATTCCGCTTTTGCTAACAAAACTTACACTCAGGAGCTGTGCCAATCTCTCGCAAGTCGCAATTATGCGCCACATTATCAACCATTGCCTAGCGTCATTAAATTGCATAAGTAGTATAGGTTATGGTATCTAGCACTCAGCAACAGTAAATATTTGAATACAAATTGTTGTCATAAACAAAATAAATTTTTCATCGTCTGCATAATATTCACATCGTAAGAAATCGTGTTAAGAAAATAAGCACGACGTTTTGCCTGAATATTAGCACGGCGTTTCCGCACTCCTTATAATGTACAGTTCTAGCGCTCTTGCGACATGCTTGAAGTCAATAACAACACTGGTAACCTGTCAAATACTTATGACTTCAGGCAGTACGAGAAGTATTTAGGGGCATTAAGAGGAAGTATTAAGCATTAAGGAGAAGTATTAAGAGGCAGTAGTTACACTCTATCTACACACTATTTACGATGTACAGTTCTGGCGTTCTTGCGCCATGCCTCAAGTTTATAACAATCGACATTCGTCACTAGGCAAATATCTGTGATGTGGTAAAAGTACGTGGAGGTATGATAACACTACCTAGTACCAGCTTTCTGTCCCCCAGGAAACTGTTGTACCAGTGATGTCTGTGTATTCTTTTCGTAGTTTTTTGTCTTACCTTGAGTCGAAAATCCTTTGGTCTCATGTTAATTGTTCTATATTTTGGAGCACAGTCTCATTCCCAATTACCTGCCAACCTACCTGACAGGCAATGTCCAGCTCATGCCACCATGAATGAATAGACCATTGACATGAAGCTGCCCAAAACTGCTCTGAAAGTGAAGCCTTTATTGCATATACATGCATAGGTGTTAATCGTGATATATATTACATCTTTAGACACCAAGGCAGTGGTAACTTAAACTGATAACAACGATATTAGACATTTTGCTTTTTGATTCGCTTCCGATTCCAGTGTTTCCACGGAATAACCGAATCAATTCCGATTCCGACTCAACATATCTCCTAAGTGAATCGATTCCAAATCCAACTCCGGGCCAACTGGAAGCGAATCCGGATTCGGTTCCGATTCCGCCGGAATCGAGCACAAGTCTGAATATCACTCATTGTCATTAACTGAAACGTTACTATGGTAGCTTGCGACGGCTTAGGCCGTCATCGATTTACGGAAAAGACAAACCCCTGGTGCTTTCGTGTCTAAACGTTTGCATCACAAACATATTTGCATATTTTGCTTTCCCTGCCGAGCCGCTTTGTCAGCTGAGATATTTTGAAAGCCCTTGTTGATGTTACGTCATGTTAACACTTGCTGTACGTACGCGTCTGCGTAAGTAGCGGTAGAAGCAACTGTAGAAGAAAAGATGACGCAGCAAGGCACAGTATGAGAGCAGGTTTGATACTCTGAATTTAAATGCACTGGTACAACAACGTGGTGCAAATTCTTCGGATCACATCGTGTTTACATTTCAAAAAGGTTATGCATTTCAGGGCACGTGGGGTTGCAAAATTACGCAGCTGTTACGTCAAAGCCGAGCATAACGCAGCCGTGGACTGGGGAGCGGGTAGGTTATAAGGCCAACTGCCTCCCCCGCTTTGTAATAACGAAAGACTGTCGTTAGAGCTAAGGCGTTGCATGGCACAAAATGGCTCCATAATGACCTTTGCGCCTTACCCACTCTTAAAGTATATGCGTATGTGCGCGTGGCACGCGTTTAATGCTTGACCCGAAACAAACCCCAAACATGCAAGATGGTACGCAGTTCCGTTACGCTGACACCATGTGGCACCTGTTCACAGGAACGCCTATTGCAACGTACCCAGAGCAAATGAACCTACCAAATGAACATGCTTTATTGCTAATCCAAGTGAAGTGCCTAACACGATCGTTGGACAGTCCTTTGGAGAATTTGATCAACTATTCTGTAGGATGGCGATAAAAGTGGTCAGCACGATTATACGCGGAGTTTTAAATGCGCTTCGAGGCACGTTGCTGTCTGACTTCCTGTCCGAAAACACATCGTGAGGACCTACGAGTGATAAGCAGGCCGAATGGCTATTGTTCCACTGAGGTGAGAAACGCGACTGTAAAACAGTGCTAGGGCTCGTTCGGTCAACCGTTTAGAAAGAATGTGATTCGAGTGCGCGCGATGATATAGGAGGATGTTTTGGATAAACAGGGTGCTGAAGCAAATTCGTTCGTCCAAGAGCGGAGCGGTGGAACCTTGGGGAGACGGCCAGAACCAGGTGTTTCCAGAGAGCGCAGGGCGATTTTAAGATAGTCCTGGGTGGGCTCGATCATCAGCTTCTGAGTAAAGATGCCGGTACGGACTCATATTGTAAAAACGTTGTCTTTCCTAGACTTGAACCTGGAGTAGAGTAGCGCAGCCAAAATTCTCTTCACGCTAAACGTTTGGCCACCGAACCCCATGCAATGATAAAATAATGGCGGAATTGATGCCATAGAGACTTAACTGATCCTACTGCCTTTCCCATTGTTGTTCCTTTGGCATCCTGTTAGTAATTTTGAGAGTCCGTGTCCCGATACCTAGACTACAAGCTGACGAGCTGAAGCATTGTTGAAAGAAACCAATCCTTGTTCCAGTGTTTGCAAATTTGCCTAGCACTGATGGCGATGTTTATAATATAAAACGGGGTTTCACAAAAGGTCTGGAGCTGGGGGACGAGGAGATTTTAGCTTTTTTCATCCACGAAACGCTCATAACCGTATCATAAATTGCTCAGAAGTTGGCGGAAGCGTCCTCGTGTCCTCTTCAGCACAACCGTGCGTTGTCCTCGGTTTGAAATACAACTAGCCTGTTTTCCAGTGTTTGGCCCCCATCGTCAACATTTTTTTCATTGCTCCGTGATTTGAAAGATCTTGTTTCGCGTTTTCCGGACGGTTTGTTCCCACACGTGTGCTAGATGCAAATTGGTATTTGGCATGCGCATAGGATACGTGGTGCATTCTGCGTATCCGGCCTTTGAATTATGAGTCCAGTATGATAAGCAGGCCAATAACAGTCTTGGTAGATTAGCCAAAATACCTCATACATTATTTAGAACAACGGTACGAGTGGGGAATAGGGGATATTCACGAACGTTGGGTTCTCAAGAACACTTTACTGAAGTGTGTGGTGAAGGAAATGTTCACTGTTTTGCTACCATAGAAATGGAATTTTCTCGCCTGAAAAAGACATGAAAATGAAGCACGGCGAAAGAAAAGTCGGGGCCGAATTATGTACGCGAAAGTTAGGTACGACGAAACTGCCACCGCGCCACTATGAATGGCAGAGTGGCGTGCCAAGCAGTGAGGCTAGGGCGTGTGGTTCACGAATCAGAGTCGTTCTGTGAGGAACGTAGCGGCGAAACTGAAAATGCCCTCAGACTCCAGACGTATTTGTTGACTCCGTGATAACAGTGGGCATGAGTGACGACGTATTGCTGGAAACGCGACCTGCTGTCATTATTGTTTGCCCTTTTTGATAGAAGAACGCTTTGACAGGAGCCGTATCGGTTTGTTTGTTCGACGTAACAAAACACTTTCATTTATTCATTTCACTCATTTCACTCATGTCTTAAAAAGCTGTGACTTAATTGCTATGAAAATCAAAGGTGATGATGAAAGATAACAATTTGGTCAACACTCATTTTGTGGACTATTCACCCATACACTTCTAAAGGTGATTTGAAATCAATAGGAATATGCCAGTTTAGCTGCAATTTAGCGATGAACTCGTGAGAGCCTGTTATGTAACCACTAAAACTATTTTACAATTAACATTACCGATAAGTGAGTTTTTTTAAAGAGAAAGAGGGATGGCAACTTCATCCCGCCATGCTTCTTCCAGAATTGTTTACACTCTTCCTTCGATAACGTGGTTACTTACCTCGCGTGGTCTTTGAGCAACAACCATCGTCAGCGTTTGCGTTGCCGGTGGTAAACCGCCGAGTAATCCCCGACGCCAAATGAGGGCAGTGTTTCGCGGCTGTGACGCGGTGGACTCCTCAGCCGGCCAGCGGTGCCGGCCGCGCCCAGTAGCGCTGTCCCGTAAATAGTGCACCCAGCACAGTTACCTCCTGTGTATGGACAGAGGACTGCAGTACAGGACACCTCCTGTTTCCGGGCAGAGGACTGCAGCACAGGGTGCCCCCGTCCCCGGACAGAGGACTGCAGTACAGGGTACCTCCTGTCCCCGGGCAAAGGACTGCAGCACAGGGTGCCCCTGTCTCCGGACAGACGACTGCAGTACAAAGCACCTCCCGCCCTCGGACAGGGGATAGGAGCACAGCATAACCCCCCCCCCCCGGGACGTTGTGACCCGCCGCCGTCAATCTCTGCCAGACGGGCGTCTATCAGCGCCCCAGCCCGAGAGAATGCCCGATGCTGGCCAGGCCGCCGCCCGCTCGCTGCTGAACGTCGCGCCCACAGCTGACGGAGGAGGGCGACGCTTTTTTCTGCGGTCGGAGTAGCACCTGTGTCTGCGATGCGCGAATGCACGTGCTCTCGTCGAGAGGCGGAGCTCGTGGGCCCACCCGTTTCGCCGATCGATGAAGCTGACGGCCGTGACAGAGTGCCAGGCTCGTGAACATTCTGGATGGTGACCTCAGGAATTCCGGGACGTTTGGGTCAGTACCAGACTCATTGCCAGCGTCCGACGAACAAGGCCTGCCATCTGGTGTCACAACCTCTTGCACCGTTGGCCGAACGAAGGGCCATTTTAGATGTACGTTAGCTATCCCGAGCTTGCAGGAGCGTCGTTTTATATCCGTTTGGTATGGTCCAAGCCCCAGGAATGCAGCAATGAGCCCGCGAAAGTTAATTTGGACCCGCTGATGCAATTCACCGGAAGGAGGTTAAAAATGAAATTGTAAATGTGACTAACGGCCCCGTTCCACAAGAAATGGAACAATTTTGGAGCGCGTCTTTGCGACTCATTTTAAAGTAAAAATGCTTCATGAAAACACACCGGTGTTAATTTAATTTCCTGAGGTATTATATGTATGTAATACGGAACCTTTTTTTATTGAACCTGTGCCTGCAATATTCTTTTGCAAGCAATGGAAAACTATATCCAGCGAAATGCCGATGCAGACTGACATGGGTATTTCGCCTGGTGCAGTTGCAGTTAACGTTACAAATAACTATTTCGCCTGATGCAATAAACTTAACGTCCCCAAATTTACTTAACACTGGGAACGTTAAGTTTTTTACTGCCATCACCGTTGCTCGCTACTCATTTGCGCAAAATGACAGCCCCCTTCAGCATGTGGTCTGGTTCTTACAGTGCTCCAAACTGGATGGCCTGGGAGCTTCTCTAAAGCGGTTCGATCAGCTGGATGATGGATAAAAAACCCTGGCTGGCCGCTGCAGAGTAATTACGTGTACCGCGAGAGACGGCATGGAGTGGCATAGGTTGAATTATACTGGGGTTGAATTGAACTGAAGTGACTGAATTTAAATTTGCTCTTGCAAACCATTTAATTTGACCACAACGTAATGCCATTCTTGCCCCATTTCAGTACGCTTGTAAGTCCCTTCCATTCGGAACAAGTTGAGTGCAGTGTTATCGATTACCACTTGAATGAACGATATCGGTCCATTGGTTTTGAAGATTGCTTGGGGGGCCAACACTTACCACCCGCAGCCCTGCAGCACAACCAATGGCGACGAAATGCCCAAGTGGCCGTTCAAGGTCCATCAACGTCTGAGGCCGTTTATTCTGCCGGCGTTCTGCTCGGCCCCGGAGCGGGCGGTCAACAGCTCCGGTTCAGAGGGTTTTCTCCAGCAGCAGTGCCGCGGAGCTGGACCGGGCCGTAAACGAGTTTTCGCTTTCCGTTTCGAAAACGACATAAACGGGCATAATCATGCCCGGCCTTGGTCGCTTGGAGGCGGAAAATTTGGCAAAACCTAGGAGCGCGAAAAGGTGATGTGATGACCATGAATACGCAGACTTATACAGAACGCATGGTTTCAGTTTTTGCTAGTTGCTTCACCCATATTTATAAGCCATTCGACTAAGTTCAACGAAGCCTTAAAGAAACACAAATGTAAAAAAGGACTGCGAATTGCCGTGCAATGACTTTTTTTATCGGAACTCTTTGATTTAAAACACATTGACCCAATGAATTCAGGATTTTACGGACGTGCGGAATGACATTTTAGGAGAATCCAGAAACATATGACTTGCCCTTTGATGGGATTTAAATTGTAAAGGGTTGAATAATTCAAATTAAAAGGGTTGAACAATTCAAAACAGTTGTTGCTTTCTTTGTGGCACGAGTGTGATAGACCGGACGGAGTACGAAAATAAGCCTAACCTCACAGAGTCCGTTCTGTGAACCTCACAACGACCGTTCATCTGGCCGTTGACACACTCGAAGGTTGTTTTCCACTGTTCTTTTAACACTTTAAACCGGCAATCGCCGACCGCACTGCCATCTGACAGAACTCCAAACGTGGCGTCCAATTAGAATCTTCTGGAGCTCTAGTTTTATGTAACCCACGATAAATCACCCAGTGCCGTGATACGACTCTATGATTTTCATCGCTGGAAAACAGCCCGCTGATGAGCCCCAAGTCGTGGACCCGACGCCGCCAATCTGTCGGCCGGTGCCGGCGGCCGCGGCGGTCCCGGCTGCCCCGTGGGACCCGGCGCGGCCCCGCGACGGCCGGCGGCCGGCCGCGTGTGACCCGGCCGTTCCCTGGGGTCCTGAAACCGCGGCCGCTGGTCGATGCGTCGCCCGGTCACCGGCCCGCCACGTGCACCCCCGCCGCAATCACAATCAATAGGTGCCGTTTGCTGCCGGCCACTTTCGGCCGGCCGGCGCCGGCGGAGGCTCCGAGCCGTGCGGCAGCCGCGCGCTCGGGTCCGGAGAGCTGCTGTCGGAGTCTTCCGAACCCCCGGTCGGGACCTCTGAACTGACGCCGCGACCGTGAACTCCGAGATCCGGTGCAGGCAGTTGAGTCGCATGTCAAACAGAGCAACGTCGGGGAGGGGTGGGCTTTCTCGTGTAGCCGTGACCTTGATCAAGGGCAGCAGTGGGCCGTGACGGGCTGTCGTGTTGGTCGTGATCTCACTTCTGTCGCGCCGTGACTTGCTGTGTCACTGAATGCGACTCATTGTCAGTCTGTTGGTGACTCGCCCTCTCGCTAGCTGTGACATGGTGACGTGGCATGGTAATGTGACGGCCGTGTCTCTTGGTCTTCCTGTTGGCGTGATGTATAACTTGGCCGTGGCTTTCCGTTCTGGCTGTGGCCTATTTCATCACAGACTTCTGAGAACGATCCAGCTACCACGACCTGAAGATGATCTGTTGTCTTCCTGACCGCTGCTCCTGACTTTGCAAGCTGTTGGCGTTGATGTCGAGGTCTCAGTGAGATCATGCTTCCCTAAGTATTATCAGCTGGGAAATGAAATTACCCAACTTCATTGATGGTGCGGTCGTTTTCGTCTTTCCGAGCCCAGCTGCACTCCTCGGGGAGTGCACCTCAACAGCCAAGCCTCGGGGAGCGACAGTCTCCTGACCACTGCACAGTGGTGGCTGAGGAGTTGGCTCCACTACCAGCTCCTCGCCGGCGCCGGAGCCGTGGACCGCGCGCGGCGGGACGGACCGACACGAGCCGGCCGTGTCGCGGCGGGACGGACCGACACGAGCCGGCCGTGTCGCGGCGGGACGGACCGACACGAGCTGGCCGTGTCGCGGCGGGACGGACCGACACGAGCTGGCCGTGTCGCGGCGAGACAGACCGACACGAGCCGGCCGTGTCGCGGCCGCACCTGCGACCGCGGCCGCCGCATCGATCGGGCCGGGCCGCGACCGCCGCGCGGCCGGCCCATCTGCGGCGGCGTATCGGCCGCCCGGCGGCGCTCAGTCGGCGGCCCGGGCCGCGCTCTGGCCGCGCGCCGTCGCCGGCCGTGTCGCAGGGCGCTGTGCGCGGTCCGCCGTGCTCGGAGTGCGTCGGCCGCTGGGTGCGGTCGGTCCGACCGCGATCGCGAATCCGCCGGCTGCCCTGACGCTGCGGGACCCGGCCGGCCGGGAGCGGCGGTTCACTCGGCTGCCGCTGCCGTTGTCGTGGGTCCGTCCCGGCGCGCGGACACCGTCGCCGGCCGGCCGGCAGTCGCGTGCAGTTGGCCGGCGGCCGCGGAGCCGGGCGGAGTGTGCACTGTGCAGTGATCGCCGTGCACGGCGCCGTCGGGACGGGCGAGGTGCCGACAGCTGGTGACTGTAGCACGAGGGCCGATGTGACCCTGACGGTATAGAGGCGCGACCTGGGGCTGCACCTGCGAGGACTGAGCTCTCTGCCAGACTCCCATGATCATTGCAGAACTGGATGTACCATACTACACAAGATCACGGCTGAGGCAGCGGTGAAAGGACAATTTGTGCTAACACATGAACATACTCGCAACTGACTGGAGTGCCTCGAACAAAAAGTGAGACGTTGGTTGGTAGCATGTGATTGGGTTTGGAGCCGGTCCTCACCTACGACCGCGTATCCACTCCTCGCTCGTATGTGGGGGTCCTTGTCACCGCGTCTGTCCCTCTAAGCTACCCGGTGGCGGACTCCGTTACTCGTCGCCTCAGAAGATCAGGCGAACGTCGCCGTCTCTAAGACGCCTTCCTAAAGATCGTCAAAATGCGGAACATCGGTCACGTGGTCCACTATACCCACCCTGTCAGCGCCAGCACAGGTGAGTGGGTCGTCGGCGGTCATCACAGCTCCGCTCCTTTTTGACTTTTCCGATGAGCGTCAGACTCACCATGTCGACAATCGGCACTACGAGCCCGTTCAGACATGCCCCAGGTTCAGGCTAACACCAATTGTCAGGACAAAGGCGCAGCTAAGGAGGCCCGAGGCCCGGCCCCCCCCCCCACCTAAAGGCCCGCATTTTTGCGGAAATCATTGCACATCATCTTCCCGGCAAGCGGTTTTCGTATGATTTCAATTCACACTGAGCTCCGCCCCCCCCCCCCCGTTAAGAAAATCCTGGCTGCGTCCCTGGACAAGATGTGCTCAACCTTGACCTATTGGTTAAGGAGCGGTACCTGGCTCGCTTATTGCGATGTGCGTTTGAAGCAGCCGCGAGGCAGCCGTTCCTTGAAACATTGTTCCCAACAGCTGCGGCTCTGGGCCCCTCCCCTGACCGACCCCAACGAACACTCGGCGCACGGCAGCCGTGCGGAATCATGAGCATCTCGCAGGCAGAGTGGGCGGCTGTTGCCGACACCTGATCCGGAAGGCCACGTGCCGCGGCGCGCGCGGCGAAGGCGGCGCGCCGAGCGAACGTGGCGCCCTGGGCGGCAGTGTTTGTTGTGCCGGCTTCCCGGAGCCGGCGGTGCGGTTCCACGGAAGGCTGGCGTCACCGGGCCGATTGTCGGCGATTAGGCGGGAGCCGAATCGCCGCGCGGCGGCCGACCGGCCAGTCACAAAGTCACCGCTCAATGCAATTTGCGCTGTTCAGCGTCGGCGACGTTGTTTAGCGCAGTCGCAGGCGCCCGGCGCGCTGGAAACGGAGTCCGATTGTGTCAGTCTAACGGTGAGCGACAGGATGGCCAGTCCCAGGTTAAGGGTTAGCTGCCTTTTAGTATGGCTTTCCATTAGAGGCTAGTTGCGCCAAACTGTGCCGTTCAATTTTTCCTTAACTTTCTGGTTCCGTGTTGCTGGTTCATAACATTGGCCTAGGGTAAGGCTGTCGGGTATATGGTCTATTTCTTAGCAGTAACGTGCCTATCGCTTTACTCTTCAGTCCTTCCTCTCCTTTCTTTCTCTATCTCCTTCAGTTCCTCCTCTCCCCTCTCTCCCTCCCTCCCTTCCTCCCTCTCTCTTCCTCTCCCTCCCTCTCTCCCTTCCTTCTCTCTCTTCCTCTTCCTCCATCCCCCCTATCTCTCTTCCTCTTCTTCCCTCCTTCCCTCCCTCCCTCCCTCCGTATCGATCTCCCGTTCTCCCTCTTACATCGCATTGCGTGCATCAGAACAAATTATCAGCGGATTCGGAGGCTCTCCCAATGCTCGACCATTCTGTCCCTTACTGAAAGACGACCCCAAGAAAAACATCCGGCGTCCTTCACGGGACCCTGGTACGACCTTCGGATCACCGACGGCCGATGGGTGAGGTTTTGGTTCAGCTTTTGCAGACGGTTCCGGTTCAGTTGCTGGCGATGGCTGATTTTCCACGCTGTACCTGCCCACGTGAACTTCACATTCACCGGGTCAGAGTGGTGACATTTAGTGGTGGTTATTGTCTTGTGGCTGGACGGTTATATACGCCGCAAAAATTACGTCCGGCGGGAACCGGCATATCCTGAGCATACTGCAATGAGAAGAGGCAGAATATTCTCGGAAAAGACGTCTTAGAAAATTGAGCTGTCTGTATTTATAAAGGAAGAAAACCACTACAGGCCTGCAGGAAATCTTGTCACGTAGCCTATGAGGCATGGTTAGTGGAGAAAGCAACTCATTGCGGCGTTTAGAAAAAAACACGAAACCTTGGAACTGAAAAAGGCCATTAAAAATCTGATGGACTGTAGAAAACGAGCTACAGATTCCCGAGCTGAAGACGCGGAAAAAGTTGTGAACAATGAACGTTATCCGTACTGTTAAAGTCAAAACAGTGCATAGTTTCAGACCACTTGCTACACGGAATACGGTTTCAGCTGCCACCTTGTATAATGGAGGCCTATCTCAACATCAGCGAAGATACCCAGACCCACGAAATGATGGGCCGTGTGCATATGTTTTCTGCGCCATTAGGAGTGTCTGAATGCCTCCGAAGCAGACGGCGCGGCGCGGAATGTCTTTCATCGTACCACCAAAACCCTCCACGGTGAATCCCTGGCAGTCTTTGCGGGAGCTTTGAGGCACGGGCGTTGCTAGGTAAACAAATGCCCGCCACGTTCTCGAACTTCCACATAATTTCGGCGGCATGAGTCATTTGCGAAACAGAACCCCGCCAAAAGGCGAGTTTGTTGCCAGCACAATCCGGGAAATTCCCTTACAGTCGTGGCCATGAGCGTTTCACTCCAGCCCTTTTAATTTAATTACATGCAGTCCACAACACATGGGCCTCCGACAAATCGACTGATTTTGCAGAACGACTCGCCAGCCATATAACACCGCCGGAACGAGCGGTGTGACACACGACCGGGCGCCGGCGCCACCTACCACGGGACGCCTGCCCGCCAGCGACGGCCGCCTCTGGAAACGCGTCACGTGACGGCGTGCCATGAGGCCGTGGCGACGGCGGCCGGCCCCAGACCGGACATTCCAAGTAGGCCGTTCTCAGGCCGGCCCGGGAACTGCAGCGGTGCAGAAATAGGTCACAGTCGGGGAGCACCGTTGACCGGGGAATAGCCCACGCACGTCCGCCGCGTCGGCCGTTCGGTTGCGACGGCGTCGACGGCTGCCCCTCGAGACAGCGCCGGTGTGCGGTGCTCGGTCCACCGGTCAAGTTGGTCCATCAGAGCAAGTCTGTCATGGTCCGGGTTGCCGGGTTCGTCTGGGTTGGCCAACGCGTTAGGCGGGCGTTGCCACACCCGCCCCGGTCCTAACTTTTGACCTATCTGTTTGCCCCGGGCCCATCAGATAAAGTATCAGCGGAGGCCGATATTGCGTGACAACGAACTGGCCGTGACCCTTCGTTAAGTGAAGAATCATCGGCCCTCGAACGGTGACAGTCACATCCATCCTCCTACCCCAGCAGATTGCGGTAGCAGCTGAACGTGCCTCACCACGCCTCCCGTGGCACAGACCGGCGTCAGTCTGGCGCCGCCGCCGTTAGTCTGTTCACAATCGACTGCCGCCGATCCTGCCGCTGCAGACAGTCGACACCGCCGGCCCCGCCCCGGCAGACCGTGAGAGCGCCGCCCGGCCGCCGCCCGACGACGGCCGCCGATTGAATTATTTAACGCCGGGGCCGTGTCGGCGTCGCGGCGGTGTGCAGAGGACAGCCTCCAGCCGGCGGCGCGGCTGGCACTGCTGCCGCCGGCCGCCGATCCGGCGTCCTCCACCGCCTGCCGTCGGCACTGGACCCGCAGAGGCGGCTGGTGAGACGGCCCGGGACGGTCCCGTTACGGCGGTAATCGCGGCTGCAGGTGCGCCAGCTCGTCTGTCAAAATCAACTGCAGCGGGGGGCCCGCCTACTGCAGTCTTATGTCAACACTAAGGCCTTGACTGGGAAAGGTTCAGAGAAGCGTACAGTCCTTTTTTCCATGTATCTATGCGTTCCCTTATCTGTCGGGCGTTTATATCTTAGCTTATTTTGATGTGAAAGCTGCTTTGCTCGCAACGTTAACACGCGCAATGGAAGTGGGTTTCGCGCGAATGCGCACTGGAAGCGGGACACAAAAGTGCCCCTTCCATTCCGGAAACGGGAAAAGCTAGAGATATAAGATTTTGTAGACAGGGGGGGGGGGTCATAACGATTTACATTGAATGCAGCTTTCATGAACTTTGGTCAATATCTTCGAGGTCAAATGGGGTCGAAAATTTTGAACATCTTTTCGACCCGTATAGGCCATTTCGTGCACTTTTCCAATTCAGCGTGAAAGGGTTGTTGATTTAAACGTTAAAATGTGGAATACGGCAATTTCCATCCATCTGGCGCCTTGACTGAGGATTTCCGGTCAAAGTCATGTCAGGTCATTGACCTATAACACCATTTTTCATCTTTTGCAGATCAGACTTCCAGCAACACGTGACTGTCTGAATGTAAACAAGGACGCTACACGCGTCTTTTGGCGTATTTTCAGTGAAGGTAGCCAACATCGGTACATTTGATCGCTTCTAGCGTTTACTAGTCTTCGCATGGTGAAAAGAAGTGAGGCGAGGTCATTGACCTTGGATGGAGTTTTTTATCCAAGGTAAGTTTTTTGTCAATTGTCTGCGCTAAAGTTGTTTCGTTGTAATAATCCCAGTTACACCGTTTCAGCGTTGTAAAACGTATATATATCTATATATATATATATATATATATATATATATATATATATATATATATATATATATATATATATACGTGTATATATACGTATATATATACATATATATATATATATGTATGTATATATAAACGTATTTATGTATGTATATATGTATTTACATATGAGTATCAATGTGTCAAACATGTTTTTAGTAGGGTCTTTGAATGCATATTTTTTACAAATCGACATGTCGCAAAACAAATCTGGACCAGGTCGCAAGATATTTGACCGTGAAATTTGATGACCTTGGCCTTCACTGACCCTGATATATGTAAACGTATCAGTGTGCGCACACGTGTTTTTTACTAGGGTTTTTGAATACATATTTCATACAAACCGACATGTTGCATAGCGGATCTGGATCAGGCCACAAGCTGGTTGACGTTGACGTTTGACGACCTTGACCCTTTTTGACCTTGGCTTTGGTCTTGTTGCATCCATCACTTATGCTCAAATGTCGTCACCTAGCTGTGCTCAAACGGTAATCGTAGGTAGAACGCTAGTCCTTTCGCAAAGTTCCCATTTGTCATCGACAACCGTTATTTTCATTATGTTTTCTTGATTTCAATTGCTCCAAACTTCAAAAAGTTCTGGCCGATTTTCGATTTTTCTGCGTCGAGTTATTCAGTTGCCATAAATGTCACAAAGTAGCGGCAGCCAGCTCTGATCCGTTCTCGAGATTTTCAAGAAAAACAGATAGGGGGAAAACTCCCTTCCAGTACGTACCTCGCAAAGTGAGCACAGGCAAAAAACGACTGTGATATGGACTTGGGGTTTTGAAGTGCAAACCGTTTGCCCATCAAAGCATTGGCCATGGGCCAGAAATACAAAATGATTGGTGCTGAAAGGGCCAGTGGCCCCTTCTGACCGATTGACTTTGCCATTGATCCGTTGCTTTTTTCGTGGGACGGTTACAGTGGATAAGGAGAGATTCAAAGTACGCACGATCCCAACGAATAACAGATTTAATGGATCGTATGAGCCCTCCGATGTTTTGTAGAAATGTTGATAGTTTGGTGCAAGAACAACGCAAGAAAAGAAGGAAGAGAAACGTACGTGTACAGAACGTTATATACAGTCGTATTTATATATATCTGTATATATATATATATATATATATATACATACATATATTATTGCACCACTACACTATAACCATTGCTTTCATGGTCAAATGGTTAGCACTTCAAAACCCAAGTCCCATAACACAGTCGTGTTTCGTTCTGTGCTGAGTGAGGGATATCATGTTCATATACGTTCAGCCAAAACAGAGCGGAAAGACGCAGTTAATCATTTATTACGAAAACAGGAAGACATCAGATTTCTTAGGCAAAAATAACCATACACGACCAGACAAACTTAAAAGCATCAATGCAGTGTACCAATTTACTTGTTAAAACGAAGGCTGCAAACTTCGCCCAGTACACTACATTGGTGTCACAAGAACGACACTTTGCAGACTACCCACTATGCACCTACGTGACGGCACGCCACTACGGCACATGAGACAAGAACACGAGACCACAACGCGACAACAGCTGACGGACAATATGACCATATTACGAGTATGTTATGACGTGAGACAACTTCAAATGTCGGAAAGTGCATATATTCATGAAAACTCGCCAGCTTTGATCAAACAGCTAAATTCTTGTTTTGCCTTATAGCCACTGGGAGCAGGGAGTTTGCCCTTGAATCCAACGCTTCGATTAGTTTTTTTTATCCACTTACGTATTTCCCTACTGGAGGTATATGTTGTATGTAAACCTAGTGCACCGCAAGCAGTTTTCAAATAATTACCTGCTCCAACTTTCTACCACTGCAGATGAGATGGATGCCTAGAAACCTTAGTATGTAAACAGATGAGTAATTTTGCACATCTGACATGCAATCTCGACGAATCTGCTGAAATAAAGGCCCGAAAACTTGAACGAAACATCAAGAAACTAGCAAATGCGAAACATGCGGTCCTTTTTAACGAAACATGTAGCAAAGAAAGCATACTGTCACATTATACGAAAAGATTATTTATACATGTATGCTGTGTTGTGTTATTGCTTTTTGTGTTATTTATTGTCGCGTTATCAAATCAGACATCTAATGGGTTCGGCGAGGCAATGTAAATACCTTTCCGCGACATTAACAACTGTAACCCACCTATACCTAATTAATCGTGGTGATACTATCGTCACAGAACTAGCAAATGCAGAGTCCCATACTTTGCAACCGGGGATTTATGGTCATTGTTTCAAGACGTGAAACAGTTATTCGACGCCTCAGTATGATGCGAAAAAGAAGGTCGTCTCCGTTCGAACCCCAGTCATCAGCCAGCCACTCCGTTCCGGTTTGTCTCAAACAGGGACAAAGGCGGTTAACGCCCCCCCCCCTTCAATGCTACCGGCTCCGACGCTCTCACCGGAGCCGCCGCCGACCGCGCCCGTCGGCCGGACGGCGCCGCCGTCGGCGTCGACGACCGTACCTGTGGTGCGCAGTGCGCGGCACCGGCGGAGGCGCCGGCGCACCGGCGCCCTCCGGTCTGCGCCCGCTCAGTGTGCGCCGTCCGCCCGGCGCCGGCTCACTGTGCTGCCGCCGTGACGGACGTGACGCCGCGCCGCCGCCGGCGTGACCCGGCCGTGACCCGGCGCGACCTCACGGTGACCTCAGGTGACCTCGGCGCGGCGTTAGAGTGACCGATGAGCGGGTGAGGACGCTGCCAGAGGACGGACCGCCGATAAGAACTTGGAATTACGGTAAATAGCTCTCATGTCGCGAGGGGTCCGCGCTGTACGCAGCTGTGTGGGGAAATGGATGGAAGAAATATGTTACGGGGAAAAACCGATTCAACCGCTCTCTGTTTGGTATCGCAGGAGTTAGCTCTGTCGAGGAATTTCGCGCCCAACTGTATCACCCTGGTACACTTCCGGCTGCTGGAGAAACGCCTGGTTATAATCTTATGGATTTTCATTGTTTATCTAAGCTCATTTGGTCATTTAGATAGTTGATTCAAACAGCTACCACCCGTTCGTACTTGCAGGACAGTATTTTGCTGTTCTCTGTACATTATGTGCGTTTTGTTGTTTTTCGTTTTTTAAAATTGGTTGGCCGGTTGGGCAACCTTCCTTGAACATCCCGGCCTCCATCCTTTCACGGACGGTCCGTTCTGCGGAATCGTCCGTATTTGTTTTTCCCATTTGGCGTCTACGCAAACTCGCTGATAATGACCTCCAGGACATAGCCATTAAGTCTTTCATCCGAGCAATTAGCCCGTACTGATCCGAGGGCGTTTTCTGTCTTGTATGGTTCAGCAGCAAGTGCTTGCGCGTTGCAACTTTGCCACCTTCATTTATGAGCGCTGGGACGGATCCAGACTTTACTGTCTCTGCCACGACCCAGGAGAAATGTTGTGTGGTCTTGACGCTTCCGCGCTTCCGCGTAATAGTCCTTTTCAACTCGCGAGTCAAGCTGTAGGCAATGCGTCGCCTAAAAAAAGTATCGCTGGTCATCCTTCAGTATTTCCGGGATTCTTTGATTTTGGGATGACGTATTTTCGAGAATCCCAGGCGCTTCTGCTTGACAGAGAAGATAGTTCAAAGTCAGTGTATAGTAATCTGGGGTCGAAGCTGATAATTGACTTAAGATCAATGAAATTAGTTCATGTTAAAACTGTCTGCGGCGTAGTGTAATTATGGGCATATTACCTGCCTGTGACAAGCATCTCCACTGCAAAGATCGATAACAGTTACTTTCAGTAGTGTAGCAAGAGGAGGTCCTAGGGATCCCGGAACCCCGAATTTTGTCGGTTCACGAAGAGACCCCCTGGCATTGGTTTAAAGGGGCCTCCTTGGCCGGGAAAGACAAACCCAGTGCTCTGCAAAGAACTCCCAGACTCCAGACAAACACCCCTCCGGCAGATAGCGGGATGCCCCCTGACAGGGAAAGGTGAGTACTCCGGCATGCACCTACCAAAAGGCGAGTACCGGAAGGATGCTCCTCTACAAAGGAGCCACCAACCAGCCCTCCTGCCATGCGATGGTGTCGTTCGGTCAAAACAAAGTGCCCCAAATCCGCTGAGAAGCTGAGGAACTCACATATGGGAGGAAGTGGGGCTGTGAGACCCCTCTATCTACCCCCTCCCTCAAATTATTCATACAAAACGACGCCCCAGGTCATGGGCCCCATGGGCCCCACGTAGTGCCCTAGGGACCCCCTCAGCGCTGGGGCCCCCTCATCCCCTAGGACTCCCCCCCCCCCGAAAAAAAATCCTGTCTACGCCACTGATTGCTTTTTATTGTACTTTGCTGGGAAATGGAAAATCATTGGTTTTTGGCGGCTTTGTGGAAGGACGTGTAATATTTCATCAACGCTCATGAGACCATCGTAATGGAGACAAATGCTTTTCTAGGCTGCTTAATGCAATACCTAGAACAGAAGCTGAAAAATTCAAAATGCTGGGATTAAGAAGCACCACAATAATAGTACCAGTAAAAGAGCTGCTGCCCCACTGCCCCTCTTTCTCATGAAGAGCGCCTTTGTGGAACAGATATAATCGTGATAACTTACTTAAGAACCAACAAAGGGTCACGAGGTAAATTCCAAAGTCTGAATCAATTTCACTGCTTGCCAAGTTAAGAACAGTTAATCCAGGCTGAGAGGAAAAACTGGAATTCTTCGCATATCAGTATGTTCATGGAGATGTGTTCCGACCATGCTGGTTCAAGTTCAAAGATAAAAAGCCAACGTTAGGGAAATTGATGGGAGAGCTTTCATTGGTATGTTTATTCCTCACCTTCAACAACCTCGGCGTTAACTGATGTTCGACGTTTTCTTACAGATCTTCTCGAGGTGAGATATAGATTATCGTGGCAAAACTGCGTTATTCAAAATTGAGTGGCGATTGTTACTGGAACAGGGGCTTCAACGGGGAAGAGGGGAGAAAGAGAGGAACTTGTACTGAAATCAAGACGAGGGCACTTTCACGAATGCTGTCGCACTGTGACGAATTAGCAATTTAATTCGCACGGAAATAAGCGTTATTTCAGGCGCATTCACCCACCATGATACGCATTCAAGAACAGACTACGCATGGATCGTGGAATGGCATCAAGATGCTACGCTACAATAACTACCATTACTTTGGTGCTGCTTTCAAACCACGACCAGGTGGATAACCTTTGTGCGGTGTCGTGGCAGCGATTCAGTTGTACTGAAGTAGTTCTCGGATCCGCTGAACACTTGAATCTCCCTCGACGTCAGATCTGCTTTGAAATTCTATGTAAACAGGTCCTCAGCCTTCTAAGCATGGGTAAAATATTTAGGAAGGCGCTCAAAATCATTCAATTGACTATGCCATCTCAGCAATGTCAGTCAAGACAATATAAACTTTGAATGAAATAATTTTTCAGAGTAACGATAAATGAAAGCAACATGTATTTATCGTGGTCGGAAACAGAGGCTTTCGCATGAAATATAACTCTTTTTTAATACATAAATTTTGCATTGGCTACACAGAAAAAATGTTGCATTTTTCACCAGCAATTTTTCTAGAGGAAGAAACATTACCTATTCACAGCTTTGCTTTTGATCCCCATTCTACAAAAACCTTGCCCTCAATGTACCTGAGATCAGTTCCCTCCTGCGCGGTGTGGCCTTACCAAGCCTGAGTCGCTCTGCTCCTCAGTGCAGGACGACCAGCCGGCCAGATCTGAACGATCTGAGTCGCTGCGGGGGAGGGGACTGGGGTCCTGTGCCGGGAACGGCGACCGGCCGTCCGCTGCCGCCTGGCTCGGCAGCCTGTGCCGTCGCGCAGGGAAGGCGCCGTGGGACCGGTGGGGACCGCTCGCGCACAGGCCGACCACGGGTCGCTGAAGAGACCGGCTCGGGCGCAGATCGCTAATTGGGATGCCTTTGTTGAACGTCCCAGGACGAGACGAGACAGAACACAACAATAAATTTATTCATGCCTGAGGCAACGGAAGTCCCCAGGGGGTGCACCAGGGGCAACTCCGTGTCGCTGCGGTTCACGTCTACCCGGCCAGGAGCCGGCCGGGGGTTCACAACGGCACGAGAGCGCCTGAACAAAGCGTCGTCCTCCTTTATGGTGATGCGAGAGTTGAGTCAGCCGTCCATCTTGGCAGTGTCAGTTCTACTGACGGGGAGGTGTCTGCGACATGACAGCGCGACCGGCGAGGCGGATGCTTCCTGCGGAGTTCGTGGACGGTCGTCGACGTTTCCCGCGTTCCCGTCCTCTGACTTTTGGCTGAACCAAACAGGTCCAACAACTCCACCTCTTTACCAGACTAAATATACGGCTGGTTCGTAATGTCCTTGTAAGATTCGTTTGGGCTTGATGTTTATGCGTTATAAATGCCTCTAAAATGAAACTATTCCTCCTTTGGACGCTACCAGTTTTCAGACAGACCGCGTCAATAGCAACCCGAGTACCTAACTTGGTTGTAATTTTGGTAGTACTGGGGTGTTTCTAGAAAGAAATGCTAATTGACACAACTTTAATGTAGGAAAATATATGAAAGAAGAGACTAGTTTTCGCTCCAAGTTCGCAACGCGCCTATTTTGAAGCGGCGATTCTGATTGGTTTGGAGTTCTTTTCGTATAGCTTCGTCATTAAGCAACCCGCTGTCAATCTACATAATAGTTCACTTGGCTAATGGGGACAAAAAATGAAATATTTAAGAAGTGAAAATAAGACAAAAAATAAAAATAAAATAATATAACATAAAATAAAATACTCGACCAAGTAGAGAGTTCCGATAGCATTGTATTGATGTGCTGCACGCACGACAGTGATTTGTTGGGCTGAAGATACGTTTTTTATCGAAATTAAGGTAACCACTTCTGATGGTTTTGAAGCGTTAAAACCAATACCAGCATCATTTTCATGCGCTTGAAATGGATACCTGGCTGAGTACGTTTTAAAAAATGGTGGCGTGAAGAGGGCAATTAGGCAATGCGTCTTCTAAACAGTAATGAATAATATACTTAGCGGCTAATTTTATTATGCTTCATTGAGGAATTTCCCGTACACCCGGCGCACCCAGTGTCACAAACAATGCTCACTACACCCAGGTCTCTGAGTCGTCACGTCGCCTGCCGATAGCAGCAGGCCGTATCTACATGTGTGCGGGCGTGCTTATTAGGATAAATACAATGGCCAAGGAGTGCTGGACATTTTTCACTGCAAACGCGGCTGCCATGGTAAGAGTGAAAAAATAGGGCGGAAAACTTAGCAGGAAGAAGACGTCATTTTGCAGGGCCCACGCGACAGAGATTTTATCTCCGAACGTCGCTTTTTCTCAACAGACCACTTCCGTAACTCGGTTTCATTCGTATCTCCCAATGCGCCACCATCCGCTCTCGAACAAAAAGTCTTTTAAGACGCTCTTTATTCCATTCGGTTTCATTTGTGTTTCGCTGGCTGCCGCGGCGCATTTTGGCGTTCGTCGTTTCCGTGCGGCTCGTTCGACTTGGAATGCCTCGGCTGTCGACTCAAGATTATGTCGGCAAATTCGCACAGATTGGGTTCTCCCGTTCTGCCTCGGTTTTCGAGCGTCTTTCTCTTTTCGAAAGTAAAGCTGAGCTCCATAATGGCTTTGCAGATCAAGTGCAGCATTGAGCGTTTGTTCTTCAGGTTTACAGAGAAAATGGCGCGCGGTAACATTGTCCGAAGAAAAATTATGTGTGTCATGGTTAATGCTTCTCTTGAACTCGGGATTTCGTTGCTAAAAGATCTCAGCGCAAGTGCAGCACTGAATGTTTGTTCTTCAGGTTTACGGAGTAGATGGTGCGCGGTAACATTGCACGAAGAAAAGTGAAGTGTGTCACGGTCGATACCTATCACGTACTCGGGACTTTGTTGCTAAAAGATCACAGCGAAATATAAAGTCCAAGGTAGGCGACGTTCGCCATCTGAGACTCTTGATGCGATAGGGTGTTGGATGTCTGCGTTGTCAATATTGTTAGGAAGTGTCTCCCATTAATTCCTTGATAATTCTTCAAAGCAGTTCACGCATATTTCAAAGCAGTTACAATTGCATGCTATGAGTGTTCTTACTACCCATTGCACGGGATATTACCTTTCTCTCTCCCCCTCTCTCTCTCTCTCTCTCTCTCTCTCTCTCTCTCTCTCTCTCTCTCTCTCTCTCTCTCTCTCTCTCCCTCTCTCTCTCCGTTAAGGGCTTGCCATCCTTGGTTCGTGTCTCTGGTAAACTGTTGAGGCAGTGACCAATTGGCCATGTCATGCCACTGCCCCCACCACGGCTCTCTCCCGTCCTAGAGAGAGGTCACGGCGGTCACTAAAACCTCAAACATTGGCCGGCCTGAAGGTCACGGCGGTCACGGTACCGCCGTGACGTTCAGGCCGGCCAATGTCCCTGCAGCGCTCCACAACACTGGACACAAACGACTCACGGGAATGGAAAGGCCGTCCTCAGAACCAATCGGCCACGCAGCATCCTGCTTCCTTCTCGGGGAGAAACCAGTTCCAGGGGCCGGGAGACAGAGCCAACGGCCGGCTACCCTTTCAGGTCTGCTCCGTTATCGGAAGCTCATCACCTCTGTCCCGCGACCGAGACTGAGAGGGAAGAACAAAAAAAGAGGAGAGAGGGACACTGTGAGAAAAGGAGGCTCGAAAAGGGAGAGAAAGAAGGCGAGATGAGAGGGAGAGAGTGTAGAGAGCGGGGGATCGGCGCCGTGATTCAGAACGCGCCACGTCGCCGCTGATTTGGCGGGAACCGGCGGAGCGGCCGCAGCCGCCGCCGCCGCCGCCGGCCGGTCCGCTCCTATTAGTTTGGCTCGGCTCGGCCGGTAATGGCCGGCTGTCGGGCGGCCGGCGTCGGCGACCCCTGGCCGCCGGCCGGCCTGCTGGTCCGACCGCGCGACACGACCCGGCCATTTAGGCCTCTCGCTGACACCGGCGGCGGCGTTTGAACTCAGACCTGGCCTTCCCGGAAACGCTCCGCATGGTCCTTTCTCTCATCGAATCGGTGAGCAGCGTTGTGAACGTAATGTTGCACAAACAAAGAGCAGACCAGAGATTTGACGTCATTAGCAACGCCGCGAACCTGACCCGTCTGAGGGATAATGATCCCGATGAGCATGTGTAGCTGATGTTTGAGGTTTTGGTACACCAACAGGCATGCTCCGCTCACTACGCTGGAGGAATGCGATTTCATTGTGATTTAAAAAAAATTGTGCTCATCAAATGAAGGACACTCGAGGCATTTTGGCAACATTACTAACTCGGACACTCCCATTCTAACAGAACTGCGGGTGGTGCCGATTTGAAAAAGATGCAGTGATTGACTAAAGCTGGCTCACACTACCGATCTTCGTCATACTTTTGTCTAGTAGTATCACTCTTATATTCGAATATTTCTTTTGGACACAGTAGAATAAATAAATGAATAAAGCTAGTAATATGTAACTGGTGAGTACTAAAAAATGGGACGAAGTTCACATGTATGCTGCTTTTTTGAATGAATGCATAAAAATCTTTATTTTGGTATTTGTGGAAGTGTCAGAAAACAATATGTGCAGGTATATAATTTACTACTTTTTCTAGCCTTGAATTTTCTTTATGTTCATTAGCCGCATTAGTAATGCAGGGCTCAAAGCTGCAGATGTGCGAAAGACAACTGCAATTTTTCACGGGTAATTCAAGGAGGTGGGAAGGCATACACTATTACCCATTTCCGGAAAATGGATGTGAAGCACCGTCTGTCGTATGCTAAATGATATGGAAACCTGAGGCAGTACAGAACGGAAAGTTGGCAACGACTGAATTTCCGTGAGAATTCCCCCTGGTAAGCGACGGGCTCTCACGCGGTACATGGTGGGCAAGGTGGGAGTCAGCACTCGCAAGGCGACCAGAAAATATAAAACCAGTCAGAGTTATGTCGTTAAAATTATCAGAGTGCGGGGTGAAATTTCGGAAGAGGCAGAAGACCCCATCCAAAACCTCCCAGAGCAAGACAGACGTTCTAAATACCTCGTGAACAGTTTGAACCGCACTTTTCATGAGCTGGAGGCGGATGTTCGAATCATAATGGATGACGAAAACTATTTTACTTCCGACCATTCCATAATGACTGGAAATATTACATACTATACTACGGGCATCGTCAAGACGTCAAATAATGTCAAATTTCGATCAGAATCAACCTTTTCTCAGAAAATAATGACGTGGTAAGCCGTGAGCCGTAATGGCGTGTCAGAACCAGTATTCATCCCCAGCAAGGCAGCGGTGGACAAGGAAATATGTGAGTGCATAATGAAAGGCCTCATCCCTTTCATCGACAAATATCACCAGGATGGCAAATTTCTGTTTTGGCTAGATCTGGCATCCTCCCCATTATGCCCAAAGCACCCTGCAGTGGCTGGACAAGCTACACATTACCCTTGTAGCACGAGATGAAAACCCACCCAACGCGCCTCAGACCAGACCCATTGAAGACCTGTGATGTTTGATGGTGCAAGAGGTCTTTAAGAATGGGTGGGCAGCCGAGTCGGAATGAATGCTCAAGCAACGCGCCACGTGGGCCGTAAGGAAAGTCGCTGGTTGAAAAAAAAAAGGAAGCCGTACAGACCATGATGCGCGAGATGCGCATAAAGGTGCGCAGCTCCAGCAGATGTGGCCTCTGTGCCGCAGTCCACTGATATTGTTGCTGTGTCTTCTGAGGTGGGCAGTAAGTGAGATCGTTTTGTTGAAATGCATTTAAAAGAACTGGGAATATACCTATCCATAGTTTGCCTCGTTTTTAGCACTTATCCGTTAGCTTCGGGACGAATGAGGAACAGGAACAACATGCAGCCACCCCTATATTCGTAGCTTGGGTGATAATCCGAACGACCTAAGTAACAGATTTAGCTATGCTGGGCAAAACGGTGCTTCCCAATCATGTCATTCTTATTGATACTCAGCTTTTTGCCATCAAGGCTGCTGCAAAGCAGACAGTGAAACAGGAGGTATAAAACCATTTTATGCTACGTTACGTTTTCTGCATAGAGGCTTGACCAAACGTTTTTGGCAGTTTCAGCCCCATTTTTGCAGCAAGTAACATGGAGAGGCCGCTTCACCACTTGACTACGGAGCAATGACGTAGCCAGGACGCACCAGAAACGGCAATACATAAGGTCTTCAGGAAACTGGAAAATAAAATGGCCAGTATCCGAAAAGTTTTCAGTTTTGAGGGGGGTTGGGTTTGTCTTGGACCCCTCCTTGGAGAAATCGTGGCTTCGCCCCTACTGCGGAATGAAGTAATAATAGGAATAAGAAAGGCATATCCAACGATAATTCATGTGTGTAAACAGTGCTTTCCATTAGCATCCTGAGATTGTTCTTGGCAAGATAGGAATGGTAAAACTATTGGTTTTCTTAAAATGATGCTATTTTTGACTCCAGTTGGAACATGTGCTGCGGTTTACTGCCGGCTAAATTTGGACACACTCCTACATTACTGCATCGTTTAAATGCATCGGAAAACGGCCGAATTAGACTCTTCTTTCGAGTTCCGCGTCTTGGAAGCTGTCTGTCTACAAAAGGAGCTAGCGGCGTACGGTAGCACGTGAGATCTGCAACATCGAAAACTTATGCCCGCAAGTCTGCTGAAAATGGCCGCCTGTCACCCTGGCCGGCACGTTTCTGCACCACGTACACCGAGAACGGTAGGTGTGTTTCCCGAGTCTCTCCTAATGCATAAACGATGCTACGTTATTTGGGAGGAAGTGTGTTTCTGTCTAACACATTTTCCATCGTAAAGCATAGTTACATTGTTCAGCGCAGTCGCAACAGCAGCAGCTCTGTTGCAGATCACTTTGTCTGACGTGAATGACACGTCATCAGCTAGGCGCACACATTTCCTGTGCGTCTCTGGAATACTGTAAATGGCCTTGCTAATCCTGTGGTCGGCACAAACATGATCAGCAAAAACTGCGCGTTTGCTATGCACGCGACGTTGCACGCAAAATCACGAGTTTCCGAGTCATTTGCCAAAACCGACTCCGTTCCGGCTATTCGCAGGGAGCGAGGCGATAAGTCACGACTCCACCCGACGAGTCTTGATCCGAGATAGGCCGTCTCTGACACCTTATTTGGGTCTCTCACACGAGCTCCAGCCTTCATCCCGACCGCCACACGAGCTCCAGACCTCATTCCGATCGGCGATGCCGCGAGCTCACACCTGCTGCCGAGGTCAACGCGCCCATCCGAGCCACACAGTAGAACCTGCTGCGCTCATCTGGACCGCGCTGCGGCGCAGTTTGAGCGCCAAGTTCCTCTGAAGCGGTCCGTACTGAAGACGACCAGCCCCGGCTGGCGTCGGCCACAGAATCAATAACGTTGTGACGCGCCCGCCTGACGTAAACTGCACGTCCCATGACGCAGCGCCCGCGAGGACGTTTCACCGCCCGACCCTCGGTCACTGCCGCCGGTCACTGCCCGGTGGCAGTGACCGTCCGTCCCGCTCGAGGTGTGTCGAGCGCTGGTGACCGGGATAGCCTCGGCCGCATTCACGTACGTACAAGAACACATTATTCACGACGATAAGCGGCACATACGGTACTGTACCTGCATACGGTACGTACAATGGTACATACATACGGTAAACGGCTTACATACGGTAAACGGACTGCGTAGTGAAACCTATCATGCTTGTCTGGACTCCAAAGCAAACATGTCACACATCTCTGCGTGCCGTAGTGCAACATGTCTCGGGTGTCCTGGACCCGTAATAAACCATAAACCCGTCGTTCTTCTCTGGATCCCGCTGTAAAACCTGTCACGTTCATTTGGACTCCACAGCAGAAACTGCCACGTTCGGCTGGACGTCATGGCAAAAATTACGTCCAGTTGCAGTGGCGTCGTACCGGAAGCGACCTTGTCTGATCCAAGTTGCGCCCCATTTCGAAGGGTATATCCCATGTGCTGCGATAATGCGAATGTTATCGGCTTCTTCGGCGTTGCCACGGATAAGCTGGATTGATTCGTGTCTGATCATCGCCACACGAACTGGTACGACCTGGCGTCACGAAGCGCAAGCCCGCTGCCTTGGCCCGAAGTCGAAGCCAGGGGACATGTTACCTATAACTGCATATATATTGTAGGCATGCCTATACCTATATCTATAACTGCTTCGGGGACCCGCAGGGCCTTTTGCCGTCCCGGCTGCACCTTGGCAGAATGTTGGAACGGGTCGGGATCTAGAGCCAACCCGTAGATCTAGAGATGACGTCATGAATGTGATGCATGCTGTAAATGCGCAAAAGTGTTACGCATCTCGACGTAACTGTTGTTCTTGTGTCATGGCCATTCAGCATATTAAGTTGCATGTCTCGGGCTTGTTGAAATACTTCTGGTTTCGCCGGCGGTTTTTGTGAAAGTTGAAGGACTAAAATGGGAAGACGGCGCCGAACATTAGCCGTAGAAATAGTGCAAACTTGGGCAAACGTGAACTTTATGCCCATGATCTTGCATTGTCGTTTCTGAACGGTCAGTGCACTGTTCAATGGGGTTTTCAACTTTGCATGAATGAATGCAGAGAGAGAGAGAGCCAAAGGGTAAGCGGCCTTTCCTGAGATGTTACTGTTTAGAAAAGCTTTCAATACAAAGCTAGTGACCAACGACCCGACCGAACATGGACGACCGAAATGACCGCCCGGCAGCCCTCGGCCCTTGAACCCAGGCGTGACGCCGTGATGAATAACGTCCAGGGCGGGGCCGACTGGCCGTAAACAAGTTGTCTCGGAGCTGCAGACGTCGGAAAAATCCGGTCATAGCCGAGCCGACCGGCAGCTGGATGTCCGAGGGACCGGGCCACTGCCACGACACTACTCAGGACGTGGCTGCGGCTCGGCCCGGCGTGAGGCGTGAGGTGCGATGAATGGGGAACACGAGAGTGACGACGCTAGATAAACCGTGAGACATGGCAACTGAGGTGTGAGGCCCGAGGCGTGAAGCGTGAGGCGTTGAGAGGCATAGCTGGTTACAATGATACGGAGCTGAAGCAAGTGGAGCACGCTCCGGTTGGCAAACACCAAGGAGCTGTGGAACATTGGGACACCTTCCTGTCCTTGACTTGTGTTGGATTTCCGACGGCACACTGCAGGAAGCCAAGTGTTCCTCTGTTCCGACACCGTTCGTTGGAGGCTTGGAGACTCATAGACGTGTGCCAGCGAGCGCTTTTCTCCCAAAGCCTCCGCGGAGTCTCGGTCATGTTTCCACGTAAGCGCATGACACCCGCACCGGCCGCTCCTCCGAGTTCAGCCTCGTGTTTCTTCCAGGCACCTCGAGCGCCACTCCACAACACGCGCTCGTCCACGCGTCCGCACAGTCCCGAATCGGCAGGGATCTGTGCTCGCCTTGTGCGTCCGTCACCTGCCATCGGACCAGCTGACGACGACCCCTCTCCGTTTCAGACGGAGGCGGCGGCCATGCGGCGGGTGGGCCGGCGGCCAGCGGCGCCGCCGCGGCCGCAGCGCCTCTGAGCGCCGCCTGGTCTGCCGCGCTCGCCGGCCGCGGCGCCATGCAGAACGGCCGGCCGGGGGAGGCGCCGCGCCGCGCGCCGCGCCGCCCGGCCAAGTCGCAGCCGGACCGGCCGGCGCGCGCCCTCTGCTGCCTCAGCCTGCAGAACCCGCTCCGCCAGGTCTGCATCCGCGTCGTCGAGTGGAAATATCCTTTTGGCGGCAGGCGGCGCCGCGCGGCCTTCGGCGCGACAGGACGCCCGAGGCTGGCAACGGCACGTGGCTGTGTACACGTGCGACAGAAATGGGCTGTGCACATGGCGACAGAGGCGAACTGTGTACGGGGAGACAGGGACGAACTGTGTACGGGGCGACAGAGGCAGGCTGTGCAGGGGCGACATGGGTGGACTGTGAACATGGCGACAGAGGTGGGCTGTGTACAGGGCGGCGGGGCGGGCTGTGTACGGAGTGACAGAGGCGGACTGTGTACGGGGTGACAGAGGCGGGCTGTGTACGGAGTGACAGAGACAGACTGGGTACAGGGCGACAGGGGCGGGCTTGATACGCGGCGACAGAGGCGGGCTGTTCACTGGACTGTGTACGAGGCGACAAGGGCGGGCTTTATACGCGGTGACAGAGGCGGGCTGGTTACAGGGCGCCGGAGACGGGTGGGGCCCGCTCCCGGGAAAGGCGACCCCGACGCTGCCGTGTTTACGGTCGGCGGCCGCCCTGTTGCTGTGGCGGCCGGCTGGTCCAGTTCCCGCCGCCCTGTTCGGCTCCATCTATCACGGCCCGCACGGCGCCGGCGGATGCGGCCGGCGCCGCCCTTCAGCGGCTCGGATTTGCAGAGGGCCGCGGCGATGGGCCTGACGACAGCCGGGCCGCGTCGATGGGAATCTTGATACGCCGGCACTTCAGCTGAGCGCCTTGTAATCCGCCGGAACGACTCAAAAACAATGCTGAGGCTCATGTCTGCCGTATCTGGCCGCCTGCCTCTGCCTTTGACGAGATAAACAGCTGACAGCGGGGCAAAGTTTGGCATATTGTGCCTGCATTGCAACAACAGTGACACAGGCATAATGTCAAGGGGCTCCTGAGAAACTTGGTACGGTGGGATTTCGCCATATGGCCTGAGGATGCCCGCGTACACATTGCATTGGGAACTCAGAATGTTTGGATGTTCACTGCATTGGCGTAGCCAGGGGGGCAAAGGGGTCATGCCTCCCTTGACGCCAAGCGGCCCCCTGGCGGCCGAGGGGGCTCCTTGGGGCCGAAGGCCCCAGTTTTTTGGGTATTGTGAGGCGCCCTCAGGGTTCCTTACTTTGTCCGAAACAGACCTTTAAAGCAAAACAAGAATATTTTAAAGCATCAAGGAAGGCTTACGGACCTAAAAAACGTACACCGAATATACAAGAGGGCGTTGTGTGCTATGAAGAGAGGTCCGTGGTCTGAATGAGCGTTTAGGGGCCCCCGCTAGCTTGTATGAGAGTTCACTGCTTGTCTAGGGAGGGCCCACTGTCGGTTTCTGGGGGATCTCCATTCGGTCTGTAAAAAGGCCCCTGCCCATGCCTCCAGAGGTCGGCAAAGGCCCTTTATGGGCGAATAGGGACTCTCTACAGATAGGTAGTAGTGCTCCTCCTTCTCCTACAGGCAAGCGGGGACCCCTCAACATCCAGTCAGGGTCCTCTGCTTGCCTGTAAAGATGGCCCTGTCAACCTAAAAGAGGCACCCGCCAGGTTGGCAGGAACGTCTTTACAGGCAAGTAGAACCCCTTTCACACTCTAGCGGGGCCCTGTTCAAAGCTGACAGTGATTTTAACCGCATGGGGGCCCAATGATTACCAGGGCCAAGCGCAGGTCCAGGGGGGGGGGGACGGGGCAATCGCTCCCGACCCCCGGCCTGAGGAGGGGCCCTCCTCAGACTTAAAAGGGGCCCCAAAGTATACGCTTCACGGGGCCTCTGAAAGAACCTGATGGGCTCTTAATGCAGTCAGGGGGATGGGGGAGGCTCCGAGAAGGTTAGATTACTCCTGAGACGCTTAGAGGGACTCTGAAGTTCCCAAAGGGCCTCTGAGACCACAACAGGGCCCCAACACGGCAGAGTGTCCCGGGAACTGCCAGAGGGGTCATAGAGCCCCTGAGACGGTCAAAATGAGGACTGAGTCCCTAGGGCGGCATAGGGTCCCCTGAAATGTCAAGGGGCCCCGAGTGGGTTTCCCGGACCCGTGTGAAAAGCTGAAGGTTCCCGACGCTGTCGGAGAGCCTCGGGGAAGGTTCATGGGACCCTGATACGGTTAGATGGCCCCTAAGATGGATAGAAGGGAAACCCTGAAACTTTCCGAGGGCCTCTGGGACCGCGAAAGGGGCTCCAACACGGCAAAGAGTTCATGAGACCGCTAAAATTGCCAGAGAGGCCCCTGAGACGGCAAGAACTTAGGAGGGTGCTTAGCACGACATAAGGAGACCCTGGCCAACCAGAGGGCCCCCTGAACGGGGATTCATCGGTGACGTTCTTAACCTCGATACGGGTCCCAAATGGGCTAAACTGGTCTTTGCGAAAACCTGAGAGGTACCTGATGCAGTCAGGGGGCCTCGGTAAGGTCAGTTAGGTCCTGAGTTGGCAAGATGGGCCCCAGTGCGGCAGATGATCCCTGAGACCGCCAAAAATGTCGGAGAGACAATGCGAAACAAAAACGACAAGAGGGCCTCGAAGACGGTATGGGGACCATGGACGACCAGAGGGCCCCCGAGTGTGTTAGGCGGGTTCCTGGAACGGGAAAGGTCACCCAGAGACTACCAATGAGCCTCCTGAAGCGCAAACAAAGGCCCCTGTTATAGCAAGAGGGGCCTCAAGACTGTCAAATGTACCCCATGTACCAGAGGAAGATCCCTGATAAAGCCATGGGGACCACCAGGAGACGTTCAGCGGGCCCATGACAGAGGGCACAGGCCCTGAAATTCCCAAAAAGGTTCTAAACAGAAAAATAGAAAGGCATAACAAAATAGAAAAAGCTCCTGAAACTGCCAAAGGTCCTCGAGGACAGCCAGAGGCGTCTCTGTCATGGGAGAGACTTGTATAGGGCCTTTGTCACTGCCTGAGGGACTCCGCAGAAGGCAAAATGTCCCGGGGACGACAGGACGAAACCCGAAATGGCTTGAGCGTCCCTGAGACTGTCAGATAAGTCCCTGAAACTGTCCGGGCTGCCCCTGAAACTGTCAAAGGAGCGCCTGAGACGTCCTGAGGAGCACGCAAAGCTGTAAAAGGAACCTGAGACCACTGGAAGGCCCTGACACGGCAGACAGCCCGAGAGCACCTGTAACTGCAAGACAGAACCTAATCTAAGCTGGCAAAAACGGGGGGGGGGGCAGACGGACTCCTGGATCAGATACCGACACGACATTTCAAATGGAAGGAGGGACGAAACCGTCTAAAATATCGCCGTTTTTGTCATATTTCGACCACTTTGTGTGAGGACAAAATGCGACATGTTCTCAGATAAGGTGACGCGCTTGATTTTTTTCGGTTACTCTGTATGGTAGAAAGCACAGGATTACATCTAATATTTCCCCCTGGACCCGCGCCGATCAACGTTTTTTCCCATCTGAAGAGCACAAGGGGTGAGGAGGGGCTGGTAGGGGTCCCGCGCCGACCATTAGCCCCCCCCCCCGGCGGAATGCTGTATCCCCCTTTCCTTGGGCTGGATCATGGCGACGCCCCTAGTTCGTTGTGCAGGTGTCATGTTCTGTTCTAAAAACGTTCCAGATACTGGTCAACGGGGGGGGGGGGGAGCGGTGCTAAAATTCAAAGGAATGAAACGAAAGCTCTCCTCGTGCTATGTAATTTGAAAGTCGAGCAGCCTGTTACGTGCACTGACTGTAACTCAAGTGGGCTCCTTCGTTTGCCGTACCGGATCAGGCACGAGGAATGAAATACATCCAATGCAGTTTTAATGGCTATTTGGGCTCAAATGGCCGTTGAAAAGTGGGATACGGCTATTAAGCGAAATGTCAGTTCACGTAGTGGAGGGTCTCTACTCGAACATGCAGGCACGGTGGTGGATGTCCTCACGAAGTGAAGTCTGAACCGTGTCTGAATCTCGGCACTGAGGAACGGATCGGCGCCATTTTGTTTATTTTCTGATGGATAAGCGAGTAAAGTTCAACAGGCTTCTTTAGCTGTAGCTGCAGGCGAAGCGACGCAAACTATTTCGAAGGTAATCGCTCGGTTTTAAGAAGTGAAACCTCGTTTCTGTATTTAGCTCGTTGTTGGCTCTTCAGTCAACACCATGCTTCCACTCCAAAGTCGGTTAGTTCTCTTCTCAGCATTTCGCCAACGGTTGTTTGGTATGCGCTTCTTCCGCTTTCAATCATCAATCATCAGCAGTGTGGTAAATTCTCTTCTTGTGTAGCATCACAGCAGGATATCATGGCTGTTCATGGAAAAAGATTTGAGAGACTCGAGGCCCTTTTTAGACTATTTTTTCCAGATTGAGATCAAGACCATTCTAGAGCAAACAGATGTAGCAAATAGATGTATTTAGGTGGAACAAGAAGCAAGACTCAGAATATCTTACAACTAGAAAAAAAAATTACAAGCGTAATACTGCTGATGTGACAGGAAATGGCATATGACTAGAAAAGCTGAAACACTTGATCCGAACAGACAAGCCATTTGGCATGAACAGACGCGATATCCAGCTTAGCCGGCGCATTGACGGAACGATCACTGAGGATCAGCCGCTCAATGACTGCAGGATCAGCAGACCAATGAGTTCAGGATCAGCCGGCCAGTCACCGCACGATCAGCCAACCAGTGACTGCAGGACCAGCTGACCAGTGGCCGCAGGATCAGCCGACTAATGTCCGCAGAATCTGCTCACCAATAACCCCAGGGTCGGTCAGAATCACCTGATCAGGGAGCGGCGGATCACTCGGCAGCAGCTGACCGGACCGCCATCAGCTGGCTGACGCCCGCCGCTGTTTGCCGCATTCTTGGCATGGCTGCCACGCCACCAGGATGCGGCCGGCGTCGTCCAGGCGCCGATCGGCGGCGGAGCGCGCCACTTTTGTCGCGGCGCGTCGGCGCTCGTCGCTGCCAACTGGCGCGGCGTCGGCTGACTTGGAGAGTCCATTAGACCTGGCTGAAATGCTCACACGTCCGATTGTGGATGCCCCTAGGTGTTAGATGTTGGAGTATCGTGAACCTTTCCGGCTCCGTTCGTTAGTGAGGTGTCCGCTATCCGTTTGAGGCCTTTTAAATCGGGAATTTAATTTAAGGTGCGTGTCAGACGAGCGGCGTCATCGCAGCCATGCAGGACAGAAGTTCTGGAAGATGCTTTCAGCCAATGCAGTTTTCCTCGAGCCGGTACTGGCTTAGCCAAAGACGTCTCGCCCCGAGTGTTATTCCGTTCAAATGCCACTCCTAAATGGCTGTGCAATGCTGCTGTCCCTGTGCACTGCATTCCGTTATTCACCCAATTTCACGTTTACAATGCGTGCTGACACAGCAGAAATATACATGTGTCCCTGGCTAGTGCTTCATAGCTAAATTTACGTAAGACACGGGAAGCATTTTACGGCACTGCTACGGTAGGTAACTGTTGGCTATTGGCACACGATCCAGGATCCACGCTTCCAATCCAGTTATCCACCACCGTCCCCCTCCCTGGTGCACCGTGATTCCCGGAATCTCCACAGTTCCAGCAGCCCCCCCCCCCATCAGGGTGAACGCGTCGTTGCGTGATCACCCGGCGCCGCTAATGGCATCAGGTTTTGACGAGGCGTCAGAGGGAGGCCTCTGACACGCTGCCGGGGCGACCCGCTGTCCGACGACACCCGACGCGGGCTGACACCCGATCCAGGCCATACTCGTGCGCGGCCAGCACAGGCGTCTGGACAATCGGCGGCACAGCCGAGATTTCCAGCTCTTGGGCGCGTCGTTTTGTACCGTGGCCATTTACGAGAGTTTCCGATGCGTCCTGGGAGCAATGAAACCGTGACATCCGGTGGTGTTAAGTTGAATTTCGTCACGTGCGTAAACATCTGGTGATGTCAGGCTCTGTCTGGTGACGGCAGCTCAATTATGTCCAGTTGTACGGGACAGCAGCTGCATGATTCAATGATGCTTAGTTACACCTGAAGGTATTCCGGAGCATGCAGTGATGAAAAGCAGTGCCCAGCGGTGGCATCCAGAGTCATCGGCGTTGTCCAGAGTCACACGGTGCAGGATATCAGCATGCAGCTTTATATCCAGTTGTACCCAACGGTATCCCTCACCCTCCAACCGTCCTGGGCGTAATGCAGCCACATCCGCTGGTATTCAAGCAGCATCCAGTGTTACGAGCCAACAATAAACGGTAAACGTAAAAAAGCCAACATTAAATTCATTGGTATCCATTGGTATCCAGTGGTATCCGGAGACCGGTTGGCCTAGTAACCGCTGGTCAGCTGTTGGGCCTTACCGGTCGATCGACGCCGAAGCAGCCGGTTCTCCGGCGGCGGTTGCACGAGAGCTCCGGCATCTATTTCTGCCGGACGGCTGCTGTTTAACCCACCATTAGAGAACGTACCGTTAGCCAGCACACAGAACCTGGCGGCTCATCGCCCTCCGAGGCACTGCGAAGTCTGCCTGGGCTTCGGGCGCTCCACTGTCTCAGAAGCTGGCGGCCCGCTCAACACGGCCTGCACATCTCCGCAGTCCGTTTCTCTCACGCAGGTTGTACGTCTCTCACAGCCTGTCCCTCACACGCAGTCTCTCTGTCTTTCACAGTCCGCCTCTCTTTCGCAGTCTCTCCGTCTCTTGCGGTTTGCGTTTTTCACGCAGTCTGTCCCTGTCTTATAACCTGCACCCATTTCCCGGACTGCCCCTCTCACGCAGCAGGTCCGCTTCTCACAGACTTCTCATATTACCAATCCGCCCTTCTCTGGCAGTCTGTCCATGTTTCCTAACCTGCTAGTTTCCCATATATGTCATCTAAGGACCCGATGCAGTATTCCATAGCGGCTTGTGCTACAAACAAACAAACAAAAAAAAAACGCAGACAAACTCAGATTTCATGTGAACAAACTCATCAACGATGTAAACTCGATCATCGGAGACGTCCATTTCACTAAAATATGTGGAGAATAAACACCAGAATATGCGTACGGTAATGCCGAAACACACAAAAATGGTCATTTCTTGAGACCCATCATCGTAGAGATTCCCACTCTCCTGCCGCCGTGCTAAAGACCTGAACGTACTTATGGTACCACATGACCCAATGGAATATTGCACCAGGTCCATAGATGAATTCATAAAAATGATGAAGAGTAAAAGCCTGTAGGTTTACTAACGTCCATGAATGTGGAAAGCTTGCTCTCAAATGTCACAAACTGTGAACGGTAGCTCAGTTGGTGGAGTTCTCTTCGCCCTAGGTAACACAGGCTCGAGTCGTCCAGAACTCGATGTTTGGTCCGTGGGTCAGCTGGCAGCTAGCCAACATAGAGTCATGCTGACTACCACACGGTCGTGTGACACCCTTAGGGGCACGTTAAACTTAGGTCACAAAATCAGCCGTTACCTGGAATTACGCAATCGGGTCGGAATCTAAGCAACAAGCTATGCTTGGCTGTGGCTCATATCCCAGCATCACGCCATCAAACCTCTCGGATCGAATTTAAGCAAAAAACGAAGTAAAAAAATCCATAGAGGGCAACTATATCCATTATATTATATGGTGATTATAAATACGTTCGCTTGTCCCCCTGACACTTTCTCCATACCTCCAAAAAGCATTTGATATGGCTAAATCACTGCCATTCACACGGGTGAATTACAGCGGCTCCCTTTCGTGCTTCTGATGGACTATTTTTTACACCAGTCAAATGACGTCCTCGTACAAAACCGATGAAAAGTTGATTCAAAAACCATTGTTCTGAAGATGAGCGGTATGCCCACCACACGAAACGCTGTCAATTTCAGATATCATGCACAGTTACTTTTGTAAATATGATTGCCGTTTCGAACAATTCAATAAAAAGGGCAGCTCGACATCTGGAATAATGTGCTTAAAGTCTGATTAACGCGGAGACTGCGGTGGCTTTCGACAAAACATAACCATATACACGCCTAAACAAATGTAAATTAATTGGCTTCAGGCACCACTGCCTCCTTCAGTAGTGAACTCTGCCGTTCGACACTGTATCCAACTAGCCAAGTCAGGATGGTGGTGACGTAAAACGCCACGTGCCCTTTACGAATACATGGGAACACTCTCTGACTTTTCTAGTTACGTGATGTTTGCGCAAGTCGCTGAATATATCAGTCACGTGTCGCCAACGTCTTATGAATAATTTACTTCCTGGCGTTCGCTTCCTGGATATTCGTCTGAGATTGCACTATCTGAGAACCGCTACGGGATGACATAGCTCAGCCACACTGCTTGAATGAGACCATGCTCTCACATGGGCTGCGGATGGCTGCGAGAGGACGCCGCGAGAAGACGGGTCAAATCAGACGAGTAATTCTTTGGTGCATATGTCGGACTTTATATTTTCGCCATGCACAGCCCGTCGCGCGGACCATCGCAGCACAGACAAAGCGTTCTCAGACATAACGTTATGTCAACTGAATCTGAGAATCCTTATGTTTGGGCAAAGCCTCTGAATGGCCGCCCGTGTCGCTCCAGCCCTGATTTCCATTGTCGACGCGCACGTCTCCTGGGGTACAAGGAGCATGGCTTCCGTCTCGCACCCATGCGATGACTGAACAGTTTGTGGCACCATCACAAAAGACAAACGAATGGGGGAAGAAGATGGCGTGCTTCGACCGTTTTGGCGGGAACGGGCACTCGATTTTCAGGGTACAATTTTGGACGTTGTGAAAGTGCTTAAGTCAACTTTTCCGACTGGATTTAGGATCTGGTCTCTGTATGATGCATGTTGACAATTAGATGACTGGCAGCGAACGCTTCCTTTTGATGCTGGCGCTGGAAGTCAAAGCGCGCTGTCTTTCTGGCATGAGCTGGCCATCGGGAGAGGGCTGCAAACGTCATGTACAGGTCGCTCGCCACCACTCCTCCGTGTCATGATACAAAGGGTTGTGCTTAACATTTACTATTTCTTCCATAGAAGTCTTATAGGTAGCATGGGAGTAGAGCCCGTGTCCTTGGGGGACACGTAGTTTGTGCTTCACAGAATAAATGCCAGAATGCCAAAGACAGCTAACGGCGGGCCGTTTCAGTTTGGAATTTTCATTTTTCCGTCTGTACCTGGCATTTGTCTTTGCCTTTTTGTCCGAACACATTTGGTTTTGAAAAGCGCTTCGTCTACTGCGGTCATTTCGCTGTCAGAACACATCCACAGTTTAAACATCTAACTCTAAGTCGAAAAGACCTTACATGATTTAGATGTCCGAACACATCGAACTCATTTAAGATCTTTTTGACTCACAGAAAAGAGCCTAATGTCTTATCAAATACACCCCGTGCTCTAACACGTTATCATTGCGCATTATTATTCATTAATATTGCGTATTACTACATATTATCATTACGTAGGTCTCCAGCCGCCGCAGTGCTGTGTGGGGTACCTCGCCGCACCAGCGCTGCAGCTCGCCTGCCGCCGCGAAACATCTGCCCACTGGTGAGCTAGCCCATCCGCCGGCCACGTGTCTGAGCAGCCGTCCTGAGCGCGCACCCGGAGCTGATCAGCGCGCCATTGAGAGGCCCGCTGCCGGTGCTCGGTCCTCCTATAGACCTCCGCCGAGGCGGACCAAGGCGGCGATCGGCGCGGCGACGGCCGGTGCCGTCTCGTCGCCTCTCGCAGCCGGCAGTTCCGGGTTATTAGCCGGTCGCCGGGGCGCGAGGCGTCCGCTCCCGGCGACGGAGACGGAAGCCCCGGCCTCTGATTGGCCGGCGGGGCGGCGACTCGCGCTTTGACTCGCCTCGGCCGGCCGAGGCGGCCCTCCAGACGGCCGGAGGACCGGTGGGGACTCGGAGAACGCCCGACTTCGCGCGGCCGGGGCGGACTGGGGAAATATTATTACGAAATACCAATATCTACTAAAAATATAAAATGAAAATGTAGTATTATATGGCCACGGAGGGACGATGAATGCCGTGTTCCGATGTCACACGTGGAACATTGCGTTCGTGGCATCGAATGTCCCGGAAGTTCCACTTGCATAACCACTGCTAGGTACACAGGTGTTTCGTTGACTCATGCCTGTATGGTGCATTGGATGTTGAATCTCGGTTCTGGCACGATCTCGTTTGTTCGAAGGTTGCAGTATGACATCAATATCCCTACACATGTGGCGATGTCCAAATTGTTCGTTTGCACGGTGCCACGTTTTTGCATGACGCGATTTCCTCTTCGCCGTGACCTGTGGTAGCGAAATCGCCTGCTCAAAGCCATAAACATGACCTTAGTAGCCTTCACCTATCATGTTCGGGCGTGTGTCTCATATGTTTGAAGAACTCAGGACCCACGCCGATGTAACTAGCTGCGAATTTTCCCCTTCTTCTATCTCGATGTTTTTCTTCTTCGTGGGAAAAGCAGTGTCTGGTTGGGTGGCACATCATCACCCAGCGAGACGTTGGACTGCCTTGTGATTTCAGCCGGCAGGAGAACCGGCACCGAGCCAGTTACAGCTGGATGTTTACATTCGTCCAGAGGCAGCCCTCGGAAACCAATTATTTTTCTTTCCCGAAAGGCCCGTTGGTGCTTGAGTCTGACAGACCTATTAGTCTCGCATTTCAGTCATTTGCACCAAGTTTCTTTTGGTGCCGCCAAAGCGTCGGGGTGCCAGGTTGATACGTGTTGCTATTTCCTTAACGGCTGTGTCCACGCCGTTCGAGCACCTGATCCTGCTGACGATCTTCGCCAACTGCGCTGCGCTGGCCGTCTATACGCCGTACCCGAACGGTGACTCCAATCACACCAACTCGATCCTGGTAAGTACGGCCTGCCCGCCGCGCCAGCTCGAATCCGGTGAGTACCGCTCGGTCACCATTTGTCGTTCTGGTGGGTACTGAGTAGCCTGAGGAGACAGGAGACTCGGCCCCTTAAATTATCCTAGGGTTTGCTGCTCTCGGTGTTCCCGGGAATACAAATATATCATCGAGGAACGTGTTCTGTTTACGTTAGAGGGCCTTTGATTTTTGGCGATGCTCCAAGTATTGATAGTCGCTGTTGCCCTGAGGATTTCAGCAATCACCTCTGGCAGGTCGGATTTTTCTTGAGGCCGATTTTTTGGCCCCTTACCCCGTCGAACCGGGATGCCCACATTTTCGGAGACGGAGATGACCAAGGCCACCTCCGCTTTCAGTGTCCCTAGTTGCACGGGGCCTCTCTATTCTCTATCATGTCATAAGCCTCCTCCCCCAAAAAATCTGTCTGCATTAAGGATCCTGGTAAACATTGACTGTATTGATCGAAAATCAAAGGAGAGTGAACAGGATTAAAAATGAGCCGACCATTGACAGTCTTGCAATTTTCGTAAGCTACATATACGACGATTTGTTTTCTGCACTCCATGACGCCCATGTGTTCGTCAATGTTACATGTTCTTGCGTTTTCTTGAGTGTCGATATGCGGTCTCATGATTCCATTGCCATCATAACCGTCTTCTGAAACATTCGGTTCACGTCACGCTGAGCTCGACAGTGTTGCGGGACGACGTTGCCGCTATCGTTAGCGTCGTGTCGTATGTGTCGATGTTATCATCACTGTAAATCAAATCAACGGTGTGAACCTGAAATGTCGTTTTCGGCAGCATCAGTCGCCGGTCACGGTGAACGCCATCCATGTCATCATGTTAGCCGCTTCACTGGCGAATCGGCGGCCGTCTCCTCCGTTTCCCAGTGCCAGTGGCCAGGGTCCGGGCCACACGCAGGCTGTCCCGGAGCCTCCCACCACCCCCAGACCGGCCGAGACCTTGGTTTTATCCGCGGCGGCTCCGCGTCGGGCGTGGCCCCGCAGAGCTTCGCGAACGACTCCCGGGCGGCCTGGCCTCGGGCGATCTTCCGCGCCGGCGGCCGCCCGGCGGCCATTACGAGCCGGCCACCGACGCTGGATGGACCGTTTTTGACGGCCGGACGGAGCCGTTACAAAGCCGCTGCGTGACGGCGAGTCGTTCCGAGCCGTGCGACTCCCCACGTGTTCGCGCCGAGCCGGGGGGGGAGGGGAGGGGAGGGCACTAGCAGCACGCAGCGAAGCCCGAGCGCCGGCGACCCGTTCGCGGACCCCGATCCTTTCCGGCCGGTTGGGGTTCGTCGAATCGGAGCGGTGGGCGGCTGCAGCATGACCTCGCCGGGGCATCGGAGCCGGCAATCGGCGCTCCCCGTCCGCGGTCCCCCCGTGACGTCAGAGGGCTGATCGGGCTTCCGGCCGCGCTCGCTAACGAGCTGACGGGATGCCCGGAGCAGAGGCCCTCGCGCCGGCCGTCGCCAGCGCTGCCCGCTGCCAACAGGCGCCTCCTGGACCGCTCTGACAACCGAGGACTCAACAGTCGGCGACGCGGACGAATCCTGGCCTTGACTCGGGATGGCTTAATGAGTCGGTCACATGAACCCAGTTGTAGTACCAGTTGCTCCGACCACGTAACTCACCATGGGTGGTGTTTCGGAGGGCTCAAGGGCTCTGCCCGTTTATTTGAGCGTCTGTAGCATAACACGCATGCAGGTGGACGGCCGCGAACATTTGTGAGAAGGAAGGCTGCACAGTGATTGTATGACTCTTAGAAACTCGATGATCTAGGTCAAGCTTATCGTGGTCGAACGAGGTTAAGCCCCGAGTCAGTCCACACTTTCCCTTCTCCTCATATACATAACCGATTGCAACCAAGTTTTGTGGAATTTTATTCCGTATGACCTAACATACCGCAAAGCGAAACTGACCTGGATCAGACCAAATGAAGTAAGTCAGGATTAAAACTTGCAAACGTTGTCTTTTTTTTCAAAATTGGGCATAGCACAGTCTGGCGTGCGGTCACACGAGGTCAACCGAAATCAACAAAATACATCATCAAAATCTAACTGAGATCATCGGGAAAGACCCGAAGGAAAAAACTACCTTCTTCCTTTGCTTATTGGCTTTGAATGACCTCAGCTAACCCGACTTAGCTTCTCTTTGTTTTGAGATACCTGCATTCACCATACAGTGAAAGTCCCCACTATATTTCCGGATGCCCCCTTTGAAAAATGCTGCATTTTCAATACATGTCCTTAGCTGACCTCGACTGCAGTGAATTAGGGAACCTGCACTTCCAGTTACGTACCGTCATCCAGTAGACGAACTCCCCTTAAAGTTTCACTGAAATCGGTTGAACAGATCTGCAGGAAGGGCAGAATGATCAATGTTCATCATTTAGATCTGGTTGACATCGATTATGCTGACCCAGGCTACCTGCGCCTTTGGATTCCAAATTTGTCACATTGGCAAACTCCCCGCAATGTTCTGTAGCTGGCTATTGGGCAAAATTTGTTCAATACGCAACATAACGCCCGTATTACGGCCCGACACGCGTACGACCGTCCTCCGACGACGAACGATAGGCCGTGCAACTGGCCCCCCAACTTCGCCAGACTCTAGTGGAAAAAGCTACGAACCGACTGTAGAACTTCAGACAGCAAAAGAAGCGCTAGAAATTTTTTTCTAACGATCACTCAAGGTCAGACAGCCAGGAGTGCCCTCCCCCAACTCAGCGACGCACAGAACCGTACGTTAACACCAAGGGTCATAAAAAGCAAGTCGCTGCACTTCCTGCTAAGAAATGGAAACGAACTTAAACAAGCGTGTAAAACAGAGCAGTGCTACTAGGGAGCACAAAGAAGGCTGAAATTAGCCACGGCCAGTTAAGCAGGACATCATCAAAGTTTCAGTTCCATATCGTTATTGACTCCAATGTTACGCGCGCGAAAAAAATAAAACACAAGGGTTGGGCAGTTTTGCTCCCCACCTCATCAGTGCTCGTGTAAGGCGTTTTTTGTTAGTGGTTCTAATTGTTTGTAAAATGATGAAATGTATGCGCTGAATTCGTAATTGACTGGATCAAAGAAACCTCGCTTTACGGTTGTTATCATTGCAGAATTTGCACCGCGTTCCTAGCGATGTTTTCCCTCGTGAAAGGATATGGGGTTGCTAGTCTACTTCATAAGGTTTTGTGCTACCCTTAGCAGAACACTGTCAATGACATTCTGCTCTTCCAGTTCAATGGCCTGTCTGCCTCTCGTCTGCACTGTCCGTGTCGAAAGTCACTTGGCGACTCTCAAACGATCAATATGGAAAAACGAGCAAAATTTCTTCAGGATCAACCTCGCTCGCGTTTCTTCGATTTTCTGTCGTTTATCAAAAGCCCACGTTTAAGCGACTCTTGCCATCACCATTCTTCTAAGTCGCCTCTCACCGTTGCTTCACCGCAATGTGGGCTAAGCCGACATGAAAACACTCGAGGTCCTCCCTCTCAGACTCTATGTCCCCGGTTACCAGACCATCAACAGAGCCGTCTGCTGCACTGCTACGGCTGCTACTACGCAGCACCTGATGCCCCAGGCGATTGATTATTCCACGATGCGAATGATTTAACCGCAGTCGCTCCGTTGCGCGAAGCAGGCCATGTTCTCTCGCCGGTTCTCTTGAACTGCCGCCCTGGTCCGCCCTCGAACATATTGCCCGGCATCTGACGACCACGCCCAACTGCGGAGACCTTGCACCGTTTTCTGGCTCGTGAGGCGGTGTTCCGACACGGGTCATGAGCAGCCCCTGTTGCGGCGGCTGCCTGCGCAGCAGCGGTACCCTCTGGCGCCGCGCCACTCCCCTCCGCTGGGCCCGGCGCCGGAGAGGCACACGCCCGGCTGGCCGTCCGCCTTCCTCGCGGCGGCCGGCGGCCAGCGCGCCACCAGCACGCTGCATTATGCCCCGGAAATGAGCGACTTCCGGCCGGCCGGCGCCGGCACCCTTTGTTTTGTGGGCCGCTGGTTCGAGCCATCTGCAGCCATCAGGGACGAGGAGGTGGTGTTGTGCCAGGGGTGGATCCGAGGGGACGTATGGGTCCCTGAAAGGTCCGGGACGGATAAAAAGACAACAAAAACAAATTAACTGAAAGATAGAGATTCCCCTTCCTGTGATGCAAAATGTAGCGACCAGTGTTTAAAGAGCAGCAGTACATAAGCACATTTGGTAGCTTCATGCCCTATTTTTAAGACAAATCAAGATTCCGCCCTTCCACCCCCACGTGGTGGAAAAGAATGGTCGGATCGGTGGGCTCGGCCCATGGATGAGCCCAGCGTTCGGCGAAAACACTGGCCTATACTCGGGGAGAACACGGGCTTGCTGCATAAGAACAAGGTCTGCTGACTGTGTGTGGGGTCCACACGTCGATCTAGAGGTTCCAGAAGATCCTCTCCGAGTCTAAGACCCTGTCGCCCCGCCGGCCGTGTGGGCGATGATCCCGGCTGGCCGCTGCGGGGCAGGTGGCGACTGTTCCACTGAGGTCCTATCAGTTCCTATAATGGCGCCAATCCAACCTGCGCCTGTCTTGCTGCCAATATACGTGGAACACCGTGGTCAGACCCAAGTTGGTTAGAACGTCTTGTCAGAATTTCTTGGCAGTTAGCTGTGACAACCCGTCACCTGTCCGTTTAGGTGTCAGATGCCAGCGATGTTGGCCGGATTCGCCCGAGTGGAGTCATGTGGCCTTCTCCTCTCGTTTCCACTAGTCAGGCTGAACTGTTCCTCTCCTGCCATTGCCGGCACCTTGTGTCAGTCTGGTCTGTCCCTGTCGTCTTTCCCCGTTAAATTTACCTCGCCTTTTCTCTGTGCTGTCGACATCTCCAGCGGACGTCCGTCCGATCCGTTCCCGTCCTTCGGCCATCTCCCGCCGTCGTCTGACAGTCCTGTCTGGCGGTCTCGCCGCCGTCGGCCGGCGAGACCGTCGGCAGTGCCGCTCGAGGCAGTGCCCCCGGGGGACCCGCCGGCGGCGGGCGCCGTGTCGCCTGCTCCATCGATTGCCGCGGGTCAGCCGGCGAGCGGGGCCGCCCGGCGGTGACCGAGGCCGGAAATTGAGCCGCCGGCGCCGGCTCGGCCGGCCGGAGACCGGCAGCCGGCCGCCGCCGCCAGGTGGCGCCAATTGACCACGTCCGCGGAGGCGATGCTGACCTTTGGCGGCGGTCGCCCTCCGGGGCCCCGGGCGCCGACCGAGGCCAGGGCCGGCTGACGTCTGTCGTCTTGCAGGAGAGCATCGAGTACATTTTCCTGGTGATCTTCACGGCGGAGTGCGTCATGAAGATCATCGCGTACGGCTTCGTGATGCACCCAGCCGCGTATCTACGGAATGTCTGGAACTTACTGGACTTTAGCATAGTTGTTATAGGGTAGGTGATGCTATGGTGTGCTATGCTCATCAAGTTTTTTCCCTCTTTCATGTCCCAAGATTCAATTTTTGGACTCAAGGAAATATTGCTGACTGTTATTTTCATTGTATTGAATTGTCGATTGATATGTTTTCAGCGCAATGCCATGTGACTGTGTCGTGCCTCATCTGCATCCTTAGCCCACGCAATTTTGTGACGTATTGACGTTTGAAGAACAGCACCAGTTTTAAATATGGCTTGTCCTGCGACGCGTTTATCTCGCCGTGTCACTTCGACGCCCGACACGTCGGCCGTGTCCGCTGTCACCAAGCGACGCCGAGCCGACCTGCCGGTCGCGTGTTCCACGTTTTTCAGTTTAATCAGCACGGCGCTGTCGTCTCTAATTAAGGAGGGCTTCGACGTCAAGGCGCTGCGGGCGTTCCGCGTCCTGCGGCCGCTCCGACTCGTCTCCGGCGTGCCCAGTAAGTGTCGGCCGACCGTCGAGGTCGAGGGTCGCGAGCCACAGTTCGTGGCCCGACGGGCCACAGCCGTCCGTCGGGCCACGAACGACACCCCTGGGAACTGCGCTGCTCGCGGGGCGGGCCGGCCAGCCAAGAGGCCACGGGTTGGCTTTGTTGTGGTAACTGAATTCCTCCGGGGTTCGAAACGGAGGACATTGCAACACAACCGGACACACATCAGCGAGGATCCTGCGACACTGTTGCATTTTTTATGGTCGAAATGGATCGAACAGTTCGTCATGCTGAGGTGACATTAGGAAATGTTTGGTCCTTTTTCTGCGGGCCACAGCACACGTCCTGTAAGTCGCATATCAGCGACATCAATAATGAGAAAGCCGTCAGGAACTGCATCAGTTCCGGTACGATTCGCAAATCCTCGGTACAGCTGGCGAAATGCATGCAAATGCAGTCCCACCCAGTGCTGAGTCTTAAACCAAAAGCTGTACGGCATTCCTAAAAGCTCAGCGATACAGTCTTAGTCAGGCGGTGTTGACCCTCACTCATTTCAAATTGGCAGGCAAAGCCAAAGGGGGAGATTGGTGATTGATATAAGCATGTGTTTATTTTGTGTGACCATACGAATGTACACCGATGGGGTTAGCTCGGCAGCGGGGCTTATGTCCCCTTTTATCCCCCTGGTATGTCTCCGTTTCACGTGCCAGATGGACTGTTATCATGAGTTAAAAGAAAACACGAATATATTACCAAGACATCGTATTACCTGGAACTTTGTGAGACATCGCGAGAATTGTTTGTACTGCAACATACCATGAGTGGTTGGCTGCGCCACTGCTTATGGAAGTCTTTGGAAGCAGCGAAGTTGTTTGTGTTAATACAACAAACGGAAATCCATCATTCGCAGGAAGTCCGATTCCTGGATTAAGCTATCAACTCATTTGAACATTTGTCTCATATCAGTGCGATTGCAAATACCTCTGACGCCCCTTTTACGTCTCAGTATTGACAGTCAAGGTCGGCTCACTAGGGTAAAACGGATGCTTTTTATTGTCGGCAATGCCCCCCCCCCTCTGACCTTTTAGTCTTGGAGGAGATGTGGGGTCGACAATGCCTGATCACAACTGTACCGCAAAACTCTGGGGATTGCGGTACAGTCTAAGGGTTCAGGCTCAGCAGAGGGAGTACTTCGCTTTGACGCCAGTGGCATGTGCGGTTAACTGGACGCGTGCGTGTAATCGCAGTTGCAAGTTAGTGCATTCTGGTACTCGCTACTTGTGCATTGTGTTAAATCGTCGACGACTAACTCTGAAGTTCTGACTCGCCATCAGTTGGGTGATGCTCTAAGCTGACCGGTTCGTAAAAATAGCGGGAAGCTTCTCACATTTCTCCAAGTTTCCCGCGCGACAATAGTTTCGAATTCATTCAGCCATGGGTGTCTTTTAAATAAACTTCCAATGCTCTGAATGTCGCAAGGGAGCCTATTGACACAAACCTCCAAGAAAATACAAAGGCTGACCGTGCCGGCTTAACTGATCTGTGACTACCAAAGATTGCCGTAATCTGGTTGTGATTTATTATTCTTGGTCACCAGGCACAACAGTGATAAGCTGTGGCCACGGAATGAGGAGTCATAAGGCAGTAGTGACACCAAATGGATGTGCCTCACAGACATGTGTCAGCCAGTTTGATCCGAAACAGTTTATCTTTATTGGCTTTCCTTTGGCAAAGCGCATGTGCTACAAATTGTCGGGAGAAAACACAGCATGCGGTAAGGGTAACCGGTATGGCTATGCCGAGATGGAATTTGTTGATCACTCTGGGGTACTGAGCTATGTGTCCAGGATGGCCCCGGCCTCAATGTCGCCTGGTGACGCCTGTTTATCGGCACACTGGTCTGTCAACACTGTCATTCTCACGCTAACAGGACGCCGATGTCGCCTCGTTCTCTGGCATATCTGGGCCGACGCTGGCGGTGACGGCTGACATCGATGAGCAAGCGTGAAAAGTCAAAGGGGGATCCGCAGCGATTGTGGAGTGGAAGGAGTACAGCTCGACCGGATATTGCCTGCAGTGCCCGGTCAATGATTAGACTCGAACTAAAAACCATAACAAAGTGTTCTGGTCAGACTCGGTTGCTGTGAGCGTCGCTGCGACAGTGATCGACTGTTGGTAAAGGCTTCCCATCTTTAAGTGTTGGAATACGTAAACTGTTTCCCTATTGTCTCAGCAGACGCAGAGACTTTAGACGAGAGTTGAATGCGTCTCAAACCTGACCTGGCGATAAGGATATTTTGTGTGCAGCTCGTTATCACATGGTTGGGAGGTTTTCGCAAAACCGTCGTTTTGCGGAATATTATGTAATTTAACATAATATTAAATAATATTATGGAATAATATTATTTCATAATATTATTCCATAATACCTTAGCGATAAACAGCTACAGCGGTTATTCATCACTTCCTCGTTTCTCTTGTACTGATCTGTTTCGTCATTCAAGGCTTCGGCCAATCTTGTTATCTGGCAAACTTTTTCTCTCCTGGGCCCGTAATACCACTGTCACGCATTGAAGACCGCCATCCTTTGCACTTTGTTCTAAAACCGTGCGCCACTGAAATCGACCCGCCGGCGGGTGACCGTCTCACACCAGTCCCCCTCCCCTCCCCAATCGTCCCCGCCACGGCCGTCTGGCACCGGGGTCGCCGCGCCGCGGGCGCCGGCCGCCCAGACAAGGCGGCTAGTAATTGGTCCAGCTGGCGGGCGGTGGGCGCGGGTCGCAGCGACCGCCTCCCGCCAGACCCGGCCCGGCCCGCCCGGCCCGGGCCGGTCCGACGGCCTCTGCGTGGGTCCGCGCCGAGATCGACGATGCATGAGTCGTCGGCGGCATCCGGCTCCGCGCCGGGCGGCTCCGATTTTCCCGGAAAGGCGCCAAACTTCGCAAGTGGCGCGGATGAACTCAACCGGCCGTCCCGGCAGGAAAAGTTGGCGGAATGACAAAGCCTTGGATTTGTGCCAGCCAGCTGTCATGGCAATAGTTGTTGGTTGTTAGAATGAACGTTTCATTCATGAGCGTTTCTTGGAATGTGACGGCTCAATGTCGGCTTGCTGAACTCAGTATTCCTTACGGATCTAAATGTAAAATACATGGAAATATTCCACAAACCATACAACATTGTATTACATGAAAAAATCATCTCTCCCTTGGATTATTCAGACTGCGCCCAGTATAGCCAATACGTTACACACACAAGTGTTCCTAAAGTCTTTTTGTTGATGCATTTTACGCTACTCTCATACCATGATAAGACAGAACATAATAAACTAATTTCCTATCTAATGAATAAAAGTCCAACTTATTCGTGTTTAGTACGCAAAACGAAACAAAAGCATGCAGCAGCACGCAAAAACACCTGCATCTGTACATGCATATGACGAAAGAAGGAAGGAGATGAGAGCTTCTTTGTGGAACTGCGGACACAGTGAAACTCGGCAGCCGGCCGCCCGGACTCAAGAGACAAAATGGGTCTCAGATCACTGCGTAGCAGGGAGCTGCGTCCGTTACTTCAAGAGGTGATAACATCACAACTTCGTGTATCACGATTTGGCTGTTAACCGGCGTTAGTGTGTTTGACTTCTTGAGACTTTCTGTAAAACGTTGTATTGAAAACAAGCGTTGCATCTTGGAATACGTCACAAGTGCCACGGGAACGCTGTTTTGCTCGATTTTCAGACTCTGTCGTTCCTGTCCTGTCACTCCCTGTCGTTCCATATCCAAATTGGTGCCTTTTACTAAGTTTCATGAGTTTCGTGAAGGAGTCAAGTGGAGACTGACCGGCACGCCGCCAGGACGGCACTGCTGTCCGTTACCCGACAAACAAAAAGAGCCATAGCTTATGTAACTGCAAGAATTTGCAGCTGACTCAGCACTGTTTGACAACGCTCCAGGTCCATTATGACATGGGCTTCTGCCGTTACTGATGTGTTTCACTTTTATGACCTTCGGGAAAGTTTTATTCCGAAAATAATTATTCAAACCTAGCAGTGCATCATTTCACATCAAGCACAGGTCACACGGAGCCATATTTGGAGAAAAGCAAGTGCGTGAATGCAAACACGAACATCGTCCCCTATCCTCCGATACCCAACTTTAAATGCTAGTCTAAGTTCTGTGTGCTTGACGAAAAGATTAAAGTAATACAATATTTCAGAGCTGCTTGCAGGGGAGGATCCAGCGGCTCCGTTTGGGGGGGGGGGGTAAACCAGAGTTTCCTGGTTCTGAATGGTAGGTCAGCGGAGTCGTTGACTGGGGGGAGGGGGCAGGGGGGACGGAAGATGCTGGCCGTGGGTTCGGAGTGTGTATTTCAGCTGCTGTGTATGAATGGTAAGTCGTCGACCGGATGGGAGGGGATGGAAGACCCTAGCCATAGGTTTGATTCGGAGCTCCAGCAACTTTAAATTCTGGTTGAGTAGAAATACCCACGTCTTTAAGGGGGGGGGAGCAAATGACCATTTACTTGCGGTTGGGGGGCATGGCCGAGATGTCTCCCCCTAATCCGCCAATGGCTGCTTGAAGTCAAATGCTCGAGTTTAATCCGTTTTATTTTTTTCAGGTAAAGCGTCTTATCCTAATGCCTGGAATGTGCCAACATATGGTTGAGTGGATCTGCAGTCGGAGCCAATCGAAACAATACACGTTTGACAATATCGCAAAAATGTTTTTACCCCGTGATGTCCGAATTAAACCACAGTTCACTGTGTGGACAGCCAAGACAGCTTACGATGGACCAACACTGCTCGTTTCAGGTCTGCAGGTGGTTCTCAACTCCATCCTGCGAGCCATGGTGCCTTTACTTCACATCGCGCTTCTTGTGATATTCGTCATCATCATCTACGCCATCATAGGGCTGGAGCTGTTCCAAGGAAAACTGCACTTCACCTGTTTTCACAACGTCACTGGTAAGTCAGTGGTATCGCGCCGGCACGATCAATAGCATGCAGCCGTAAGCCATAACTAGAGCAGCGGATGTTGTCTGAGTGGAAACCCTGCTCCGACGGATCAACTCGGCACCAGAGGCGACTGACAATATGGGCGTCTTAAAGCCGTGACTTCTCATTTAGATGGAAGGTTGGATGGTCACTTAGAGCGCGCGGGAATGCTGAGAGGCTTCATCAAAGAGAGCTTCCAAACGGAAACAAAAACGACATTTTGCGAGCCTGTAGAAGTATATTCGTAGTGACGCGTCTGACTAGATGAAAATTTTAAGACTGCGTCATAAAATTTGTTTTTTTTCGTCTGTATGGAGCGATATTCTTGGTTTTATCTTCCATTGCAAAAGTCTTCATATTATTAAATATACATGGCGCGCTGATGTCCAGTAGATGCGTGTTGTTCGGGGACATCTCACGAGATTGGCTGAATCAGTTGTTTGTTACTGGTTAAGCACTCTACATCCCATATCATATCAAGGAGTAAGGTCATATGGCATTTAACGTAGATAAAAATTCCCTCATACCATCAATAACAACATTCGTCTTGGTGACTACAGACGAAGCTCGGAGGTAAATCACTTCAAGCGGCGTGGTGCTTCCCTCATCTTGCTTTCTAAAATACAGAAACGCGAAACTACCAAGGGTGAAGTCTCCTGTTCTGTTGGGATTCCCAATGCAACACAAATAACTCAGAAATTTGACTCCAGGACAATGGAAATGTATGGGAATAATGGGCCTCAGAGTGGCGCTGACAGTACCAATCATTGTCCAAAGCCCCAACCTCGCGCACTACTTTTAAAAATGCCTGGTCCTCTTGGTCAGACCTCAAAAGAAATGTCATTCCCCGACTCAGGACGCATCAAACCAACCACCGGAACCGAGCCCGAATCGTGTGTTCTGTCGTCGCTCCTGTGGTCGGCTCGGGGGCCGTCTGGGCCGTCGGCGGCGTCCGCCCGGCCGGGCGGCTGGACGCGCCGGCTGCCGCCCGGCCGCCGCAGACGGCCCTGCGCGGCTCGCCGCGCCTAATGACGTCACCTGGCGGCTCCGAGCCGGCCGCTCCGCCAGCGGGACGCCGCCGCCGGCCAGAGGAGGGGTCAGGCGCCTTGTCAGGGGTCCGTCTGACCCGCCCGGGTCCCGCGGTTGTCGTGGTTTGGGGGAAGGGAGGGAGGCGTCTGCTGCGGGCGTGTGCGTTTTGGAGTCCGGAGGGTAACAACAGCGTGTGTTCTTACTAGTTCTTACACTTGTCTATGGTGCTTGCCGCGTCGCCAGGATTTCCAACGGCCTCGGATGCCGTGGGGCCCAATCAACGCCTCAGCAGTCATGGGCTGCACGAGGGTTGGTCTACCAACTCTTGCGGGACTTTGCAGTTCACTGCACGCCCGTAGACTTTTGCTGAAAGAACATCAAAAGTACTCCAATATCTCATCCAAACTACAGGCCCCGTGGTGCAGTCCTTGACAGCGCCGGATGTCATTACTTGTTAATTTCGACACACTGCGGGTCGACGACCGATAATACTTCAGCCGAGCTTCGATCACCATCCCAAGTAGTCGTCATTTGCAGTTCGCTGGCCATGTTAGTCTTTCCGCCCGCTTGACACAGACGTTTGGCGCATACATTAGTAGCGAAGACTAAGCCATCACCTAATGTGGAGGTTAATAACTCACGGTGCTGGTGAGCTGTTGCTGTTCTGGCGATGTGAATAGGCCAGCAAGCATTTTATGGCGTTCCACGCCCGCACTGGCCGTCCCCTGTATGTTGGCGCCAAAGAGGCGTAACATTTGTCTAATGACGTCGTCATTGTCCTTCTCTCTTTGTTGCGCACAATCTTGTGTAGGTTTTGTTGCACTACAGATAATCTAAGAATGCGAAATTTCCGCCTGACCTACCTGAGGCGAAATTCAGCGAGGTGATTAATTTTTAGGCGGCTTCGGTATGATTCCTCGTGAATCTTACCGTTCCTCACCCAATCGAAAAAAGTTTGTTGTACTTTGATGTCCGTGTTTCTGTAGTCGTACTGCGACTGAACCGCACATGATTTACGTTAATTTAAACGTGTTACGTACATAGAACTTTCCGTAGGTCGGAAAATTACTTACCCACCCATTACCGACTCTTAGTTGAGCATAAACCTACGTACCGAATACTACGAACTGTAATGAAAGGCTGCCGTAAAACGCCACCACATAGTCTGCCCTAAGAAGATACAAAAAATGCATGGAGTTTTTTAGATGCCGACAAGCGAGACAGACACCGATTGCTGCATATCGGCAGACGAGACCTTCTTTTACGTAATCCTCCACCACGTCAGTGAGCGTCTCTTGTCGGTGGCAGCTGTCGCGGCAATGGACGCAGTTCTCTCTCTCCTTTCCTCAGGCGACATGATGGAAGAGCCGTCCCCGTGCGGCCCCAACGGATACAAGTGTCCCGACCCCTACAACTGCTCCGGGCACTGGGAGGGGCCCAACTTCGGCATCACCAACTTCGACAACTTCGGCCTGGCCATGTTGACCGTGTTCCAGTGCATCACGATGGAGGGCTGGACCGACATCATGTACTACGTGAGTGCTCGCGGACGACATCCTCGTGGTGTCGGGCGTGGCATATGTCGCGCCCTCTGCGCTAGTCCTATTGGCCACACAAGTGTTCATGTGATAAACTTGCGATGTGCACTTCATTTTCGCACTTTAGGGTTGGTCATTCGATGCAAAACAGTTCATTGATTAACATGTGCGTTAGAAGACACCACGTTTGCAGATGGTCCTGCTGTGTTTCGTGGATGGTCGAGGCTAATGGCAATAATCTGCATTGTTACGTTATTACATTGTTACATTGCTACGAGTCACTGTACAGACGTACGTTTGATGTGATGCAATGAGCCTTTTCCGCCGCCGGCCACCTCACATTATTGCACTCCATGTATGCTTGGTGTAAACCCGTTCCTTATTTGCAAGGTAACTTCTAATCCATCGGTAGACCGTTTCAGCAAATTACATGGTCCATGCAGCCGCATGTGTTTAAGTTGTTGGTGATATTCCGATCGGTTTATCAAATATTACGTCCTGATTGAATTTATCGCAAAGTATTCCTTTTGATATTTATCAAACCCTTCTGTCCTCTGTATCGTCATGATGTCCAGGTCTTTGGCCATGGTTAAAAATACATCTCTTTGTTCTTTCCACCATTTATTTGATGTTTTTCCCTGTAGTGAAGAATGACCTCAAAAGAATGGCAACGCATTCGGACGTAATATCTACTAAGTGCTTAGTTATGCTGATTCCCTGCTTATTTTTCAGTTGTGTTACTAACGCCAGACGCTGCAACGTGTTAAATGATGCTACGGAAAGTAACCTATTGGCTCTTCGTACACTAACCGTCGCAGTTGTTAACCACGCTACACTTTCTCCTAACATCATTATATAACATTATAGCCGCAGACCACTTGACGAAATCTGAATCTGCAAAGCGGCTCACGTTTTCACGAAACGTGAACGTGATTGTACCCGTTAGACCTAATGATTCTCTTCACACTAGCCAATAACGCGTTCAGATACTTTCAAACTGACGGTTTTGTGTGACGTTAACCTTAAGCCACGCACTATCCTGTATCGGTTCCAGCTTTCCCCTGCTGTTTGACGCTGGCCTTGAAATTTCATAATATGACGACAGGCTTTACGACCAATCAACGCAGACTTGTTCCCGTGGGAAAGCCGTCGTAAGCTTTCCGTGCGGTGATACTGACTCGTACAAACCCTCCCTGCAGGGTCCATCAGCAGGAGGACCGAATATTAACCTCCCTCCTCCAGGAACATCGACAGGCAGACGCAAACCTGCCGACGGGATAACGTGACGCAGACATCTTGTAGAAAGACTTTCGCGTTGCTGACCCCTGCCTGGAAAGGTGCCGACTGGTACAGATCTCACCTACAGGACATGTCCTGGAGGCCGCAATGGTCGCCTGTCGTGCCAGCTGACCGCCGCCGCCGCCGCCGCCGCCTCCGGCCGGCACTGCGACTAACGCTCTGCCCGCCCGCTCTAGATAAACGACGGAGTGGGGAACGGCTGGCCCTGGATCTATTTCATTAGCCTCATCGTTCTGGGATCATTTTTCGTGCTTAACCTGGTCCTTGGTGTGCTCAGCGGGTAAGTGGGCCGCCCGGCGCGGCCCCGGCCGGCTGGTGTCGCTTTGGTTGCCTCAGGCCGCCGCCGCCGTGTCCGCTTCGAGTGCCGAGCCGTGGTGGGCCGGGGCGCCGGGGCGTCCGGTCGCACGCTTCCAGCCGTTCCACGCCTGCATGCGGGACAGGTGGCGTCAGCTGTGGTCCTGTGACGCGTCCGTTTCAGCGGCGGCATGCGCGGCCCGGCGCGGGACGCACGGCCGCGCGCCGGGCCGCCGCGCCGCCCCGCCTGTGTCCTGTTTTCCCCGCGAGCCGGCCGCGGCGCCCGCCGTTTACGCCTGTTTTCTGCCGACCCCAGATCCAGGACTCGACCGGCAAGTCGTATCCGTGGATCTATTTCATATCGATGATGATCGTCGGCGCGTTCTTTGTCATGAACCTTATTCTGGGTGTGCTCAGCGGGTGAGTGATGCTTGGCCTGTTTTGTCACACACCGGACTAGTCGTTTTGTTTTCGTTCTCTAACAAAGATCCCGGTTGAGTTCCGGTTGTCATGCTATCTCTCTGCTCTTTGTAAGCCTGATATACAATGATCGTCATAGTACTGCTGAACGCTGTATGATTTCAGCATAAAGGTGTTTTAAACGTGTTGACATTAGAGTACTTTCCTACAGTCTTTCGGTGTGCTTTGCCTTGCCGTAGTTAATGCTTTATTTCAATAATCCGTTCAAGGGGAATAATGATGCGGCGAAAGTCTTCTGTTGTCATTCACTATGACTCTTCGGTTTTTTTTCTGGAAAGTTTGGCCTTTCATGCTCAGAGGCCTTGAAACACTTTGCCACGAAACACAAAACCGACATTGCCAGTTTCATTACCTCCAATTTTCATGCCCCGGGCTTAATAAGCTCATTTTTTAAATTCTTTCCGTTTAGGAAACCAGTAATTATTGCCGGGCTTGTTAGAATTTCATTTATTTTGCAGAGTCGTGCTTGTCCACTTTATGTTTTTGTGTTTTCCTGAAGAAAAAGCCATGAAGCGAAATGGCAGGCAGCTCTTAAACATTCCGTTTAAAAAATGTCTGCATACCTGCTAGGGAGATGTTCCACCATGATGATTCATAACTGCTTTGATAACACAAGGATAAATGAGGACGCAGTCGCTTTGTATAAAGTCATTTATTCTTTCGCAATGTCCCCAGTTCATACTGGAACAAACACAGGTGGTTACGCATTGCAACAGGCAACAGCATTATCATCTAAAGGCGAAGTATGGTATGGTGTTCTAACTTCTCTGCAAAGAAACCATGGACAGCGTCTTTCAATTTGATTTTTGAAAGCTGTCCGGAGTTACAGTTGTTATTGAGCAAATAAGAAACACGTTCAACACATTTATTGAGCATATTCATCAATCTCCGGGGGTGAAAATTTAGATGCGACCTTTTAAACCCTCACTTTTGGGTAACTGTTCCTCAGTCTTTTCGCAAAAATGCGCGGAAGGGGGGGGGGGGTGTGTGTTCTGAGCATGCCGCCGTTGGACGATTGTAATCGGCAATCTCGCTTTTTCAATGTTCTACGCAATTTTTCTACGTGCAACATTGCCACGCCTGCACTGCATCTTTTCTCTAAGCCTGTTACCGCCGCCGTTTCAACAAATTCACCGTGATACTGCCAATCATCGCGCTGTGATGCTTGTTTCATTCATTGTTAAATGGAAACGCGGAATACCCCGCGTGTTCAAAATGTCCGCATGAGTCAATGATGGTGCGACAATGTGGCAGTGCCATTGATCAGTAATTTGATATTCGTGGACAGTCAGCTCGGCTTAGCTTGTTTTAAATCTTGAACTGCGTGGACTGCGTTGTCAGCTTCTCGAGTAAGCCGTGATGGCGTCGTGGCGCTGCCAAAATCGGGCCGTCAGTGTCCTGCTCGCGCCCCCAGCGAGTTCTCCAAGGAGAGAGAGAAGGCCAAGGCCCGCGGCGACTTCCAGAAGCTGCGCGAGAAACAGCAGCTGGAGGAAGACCTGCGGGGCTACCTGGACTGGATCACCCAGGCCGAGTATCTGGATCCTGAGGACGACGCTCAGGGTGACGAAACCAAGATACGTGAGTCTTCAGGGCCGTTTGCCACGACGTTCTGGTGACACCTATGGTTATCGAAGCCTTGTGCAATGCTTTACTTCAGCATCTTGAAAAACGATGAACTTGCTGTCGGCATATCTTGATAATGTTCAAACTGTTGCCGGTAAGTTTGTGTTGATGTTGCAGGAAATTTGGACAACCAAGAAATGTACCCGTTTTATTACGGATGATCGTGGCAAACTGCGTTGCTAGAATGCATCGCTCTAAGTCGTAATCAGTGTTTGGTGACTGTAAAGCACCTTTTTTCCACAAAGCCAGTCATTTTCCATTTTCAGAGTTCTGACGAAAATCTAGATGATAGCACAATACCGTAGGACGCAAAGAATATACTAAGTTCCATATTGTATTCTTTAGATGATAAGGTGGAAGAAGACAACCAGCAGACGGAAGAAGGTGACGGCACTGACAAAAACCTTTCCTGCTGGGAACGAAACAGGAAAGGGTTGGAAAAGTAGGTAACACTTCCGTCCATTAATACCTTGTTCTTATCCTGTTTTTATCTGCATTTTCTTTCACAATGCAGGATAAACGTTTCGTCTTTGCATTTGTCCACTGGGCTTCTGATGGTGTAAAGTTGTTACATCGCCTGCAATTGTTTTGTTAATCATAAAGTGACGGTTCATATCGATTACTGTTTTGGCTTACAGAATCTATGAGGCAGTACCCTTGATTAATGCGCATGTCTACCATAGGCCCCATTGAGCAAATATGCAAAGATCGTCTGTAAATACATGCTCAGATACTTAATAAACTTTTCGTAGTTGATATATAATTTGGATTTTGTTTCTACGGTTTTGCAGTTAGTTCTAGTTTGACGGAACATCTTTGTAGAAAAAAACAATGCTTTCCTGATGTATACGTTTAAAATAGTAGGCCTGCTAAAGCATGAGAAATGAACTGCAACATGCGCTGGCTTGAATGCATCCTGTTACGTACAACACGCTTAATAAGAGTTCTTCCAGGTGACAGTAGAAGCCACTGAAATGCTTGCGGCACGTGATTTGGCATCATGTGAATGCTTTCTACACAATTCACACGCATAACGTAGCGCCTCGTAGTTCTGTTCATGTTTTGCGTCCGGTCACTCGTGGACACGTCCTGCGCTCCGTGAGGGGTGTATGGCGCTACAGATTTTACAGTGTGTACATCTGTCCCAGGTGCTGTATCGGCTTGTTGACATGGTGAGGTGTCGTCTAGCTTTTCGCGCCGAGTGAGGCGCCCTCCCTCTGACGTGCTGTGCGCGGGTGCTGACCATGCTGTGCACGCCTCTACCCTCATCGTGTAGTGCCACCTTCGTGTTGTTGCCTGGGTGCTGCCCAGACTCACGTTCAGCGTTGCAGTGCCCCATGCGTTCTCGCCTTCGGTCCTCTGAGGCGCACGAGTAGGGCCCAGACGACGATGTCTGGTGTCTGTGGTGAAGTCCTCTTCTGGCTTCCCTCTGCCACGCGTCTGAAACGGTTCTGGATCTATCCATTGTGCCTCTGACCCTAACAAACTATCCTTCGAACTGGAGGACACTGCATTTTCTCTTTTTTTTCAGTTGCGGCTGGGCGTACTGCTAGTGGCGCTCCATGTCAGATGTCTGACCTCTCGCGTTTGGCGTTCAGTTTTCAGCACGGCTCCATTTCCCGCCTGCCTGCTTCTCTGTACCCGGCGTAATGTCGAACGTGGCGCATCCGCGTGGACCGAGCTCTTGGGTCGTCCTGACGCTTCTGGCGCTTACACTCTTCGATCATTTCTTACCTGGGTACTGACCGTATGCCGGAAAATTTATCCGTTTGGAGTTAGTGCCTAAATCTAGCAACAGTCGTGTCAACCAAATTTGTAGCGTCAGTCATGACCGACAACGTGCTATTGATGTTGTAATTTTAGTCAGGATTGGTCTACCACGAACATAGCTCTTAGCACTGCCCTCAATTCCCGAATCCGCTACCCGTAATAAAGTACGTTACTTTCATTTTCTACTCCGTATTATTGTCTGGGAGTCAGTTTATCAGTAGTGGCATCTCAGGGGGTCTTTCATTCTCCTGATGTCCACGAACTCTTTCCTATAATGACACATTAATGCCATTCAACCAGGGCCCTGCTCATCACCGTTTCCCCAAACTCTGCGACCCCCTCGGCTTCTGACGCGGCCGGACGTCAGGGCTTCGCCTGCCGCCGCCGCTGACGCCCCGGCTAACGTCACCCCAGGTGTAACCGGCGCATGAAGCGAGCCTGTCGGGCGGCCGTCAAGTCGCAGGCCTTCTACTGGCTCATCATCCTGCTGGTGTTCCTCAACACGGGCGTGCTGGCCACCGAGCACTACAACCAGCCCGCCTGGCTGGACAAGTTCCAGGGTGAGGCGGCTGGAGGGTCGGCTGGACGGGGCTGGAGTATAAGCCGCGCTGGAGCTGGGACGGGCTGGGCTGGGGACAGGAATGCCTAAGCTCATCTCAGTGTCTGGTGCAGTTTGACATATTTGGAATGCCTTTCACTGATGTCGTGGGGTTCAGTCTTCTTCTTTCAGTTTCGTCCTGCTGTTTGATTATGCCAGAGGTAGTCATCTTCCAGCTTCGAAAGTTAAGATTCTGGTATTATCAAACGAATCTTTCATATGTATTACTCAATTTTCAAAACATTTCGGCGGTTTTGTTGCAAACTGAAGGACCGACACCAGCGTTCAAATGTTTTTCATGGCTGTTTTCACTCATTTTTCATGTCGCTAACGCGCCTGTACACCTTTTTCAGAAATAGCAAACCTGTTTTTCATCGTGCTCTTCACCATTGAAATGATCATCAAAATGTATGCACTTGGTTTTCAAGTAAGTCACGGACTCGAAATGTACCGGCACAGGAGCACCGCCGCTGTCTACCTTTAGACGCCGAATGCTGGGTGTATGCCGCTATCGGATCTTTGTATGTCATATTTATGAAAGTGAAGTCTTGGAGAATATTCAACCTGCCCACGCCATCCATATGCGAATGGCGTTTTTCATTCTGTTGATTTCTTCGGCTGTGTTCTATAACTGGCGAAGTGGGTTATACGACGTCTACGAGCTTTCGCAACGCTTAGAATATTTCACGTCTCTAATGACCACAATGAAGTAATGAGAACGTCGTGTTTAACTTTTGTACCTGGTCGCAGAGACAAGTCGCCATTCGGCTGCTTAAAAATATATAAACGCGGTCTAAACAAACCTTTCCCCGGCTGCGCTGAGAAAACATGAAGCGGACTACGGATACCGAAAAATACGTAAATTCCGCCTTGCATCAAGCAACATTGTCTGGGAGACGTACGCCTTGGTAGACTCGGCAGCGAAATGTAGAGACCACACGTCTCTGACGTACCGCCTGCTCAAACCGACTAACCAGGCGGTGTCCGGACCCGACAGAATTACTTCGTATCGCTGTTCAACCGCTTCGACTGTTTCGTGGTGATCAGCAGCATCATGGAGGTGGTGTTGACCAAGACTGGGGTCATGCCCCCGCTGGGCGTGTCCGTGCTGCGCTGCGTCCGACTGCTGCGCGTGTTCAAGGTCACCAGGTCAGTGGCCCATCGATCCGAGAGCGGTCGGCCCCCTAGGCAGGTGGGCACACGTGGCCGGCACCCGCCCGGCGTCTCCATCACCCCCCCCCCCCGCGACCTTTCGTCGTGTGCAGACGACGGCTCGAGATTTTGTATCGTTGTCCTCATGTCCTCAGTCGCATCAGCCCATTCACGTCCGCATCAGCGCCGTCGCCGGACTCCGCTGGTGCGGAGTGAGCGGGTGGCGCGGACGACGCCGGGAACCACGGGACTGGTCACGTGTGTAGTGAGGCGGGTCTGGGTCCGGATTTTCAGACGAGCAATTTCGAGCTGCGGATGCTGTTGGAGAAATGTGTGACCCACGGGTCGTGTGGTGGCCTTCGAAACCATGTCTATCGAGTGTGGTCTGATCACGTTCAAGGTCACCTTATTTCCCATCAGCTGATTGTTAGCTTCATGTGGTCCAAAACGTTCGTGGTAGTCGTTTCCGTTTCAAGAGGGGAGCAGCGTTTCTAAATTGCTCATGAAAGTCCGACCCTAGGCATTTATCTCAATCTCGTTGGCGTAGATGTCATCCTCGAGGTATCTAGTTTGGTATCAAACTTTTGTAGTCGATGTTTCTGGTAGATCGTAGTCCAGTGTGCAGCTAAAACCTGGACGCGAACTACTGCACGCAGTCATAATTTGCGTGCGCCACTCGGCGACTGACAAAGCAATGTAGATTGTTCCGCACTATCTGAAGGTTGAGCGGAACAACTGTGATCAGGCGGCTGCTGTGCGGCTCCGTTCTCTCAAACTTGGGATCAACACGCTTGGCTGAGTGACACGAAACTGGTACTCCCCAGGTCGACCGCACTTCCACTAAGAGCCCTGGAACCTAAGTACCAGTCACATAAATGTCCTGTACAGAAAGCGACTCCTGCGTGCTATCGATTTTATTGCATTCTGCTAGGACAATATAAGGAACACCGAAAACTATTTACCTAATCATTGTTAAGATATTCTAAAGACAGTTATCGAAAATGCTCCATAGCAAAACTTGTGGAAAGATAAAGACACCAAATCGTTATTTTTGTCTTAGCACGCGCCAGTACTTTCTACTTTCATTTATCATAGTGATCACCTCCTCACTTGCGTGGCCAGAGGAGGTGTGAGAGGTCAGCTGACCGCTCCTTATGGTCAAAGGTTTCCAAAAACTTAGTACCACAAATGGTTTGCTTAAAGGACAAAAAATCGAAAAGTTATATCTTTGTGTTTTCAAGATTCCCAGGCCTGCTATCTTGATAACGTAAATTTCCCTATGTCTGCAATGAAATGGTAAAAGCAGTACCAAGCCTTTAAACATATTTCGGCCTTGACTCCCTACACGTAAGTTAATCTTGACTTGCTACTAAACATCATGGGTCGATGATGCCTGGCTGAAAACTGTTCGGCCGCCGGATCAACAAGGATACGTAAATTCTCCAGCTCAACACTTAGAGTTTTCAGCTGGGGATGAGGGCCAAAAGAGGACAGCAGCAGGTTGTTCACGAAGTTCCGCTCAGCGATAGAAAATCCAAAGCACTTTATTAGGTTCATGCCTGCGTCAATTAGGTTATTCGATACCGTACCAAAAGTTGAGGTTATTGTGTAGATGTTAAAAGCCGTAACGCTGGAATGCGGACATATTCCAATTTAAGCCAACTGTGCGTTGTCATAAAACACGTTAGTTGTTCCCGCGCGCGTTTCGTCGCATTTTGTCGGAGGAGACGAAATGCTGTTGATTACCTGAGTTTATTGTTACGAGGCCTGCGAGTAGTATCGGTTTGGACGCATTCCAGCGTTTTGGCTTCTCGATATGATGCACTCGATATGGTGTTGTATAAAGCGTGTTTGTCTGCGTAGGAAAATGAAGCTGCGATAAACATTAACCACTGCATTTCCCTTAGTAAATGTTGCTAATTAGTGCAATCATAGCAATAGTTTGGGCCGTTTGTGTTCTTAGCGCAATGGGTGTACCTCACGTTAAACCAGCATGCTCTGTATCAGTGTATCCTGACTTGACGTTTTTCGTTTTGTTCTCTGCTATTTCCACTAGGGCAGTCTGTTTTGGGTGTTTTATTTAGTTTACCCTGTCTGTTGGAGATGTCTCCGACCGTCAGAGCTTTCCGGTGCGCCTGAGAGTGTGGGCTCGTTTATTTTTGAGTTCTTCTTTTGCAGATATTGGAGAAACATGGGTAACCTGATCCGCGCCCTGGTCAACTCAATCCAGTCCATCGTCTCCCTGCTGTTCCTCCTGTTCCTCTTCATATTTATCTTCTCCCTTCTCGGGATGCAGATCTTTGGCGGACGCCTGCAGGGTCTCAGGAGTAACTTCAACTCATTTTGGCAGTCGATTTTGACGGTATTCCAGGTACACACCGACTGGCACACGTTATAGATAAACACTCGCATCGTATCGTTGCGTACACATCCGGCTGGCGGGCGGCCACCCGGTGAGGCGCGATTCCGCCGCCTCCCCTGCCCGGCGGCCACAGGCCTGCCGGCCGCGGCCGCCTGGCAGGGGAGCGGGCGACAAGAGCGTGCCGAGGTGGTCGCCACGCCGGGCCCTGCCGTGCTGTGTCTTTCTACGTAGCCGCCGGGCCGCCGCGCGCTGCTGGGGCTCCGCGCGCTGGCCTTCTTCTCTTTCTCTTTCCTTCGATTTTTCATTCTGCCTGTCTCTTCCGGCTCATGCGTATTGCCCGATAGCCTGTTCTACGCCTTCGCCTATGTCCTTGTTCTCCTGTTTCCGTTCTTTCCGCGCATTCGTGTTCTCCTGTCCTTGCTTGGCCGCGCCGGCCACCTCCTTCGCCCTACTCTGCATCCGGTCTCTCGACCTGGACATCTCGTCCTTCTTTCGTTGGGCTGTCTCCCCTGTTTGATCGCATGCGGCCGTCTGTTTGTGGCCCTGCGGCTGTGTCGGGCCGTGCGTGCGCCCCCGTGTTGTCGGCTCAGCCCGCCCGGGCCGACACCACGGGGCGGTGAGTCTGGCCTCTCAGCCGCCTCTGCATGGGGCTGACCAGCGGCGGTCCCATCCTTGGTCCAGAGTCTCACCCCTCCCCCGCAGAGCCTGGCAACGGTGACTCCAGCAGTCAGTGAGAGTATCAGTTTGATTAACACCGTCAGACACCTCGTCTTGCCTTAAACCGGTTTCGGATTGTTTGAAAGACGTTGCGGTTCGCCTGTTCCGCCGAAGCTCCGGCTATGCCTCCGTCCTTCCTGCGCCGCTCGGCCTGCCTTCGCTTCTAACGTGGTGACTAACTTTCGAGTCCGCGGCGAGCGTCGGCGGGCGGCCTGATGCCATCTGTCCCGTGTTTCAGGTACTGGAGGTCCCTCTCCAACCTGGTGGCCTCCTTGCTCAACTCCATCCAGTCCATCGCCTCCCTGCTGCTGCTCCTCTTCCTCTTTATCGTCATTTTTGCCCTCCTCGGTATGCAGGTTTTCGGCGGCAAGTTTAATTTTGACTCCACGGCAGCAAAGCCTCGCAGCAACTTCGATTCTTTTGTACAAAGTTTGTTAACGGTGTTCCAGGTAATGAGGTGTACTAGAACGCTACGTAGATCTGGGACGGGCACACCCCCGGGCACGATCCCGAGATTTGCTGGCGTTTGCATTCCTTTTTCACGTTTCTGACTGGGCTTTCCATGTTTGGTGGTGGGTGTGTGGGTGCTGGAATGGACTTTTCTGATATGGGCTCGGAAAAACGTTATGCGTTATTTGCCCTAGCAGGGTTTTGCTAAGGTTAACGACAGCCGTACGATGTTCCATACACCATAAATCATAGGTCGTTTACTTTAGCCATGAGTCTGAACTGCGCTGCACTATTCCACTAAAAGCATTGTATCTAGAAAAAACATTTTCACTTTCCACCCTTGCTTTTTAGAGAAAACATCTGCGTTAACCGTTTCACATCGTTCTGCTGTATAAAGAGAAGTTTTCTTTTCGCTCATCAGTTAACGTTTCCACACCTTGAAGGGTAACACGCATTCCCTTGGTGGATTAAGATGACCCTCCAGTGGCAGCGCAACGTAAAGCCGAATTCCTGCTATGTTTCGGCGGCGGGTCAGTTGAAGCAGACCAGTGCGGTACCGGCCGGGGACCCACCTGCGTGCCCTGGGGTCGGCCGTCCTGGATAGTCCGTGTTAGGACCAGCTGTACCCGTCCATAGCTGTCACTAACAGCTTGCGCATGGCGACTGTCATTCTCACTTCAGTGCTCCTCTTCTTGCTTGCTCTTTACCGGTGGCAAAATGGCTGATTTTTTAGTTCCCAAAGTTTCTGTTTTTCTCTACCTTCTTTGCGGCAATCTTCAGTGTAGGTGAGTGTGTGTCAGACGTTGCTCGAGGATTTTCTGTCTTGTGGCCAGAATCTCCGTCGTCGGTCGACGGACGACGGGCGACCAACATGTCGGCGCCCACGGGGCGGCGCCATGTTGGCCGTTCGCTCCGAACCCGGCCTGGTCTGGGCCGAGATTCCAATGCCCGGTCCAGTGCGCGGCGGCATGTGGTCGATGTGCGCTTGGCCGCAGTACTACATGCCTGCTGCGTGCTTGGGGTGCTCCTGGGGTTCTATGTGGCAGTGTCGTGTGCTAGAATACTGCTGGATACGCTTTCCTTGCCGAGAAGTCAGTTCGTGCGCACAAAAACCGTGATACATATGATAAAATTGCGATATTTCCAAACACGTTTTTCACTTACGTGAGTCTTACTGCTTTGCATTTTCAAAAGCATAGCTTTTGTCTTTAACTGATGTATAGACACTTTCATTCACGCTTGCTTGTTGTTTCAGTATTGCACTGGAAAATAAGTTTTACATCGAATCTTCAGTCGATCATGGCTTGTGATTATTGTTCTTAGAGTCGCATCAGCTCTGCTTTGCAGTGCATTGATCTCTGCCAATGGTGTCTGCAGATCCTGACCGGAGAAGACTGGAACGTAGTCATGTATCACGGCATTCAGGCGTACGGTGGCGTCGGCAGCTTCGGCGCTCTCGCCTGCGTCTACTTCATCATTCTCTTCATCTGCGGCAACTGTATCCTTGACACCATCAAAATTTGTGTGCCCTGGGATTTGGTCTTGATGGTGTTACTCAGTGATTGTAGATTAACTACGATCGTGAACTTTTATTTTCAATCTGGTCTTTCCGGGTTGATGTTTGGGACGTCCTTGACTTCTGCAACACAGATATCCTGCTTAATGTCTTCCTGGCTATCGCCGTTGACAATCTCGCCGACGCAGAGTCTCTGACGGCCATCGAGAAAGAGGAGGAGGAGGAGGTTAGTGGTTGTCCCTGGTCAGTGCAAAATGGAGACCAAGAAAACGTGGAGGGCCAAGAAAGACCAGTGATGATTTTGAGTATAAGCTGTCTGGATCTGGAGAACAATATTATCCACTTCAGTCGGTCATCAATAACTCGCATACATATACCCAATGAAAATCCTAGCAAGGTTTAAGTGCATGACTTCGTGTTACCGTAAGTAAAACAAAAGGAGAATCAAAACAGGTGTTTTTTCCGCGGCGGGCAAGACTTGGTAATGCGCAAAACGAAGAGTCTGGTAGAAGTAGAGGCGGGAGTAGTAGAAGCGGAGGCGGGATGAAAGCTACCACCGTCAGGATGATTTGAATTATCGTGAAGCTGTTCCATGCTCGAAATTCTATGTTAGGTCTGGTTCTTGGCTGTCCTTTGGCATGTACGTCGTTTGTGGTGGGGGACCTGGCCAAAAATCAGTTGTAATCTTTAAACATAAAGCCCTTGGCGTCGACGGGAAGAAATAATCAAAACCTCTCTTGAGGTCCACAATTGACCTTAGGACAGCGACACCCACCATTAACCCAGTTTCACCCCGTTGGTTCATCCACGTTGTCATTTTTGATGGTAGACAGACTGATTGTTCTGCAGATCGATGCACAGGAGTTCCCGCGGCCCTGCTGGCCCAGCTGATCTTGATGATCCGGCTGCCCTTAAAGACCCGAGTCCGAAGCGACCTTTTAACCTTTCTGATCTTGTGTATTTGCTTGACACAATAGTCCGAACTAACACCAATGCTTCCTCAAATCCATTTGACCCCGTTAACCCTGACGACTCGGCTGGCGCTTCCGACACCGCCGCTCGCGCTGACCCCTCTGACCCCGCGGTGCTCCCGGCGACCCCGCCTGACCTTGCCGACCTGCGGCAGATGGCGCGCTCCCGCTCGCACAGCGCCTCCCCGGTGAAGGAGGCCGAAGACCAAGAGGAGACGGTCGAGGCTGGCCGCACCCAGTATGGCTCGCAGAAGCTGGTGGAGCTCAACCACATCGGGTGAGTGGTTTCTGCCGGGTCGGGCAGGGTCCGCGCCGCTGGCGGTGTGCCGGTCCGGTCCCTTCTCCAGAGTTTGGGTTGGGGGAAGGGCGTGCCACTGTAGGAGCTAGGAAGAACCGACGGACTGTCAGGTGCCTGGCGGCCTTCCAGTGGCATGTCGGGGAGGGAGGGGTGGCTGGAAGGCTCCGGGAATGTGGTCTCCCTCCCCATGGTTGCACCCTTGCTTCCGATCACTCAGGGTATGGGTTTTCTTTCACGGGATGGCGGTGCATCGTTGACGGCCTTATTATGATCATTCACCTAACGCAGTCTTCAGATAATCATGCTCTTGCTTACTGGCTCCGTGTGCAACGGTAAATATGCTTCTTGATTGTTCAAGTCACACTAGATTTTATCGTTCAGAAGTGACACTTAGCGTTCCTTCCCAGAATTCTTTGGTCCAGTGTGGCCACGATTCGGCCCGGGCGGTGGCCGTGTCTAACCGTCATCATGACTGCCACCAGGGTGGACATTACCGCCAGCCGAACCAGCATGATGCCTCGGGAGGAAGAGGGCCTTGAGCAGCCCACCTACGATAATTACGAGGAGGATGGTAGGTGGCGGATTAGGTTTCCTCTCGTCGGAGGAACGTCCGGAGGAGATGGCGCCGGCCTTGGGTTACCCCAGAGATGGTGTGAAATAAACCCTGCATTGCCCCCGAGACATATAGTGGCATGGGGCTCTGCTCATCACCCCCGTCCCTTCTCACGTTCGGGAGTGAGAAGCGCTGTCTCCAGTCTGGGCTGTCAGGGGCACACCCCTCTCACGTTCCGTAAGCATGACATGAAAATGTTGGAGCCGTTTTATTACGGCTGGTTCCAGTCCTATCAGGGTCAGGGTGCGTTCGTTCTGAATCACCGAGTCCCACCCCTCCCCCAGTAGTACCCCCAATAAACATCACTCCCGCTCCTGTAGCGCGTTCCCGTCTGAACCGTTACTAACGCCACCGTCGGCGGGGCCTGCCGACCGACACGGCGCGTCGGCTCACCCGTCGGCGGCCGACTTACAGGCGACAGGGGCCTGCGGGCTGACTCGGAGTCGGACTCCGGCGGGGTCGATCTGGACGAGCTGCCGCCCACCATGCGGCCGCGCCGACTGTCGCAGCTCTCCATCAAGGAGCGCATCAAGCCGCTGCCGCCGTTCAGTAGTTTCTTTGTGTTCTCGCCGTCGAACAGGTGAGTGGCGGCCGCGCTTTCGACCGCGAGGCCGGCCGCCGTCGCCGGGCGCCCACTGACACCGCGCCGCGCTTCTCTCGGCTTCCAGAGGACGAGGTGGCGCCGCTGGGGGCGCGGCCGCGCCGGCTCTCCGAGCTGATGGCGCCCACCAAGATCCAGCCCATCCCACCCTACACCTCCTTCTTCGTGTTCGCTCCCGACAGCAGGTGACCCGCCGCCTAACTGCACCGAGCGCCTGCGGCGGCCGCGCGCGCAGCTAACCGTGACGTCATCAGTCCGAGCGCCTGCCGGCTCGGAGTTTCCGTCCGTTGTCCCGCCCTCTCCCGGCTGTGGTTGGATTGCGCATAGCTGCAGACACGTCGCCGTCCTGGCTGGGCTTCTTTGGACCGTCCGTGTTTTCTCCGGGCTCTGTGTGGGCTGTGACGACCTCGGGCGTGTGCCACGTCCGTGTCTGCCTCGTTGGACGTTCTGGTTGTGCTATGTCTTTCTGCGATGATCTTTTTACGCGTGTCCATGTGGGATGAATTATACCGATTTGTCGCTATGTGATGATAACACCCTGATATGATGGAAGCCGGATTTGATTTAGATGCGTCAGCTGATGGTTTTACATTTTTGGTAGTTCTTGCCATGCATATTCTCATTAACTCGCAAATTGATTGTCGAGGTTCCAAATGCATATGCATCATTACAGATCTTGCTGTCCTTTTAAATAATTTTTGCGCGTCCCTGTTGGTGTTTCTTATGTGGTGTGAGTTCCAAATTGCTAACTGGGACAGACGAAAAAGCGTTCCTGCATGCTGTGATGACCACGGATTTATTTCCTCCTCTTCGGTTCGCCTGGATTCGTGATGGAATTCATGTGAACATGATGAAAAATCACGCCTGGATAGTTTTCATTTACCGTAATCAAAGTGATGTGCGATACTCGTGTCATAAATAGTTCGACCTCAACTTCAACCCTACGGTTAAATTCCTAAACGTTTTTTTATAGGTTCAGGTTTTTTAGAAATATGTTAAGAACAGCATGGATGTTACTTGTCAGTATGTCTTCATAGCAGAGGCTTTGAACTGTCATTTTTCTGAATATCTTCCATGAAGACGTTTGGCAAAAAAGGCTGAAACGTTTGACGACGCAACAGAAGTATTTGGCAAATCTGAAGTATCTGAAAGCCACAGGTACTGTCGTGCAATAATCGTCACCTCGTCTTGCGTTCGCACCATGTTGCCCGCGCCATCAGTGGCGGCGCTGACTGTGTGGGCTCCTTTTACGCCGGCACCGCCGTCCCCAGGTTCCGGATATTCTGCCACTGGTTCTGCAACCACAGCTATTTCGGCAACACCATCCTGGTGTGCATCCTGGTGTCGTCTGCCATGCTGGCTGCCGAGGACCCCGTGACTCCCGGGTTGGAGAGCAACCGGGTCAGTGGATACGACCAGGCTTGGACGTCGGCACCAGACAGACTTTGGTCGGTGGAGGCTGGAGCTGTCAGTGCCTTTACTGTGGGTCAGATATTCGGGGGAAGGGCATGGGGGTTCCAGAGAATTTTTTTTGTCATGTGGCGTCCGCAGCTGCAGCTTTATATTCGTGAAAACTGGGAGGCACGTCCCCGCTTTGGCGGACCCGTAGGAGCATTCATTGCTGTAGGCATTGGGTGACCTAGCCTGGGTCAGTGGAACTAGTCTGGCCTGGCCTGGGGTGCCGGTACAGTGCGGACCGGCTTTGTTGGTGTAGCTCTGGGACGGTTCGGTCAAAGCCGAGCAGAAAATAGCCTCTCCGGGATCATCGACTCTATTATGATCTCTTCTCTCGCGGCCAACTGCAATAATACGACCCTGCTCGCTGTACTCATTTTATTGCTTCACCAGGACCAGAACCGGAATACCTGTTCCTAATTTCCAACAAATTAAGCTATTCTGAGTCGGTCAGTTTTTCCTTTGCAACTTATTCACGAGAGAAACTGAACTGTAACTTCGGCACTCTTTCGCTGTCGCGATACTTGAATGTTCGGCGCCCGCGTTCCAGATTCTCAACTATTTCGACTACTTCTTCACGACCGTGTTCACGCTGGAGATAGGCTTCAAGGTGATAGCGTACGGCTTCATCCTGCACCCGGGCTCCTTTTGCCGTTCGGCCTTCAACCTGCTCGACCTGCTGGTCGTGGCCGTCTCGCTGATCTCGTTCGCCTCCATGTGAGTATCGGGCCGGGCCGGAGGGTGCTGTTGTCAGGCATGACGATGGGTTTGAAGTGCCTTTTTTCAACAGGCTTTCATGCCTCCTGGCGAATTATGAGGCCTTTGTGTGACGCAGTGCTGTTATGACAATGTGATCAAAAATGCCCCAAAAGCTGTTTCTTCACCAAGAACTCACAAACCCGGCAGGTACATCGCTGTTCTGAAAATTTCGGACTTTCCCATCAATGCTAAACGTTTTCTTAGAACCTTCAGTCCCGGTTGATGGCCCACGACAATGCATGGCAGCTCCGCACTGTTTAAGAAAGCCCCTTAGACATTAACTTCCGGTTGTCTGTGTCAGCCGTACATTGTTTCTATCCTGCCGTCGACCGGCAGAAGTCCAGATGACCTGGCTGTAACTGGGGTGTGCCATCCTCTCTTCCAACAGCGCCGATGCCATCTCGGTGGTGAAGATCCTGCGTGTGGCTCGAGTTCTGCGTCCCCTGCGGGCAATTAACAGGGCCAAGGGCCTTAAGGTGAGACCGTGTGATCCTGACTGGGCCAGCGACAGCTGTACTTTGTGATTCACGTTGTTCATGGCACCTAAAGGAGTGCCATTCTGAAAAAGAAAGTCTGAGGTACGGGCGGCTACTTTCGCACTATTGTATGCCTGTATGTATATAATGCTTCTAAACTCCGTCCATTCAGTGGCTGTTACGGATTTGTGTCATTAGCATACTGGTCACCGATAAGACACTACAAACTATAAGACGATACCGATAAAATACCGCAGCTTAACTAGGTAGCAACCGACGTTAAAGATAAGGTTAAAAAAGAAATGTGTTAGCAATGGACATGTTACCGCTTCACTACATATATATATATATATATATATATATGTGTGTGTGTGTGTGTGTGTGTGTGTGTGTATGTCCCTAATATGGATGCCCTTAGTGTGGCGCGAAATGTCGGAGGATGCATACTTCTCTAACCCAAGGCTCCTCGGTATTTTGATTACGTAGTGGTATTTTGCACACAACGATCAGTTGTTCAGATAAAAACAAAGCATAAGTTTTACGAAACATAGTGTAATATATAATACACTAACAGAAGAACAGAACATAGGTTTTATAAAACATAGAAAGCATTAACTGCTGCTCACTCACATGGGCGATGCAAGGTTCCAAATTTCTGGGTAACACTATGATTAATTTGTTTAACATTTCACGCTTCTGACAATTCAGTGTTTCCACATGATTTTCTATGCGTAAAACCAAAAGGCATTGCATCATGTTTTTATGTGAAATGCGTGTTCAAACCAGCTGGAGTGACGTATCATGTCTCGCTACAGCACGTGGTGCAGTGCGTGATCGTGGCCATTAAAACCATCTGGAACATCATGCTGGTCACCTGCCTGCTGGAGTTCATGTTTGCCGTCATCGGCGTGCAACTGTTCAAGGGCAAGTTCTTCATGTGCAGCGACCGCTCCAAGCTGACCGAGCAGGATTGCAAGTAAGTCAGAGTGACTGCCGGTGGCCTATCCCTTGTTCGGTAGTATCTGAATGGCGCGAACTGGCCTCCGCTTTGGAAATATTATTTTTTTCTCCTTTGTTTTGAAAAAACGAGTCAATTTTTCGTACATCAAAACAATGTTAGATGCCGTCTGACATTCCTGGGACGTTCGGCGTGTATTTCAGGTCGTCGTAGTATTCATGGTTACACTAATCATCCAGAAAGTGCAGTATGTGCCGAAAGTTGTGTGAGATCTATTATACGTTGCCTTCATATAAAACTAACCAGTGTCCGTCTTGTAGCCTCATTCATATGGATGTATTTATTCGCATCTGTGGGTGTCTTTTAGGGGCTATTTCATTGACTATTCGGAGGGAGACGCCACCAAACCTGTCGTGTCACAGCGCGAGTGGACCAAAAACGAGTTCCACTTTGACGACGTCGGCAAGGCAATGCTCACACTTTTCACCGTCTCCACCTTCGAAGGATGGCCAGAGTAAGTCTTCAGCTTGACGTTTCGTTTATGTTAGCATGGTCTTTGAAATAAGCCGTTTGTTATAACGGACGGGATTTGGTTAAATCAAATTGATATCGAAGCCGCTCAGAGATATAAAAACAACCATTTTGATACACGTTCTGACGTTGGTTTTAGCATCTTTCGCATTACATAAATGTAACTATTTCCTCCCTGTCCTAAGCCATTATATTTTCCATCCCTGTCGCGCGCTGATATCATGGTAATGACGAAGGAATGAGTCATGTATATTCATCCTCAGCTTAGGGAATACTTAAGCAAGGGCAAGAATACTTAACTACCAAGCAAGGGCGTCTTCTGTTGGTGCCTTGGCGGACTCCCTGAACCCATCAGGCACGGAGTGACGCTCCAGCGCGGAGAAAACGGTCACCGTCTCCAGTTGTCTGGCCGTCGAGTGTGTCATCCGCTGTGTCCTGGTGCCCGCCCGCAGCCTGTTGTACACCTCAATCGACTCCCACGCCGAGAACGAGGGCCCGCTGTACAACTACCGGCCCATGGTGGCCGTCTACTACTTCATCTACATCATCATCATCGCCTTCTTCATGGTCAACATCTTCGTGGGTTTTGTGATCGTCACATTCCAGAGCGAGGGGGAGCAGGAATACAAGAACATCGACCTAGATAAAAATCAGGTAAACTAGTTACTCGATGATTTCGGACTAACGGTGTTGCCCTATGTCCATCTGACTGCCTATCTGTATTGTAAGCGGGGCAAAAACAAAGTGTACATGCTTCACGTCATTTTCCTCACGGAATATTTCCCTGCGTATAGAAAGCAGTCCTCGCAAGACACAGGATCTTTCCTGTCTTAAACGTTTTCTCACTTATCTTTGACTTTCTTTGATGGACTTGCGCCAGTGATCAGATTCACGCTAAAAATGCAATTAGAATTACGTAAGACATGCAGCAAAGGTTTCCATCACCCATGAACTTTCAACGTAATCCTTGATTCATGTTCTGTGAGCGGTAGGCACTGCGCCTCGATCCACAGAAGTCGGCACAGTTTCGACCGCAACAGAAACTGCCACCCAGACCACGGGACGGGGAATTGGGAGCCCTGGTTTTGACAGCACTAATTAGTCTTTCATTGTCATTTGGATTAGTGCCTGATGCAGAATTACTGCAGGCTTCAGTCCGTTCGGGGTCCACCACTTAACAAATGACCGGATCAGGACGTGTTAGGCTCCAATCCCAGACGCCCTCAGTCTGAAACGTTTGCATGAAATCCACGAGCAAAATGTAAAATACAGCTTTAAACTGCGCTGTTTGTGCGCTAAACTCACGATGTCCTTTTTATTGGGAAAGTTTTTCTCATTGCATTGTCAAAGGTGGCCGAAGCAGAAGAACTGTTTCTTTAGGTAACGATAGTTTGTCGCTGGTTTCAGAGGAACTGTATTGAGTTCGCGCTGAAGGCGCGGCCCGTCCGGCGCTACATCCCCAAGCACCGCCTGCAGTACCGCGTCTGGTGGTTCGTCACCTCGCAGCCGTTCGAATACTTCATCTTCGTCCTCATCCTCTGCAACACCATCACCCTGGCCATGGGCTTCTACCAGCAGCCGCCGGCGTACACAGCGGCCCTGGACAACCTCAACTTGCTCTTCTCGGCGGCGTTCGCCGTCGAGTGCGTGCTAAAACTGCTCGCCTTTCGATTTAAGGTGAGCCAACGTTTCGCTGAAATATGCCCATGTGAAAGGATGTTTACGCATCTTGTCATATGTTATTTTCTCACATTGAATTATCTGGTATTCGGACGGACCTCCAGGCAATATAACAATTGCACAAATGGATATATCACGTCCACGAGCAATTGCTTTGCAGCAGAAACGGGACTGTAGAGGCACATTTGTGATGGGTATCTTCTAGGATACATTTTATGAGTTATCAAACTGGGCCCAGCCATTTGAATGAAGCCCTAAGTGCGCCATGGATTTCCTGATGTTTAAAACAGTCGGAGCCATTTGACATTTCAGAAGCGTAGCCGGGATTTTCACAAGGGGCCGTTATAGTGCAATCTGGCTAAGCAACAGCCCGTACGAGGAACATTTGTAGTGGCCTTGTCGGTAAATATTTCTGTTTAGGTATTTTTTTGTAATTATTTATTTGTAAATATTTCTGTTTAGGTATTTATTTGTATATGAATATTTGTACAACAACTGCTCCGGAAGCGTGGGGCAGTTTGTTACTTGTCATGTTTACAAAGCCCATGAATGATATACTCAATACAATGATATGCTTTGCTTCCAGAATTACTTTAGTGATCCTTGGAACGTGTTTGACTTCATCATCGTTCTGGGGTCTTTCATAGACATCTTCCTCGGATTTTTTTTGATGGTGAGTGATAGTCGATGGTCGTTGTTTTTCATTGTCTGCGGGCGTAAGATATCGAATGCGTTTAATCTCTTTCTTTGAACCTATGACGAGGAATTAGGCTGTGCAGTTCTGAAAAAAATGGTCTGATCCTGATGAAAAGTTCAGACAAAGTTAGTAAAATAATGTGTTGTTTGCACATTATTTTATGTCTATGCACGGTTGTTTGTTAATGCCAATGTTCGTGATTCTAATTTTGGTAACGTGTGGAAACAGTAAGGGTGCTTTTCATTGATTCTGGTTTTGGCATCTTTAGGTTTTCATACAGTGCAAAAATGCTAAGGGCAATTGCCAACAAACTATGTGAACATGACATAGCTCGTTTGTCTTTATCGGTAGGTGTGCCTGTTACTCGTTCCTATCATTTCTTACATTGCATTTCGTGTCTATTTTCTCGTGATTCCGATTTATTCTGGAACAAAACGTTTGCGACCTGCCTGTCTTTGTTATTTCAGAACAAAAAACAAATGATAAGCATCAACTTCTTCCGCTTGTTCCGCGTGATGCGATTGATCAAGCTGCTTTCTCGCGGCGAAGGCATCCGTACTTTGCTCTGGACCTTCATCAAGTCGTTCCAGGCGCTGCCGTACGTGGCCCTGCTCATCGTCATGCTGTTCTTCATCTACGCTGTAGTAGGCATGCAGGTGGGTGCTGAACTGGCTGCCATCAGGAGTTTGGAGGACCAAGCCTCAGACGTTTACGACGCAGTGTCCCAACCATGACCGGACCTGACTAAGCCTTGCTGGGACTGATTTAACGTCACACGAAATCGCTCATCAGCTGTGACCTGTTCTGACCCGACCTGACACGATCTGGTGTGATCTGGTATGTTATGACATGATTTGGTCTGACCTGACCTGATCGGAACCGACCATCGGACCTGATCAGGTCATGCCAGGGCTTGGCATGTTCTGTCATGACTAACCCGACTTAATATCAACCCGCATCACCTACGCTGACTTACCTAGCGTGAACTGACGTGACCTGACCAGAACCGGCTTGGCCCGTTCCGCAGGTGTTCGGCAAGATCGCTGTGGACGACGAGACGGCCATCCACCGGAACAACAACTTCCAGACGTTTCCGCAGGCGGTGTTGGTGCTGTTCCGCTCGGCCACGGGTGAGCGGATCCCGGCTCCGGACACCGCCGTCTGCACAGACTCCGCAGCACTCCACCACCGCTGTTCACTCGCGCGCCTCCCGCCAGAGGCGTCGTGGACAGGACATGCACGAGCGGGGAGCGCGGCGGGATGCTGCGGGTACTGGTCTCAGGAATGTCAAACGCTCGGCGCGCAAACGGCGCTCGGGTAGCGCTCCACACCGCGGGGTAGCGGGGTAGCGGGGTAGCTGGTTGACGAAATCTTGACGCCTCGGGTCGGAATCCGCGCAACAAGCGTTACTTGGCAAGGACTTTTTCCAGCGCTGTCCGCTTCAGCTGATCCTGATTCATTTTCTGTAAGGAACATAACATGGAATCGACCATTTTGTACTACCGGCACGGTATCGGCAGACCGTTCTTGAGTTGACCCGATCACTCCTCAGGTGAGGCATGGCAGGCGATCATGCTGGCCTGCGTGTCGGGCGAGTGCGACCCGCAAGTCCCCAACCCGGACGCTGGCTGTGGCACCATGTTCGCCATACCTTACTTCGTCAGCTTCTACGTGCTCTGCTCCTTCCTGGTGAGAACATTGGCTCAGTCCTTAAACGGAAATGTTCCGTGAAGCATTTCACTGTTTTGTGCCTACTAGGGCTGGATCTTAGTTGTACCTGGCGAACTTTGATCATTTGAATTCTAGAAAGTTTTCGTTTTTACGTCATCGCACGCAATAGCGTGATTGAACAGATGCGTGATAATTAAAAGCTTAGTGGGTAGTCTTACACATTGCTCAACAATGCCACTTCCCCATCAAATAGTATCTTGAGACATCTGATTACTTTGCTTGTGAAACCTATGGCGCACCTGCAGTCGATTAGCAGCGTCCCTCAGCCGTAGCTCTACTGTTGTTCCTCCAGGTCATCAACCTGTTCGTGGCCGTCATCATGGACAACTTCGACTACCTGACGCGGGACTGGTCGATCCTGGGCCCGCACCACCTGGAGGAGTTCGTCCGGCTCTGGTCCGAGTACGACCCGGACGCCAAGGGTCGCATCAAGCACGTGGACGTGGTGACGCTCCTGCGCAAGATCTCGCCGCCGCTCGGCTTCGGCAAGCTGTGCCCGCACCGAGTCGCCTGCAAGCGGCTGGTGTCCATGAACATGCCGCTGAACGCCGACGGCACTGTGATGTTCAACGCCACCTTGTTCGCCGTGGTGCGCACGTCGCTGCACATCAAGACGGACGGCAACATCGACGACATGAACGCCGAGCTGCGCGCCATCATCAAGAAAGTGTGGAAGCGCACGTCGCCCACGCTGCTGGATCAGGTGGTCCCGCCTCCAGGCGGTGAGGGTGGTAAGGGAGTGTGCGCCGCCTGCATCTTGCCCAGATGTGGTGTGACCACCTCCCTGATTAATAGCTTGCCAGCCCCCTCCCCAGCCGGGGAGGGGGAACAGGGGACGGCGGCGGCGCTTAGTATCGGGGAGAATGTCAGCCGATGAGTATAAATCAGTCGGTGTGGCGAAGCTTCTGGGATCCACGTCTGGCATAAAGATCTGCGCCGTAAGGAATGAAATATTGGTGGCATTACCAAAAATTCAACACATTTCCGCGTATTTCCTAAAACGCGTACAACAGTCTCTCACGTAGTGAAAATTTGGATTTTGTGTTCCACGCCGGTTCATAGAATCACCGTTCCACCTTCTCAGGAAGTCGTGCGCAAAATGTTCATTTCGATGTTTAATGCATTAAAGCATAGATTAAACCTTGGCCCGCCGCTGTCCCCCTTCATTATTGCCTGTGGTTTTCAAAACCACTCAAAACGAGTTTCTTATGAGCGTTTCGATGGAAAGACGTAATCACCTGTTTGTGTCTTTTGAATGGCGTTGGTGTTTATCTTCCTTCGAGTTGATTGCAGTACAGACCATTATCATTTACAACTAATAAATCTCTTTTCTGTTTCCCGTCGCCGAATGTGATGGCACTGTCTTTCGTCCACGGTTGCCTCGTCTTTGGAACCTCGATTGGTGCATGACCAGACGCAACCTCCCTGCATCGTCAATAATATCACTGTTGCAGTAATGGGTTGGTTTCATGATTTTTACACAAGTATCCGATATGTGTCCTGTTCGATAAAAAATGTATTTGTGGGTTGCTTAAGTTCCCAACGATTTCTCTTTTATTTGGCTATCGTTGTATTTTTGGCTATTGATTATTCTATTCTGTTTCTTGATCTGGCGTGTTCCTTACAAAGACCCAGTAAGCCCCATTGTTATTTCATCGCAGTTATTAATTGTATCATTCTTCCTGAAATTAGTCGTTTTGCCCATATATTTGATTGATTCAAACACGTCAAGGACATTAATTTTCTTTAGACGTTTTCGCAATGCCCGCATGTTTCGCTGGAAACGGTAGGGGTGAACAGGTCTATGTGCTGAGAGATTTACAAGAATTTCTCCGCAGTTAACCCAGCCACGGCTATTACGCGCAACGTAAGATGCCTTTTTCGGCGCTTCCAGTTGATGATGACGTCACGGTCGGCAAATTCTACGCCACCTTCCTCATACAAGACTATTTTAGGAAGTTCAAGAGGAAAAAGACGGACGAAACGTCGCGCATCGTGGAGGAGGACGATGACTCGACGACCGTCACCCTGCAGGTGGGTAAACAGCCCTCCAGCCAGACCTTCCCCCCCAACGTGGAAATGTTGGCAGCACCACGAGGCGTGCCGTGTTGGTGTGAGATGGGTGCAGAGGTGTAACTAAAGGACGGGGCCAAGGGAGCTATGGCCCCTTTGATGCTGCAGACTGAACATTTCTTTACGCACCAAAAACGAAAACAAATAAAACTTTTCGTAGCTCGGAAGCGAAATGGGCGAAGTCCGAGGAGTTCTCAGTTTTGAGGTGGCTTTTGTTCTGGCTTCCTCCTTCATGAAATCTTGGCTACGTCCCTGGGTGAAATTTGCGTGGCATCGGCTCGGCCCGCGCCAACCACCACCCCTCCGTCCGCAGGCAGGGCTGAGGACGCTTCACGAGGCCGGTCCGGAGCTGAAGCGAGCCATCTCCGGCAACCTGGACCAGATGGTGGCCGAGGATACACCAAATCACAGGGTGAGAGCTCGCATACACATCTGCACGCACTCGCGTACCTCGCGCGCACATGCAGGCTCAGTCGGACTCAGAAGCGCACAGTCGGCGTCGGGCTTGAGCTACTTTAGGGCTTTTTACTTTAGCTGTTTAGGGCGGCGCACGGCCTGTGGGTGCGGCCGCGCGGCCGGCGCTGTCGGCTGAACTGGCTGGCTGCTGGCTGCGTTTTCCTGCTGCTGCTGGGGATGAAGTGGAGACCAGCTGGCGCTCGGCTGGCGGCTGGCCGCCGGCGGCCGCCTGGCCGGAATGGGCTCGGTTGCTGATGACGGTCGGGCTGGATGGTGGAGGGGGCGGGGGGGGGGGTGACTTGACACGCTAGCCGTTGAGGGAGAGGCGCGACGTTTCCACAGCTGCGTGTGTTTGTTCCCGCATTTTGTCTTGCCATCGTGGCCAGTGTGAGTGTGGACCGTGGCCAGTACACACTGTCGTGATGGTGGTATGTCCAAGCTGATAAAGGCCTCCTGTGTGGTACATTGCCGTAGCGTGATACAACAGATGACAGCTTAGTGTTATTTTGGCGACGAAGACTTCTTGGTTACGACACCTCCTTTGTGGTTCCCAATGCGTTACGGGTATCCGCCGACACATCTAAATGCAAAATGGACGGTTCGCCCTCTTTAAACGTGGCCTGAAGATAACAGCGTAAGAGTTATTCTCTTAGGGACCGGAGAGACTGGAAATTTAGGATTACCTTGCGCTAAGGATTCCAGAACCTCTAAACTAACGTCTGTCTGCACTGCTGTTGTTTTTCATCCTCGCCATGACAGGCGCGTCTGGGGCGTTTGTGTTGGTGCATCGCGTGGCTCGTACATGACTCCACCGCTTGGCGGTCCGGTCGGACGCGTTTTACCGTGAATAAGCGTCGCGACGCCGCTGGACGGCCGGCCGGCCCCGGGCTACCGAGTTTGTTTCCCCTGTCAGAGGAACCACATGCTGTTTGGCCGGGTGTGGTCCAGCTTCCGCAACAGGAGTCGGCCCCACGGCGGCCGCACGGTGCGTGCCGCGGCGCCGGCCAAAGTAAGCTCTGCCCGGGTGCCCTGCTGTGACGCCCGCCCTGCCTGCTGCACCGCTGCCTGCCTGCCTGTCTGCCGCTTCTCGCTGGCTGTATCGGGCGCCCAGTGGTGTGTGGGCGGTGACACGCTTCTTAGATCGTGCAGGGTGCTGTCGTTTGAATGATACGTGGCGCGCTAGCACCGTGATGGGGGGTTTGGATGAAGGGACGTAACAGTTTGTGTTGTTCGCTTTGACTATCGGCGGCAATGTTTCATTGCTCGTGCTTCGGTGTTTTTTTAACCGTGTGTCAATTGGGCTTCATGCTCATACTTGTCCACAGATGCATGACCGACAAGGTGAGCTGACGTGCAGAAGGAAAACGGCTGTTCCTTCTGCACATTCCCATGTGGACCATTTCACCAGCGGATGGTGGTCCGACCGATGTTTAAGACTCTCTCACACCTTTTCGTTTTTAATCATCCCATTTTCAGAAACAGTTCACAATGTTGTTCAAAACCCAGGAGTTGGTTCAATGTTTTTTGTCGCAAACTTCCTATTTCATAAACCAAGTTTAGTATCGTCATGTCATGATCGATTTCGATTGATTAAATATCTCATTGGTAGTGTTTGTCTCATATAATGTTATAGTCTCTTCCTCAAGAATCTTGTATTCTTTAACCATCATACATCCATTTCCTGGTCGTCGTTTGCGATGAAATCATTTCTCGGAATGACGGCATCCTCCCGTAGTTATCGTCTTGCAGTGAAAAGATGTTTAGTATCGCTTACCATATCAACTGCATCGTTCTTCACGGTCCCATTCCCGGTCGGCCGTCTCAGTTTGTGGCTTAGTCTCTTGCTGTGTCGATCTGAGGAGCATGCCTGACCATTTCAGGGAGACTTGCTAGTGCCGAGGATCCAAGTGAGTTGTCTTTGAGTGCGTTGTGACCTCCTGCAGGGACGGAACGCTTGAGAGTCCTACGCCACCCGTGTGTTTCGTGCCAGTTTCTGCATTCAGCCCAGTAAATCCACAGAAGACCTGTAAAAAACAGTGGTTTTTCCCTAGAGCCTGTTGTCTTTCGATTGTGTGTTGGTATATGAATGGGCAAACACCCATGCAGTACCTTTATCGTAATTTACAGGTCTCTGCTCAGATGATTTTTGGGCCGGGATTTGATTCAAAAGTCTTTTTTTTAGCGTTTTTCATGCTGACCCACTGCAGTGGATTTCTGTTAACATGCGCATGTATGGCAGACATTTTATTTTTCTTCTTTGCTTCTCCCACATATTTTCATATTTCATGCATGACCAGCTCCGAACAGATCTGCCGATTTTTTCAGCCTTTTCAGGCACGAATTCTTGCGTCAACTGTCCATTGCTAAAAAACGATTTCTTGTGCAGAATTTCCCCTCACATGTATTTGCCTACTTGCACCATGATTGCATTTAACGAATGACCATCTCCAGAACAGCCTTACGTGAATGCCCTTTGCCCAGTGCTAGAGAAATTAGGCAGAAAATTTCAAGACAAACAAAACGCAACACTCGCTACTTCAGTTGTGAAATATCCACTATCAAACAGTCCTTTCCTTCGTCATTGTTTCCAAGTGGGTGCCAGTGGGCCGACCTTACCAGTGCGATTTTTTATTTGGCTTGAGGCAAATTAATAGGATGGAAGACAAGATGGCTTTGATGACTTTCTCGGCGCTGTTTGCCCAAAAATTTGACGAATCGGAACTGGCTGTACCACGACTGGAGCGCCATCTGTCGGACTCTGTTTTTCATCTAGTTCCAGACTCCGGAAAGAGGGGTTAATTTCCGTTGAACACGGAGATGCTTAAGTCTGTTTTTCCTCCTGTGGGGCATTGTGCCTAGTGTATACAAAAGATGGTATATATAAAGGCATGAGGTGTTTTTCGCTTTTTTAGTCTGATTTCATGCCTGACACTCTTTAGTTTCACTCATCATTCAGCTGGTCCCTAATCAAAAGAGATCCCGAACCGATGTGATAAATAAACAATGAACCAGGAAGCGAAATTGATCACAATAAGGGCGACTTTCTTGGAATGCTAGCCACAAGATGCGGCAATTTAACGCCTTGTTTCACATTCGCCCGCGGCGCCCGTGTTGGCGAGGGGCAGCCTGCCGGTGTGCGCCACAAACCGGTGGCACTGACCTGCCACCTGCCGCCGGCCAGGTGAACAACGGGCGCCACCTGCCGCTGAACGGCGGTGACCTGGCGCGCGGCTCGTCTGCCGCCGAGCACATACCGCTGCGGACGCTGGACGCCGGCCTCAGGTAACTGCCGCGGCCGCGTCGGCCCGGCGGCGGGAGCGGACTGGCCTGGGACGCGCAGAACGCCTCGGTTGGTGCTATCTGCTCAGCAGGTGGACGGAGTGGATTTTGCCTGTTCGGCTCGTGGTCTGGAGTGCAGCTAAGTGCATATTGAGTTTTCTGCGCTCGTCGTTTTTTGTGGGCTGCTGAGTTTGTAGACACGCTCACGCTCACGATGTTGTTGATGGGGGCGCCTTAGCGTGGAAGTGCGACGAAACTCATATTGGATTATTTCGAATGTAAATAGAGAATATTAAGGAAGATAATAATTCAAGCTGCGCTGCTGCAATAGAGTCATACATTTCTGAAGGGCTGCAAACGCCATTCAGAAGATTTGCCAACCCAATTTGAAAACGCGAAATCCTCTAGCTCAGACCACTGTGACGGATGTCTAAGCGTACGTTGCGTTCTATGGGCGTTAGCACATACCTAAGTATGTCCGAACTGAAAATCCCGTTTTCCGATGTGACGTAATTTTTAGCACTGTTGCAAACCACATAGTAATTACGGTTTCATTTATAGTAGCTGAGGTCACCAACGGTCAAACATTCAAACCTACGAAACGTGCAGAACGTATAGTTAATGGCTGAAACTCCGCAGCATGATCCTGACAATAATACAGATTCGGTTGAATACGTGGCATTCTTAGAACGCCCCAGGTTTTCAGCTTTTGGCTGTAGCACATCTAAAAAAAAATCGGATAAATGTATCGACACCTTGTAAAGGAATGTGACTGGTGTATTCTTCGTTTGGACATTTCATTCAGTCGCGTTTGGATATAACGGTGCGTTCAGTCAATTATGCTTAACTGTCAACATAAATATTTTCTATTATCCTTGTTTGGCTACTGCTAACATGGCACGGTGGCGTTCATGTCTGGTGTATGCTGCTTTCCAGAAAATCGGCATTTTTGAGTCCTAACGATGGTAAGCTGGAGCTGGTTGCCAGGCGATAATACTTCGTTTTCTGTTGAAGCTTTCTTTGGTTTGCTTTCTTGAGCTTTCTATGGCGCGATTTTTGCAAAAGGCGTGGGCGCCTTTTCTGATTGTTTTTTATTCCGGTCACATCTATCCATGAACCCAGAATAACACACCAGTCCTCTCATTTCCTGGCATGCAGACATTGTTTAGTTTCCATGCCATGCGATGAGTACCTCGCTTGTTTCGTTTCTCTTCTTTTGTCTTTAGTCCACCCCGTACGGGCTTAACTCCTGAGTTTCCGAACGATCTGCCTCGACTGGCTCCCTTACGCGGCTTCCTCACGGGCGTGTGACTAACACCTGCGTCTCCCGGCCGTGTCTAGAGAATGCGGGAGCCAGACCGACCCTAGCCCAGGTGAAGGCGGGCGGGGCCGAGTCGACCGGCAGTCTCCGGTCCTGGCCAGCCGACTGCCGACCCGGTCCACCGCCCGGGGCCCGCTAGGTCAGACCCGGCCCTCGGTCCGCGCTCCGTCCGTGTCGTGTGGCTTGTCGTCCGTGTGGCTTGGTTGAAGAGTTGTTCGTGTGGCGCGAAGGATGCGACTATGGGGCTCGAATGGAATGTTTCTAAAACAAGAACGTCCTTTGTGACGGAACAGTCGTAGGTGCTTGTTCTGCTCCCGATATTTGTGTTTGCCCTACCATGGTCTTAACGGTACTCTGCTGTCCAGTGTCCAAGACGCGTTTCCTCATTCTGACCCTTGCGTGGCCTTGGTGTTACTTGTACAACTTGATATGTTGCATGAGAACAGATCGACTGTACACCTATCTGGCAACTTCGTTGTTCAATGGTTTTCGGTTGCTGCGCTCCTCGTGACATCCAGCGTGAAATACTGGGACACAAAATCACCCCGGTTGTTAAAAGCGTCGATAAATAACGCACTATCGACGGCGCAATCTCTGACTTTGCGTCAGTTCCAGGGCTGTCGTACGCTAGGACATAAAAAGCCTTATACCTCTTTCACTCATGGTCTTTTTTGCATGCGTAATCGATGTCGGGCTGTTCTAATGTACGATCGAACGCTATCCCTATTCTTGGAAAATACGTTTTAGACTGACAAAACAAGAAAAAACAAGTCGTTTCTTAAACCAGTATGACCAGTTTCAGTGCAGCTTTAAGTCATGAATAAATAAAGAGGAACACGTGGAAGGACTCCAAGCGTTATTAGCGGCCCTTATACGGGGTGGTGGGTGGGTGGGGTGGTGGTATTTAAACCACAAATCCGTTTTGACACGTTTCGCTCCAGGTGAAGGGCCCTATATCATCATTATCGTCATAAACACCATGTATTTTGGGCTTTTACAATGCGATTTTTCAGAAAAAGTCCCACAAAAAGTACCAACGTACTTTGGTCCTGAATCCCGTAATGTTCAAGATCTAGTTGCCGATACACTGCTGGACACCGGTGACTGTCGTTTAATAAGGAGCCGTCAACGGCGAACGTCTTAGTCGTATCTGGGATGTTCCAAAACATGGAGCTGTTAAGGGAGGCTGCCAAAGCGTAAGGGCTGCGATACATGGGGCCCTAAGAGCTGTGTCGAGACCTCTGGGACGTGGGTGGTTCTTAATGCCGGGGGTGCCGGACAAGTCGGCGCTCTCCTGTTTCCTGCCGAAACAGGTTTCCAAGATCGGAGGCCTAACGTTATTCATATCCTGGTCATGGTGAACAAAAGTTGTCTGCAAGTCCCGGTGCGTTGGGGGTCAGTAACGACTCCCGGAGGAATCCTCCACCCTCTAGGATGTGTTGCAGGCCATCCCTGCTATCAAATGAGCGTTCCCCGATTTCTTTCATTTGTCGGACCATTAAATGTTCGCAGCGATCATCCCATCTAACAAATTATTATTTTACCCTCAGGCTTCCACTGCATGAACCAAGCGGCGAAGCTTGGAATTCTAAAACAACATTTTCATTTGCTCTTCCGAAAACAAAAATCACCAAAACTGCTTGATTTGACATAGCAGCGAGTTGTCGGTTGACTTTTCTTTTCCCGTGACATCTTGACATTTGGTAATTTTACCAAGCATATGGCTCCAGGCTCTCTCCTGCCTGTCTTGTATCTTTCACTACCCTTACCCCGTTTCAGCACCGAGTGACCGCCAGCGGCCGGACGGCGACGTCATCCTGACGTCAGCGGGGCAGTCCCTGCCCCAGTACCGGCCCCAGCCCCTGCCCCAGTCCCGGTCAATGCCCACCAGTCCGCACCAGCCGACCGCGAGGACGGATCGCCCCCTCTCCGAAGTGGTCGGCTCGGCCGAGAGTCTGGTGGGCAGGGTGAGTCATTGTCGAAGGCGCGGCGAGGGCGCCAGTGCAGGTCAGCTGGTCTGTTTCCGCCACGCTCTGTTAACGTACCGTGCTTCTGTTCTGTTCCTGACACATGTGCCTGTTTACGAAAGGCCATTGATGGTCTTTCTCCCTGACACCCAGCGTCTGTTCTCGGCAGGCTACTGGCGTTACCTCCTTGTTGCCTGTGCTGGTGCCTAGCCTGTTCTCGGTACGCCGCTGGCGTTACGTCCGTGTTCTCCGTCCCGGACACTTGACGCCCACTCTCGCCGCTGACGTTCCGCGCTTGTTGTTTGTCCCTGACACCCGACGCGTGACCTCAACGGGCTGCTGATGCCCGTCCCTGACACCCAGCGCCTGGTTTCGACAGGCGCTGGCCGACCAGGGCCTGGGACGTTTCTGCGACGCCGACTTCGTGCGCGCCACCCGGCGCGAGATGCAGGAGGCCATGGAGCTGACCTCCGACCAGTTTGACCGCGCCGCGCACGCTCTGCTGGCCCGCAGCCCCTCGCCTCGGTAGTGGCACCTGCGGCAGCAGCGCCTTCACCGTCGACAAGTGCCTCCTGGCAACAAGAGGACCTCAGAGCTGGCGAGGAGGCACGCTGCCTGCGACCGGGTCTCTCTCGGCGTCATCTGGCGCCGTCTCGTGACGCGTGCGCGTCGCCTGGGAAGAGGCCCTGCGGCTGGCTCGCCGCCGCCTCTGGCGCCGCTGCCGCCCCCGGCGCGGCTGGCGGCGGGCAGCCTAGGAGGCCGCTCAGGGGAGGGTTTTGTACCGTGCTCGGGGCGTTGCCGGCGGCAGGCGAACCCGACCCGCCATCTCCCTTTGTTGGTTGCTTCGCGGCGTGACGTGCAGTCTGGTAGCGTTAGGCCCGCGAGGTGACATGTCGGACCACGATACGTCTTTCCTGCCGAGTGCGACCTGCCGCGGCGCGCGGCGGAAGGCGGCGACAACTCCGGCGCACCTCGGCGGAAGTGCCTGGGCAGAGGAACACAAATAATTCGTCCATTTTTCGGCGGGTCGTGCCGCGGGCGTCGAGAGCGCGCTGATCTGCTGTCGGACCGCCGCCCGGTGGCGGCCCCAGCTCCGGGTCTTGTTTGAGCGCGATCGCCACGCCTGTCGGGGACGCAGCGGCGTGACGTCTCTCTTGGTCTGCTGTTTTTCGGGAGACGAGAACCCGCTGGCTGCTGGCCGTGACCGCGCCTGCACTGTTGCACACGGATTGTAGAGCTGTGTTGGTGCGACATCGGTTGTTTGTTTATTTCTGCCGTGGTTTGCGTCGGCAGTGTTTGATGTCAGGTTAGGGCTCCTGCGAAGGCCTTTTGTGTTGAATATTTTCTTGCGTCCGTATTTATTTAAGAGCCTGGTTTGTCGGCTCATCGCTGTTCAGGTGCAATCAGTGGAGTGCGATTTGTAAAAAGTACTTGTCATGCCAAAACCGATTGATTCGTCCGTAAACTAGGGCGCACTGTATGCTCACTGGCGAGTCGTGGCGTGCATTTATACGTCATGGATTCGCGTGAATTATATTCGCCTAACATAACCTATCTTGCGAAACGGTGCCAAAGCGGGTTTGACCGTAGAGGATAGATCCCCGCCCCCGTAGACCCATTGACATGCCATTGTGATACCCGGTGGAATACTTGGCGGCATCGGGCCGACTGTCTGCCTCACCGCAGCTGCAGCTGAATCAAAATGGCCGGCGCGGCCGCCACCAGTTGCCTCGGCCTTGCCAGCACCGTTGGGGTCAATGACCGGCTTGGTCAGGCCCGAGGCGTCGGAGCCGACCCCGCAACCGTCTGGGGTTCTGTTTCTGCATCCATGAGACGGCAGGGCGGACGCCTGCCGGGCGGTGCGAGAATCGCGTGCGTGAGCATGACAATTTTGATCTTTCTGCGAGAACTTCTTTACTGCGATGACGTAATACATATGTCCTCCCAGGTGAATCGCATGTTGCGCATACATCACTTATAATCGCATACGAGTGCCGTCAGGGAGATCAGGTCTTGCGGTACTGCTCAGCGAAGTCAACGCTCTGTTTACAGCTCTGATACACCAGTATCGAATAGATGAGATGTTCGCTTTTTCTTAAGCTGCCGAGTGACCTATGCTTAAGCGGGATTTTGTCTTACGCCATTTACCTAAACAGCACTTCATGCCTATGGCTTATTGTGCTGATAAGCTCGGCTGTCTGTTTCTTACGAATACTTACCAGCGGGAAATAAAGGGCGGACGACTAAAGGTTTCCTTGAACAGCTAATACGCAACCGACTTCATGTCTGTGAAGTTAGCCAGAGATCCATATAGGTACGGATTCAGCCACGAAGTAAATCATCCCACATAGATCATGGATCATTTGATATGACCATTTACATTCTCGTCTCATAGATCATGTCACAAGCTGCGAATCGGGCACAGCAGACGTGTTCACCTCGGCCCAGGACCTTTACTGGCTGGGCCAGCACACGTAGCTTTTAAGGAAACGGAAATGCTGCAAAAGCTGCACCAGCTACAAGCGGCAGCAGCACCAGCTAACGCCTTGCTTTTGCACTTCGAACACCTATGAGCCGGTTTGAAGTCATATATCTTGGTAATGTTAACCGGACGACCATGAGCCGGTTTAACGTAAGTTTGGCTTCATACTGGACAACATAGAGCCAGTTTAACTTAAGAATTTCTCTTGCTTCTTGATTACCACGTAACGTACGTGAATGACGCCGGACGATGAGCAAATTGGTCGAACCCGTGGACAAAGAAAGGACGACCACCGTACGATTCCAGGTGCACGGACGACTGTACCGTACGACCCGCGCTAGCCAGGGGCGGAACGGGTGCCGGCGGGGTGGCACCGGCTACTTTTCGAACCATTTCTTTCCATGCAACGCCATAGAGTTAATGTTAATTTCGCCAGTTAAGGAGGGCACGATGCCCCCGTGCACCCCCGTTCTGTCGCCTATGTATAGATAATAATGGGAATAATGGTCTTGGGATAATGGGATGCCATAATGGGACACCTCCACATCATGACTACCACTCCATCATTCTACTACCCATGGGTGTAGCCAGGATTCCGCCCGGGGGGGGGACAAATCGGGTCAAAGGGGCCCTTGTATTCAATGGGGGCCCTCGCCAATCCAGGATTTCGCCAAGGTGGAGGGGGAGGGGGGGAGGCGAATGGTCAGCGCTGAGCTCCCATTTTTTGCCCTTTAGAGATGAAAAACGATGTAATTTTGCTTTCTAACGATAGTAAAATAACCGAAAAAAATTAAATGCGTCACCGTATTTGATAAAAAATCTGCGTTTTGCTCCCGAACAAAGTGGCCGAAATATTACCAAAATGGCGAGATTTTAGGCTGCTCCGTTTCTCCATCCATTTGAAATGTCGTGTCTGTATCTGGTCCAGGAGCCCGTCTGCCCCCCCCCCCCTCCGCCATCCCGTAGCTTCTGTTTTTTTTAGATTTTCTTGTCAATTTAGTATAGGTTCCCTCTTGCAGTTACTGGGACACTTTTGGTGCTCTCGGGCCCTTTGCTGTGTCAGGACCCTCCAGTGGTCTCAGGTTCCTTTTACAATTTCACGTGTCCCGCGGGACGTTTCAGGCGCTCCTATGGCAGTTTCAGGGGCACATCGGACAGTCTCGGGGACCCATCTGACAGTTTCAGGGACGCTCAAGCCGTCTCGGATTCCCTCCTGTCGTCCCTGGGACGTTTTTGACGTCTAAGGAGTCCCTCAGGCACTAAAAAAGGTCCTCTACAAGCCTCCCTCTGTCGTGACAGAGGCGCCTCTGGCAATCCTCCGGGTCCTGTGGCCGTTTCAGGAGCAGTCTGGACGTCTCAAGGTCTAGTAGTTTCAGGGCCCCTCTGGTCGTCTCAGTGGTCCCTATTGTTAGAGACTTCTAGTTAGCAGTCTCAAATGTCCCTCTCTAGCAGTCTCAGTGGACCCGCTATGGTCCTGGGTACCCCTCGTATCGTCTCTGGGAAACATTTTCGCCATCTCAGGGGACCTCCGGCAGTTACAAAATACCTTTTGGCAATTTCAGGGCCCCTGTGCAGCGTCATAGGCCCTCTGAACGTCCTCGGTGGTCCCCATGGCCGTATCAGGGGTCTTCCTCTGTTACATGAGGTATATCTAGCAGTCTTTTAGGGCCCCTTTAGCCATAACAAGGGGCTTTTGTTGGCGCTTTAGGGGCCTCACTGGCAGCCTCAGGGGGACCTTGCCCGTGCCAGGAGCCCGCTTATTACACTCGGGGATCCCCTAGCCGTCCAGCGCCCCCACAAAACCCAAATACTCTCTCAGAGGCCCTCTCATCGTCTTTACCTAGCAGGGATCCTGCGATCTTTTTAGCGGTCTCAGGGATCACCTGCGGTGTACGGACCCATCTTATCGTCTCAGAAACCACCTGACCTTCCCGGAGGTCCCTGACAGCATCAAAAAAACCCTCAAGGTTTCAAAAAGGCAAGTGTGGCCCATTTGTGACTCCTCTCGAGGTTGAGAAGGTCACCGACGAATCCCCATTCAGTGGGCCCCTCTGGCTGGCGAGGGTTTCCTTATACCGTGTTAGGCACACTCTTAAGTTCTTCCAGTCTCAGGTGCTTCTCTGGCAATGTTAGCGGTCTCATGGATCCTTTGCCGTGTTGGAGCCCCTTGCGGTCCCAGGGGCCCTTGGAGAGTTTCAAGGGCCCTTCTTTCCATCTCAGGGGCCATCTTACCGTGTCAGGGTCTCATTAACCCTCCCGGAGGCCCTCTGACTACATCACGAACCTTCAGCTTTCACTCACAGGGGCCCCGGAGGGACTCAGACCTCATCTTGGCCGTCTCAGGGGCCCTATGAGCCATCTCAGAAGACACTCTGCCGTGTTGGGGCCCAGTTATGGTCTCAGGAACCCTTTGGGAACTTCAGGGGCCCTCTATGCGTCTCAGGTCATCTAACCCTTCAGGAGGCCTCCCTGACTGCATCAAGAACCCGTCAGGTTCTTATAGAGACCCCGAAAAGCTCATACGGGGCCCTTTCGGGACTTCTTTTAAGTCTGGCAGAGGCCCCTTCTCAGGTCTCAGGGAGGAGGGGACGATCGCCCCAATTGCTCCTACTTTGGATCCACGCCTGGCCATCGTCATCAGTGGGGCCTCATGTGGTTAAAATTTCTGTCGGTTTGTAAAGGGGCCCCGTTGAAGAGTAAAGGGGGCCCATGCCCTCCTGTAAAGATGTTCCTGTCGACCTCGCGGGTGCCTCTTACAGGTCGGCAGGGACATCTTTACAGGAAAGCAGAGGCCCCTAAATGATCGTTTAGGGACCCCTGTTGGCCAAGGGGGTAACTGCCTATCTGTAGAGGGCATCCTGTCCGCCTGTAAAGGACCCCTGTCGACATCTGGAGGCAGGGGCAGGGGCAGGGGCCTTCTTCTAGACAAAAAGGAAGTCCCTTCAGAGGCTGACAGGGGCTCTTTATGGGCCGACAGGAGGCCCTCCCCAGACAAGCAGTGAACTCCCCCACAAGCTAGGGTGGCCCCTAAACACTCATTCAGACCATGGGCCTCTTTCATGACACACGAAGTCTTCTTATATATTCGAGGTACGTTTTCTTTAGGTTTGTAAACCTTCTTTAATGCTTAAAATATTTTTGTTTTGCTTTAATTGTTTGTTTTGGACAATGTAAGACGCCTTGCGGGCGCCCCACGCCATTCAAAGAACTGGGGCCTTCGGCCCCAGGATGTCCGCCCGGCCGCCAGGGGGCCCCGTTTGGCCTCCAGGGAGGGCCATGACCCCTTTGGTTCCCCCTTGGCTACGCCACTGCCACTACCCATGAGGGTCAGGTAATCTATGTGTGGATGTAAGACAGCGATCCCATGGGGGGGGGGGGCTTCGGGGTCCGGACCCCCAGTATTCAGGGATTTTTACGTTAGACGTATGGCAATGGCTGGAAAGAAACGGCCTGGAATACTATGTGGACCCTCTCAATAATTTTCCGAAATCTCTAGCCATGCTCACATCCCTACCGTAATGTGCGGCCCGCATTACATCGATATGTTGCCAGCAAGAGCGACCGGACAGTTATACACAATTCGGTTCATGGATACAGAAATATGTTTTCGAAACCCAGGAAGAAAAGGGTAGATGTAGGATCGTTCACCCGCAAAACTGTCTTCACATGACTTGCTTCCTCAGCTGCTGCAATTAGCCGACGACGCCACCGAGTGGAGTAGGAAGCAGATGATGCTTTTTGGACATGCTTTTTAAGGGGGTAAAAGATCCTGATGACCATACATGACCTTGCATAACCATACTTGAAAGCCACTCCTGAAGAAGGTGGCTTTCACGGAAAATGGCCGTGCCTTCTTTATCTGACGTCATGTTTTCATCTCAAAGTCATGAAAACTCTTTAGCAGGATTCTACGTTGGTAATTCCCGATCCTTGGAAACGGGCGTCTCTTGTTTTGTTTTCATCTTCCACTGCGAAAGCGTGTGTCGGCGGGGCACTGGGGAAGATTTCCGGGCTGTGATAAATCCCCAGAGTTGTTAAATCCGTCGCAGTCTTAAGATGTACGTCTAGAAGAATTCTGTGGGGCTGATGAAAGATGGACCGAAGAGAAAGTCCTGCGGGGTAAGCTGCTCGGATTTCACATAAGGAGACGAAAGAGACGCATCCTTTGTTCTCAAAGAGCATGGTGTCGAAGTCCCGTGGCTGTTTGTTTACTGGACATCGAAATTTGTTTCGAATTTCATATCACACAGCTCGTTTTCGTGCTTTCGCTATGTACTCTGCTTCGATTTCTGGGCGTTTTCTGGAAGGTATTTTGAGTATATAGATCCCTAGTTCTTCCTCCTTCTTCATGGAAAGATCTTGGTGCTCAGATCATGACGTGAATGCTTCATTGATCCTGGTAGAAATAATTAATTACATAACTGGAGGAGGCATTTCTTTCCTTGTCTTTTATTCCTGTAAAATGTGGCAGACTTTCTGCTAAATGTGACAGTAGCCAGGATAGAACTCACCTGGTCTGGAGAAATGTGCATTTTGGGATGGCCATCTGCACAGTTAAGTGCATCATATTGTGTTTTAAATGAAGAGTGTCTTTGAATATAAATGATGTCAGGCATGAAATTACTGAAGCTAACCACAAGAAATAGTTTTGGAAGATTACCATATGACCACAAAGTCAGTGTGCTCTAAAATTGTAGTAGTCAGTCATAAATCTTATCAGCCATTCTGTAAGGCTGGAGATTTATAAGTTTCAAGCTGAAGCATACATATCTGCTTATGCCTTTTATTTTTCAATTTTTATTAAGTCTTGAAATGTCAGTAATTTTGAACTATAGAGTAATGTGAAATATTTGTATGTTACTCATTGCTCAGTTCGTATTTGACACGAAGGTAGCACACTGAGCATTATGCAGTTCATTTGTCCCATTTTCAAGTACTGTTTTTATTTACAAATGCATGATTGTTAATGTTGTTCCATGCTGTAGTGTTAGAAATTTGGTGGTTGTCCATGGTGTTGGAGTATAATTTTGGATTTGGAGCACAAAATTTTGCAAATAGTAATGCTGGTTGAAGTTGGCATTTGTGGTGTAAGTCAGTTATGACACCATGCCTGCTTGTTACAGAATGGTGACAAAGTCATTTTGTTGCAAAGTTAATAATTTTTCATCATGGTTATAATGTTATAATGTAGCTTTTTGATAGAGGCACAAGATCAGACTTTTGGAGTATAAAATGGTTTAAGGGCTGGTGTTCTTTAACACCAAAAAATAGCATCTTTCCCGACCTTGCCATGCTCTGTCCACAGATCACACCCATATACACATGTCACATACCACACCTGTATCTCTAGTCAGCATAGCATTTGGCTAGACTGCATTCTGTATTTTGCCTGGTTAGGACTTCAGACTGAACATTCCCCAAATAGAACTGTAAGAATTTGACAGGTAGTTGTATTATGAGTGCACTGAGCATAATTGAGGCATTTACTGACTGTGTGGACCATCATCCCAAGACTAAGTTAAGTAAGTCTATCATCATAATGCAAATGCATAAAATGATTGCTTTTTCTCTGTTAGCAGTCCAGTTAGAAAACCATGTTAACCACCACCCAGTTTCATTTCATAACAGAATTCAAACTACTAATTTTTGTTATCCACAAAAAATATTTTTTGCCATTGTCTGAAAAAGAAATGAATGTTATGATGAAAGTGAGCAAAATGCTGCATGGTGGTGCTGCTGCTACTTCTTGAATATTGTCTGTTTGGGGAGATTGTGACATTTATGTGTGACTTGGTTCAACCTGTTGCTCACAGAACACTGACCTGCCCCACTGACAACAAGTTGTCCAGGTTTTTGAAAGCCTGCCCAAAATTGGCTTTGTAAACCTCAAAATTTCATGAAAACCTGTAAGGCATTGCTGAGTGGCTAAGAATATGTGATGTAAAACTTAAATATTGTCATCTTGCCTTTTAGGAATGTTTACAAACTACTTTTTGTTCTGTGAGCAATTGGGATGTATGGAGCATACTCAAAATAGTAATTATCCAAACATGGCTAATTGTTGGGTGAAGATGAAATGCGTGCTTGGAAGTTGCAGCATATTTCAGGCATTTCTGAGTAGTTTTCTTTTTATCTCTTTCTCTAACTAATGATGTGCAAGATTTATTAAGCTGATATTTGGAATCAGAGCCTGTTTTAAACTTGCACTGAAAATTGCAGCTTTTCTCACTGAATATGGATAGCAGCTAGTTTTGCTGTTGTGATTAATATATGGTAGCTGATGATGCTCCAGAAATGCACACTAACTGGTAGTAAAAATGCAGTGTTTTGTATCTGTGTTGTGATTCTGCAGATGATTAGGAAGGATATGGAAGGTTATCTAACTCAAATTGTGTGCTTTTAGGGCCATTTTTTGTTTTGGGAACTTATGTATTACATTGCAGTGAAGGCCACTGTGATGGGGCTTGAACCAGTAGGCTGTGTCATTTGGAGTAGCTCAGTAGTTTAGCCATGACCAGATGGTGTCAGCTGTACCTCTTCTCCAAATCTTGCTGGCCACTAAGGGGGATTGGCATCTTTATAACACAGATTAGACAGGTTGGGTCAACTCAGCAATTGCATTTGCCCATTTTTGGGGTGTGCCTGCATTTATAAACATAAGATGCTCCAGTATGATGGACACCACCAGACAAACAACATCTAGTTATGCTGGCAAGGTTTTGAGTCATTGTGGATCACTTGCTAGTCACAAAGCATTGCTAATCATTTCCAAGAGATGTGTCAGTATTCTGTGCCAGATCATGAAAGTGGTTTGATCATTCTGTGTGATATGATTTGAATAAAGATAAACCAAATGACAATGGCTCATCTTCACTTGTGCTGTGCCACAGGATGATTTTCATGGTATTTCATGATGCTGCTCTTTCAGGAATGTGAGTGATGCATACAATTTTGTGAATTGTGAATTATAGTAATGCAGAAAGGGAGATGAGTGTTCAGTTGTTTTATATCTTTGTGGGTTTGCATTTCTTTCGTCTTTTAATCAGGAGCAAATGTGGGGCATTTTTGACAGTTTTCCAGCTAGAGAACATAGTAATAACTTTTTCTGATGTGTTGTTTATGTGTACTCATATGGCATTCATGACAAATTTAACATTTGTATTTGAATGCTTGTGTCCGTTTTCAGGAAAAGAGCCAAGCGCATGCCAAAGCCTGTGGATGACAACTCCTGGGATTGCAGTGTGTGTACGTACAAAAACACAGCCGAAGCTTTCAAATGTCTGATGTGTGATGTAAGAAAAGGCACCTCAACAAGGTAAGTGTTTTTCCAACTCAGTCCTATTTTTTGGCTTGATTACATTGTCTGAAAAGATGGTGTTATCCATGGCTTTTTTTGTGTGCCATCCTGATTTTATTTGTATAGACTGTTGTGGCTTTATGGATAGGTTATATTTGGGCATATGGTAGAATAATTGTGATGCTCTGTTTGACCAATGACCTTCATATATTTTCCTAAGGCCCGGTCATATTGAATTGAATAGTGGTGGACCAGAACTGTGTTAGGATGTTGTCATTGCAGTAACCTTAACCTCACTACCCAGGTGCCCTGGGGTCCTGCAGAATCTGTGGTATCTGTGATGAGTGGAATATAAAAATGGAGTATGAGGGAATCTAGGGTAATTTTCCTTGGAACCAAACCATTTGCTGCTGCAGGGGTTTGTTAGTAAACCTTGTACACCTGTTGTTTGTCTGCCATTGGTCAGCTGACCTTTTCCATTCTTGTGTTTTTTATCTTTTTTATAAGTTTTACCAGAATGGTTTGCATTTGCAGCTTTGGTCTCAGAGCACATGAAGCAGGGCTTATTGTTTGTTCCCTGAACCTACCATACACTGTCAGTATCAAGCCAAACACAGGTGCATGTTCTGTCGTGGAACTTGAACCCAATACCTACCACACATCAAATTCTGTCTTCAAACTCCCGACCTACTTTCCCATAATGGTTGCTGGGAAGCAAATGTGGGTCTGGAGAAAGTAAACCAGTGTGCCTACCAGCTTCTACTTTAAGCCTAAAAGTCTCTGGTCCCATGGTTTTAAACTCATAATGCATGTCTTTCTGTCAGTTCCTGTATAATTTTGCATCATTTGTGTAATGTTTGGGTATGGTATATATTGTACAACTGTTTTTTGGCAATAATCAACAAGTTTTTGTGAAGTTTCTTTACCAGATGCAGATGTGCAGTGCCATTGTATTTTTGCTCATCTCCAGAAGGGGATATGCTATTCCCTAACCATTGGAATGCTGAGAGCATTGCTCGGCCAGGCTGCAGATACACTTAAGATTTAACACATATTACATATATTCTTGCTGCTTGTTACCAGCATCCCTGTTTGTTACTGGACGAGTGTATTCCACATGGTTGCATGATGAAATAGCGTCTTCCACGACTTCGTTACATTGTGGCCAATGAAGTGTAGCAGCAGACCCACAGTGTAAGGGCGTTACCTTCATGGGAATGGCAGACGATTCACACTTTTATTGCAGTATATCTAAATGCAGGGAGAATGAGCTTTAAACCTCATAGTTCGAATCTCAGCCTTTAGTCATTCTTTGATGAATGTTTTCTCTAACATTTATTTCAAATTTTGCAAAATGTATTGGTGGATCCGATATTGAAACACAAAAGGGGGTAGTTCATTCTTCACAGGCATTGTGTTGTATGGTTTTATGTTAAAATTGTCCGGGGACTGGCGCGTGCGTGTTTGACTGCCATCTCCCTGCATCAGCTACTTGACCGTGGGCTCTTCCTCCCACGCGGTTTATTCCAGTGGGAAATCCAGGGAGGAGAGGATGTACGACGGAAGAGGGAAGAAGAAGCTTTACCTTTCATACAGTAGTTGAAGCTGGAGTGATGTCTTACGGGCTTTCCGCCGACCATTGCAGTCATTTAACATTGTAAAGTTGTGGCGGGCCAAAGGACGAAATCTGGTTCAGCCTTATACCTGGATTATATACATTTGTATCTAAATCTGGCATTGCAGGGATGTTGCGGGTCAGAGTACAAAATCTAATGATTATGTATTACCATGTTACCCAGTTAGATGTGTAGATTCACGTTTTCATTGAAACCGTCAGTAAATTTAGATCTGAAAAATGTCGGGTCTGAAAAAATGCCGTCTTCGTGATACGTAGTGCAAAGGCTTTGCAATTCATTGTTCACAGTTGATATTGCAATTATTTCGGGGAAGAAACCGCGAGTAATTGAACGTTCGTGGGCCATGAGCTGAAAATTTGAAATGTTTTAAACGTCTGCTGAAATGTCCGGGGCAGCCGATGAAGAAAATGTTGCATGTTAAGCGGAAGACTTAGCGTAACTACTTCGCTGTAGCAATTAAAAGAAACTGGATGCATGAATGCATATCTGGCTGGATGCATTAAAGCCACAATCCCAAATGGGGACATTGATCTCGGAGGGATAATTTTATAGGATGAAAAGGATTGATTTCGCATGGAGATGTCATCTCGTAGTGTGGTGGTAGTCATGTGCCATGGGCCTGGTAATTGTGCAGCTGTGCATTTTTTTTTTTTTTTTTTTTTGGTAATTCAAAACCCTTCCACAGGAAACCGCGTCTTAACCAGGACATTCAGCAGGTACAAACGTACACTCCGCCTGTCCCGAAGGCCAAACGCTCTGAGAAAAAGGATGGGAAAAACCTTAAAGGGTAAGTGTCAGTAGTCATTTTCCTTGTCTGCAAGGATCGTTTCACATCTGTGTTTGATTGATGTTGTAAAGAGAACATGCATGCATCATTTATAGTCTGTGAACGCGTCAGTGCGATATCGCCGCTGAGGTTATGAAAATGGTTGTTTTGTGCCCAAGATGGAATTGTAAAGACGCTAAACGTTCTGACCTACACAAATATTGTAGAAGATGTGGGTCTCAAGAAGGTTAGCTCCAGCCCCTAGCCTCCCACGAGTAACACCTGTTGTCAACTGCATGTTTACTCGTAGGTGTCATATGTGTGGGTGCCACTCATTTAGTGTGCTGGTCAAGAAGGTATTCATGTGATGGTGCAAACCGTCTGGCGGGCTCGTAAGTGGTGTAGTTGCCGTGATTTTCCGGCTGGCGGAGGCTTACCACTGGCTCTCCCGGCGCGGCCGCAGGCTGGCGCGGCTGCGCGGTGTGGACAGGAGCCAGCCGACGCACCAGGCCGTCACAATCAACGACGTGACCGTCATCATCACCGAGTTCCGGCCCAAGGTGAAGGACAAGTCGGCGGCGTCGGGCGCCTCCACCGGCGACACCAGCAGCCTGTCGGAGAGCGACCGCCACTCGGAGGCCTCCAACGGGCTGCCCGACCTGCAGCTGAAGGCGTCCACCTGAACGGCGCGCGCCGCGCCGCCCGCCAATCAAAACTGCCGGCCCACTGCCAGGACCGACCCGGCCTCGTTCATGTGATAGCGCGCACCGGGGTGCCGGCCGGACGGCTGCCGCGCGCACACGGCGCGTGCCAGTGGCGGCGGACTGTGTGCGCCTGGCCGCCGCGCGCGCTCATTGCGCGGGCTAATGTCGGAGGACTGCGCGCGCATCGTTCCGTTGCGGGTTGGCCGCCGCGCGCGGACACTGCGCGTGCCAATGTCGGAGGACTGCGCGCGCATCGTTCTGCCGGAGGCTGGCCGCCGCGCGTGCGCACTGCGCGGGCCAATGTCGGGGACTGCGCGCGCACCTGGCTGCTGACCAGACGGCCGCTGCGCGCGCGCGCAATGCGCGTGCCAATGTCGGGTGACTGCATGTACCCCGGTCGGGCCGGCCTGGACGGCAGTGTACAGACTGTACGCTCGCGGTGGTCGGCGGCGCCTGTGCCGCGCTCTGGCCGCGAGCTTTCGCCGCGGAGGGACGGGCCGTCGGTGGCACCGTCAGCTCTTCTGTTGTTTACTTTCGGCTTCGGGAGTGGTGTCGACAGTTTAGCGCGCGCGTGCGCGCCTCGCGTGGTGTTTTGTACGGGCGTTAGCCGTCGGGACGTCTTGTCAGTTGTGTTGTATTGAGTGGAGCTTGCTGTACGGCACGCGTCGTAGACAAACTCGGAGCGCCTCGCATTTTGTTTTGGATCAGCGTTAGATGTGGCCGACTATGACCCCTGTCATTTTCTTATCATTTACCTCATTCACGTCTTGTCACACATTTGGGTTTTAATAACGAACAGTTTTGTAGATTGTTGTACCCATACGTCGTGTGATGAAATTCGACTTATAATGCATTCGTCATCAATTCGGGACCTCGTTTTGTGGACGACGCGGCAGAGGTTGGACGATCTGGAAGGGGACTGCTCAGTCGTCTGGCGCGTCCGCATCGACTCATTCAGAGAACGTGGACATCCTGATTTGTGTATCTTTCAGATCAAAGCACCTACGCTTTAGCTGTGTGGCGGTTCGGCGCACACTCCAGCCGTAAGCATGTAAAAGTTAGAGATTTTATGTCCAGTCAGTGAATTCATCTCGGACGTCTGACTTCAGTGTCGTCACTGGAGGGTGGATACATGTGCCCGCACATTTCAGATTCATTTACCAATGATGTCCATCCACATTTAACTCAATGCAGTTTAAGATACATGCCGCTTACTGTTACAAGTAGCAACTGTCATGCATTCATGAGAATGAATGGCAAACGCCACACCTTTGCACAGATATCACATGAATTATGTAGTGAATTCACGCGAATGGCTGTCATGTAAGCATTAGCTGCCATCACAACCAGCAAAACCCTGTTACTGTTCGGCTGTCTCCGCAGTACGTTGTCGGTTTTCAGCTCTCGTGGCATTACGTCCAACCCGCTATCCGCATTTTGTCATGCGCATTGTGGTGCTGTGCGTATTGTAAGGCTCCAAATGTCGCCAGAGTCGCAATCTTAGTTCGGGATCGTTTTTTCGAATCACGGATCTTGAAAACTGCAGAGTACTCCGTCCCTAACCGTCGTCAAGGCATAGAAAAGTATAACGCCTTCATTCTTCCTTAGTTCTGCTGGATTCCTGTCCATGCTCATCCTCAGGGCAGCCAAACAACGGTACGCTGTTTTTAGACGCTTTACTGCCGAAGGAATAGCTGTACAAAATAGGACATAGCGCATAGCTACCGCAAACGGTGCGACAGAATTCCACTAATCACATGGCGGGGACAGCAACACAGTAACAGAACAACAGCTCGTCTCCGGGCCCCGGCATTCCTATAAGTACTCGGCAACACACCTAGTGGCCGTCTCTCAGCCCGCGCTCGGCGTCAGCGTCCGCGCCGCTCTGCTAAACTCGTACTCCGCCAGCAGCGTCCCAACTGAGATCAAGCGGCAATCGTATCACGCCGAACGCGGCCGGCCACGCGCAGGTGGCAGCACCGGCGGCCCAGAGGATTAACGCGCGCCCCAATAGGTGGCGGCACCGGCTCCGCGGTCTCCATGGCAACGCGCACACGCGGCGTCCGGCCGAGGCGGTGCGCTGGCAACAAGCAGACTGTCAACCACTTACGTCAGCTGACTCGGCAAAAGGCGAGTCCTCGGCGGCTCGCCCGCCACAAAAGCGTCCAAAAGCAGCCCCGACCGCGACCTCATTAAAACATGCCACAAATGTGCTGTCACTGTCTGGTGCGAAAGGTACAGGAAAATATTTAGTTCCGTGAAGGCACGCCAGTGTTCCTCTCATTATTGTGTGTACGCATGACTCCTAACGGTGACAGCGGCGGCGGCGCGCCGCTCCACTGCAATATGGCGGGTATACCGGGGGTTCAGTTGGCACGAGAACATCTCCTGGCTCACTACCTCCAGGCCTAGCCACATATTTACCGTTCTGAAAGACGCATGTGGTCTTTGGAGGGGCGGCCGGCGGCACCGAGTCGGCCGCCGCGCGGCAGGCGGCCGCCCGGCGCGCGCGCCAGCTCCTCGGCCAAAAATATTTGAACGTCATTACCAAGGCACTGGGGACTATGTACAGGCAGGTCCACGGGACGGCGCGCGCCGTCGCGGGGCCCTGGACGGCGCTCCCCAGCCGCGACACCGAACAGCCGCGCACACCGACACGTACACGCACAGCTACGCTCACAATTAACAACGGCCCGCTACGTAAAGCATTCCGGGCGGCGGCGGCCGGGCCGCCGGCCCACATCGAGGCGGCGGTCGCGTCGGGACGAGATCATAATGGCTATGTACAGACGCGCCGCGCGGGCCGGGCGCCTATCACTGGCCGGCGCGGGGCGGCGCGCGCTCTCAGTCCTTCACCAGGCGGTAGATGTGGTGCTGGGCGCCGTGCTCCGACGTCGAGACCTCGAACACGAACGCGATGCAGAGCAGCGTCTCCTGCGTGTCGCGGTTGGTGACCACCTGCGGGCGGCGCGGCGTCAGAGGCGGCCGCACGCGCCTGCTTCCCCACCCCCGACCCGGACTGCCCGCCGGACATTACGGACACAGCGGCCAGCCAGACATGCCGTCCCGCCGTCGCCGCCGGCCGGCGGGACTCCAGGCCGGGCGCAGACATGTCCCGGCCCGGCAGGAAGAGGCCCATACGCCCGCCCGTATGCAGCCAATTAGCGCCGGCCGTTCGGACAATCAGTGCCGGTGATTCGGCGCGCCATCGGCCATAAAGCCGGACCGGCCGGCACGCCAGCCTGCCCTTCAGCCGGCCACTGAACGAGCCGGCCCGTCCACCGGCCGGCGCGCCTGGCCAGTACACCCCGACCGGCCACTGACCGTCACACGACACATCAGGGTGGTCACCGTTGTATTCCTAAACTAGTCATAAACAAACCATCCCGACTACTCATCCCAGAATACAATAGCGCGTCCCTCACAGTTCAACTAGCCTTTCAAACCAAAGTATGACAAAGCAGACAGGCCATCCCATGTCTATGGTCCCGGCATCTGGTACCGTCGGAACCATCTTCCTCACCTGCAGGATCGTGAAGTTCTCCAGCACACTGTTCATCATGTACTTTTCGGGCAGGTGCTTGAGCTTGTGGATGAAGTTCACCATGTACTCGCACATGGGAGAACGGTTGATCCGGTAGAAGAAGCGTCCGTTCTCAAACCTGTCGATCAGAGCGGACGGTCATCCTTTTCAAATCGATGGTGATTTTTTTTTTCATTATCCTCATTGGCCGTTCGAACTAGGTCACCAGCTCCTCATAGGAAACATTCCTGCCAAAAGCTCAGCGATTTGTCATGATATACATATATATATATATATATATATATATATATATATATATATATATATATATATATATATATATATATATATATATATATAAATATATATATATATATATATATATATATATATATATAGTGCATATATATATATATATCTATGTATGTATACGCATTCTTATCACAATCAATTATATCTTCGCTACATTAAGTTACATATAGACGGATAAATTCATTTATAATACTCAACTGAACCAATGAAATACAAACTGACGCCATTCGTCACCAAGTGGCTCCACAGATTTGCCACCGGCCGACGATATCGAATGCACTGCAGTTTTCGTGGTCTTTCTTGGGCACTCATCTCGCAACGTTTAATTGCGCAAAAAAAAAACACCCCTGTAAACGAGCGGCAACGTTCCACGCCTCTCCCCCACCCCCGGACGGAGTTCACGTGGTGACCCAGGGTCGGACCCAAGCGGCCTTAAAACAGCCAGTGATGCTGCCCCAGGGAGATCCCACAGACGGTTCCGAGAATAGCCGACATGAAGGGATAAATCGGACCCTGCGACACATCACGGATCGGGCCACCCCGCATCTGCACGGGACGGGACGGACAAAGTCCCGCCGCGGGCAGGAGACGGACCAGGGCTGTACCCAAACGCCACGGGCGACGGGACGCGGCTGTGCCCGCAGTCGGAGCACGACGGTACAGGGCGGCCCACAGCCGGCCGGCGGCGGGACGGACCAGCCTGCAGCGATCCCGCGCGATAATCCCGCGACAAAGCCGCGTATCGGCCGGCATCGCGGCCGCCTGCCGCCCGGACGAGTGGGACGAGACGCCCGACAAGGACGAACGCCCTCCCCGGGCGTCAGAGCGCGCAGACTTCACGACCGTTCGCCGGAATCGCTCCCTGCCCTCGTCCGCACTCCGGGAAACCCGGCTGACGCTGGAAGGTGACTCGTCGGCCGCCCCATCCTTCGCCGGCCGACAGGCGGCTCCGAGACACCGGGGTAACCGGCTGGCGCGGCCAGGCAGTTTCTTCCACCGCCATCTGAGTCGAACGGTGTCACCCTCTTCGCTCAACCACGGGCGACACACATCGTCCCGAGCTGCTGTGCACTGTAATCCCCGCCCTCCACAGACATCGTAAGCCGGTCGCATGGCCGCGACCCTTCCGTCGCCGAACCGCCGCACTCACCGGGCGTACTCGGTCTCCACCTTCTCCACCACCTGCTTGCCGAAGGAGCAGACCTTGGTGGAGCAGGTGATGGTCATGTTCTCGGGCGACTCGTACTGGCTGGTCACGCCGTAGAACGCCCCGCTCGTGTCCTGTCGGCCGCCCAGGCGGCAGGGCAATGTCAGACGTGCCGCGCAACCAATCCGCACGCCGCCGCCCACAGCACGGTATGCGACTCAAATGACAGTGCAGAATGACAGCTTTGCTAGAAAGATATTCTCTGGTCACGCTGGCGCTGACGGACTGTTTCCGCGGCCAGCAAACAAGCCAATCGATCGCATGAACTGCACATGGAATACGTTTCCAACTGCGCCAACATCGACTTATGCTAACGGCTCTGATCTGGGTGGGCAGATAAAGGCGAAGAGCCGTAAATTTGTGTCCCTGATGGTAAGTCAGCCACTACGACTCTAGCTTACGACCAATGAGGGTCTATGTAAATCGTCCGTCCATTCTCCATGCGTCCCACAGTCTGCCATTTAACAGCGTTACAAGGGACGGAAATGTCACCCTTAGATCTTACTGTTGCCCATAGACCTACAGTTTAACGCTGCCCCCTCAAAACCCAGCGGGCAAAAAGAGAAAAAAACACGACCAGTCTGTATACACCTACGACACGCTACGCACTCCAAACGGAGTAAGTATTCCAGTGTTCCTTCTCACTACAGATTTAAACAGCACCAGTCACCGTGTCACCGGCGAGGTAGACACGGAGAGCGTGACTTCCCGCAGACCCACCTGGATACTGGTGTTGAGGTCGGCCCAGAACTTGACCAGGAAGAAGGCGCTGGCCGGGCCCTTGTCGTAGAGCTCGCGCAGGCCGCCCTTCTTGTCCGGGAACTTGTCGTAGATCTGCGTGATGCCGATGGCCTCCAGCGGCTCGTAGGACGCCGGGCCGCCGATGTGGACGAACAGGTGCTTGTTGTACTGCAGGGCGGGCCGAGATGTTACGACGAAGGCCAGGCTCGTTATCGTATCTTTAAATGACGTGCGGATTTCAGCCCGGCCATCGGGCGCCGATGGACGGGCATCGCGTCGTGGCAGTGAGCCTGAGAACCTCGCTCAGCTCCAGACCTCGGCTCCGACGCCGACTCAGCGCCGCATGAATGAAGCCAGCCAGATCAACCTGGCTTCTGACAGTCAAAGTATGTCGTGTACCTCGCTTAACTTAACAAAACAGCAGCGCAGCCTTCAATCGTTCAACTTCGGGACTGGCAACCCGAAAACATAGCTGTCTTTCCATCACCAGTCCCGTTTACTCGTCTGTACATCAGCAGCGTCGGACGGACAGACAGGCAAACAGACGGACAGATGAACGGACGGTCGGACGGACGCTTGGACGGACGGACGGACGGACGCGTGGATGGACGAGCAGGCGGACGACGCCACTCACCATGTCGGCGACGGTCTCGTGCTCGCGCGACTGGGGGGCCACCTCCATGAAGGCCGAGTACTCGACCAGGCGCAGCTTCTGCGTGGCGATGCTGCGGCCCTCCCAGGCGGGCGCCGGCGGCTGCGGCTGCCCCAGCAGCGGCATGTCGGTCGACGTGACCGGCGCCTTGGCCGCCATCCCGTACGGGTGCTGGCCAAACGGCTTCATGCTGGCGGCAGGCCGGAGGGCGGCCGTCAGAGGAGTCGCAGTGGGCGGGCGATGGTAGCGTCCAGCACCCGCTGCCGGCCGAGGGAGGCCCCCAGACCGCAGGGACACGCCGGCTTCGGGATTAGACACGCGTGCGACCCTCACGTGCTGCCTCTCTGACACCCGTCGTAGTATGCGGTTTTTGCCACGAGTCGAACGGTACGGCGGTGTGAGAGGTGCCGGTCCTGACCGCGAAATGATCAGCAGAAAACGGGCCCAAACTGCAAGAGTATTGGGCGAATCCCATCCTTTCAGGGTATCTACCCTTTTTGGGTCGTTTTTCAGCCCTGACGATCCTCACAACTCCACGAAACGTCACACCACACCGTTTCTCCTACATGACGTCAGCTGCCTCTATTCCGGGAACACGTATTCACAACTTACACGACAAAGCGGTCACACAGCGGCCAGTCCCCTCCCTGGTCCCCGGCCACCGCCAGCGCCGCGCCGGGTCGCCACTCACTCCTGCGCCACGCTGACTTGCAGGCCCGACTGCCAGAATCCGCCCGGGCCGGGGTAGCTGGTGGGCGGCAGGCCGAAGCCCGACAGGCCCTTATGCTGCATGTTGGAGGCCGAGACAATCTGCGCCGACGTCATGGCCGCCACCGAGTGCAGCGCCTTCTCCTTGGCGTGGTGGTCCTGCAGCGTGCCCAGCGGCGACGCGTTCTGCGGGCCGGCGATGACGCGGGTCAGCGCGAGCCGGGTGCCGTCGCACTGCGGACCCGTGCGGCTCAGAACACCGGCAGCTAACGCCAACGTTACCGCGCCGCCCTGTCGCTGACGTGACGCGCGCAGTAAGCGAGCACGGACACAGCCACGACGCGCAACAGCCATCAGACAGACAGACAGGCTGTGGGAGCCAGTCAAACAATGCCCCCACTCCAAACGTGTTTCCATGGCTTTCCTGCCCGCTGCTGGCGTGCTACCTCCCCTCCTTCCGTTACCCTTCCCCTCCCCGGAGACTGGCCAGTGGCCAGTGTGGAGGCCCCCCCCCGCGGCCGGCGGCGCTGCGGCCAGCACGGTCGGCCAGCCGCAGACGGCGGCGGCCGCCCGAGGTCAGTACAGAGAGCTGCCAGACGCTCCACACGGTCAGTGTCGCGGGTCGGAGGACTGACCCAGAACCACAGCTGGACCAACAAGTCTATTGGGACACGCGGGAGGGCGGGCATCGCGTATGCCAATTCCGAGTGTCCGTCACCGTCCAGCGGCCATGCTTCCTCCCCCTCCCCCACCACCTCTCTCCCCTCCGGCGGGCCTGCCGTAAGCTTACCTTCATCTTGGTCTGCAGCTCGCGCAGTTTCCTCCGCGCCAGGACCTGGATGTGCGAGCTGACCTGCTTCCTGGTGCGGCACTTGCCCGTGCGCAGCTTGATGTAACGGGCGATAAGCTCATTGCGCCCTGCAACGGTCAGGGGAGGTCGTGACTGAGTTACAGCGGTGCGGGCGGCGCGGATCACACTGCCCGGCAGGTGTGGGATATGAAGGGGCGGGAGTCAGGTGGGGCCAGGTGGTGAGATGCATTGTGGGGCGACGATCATGCACGCCCAGTGAGGCTGAAAGACGTAAGGGTCATGGATAAAGAAACCGCTGACTCGATGCTCCACTATTTCTCACCACCTAGCCAGTCAGCGTCAAGTGGACGAGTCGGAACCACCCAGCTCAGTCGTGCAAAACGTGCACGACTCGGGCGTAGTCGTAGACGCAATGCAGATCCGGGTCGGGCCGGCGCGAATCGGGTCCAGACCCGGGTCCCGGTCCCACGGGTCCCGCTCCGGGACGCGGCCAGACCCCCGGCGGACGACACGCGGCGCCGTCGGGCCGCCGGTGACCGCACAAAAAGACGCACGAGACCGGACCGGCAAAAACGGCCGGCAGCCGGCCACACGCGGCGCGGCCGACTGCCAGGTACTCAGCCCCGGGAGGTGGCCGCTCCCGGCCGGTAAGTTCCTCCGGTCCGCAGGACGGCTTCCTGCGAATTCTGTCTCGGTTGGTTTAATTCGAGGCGCGCGGCCGAGTCCGCGCTTCGGAGTCGAGTCGCGACAGCGGGCAAGATCGCATTCTGTTCGGTACTCGGAAAAAGCAGGTTCCTCCATTGCCCCCGCCAGTGTTTTATGGCGCGGGTATCCAAACCGGTCCGGACCAGTCACCGAACCGCTCCCCTCTTCCCGCTGCCAGATCGCACTCTCTCCGATCGCCCTCCCGCTGACGGCGAGGGCTGTTCGGCGCAGTCCTTTCCTCCCTCCCGCCCCTCCAGTCAGTCCATCGCGCCCCGTCCGGCGCCGCCGACGGCGTCGAGAGCCGACTGACACCGATGGTATCGGCCGCCGCGCCAGCGCCGTAAATCGCGCCTTTTTGTCGGCGCCGGAGCGGCCGCCGGCGCCGCGGCCGGCACTGCAGCCCTGCCATTGTCGGCTGCAGACTCCGCCCGGAGCGGGCGGGCTCGGGACGCGCCGACACGCCGTAGAGAGGAGCCGTCAGGGTCGCGGCGGCCCCCTGCAGCGACGCGGCGCCGTTCAATTGTCGCTATGAGCGCGCCGAGGAGGCAGACGCGACGGCTCACACCGCTCCCGGGGCGACGACTCGACACGCCCGGAAGCACACGCCCCGGTCGACCCGGCGGAGCGTCTCCGTGATGCGTGCCGCGCGGCGTGCCGGCCAACGCCAGCCGGGCGGCACGTCTGGCCGGCCATACGTGCCGGACGCCCCCGGCCGCCGCGCGCGTGTGGTCTCACCGGTACGCGGCGCGCCTTCGACGGCAGCGTCTAAAAGCCGGCCGCAAACAGAGCCGCCGGCCGTGCCACTTCTGCCGTGCGGCCCGCTGCCGACCGCCGTCGCCGTCCCGACAGCAGCGTCCCGCACGCACGCGCCGTGCGCCGCTCGTGCTGCCCCGAGGGCGGGCCGGAGCGGGCCCGGCGACCGGACCGGACCGGACCGGACCGGACCGGGCAGACGGCGTCCATTAGCCGCTGGCCGGCGGCCGTCCGCTCGGCGATAACCATACGTCTCTTGACCACCTCCAATCAGGCGGCCATCTCGGCGGCGGGGTCGGCGGCGCGCGCGGCCGGCCGCAACCGCGGCGCACGCCGCCACCTGTCCACCGGCCGGCCGCACCACCGCCAGCCAGCGCTCTCCGTCGGCCGGCGAGCGCTTTTATTACACGGCAGTCCATCGCCGCGGCAGCAATAAACCGGTCACGCGAAACGGCGCCGGTCCGCTTCCCTCTCGCGCGCTCGCTGCTTCTCTCCGCTCGCTGCTGGTGCACTCCCGGCACTCTTTCGGACGTGCTCCCGGCCAATTATCGCTCTTTGGGCGGCATTGCTACTCTCCTCCATGTTTGCTTTCACGTCTCCCTTTCCTTCCTCTCTCACAATATGCATCACTCTACCTCAAACATCTCGCTTGTATTTTTTCACTCTGCTCTCCATGTCTCACCCTCGTCCCTCTGTCTTCACCCGCTCGCCTCCGTCCACTCTCGGCCGCGCCGCTGCGTCGCGGCCGCCTGTGTCTGACCCGCACAGCACGGAGAGGGTGGCTGGCGGCCCACACCACAAGCCGGGGATCCCCACCGTCCGGTGGTCAACAGAGCAGCGGCCGGTCGCCGCCCCTTCGCCGACGCCGCTCGCCGCCGGCCCGCTCCTTGGCCAGTCGCGGCGCCCCTCTGGCTCCCAGCTGCCAGCCTGTGTCCGGCACACGGCCGGCTCGCCGTGGTGACGGCTGGCGGCGGCCGGCGGCGCCGCTCGGGGCGCGCAGCAATAACCGGCCGACGAGCGGCCGGACGACCGGACCCAGTTCAGCATGCGTGCATCCAGGGGCGGCTCCAGGCGGTCGGCCCCGGACAGCAGCCAGCATAGCAGATCGGACGAGACGACCACGCAGCCGTCACCAGGGCACCGGTCCCGGGCCTCGTGCCACAATCACCCCGGCTGGGCGACCCGGGCGATCTGAACCCGCGCGTCCCGACACGAACGGACCACAGACGTGGCTGCGGGCGGCCTCCGACGCTCAGCTCCGGGCGCCGACCCCACTCCGAACACTCCAATCAGTTGTTCTCCGGCGTAGCCACCTCGGTTGCGGATGTCATCCGGGCCGTGCACTGGCGCTGGCCTCGGCTCGACCAAGCTGCGCCGGCCGCGCGCCACACCTGGCCGCAATCGATGGCAGCGGTCGGCGGGCGGCCGCCTCTTCTGCGACGGCGACGCACTTCGCCGCGCCGGCCCCGACGTCATTTACTCCCCTCCTCCCCCGCCGGCGCGACGGCACTAATTAAAAACGCCAGACCATTCCTAGCGTGCCGCGCATGCCGCGCCGCCGGCCGGCCGGCCGACGGCGTCGGCGCGTCGGCGACGACGACCGTCGCGGCGCCGCGCCGCGGCCGCGCGCTGTTTACGGCCCGATAAAGCCGGCGGCTGGCTGCGGAGCGGCGGCGGTCGGCCTCGTTAGCCGACACACGCACTCTCGGGCCGCTGCAATCCGCGCGCGCCGGCCGGCATTCCGCGCGCGCCGGCGGCCGGCGGGCGGGGCGGCGCCGCCGCCGCGCCGCGCCGCTGCACGCCGCTTCCGGCGCGCCGTGAGAGCCGCCGGGCGCTTCCGACTGTGGCGCTGCACGGCCGTCCACCGCTGCCGCCGCCGCCGCCGCCACATGAATAATGCATGGCCGGGTGGGCAGGTGCGGCCGGCGATGGCTATCAGGCCGCCACCACATCCCGGCCGGCCGCCGGCTGCGGTCGCCGCTGGCCGCTGACCGCCGGTCACCGGTCACCGGCCATCGTCCGCCGGCGGGGCGTCTCTGACCGGCCCGACCGGCAGCGGCGCGGCGGGTCGACCGCCGGTCAGCCAGGCCGCACGGTATCAAAGCGTCCGACACCACCGCCGCCGCCGCCGGCACCGCCCCTGCGGCTGACCACCCCGAGGGGCGGGAAACGCCGGCGCCGCGCCGTTCCGACGAAGGTCGCCGCCAAGCCCGACGGCCGAGCCGAGCCGGCCGCCCGCGTGCCTGCAGCCAGCGCGTTCTCGCCGTAGTACGTGCGCCGCCACGGCCACGTGACGTCACGGCGACCTCGACCGCTGCCAACGGCGCACCGCTGCCCCCTCCCCCCGGCCGGCCGTGCCGCACACACACAGACGGCGCCCCGACAGACCCTGCTCGTGCTGCGCCGGCCCGGCTGGCTGTCAACGGCACGGGACACGGCCAGCGGGCTCAGGCCGGCCAGAGCGGGGCCGGCAGGCCAAACGACGCGCGTCGCCAGGCAGCCGGCGCAGGCCACAAACGCCCGAGATCCGGGAGTCGAAGCCGCCGTGACGTCACAGTACGGAGTACAGCGGCCGGGCCGCGACCGGGAGAGAGCCCCGAGCGATTAGATAGGTCCGCCGGCGCAGGGAGCGGCGTGAGTCAGCGCCGGCGCGTCCGAGATACCGAAGTGCACGCGCCCTGCTGTCTGCCGGCAGGCCGTCCCAGCATCGCGGCCCCGCTGTAAATTCGGAGTGGGGCCTTCCCAGCCATCGGGAGGGCTTCATTGCCTCAGCGCGCCAGACGGAGGTCCATGGAGGTCCCTGGCGCTGTTGGCTCAGGAAAGTTCAACCCCGCTATCCAGCCCGCCGTTCAGGCCGGCGTCCACGACGGCGCCATCCCGTTCTCCGTCGGCCGGCAGGCAGCACCGTCCCGGGCTAAGTGGGCCCACACAATGACTCAGTGATCCGCTTCCGCGAGCGGGGGGACGGGGTGGGGGGCGCCGCCCCCTCCGCCGGCCTCCGACGTCATTTGGCAGCGGGCAGCGGCGGCGGCTGCCAGCTCGGCCCAGAATGGCCGCCGGTCGCCGGGCGTCCAGCCGCCGGCGCCGTCCGCCAGTTCCGGCCGGCCGCCGTTCCTGCCGCTCCGGCCGTTCCGGCGCCGGACCGCCGGCCGGCGCGGTGCCGGGGCGTGCCGCCGCGTGCCGGCCGGTCGGCCGACGTGACACCGGCCGCTGGCCTTGGCAGCGTGGCGGCCGCGCCGGCCGATACGATCGGCGGTCGGCGCGCCGCATCACGGCCGGGCCGCGCCGTGAACGCCGCGCGGCGCGGCGGCCGCCCGGCGGCGCGGACGAGACGCCGCCGTGCCGATGGACTGGCCGTGGACATGATGGTGCATGGCGCGGAGTTCACGGTCCGACGGTGCACCGCATGACGGCACTGGGCAAGGCAACGATGGTGGCGATAATCGTGCACTGCATGGTGATCGTAGACCCGATAATGCCGGATGTGATGATGCAAGAAGGATGGACGTGGGGGTGATTGCAGAATAAAGGTAGACTGAGCGCGACGTACAAACGTAATCATACACAAACTACTGAACGCATTATGGAACGGTATAAAACTGGTGCAGTAACACCACCACATCCACAAATAAGCAGACACGGAAAAATAAACATGCACGTAACTTAAGGACGACAAACGACCGACTGCGGTTCCGGAGCTGAAACCAGCTGCGCAATGACGGAAGGCGCCGACGTCACCGCGCATTAGTGTGACGTCACGTCACACTGCACTCACCGTACATCTTGCCCTCGTCGCTGAGGATGATCTTGCGGCGGCCGCAGGGCGGATAAATGGACAGCGCCTCCTGGAACGACTGCTCAATGTCCGGGCTCCAGACGCCCTCGGCGTCGTTGGGGTCTGCGTTCTTGTCGTCCGCATAGTCATCCTGCGAGGGAGAACATCGTCAGACCTTGCCGGCCACTGCCGCAGACGCCGCGTCCACGCGCAGGGCGTCACGCGGCCCAGTTTCGCAGTGTCCAGCCGTGCGGGAGAGGAGACATGCTCGCCGTCGGCGGGCCGGTGAGGAGGCAGCCTTGTACCCGGGCAGTCGACGCGGAGCGCAGGACGAATATGGCCGGCCGGCCTCATCTAAAGCCGGCCGGCCCCGATCGACTGCCACGATAACGAACGACCGCAACGGATCTGAGCGTCGTTCAAAAATCAGAACCTGTCCCCGCATCCTAACGAGCCTCGTCTGTTCGCGCGCCCGTCACCGCGTTAACGAGCCGACCCACCGGACGCCAGCCGCTCATTTTCTCCTCCCGGCTGAAGCCCGAGCTGAGGCCAACGGCTCAGCGGCTTCACAACTGAACCGCAGCGGAGCTCGGCGGAGCGGCCGAGCGGTCCGGCGCCGGCACGTGCGGTGACCAGGCGCCGGCCGCGGCGCGTCGCCGAGCCAGCGAGACCCGTTCTCCCGCCCAGCACGACAACAAAAAGCCACCGCCGCCGCCGCCCGTCACAACAGCATTTCGGTCAGGACCCGCCGCGGCCGGCGGACGGCTCTCGCACGCCGCGCACGGCAGGACCGGCGGCCGGCTCACCGTCCCGCCCGCCGCGTCCGACGACTGCGACGGCGACGGCGGCGACGCGACAGCGGCGCGCCGGAGGCCGGCCGCGGACGCGCGATTCGGCCGGGCGGCGGCGGCCGGCCGTTTCCGCTCTCCCACGCCGGCGGCGGCGCGGCTGCAGCGCGGCCGACCCGGCCGGCCAGATCGGCCGATAGCCGGTGCAGGCTGCGCGCGGCCGGTCACGCCGCCCTGCCCCCAGTGGGAACGGCGCTGGCGCGCGGCCTGACTCACCCCGCCGCCGGCCGCGCCGGGACACCCGCAACGCCGCCACCGGGAGCGCGCGGACAGAGGTGCCCTCCCCGCCGGCCTGGTGTCGGCCCGGCGGCGGCCTCTGAACCCGGGACACCCACGGCGCCGCCGACCGCCGCTGCGGTCAGGCGTTACGGGCCGAGACGGCCTGCCGCAGGTGACGTCACCCGGCTGCAGACGGCGGTGACGGCATCGCGCACCGCCGGAAATAGTGCGGGGAGGCGCCGACTCCGCGGCGGCCACACAACTCCCAGATTTACCAGACACCGCAGACCCCGCTGGACGCGAGCGCCGCACACCAATACAATCGCTCAACGTCATTGCAGGGAAGTCGGCACTTCATTCCCGTTATTTGGCCTACCCCGATTCGTCCCTCACTCCAACCCAGCTCCCGTCAAAACCCTATCATAGGAACAATCACAACCAGCCTCGTCGCCGACCCGCTGCAGAATCTCTACAACCTGTCAGTCATCGTGCTCTTCGCCGTAATAAAGCGCCTCTCTGAACGGTCCCAACACCGCAGCTGTCCGCCGGCCGCTGCAGGCACGTGAAGCCCGGGACGCGCCGACCCCTCCGCGGGGCCACAGCCGGTCCGGCGCAAAAACCGCGCACAGTAGCGACAGCGGCTCGACACCGCGCCGGCCTCCGTCCGACCAGCAGGCACCGCCGGCGCCGAGCGCACGTGGCGGCGACCGGCCGGCGCCCCGCTCGAACACGAGCGCGGCGAGGTCGGCCCCGTGCCCACGGCCACGGCGGCTCGGCGAATGTAGCGCAGAAGGCCGCGTGCCGGGCGGGCAAAGCCGCTCTCCAGCGGCTGCCGGGCGCGCCGGCGGTGGGATGATCCGCCGCCGGCCCGCGCTCGGCACGCCCCCGTCACGCGAGCGGCGGCGGCCACGGCACGGCGCCACGGCCGCATCAGAGGCCGGCCGTCCCGTCTGACGCAACGACCCTGCTGGCCGGCACAGGCCACCGTCAGCGCAGCTGGTGTCCGGTACACGGCGGCTGGCAACATGGCACTGGCTCAACAAAAGCCAGCACGCTGACGCTTGAGTCTTGGGAACAGTGGTACCAAGTCCCCCCACACGCGCACACACAAAAACTCACATTTCTGCCGTGTTGCGTCCATGAGGAGCAGCACGACGGCGATTCAGAAACGCCAGATCAAAACAAGGGAGCAAAAGAAACATACAACCCATTACACGGACGGCAGCATGCAGGACCAACGCCAGCACAGCGTTATCACCGAGCCGCGCCACGGCCACTCCCCTTCCGGCGGCGGCCGCCACTGACCTCGTTAGAGGTGACGCTGCCCGTGTCGCCGGTCATCTTGAGGTGCTCCTCCTTCGGCAGTCCGTTGGTGGGCGTGTCGGGCAGGCTCATGGCGTGGCCGGCGGCCGTGGGCGTGGCCGTGCCGGCTGGCGGCGCCGGCGGCTGAGCGCCCGGCGCGGTCGGGTTCCACGGCGACGATATCTTGGCGAAGTTCAGGAACGGAACAGAACTGTCGGCACAGGCGGCGGGCACCGGTTAGACGGCACGGAGCTGTCAGCACGGTGGGGAGGGTGCGGGTCAGACAGCGGTCGCGGATCCGTCCAAAAGGCAGCGGCGCCCGGCCGAGTGAGAGTCAGCCGCCAGAAGACGACGAAATCTCTCATGTACAAGTTCGCGACCGGTCCATTTCAGAGCGTTGCGATTTACGACCGACCTCGTCACACCACACCAAGACGTTTCGTACCAGACTTTCACACTTTCGTACCAGTCTTTCAGTCAGTTCACGAGCCAGAGCAATGACCGAGGCCACACCGACACGGAGACATCTGGACTTTTAAACCGCCCGCCATCAGACTCTGCCCTCCGGACCGCCGGGCAGCGCGAGAGCGCCAGACACGCCACACGGACGCCGGCAGAGCGTCCAGCCACCGCGCGACAAACACGCACCAAAACAAGGACATTACGGGCGCGGCGCAGTCTGGTACACGGCCGAGCCGAGCTGTCCGCGCCGGGGTCACGACCAGCGCAGCCGACCGGAACCCAGCCGCCCGGCCGCGCCACGCCGGTCGGTTCCACGTGAGACGTGACTCGTGGGCAGAGCCGGCCGGCCGGAGCGCAGCGCCGTCGCCCACGGTCGCGTCCGACCCGGCGTCCGTCGCCCGGCCACCTCAGCGGGCGCCGCCACCCGCACATCGATCTCACGCCACGCTCACGCCCTCGCCGGCGCGCAATAAAACGGCAGCCTCGCCGTTCATCACCCACCCGACCGGCTGAGACAATGAAAACGTCTGCGGTCCGGCGGCAGGTCCGCGAGACCTCCACCGTCCGCTCTGCAGGAGAGGGTTCACCAGGCTTTGAGACGTCCCCCGGGGCGAAGCCGGTCCCCTGCTATGCCAGGCCCGCTCCGAGCTCCCGTGCACGGCATTCCCGTCAGGCCGGGCGCGCCGCGGAGGGCGCGCCGACGGACCCGCTCGTTTCACGAGCCGAGCCGACGGCGCCGGCCCGCGTCTGGCGGCCGCCGAATTACCGCGTCATCCTCGGGCCCATCCTGTATCATTAGGCGGCCGGCGGCGCGGCCGCAGCAGCCGGCGACTGACCCCGGGGTCGCGCGCGTACAACCGCCCGTCCGCCGCCGGCCGGGCCGGCGGGAGGCGGCGGCCGCCCGCTTCGGCTCCCAGGGAGGCTGGAGCCGCGCCGCAGCGACGCTGGACGGCGCGACACTCGGGGGCGGATGACGGGGAGAGGGTAAAACTGGAGGTGTCCTGCTTCGCGCAGGTTGTGGTATTTCTGTTCGGATGACGTTCACTCATGCCTGGCACGTCGTCGGGTTTAGATCACGCAAACTGGCGCCGACGATATTCACCAGGTGGCAATGAGGGCGGTGACGTCAGCAATAACTGCACCGGCGGCAGCAGCGACGCTGGCCCGGCAGAGGCGCCAGCGCTGAGCAGTCCGCGGCGTCCGTGCGGGCAGACAGAGGCATCGGAGCGGGGCGCCGGCGTTTGGCAGGTCCGCGCGTCCCGCCGGCCGCCGCTGACTCAGCGCGGCAGCTGACGTCAGCCGCTGGCCCGATCACCTGAGCCCGCGGCGGCGCGGGCGGCTGATTCACGCCGCCGCCGGCCCGCCGCGGTCCGCACGCCGCCGGACCTCTCTCGGAACACGGTGAAAGCGGGCCCCGGGCCGGCCCGGCGTCCCGGCGGCGCCTCACGCCCTCTCCGGCCGGCGCTCTCCGGCCCCTGCGCGCGCGACATGTGGACACGCGTGGCCCGCCACGGCCCGCCGGCCGCATGCCCGCTGCGCACGGCGGCGGAGGATACGCAGCCCGGGCGGACGTCGTTCCCACGCGCGGGTAAATAATGCTCCTGTCCCACGTTCTATTCTTAATCTGTCTGGCCGCCGCAGGTCGTAAAGGCGAGAACTAATCAATTAAGGTCATTAGTCGGCTTGTTTTGCAGGTGAACTTCACGCGAGGGCGGCCATGTGGCAGCGTCCCGGCCCGAGCGGCGCAGGTAATGATTTAATGGAGCCCCGACCCGACCATTTTGCCATTAGACGCCCGGGTGTAACGGACAGATCCGTTTCTCCGCCGGTCCTCTCCGGGCCGTTAGTTCTTAATAAAGGAACTAATTACCGGCCAGCGGCGCGGGACAGAGGGGCGGCGCGGGGAGGCCGGTCGCCGGCGGTCGGCCGTGGCCGTTTCAGGTGTCGGCACAAGTCGTTCGCGGAACAAATGCTCGCCGCCGTGCGGTGATTTACGTTCCGTGTCGAGCCGCCGGGACACCGCGCGTCACCGGCGCCACCGTGACGCCCGCTCCTCACGCTGAGAGCGGGCAGCCGGGCCGATTCAGCGGCCGACTGAATGGCGGCCGTCCACCGGCGCCCCAACGGCCGCCCATTTATGTGCAGCCGCCGCCGCGCCGGCCGAGCTGCTTCCGAGGCTGGCCGGGCGGGCGGCGTTCGCCGGCGGCGCGCCGCGCCGGCCCGGCCGAGCTGCCGCCGCTTCCTGGCAGCGCGGCCGTGTTTACGTCTGCCGGGTCAATTGGCGGAGCACCGTGTAAACAGATGAAATCAGCCCGGCAATGATGCGCATTACGGCCGGACCGGGCGGCGCCGGCCGGACCGGCGCAGCGCCGCCGCCGCCGCCGGCCGAACGTGCACCGATACGGCGCCGGAGGCGGCCGCCGACGAGTTACCGCCGCTACACGGGATAATTTTATCGCTTTACGACTGGGTGACTAAGCGGCGCGGCCGCCGCCGCGGACAAAGAGGCGGGCGGCAGCTCGTTCGGAGCCCTGCGAGCGGAGACGACCTCTCCCGCCGGTGGCCGGCGCGGGAGGGCGAGCCGCGGACGAGGAAGTGCCGCCGCCGCCGCCGCGGCACCTGTTAATCCGGACCGATCCCGGGTAACGAGAGGGCGGCCCATTTGCCGGCCGGCGGCGCGAGCAAACAGGGCCGCCGGCCGGCGCAAACAGGACCGTGTTTTTGCGGCCGGCCGGCCGGCCGGCGGCGGCGCCCAGACGCGCACACAGCCGCCGGGCGGGTCAACGGCTGCGCCCCACCGGGCGCGCGGCCCGGGCCCGGCCGGCCGGCGACAGGGCGTCGCGCCGGACCGCGCGGCGCGCGTCGGCGGCGCGCCGGCCGACGCGGCGGCGACCTCTGACTCCCGCGACACGCGCCGGCCCGGGCCGGATCAGCGCCCGGCCGCTCTCCATGACAATGTCGGCCGGTGGCGAGGCGGTGCCCTCCGCGCGCTGACGAGTCACTCCACCCCGCTCCGAATCTACTCTAAATGCTAATGAGATTGACATTTTAAAGATAACAAATTATCCACGTGTGACGTCCTAATGATGCGATTATGTCGACCATGTTATTCCATCCCTCAGAAGTTGTGCATTTTAAACGAACCACTCTGGCTACTTAGAGAACCATAACTAGTCAATTTGTAATCTGCCAAATGTCACCCAAGCTGAGCGTAATTTAAGCGACGAACAAAGACTGGAGACGAACTGAGTGATGAACAGCGCGACAAAGTTTGACTAGAATCAGCAACTCGGGTACTGCGCCCAATGGGAAATGTCATCGTCTAATTTTCTCGGCTCTAACGATGCTCAGATATAGTTTCCCCAGCTAATATTGCGATCATCACCACTTTCCCCAGAGATTAAACGCGGACACTTTGCGGACATGCAAGCCCATTGATCAAGCAGCCATCGTGAAAGCTGACTTCGTTTGCAAATGTCGCTGCATAATTTCGCCCTACGGTCAAATTACGCTGCAAAACGAATCGTGCCGTAACGAACCCAGCCGGCCGTCGCCACCGTCGCCGGTGCTCGTCGGCGGCGGCGGCAGGCGCGGCACGCGGCGCCGCGACAGTCGCGGCGCACCGCGCGTCTTTTGTCGCCGTAAATCGGCGGCGGCGCAGCAAAAAACGCCACCCGGCCGGCGACCGGGACGCGCGCCCGTAACTCAGCCGGCAGATAGCATCCGCGCGGCGCGGCCAGCGCCGTCGCCAGCCGCGCCCGGGGGCGGCGCCGGCGCCGGCGGCCGACGCGTCGGCGGCCGTCTCCAGGCGGCCGTCCAGCAAACAGGCGGCGGCCGGCCATTCGGCACGATATCGCACGCGTTCGCCGGGCCGGCGGCCGGCAACGTGCCGAGAGCACGGGAGCTTTCGGCGCGCCACTCGTGACCGCCGCCGGTAAGGCCAGATCGGCGCGGCCGGCCACTCGCAAACGCCGGCCCGGCAATGCATAAGAACTCCGAGTAACGCCGCCCTAATTTCAATAATGTCCGCGCGGCCGGGCCGTGTCTCGGGCGTCGGGACACGTGCCGACGGCGGCCGGCACGGCCGGACTCACCGACGTCCTAATAATAAACCCACGGCCGACGGCGGCGGTCCTGCCGGCCCGGCGACACGGAGCCACTCCCGGCACGGCCCACCGCGTCCTCGCCGTCCTGGCGTGAGGGCGGAGGGCGGGCGGCACCGCCGGCCGGCCGCGCGGCGCCCGCTCCCAGCTGGCCGCCGCCGGTCACACTCGACGCCCACCAAGGCCAGCGGTCGGCGCCGCCACGGGCCCGCTCCCACGGCGCGCTCGCGCCGCACGCGGCGCCGGGCACCGGCCGAGGGGAAGCGTCGACGCCGCGTCAAGACGGCCTCATTTGCATCACAAAGTGTCGGTCTGTGGCTCCTGCACGGCTCGCGGGGCGGTCACGGCTCGGAGCCGGACCTGCGCCCCGGCGGCGCTGTGCCACAGTCGCGAGACGTTCCCGCCATAAATAAAACCGCCTCTCGCTGAGTGACGGCCCCGGCGGCGATAAGGATAAACTTCGGGCGCGAACGAAAACAGCGCTGTTTAGGTGTGTGCAACACTGCTTGACCCACACATCCACTAACATACATGTTACGAGAAGAGCGCATGGAAGCGTTTGCTACTCCTTCAGTGCTTCTACGAGCCCTTCTAAGAAAGATCACGGACTGGAACACCACGTACACGACACACCAGATGGAAGTCCAGGGGCGGATTCAAGTAGGCAAAGCAGTCATCCTCTCCCCCGAAATGTCTTCTATATATAATTGTAAAAAGCAGAGTTCCCTACTTTCGGGATAAACGTCTCATTGCCGCGACACATTAATTTAGCAATCCATCAGAATCCATCACAAAAAGATACGCAATGTCGGGAAAATTTACATCGGGTCTGAGAGGTTTACGGGATCCATTTGAAACTCTACACCACGAGACCGGAACTTCGTAAAAGGGTCGCATGGGTCCGGCCCGGCAGACATCCCATTCACGCTGTGACCACCCAGGATGCCGCAAGTGAATGTTGCCCACACACTGTGCTGGGCGTCAGACGCCGCACCTAGGAGCCGCGAGACACGTGCTCTTGCGAGACGTTCGGCATGGTGGAGCCCCGTTCGCAGGCCGAGCGTTCCAATGTGTACAGCTCGGACCATGTCCCGAATAGCACAACATGTCCGACCGGCGAGACGCTACCTTGAATGTAAATGACGCCATCACCTACTTTCACAAAGAGGATGAAATCGTTCTCAAGCCGGACATTTCACGCATATTGATCAGGCATGGAATGAAAGGGGCATAATGAGGAAGAGACGGACGGAAGGTGCAAATATTCAATCGTCCATATTACAAGGAAAAGTCATATATCAAGACACGAACATGACGTATGTACAGTCCAGGGCACAGTCGTCGCTCTTAGGAATGACAATGCCCCTGTGAATGCTTTGCCTGGGGCACAACGCACGCGGAAAATGCAAGAGGCCTGCTGCGGAACTGCCATTTTCCAATCCCACCGGAAAGGTGATCTTATCTAAAAGCCATGCTAAGCTGCTGCACTCCAGTAAGCCGCCTAGCGTTCGTGACATTTCACTGTACTGATCAATACCGCGGGCAAATCTTGCAGCATGCAAAGCCAACCAATGAATATTCATGAGATTCAGAATTTTCGGAACGGCAAGTTGCAGTCTACTATTACGTATGCATCCATGCATATATGTATGTCGCCAATGTGTGTGTATGCATGCAGAAATTCGTCTGCAGCAGAACAAGCAGGTGATAATGACCTAAATAATCAATGGACCCAAGTATCAATGGTCCGAAAAGAAACCGGCACAAGGTTATCCGATGCAGTCAGTCTAACGTACAGAGGTCGTTGGCTCCCATTTCGAGGAAATGACCCTATGCATCCATGACAAGTCCCATAGTCGTGGGCATAGGTGCCCACTGACGGTAATCAAAATGACCATCGCAAGTGCTTACGAGAAGCCAACAAACACGTACAATGATAAAAAAAACTGCAGCCGTGCAAAGATAAACTGATTTACAATTATGGCCCGGAAGTAAACGATGCATCAATCTGATCGTGAGAGCCCAACTTTGATCGCCATGGGAAATTGAAGACGAAATAACATACTGCGTTTCGTAATCGTTGGCAATCACAGAGTACTCTTGGCCTATAGTAGTAAATTCTTTTCCCAACAGACACAGCCTCAATCCCTTCCAAAACGGCGCCGAATGTTGTTCATTATCGGGTCAGCCCAATGATCTTACATCCGAATCACTATGCAAACACAAATCGATAGATTACATGAAACCGCACATAAACAAAAAAAAAAAAACATTTAGCCTCTGACTGTGCTAAACCGAAGCTTCCAGCTACCAGGGTCATGCAGCATTCACTGGCTGTCCTGGATGTCGACACCAACAGAGCGGAGGGCTGTCGAGACCAGTACCCATTTTCTCCCGTTTTCCGCGTCCTCCCCAGCGCCCCTTCTCTCCCGTTCCCAGCTCCTCCAGGTCCCGGCCTCTCCCGTTTCCGCGATCCGCCCGGCGCCATCCTCTCCTGTTTTCCCCGGATCCGTTCGGCAAACAGCCGAAGCCCGGCCCGGCCCGGTCTATTGACTCGGGGCGGCGGCGGCGGGCCCCGGCCGGCGGCCGTCCAGCGCCGCCGGACCGTCCCGCCAGCGTGCGGCCCGGCCGCGCCGCCCGTCACGTGCACGCCCGCCGACACCGGGCCGCGTCACGTGGCCGACGACCCGCCGCCGTCGCGCCGCGTTAATTAGGCGACGCCTGACCGCCGGCTGTTACGGCGCCCACGGCGGCCGCGGCCCGGGCGCGTGCGGTCGGCGACGAGTCCCAGGCCGCCGACGACGGTATAAACTGATTGACGGCGACCGGCCGGTCGCAGCCGACACGCCAAGCCATCCGGCCCGCTGAGTTATGTGACGCCGCCGCAGGCGGCCGGCGGCATTTGCATGGCTTGCACGGCGGCGGGAAAGTCGGCGGCGCGGCGCGCTTTTCCGCGGCCGTTTGCAGGGATTAAGAGCCGGCCCGGCCCCGCCCGGACGCCGCTGACGGCGACGCACGGCTGTCCCCGGCGGGCGGCCGCCAGTCCAGGAAAGTGGCAGGCGAGTTTTGTTCGGCGCCGTGCGACGCCGGGCTGGAGCGCGCGCGGCACGCTAACGTTTGCTCCCGGACGCGCGGGCGACTGGTGACGCCTGCAGGCCGGTGCAGCGCGCGATTCAATGGGTCGCAGCGCTCGAGCCCGTTTCTCCGGGCTGCACCGCGTCACAGCCGTCAGTGGACGTACTCTACAAAGGAAAGTGAGCGCCGCCGACGGCTCCCAGCACCTGCCTCAGCAGGTCAGGCCAGATCTCAGCCGCCACACATCACAGCACCTAACACAGAGCAGGTGCAGGACACTCCACCACACATCGACGCCGCACACACAGCGACCTACCTCATCTGGAACACAGCGCTGCCCAGCATGGGTACCATCGCACGAGGACGCGAGCTCTCGACGCCGGCTCACTGGCGGCCGGCCAACGCGAGCATCACGGCCGCACCGCGGACAGGCGCACACTGGACCCGGGCGGCGGCAGCGGCGGAGGGCGGAGCGACCGGCGGCGCGGGCGGCGGGCAGGCGGCGCGGCTCCGACTGAAGCGCCGGACCGACCGGGCGGGCCGGCCGGCCGTCGCCGGCGCCGTCCGCCGCGCCGCCGCCGGCGCCCCGCGCCCCGCGGTCGTGTCAGGCTGCGCCGCCGGCGCCGGACCGCCGCCCGGAGGGGCCGGCCGTGCTGCTCCGGCGCCGGCTGTGGGAACGACGGCCAGCGGCCGATCGGCGACGCGGTGGCCGGCGCCGTGACCGCCGCCGCGACATTGCACGCGGCGTGCACGGCGGCGCGTGCACGGGTCCGGTCACGGCGCGTCAGACGTGGGCACGCCCGAGCCGCCGCTAACGGCGTGTCGACCGCGTGTTCGCCGGGAACACGGAGCTGAACAGCTCAGCGGCGCTTGCAGGCTAGACGGCCGACCTCATCACGTGCTCACGCAAACCGCGGATTTGAAGCGCTCTGCGTCGGCGCGGGTTCGCGGAACCGACCCTGTCGCGAGTTTACAGCTTCAGACTACAGCTGTTCAGTCGCTGGGACCGCGCAGCCACCGCACCGTCCTCTCCCGCCCGCCGGCTGCGAGCTCTCACGGGGTCATCCGCAAACGACGTCGAGCAGAATGGGCTCATCCACCACCGTACCTCAGCAGTGCACCTGACGGTCGGCCCGAACAGGTGCCGCATACCCCACCACCCGCACCCCTCCGCCACCAGCGGTCACATCCGCCACCTGGGCGCGACAGGTACAATGGGGCGGCGCGGGACGGGCCGGCCCGGGCTCCACCCAGCCTCTGCGTCCCGTCCCCCTGAAACAATAAACCGTTTTTGCGGGTCCCTCGCAGTCTCCGGGGACCACAGACCCGTCATTAATTTACCCGCGTGCATTATGGAATACCCGGCGCGGCCGCATCTTGCTCGGGCCGCCGTTTTTCTGGCCGGCTCCTTCCTCGCCTCCCCTCCGCTCGATCTTTACGATAGCGACGGGGTCGTCCTGGGCGAGCCATCACCGACATGATGCATCGCGCCACGCAACAAACGAATCGTCCCGTCCGACCCCCGATCACGCGGCTGCCCCGAGAACAAAACACGCCCCTCCCATCGCACGCTGACAACGATTTCAATTTTCGATCTTAATGAGCCCCATTTGTAACGGGCGCAGACCGGGTGCACAATGCCGGCGCCCGCCTCCCCGGTGCACCGCCGGCGGCGGCCGGGGCCGGCTGGCCAGGTAGCCGGCCTACCTCCCTTTCCTTTGTTCGGCGCGATCACGACCGTCCGGCCGGGCCACAAAAGAGCAGCGCGGAGAGGCCCAAGACAGATCGGCACCGCGGGGAGCCGGTCCCGGGCGTCGGCCCATAAAGGCAGCCGGCCAACACGGCCGACGGGCCCGCGCGCTAAACGCCGCGGCCCGGGGCGCGTTTAAACGGCCCGCCGGCGGCTTTGTCCACCGTTTCCGCGCCGAACTCCGGACGGGACACGCCGGTCAATGGCGGCGGCCGGCACGCATCTTTCAAATCCGCCGCACGCGGCCCGATGCGAAGAATGCGCGCGCTCGCCCTGTTTGCGGAGCGCCGCCCTGCGCGGTGGGTGCGCGGGGCGCCCGGGCGCCCGGGGCGCCGCCGCCGGCGCCCGTCCAGCCCGGCGCCCATTTGGCGAGTAATGACGGCCGGCCGGCCCCGGCCGCGGTCTGCAGGCGGCCGCCGCCGTAATGGCGCTGGGAAATTATAAATAAGCGGGTCAGAGGTGAGACCGGCGGCGGCGCCGGCGGCCGGCCCGGCCAGCGCGCGCCCCCGATCGCCTCTGATGGAGTGGCGTAACTCGCCGGCCGCGCCGCCCGTCAACACGGCCGGCGCCGGTCACGTGCTCCCGCCGCCCGACTGCCGGCCGCGTCACGTGACCGGCCGAACTGGGTCGGGGCGTGGGAACGGCGGCCAAATTCGCGCAATTTGGCACGCCGAGCAGAAAACGCGACCCGCGCGTCGCGGCAAAAACGCGCGCCGACGGCCAGGACTGCACAGAAGGCCCGAAAGTCGGTCCTGAGAACGCGTCCGATTTGAACCAATTAAAAACAAAGGAAACCGGGCGGAGCGTGGCCAAAAATGAGACGCCGCGCGCGCCCGGGTGCGGCCGGCCGGCGTACAAAGACGCTGGTCGGAACTAATCAGGGCCGGTTCCCACGGCGGCTGCCGGTGCGCACGTCGGCACGAGGCACGCCCCCCCCCCCGCACGGCGAGCAGCGGGCCGGTCAGGGCCGTCCGCCGCCGGCGCCGGTCCGAACCCGGAGGACAGCCGCCAGCCGCAGCCGGCTGTGATGGAAGCACAATGGGGCGCGCTGGAATCGCCGCCGGCGACGGGCTGGAAAGGGCCGACCTTCGGCGGAAGGGTTGGCGGTCGCCGAGCGCCGTCGGCTCCTTCCCCGCCGGCCGGAAATCACAGCTGTCGAACTGCGGCCGCAGACGGTGGCAGTTTTGTTGGGTATCCGGGTTGGAAGTCCCCGCCTTCCGAGATGGTGGCGACGAGCCAAGAGGGACATCCCTGCCCGGACGCGCAAGTCGCTCGCTAACATCCTTTGTTCCGTGCGCTGCGGATATACGACAGAGCTTTGAACCGTTCGCGTCTCCGTCCCAGGCACAGGCCACGTGATGGGAAACTGAGCCAACGCGGGCCGAATCCCGGCTAGAGCGGCGACCGCAGCAGGCGCCCCAGCCCGCCCGCGGCCGCCGCAGGGCATTAGGCGGCGGGCGGCCGCCATCCGTCTTCACCATCGCCGCAGCTCCGACAGCGGCCGGATCGGTTCGAGTCCCGACCGCGCCACGGCCGGCGTCAGACCCGGGCCCGGCCACCGCGCCGCCCGGCCTCTGCCGCGCCTCGTCGCCAGGGACGACCACCGGCGCCGGAAGCTCCCCGGCCGCCGCCACGGCGTTTTTAGGGTCGAGGCGCGGCCGCAGCGCGGCCGCAGCGGCGACTCGCGCGTGGCGTGACCGCGGCGATCGGCGGGCGGCGCCGGCGGCGGCGGCCCGTCTCTGCAGCGGCACGGCCGCCGCCGGCCGTTCCCACGATTTCGGGGGCGCCGCCGCCCGGGCCGGTGCAGCACGCCGCCGATCGGCGCCATTAATTCGCCCGTAAAGGGCGCCTAATCGAGCCCGCCGGCCGGCGCGGAAGCGGCCGGGAGTCAAGGATGGCGCGCCCGGCTCGGCGCGGCCGCCGTGGGATCCGGCCGCGGGCGGCGGTCGCGGCCGGGGCGGGGGCGGACCCACCTGAGGCCGGCAGCGGCCGCGACCTCTGCACGATCCGGCCCCGGTGATCGGGCGCCGCCGGGCTGGACCGCCGCTCGCTCCAGCGCCGCTCGCCTGGAACGAGAGGCCGCACGGACGTCAGTCGCGTCCGCGGCACGACGCGAAACCGCGCATCACTGCGCATTCAGAGGCGTCGCTCCCGGCCGCCACTCCAGCGTAATCATCGCCATCGCGCCATGTCAACACCGGCGATAGCGGCTCAGCGGCCGCCCGGTAAAACACCGCAATCACATCCGGCTGCCGCTGCCGCTCCCCTCCCATCGGTCCCGGGCCGCCTGTCATCCGAGCTGGCGTCGCAAGCGTCATCGCGGGACGGACGACGGGCTTCGCGGCGCCCTCCTGGACGAAAGCAGCCCCGGTTACCCAGTGTACGTGGGCGGCCTGCCATACCATCAAGACCGGCAACAGTTCAAAGCCGGAGCGGCAAGACAGTTGGACAGTTGACTTTCTTTCAGTGGACTGCCGAGACGGAATTCCGTTCCACTCATAGTTCGCACGGGATCGCGATCTGACAATGAAAAGTTCACAACATCCTCGGGAATTTCGCTGAAACTATTTCATATGCAGAAGTACAGTGTCCGCCACGTCTTCTGAATTAGTGGAATCCGGTGAGCTCCGAGGTATCTGGCGGGCCCAGACTTCGCAAGCTCTTTACTGGCGTTCTCGTCGACACAGCTAAATTCTTCCAGCTTTGAGGACAGGCGTGTCTCAGGGCACGGACTGCATTTGTGGCTCGTCTTATAATCCCGATGAAATCGCCTAAAATAATAACTCATTCTTTGTATCTCTCCGCTGTTCAATGCCCGCAAAAAACTAATTCATGGGCCCATTTGACAATTTATGGCACACAAAGTCAGGGGTGTCGATTTGTTTAACAATGATCTTCTCCAATGTTTGGTTTGCTGTGTCACGTAGTTACTGGCTGTTTAACGTAGGGCTATATGACGTTGATCCCCGTCATTTGGTGCTCCCCGGCAAAGGTCTGTGTCGGATCGCCTAATCAACTTAATAACTGGCAACCCCACTCGCCGGCCGCCCAGAAGGTGAGCATAACCGAAGAACCCAAGCCCCGCCAGCAGTCCGTTCCGATCCGACCCATCACGCGCGGGACCACGGACAAGCACGCGTCCGTGCTGGCCCGGCCAGCGGCGGCGGCGGTACCTCGTTACCCGTGCCCGGGCCGCGGCGGCCGGGGCGCCGGTCGCGGCAGGGCGCCGGCCTGCCGGTTGTTTGTCGGCGTCGGTGCAGGCGAGCGCCGCAGGGCCGGCCGCCGGCGCGGCGCCGCTCGGGCGCGCCGCGTGACCGGCGCGCCTGGGCAGCACGCCGGCTGCCGTTCGCATACTCGCGCCGTCACCCGGCCCGGATTAGACCCGTCCGTCGGCGGACGGTCGCCGCGCTGACCTTCGCGCCACCCGTCGGCCGACTGCACGCCGGTGTCGGCACGGCGGCAGGCACCGCGTCACCGTCGAGCGCAGGCCGCCCATTTCCCACGGCTGCAGCGGCCGCACCGGTCGCCGCCCGCCGCGTCCCGACAAAAACGCGTCTCGTGATTGTCCACTTTCGCCGTCGCCGGCGCCGGCGGCGGTCGCGTCTCCTCCCGCAACGCAGCTCCGCAAACAAGCCCCGCCCCCGCCCCCGCCGCCGCGCCGCCCGCGATGGGCGGCCGCTGGTGGCGGCGGCGCGTGCGTGCGCGTCTCCCGCCCGTGTTCCCACCCATTTTCGCCCGAGCTCGCACGCTCCTTACGCAGGGGCGCGCACGCGCGCGCGCGCCGCCCGGCAGGCCGGTAATGGGTCGCACGCGCCGTCGGGCCGGCCGTGCGGCCCACTTCGGCGGCCGATCGGCGGCGGATCGATCTCCGCCGCCGGTTAAAGGTCCACCGCGGGCGGCCGGCGCGCGGGAAACCCGTCCGGCCGGCCGGCCGACCGGCGCGTAAGCGGATTACGGCCCGGCTGGCGCCGTCGGACCGGTCTGAGCTGGCCGGGCCGGCTCTGGGCCGCGGCGGCGACGGCGGCGCGGCGGCGTGACTCACGGCCGGCCGCGATCACGGCGCACAGGTGCGCCGCGCCGCGGCAAAAACGGCGCCGACCGCCGCCGCTCATTGTCATGCAGCGGCCGGCGGCGGCGGCGCGGCGCCAGCCGAGATGATGACGCCCAATTACTGCGCGGCGGCGGCGGCGGCGGCGGCGCCCGGCCGCCCGGACAGGTGGGTGCCAACAGCGGCGGCGAGCGCCGTTAGCCGGCCTGTTGACGCCGTCGGACGCCGCCGGCGGCGGCGGGCGGCGGCGGGCCGGTCCGACCCGGCCGCCAGCCCGACGGCCGACCAAGCGACTCCGCATAGGAACAGGCCCGCACCGGCAGCGCGCACGTCCGTCCCTGCACGTTCGACGACGCGAGAAAAAAGGATGACGACTGCAGCGGTCACGTGGCCTCACTCTAACACAACAGCGGGCGGCTTCCCTGCGCGCGTGATCGGCCGCGGCGCGTCTCCCCGCCTCGGACGGGCGCCGCGTCAGCCCCGTGCCCGACGCGCTCAATCCCCGCGCCGTCGCCGGCGACGGGGAGCGCGCCGGGCGCCATCGACGCCGACGACCGCCAGCGGCGCGGCGCCAAACGCCGGCGTAAAAACAATCAGGCCGCGGGCGGCGCCGGCGCCGTCGGGGGCCGATTACGCCGGCGGGGGGCCGGCCGGCGCCGCGCAACCCTTTTGTCTCGCCAAGAGCGCGGCGAATCGGCGCCGAGAGGGCGCCGCTGCCGCCGCGGCGCCGGCCAGATTTCGGCCCGCCGGCGGCCGGCGCGGGCCGTGCCGAGGCCGCCGCTCGGCGAGCTCCAATCGGCCGGCTTTATCTCGCGGCCAGGGAGTGCCTGGACAGGTCCACTCCATAAAAAGCGCCGCCGTAAGCCGGAAAATCCGAGCGCCACTAGTAGCCGTAAAAGCCTGGACAGGCTCATTTTTACCATAGTTCACAATGATCCATTTCCTGAGCTCCTGGACACCGGTGTGGCGGAGCCGCGGGCCCGTCGCGAGCTCCGTCGGCTGCACCGAGTACAGCAGACAACACCGGCGCGGCCGCGGCACGTGTGCGACACTCGATACTAGGTGTGCCCGACCGCAGCCCGTGGCCGGCCGGCACAACGTGCCTGGCCGGACGATGGCCACTCGTCCGGTCGTCGGCGGCGCATCTCCGGCCGGCCGTCGGACCGGGGTCGCGGCGAGACGGGCGCACGCGCCGCCGCTCGCCGCGCGGCGCGCCAGCTGCCGGCGCCGGGAAATTACGGCCGCCGCTCAATCTCGGCCCGGCCGGACGTGCGCCGCCGCCGCCGGACGCCCGGCGTGCCGCCCCCCGCGGGGTTCGTTACCGGCGGCCGGCCGGACCGGCGGCGCTGCCGACGACACCCCCAGTCGGCGGCGGCGCCCGCCACCGGGCAGCAGCGCAGACGCGACGAACGGCGGCTCGCTCGGCGCCACCGGCGGCGGGGCTTCTAGCGACGCCATGGATGGCTCTCAGATGGAACACGTCAGACAAGTGGAAGATGTCCGCACGATACGGCCGGTTTCATATCCTCGGGTTGTCATCTCGAGTGTGCATTCAGTTTCGGTCACGAAGATAGCCTTGGTATTTCTATGCGACGTATTAACACAATCAAGTCCACGATACTGCGCTTCTTGTGACAAAAAACAATGAGATGACGAGAGCGCTTACTGAACTTAGTTGATAATGCAACTTCCATACACATCTTACGTCACTTGATGAAAGCAAACGGACCGTAAAATTTCTGCCCGGGATGCGATGCTTCTTTCAAGGAAAACGCGATCGTAGAAAACCAGGACATAGCAGCACAGAGGAATGCAATACCTTTTCTCCGCAAGGAAATCTCCAGATCTGCACGAAACCAGGCGTGTTCCTAACGGCCAAATCTTACCAAGTGCAGTTTCAGGCAGATCTCTGCCGGCCTCGATGACTAACGACACAGGCAATGGGAAATGACGATGAGCCATTTCATAAATTAGTACCTACTTCAGAACACATCAGCAATTATACATTCATCAAAGACATGAAGACAAGAATCGTCACTTTCTGCTGTGATAACGACACGATCTGATGTCGCCCTTTTCCAGCAGCATGCTCCACATTTGCCACGGCTCTACGAAACCGGCAACATCAAAGGGCGGACGACACGAAACGGGCACTAATTCCGGAGCCGCCTAATAGATCAAAGCGGGTCGAGATTGCGCACAGTTCCCCCTCCACACACCGACCGGACGTCACAAGTTACAGCTCCCGAGAGACGACATCTGACGCCGGCGCGCCAACTTGTGCGCGCGAGATTCGATAACGGCGCGTCAGGCTGACACGCCGGTCGGCGGCCGGCGCGACAGGCCCGCTCCAGCCGCCGGCAGGAGACTCCAGTACGTGTCAGCGGAGGTGTGCAGGCTTGGACAGTTCTGTTCTGGAGTCCGTTACACACGAATTCGTCGCGAATGCTGGCTCAACGCAGTGTAACGACCTCCCAAAACTGCCAGATGCCTCTGGCGGCACTCCCTGATGTCGGGGTTAGGGCAGACGTGAAAGGACGACGAATGGGCGGCATCGAGGACCCAGCTGAACGCCAGACTACGGACGAGGTGTCGTGTGAGGGTTCAGAGCGAGGAAGGCAGGTAAAGCAGCCAGCGGATCAGAGGCAGCGCACAGGTAGCTCAGGGAAGACATGGCCTGGACAGTTCTGGAGACCGCGGAGACCACGGAGACCGTGGAGGCCGCGGAGCACGCGACGAACCGCCGCCGACGGCGACGGTCGCTGGAGTGCGATAATGACAAGCCTGTGTTGACATCACGTCATCGGGCCGTCGCCATGGCAACGGACAACCGGGACTTCAGTTATGCCGTGGCTCGAGAATCTAATCCGAGGCAAAACGATCTTGGCCGTATCCTCAGGAGCACGACGGCGTTAACCCGCCCTGGCCGGCGCGACAGATCGCGGAAACGTCAGAAAAGCGCAATCCCCGTCGTCCAATTGTGTACCGGACGCCAGCCGCCACTCCCCTGCGACGGCTGGACATGTGGGTCAGGTCTTCTGCGCCGTCCTACCCCGCCCTCGTCTGAGCGGGTCGTCTCGCCCGGTCCGTATCGCCGACGACAAACAGACGAGCGGCGGTGGCGGCGGCGGCGGCCCCGGGCCGGCACACGTCTGTCGGCCGCGTAAACAGTCACTAATGAGCCGGCCGCCCACCGTCCGGCCCGGCAGCAGCTCACGGGTCAGCGGACCGCTGGCCGGCTCGGCGTCGCTCACCGGCCCGGAGGACCAGAGGCTCACCGGCTCGGAGGACCAGAGGCTCACCGGCTCACCGGCTCGGAAGACCAGAGGCTCACCGGCTCAGAGGAAAGCAGAGGCTCAGTGGCTCGGAAGATCACAGCTCAGTAGCCCAGCGGACTTGAGGAAATCACAGGCTCAGCCGACCCGAGAAGCTCACCGCTCTGAGGACCAGATGAACAGCTCAGCGGACCAAAGGAGCTCACCGGCTCAGAAGACAATTCTAGCTCACTGGTTCAGACGACCACAGCTCACAAGATCAAGAAGGCCAGAAGAACTCACCAGCTCAGATGACAAGTGGGGTCCACCGGCTCAACGGACCGGAGGGGAGCTCACTGGCTGGGCGGACCACAAGATCACCAGCTCAGTGGAACAGGGAAGCTCACCGCCAGGAATGAATCAGAAAAGCTCGCTGGTTCGGCGAGACTACGGGTAAACACAGCTTGATCTCTCGGCAAACCAACCTGGTCACGTGAGACAGTGCTCGCTGCACGTCCGCGCCTCAGCTTCGACCGTTCCAGTCCAAAAGATCCGTGGTCTGCGCATGGAAACTTGAGAGTCGTCGTTCTGAATGCCAGGACACACACCTAAAAACCCAAAAGGTGGAAACTCGTAGATCAAGAGTCTTGTCCCAAGGCAAATAAGAGAGACGTCAGCACCTGGAAGACTCTGGAAGACCTAAAGCACTCACAAGTGCTTTAGCGGATGTCTTCCGATCAAATCTCGGCAAGCTTGGAAAGCTCGAAAAGCTCTTTTCATCACAAGCATTTTTCAATTCAATGCCGAATTTTCCTCACGGGCACAAAACAAATTTGTGTTTTCATCTTAATCTTTCGATAAGGGAACAAGGACAAGTTAGTTATTTAAATCCCTTTTTCACAAACATTTTAAAGATGGGTTGCACAATGATAATTTTCAGTTCTTTTAACCAAGATCGCTTGGAAAAGCAGAAAACAGAGTCTCATGTTTTAATGCCTTTGTGCCAATGTTCCATTTGAACAAAATTAATCGCCCACGCCCTCTGTCGAAGCAGAGGTCCAAGTTCATTTGAGATTCCTTAATTAGGAGGATGATCGGTTTCACGAGATGTTCTCGGGATAGTCTGCATACCGGCGTTCCCCTCACACGGGGAAACGCTTTCCAGACCCCCGTGGAATGAATGCACGCTTGACGTTCGTTAACTAGTTTCCACATGCATTGGATTCCAAGGTTCATCCAGCACTGTGACATGAGCGCAAAAAGCGCCAAGGCCATTGTATACCGACCTAAATCCCACAGACGTGCCATATCGGGTGTAACACATTCATGAAAGACGTGAAAAATGGAGACTGCACCCCATTTGGATACGTGCTTGGGCAAAAACCTCCCGTGAAAGACATTCAGCCTACCTAAGAGCATTCCTCGCGTAACTAATTACTGGGTATTTACAGTACAGCGCCACCCCGCATACGTTCTTCATGTGGCCAGTAAAGCTTGACAAATAAAGAAAAACGACATGAAACCAAGACAGGTGACACATGATTCACTTCCGGGATAAGTCTGCCAATCGTGAGCGACATGCTGTTCCGTCCATCCTGTGGTCGGATTCGGTGGAGGAAAACCACACCCTGGCGACAAGACATTCCCGCTGAAACCCCGGCACAGGTGTTCAATCGGATGTGTCGCGGCGCGGCTTTCGGACAAACCGGCTTCCCAATGACAATGAAAACCGCACACGCTTCCGCCGCAAGGTCCAGAAGAATAACTCCCGTGTGTACTGCGGATAAGGGCACGTCAGCGGGTACGGCTTTGTCGTGCTCCCGTGAATGGTTATAAAAAGTAAAAACGGAACAATTCATGCCGACGGTTTGCATGGTGAGCTCAAAACCCACGCCACGAATAATGAGTTCACAGCACCTTGAATAAATCGGACCGGGGGAACTGCTTAAAACGTAGACATCAATGCTTACAACGACTGTTATTAGTGTCAATGAGGCCACAGCACTGCATTGGGCAAGCCATGTCTTCGGTGGAGCTGAAATGAAGCAATGCTGCCAATTAGACTGAACAACTTTATCTTAGACAGGCCTGTAGATGTTCTGAGAATGCTTCCGAAACACCCATGGCTAATGCAAACTTACACAAATGGACAAGACATCACGTTGAACTTCGACGGGAGTGTGACCAGAATGGGCCGAACGCCCAAACAGCAAATCATGGCGGTCGATACATTTTCGTCCCGGGACCTTTCACAATCGCTCCCTCGCCCGCCGGGACACCTGACCCCGTTTGGTCCATACCACCGTCGACGCCGTCGTCGCGTCGCCGCCGACGAGCGGTCCGGCCGGCGGCGCGGGGGCGGGACGGGGCCGTCCGCGCCAGTCGGCGGCGATGGTGCGTGACGGGCGCGATCGCCGCGCGCGCCGCCCGCCGCGGACAATGCCGGCGTCGTCAATCTCGGCGCGGCGCGCGGGCTGAATGCCGCCGATGAGTCGCCGCGGGCATTTTTCACGCGACTGCTGACAAAGGCGGCGCGGCGGCGCCAGTGCCGGCGCGGCCCGCCCCGGCCGGCCACAATGAGCGCCGACAAACGGCGGACACCGGCAGTCATCGGCGGCGACGGATCGGCGCGGCGCACGCACGGCCGCCCCGCCCCTTCCGGCCCGTTCCGCGCCGTCCCGTCCCGTCCTTCTGTCCCGTCCCGTTCGCCGGTCCTGCGCCGGCGCCGCCGAGTGTCCGCCGCGGCGCTTGCCGCCGCCGGCCGGCGCCGCCGCCTGCCATATTGGCGCCGGCGGCGGCCGGCCGCGTCCCGGCCGCGGGCGAGACGCGGGCCATCGATCATCGGGCGACGCGGCCGGGATAATCAGCGGCGGCAATACCGGCCGGCCGGCGCCCGGCCGTCCCGTGGCGCCCGCCCGACGACGCCGGCCGGCCTGCTGCCGCCCCAGGAGAGGCGACCGCAGACGCTCCGAGGCGGTCGCACGTCGGAGCGGACCGACGCAGGCCAACTGACAGCGCAGCACGGCCGCGAGACAAACGCTGGAAGTTCGAGACAATCCGTGCGCAAGTCAGTATTTGCCAGAGGCTGCTGGCAAAAGCGCAGGACGAGCGCCGATGGCCGCGCCGTCGGTCCCCCGAGAGGGCACGTCGCCGGGCCGTCGGGTGCCAACAGAGCTCGGCCGTCAGTCGGACATGCTCGGCGCTGCAGTCTTCGCGGCGGATTAGCGTTGCGGGCAGAAAAACTGCCCGGAACACGTTTGCAAAGGCGCCGGGCAGCAAAAACATAACGGGGATCTGTGCTGATCCGCGGTCGAGGCACGGCCTGTTTCACAAAACATCGACGCCGGGTTAACGCCGCGGTCCACCCTGTCCGCAAGTCTCACAGAGCGGGAACGGAGAGCGCGAAAAGCAAACGTTTACCGCAAGCGGGCGCTGATGTGATGCCACGCGCTTCGGTTGGCACTTCATTCCCGCTAACCTCCCAAACGCCGCAAACGTATCTCGCTCGAGCGCTGCCACAATAAGCTGGGCTGCTCACTGGTGACAGCTACAATCACGGTCGATCAAGGACTTGACGAAACTCCGTTGTGGCACTGAGCAGACAAAGAACTTGCGATCAATATGAACGCAGTAACATTCGCCGGCGCGAGGCAGCAACGCTTGCTCATTTCCACCAGGCCATCAGTAACAAATGGCGATAGGGTGAATTGTGCTTCGCTGGCTTCTTTAGACCTTTCGCTCCTCGGCTTACAATTGTGACGCCATTTTTACAGCGCAATTTGCCGACCCCGACAGCCTTCAGTACCCCGCTGACGAAAACTGCCATAAACCGAATGACCACCTGGCGACAAACTGTGTCAACACAAGACGTCAATCCCGGGCTTGGCGGAGCCTCTGTCGCCATTCCCCGCTTGTCTCGACACAGCAAGGACGATTGACAAGATAACAGGGCCAGGAAAATGCTAACGTCGACCAAACGTCAAGGCCAACAATCAGAAGCGTTTCACCGATGTGATTATCGCCGCCAGAATGCACTATCTGGCTTTGATAGCACTGATAAATCCCCAGTGACGCAACTGAATGAAAATCCTACAACACTCGGTCAAAACATGACGGATCTAAACACAGCCTGGGCACAGCGTGAGTGGAACACCGACAGACGAAGGCCAGGGCCTTATCAGGACTTTGTAGACCTGGACAGACGACACCACCACTGCCAGGGATAACCGAGCGCCACGACGACGACGACGAGCTTGGACCCAACCCCCAGATGGCGCCCCTCCGCCGGCAGCCGCCGCCGCCCGGGGGGCGCGAATCGCCGGACAATTGCTCCATATCTCCGCCAATTAGGGCCGGAGGCGGCGGCCGGCAGCCGCGCCGGCATGCACGAAATGCGGCGGCGGCTGCCGCTCGCCGGCGGCGGGCCGCCGGCGGGACCCGGCCGAGGTCGGCCCTCCGGACGGGGCCCGGCTCACGCCAGCTGGGGCCCCGGCCCGCCGCGCCGGAAGCGCCGCGGGGCGGTCGGCGGCGCGCCGCTTTTGTCTCCGAGAGCCAATTACGGCGCCGCCGCGACGCGGCCGCCAGGTAAACGCCCCGAGATTGACCTCAGATAGAGGCGGCTGCTGACTCACGGAAGAGGGCTGTTGACTCCGGATAGACTGTTGCTGATAAGAGGAAAAGGGCTGCTGACCCGGATAGAGGCTGCTGCTGACACAATGAACAGGGCCGGCGACTCCGGACGGAAGCTACTGCTGCCTCAAGGAAGAGGCCTGCTGATTCCGGTTAGACGACAGAAAACTGCTGTTTTCTCCAGGCCGCTGCCGACTCAGAAACAGACTGCTGCTTACTCTAGAGGTCTGCTGACCCAGCAAAGACGCTGCTGCTGGCTCAAGGACGAGGCATGCTGACCTCGGATAGAGTTGATGCTGATTCACGTAAGACGACTGCAAATGCTCGGCACGGACAGAATCCTGCTGCTGGTCCCGGGAAGGGGCCTGGTTCTGACTCCGCCCCCATGGATATGATCTCGTACAGTGGGCTTCTCCTGACCCTGGAGATGGCTGCTGCAAGTCAAATTCCGGCAACTACTAGAGCATTTACATAGCTAAATCTGAAGAACATCTGAAGACGAGCATCGGTCTACAATGCTGTACAAATATCAGGCAGGACGTTTGCTTGGCTCCAATCTCAAGTCACGTCAAATCAGGCACCAGTGAATCACTCGCCACTGGATGGACGAGGCCCTATTACTTCTGCCCTTTCCCAGGCCGCCTTTCGCTTGTTTTACCGAACGAAGCAATGGCGGTACGGGAGTCCCAGTGTGTTGATATCTCAGCCCACCAAAACAATTCAATCCGAGTACCTTTCGGCTACAGATTATCTGGAAACTCCCGCACCTACGCAGTTCATTACCAAAACGGAAGCGTCTCACGGCACTCCCCCGCCGTGGAAATCCCGCGCGGCCGTGGCGTCTGCGGCCGGCTGATGGCCTCCCAGCTGGGGAGCACGGGCCCAGAAACAGCGTTACCAAACAGCGGGAATCCGGGAGAAAGCCTGGCCCCAGACATTTCCGGTGCGCCCCGCCGGACAATGACGGGAGCACGCATGACAGGGCCGGTTGAATGAGAGGAATCCGAACAACACATGAGACTGGCCGGCGTGAACAGACCGCAAACGCAGCAGCTGAAAAGACGCCATTTGCTGACGGTGGCCTAATACCACTTTTCGCATTCGTGGTAACATAAGCTGAGCGAAACCAATGACCGAATGGCCGAAACCAATACGGTTTCAAGGTGGGGAAAATTAACGAATCATTATGGTGGTGCATTGCATTACTAATGCAGTAATTAGTCATCAACAGCAATCGAAATCGAGTGGATATCATCCTGTTACCTCCTGGGAATGGGTTGAAATACTGACGCTTTTGTTCGTCGATAACCAGTTACATCAGCTCAAAAGCAATCCGGCAGGACGCCGACCAAGTCCTGCTGACCTCCACTCAGCACCCCCGGCCGTCCCGGCGACCGGCACCGGTCAGCGGCGGGAGCAGCGTCAGGCCGGGACGATCCGCGTCGTGACCGCCTCGGCGCCGCACCGCCGCCGGCTGCGGGTCAGAGGCCCTGCACAGCGCCCAGCCCGGCCGCTCACGGTCCGAGCTGCCCGGCGGCCGCCGTCCGGCGCGTGCACACGAGAGCGGCGCACCCTCCCGGCACGGAGCCGCTCACCGCGCCGCCGCCGGCCAGCCGCCGGTCCGCGGTCAGCTGTGAGTCATCGGCGACAGCCACGAGGTCACCGCTACCGGCCGCCGACCAAAAACAATTACTTTTCCCCAATTGGCGGCCGGCCGGTCGGCCATTACGAGCGTGCCGGTTTTTATCCGGAGGCGGCCGCCCTTTGTCTCTGCATGCCGGCGCCATACCGCGGGCGCCGCAGATTCCTCCGAGACGCTCGCAAACAGCCGGACCCAGATGACGGCTGCGCGCTGGCGCCGGCCGTGGGAACGCCCGCCGATCCGATCCGATCCGATGCGATCCGACGGGGCCCGACCCGGACCCAGTCGACCCGATCCGGCCCGACCGGCGCCCGAGGCCGGCGACGAGCGGGCCGCGAGCGACGGCACCAGCGGCGTGGGAGCGGGCGGCGCTCATCGCGCGCGCGCCCGGCGGCGTCTTTTTTACGCAAGTGCGCCCTGCCCACCTGCCGGCCGGCCGGAAATACCTGTCGACCGCGCGGCGGCCGGCCGGCGCCGCGCCGGCCCACATCGCGGCGACCGGGCCGGGACCGCGGTCAGGGAGGCGCCGCCCGGCGGCCACCCGCTGCGGCCCGGCGTACGCCGCACGGCGCCCGACGTGATGAGCGGCTCGTTGGAAACGACGTCACGTGGCGCACGGCAGGTCCAGGGTTACCAGGTCACGTGGTGTAACGCAAGTCCACAGTCATGAAGCATGCGGTGCACGGCAAATCCCGGGCAGTCAGGTCACGTGGCGCACGGGAGATCCCCAGCCACCTGGTCACGTGATGCACGTCGGATGTTGGCACGGCAGTGGACCATTTTTGTTTCAGTAGCTCATAACAACGCCGGCGGGAGCAAGAAACCTCCCGACATAAGACGTAGATCAATTATCGCCGGCCATTAACATGGGTCGTTCGATTGCTTAACGAGGTAACGTGTCGGCTGAGGTAATGGGCATCACAGCATCACGTGCAGGATGTCCGGATGGGGTCGGTGACACCTGAACGATCTCGGTTAAAGAACGTCTCCATTTAGAATTAAGCAATCCTACTTTTCAAACATGAAACCATCAGATGAGCTGAAAGATGAGATCCATTATGATTGTGGTCATTAACCAGCCGCTGCCGCTCCGACAGGAAAGGGTTCCACTTCGAGGCAAGAGGACTGAGATGATCTTGCCTTTTACATAACTCATCGTGACATGTTCATTCATTTCTCAATGGGCTACGGGTCTTCTAAGCCCATGTAACACTAAGCACTAGGAACCGAAAAATATGCAACATGGCCGCGCTGTCTTCCACAAAAGTCCTTGCTGATGGATTACAACTCGTCAGGCAATCTTCCAATCTTCGCTGCCCTGCAACAACTACAACACTATCTCGACTATGTCATCCTTTCAGAACGACATCGCGGGCCAGACCGACAACGGAATAGCGCAAATCGCAGACGCTCCGAGAGCTCCTCGCACCCCATCTCCCGGATCCGGCCGTCCGAGCCGCCGCCCAATCACGGCCCGACGCCGCGCCGGACTGGCGGTGGCGGAATCAGAGTTCGCCGAACGCGGCGGCCGCCCGGCCGGCCAATCCGGCCGGCCCGCGCCGCCAATTACGGCCGTGTTCGGCCGCGGCGGCCGGCGGCCGGCTGACACCTCATATCGCCGCCGCTCCCGGATCCCGTCCGTCGGCCGGCCGACGACGCCGGCGTCGACACTGACGGCGACACCTCCAATTGAGGGCCGCTCTGCCCCTCCCCCATCCTGGCGCGTGGGTTCCCAGGAGCTCAGGGCTCCGTCCATCGGCCGGCCGAAAGCTCCACAGCTGACACGACCGGCGACACCTCCAATTGAGCGCCGCTCTGCACGCTCTCCCTCTTCCCGCTCTCGCGTGAGACTCTCAGGCGCCTGGACGGCCGAGGCCGGTTCTTAATCTCTGTCCGAAGCAAGTCACCTTTCCGGCGCTATGCCGATGAACAGAGATAATGAGTGATTACACGATCCATACATGTCGCCTCAGCAATGACAAAATCTTCCTATCTCTTACATACATCGTCTTTTCGCCGCACTGGTTCAAGCCCGTCCCGGTGAGAAACTTAAATTCAGCACTGCCACAAGAGTACTTGGATATGGCGGTCGTGGGGAACATGAACTGGAAACGCTGCTCGTAACTTTGAACTTTTTTTCCGAAATGTTGCATAATTACCAGCTGCCAACAACATTATTTTTTTGCCAACCAACGTGACCAACATCTTTCCTCGACATTCAGTTAATTAAACTAATCATGCTAAGACTAAAAACGACTCCATTTATGGCATCGAAAGGGCATGCACAAACTACAGTGATTTTGGGAACGAGCAATGGGAAAGAAAAGAACATATTCGTGGGCGGAGCGTGAAGAAACCAAGCAGGAGAAAGGGAACGTGGTATTACACTACAAGGAAGTTTACCGAGTTACACAATCATTTTCAACAAAAAGACCATACGGCTGACAGTTCTACAAATGAAACCTCCTGTCAATCACAGATACGAAAGACTACACCGGACGGCAGAGCGCAATCTTCTTTGACAATTGCACAGCGCAAAATAACAAACCAATGTCGCCATAGCACGGACACCTGCCTAAGTGCCCGAGTAAACGGGGCGAATGATTCCGGCTCAAAACCACAGCTTCCCAGCAGTGCCGTGAAACATCACTTCACGCGGGACTACTCGCAGCAGGAGCAGCGGCCGTTTCAACGCGTCGACAGGGCACGCCGAACCCTCCCAATGTGCCGGTCGGTGGCAGGCAGTAGACGGTGGCGGGCGGGAGGACGGGCGGAGCCCCGCGCCGTCCGACAGGCACCGTGCAGCGCGTCAGAGGTGCGCACGCTGCGGACGGGGCGCCCCGCACAGCGGCCACCAGCGAGCCGATCAAGCGGCCTCATCGAGTCGGCTGCAGCCTCTGCGCTCAGGAGGGGCACGGATCCACTGCTCTGGGGCGGGGCGACACGACCACAACCATTCATGACCACCGGATTACCCAGAACAGTGGTTCCACCGCACGAGACGCCTTTTTGGCCTGAATGGTGCTACCACGGCGCCAAGGCCAGCAAAAGTGGCGGGGCAGCTCTTGCGCTGAGCCGTTCGGTTTGGCAAGCCAGCCCGGCCAGAAGCCGTCATTACAAAGCCAAAGGGGTTTGCGCTCGTGACGGCCTTATCGGTGCCCACTCACGAACAGCGCCACAAGCAGAACTGAAACCCGTGATTAGCCCCGGCTGGAAGCGTTTCAGTGTTGCCTCACTGCTCGGGGCGCTTCTAAGAAAGCTAAAAAGTTCAGCGCAGTGATCAATCTCGGTACTCCACGACGAAATCCACAAGCATCGAGCCATTCCGGTGCAGGCCTTCCAAGAAACTGCCGCCTGAATTGCCTCGCCGTTGTGCCTTTGTTTTGCCCACCGCTTAAGGAGCAAGAACAGCAGCGCGCACAATCACCGGCGCCCGAGTACCGTTTTCTCCACGGCGTAAATGCAACAAAGCCATCGGCGTGGATGCCGCGCTTATTCAATTCGAGATCCGACTACACGGGCACCGCGTCAATTACGCTTTTTTAAAGACGGTGGCAATAATCGTCCGGAAGGGTCCAAACAATGGACGCAATCAAGCGGCACCACGTGCTCAGGTCGATAGCGACGTCGACAAATTACCGCCGCGCACGCCACGCCGACACGTGCCGTCTGGCGCGCGACAGAACCGGACGGAAATTCGGCCGAATTCGCGCGAGCCCCGGCCGAGTTCTCGCAAACGGGCAGACGTCACCGCGCCGGCCGAGCCGGGTTGACCTTGCGTGACGACGTGGCCACCGCAGCCTGGCCTGAGCGGACCGGACTGAAAGGCGGCCGAGGCAAGGGGCGCCGGGTCCGGGAGACGACCCGTCGCCGGGAGCACGACAGTCCGGAAGATCGGTGACGTGGCACGGGAGTGGACAGGGAAGATCAAGCGAGAAGAGAAGACGAATGACGGGTGGAAGAAAAGGTGGGGGCAAGCCACGCCTACGAACAAGAAGGTTACCATCGCCGAATCCGTGCTACCTGCGATGCGATGCAGAAATGGTGCCTACCGCCGCGTACGAGAACCCTCATCACGTACACTCCCAGCCGGGAGCGGAAACGAGCAAGAGCGCGCGGCACTGACCTACACCTCGGCCCGGGGCGGCTGCCGAAGCCGCCGCCGACGCCGTAGCCGGTGCCGGTGGCAGACGTTCCCAGCGAGAACGTTCCCAGAGGCGGCACCCCCGCTGCCCGCGGCCGGCCGGCGCCGGGGGCCGCCGATGGGGTGCTAAAGGGCCGGCGGCGTGACAGCGTCCTGAGAGCGCGGCGGCGGTTCCCGCGCCCGCGTCGTTAGCGGCGGATTAGCCGCGCGGTTTATTTCGTTAGAGCCGCACTTGCCGGGCCGTTAGGCGGCGGCGCCCGGGCGGCTGGCCAGGTAACGACGTCTGCCGCGCGGTTCACGGCCGCGCGCCGCCGCCCGACTACGCCCGGCCAGCACGGAACCGGGCCTGGGACCGGCCGACGGCGGCCGTTCGCAGCCGGCGGCGACCTCGGGTCACGGCACCCCCCTCCGCGATGACTTGCACTCCCGCCCGGTCCCGGATGGCCGCACGAGAGCGCCTCCCACGAGGCGCCAGGTGCCTCGCGAGTGAGCCGAGGTGTTTGAGAGCATCGGACAAGGCGGCTCGCCGCCGTTCGGACGTCAGGAAGCGACGCAAGGCCTCCTCTGCAGCAGAGAAGTCACGATCCAAACATGGTCTCAACATTACCGTCACAGCCAAGCACGGTCACTTTCGGTCCGGGCAATGAAAAGGCCCCGTGTCAGGTGTGCTTGTATCTACAGTAGTACATACTAGCACACGTAATACAAAGGAACTACGGCATCCATCAAGCTCTAAGTCACAATATTCTCACGGAAGCATGAAATTTTCCTTCCAGAGTCGTGCGTAAAACGGCTGCAGAGGGGCCACCATGAGTGAGTAGGAAAAGTAGGGCGGTCGCCTTTGTTCGGCTTTAGCACGTAGTAAACCGACCACTTCGTTTAAGGAGCAGTTCGTGTTCGTAATTCGGCTTTCCCGAGCACAAGAAAAGCACACCACGAAGGCTGAAAGTCAAAGCCTCGGCGACACTCCAGAAGTTCTGGCGAATCCCTTTCAAAAGGACGCGTGACGAAGAACCCATCACAAACTCTGCACAGGCCGGTCCGCCATCGCGGTTGTCAACGCCGAGCGGCACGCCGCCGACGACCTGCCACGAAGTGGCAGACCAATTCCACTGAGCCGTCAGCGCGCGACGCCAGGCGACGCCGGCGAGCCCCGGCCGGCCCCGGTGACCGGATCCCGGCCGGTTCCGGCGCCGGCCGCCGGCGTGACCCTGCCGGACCGGACCGGTCACCGAGCGCCGATCAGACGCCGCCCCCGGCCGCCGGAAGTGCGCGGCGTCCGGCCGATCCGCCTCGAACGGCGCCGGCGCCGGTCGGCGCGCGCGGGCGCGCGCGGCGCCGAGGAAACGCCGCGCCGCGACCAAAACTGGTTTGGTCGACACTATTTTAAATTTACCGTTCGGCTGCAGACACTGCATGAGTCGCTGCAAGCTGCAGAAGTGGCACAGGCCGGCCGGCGCCGGTAAACAGCGTCTGGCGGGCGGCAGGCCGGCCGGAGATCATGGCAGAGCCGCCGCCGCCCGGCGGCCCCCGCCGGCGCCGGCCGGCCAGCCAGGCGCCGGCGCCGGCGAAACTGGTCTGTCCAGAACGGGACCGGCCAGCCGACAATGCGCTTTGGACGGGGTCTCGCCGACTTTGCGGCGCGCGCCGTCCAGATGCGCCCTTGGAATATCGCGGGACTTTGTGGTCAGCAGCCTCGAGACAAAAGAATGAGCTAAGCTACACGAGCAGATGTTTCGGCAGCCATGCTATTCGACGTTCGGTGAGATCCATCGACCATAACCAGCCTGACTGACGGAAAGCCGAACTTACTTATACGTCGTAACGTGAACATGTAACATGACTGAATTCCACGTATTGCGGCACGAATTAAAGTTTGGTTTTTGGTTGGCTGGTTGGTTTCGTTGAAGTGGAAGTGGTTCATCATGAGCATAATTTACAACGAAGAGGGCATGCATCAGCTTCTGAGAAAGTGAGTATGCCTCTGGTACTCGTCAATCCTGGTCACAGCCCAGCTCCGGATTACATCTCAGTACAGGTTTTGCGCACTGGCAGCCCATGGAATGAATCACAAAACAGTGTCTACATAATTTTCCACCCGCAAGATATACCGATGGCAGACAGCCGTGTGCTCAGACTCGTCACTGCTGCTGCACCTGAATGAGCAGACAGCAGACGGCGCGGGCCGACGACAACTGGCTGTGCATTGCACTGATTGCGATAGCACAGGTGCGCTCAGCACAACTAACAGCACAAAAGGATTTTTAACGGCTGATGGACACAGCAACAGAGCGAAAGAAGTAACTGCGATTTCCTGGCACCGTTCCAGCCTCCGGACCTTAGGTGATTAGAAAAACACAACAGCCGAATCCCTGGTACATGTGGCCGTAACTTGCTCCGCTCGGTCCCTTCAGAAATTGGAAGCACACTAATTAACTGTCCCAACCTGGTTTATACCACGTGGCTGCTAGATTGGGCCGCAATCTTCCAGCCAATGACGGAAACGGAGAAACGATACTTCTTCGCCAAAGTGTTTCTGGCTACGGCAAATGTTGGGCTGATAAGTTCACAGGCGGATAACGATGCGCAAACATACGAATGCACATCATGCAGGCATCATTTTCAACATCACACTCAACAAAATTATGTTCATGTCATGGTCCATGACGTCATTAATGAACAACAGGCAAAAACGCCCAAAAAATCTCCAATCTGCGAAGCATTATTCCACAGGGCACTATCCTGGATGACCGACAGAGTTTCGTCATTCGTCCACTGGTCCCTCCAAGGTAAGAGACTGCGAGTGTGAAGTGGCTAATGTGACCAGCAGGTACCCCAGCGAAATAACCCTGCTTTCTACTCTGGTCCGCTTCGCATTTAGACGACGATGAAGACGATAAATCAGCAAACAGACCGGCGAGGCGACAAAATGACATCACCCCCCAGTTGGCAAACGCCTCAGAGCGTCCCATTCGCCCGGCGGGTTAAGCCATGGAGTCGCCGTGCGCGACCGATGTAGGAACCCCGACACCAGTCCACCCCGGCCTCTCATATTACAATCACAGTATCAGAACAGCAGCAGCGTGGACCGTGAAACGCAGTGTTGTGTACAGGCTCCCATTCGCCGCACGGCCGGATTGGCCATGAACCGAGCATTGGCCGCGTAAAACAGTGCATGACTCACCGGCACAGCGTCCAAGGTCCGCGCACCTCGCCGGCCACGTTCTCCAAAACCCCAGCCCTGGGAGATCACCAGACACGACCGACGCACCGAAAATCAATGCCCAGAATGGCAGCGTACCCGGGGAACGCAGCGACTAGGCCTGCTCGGCCGGCATTCGGCTGCTTCAGATGCCGCGCTCCTCAGGTATGCGCGGCATCACAGGTAAGTAGGACCCCATCAGTCACGAGGAGACTCCCGACAGACAAAGCCGGCCGCCACGCCAGAAGCGCGGACGTACTTGCCTCAAATCAAGTCTCCTGAGACGGTGTGCAGGGTCGCCGAGGAGCTTACGTCCGCTACGCACGCCTCGCGCCAGCCGGCCTCGATTCAGGTATGCCTGGAATTGGACAAAGAATCCCGACAACGCGTTCTGCCACTGCGCAGCCGCTCTGCGCACCAACAGAAAGGCAGTCAACGGTAATCGTATTGGCGAACTCTTAATTTGGCGCCATCGAAGGTTAGCACTTTCGTTGCCACGAGGCTTTTGCACTAAAGGCTGGCAACGCGTTTCTGGCTTAAGGTGTACCCGCGCGTTTCAAAAGAAAGCCTTACGCCTCCCGCCTCGCTAAAGTATCGGAAAACCGTTCCCGGTGGCCATGGCTGACGTCATGTGTTCGAATAAGCGAAATATTTACTTCCTCTTCCCGCCGTTGTATGGCGCCACCGGGCGGGAGCATAACTGGACGTCAAGGCTATTAATTACTTTTCGTGCTTTTGAAGCCAGTGATACTGTTTTTTTTTCATGAACAGGCACGCATTGAAAGAAAACCTTTGTGTGCCTGTATTCAAACTGAATCCTTAGCAGTTGCACATGTACATTCTGGGCAATATTGAGCATGTCTTTCTCTCCTATAACACCTTCCCCAGTTTTGTTCGCAATTTGGTCTGCGTCATTGATTTCAAAGTGCTCTTTTTTAACGCTTTATCCGATTTTTTCACGCAGCAAACGAACACCTCGGAAGCTTAGGCATTAACGACTCGTATTACAGGGGAGCGAGGGACCTTTTTGTCTTAGGATATCTTTCGGCATTGCGTCCTTGGCACATCGACCCACGAGCTGATACCCAAGGCGGATTTGCAGGAAGGTGGATTATTGTAGATGCGTTATAACTGCCGCATTTTAGGGCTTGATGGGTTTATTTTTCCACAATGTTATAATCACATACTGACTAAATGTGTCTCATTTACACACCCATGAAAAAACTCGGCAAAATAATCATTAATATCATGTGCTTCGCCAGTTGCAGAAGTGCGCAACTCAAAATTGTTCCCAAATAAAGTATCTGTATGGGTTGCGCAGATATTTTGTACCAATGTTCTTCCTCGGATGATGTGTGTCGTGTACTGAAGAACGTCTCGGAACTACTACTTAACATTTAACGGCGAACATTTCTCCACATTCTTTGCGCAGCTGCGCTAATCTTGACGCACAATGCCGTGCTTAATTCACTGGGGCATGTGTTGAGAGCACCGAGAAAACGCAAGTTATGTGCAGTATATCGGTTTTCGGTGACAACATTCAAGGGGTTCTTGTATTAGCTGACTGCATTTAATATGAGGCTGGGAATATGGAATAGTCTCAACTGTTGGCAAAATTTTCATTTATTGCATTGTTATAGCGTGAAACATTGGCTAGTTTCCAGTCCTGTAAATTCTCATTTGTTTCATTATTATAGGCTGTCTGAAACATTGGTTGGTTTCTGTTTCCCTGTAGTAGTGGAATTAAATGTATTGGCTTAAGAATTACTGAAAAACATTCTTTGGCATTGCATGGTTTGTGAAACACATGTTCTGGTGCTGTGAAGGGTGTGTTTAGGGTTATAGTTATTAAACCACACCATTTCTTGTAATATATTGTCTTAAATGTCATCCATTGCCCCCAAATAATGTAGAGAAATAATCATTTCCCAAAAATATGTCATATTTTATTTTCTTGCCATCTGTGGTGTTGACTGTGATGGTTTGTTTACACCAGGGACTTTGAAGAATTAAAAGTGTGTGTTATGCATTTAAAGGATTACTGAGATGATATCACTGTAGTCCTTGGCACAAAGCCTATTTGGGCATGTAACTTTGTGGCCATTTTGCTTTCTGCAGTCAGTGTTCATGGCATCTTTCTTGTAACATTCATGTATACTGTGTTTTCTTCTGTTGAATGAGGAGCATCAAAATGTGGTGGAAAATGGGCCTATCTAGAGTGATTTTCCATATCTTCAGATGATGGTGTTGCTTTCCATTCTGACTGGACGTCTGCCCCGTGTGGCAGCCCGCCACTGCAGCTCGGCAGCTGCCGAACATCCCCACGTGGTGACGGGCCGCGTCGGGGCCGTCACTACCATCGCCATCAACCGGCCAGAGAAGCGCAACTGCGTGAGCTCGCGCACGGCCGCCGAGCTGACGGCCGCGCTGCGCCAGTTCGAGGCCGACGACAGCTCGCCGGTGGCCGTGTTGCACGGCAAGGGCGGCAACTTCTGCGCCGGCTACGACCTGGCCGAGCTGGCGTCGTCGGCGCCCGACCGACCGGTGCCGGCCGGCCCCATGGGCCCATCGCGGCTGGTGTGCGACAAGCCGGTGGTTGCCGCCGTGGACGGGTACGCCGTGGCCGGCGGCCTGGAGCTGGCGCTCTGGTGCGACCTGCGCGTGGTCGAGGAGACGGCCGTGCTGGGCGTGTTCTGCCGCCGGTTCGGCGTGCCGCTGCTGGACGGCGGCACGGTGCGGCTGCCCGCGCTGGTCGGCCTGTCGCGCGCGCTCGACATGATCCTGACGGGCCGCGCCGTCAGCGGCGCCGAGGCGCTCCAGTGGGGGCTGGCCAACCGGCTGGTGGCCTGCGGCACCGCGCTGGGCCAGGCGGTGAACCTGGCCGGCTCGATCGCCAAATTCCCAGCGGCGTGCCTGCGCGCCGACCGCCGCTCCGCCTACCACGCGGCGTTCGACGCCCGCGCGCTGGACGAGGCGCTGCAGTCCGAGCACGAGAACGGACTGGGTACGCTGGCGGCGGAGGGCCTGGACGGCGCCAGGCGGTTCCTGGACGGTATTGGCCGGCACGGCAAGTTCACGCTGCACCCTGAGAAGATGGATGAGTGGAACAAGAGGTAGGCACCGTGGCGAGGACAGTGTAGGCCTCATTTGGATACGCGGGCCTTTGCCGGGATGAACGGGCCGTACACGAGAAGTGAAGCGCAGTTAATGGTGATTAAAATATATTATGAATATCAAAAAACACTTTTCATGAAGTGATTGATGGGCGTCAAGATGACTGAATGCAACAGTACACAGGACGACCAAAGCAGGGTTTAAACGCGCGAAGCATGAACAGCGTCCGACGGGCACAGAGCACCTAACGAGAACCAGACACACACCGATGATGTCTTTCTGATGTCGCCATTGTATCCCATTTTCAGCACAAGATCAACAATTAAAAACAGCGCTGCGTATCCGCAATGGACTCAAACGCTCCTGATTCTGGAACACCTTTGCCTGCAATGCAATTCTGGTATAAAGATTGCGCGATTAAATCATACTCAAAGCATATACACCGAACTAACACCGAAAGTCCATCAAGAAACAATATAATATCCTGCCCCTAAGAGACCGCTGAATGTGAACTGTCGGCGCAAAATAGGCCGCGGAGCTAACACGGCGTTACTACTAATCAAAACAACGAATATTCACACATCTGTAGAATTCTGTGATAGGTGCCGTGCTCGCTAAAACAACGCCGCTATAGTGCGGGTGAAGGACCAGTTTGATTCGCGATCGTCAATATTTCATTCTCGGGCGACAGCAGTACAAAACGTCACCACACGCGTTTACGACTCAGCAAGGCCGTAGCCTGGCCGAACGCAGCACAGTCATCCTGGGCAGTGCCGCAATCTGGTCGTGCTCGAACGTGCTCGGGCTGCACCTAGGGCCAAAGTTACCGGCGGCCCAGGCAAACCGTGGAATCTCGCTCTGACACACTCAAAAGTACGCGACGGACAGTGGACGGAACAAGTCACAACAAGGGAATGCATTAGTTCGGAAAACTATGACCCTGCCAGGACGCACCTCGCAAACACACTCATCCACGTCCCGCACTTTGGGCTGCCCCGTTTTAAGTAGCTGCTCTGGACATGTTAGCGGCTGGGCCCTCCCCGCGCGGCCCTCCTGAGACCAGCCGGTGGCGCCGACGGCGGACCGGCGCCTGCGCCGCTCAGAACCGGTCCTTGGCCAGCGTGCCGGACTCGGACACCTGCAGGTACTGCATCTCGCTAAGGTCGACAAACTTCTCCTGGTCCTTGATGTGCGCGTAGTTGGCGGCCAGGCACATCAGGTAATTGATCTGAAACGATAGGGTTATAAATGCAAAAATCACGGCACACGATGCACCTTTCGAAAAAGACATTAGAGTAGGGAAAGGGTTCCTGAACTAAGAATCGACTGGATCTTTTCACCCGTTGCTACTAGAAAAACGAAGAAAAACATCTGTTCCGTGACCTGGGTATTTTTAGACACCAGTTCCAGCCAAATTGGCTGAACTACAACATTTCTTGATGGCTGAACCACAACGTCTGTAGGTCTGTTCAGATCACAGATCCATGACGCCATTTAGAGCCGAGTATATAAAATGATACCATCTTTTTGTTGCCACCGAGAACACTCGTAAAAGTATGGCAAACACGGAATCATCAACGCTCTGTATGCCAAGAATTAGTTACAATAAAAGCAATAGATGGCAGCACCAATTTCATTCGCCCAGAACGTTAGCTGCTGCCGCCCGGTGGCCGTGCTCACCAGACTGAGCAGCACCAGGAAGCAGCCGACCGCCGCCAGCACCAGGTTGACCTGGATGTTCTCCACGTAGTCCTTGCAGAAAAGCTTCTGCTCGCCTGTGCCGCACACCTGCATATCCTCCTCGCGCGTGTTGTTCGGGAACACGAACGCTGCGAAATTCACCCTCGGTCATACCTCCTTTCAAGTCCAAGACGGATAGACAAATCAAAATAGATGTCACACGACCACATAGTGGGGGCACCCCTTAAGCCCCAGTAAATAATAATGATGAACAAACCATTTTATAGGGACAAGTTCCGACCAACACATCCATATGGTACCACACATATTCCAAAGCAATCGCCAGAGGCGAGATTGCCGGATATTCATAATCAAAGCATGGTCAGTCCTACAGGAAAGCCTGTCTCCGGCTCGCAAAGGTACGATCCAAATCACGAATCACATGTCAAGTGAAAACATAACTGGCTGCAAGTTTCATGATGTATAGCGTCGTCAAAAATATAGCATGATTAGTTCAATACTCTACAATGGTAAACATCCCACGGTTTTCAGTGCTAAACGATAGTACCGTCACTTGATGTCCGAAAGGTGGCAGGGTATCTCAACTCACACACACAAAAAGACCCAACAAAACAGTCACGTAATTCAGCGCGCTCAATTTCATCACGTTCATAGCTCCCCTGTAGCAATATCACGTATCACGTTAGGAAACAGCGGATATGGTAGAAATCGTGATAATATCGAACATGCTGATCACCGCCTCTCATGAAAGCGAATTTCAGTCTTGGCACCTGTACACGCATCTGCTCTCGACTCCGACTCACGTGAACTCGTGTGCATCTCACTTCCTCTGTCGAAAGCGTTCACTCCTGTTCCAGGTAGTTTTCCCCACCCACCCTGCATTACTTTGTATTCACATGTCGTGGCTGCACTACAATGCCTTGACGTATTGCGTAGTTCCCACTGCCATTTCTTTACGATTACGCTGGAAACACCCACGAACCGAAGAGTGGGATCCGAATGGTACGGGGACAGATATCGCGGAACGACTCTACTTTCGTCCACCACCGACCGACGTCCATCACGTGTTCGGAGCAAGCAACCTCCACGGGGAGCGCCGAGTGCACGGTGTAATCACGCCGGTTAACAAGCTCCACCCTACTGGGGCCAGGCAGCGAGAGGTCAGCAGCTGCCAATAGGTGGCACAGTGCCGCCCCCAAGCAGATGAGTCACAGCTAACGCCGGTCACCGTTCTCCGCCTGTCCCGGTCGGCCTCAGACCAATGAGGGAGCGCAGTCAGAGCGACGCCCGTACAGAATATCAGACCAGGGTGACCGGGTGGCTTACACCTACGCTGGAGTGTCAAAAAAGTAGTCTTGCACACAAAAGCTTGGCCATGACAATAAGGAGCCGATGTAAACGTGGTTTTCCGCCTATGTAAAATGATGCCTATTCACGACAGGAACCAGTCGCGTTTCCTCCCAAATAACATTTAGATCTTCTTTTGAGGACTTTTGAATGGGTTTTCGCATAATTTTATAACTTTTCCTGGACCCCATCTAGAGGAAAACGAGTCTATAGGCGAGGAAATAACATCAAAAAGTACAGGTATACCATACATGAGATTCCTGGTCTTCAGTGGCCTTTAACCTATCTTCTAACACATAAAGAATTCCAGAGTTGTCCTCAGGACCGGATACACATCATTCATATAAATCTTCCCCCTGAACATGAATTACTCTAGAAATGCTATCGTATTCATCAAGCACAAAACGCTTATCTGTACATCTGCTCTTAACATCCCATATGGCATCGGGTATATAGTTCTAGTCGCCAACCACAAAAGTCATTTCCAAATTAAAAAGCGTAACCGCCCCAACCAGCAAAGCAGCACCCCTCCCTAAACGACCTACGCTCGCCAGCAGCTTTCAAACAACCATGGCCACATCAGTGGCGATGTCACGTATTCAAATTACGAGGATACAAGCACAGCTAGCAGTGGCAAACGACATTATCCAGTCCCTTCTTCACACGCATGACCACAATACCATTTTTCAAAACATGCCGAAAGGATATCCTAGATCGCCAAAAGGCTAACGCTGAATTTCCCCCAGCTAAGAGGGGAAAACATTTATGTCCTGCCCGTGGCGCCTCCCCAGACTCCGCAACAGAACATCGATACGCCTCTGTGCAGTCCAAAACCGTCGCGATCCCCGCTCCACTTACCGAACTGTCTGAAGTCGATGCACTCCTTCAGCACGCGGACGCGATCGGAGAGGCACATGTTCCAGAAGACGGCGAACAGGACGCAGCCGACCAAGAGCACGCCGAACATGAACACCCAGGCCATCTGCAGGATGTAGGTGATCACCATAAACTGAAAACGGGGAAAACAACCGTCAGATCAACCGCCAACCGCCACAGAAACTGCAGAGGAGCGCACAGTACAGGACATCGCGAAAGGAGAATAGGCAAACTGAATTCAATGCGGACCGCGATGACAGATGTGTGAGGATAATCAAATGGCGAGACATGGTACAGATAATGGGCTTTCAACAAGAGCACGCTATGTCATGTTTTCACGTTTCAAGGGACAGCAAATCTTCTGAAAGACTTGCACGCACCAAGCCTAAAATTTGGGAACAATAAAATTCTGCGAATTCCGCGATACCGTACTGAATGCGATTCAAGAAACCACAATTTCCAAGGTTAAAACACTAAAGGCAACTAACGTGCAATCCCAACACTCGACAAAAATACACTGCTGAACAAACCACAAAAGTTCTGAATGGGGTCATTTTTAAACCGACTTGCACGAACATCTGTTAGCAATCTCACGGCAACACAATACGACACCTCCCACCGGCCAGGTGCGCCACGACCCCTGCGGCCTCTGGCGGCTCCTGGTGACATTGAGGAACGCTCACACCCGCGCCCGTGTAACCGTGTAACCGTGCCCCCAGCGGCTGGCGGTGGCGGCACTGACCACGGCGCAGGACGTGCGGCCACGAGCCCGGCCCGGCCTCGAGCGGAACACGCGCGTGCGCGTGGAGCCGGTGGTCAGGCAGCCGACCAGCAGCATCATGATGCCCAGCGCGGCCATGGCCACGCCCACGATCATGCAGACCAGCTGCACCGGCTCCAGCCTGCAACACAGCCACCGTCACGTCACGTCACGTCACCGTCACCGACGCCGTGACACCACCGTCGCCGTCACTGCGGGGCGCCGGAGCGCGCGGCCGTCGGGCCGATTAAGGCCGATCGACGCGTCCGCACCCCGTGAGGGATAGCGCCGACAACTCCCGACAGGTACTCTCTGCCGGCTCGCTGAACGCGACCTCGGCAAAACGCGTCACCGCCAGCAGAGCGTGTCGCGCTTACCACATCAACACGCGCAGGTCTGAACTGATCTCATCAACGAACACGGCCGATTTAACTGTTCATCTGTATCGAAATTGTCGCGTATTTCACAAATATATATCACCGACAACACTGGCCTTCCATCAGTGCTGTTAAGTATTTCACATATACGAGTATTTACACTAGTATTTGCCATCAAACTGAGCACGTATATATATATATATATATATATATATATATATATATATATATATATATATATATGGTTGATAAAAGCAATCCTTGTCCCCTGCCATAGAATCGCCGTCTAAAAAAACGCAGCAGGGTACCCTTTCATCTTTGACGCGAAAGAGTGAAATATTCATCATTTGTGTTCCAGATATGACAGTGAATCATTAACGTAACCATGCCTCGAAAATGGTAGTTTAAAAGGCGTGTTCGACCAAAGTTTAACATTTAAACAAAACAAACACAATGAGACCAACCACTGCTTCTGATGCCAACATAACAAACGTGTGAGAAACAGCTTATCAACGTGAATATGTCTTTCAAATTCATTCATTTCGCATTCGCCTGCAGGACTAGGACGCATGCGAGCCTTTTCTTCCTTTAAGGGACAAAAGAAAGCTATGGCGAAAGTGCACAAAACGCCACCAACATGCTCGTGAGATCAGTGAAATCGTTTTTCGTGTAAGTAAATGTTCTGAAGAACAAGCCTTCGAAAGCAAGTCTGTCGCGCTTGGACTGTCATGTGTAGCATAATACGCAAAACATAACTTGACGAAAAACGACGCAGTTGAATCGCCACTTCCGTGAAGAGTGCAACGCCTCGTAAAACATGGGGACAAAAAACATGAAAAAGCAACTTACTTATACCTCCCACCTGGCATCCTATAAAGAGGAAATGATTCAATTAAACCTACAAGGACGGCAATCCGGGGGATTTTTGTCCTGATCTTTCTCCACAGGCGCGCGCGCAATGAACCAGTTCAACCCGCCTTCTAGTCTTTGATCGAATGTGACACAAAATGAAGTGGCTTAAAATTATGCGTGACGTTATTTTCTCATGCACGACTCACGGTACGGCCAGAACAATAGCGCACAAAAAACCAAACAACGCCGGATTTCACAACATCCAACGAGACACGTTGGATGTTGTGTCTCGTCATTTCTGATCATCAGAAATGACGAATGAAAAAAGAAATCAACATCAGATCATCATGTCTCGTCATCAACACGTCTCACCATTCCCATTCGCTCGTATCGTCCCTCCCTGCGCCGGCCGGGCGGCAGCGGGCGGAGCGTCGTCCGCCGCGGCTCGGACCGGACGCGGTCCACCGACCACGCGGCCGGCCCGGCGCCTCGCCACCGCCCGCAATCGCCAAGACAGCATGCTTCCTGTCTCGGCACATTACCGGCGGAGGGACGGCACGCGCGGCCGGCAGCGCGTTCAGCGCGCTCCTGTGACGTCATCCGGCCTGGCCGGTGACGTCACAGGCGAGCGGCCGCGCGGAACCGCCGGCCGGCGCGTCCGGCACGTGTACAAAGCCGGGCAGCCGGTCGCAGTGGAGCGGTTCCCAGTGAAGACAGCCGGCAACGCGCGCAGACAATGTGCCACAGCCGCTCGAGGCCTCGGAGCACGCCTGAGCACCGTCCACCACACGTCGAGAGCGACTAACACATACTGACACCCGTGTGCTCGTGACGAGCTGAGGGGGTTTTCGACCGCGCTTCGTTCAACAGGAAATTTTCAGCCAAAATCCCCAGGCTCCCGAAGGACATTTGTATAGAGTAGCTGCTCACAATGATATACTCATGTGGTATCAATGGACTTAGCAGTTCCGGATACTAGACTGCATACAGCACACAGCACATAACTGAACGATGACCGCGAAAAAATGGCGAGGCAATCAGACCAAAGTCAAGTGGTACATCAGCGCATGTGTGGACGCCCTTGTATTTTGCTTCTCTTGGCGACGTCGGTCGGATAAAAATATTTTCAGAAACTGCATTTTATGCCACAGTAATTTCATACGAAATATAAAAAATGAGATGAGATGATATGAAAGCGTTTCCCAAACGCAAGACACACTAATCTTCGTTTTACTTTTTTTTCTTTTTGTCACGAGCCATCGGCCGGCTGGATCGACCCCAGGCCAATGCCAGGGTTCATCGCCCAACCGCAAGGACATTCCTGTCCATCGACCACGCGGAGGGCGCCGAGCTCGCCGCACGCGTCCGATCCCACCTGCGCCGGGTGACGCGTAAAAAACACCGGCGTTTGTACCCCTACGTTTCTTTGATGACGCAAGGACAAAAAGCTTTAAACACGTCGTCTGGTATTGTTTTCAGTATACTTTTCCAGAGGTATACCATTATTCAAGGAGGAACACATAAACCTAGCATCATCCAACCTTATGGTACAAGGGAAATTTGCCTAAAAACTGCTCTACTTACTTGTAATTATGCGAAATTGACACTTCCGTCATGCACCCACATTAACAAATTCATTCTCTGTTCGCATGGGCATTGACGGCACTCTGAAAATTACGCACAGCATGGGAACAATGCAGCCCCCATCCCTTCCCCCCGACACCCAAAACTAATATAGCAAAATAATAAACAATTTGCTTGGTAGGTACGAACAATAAGGCACTCACTGAATTCCAAGACCCTCAACATGTTATGCTCTAAAAGTGGTCAAATTTTGCATGGCTGGACTCTCTGCATTGGAAAATTCCTCTACTTGACGGATGAATTAACAAGTAGACGAAATCAACATGTTTCACAAAGTCGCCCGTAGAAGGATCTGATGACGTAATGACTATCTCAGGTCATTCCACTTAATCTACAGTCTGTTCCATGGGATAATTTTATGGAACTGGTAGATAAACATGCATAGTGCACAATGGCACAATCCAACACCCTAAGAGATCAGGAATCGTAACAACTATATTTCCGAAACTGCACGGCCAAAACATGTGTTAAAGGGGGAATATTTCCTTCAACTACTACCATGTGAGCCTTCATAGCAAGTTTCATTCTACCTAAATATATAGAACTCTTATCTCAAATGAATGAAATATTTTGTCACTCCCAGGTGCCACATGATTTGGAGCTTGACTTAAGCCCCTTTAAATCCATAAAACACAGTGATATGAACCATTTTGTTTGCAGGCTTTACATGAACAGCAAAAAGAAGAGCATCCTTCCCTCCCCCTCCATTGCAGCTGAGGTAAACAAAATCACATACCAATCCAAATGGAAGTGGAAGACTTCATCAAACATCCTCAGGCAGAGAGTGAAGACCCTGTAGATGCAGCCACAAAAGATTCCCACTCCTATAATGCAGAGTAATGTGGCCAGGAGTGTGGCATATGGCATTTTCAGCATCCATGATCGGCAGCCGTTGCCTGAAATGGATGATTAAGACATGAATCATACCATGGACAAGGGACAAGCATGTTATGCATGTGCATGTGTCATTACAGCTACAAGTACATGAACTCATCAACAGGATAAGTCTGATCAAATGGCTTCATTACAAGCCAAAATGCATGCCATATGACAGGGAGTTCAATCTTTTGGGAAACAGTTGTTGAGGATCTAAAAAAGGGATTGGTGGAAAAATACTCTTTGTCAAGCAATCAGGTTGAAAAAGAGGTCATGTAAAAAGGAGAACTGAAAGAAATTATTTATCAAAGGTAAAAAGGGATATGCCATGCTTTCTGGAGCATGAAAAAATGTAGTAGAGCCAACACTGACAATGACTAAGTGAAAATGAGTTTATGACAAAAAGAAAACATATGTGGCTGAAATCAAGAAGGCCAACACACAGTTTCCATGCCTTGATGTTCATGCAAATGCAAAATGTGATATCCCTAAAACAGGACATACTGTTTTGGCTCTGGACAAAGAACAGTGATAAGGATGACAACTTTTAATGCACATCATAAGATAATGAAGATACCACAGCATTTTTGTTTTGTTTTGAATTCTGACATAACAGAATGAAATAATATCAACACTTACCCATGTTTTGGTGCCTGTTATATGCAGACTGGTCTGAAATAAAGAACAGGTAAAGTTTATTGTTTATTTTCCATGATTTGGAACTTACGCAATATAAATTATGATGAAATATGCATGATTGCTGCACTCTAAGAATAGGTTAGCAGAGGATGCATGCTAAATGTCAAATGGATTTCTAATATTAACCCTTGTCCAATGAACATTTTATCCAACATAACCTATGAAGGGGTGCTGATTCAGCTTCTTGGATGTTCTAAAACTGAAATGACTAAGAGTGATACAGCACTCAGAAAAGCACTATGTGATATTTCTTAACTTTCTATACTACAGGTCTTATTCATTTTCAAGCAGGCCCTACCAGTGGTAAGGGCTACAATGGTAAGCTACCCATAACCCTATATTCCAGCTCTAGTAAGGTTAGCATAGCCAAAGCAATCATGTTTGGTTTCTGGGGTTAATGAGATACATTTGATTTTGTTGACATGTGCATTTTGTGCAATGTTCTTATAAAATTTACAGTGGATCAACAATTATTTTGAAGCCCATGATGCTCCTAGGTCCAGTCAAGTCATCATCTTAGGCATGTTTTACACTGTTTTTGTGTGGTTAGCAAATGGGTAACAAATCACCTGGTTATTGTATTATTCTATTTTCAAGTGATCCAGCCTAACCTTACATAATCTCCTCAAGGTCTTAACAACAAAATATGCAGTCTCTATTGTTTGCATTATCTCCATCCTGTTTAAAATGTTTAGTATCCCTGAAAAGGTTTAAAGGGATGCTTGCAACAGTTTATCTTAGAAAAGTTGTAAGGGGTTATGGCACCCTCAAGAACATCCCTCATCAGACCAGGTAGCTTCTTACTTCTTTTTCATGAGTAATGCATCTATCTGTACAAGGAAAAATATGACCTATATGAAACATGTCATTGAAAATGATGTAGTACTCCAATCACCTGACAGAACCTAAGTCTGGAATAGGTTTCAAAATACTTGTTTCTGTGTTTGATTGTATGAATTCTATTCCATTACAAAAATGCAATGCACTAGTTCACAACCAATTTTCTTCAGTTCATTTTTGCTGATAATTCCATACTGCATTAACACACTTAGCAAACCAAACCCTAGTCCGTAATTATCTATGAGACAGTACTGAAGATATGTAGTTACAACGCAACCTATCCACCATTTTACGTGAAAACTCGTGCACATCAGTATTGCCTTCATACCTTTACCCCACAGGCACGACAAATACATAGAACAGTGGCTACAAAACTTCGGGCACAATCGACTGATCGTTCCACAACAAACCAGGACATGCACATCTACACTTCCTAGATGTCAACCGTCACCATTGCGTCTTTCATTCCCACATAATGCACCATTGGCAAATTAAATCGCAGTACGGGCCACACCTGTCCGTGATAAACGAACACAAAGGTCGTCACTCCGCCAAGACAACCCAGCCACAACCTTCTTCCACAATTCGCAACGCAACTGACGCGACTGCTACAAAACAGTTGTGTTAACGGACCTGTTGCGCTCTGTCGGAGAATGTGGTGACACGCCTCATCTTTTGACGTCATTGGCAAACTGTGTTTATTTTCTGCTTTTCGGGAGAAAAAGTTTTGGTGTTTTTATTATTTTATGGTAGGATATTAAATAACGTACATTGTTCATTGCGATTTTTGAAAAATTCGTAAAAGTATTTAAATAAGTTTCGGATATGTCAAATCTGTCCAGTCGCCGAACATATTCACAACCCAATCTGACGCGTTTGTTACAAACCATCATCACAAGTAATGTTGGAAAATTTACACGCGCCTGGCACTGACGATCCCAGCCTCACAAACACCCGCAAACCTTGCGCAGTCTCACGGAACTTTCTTGACTTGTCTAGGTAAGCAGGCTGTGTGTGTTGTGTTCATATTTATCTGTTAACTGCATTTAATGTGAGCATTGCAGATGTCGGTTAGTGTTAGAATGTGGCTGTACTACCATCCAGCTCATCAAATATTTATGTGAAGTTATGATATAGATTGTAAAGTTAGGCTAGGTTATGATTTGCATTCGGCCGACTGGCATTTATGTTTTACTGCGTGTGCTGTCTGCGTATTTTGCTCCTTTTTTACGAGTATTTGCTCACTTATGCATAACTGAGGAATCAGTAAGCACCTCATTCTGTTCCTTATGGTTGTTAGATGCTGCCAGCAATCCAGCATCAATCAAACTTGAATGTTGTGTTTGCATTATTGTGATGATTGGTTTGGTGATGTATCTGACTAGCCAAACAGATGTTTGCATGACTAGAGCAAAGACTAGAACAAACTAAAACTCTGTATTTATGTGGTTAACATTGGAACATTGCACTGTTTGGCCAAAAATTATAAAGACACATTGTAAGAAAAGTTGTGTTCATGACTCAAGATATCATTTTACCATTACACCATTGTGATGTCATGTCCAAAGGAAATATGTGTAGAATCAGAAAACATGTTTAATACTGTATTCCCCTTTTTGCAGGTCATGAGCATAATTTTTGAGCACTGTCCTTTTTTACAAACCTACTAGGTTTGCACTGATTTTTAGCTGTAAGCACAAAACTCTTCCTGGAAAGCATCATAAATGAATCTGTATTAAAGAGAAATTAAAGCAATATCATCTATGAAATATAAATTAATGCTGGACCCTACAAGCATTGTAATTACTTTATAGCTTTTGATACAGATGATGTTTTCTTGATATCAATATTGATATTTGATTGACAACTTTTGATACAGCTGAATATACATGAGCAAAAGGACCTTCATCTGCAGTTAAACAGACCATATGTTTTGACACTTAATGATTTGACATTGTCAGTGGGGTTGGTAAATCTCAAATGCAAATGGTTCCAGTTGTAATGATAAGTTTGAAACTGGTGTTTGGTGGAACCTGCATATTGATGTGATAGGCTGTTGTTGGGTAACATAAACAACAGAATTCCATGAATAAGATCCTTGGTAAGATGTCATGGAATCATATAAATTGTGATGCATCATGAATTGAAGCATTTCCACGTTCTCAACATGTGATTATAACCTGACTATTCAGGTACATTTTGAGTATATCTCAATGAGAAATGGATTATTGCAGTTGTTTGCCATCTTTTGTATGGAAGAAAACCAGCTAGTTCTATGGAGAGAAAGCTTTGAAATGTACATCTTGTATCTTCTCTATCCTATGCGTCAGTCTAGTCACAGTGCTGATGGGAGCCACAGGCCCCTTAAAGAACCTCATTGTTCCATAACTTAAGAACCATAATTCAGGTTAAATGGTGAATTGGGCTAGGTCATGTCAGATCAGGTTATGTCAGATAAGCTCAAATATGGTTAGAGCATACTTGTACTGCCTCATTGTTTGAATTATTCTTTATAATAAGAGTCTCACTTCACTGGGTGACAGTTTGGTTATGTGTTTATGGGCCACATATTTTGTTGAAATAAGATCAAGTACTTGCCATTTGAGTTCACATTGTTTTGTCATTGTTATTTTTAGACATTAGAACTTCTCAGATTTGGGCCAGTTTGTTCATGGGTTAAGGTTCTCCTATCCTGTCTCAGTTTATTCATGTAATTGATGGTAAGTTACCAGAAATGATAACATTTTCTGTTGCATTACATACGATTCAGTTTTATATTACAGGATCATGAGTACAATAAATGGAAAACATTGTACTCCAGGCAAAGTCAGTCATTCATCAACCAGTATTGCTTCAGTATCAAAGCCAGAAAAATTTGTAAATATTTGATCCTGCTTTTGTAAGTGTGAAGTAAAAGTACTTTGCTTTAGAAATATTGTAACTAATACTAGGAAATGAAACCTCTTTTCAAACCCTACATGACAGTTTTGTACAAGATACAATTATTTTGAATCTGATGTAAAGGGGATCCAGAATGAATTTACAGTGCATTCATGTTGTTGTTTTTTTAGATAAGTTGGTGAAAACTGCAGTCTTTCCTGGTCAAAAACAAAGAGTTTTAGGTCAGTTTAGTAGGGAGGATTATTTTTCATCCTCATTGACATGTACTTCTGTTTTCATTTCATTGGGTACACTCCTCTTGACTAGGGTTCAACAGATCTTCAGCATTTTTACATCAGTATTTGTTTTTATGTGTTTTTGAATCATTGTGTGAAAATTGTTACTCCCATTGAAGACCAATGGATGCATGATACAAGGTGTGCTTGATTTGATAATGTTTTCAAAACAATGTTTGAAAATTGTTACACCCATTGAAGTTCATTGGGTGAATGATACAACATGTGCTCTATTTAGCTATTTCATGTAATAGCACTGACATTTTCCCTATCAGGACCAGGTGCACCAGGGGCCTATCAGGAGAGCTATCTCACCACTGGCGTGACCGTGTTCCGAGGGAGCCATGGCCGAAGCACCAGCGCGTCCGCCGCGGGCCCGGGACGCCGCGCCGGCCGCCGCCGTCGACAGCTGGCAGGAGTTCAGCCGGCTGCACGACCACTGCTACATGGTCACGGACAGCGCGCTGAACGCCGAGACCGAGGGCAGGATGAGCGAGGTGGGACAGCGCCCAGGACGTGGCCGAGTCTCATTGTTTCGGGAACCTGCAGTGGTTTCCGTGTGAGACTGGCAGCCATACGGCCACGGGAGAAAAGGCTCGGTGGTGCTGAGATGCGCAATGTCTTCGCGGCTTTACGCGATTTTTCTACGTGCCGTTCTTGAGAAATGCTAATGCCACAATGTTCCCCTCTGATTACCAAAATGGAAGTCGTGACAAAAATGGCACTGCTTGTCCGTTTTGGACCATTGTTTGTGCAGTGGTCTAAGATGCGGGTTCCTTGACCCCAGGCCATCGATGGGTACCAAAAGGCATTGGATCTAATGGATCAGGCGCTTGCCATGGAGCCAGATGACAATGAAAAAATGGCCACCATGCAGGAGAAAATACGCCGAGCCAAGTAAGAAGCAAAGCATGTTTTGCCTAGGTGCAGCAAAGTTGTTTTATCCCAAGTTGCAATGTACGAAATGGAATGGTGATATTCATCTGTGTCAGGATCATTTAGCTTCCTGCGCCGCCTCCGTTATCTCCTTCGTTTGGAGTTTGCATTCAATTGCTTTTGCGTTTGGCTTAAGACTGTTGTCTTGAACCCCTCAAGTCGGTGTTCCCCCAAAAGTTGGTGCTGTTTTTACCTTACGCTCGTCTTAAACTTCGGCTCCGCCGCGTATACGTTTGTGATTGCGCGAGTGATTTCCTGGCGGTTACCTGCTGCATGTTTCGGTTACCAGGTGACGTCGTCCTGCCTGTGCCACCAGAAAGGAGACGCTCGGCCGTCTGGTGGACGTGCAGTCGATGGCCGCCTCGGCGTCGGCACCGCCGCCGCCGCCAGCGGCCGCGTACGAGGCGCCGCCGTCGTACGACTCGCTGTACCCGTCCGTGCCGTCTGAGGCTGGCCCGCTGTACCCGGCCGTCCCAGAGGAGACGTCTGTCCGGCCGCAGCTGGCCGCCCGGGTAGGTGATGGCCTGTCTGGGACCGTGGTCGCGTGTCTGGAATTGTCTGGATACGGAGCAAGGTCTGGGGCTGCCTCTGGTACGGGACGGTGTGTCTGGGACTGTTTGGGCATGGGGCGGGGTGTCTGGACTGTGCTGGTACGGAGCGGTGTGTCTGGGACTGTTTGAATACCGAGCATCCCGTCCAGGGCTGTCTTGGCACGGAATAACGTGTTGAGAACCGTGGAATATGCTAGTTCCATCGCGATGACCCGTGGTATTGAAAATAAAAGGTCTACCGGCAATGCACCGCGTGGGTTTTAAGGCAAAAATAGAAAACGTAAAACTTTAAGTTTTAAAGTCGCACGCCGCGTCTCGCCAGACTGCTGGAGGTTGACGATGTATTTGGTAGCGAGTTTGTTTTCAATAACCATAATTGTGATCATATCGATCTGTTGGTTAGTGAATGTGTGAATGATTATGGTAATAGTTATTTCCTGACTAAGTTCTCGTCTACTACGATATCACAGAACGTCTAAACGCATCTTGGACATGTGTAGAACGATTTTATTCGGGCGATATTGGTATCGGCATCACTGCCCCTAACAGACCGGTGCCGTGACGGTCGGGCGGCCGTTTGCTAACTCGCCCGGCTGCCGACAGGTGGCAGAAGCGGCGGAGGACGAGCAGGCCGCCGCCCTGATGGAGATCGCGGAGGAGGCGGACGGCGACTGCGTGCCGCTGCCGCAGGACGCCGAGGAGCTGTTCGTGCTGTCGGCCGGCGCGCAGCGGTTCTTCGTGGCGCAGGACGGCTCGGTCAGCGCGCCGTCCACCCCGGAGGCCCTGCGCATCTGCCGCTTTTCCAGTCAGTGCCGACGCTGGCGCGTATGGAGGTCGGGCTGGATTCAGGCCCTGACTCAGGCCGCAGTGTAGGATGTGGCGTCGGTATCGATTTAGGCTCTAACTCAGACCGTGATGCGGGCTTAAGTTGGTCGTTAACTGAGACACCAACTCAAGTCCTGATGTTCTAGACTGTTCATCTGACGGGTCCTGACTGGTGTGACGTAGTTTTCACCTGAGCCCAGGCCCCTGCCGACCTCTCGATTTAACCCGCTATTTCAGTCTGCGTGTGTGCAATGTGCATAACGCCATTGCAGTCTCATTCTGGCTTCAGTTATGACGCCTTATGTGATTGAACTGAATGGGGCGGGGACGTGGAGCTCTCTTGGGCTCTGTTCCCCCCTTGCCCTCTAGGGTCCTCTTGGGCTGTTCCTCTCTCGTCTGAACATACCCCTGTGCTGAACAGCTGTCTTTGTGTACGCGACGGAGACTTATACATTACGTGCGCGAATAACTGCCTGGTCCTCTGTCTGTGAAACACCTTTCCTTTAGATTCTGCCGTTTTATTTCGCCATTCCTCGCCAGATGTAGTCGCACGGCATTGCACTCCGTTTCACGAACCGTGCCGATGCCGTTGAGTTCTCGTCGCCGGTGGGCTGTCGCTGTGTGTGAACCGTCTCCCTTCTCACCCGTCTCGTCGTCCCTCGGACTGGAAATCGGCCGCTCTGTGTGCCCCAGGAGCGTCGGCGCCGGCCGGCTCCCCCGAGGCGTTCCTGCAGGTCGGCGACTGGACGTACCCGCTGATCCCCGGCTGCTCGCCCGTGCTGCACAGCAACTTCGGCCCGTACATGTTCCCCGACCTGGAGCGACCAGGTGGGGTGCGCGTGTGTCCGTACCGGCGTCGGCCGGAGGGACGGCAACATTCTTTCTCCGCTGGTTTCCACAGTACCGGGCAAAATGTGTCAAGATTGGGATATGCGTGGTGTTTTTGGTGGTAGATTTTCGCGGAATTTTGATGCATTTTAATGGACCATTTTGTAGTGTGATCTGGCGTGATGCGTTTTCAGTGAATGCTCAGGTTTGATGTTTAACGCGATTATATCGCTTGGGTATGCAAGGGCACTCCTGCCTACACATACAAGAATTGAGGCAGTAGAAAATAATCTTAATTTCTAGTTTGCAACTGTTGTGATTCTGTTGCCTCTCGTTTCTGACCTATTGGTAATGTATTGCCGCATTTATTCGCCACGTGACTGGGGCTTGGTGGCCGACAGGGTGCCACGTGGCGCTGCTGCTGCCGGAGACGGTGTCGGCGGCCAACCGGCGCCAGCTGGACACGCTGCTGACCGAGCTGACGGCGCTGGTGGAGCAGCCGCCGGAGGCACCGCCGGCCGACGCCGCCGCCGCCGCCGCGCCGGCCCGCACCGAAAAACAGAAGGAGTCGCTCTCTGCCTGGCTCTCGGGCGGACTGGTCAAAGGTGAGCGCTCGCCGGCCGCGCGCCCGAACGCGGCGCGGCCGACCGGCTGGACCGCGCGGGCCGGTCGTTGCGGATGACGAGTTGTTGGCGGGTTGACGGTGGGGTGTCGGCTCGTGTGTGCCGGCGGCGCAGTGTCGGCGGTGGCGGTCGGGCGGTTATGCCAGCTCTGATGCTCTGGTGTTCTGTAGACAGCGACAGTCTGATGGATCTGTACCTGTGCGGTAAGTGACGCGGCCCGGGCGCCCGCGCCGAACTCCGTCCAGAGAGTCGGACGTTTTTCCGTTTGCCAGTCAATGGCAAATGCAGTCGTCGTGCAGTCAGTGCAGTCGTATAGTTCTTGTACATGTTTGCTTTTGATGTTCCGCACAAGCGTGTCGTAGTCTTGAACTCGCTTGGGCAGTTATAGTGGTGTGTTTTGTCTTCGGTAATGGTTTCCGTTTTTGCTTAGCTGTCATCTGGGTCCATAGTGAGCATTGTCGGTTGTCTAGTCCTTTGTAAATCATCTTAGCAATGTCTTCTTTCGGTCATCCGTAGGGCTTTAGCATGTACCTCTTGCCTTGTTTCTTTCATATTGAGATCCTCTTGGTATTAAACAACACTTTTGGCACCATTTTCTTCCAGGTCTGGTAGGGTAGGCTCCTGGCTCAAAAAGCTGAGGACTACTGGTACCAATTATGGACTTTATTGTTTACACATTGCACTTGAAGAAAATTAGCCGAGATGACTATACTTGTTCTGGTGCACTTTATTAGGATTTCAACCTGTAAGACTTATGTTGCACCCTTGTGGTACGTTGCCGTGCTGATGTTTCATGTCCATTGACTCATGTCTGGATGAGACATTTCCGTATTGTACTTGTGGATAAGATATAATGTGAGAATAAGCTGCAATTTGCGGCATAATTCGGATTTGCCGAGACCCAAAAACCTCTGGCGTGCTTTGGTTTTGGATTTGAGTGCACTGTGCGCTTTTGACTGGTGTGCCTGAGGCAAAACGGGCGTTTTGTTCTCCCAAGTTCTTCAGTCTTCTGTGATGTATTTTGGCTTCCATATAAAAGAACTGCACATTGGCATTGGGTGGCAGTTGAAATTAGCGTTGAGCCAGGATTCATTCCACGCAGTATCCGTTACCCCAACATCGGCCAGTAAAGTGAAACGATATTAGCAGGTGTAACGGACGCAAGCTGCACACACTTCTGGCGAAAAATGACGAAAAATGAATTTGTTCCTTGGCCCCTCAGGCGCCGAACTGCTCTCCAAGGGCCTGGTGGCTGGCGCCGGGAAGCTGAGCGAGTACATGGCCACGGGCACGCACCAGCTGCAGGGCAGTATAAAGCCTGCCCAGGGCCCGGTCAAAGTGGACCCGCGCCTCCACAGCGGCGCGCGCACCGCCAAGAAGGTCTCGGTCGGCGCCCTCAAAGTCAGCGAATACGTGGGTGAGTTGGAGCGCTGCGTGCGGCACCGCGTCACGGTGCCTCCAGGCAGTCGGAACGGAGCGGACGTGGCGGCTGAAGTTGGTTCGTATGAAGTCGAAGTGGCAACGCTGGGGTGGGAGACTGTTTGAAGGCGGCGGACGGCTTACAGACTGCGACGGACGGTTTCTTGCGTTGCTCAGTGCGCTCATTCGGCGCCTAACTTGGTGGCAGCCACTAATGGCCAGTCTGTTGACTGGCAGCCGGGCCCGCCCTGTCCTCGGCTTGTGGTGCTAGGAGGGAGGCGGTCTGCGACGGTACCGTATCGCTCTGCCTCTGTCCGGAACCGTCCTGACCTCGGCTTGTGGTGCAGGTGGGAGGCGGCCTCTGATGGTACCGTGTTGCTCTGCCTCTGCCCTGGTCTCGTCTTAGTCTCGGTCTGTGGTGCAGGGGGAGGGGACGGCCTCCGACGCTCCTGTGCCGCTTTGCCGCTACCCTGGCCCTACCCTGTCCTCAGCCTGTTGTGCAGGGAGGGAGGCGGTCTCCGACAGTACCGTGTCGCCCTGCCTCTGCCCTAGGTTCGTCCTAGTCTCGGCCTGTGGTGCAGAGGAAGGGGACGGCCTCCGACGCTCCTGTGCCGCTCTGCCGCTACTCTGGCCCCCTACCCTGTCCTCAGCTTGTGGTGGTAGGAGGGAGGCGGTCTGCGTCGGTACCGTGTCGCCCTGCCTCTGCCCGGGGCCCGGGGTGCCTGCGGCCGGCTGACGCCCGGTTCCGTACGTGTCCGCAGTGACGCAGGTGGGCCGCGGCACCATGGCGCTGGCCGCCTACATAGCGCCGCACGTGAAGCGCACTGGCACCCGCCTGCTCACCACCACCAAGTTGGCTGACGAGAAGAACGCCGGCAGCAAGGTGAGCGGGACGCGCTGTTTTGTCGTCCGGGGCTCTCAGAGGGTGGGTCGGGCCGGCGCGGTGCACGCCGTTCGGCGAATAGGATGTGTTGGCCGTGGTGTCTGCTCGGGTTGATAGCGATGTACGTTTGTTTGGTGTACCTTACGCTGCGTCAGTCGGAGCAATAGGCCGCGAAATCGCCGAGCTGGAGAAAACACTGAGGCTGACGGTGAGGACGGCATACCGTCTGCCAGATGGGAAGCGTTGGGTGAGCTAGTAGGATTTGTCTTCATTTGGGTGGTGTCGTCCTTTTGGACAGACTGGCAATTGATCAGAAACTAATGCGCCAGTTCCGACGCGACCCATTTACCAGAACACCAGAACTGATAACATGACACGATAACCCCGGTCTCGTCATCCCATCCCTCGTCGCTATCCCCAGCGTCACGGCGTTAATAACGCCGCGCTCGCTGCGCCGTCGTGTGACCGCCCTGCTCTGCGGCAGATGGACGGCGTGATGGAGGTGGCCTCCGGCGCCGTGCGCGGCTTCGGCCTGGTGTACACGGGCCTGGAGACGGCCGCCTCCATGCTGGCCACCAGCCTGGCCAACAACACCGTCCAGCTGGTGGAGCACCGGTACGGCCCCGACGCCGGCAGCGTCACCCAGGAGGGCCTGCACGCCGCCGGCAACCTGGCCATGACCGGCCACAACGTACAGTCGCTGGGCGCCAAGGGCCTGGCCAAGCGTGTCGCCAAGGACACCGGCAAGCACTTGATCTACGAGCACGAGCAGAAGAAGCAGGGTCCCGTGTAGCCGGGAGTGGAGAGGCCCGCGGAGGGGTGACTGCGGCCCGGGCCGGGAGTGGCCAGGCCCTCGGAGGGGTGGTGCGGTCCGGAGAGGGGTTGCGAGGGCGTTGGAGAGGGAAGTATGTACGTCGCGCAACACCGTCGTCGCCATGGCGCCGTCGTCGTCGTTTTCGTCGCGCCTCCTTCAGAGATCTGCCCACAGCGCCGGAAAGGCTGCCGGAGGGGATTTTGTATCACGGGCGCGCTGTGAACCCCGCCATTGTAGTTCGTCCCAGGCTTGGGCTCCACGCTGCAAGTATCCGTTAAGCTTTATACTCCGCTGTGGCCGGCTGCATTAGTGAAGTCAAAGGATTCGGAGTGATGAAGAGTGAGGTGGAGCAAGCAGCTGTCCTGCACGCGGCCGCTCCGCCCTGTGCCAAGTGTGCTTTTCCTCGTTTGTGCGTAGAAGTTACTACTCCCTTTTTTGTGCTGATAGGCTGCGCTGTTTGTAGAAAAACCGCCGTATCCGGCTCCACACTGGTTAAGCCTAGTGCTAACAGCTACGATAGTGCCTTCCACGGCGAGGTGGCCGGATGGAGTAGACATGTATGCATTCTGAGCTGTGGCAGTGGGCGACTTTGATGTATGTTCCTAATGTGAGGGGGTGGTCTTTTGTCAGCGGAAAGATCAAGGACTGTGGATGGCTACCTGGAACCCATTGTGCGATGTAAACTGGCGAGACGTAATGTTGTTGTCGGCGTGTCGGTGTGTCTTGCTGCTGGTCTGACCTAATGTTGTCGATCTGAGGAGGCTGTAATTAAGAAATGTGGATGGTATGAGGTCGGAGTTTCCCGTTGGCGACGCGCAGTCGACTTTGGGTGTGATCAGCACCTTATGCGGTTTTAAGTACACCTAAAGTGCGGCGTAGGGCATAAATGTATTGTGCTCAAATTAGGGCAACCTTGACCTGTGCATGTATATTACGGGTTCTATATTCAGCTTCGTGGATTCACATGGTTACCGAAACAGGTCTCAAACATTGCAATGTTACTCCAGCGTAAACTGTTGACACATACAGGACCAGAGGCACCAGACCAGAGAGGGACCAGAGGCAATGGCAGCAAGGAAAATGCGTACGGGTCGCACAAAGACTACATTAGGATGGAAGACGTTGGTACCGACGAACTCACAATATGGTCCGTACAACGCGAGGCAACAATTCTTGCCGAACTTTGTCCAACTGTATCTTCAACCGTGGCCTGTCACCTGAATGTGGGCCTAGGATGACGTGAATGGTCAGTTATGAGGTCCATTGAATCAAAGAGATATGGTCAATGAGCGTTGGCGCAGAAGTTGGCTAAAATGGAGGAAGCTAGTCCAATCGCGGCTGACCCCTGCTCATACAGGTCCATCAGCCTAGGCTTCGACCAGCTCCGGTTCGCAATCATCGTTGCCGAACAGGAGGACGCCATCTGCCAGGCGCTGATCCAAACACATCCAACCTCCCGCTGCCGCAGGTCACTCGGCCCGCGTTCGGTAGTCACGCCGAGGACGCGGGAAGCTGTCGGCCAGCGTCAGGTACTGGCTCAGACACGCCTGACCCAGTTACGGAGATCACTCAGGCATCTCTGCTGAACTGCAGGACGCCATCCGTCAGGTACTGGTCCAGACACGCGTGATCTCCTGGGTCTGGGCACGGCTGAAAACTGGGGAGGAGCAGGGAAGACTGTCTTAGATCGACCCAATCAAGAACTGGCAACCGATGGAGCGATGACGTGATCATTTGTACTTTGCCGTTTTGTTAATTATTGTTATTTGTCTTGATTTCGTGTCCCGTTTCATAAGCAGCCCGGAATCACACGTAAACCCGAATGCGTGATCTGACTGTCTACTTTGCCTAGTTACCACTGATGACAGCACGTCTATGGTATGCTCCTCGAAGGTGAGGTAGTTAGCTAGGAAAGTAGCTTAACAGATTTCCGTGAGGTCTGAAAAAGCTATGAAGGGAGATGGTCGGCAGATGAAGACAGTAATCCGCGTCATGATAAACATCTGGAGGCTTTGTTTCAATTCCACGTTTCGTTTCACCTCCACCCACAACTGCCGTCATATCGTGTCATCTTCATTTGAAATCATCCAACAAGTAAAGCTCTGTCGTTCTGGCACGTAACTTCCCGGATGTGGCGTCCCCGTTTACGAAAAATCAAGTTTCTTGAATCCTCAGACTGGGACGCAATGGCTGGACATATCGCAGCCAAATGACTCGAGGATTTAGACGCCCTTCGTGAATTTGTTCCACGATATGATGAGTATGTTGCCACTTGTGCTCGGAAAGTCAAGAAAGGGACGTGTCCGTAGCAAGATGTGCATAAAGACAGTTTCAGCCAGATGTCACCATGCGCTTTACGTCTATGCCGGCATGCACGTGATGAAGAACCTGATTTGATAAACTCATTAACATGAACACTTAGTTATTCAGAGACTCTGCATATAATAGGACCTTGTTTTAATTTCTGAACGGCTCTCTCTCTCCCTCTCTCTCTCTCTTTCTGTCTCTCTCTCTCTCTCTCACGCACATACACACACACACACACATACTCCCGCCACACACTTAGCTCGCCCCAGCGGCGGTACCTCTCCGTGTTGTATGCCGCCCAGCCGCTGGTCATGCCGGTTGACTGCCAGTGCTCGGCGTGCCTGTACACGTCCCGGCCGTACCGGTTGCGGACGTACAGGCCTGGATTGCGAGGGCCCGGGTACCAGCGGCCGTCGAACGGTACCCTGAAAAGGCCCCAGGGTGCGCGGACTGGGTTCGCCTGGTCAGGTGCAGGCGACGCTCCGATAGCCTCCATATCATCACACCGGATAGGGAAACCATCTCCTCCGAACTGATCTGACCTTATCTCACGGTGCGCCGATAAACACTGCGAAGAAATAAGAGACATCGACATTAGCGTATCCGACAACCGGGCTGCAAAGTTATGTTTATGACCACTATAACCTTTCTGGCTTAATGAACCTGGACAAGTTAATGTCGAAAGGCTACGTGAACATTCGGTCCTTGTCCATCCATCACAACTCAGTGTATAAATACAAGAAATATTAAGCGATATTTTCGAGGAAAGCCGGTGGAAAGGTAAAAATGTCAAAGTTCTAAGCTTTCTGGATGCCGTTTAACCTTCGACGGGCCGAACTCCGGATTCCACCTTCGCCGGACCGGGGGTTCGTGAGAGCGCCCCCTCTCCTCCCCCAGATCCCGAGAACTAGACTGCCCACAGAAAGGAAACATACCGTTGGAATGCTCTTGTCGAAAACACCCAGATTTAATCCAAACTCATCAATATTAAGATGACCAGAGGCTATCTTACAGCAAATCACATGTTAACATTTTTGGGCAGAAGACTAATCAAGTCGTTTACGGGTCCCCAAAACAGACGTAAACAGAACATCTGATTTACCCATTTGGTGCAGTACAGGAGCATTTGAGATCAAAGGTGGCCATTTCACACAAGACTGAAAGTGAAAGAAAAACTTCGTCTTTTGTAAACGCAGCAGTCGCTTTTTTCTCATCGCAAGACTGTTTTTTGGCTAGATCATGCCGAAAATGTGTTTCAGATACAAATCAAGTCTGCAGCTGTCATACTGAGGTCAAACATGGTCAGCCTATGTCAAACGTTTTACGCATATAAGTCGGGACTTTCTGGTCTCCGTCGTGTCATCTGCCGCATTTCCATTGATCAGACACGACACAGCGTGAAATCTTACAACGTCGATTCATGCAACATCCATTCTACATCACAAAATCCATGCCCCAAAGTAACAAACATAAGTCACACAGACACTCGGCGGCGGGCGCAGCCGCAATATAGAAGCCTAATGTTTGACGGCATGTTATGTAAGCGACATCAAGGGTTTTTAATTTCGCTACCAGAAAGAGTTTTGGGGGCGGTACAAGCCATACAGAAAAAAGGCATGGGTGTAGTCCTTATTATCTGTGGTCATGCAAAGTGTGCTGGCATTGAAAACAAACACAATATTTTTGAAACGTCAGTTCAGGCCAGCCTGGGTTAAATGGGATTGGGCCACCCTTGGCAAATTAATTTTTAATCATATATGAGTGCTTCTGAAGCACATATGACTACATATGAGCATTCTAAAACCGTAAACCAAAAAATGGTACTCGGTTACAGGTCTGAAAATTTCGTATTAAACGTGACCTGACTCCAGGTCACCGGACAAGAAATACGATTACGTGTGCAAATAACGCAAGGATTGCCAGAGTTTTATCCTGACTTCATGTTTCTTATCCGCCCGGGCATGAGTGCCATGGGTATTTGCAGACACAAAACATTTTATGGTTTTGTTGAAACACAATTTTGGACCTTCAGCAGACTGCAAGCAATACGGTGTGTCAGAACAGGTGGCATTACGAAGCATCACATACGTACTTTTAAAAAAGCTGGCGCGAGAAGGTATGTGTAGATGGCTGTATGTTTTATTTCTCACCTATAACTCGGGGATTCATGGCCTCTAAAACGATGGACGACATCAGATATATAAAGGCCGAAAGCTCAACTGACCTAAAGCCATTGACCTGGTTATTTCCGAAAAAACGAGATAGCAAAATTGTTCCATTTCTCACGTTCTGCCAATAGGGAAAGTTTCATGTCAATCGATGCATCCCACAGAATGTCATATTTCCGTTTTTTTGGAACATGATCTTATTTGATCCATCCTAGATCAATGGTCTTAAATTGCTCTCAGTTGAAAAATTGACTCGTATCTCTGCCTTATTTCGTTTTGGGGAGGGGGCAGGCCGAAGAAAACCCGAGGAGGGTTTTCATGAACTCTCCCGGCCCGGCGAAGGTTAAGAAAACTCGGCATTGGCAAGAAAACTGTGCACCACTAGATGGTGCTTAAATTTTGGGCACTGTAAGAGGCCGCATCTCCATTGATGAAGCACCGCTTAGCATAAAATCTTCCAACATCGTCTTACGTAATACCCGTTCTACATCACAAAACCCATGCCCCGAAGTATTTTCTTCACCTCAGTCACAAAAGCGAGCGGCTGGTGCGGCCACAATGGCAAAGCCTTAGATTTGATGGGAAGCTATTTAAGCGCCGTCAAAAATTTGTTTTGGTGATCAGAAATAAGAAAATTGGGGCGGTGCAAACTGTATAGAAGGAAGACATTGATATAGTTCTTATCATTTCCACCATGCGAAGTGCGTTCTCATTGAAAACAAGTATAATCTATAATTCATACAAGACCAAATCAGGCCAGCCTGGATCGAATGGAATTCGGTCAACCTTGGCAAATAAGTTCTTGTCATATATTAGTACTTTCATTGTACACGTGACTATCAAGTAACATTACAAGGCTGTAAACCAAGAAATTGTACTCGATTGCTGGCTCGGAGATAAATTCGGTATGGAACGTAGCCTCATCCCAGGTAGCGAGTCAGGGGTAACGTGCGTGTTCAAATGACGTGAGAAGCACCAGGATGTTTAACAAGTGCGCAGCCATGATTTTCTTAAGGGGCGGGGGAGTCCGGAGCTCAGAGTGAACTAAAATCATACATAAACCGCCTGCCGGAAGACGAGGCGCAATGGTTTTAAAAAAAATGCTGGCTGAGAGGGGAGGGGACGGTTCTCCGCCCCCCCCGCCCTCCCTTGGCTGCGCCTATTGTGCATAGCAAGCTTTGAAACCATCGAACTTTTCCGATTATCTTAAGTAGCAAACGTAAAAAGGCCGGAAGCCCAGCTAACCTTTTGTGCCGGCAAGGTCGAACAAGAATCGATAACTTTCGTCGCTAGTTACTTGGCTTTTTTGAAGTACCGCCAAAACCAGGAGTAACGTAAATGGGGATTCTGGCCGCCTGGGACATAAATTCCCACTTAACTTTTCACCAGTACCGCACCATAACTCGGAAAATGTGCGACTCTGCAGTGATGGCTTCCGATTAGTGAATGACACTGCGGTTCGACACCAGAGACTGAAAACTTATGAGCGACCCAGTCGGATCCAACACTGATAAATAGCGAGAGCCCGGGACCGATTGAAATGTCGTGCTGGTGAGCGACTCTGACCAGTCCAACACTGGTAACCGGTGAGCCCAGTCCGTGGTGACCTGACTTGACCTAACCTGGTCGGGGGCAGTCCGTCCTCGTCCCGCAGTTTTTCCGTGTCCATCCAGTGCTGGCCCCAGAGCTCGGCCCGCCACTGTTTGAAGCGCACCATTGCCACGCCGCCAGACGTCCGGTTCTCGTGGCAGCAGAACGACCGCTTCTCTGCAACAACAATATGTACCGTAAAATGGGTGCTGCAGACTCAAAACATTTTGTGATTTTGCTGAAAGGCCATTTTGGACCTTCAGCAGACTGCAAGGAAGACCGACGGCGACAGGCAGGGGTGTCGATTTGTATTCTTTTAAGAACGCCCTGGCCCATCCATTGTTGATTTGGGCCCTCCGAATGTTGGTTTACCCCCTCCCCCATATTTTCTGCCGGTTTTAAAGGAAAATGAGTGATAATAACGAAAAGAACGACCGCAATAGATATGAGATAGGAAGAAAGCAAAGAGTAAATTTTAAAGGGATGTATCTATCTATTTTCCTATCTTTTATCTGTATGTATCTGCATACATGCGGATAAATGCAATTTTTCATTTGATAAATAGTAACAAAGGTCTTATATATTTCCGTGGATCGAAATAAAGTGGGCTAAATTCGTTCAGAAGCCCTCATTTCGAGTGAGGTTAGGATGTCGGGCCCTCGGTTCGGCCCACTCCCCCAGTCATTTACAGAAATCTACACCCCTGGCGATAAGTGTCGGAACAGATGGCATTAAGACCCATCATATATGCACTTTCAAAAAGTTGGTGTGACAGGCACAGTAAAAGGGCAATCTCAGAGAAGCAGAAAAACCGACTCAAGTTCATGTCAAACCCCGCCCAAATCGCATTCTTGAATGCCATTGTGTTTACCCAGAACCCAGCGAAAGCCATCCTTTTTCAAGGACTCCGCCGTCCGCTCCAGCTTGCCGAGGTCAGCGCTGCTGAAGGCGATGTCGGCATCTCTCTCCCAGGGCAGTATTGTGCCGACCTTCAGAGCCCCTGCCAAAACAGGCCAGCGATACGAGGGACCGCGCGACAGAGGGTGGCTTTCCATCCTGGGATTTCAAACAGCGTACTGAGGGACTCTGCGACAAATGGATGACTTTGTACCGTTGGCCAATGCTTTCTTTCCCGACAGTACAGGTGCGTCCGAAGCAAGCTGAGTTTCTCTTGCAGCCCCGGGGGCTCCAGCTGTCACCAAAGAACTGACCGGCAGGAAGGCATCACTCACCGAGAAGCGTCCCCTCCTGCAGCTCACATATGGCGCCCGCCTCCTGACAGTGGGTCATCACCGAGTGGACGAGCCTGAGCAGCTGGCGGCGGCAGCAGGGCGACAGGCTCCGGCCGCCGACGACCAGGCAGCCGCTCCTGAGCTGCCAGCAGCCGAAGCGGCGCACTCCGCCGCCCGGCGGCTGCACCAGCAGCACGCCCAGCTGCCGAGCCAGCGGCAGCCAGGCGTCGGCCGGCTCGGCGGCGCTCGCCGTCGGCGCGTCCCGCACGTGGAACATGACGTCCGGGCAGACGAGCGGCGGCCGGCCGCCGTCGCGCCGCACCTGCAGGAACAGCTCCTCGGCCAGCAGCCAGGAGCGGGCGGCGAGCGGCCGGCGACGCAGCAGGGCGGCGCGCGCCACGAACGGCCCGGCCACGTGGTCGCAGACGAGGCACTCGCGCGCTGACCGGTGGTAGCCGGCGCGGAAGCGCAACGAGTAGTTGGTCAGGCCGACCTGGAAGCAGCCGTGCGACCAGCGGCCGTCGGCGAGCCGCGCGGCGCCGGCCACGGCGCTGGCGTTCTGCCGCTCGGCCTCACGCAGCAGCCGCTCCAGGTTGGCGTCGCCGTCCAGATGGCTCAGCTCGGTGCCGAGCAGCACGTACTCGGTGCCCGCGCGCCGCACCAGGCGGTTCACCAGCGTGCCGAGCGGCGGCGTCGGCTCGGTCGCCGGCAGCGGCACCACGGTCACGTTACGGAAGTGGCGCAGCTCGTCGCCCAGCGTGTCAGCGGCGGCCACCAGCGCCGGCACGCCCGGCCACAGCCGGTTCAGGCCGGCCAGCACGCGCCGCGCGCGCGCCGCGTCCTCCGGTCCCGTCACGGCCAGCAGGACGGTCAGCAGGCGGCCGTAGTCGCGGCGCAGCGGGCAGTCCGCCGTCCGCCAGCCGTCGTAGAAGAACGGGTAGCCGACGGTGGCGTTCAGGTAGTGCTCGGGGCAGACGCGCGCCGGCGTCGACGGCGGCGCCGGCTCCCAGACGTCGGCGTCGGCGGCCAGGCCCAGCTCGAAGGCGGCGCGCGCCAGGGAGCGTCGTGCCGCCTCCGCCAGCCGGCGGGTTTTGGAGTCGGTGGAGTCGGCCAGCTGGCGGAGGACGGTGGCGACCGCGTCCAGCTCCAGCTGCGCCTGCTGACCGGGCAGACCGGTCGGCCTGCCTGCCGATCGGACCTCGGACGCGCTAGAACCGCTGAAAGTTCGATTCATTTCGTGACAGAGCGGTGTCAGTAGTGGCTAAGCGAGGAGGATCATGTACGGGCCGTGCTCGAGGGCCACAGTGAAGCTCAGCGCGGTCCGCTGGACCCTCCGGGTACTCCAGACTGATAAATCTTCTGGTGCGTTTCGGTCTCCCCTTAATCAAAACGCCTTATGTGATTTTGAGATGTGGGCCAGTAAGGGCAAGTATTGGTATAGGCAATAAGTAAGGGTCCCCTACTAACTGAAATGTTAACTTTTGGCGTGGCCCTATGATTTGGGATTATTTGCGCTTCCCTGTTCTGCATTAAGTATTTCAGCGGGGTTTACAGAGATACCTACATCGTAAACGTGTCCCAGCCGCGTTTCGTATCCAAAAAGAGGGTTGGCCGAATTATCTGTATTGTAGCGGACTGCTGAACAGTTAACATGGATCGCATCACACAATGTCGATGCCGTGTTAGACGGAACTCCTTGCTTCCTTGGTGGTCGGTGGGCGTGGATCTGATAACCGAAACTCCATGCAGTGGTCTGGTCTGGCTTAACGCCTGGTAATGGTTTGTGGGAGCACGTCGTTGCGAAACTTTCCAAGGCCTCCTTACATTAGATTACATTACATTACATTACATCGGAACGATTCGCAACATCCCTTGGCAGTCAGTTGTTTGACTACGCAGTAGTTTAGCTCTGAAATCGTTTCGCAGTGAAGGAGTATGGTTGCACGTCTGCCATGTTATGGCATCGGAAAAACGATGGAACCCTGCGGTATCGAAATACCGTAACATTTTACGATAACCTGTTACGGGCCAACTGATAGAGTGAATGCACGACCTGGAAGCGTGTTATTCTGCATGCATCGACACTCCATGGAAAACGGAAATGGTTACAACTATTGCATCACAAAAAAGCTCCGAAACGTTCCGAAAGACATGCTGGCATCCGGAACCGACACTAGCGTTCATGAATCCCGACCCGAAGACCAGCGTAATGACAATATCAGCCGCCACCTCACCTGTTCAAAGCGCTCCTCACTACAAGGACCGCCAGCAGCAATGGACACCACGCAGCAGTCACCAGCAAAACCAACTTTCTCGGTGACGAGGGAACCCGGAGACGGTGCCACGACTGCCGAGAACGAGCCTGCCGGACACGACAGGCTCAGACCAACAGGACAGGTGAATAAACTGAAGATGGGATCAGTTGTACGTTGCCAGATGACCTCATACTAATTTTGTCCAAACAAGAATTTGAGTTGGCCCAAAAGACGGCGTCACGTCGGATCAATGCAAGCCATCCGGGAGCCGATGGGCGAGGACGAAATGAAAACAGGTCGATAACGTTAGACCCAGCACAGACCGATATTCTCAGACCCAGCACAACCCCGATACTGTGAGAATTGAGAACAAGCACAATCGATATTGTCAGGCCCAGCACGGACCGATATTGTGAGGCCCAGCACAGACCGACATTGTCAGATCCGGAACAGACCGAATCTTTTCTGAGCCAGCACAGCCCCGACGTTTCCATGTCCAGCAAAGACCGATATTGCCAGGCCCGAAACAGACTGATGTTGTTTAACCAGCAGAGGCCAGTATTGTCAGACCGAACGCAGATCGGTAAGTCCAGATCATAGAAGATATTAAAGTAGGATTCACATACTGCAATTGCCTTGAGACAATTCAATAATGAATTTGCGAATCTGATATATGTTTCCTAAAATATGAAAGCTTTTCTCTTTCTTACGTACGCAATTTAAGTAAACCACCTTCATTTCGCATAAACAGTTCTTTGTGTGGTAATGATGAGTGTTAAGTCTAAATAGTTTGCACATGTTCCGAAAATAAGAAAAAAAAATTTATATACTGCTTACCATACGGTACCACCTGCTATTTCAACTTTTTCAGCCAGATGTGCTTCTCACAGTTTAAGCTGCCGTAAAAATGCCCCAGTTTTTGTTAAAAATGAAGGCACTGAAAACTTCCACAAAGAGTTATGCGTAGTTATAAAGCAATTATATATGTCCAGTACCCTGGTTATGAAGTTATCTTTTGAGGCAAACGCAAATGTTTAAAATCCGTTGACGCTCGTGACAAAGGACTGAAGAGAGCCACAACATGTTGATGCTGTTTGTTATTGCCCTTGTATACTACATTATTCATGTCAAGCATTCCTCGCCAACCTAGCTTAAAATGATTGGAACCGAGTGTTTAGATGATGTCGATGGCTTTGCATCACAAGAAAGAGGCACGACGAGGGAACGAAGGTCGGACGCAGTGTCTTCTAATGAAGGTATAAAATGTATTGTATAGCGGTGCCAGTCCGGCCGTTCCTAGATGGCAGAGACGGTCGCTGTATACTGGCAATTTCCGGTTGCGTGCAATTGTAGAATTTCCTGATGCAAGACTTCCGATCCCGATAACACAGTTTAATTGTAGTATAATGCTTGTACGCCCATAACTGTTTTCACTTAGGCTTGAATTTCACTGCTTGCTCTGTCTGAATGCTCTCTGGTTTCTCAGATTAATAAATTGTCTCTTACACTGCATTTCTGACATCTTCAACACTTATTTTAAAACAAGGAACAATCAATGGCATATAATCAACTAGAAGGACCATGATGCAAACTAAGCGTCTCGCGTTGCGTAACGTTATGACAGCCTCTGGCCTTGGGCGCAGCCTACACTGGACATTCCATATCTGAGGAATTATCAGTGCTTTCAAAATGTAACGCTTACTCGGTTGAGAAACGTCCGGTGAACTCGGCGGCGGCTATATGTGGTTGTCGTGCCATGTCACAAGATCATATGAGTATGAACAAACTATAATCATAAAGCAACAAATCACGTTCTCAGCAATAAGCAGATGGATTAAGGTTCATCTGTATTTCCGAAAACTAATTTCATCGTAACGACCAGAAAATAGTTCCAGCAATTACGCATGCATAAGTTTAGGATGCCAACAGAAAACAATAAAAACATTGGCCACTTAACATCCGGCAGTTTTTGAAACGTGGGCATTCTGAAACTCCCGATGCGAGGGCGACCTTAAATTCCTTTAATGGCTTTAACGGCGACTAAAATGATGACCTGAGATTTTGTGCTTGCTATAAGCACAGTGCCAACATATGCCTTCCTCCGTTACAACATCCCTTGTCTGATATTGGTTTGAGGTTTGGGGCTGGTGGTAACTGTTTTAAAATTACGTGTGAAAGAGATTGGGTCCGACCTTTGATTGGGACCGCCCTGACATCGCTATCCATATTTCGAGCAGTAAGGCATTTCCTAAATAAACCTGTTTTAACGGAAGGTGACGCTACCGTCGGACCAGGTTGCAGTAGTTGTACGCAGTCGGTGCAAAATTGGCGTTAAGCTGAAATACCGGCCGCAAATACCATCACTGACCTCCCCGGCGCCAGAGCGATGCTCAGATAAGTTGTGGTACGATTCGGATATGAAGCTGAACGACCGGCTGCAGATATCTCATATCTGCAGATCACTGATCTTCCTGGAGCCAAAGGGATGACTCAGATCGGTGCGGTGGTACGATTCGGCTGTGAAGCTGAATGACCGGCTGCAGATATCATCACTGACCTCTACGAAGCCAGAAGGGTGACTCAAACCGATACGGTGGTTCGATTCAGGTCGTGAGGCACTACGATCCTTACTGGAACCATGACCGCTTTGATAAGAAAAACTGGCCGATTTTTCCGCAGCGGATCCCAGGCACTGGGTCGTACGTGCGTCAGTAAACTGATTTGACTGCAGATTTAGCCAAGGACCGCAGCCAGTAAGCCATTAACATTTTTTGCGAACAGTCTGCTTTTGGAGGTGTAGGACGCCGCAAAAAGATGGATTGTGACCAAACCGCCCTAAAATGTTATCATAGTTGAGTGGGTATAGGGCACAAAAGAATGGACTACACGTCGATGTGATTCTCATTGCAAAAAGCAATGAAGTGCAATGCCATGAATGAAATGATTTTGCAAAAAGTCGACGGCTTCTATACGAGATTGAAGTGGAATTGATAACAGGTTCGAAAATGAGTGCATGACCCTCTCCCAGGCGGTTTGGGGCGTGGCACGTGCCGCACGCGCAGAAATCTGCTGTGTGCCATACGATTGCTCGTTTAATTCTCGTTTCCGGCAGGCGCGTCTCGAGGCGATCCGACCCGTGGTTCCCGAGGAGACTCATCGGAACCGAAACGATGTTTGACGCGGTTTGCGTTTCCCGTTTTACGTGTTATCCTTACGGACAGAAAATCACCTTTTAAGCGCGCAAAACGCTCCAACGGCTCGTTAATTTTAACTACATATATAACTAGTAAGTTCCAAAACCAACGCTTCGTTAGTTTTCGTCACAGCGGGACGAAAACTAACGAATTTTCTGGTGGCGAGCGAGACATTTCGAATGATGCAGGCACGAGCCGATCCGCCAGTTCATTTGGGCCCTGGACCGTAACGCATATTTCTCGACAGAAAGACAGAAAGGCAGATTGACTCATTTACTTGCTCATTCAGCATATAGACTAAGGCTCGCCGCTAGTTTTGTTAAGCAAGGTTCATAAACGCCACTGAACTGCCCGGTACCCAAAGGTATCGGCTGGGGCGCGGATTGTCATAAATGACAGTTGCGCTGTCCGTCCTGGACGCTGCGCTGCATGACAAACCCGTTTTCCATATACAGTCGATTTTATTTTGCGTTTCGCTTTGATGATCTAATCCGGATGACGGTGTCTACGCACGACACAATACGTGAAAAACATGGGAAGTAGCCATTTTGCTCTTTGCCTATGAACGGCACATCAACACTCTTCTGAAGCGCACACAGGGCATTAGGCGACGTGCTGTTCGATTTCTTTTGAGAGTATATCCATTTCGAGTCACTGTCCCTGGGTGACCAAGGTAGCCCCTGAAACCAAGACTCCTTTGATAAAGACATGTGACAACGACACATGCCGAGTTTTAGACTACGTGGAGCCTAGGTTTCGAGCCGCGCTTGCGCTATTCATTTCATTTGGCCATGAATTGAGCCAGGGAATGCAGCGAGCATCTTACTCTTTTTCACGGCGAATCCCCGTTAGGACAGATGGCACTTTACCAAACGATCCATTACACACAAACTACAATAAAATACGATATTCTTGGCTCATATGGAACACACAAGAACGGGCTACGCGCTGATGTGATTTTCATTGCAAAAAGTCAAGAGTCTCTATGCGATGTTGGAGTGGAAGTAATCAGGGGTTCGAGAATGAGTGCATCGCCTGTTTCCAGGCGGCGTGGTGTCCGAACCGTGGGCCGAAACCTTTGAGTGGTCGTTTTAAATGAAAGACGGTACACGAAGTTACACCGTAATGTTTTTTTTTCTGAGTCGCTGCGACCTGTAGATCGTCATCACCACACCCAACGCTGAAAAACGCTCAGAAACAGCTTTTTCGCATTGCTGTCGTTTACGCGTGGCACGTGGCGCGCATGCTGAAAGATGCTGTCTGCCATACGATTGCCCGTTCAATTGCCGTTCCAAGCTGCTATTTTTCGAGCCGATCCGCCCGATGGTTGCCAAAAAAATTCGTCGGAGCCGAAACTTTTTTTTGACGCTGTTTGCGTTTCTCGTTTTATGTCTTATCCCTATGGGCTAAAAATCACCCCTGAAAGGCGCGCCACGCGTCAACGACGTGTTGCAGCGCGACGAAAATTGGCAGATTTTCTGGTGACGAGCGAGACCTTTCGAATGGTGACCACGAAACCGTTCGAATGTTGAAGGTCATCTACAGTGGTCGCACGAACTGAAACTTGCATTACCTGATCACATCGCTGTTCAAATACGTGACAGTTATCGGATCGTATACAACCAAAAGTGAAGAGTAAAACCAATAAATCATCGCATCCCACCGAAATCTGAAAAAGGTGTCGCTGGCCTCATCAGGTCCGGGTATTGGGAACGCGGATGTCCTAGATAGACCCGAGATGGCCGTAGTTCTACTCAGCCCTTGCAGATAAGCATTGGCTGAACACCAGGAAGAGAGAGAAAAAAAGAGGGAGAGTGAGGGAGAGAGAGAGAGAGAGAGAGAGAGAAAGAGAGAGAGGGGGAGAGAGGGAGAGAGAAAGAGAGAGAGGGGGAGAGAGAGAGGGAGAGAGAGAGAGAAGGAAAGAAAGAAAGAAAGAAAGAAAGGAAGAAAGAAAGAAGGAAAAGCGAAATAAAGAGAGAAAGAAGGAGAAAGAGAGAGGCATAACCACAGGAAAGGAGTAGGAGTAAGAGTACATATTCGTTTGTTGAAACACAAACACACCTTTTTAAATTCAAACCCAAATTACTGAGCAGAGTTTTCAGATGTCATGGGAAAGTACTTAGTCACACTTTACGCAAGCACTGCACTCGTATTTCTGTAAGTGATTTTGTTTGGCCGTAGCAAAGTTCTTCTTTGACAGCAAAAACGTCTGTTAAGGAGTACTTTGACTGAACAATCTTCTTGTTAAGTTGGGATTGTCCTCGGCCTAGGTCGTAGCCATATGAATCTTTTAGACAGGGCCTTAACTCTGTCGTCAAACAAAGGTCCAAGCAACAAACACGCGAAACATACACATTTTCTGGACTCGAAATATGTCCAGAAAAGATTACTGAAAACATCACTTGCTCTTACCTGCACCGTGTTTTCATTTTCAAAGAGACACGATTCATTCGGACAGTAAAGTGCTGAGTGTAGAGTTACAAGCTGCAATTTGCACTCAAGGTGATCGATACCTTGACCTTCACTGAACTCCATCTTTCCCAGCCAGCTACATGCCTACATGTAAAACATAACGCGCGGGAAAATGTGTGAGATTTCCAGACATGCATTTCTTGTATGTACTTCCAGTATGTGTTTCTGGCCGTAAGCATAGCTACGTTTAACCCTCGCAGGACCGGTCTCCGGATTCACCTTTCCCGTTCCAGGGAGGGGCGAGGGCTCATGAAATCCCTTCGTCCACAAAAATCGCGAAAACTAGGAACCACAAAGAAAAATAAAAGTGCCTTTGAAAAGGCATTCACAAAAGTATAAATCACTCAGATTAAGTCTAATCAACATGGCTGGAGATTTCCGAAAGTCATTTGGGGGGAGTTCACATGGGATTTCAGACCGTTGCATTCCAGTCATTATCATAGGCCTAATGAGTGGGGGGGGAGCAGGCCCCAATCCCCACCGGGATGGCCAGCCGTACCAATCAGGTCAGTATTGAAGTTACCAGAGGTCATCTTAGGCCAAATAACCTGTTAACGTTTTTGAACCGAAACTGTCATAATGAAATCGTTTGCGTGGCTCCAAAGAGGCTACGCATAAAGAAAGACCTGAATTACCCATTTGGTATGGTGAAAAAGCATCTGAGACCATATATGGCCATTCCATGCGAACCTGAAAGTGAAGGGAAAATTTCTTTTTGTAAGGGCAGGATTCAGGGCGTGAACTTCTGTAAATGATTGGATGGGCCGAGCCGAGGGTTCGACAACCTAGCCTGGCCCCAAATGTGGGTTTCTCAGCGGATTTAGTCCACTTCATTTTGATCAATGGAACTTTATAAGTTTTTTCCTACTACTTCTGAAATAAAAAAACTGCATACATCGCCGTGATATATATATATATATATATATATATATATATATATATATATTATACACAGAAGATAGAAAAATAAATAGATACACCACTTTTATGCTTTATTCTAAACTTTCTGCCTGTCTTTTATTTATTGCGGCCGTTTCTTTCGCATTTTTGCCCATTTCCCTTTAAAACCGGCAGAAAATATTGGAGGGTCCCAAACCAACATCGGAGGGGGGGGGCAAATCAACATTGGGTGGGCCAGAGGCCTCCTCGAAAGAAGACAAATCGACACCCCTGGCAGGAATCACGGTATTCTCTTATCAAAAAAGGATGTGTTTGGTCCAGATCATGCCGCAAATATGTTTAGAATGTACGTGCCAAGTCTGCAACCATCATATCAAGGTCAAACAAGGTCAGCCCTTGGTCAAACTTTTGACGCTTTTAAGTCGAGAGTTCCTGATGTCTGCCGTATGATCTGCCGCATTGTCGTTGATCAAACACCACACAACATAAAATCCTTGAACATCGGTGCATGCAATATTCCTTTTCCACCATTAAAACCACACCCCAAATCATTTCTTCACGCCAATCACAAAGACAATGGGTGGCGTGCGCAGTTGCAATGTAATAATTCATTATCTGACGGCAAGTTATTTTAACGATGGCCAAGGTTTGGTATTGGCGACCGAAAATAAGAGGACTGAGGCGGTAAAAACAGAAAGTAAGCATGGATGTCGTTCGTGCCATATGCGGCCATATGAAACGTGTTTGAACTGAAAATACTTCTTGGAAATACTTTTGGAAACTACTGGCAACTGCTGGAAATACTTCCTGCCTATTCGCCTTTTCCACATGCCAGCAAAAGAAGGAGTCGGCAGAAAATCATTCGACTTTTTAACATTCGACAACATTGCATTCAACCAAATGCTCCTCGACTTTTTGTCCTGTAAACAAAACGCACTTTTCTTAAACAAGCAGATAAAGGTTTTCTGTGCTGTCATGCTCATTTGACACGATTTGGCAGCAATGCGAATGATGCGCACCGGTGCTGTTCGTTAAAAAAAAAACATTAAAAAAGACACTTTTCCGATTGTACGCTGTCTTTAATATGTACCAGCAATTGGTCGGAGACTACAGCAAACCTTAGCGGCAGTATGGGACGAGCCCAACTCGTCAAATGGCCTGCCATTGTGGTGCGCGTGAGGTGAAGAAGTAAAGGGCGGCGACCCCTACGAGTTGTCGGCGCGCCCATCCAGTCCCCGTAGTGTTCCTGTAGCACTGACCGAACAGGCCTCGCATCGATTCCCAAACCACAACTGATGACGATAATGGGGATAGCAATAATGATAATGATAATAAAACTATGCCTCTGATAGTCTGATGGGTACATGGATACCCGAAGTTGATAGCTTGGCTCTGAACGGCAGACTTTCAGCCAGTGACGTGGGGGCCGTCAGACATTGCGGCCAGCTCCGCTCTGCTCCTTTTGCCCGCTCCCCTGTCTCGCGGGCGACCTCAAAGTGCCTCCGAGGTTCAGCAAGCGGCGGAAACGGGGGCCCTGCTCAGTCGCGGCCAGATGACGATCGAGCCATTCCGAGAATGCGTTCTCCATGAAGGAGGAGGCCGGGAAGCCGGACACAGGGATAAGCCGTCTCTCTACTGCGCCTCTCCTTGTCGGAGCACGTGGTTTTCAAAGCCGTGGGACACAGATGACACTGCACATCGCAAACGAGTAATTTCGTGGCGGAACATTGCCGATGCTCAGTGAGCCTAACATTAGTACGTAGAGATACATAAAATCAACGCTCTTGCGACAAAAGCCGTCCATTGGAAGCTGTTCGACTCTGTTCGAAACATTTTGTTGACCTTTCCACCACCGTCAGATGTCTTAGCAGATGTCCCACCATATTTCTTCGGGAACGAATCAAAGTTGTGGTTGCATTATCATCAAGCACGCACGCCTCACCCAGCTGCACGCTGTTTGCTTGCTTTGCGTTTTATTTCGTGGCAAGAATGGCAATCACACCACTGAAATGTTGTTACGTCGTGCATGTGTGTCATGACGGGTAAGTATAGGCCGCGTCACGGACTTCAGGGTACGACGAGGGGCGGCCAAAGGTGACAAGACGCCAATGCGGGCCGCCCTTGCTCACACCGACGGCAAAATCCTCAAACATGGAGCGACACCTGTTACTGAGTGTCGCCAAACCGACAGCCGTCCAAGGCCGATTGCTAACTGACATAAGATGCCTAAAATGAGCCCGCACGATCTTTTTGCACTTGTTAGTTCTTCCAGCAGACGCTAAGTGAGTACACGTTCAAACGCATTAGTTACGTATTCCAAAACTGGGCGGAAAAAGGGCCGTATAAACTGTCGGTAGATTGACTCTGGAGGCCCCAGCTCCCCTCACCTGCTTCAACATGTGGAGCCGCCGCGATGTTCGACGAGTTGAGTCATTTACGTAAACATTCCATTTACGACCAGATCCTTGATTTAGACTTGATAATTTACACTGTGTTTTGCTTCCCAAACTCGGACGGCCGATTTTTGCGGCTTGTGATACAAGGCTTCTAGAGAAATTGACGTTCAAAATGCGCATGATGGCGACACTGATTTTCATGTCATTAGCCGCGGGCCAAGCCGCAAGTTGGTCTAACACTTACTACAGTTGCGATTGGGAGTATGAACCCACAACGCCGATAGCAAGGTTGTCGACGTATTTCCAAATATTGTCGGAACCGTTTTAACAATCGTCAGTCATTGAATGAAAAGGCTGGCCAGGATCTGTTATCTTGTGACACTCCTTACGTGAAGGCTTTTACTCCGGTGTTTCAATGCGACTAAGAAAATGATTTTTGTTGCTGGTCGGCATACGTGCAGGTACGTTGGCGGACTCACTGGTCTGCCAGAACAAAAGTCGGTCATCCATGTTGCAACAGAGCCACGTGTCTGAGCGCAGATTGTTCGACTGCATGGTTGACTATACCTTGCATGGTTTGCAATGTCAAAAACTGTGTTGAAATCGGTCGCGCACGATGTAGCATAAGAGCATCCAGAGTGAGTGTTTTGTTAAACATAGTTTAACACTCTCACCAAGTAATGTGCAGTAGAGCTGTTTAGAAAGTTCCTAATATGTCGGCATGAGTCACTGGCTAAATATGTTCCAAAGTGTCTTTGCAGATACAGGATTTCGAAATTTTGCTAAGAGGCGTTATTGAAATGGGTCGAAGACCAGTTCCGCTGGCCACACTCGGCTTCTTGGGAAAGGCAATGACTCAAGCGGGTTTCCAAGCTGCTGGCATTCTTCCGAATGAGAGGGACTGGTTGAATATAAACATGAGAAGTTCCGCTAAGTCGCAGGCAAATTCTTTTACTTGTTTTGACGGAAGCTCTCCTAGCGTACTGCCTTGCTCATCCTGATGGCTGTCACTTTGCGAAACGCATCGTGAGGCCCAAGGATACGCCTGTAACGTCAGCAAGCATGTCGGCAACTCATTGGCGCAGAGATGTAGCAAAAGCCGACACGCATCCACGAAATGATCGTTGATGTGCTTAAACGGTGTCGGCGTCGTTCAGTGCGCTCAGGTTGAGACCGTTATTGCAGCTCAGCCTGCACGTGATGCATGTAAACGGCACGCAAACGTAAACGTTCTCTAGCAAGCGTCAAGAAGCAGTCGAAACCTTTCGATTAAAATTGGCGTTTGCGGAAAAAAAACAAAAAGGTAAACCAAAAGAAGAAAGTGAAATAAAAAAGATCAAAGAAAGTAAAGCGACATACTTGCACAATGATGAACAGAATCTGGTTCACGTGTTTCAGCAGGCAGCAGCAGCGACGGACGACGTTTTTATGAAGACATACATTTTGGACTGCTTACCTTCACCTGAACGAACTACCAGTGGTCATCTGCAACCGAGCAGGCAAGTGATTTCTTTTCTAAGAGCAAAGAAAAGACGGTCGATCCCTCAGTAACTCTGAAAAGTGTGTAGTTTACTTATGCTTCTCGCGCGCCACGCAAATGACCCTAGAAGTTGTTTGGCCAATCGTTACAAATTCCTGCAATCGCAACAAACGTCTCAAAGCAATTCACATTGCTATTTCGGTCTGGCTTCATTGTTTGAACGAGGTGACCGTGACCCTTCCAGGGCTGCAAAGCCGAAGCGTTTTGGCTTTAGCCAAGGCCGAATTAACATCTTTTGCATTTCATCCCAGCCAATACACGGTTTCCAATCCAAAATCCTGCTTCTCTCAATCGCGAGGCCAAAGGCTCCCACCCACCGAAGCCCGGCGATTCCTGGATTCAGTGGTTTCAAGGTCAGTCGGACCATCGACCGTCAACCGCTGCCGAGTTCGCGGATTATGCGGGCGTCAAGGGGTGCAGGATCGGAGAATGAAAGCGCAAGCCCGGGCCGGGCCGCTTTGGTCTAGGAGTTTAAAACCTCTAAATCAAGCGGGGCATCTCTTTATCTTTATCAAAGGCTTATAGCCGTGGGAAGAAGTCCCTCGGAACTTCTTTTGAATCACCCAAATGCTCAGTTCGTGATAGAACTAAAAAAACATTGCGGTATTTATTTAGCTTACTTGACTGACGATACACGAATCGAGTCATGGAGAAGCGTGATGTCGTGGGAGAATCTTGGAGAATGAAGTGGCTTTTAAGTCATGCGTGATCTTCTTAGCCTGCAAGCATACATGCACGTGTCTGGAAGGTCTTGATGCAATCTAAAATGGCCTTAGCGAAGCTTGAAGAGACAAAGATGTTCAGGCAAGACTGCGGTGAAAAACAGGACGCTCATTGAAAGAAACTGATTTTTGAAATGCGACGAATACCAAACGACTCTGTGACATGTTGAAAACAAACCCAATGATGTTGCTGTATTTTAAGCTTCGCTTTATAGGATAAAGTTCGCATGAATATGGATAGAGATCATGGATAGAGAAAAAAATTTCAGCTCAATAACTGGAAGTCGTTGACACTTTGCCCATTGGCGGTAATTGGATGTCTGCATCACCCCACATTAAAAATGTTAAAAAAATCTCTCCATTTTCCAAGAAAATGACAACACTTCTTAAAAATGAGGTTGACCCTAGGCCAATGACCCGGAAAATTAAAAAAAATCCGAGATAGCAGATTCGTTGCATCTGTTGAGATCTCTCATTCTTGAACGTTTTATTGTGACTGTTTTATCGTATTTCCGAAAAAGTTATAGGCCGTTAAACTTGTTTGGAAATAGATTCATTTGGCCTGACCTAGGTCAGACACCTGACTTGGTTTGAGGTCGGAATTTTGGCACGAGGTGTAAAAACAACCAAGTAAAAGATACACAAAGTTTTGTGGCTCTGCGTTCATTCGTTCTTCCGCAATCTTGGAAAAAACCCAGGGGACAGTCAACCGACATCCCTTAGTCGGGGGCTGGTTAAGTCCATTTGGGGTCTAACCAGCCCCCGACTAAAGGGCTTTTTTCATAAGGGTTTTTTCAAGATTTGGGCGCTACCATGCTTCCGCTATCACACCATGGTTATTCATTATTTTCATCATTCTCCCCAGGGCTGGGTGAAAGAGACCAGCAATATTCCATACTGAAAAGCTGCCAAATGAATGTCATTTCCATGCAATGTAGTTGAACAAAAATGCATGTTTCACACTGGTTATGGACAACGGTCTTACACAAATGTTAAGTGGGAAATGACATGATATTTATTAAATATTCGATAATATTACTGAGTAGTCAGAAATCAGTCAGATGTGGGCCGAACAGTGAAGTGAGGTTAAACAGATGCAGAAAATGAACGCCGGATCAAGGAAAGTTAAGAATTTGTTGTACTACATTTTGTTAACTTTGCAGCAAAGTGGCATTGCTTTTCTCTTATGCTATTCTTATTGGACATGCATGCCTCTGTGTATTTTCTATTGATTTGCGGTATTTTTATTTCGTTTACAATCGACTGTCTTCGTGGTTTTCAATTTAGTTATTTCTGTTTTCTAATTTACTTGCTCTATGACACATTCGTATAATTTGGTCCACTTTGATTTAAATCTTGGTTTTGTTCTGCCCTTCTGCATCCTTCCGGTTGGCCCGCGCCCAATCGGGCCTCAAAAGGCCCTTTGCCCGACGGAGGGGGGATATCCACCCTCCAGGAATTTAATCAATTCTGATTTACGTCATGCTTATATTTTGCCCTTTTCCATCATTTTGGTTAATCCCGCGTCCGGCCAGGCCTGAAAAAGCCCTTCGGTTGGCCGGGGGACATCCGTTCCTCAGGATCTTAGGTCCCGTGCATGGCACAGAAAAAAAATGAAATATCAGCAAAGGAAATGTGAGTGGAATGAGCACAATTTTTAATTTGGTTCAATATTGAGGCCACCAGAGGTCGCGATAGGTCAGACAGGGCTTGAATGGAAGTAAGATAAACAACAAATCTGACACTGGTTTTCATTTTCGTGGAATACTAATGCGATTATTAACATGTCGAACACATTCATACCACGAATGACCTAATTAATTGATCAGGTCAGGTGAAACCGCTGCCTAATGTCATGCCCATTTGTAGCTCTATTATGATGTGTCACACCTCGACCTATCCGGTAATTTGATGACGAGTTGGATTGCATATGATGCCCGTAGCGTAGTAAAACACTTTTTAAACTTCTACCACTGCCCTAAAGGTCAACATGGATCAAGTGAGATCATCAGAGACAGGAACATAGCCAAGGGGACGTAGATAAGGACGTAACCAAAGACAAGACTTAGCATTTGGGCCATGCCTCCCCCGAGCCTAGCGGTCTACGCTAGATATTTAGTGATTTCGCAAGAATACGGAATAGAGGTCATATATATGTTGCAAACAAGCATTTTATGTTTTCCTGTACATTAAAAATGTGATCAGTTACATAAAATTGCTGCTTTTTCCTATAAAGCTAGCCATATGACAGTGGTATATGACAGAATTTGGCATTTAGACCCCTTCTCCCAGAGGAAAATCCTGGCTACGCGCCCGATCAGAAGTCATTAGGCAGCAGTTGTCGTTTTATGGAAATCGTATGTTGCTGATAACAGTTACTCATGCCAGGGGTCATGACATGAGCCAAGCTCTGGTAATATGATGGTAGCAAGCCGTGTTCTGGTAACAGAATGATAGCATACGTCATTGGGCATGTTTTTGACAAGATCTAAGCATTTAAACCCCGAAAAAATTCGCTGAAATTTAGGTCAGATCTCAAATGTGTCCAAAGGTAACTGAACTCCGGTCACTGACTTTTGATTTTTTTTTAAAAATCCGGAATATACAAGTTAACATGTTTACTGCATTCCATCATTCCTGCAACATTTATACAAATCCGTCAAACCCTAAAACGCTATGAGGATTATAATTTCTTTGAGGTTTACCTATCTCACCTGACTTCGGTCAGTAACCTGCCATGACCTGACCTGGAACTAAAAATTTGTACACGGGGTGCATAATGAGAGAATGATAATGAGAGACATAACAAGAGAAATAGTGAGTAAAAGATATTGAAAATCTTGCGGCGCTGCACGTCGCCGTTCTTCCGCTAAGCTCTGAAAACTTTAGGGGCGTGGCGGATTTCCGCCCCCCCCCCGGCCAGACAAGGGTTAATCACAACTTTTTGTTATTTCTTTGTTTACTTCAACGCTTACTATTCTTGGACTGACCGACAACCAATCAGCACTTAGGTCCGATGTAAATGAACATTCCCTGCAGCAGAATAACTACGAAATATGTGGCATCAAAATAACACATCGAAATCAAATTATTGATATAAATGAATGAGGGAGAAATAAATTAAGTCGTAGTAATAATGCAGGGTACGAACAGTTACAGAATTTGCGTGTTGTAATGAAAGCAGAGCAAACAACATAATTACAGAATGGAAACAAGGAAAAGATTTGTGAATGAAATAAAACTGAACAGTGGCGCACAGACCATTGTAACCCAGTCTGCAAACCAAGTCGCAGGGGTCGATGAGATATTTGGGGCATCCTCAGTTCCCAGGGTGACGCCAACGGGGGGGGGGAGGCGGGGGACGCTAACTAATAGGGGGACAGTCCCTCCTGTTAAAATAACCTTTTTGCAGAGGAAAGGTATTCTTCGCACATATTTTCATTCATGAGACTCAAAATTCCCCTTTTTCTTGTCATAAGGAAGTTCGATCACATATGTAGCATCGTTACGCTGTTATAAATACGAAGCTACTGAGACATATCCAAATGATCGCCCGGCAGTATTCCCGGTATTCCCCTGTGCTTTCTGAGCGCGTTCAGTGTCCTCATTGTCCAGGTTAAGGCCGAATTGTGGGGTCACTGGGACAGCGCTACTTGGAAGGCCATGAATATTATACATTTTTTCAAGAGAAAGATCAAAACTAGTGTGGCGTAGGAGACTCGCCACGGGTAGTGCCGGTATGCCCCATATGTGAATGTTGGTTTTGTACGCGCTGATTCCTTAACCCTGAAATACCTAACGCCTCTCATCCGCCGTCGTGTTTTCGCGATAGCTTTAGAACGCAGATAGATGTGATCCTGAAGTTTTTGAGTGCCCTTTGTTTTGTTCATTGTGCATCTTCCGGGAAAATTTAGTTGACCTTCCTCGCATGATGGTGCCATTATGATGTATTTTCTTGACCCATGTCTTCCAATTTGAGAAAAGTGAGGGGTAATTTTCATTTATTTATGGTCACACCTTCAATTTTCATACTGTATTATCATAGCTATGAACAGGTTGCGTCTTGAACAACTTTGTTAACATTAATTTTCAACTTAAAATGGATGCAGGGTGTGAATGGTAATTCCCTTGCAGGTTCGAGATTTGACTCCTATTGACCTCTTGTGACCTTGTGTTTGATGCGAGGCCACAAATCGCATTTGATTTAGAATAGGTTCTTCAAGAGCTTTCCTATGAATTCACCCTCGTTTGGTAGTATTTGTGGTTCCAGAGATAATCGAGGGGGCTTAAACGCCCCCCCCCCCACCTGGGCATCGGCGCTCGGCTGGGACATCCGGGCACTCGCGGTTTATGGTACCTACATTTCATACGGATGGTCTTGGGGACTGATTTCGTATTTGCACGTGCGGACAGGTCTGGATTATTACTTATGAGGCAGTCACAGAGAAAGAGACATTATTTCGTCCTCCAGAACAAGTGATATCGATGTCTTATCGCTGGCATTTGTCTTCCCTGACGTGGTGCCGGCTCTCATTTGCCATTTAGTAGGGAAATATACCTTTTTTAGACTAATCTGGGGTCTGATTAACCTGCCGATCCTGGTGATCCTGATCCACGTGCCAAATCCTGTGTGCTGGATGCTTTGCCATCTGCTGGACCAAGCTCAAGTGGCGTGCTTGAATTGGAGGAGCCGCCGCAAGCAAAAAGACCCAAGTTGGGTGCAGGTAAAACAGACGTCTCACACACGTGATATAATTGGCTAGCTGCACTGGAATTACCTTTGTTATAATCCAGCAGGCACTCTCGAGAAATTTGGGCAATAGGTAGTAAGTAAACTTGTTGGGGCTTTTGCAAAGGCATTTTGTTCTGAATGCAGGTCAGAAACGGTGGTGAAACAGGATGATGTTTTTTTTTGTCTGAGGAAATCTTGTATTTTTTTTTTGTTTTTGTCCAAAGAGGAACAAGAAGATGTGGCCTTCTTCATGAAACTTTTGCTCTTTGCGTTGTGTCCCTCATTATCATGGCCCATGGATACCACTTTGCACACCCCCCCCCCGTCCCCAGCCCCCGAACATTGTGCTGAGCTTCCTCCTTTACTAGACTTTATATTCAAATGTGGCTCACAATCACCCGCGAACACTGCGCTGACTCTTCTCCGTTGCCTCGCCTACCGCCAGAGCGTAGCGCAGGCCTGCCATCTAGTGACTGTGGGCATTAAGAGCGACTTCTTTATGTCACATCGTACGTAATAATGAAGCTCGGCCTACCTAGACGTGAGGCGAATTAACCGTCGCCCTACGAGGGGGCCTCAGAGTCCCCGCAGAGGTTTTCCGAAATAACTTCCGAACAGCGTTAAGCACGATGCTGAAATTTCTGATAGCTGAATTTAGAACAGTTTTACACAAACCGCGGAAAATTTGAACTCTATCTCTTTTGGTACGTGATCTCTGATCACTTTTTTTTAGGTCATCTCAGACGCGTTTTTCTTCAAAGCGACAAACAGCGTTCATTTCCCTCTCACTAAAAGTGCTCTAAATTGGTTTTGTATGCTGGTTTTCTGAGTTCCATCACTTTCACTCTGGATGGTGATTAAATTGTTCCTACTTCATTTTTAAGGTCAGGTCACCCAAGGTCAAGCTAGGTCGAATTTCGATCCTCATAACATAATCTGACCGACTGAAGTTCAGATGCTGTGACATTAATGACAACAATCCTACAGCTCGACGAGAGCTTTCCAGCTCTCTTTTCCCCGTGGTCGTAGAGTAATTAGTTATCATTATAGTGAGAGGGGCCCATGCAGCAATAATCTTGATGTGATTTGACATGGCATACCACAGGTAATGTTTGTCGATACTCATAAGTGCCTGTTTGCTTCAGCTTGCCAAGGGCTATCCAATGCCATTTTCTGGATTGTTGTAGCACGCTTAGTTTTCGAGATAGTAAGAGGGGCTAAAAAGCTGGAATGTGACCCTTGTGGTCTGATTTAACCCAGCAAACGTCATATTCACAGCTGATCAGTCACACACAGCTGACGTAGTTTGACGAGAGCGTCCCATTGCCGTTTTTCCCATGGCTGTAGCGTGTATAGTTTTTGAGATAGCAGGGGAGTTTGTGAGGTCCCCACCCTCTTAGGACGAAGTTGAAAAAGCTCCCTTAGGGCGGGGATTAAGAACCTGTACTTCACATGACGGCAGCAGACTAAACTTGTCTTTCGCATGAAGTCCACCACGTTGCAACACGTCGCTTGTGTAATCTGAAGAGGTTCCCTTTCATAAGCTTCTTCCTTCGTGTCAAGTTCCTAACAATCTTATCCTTGGTCGCGTGATTTCACGGAGGCGCCCGATGCTGAAACGCCGGCGTGGGTGATATCGGAGCTGACCTTCCCCAGCCAGTCGAGCCCGGCAGCAATTCCTGTACAGAAAGTCTGTGTTAGGGTCCTTACGTTCCAGGCAGCCTGGTACAAGGGGTATCCGGTCACTTCTATCCGATTCAAGGCAAGGTTCTGTGTTTCAACTGCGCAAAGGCGTGCGAGCTGGGTCAGACTCTGCATTTCCGGCGCCAAGAGCCTGTGTTCTCATCAGCCAGATTCAGCAACTGGAAGAAGGCAAAGGAGAAGATGGCTGTGCATGACCGCTGTAACATGCACAGACATGTCTTGTCTTCGAATGCCGAACCAGCCATACGTGAAGTCATTTCGTCGGCGAAGAAAACAGAGCAAGAGATGGCGCGAGAGAGCTTGATCAGAATCGTCACAAGTGTTATATTCCTAGTCAGGCAAGGTTTGGCGTTCCGAGGACACGCAGAGGATTCGGGCTACTTCAAACGATTGCTTCAGTCGAGGACCTCGGACGGCCCAGATCTGCATCTTTGGCTAAAACGGAAATATCCTTTACAAGCCATGACGTGCAAAAAGAGATCTTGGGCTCCTCAGTCACGAGGTGCTACGGGGCATAACGTCGGAAATACTCGGAACACGCGCAGATGACGAAACGAGGGAAGGAACGAAGTTCTGCGCTCGTTATTGGAGATGTGACGCAGGATGTTAGTGTCGTGGAGCAAGAATCGGCGAGTTTGCGCTTCGTTGGCGATTATCTGAACATTCACGGAGAGTTCGTAGGATTTCATGAACCCCAGTCTCCGACGGGTGGAGACCTGGCAGCAGTGACTGAAGATATGCTGACCCGCCTGGGCCTGCCCCTCGGCCGCCTTCGAGGAATGGCCTGTGATGGCGCGGCGAACATGTCGGGAGTCTTCAGTGGCCCTCAAGCAATCTTGCGTCAGACTGCGACAAAATATTCCAGCCCGTCGTGCCGCGAAAGATACACGCAGACTTTGCATAGAAATGAGCATTTCAGTTTATTAAACGCAATTTATTAAACGCATGATTTCCCACCCATTCTCTGCTCAAGTGTCGTCGTGAGGGTTGTGTAGCCTCGTCCCCTCTAAAAAAAAGTGGTGGTGCCGGCCTTGTCAGTTCTGTTCCAAATGGGGCATCAAAGTTTTTCATTTGAGGAAAAGTGCATGGAGCCAATCTATCCCAATGTGATTTTTCACCAGGTTTAGGCCACCTCTGGTAATTCACAAAAAATTGCAGTTTTTGCTACATTTGTTCTGTTGTAAAAATTGGACATATATGGCGCATATCAGTCGAATGTGGCGCTGCCACGCTATTCCCGGTTTTTGATCACCATTCTCGTCAGTTTAGTGGATGGAGATTTGGAGTCATAATGACAAGGTCGTGGGTTCAAATTCAAAGCCACTAGGCTCTCTACCAGTGACACATGTGGTGTGGATTGGACACCGGACGTTCGAGCCCAAGTGGCTATGTGCGCTAACCCAAACCAGCCAAGCAAACTGTTGGTCCACATTTGCGAAGGAAGATTATCGCGGTAATGTGGGTCCCGATCCCACGTGCGGCCTCAATCGTCATAAAATCACCGAAATAAACACAAAAAATGTAAACGGTGTTTGCGAAAACATTTCATTTCATTAGCATTAGGATATCCGAACCTCCATTGCAACGTCATTATTGGCAGGACATTGCATTTTTTAATCACAATGTTTCCAGTAATCTAATATTCTTTACTAGCGTGTTCTGCCAAGGGAGTGCGATGCCTACCCTTCCTCATGACTTCGCTGCTTTTGGTTTTAATCTTGTAATGTTTGTATGCTTCGCAGCAAAAAAATGGAAACAGATCCAACCATTCTTTTTCAAGTATGCGCTTTAAATCTCCAAATCGCGTGCGTTGAACCATAGTTCTGCTTAGAGTTCCCACGGCAACAGTATCAGGCTTCGCGTGGGACGAGAGAATTTCGAGGGCCGTGCCGAGCGGGCTTGCATAATTCGGGTGTCGGCTCCACTGAAGCCTGCCGCCTCGGAAATGGCCGCACTGGGCCAGTCATCGTTTACTGTACGTGCTCAGTGCATCCGCATGGGTTCCGGCGGCAATTGGGCGGCTATCTGGCACGAGATCGGCCCGGGACCGGTTCGCAGCCGGTGGGGTTTCACAACGCACGTGCCGCGCCACCAGTTCTGATCGGCTCAGGGAGTGGCGGCAGAGATGAAGGGTGGCCACCCCTTGTCAGCGGCTACGCTCCTCTTTTTTCGGGTTTTGAAGATAAGGATGTCGTAGGAACAGCCTGAATACGACAGGCCGATAGTTGCCAAGAGTTGCACTGAATGCTGAGTCGTCACTGAAGAGGATGGTTCCTTGCGTTTCGCAATTTTCCGAATGCAAAGAGATTATCTTTCTGTGCTGCCCAAGCAGCAAATTCATTTTTTTCAAAAAAGGTCTGACGTTGATTCCATGTGTTCAGTGCTGCATATGCGTTTAACTCCAGAAAATAAACTGCCTTTGGTTAATGTGAATCCGACAGATGCTGGAGTATGTCGCCACCATCCGCTTGCAGAGGGGAAGGCTTTCATTGGATTTACTTTCCACTTCATCTTTTTTTTTAATTTCACTTGACCTGTTTTATTTAGACATTCTGTGTGATCAATCTGAGAAAACATCAGGTTTCGTTCAAGTCGTAATTACTATTCATTACACATTTCGACTCTTGATTCGGTCAAGTTATTGATGGCGGCATTCATGACCGTGACATTTGCTGTCGTTCGATTCCAGGGTCCGGCTTCGTCAGTGCAACTAACGGACCGGTGGGATCAGCTAGCTCAGAGCGGAGATTCGACAACAAGATAGCAGAAGAACTCAGTGAATTTTGTTCCGCCAGCGTGACAAATCAGATATGTCGAGCGCACTGAACGAAGCCATCCAGCTTTCGACCCTGACTTTGCTATCCAGAAGGCATCTGTAGTATCACGGAAAAGTTCTGGTTTCTATCAGCGTCATATTGCTCATCGTGCAGCTGCTTCACTCTGCAGTCATGATCAACAAGAAGCATAAAGAATTAAACTTTGCAGGTCCGGGGATTGCATGAGAACCATGAAACCTCTTGCTGAGGCTAGCCAAAAACGGAAATGTACTGAGAGACGTATGTAGTTTTATATACATACAATTGTCATACATAATTTTTTGAAATGTATCGATTGGCATGAAACTTGGCATAACGGTAGAAAATGATAAGTAGAATAATTCTGCTACCTGACTAGGCCAGCTGAACTTTCGGCTTTTTTATCTTTGCTATTGAGAATGTGGGACTGGTTCGGAGGTTTTGCAACTTGGATTTACACCCTGGTACTTGTCACGTTATTTGCACACGTTCACTTTACGAAGTAATGTAAGTAATGTATCCCTTGACCGGTGAAGTGGGGTTAGGTCACGTTTTGTACCGAATTTTTTGAGACCCGCAACAAAGAACAATTCTTTGGTTTGCAACCTTAAAATGTTTGTTGGTTGTCGTAGGCGCTTTGGAAGTACTAATATATGATGATAACTTATTTGTCAATGGCAACCCAATCCCATTTGGCTCAGGCTGACCTGATTTGGCCTTTTGAAACATTTTCCTTGTTTTCAAAGCGAACACACTTTATATAGCCACAAGTGATCAAAAAATACGCACACTCCTTCCTTTTTAAACATTTTGCGCTACCTCAGTATTATTGTTTTTGGTCGCTAAAACGTAAACTCTTGACAATGCTAGAATAATTTCCCGTTAAATATAACCCTTTGACATTGCGACCGCGTACGCCGCCCGGTGTCTGTATGGCTTGCGTAAAGAAAACGCTTTTGGGCATGGATTTTGTGATTGAAAACGGGTATTGCATGAGCCGATGTTGTAGAATTTCATACTATGTCATGCCTGATCAATGGGAAATGCGACAGATGATACGAGAGATACCAGAAATTCACAACTTATCGTCAAAACTTCGACCTAGATTGATTTTGTTTTATCTTTATATGATAGTTGCAGGCTTGATAATGTATCCCAAACACATTTTCGTCATTATCTAGCCAAAACATAAACTTTTGCAGTGAGAAAAAACGCGATTTCTGTCATTGCAGGAAGATGAGACTTTTCCTTTGTGAAATGACCACATTTGACCTCGAGTGCCCTTCCACTCCACAAAATAGGAATATGAGACCTTCTTGTTGCGTCTGACCACTTTGGAGACACGTAAGCGACATGATTATCGCAATTTTCCGCTCAAAAAATGTCAACAGGTGATTTTACCCATGACTTCTGGTGACTTTAATATTGACCTTAATGAGACTAAGTCTCGGTTCTTCCTTTTAGTTCTGTCAAGGGCTTTCCAATGGTGTTTTTACTGTTTCTGTGGGACTTATAGCTCTTGAGATCTTGGGGGCTTCTCGTGAACCCCCGGACCGGAGAAGGTGGATCCGTAGGGCGGCTCGGCGACGGTTAGGATCGTAACTGATGCAATATATACTGGTCTACGTTGGTCTTGTTCCCATGGACCGCTGCGTAAGGTCATCAGTTTGGTATCGTATCGCTTAGGTTATATGTGTAGATTAACGAACGCCAGCGAGTGGCAGCAACTAGAAATATCTAAGACGCCTTGTGAGAGGCGTAGGGCGCGTGATGTGCATGTGCATTAGGTGTATGGTGACCAAGACCTGTTGCGTTTCAAATTTGGTAGAATATTGTTTTTTAGTATTATTGGAATTACATTTAGTATTATAGTATTATATTGGAACATTTCTTTTATCCTGTCTTATTCCGTAGCACACGGGAATATTAAGTCTTATTTAGAGAAAATGCCCGCAATCGCTTAACTAAAGAAACCTCAAGATCATTTATGATATTGCTTTTTTATTTCGCCTAAACGTGCTGAAGTGGCAATCGTTGGGATCAGAGTCCAATGCCAAGCCTGACTTGTTGCCTGACTCGGACCCCACCACCTAAGTGTGCCCAAGTATGGAGCAAGCTTTTAAGTGAGGTGTGTATCTCTACGACATTGAGCCATCCGTGGCTTCCGTCATTTGTTGTCATTGATTGAACCCTTTCATTATTGAGAAGCTCAAAAATATCAACAACAAAAATTTCGCAGAGCAAAAACATCGACCAGGAAGAATCCTTTGAAAGAAGCGTGCAGGCTAATGCGTTGCTGATGGAAATAAAAAAAAAAAACTTCTTTAGCTTGGATACTTAACCTTCCTTCCTTAGTAAAAACTGTATGATTCAGTGCCAAGTAAATGTGCTTGACCTCCAAAGACAATTATTGTAGGCCAGGTCGGGCCGGGTCGGACCGTTCAGAGCAGTTTTTTGGCTGATTTGTTTCCTTTTTCTTTTTGCTCTCTAAATGGCGAACTTACTCGACCTACGGTATCATACTGAATTAGTTTATTTTGTAATTGCAACATACTTAAAAACAGGAACTTTCCCTGAGGTTTTCCGAGGATAATTCCTGAACGGTTCATTTGATCCATTTGAAACTTGGTGTGCCTTCTGGGGCATCCTTTTCGCATCTTATAAGGAAATTTTTTTTGTACATTGCCATGGTAACGAGCTGTAACGTCATAACGGGAACTATGTTAGCCGTTTTTGCGCGCCGACGAGGCCAGCTTACGTCGGTTTCACTTTTGTCATACTGAAAGACGGTTGGAGTGCACAAATACATGTAGTATATATATATATATATATATATATATATTTATGCATACATATATATATGTATGCATACATATATACTGAAAATAACATATATATATATATATATATATATATATATATATATATATATATATCAGTGGACTCCAAACTGTATGTTCTGTGTAACTATACACAGATTTAATAGGGCTATGCCCACTGCCGGGATTATCGAGGGTGTAAACTGCAGCCATGAGCTAAGGCGGGAAACACGTCACTTTTTATCTTTAGGAATGCGGTAGGAAGTAGGTGTCGCAATTGCTTTCCGTGTGTTTGGATTGCTCGATGCGTAAGGAATCGAACGGTATAAATTTGGTGCCATTTATCTTTCATGTCGTCAGAAGAGGATGCGATGCAGCGAACGCCTGACTTTTGCTCCGACGGGCGGAGTGACAAGTCTACAATGCCACGGCATGCCTTTGACTCGAAAAACGCTGTCAAGGCATCTAAATTACAATGTTCAGCTAATCCGAGGTCAGTCTAGGTCATTGGCCTCATGTAACCTTAGATGACCTAAGATGACCTTGAATGACCTAAGATGGTCTTTATACGTTGTCCGAAAGCGTGCTTGTTAATTGAGATGCTCTGTTTGACTTCAGGGTCTTCTGTCATTATCTTCAAAATTCTTCTGCAACTCCAAGAACGCATTTAAGCCGACGGCTCCGCTTGACAAGGATTGACTTAGTATGACCTGGATCGGACTCCATGGGTAACATACAATCATATGGTGTACAAATAGGCTCATGACTGACTGGCGAACACTATGATATCTCTTTTGTTTCGTCATCATTTATTCTTTGGCGTTCATTTGCGTTTGAACTCGAAAAGTGACACTTTTTGATAATTTTTTACCTTCGACCCGATCTGGAAGGTCAACCGTTCACCTGAGACCTTAAAAATAGATACCAGTTGCGAGATCTTGTCACGCGGAACACGCTGTTTTCTTTCCGCTACGCTCTAGGACGTATGGTGTGGAAATGGCGGGGGAGGGTCGTCCCAACTCCGCCCCCCTCTACGTCTGCTTCATGAAGAGGGCGCTATACGGGCGAGAGTTAATATCCTAATTCCATACCAAGTATGCTCATTATAAGAGGCATCCGCCTTTACTTTGAGTCGGCAGTTCGGAAGCAACCTGGATGCATAAAAGCTGCTTACATTAATTCCCCTCATTCATTTTACAGCTACCTGCTACTTGGGCTTAGGAGGAGCAATAATTCAGCTTCTGTATTTTGGACGATCTGCTCCGTGCACGCACATCAAGATTTCTTTTCGCCGGGCCGGGGAAGCTTCATGAGAAACCCCTTCCGTTTTTCTGAGGCTAACCAAAAACGAAAATGCCCAGAGATATGAAACCTATCGTACCTTTTTAGACATCATTTTTGCACCTGGTGTAAATTTTTGGGTTCAGGGTGACCTCATGTCATTGCCCTGAGGCAGGTCAGGTAAGACTAAGTTTCAAAAAAACGAAACTGGCCTAACATTTTGCGAAATACATCGATTGGCATTAGCGTTGGCCTGTTTATATTAACATGTCATTTAGAACAATTCTGAACAATCGCGAAGAAACCGCATACCTTTTTAGGTGGCGAATGGGAGCGCCCAGTTACTTCCTAAGAAAATTGCATAATGACCCTTGCCTATTGGGTTGTTTTACTACACGTTGCTTGGGCCATATTCCCCCGTTTGCTGTAGTGAACATAAATGTAGGCATTTAGCTTCTTGATTTCCCGGACCCAGGTGGAACATCTGATGATGATTAATATCATGAAATTACTCGTAGAGGTGGCCTCACAGACCAAGATAACGATTTGGAATGGAGAATTTCCTACAACCCATTGACGCATTTTTTTGCATCAGTGTAGAAGCGTGTTCGATGTTAGTAGAGTCATAGCCATTTTTTTTCTCGGGAATTCGTTTCTATACAACGTGCTAACACTTATTAAAAGTTGGTTCGGCCACCGCTCAGTTGGTCGGGTAATTGTTCCCGCCTGCCCTATGAAGTGAGACACACAAATTAAGGCGTGTTACTTCCCGGGTAGACTGAAACAACACTTCACATCAGATTGGAGAAATGGAAGGGAGGGGCCCGGTATTGGCTAATTCTGGGCTCTGCTTGATCTGTTTCATTGCTCAGCTTACCATCTACCGTATTAGAATTCAAGAAAAACGGAAAGATTTCAATCTGCCGGTTATCCCACGTGCAGCATTTGAGTCTGAAACATTTCATCATTCTGGTAAATTTTGTCCATCGGTAAGTATCCCGCAGACAGTCAGACGCGAAATGTGTCTACCTTATGTGACAAACTTAGTGGCCATAATGACGAGCTAGGACGTAGGCCGTATGAGGTCCACTTCAACTAACAAAACGAAAATCATGTTGAGCTGCCATCTCGGTCTGATGGCCCGGCCGAAACGCTTTTTATACTTATATATTCATGACCATTTGGCTTGAATCATGCAATTTTTGTCAGAAGGACCCATAAAGCTTCGCGAGTCATATTTTCGTCCTTCGACATTTTCTGTATAGTGCTTTTTAAACGGCCCAGTGTCTTTCTGACTGTGATCTTAATCATTTCCAACTGCATTCTTTTGAATTATAACAATACCAATATTTTTAGATCAATAGGCGAAGAACTTAATTGCTCTGTATTATGCCGTAATCAGACATGATTCCAGCCTGTAACAGCTTCTACCGATGTCATGATGATAAGCACGACTTACAGATTCTGATGGCATGCCGTCAGATGATGCAGGAACATTTGAAAAATCACATATCCAAGTTTCCCAAGGATTTTATCAACACAGTACATAGATGGTGGTAGGTATTCGCTTTCTGGAGTAACAGGAAAATGTTTTTAAGCCGTTTTGTTCCGTGTATTGTGATTGTAGGGCTAATGTTAAATGCAAGGGTGTAGGAACGAGAGGGGAAACGAGGGTGAGAGGCCATAGGCCCCACTTTTGGGGGGAATTTAGCATTAGCCTTACGGGAGAAAATATCCTTGGTCCCTCCTCACCCTTTCTGGATACTCTTACATCCTTGGTTAAATTGGCCAATTAATCGGGACTTACCCAGCTCTCTTCCGCGCTGCCGCTGCGCTTGATACCAGAATATTGCGGCAAAGGCATTCCTATGAGTTGCGTCGAGTATCAATCCTTACATGATGAACTTAACGTCGTTTGCACTTAAAATGCACACTATGCCCTTAAATCGCAAAAGTAAACTCACTAACGTTTGAATAAATCAAAGGTCTAGATCCAACCAGATTTCACCCATTGAAATAGCATTGGAACATTGCCACCGCTAGCATTAAACCTTGAGGTTCCCATTTGAGGAAGGAACTTGAACGGTCACTCCAACAGCTCGGAATGGCGACTGCCTTTTCATCTCCCTGAACCTGCGCAGACGGAAGCTGCACAATACGGGTTTTCAGAGTGATGTGGCTCTTTCTACAGAGATGCTCGAGACAAGGACAAGGTGCCCCAGGCTCAGCAGTAAAGGCATTTCCGGGATGACGACCTTCTGGCCGGTTTTCGCGGTGTCATTCTCCTTTTCAGACATCTGGAGGTCGTGCTGTCGTATGCTTTGAATTCAGCAAGGATAACATTGCCCGCCTCCGAATGCATATGGCCTTGAAGAAGACGCCGGGTAGGTTTTGCTTCCGATGCAGATATACATGCTCCTTCTTCTTGATGCCATCGCTAGACAACACCACGCTGCCGTTGCATGCTTAAGTCGCAACGCGACCCAATCTACAGAAAAAGATAGCTATGCATGTTTGCTAAAAAACACATTTGCCTGAATATCCCATGTATTAAACGCATCTCCATTATCGATTCCCGTTCCACTTAGCGCATTTGGTGTCTGTCCTTCAAAGAAATGCAGAAGCATTTTCATGCATTGGGAAAACGATGCTATTTATCTTCATAGAAACGCAGTGGCATTTTTATTTTTTATTTATTCCAAGGACATCCGAAATATGCTGCTATTTATCGTCGACGGTTCGAGAGTATTTCTTCAATTAACGTATGGGACAGAGACCCGGATAACATGTTAACTGGGGGGACAGTTGCCCCCCAGTGCCTTGAAATTCCCCACAATGGCCACCATTTGCCCCCTCCCCCCTCGGTGAAAAAGCCTTTGATAAAAAACGAGCAAGCAACATGCACTGGTAGATCGTAATATTAGGCCGACTGGACGGCATAACAACCTTCCCATGTTCTCGCCATTTTTCCTTCGTTTTCCTAAAACGATAAAAATGATCGCAGCAAAAGCTTCGAACGAAACATCCTTTTCGGCAGCTCCCCAAGGACAGTTTCATTTACAGCTTTTCCGATCCCTCACCCTGTTTGCCTGATCCGTTTTCTGTTCCAGTATTTTGCCCTGAATATAGTGGCTTAGAAAACCTTATATGTTCAGGCTTGGGATCAGGGATGGAAAAAAACTGTCATGTTCTGGTGTCAGGGAGCACCAAAAAATCCATACTCCAAGAAAAATTTTGTGCTCCAAAATGGTCAATTGCCCCCCCCCCGACCAGAGTTTGAAGTTGCCCAGCGTCCCCCCCCCCCCCCGGTTGATGGTTTACCATCCATACTCAGCTGCTGAAGAACATTCCGATTCCCCGGCCAACCGCCTTTCATCCCCCTCATCCCCCGGTCAACGACTCCGCTGACCTACCATGTAGACCCAAGAAACTGGTTTGCACCCCCCCCCTAAAAAAAAAAACGGAGCCGGATCCACCCCGGCTGACCACATATGCTTGCAAAGCACCTAGTTAGTCCATGTTTCTCATATGAACGCATGACATTTTATACTCCAAAAGAGAATGTGTACTCCGACACCAGGAAGAAAAGCCAGATTTCCAACACTGCTTGAGATACTACTTATTTCGTGGCTCATCAATTACATTAATTTCTGAATGGAAATTCATGATGGCTTTGTTTTGTTTCTTTGCATATTGGTGTAAAACAGATGGTTGTTTGTGAATATAAATATATATCTATATATATATATATATATATATATATATATATATATATATATATTGTATATATGTGTCTCTTCTTTGTTTTAATGCACCTTCCAAACCATCCTCACAATCCGATCACTTTCTGAGGGTGACTGGGACCTCCAGTATGGACCAAATATCGTCAGAAGCCCATGGTTGTGAGAAAGTGCAGTCATTTACATTGTGGGTGGAAGAAGAGATGCAACAATATTTCTGCAATTCATTCTGATTTTCCAACACTTCCAAGAGAATGTAGCTGTCCTATGGTACTTGATAATTTTCTTTACAATCTCTTACAGCAGAAACTAGATGCTCCAACAATGCAAGGCCGAAAAATGGGTTATGATTCAGACGTAGTAGGCTTGCTCAGGTGCGCTACTATAAAAAAGCGTAATCGCTTCTATCCATGTTCAGCTCCCTGCTCATTCTCCTCATTAATTTGATTCCAAACATTGCTCTACCAACAACAAATCCAGTTTATATCCACAAGTTTGTTTGTCCTCCCAGCATTACATGGCTGTTCCCTGAAATGCAGTTGGCAGCTCCGCCACCCATAAAAGTTATTTGATGACGCTATTGTTGTGTCATGTGTTGCGGGGTAGCAGTGGGAGGTGGTATCCGGCATCTGATCGTTTTTCGGGTCAGGTTTGGGAGCCTGGTCTGGCCCGTGTAGGCTCCAGGATCATTCTGGACGTTGGGCGCGTAACAACTTAAAACATGTTTGTCTGCTCCCGAAATGAACGCCAGGACGAAGCGTCGCGATTTTTTCATTGCTCCGTTTCCGATTCCATTAACAGCGCTTCGCCTTCGCCTTTCTGCTTTATGTGCCATGGTAGAATTTTACAAACGTAGTTGTAAGATGTTTTTTTTACTGAAAATACGATTCATTTCATCATTTCAGTTGTAAGATGTGACGCATGCAAACGAAGTTTTTGTACCGAAGTGTTCGACCTTGAGTGGAAAATGTTATTCAAGCAACAATAATTTTTCACTCACCTGTCTTTTTCAGCACCAGTTTTTCATTCTCAGGTGATAAACTGGACTCAAGGAACAATAAATGTTTTGCAATTCCAGTTTTGTCACAGGAGGTCAAATTTCAATCTGACGTGAAGTTATCATTTTTCATTTCAATAATGTTGTGCAGCTGAAACATTTCATTCACACACCCTGGCGCAAACAGTGCTTTGGGACAGTGGCGCGGTGCAGTGTCCCGCACATGGTTAAGCTCCACAACGTCTCTGTTATAACTTGAATGTCCGCTTTTGTTGCTATAGATTCCATTGGGTTGTCATCGTTGTAATCGGCTCAGTGGTGCATGGTACTGTGACCGCATAGGAAAGCTCCACAAGGGATCTGCTTTAACTTCGGTATCCGTTTTTATCGTTATCGATCCCATTTGGTTGTCGTCGTTGTCGTCGGTTCAGTCGTGCATGACACAGAGATCGCATAGCTTAAGTTCCACAAGGGATCTGTTTTAACTCGGATGATCATTTTTATCCTCATCGACTTCCATTTGCCTGTCATCGTTGCCGTCGGCTGAGTGGCGCATGATTAAGCTAGGAAAGTAAAACCATTTCCGGTTCTGCCTCTGGCTTAAAATACATCTTTGTTCTCTCCCAGATCCTGATCCGTCCTATTCCACGTCCTCTGAGGCCGTTCATCCTTCAACCAGCGAGTCGGATGTGACCCTCCGAACATCGGACGGCGCATCAACAGCACAGAAACACCGGCGCACCTTCCAGCCGAAGTGGATGCGGGTTTTCCCCTGGCTAGATTACAACGGCGAGGTTGTCACTTGCAGCCAGTGCATCGCCGCGAACAACCAGGGTCTCCTCTCCAGCGCAAGAAAAAGACGAGGCGTTCACGACAAGGGGACTTTTGCAAATGGAAGCGCGCGCTCGACCGTTTTCGCGAGCACGAGACGAGCGTCTGCGACCAGCTGGCCGTCAAGGCCCTTGCCAGCGCCAGTGAGCAGTGCGCTGCCACCGCACCTGCCACGATCGGCAAAGCGGTAGAGCAGCGGAACGTGCGGCAGGCTCTCGGTGGAACCTGACGCTTTCGCGTTCTGTTTGACGCAAGAACTGGCTCTCCGCCGCCATGAAGAGGAGAATGGCAAAGTCATGCAGTACTTGAAGGGCATGGCGCGAAATGACCCTGTGCTGAAGTCCACGCGGCAAGCTCTCGTTGGAATCTTTGACGCTTTCGTGTTCTGCTCCAAGCAAGCACTGGCTCTCCGCCGCCGTGAAGAGGAGAATGGCAGCGTATATATATATATGGGATATAAACTGCGAGACGCAGTTTTGAGTGGAAAATGACACCTGAGCATGAAAATAGATACATCATAACTTTGGAAATATTACGTCTGAACACCGTTTTGGCAGCATAGTGCATGATCCCATATCCTTATGTTGCATCGTTGCAGTGCAGGATTCAATCCTAATGCATCTTTCCCTCCGGATTTTGACATCCGGCAGCGATTTTTGCATCTGCACGCGCAATCAGAAATAAATTCTGGAACATTTTGGCTGTTGGCAACCTTTATTTTTGCCATAGCCACTAAAAAATTGACATTTTTATTTTTATTACATCTTGACACCCAATGCATAATGAATTTGGCCACAGGCTATAAATATATATATATATATATATATATATATATATATATATATATGTATGTATGCATGTAAAGTGCATTTTGCCTAAAATGTGACTACAAAAAGTGAAAAGATAAAAAACACAACGCCGGTCAAAATAAAGTGGGCTGAACCAGTTGAGAAACCCACTACTGGAGGGAGGCCAGGGCGTCAAGCCCTCGGCTCCCCCCCCCCCAATCATATACAAAAATCGACACCCGCTGACGGGGGTGCTGGGGTGAGGTGGATGCCACCCCCAAGCGGTTTGCTTACTATGATAGCTCCAGAATCGTTCATGTCAGATGCGTGAGTTTGTGCATCGCTGTTTTTCATCTTTTAGGCACATTCTCTGAAATTTCAAGTTTCCATTTCCTCCGTTCACTGGCCTGTGACAACATTCTCATGGGTATGTTTGGACACTTTTTGCCGGACACGTTTTCTCGTCCGTTTCACTGTGGCCGTTGTATTCAGATTGTTGCGCGATTGGTACTTTCAGCGTGTTTACGGACTAGCTCGTCACATCCTATTAGGTTAATGATCTTCGCAAGGTCATCCAAAGTCACTGATCTCGGAAGACCTTGCTTGACATTTTTTGATCTTAGACACTATCTGGGGTAATTTGACGTCCTGAATTTGAATTCAGCGCCCAAATCCACTTTTGAAGACCATCACCATTTCCTGGTGACGTGGGTTCGACAAGACCGGATATGGTTTGACCTGACCTGGATGTGACTCATATATGTGGACGGGCTGTGCTAGATGCTGATAGGTTGGCACGACCCTTAAAACGCTCTGGTGTTTATTTGGTAACGGTATCTTGGATAGGTGTAATGCAGTCTCTAATTGAAGTCACCGAAACGTGGTTTTCGCAGTTTTTGGACATTTGGTTTGACATGGAATATTACCTGTTGCCATAAGGGAGAAATCTGGTACATTTGGATAGGTCTCATGCCAAGCAGTACGCTGCTGTTGTCACGAGGCTCTAGCTCATTTAGGGGAAGACGGCGAGGGACCATCCCTCCAGTGGCGTTCTGGGATGTGGAGATGGGTTGGACGGGCAAGGGTTAAAATTGAATGTCGAGAGGAAAACAGGATATGCATAAACTTGCGTTTACTGTGCCCGAAACAACACGGAAATCGACTCGGCCTGTTTGGAAATAAATGACACTTTTCTCCACTTCACGGCCAATTAAGACTCCAAGCCAGTAACAGCCAGGGTTCGAACCTTCTGCTGGTTGACGTACGCAGAACGGAAAGGGGATTGCAAAAGGTCGATATGTGGTGTTGACAGGTCTGAGTCTGACTTCGAATTGGACTCAACCCGGACTCATTGCCATCCCGATGGATATCACACGCATGGTTATTTGCTTAAGGTTGCACGAGTCATGGTCGTACTATTTTTGTATCATGATTATTACGAAGGGTGAATCACGCAACATACGTTTATATGACCGTCCTTTTATCTTTGGACAACTGGAATCCTGTCCTCGCAATTTTCCTTATCCTTGTCACTCTTTCCTCCCAAAAACAATTCCAGGTACATGTCCTATGACAGCAACGATGGATCCTCAGCGGGACCAAGTCACGAAGAAGTTACATGCGTCTCTATCGAAGGCGGAAAAGGTGAATGATACTAGGGCTCAAAGTTGAGTGTTCCGTGGCTGCTCAAGACTTTCGACGTCCTTCGTCTCGAAAACCGATCGACAAGCGGCAGAAAGCGCACTCTGCTTGTCTGCTCAACGTGCGAGGCGCACGAAACGGAGGCGGCCAGGATGTCCAGCAACGGCAGAGTCTTCCATGGCGACCGGCATAAGAGGAGACAGCAAGGAGAAGTTCATGAGAGTTGTGGACCACCTGCATGGTAAGGTCCATGCTGCCGTGGAGGTGGACCAGCCGCAGAAGCAGTGGGAGAAGAACAGCAGGAAACATCCGTGGGTGTCAGTGTTTAACAAGACTGATGCCGGTGTGATGAAACTTTTCACCGAGCTGGCAGTGGCTGTATATAACGACAGCCTGCACGAGACCCCGGCTGTTTGGTCATGGCCGGCCCGCTCACTGGCAGCGCTGCACGAACAAAGAGTGTGGACGGCCATCAGTGAGGGAGGCTGGGATGTGGAGCTGACGCCCATCGACCCACGGGAGCTCTTCACTACCGCGACCCTGATGTGTACCGGGAGATGCTTGGTACCATCGCCCGGCTCGAGCGTGCAAAACTGTTGGCCAAGATCTATGAAAGGCTTGTCTACAGCCTGCAGATATATGGAAGCATGGATCGGCAGCAAGCTAGCAACAAGTTCGTAACTGTCAGTCATTTAGGAGCCGGGTGAGCTGCAAAAGTACCTCCTGCGCGTCGTATACGCAGATGAAGATGGCGGCGAAGGTCTTCTTCAAGCGGTGAAGACAGCTGTCGACGACTTCAAGCTACCACTCGGCAAACTGGTCGGTTTGACCACGGACGGCGAAAGCGCGAACACTGGCAGAAACGGTGGTCTGTGGAAAAAGCTCAGCGACATGCTTGGCCGTCAGCTGATCACCATCTGGTGCGTATGCCACAGGAGTGACCTGGCGCTGGAAAGCGTGGAGCGAACTGTGACGGAGGTCGCGCACTGACAAGCTGACCTGTGCGCTCTGACCACTCACTGCCACACCTTTAAACCGAGGACCAAGAGGCTCAGAGCGAGCAGCGAGAAAGTGGTGACCTTCCCCCAGTTTTTCGACGTGAGATTCGCCGAGCACCTTGTTTCCTCTCAGTGCTGTCATCACCAACTTGCCGCCGTGCAGTGGCAGGAAACGGCGGTCTCGGAAAGCCGGAAACAAAAAGCCGAAGCTGAAGGATTCCTCAAGAAATGGACACCGGGTGGCCGCACCGTACAGTTGACAGCAGTGCTGGAGACGTCAGCTCCATCTTCTGCCACTTGCAAAAGAAGTTTCAGTATGGAAACCTGGTCCTTCTGGAGGTTTTGGAGGCACGCGATGCTGCTCTGCTGCAGCTCAGCATGATGCAGAGAGACCCCTGCCTGGTGGTCAAGAGGAGAGGGTCGGGCCTGCGGCTGACGAGAGGTTTGCGCGGGCGCACAACTCGAACGTCTCAACCAAAAGATTTTTCGAACCTGTGAGGCAGAAAGTCGTGGCATCAGCTACCAATTTCCTGAGTGACCGCCTGGACGTCGAAGAGGAGACCGTGTTCAGAGACATGCTGGTCCTCGTGAAGTCGACCACAATGCAGGACTTCATATCTGCCGGCAGGGAGCTGGCTTATGGGCTCTTTGGGAGCGACTGTGTCGTAGCTCATCAGGGATGCATGTGACAATTGGGGCCGCATGACACAGTCTCCTCAGTCCCGAGACCAGCATTCAGGTACGAAAGGGAAGCTGGTGTCCATGACCGAGAACTCCACGGGAGTCTGCAAGAAGCTCTTGTCGACGTTGCTCTGTGTGACACCACACACCATGGGACCGGAGCGTGCGGTGTCTCATTGCAACTCTCTGCACACTAGTCACCGCCTAAATATGCAGCTGGCAACAGTAAACGACCGGCTACTGCTCAGCGTAAAGGGCCCCGGCACCGCCAGCTATGACCCTCGCCCGGCAGTGGCAGCACTTCTGACTGAGAGGGACCGACGCAAACACCACGCAGATAAAGTGAAGTATCGCCAGCGAAACTTCGTTCGGAAGTTCTTTCGCGCGGAAGGAGCGCTGTAAGCCGGCAAGGGCTGCCTCGCTGACGGCAGCGTCATCGTGACTAAACTGTCCGTCCGTGCTGATCCGTCCGTCCCAACAAACGAGCCTTTGGCCGTTAAAGAACAATCTCCCAGCTTGTGCTGGCACCGTAATAGAGCCACTGCGGGACTTGTGCTTTATGATTGTGACTGTGTGCTCGTCTCCCTGATCAAGTGCCTATGGCGGACGAAGGGCTTCCGCCCCATTTGAATATATCCCGTGAATCTACGTGATATTTTCTGTTGCATTGCAGTCGGTTATGTAGCTTGCCTTCGCCACAAACCAGACCACAGTTATTTGGTAATCATTTTGTACATGCGAACCAGGTCATGGAAGGTTGTAAAAAAACGGTGAGGTCAATATAATTAGTCAATAATGCACTGTTATTCATCCGTCGCACAGGGTCGCTGGTTATCATGATTAACAAGCAAAACCATAACGACTTGAGCGGCCCGACCCGGCCCGGCGTATGCAACGCTTTCTGGAGGCTGGTAGCTTTCCGACCACTTATTTTAGAACCATGCGGTCAGTATGAGCGTATAGGTTCGTTCTGTAAGAGGTTTGCATTTTGCCATTTGTTAGATCACTTCGTATAGCAAAAATGCAGAAATTTTCTCAAAAAGAGAGAGGGAGCGGTCACGCCCTGAATTCGCATGCGGCTGTCAGTTGCAATTCATTCCAAAATGTAGGCAAAATCTGGTGTGAACCGCTGTGTACAGGGTGGTACTTACCTACGTAAGGCTCAGATTGCCCCCTTCCCCAATGAAAAGTCCTTATCCGAGTGCCTGGTATGGAATACATTGTTCCGTGCAGCATCGTTACTTGAATTAGCCCTCGCCCATTTAGGGGGGTTGATGCCTGAGGTTTTCCGAAGACAGCTGACGAACGGTTCATTTGATCCAAGTAAGACTTGGTGTAACTTCTGGGGCATCTTTTCCGCAGCTTTAGTGACAATTTTTTGTAGGTTGCCATGGTAACGAGCTATGACATCGTTCCGGGAACATGTCAGCCGTTTTCGCGCGCCGACGCGGCCGATTTACACAACGGCCTCACTTGTCTCACTGTAAGGCGGTTGAAGTGCACAAATGCAGTGACATGTAGATCAGTGGCCTCCAAATTGTATGTTCTGTGTGGCTATACATAGATTTAACAAGCTTATGCTCTTATCGAGGGTGTAAACCGAGGTCTCGAGCTGTGGCGGGAAAAACGTTGCTTTTTATCTTTGGGAATGCGATGGGAAATAGGTATCACAGAACAGCCTCCATGTATTCGGATTGTCTTGAGGTGTGAGGCATCGAATGATATACGTTTGGCGCAATTTATCTCTTATTTCATCAAAAGAGGGCGCAATGCAGCGAACGCCTGACTTCTCCGACGGGCGGAGCGGCGGCGGCCGCGAAGTGATGAGTCTACAGTACCATGGAATGCCTAAAATTATATTTTGTGTTGGAGATCAACTCGAAAAATGTTTTTTCAGGCATCTAAGTTACGATTTTTACCTAACACAACGTCATGCTAAGTCACTAGCTTTAGATAATCTCAGATGACCCAAGATGACCTTGGACGACCTAGGATGACCTTGGGTGATCCAAGGTGACCTTTAAAGGTTATTCAAGAATAATGTTTCTTAAGTGAGATGCCACATTTGACTTCGACGTCTATTATTATCTATAAAATGCTTCCGCAGCTCTGAGAAAGCATTTAAGCGACCCCGCTTAACATGGATTGACCTAGCATGACCTAGATCGGGCTCCATGGGTAAAATACAGACATGCGGGTTACGGATAGATTCATAATTGTTTGACGACCGCTGTGATATCTTATTCGTTTCATGATCGTTTTTTCTTTGGCGTCCATTTGCGCGTTAGCTCCAAAAAATGTCATTTTTTGCCCATTTTTGACCTTTGACCCGACCTTTGCAGGTCACCCGTTGACCTGAGTCCTTCAAAAGAAACACCGGTCGTGAGATCTCATCATGCGCAACACGCTGTTTTTCCACGACTCTAGGACGCTTGGTGTGGAAAAGGCCGGGGCGTCGTCCGAGACCATCACGTCCTCATTTATTAACATTACGATTTCAGAGTTCCTGCAGCAAATCCGAACTTTTTTGGCGCCACTCTGCTAAGCAACATGTCCTCTGGTTGACTCCTTGAACCACAGCCGGCAGAGCTGACATTTTAAAGCATGGAAAACCCGTCCCAAAGAACGAGTCCAAGAAGATGTTAACATGAGATTTTGGTTATTCTTGGCATGATGAAAACCACTCCATAAGTCTTGTTATTTGCTGAAAGCTCGAAAATAACTGGCGATTTTCTCCCAACAAATTCAACTGCACCAGCAGGGATGTCGACTTCTGGAAATGATGGGGGGGGGGCCGAGCCGAGGGTCCAACAACCTAGCCCCCTTCCAAATTTGGGGTTTCTCAACGGATTCGCCGACTTCATTTTGACCAATGAAAATTTATAAATTTCTTGTTACTACTTATCAAAGGAAAAGTTGCATCTTATCTCCTTGGTTTATAGGTTTGTCCATAGACAGGAGATAGAAAGATGGTACATCGCTTTAGTTTTCTTCTATACTTTCTTCCTATCTCTTATCTCTTGCGGCCATTCTTTTCGTTATTATTACCCATTTCCCCTTAAAATCGGCAGAAAATATTGGAAAGGGGCCTAAACGAACATTGGAGGGGTCCCAATCAACATTGGATGGGCCGGGCACTCTCAAAAGAATACAAATCGATACCCCTGTATACCAGTAATGTCTTTATAACTCTGCTCAAGTAAAAACTGAAGGGAGGACACAACGTTTTGAATGGGGGCCTAAACAATAAGGATGTGTCCTAGCGATCTGCAATAAAGCCATCATCATGCTCACTGTAAAGAGTGTGCCATAAATGAAGTTGACTTCAAATGAGAGCTCGCTAATCACGTAGCCGATGTTTATCTCCCACATGACATATGTTAGCTTGCGGAACAATCGGGGAAAAACTGCCCACTTTCCGTTTGTTTATATATCTGATTTATATTCCTATATAATTCCTGTTACATATTGTATATATATAGTATGGATATATCTATATATATATATATATATATAGATATATATAAATATATAACAAGGGCGTGGGAAGCGGGGGAAGGCAAGGGCAGTTGTTCCCCCCCGAAGTTTTTTAAAATTTAACATTGACTCTGTGGGCGTTGCCTTGGAAAGACCTGACGCAAAATGCTTCCTTGCCGCCTCCCCCACTCCAGCTGTGGAGGAGTTCTCGCGCCCTTGCTTTCGAACGAAGAAATTCAGAGGGACCTGGTTTTGTCTATCCTCCGCCGTACTTCTGGTGCATGTTTTTGTTCAGAACATGAAACTTGGCCGATAACTTTGTCCGCTGAGACAGAGAAGCTCGGGAGGCCGGTCGCGGGCCCGATCCATCAGCAGCTGTGGACTGCGGACCGTGGACAGTGGACTGCGGGCCGTGGACAGTGGACTGCGGACCGTGGACAGTGGACTGCGGACCGTGAACAGTGGACTGCGGACCGTGAACAGTGGACTGCGGACCGTGGTCAGTGGACTGCGGACCGTGGTCAGTGGACTGCGGACCGTGGACAGTGGACTGCGGAGCATGTCTCAGGACTGACGAACGGACACTACAGTGTGTAGAACGGCCGCTGCCGGCCGGCCAGGCGCACAACTTTGTGGAAAGTTAGTCTGTGCGACATACGTTACATCTACTGAAAAACAAATACCCTGGACTCAGTCAGTCTAGGTCAGCTGGACTAAAAGGCAAGGCATGGAAAAAGTGTGCCACCTTTTTCCTTAACTATTCAGCCGATGTCAACAGCACCTTGTGGGGAGTTTATCTTCGTCGCAACTTAGTCAACACTTAGTTGGAACTTTTCGATCTCAGACCGAGGTCAGATCAGTCGAGGTCAAAAGATGTTTTGTATTGCCAATGCAGCATTTGGAATGTGATATAAGGAATATTTGGTGGGAACTTCGACGGCATGGGTTAAACAAGGTCATCTGGGGTCAGTAAGTTTGGCTTTCAGTGACGTCATCTTAATTTTCAAAGAATGTCTATTGTACGCAAATGTGTGGAGAAACCTTGCTACTATTTTTGAAAATTAGAAAAATGCGATAAATAGTAGTTCTGCAGTGAGTTGACGTTTTCATGTTTCGTCGTCAGTTATGGGTTTTAGCCTAGTGCTTTTCCTGTTCCGTCCATTGTTAGTCTGTTTAGGTATACTTTGTCTTCGTGCTTGTCGAAAGACCTCTTTTAATGTATTTATTCGAAAAACGGTTTAATGCATGTGGAATGTAATAGCATGTTCTGACATTTTCATGCTCACGTATAACGACCTCCAAAACCCATTATTCAACTGCCGTGTTCCATAAGTCCCTTGCGTGTCTTTCAATCCCACACGTCGTGCTGTAGCTGACTGAAAAATGCAGTCGCAACGGTCACCGAGGCGGAGCGATTTAAGTTCACGACCGCAGTGCACGCCGCCGACCACTTTTGCTTTTCCGGCGAACTTCCGCCCGCGAGGGGTGGCGAGCCGGCCGCGGTCGGATCCCGCCCGATCCGACCGGAGAGGCGGAAAAATGCCGCAGAGCTGCAGCCGCCGCCGCCAGGGCCGATTTTCACACCGGATGCCCGGCGTCGGACGCCCGGCGACAGCGCGGCGTCGGGCCGTCGCCGGCGCCGGCCGCGGACGAGGCCGACCGTGTCCGCCGCATCCTTGTTCGAAGGCCGCGACCACTCGGCTGGATTCGACGCGGCCTCGCCGGCCGGGCCTCGCCGGGCGGGCCTCGCGGCAGCGCGTCGGACGCCCGTCCCCGGCCGGCCGGGACCAGAGGTCAAGGCGCCGCTGGAGGTGTCGGCTCACGGTGCTCTGCCGGCGGCCGCCGGCGCCGGACCGGTCCGCGGGTCGGCTGCGGTGTGAACCGGCCGTCAGTTTCCGCGTTTTCGCGGCGAGTTTCGGTCAGCGGAGTCGCCGCGATGTCAATCAAACGGGTCATGAACGCCGGCCGGTCGACGGCTGAAGGTGTCAGGAGGTGACGTCGGGGAAAATATATTCAGAACAACGACCTCTGGTAGCGCACGCTTTGTCAGGGCGCCTACAAGATGAAAAGATCGCGTGGCTGGACAGTGACGTGTCCCCGGACGACATGGAACGTTCCGTTTGGTGTTTATAGTTTTACCTCAGGTCTCGTATAGAGGCGGTGCGTATGGTGATTTGGGGAAGTGTCAGAAAGCAAACTAACCAGAATAAAGCGTTTTCGCGAGGGACAGACGCGGAAAATGACGAAAATAAACGCACTTAACTACATGCAGATTGGAGGACGTTTGGATCAAATAACTGGTTAAGAAGTATGCAGTCAGAATGTTCTTCAAATGGCACCCGAGTTTGCGGGCCGTGTTTGATCTAGTAGTGATTTTACTGGTCATCCAAATATTCCTTCCGCTGCTTGCATCCTTCTTTCATTTGTGATTTTCTGTGGGCATCTGGTCCGGTTATACAACCCGCCACCTCCTGCGGTGTTGTATCCGCGACCGCCTGGAAGGGGTCAAAAAGGGCACCCCCCGTTGTCTCAGGATCTAACCGTCGGATCTGAACCGGTCTACCACCAATCGATAGCCCTGAATCTTGGGATTCAGGAAGTATTATGTTAGCCCTAGCCACATGACTGATGACATCACAGGTCACGTAAAACGCATAACACGACGTCGGAAAAACTGGCATCGGTTTGTGCATCGCATCATTAGCAATATTGGTCGTAAAGCCTTTAACTGGGTATCACACGAAATGCCACGATCTTTTGCATTATAAGCAGGCCAAAGTGTAAAAAATGTCGGGTCAGGGCCAACCTGGGTCAGGTGGAATATTGCTCTTACTTTACATGCCAAAGCCAATACTTACTCTCAGCCGTTTTGATCTACGTCACAAAAGGAACTGAAGTGAAATCTTCTGATGACTAGCTTTGCACTACCTGCTTTTCATCCAGTCAAGGTTATTCAAGATCAAGTCAGATAAGGTTGCTTTACTCTTCCTGACAAAGAGCAACTCGCTGGGTTTCTTAACTTGCATCAAGTACAGAACTGAAATGGCGTCCCGTGATAATTAAATCTGCACTGTCTGCTCGTTATTGGGTCAAGATTAAGCCATGTCATGACAGATAACCATTTTTCTTTTTCGGACTAAGAACAATAATTGCTCTCTGCTGCTACTGAACGTTCCACAGACAATGTTGTATTCCATTTCGTTTTGACATCTACCCATGATGTGACCTGACATGACCTCACGTTGCATTTGTGAACCTTTCTAAGAGGCGCGTACTGATTCGCTTGACTGGCATGAACGATGGGGAAGGTCAGCGGCAACCACTTCTGTCACCCGCAATGCAGATCAGTCCAGTCGTCACCTGCATGTGACCTAATATAACCTCTAAGGTGGACGTGTCAGGTTATATACCCTTTTGGGGACCGTGTCCCATGTAACTTCAAATAATTTATGCATTTTGTTCCCAAATATTACAAAAAAAATCGAAACATGTTCGCGCCACCACCTGAAGGGCGAAAGCATGCATACAAGAGTTCACTTCTGACGTCATATCTCCATGACCTGATCTAGCAAGGAAATTATTGCGACGTGAAAATATGTAAAACTGATTGGTGAACAGGTACTGAAAATTGGTCTGGGCTGGCTGCAACGATACAGAGGTTATTCAAGAAAAGCCGAGGGTGGTGCCCTGTTTGACACCCACCAGGTTATTCCGGTTTAAGATAACCAAAAGCTCAGTTATCGATGTTTGCTTCGAGTCCAGTTTGTGTACATATTACGTTCATTTGATCCAGACCGGGATGTGAGGATACGTTCAGTTCACTTGGATAGTGGATGGAATGTAAAAGAAGGCACAGAAATCCGCTGCTGACGTGTAGAACACATTTTTCAGTGCTCGGTCAGACCACAAAGGCTATGTAACGTCGGGCTACAGCACAGAGATTGATAGATTGCAAGAACGATCATGAAATAAAACCGGATGCAGGACGCCACCGCTGGTCGCATCAAACGATCCCAGTTGAAAAAAATCTGTGGAGGAATTTGTCCTTAATACTTTTACGAGGTCGGAGAACTGATATCACTTAAATCCGTTAAATTTAAGTATCGCACCCATAAGCAACGATGAATCACTGGCACTCCTTTACGAGCAGGATCACGTAAAATGCCACCAGAGCAAGAGACCCAGATTTTTGTTTAACTATTTGAGCACACTTGGGTAATTTTGCGCCCCTTATGAGTTAAGGGAAATGCTGCTTTTTGGTCGATCTTTAAGAAGCCGTTGGTCTGAAACATTAAGTTGGTAACGTTCAAAGTACTCTGTACTCGGAGTTCGATTTTGACGTCATTTGTCGTACGGGAGGCCCAGAAAACAGTGGCTGGCGCAATGAGTCGCCGTGCGGATTCCAGCACGCAGACCGATGACGGCACCGCTCGCCAAGTTTCGGCGTCATCTTGGTCGCTCAGTGAGCTTCGTCAAGAGCAGGACCGAGACGCCAGCGTCAGCGAGCTGACCGCCTGCCTTTCAGCCCGGAAGAAGCCACGTCACGCAGGGATGTCGGACGTGGCGAAGCCTTTGTGCAGGTGGTGGGACCGACTACAGCCAACCGACGGTGTCACTTACAGATTGCTCAGACGCCGTCCCAGAGAAAGAGAGCACCTGCAGGCTCGTGGTGGCTCAGCAGCTGTTCGCAGGGATACTTATGTCGCTTCACGCAGGTCTCGCCCCGAAGGCCTCGGACCGGATGAGTCGCTGGAGCAGGCCTCGATTCGTTTCCGGTGGCCGGAGATGTCTGTGGTTATCGAGCAATTTTGTAGGAGGTGTCAGCGGTGCATTTGCCCAGTGATCCTGTTTCAAGACCGCACGCGTCTATCGGCGAGCTTTGTGCGGATGAGCCCCGTTTGACACGATTTCAGCTGGCTTCCTCTCCGGCCTAACAACTACAGGTGGCAGGAATAAGCGAATAAACGATCGCTGGGCATGTGTTATCACTTTGCGAGGCAAGCGAAAACTGCTGCTGCTACTCTTGTCAGCGAGTTTTTTGCTGGTTTCGAATGCCCGCAGCGCCGGCATTCTGACTGCAATGCTGACTTCTTAGATTCAGCGCTGACCGAGGCATGCCGTGTCCTTGGTATAGAAGCAGTCTCGCATCTCCGCATACCATCCTCAACGGAACCCAAAGGTTGAGTCACGAAAACTATTTTGTCAATGCCGTCTCGCTATTTGGAGGACAACCATTCCGACTGTGAAGTTCACATGCCACTGCTGATGCTTGTTTGCCGGTCTCAAGTACTTTATTGTCGAAGGATTTCCGCTATACTTTTTGATGTTTTCCCGCGAGCCACGCTTACTTGCTGGCGCCAGTGTGGATGCGCCGCAGGTGTCCAAAAGTAAAGCTGTGACGGTCGACGTAAGGTTGACAGGTTGTGTGCAGGGCTGCACAATGCTCAGGAATTTGCGACTGAGGCGTTCAACCAAAGGTATAAGCTCCACAAAGAGGGCCCATGACAAAAGGTTAATTGATTTTCTTTTCCAAGCCGGGGACAACATGTGTTTTTGTTCTAGAGCTGTCGTTTGAGGGTGGCAGTATTATTATTTACTGGCCGTATAATGCATAGGCTGGAATAAATATATATATATATATATATATATATATATATATATATATATGTCGTGGAGGCCCGCTAAGATGGTGTCCAGGAAAGGCGAGGTCAACTACAGAACCCATCCGGAGGCGTCAGGCAAATCGACTGTGGTACATCATGATTGGTTAAAACCCCGTCCGGCGGGCGCCGTGGACGGCCGATTCCAGGAGACTGTCAGCTGTGACGACTGACAAGGTGAGACGGATACAGGGAAAGTTGGCACCACTCTCGAGTCGTGGGGTGCCGCAGTGCTTACGTGCAGTGACGCAGGGCCTCCGGGAGAGCCGAGGAAGCAGCCGTTTCTCCGGCTATTTCACGTGAAGAGGTAACCTGACGTAGGTCCGCTGAGCGTCGTGCCGGAGCGGATGCCGTCCTGGCCAGGAGCCTGGATCTGGGCTACCTGATGCAGATGTTAAGGTATCGGAGACTTGTGCTCCTGTTCCTCTCAGGAAATCCGTGAGATCCTGTCGAACCTCGGACTGCTTTATACCCTAAGGGGTTTGGGGGTCTGTGGGGTCTGGTGGAACGTTTCGGCGGCCCGGTTACTGATTTAACTGGTGTCTTGCTGTCCGATTTCAGAGTAATCCCATACGACGTTTTGGCGGGGGTTTTCATGGGCAGAGGACTTTCGTCGCGAATTAGTTCTTGCGGTAACGAGGCCGTTCCCTTCTTCTGTTCTAGATAAAGGCGCAGCGAAATGGATCAGTAATGGCAGCTAATGTTCACTCACTGCCTACCATGGCGGATTGTTCTGAAGGAGAGTTTTTGGGCCACGGCGTTTGTAGAGTTCTGGACTCGTTAGCGTTACCAAGATACCAAACATGTCCGTCTTTTTTTCTTCTGATTTTCCACCGGTAAGTGTCAGGTGAAATTCCGTGTTGTCGTCGATGCTGTAGGCTAAATATGCACCATAGGGGTGTAGACCGGGCTGGGATAATGGTCTCGTTCCAGCGGCTTGTCTTTCTTCGTTTCTTTGATTTTCTTTTTTCGTTTACGCTGTTTCTGCTAACGTGTTACTTTTGTTATGCATTGTCGTATGTCGCATTTCGTCTGAAGCTGCGTGCTTTGTTATATGCCGAGTCCTGCCATGCCCTACAAATTTTATCTTCTGATTAGTTGTGATCTGTACGCCATATATTGCCGGTGGCTCGGCTGCCCCAAGTCAGTAGTCTAAAGCCGGAAGCAAAAGAAGCCTGCCGTTCTCGACAAGTTTTTTTCCTCTTTTTTTAACGAGTTCGGACCACGTCTACATAATTAATCAGAACGGCACCCTGACGGGAACCATCGATACTGTCACAATACAGGTCTGCTGATATCGTTCAACGGCCTGTGCCTGTTGGTGTCGTCACGCAACAGCTGACGATAGGACATGGCTGAAACTGGAAGGATGGAAGTAGCTCATCGATTAGTCCCAAAAACAACATGAAATCTATTACCGTATGCGGTACTTTGGATCTCGGACTGAAGACGTTGGAAAGTCGCCAGCGTGATGAGAGGCGTTTTCCGTCTGGACTGCTTTGGAAAAGCGAAGTCTTCTGGGCCGGACCGGACCGGGCTGTCTGGGCACTCCGCTGCGACTTGCTGGGTATCAGCCGCGACGACGATGGACGTACCAGACTTAGTGTTGCTATGGTTTTCGGCCGCGCTGGCCGATCTTAAAATATAATACTGGGTGGTGGGTTCAGGGTACTGCACTACTGGGTGCACTACTTGCACTACTAGGTGGCGGGTTCAGGGTACGAACAACAGTCCTGCTTAGCATGTACTCTGAGCCCAAAGCCACGAATGCAAATGCAAAATCATTCAGATGAAGTTGATAAAAAATACTTGAAGTATTAATTATGCATAGAACATGCACTGAATTAGTGTCGCTACTGTACTAACGTGTGCGTTTCTGATTTTTTTAGTGTGTGTCTCGTAATAAAACGGAACGACGAAAAAATATCTTTTCAATTTCGACAGAGGAGAGGAAATTTGCCTTTCGGGGCAGTGAACACGATATGGTAGGCTAAAAAGAAAGCGTTTCAACGAACTGTAACGCTACTGGATTAAAACACGGCAAATCTGAAGCTCATCTATATTTTTTACTTTAGCATCGTCTACCTAAAAGTTAAGCTGTATGTAAGTAATGCAAACCATGCAAGTAATGATGGCGCCTCTGTTGTTCGCGAGCTGCATCTTTTCATGTCTTGCGTGACACTAAAAACCGCGACACGCGAAACCGCAGCTTGCCTTCGACACGTGAAAGGGACCGTTAATCCAAGCAAACCTTCGATCAGTCAAATTGCAAATGTGTGAAATAAATGGGGGTCGTTTGGTACGTTACATTGACCAACACAAAGGAATTAAGATGGGTCGGGGACACATATCTCTGCTTGGCCTCACTGATCTCAGTAGATGTTTCGACACCATCAGACGTGACATTCTTCTCGAAAAACTGAAACGAAATATGAACGTCATAGTTTTGTAATCACTTGCGTGGTCACACTTGCGTCTATTTTTCCTGCTCATCCGGCAAAGATTTACTCTCTGGACTTTTACTTAACACCACAGGCATATTTCAAAGCCCAGAAATTGACTTTATCATTTTCACTATCTTTTCAAATGACATTAGTTTGTTTACGCCGGCGACTAAAGTCCTTCAGTACGCGGTTGACACGCAGGTCTTTGTCAGAGGCCCCAGGGCAGATCTCATCTATACGATCATCATGTTTGAGGCAGCACTGTACAGTCTTGGCCATTGGTTCCGAACTCACCTGTTCAAGGTGAATGCAGCCAAAACGGAGCTGTTTGTGACTGGTAGTAGACGGCTCTCCGGGGCCCTGGTGACGCCAGAGCTAAATTTGGTGACGTCTTCCTTTCAGCTTGCCATAAAGTTGAAAGCCTCAGCATCATTACTTTCCCGCATCTGTCCTGGGAGCCTCACGTGGACGCAGCCCTTCGTAGATGTTATGGGTTCCTACCCGGACTGGCCCATCTGCGCCACCATGTCCTCGTCTGCACCATCAGACGCTTGTGAGCGCCCTAGTTCTGCCCCGGTTCCACTACTGCCGGAAATGTTAACAAAAAAAAAAATCTTAACAAAGTTCGTAACATTTTAAACGTTTCGACGAAAACTATTTTCGACCGTCGTAAATTTAACCATGCGGTGGAACTGAGCGAGAGACTGGACTGTCTATCCTTCGAGGGGCTCGTCAACCACCATACTCTGTGCCTGCTGCGGAAGGTGTTGACGGACGGCGAGCCTGAAGAGATGGCGAGCCATCTCGTGACTAGCCGTATCGTCTGGGTCCGCAGCACAAGACGGAGCGAACGTCTCCGCGTGTCACGCTCACGAACGAAGGCGGGGAAGCGACGATTTTTGTCACGCGCGCCTCTGCAGTTCAATGAAGCCCTACCGGCACTGTCCACCTTGCCGCCGTCAGCTTTTAAGGTAGCTGTAAAATGGTACCTCCAACAAGGAGACCACCCAGTCTTGAAAGTGTACGTCTTTGGGTGTGTGTATGTGTTTGAGTGCCTGATGCTTCTTTATCTGTTCCTCCCTTTTAATGGTTGTGTGACGCCGAGGGGATACCACGACCACGATGTGGAAAAACACGAAAGGTACAATACATGACAAGACAAGGCTGCTTTACCATGTCACTGGATCTTCTGTTGGGAGAGATGGAAAACATCGAGGGTTTAAAGCATTAATTCGTATGCAATGCCCATTGGCGTAAGGCCAACTGTCGCCCACCGACTGTTCGGGTACACGTCTCAAGTTCCCCAGCCTGGCGCATCTCATGTTCTTTCCACCGAACTAAAAACGATAACGTACGTTTGCCTGTCAGCGAAGAAAAACTGCAAGCATTTGTCAAACAAACAGGATGAAAAAAGATGCACTGTTTTTGCATCAAGTTCAATGTTGCATAGTTCATCATGACTTACCATCAATCTAAAAGCTTCTGCATTTGACCTTGATTGAGGTACCACATGGTGTTTTGCATGGAATGTGCATTGTACAGCGCATGACATCCGCAAGTGATGACTGATGCTGATACCAGGGGATGGATTATCTCTGACCCGCGAACCCGGTTTGAATCGAGGTAGGGGAGTGCTTAAGCAGACCGGTTGGGGTAGGCTTGCATCAACAAGAATCAAATCAGGCGGGTCTCAGGGCATGATTTGTGCACTATCCCCATCCTCCTAGAGGAGTGTATTTGCACATGCAATCCCCTGTGATGAACTTAAGAATCCTGCGGGCTTTCAGCCGCTGCTTAGCATTGAGACGTGAAGCTCAGCGCGGCTCTGCGTTAGCCACGGGTCCGTGGCCGGCCGGAGAGATGCTAAGTGGGAGCTGCACGGACATTCATTGTCAGCACTGCCCGGCAGGGGTCCAGCGGGTTTGCAACAGACGTTAGCCCAGGCCGCGTCTGCGCGGTACTAAACCGTCTGCGCCCGGCCGCCACAGTTGCCAGGAGGCAGCTAAAGCCCGGCCAGATCCCATTTAGATTTGCCGCCACTGAGATCACCCGGCGCAACGCCGGCGGCGGCGGCCGCTCACATCTGCCGACGCCAGAGATGCGGCAGCCAGCCTTCTGGAGGTCCTCAGCGGGCGCGGGCGTCCGGCGTCGCTCGGTTCTGACGGCAGACAGCCGGACCTCCGCCGCCGGAGAGGCCCGCCAGTCCCGTCTGGGACTTTCTCTTGGCAAGCGAATCTCAGGGGCCTGAAGGCACTTCACTATGCAATCATAATCGATCACGGGAGCGTAAATCGCCGTCGCCGACGGGCAGCTGGAGCGGCACGAGCCGCCGGCTCGCGTGATCTGTCATCGCCAGCCGAGGCCGCCGTTCGATGTGGACGGCCGGGCCCGGAGTCGGCCGCCGCCGGCGCCCGGCCTGTCGCGCTGGCCGGTCGGAATGGGCCGGCGTGAGGCCCGGATCAGAGCCGTTCGGTGCAGCGGCGGCGTTTTTCTGTCGGCCGCGGCGGCTGCAGCTCAGCGGCTGACACGGGCCGGCCGGGAGCGGCCGCCCCCGCCCCTCCGCCCACGCGACGCCGCCGCCGACGCCGCCGCCTGGCACCTGGTGCCACCGAGCAGGCGCCCGGCAGGCGGACGAAGGTGTTGGCCGGGCGTCGTCGCTAGCAGGGATGGTCACAGCGGGCGGGCGGTGCGATTGCTTTGGATGACACTGTTCGTAGATGATTACTGATGACACTGCTAAAAAGCCAGTGCGGAATGTTCGATTAGTGGGGAATTTTTAAGGCCAAGTAATTGGGCTGATGGATTGCGGAATCAAAAGACCGATTGATTACGGAATGAGACTTAAACCGGAAGATCCCTGGGCGCTGATGAAATAGTGAGCTCGGCAGAATTACGCATTGTCATTCTTTGCGTGCATGGGCCTGGCCACAGGCCTTCATAGTTGATTCACGAAATTCCTGGTAATCGACGTGCCTTGGTGTAATCGACCCACCAAAAATGATGGAGACGATTTAAAATCCATAGAGTTGCATGCTTCCTTCGTGGGCAGGCTTGTAGCGTGTGTGAGCCTCACTGCACATTTTCCCGCTGAAACTTTGCATTGCCTCTCTCACCGGCAGCACAGCTGACGTTATCCGGTCTGTAAGGGCGATCAGGGCTGAAGTGTTTGGTATAGCCGGAACACGCGACGCTATCACCTTAAATGAGTGGAAATAGCGCCCAAAAATTTTGCTTGAATTGCAGCCAATATTGTGAGGGAATTTTCCTGTGAGTTTTCGTTGGAGTTACGTGAACGGTCGCGACCTTTGCGATATATTGGCCGGCAAGCCGGCTCTGTGGGCTGTAGAAGATTGTCCGTGTGTTCACAGTGAATGTTATGACATCTACGCGCCAAGTGAGATAAAACAGACAGCTCTATGACTGCTGGGAAAAGACATCTCTGCAGACATGCAGAGTCTGCGTGTCAAGTATCAGCATGACCCAGACCTGGTTGTTGAATGCCCTTGGTCTGGTTTCACCATATTTCCGGAGAGCTAGACGGTATGGCCGATTCCCGGCGGGGGGATTCGTCCTCCCCCATGCATTTTAAATTTTCGTTCATACATTTGAAATTTTGAGCCAATTCATAGGCTTTCACAGGGTTTCGAAAAGAGGATTAATTTTCTAAAAAACTGAATCAACGAAAAAGTTAACACTTTTTTAGCTTCTATTAGTCATGTTATGTTTAAGAAGTACAAATCGTATTACATTGTTTGCACAATGTTAGCGTAGGCGGTGCCAAGGACATAAAAATGGGGAAACTGTCATGGTCACATGTTCTTCAGGTCAGCGTACGACCTTTGATCCTAAGTGGCCTCCAATGACTTTAGATTCGCTTGTAATGATCTTGAGTGCATTTCATATTGTTCGAAAATGTTTCCAGTAGCTTGAATTCACTCTGTTTCTAAAACTTCATTTTACGGCTGTTGCGATATAGGGTACGCGCACTGACAATGCAAGTCATATCTCCGTGACTCGCCTGATGTCAAGCTGAAACTTGGTACACAAGTAGGGGGCACCTTTCTATGTCATATATATTCCAGGTTTGCCATTTGGAAAACCAGCGCCAAAATTATTACCACAGAACCAAATTTTGACTTTTGACCTTGACCTGACCTTGTGGAGTGACCTCGGATTAACAAAATTGTATGTGTGTGCTTGCCTAACTATTTACCTATACACCCATATAAAGTTTTAAGTTGCATCTTAAAAACACTATTCTCGACAGAAATTTTCCTTCTACCCTCGACAGGGCCAAAAATGGCCCGAGGTGCCTCCTAAAAGCGTTATCTGGCTATGCCACTGAGCAAAAAAAAACGAAATTTTGTTACAGTACGTAGAAAAAATAGCTACGAGAAATCACCAAGTTTCGTGAAGCTGCGTCAAAAAACCCTGGAATTGGCAAGCAAAAAACCCGAGGGGGAGGATTTAGCCGCCCCTGCCGGGAATAGGGTTCAAAACGTGGAGGCATTTGTCATTGAAACTGGAAAAGGATGGTCAGCTGTTGTGGCGTACATAGGTGCCATCGACTGCCGGGGCCAGCAATGCACAACCTTTACTCCGACTGGCGTGGGGAGGGCGAGATCTCGGTATCGACCAAATTCGAACGAAGGCAGTCGTTGAAATGGATATCTCAGGAGTTGGTACACAATCATTTGTTTCCTTTCATGCGTCGATATCGCGTGACATTGTTGTCAAGAAATCTTGAGGACTGGACGAGACGAAGATGTTACGGTAGATAAATGTTTGGATTTGCGACATTGATAAATGCCACTGTTTGCAAGAATGATATCATTACCTCATGAACATATCATCGGAATGCGAACATTGTATTAGGAAAAAACGTGATGAACGCCGAAACTGCTGGCAAGTTTTTGCTGGACGGTGCGCATTAGAGTATTTTGCCTTTTTAAGTGCTTCGAAGAGCGCATGCATGTGGACAACTAGTGCATTAAACACGAAATACTTGCATCTACAACCCACATCGTTGCAAAAAGTTTGCCTTTTGTGCCGAAGAGACCGTGTTTGTATTTGGGAAGCCTGCGACAAGTTTTGCTGTCTCCAGAATGCCTGTTGTTATCTCAGTAACTTTCAGAAGATTCAACTGCATCAAAGACACGAGTTAATTCGGGAAATTATCGAAGCTTCTGTTGAACCAGTCTGATTGTACTCAGCCACTCAGCCGCAAACAAACGAAAAATATCCACCGATTTTACACGAAAATCGGTTGTCAATAACTGCATGCCACGGTTTTGATAAACAGGAGGTTAAGGCACACCATATATTTCCACCTATCACGACAGCGACGGAGCCTCTTCAGCAGCATGACAACAATTAACAACCACAGCCACGATGCCTTGCATCTACAACACGCGCGCACGACGCAACCGACGTCCCAACGCCCTCTCGGTCGGCAGCACGGCAGCGAGACGACAAACGGTACGCCTGGCTCTGTGATAACCGCCTCTCGTCCTGCCCGGTACCGCGACGCACCCGTTTTCGCCCCTGCTGACCAAACCTCGAGGGAGGGACGACCTCAGCGCCGCGGCGCGACGGCCGGCCGATCAGCCTGCCGCCCTCCGTCAGACGCTGTACCCGCAGCCGGGCCGCGGCGCCGGCTGCTGCAGCATCACCGTCAAGTCCATCAGACACTCCTCCAGCACGCGGTAGTAGCTGCCGCGCATCATGCGCCGCGCCACCGTCTGGTTGCGGCAGCCGTCGACGCCGGCGCGGCTCATGATGCCGAAGTCCTTGCAGGTGACGCGGCCGTCGCCGTCGCAGTCCGACGCCGAGTGCGACAGGTACTGGCTCACCGCCTCGGCCGCGCACGTGCCGTCGTTGGCGCACGTGCGGTAGTTGAGGTAGCGGAAGCGCTTGGCGAAGACGCCGCCGGCGGCGCGTGCGCTCCGCCACGCGTCCGCCGTCAGCAGGAACGGGCCGCAGACGAGCTGGCCGCGGTGGCGGCGGCACCCGATCCGCGGCGAACAGTTGGACGCCGCGTTGCAGATGCAGGCCAGGCAGTAGCGGTCGGGCATCAGCACCAGGGCGCGGCAGACCGCCGCCAGCAGGAGCACGCCGCACGCCACCGTGCCGCCGCGCATGCTGTCTCGGCGCGCCACGGCCGGCCACTGACGCCGCTGCCGGCGCCGTCCTTCATAACGGGCCGGCCCGCCCGGCCGGCCGGGGGAGCGGCGGGGAGCCGACGGCCCGAGTCACTAACCCGCGCCGTCCGCCGACCGGTGACGTCACAGGCGCGGCGCGGAGGCTCGCACGTGCGTGCTTGGGCGGCTCACTGGCCGGTCAGATACGAGGACTGCACTACGCACGTGTTTCGATGGCCGACGTTGCCGTATCTCATTGACCACTCAAGGTCAGGACGGAAGGGATCCGTCTGACGAGGGTTGTTGAGTTTGAATGTCATTCGCATTGACAGGAATAGATGTACCCTATCGTTCGGTGATTTTCCCGGATCTACGGACTTCTTGAGTTGGCCGGTGCTCTGTGGTTTGTGTTTCCTTATTATATTACTGCGGGGATTGGAGATTCTGCGTCTCGCACTGGCCAAAGAGAAACATTTTTATCGTTTTAAAAATGAATTTGCAATACACCTTACCATTATGAAAATAAGCAAAAGCAAACGAATTCTAAATATCACACACACGTGGGTGTTACTAAGCATGTAAGTCGAAAATTGGCATGGTATTTTTTCTCAGAGTCACCTTAAAGACCCGTGGATCTTTGATGGGTCAACGGCAAACAGCAATTTCGTATCGTGAGTTCCTCTAAAGTTGTTGGCCAAAGGCCCAGACGCCTCCAATCTGGGTGCGTTTACTTTCATTAAAGCAATTAGCCAAACCAGATAACTACGTACATATGAATCAAAATGGATTATGATCCACGTTTGACCAAACAGATGTTTTCACAAAGCCCAAAATACAAGAGTGGCCTGATATGAATCCTGGTGTTTTAGAACCTAAAAATACTAGAAGTATACGAACAACATTCTGAGACCGATTTAGGTACTATAACATGTTGAGGACTTCTTGTGTTTCTGTGCTGACGAAATCTGTTAAAGTTGTAATTAGAATGGATCATATGTGGAGGAATGTCACGCGACATGAACCCTCGAGTTTTACATTTTGGAAACGGCGAAACTTAAACTTATTTTCATGCGGGGACAGATTCTGGCGATGATAATCTTTTTCAGCGCCAAAGCCAGACCGTTTAAGGTGTCACGTGGACATTAGGCTGTCATTCATGTGTATCTCTTTTACACATTACGCCAAAGTTTGAACATCTTCATTGAGCATGAGTGTTTCCAGGAGACGCTTCCGGGAATCATTTCAGGCCATTTCGCTATGCCTCGAACACATTCCAACCATCAACTCTGGTACGGGTGTGATATTGGTCCAGAAAAAAAGAGGTTACAAGGTGAGTAAAAATAATCTGAAAGTTTGAAGAAAACTGTCCCACCGTTATACTCGAGACGCAGAATTCGTCACTGGTCCCAAAGATTGCTATCAAATATACCTCGAGACTTCGTTAAGGCCGAAATGGTCTGGTCAAAGTAGGCATTTGGAGCACTGTATGCCGAAAGAAAACAATCTGCCAGTCACCCTCTTTTGCCAGTACCCTCTTTTCTACTTACGTTGAAAGCGCCACTGACGTGCGACTTCTTGTGTGACTCCTACTTTTGCATGTATGAAAAGGTAGTTGAGGTTACTAAGTTTTTGTTTGAGCCATGTTTTGTCCAGATCAGTTCAGTAAAACGGCTGATCTCCGGGACCGGGAGAAGGATAAGTCAACTGCCCGCATGAATTTCAAGCGAAATCTTGGGCTTGGAAATAAGGTTAATGCACACCAACTACCTTTTTAGATCGATTCTAGTAAGTCGTATGGCACATTTAGCAAGCGAGTAAATTTTTGTCTTTGCTGTAAAAGCTAAATTTAAGGGACCATATCGGCTTCTTTTGGTGAAGCATTTCTAAATTTTCTTTGGGAAAGCGGTTCAACCGAGGTCGTATCCAAAAGTTTTGAGACTAATGGCATAGCAAATTTTAAACTCACCCGAACTCCTATTGGCCGTCATCACCCTCGAAGTAATTCACTAACGCATATTTCGCACAATTCCCTCACATGACGGTCCCAGCGCTTCGTGCGTGACTGGAACGTTCCCTGGAAGTCCTTGTGTCCAACCCGTCCAGCACCACCTGCTATTCCATCCGGATGTCATCAGTCTTATCGGAACGATGACCTTTCATTTCAATTTTTATTTCGGACAAAAAAAATCGCAGGGGGCCAAATCCGGCGAATAAGGATGGTGGGGGACAATACCCATGTCGTCCTGGGCCGAAACCTGCCGAGTGCGGAGTGATCAATGCGTTGCTGCATTTAGTCAGCCTTCAGTGGCCATGGGAGAAATCTGGCCGCAGTGCGGTGCATGCCAAGTTCGTCAGTCAGGATTCTCTGACAAGTCCCTTACCTAATCCCAGCTTACTCATAAGTGTCGTGAATGGTCTGACGTCGACAATCCCGGACAATCCCGGACCAGATGCGAAATTTTCGCAACATTTTCAAGCGTTGTGCTTGTCAAGGGTCTCCTTGTGAAGTCGTTGTCCTCAAATGATGTTCGACCTCCCTTGGAACATCGCATGCCACCGGAACGCGTGTCCTCCTAAAATATTGATCACCAAACCCTCGCAGAATCACCTCCAGGGTTTCTGTTGTACCCTTCCCGAGTTGTGCGCAGAATTTGATGCACATTTGCTGTTTCATGTCCTGATTCGCCTTGATAATCGTCATATGTCATGTGCACAAGAGCAAATATACGCACATAACAGGGAAACACGTCCGCTCAGTCTCGTGGCTTTCGACACACGGGCTCAGCAGGAATGTGGACAGTAGCACCTAGCTCCACGCAGCGGCTTAAGAAACGAATTCGGCATTACAGCATCAGTCTAAAAATGTTTGGATACCACTTGGTGCGTTTTCTTGGTAGAGGTTTACTCGAGACTCCAAGAAAAAACGCTATCTTAAAATTCTTTCATGCTGTCTGTTTACAACCTTTTCGATGGACGCATACATATCTCACTAAAAACATTTCAACTAGCACTAGCTCAGCAGCTTATCTTTGGCAACTCTGATAAGACCTGCGGCACGTCATGGTTCACGCACATTTCTGGTGACATTTTCATTGGTTCTGTTCGAAAAAAATATAGCAACACGTGCGCACCGAGGATGGTGTAAAACTTTACTTAATGTCAGCTTATGACACTGCTGGCTTTCTAAGCTGCCGTCGCACCTGTTTTTATTGTCAAAGGTCGTCTGTTGCATTCAAATATCACTGGCCAGCTTACAATATTCGAGCTTTGATTTACCAAAACAATGGGGCAGTCCAACAGCTCGTGATTTTCTGGCGATGCTAAGATATTGGAGCCCGTTTTGCACTTAGTTTAACCCAGCACCGACGGGGGGTGACGAATACGGCACCCCCTCGGTTTTTCGTGATTAGCTTCTGAAACGTTAGAACCAGTCCAACCAAACTCTTAGTACCTGTTCACTAATCGATTTTACATATTTTGACATCAAAACCATTACCATGTTAGGTCAGGCCATGGAGATATGACGTCATAAGTAAACCGTTGCATACATGTTCTCGCCTCTTCGGGCGATGGTGCGAACATGCTACGTTTCTGATAATATTCGCTAATATAATGCATGCATTATTTATACTTACATAAGAAAAGGTCCCTAAAAATACGCAACCGTGACAAGCCAAAATTAGAGGTCATGATAGGTCACATGCATGCAACAATTAGACTGATTTCATTATGGGTCTAAGAAGTGGTTATCTTGTACATCGTTCAAGCCAGACAAGCAAATCTTTATGAGACTCTTAGCAAGGTTAACCAAATGCAACGTGAGGTCATATCAGGTCACGTTATTCGTAGCCTTTTTGATCCACGTGACCAGGTATAACAAAACGAAATAAAATGCAACATTGCCTGTGGAAGACCGTTCCGTAGCAGCAGAGAGGAATGATTCTTCCCAGCGAGAAAACGGAAGATGACTGACTGCCCTGGCCTGACTTGACCTTGACCCGATAAAGAGCACACAAAGCAGATTTAATTATCATGAGATGTCATTACAGTTCTGCACTTCACACAGTTCAGAGTCTCAGCGAGTAATTATTGTTCTAGGCCATGAAGAGAATGCAGCCTTATCTGACCTGACCTAGACTGACCTTAACTGGATGGAAAGCAGATAATGCAAAAGTGATCATCAGATTTCACCTCCGTCTTTTTTGACACGTGGATGAAAACGGCTGCCAGTAAGTATCGATCTTCGGCATCTAAAGTAAAACCAATATTTCACCTGAACTAAGTTGGCCTTGAGCCGACATTTTTTACATTTTGGTTTCCCTCTGATGCAGAAGATTGTGTCCTTTCGTGCGATACCCGGTTGAAGGCCCGAAGACCAATATTCCCGATGATATGAAGTACGAACCGGTGTCCGTTTTTCCGACATCGTGTTATGCGTTTTACGTGACCTGTGACGTCACCAGTCACGCGACCAGGGATAACGTAGCATTTTTTGAATCGCAAGACTCAGGGCTGTCGACTGGTGGTAGACCGGTTCAGACCCAACGGTTAGATCCTGAGATGACAGGGGGATGCCCTTTTCGGCACCCCCCAGCGGTCGCGGGTCAAAAACACGCCAGGCGATGCCGGGTTAATCCCCGTCATTGCTGATGTCGGATGTCGCCGCTTCGCACTCATGAATTACTATTACTTCAATGAACAATATTGATAATACATGCTCATACATTAGGAACAGTGAAGTATCATCAAGCAATGAGGCTAATCCATGTTTTCAGATTTACTGTCACATTCTTCCCAAGATCTCATTAATTAGCCGGTGCTGCATCCCAAGAATCTGTTATGCAAGCCGCGGGCCAAAACTCGGAAGACCGTGATGCAGAAAACAGTCCGTCAGTTAACCTTCGCCGGACCGGGAAGCGGGTCGGTGGAAACCCTCTCCGGTTTTCTGAAGCCAGCCAAAACAAAAACGAACAAAAAAGAACGAAAAGGTGCAGGCGTACGAAATTTCAGGTAAATCTGCATATATCACTTTTATACTTTGTGCCATATTTTACCCAAGGTCACCCCAGTCCATTGAATGTCGGTGACCTAGAACAGGTCAGGTAGGACTACGCTAAAAAATACAAGTGGCATATTTTGTTAAATTCATTGATTGACATGAAACTTCACGTGTAGATAGAAGAAAATGGCAAATGGAAGAATTCTGCTCTCTCGATTTTCGGAAATTTCCGGGCCATTGACCTTAGGTCAGCTGAACTTTTGGCCTTTTTACGATTGGTAATGAGATTGTGGGCCTGATGCAGCGGTTTTGAAGCTTGGATATGCACCTTAGTGCTTTTTACGTCATTGCGCAGGTAATTATACCCCTTGAGTCGTGACTCGGTGTCAGGTCTCGTTCATTACCGAATTTTCAGACCTGCAACAGATTGCAGTTCTTTGGTTTACGGTCTTGGAATGTTTATTGGTAGTCATATGTGCTTCGGAAACACTAATATATGATGAAAACGTACTTTCCAAGGATGAGTCAGTCCTGTCTGACCCATTCTGACCTGATTTAAGCTTTCGAAAAATCATGCTTGTTTTCAATGTGAACGCTCATTGTAAGGCCACAGATGATAAGACCTACATCCATATCTTTCTTCTTTGCAGTTTGTACTGCCTCTGTCCTCTTATTTTTGATCGCCGAAACGAAAACCCTTGACACGAAGATAACTTCCCACCAAATATTAGCTTTTGCATTGTGGCCTGCGCGCCGCCCGGTATCCGAGTGACGTACGTGAAAGTACTTTGAGGCGCAGGTTCTGTGATGTAAAAGGGATATTACACTACCCGATATTTTAAAATTTTACGCGATACCGTGTCGGATCAATGATAAAGTGGCAGACTGTACGGAAGACACCAGAAAACCTGACGTAGAGATACCAATGCCTTAACCTAGGTTGACCTTATTTGCCTTTAATATCATTGTTGCATAATTCATATGCGTACCAGACATATTTGCAGCGTATTCCAGCCAGACACAGGTTTATTCGAACAGAAAAATGGAGCTCCCTCCCTTACAAAAATACGCTTTTTGCCTCCATTTTCCGCTTTCTTTAAAATGGTCAGTTTTGGCCTCAACGCGCTCTTTCCGCCCCACAGAGGTGAATCAGGTGGGGCGGAAAGAGCGCGTTTCTCTTTACTGTTAAACTCGTTTAGAGCCACATAGGAACCTCGGTTATCGAAGTGTTTCGCCAAAACTGTCAAGAGGGCAATTTCGCCTAAGATGACCTCTAGTAACCATAATGTTGGAGTTATCTGAAAAAATATAGGTGCTTTCTTCTACCTCCGCCAAAGGCTTCCCAGCGACGTTTTTACTTTTTTTCGGGACGTATAGTTCTCGAGATCTGGGGGTTTCATGAACGAAGGTCTTGTTTGTAACCGTACCCTATAGCATGGTTAAAAACAGGAGTTTTAGAAACATAGTCAATTTAAATGATTGGAAACATCATTATGAGAATGCAGTTTACGGCATGGCGAATCGACTGCCGCTTATTGCGATCGGTATGCGATCGGACTCGATTTCCCATAAGGAAATGCGCATTAGCGCAATGGGTAAGGGAATAGGACTTATGTTTGCCAAGTGATGTGCCGGAGAAATGGCGGCACCGAGGCGACTCGAGCCTTTCTTGCCAGGATCGGAAGCGGTGACAGACCGAACGTCTAAGCTACCGACACATTTGAAAAAAGACAAACAAATTAAAAGTGTTGCACCCTGTCCCGACCTTCCACTTCCGATTTTTTAGGAATGAGTAATAAACACGCAGAATAAGACCGGACTCTCGCAGTACCCTGTCGTACACTTAGACCCCCGAGTTGCGACAGAGACTTATTCCAGCCTATATTACCTTCTCGGACGTCACGTCAACGTCACAGCAACGAGATAGCGGAAGAATCCCCGGCGATCTTCACTTCCGCAGGCGTGCCACGTGCACCACAATCCGCATACCTGGTGCACAGACCTCAAAGCAGCTTGCGTCGCCAGCAGCAGATGCCACAAGACGACCGTAAGCGGGTTTTGGCCTCACCGAAACGCAGTCTCCGAAGCCCCACGACCTGGAGCCACGTGCTTTGTTATCGGTGCTTTCCTCTCTGTGTGCTGGGTATGGGACATGATGTGTGGAAAGTGGGAATGCATAGTAATGATTGTTAATGCCAAGGTGCTTTCGTTATATGAATGCTAGCGCTTCCGTCTGATATTTCCTGGCATTAGCTTGCAGTAAATGAGCAACCGCACGTAATCCTGTTCATCCTCCGTTTAAGCGTTCGAACTCGAGATGAAATAGTTTGGGAACGTGCCAGTGTAATAGCTGTGCCACACAGTCCTTTGTCGCGACCTCCGAAGATTTTCAGGATAATGTATTGGAATGAGATATGCTCCTGACGATTTTTTAATACTTTGTACTGAATAGCGCAGAGTCTAAACTAGTCGTAACAGGGTTCGCCTAAAAGAAGCTGACCGATGGAGCATTTCAGTCATGTTGATCCGGGCAATAAATGCTCGATAGCCTTGTAATCTGCAATGTAAGACTCAAGGTTGCGCCGAACTTCGAGAATGTTGATGGGGCTGTCCATTGTATCGTGAACGCTATTGTGCTTTAAAATGAGTGATCATGTTTGTTCATCCAGACTGACACCGCACGAAGCACACCAATAAAGCATCTCTGAGCGTGCGGTGAAGGTTTTTGTTGACCCGGCCAACCAGCCGCAATAAGGCACCTGTCAGTGTCTCGCTGAACTAACCGTCAAAAATACGGCAAAGCTACTTGGACAAACGCCTGCGTTTAAACCGCCCACGATAGTGCGCAGAGCCCCGCGCGTGACGGCTTTTCCACGGTCGTGATACGCGTCACGCCCATCGGCGGGAGGTGGTGCGAGCCGACGGACCGCGAAACTTCGCTCTGCAGCGATACTTGGCTATCTTTTATGCCACATGAACGCATGTTATCTGAATGTGTTTATTTCGGTCTTTGCGAGGGCCATCAGATGTTTAGATTTAGTTGTATGTGACTGACATAAATATGCATTATCTATGTAGCAGTGTGGAAGCATTGCACATTCTGCGAATCATTCCAGAGGATGGATTAAGATTTGGTTCGAGTTATGTACATATGTAATGCGACGTCACATAAAAACCCAGTTGCAGGATAAAGCGAATGGAAGAACATAGAGAGAGTAAAGCAGATAATAAAATGCAAGGCAAGTGTTACGTTTATTTGGTGCAAGACGTCATTTGAAAATGAAACAATATCAAATCGAGAGTGAAAAGCGTACTGCGGCCGGCAGCGCAGTGTTCCAGCATGCTCAAACGGAAAAACGAATTGGGAAAGGAAACGTACAGAAAGAAGGAATGTAAACTGTATGTCCATTTTTGTTGAAAAATTTCTTACGTCTTCCAATTTTGTCATGTATCCGAATTTCCTACAAGGCGAGTCCGAAAAGGTCCCCTACTTTTGTTTCGGTACTCTAGGATCAGAAATCATTTAAGCATGAAATGAGATATTTTTGGAATGCGCGTGCGATGGAAAATTGCATGATATGGGGTTTCTTACTCCCCGAAATGCACCGGCTCGGCATAGGAAGAAAAAACTAGTCGTACAACTTCACTACAAAACAGGACCAATAAGAGCCACACAGCGCGCTTTCCGATCCACCTTCAATGTCCGCTACTCACCCGATCCCAGGACTATCAGAAGACATTATGAGCAGTTTTTGGCTGAGGGCAGCATTGAGAACCTCAGCCGAGGGTGCAATGGGCAAAAACGCGCAAAACGCTCTGCGGACGACATTGGAAAGGTCGCAGCCATCGTCCTCAAAACTACCACGAAGTCAGTCAGGAAAACTGTCACCCAGATTGACATCAGTTACCGTACGGTGCGAAGATTTCTCAGAAAAAAGATCTTGGACTAACACCATACGGTATGCCGGTCCATCAAACATTGTCCGAAGGCGGCGAGACTTAAAGGGTTAGTTTTGCAAGCTAGCTCGTCGCAAATGCACTGCTGACGCCGATTTCATGAACAACATTTGATTTAGTGACGAGGCCCATTTTTTGCTGGATTAGGGTGTTAACACCCAAAATTGTAGGATCTGGGCCAGCATCATCCTACACACAGTGATGGAAAAGCCCTGCACTCCGAGAAAATTATTGCCTGGTGCGCCTTCACCTCAAAGGACACCATCGATCCCTTTTGGTTCCAGAACTGCAGCGGCTCCACCGGCACCTTCACCAAAGAGCGTTACGTCATGATGCTTAAGCGCTTTTGGAGCAGCGTCTGCAAGCAAGGCCACGGAGCCATTGATTGACATGAAGACAAAAACAATGCCGCAAATGGATTCCTCGATAATTTGTCAATTCAAGGACGGATTCGCCATCACTATGAGATGTATTTTACCCAGTTCATCTAACAGTAACGACAGTGCTTACCATGCCATAACCTAAAATATCGGGGGCAATAACTTCCAAACTGTAAATGTGACGAGCATGAAGCTCGTGAGCCGTGTTTGACACATAGGCCACCAAATGGTCAGTTTGTCTTGGAATAGCCCAGCTAGGATACTCAAATAAGCCTTTATGATACTACTTAACACAGCGCCTTTTACACACAGGAGCTCAGCATGCTTCAACTGATGGAACGGTTTAACATGGTGTCGTTGACTGACTGCTTTGCCCACTATTACCTACTTGGAAAACATAAATGCCTGAAATGTCTTAAAAAAACCGAAAAGTAATTAGTTTACCAGAAAAAGGCTGAGAGCTCATGATGCATCGTCCTGAGAGACAACCAGGAAATACGCTTGGCGTGGACTGAAGGTCAAAACACAGTTTAGCTTGCAAATCGCATTGCACCGTGTGCAGCGGTGGTCTTCGCGGAAGATGCAGTTCAGGTCGCGGTCACAACTGCTCCGTGCGCACTGTCTCGGCAAGGGCACTAGAAACCTTGACGTCAGTCATACTGACCATGACTTCGTTACAACCACACACCTGCACAGGGCACGATGGACCAGAGCGCAGGCATAGCCGTCTTGTCGTTCGCATAACAAGCCATAGATCATCGAACGGCAGCTGCTGAACTTCAGTATCGTTTGTAATGAATGCCAGGAACAGGTGTTGTGTTGAACAGTACTATGATTGCATTGCAAACAGAATGTTACAGCTTGCCCTGATTTTCGTAAATAGACGACGACTCTGAAAAGGTGTACCTGATCTGACAACTTTTTCAGTGGTAATTTTTCTGTAAAAATGTGCAGAAGCCAAAAGGTATGTAGTTCATTAAAACCTATGCTTTGCAGTCGTCAAGTAATCAGTCATTGTAGACATATAATACAAGCCAATGGAGGCAAGTATTCATATGCCTCCGTGTCCTCGTTATCTCGCAGTAACTGTAAATAGAACACAGTCGAATAGGGCAACGGGAAAGGAAGCCGTGTGAAATCGCTTTGATTTTACGTAAGCGTAGTTCTCGCACATAACGTACGTTGCAGATTGGTTTATAGGAATCCAGTCAAGCCAAGTATGTAAATATTAACGAATTTTAGATTTACGTAACTTTGAAGCTTCTTATCGAATGTGGACTTGATGCATTTCCCAGATGATGTTTTAGGGAGGAAATGTTGCAGAATATCATTATCTTCCGATCTCTTGGAGAAATTATTTGCCACTATGAAATCAATGATCGAAACGATATAAGAACACAGGAAACTTGAACCAAAAAGGCATTCAGGGTTTTTTTCTGTACTATTTAACGACATATACACGTGGTTAAAGTAGGTGGGTAAAGCAAGTCAAATCGCTCTTTAGATATCTTCTAGTATCGGATATGAACGGTCATTCTTAAATGTCACTTTCAGGTTTTATCCTGCCGCCATGGATTGGTGGCCCACTGTGCGCCGTCTCGGATTAGCCCGGCCCAGCCAATTGGCGTCATGTCGCGGTTTTGCGGGTCCGTTCGCGGCCGGCGGCCGCAGAGATTCGCGGCAGAATTCGGCCTCCCGCTGGGCTCTTCTGAGGCTGGCCGCGGCCGGTGACGAAAGAATTCGTCCCGCCAGGTCCTGCTGAGGCCGTTCGCGGCCGGCTGTGACAGAATTCGTGCCGCTGGGCTCTGCTGAGACCGAACCGCGGCTGCCGACAAAATATGTCGTGTAATCGGGCTGTGCTGGGGTCATCCGTGGCCGTCCGCGGCACAGGCTCACGGCGTGTTTCTGCTCTGCACGGCAGGCGTTGGAGGGAGATAAGACGACCATTTCTGTGTCAGACGAACAGCGACCTCAGCCAGCGATTGGGCCCACACTCATGCCAAGAGAAGACAATGATGAATTAACAATCTGTCACGCATTCGCAGCCATCTCGCTGCGTTCACTGCCAACGCCAGCGATTCAACTTACATTGCTCGGAAGAATATTGCCTTTTCCCTTCCATGTCTGTAGCAATGTCCTCTGGGGACCATTTATCTTTCCATCTTATCCCATTTCAGTCGGTCGAGTCGCTTTTAGTCATGACTTTCAAGGTCTGTAGGAATTGAACGTTACGGCTTAAAACCGTCTGGAATGTCTAGTCACGTGGTGAAGGGTCTAGAAAAACATTTTAGGTGGAAAAATATTGTTCCGGGTGTAAGGCGAAAGTTTTGTCATTTGATCATCTGGAGGAAGTCATTTGGCGGAAGTTAGATTAGCGCCGTTTCACACATGATGCACTGGCTTATAATAACTAGAGATACTGGATTAACTTTCGATATTTCAGCGGAAACAAGCTATTCCGTTTACAGCCAGAATGCTAAGGATTCTGTAAGCCTCTCAAGTGTGGGTCCACTGCCCAGGGTGTTGATTTCCGTAAAGGTCCGGCAACCTAACCTCCCCCCAAATTTGGGTTTCTCAACTGGTTTAATCCACTGCATTTTGACCAGCGGAAATTTATAAGTTTTGTCATTATTTGTGAAATAAGAATTACATTTTCCATGTATATAGACATATATATATATATATATATATATATATATATATATATATATATATAAAAAACGGAAGATAGATACATCGTTTTAGGCTTTATTTTTTACTTTCTGCTTATATCTTAACCAGTGTGACCGTTCTTGTTGCTATTATTACTCATTGCCCTCTAAAACTGGCAGGAAATATTTGGGGGTTTAAACCAACATTGGGGAGCCCAAATCAACATTGGTTAGGCTGGGGCCCTCTCAAAAGAACACAAATTGACAACCCTGCCAGGGCCTAAAATTTTGTTTCTATCTGATCCTAAAATTACATGGGTCATTTTCGACCCACTTGGCTCTCCGTGAACTAAACGGCCGGCTCCGGATTGTTCGCTGTGTAATTCGACGTGTTGCAGAACGAACTAGATTCTTAGCATTACATTAAACAATAGCATTTACACTTCGCATTAGCCTATGTTCGAATGCTGAACAATGTACGAATGCATCGGCCATGCTTCCCACAAGGAGACCGCCTAGGAGACCATGAACATAGCTGTTGTCGAGCTCGATCAAGTTAATAATATACCTCTACTGCAAGAAGTCTATGTGAGCCGTGAGGACGAGGTTGATGGTAATCGTACAAGGTTGCCGACGTGCATGGTGCTCTGGAAGTGCATGCAGCTGAAGAGCATTGTGGCAAACAAGTGAAGCCGGCGCAGAAACGTAGACCAAAAGACGAGACCGTACCGGTCTGGAGGTACGCCGAACCGGCGCCGTGCTCGAAATGTAGCAAGATGCCACATGGGGCTCGAATAAGCGAGGATCTCTGAGCGGCTCTGCTCCCACACACCGAGCAGCTTTCTGAAGAACTGCTCCACGCTGACGTCTTGGAGCATATCCGGAGAGAAACTTTGGGATATAGGGTAAGCGCTCGACGTCAAGAACGACTCTGTCTTCTTTCTTGATGACAGTGAACTGCGTACCTTCAAAAGCATGCTCATTTCTTCCGGATGCGGGACGTTGCTAAGCGAGCGACTGTGTACAGTGATAGTCCAGGAACCTGTAGAGCAACAACTTTGTCCGCCATGTTCCAACCCGAAACCAGTATAGGAAGCCGAAGTTGTCCCTGCATGTCCAGCAACAGCCGGTGTGTTCTCGGAAGCCGAAAAAAAACTGCGGATTCAACGTCCACCCGCTAATAAGACGTTAACGAGACGTGCAAAATTCGGCAACGATCAGAAAAATGTTACTGCAGAAGAAATGATAGCTTGGTAAACAAGGACAGACCTTGCATTTTTTTTTACGTGAACCGTGGCATCGCAGATTCCAAGAGTGATTACTAGTTATTGGTACTTTCTTTACTTTACTCCCCCTGTTGGCTGAGCTGACAGACAGTTTTGCGAGCGTCAAAAATGGTCAGGCAAAACAGGACCAAATATGCCCCTGCAGTCAAATAAACAGCTTTCAAAACAGCGGCGTGATGCATTCGATATTCTGAACGAAACATCTCCGAAAAATGCGAGGCAATGAAGAATGGATAACAACAGAAACTGTAGAAAATGGAAACATGTGACAGCACAGAGCAGGCAGAGCGAACGGACAGCGATGAAGGCTCCTCGCCACTGAGTCAGGATTAGGTGCGTCCCTCCCGGCCGTAACGAACACGTGGCCGCCCTCGGCCGCCCGTTAACGATCGTCAGCGGCCGTCGGCAGGCGGGCAGCCAGGATTAGCGCAGGTGCCGAGCGGGCCATTTTTGTCCCCCGCGGTAACTCGAAAACCATCAACGATGCTGCAATAAAATTTTCAGGATTTCTTAATTAGCACGGCAGCATACAAAAGGCAAGAGTCATAACTTCTCGCATGCGGAGTGATTTTGGGCTTTAATGGGTCATCAGGAACGAGACCGTAGGCCGATTGTGTCGTGTTTCAACTCACAGAAAAAAACAAGTTGAGTGGCCCGGCCAGCCATAACGGTTCCTGGACGCCAGTAGCTTTACAACCACTGGACACAAAACCATGAAATTCTCATCAGAAGATAACTTAGTTCCATAAGTTTTATGTAGTTACATATGCAATGTGCCAGCTGAACTTTCAAACGTTTTCCTTTACATAGGCGTTTTGGTAGTTATGTTTCCACGCTTAGGCTTATTTTTCCTTGTATGTTTTTGTACTGCTCAATGATGGCAGCGAACAACGTCTGGGGCGCGCGCAACGTTTAAACCTGCAATTCTTCGGATGCGGAACAGTGAAAAGAACGATAGATATTTTTTTTGTATTGCATTGCATAATGGGAAAGTAATAAGGCAAGCAGCAACAAAGCATGCCTAGCTCGTCATGCATCCCACCAGGCGTCTTATTGGTTCGTATTTTGATTGCAGTTTGACTCAAGGTATAGCCACTTAGCTACGCTTTAGCAATGAGCCCTGATCTTGGGTAAATGCTGTTTAAAACATTTCGATATTACTCGATATGGCGATGAAAATGATATGCGTATTAGCTAATTAGGCTAAAATGATATACGTATTAGCTAATATTAATGATAATGATCAGAATACAGTATATAAAACGCAATGAACGTCCGTTTACACTCGCTGGGCCGAGGATTCACGGGAACCCCTCCGGTTTGCCAAGAATAGAAAAAAAAACAAGAGGCATAGAGACAAAAAACTTAGAACGCCTTTCTTCCGGCTCGGCTGGGGCTGTTCTGAATGACGGCCAGGTTTCATTCCATGAATATTTCTGACAAACGTGTGGTGACGTCGGACCACGTAAAACACACTCCACTTTGTTGGCTGGTGACACCCAACTCTGAAGCGGAAGCAGGTTGATTACGAACTTAGTATTTGGCTGATAGCTAAAGGTTTTGTCATGAAATCGAGTGTATCAGTTTACACTAATTTCTCGCTGCGTTGGTCATATCGATAGCGTCGGCGACCTATTAACCCGTCCTCGTCTGGGGGGTCAGTTGACAGCCCCCCTGAGGTTTTTCTGGGACTGCGAGAGAACGAACAAACACAGAGTCACGAAACTCTGTGTACGTTTCGCTTCATCATTTTTACATCTTGTACCAAAGTTTTGACCTCAGGTCAGGTCAAGTACCTGACCTAGGTCAGGTCAAACAGACCTATGTCTAAAAAAGTTTAGCGCCCTCTAACTTTTTCGGAAAGAAAGATATCGCAATAATACTTTCAGGAATTGATGATCTTGATAGATGCAACAAATCTGCTATCTCGGATTTTTCGGAATTTTCCGGGTCATTGACCTAAAATCAAAATGATTTTTAAGACATGTCGTCGTTTTTTTCGGAAATTGGCGGAATATTTTATAACATTTTTAGTGTGGAATGAAGCAAATATCTAGTTACCGTCATTGGGCAAGGTATCAATGACTTCCAGCCATTGGCCTGAGGTCAGGTCACGAATAACTGTAGTGAGCCAAAATGTACCACCGTTAAAACCAGCGATGAATTACTCAGAATGGGTAGAAACTGGTAGAACTGGCTTGCACAGACATAAGTAATAACAGGAACCTCAAAAAGCTTGACAAATAGCATATTTTGCAAATAAACAGGCTCTGGCGAATAAAGCTCCGCTAATTTTGTAGATTGGTAACTAATGAATTTTTCAAAAATTTAAGCATGAAAAACTATCACAAGAACCACTAAGATCAGTAAAATTAACATGGATAGGTTTCCTCGCAAACATAAAGGAACGTTAAAATTAGTTTCCGTCAATTTCTTGCTGTATACGGCTGCGCCGCACGCCGACAGCCGGCGCGAAAATTGCTGTCTTTATTTCAACGTTTCTGCGTATATATTGAACAAATCCGGGAAATTAGATGCGTATCGGCATTTGCGGACCTTTACTTGTGCCCTGGTGCCATTAACTATGCGTCATTAGTCACAGCCCTTGAGATTCAGGCCGTTTCTCAGTCTCATGCAGTCGGCTATGAGAAAACATATGTAGGGCGTAAATTGCTTACATATTATCTAAAACTAAAAATGAGGCCAGTTTCGAGCTCTACTCGTCACAAGCTTTCCAACGGTGTGCTTATTTTGATCGTGCGACCAACCGTTCGTGAGTTGGAGGGGGGCGGCCAACTGCCCCCCCCCCCAGTCGCGTATGATCGAAACTGACCGACGGTCGTGCTCGGGTTAATGTAACCTAAGCTAACTAAGCTAATGATCCATCTCCTGAGATGTAGGGTTGTTAATCCATCGCTGTCCGAGCTACTGCTGTATGTCTTTCGAGACCTGACAAAATGCCATTGATTTCTCTAGTGATAAAAGTTTGCCTGACGCACCACGTACTCATGGTGCGTCGTGCTTGCGTATACTATACCTGAGAGCTTGCTCCGCTGTGCGCTTGCGCAATACGGGCTGCAATGCAGTATGCGACCGGTGACATAAGTCTCATGCTGCCCTACTACGAACTCTCCTCCTCTGTCTGTTCGCATCACACATTACGTGATTTGTATTGTACTGAAGCCATTCGGCTCATCTGCAGCTCAGGTGGCTCCTAGAGGTGGCACTCGGTGTCAGCGGCACGCGGAGGGTCGCGTTGCTTTCTCTCCTGCCTGGCAGCGGCCATGTGGACGGCATACTGCGACACCCACTGTCGCCGCTGTGCGATGCCTCCTGCTGTCGAGTGGCAATCATGCGGGCGACATTCTGCGACAGCCGCTGCTGTTGCCGCCGCGACGCCCCCGCCTGCTGTCGACGGCCATGCGGGAAACACCGTGCGACGTCCGCTGCTGCTGCAACGACGATGCCTCTTACTGTTGGGCAGCCGCCATGCGTGCCGCGTTCAGGCAGAGTCGTCTCCGTCACTGCACTCCCTCGGGCCCCTGCCTGCGTCGTGTGAAAATTTCAGTCTCCAGTTCTCTCCAATTTGGCCTGGGCACGTGGCCCATTGCTTCGGCCAAACACACATGCCTTGCGTCAGTGCAAGACAAGCGCTTGCAAGCTAGGTCCGCTGCGCGCTGGTGCAGTCAGGGCCGGAATGCTGTACGTGGCCGGTGAAATTTGCATCTTGTTGCTCCTCCCTTTCCATGAACTCCCCGCCTCACCCTGCTCCCATCACCCACTCTTGTATCTGTCCAGTGTTCTTGCCAGTCGGCTCATCTGCAATTCATTAGGTGCCGCGATGGTGCGGTTGGTTTAATGTATCGCTACCTTTTGTGGCGCCGTCCGGTACAGCTCCTCGCGCTCCTCGCAATGACGCTTGGCGTCAGCGACACGCTGGGCGTCGCGTTGCTCCACCTTCCCTGCCGGGCGGCGGCCATGTGGGCGGCATGCTGCGACAGACGCTGCTGATGCTGCGGCGACGCTTCCTCCTGCCGGGCAGCAATGCGAGCTGCGTTCGGGGGTAGCCGTTTCCATCGTTCTCGTTTGGTCTAGGCGCAGCGGAGCAAGCGCTTGCACGCTTGTTCCGATGCGCGCTAGTGCAATACGGGCTGCAACGTTGTACGTGACCGATGACATTGGTTGCGTGCTGCTCCGTTCCTACCACGAACTCTCCGCCTCTGTCTGCTCGCATCACCCGTTGCTGGTGATCTATCCAGTGATCCTGCCTGTCGGCTGCCCTCCCCTCTACCGTCATTGTTTCTGTCATTATATTCAAGGTAAAACATACAAAATTGTATTAAAAAGGAATTCCATTTGAAGGCCGAAACGTCCACATGGCTGCTAGCCCCCATAATCACGTGAACGGCCCGGGCCGACCAATACCGCCGGAGCCGCGCGCCTGCTGCCGCTCGACCGGAACGGGTGTAATTACTGGGGGGGGGGCGGTGGGGGACATATCCCTTTACTTTTTGGCCCGTGGTGCGGGCGCCTCCTGTAAGCCACAGCAAAAAAAAGGTTCGTAAGGAAAATGAAAAAAATCTCTTAAATACGATTCCCAATCATTACCGAATCCGGTAGTTATCCCCTTTTCTTTTTTTTGCTAAGGGATAGCCTTTTTAAATCTTTAGCAACCATCAGGCTTCCCCCATACAATGATTACCCATTCCTGGAGAACACGACGCCCTTACAGGTAAGCGCTCTCGTACAGACCAGGTAACTCTGAAATGCCTGGCGCCCCATGTAGGCCAGGCGCCCCTCTTCTTGGACATATGAGACGTCTCCAAAGGGTCTGGCTCCCCTCACATACCAGACAAGTCTACGATGAAGGCGCCTCTTACAGGCCAGGCACGCCCGTACAGGTCAGGCTTCCCTGTGGGACTCAGCGCCCTTGACGAGCAGGGCGCTCTGTACACATCAGACGCCCCACATATGTTTGGTGCCCTCTCTGCAGGCTAGGCGCACGTGCGGGGCACCTGACAGACCAGACACGTCTACGATACAGGTGCCCCTCTCAAGCCAGACGCCCCCTCCCTCCCCCTGTAGATCAGGCGCCCATCATATATTTGGTGCCCCGTCTGCAGACCACGTGCTCGTACAGGACTCGTACATGTATCTAAACAACAAAGTACAATGATACATGTACCTTTAAACCCGTAACTGTGTAAGTAAGCTATCAATTTCATTTTAAATAGATGGCGCCCATGCTGGAGATGGGCGCCCCCTTGGAGCCTGGCGCCCCTGGATGAATGGTTCCCCACTTTTCGTCGCGCCCCTACACTCCTGGCGACCGGCATCCCTATCGTCGGCGAACGCGGGGCTGATATAGCGATGCAGAATACACGATACACTGCACTATGCCAAACACATTACACGATGCGCTACGACAAATACAATGTGGAGCGGCGGCGCTGAGGTGGTGGCAGGAGCAGGATGCGCCAGTCGTCACACCGTTGGGCCCCGGAACCCCCGCGGACAGCGGCGGCACTGGGGCGGTGGGATCACCAGCTGTGGCCTGGAAACAACCCAATACTTCATTGGCCCATATACTCATAATGTCATAGGGAAGGCACTAGCCATGACCTTACGTAGTTTGCTGTGGCATCTCCCACGGGGAGTATTCCTAGAAACAACCCAATATCCTGCCTAGTCACACATACTTAACTGACATTTGTACACAAAATTTTGTAGGGAAGGCCCTGGCTATGACCTAACGTTGTTGTGGGACCTCCCACAGGGAGCTGGAATTGTCCCCCCAGCCCGTTCTATACATTCATCAGTTGTGTCTAATTGGTGATGAGATATATTATAGGATATATGAGATATATGACAGGATATAAGGTGAGATATATGATATATAATGCAATACGATGTAATGTATGCGATATACATATATTGGATATATGCGACGTGTGATATGATACGAAACCAAATATGTGATAAATGAGACGCGGATTCAGAACATGTCGACTGTGCAGCAAAGTTACCTAACAGCCTTTTGAAGAAATAGAATCGTTTCACAATCCTTACGACGTTGGCTAGTCGACGTCGAATTTTCCGGTGCTGTCGATACTTTGTTTCGTTGTGTTTGGAAGACGTTGCTAAATTAACTCTTTCATGGGATATATTCGAAAAATGGTATTTGTGCCATGGTTTCGTTTATTTGGTTGGTACGTTAGTGAGTGAGGATTCGGGACTGAGAGCTCGTGAACGAAGCTCTCATTTTTAATTTGAGACCCCTTCACGGCGCGTGCTACTACCGTTGCGCACGGTTTTCCTAGCCCCATGGTCCCGTTCGGACCGCTGCCTACTCCGCTGTTCCTTCCGCAGTCGTGCGAATGATGACATTGATCTCGATAGTTAATGGGCCTAAAAACCTGAAAAGTGCGCGTTGTTCGGAACTAGCATTTTTCATGGTTTGCGAAATGCCGCGGAGAAAAACACCGAGTCGTGGCTACTGGCTCACGTGGGGATCAACGATATTTAATCTTCACACAGTCGTGACTGTCTAGGGAAACAATAAACTGTTAGGAGCACGGCACATGGTGAAATCCTGTGTAAACGTAGGAGATGAGCATCCTTCACGAATAATAAAAAAAAAAACGCTTTGGGTGAATCTCAGATCCTGTTAGATGTTGTCATATCGCGACAATAACAACATCACCGCAGGGCCCTATTATTTCACACTCATGGTCAGTAACTGTTCGCTACCCAGGACTGTAAGAAGTAGACCGATAAACTACGGACAAATAGTTTAAAGCAGATATTGTGATTAGATGATTAACTTTACTTACATAGCACTGTATTTTTTCTCTCATTTGATTCGAATGGTTCTTGGGGTAATGCCAGGGATCGAATCCGGTGTTAAGCACGGTATATTGCTTGGACCCCTGCACCTGATCAAGCGATTCCAGGTCGTGGCAGACTTTGCGGCGAAAGTTTAACGTGACGCCAAAGTTGCGGCATGATCGTGTGGTGGTCAGCGTGGTCTTATGCCCTACACTGGCCAGTTACCAGCTGATCCGCGGGCCAAATATCGAGTGCCGGAGCGACTCAAATTCGACTTAGCGGGACGGGAAGACGTACGCCCATCTATAGGCGGCGGAACGGGGTGCACGGGAGCACCGTGCCCCCTCCCCTCCCTAACTGGCGAAATTCGACATTAACCCCTTTTCCTGTCGCTGCATGGAAAAAATGGCCGAAAAGTAACCGGTGCCTCCCCCTGCCGGAACACGTTCCATCCCTAGTGCGCTCGACCGCCTGAACTAAGGAACACGGTTACCAGCGCGAAAAAATCAGTCGCCCTTAAAACACAATCCACTAATTTTCTTGTCAGCAAATATTCCGCTGCAGGCCAAAAGTTTGGAGGGCATCAAGGTTTAAGGTGTTTCTTCTTCAGGCGTAATGTTTTACTTCGCTATGTTAAAGCTGATAGCGACTCGTCCTTCTCTGGCCGTGCTGCTGCTTGTTACAGCCAGGTTTATACACCACGATCGATGTACATGTTTGGGTTTGGCCAAGCTACACATTTCACCGATGCGCACATATTTTCCTTTCAGTCTCGTTATGTGTTCAGCGTTGACTATATATGATAACCATTCATCTGCTAGAGAGAAAAAATGCGCCAGCCAAAAATGGCTGGTACGAAGTAATAGAAAGAAGAGCGAATGCCGATCAAAATATACGTGTATTGCGCATACTGCTTTCCTGCGTGAAATAACTCACGCCAATTTGCCGGTTGCAGTGAATGTTCTAATGACGAATGTTTTAATATGGCCATTTAGGATGCAGCAAGCCGGGAAACATAGCCACCAGGCAAAAGATCCGTTGCTCAGAATTCTGCACAGCTGATTTGCGGGTTTTTCCGTGCATTGCGTCTTTTATTGTCCAATCCTCTTAAACTTCTTAGCACGCTGTAGCCGTTTTTCACTGGCTGGTTCGAGTGAGCCTCTTTCCGAACCCCTTTTCGAATCTCGTGCAACGATACATACCATGTCATGACAGCGTCGACCCCTCGCCATCTAAACTAGCATCTAGCGGCAAGGCCTAAACCCAAGCCAGCACTTATTTCCAAATTCGAGGATCACGACTACCGAGCGCCATAGCCTTGCCTGTTACTAGGAAGCTCGTTCTTCATCCAGTGGTTGTCTAGATCATCACGGCTGGGAATTAACGGCAGTAAAGATGCCCTGCAAGCCGACAAAGCGAGACATAAAAGAACAAAACAAAAAAAGAAACGCAAATGCGGTGGTTGCAACCTCCGAACACCACGTTTGACACCTGGACTTGCCACTATTTACAAATCCCACCATCTGCTCTTGGATATGATATATGGCCTCTCATACTAAGATGGTTGACCGTACCTGTCCTTGATGAAATGGGTCGCGTCGAGCTGACAAAATGTGCCAATATTTCTTCGTTGCAACGTCACTGACGCGTTTAATATTAGCAATATGACTCGCGCAAAAACAAAAACAACCCCAAAAGGCTGATAGCTGTTACTCATATGCAGTAATCATGTATGCGTAGTGCAGAAAATGATCTTGCCCGACACACACAGTTAAAGAACAAAAGTTTCTTGGGACTGATCGGGCCATACTTACTGTAACAGTTTTCGTTCAGAGTTAGACACGTCGCGTTCATGTTTAGCACATTTGTGCAAAACCAACTTGCGAAGACTGTGGGCATTGTAAGGGGTTTTCACCTTTTGAAAACCGTCCTTTGTACTGACGCTTATTTTTGATAAAACCGTGCAAAGGCTTTACCCCACACCATTCAATCTCAAACGTCACGGAATGTTAGGCGAACAACCGAACGACATGATTCCGTTTAGAGGGGCCGTGCATCACTTATTGACTGTGGGGACACGACGCCATAAGTCACTCTTTACCCCTTCACAGAAGATATCATGCTTGGTACTATAACGGAGCCGAAATCGCAAAAGTGCGATGCAAATACATCTCGTTCAGAGTCGACAGACGCCCTCCCCTGAGCACTGCAGCCCCGCTCGGGGTTGAGAGTTGTCATTCCCTAAACACTACAGCCCTGCCCAGGGTCGACAGTCGTCCCCTCCACGAAAACGACCTCGCCCTCTTTCCTTGGGTAATCGAGTCTCATGCGTCCTTACCCTTCAGGTGCTCCGCATTATCCCAGAACTAGCATCTTCACGTGCAAAAGGAACTAGATATAGGTCAGTGACTTAGTGTGAGTGGTTCGTCACGGCATATTACTACGTTCCCATTTCGACATTGCCAAATCGCATGACGAAATTTCTTTTGCACTGTTCGTTTGCTTGATAAGATCCACGTCAGGTGAAATCAAAAGCAATTCTGGAAGTGTAAAAGTGTTCATTTCCAAATGACTAACCTTCTCATTCTGGCCACCGTCTCTCGTTGCTATCTCTTTGCCTCGATAAGTCCTGGCGAAACCCGAGAGCAATTTTGCCGTTCCTTGCTCAGATTACAAGGACGAAATTCAACCGTATGTAAATTTATACCGAGCGTGTAGAAATGCGATGCGTTAAGATCGGAGTACATGTCATAAACCCAAGCTTGTTGGCGTGTGGCACCTGACCTCGCTTCCCAAGTGTTCCGAAACGTCGAGTAATTTTGCCCCAAGCACCGAGCCAGGTGACGCTGGAGGATCTTTGCTTCCCCGGACAACCCCACAACGCGGCTGTCCTGTCGCCTACTGACCTGATCCTGATCTGCTGACACTTTCGGTTTCGGACAGAATGCAGTTGCCTGTTCTGGCCACGCTGAACTTTGTCTGTTTGTTTATTAGGGTTTAGGGGCGCACTGACTCCATGGTCACATGGTGTCCAGATTAAGCTCTGTTCAATGATTATTGAGACATAAGGGCGCTCCGACACCGAGGCCATATGTCGTCCATGACTTGTTTGTGGGGTGCGTTTATCAAGAAAGACGCTAACGTATTGCCGACGGACCAAAGCGAATTCGTTACGTAGGCCGGAGTGATGCCCAAGTACCGAACGTTTCACGTGTCCAATATGTGTCTCGTTGGTCTCCATATCCACCAGGTCATAGCGGTGGAAGTAATTAAAACATGATGCAACTGCAAAGCTCCTGATATGGCCTTATTTAGGAAGTTTGTGAAAATTCCAGAATGTATAAGTACCGCTGCCGAAATTTGCACGATTTTTGTACTTGAACTTGTCCGAGAAATATCGGAGAGGGGTCCACGAGTTCCACGAGGTCTACGAGGTCCACGAGGAGTCCTCAGGGTTAAAGCCTTTAAATTAGGGTGGGCTGAAACACAAAAACATGGCATTTAAGTTTCGGAAATTATATAGAAAAACTTCCAACAAATAGGCCACGTGCATACCTTTACAGTTTGCATTTGATGGCAACATTTCATACTGGTGTGTGCAGGCGCAAGAACCAAACGCTCATGAAGAAATCCTTACATGATTCAACTCGGAATTATTCCGGACATTAGGGACTCCCCAGCAGCATCGTTCCGGCATGCTGGAATCTCTGAGACTATCGTTCAGACAACTGGAGAAGTTTCAGTGTTAACACATATCCTCGATTCGATGGCGCTGAAAGATCGACACGCCAACCTATGCTTCACCTGACGATTCTTTGAGTCATCCAGAGTCTCGGATCCTTTCATCATCCATTTATAGGGGCCAGGGAGCAGGTGCACCCCAGCTGCGGTTGATATCCACCAGTGCAGCCTAATTTCGGACCAGTCGGCACCCCTGTCCGGCACAAAAGGCCGCTGAGCGTTCACGCGAACCCTCTACCCCAGCACGAACGGCCGGCGGCGGCATCGGCCGTCGGCACCGGCCTGCCTGCGTGACGACAGGCGAGCCCGCGGGAGCGCGCGGCTTCCTGCCGGTGCCGGTGTATGCGCCGGACGCGCGGCTCATCCCCACCATCGCACGCCAGGACCCCTTCCCCCTCCGAGAATCCACGCGAGGAAGCCCGACCGCCGCCGGCCGGGGGCGTTTCCGCTGGGGAGGGCGATGGTCCTGCTCAGGGGAAAGGGAGGGGGAGGGGGGGTGGGCACGACGCTGGCCGAGACGATGCCCAGTGCCGTGGGAAGGAAGTCCGGAACCCGGCGATGCATTTCCACGAAACGCCGTGCTGTTTCATCAGCGCGGAGGATTGCGCCCTGGCGTGCCCCCGGAGAAAGGGTCGCGTGCGCGTTGTGTGCTTTGTCATCCTGTTTGTTCACACGAGCGAAGAACCGGGTTCAGGTGGAGTGCGGGGCTGTAACTTTCCTGTGGGCTGTCCCAGTTGCGGACAGTGAAAAGAAGAGGGAAACCAACAAACGTGTCCTGAATCCCTGATAACGTGCCTGGGTCTGGGATGTCAGTGAGGTGAGGAAAGCTTGGTGCATGAGAGGACTGACAACACAAGTTCACTGGAGCAGCCAATGATCCCAGTAGCCTCGATGCTCCGACTGTTTTACCAGTATTCGGTAAAACCAATATCTTGCGTTTTTGTAAAGAATATTTCAGTTTCTCGACATCTTATTACGGAAATCCTATAGCTACGTTATTGCACGAGATAACGGGAAATGTCTGAGTCGGCCATGATAGCTGCCTATTAAGTAATGGCATTGACTGCGACTGACATGACAACGACATAATTTACTCCTATATCTTGCTTTGGGACGATTCATAATGTTTGTAAGACTTGATGTAAATAACTGCAGCATGTAGTCCAAACTCAACATTTTTGTTTTCGCTGTTGTAAACTGCATGTTCTAGAGATTTTAGGGCAGAAGTTCGTGTTGTAGATGTTCGTAAGGCAGACGTTCGTCAGACGTAAAGTTTGTCGAACAAAGGTTTGTCGTGCGGACCTTTGTTGTGCAAAACTTGGTCCAGGGCAGGAATTTGTCTCGGACAAAGGTTCGTCTCGCAGAAATTCGCTACTAGGACAAAAGTTCGTTTAGGGCGAATCGTTCCTCTTGGTCAAAAGTTTGTCTGGGACGAGTTTGTGTAGCAGAAGCTCGTATAGGACAAAAGTTCGTCTTTGAGGAACTTTTTCTAGGATGGAAGTTTGCCTAGGGCTTGAGATCATGTTCAACTACTTACACAAGAATTCGAACGTGACAAGATTGTTCGGGACAAACGTTTCTTATATAGACGTTTGTTCTCGGCATTAGTTTTGCGTAATTTTGAGATGCGTGCAGGTAGTAGATTCAAACTGCAAACCCTGAGCAGATATCGCGGTCCGTGCCGGTGCTGCATTTCCCTCTTCATTCGCTTGCTGCACAAGTAACTCAGCTGATCCCTATGGTGCTCTAGACGGTCCGGTGCAGGCATCCAGTCATTCGCTTATAGCAAAAGCAAACACTGTAAGACACCTAACAGGGCATTCAGGTGCGCCTCTGCACCTGACAGAAGTCCACATCGCCCATCATCAGCATAGACATGAGGCTTCGCAGCCTGGCCTGCGGTAGTGGTGATATCCTTTGATAGGGCACATCCGCCGGAATCCTGTGTCATGACACACGACGATACATATTTAACACGAACAGCGGAGGTGGCGAAATTTACTCCCCCTCCTCCGGTTTTCTGCAGGAAGTTCACGATCGAAAAAAGGAGAGTGCACGCTTTATGAATTATCTCCAGATGAGTACTAAATATATTGTTAGGAAATAAAGATCGTTCTGAAATTTAGGAGCTGTAAGCTTTAAAAGCTGAATCCCAGAACGCAAAACAAGCCAAACCCAACGTACACCCGACGTTTTTGCATTATCGTCGCCGTGTTTTCGGCCGTGTGAATTTTAAAGTGAGTGTGGATGACCTTTCACAAGTTAAGAGCATTCTCACTTGGTTAAGATTATCCTAGATAAAGTCAGGGCAAGGCATGTATTGCTGTGCCTGTTACTTGTTACTGCTTTGTTTTCAATCACATGAAATCCGAACTCAGAGCGGATGATATCTGCCACGTCAAGAGCCTGCGCAAGAACATGGCTGAGGTCATCCGAGGCCAAACCGGGTTAGATCAGACTCCCTCTTCTCTTCCCACCACCACCACCGCTACCGCCACTGCTGCACTCGGCAGCACTTGCAGGGCAGCCTCAGTCACCGGCATAACTCTCCTAGTCGTCATCTGACAGTTGCCAATGTTTCAGTACGCCCATATTGCCCTTACAACATCTGTGAGTGAACCATTTGCCATTTGCCCTGGGCAGGCCTTCTTCCTCTGCAATTTTTTTGTCAAAGACAAACTTTTCTCCTATACGAACTTTTGCGAGATCAACTTTTCTCCAGTACGAATTAACTTTGGCCCTAGGCGTTTTTTCCTATACGAGTTTTTGTGAGACAAACTTTTGTCCTGATCGAATGTCGCAGACGACCTTTTGCCTTACGTGAACTTTTGGAAGATGAATTTTTTCCCCAGACCAGCTTTAGTCTTAGACGTACCTTTGCCAGACGAAATTCTGCGTGACGGACTTTTTCTCCAGACGAACTTTTTTTAACGATCGTTTGTCCATGCGAACTACTGCACGACGAACTATTGCCCTACGAACTAAGGCCGACGGACTTTTGCCCGGAAACTTTTTTGGAATATGATGCAGTGTTTGAGCCTCCATGCTTCCGCAGTTGTTTCAGACAGTAATGATGACATAATGACAGATACATCAAACTCATTGGTATTCCGTCATTTCATAAGCTCACCAAATGTCTTAAATTCGATGATGGTCTTAGGCGGCCAGCATTTGCACTCTGCTTCGTGCGTAGTAGCGTTCATAGCAAGTCGTCGCAGAAAAGCGTAAGCTCCGGATGTGACGGAGCGCATTCCTTCAGGCAAGAAGGCAAGCGGCAAGTGAATCCGACAGGTTTTGTCGACCATGCCTCATTTGAGGCAGTTTCAAAGGTTATATGTGACAAATATGGGCTTCCAAAACGTGTCATTAACGAGAAAAACGAGCTTTTGTAACCGTGTTCCATGTTGTTGAAGTTGTTTCATGATGTCTGCTGTACATGTTTTCTTAATGCCTGTTGACTGCCTAACAGTAATTGACTTAACCTAAATTATGGTAGTGAACGGCAGTTATTGTAATTTCATTGGGATATTGTGACTGTGGCCTTAATTATAAAAAATAATTGATTACTAATTAATGAATTTAACCCGCAAGCATGAAAAAGCAGTCCATCGGGAGATTAGGCGGAAAGAACGTTTTCTGCGATTGGACATTGACCGAAAGGTCATTTACTGACAGGCAATCGGGCTGAGTTTTGTGCTTGGTTTACGTGGTTGCCTCATGCATTGTCCCATTATGGCCACCCATAACAAGTATTTTTTCCATATCTCGAAAGCTCCAACACGGCGAGACTGAGGCCTGGAGACCATGCGAGTCTGTCACACCAAAAGCATCGGCATCATGGCAAGAGCTCGCAGCACGAGTCAGTGACAGTCCCTCGGAATGCAAGGTGTTGGCATCAGGAGAATTACCACATTCCAAGGTTAAGCTGAGTAAAAACATTTCCGTGTCACGTTTCGAGCCTCCTTAGCAGTCAGCTCACTAATCCACGAAATCAAGCTTTGCTGTTGCACGAATAAGTAACTGCGATAATTTTTTTCTGGGAGAATGCCTTGAGCGCAGCACTTATCCGGCTTTACAGTTTATGCTTATCCGTGGCTCCCCTTGCTGCTGCTTTAATCCACTTCCGGCGATCTGGCCTAGGACCCAGTCATTCCGATGTCGAGATCTCTTCTTAGCACTGCACGATGGGAGCCTGATGCTTAGGACTAGCTTGCAGCTTCTCCAAATACGTACTTTACCATTTTGCAGTAACGTCATGGGGTCTTTATCCACTCCTTGAATTCGTATTTTTGCCTGATAACAGAAAATGACATGGCTTGGGTCCAAGCTGAGCCGATCAAGAAAATCTCATTGGGCATTCCCTTTCCAGGTACTTAGAGAGCGGCTGCACAAGGGAAAGCCGACTCATGGCTCTGGTCACATCGCATCGTATGGTATGCGGGATGCATCTTTAAACGAACAAGTTTTGCTTCTTGTTGGCTCATATGTCTAGAAGAGTGGTATCTTACAAAATGTTGGAAAAGTTATGCGACACAAAATCATCGCTGCGCTGGAACATTAAATCCTATCGCTCTAAACGGGCGCGACCGGAGATAGGTGGTCCGGAGAATCACACTGGCTTTTTTCTCGGGGTCGAGTCATTCAGTGAACCCGCTAATAGAAGACAGTTACTCGTCCCCCATGAGTCAGTTGAATGCAGTACTCTTGTCGCTTACTTTTACCCACTTTACATACATTTTCTCGCGTAGTTGTCCATATAAACTAATCGTTCTGGAAGAGTAACCTCTTTGTGATACCATCCGATACGGAGAACCATTTCTTTTTTTCTACAGGTGGTGCTCGTTCCCATGTTAACCTTTTACTCATACTCCCCTACCATTCTTTCCCCAAGGATATTCCCGTCCAAGATTTGTCTACTTTAGTGCAAGTTTATATATATATATATATATATATATATATATATATCCGATCAGTCTAAAACGTTACAAATTTTCGCCAAAAGTTCTATTCTTGGATAAGGGTGTTTTCCACTCGGGAAGCGACCACTTCGACCACTTTGCAGCCACTTCTATACTGAAGTAAATGCACGAATAGAAAGTAATATGATAATTGTGCACGTTCCTCCTTGTCGGTTGTTCAATGCCAGGTGACTGCAAATCGCAAATTCTAAAAACAGAAAGAGTGGATTCCAAGAAAAAATACTCGCCTGAGATCTGCAACTGCTCGTATGCGCAACGCGGCAGAAGGGAATATTGGGTCTTGCCAGTTCCAGAAAAGCACGATATTTTGGACGTGAGTTTAACCGTGACGAAGAAATGAGGGTGTCCGGAATTACCTGCCGTCCGATATTACCCAAATCTCCCCTATATAGGGCTTTGACCGGACTGTTGAACAATGGGGCTTTCTGCAATCTGGCTGAAATAGGTATATGAACAGCGTAGGCCAGGCGCGGATCCAGGTGAGACGATGGGGACAACCGCTCCCCCTTAGGCCTGAGAAGGGGCCCTCTTGGACTCAAAAAGGGGCCCGTATGAGCTTCACGGGGTCTTCGTGAAAACGCGACGGGTTCTTGATGCAGTCAGGGGAACTCTGGGAGGGTTAGATGACCCCTGATGCGCGTAGAAGAACCCCTGAAGCTCCCAAAGGACCCCTGAGACCACAATAGGGCCCCAACACGGCAGAGTGCCCCTGAGACCGCCAGAAGGTTCACAGGGTCCCTGAGACGGCCAAGATGAGGACTGAGTCTCTGGGACGGCATGGGGTCCCCAGTAGGTTTCACGGACCTGTGTGAGAAACTGAAGGTTCCTGATGCAATCAGATGGCCCCCGGGAGGGTTAATGAGACCCTGAGACGGCAAGATAGCCTCTAAGATGGATAGAAAGGCCCCTAAAACTCTCCAGGTGTCCCTGGGATTGCAAGACGGGCCCAACGCGGCAAAGGGCAAAGGGCGGCAATTTTCGGTGCAATGTTTTACCCTTAAAGGAGTCAGACGTCGGGTTCCAAAAGTTAATGCTGACAAAACCCACCGTCCTGACAATGAAGCCCATAGGTCACAGGTATATGGCAATGAATGAATTCCAGCCGAGGAGTAAATCCCTCACTCATTAGTAATATATAACATATCATACATATATATATATATATATATATATATATATATATATATATATGTGTAAATGTATATATATATATATCTATATGTAAGTAAAATATAGCACAGCAAATACTTACTCATACACCAATCATACCCCACACACTAGTTGCAGGTGATGTTTATGCGAATAAGAATAATTCGTGTTCGGTGTGACCTTGCTTTCGAGCGGAATCGCATGCGGTCGTTTATCATTAATATACTTAAGATCCAAGGCTAGACATCAAAACGAGCTCGTGCCAAATCCCGTGTTTGACCTTGCTTGCAAGAGAATGCCAATGGACATCTCTGACTATCAAACGCGTGTCGTGCCTTGACCTGACTGGACCACTCACTGCAGCGCCTGTGCCTGCTCAGATTCAGACACCGTGAGAGTGACTCCGCCATCACATCATCTCCAGCGACCTCCGTCCTCGGGACTGACAGTCTTGCACCACTCCAGTCTTGCACCACTCCACCGCCTCAGGGCCGATTCTGAGGGTACTCTGAGGCCCCCCCCCCAACTGCCTCCTGGCTCCGGAATCCGAGCCAACCGCGCCGGGAAGGCACGTTGGTCTCTCGGCTGCCAGGGGACAGCCGCGCCAACCCGAAACTGTCCGGGCACGGCCGGCCGATGAGGCCGTCGCGCTCCTGCACGGGGAGGCCCGAGGAGCGCTCCCTGTCCTGCACGGGGAGACCACAACAGCCCTCCTTCTCCTGCAACGGGAGACTCAAGGAGCCCTCCCTGTCCTGCACGGGAAGAGCAGAGCAGCCCTCCTTCTCCTGCAACGGGGGGCTCAAGGAGCCCTCCCTCTTCAACAAGGGCAGACCAGAACAGCCCTCCCTCGGCTTCATAGCTCCTGCTGGATCAAACTGGGCCTCATGGGACTGGGGAGGGCCCGGTTTCCAGGCCTCTCGGGCTATCTGACGTGGTCGGCCCCTGTATCACCTGGCACCGAGCGCCAGTCCCTAAGACCGTCCCGAAACTGCGGCCCCGTAGACAGGACAGTCTGGCACCGACGGGACCTGAGCGTGCCGACGTGACCTGGGACCCACCGGTCGGGAGCTGATAGGAACGTTACCTCCCGTTGCCGTTGTAAAAATTCGGTTTGTCATACAGGTAGTCATGCAGGCTTAAGCACTGTCTGGCCGCTCGTCCAGCCGAAACATTAAATTGCTCCTGGAGAGATCAAACTGCTCCCCAGCACGAATTGCTAAATCTCGCAGAAAGAAATGTTTTGAAGGTTGCTAAATGCATCACAGTGACCTCGAATCCCATTGAGCAATGTGTGGATAATCCTAGATGTGTGAAGTTTATTATGTAACATTTCTACATAACTGTAAGCGACTGAGTTCTACATAACGTACCTTCGAAGTATTGAGTACTTCATCACGTCTTTGGACGTCCTAGCGCCATTAATGCCATGACTTTGGAGGATAAGCCCGAGAAGATTATCGAGGCATTTGACGGCTATAAAGTATGTGTTCGCCTAACGTCATATGTGCAGACGACAAACCACAGCCATGGTCGTAAAGAACCCCGTTTGCCTTATGATTTAGGTCGACCTAATTTGCTCGTATCCTGGAGTGAATAACAGCATAAGACGGCGTGGTGTAACAGCGCTGACGTCATAGCTCGTTGGACGGTACAAACAAAATCAACATGCTACATGTATAATATATATATATATATATATATATATATATATATATATATATATATATATATATGGTATTTATGCGATATGTGCAGTATATGTCATCAGTGTTCTCAGCAATCTGAAAACCACTTGACGACCACAATGCCGTTTTTATCTGTTTATGTAACAGATAAAAACCTGGGGCCTAATCGGCAGATGTAGAGAACAGGACAAAATACCCCCTGGGCATGGAGGAATGTTACGACACATCTCGACAGATTATCTTGAAGCTTGCTGGTCACACTGAACCTCACAAGGCTTGCTGCGGTCACTTGCTCCTATTTTATACCCTTTTTCATCGACGGTAACGATGTACAGCAGTGCAAAACTCGGTCCAGTCATCCCATGGCGAACATTCTCCAAACCACAATCTTAGCGTAAGCTGCCAAGCTTGCAGAAACCGGAAGGAATTTTCCTTTTGGTTGCAAAGGAACAGATATTACAAATTTGCCGATGTGTGACGCAGTATCCAAATCGTGGAGTCGGGTACTCGAAAATGAAAATTCTGGACATATGGAAATAGACATTAGACATTAGACATTAGACATGAATTGCAGGTCTGCGTGCTGTACTGCCAAAGACCATGCAGTTATTACCGCATGTCGTGCCATGTCATGAAGATGTTTAGGTGAAATTCTTGATTTCACGGCCAGCACGTGGATTGTTTTTTTTTTTTAGGTGACAATATGATTGCACTTTCGCTAGTTAACTTTGAAACGAGTTCAACGAAATAATGTAACGCAGTCAGTAACACTGGCATCTTAGATATCAAAATTTAGGTGTCATTATTGTATATATATATATATATATATATATATATGTGTGTGTGTGTGTGTGTGTGTGTTACATATATATATATATTTAGAAATACACATATGCAGGCCAGTAATATACATTTTCTTAATCTAATGGTTTCTTTGTCCCTTTCGGCTTTCCTGGATCCGTAACTGTTGGCACAAAATTTGTCATTATTTTGTAAGGATTGCATGACCGGCGGCATTTCAAAAACGTCTATTTCATTATCACAACCTCGAAGGTGCACACATGGATGGAAAGCACCGATAATCAAGATTAAACATGTTCCCAAAATGCTCTCCTGATCGTGTCTCTGATAATGTACAAGTTTCAGTTTCTTACCGAAACACAGAAAGGCTTATGTTCATTTATCTCAAGACGATAGCGCCGCGGTACCTTCCTTAACTTTTGGGTTGCTACATCCAGGATGGTTTCTCTATTCCTTTTTACATTTTTGCCGTTTTCACTCGTGTTGAAGGCTGGAGACTTCGGAGAATTATTGGGGGGAGGGGATTACCAGGGTTTCAGAAGGCTTCTTCCCAATTATTGCCATAAACCTAATGCTCTGAACCTAACTTCTGAAAACTGGGGCCTGCATACCTTTCCAACGTCCTACGCCGATCCAGGATCTACAGTCATGGTCGCTATAATTAGTTCCATGTTTCGTCGCAAACCTGATATAAAGGGAAACAAATTCTATTAGACTGCTAAACATTCCCTTTTCCTTGCTTTGGACGTCACTTTTGCGGTGCCATTGTACTCGTATTAATTATCATTTTTTAATACTTCAGAATCGACGGAGATGAAAGAGTTCTTTGCACGTTTTTAGCAAGTGGGATTTCATACATCGTGGCGCTCGGAAAAATTCGGAACGAGATGTTTTTTCAGTCATTCCGGCAGTCAGTCAGTATGTCCAAGCTGCTTAAGAGTCTAGCTCCCTAACGCGTCAGCAGATCGCGATACAAGTGGTTCCACTGGGTGCGCCGACTCGGCGCACAGAAGATGCAGGTTTCGAGGTGATTCGTGGCGTGTGGCACGTGCCACTCATCTCGAACCGGTCCTCTGTGGAATTCGATTAATCACGGATACAAGTCAAACAGTGGACACTGTTGACTCAAGACTTGGCGACTCGCTTTTGTGGTCGGCACCCACGTGCGATCCACGTAGCGGCCAACATACACGTGTTTCAGTTTGGACTCCGGGGCCTCCGAGTGCTTTCAGAAATGCCCTAGGCGGCTGAAATTTGATAAGTAGATAGACCAGCACTGGGGCTATCCAACGATAGCCTACACGATGGGCATGGTCAAACGGGTCACGTGCAGCGCACGTGCACCTTTTTGCACCCCTTTGTTTCTTATGGGCCAGTTGCCAGGACGCAAACGGCACAATTTGGTGCGGCGATGGCTAGGAAACACGGACGGGCAGCTGGGCAATCAGTTTCCATAGATTTAGGTCAAAACGGGGTGCAGCTAGCACGTCAAGTGCGATGTGCCTAAGAATAACATCCCTCCTTCTTTGCCGCAAAAGCACTAACGATGGGATGCTGAAAATTGGCGGGTACGAGCACGTGATACGTGGCAGTCGATATATGGCTGTTTTGTATGACAATAGCTTCTGCCGGTTGTGTGGGGAACGCACGTGTTTAGGTGTGTTCTTTTGCAGTGCCTTTGATTTGGGAACCGTTGATGCTGGAGGCGCCAAATTTTCCCGGGGGGGGGGGCTACAAAGTCACAAACACCATATATTACAAACAAGATTTAGGGTATCAGTGGCCAGTTGCAATCGATGTGAGCGTGCAACTTCTTGGATTTGGGATCCTCAGTTTGCGAGAAGCCTCAGTTAGTACCTTTATTTAGATAAAGGTACTAACCGGATGCAAGGGTCTGCGGGAGATTCAGACAGGTGTGTAAGATCCCACAAAGTTGGGGGCTCCAGCCCATCCCCCCCCCCCGAAATCGGAGCTCACCTCCCCAGCCTAGCAGTCAGTCTCCTCCAACTTTTTCAAAATAGCAAAACAAAATGGCCCGAACCCGAGAAAAAATCACTATTTGGGATGCCCAATCTGATCGATCCAGGGTGACCCCCCGCTGATTCTGCGATCCTGCACCCCTAGATACAAAGCTTCGATTTTGATCCCAAACCAACCGGGTAGCGCGTTGATTTGCGTCTGGTCCTTAGTGTGGGTAACGTGTCTGCGATCAGTACCCAGGAGCGCCAAAGCATGGGACAGACCAATTCCAAAGTGAAACCCCTGTGGACCAAGCTAGCATTACAAAACTCCAACCCTCTCAAATAATTGAAATTGGCGCCTTGTCTAACGCGGATAGGAAGGGTGACCTAGAGCTCTGCCGGCGTCAGGTGTCCCCACCTATTGGAGGCGTTTTACACGCTGCACTTTTAAAAATAAACAAAAGATGGCAGCCGCTACGTCCAATGTTGGCTTGCCTCAAATTCCTCAAACTTTTGCTCATTAGAGTCTGGTATTGAGGAGAAAAACATGAAACTGGGTATGAGTGGATCACAATTGGAGTCCTCTTCATCAGTTATCGACTGTGTTTAGTAGAGGAAGGGGATGAATGTGTGTTATCATTGTCACCCCACCTTGTCTAAACGTAACTGTGAAAACTGCATTTCACAGAGTTCAGCTTACCTCCCATACGTTTAAACCAGGCCTGCAATCGCCACTCATCCTCCGATTTAACATCGCCAACATACATGGTCTACACCTGCTCTACGGGAGACCTTCTGACAGCTAAAAGAAATGGGCGATATGGGCGCACGAACAGGCTTGAATGGGATAATCATCTTGAACGGGGCTAACCCCTTTAGAGGGAGAACAAAAACGGAGCTTGCGTTGCATACATTTATTATGACAGAAAGGTTCGAAGTTCATTTGCTCGTTTAAATGGCTTTGCTTTGGCACCATTTGGTCAAGCCAATAGCACCGCCTTGCAGTTTGCACGACGTAATATTTACCCTCTCTACTTTCGACATAGACCAATGTTGCTTTCTCAGGTACAGAGCGGGGTAAAGAGTGGGGTAACGCGCCCTTGTCTAGGGGTAATGGACCATTCACCGATTATCTGCAGTGCCTGGAGTTCTCTAGAAAAACTCTCGCTGCAAACACCTGTGACGCCAGGCGACATTCCTCGACAGACGGCATGCTTTTGGCGCTGATGTGTCTATTTTGGGCGTCAACAACTTGGCACGGTGCATTCTCGTGCTGTTGCCATGGTAGGCCAACAGATAAACTGAACGATATACCTATTGCTGGCAACTTTAACAACTGGCAACTATAATTCCCATTCAATTTATTTTGTGTATTTAAACGCCCTTCCGCTACTAGCAACTATTACACATTTTTATATCAATTTATGACAATTTATGGCAATAAGGCCCATGACCTGAGGGGACACTAAGCCGCTCATTCCCATAAAATACATAGCTGCCAGCTTTGAATACAAGGAAGCGCATAAAAAATAGCGCTAACGCCTTCTCAAAAGGTTGGTTCTGTGTGCCCAGGTCTTGCGTATTTGTATGTTGGGTATATTGGTTCGTTGTCCATCGCTCCACAGTATCCTATCGTACCACGCGGGCAACAGATAACAGCCAGCCGCAAACCCGTCGCGTTCGCACTCAGTTTGGGCAGCGCTTGTGTCCAAACCGCGTCACCAGGGCATGGAACAACTGCTTGTTGATGCCCGGTGTTCATCCACCTTTCTCTCTGTTTTTAAAAGCAGAGCCGTGCCTGAAGCCTGCACACCACTGAACACTGCCTTCGGCAGGCCATGAGAGTAAATGTTCTTCCTTTGCGAGCTCTGTTCTTTTTAGCGCGTGTGCTTGGCGTGGACTACTGAAAAATGGCAGTGTGAGCGCTCGAAACGCACGATGATGATGCTGATGATGTATATATCTATATATATAACACGATGGAACTCGCCCAGGGAAAGTTTTGACCTGTGGGTATGCATACACGTGTAGATTCGCCGCTAAAATTGGCTTATAGGCAACTTTCCTTCACAGGCTCTTGTTTCATTCGCCACCGCTCAAATCGTGCGATGCGCATGCTTTTATATGATATATTTCAGATGAAGGATTTATTAAGCAAGGGGTCATCTACGAATTACAATGCATTTCGATCATCGTTTCCATTTTTTCACGTCCTGTTTTCCGCTATTATGTTTCTATTGTGTATTTGTACATATTGGGTATCTCTGTGGAACACACCTTTACGATGCCAGTAAAGAAATTCCCTCCCTGCCCGATGAATACTTTAGGAAAAATTCCGAGATCACTGTTGGTTAGCAATGATAAGTGATCGACTGGCGAGCTCAAGCACTTCAGAAAGCCCCAAAACATCTTTCGCAACTGTTTCGTAAGGCTTACATGTCTTTGGGAAGGTTCGAACTGAATCGTTACGGAAATACCACACTTTACTCATTTATCTGACTGCCGAAAATTTGGTCGTCTGAATGTATGAAACGGTTGTCACTCAATGCACTTTACCCCGGTTCCCGGCAGGGTGGCTGAATCCGACCTCCTCGGTTTTTCATTGACAATTCCAGAGTTTTTGACGCAGTTTCGCGAACTTTGGCCACTTTTCCAACCTAATTGTTCTTCGCATTGCCGCAAAATTGCGTAATTCTATTCTGCTCAGAGGCGGAGACAATGTCTTTGGGAGACACCTTGGGCCATTTTTGGCCTGCTGAAGGTAAAAGGAAAATGGTTACCAAAAATGGCGTTTTTAAGATAGAATTTAAACTTCATATGACTGTATAGGTAAATAGTTGAACAAACATACAAATATGATTTCATTAATCTGAAATCACTTCACAAGGTCGGGTCAAGGTCAAAAGTCAGAATTTGTTTTTTGAGTCATAATTTTGGCGTTTTTTCCACATGCTAAATCCGAAATACATATATGACATAACAGGATGCCCGATAGCTGTGAATTGAGTGTTATATTGATATCAGATAGAGTTACGGAGCTATGACCTGAAATGTCAGTACGCGTACCTTATATCAGAACAACCGTAAAATGGTACGATTGGATACATTTTCAAACAAAACAAAATACACTTCACATCATTCCATCAGACTTTAAGGCTATTGGAGGTCATGACAGGTCGAAGGTCGTAAGTTGACGTGATGAACATGTTCCCTCTTTTTCATGAGGGAACATGACAGTTCCCTCTTTTTCATGCCTCTATGACAACATTATAGCAACAATGTAATATGATTTGTACTTCTTCAGCATAACATGACTGCTAAAAGTTAAAAAGATGTTTTTTTGACTGCTTTGTTAATTCAGTTTTAGAAAAACTAATCATCCACTTTTGAAACTCTGTGAACGCCTAGGAATTTTCTCAAATTCTCAAAAGTGTGGAACAATGGTAAAAGCCTTATCCATAAGCTCTCGTTTCATGCTAATTTCATTGAAATTGGTCCATAAACAGCAGAGTTATAACAAGTCCAAAGATGTCCCGTATTTTAACCTTTTTGCTCCCTCGTATCCACCACACCTTCCGAGATTTTAAAATTGCGTTCTAAAAAATGTACTTTGCGTCATGACAAATTGATTGCCGTTTGCTGCGATAAAATCAAATGTGTTTTTGTCGAGATCTTAGGGGGGCCGAATCCCCCTCTTCTTGGGAATCGGCCGTGCCGTCTAGCCCTCCGGGAATAGGGTTAAAACATTGAACGGTGAACAAATGTTTTTCCATCGTTAGCACGCATAGTGGATAGGTGATGAGCGTGTTTTTTGACAGTACAAAATAATGCAATGCTCCTTTGGAATCGAATTATCACAGTCTAAAAATGTGTGATAAATATGACGCATTCCACCCCGACTCGTGCTTTTTTGCGCTTAGCGGCAGCAAAACCGGCCAATGTTTCCGCAATGTTGGCTTTAGTTGTTACCCTAGGGTGTTTAAAATTCAGCAACGCACAAAGTTGGGCTTTGGACTATGTTTTTTTTTAGCAACGTTCATCCTAGAATAAACAGGAATATAATACTACCAATTTCAGTTTGGCGGACGCATGCCTTGTTATTAACACGGCGAGTACGAGCATTTCATTGGTAGCTTTATTACACGTGCCTGACTTGGACCTGGCCTCCAAGACTTCTACAGCGACATTAAGGCGGCCGCTGCTGTACCCAGCACGTGACTTTCCTTTCGGGCTTTTGCTGGTGTTCCTTGACCCGGGTAAGGCAAGCCTGATATATGGTGCCTGCAAGTATGCTAAACCCATAATTTTTGAGATTATGAAGTATTACATTACTTTAAAAGTACGAAGCTATGATAATGCTGATCAACAAGCTGGAAATCGTCCAGTAATTCTGAAATCAAGGCCTTCATGCTCGCCTTTATGCCGATATTTTCCAGCTTATTACGATGATGACGTAGCTGCGCAGCAATTCAGATAAACATACCACGGGGTTATAAGCTCTATAACGGGCAATCACAGACCACGTTTGAACCGGCAAGGGAGGGCATGACGCAAAGTAGAGCCGATGTCTTACTGGAAGAGGAGGGCGCTTTCACCACTTCATTTTCCTGTGACAAACCCGAAGCTGTTAGGGCCGTAGGATCTGCATACAGTTTTAATGACTGGGTGAAAAAAGTAGGGTATTATATGGCATTCGGTATTTTCCACCTTCATCTTATATCTCATGCCATCTCATGTGCTTTACCTCTTCCAGATCTCAATAGCCGCCTCTGCTTAAACATCTCAAGATACGCATTTGACAAGAAACGTTACTGTTTTGACATTTCTATCTAATTCATAGACCTTGTTTGTTTGTTCAAAACAAGAGGTCATAGCAATGGTTGGTCTTAAACCGCTGCTGTTGATGTTTTTGTTATCAAATGTTCGAACACCTCGAGAATTTGGACGGGAGATCATGCAGATATTTTAGTTCCAAGCTCGGACCTTCAGTGGACCTTTCAGTGGACCTCAAAACCCCAAAATTTTTCTGAGTAGACATCGACTTTTTAGCAACGGCGAAATTCACAGTGGCAGAAAGGGAGGGTAACAGCCATAGCTGGATACCCCGCAGAGGCGCCCAAGAAGCGGGATCCCTCCGGAGTGGACTGGGGGGAGGGGGTGGGACTACAAATGGAGACAAAGTCAGACGGCAGGACGTCATTCACCGGTACTCGCTGAGCGTGAGCACTTGATCCATTGCCCTTAATTGTATGCAAGCCAGCAGAGCATTCGTAAGAAAGATATGAAAGCGACTGTCGCAAATGACAGCCCATACATCTCAGGCCCACATGACTGGCCTTGGAATGGAGTATAGAATTGTTCAGGACCGGTGAGAGGGAAGAACCCCATCAACCGCCCCTCCCTAAGGATTTTCACGTGTGCCTTACGAGCGAAGATGAAGTGAATGCAGATAGCGCGCAGTTAATTGGTGGCTCGCACGCATGTATGCAGTTAACATTGCTGGACGCATGATCATTACAATACCAGGTCCGGGCTGTTCGCACTTCACGAGTGACAAAACTGTCGGGCGCCGAACTGCTGTAAGGTACATTTGGTTAAAATCGAGCTAAATGCTGAACTAGGGCAATAGTTTGGATTTTGAAAGAGCACAGATATTGCCTTCGCTGTAGATAGTAATGCTTATAACGTACGTTACCGCTGATGTATATCATGGTTACAAATGTACTCCAGAAAATTTAGGTAAGGCGTCGTCGACATCAAAACTATACAACATTCCAGAAAACTTAGGGGATTTATTTATACCCAGGGTTGTGTTTTAAATCCGGAATTACGGTATTATGTTATCCCTCCGGAATGAGAAAGAATACAAGACCACAGTCAATGTCTGTTCTTATTTATGATGTGCACGAATGCTGCCGAAATCACGTTTACAAGACGTGAGATTAAAACTGCATCCGATACTCATCTGCAAACAATGGCTCTCTAAGAACCATGCACACCGGCTTAACAGCTTAAAATCAGTGCCACAATACAGTCGTAAGAGATGAGGTAAAGGAGCTTATCTGGTAACTCTGTCCTCGCACTTTGCTCGTAAATTCAGGCAGTAGCAGTTAAAAAAATCATTGCCGTCCGAAGTAGATAACTACCAGTAGTTTCCACTCCTGTGCATTTACGTATTTCCCGGGCAGATTACTCGAGGCAGACGGTGCCTTGTAAGAAGGCCATTCTGAGACTAGCGAGCGGAGAGCGTGCTTACCAATCGAGGTCACAGGCTGGATCGGGCCTGCTGATCCCCCAGCTCCGTTCAAATAACCAGAGACTGGCCACCGGCCAGACTGCACGGAGGGGAGGGGAGACGCGCAGCCTCCGTGGCAGATGGTCCTTCCACTCCCCCCCCCCCATCTCGAGTATGAATTGCTGTCTGTCAGGGCTCTGACGCTGGCAGGTCTTGCCTAAGCACCTCCTGTGCGCCCATCAGCATCAGCGCCACAAAAGGGCTTGGGTGCCCATGGGAGGAGTCGAGTGGCAGCCCTATCTACTCTGCAGAATGTTGACATAAGCTGTATGGTGTTGCATGGGAAGAAACTGATTAAACATGGCCGAGGGCCTACGAAATTTAAAACGCTCCTACATTCGTGAAAGAAGGGTGAGGGAGAAAGGGGAATGCAGAGAAATAATATGCGCAGCGGTGTGCACAGGGAACTATACCCTAGTTTCATCTATCCAGCGTTTACATAAGAATGTATCTTGTATGAGATCTCGAATTGTTGACGGACCCTAGGTTGTTTATTTGCTTTCGGGTGACTGATAAATGGTCTTTATTCTGGCCACAAACATTTAACTGCACAGTATATCGTGACTGGCTTTGAGCGTTGGCTTTGAAGTTGTCCTTTTCTTGAGGACATAACAGTCCCTTTCATAACGACGATTTCACAAACACCACTACACATGTGATCCTAAATAACCCTCTTTTTAAACTTCAAGTTTCAAGCGTACGTGCTAATATATATTGCTATATAATATATATGCTCTATATGCTATAAATACAGGCAATAACATGCATATGAAAGGTCTAATGATGTTATGAACTGCAGTCAAATGGTATGTCCGAAAATTTTCCTTTCGCTTTATTGAGGAGCTGCATGAGGTGGCGTGCGTCGCTGAAAGCGGGCAGTACGTTTGTATCGTTACACAAGGAGTGAAAAAATAGAAAATTTCAAGTTACGTCAGTGCATTAAAAAAAGCCTTTTCCTCTCATTCAGCTTAGTCTCATCCAACTGACTTAACCAGTAGTGCAACGTGCTATGCGTCGCTTAAAGATGCAAGAACGTATGAGCTCAAGTTTATGGACTTGACACGTTGTTGATTTTCTGAAGGAGGTTACGCCATTGCCGCTGACATTGATATCCCGTGTCTGACAGCTGGGGCACTTCGCACGTCATCAGACGTGACGGGCGACAGACACGTAACGTACATCGCCTGGCTCTCGGCGAGCAGATCATGGATCACCGGTCACGGAGCAGCGTTGCAAATGTTGCACGACAATGAAATACGCCATCATAATCCTGTCCAGCATCGGATAAACTGGAACGAAGAAGAACGCGATGCTGGCGAACTACGGCTCCCAAAGCTTACGTGAAATCAGTAAACTGCAGTGCAGAGGGCTTTGGTTCTGATGCGAGCTGGCCAGTGCATGAAAACTCATGACTCGTGTGGAAATCACCTGCCTCCGTGACATGTTGGTCGGCACAGCCTACGTAATTTCCACGCTGTTCCTTGACGCTCCATGAGCATCCGGGCGACGATTCAGCACGCGTTATCGGCCCCATCGCGCATTCACCTCAGATACAGAGGACTCCAGCGTCCTTCTCCGCCGGTCGCGGACGCTCTCCGTTTGCGCTGCCGTCCAACAGGTCGTCTCTCCGGCAAACAAGTTTTTTGCGGCCTTATCCGCCGGCCGCCGCCGGCCGGGCCGTCCCGGCTTCGCGACGGTCCGGCCAGACTGGCCAGATCCAGTGCCGTTAGACCGGCGCCTCACGACCGGGCCCGGGACGCACGCGTCTCCCACCGGACGAGTTCCGAGAGCGGTCGACCGTCGTCACCTTGGCGGATTTTTCCTGGCCCCTCGGATGACGCGCCTTCCGCGTCTGACTCAGCCGGCGACGACCTCCGCGGCCCGCGACCGCCGCAGGGGGAAGAGGGGCAGGAGGTGGACGACCGCCCGGCCGGCGGCGGAGGCGGGCGTTCCGCCGAACCGCCGCCGCGTCATTAAACCCGGCTTCTCCGCGCCGCGGGGACGGGAATACAGGCTCGGCACTGCGTTCCGGGCACGGTGGCTTCGCTTGCACAACAGAGTGGGGTCCGAACAAATGTTTCATCCGATGGGGGGCTGCAGTTCACTGGATCTGTGGGGAATCCCTTTAGTCCAGTTGGCTGCGTAGATAATTATGTTGTCAATCAAAGTCTATTAAGAGGCTCGACAATGCTTCCACGTGGCTTCTTGAAAGAATGTCAGCGTTTTTTTCAGCTGCTTGCAGCCTCGAAGCGAAGGGCAGACGACGTCTGTTTGCACATCCGAACATCCACAATCCACCTTGCATCCTGGTTCAGGAAAAGGGCACCATTCTGTCCGGGACACTTTGAAAATTGTCTTTAAACATCGCCACGGTCAACGATTGAGCAGTAAACACATACCTGCCCAACTGCTTCCTCCTCAGGTTTTTCCTCAATCGAGGGCTTAAGTTTGCGTCACCTTCGTTAGAGTAGTTTGAAGCGTCTGACACGTGGAATGAATCGCCAGTCATCCGTACGCCGTGCAACGGAGCGCGAAGACACGTCCGGGGTTTCCGTGCAGGCGGCAGCCACGTGCGCTCCGTGCCACGTGTTCACCCCCGACGACCACCCTCTGACGCGTGATGGATGCGGTCATAAGCAGCAGTCACATTGTGCCGCCTCTGGCGGGTGCCTGATGTCTTGAGGCGACTGATGAGGAAACCGGTCGATTTGCAGCGCGTTTCGTGACCAGGTTTCCAAGCGACGGGCTCCTGCGCTGAGCTCGATCGGGGAACGGTTTCTGCTCACCGGCCACTCTGGCAGGGAAACCAGTACCCTTCCTTCTCCGCCAGTAATGCCAGTTACCTTGCGTGAGTGATCTAGGATTAGCTTAGCTTATTACTCGTTGGTCAGGATGTGTGTTCCATAGCGGTACTAGCACCCTGAGATCCCTCTGACCACATCGCCCACTGAACAGTTCCGACGATTTGTTGAAACATTTCGTAAATCGTAAGACCCTTCAGATGTCATCATCTCAGTCATTCACCCTATTTGAAATGTTCAGGAATACTGAAAAGGGTGCCCAAAGATTCTGGAGTCCTTACAGGCCAGAATAACTGCTGGACATGCCCCTAGTTGCGACGATCATCGTTGTTGGTTTCGTTGTGCTTGCTCCCATTTTTCCCTGCGTTGAGGCTGACCCACATGTAGGGGTGGAAGCGGCACGTTCACTGCCTGATGTCTGAAAGTCCTCCCGAGTCTCGTTTCAATATACGCTGCATATTTTTTATGTCTTCTCTTGGACACTTGGAGACACTGGACGTGCTGCGCGAGAGAAACTCTTGGATCAGCAGCGATAACAACCTGCTACAGTGACAGGGACATGGACTTTTCTTATATGCGATGCCGGAACTACTTGAGGACATTTGCAACAGTACCCACGTCAAAACTACCATGCATTTGTTCTGCTCGCCTTTTAGAGCCTCAAGACAAAAATAATTTTTTTCAAACTGTCGGTCGGCTGTCGACAAAGACGTTGCAAAGTTGTTAAATGCCGCAAAGTTGTACACACAAATTAAACTTGATATTTTATATCTATTTCCCTGTCTTGTTTAACTCAGAAAAATTCGAAGATTTCCAGTCAACATATTTTCTGTTCTGGGGCAATCAAACCTCGCACGATTGAATTCGTACTGAAAAAAGTAACACGTAGTTGGATCCAGCACCGTTCCTCTCCAGAAAAAATAAATGCTTCAACACCTGTTCGTCGACAAGTTTTGCCAGCTTTGGGTCGGAGCTACGATAGCTCCAGCAGGCTGTCAGAGCACAACCACAGCTCAGAAGAGCTTACGTCACGAGCCGTACTCAATGTCAGGAGGGCTTGCTCAGCCGGAGCCTGGGATTCGGTCAGGTGATCGGTGGCAGCTGGCAGGCGGCTGGACTATTTCAGCGGCGTCCTGCACATAGACCAGTCCAGTAAATCCTCCGATATGGCACCGAGCCGGGATTTCGGTTCTATCCAAATCCCATATGAATATGAAACGAAGACAGTCCTCCCAATTGTGGTACATCTGTAGCATGGCCGGAGATGAGTTGTCTAAGATTCCGCCGCACGTGAGCTCGCTCCCTGCCGCCATCGCGCATGCATAGGATTTTCTGCTGATGGTGAGTGGCTTTTCGGAAAATTAGGTGCATTTATGGCAGAGCTCTGTGGCTGCAGTTATGTCGATTCGGATTCCATAAGTAATTATCATCGGCACATGCTCATGGCCTTGACGTGCTGCTTTCTAAATGCTGACGAGCCAAACTCGATGATGCAATTCTTCCGGTACAATCCTAATGTTTGTTTCTTGTCAAATTAAAGTGCGCACGTCTCGCATGGAATGCGTCGGGCGATGTTTCATTGCATGGACGTACAGTTCAGCCAAACTGCTGTAGGGGAAAGAGGACTGAACTGCAGTTTAATCAGAGTCAGTTTAACGTGCCATTCTTAAAAAAATACTTAAATACTTCATAAAATGGATGCTTGAAGCATCGGTTGAGCAATCTTGAGTTTTCTATTTGGCCGTTAAGACCAACTGCATTTTATACATTAAGACCAACAGATAATTAATCCAGCTGCGGCGAAATTGGCAAGCTCATTCAGATGCCAAGACGAGTATATGAGTAAAGAGGAAACGAAATAAATGAGAATCCGTAAAAAGAATCTCCTGGTCATTTTCGAACTTCCCGTTCCCGCTGAAGCGCCTGCCAGACCGATGTGCATTGTGTCCCCATTTCAGGTTCATCCACACGTTTCTTTACAAAGATGACAAATCACCTTTACCGAGGTCGGTCTGCTTGCACAATGCGGCATCTGGTTTTCTAGCCCCGGGAGGTAATGCGGTTTCTTAGAGCGACCTTATCATGCACACGATCTAACCATTAGATGTCTGGAGAGTGCGAGACCTGGAAAGGATTTTGTCCACATTTCAGGGATCGGTCTAAACTGCGTTTTTACCGTTTGGTCTACTGCTCGACCAACATTATCCCATCGTCCAGGCGCAAATTGGATTCTACGTTTGCGCAGCTATTGAGTAGGCCTAGGACTGTATTGGGAATGCTTGTAATACTAACTGCACGGATACTTAAAGGATTGGCTGAGAAATCTTGAGTCTTTTATTTGAGACCGTTGGAATCCGACTGACCGCGACCTGTTACCGTCCTTTGGACACCCAGACACATAAAAATGGGGGGGGGGGATTAAAAGATCAGTTTCGACAGCAGACCGGATGATGGTGATCTGAATTCTCTTCAGCCCAGTGTCTTTCAAAAACATTGGTAGATGTTCTGGCATTTGGTTTTCATGCTCTTCAGCATCAAGCTGTGGCGCAAAATTTGCGAACCTATTGATAGGCGTAGAACGTTAGCACCATTAGTTCACATGCTACTGGTGTTTTTTCCGTCCTACCCATTTTTCCATTAGATGTAATTGGTGTGATCTGACAGCCATGTATTTCCCAGTCCTGTTACTGAGCAATACAGTCCTCGTACACAAAAAAGAAACCATACGATGAAGAACAAACAAATACAAGACTTAATAAATGATGAATGGGTTGTTATGATCACCAGCTTCCCACTCAACATCTTGCTCTTGGCTGTCTAGAACAATGGGGGAGATGGTTGGTCCCGTCGCCTGGGTCTGCGCAGGTTAATGGCCAAATCACTCCAGCTATACAAAATGAATCACAGAAGCCGGTTTCACACATTGTTTTGTGTTCTCACTTATTTTGTCCTGTGTGGCATGACTGGAGCTCCAAACAATGGGTCAATGGAGTTTTAAATGACTTTACATGTCATTTATGATTTCAGGAATTCATTGTCATAACAGTTCAGAATTTCGAAGTTCAGCTGTCGGAAATTTTGCTTTTTGTAGCAAGCATAATACGAAGACTGTTTTCAATAACATCAAACGCCGCGGATACTCCGCATCACAAATGTGAACCCAAGACTTTAGGTACCTACCTGTGGACTTGAACGGTTAAACATGAACCTTGTGAAAGGGATCATTATTGTGGATAGTTAGGTCACGTTCAGTTTACTGTGTGCGGGTATTTGGACTGGCGTTAAAGTGAACGAAATTGGTCCATGGGTTTGCGAAATCGCAAGAGTACTCCCGAACCCCGTCTATAAGCTGACCTACGATGCACATCAGGTTACCTTCGTTGGCACATTCTGGCAAACGACGTACATAAACTAACCTGTGGCATCACCGAAAAATCGCCTCGATGGGCGCACGAAAACACCTCGCAGTTACCTCGGTGGACGGTGAGGTAAGTCTGGTAAGTGTGGCGGCCTCCGTGAAATTGTAAACAATCGGCACGGCCCAACATACGTGCATCTTGTTCTTGCTCTTCTTGAGTTAGGGCGCGCAGTCGCTCAGGTTCAAGCGTTATACGTGCATCGTGCTTCCAGTAGAGGTTGCGATTTGTCTCGACGGCGCCATAATTGACGAAGTTCAAATGGCATTCGAGAACTAGTCTGCTAGCATTGTTCCAGGGCTGTAATTTCGGTAACTCGCGAAAGACGCTTGCGAATGGGGCTCCGATAAATCTTGGGTAGCGAAACACCGGGTAGAAAAGTTTAAACACTGGTAAAAGTGAAACAAAGGACGCACTGGCGCATACCAAACTGTATGGCTTCATGGTGAACGGACACTGCTGAAAGTTGCAGGCCCCGGTTGCATACAACTATTTTTTTCTGCATGCCATGAAAGAAACGCTTTGCAATCGATTCTTCCTCGGTCAGTTACTCCTGAATTTTAAATCTGCAATGCGTAGCTAAGTCCTGTCATAATTCTGCTGTCGGCAAAAGCCAACACAGTAAAATTTGAAGTACGAACATTTGTTTTCCAATTTTTAATGCCCATAGGATTCTGGATAGGAGGACTAATTTCGTGTCAGCAGCTGTCAGCGATCAATTTTTGGGTCATTTGCTCTCCATGGTGTTGTGGATGACCAACGTGAAAGTGAACAACGGACACTGATTGTTTTGCTCCAGGCCGTGCATACCATTAGGTATTTTACAAATCGGTTTTACGTCTTCGCAAATCGATGACATCAAGAAGCACAGACTGGTTCGGTATCGCCGTCGAACTGCATGGCACGAGAGAGGATAGTGAGCCTGATGGACAGTGCCGTAAGACCACCGGAGCGGGCAACGATGTGAGAGTGGTGGCAAGGCCGTGCCACGTGCCACGTGTCGCTACTGCCGGCGACGAGACGTGTGAAGTGGCCGACACGGGGAGAGGGCCTCCCGTGCCGTCTGACGACGACGCCGCGTGCCGCCGGCCGGCCGGTTCGCCCCCGGCGACGCAGCACAATCACGCTGCACCATCGGCGCGCAGCGGCCATGTTTAATGCATGGTGTCGCGGCTCACGGCCTGGCCATGAGCTGGAGAGGGTCGAGGGCTTCCCGACGCCCCCGGACGCGCCTGCAGTCCGGTCGGGCCACGGCGTGACGCGGCGGCCGCGGACGCCGCTGCCGCTCTCTCGCCCGTCGGCTGACGCCGGGCAGCGCCTCGATCGGGTCGTCGTCGGCCCGCCGTAAAACAGCCGTAAAGCGACGCTCGCCGCCACCGGACGAGCGACCTCGCGTTCGCCTGCCAAGTCCCAAGTTTTGCGAAATGACGTCCGTTTACCGGGTGGGCGCAACGCTGCATTTTCGAGTCATAAAAATTGTCCCCTGCCGCCAACGAGATCGCATCGTTGCCGAAACCTCGGCAGCAGCCTTCGCTGCACGACGATCTCCGCAGCTGCGGCATCCGCTTACCAAACCGCATATATGTGGCTGGAAAATACAGGTCAACCGTAGCTTACAAACGATTGTTCGTCGTTAAAACACGCCACTGGGAGGGCGTGGGTGAGTAAAGAAAGTCAAGCATGTTTCCATTGCTTAAGCCGACTAGCACTTGAATGTAAGAATGAAGTGCTTTACGTCCTTTTTGTATGCCACAAGTATGGCGAAGCCATTTATCCGTGACAAACACTTAAATCGTTTTAAAATATAAGGGCACAGCCCTTATATTTTTTGCAGTTGCAAAAATGTGTGATTCTTTTCAAACAAACCCTGGTGCTCAGCACGGTCGAAAGTCTGCCAACAGCCCGGCCTGGCCTTGAGTGTCCTGTGTCCATCCCTGTATGACCTTGAGTGGTCCCTATCTGACCCGACGGAATGCTCAGCTGAGCTTAACCTTGACTGCGGCCTAGCCTGACTTTGTCGGCCGTCCCCATCTGGCGACGCCATAGCTGGAGCACTGCCAGCATCGGAGACTTCTTGAAAGCTCTCAGAGCATGGCCGGACGTCGGTTCTGATTTCAGTTATGGCTGAATAAAAAGCAGTCTCGCCGATTCGTGCCGTGACGCCCACGTTCTGAGCAGCGCTCACGGACGCACTTTCTCTGAAAAAGGCAGCTCGCTGATACGACCAGATCTAGAGCCCCACATTAGCAAGCGCTGCCAGAAGAATCGAGTTTTAAGCTTCCGGATTATCCCAAAATTATTTTTTCTTTTAAAAAGTTCAGTATGCCGGACACTAACGTTTCCCGGCTGTCTGTGGTTCTCAATATTTTCTGCAAGATGACATGATTTTTGCAGGACTTGTACGTGTTGCATTATTATTATGCGTGATGAAGCTCCCCAGACGTACACTGAACAACCAACCGAGGCGCTGTCAAGTGTTGCCAAAAGCTTCTGAAAGGACAGAGCTAATTTTCATATGTCCCTGATAAGTCTTCTAGGTCTGAGTGCACGTGCTCGGCGTTTGAAGCTCTCAATGAAGCGCCTCTCTCCCAGCCAACTCAGCCAGACGTTGCGAAGGCTCCAGATCTCCCACACGGCCTTGGTAGCTGCCAGAGTGAGCAAATACAAATTGTCAGATAAGATTCGAATCAACACAGCTCTCATAATAGGTTAATGAGTCATCGATCATTCTAGGCTGCCAACCAAGATTCCTAATTTTTGTAACAAACCGATTTTGTACTTTTTGGCCATTTCTTTGCTTATTTTTATTTTGAGATTTTCCGGTCATTTTACCACTGGTGTAGCAATGAAAAGTGATTCCTAGATATCCAGGGCATCAAGCAGCAGAGAAGCAGAAAAACAATAGTACCAAGGCGTTATGTCAGGCCATTGTGTGGGTATGACTTCTAATCCGCGGATTTTTTTGCTATTTCATATTATTAACGTATTTAAGCAATGTTCGTCGATGAGTGATAATCCCCACCTCCAAAGATTAATCTGAGTGCTTAGAATTTTATTTCTGACCTATAGCCACTGGTCGCTGACAGATCGATGTTCAGTCCTTAAAAACAATTGTAATTCTGACATTTGGAGTACCGTTGTCAAACTGTGGTCCAGGTCGCCAACATACTGCATTGGTAACCATTTCTGAATATCAAATCCGCGTTGTTGATCACCATCCATGTCATGCAGCAGTTTCCCAGCCAACCACTTGGTTCTCAGACGTCCTACTCTCCCTCACTTCTTCCGATCCCTGCCGTCTCAAGCTTTCCGATGGATCCGGATCTATGAACTCACGCAGTCTTCCAAAGATCTGGATCCTGTTCCGCAGGCTCTCGACCGCCTGGATCTCCGCCGGCCCGCGATTTCTCAGAGACCCGGATCCGTGACATCCCACGCCCCCCCCCCCTCCCGCTTCCCTGATCCCCGTCGTCGCACGGGTGCCTGTGATGTGGCTGCGGACGCTGAATGACCAGGTCGCTAGCGGATGTAGCGGCATCGGGCCGTCAGCTCCCGGACAATGCGGACCTGGACTTCTCCGGACGGGGTAGCATCTGCAACGGATTTCGATTTCAGGCGCCGCTGCAGGCTGCTGAGGTGTCGCCGGCGCCGCGGCCGACTGACTGGAGCTCTGACGCGGCCGACTAGCTGAGATTCTCCCACGGACGGCTGACTGAGATTCTGCCGCGGACGACTGAGATTCCGCTGCGGCCGACTGACTGACGCTCTGCCGCGGCCAACTGGCTGAGACTGTCCCGCGGCCGGCTGACTGAGATTCTGCCGCGTCCGGCTACGTGGTTTTCTGCCGCGGCCGACTGGCTGAGGTTCTGCTACGGCGGACTGGCCGAGACTCTGACACGGATGACTGACTGAGATTCTGCCACGGTAGCTGGCTGGGACTCTGCCGCGGATGACTGGGATGTTGCCGGAGCTGACTGCCTGGAGTTCCTTCGCAGATGACAGCCGGGGGTTCCCGCCTACTGGGAGCTCTGACTCCGTGGTCCAGACCGGCCGTTGTACACACATCGGATGACATTACGGGTCACGTACTTAACTTCATGTTGTAACAAGATTACAAGCAGACTATTTGACACCAAACCCATCGAGTACCCAGATGTTAGGCGACAGTTCTCGTTTCTTTTTTAATGTGGTCCGATAATGTCAAAAGCATCATATCACATCCTTAGACGTACACATTGCAGCACAGGGTTACATCCCAGAGCTTTTCAAGGCTTTTGAATGTCACGTCGTGACCTTCGCGGGACACGAGAACGAACAGCAAAAAAACGAGCCTGAACCGGTGCTGCTGCCGAGACAACAGGTTCTGCACATCAACGCGGCCGAGCCTTAAAAAAAATCAACGTTCTTTCCATGGTTGTATCTACCCTGAACCTACCGGAGAGAACATCTAGTTTTCGTGGGCGGTTTTAGCTTAATCCGCGGAATGTTTCAAGGGAAGTAATTATGGGCCTAGGAATGGGATGAAAAAGTTATCAATGCCATTATTTAAACTGTCACCAGTGAAACATTTCACCATTGCTGTTGCCAGCCGTCTTCATCTCAACCATAAATTTTGATCTGCAATATCCGGTCGTTTCTTTTTTACATTACCCCCGAAAAGCACAGTTAAGTTCTGCGAAAAAACGAACCGCTTTGTGGATAGTTAGGTATGTATGGTGTCATCCACTGACTAAAAAGTTAAAAACGAAGTTTTCAATCGAAGTTTCCCGCCATCCACGTCATCCATCTGCCAGAACATGAAAGTCAAGCAAACTGTCAAAGAAGAAAAAATTATCTTTAAGACTGCCAGATTGACCGAAACTAAAAAAATCGTGAATGGTCTGCGAAAGCACAATTGAGGTACAAAGATACAAATGAATTTTTGCACTTTTGGGTACACAAAACTTGGGGTACTTCTACTTTGGTACATCTAATTTCTCGCGAACATTTGTAGGCTGAACATTCCCTGCTGAACGTGCAGATGACGTACCAGTTGTCTTCCTCTTGCCTGAGTTATCACCTAGTGAGAAATTAAAAGTATATATACATTTATATATATATATATATACATACATATATCTATATGTATATGTGTGTGTGTGTGCGTGTGTGTGTATGTGTGTGAGTGCGTGCGTGTGTGTGTTCTTTACGCCCCTCCCCATTTACGACGAATATACCCCTCCACTTCCGCCGTTTAGCCTGACTTCCGACGTCGCCCGTCCGCTGCCCGTAGTCGAGGTGAGGATAACCAAACGCGTCATAGCTGCGACCGCGAGACAAAATTTGGCAAATATTTCGACAGAAATCAATCTAATGGTTCTCAAAACCATCTATGCAGATGGCTTGCTTCTCAGACTGAACCCTATATCCAAATGAAAATGCTGCAGTCCTTGCTGAAAACCATTGTTATGGAACGAGGAACATTTTTTTAACCCTATTCCCGCCAGAGCGGGCTGAATCTGCCACCCTCGGGCTTTTTGTTTGCCAGAGTTTTTGACGCAGCTTCACAGAACTTGATCGCCTTTCCTACCTATCTTTTCTACGTACTGTAACAAATTTCGCAATTCTGTGTTCGTCACGGACGGAGACAGGCAACGTTGTAGGAAGTACCTCAGACCATTTTTGGCCATGTTGAGGGTAAAAGGAAAATGGCTGCCAAAATTAGCATTTTTAAGATAGAACTTCACGTGGGTGTATAGACAAGTAATTGGGCAAGCATACCAATATAATTTCGTTATTTAATCTACCGTCGCTTTACAGGGTCAGATCAAGGTCAAAAGTTGATTTCAAAGCTAACGTTGATTTCAAAGCTAACTCGAATTTGCACGCAGCAGCAACACATTTCAGAACTTCCTCTTTCACATCGTCTCGTACTTTAAAGGTCCATGCGTGTCTCTCTCTCTCTCCCTTTTCACCCCTCCCTCTCTCTTTGTTGCTATATCGTTCTTCCACAGGTAATGATATTGTCGATCATCCTCACTGCCTATCTGGGTTTCTGTCTCATCGCATAATATGGTCGCGCATGATGCGGTCACCAAACGACCCAGCAGTCGGCGAGCCCTATACGCACATCACCGCGTATCCGACAAGGACCTAAACAAAGACATGCCTTGACCCTCGCCCGTCAGGGAGCTGATACAACCCCCTGAGGTTTTCCCAGGATGACTTCCGAACGGTCTGTTTGATCCATCTGGAACTTGGTGTGCCTTCTGGGGCATCCTTTTTGCATCTTACAGCGAAAAAATTTGTTCTGCGTTGCCATGGTAACGAACTATGACGTCTTAACGGGAACCATGTTAGCCGTTTTCGCGCGCCGACACGGCCGGCTTACAACCGTCCCAGTTTTGTCTCACTGTAGGACGGCTGGAATGCACAAATACATTCAAATACATATATCAGTCGACTCCAAATCATATGTTCTATAAGACTGCACATATATTTAATGGGCTCATACTTAATGCTGAGACTATCAATGGTGTAAACTAAGGTAAACAGTTCGGCGGGAAAAACGTTGCTTTTTCTGTTTGGGAATGCAATAGGAAACGGATACCGCAAAACAACCTATACATTCGGTTTGCTTGATGTGTAAGGAATCGATTAATGTAACTTTTGCGCGGTTCATTTTTTATTGCATCAAAAGAGGGCGCAATATAGCAAACGCCTGACCTTCGCTTCAACATGCGGAACAACGTCGGCGGCGGAGTGATGAGAATACAATATCGCAGCGTGCCTAAAATTAGATTTTGTGTTGAGTATCAACTCGAAAAGCGCACTCTCGATGTCATTTTAAACTAGTCCAAGGTCACTGTAGATCAATGGCTTCAGATAACCTTGGATGACCTAAGATGACCTTGGAGAACCTAAAATGATCTGTACATGTGCTTGGATAATCGTGCTATTTAACTGAGATGTGCATTTGGCCTCAGCATTGGTTATTGTCTACACCAATGCTTCTGCAGCTCTGAGAACGCATTTAAGACGAGGACTACGCTTGACGAGGGCTGACCTAACATAACTTGGATCGGACACCACGGGTAAAATGCAGTCATGTGGTTTGCAGGTGTACTCATAATTGATTGACAAAAACTGTGATACCCGTTTCGTTTCATCGTAATTTATTCTTTGGCGTTCATTTATCCTTAAACTTGAAAAAGTGCCACTTTCTGCCAATTTTTTACCTTTGACCCGACCTGAAAGGTCACCCATTGGCCTGAGGAAAAGAGTCGCGAGATCTTGTCACGCGCAACACGCTGTTTTCTTTCTGCGACGCTCTAGGATGCACAATGTGAACATGGCCAGAGGGGGGGGGGGGTCGTACCCCGCTGTACATCCGCGTTATGCTTAAGGCCCTACGGGCTAGGGTTAAAGGCGGGCAAGCAAAAGATAGCCACGACCAGACATGTCCTGATAAGGTCATTACCTTCTCACCATTTGTCATGCGGAACCTTTGATTTGACATCATTGTATAAAAGTATATGTGAATATTTCCATTCACTGAGTGGCATCAATGTACCTCTTTAAAACATGTACATGAGGTGTACGACTGAAAAACGACATCGTGGAGTGTCTGGAATATATGATGGTGAAACGCCTTTGTGCTTCAAAAGCAAATGACTTTCTACACAGTATGGCAAACATCAGGACATCGGGGACATCAACAACTCATGCTTCATATGAATAAGTCATAATCATAGGTAATGCCATGAAGTGACTGCACTCTTGATGCTATGAACACTGAATGCCACTGTGGCATCAGTTTGGCTGTTCCCCAGTCTATACCTAAGTGACGGTATGGTCATGGGCAGAGAGCTGTGTCGTGTTTGCATGACGTGTATCCGCGCATTGATCAGGAGTTTGGAGAATGGGGAGCTAAAGCCCCCGCCAGGGTCACTTTGCAGCCTGTCCATGCGTCCGCCACTCGGCAATGCAAACTGACTGTCTCAGGAGCCACTCTGGTCTGTGTAAACTGGTGATGTGGTAAAAATTGGGAGCCGGAAAGGAAATGACATTGGGACAACCTCGTTCTTATTCGAACGAGGTAGCATTGGAATAACGGTATAAGTTCCAAGAACAGGATATTCTTGTGCTTAGCACGCTTGAATCTTATTTTGTTGTGTCTCTAAAGGTAAAATAGGACGAAATTACTTGCTATATCGACGTGAATGTGTAACGCACTTTTCGTTTCCATTGCAACCACACGACAATTTCCATTTCTAGACGTTCTGTCTGACGCTAATTCAGATGTTTGAGGCACTAAGGACGCACTTGATTAGAAAATATATACATGCGGGCCCAATAACCTTTCGGAATAAACCACATTGTTTAAGAACCTTAAACTAGATAACGAAAGTGAATGAAGTACTTGAATTAGCCTTAACCGAACAAATGCTATTCATGTTGATTGTGTGGTGTGTATGTGTGTGTGCAGCACACGTTTACACATTGATGTTGAGGAAACGAGATCCGACAATGATTTCAATCACTTTCGCCTTCAAATCACAAAGTTCGTTGGGTTTCAATTACTTTCGTGTGTTCCGAAATTCTCAGCGCTTTTTCTACCGACTTGATCATGACATTCCACATGACACACTGGTGTATTTCTACTCCTAGCAAAGAGTGCCGCGACTTGCTAGCATTATTGGCTTAATTTGTTTCTTTGCACGGGCTTCACGAAGAATTTTATGTGTCGCTGTGGACTGGAATGGGAACACTTGTGGTCAGATCTTAGCAGGTGGCATAAAAAAGAGCCGGCCAATTGGTACTGGCAACTACACAGAACCCGTGAAGCGAAAACACGTCATCCTGAAATTTAGAATGGCTTTTAAATTTCAGATTTTGCGAGGATTTGTAACTGATTAATTTAAATATGGCAGGCCGTGTCAGAGCCGTAGACGAGTGAGCTTCCTCTCGCCGGGTCCTCGCAAAGCGCACCGAACAGTCCCGGCCGCCAGCGCCCCGCGGCGAGCCCCGACCAGGCGCTAACAGCGCGCGCGGTCACCGCGCCGTGTCGCAAGTCGCGCCGTTTGTCGCGGTGTTAGCGCCTCATGACGCGTCCGGCGCGCGGTCGCCGAACCCCCGCCGGCGTTGCAGTCGCCGGCCGCACGGGCGGGCGGCTAACTGTACAGCGCTCGGAGGCCGGCACCCAAGGTCGCCTGGTGGATCCTCGGCCGGCGGCGGGCGAGACGCCTCCTCAGAATGTTCATGCGATTATCTGGAGGGGCGCGTCGCCGGCCGACACGAACGAGCTCGCCCAGCCTTCCGAAGGGCTTTGCCGAGACGACGCCGCGCCTGGCTGTAGAGCATCCGGTGGTTTGTAGCGAAAACGTGTTTGCTGCTGGTGGTGATCGGCATGTTTTACACGCAGCGGAAAGAATGGTTAAGTGACGACAAGCTATGAAGTGGTGTCACCATCGGCGCATCCAAGCTCTCGGACCCCTTCCCTTACCAGAAGGAAACTTGCGTACCGGTAATCAATAGCCTGTCAGAGGTATCGTTACCATTACCTTCTATACCCCGGGTGACACCGTTTCCTTACCTCCACCCATACCTACTTCGCAGTGAGCTTGGAGTTTTTTTTATTGGTGTCGTTCATATTCAATCTTCAATTACTCTTGTGTCCTTCCAGCACGTTTTCCTCCTACTTCGGATATGGGGGATTCATCCGGTCAGCCTCTCGAGTCCGAGAATAATGCGCCCATGGTCGGACACGGCACGTGCAAAACCAGATGGAAAGTACGATATACGAGGGCATACATCCGCAATGAAAGCATTTCTTTTAACACCTGGACATTTTGTGGTTGCCGCTAGAAAATAAGAAAACAGTGAGTCACATGTGCTAAGTTGCATTCTGAGCGGATATGGCATTTCAGTATGTTTTGATTTACATAATTTTAATGTTGATGGCCATGAAATGGCATGGACCTCTCTGGACAATGCCAGAGAGGCCCTGCGTAAGATCCATGTCCTGTGAGATGTTCGACGATATTCACTGAAATACCATGTAATAAATTTCTTGTAACTGTGATACATATCCCTCACTGTTGTAAAAATGTATTTTGGATAAACGCAGAATTTAGTTATAAAAACAGCACAAGAAATGGCTTATCAAGCCAGGTAAACTGAAGCATGTAACTGAGTCTTTTCGATAACGTAATTGATATCTTTTATAGTAATATTTATATATTAATGATATTGTAATAATATATGTAATAACATGTAATAATGTAATAATAATAAATAATAATAAGAATAATAAATGATAATCGATAACGTAAATGCCACCTTAAAATTGTCACATATATGTCCTTACTATTCCCTTCGTATTTAAAATTCGCGTTTATTGTTAATCAACCCCAGTTCATACCCAAGCACGGTATTCCTCGCGATACGGGCGGCGTTACTAGCCTGCTACCTGCACGTCAGAGTCGCGAGACTCATCACCAACTAGCATTGTTGGCGGGAGTAGATTAGAAAAGAAAATAGCGGGAAGAGGTCTGACCCGAACTGAACATTGAAGCAATACAGAAACACTGGTATTTACTGTAACTGGGTCACACGGGCATGGAAGGGCACTCCTCCATACCCATTAATAGGTAGGGGAATAAAAAATGTTAAAGCTTACTTTTCTAAAGCCTTGTCTTGGCAGCTCGGGAAGGATCTGTTAAATAATCGGGCTTTGAAGTTACTTTTATGCCAACAGCGTGCTGAGTTCATCCAATGTGAGCTGAACATTCGAATCCCTGTGAAAGGTATTATATGCGTCGGCACACACTCCGGTTAGGCTGTTCTGATATTACTAATTCATTTTTGATAGCATGAAGAATCTATTAATGAATAGTGTAATGTCTCAATCGCATCAATCGCAAGATACCCATTATCCGAACTGGTCGTAATCGACGAGGGAATGTTGGTAACCTTGCAACGGGCAGAGTGAATGTTTCAAAAAGCCTCTGTGCAAGATCCCCGTGGGCAAAAGTCATCCGAAACTCGTGCAAGATATCGCGTTTATCATCGCGGCCGAGTCCGCTGCAGAGCACAAAACCGCAGCTTTATAGCCGACGATGTGAACAACATCACGTGAACGGACGACCATCGCAGTTTGAAAAACGTTTTTGTAACATGCAGCTACGTTATACGGTACAGGGGTGCAAAATCTTTGTCGATTGGTTGCAATCCGCACCTCCGCAAGAAGATATCATAAGCCTAAATATCTCAAAATCGACGGTACTTTGTTTGCATGTTCTCTCCTAGCTGCATCCCAACCGGCTCAAATAAACGTTTTAAGTCTTGCCAGCTTTAATGATTGAGTTAAATGATAGCAGTTACAACACTGTAGCCATTTTTACCTCATTGTAGGTCAGGCGGTGAAGGACAACGTGTGAAATGTCAGATACTTGGTTATATTGTGACGCGTTCGGGTTTTGTTTATACATTAATAAAAAGGCTAATTTAAAAAATGGGATAAAACATAGAATCAGAGGAAACTATCTCGCGACGGCGTGCATGTAAGGAATTGCCACTTTAATAGTTTCATTGTTTTAAAGTGCAGTCAACCCAGTGGGCGAGATTAAGTTACAAATCATGGTGAAAATAAATTACCTCCAGACCAGATGACATACTAGTCGTCTTTAGATGGCGCGGGCCCATGAGAGCATTGATGGCCACAAAAAATTGAGGCATCAGTTTCATAAGGATTTTTAAAATACATGCTGTTCTTCGTGTCTCTGTCCAAATGCATTACCACAGTTGTAAATGCTGCAACAAGATCCGTGATCCTTGATCATTCCATTCGACATTTCTCATGATCTTAAGATACCAGACAGTGCCGAAGACATGCGGTTGACAAAAGAATGCTTGTCTTTCAACCATTGTTTGTTGGCCACGTCCGTGGACTTTGCCCACGATGCTTAAATTACTTTGTTATTCCGAAAGTATTTGCATGAAAAAATAGGTTACCTTCTTGTTTCAAGATTGACACGCGATTATTAATGTTCAAAAGGGTTCTTTTAGTATGCCAGCGGGAGACAAAATACGTTGGCGTTGTTTTGAAACAAAACACCACGTTGAGAAGTACTGAATTCGTGTCAGTGTTTTTTTTCTTCTAATGTTATCCCGTGTCCGACTGGCAGCCCGATCCCAGTCGGCGCCGATCGCGCCAGACGGGGGACGGGGGTGTTGACCGCCCCTCTCTTACTCACGAACGGTTGGTCGCACGATAAAGATAAACACATTGCTGGAAAGCCCGTGATAAGTAGAGCTCAAAATTGGTCCTATTTTTAGTCTCGGATAATATGTAAGCCATTTTCGCCCTATATATGTTTTTTTCACAGCCGACTGCCTGGAACCGAAAAGCGGCCTCGCTCTCAAGGGCTGTGATTAATAAGATCTAGGTAAACGAACAGGCAAAAGTCCGCAGATGCCGATGCACGTCTAATTTCTCTGACTTGTTCAATATATACGTCGGAACGTTGAATTAAAAACACGGCGGTTTTCGCGTCGACTGCCGACGGGCGCCGTAGCCGAACGCGTTTTGAAAGTAAGGGGAACTAATTTTAGCGTTCTTTTATTTTCGCGGCGTAAGCCTATCCATGTAATATTTATTGATCCTAGTGGTCCTTGTGATGGTTCCCTATGCTAAAATTTCGGAAAAATTCAGTAGTTATCAATGTACGCAATTGTCCGAGCTTTATTCTTAAGAGCCTGTTTATTTCCAAAATACGCAATTTTTTGAAACTTTTTGAACTTCCTGGTATTACTTGCGACTACGCAAACCAGTTCGGACATTTTCTTCTCGTTTTGCGTAATTCATCGCTGATTCTGACGGCGGTGCATTTGGGCTCACAACAGTGATTCGTGACCTGATCTCAGGTCAATGGCTGCATGTCATTGATACTTTGCCCATTGACGGTAACTGGATGTCTGCATCATCCCACATTAAAAATGTTGTGAAGAATTCCGTCAGTTTCCGCAAAACGACGTGTCACGAACATGGCCTTGACCTCAGGTCAATGATCTCGAAACTTCCAAAAAATCTGAGATAGAAGATCTGTTGCATTTATGAAGGTCTCCAGTCCCAGAAAGCATTATTGTGATAGCATGTTTCCCGAAAAAGTTGCAGGATGCTGAACTTTTTTGGACATAGGTCCGCTTGGCCTGACCTGACAAAACTTTGACATAAGGTGTAAAAATGATTAAACAAAATGTACAAAAAGTCTCGTGGCGTCGCGGTCATTTGCTCTCTCGTAGTCTCGGAAATACTTCAGGGGGCGGTTAACCGTCCCCCAGTGGCTGAAGATGACGGGTATAGGTGGGAGTGTGTAAACCCTCGTAACTCTCAAGATTTTTGGCATTTAGCCTATGACAATGACCGTAAATAATCGGTCTGAAATCTTTGTCGGTCCCAATAACCCGCGGAAATCTGTAGGCTTGATGTGCAGTTTCTCAAACGACAGCCTGAACCTCTTTCGCCGCGAAGAGAGCAGAGAGCCGAAAACGTGGTACAGACACAATGGAGTTCATGGAAATGAGCTAGGTGTGGCTGTATAAAACTGAACCATTTTTGTGATATTCGGTTGGTTGACACGTGCACTCCAGGGTGTCCGAATGATACTTCGCTTACCCTGGGGTTTTCGAGAACCCCCACAATCTCCCGGACTAAGAAAGCTACGGAGACAAAAGTGATAACAATCAAAAGTTCGCCAAATTTTATGAAGAATGAATGCATATTTATTGACTCTGAGTTAGTATTTTTGGGTCAAGATGTCAAACAATGCAATGACATGATGTCCAAACTCTATGAGCAATTAAAGCAAATATGGCGGCGCTTTAACTGATCTTGAGTGATGAACAGTCCAAAAAGGGCCATAAATGTTTATTCTCCATTGAAAAAAGGAATTGACATCTCTTCAGGTCATGTCAGGTCAAGTCATCAATTTTTGGAATATAACACCTATTTATGTCGGAATAGATACACAAGTAAAGTTCCCACAAGCATGCGTTTTAAAACCACCATGGATAGTGTTTGGTCAGATATGGCAGCTTTCCTCAGAAAAGGTTAATATGAGTCATGTTTGATCATATCAGGTCATACCAGGTCAAATAAGGTCAGGTCTTACAACATTTGTATCTCGTGATGGGGTAAAGGTACGAATGCCAAATAAGCGCCATTTGATCTCTATAATCATGCTTATGTGTTCTTGAATGGCATGAAAGCCAAGGACAGGTCAGGTCAGGTCATGTCAAGGGCAATACCAGGCAAAATATGTCTGTCTCGATCGAAAAATCACGCTGTCAAAGATCAAACGAAGAACCGAAATACGTCCGCGATCATGAAAATAACCTGAAGTAACTAAAACAAGAGCTCTTGCAGACGGCAAGAGCTCTTGTTTTAGTTAGTTTTAGTCATACAAGTCAACCTCGGTCAAATAAATAGTCGTTTGTACCTCAGAAACAAATAAATATAACCGAAAAAACAACTTTGTGCGTTGTCCTAAAACATTTCATGACATTCTACCGCGTCCAAAATTACAAGCGACCTTTGGAATGATATCAGATTCTGTGGTGTCATACAAGCTCATGATATTTTACAGCCGTTACAACCGAAAACTGAAATGTGCATTTTTCATACTTCATTAGAAATAAATGGCAAATGCATTTCATATCCTTTTTGTCGTACATGCGATCTCGTAAACAGATGACCAGACCTCAGGTCACTGACCCCTCACAAACGGCGAGTTGCATAGTTCAAAAAGCGTACCGGACAAGTTGTACTCCTATTGTTAACGAAAAACGTCTCCTGCATAGGGCAGTCTCTGACAGAAAGACCAAAAGCAACACCTCAGTACACTTGGCCTAATGTCAGACCAAACAGTTTTCGGAAAAAACTGGGAGTACACATTTTGCAGGGAACGAGTTGGAGATTAGAACTTTCCGTTTGTCAATGTCTTTCCTTGACAATCACTGGCAGGCGCTAAAATGTTTTTTTTTCTTAACATGCCTTGCTTAAAGTTCAAATAAATCAGTGACCTGACATGTAGTGATCTTGAAATTTTGTCACAAGATGTAAAAATGATGTACTGGCATCTATTGAAAATTTCGCGTTTCTTCTGTTCGTTTTTGAAAAGCCGAGGGGAAGGGGTCTCGAGCCCCCCATGAGCGAAGATGAAATAATAAGTGCAATACGACAAAAACACTCAAATTTTAACGTAAACACATTGTGGGCTCAAAGCACAGCAACAGTGTCAGGCCGACTCTAGGACTGTCGCGCATTAACGAATTTTTGTTGTCGTTGTAAATAACAAACTTGGCAGGCCTTGGGATTCACCGGGTCTCATGCGAATTGATTTGACCAATTAGATTATTACTCTTGACGACAAGAATGCAGATTTTCTAATGTTCCCTTAATATTCCACAGAAGTAGAATCGGTTTGAAAATCCGAGAGTTTTGTTGGTTTGTGTTAAGCTTCAAAGTTTGCACTTCAGAACTTCAGGGAAATCACGCGTCCTACATGGGATTCTATTGAACTAATTCGCAGTTGTCAAAAAGGTTAATATAAACGTTTTTTAAACTATAAAAACATCCGTGTAGTTACGTTGAAACAACATGGTCTAGCGTTTGAAAGCGGTACAAAGGAGAAATTGCTCGCATCATGCTGACAAAAGCTCTTGTTGTCACGAGTACCGGAACCTTTACAGAGCCGTTGGGGGCCCAATGTGACACAATCCCTTCGCGCGGACGTGATCGGCATCATTAGCAGCCAGTAATCACTGACGCACGAAAACGCCGGCGCGGCGACGGCCGGCGAAGGGCCGCGAGACTCCAAATGAAGCTCGAACGCAGTCCGAACAATACAGCGCTGCTCACCGTTAATCAGTCGCCACGGCTCAAGGACGCAGGCCCTTGCCGTTCATTGCAGAAGCAGGCGAGAAGAGCTCCAACGAGTCCTGCCCCCGCTCTACTGGACATCTGGAGCTTAAAGTGGGTCGTACCTCGCGGGGCCTGGTCACTACCCCAACGGTTCGCCGCCGTCAAACGCCGTGCTCTTCGGTCATGTCAACTCGCTGCCGCCTCCGTCGTCCTGCAGAATCTCCGGTTTGCCGCGTTCGGTTCCAGGCACCGTGTGCTTTATGGCGCCGGCTCGAGATGCGGACGGAGGACTGCCTGTATCTGATGGACAGGGCGGCTCAAGGTCTTGCCGAAGGAATTACCATAATGCAGGCACTGGGAGCGGCATTTCGGGCGACTCCGCGATGGCCGGGGCTGGCCTGTCCAGGCCTTGCTAGGACTCTCCAGTTCTGGTCCTGCTGGGGCCAGCTGCAACTTGGCCGGTCCTGGTGCCACTGCACAGACGGAGGGGCCCAGACCCCCTCCGTCCATTTTAGGGAAAATTTTACATTGGGCTTAATGCAAAAACGTTTTTTGCCCCTCCCACACTTTTTTGGATGCCGCTATGCTTCTGCCCCTGTGACCAACAGCGACTCGGTTCCCCATGATCGGACAGCAGACTGTATATGATATCGTTCTGCTGTTAACACACAGCTGTTATCTTGGGAAAGGCGGAAATATCTCATAGTTCGAGAAAAGATTATACGTGATGCAACGAAAACTTTTTTAAGTTTTTCCTTTCCTGTCCTTTTTTTCTTTTTGTATTGCTCCAGGAAGCGGTATAGTCAGTTAAATCAGGGTATGATTTTTGGCATTGTAGAATGCTAGGAATAACGCCGAGCAGCTCTTTTGAATCGCAAACACGCCTTAGTCTAGCCGATGGGTTTTGGGTGGACGCTCGCACTCGTGTCTAAAAATAACCAAAAACATGCTCTGAACCGGATGAATCAGCTGGGAAATCTAAGTTTGCATTATTTTGGCATATAAAGTGTTTCACCAAAACCCAGTGGGTATCTGCCTCCACTGAAATTTTTCCACATAAGGAGATTGCGAGGCACACAGTGGCTTATAAAATCCTCAGAAAGGCATTTTTATCCCTGTAGGTTATAAATCAGAATGATACCAAACGTATCTATAAAAGATGGTTCGTTGTTCGCTAGTGCGTGGGCTGCTCCAAACTAGCGAAAGGAATAGGAAAAAATGCGAAGCATGTATCATATTGCATTCATAATTTATATATCACTCGAAACCTATACGTATATAGAAATGTACATATTTCAGATGCATATTATTCTTATATAATAGATAAAAAACGCATGAATGTGTAAAAAATGAAAGTCGTCTCAGTGGCCCCATGCTCGGCTCATGCCCGTTGTGTGACAGGCACCGTGGGTTCGATACTCACAAGGAGCCAGCACAATTTGATCCGGTACAGAAAGGGTCACCCAGACCATGGGGCGGCCGTGTCGTGACTGACGGCACATAAAAGATCCCTCGCCATTATCCTGTCGTTGCCCCGGGCAAAATTATTCCATATTTGGGTTCACTCTGACGGCGGGTCTGCACAACAAACTCTGCTTAGTAAGGACTCTGATCCCAAAGCCGTCCACTTCAGATCGGTTCGGGTCAGATTTGTAAGAAAAAAAACTAAAAGTAAAAAAGCAAGAGTGCAAAGAGAACATGAAAAAGTTTTGAGACAGTAGGCTGGCTGCAACTGAACGTCCGACGGTCAGAGCTTAGACTTATGTGGCCACCGTGACTCGGGCATTTAAGTGTCCCCGCATTTCGAAGCATCTTACCGCAGATCGAAAGCACGATATGTGGGCGGCCGGTGAATGTGAATGCTCTTCTTGCATCGCAGCTGGCTTATACTCGCCGTATGTGTGGTCTCACACGGATGGTCACTGCGTTAGGTAGACTTTTTGCCAATGAGATTGGCCATCGACGTTGCATGCAATCGAAACGATGTTTTTTGAGAGAATGGACGCAAAACTGACCAAACAGAGCAATGAGCAGATTTCACGGAGATCTCGAGAGGAAAGGAAGCCTGGGATTAAGAGGACGGACAGGCACCCTCTATTCACACTCCGGTGTGTTCTGGGCTCGGTGGTATTCCGACTTAGTTTCAAAGCTGGCTGACGACACGTGCTCTTTTCTGACGCAACGCCACGTAAAGTCACCACCAAAGCCCTGTTTCAATAAACTGACGTCGTTTTCAAAGTACTTGTCGTGGCTTATTCGTCACCTTTGAAGTAAGTCATGTCATACCTTAAAAGGCCCTCCGGGCGAGGAAACTAGCGACGACTCTCATGGCCTTTCCATAGTCATTCTCGGTTGTGTGAAAATGTTTGCAATGCTTCGTTCTCGCACCAGTAAGTTTTGTTGTCCAACTTGCAAGTAACGTCGGCTTTTTGAAACGATGCGACTTTCGAACAGCCCTATAAGTGCGCCTCTGGTCATTGTTCATGTGACATGTGGTCGGGGCCGACGAAGGGGATTTCGTAATCCGATCCCGATTTATCCTCTGGTGACCGCATTTGGTACGAACTAATCTTCGTGTTTAGACACATTGCAGTCTGGCGAGAGGCATCACGGCGCCAAGGATTCGACGAAATATGGGGAAAAGCTTGTGAGACGACAGCAGAATATGCAAATAACGATGCAGGATAACAGCACGGTCTTGCAGGTAATCCATTTGCGCTGAATGTTTTGCTTTTGGCTTATTCTGAATGAAACATTATTGGTCATTATCTCAGTTTTATACGTGGATTGGATTTTTGCCAGTCTGCTTCACGTCCTTCAGTTTCATGCGTGAACACTCACTCAGTTGGTAGAACGCTGATTTCTACGTCTCGGCAGGACGGATAGTCACCTGGGCGTTTGCTAATTGGCGTGCCCCTCAGCCAGCAGCTGGGCAGTAGACGATCATGTTGAGTAGCCGACTACCGCATTCTCTTGTCAAATCTTTGACGGTATATTTAACTTTCGCCACGAAATCAGCTCTTACTTGGATTTGCACGATTGGTTCTGGGATTCTGAGACCGTATAACAGGCCCTACTTAGCGTAGATTCGGATCCCATACGCACCGGCGCAGCTAAAGGGGGGCCCGAGGAGCCCCCCCCCCGCCCTAACCGCATTTTTTTGCGAAAACCATTGCGTATCGTCTTCCAAGCGGCGGTTTCCGCATGATTTCAGGTCATACTGATCTCCCCCTCCCCCTTAAGAAAATCTTGGCTGCGCCCCTGCCCATACGTCACGCTAGCAAATCATGGAGATTGAATGCATCAAATATAACTTATGACACGACAACGAAAGATATCATCACGCACGTTCTTGAGAAGTTATAAAGAAGAATGACAGTTACCGTTCACAGTGAGCCTAGCATTTTAAATCAGTTGAAACTAAATCTTCTTAAGGCCCGTCAAGCTCAGCCCTATTCCGGGATCTTTTCAGAACCAGCTCTGCCTGTGTATGTGGGGGGGGGGCTTATTCAGACCCTCCTTTTACAGAAACTGACCGTCCGATGGACCCGCGAAACGGCTCAAACAAAATCTGTGTGACCAGTTCCACAACTCCGTGTGTTTCAAACCTCAAGGTGACAAACACGGTGTCAAGAACCTCAAAAGACGACTTATAAAGTATTTAATGGTTGTTCCTGGATCAGATGTTGGCGGCGGAACGTTCCGCCGAAAAGCCTTGAATGTCGGGAGAGGATTCAGACGGGCCCGTAGCTACTATGAGCCAAATGAATAAATTTGCACGCAGTCGGATTTTCAATAGCACTGCATATCAGTTAGTTTCAAGACATGGTTTGGTGAATGCCCATTTACGATCTCCTGGATCCGTCTGGCCCGCCAATGTGCCATCTTTGCATGTCAAAATAAAATGCAAGGAAGAGCGAAGTGCAATAATGACATCACTCATTGATGTGACATAGCTGATTAGCTTTTTCACCAAAAATAATGCCTCGAGTGCTCTTTTTGGCTGCCCTGAATCCGCCACTGTTGTCACAAAATGTGCCAAATATGCCGCAAGGTATGAAATAAAAGGCTGATGGCTAAAATGAATGTTTCATCCCCATGCCTTCGAAGAGAGCACAAAGAGAGCACAACTTCCCGAGATGCAAAAAGAAATCGATCATACCTTCCAAGAGCTCTTTTGGATTCACCGCCGATAGAGTTCCATCCTCAAGAAATCATAACAAAGAAAGCATGGAAATAATCACCAAGTTTCATAGCTTTGTCGGATCTTACCTTAAATAGTTCACGAATAATATCTAGCAAAAGCCCCTTGAGGTCTTAAAAAGCCCCTTGTTTGCAATGGTGATGAGGTGAGGAGACGTTTTGGGGCATGAATGAGATTACGAAATTCAAATAATGCTCTTTAAATGAACTCATAATGAGTACACCCTAAAACTCTTGAGTTGCATACAAGCCAACATTTTAGCAAGCGTGTATGTATGGATTTTTTAGGGTGTATGAGGGCACAGATATTTATAATAAATCACTTTGTGGTAATAAAATAATATGAAATCTAATATACTAAATTAGAAGCGTGCGTGTGTGTGTGTGTGCCCGGACTTTTAGCCAGACGCACAGCACAGACGGCTGCGCCGATGACGCTGAAATTTGCACACACTATAGCTTCAGCATTTGTAACGATCCACGACATAAACTCAAGTCTGTCCCACGCCGGTGTCTGCCACAGCAGGCGCGAGAAGCGGGCATGTTTTCCGACTTTTATCGATGGGGAGACCAACAGCATTTCGTCAGGGCTTGAAAAACAAGCAGCAGTGGCTCGGACAGCGATGGCTTTAGGATCCTCAGTTTCTGGAGATGGTTCATTTGCACAAACAACCCGGGTAAAACCATTTGATCATAAGAATTTCAGAGGTAGAACTTACGAAGAAACGGAACCTGAGTGGTGTATAAGCGCTAAACAGAATGGCTTTTCCTCCTCTCATTATACATCAAATATGAGCAGTTTTCATAGGCAAAACAAAAACGTGTGCTCAAAGCACAGTGGTAAGCAATGTTTGATAAATTGTGAGTGTGTTTGCCAGGTTCAAGTCAAGATGATGAAATGTCGGGTTTTGGAATGGAGTGGACCATAGTTTGACTCGGAAGGGATGGGCAGCGGTTTGGATTTTTGCGAGTTCGGAATCTTATGTACAAATGCTATTCGAGAGGCATGTAAATATTCAACAACGAGGGACGACGCCACCGCTGCTAATAGCTTCCTACGTTCGCGAAGCGAAGCAAGCGGGAACCGCCTGTGGCAGTCAGATATCGTGAGTAGCATGCGTGTGTGTGTCCGGATCTTTAGCCAGACGCACAGCGTAGATGGCTGCACCGATGACGGTGGAATTTGTACATACGACAGGCTTGGCTGTTATGACGATACACGACATTAATTCATGGCGGCCCAACGCCGTCACAGCACGCTCGAGAAGGGGCATGTTTTCCGACATTTATCAATGGGATCCAATGGCATTTCATCAGGGCTTGAAAAAGCATACAGCAATAGCTCGCGCAGCAATGAATTTAGGATCCTCGGCTAGAAAGGACTGCCGATGACGCAAATAGCTCAGGCATTTCATCAACGTCATACATAATAACACTAACACGAACGAGTTTGTTTGTGGGTTAGGACACACAGCCTCTTGGGCTCGGGTGTCCAAAGTCTCGTGTCAAGTGGTGTGTCTCGTATCAAGTCATGCGTCAGTCAGTCGTCAACACGGACAAGATGCAGGTGTAAACATTTTTAAAAGATTAATTTCGTTCAGTGCGGTGCAGAGTATGTCCAAATGTGTGAAAAAATGTAAAACAGTGGTCAATCGCAGTCCATTTGCATTGCTGCAGCTCCATTGTTTTTCCCAACAGATTTTATCGACACATTACGACGTAAAAACGTCGTGCGGTGCGACAGTCGATAAAATCTTTTATTAGTGACCAGATGATTGGGCAGGTTGTTTACATGGACTAGGAGGCAATGGCACGGAGGAACGGTCACGGACATAGCGCAGCCTGCTGAACCGTGTGAGAGAATGTGAACTTTGGTTTATCGCAAGCCATTCGTTATTGTGGGTTGCGATAAACGCAAGTGATTTTGTTTGTATAAAACGATGAAGCAAGGGTGCGTGATGTTGCAATCAACAGGCTTCAAAACGCAAAAAAATGTGCATGTACGAAGAAAACAGCAACGACGTGATGCCGGATACTGTTAGAACTTACGAAACAGAGTTAGAAGTGACGGAACATCTGTGGAGAGGGAGGAAGCAAACGTGATTTTTACCTCGTGTCTTTCCACCCAACGCCATCGGATTAATGCTAAATGTTGCCCAAAGTAGGGGGAGCTGCCCCCTTCCCCCCCCCCTGTTGCAACGCCCCTGAACGGAGTACAAGTGATGTATAAGCACCAAACAGAATGCAAATTAGATATGAGAATTGTCACCCCGCCCAGCCCACACACATAATTGGACTTGATCGGCGAGCTCTTTCCTGGCCTCTTTGTACGCCAAACGTAGGCAGATGTCACATGCCAAAAAAACGTTGTTTGCCCAAGGCACCTAAATGATAAGAATGCTTTTAGGTCCAGGTCAAAATAGTGAAGTGCCCGATTTTTGTGGAATGGGCCATAGTTGGCCCAGGGGAGAGTGAGCTGCGGCTTAGATTTTGGAAAGTTTTGAACCGCCCATATAAATTCGATTTGAGATGCATTTAAATACCCCACAACGAGAGACAATGCCACCGGTGTCAACGGCATCGCATCTTCGCGCAGCGAAGCAAGCGGAAGTCGCTTGTAAATAATAAATCAGTAGTCCGATTAACAATATGTAACACATCCTTGTTTGCTCATTTTTTTCTCCAAGCATTTCGGAGTTCCCAGTAATACGACCAGATCATTTTTCGTTTGATGCGACTCGGAAGATGAATGATAAATTATTATAGCTTAAGCACGATTGACTGAATTAGTTTAGTCAACCGTGTCAGACCCAGGTCGGCTGTCGTCACAATCAGTTGGGCTGCCTGTAAGGACGTGAGTAACCTCACGCAACAAAAATGTTACGAAATAAATGAGAGGCTAGATGTTCCTCACTCGCTTTCCATTTCTTAATCCTCACTATGGTGGACGTCGCTATTCGGACCCATTACGCTGGCTGTTCGTTAGCTTACTGCCAGATTTGGACATTTTGCAAGATAATGTTCAGTCTGCGCCTGATTTCATGCACGGACTTGTAAGATTTAAAATAAGTAGGAGGAGTGCCGTCGTGTAAAAATCGTGTTTTTTGGCCTCTGTTACAGATGTAATGCCTCCATATTTCGTGCGGACCGCATTAGCTTCGGATCTCGGATTAATTGAAAACCTGCAGGTTCACTGCAATGCAACGTAAAGGGTCCACATTGTATCATTCCGGTCTAGTCAACTGAAAGCAGCGAACATGTTTCCACGCAATTACAGTGCGTGAGGTTAAAAAAAACTAAGATTTCTTATCATGCACGGAAGCCGTATAAAACATTTCCATCCCATGTTATCAACACGACCTAGTCGCACGTACAAGTGTTAGTGTGACTGAAGCTGCAGACTCATCTTTTTCGATTGTGATCACGCATGGCCGATATGTTACAAATAAACGCAATGTACACTAGTATGGCGAAGCGTTCGCTAGCGTAGCAGTGACCGGCCCGAAACCTGCAAACATTTATGGAAGAATGCTTTTTGTCAATCCACTCAACAACACCAAAATTTTTGCCAGCGTGTCAAAGAACTGTAGGCAGATATCACACCATATCCACACACCAAGGCGGGCATGAGTCTGTTCATCCGTTAATCCGTTAATTAACTAGTTAATTTTTTGTTAACGGACTGACAATTTTGCTAACGCCGTGAAACAACTGAATCATTAACTGCTGCTAATTCTTGCCCGTTAACTTCGAGACTATTAACCTTTTTTTGCGAAGCTTTCATTTGGGTATGGGGCGTTAAACTCGGCTCAAGTGATGAGTCAGGCTTCTTAACATGTGGGGGATTCGAGGGTTTGTGGACATAAGTTGTGGGGAAACGATGGTGGACGTTGAAAAGTTTCGTGTTGACACTTTGGATACGCTGCGCCACCAGAGACGGCGGTAAAGGAGAATGTCCAGTGCTTCACTTTTAATGAAGTGAAGCGTCACTGCGCCAGGTAATGGCGCAGTGACGCGAATGACGTCATTGTAGTGGATCAGAACCCGGCCACATGGGAAGTTCCGAGACTCAGGCCAAATCATTACGTCATCTATCGCCATTTCGAAAATTACGAAACTTGACCACTAATACCTCGTGATGATACCTGAATTAATATGCCCTGAAAAGAACAAAAACTTTTCGTATAAATAAGTAGGGTTTTTGGTCGTCGATATTTGCTTGGTGCAGTGTGGATTACATATTTTCTGTCACCTTAAACATTAAAAATATTTTTTTATTATAAGAATTGCATCCAGATACGTCTGACTCTTGAGCACAAACACATGTCCCTAACCTCAGGCTGAGGTACATATTTACAGCTAGCTTTGAGACATGAATGAAACATGAAGTCTGGCCAGGCTAAATTGGTTATGGGGTCTAGATACGCACCACTTTCACCGCAAGACTGCATTTCGCTCTGCAGTTGAAGCTTGGGTTAGGGATTCCTAATCTGTTTTCCAGTCTGATTTAATTTGGTCGTTGGTTATGTAATCTTTCCTGTTCATTTGGGAAACTGTGAGGATGTCCACTAAGGACATGAGATCTCTTTTAATCCAATCCAATGCTCTCAAGGAGCAAGTAGTGGGCCCAGGACTGAGGTAGCTATGCTGAAGAGCGAGAATGAGAAACTGAGGTAGGAAGTGGCTGAGATGGATTCTCAGGTCGACCGCTTAGACCAGTACTACCTCAGGAGCTCCTTAGTACTGAGTGGGGACAAAATCCCGATGGAAAAACCTAAAGAGCCCTCTGCGGAAATCCGGAAGGTGTCGCTGAAGGCTATAAAAGTGGACCTCATGGTGGACATGCAAGGAGGGCTGGTGGCGTGCCACCGTCTGGGAAACCGTAACAGGATTCTGAGACAGTTTGAGGAGATGAAAGGCCACCACAACGAGCACCAGGCTTGTTTTCACCAACAGGGGAGTCTAAATCCAAACTTCGGGAGAACCTCATTGAGCGTTGCGCCAAGATGGTGACCTTTTTGGGGCAGCTGAAGTTCAACAAGGGCTTAGAGGAAAACTTCCGCACCAAAAATAACACCATAAAGGTGTGCAACTATCGTGACAAAAAAAATGTCACCATCCAGCCCAAACACTCAGGTAATCAGGTGCTGGATAATAATTTAAACAGTTAACGGATTAACGGATCAACTTTAACATCCGTTAACTTTTTAGGTGATGTTACGGATGAAGTTTAATTTAGTTAACCTTCCCAGTCAACGGGTTATCTTAAACGGAAGTTAAATCTTTGGTTAACTTTACCCACCTCTGTCCACACATTACAGCTTTAGGCCACGAAGAATGTGCCGCTCGAATCAGGCATATTCTTTGAAAACTAGTAACCCCATTCCGAAGTGGATACAAAAATTAAGTAAGTTCATATTTACCTTCGCCTTGAGTACTTTATGTGTGCTACTTAGGTGTGGACTGATATACTTACGTATGGTGACTTCATTTGCCTATGTTTATCTCACCGTTGTTATTTTTATTTCACGCTGATGCATTTCCGTACATTTTTCGAATGCATATAAAAATACGACTGTGCAAGAAAATTAAAGTTCAATTCCAGATTCAAGCGAAGGTGCTTGAATTCGGCGTCTGATATATTTCCTCTATTTCCTAAAGTCTGGATACCGATGTTCAAAATTTTCCGGCGATAAAAGAACTTTGCGCCGACCATCAGAAGTTTCAAAGAGATTTAGTGCTACGAATGCTCGCATCATGGCAGTCACCAGGGGCGAAATCTCGTATGTCATAGAAATTAAGTGGAACATCCGGTCCCTGTTTTCACCATTTACGGACTATTTTGCACCAAATATGACTACGTATTAAGTTTTCTTAAAAGTAGATTTCGACACTCAATAAAGCGCCCAAAGACCATACAGATACACTTGGTTTCTATTCTGTCCGCGCCATTATGATCATATCGGGAGCTGGGACTCATGTAGTCAGATTTGGTGTGGGGGTGGGATTTACGATACTATTCTACTACTTGCGCGAGATCCCACAGTTCAGTTCAGTTCGGCCTCTCTGAGACCTCGAGAATTACACATCCAATTTCATTGCAACAAACGGCAATCGATGTGCCATGACGCAAACTACATTTTTATAAGAAGAAGCTTTCAAAATTTCGAAAGGGATGGATACAGGGTGCAAAAAAGTCCACATCGTGATGTTTTTGAGCTTATTATAACTCTGTTGTTTATGGACCGATTTTGATGAAATTGGTGTGAATCGAGAGATTATGGATGGGATTTTTAATATTGGTTCATACATTTCAAAATTTCAGAAAATTCATAGGCGTCCACAGGGTTTCGAAAATAGGTAGATTAGTTAAAAAATAAATTAAAAACAGTTTTTTAGTTTCTACTAATCCTGGTATGTTGCAGAAGTACAAATCGCATCACAATGTTTGTATAACATTAGCGTAGGCGGTGCCAGGGACATGAAAAAGGGGAAATGTCATGGTGACATGTTCTTCAGGCCAACTTACGACCTTTGACCTTAAATGACCTACAGTGACCTTAGAGTCATTTGGAGTGATCTTTTGTACATTTCATGTTTTTTTTGAAAACGTTTCCAATCATCACTCTATTTCTAAAATTCCATTTTACTGCTGTTGCGATTTAGGGTGCTCGCACTAACATTTTAGGTCATAGCTCCTTTACCTGACCTGATATCAAGCTGAAACTTAGTACACAAGTAGAGAATGCCCTTGTGCGCCATATATATTCCGGGCATGGCATTTAAAAGAAGAAAACGCGCCAAAGTCGTGGCAATGAAATCAAATTTTGACTTTTGGTCTTGACCTGACCTTGTGAAGTGACTTTAGACTAATAAAATTATGTTTGGATGCTTCACCAACTACTTTCCTACACATCCATATAAAGTTTTGTGTTCTGCCTTAAAAGCGCTTTTTTGGCAAACATTTTCTTGACCCTTAACAGGGCCAAAAATGTCCTGAAGTGTCTCCCAAAAACGTTTCCTGACTCTGCCCCTGACCAGAATAGAATTACGAGATTTTTGTAACAGTACGTAGCACGAATAGCTAGACAAGTCACCAAGTTTCGTGAAGCTGCATCAAAATCCTGGAATTGGCGAGCAAAAAACCCGAGGGTGGCGGATTTAGCTCCCCCATCCGGGAACAAGGTTAAGGAGATTAAAGGGCATCAATGCTACGGCACCAACCAGTTCAGTAACGCCTGCCTTCCAAGCCAGTCATTGCTTCTGGGTTATCAGGTGGTAAACAGCCGGGGCTGGGAATAAATATCACAGCAACAGGCCCATGTGCCGCCGTATTACGCCGGAGAGTTCCTCGTTAAACTGCGCTAACTCATCAGCGGATCACTCCAGCAACCAGATATGTCTTCAATTAACTTCAAGACGGCTTCAGTCACATCTCGGACAATTTCTACCACTTTTGGTTTTGATTATCCCTGACTAAGCTTGTCCAGCAGAGAAGTGATCTGATGACTTAACGCTGTCCAATGACTCAGCGCTGCCCATCTGACGTTAGGTCCATTGAACAGTGCTATAAGAATTCATCTGCATGTTTTTTCTCCAGGGCAGTTTTCTCTCCAGGACTGGAAACTACTCGACAAACGCTTTATCTTCAGAATGTGTAGAGCCATGGAACGGGCTTAGCGCATCGTTCCTGATCTGCAAAACTGGTAACACCAAGGACGAAACCGCCAGAGACTTTCCACCGAGACACATGACATTCAGAATGCTAAGATTGCTGTTGCCTCTCTGGTGAATGTCAAAGACTTGACGTTGGCTGTGCTGACGTCGGCAGAAGCCAAAATCTCTCGCTGCTGCTGCCCCAGCATGTGATTTGAATTTTTCAGGGATATTGAGTAACTTAGAAGGCTGGGAACATTTCGAGTTCTGGCTGAAATCATGTTGAAGTTAACTGAGCGACATGCTTGCTTCCTGGAGTCATCCGCCATTGTGTCAGCGCACTTAAACGAGGAACTCTCTGGCACAGGACGGCAGGACATGGCCCCCTTGCAGCAGTTTGCATTCCCAGGTCTGGTTGTCTACCATCTGATAAGCCAGAAGCAGTGACCGGTCTTAGAGGCAGAGACCTAACGGAAGTGGTCGGGCCAGGGTCATGGATGGCCGTTGATCTCCTGGAAGAAAAAAGGTGGGGTTGGCTACAGGAGCCCCTGTGCAGACAGAATACTCGAAAGCAGCCACATTTCCGAGGACCGCGGGGCTTCGTTCAGAACTTTGGACAAGTGAGGCTCTATCTCTGCGGTTTATTCTCGCCGTATATGGGTATAGGATGCAACTTTTAAGTAACAAAATGGCAAAGGATTGGCTGGATGTTCCACTTAAATCCCTAGATATTTGATTATATCATTATCGATGGCAACGCTGGAAGCACCCGTAACACCGCATTTCTTGAAAATTTCAGATGGTTGGCACAATGCAATTTTATCGACCAAAACTTCTAAAAATTTGTTGCCAGCCTGGTTTGTCGTGGCAGCACGGGAAGCAGGCGGGCCAGGGACGCAGCCAGGATTTTCGTAAGGGGGGGGGGACCGGAGCCCAATGTGCACTGAAATCATACGAAAACCGCCTGCCGGGAAGACGATGTGCAATGGTTTTCGCAGAAAACGCGGGCCTAAGGGGAGGGGGCAGCGCCCCGTTTCCCCTGGTTGCGCCTTTGAGGTGGGCCGAACATTCCAGCAAAACTTGCGCAAAAATCTCGGCACGTTAATGGAGGGCGAATGCACTTTTTTGCGCGCATTTCATTTAGAAATGACATTCCCTAAGTCCTTTTTCATGCAATGGGCATCCGTTTGAATGAATTTCCGGGAAAACGCCATCCTGAAAAACGTTGAAGCCCAAAGATGTGCATCGCAAGAACAGCGGTAGCCAATATGTTGTGAATTAGACGAATTTAGGTAAAATGATTTGATGCATAAAACGCGTGTTAAGTAAGCGTGACGCCAGTTTCGTGTTATTTTACCTGATCGATTTTTTTTCTTTCTGTTGCGCTTTATATGAAATCGTCTTACCATTGCTTGTGACCAGTAAATATGGAGCCATGATCTGAGATGATTCGTAAAAAACACGGACTGGCTAACTGATGTGTTGCAAGCAACCGTGCACTGACCGCCGCTTAAAGCTACGCTGAAAAAATTAGACCAGCCATCGGACTCAAAGCTCACCAGTCCTATCGACAAAAAGCGAGATATATCTCTACAATACGACGTTACCTAAGAGGCAAATTACTTGCCCATATGATCTGCGAGATTTCTTTTCGATGTTCTCCGCGCAGTCTTTGAGGGCAAATAGTTGTCTTAAAGATGACGGTGCAGCAGCTGGTGGACACAGGCGGAGAATGCAGAGAAAAGGTGATGTGGCACGGCTGCCGGAACGACCACCTAACAATGACAAAATGTTAAAGCTACGCAGATTTCAATGGAAGTTGGTGTGGCAGCTGCCAGACCTTTCATGTACCATATTTCCCACCTTCGTCGGAGGATATCGCCATACAATATCAAAAATAATATTGTGGTTTATTATACCTTTGAGACTTCCTCTGACTCAAATCTTGATGGCTTTGTGCAAGCGTGACATGATCTTGAAGGTAATACTGCATACCTCATTCAGGATAATCCAGGGTGCTGCTCCCAGGTACGCTTTGTACCTATACCGTTGCCGCAACTTGAAAAACGCCCGTTATTTTCCTTTTCGCCGTTATTCCAAGTTACTCAGTTCCGTAGTCTTCTCACCCCAGCATCACATTAACAAAAGTACCGACAGAACCACCACTGCATACAAAACAACGCAGTGTGAGAAGTAGACATGCATTTCCACGCATGGACGCTACACGGTGTCGGCTGAGATCGTATGAGATAAGTATCTCGGAAGTGTTTTTCACTGTAGGGATGGGAGGCGCATAAATCTACGGCAAAAGTCCTGTTGCGTCTTTTGTATCCTTCAAAACTGTCACTTTGTCCTAGCCCCACTGATCCGCAGGGGCCCATTTTCCGGCGCATGCGGCCCTTTATCGCCCCGTTAATATCCAGGGGCTAGGTCACTCGCCCCCGTCATAGATTACGCTGGGGACGTCACAGCGGTTCAGGTCAGTTTATTTACGAATCTTTCCAACGCGTGGATTACTGTTTGATTCGAATCGTTTCAGTGCAGCACATGCGCAATAGTCTTACAGATAAAATAGGCAGTTAGACACGTCAATGTATAGCAGATGGCTCGTCAAGTTTGCTTACAAGCTCTCCACGGGTTCGAGAGGCGGTGATGTTTGGCGGCAGGCGGTTCCAGGACGAGGCCACGCGATATGAAAAGCCTTGCGGGCCACAGACGGACGGAAAGTCGGCGACTCGAAATCGTCGGCCGCCGACGCCCGGGTGGCACGCCTGGACACAGCGGTATGTGGAGTGAGCAGGGATCGGACCGCCACCGGAGCACGCGAGTCGCCCAGGGCTCGGAAGACATCAGTGCAATAGCGCCTCGCAACTAGGTCACGTACGGCGCGCCAGCCTAGCGCCCTAAGGTCGCTGACACCGAATCCTGCTTACGAGCGCCGGAGACGATCCTGGCCTGGCTCCAAAGTTCACCACCCTCTGAGCTCTGCTAAGGTGGCACGACGCGACCCCGTCCCAGACCGAAAGGCAGTAAAGAATATGGGGGAAAACAAATGACTGGATTAGGAGTGTACAGACCTCGGGCGTAAGGTGCTGACGTATCTTATGCAAAAAGAGCAGGATGGAACTGCACTTTTTGGTAACCTTGGATATGTGCTCCTCCCAGGACAAAGAGTTGTCGGAAATGATCCTCAGCATCTTTACGGACGGAGAAGGGGTTAGTATGTGGCTGACAAAGTTAAGATGGAAGGATGTGGTCTTCTTCAGGTTATGGGCTGTGCCGACGAGGAGCCGGGTTGTTTTGGATGGATTTGTTTTCAAGGAGCTGGATGTAAAGTAGGATTTGACGGCAAAGAGAGTCGTTTCCGCCGCGGTGCGCCGCGTCCGGCGCTATTTCTCCTGCCTCCCCGCTGGCTGAGCCAGTCACGACGGCACGTGTTCGCGCCCGAGACCGCAACACAGAGCCGGTGTAATCCGGACTGGGCGCCGCCGTCGGCACCTTGTCCGGAGAGCGCGGCCGCGACTGATGTACCCTGCCCGGCGTTCCCGCCGCCCGACGGCCGCCGGGCCTGCCCCGGCACCGGCCGCCGTCTTGGCTCTACCAGATGTTCCCGGTACTAGCCGCTGCTCCGGCACCGGCCGCTACCCCGACACCAGCCGCTGTCCCCGGCAAAACTCCGCTCTCCCCTTGCGCTGGTCCCCTGGCCCCGGCCGTCGGTGCGCTGACCTTGGGCGTTGGTGAACCGTCCCCGGCTGTTGGTGCGCTGTCTCCGAGCCGCCTTGGCGATGACCTCAGCACGCCGCGGAGAAAAACGCCCCCGGCGACACGGCGCGCTCGTGCGCGGCCGTCTCGACGCACCTCCGGCCGCCTGGTCATGGGCCAAATCATGGGTAGTTGCAGATTCTTTTTGCATTTTGCTCACCTGAATGCACTTTCACTTCATGCGGTAGTCCTTGGTCGCATTAAGAGCGTGCAGCGCTGTTCACCTTTCCCTGGATGTTCAAACACCAAAAATGGTGCAAAGTGGAGGTCCCTGGTGCATGGCCTTAAGAGATGGTGGAGGTCAAATCGTTCTTCAGAAAAAAACAGCTGGCAAGTGGGATAATCCGTGAGCTGTGGGAATGAAGCATGTATTTTCTCCGGCTAAGGTGTGTCACATTATGCGCGAATAGTGTTTCACAGCTCAATACATCGGCGCACATTAATGTAAATGAATCCCATCAAAAACTCTGTCCAAAGTGGCTGCAAGTATGTGCAGTACCGTATCGCAGAGCGATCAAAGGATAACGAGTTATGAAGCCTTCGTGCTTTCGACGTCACCTCCAAACAGGCCACTTATTTTCGAAGCGCATCTTAACCCTTGCTCGTCTCAGGGCTTCTGCGTGACGCGGACGTATGGCGGGGGGGGGGGGCACCCCACGACCAAATTTCACACCGTGCATCCTAGAGCGTCGCGAGGAAAAACGTCGTGTTGCGAGTAACCAGATCTCACTGCTGGAATCCCGTTTCCAGGTCTCAGGTCATCGGGCGACCTTCCAGGTCGGGTCAAAGGAAAAAAGGCAGAAAGTGGTATTGTTTGAGTTTAAGCATAAATCAACGCCAAAGAACAAATGATAATGAAGCGAAACGCAAATCATAATGTTCTTCAGTCGAATGAGTCCATCTGTAGCCACATGATTGTATTTCGCCAATGGAGTCCGATCCAGGTCATGGTAAGTCCTCGTCCAGCTTGATAATCGGCGTAAATGCGTTCTCAAAGCTGCAGACATACTTTTTGGAGATAGCAATAGATGATGAAGTCAAATGTAGCATCTAAATAAATCAACAATGTTCTCGAATGATATCTGAAGATCATCATAGGTCATTCAAGGGCATCTTATGTCATCGAAGGTTATCTCAAGCCGGTTACCTCGAATTACCTCGGATTGTATAAAAATCGTGAATTGGATGTGTTTAAGTGTTTTTGGGGCCGATGTCAATCACAAAATCTGCTTTGAACTTTTAGGCATGTCGTGGCATTGTAGGCTCGTCTTCCCGGTGCTGGCGCAGCTCCGCCCGTCGGGGCAAGAGTCAGGCCTTCTCTGCATTCCGTCCTCTTTTCATGAAATAAACATAAACTGTGCCAAATTTGTATTACTTGGTTCCTTACATTTACAGCAATCCGAACATGTATATTGTTTTGCGGTACCTATTGCTCATCGCATTTCCAAACATAAGAAGAAAGTGTTTCCCTCCGCATTTCATGGCGTATGTCAACATCCTCGATAATCCCGGCAGCGAACATAAGTCTACGAAAAATATGTATAACGTTACAGAACATGCAGTTTTGAATCGACTTATATATATATATATATATATATATATATATATATATATATATATGTGTGTGTGTGTGTGTGTGTGTGTGTGTATGCGTGTGTTTTGCTGCATTTGTGCACTTCAGCCTTCTTACAGTAAGACAAAAATGAGTGAGACAATGAGACAAAAAACGTTGTCAAACGGTCGCGTTGGCGCAGGAAAATGGCTGGCACTGTTCCCATGGTGACGTCATGGCTCGTTATCGTGGCAACGCAAAGGGCAGTTTTTAACCACACAATGCGACAAGGATGTCCTGGAGGGTACACCAAGTTTCAGATGTATCAAATTAACCGTTAGGAAGTTATCCCTGGGAAAACCTCGAGGGGGTGGGGGTTGCATCAACGGACGAGGGATAAGTGCACTGCACAACCCCACACCCCTTCCCCGTGTTTTCAAGGCCATCTTGAAGCCAGTCGGCCTGCCGCGATCTTAATCCTTGACGGATGGCTCAGCGGCGACCACGTTCCAGTGTTTCATGGATGAGCTCAGGGGCGGCTGTAGGGCGGGAAGGGCCCGGAGCCACGTCCGGCGGCACCGCGAGACCCCGGCCAGCACCGACTCCGCCTCGCCGCCGCTCGTCGCCGCCGTCCCGGTCCCGCGCGTGGAGCCGCAGTTGGTCCCCCCGGTGGGGTCAGCTGCGCACGCCCCTACGGCGGCGGCGGCGCCGGACCGGACACGGCCGAGGCGGACCGCGGCGGCCGGCCGCGCGGCGCCGTCCGGGCAGGCGCCGCCGCAGCCGCCGCCTGCGTCCGCGGCGGCGGTCATTCGGCAAGGTCGCCGCCGGCGCGGCGCGCACGAGCCGGCCAGAAAAACCGGCGCGGCGATCATGACGCATCGGCGCGGCCGCGCGCCGCGGTCGGCCGCGCGCTGACCCCAGCGGCGAGGCTGAGCCGGCGGAGCGGGGCTCGTCGGTCGGACGTCGCGCCGGTCCTGGTCCGGAGCCGCCGGCCGCGGCGGAATCAGCAGAGGTCACGGCTGACACGAAACGTGCCCGTCAGGCCGTTTGGTGGTTATTTTCACCGTGAAACCGCCATCGGGTGGTGTGAACCACCCTCGGAAGCACGCAACTCTGGATGCGGAGCGAGTGCCCAGCTGTGCCCTTGGCACGCACAATGAAACAAGCGAGACAATGTAGCGGATTCGCAAGCGCTGTCTGAAGATGCCTTGCGTCAGATGGTGACACCGTCAAAATAGTTATCTGCTTTATAAGGCGAACAACAATGTGGGAACGTCGCAGTAGCATCTGGCAATCCGTAACGAAGGTTTGTCAAGGGCAGCACAAAGGATGTTTGCTGAAGCCAACGACAAAAGGTGACTGCTGCTCAAATCATACAGAACACATGACTTAGGAACGTTGTAAATACAAACAATACCCATAAGAGCAAAACTCCCAGGAAATTTATGGAGTTGACAGTCAAAGTGTTGGGAGCACCAGACTGAATCATCAACCAGGATTATCAAAGGCATATCCTGCTCAGTCACCTCTCTGCCATACCGCTGCGCAGAAACCGCGCACCAATCCGTAGCTCTGGATCCTAAAAGTATGAAGATGTTTGGGCCTCTCCATCCCCGCAAAAATGGTCCTCTCACCGTTCCGATGTAAGATCTTCTGAATTGCCAGAGATCCATCAGATAACGGCGCTTCAAACGGTCACAATTTAGAGGAAATATGACCTGTAAGTGACCAACTATATTATGCTTTATCTCAACGTTTTTGCCCGTTCAGAGCATATGGCTCATGAAAAACTAACACTTGACAAGTGTTCTGCTCCCATCACTGTAATCAGCACATAAAACAATGTCAGTGGTGCAGTGTAGACATGCTGCTCGGGTCCTCAGTGACGAGAAGGCCCGCTGCATTGGCGGGAACTATGCGGCTGAGAATCCTCAGAGAGGTTTACTGACGTCATTCCATGGTCAAATCCGTTACTTGGATAATGTGGGTTTCCTAAGCTGGCCAAAGCCGTCCGGTGGTTTCTGACGCTGCACTCACCCCAGAACACAGAGAATTACTCCGCAGGATATCTGACAATAGCGTCAGACATCCTGTCTGTTACGCCCCTTTGTCAACCGTCGTGCGTGGCAAAATCTGCCTGATCAAAGCTACCAACATTCTAGATGTTCAATGCCATTGTCAACCGGTAACCACTGCAGCTAGACGGGGTTTGCAGCGTCCGAATCCCCGTTTTCGGATTTGAGCTTTGTTGTTTTGTGCTGTCGGGCTATACCGGCGCTGCTGGCTTACTCTGTTGACGATACCCTGCCGCTGAGGATGGATTTGTGAACGCCGACAATAAGTTACGGTACCTTGCAACCCACCCAACTTGCAAGATGAAAGGAAAAAGTCAGTTAAGAAGAGACGGTAGCATAAACCTCAAGCATGCAAGCCCGCCGCTCGGGACGATGAGAAAGTGACCCCTTGAACGTTCTATCAGCGCGCACGGGAGTGGTCTCGACGAAAAATTCCCACCAGAAGAGCGACCTCCTTTGGTGGAAAATTCGCTGTAAGTTATCAGGCCTTATGATATCTTATTTGAATTCGTAAAATGATGCTGGAATGCAACTTGGTGAGACTTGGGCCTGCCGTCCTCAACTGAAAACCCTTGAAGAAGGCGTTGCGACAGTGATTTGAGGTTTTGAAACCTTCTTTTTCTGTTCATTGGAATGAACCTGGCAATCCTCTTGAGGAAGACGAGAAAATGCCATCAGGTTTAAGCCGCCTTTCCTCAATGCCCTCGACTCTGTTCTTCTCACGGGCTGCCGTGCCACCAGAAGCATCGTCCTTGACTAGGGCTTCCATTCCGTGGTAATCTGCTCTATGGTCATTGTCTCAGTCCACACGACAATCGGGTGCCATTGCGGGCGTGCATCCGGGTCACAGATGCATGCATCCCGTCCGCTTCCAGCCCGCGGGAGCCGGGGCCTGCACACCGGCAGGCGCCCTCTGGTGGCAGCGACCAACGGTCGACGCAGGACCCTATGTAGCAGGAGTCATCCAGAGATTCGACCGTTCCGTGGCGCAGGCGTGTGACGTCAGTTGTATTCACCGACCCAAACTGCCATTGCGCTAAGTGATTAAACGAAACTGAAATGTCCGGGTGGAGTTAAATGTTCTGGACAGCTGCGGGTCGGCTAAATACTCGACCACGAGCTGATGATGAGGTACGAGTTGGTACGCAGCTGCTGTGAAGTCTGGTTTGAACACTGCGCCAAGAGCTGCGTCAGAACTGTCCGGAACTGTGGCGTCAATGTTATTCGCCTCCCTATGACCGCTGAAGGGATAGAGTCCCCTGGGTGGCCGTGTAGTCACCTGTTATCCGATATGGCATATTATCACCGCCTTCCGGATGATGTCTCTCGGTGGGCGTGTTATTACCTGTTATTCGACGTTGCATATTATCACCACTCTCCGACGTGCCACATCCACCGAGCTGACGGCAGGGCGGGCGCGCCAGAGCCGCGAGACACCTGTCGGCGACCGCCTTTTGACGATCAAGTTCTTTCGCAGAAAGCAACATGTGCCTCGGGCCGAGCCAGCTTTGCGGCCGGCGCCCGTCCGCCGCCAGGGCCGCTGGCGGGAACCGCGGAGTCCCGTCGGTGGGCGGGGGTTGAGTCCGCACCGGTGGCTGCGCTGCAGCTGCGGGAGTCCCGGCGCCGCGTCGGCCCGGCCGGGGTGAATTCCGCGGTAATCCCGCTCAGCTCGGGCCTGTAGGGGAGACCAGCCGTCCACGAGCTGAAGGGCCCTGCCGAACCAGGGGCGCGACCGCGGAGCGAGATTTACCTCTCCGCCGGCACAGGCGCCCAACAACGGCTCAGGGGGGTGTTCCGGACGAGGGAGGACGAGGCTGTCGAGACTGAAACCTGTTTCTCTTTGGAAACTGAGGAACTATGGTGTAAGCTATAGAATGCGGAGCCTAAGTGGGATTTCCAGATCATTTGCACAGGCTGTTTTTGCGACGTAACAAGTTTATGAGAAAAGGGATACATTGCTCCCACAAAACGTACCGGATATATGGATCGAGCAATTCCAAGTAATGGTTAATTTCGTGGCGTATCCTGCAAATCCTGCCAACGCAATGGACCCACGAGACGAGGTGTTATCTTGGCCGCCAATGTTTCTGTTATTTCCTGTCTTTTATTAACCGTGATTTATTTATTTAATTATTTATATCCCTATGTGATTCCCGTCCGCTACATATCTCTGTTTTCTTCCTGGTTTCTCAGTTCGATTGTCACTTTCATTTGTCGATGAAAGTATCTCTCACAGCTTTGGCACGAGAAAACTGATTGACAGGCGACAACTGAAATGTCGATAAATGTCGGATTCTGACGTCACCTAACAACATTTTTGCTGCTTGCACCGCGGGGTTCAGAAGAGTCGCACAGCATACCACGGAGGTCCCATCGTTAAGACCCATGAGAATGGCAGAGGGCACCACTGAGCCCTCAATAAAACGGCCGATTTTTTGGCATCTACCAGCGTTACATGAACCTTTGTCATAAATGAGGTTTTCGCGACAGTGAATTCATAAATGTCACGACAGATGTGACCTGAAATAACGTTTCAGATTTCACAAGTAAGCTCAGCATGAATGCAGGGACGTAGCCGAGACGTCGCCAAAGAGTGGGCCATGACAAACCTGCCACCTCTGAAAACTAAAAACTCTTTGGATTTCGGGCATTTTACTTTCCAGCCCCGGAAAGTTTCATTTATTTTAATTTTTGGCGCCTAGAGGAAGAGTAAATTTCCAACCACCATAGGGCACGCCCCCCTGCGCCCCCCCCCCCTCCCAGCTTCTCCAATGTATTAACGTCTCATCAGCTTTGAAGCTTTAGAAGAAACAACATTCTCACGACAATTAAAATATTCTGGTATGTCTGAAAAATCTCATTTCATTTGTAAACGTTGCACACCGTATGAATCACATCAGGTCATATTTTGATCTTCACTTTTGCAAAAAATTGCAACGTTTGATGATCAGATGTCAAGCAAAAAAGATTTCATAAAGACAACTTTCTGAGTGTTAACCATTATTTTGTAGCAAGCCTTTGGACTCAGCCCACGGCCATAGTCTAGGATCATATGAATAGCGAAACATGCAGTTTTCCCATCAAATAACGTATGACAACGAGAGATTACTAAACTTTACTGTGAAGAACAGCTGGATGATAATTTCCCGGCTTCCAATTTTTTTCAGCTTCCTTTCATTTCATTAAGGTAAGGCGGAAGAAAAAGTGCTCTCAATGACCATTTCTCGAATACCAGATGCCATATTCCTTGTAGCAGCTAGTGCAAGGGGCATCGCCATGGGCGACTGAAATAAAACAGCACAGACGGAATAAAAGCAGGACCTATTGGATACACTGAAGATCCCGCCACTGGATCCTTACAGCCTTGCGTGTTGTTGGAACTCGGGATTCACTGACTAATCAAATTAGCGTCTAAATCCAACAACATTTGCATTTCACATGTCTGCCCAGCATTCAAGGAACTCGCGGAAATTTCCATACGACGCTGAAAAAAAGCCTATCACCTTTCGCGGCACCAAAGTTTGAAGGGACCCGCGAACAGTACGTCCTGAGTCGCAGCCATGTACAAATCCTGTCAATGTGGCAGCTGCAGACAGGTCAAAATATACATCTTATTTCGGCACAGAAGCTTAAATTTGCATAACCCGTCAGATATGACCAATGCGAACCCACCCACAATCATGTGAGAGCAGTTGTCGCCCATTTCTGTATGGTGTAACAATGCCATGAATTAATGTGGGGATCGGGTGTAGGGATCGGAGTTGCAGCAAGCCTCGCTTAGCACGGGTTCGGATTCCTAACATCACCTGAACAACCATTCGAGCCGCAATTTTTTTTATTGAATGTATTTCGTTGACGGTGTTGGGCCTGCACAGAAAGCTGTGCAAGACATGCATCCTGATCTCAGCGCTGTACAGTCCCAAACCTTTCGGCAATATTAATAACAATGAGACGTCCATCCGTTGCTTAAAATAATTGTTTTCCACGATTTGGTATGTTTTTGCAATGCCAAAGAGTTATTATAAGCATGCCTTCAGTTCAAAAGCACCATTTGCCTACTAATGGAGTAACCAGTAAAATCGCGTTAAAAGAAAGACTACAAATGGATAACATTATTTTGCCATGTGTACACCATTTAGTATGAAAAGATAAAACGTATGATTTTGACCAATCATGGAATTACGGATAAGCCTAATTACATGATACATTCCTGTGGATTTCTGTTCCTCCTACCAGGATTATTTTTCTTTTCAATCTCGATACTCAAGAGGGTGACTTGCATTCTCCCTTCTCAAAGTAAAAGGAAACTCGTTAACGGGGGCTGGCTCATCCTTAGAAGTGGTCAACGCACGGGAATGCCAGTGACGCTTCCGGGCGTCGTGACCACGTGTAACAGGCATGCCGGAAATGTTTCTGTCTGGTATTTCCCATCCAGCGGTCATTGGTGTATCTTCTCTTCTGGTTTCAGTACACCATACGCCAAAGAGATAGGCGGGATGCGAAGCTGAAGCTCGGTTTTTCCTCCCGCAGAATGGTCTATGCAACTTTTCCCCATCTTTTCCACCTCTTCTCTTCAGTTTTCGCGAGCTTCAGGTCTGCTGAGTGAGAACCGTGGGTAGAGTTATGAGGTATAGGGTTTGAGTGTGACAGGAGATGCACTATTCTGAGACCTGGCTCCGCACCCGACAGTCATTGCGATTCTAATGAGAGCCTGCACCCATCGCCCAGGGCTGATGCCAGTGTGGCATCGTCAGACGTTAGGTTTACTGTACGAAATCGTTGTTACGACAGCGCCACTATTTCTTCTGCAAGAAACAGCGACCTTCTCTCGAAAAGCCAAAAGAGTCGACACACCAGTCAGTGCATGTTGATGAATCTCCCGGAACATGAATACGGTTGAGAATGATCTTAACAAAAGACATCGCAATATGTTTCATATTCATCGATCTTCGCTGGAACGTAACAAGAGAAGTAATGCTCAAAACGACGAAAAGCGCGACTAACCCGGCATCGCCTGGGGGGCCGTCAAAAAGGACATCAACTCGGTTTTCGTGAATAACTTCTGGACCGTCAGAGTCCAGCCCAACAAAACTTCCAGTACCTGTAATAAATTCATTTTACGTATTTTGACGTTCAAACCATACCCATAGTAGGTCAAGTCATGGAGGTATGAGGCTATAAGTTAACCCTTGCATGTATGTTTTCACCTTTTCGAGGCGTTGGCGCGAACATGCTTTTTTAATATTCGCGAACATATCACATGGATCATTTGGATGTACAAAGAACACGGTCCCCAAAATGACATACAACCGTGTGACGTTAACATTAGAGGTCATGCTAGGTCACATACATTATAGCAATTGGACATGATATGCAATGTGGATGATAGAAGTGGTTACCGCTGACCTTCCCCATTCCTCGAGCCGGACAAGCAAATGCACATATGCGCTTTTTAGCAAGGCTCACCAAATGCATTGCGAGGTCATGTCAAGTCACGTCATAGGTAGATGCCAAAACGAAATGAATGCAACATTGTTTGTGAAAGATCGTTCAGTGGCAGCAGAGAGCAATTATTGTTCTTGGTCAGGATAAGAAAAATGACTGTCTGCCCCGACATTGCTTGACCTTGACTCGATAAAAAGCAGACAGAGTAGATTTGATTATCACGAGACGTCATTTCAGCTCTGTTCTTGACGGAGCTAAGAATACCAGCGAGTATGTATTGCTCTTTGGCAGGAAGAGTAATGCATCCTTGTCCGACCTAATCTAGGCTGACCCTGGCTAGATAAAAAGCAAGTTTTGCAAAGCTAATCATCAGACTATTTCACTTCAGCTGTTTCTATGATGTGGATCAAAACGGGAGCGGGTCACTATCGATCTTTGGCATGTAAAATAAAATCAATATTTCACCTGGCTCAGTTGTTCCACTCCAGACATTTTTTTAGCATTAGGGCATGTTTCTGATGCTGAAAATCGCGAACCTTTCGTTTAATACCCTGCTGAAGGCTCTAAGATCAGTATCTGCCGATGTACGAACCGGTGTCAGTTTTTCCGACGTCGTGTTGTGCGTTTTATGTGGCCTGTGACATCATCAGTTATGTGGTCCAGGGCTAACATAATATTTTCTGAATCAAAAGACCCAGGGCCATGGGCTTATCGCCACAGGGGGGACCAGGGATGCATCCCATCCATCCATCTGATTGGGGGATGAATTCAGCAGTTATTGGGGGGTATACCCCCCAGTACTGCTGAATGTAGGCTCCAATATTTGTACCCGAAAAGCCTATGATGTAGCTGCTGGATAATACAAAAAAGACATATACTTTATTTGGCATTTTTTCTTCCTGCCGTTGAATCTGGCAGTAAATGGTAACTGCCTTGATATCTGAAAATGATGCAATCCGAGGCAGGGCTATGCATGGGCACCTGCATACTAGCGTTTGGGAACGGCCTCAGGATCAGGATGGATATAAGAGATGTCTTCATTAAGAACGTATTTGTATTGTGTATGTTATCGAATACAGAAATATAGAAATGAAAATACTGGAAAATAACGGAACTTGTGATTATTTCTGCTTTATTATTCTTATTTCCATATCGTTTGTCAAAGACGGAACAGGAAGGCACTGGCTGAACCAAGGGGTCAGGCAATCTGCGAGTTGGCATCACCTCATCATTCGAGATCATTACCCATGACAATGGCACCACAGGTAGCGACGGTGCAACCAATGTTGCACAGAACTACAGGAAAGTCGTCTTGGCGGTCAAACCTTCGTTATTTTTAAAAACGGAAACTTAGTTATCGGAAACCTTCAGCGTAAGGACAGTGGTAAGCGTAGTAGTAGGTGTAGGACGGGTTAGGTTGGTTATGCAAGGTATTTATAGGTTTGAATATGGATTTAAAAGCTGCCAACAGACAGGTTGTACGTAATCTGGCTTGCGAGTAGTGGCTTACTCAGCTGTCGTTGGTAGCGCCACAGCCAGGTGACGTTTTCCTTTTGTGAGGTGAAGCCAGCTCGTATAATACTGGCGTCGGTGTTCTCGTCTCCAAGGTGTTGAAGGATTTTAACATTAACCCTGAATGACACTGCATAGTGAATAATGAGCTGGAAATCGGCGTTTGCCTCCCCGACGCCGGCTATGGCAAATTTAGGAAAGATCTAGTTGGGACAATGGTGGAAACGGGTAGCAGTTTGGGGGGACGTTCAAGATCTAGGGACAGTTCTTGGCATTTTGTGATGAAATGGCATATTGGAATGTTCTGTCATTTCCGCTGTCCAGATGGCGCAGACCGAATACATGCATGACATCAGCAAACCCGTTTCATCCGTAATTTCCAAAGTCGAATAGGGGAGCGCATAACGTATGGTGGAACCTCCGAATGCAATTATCTTTTGGTGTCGGGTTGGGTCAATCGCCGTGGTAGCCTGATGGATGAGGAACCGGACAAGATGTCTGGCGCATGGCAGGACCTGGGTTCGAGACCCAGAACGGGCACCTATATTGGCCCGAGACCGAAAGGGTCAGAAACGGTAAAGATGATACAGGCACACTCCATGATACGGGGCGGCCTTGTCATAGAATTGCACGGCACTGTAAAGATCCTCCAGTGCCATCTGGTTCGGCGCCTGGTGCAAAACCGGTCCATATTTGTTGTGTATGTATATATATATATATATATATATATATATATAAATGATTGATATGTATGCTTATGCATATTGTAAAGTCTCGATCCACGCCCGCATTGTATGATTTTCAAACAAAGGGGAAGTTACATTACACCGCATCCTCATCAAAATCTAGCCGTATTTTGTCCATGCAATACTGTAAAAAAAACGGCCCGGCACAAGTAACAATGCAAATCCGATGAGTTTTAGCCGGAGTTCTGTACTTTTGTAGTCTGCTTGATTATTTTCTGGGGTAACCTTTGCTATACACCCCACTCAAAATGACGTGGCTGAGCCCCTGCTCAGGGCTATTGGTTGGTGGTAGACCGGTTCAGATCCGATGGTTAGATCCTCGGATAATGAGGGGGGTGCCCTTTTCAATACCTCCAGGCGGTCGCGGATACGAACACGCGCCAGGCGGTGCCGGGTTAACAACAAAGTAGTCACATTTCACGTTGCGTCATCTTCCTCCTTCAAAAGCTGATTCCCTTTTTTTTTGCGCCAGGGAAACTATATGCAGCTGACGTGTGATTGCCAAGAAATCACCTCTAGTTGCAACAGCCCACGATACTTAAAACGGGCCGATATTTATAAAAACAGCCCGCCTCAGACAGGCGAAAGCCAGATTCATTTATCACCCACATCTGCTATCATTCGTCCCCTAATTCCACCACCGTCATATCAGCGCAGGCTTTCTGGCTGGGGATTTAACCCATGGCCGCCGGCCGTCGGTGGCTTTACCGGGCCGAGAAATCCAGCGGCCCCTTCGCCGCCGGCGACCGTTGAGCAACGGCCGCGGCCCGATCGACGGCTGCGATAGATGCCGCGGGCCGGCGCGCCGCGGCGAGCGCACGCCCTCGCAGCGTCCACCGTCTGATCAGTTTAGGACAGCTCGCGGCACCCGGCGCCCGCACCGCTCGGCCGCCGCGACGCTATCGCGCCGCGGCCGCGGCCAGGCGTGCAAATGGCGCCGCGCCAGGTTCGCTTCTGACGGTTTCTGCAGATGGCGGCGGGCGCTGACGGCTCCGTCAGGGGTTGCGCTCGCGGCCAGGGTCGTTTGAAGGCAACGCTGATGGCCTGGAAGTTCGGAACGTAGAGTCGGTGTCAGTAATGGCTCGGACATTTGCTGACCATCTTATTAGCGCGGTGCTAAGACGTATGGCTCGTCAAAGCTGTGGCTGCAGTCGACTTTGGACGGATTCGTCGCCAGGGCGATTAAACTCAACCAGAACCAAACCCAGAATTGCATAGATCTGATACCCACCTAATCTGCTTTGAGATTAGGCCATGCATATTTGTCTGGAACGGAGCTGACGAAGTTAAGTATTGCAAAACTTTGATCCTGACGATTGGTTTGTTGAGCTATGGATATGGCGATGTTTGCGGGCAAGTGATTTGCCTTATCATCTGACGCTGGTAACAGGACAGGGCCATTGTGCTCATCTGGTGCTTTTCAAGGGACTGTCATCATGAACGAGTCGAGAGGGGGAATCCAGGCGATTGTCTTCTGGCATGCGTTCAGGAAAACATTACATTGGGCACGTGCTATTTCCATTATAACAAACGCGGGAAACAAAGACCCATCGTGATCGATGTTTTGATGACAGACTGTTCTAAAGAAGCTGGCACTATGAATTCCTATATTTGGTAGCGACATCCTTTTTGGAGACAAAGAAGTGTGATTCGCTGCAGTAACAACATCGCGACAAATCAGTTTACGCCAAAATGATCAAAAACGTGAGGTCATATTCTTCTCGGGGTGAAGAGATACATTTTTGTTTTAAAACAGCGAAGCCTGGCACCTGTCGTCACGAGAAAATAACCATCTCAAGCTTCTTAAATCACTCGCCGTAGCCTGATAAGCGTCATATCTGTCCTTTGATTCAGCTTGATCCTTGGGTCCTTGAACTTCAAATTAATGGGTAGATTTTTAATGATGCTTAGTTGGAAATGTGGTCACATTTCCAAATTCGCAAAAAACTATGGCGTTGCATTCAAACAATAAACCTGAATGGCCTTTGCGTTCCCAGTTATTTCGGAAAGGTTCAGTCAATGAAACGAATCACAACGGTAGTATTTTTAATATTCTTTTTTAGTCTTAAATTAAGACCTTTTTCCTACAGTGGCGCAAAAGATCTAACTTCGTGCATCCAGTTGCAAAGAAACAACAAGATGACTGGCGGCGATAACTGAAAGCGGCAGTTAGCCGCAATGTCGACCTCAGCCTTGTCCCGACTTTTTTGGACGCTCTTGAGTCCAGCTAGCTCAACTGCCCGGCTGACCGGCACTGTTTCTCGTGGGACGACTCAGAACGTCACAGCAGCGGAACGGAACCGGAGTCACCGGTGTGGCACAGCGACGGGACATCCTCTTTACGGTGCGGAGGCAGCCGAGTGTGGCACACCAACATGGCAACCTCCCCACAGTGGGAAGGTCCGTCACAGCATCATCAGAGTCTGCAGGGGGGACGGGGACGCCGGAGTATAACAGAGCAGCACATCAGTCTCCTCGCAGCGACAGTGCCAACCCCCGCCGTCTCCGACCGTTGGAGGGGGAGGGGGCCTCCGACCGCCGTCGCCTGCGCGACCTTGGCGCCGTCGCCGGCTCGGCCGGTTGGAGGATCCTCCCCCGGCGGCCACAGGGGACGATCCACCACCTGTGGCCGCCGGTGGGCGCGTGGCAGCCGCACTGCCGCCTGTCAGAGGTGCGGAGAGATGGACTGCGTGCCTCTGGTGAACAATGTCATCATGATTCCCCGACCTTCCGTAATTGTAAGATATTTCCCACGGCGCTGCATGGAAAGAAATCGTCTTTAAATGGCTCTTGTGCTTCCATCGTTTTCATTCCGCCGCCTATGATCAGCTGATTAGGGGTATTCCCAGTCTAATCCATGACAATGCGAAGAAGATTACCTTAATTTCCATAGCAATGAGGTACGACAATGCAATCAAAACAAAAGAAAATGCAGCTAAAAGACATGAACTTCTATCACAAACAGTAAGAAAAAATACTTTTCGAACTTGTACAACGCTTCCAAACTCATACCCTGACTTCTTGCGTCGGACATGACCTTAAATTTGAAACGTATGTCTTAACCAGGGATGTGGCCAGGATTTTGCCAAAGAGGGAACTAGGACAAACCTAACCCCTCTGAAAACTAATTGGATCCAGGTCACTTTGTTTTCGAGTTTCTAAAATTTGCAGTGATTTTATTTTTGGTGCTTACAGAAACGGCAAGACTTGAAAACGTGGTTCCTTTGCTCCCATGGCTCCCTTGAGCCCCCACCCTCCCCTTGGCTATGCCCTGATCTCGACAAGTTCGGCGCGGACGGTGCATGCAAAGGTCGTGTTTCGTCAAGCAAAGATTAGGCCAAACTCATGATTCTGTATAGAAAAGAATATCCTTGAAGTACTTGCTGTGTGGTTTATTGAAAATGTTCAGTTCAAGACTAATTTCTGTCTGACGCGAAATCGCTTGACAGGAACTGATGTGGTTTTAAATACGACAGCTTTTCTTCTGCGATGGGCTTAAATTACATGGAAAGGCGTATTGTCGTCTTGTTCCGGGTCACTACCGGTCCCAAAAACTATTCATGGGAAATGCGTGTGCCTCACACGTCGCCACAGTGACAGTATACTGACTCTTGCTTCTGTCACAGACCAGTGTGTCTTGCAAAGACAACCCTTGCAATTTTTTCAGACATTGGTGACTACTTAACATGTCCAAGGAGTTTGCCCAATTCCCTGGAATAACCGGCCGTGAAAAGCGCACCGTTCTTTATAGAACAGCACAGCCAGTGATATCTAAGTAGATCAAACGATGGCAGTTACTTGGATCGACACGGAAGAGTGTCTATGTACCCGGCCACCAGGATTCTTTTTTCGCGTAGACTTTAGAAATTATCCCACTTTAGCCAGTATTTTTCAGAGCTGTACAGGAACCTTTAATGCCGGTCAAGTTTTCACAAACTGAAATTCCCAGGCACCGAGGAACTTTACTTTTTTCGCTGACGGGTGCGCTTGACAAGTGGCATGTCTTCATCGCAACGCCGCTACGCAAGGATTCAGATGTTAACAAGCGGCTCCTGCACGCTTCACTGCGGGAAGAGATGACGCCCTGGGCCGTTCCTCATCGGCGACCGGCGCCGTCCGTTCCGCATAGGCAGCTCGCGGCTGTGACGGGTTTAGACGTTCACCCGAGCTAAGCCGTCAAACTTAACCTGGCTCGGAAATATTGTGCAAGTTTCATGAGCCATTTTCTCTGTGTTGTTCGATCTGGAGCTTCTAATTTACATTTCATTAATTTATAGCCCATGTAGTGAAAAACCTAAGAAAACCTTTATGAATACAGCTGACGTCAAAGTAACTTGCAGATTATTTCCGGCTAGCTGTTTTCGAACTTCTGAATGTCTTTTTGCCGTAACTACGGTATCGCTTTATCATTAGTTCTAGCCTATGGCGTCATATATCCTTGGGCGACAAATACTCCTCTGTCGAGGTGACAAGACCATTAAGCCGAGAGCACAATGTGTTTTGTTCCCGATGAACTTCAAGAATGTTTATCTTTCATACTCCATAACATGCACCCCGAAAAAATTCTGTGATTGGGATCAGAAGCGAACCATAAGGCAGCGTCTAGCACCGAGTGAGGCATTCTTGGTAAATCGGCTCCCGGACTTCCGGCACGATTAAAATGCGAACTTCTCTGCAGGTGCGCAGTCAGGATTTTCTTAACGGAGGACGGGGCTCAGTGTGAACTGAAATCAGAACAAAACCACCTGTTGGAAAACGATGTCCAATGGTTTTCGCAAAAAATGCGGGGCTAGGGGGGAGTCTGCCACCCCGCCCCTTTGGTTGCACCGGTGCCTCTGCTCCACGGTATTTCTTTTAATAAAAACATACTGAGATAAAGAAGTCGAGACTCTGACACAAGACTATCTCCCAGCAAAACGATGCCTGTGTCTGGCTGCTAAATGCTTCAGGAGTTACGCGAACAATTTTTTTTTTTAATAATGCGTATATTTCGACATCCAACTGCCATTCACTAATTTTCATTGGTGACTTAAATAGAAAGCTTAAGAATAACAGCGAACGCGGGATAATTCTTTGTGTTCTTATAAATATGAGATCCTGCTACTCCAAAACATTCGAAAACATAAGAAAAGCTTCCTAAATAGATATATAAGTCGGACAGGACACACTTATAAGGAGCAGTCGAACGCAGTGACTAAGATCAGGTCTATTATGTAGGCTGTTCTCAGTTCCATTAACGAACATACCGCAGCTAGGTACCGATACATACGTTTTTTGCTTTCATTTTGTTCGTGGAGCCCCGAAAGTGCTAAACAGCCGATTATTTTTTTGAGCTGTAAATATTCCAGTAAGATATCACAAAGTTATTTCATTTTCCGACCAGACTACTGGCGGCTTATTGAACCTGGGTAGCCATACTTCTCCCACAGTGAGAAAGTATGACACCTAGTGTTACTGAGTAGGCCGGAGCCTTTTAGCCAGGTCACCTCGCGAACCGTACTGAATTGCACACACGGCATGGATACATGCGACGAGGTAAACCGTCAGCTATGCGAGAAAATGGTTCATCCAGTCACGAACTGGGGTATCGGCCTTGTGTTAACTAAAGGTTTAGGGCCGAAATCCAGACTAAGCCAAGCCGACACTGAGGTTAACACGCACAACATTTTTATTGGCGGGGATTCCAAGAGCGAAACCGTTATCATGTTCAAAATCCCAGGTGGGTTCCCAAGCACCGAATCTCCTTTGCTGATTCGAAAGCCGTCGGGTGCGCTGGAGCATTAAAATGAAATACTGGTAAATTCAAGAAAGCACTGCGTTTGACGCGATAAGGCAACGAAGGACAACATGGGCATGGCCAGCACGAGTGCCAGTCAAAGGCAGGAGAGGGTCATGCAACCGGTATTCACACAAGCAGTCTTAAAAGCCATTGCGGAGTGCCCATCGCTCCAACCAGTAAAAAGACTCCGCATGTTCACACCCAATTTGCTGAGATTAAACGTGAGCAGTCCACGCTAGCTCAGTCTAAAAAAAAATCCCTTCTTTCCGCCAGGAGCTTTGTCGTGTGTTTGTAGCTGTACCTTGGTCACTCCAGTATACTACAATGAGTTTGCTCCCAAGTGCTTTGATACCAGCATCACGACGCAGGCGATACGGCATATGCCAACAAGGCATATATATTTAAATGGAAATATGTGAGAAGTATGGAAAGAAAACGCGTTTACCGAGCACTTCAGGAAAGTCACCCATCGCCCACTACACACTACACTTTCTCCCTTGAAAAGATAGAATTGCTTTAAATGCATATCTAGCCGTTTTTGCGATGCAAGAATTTTGTTATTATGTTTTTTTTAACAGATTTGCACACCTGTGAAACTGGCTTAGGTGCCGAACGATTTTTACACGAAATGGGGCAAGAGCGTTTTCGAGATCATTTCTCTCATGCAACACCATATTATTGAAGACCTATTTCAAATTCTCGGAATTCGGTAGGACCAACGCCCTACCTGACGTATAGGATGCACCCTCACGACGCAATGGCCCCATCTTTTTCTGAAAATTGCCCAAACCTACTTTGCTGGCCGAGGAAAATTTTTCGCGTCCTCGACCGCACACCTTTCCTCCTTCAGCTCACAAGGATCGTCCTTGCACGTGCGTTTTCTTCCTGAATGCCGAATCCGATGCCCTTCTCGAGTTGAGCGGCCCACCCGGAAACCTGGCAGCACAGCCACCCACCCTCGCCTGCCGTTCTAGGTGGCAGCACCTCGACGGCGCTCACCGTCTGCTCTCAGCGGCGCTGGAATCTAACACTTTCTCTCTTCGTAAGCAAGGTCAGCCGCAGCTCTTCGCGAGCTGGAGGCCCGAGGCCCATCCCCCAACGCCGGGCCTGGGGCCGCCGCCGACGGCCTGCTATAAAGCGCGCCTGCGCCGGCGCATCTCAACATTCGGGCAGCTGCCTTCTGCTCAGCACATCGCCGGGCGGACAGGAACAAAATCAGCAGGTGAGTGCTCGGACGGCTCGGCCGCCGTCGGAGGGCTCGGCAGACGACGGAGAAGGCGGTGCTGTGCGCGGCAGTGGTCGAGGGCGAGCGGCGCCGATGTTCGGCGGGCCTTGGTGGAGGCAGGACTACGAGGAGGAGCCGTGCGAATGGCGAGGTCGCAGAAGAACCGAGACGATGTCAAAACCACTACCAGCGTATAGCTGTTTTGGTGGAGAGGAATAACTCTGCGGCTACTTGCGAATGAACGGAAATGCGACTGCGCCATCCGGCTCGCATTCTTTCGTTCGGTATCAAAGTATTCGAAGCCTTAACCTGTGATACAACATAGCATTTTTCGGAGACGTTGTCGTTTTCACAACAGTGAAAACGGCGACATCAACAGCGACAGCAAATGGAGTTCACAGCTTAAGTCAACAGACGGTTGGAAAGCTCAGTACTGTTAAGAACAACAAGGGACGCAGAAGTATGCACTAAATGCTGTTTAAAGCGTTGCTACAGCTTTTATGTAAAACTGAGCTATTCCATCACACGTCAGATAATTCGTTGGCTCATTCTGTAGCTCACTGCACTTAAATGTTTTTACGCATAGATTCTGGCATCCTCTATATGAGTTAAGACATCATTTAACACTGGGCCCTATAATGATTTGCAACATGCACAAATCTTCGAAATAGATAACTCCAAATGACGCTAAAGTAAATCTGATGTGTTTTAAATATTTGTTTTGGACGTTTGCCTTCATGCGTAATGTTACGTTTTATTCTGATCATATGATTTGTATTTCACTTTGCACCACGCTGCTTTGTGCCTGCCTGTTCATAGAAGCTCGTTTGTATCCGAAACCAGTTGGGTTGCCGACACGAAAGGGCCGACTACGACAAATTGGTCTCTCCGTACCGAGCGAACCCGCCGGCGGCTGATGGGTCATGTCGCCTCGTCGTCGGTACGGGGGGATCAGGCCCCCGCGCTTCAGGGCCTCGGCGTGTCGTCTCGTTAGCGCCGCTTACCCCGTGCCGGCCGTTCTGAGTGCACCGTCAATCGCTCCACGACCGACCGCTCGCCGCCGGGCGGACTCGAGGAACGGTGGACTAGGCCCAACCGTTCCAGCGTTCTGGAGGAACACGCGCGTCTGGTCTTCTGTCTTCGCCGTCATCTTCGGCCGTGTCTGATCAAGCTCACCGACTGGGCGACCCCTCGAGGTCTCCAGTCTCAACGCGGAGGCCACTGTGGGCGCTAAGTCCATCCACTCTCTCACGCCTGGCTCCCTTATAAGCCCACGACCGTTTGCCTCTGGGACAGAGAGAGTTACATGCCGGTGTGAGAAGTGATTGGACTTTGCTGCCCACCGCCCAGCGCCTTGCCTAGCGTGAATCACAGCCGCAAGGTCCAATCACTGACTCCGCCCATGTAACTCCTCTGTTCCAGAATGTGGCGGATTCTGGTCTCCTCCCTCCTGGTGACGCTGGCGGCGGGTCAGCTGGAGTTGCCTGGCGGCTACTTGCCACCGAAATGTCCTAAAGGCGAGGATGTCATCGTCACCAAGACCCAGCTGGTCACCAGCACGGTCACGCGCACCGTGACTTCGGTGGTGATAAACTCCGTTGTACTGACGTCCACCTCGATCAGCGTGGTGCCCAGCACCATCAGCGTGACCAACACCCGGACCCAAACCTCGCAGGTCATTCAGTCGAGCGTCGCGACACGCGCCGTCGACCTGACGGTCACCGACACGGTCACGTTGCCCGGCCCGACAGTCGTCAACACGCAGACCAAGGTGGTGAGCAAGGTCAGCGCGGTCGACAGGGAGGTGACGACGACGGAGCAGGTGAAGAAGACGCAGGTGGTGTCCAAGCAGGACACCAAGACCGTGAAGGTGACCAACACGGGCACCAAGGAGGTTGATACCGTCGCGTACGTCACCAGCACTAGGGTGGTGCCCGGCCCGACCGTGACGCAAGTCACGACTAGCCAGGTGGTCCAGACGAGGATCATCACCTCGCAGCTGCCGACGCAGACCGAGATCGACACCAAGGTCGTGCCAATTACCCTGACCAAGACGCAGACCATCCCGGGCCCGACCATCACGCGCACCAACACGGTCACCCAGACCAGGACCGTGACCGTGACCGACACGGCCACCAAGACGGCGCTCGTCACCGTGCCGCAGACCGTCACGACGACCAAGCAGGAGTACGCCACCAAAACCAGCATCGTGCCGTCCACCTCGATCCTCGTGGTGAGGTCAACGCAGACGCAGTCTAAGCTCGTGACCACCACCAAGACGCAGATCAATACCGTGCCGCTGCTCATCACGCAGTCCAAGACCGCCATCGTGACCGTGACCGGGCCCGACGTGGTGCGCACCGTCTCCCAGAGGCAGACAAGCACCGTCCGGCTGCCGGGCCCGACCGTCACCGTCACCAACACGCAGACCGTGTACACCACCAACACGAACGTCGTGACCTCCACCAAGATCCAGCCGTCCGTCGTGACCAAGGTGGCCACCGTGACCGAGCCCTGCGCCGGCTACAGCTACGACACGCCGAAGAACCCGCTGGTCTTCTAGACGGGGCAGCTGCGTTCTTCCGAGACCTGGACCGGACTGGCGTGCACGGGATGCTGAAAGCAAATAAGTTATGCGTGTGCTGAACGACTGTTACCCACGTTGAATATGTGCTGCTGTGACCACATGACCACATTTTCATCCGCTGTGGCAGTTTTGCGATTGTTCCGTGCTCGGAAAAATCAATAAACGCAATATGATTAGGACCTACAAAGCAGCTGTGAATTCGTCACCAGCGATGCTAACAACTCATAAGGGGCACGCACACCAGGTAAGATAGCCTACTCGTTTGACTCTGAATCCCGACTCGTTTGTGTTTGTGTTTTTTAGTGTAAGTTCCGACAACCCGCAAATGCTCTTGGTCTCTTTCTCTACCGATAACTGACGATAAGACGTGTACCCAATCGAATTTTTAAATAAAACACAGGCTTCCCAAAAGCAGACAAAATATTGCGGACCATTGAGCTTTCGACGTGTCTCAAAACTTGACTGAGCTTGTTGCCCTTGCAGGATGGCTCGGATCCTTGTGCTCGCGAGCCTGTTGGCTTTGAGCTATGCGGCTCCTCAGTACCCCGGCGACGGCTACCTGCCGCCGTCCTGCCCTCCCGTGGTCGTCAAGACTAACACTGTCTACGCGACCAAGACCACCCAGGTGGAGAAGGTCAGCACCGCCATCCAGAAGAAGGACGTCACCACCTACAAGACGCAGACCAAGGTGGTGCCCACCTTGCTGACGCGCGCCGTCGAGGTGACCGTCACTGTACCCGTGACGAAGACGACCGTGACCACCGTCACCACGACCGCGACGAAGAAGCAGGTCAAGTCGGTGACCGGCAAGCCGGTGACGCAGGTTAAGACCGACACCAGCACCAAGCTGATAGTCACGACCAACGTGGTGACGAACACGGTGACCAGAACGCAGATCGTGCCGACCACCGTCGTTCAGACGCAGACCCGCACCATTACCGACCAGGTGACCATTACCAAGGTGAACACACAGACCAAGACCAACGTGCAGACCACGACGCTGCCCGGCGAGACCAAGGTCAGCGTCGTCCGGCAGACAAGAACCGTCACGTCGACCCAGATCCAGCCCGCCGAGACGGTCACCAACACCATCACCCAGACACAGGTCAGTGTTGTCAGCCAGTCAGTCAGTCAGTCGCCCTGACAGAGGAGCCCAGCTCGCTCCTCTGTCAACCGTGTACTGCAACCATGTTGTGTTTCGCCCCGCGGCGGCCACGTCGTTTCACCGCGTCCTACGGCCGCCAGTCCTGCCTCTCGCGACACTAGGCTGGGCGAGGCCGACGGGCGCTGTGCTGTGTCCGAGCGCGGCAGCCGCCACCACCGACGCCCCTCTGACCGCGTGCGTGCCTCCTCCCGCAGACGCAGACCAGGTCGACCACCGTGCAGCTGCCGCCGCAGACGCGGGTCCTCACCGCCACGCAGGCGGTCACGAAGACGGACCGTGAGGTGGCCACAGTGACGGTATCCAGCACCGCCTACAGGACCGTGACCCAAACGCGGACGGTTACGCAGACGACGACCGTGACGCAGGTGAAGCCGGTGGTGAGCACCAGCGTGCAGCAGCAGTACGTGACGGTCACGCAGACCCGCGAGTCGGTGCTGACCCGCGCCATCACCAGCACCGGCTATAAGACCGTGGTCGTGTCGCAGACCAGGACGGCACCGGGCCCGACCGTCACGAGGACCGCCACCCAGTTGGTCACCACCACCGAGAGGCTGCCGGGCGTCACGAAGTCGGTGAGCAGCACGGTCGTGCTGCCCAAGACAGTCACCCAGACGAGCATCGTCGTCAAGCCGGTGGTGGAGACCATCACCAAGACGGAGACGGTGAAGGCACCCTGCGGCTACGACTACTCCGAGCCGGCCAAGAAATTCAGTTTCTAAGAAAATCCGGCCAACTTCCGTGGGGCCCAGGTGACAGACTCTGTCGACTGAGCCGTCACGCAGTGTGACGGGTCGGCTTTCGCGGCTGTCCACCGACGCCTTGTTTCGGTTAAATTATTGTCACGTGGTCCAACACATGCGAGCACATATTCAACGTGGGGCGTGAATGCTACGGTCACAAGTCTGCGTAAGTGAAGAGTCTGAAGTGAAATAAGACGACATAAAAATGGATTATTCGTGGTGTTATTTCAACACGTTCAGCTGTCAGCAAACCAAGAGATACCTTCATCTGTTACTAATGAGCACGTTCCTTAGTTGGTACTGTAGTCCAAAGGAAGCCTTCATGTATTGGTGCTTGTGAAAGTGTTTTAAACATGCCAATTTCTTGTCTGAAACCATTTTGGGGCTCCGGAAAACTCACAGTTTAAGCATTTAGTTACGTTCATCTCAAGATGTTTCCTGAATGGAAACCAGATCGTTCAACATAAATGCAGCTTGAAGCGTTTCTGGCTTACGTCAAATGTTGCTCTAGATTGCATTTGATGTTCGATGAAGTTTTAACAGAGGAATACTTCATTGGGGAACATTGCAAGACGATAGCTATATACGATCAAGAGCACAGCACCACTTTTATCACATTCAGCGTAGTGTCAGAGTCGATTCCATGTACCCTGATGATTCTCAACGGTGGTGCAACCACTGCAGATTTTCCCGTTTACCCTTTGTTTCCACCGCTCAGCTGACACCGCCGGCGGATGTGCAATCAGAAAATGGAACCGAGGCGTAGGAACTATATCATGAACAGTATTCGCAAGAAATACTTGAACCTCCAGATAATGCATATGAAACAGCGGACTACACACCATGCCTTTGGTTTAAAAGACATAAAAATGTCAACCCCTTAATGGGTTACCGCAGAATATTGACTGTAGATTAAAATAACGACGCCTCGGCTGCGTGGTTTCGTACTTTCTTCAGAAACATCAACGGGAGCCAAAGTAAGTGTCCAGCCAGACAGTCCAAGGCTCCAGCCGTTACAGCTAGCTGTTGTTCGCCTTCTTCGACCTAATCTTCCCAGAAAACAAGAATAAATCTTTGCAAATGCACGGTTCCAAAGTCCTGGTTCACGTGTCCGAAAACGCTTCTATTTTTCCCGACCCCGCAGTCGTAGTCAAGCACTTGAAGCGATATGATAGCGACAAGTTATGCAGCACTCTTGGTTTAAGTGGCAAACCTGCTGGCCATCAGATTCCATGTGGTGCCCTGGTGAAATTCGCAATAATTTTCGCATTCTTCCGAAAGCGAATCATTCAGAGATATATGAACAGCCAACAGCCGCGCTCAAAAGCCAGTGAAACGAACCAGTGTCATCAGAAGGTAGGAACATTAGCATGTGTCCTTGTCTTATGCCTGTAAATTTCGTGCGGTCCCCAAACACTGCAGCGTCCATCGCAGCCACCTCTCGAACGAGGCCCACCACCTCCCCCTGACCTGACCTGAGGAGGCCTTGGACGCTGCGACAAGGGGCGCGGCCGCCGTCGCGGCCCGCCAGGTGATCACCCTGACGTCAATCAGCTCCTCCGCACGGTAATCCGCTGCAGCGGCGCGCCGCCCGCCGCAGACACGCCATATACGGCGCGGCGGGCCGTGGGTGCCGCCGGTACCGGCCACGGGGCACTCCCGGACGAGGGGGACGGAATCTGATCTGTCCAGCGATGAAGCTCCGCGGACCGGAGCCGAAGCCAGGGTTTTCCGTCCTCCTGTCGACTTTTCTTCGTCCGTTTCATGGCCGTTTTATGACGCCACGGCCATCGCTGTTGAACCGTCTGCTGGTGAGGAACGACGTGACGCTCGCGACCAGAACCGAAGCCAAATCTGTGCCGTCAGAGGGGAGCACTGGCATGCGCTGAAAGACGCCCTCTCCTGACGAAAAACCCACAACATAAAATAAAGGACAATTAAGAACGGTGGTGAAAGCCGGATTGTTGCTGAAGTGAGATTGCGTTGTTCGACAGAGCAACGGAAAATGTTAAGGAATGTGACCTTAAGCGGACATTTGAGGGGCCAAGACGGCTTCCAACGGCGAACAGTGACTGAAACTACTGCTGCTATGTAAGTCAGCGCTTTTTGTTCATTATAGCTCCTTCGACGTCAATAAAAACCAAAACAGTCCAAGACCTCAATCCGTTAGTCTGGCCTAAGACAACCTTGACAAAAGTAAGAACCCAAGTGCAGATGTCACGGACACCATGGAAGCCAGCCATGCATAAAAGTGAGTAGGATTAAGTATTGTAAAGTACCTAAAATGTTTGCTGTACGATGACTACCTTAGCCGTTTCATGATTTCTCCAGGACATGCCCTAAGAAGGAAGATTATAGAGCAGTGACCTGCCAAGATAATGCTATCAAATTTTCAGAAAGTGTGCAAAGACGTTTCAAGCCCAGCTAAGCTGAGTCTGAGCGCAGTCGCTGTAGGACAAATTGTGAAAAACCCCAGGATGTCGCACCAACACGAAAACCATCGCACTGGCGAGGGTTGGTAACTCAAGACGTTAGTAAACGATATTTACGCCCTTACAAGGGTCATACGTGGCACGTGCTGAGGTCATCGGCTCGATCGAGCTGAATGCCACGCTATTGTCTGTTCTGTTTTAATGTAGTGAAATGAGTTTCGAGCTTGTCGACCAAATGATCACTGGCTCTTAGTTCATCATTTTCTTGCCGCAGGAGCGTTTGCTGCTTTACGTAACATTTGTATGGGTTTTAGATTGTACATTGTACACACCCGCCCCCCCCCCCCCCGTTTTCGTCGTCGCTACCCTCGGGAATATTCAGTCTAACAAGCTTCTCAGGCAATATCAAGGGCCCTCTATAAGTCTCTCTCTGCCGTGACAGAGGCGCCTTTGACAATGCTCTAGGTCCTTTGGCAGTTTCAGGAGCTGTCTGGACGTCTCAAGGCTAGTAGTTTCAGAGACCCCTGTAGTCGTCTCAGTGGACCTCCTCTTGTCTTATGTGTCCCTCTTGCCGTCTTTGGAGAGTATTTTTGCCGTCTCAGGGGTCCTCTGGTAATTATCAAAAACCTTTTGGCAATTTCAGGGCCGCTCTGCAGTGTCACGCCATTCAAGGCCCCTCTGAACGCCTCCGGTAGTCTCCATGGCTGTATCAGGAGTCTTTCTCTGTTACATGTGGTATATCTGGCAGTCTATAGGCCCTCTAACCGTATCAGGGGTCTTTTGTGGAGTTTCAAGAACCTCACTGGTAGTCTCAGGGGGACGTTTTCTGTGCCAAAAGCCTGCCTAACACACTCGGGGCAGGGGCGCAGCCAACCCAAAACTTCGATGGTGTCATGGCCCAGTAGTGGACCCCCTCACTTCCTGTAAGTCCCCTGGGCAAAAATATTAACACAACAGTTTGTTACAGGTTATAACAGGAGTTATTACAGTTTGTTACAGGCCTGCAGGGGCCTGTAAACCCCTGCAGGCCGGCAGAGGCTCTGTAGACCGGCAAAGGACCCACAGAGCCTCTGGCTAGCAGGGGCCCTGCAGGTTAGCAGGGGCCCTACAGGCTGGCAGGGGGCCTTACAGGCCAGTAGGGGCCCCTAAAGGCTGGCAGGGGCCATACGGGCTGGCAGGAGGCCTCTACAGATCGGCAGAAGGTCCCCTACAGGCTGATAAAGGTCCCTCTATGGTCTTGGCTCTCTATATTCAACCTTTTGTCTTCTCCTCTCTACTGTGCTTAAAGCATTTTGGCGATAGCTTCGGTTTTTATAAGAATAATTTTCTAACCTCAGTGGGCATCCTTCAAACATTTCGGGGTTTCTGGGACCCCTAGGGCCCTCTCCCCCTCCGCTTCGACACTGCTTGGGGCCATCAGGCCGTATAAGAGGTCCTCTTGTCGTCTGCCTCGTAGGGGGCCTCTGACCTTTATGGCGGCCTCAGGGGCCATCTGCCGAGTAAGGGCCCAGCTTGCCGCCTTAGGACTCACCTGGCTCCCGGGGCCCTGGACCGTATCAAGAACTTCTCAAGTTCTCAAAAAGACCAGTGTAGGCCATTTGGAGACCCACTCGAGGTTAAGGTCATTAATGAATTCCTGTTCAAGGGCGCTTCTGGCTGGCCACTGTCTCCTTATGCCGTGCTGGACAACCTCTTGATTCCTGCCGTCCCAGGGGCCTCTCTGACACTTAAAACGGTCTCATGGATCGTTTGCCGCATTGGGGCCCCTCTTACGATCCCAGAGTTGTGAAACTTCTTGGAGGGTTTCAGGGGCCCTTCTACCCGTCTAAGGGGCCATAGTGCCGTCTCAGGGTCTCATTAACTCCCCCGGAGGTCCTCTGGCTGCATCAAGAACCTTCACCTTTTCACACAGGTCCGCGCAACCCCTTCGGGGCCTCTGTGACATTCCAGCGGTCCCTATGCCGTCCTAGGGTCTCTGTCCTCATCTCGGCTATTTCAGGGACCCTATGACACTTCTGGTGGTCTCAGGGGCAATCTGCCATGTTGGGGCCCCGTTGTGGAGCTTGTGGTGTGGCCTGAAGCTCCAAAAGGGCCCTTCTATGCGTCTTACGGGTCATCTAACCCTCTCAGAGACGTCCCTAACTATATCAAGAAATTGTCACGTTGTCACAGAGACCCCACGAAGCTCACTCGGGGCCCCTTCGGGGCCCTTTTTGAATCTGAAAGGGGACCCTCCTGGGCCGGCCCAAGAGGGCCCCTTGTCAGGCCTCAGGGAGGTGATCACCCCATCGCCCCTCCCCCTTGGATCCCCGCCTGACGTCATTAACTTTCATTTTACCCTTCATTGTTCATGGCTGGTGTTGCCTTCGGTGGCTCTGGTCATGCCAGTGTTATTTTACGACGAGATGTAGTCACTGTAACCAAAGTTTGCATTTCAACTGTCTAAATCCATGTCCTACCACTTCCTGCTTTTTGTCAGATAAAACTGGTAATAATCGTTAGAAAATGGCAACAGGTAAGGTGCCAAGTAGTCACAAAAGTGGCTGAGATCCAGGAAGATTTGGGCAGGAGGACTAATTTGTGGGAGACCCCACAAACCTCCCAACTGAACGCACAACCGATTTCACGGAGTGATGTCCCGTTGTTTGCAAACTCTAATGTGGTTCATTTCAGCATTACCAAAAATATTGCCGGGGGAGTACACATCTTGTCCGCCATCTGCTATGGAGGCTATACACTTTAACGTGATCAAACTGAAGGTTAACGAAATTACAATAGCGTATATATAAATAACACTTTCTGGCTGTGATGAGTTCTGTAATGCACCCAGTGAGTTTTTCTTTTGCACTAATCCAGGTAATTTATAACACATTGTCATCAGAATCTGTGGTTAGTGTGCCTGCATTCTGAGTGGCAGTAATTAGTCCTGCAGTTAGTCGAATAACAGTGCATAGCTGAGCGTTTCGGTTGTGAGAGAATGATATCGAAAACTGAGAGGATGAGAGAGGTTTTCGATGACGGCACCAAGAGAGACCAGAGCCTGATTGCCCTGCTGGGAATAAAATTCATAGTCACCATAAAAGTCATATGATATCGCGCCGCGCTGCTGGCGATGATTTTGTCTGTATTTAATTTGGTCTGCGACAGAAAATGCACTTTTGCCAACCCTGCAACTGGTTATTTAACGAAAGGTCACGATTTTTTGCATCAGAAGCATGTCCTTATGTTCAAAAATGTGGGTCATGGTCATCTTGGATCAGGTGAAATATTGGTCTTACTTTACCTGCCAAAGATCAGTACTTACAGTCGTTTTGATCCACGTCACGTACAAAGGAACAGAGTGGACCTTTCTGATAATCAGTCTTGCATTACCTACTTTTCATCCAGTCAAGGCCAGTCCAGGTCAAGTCAGATGAGGATGCGTTGCTCTTCCAGCCAAAGAACAATAAGTACTCGCTGGCATTCTTAACTGCGTCAAGTGCAGAACTGAAATAATATCTCGTGATAATCAAATCCGTTCTGTCTACTCTTTTTTGGGTCAAGGTCAATCAGGCTAGGTCAGGACAGACAGACATTTATTTTTGACAAGGAACAACAGTCGTTTTCTGTTGCCACTGAACGATCTTCCGTTGACAATGCTGTAGTTCATTTCGTTTTGACACCTACCTATGACGTAACCTGACACGGCCTCGCGATGTATTTGGTGAACCTTTCCAAGAAGCGCATATAGGTTTACTTGGCTAGCTTGAACCAAGGGGAAGGTCAGCGGCAAACAATGCTGTCACCCATAATGTAAATCATATCCATTGTCCAAGTGTCATCACGTGACCTAGCATGACTTCCAGTACTGACGTGACACAGTTGTATATCCTTTTAGGGACTGTGTCCTATCTAATTCCAAATACTTAACGCATTATATTCACGATTATTATAAAAAGAATGTAGCATATTTTCCCATCGCTCAGAGAGGCAAAGACATGCATGCAAGAGTTCACTTATGACGTCATATCTACATGACCTGACCTAGCATGGAAATGGTTTTGGTCTCAGAATATTTAGAATTAAATGATAGACAGATAAGGAAAGCTTGGTTGGGCTGGCTCCAACGGTTTAGAAGTTATTCACTAAAAACCGAGGGGTGCCGTATTTGACGCCCCCTAGGCGGCGCTTGGTTAAAAACGTTTTTCAAGACCATAGACCAACACGTTTTTCGCACCTACGAGCTGATGTTAAGAATATTTTTCCATTCTTAACAGACTACATGTTTTCCGAGGTCCGTAAAAAATCATTACATCGAGCAGCACTACGCAAAATGACAAGCTGCACTCAATAATTTGCTTATTATTCCTGCACAAAGCGCTTGATTTTGCTTCAACGATAGCTCACGTAAGTCAGTGCCAACGCGATATGTAGCATTCAACAGTCATGATCTTCCTTACCATGTAATACAAAGTCTTTTGTAAGAACGAGGAAGCTTACATCGGTCTCTTTTCCAAGCTCATGTTTTGCCAGCACACCTTTTCTGTACATGGTACTTGTACATCCTGAGAGCCGGAGATGTGAGGGACGAAAAATGCGAACGACAGTAAATGTTATACGAGATGCATTTGTTTTCTTCGTTTATTTACTTTACCTAATCCTCCTCTTCCATTGTACACATCCCTCTTAATCGCAATGATGACAAAAGGGTTCTGTAAATAGCGATAATCCGAAGGTTTTTAAAAGTTTTAAAGTGTCGAGTGTCAGCGTGTCCCGGACCTGAAGCAAACTGGAAAAGGAACGACCATGTCCTCCATGATGGGATAAATGTCAGCTGAACGTCAGTCAGATGCATCCCCCAGCCGCTCGTCTCTAAGCCGTGTCAAGCTTGGCGTGGGCCAATCAGCAGGGGGCCTGTGACCAGACGAAACCCTGACCTACTGTGAGCTGTATCGATCGACAAAGCACAAGAGAGTCCGACCCCAATGACCCGCTCGAGGACGACGTCAGTATCGGAAGGAGCATGGACGCGCGAGTGTCCCCGATCGGCAGGAAAGGCACATTTCCGTAGCGACTGCATCATTGAACAGTGAGCTGGTATAGCGTAAAGATGGAAGGTCTCACAAGTCCGGGACTGAACGCTGTGCTGATCTTCCTGAAATCTGCAGCGATAAACTAGAAGGAAGCGCCGCGTTGCTCGGCGGCCGACATTTGTTGGTCCAGGAAGCCCAGTGGGTCCAGTAAGTCCATTAACTGGTGTCCACGAGGAATCGTGGCGCACCGGAAAACGCAATAGCAGCAGTACTGGCAAAAATTCAACTGTGACGTCTCCGCTGTTTGAAACCACATTAAAAACGCTTTATACACGCATTGCAACATTAATCAGTTTTGAAGTTTGAGAGTGGGCAAGGCTCTGCAAGACCACAGTTTGCGAACCCACCTAAAACTGCATAGGCAAGAATCTTGTTAAGTCCGAATTAGACGAACAAAGGCTATTCCGTGATACTGGGTTTGTCACGAAACACAAGGCATGATGTCTTCAAATGATGCGGTTAACGAGGTAGTGTTGGTCACGCTGGACCGGGTAGAAAACCATTGTAAATAAATGAAACCAGAAGGAAGGCCCTACCGAACCCGGCGAAGGGAAAAAGGCATTTCACTGCGTGCCCTCGTCAGGCGATTTGGTGTGATCAGATGTCTTTCATCCAGGTTTTTCAAAGCATCTCGTACAGGAAAAGACAGAAGGCACCAGATGACAAGGAAAAGTAAAGTAAGGTCCAGCAGACATGGTTAGGTCGTGGCTGTCCTACACTTTACATGCGCACGGGCATAAAAAACGAATGTTGTGGTCGGTGGCGAATCATATTTAACGTTTACAGGAGGCGCCATCTTTAGGAATGACGATATCTACATTAGAACTGATGGTGGCGTTCCTGAAAATGTTCTATACAAGACAAAAAAGACATGCTTAGACGTAAAATGGTTCGGCTAGCTAGTGGTCATCCTCCAAAAGCGAATCTCAGAGACCTTGTTTTTCTACAGCTTGTTACAGCTTACAGCTTCAGCTCGACAGCAGCTACTGGGGACCTGTAACGGGAAAACCGCATTTGTAAAGTCTGGTGTCTTTCATAGCACCCAGATAATGATTTTGTGCTAAAGCTTGACCCAGCTACCCCCCATTACGCAAAAGAATCCCTCGCTGTCCTCACAGAACTGGCGGTGCCGTATATGACCAAAGAGTGCGGCCCGCCAGATTACCCGAACTTCTTATTTATTCCTGTTCAAGTTGAAGATATATGGGGGCTTTTGCACAAAAAGCTGCACAAATGGGACCGGATGGTCACTACTGGCCAGCAGCTCGTGGTTAAAATCCGTTTGCCGTGTCTTGAAGTCCCTCAGCGCGGAAACGCCGCAGACGACAATGAGACACCTCCCTGAGCGCGTGCGGGCGGCACACGACGAAAGGAGTTCCTCTAAAAAAATTAAGATTATAATAAATGTTTCAAAATGCAAAATACAGAACAATGGAAAGCAATACAAAAGGAAAGAGAAAAGAAAAGTATTGAAAACATGCAAATGAGTTTTTTGTTGATGTCTCGTTTCATTGTCTATTCCCTTATGACGAAAAGTTTACAAAAATAGGGTCGCCTGTGTTCATTGTAAACACCCGTTCGTAATTTTTGGCAGAAAGCCCAAACAGTCTTCACCCATTCGCGGTGGCACCGGCCCTCTGCGCTGTCCCAACGATAACTACAGTCCCGGAAGAAAGTCCTCACCTTCACTTTGCGTGTCCCCTGTACGCATGATACTGTCATGTTTGGCTGCACGATCTGCCGCGTCACGGTGTTGGTATTCAAGCAACTGTTCTGTCGCCGCCTGGCGTTCTCCTGTGACGCCTCAGTCCGAATGCCGTCATCGCGGCACTGCATGCATTGCGGATGAGTAACGACAAAACAGTCCGTGCATGGAGCAGACATCGCGAACACCGGCGCAGCCAAAGGAGGGGGAGGGGCGGGGCCGGCCCGCTACCTCCTCCCCACTTATGGCCGCATTTTTGTGAGAACCATTTCACATCGTCTTTCCAGCAGGCGGTTTTCGTATTTTTTTCAGTTTTTCAACAGGCGGCTTTTCAGTTCACAATGAGCTCCGGTTCCCCCCGTAAGAAAATCCTGGCTGCGCCCCTGGTCGCGAGAGACGCCTGCCACCCACGGTAGCACATGTCATACCGACAGGCATGGGCTCCGCCAGAGGCAGCCATGTATGGGATGCATCCCACTCGTCTGCTGAATTTAAGATTAGACTCATATGAGCTGCATGGGAAAAACGCATCTCCACATATTCTCAGTACTTCACCCGTGGCGGAGCCCGCCGTGCCGATGAGTCCTGTAGTAATGGTCTAGTCAATAGAAGAAGCTGGGTATGAAAGCATGCAGAAGAATTTGCGTTGAAACAAAGACTTCTCTAGTACAGGGAACAGAGAAGTCTATGGTTGAATAGAGATAATACTAAAGAGCGTCTAAGGCTGAAAATATTTCAGTTGTATAATTTATGCCATTAATTGCAGATATTTTGCTAAATTCTAACATTTTTCTCTGAATTTCTTAATTAATTGAAAGACATTGTAATATAAAACGTTCTTGGCTTTTTCTGTTCGAAATGTGGACGAAATGTCAACCAGGCATTGTTGATCGAATGCTTTAAATTGACAAATCTAGCCGAAAAATAAAGGCCTCCGCCAGGCGTGCGTGGAATGATGTGTGAAGTGTAAATATTACTAAATATCTGACCTGGTCAAGCCATGATCATTACCCAAAAGCTGATCGACAAAAACTACCAATTATCGAAAAAAAACATGCTTTCGGGATCAAAAACCTGTTTATGAAGTCGCCGGCTGACCCTAATTTTCGAGTAAGATTACACTTAAACTGTAAATGTAAGAGCCTAGATGCCAGCCACTACCATAGCCACTAGCCACTACCCAGATGCGCACCCACGGATAGGCCCACCCCTGTTCTCCTTTAACCCCATTCCCGGAGGGCTAGACGGTATGGTCGATTCCCGGCAGGGGCGGCGGATTCGGCCCCCCTGAGATCTCAAGAACTACTCGTCCGATTTCATTGCAACAAACGGCAATCGACTGGCCACGACGTAAACTACATTTTTATGAAAAGAAATTCCAAAAATTTTGAAAACTGTGGATGCAGGGGGGAAAATGTCAAAATGGGGGTATTTTGTTGTTTATAGACCCATTTCGATGAAACTGGCATGAATCGAGAGATTATGGATAGGGCTTTTACCATTCGTACACACATCTGAAATTTTGGGAAAATTCATGGGCGTTCACAGGGTTTAAAAAATAGGAGGATTAGTTTTTTTAACAAATGAATGAACAAAAAAGGCAAAAACACTTTTTTGGCTTCTGCTAGTCGTGTTATGCTAAAGAAGTACAAATCACATTACAATGGTTGTATAATGTTAGCATAGGCGGTGCCAGGGACATGAAAAATGGGGAACTGTCATGGTCACACGTTCTTCGGATAAACTTGTGACCTTTGACCTTAAATAACCTCCAGTGACATTTTAGTCACTTGGAATGATCTCGTGTACATTTAATATCGTCTGTAAACATTTTCAATCATTTAGATTCACTCTACTTCAAAAATTTCATTTTTTGGCTATTCCGATATAGGGTACGCACAGTGATATTTTAGGTCATAGCTCCGTAACCCGACCTGATATCAAGCTGAAACTTGATGAACAAGTAGAGGGCACCTTTTTACGTCATATATATTCCGGGTTTGGCATTTGAAAAAAAAACAGCGCAAAAATCGTTGCAAAAAAAACAAATTTTGACTTCTGACCTTGACCTGACTTTGTAAAGTGACCCCAGACGAACAAAATTATATCTGCACATTGCCGAACTATTTAGCTATTCATCGATATAAAGTTTTAAGTTCCATCTTAAAAACGCTGTTTTACGCTGTTTAGCAGACATTTTCCTTTTCCCCTCAATATGGCCAAAATGGCCTGAGGTGCCTCCCAAAAAACGTTACCTGGCTCCGCCCCTGAGCAAAATAGAATTTTGAAATTCCATCACGGCACGAAGAAAGAATAGCTAGGAAAAGTCACCAAGTTTCGCGAAGCTGCGTCAAAAAGCCTGGAATCGGCAAGCAAAAAACCCGAGGGCCAATTCAGACCCCCCTACCGGGAATAGGGTTAAGGATCGACAACACGGCACAAAAACCGGACATGTGCGTGCTTTGATTTCACAGGAAATGTAATCAACTTTTACTCTAAAGGTATATTTTAAAACACTCCGCCGGGAAGGGGAGTTAAATCAGAAGTCTGAATAAATTGAGTCGGATTTGGGCCCCTGCGGTACGAAAATCCTGGGAACGTCCCTGCTTCTACCTCACCTCGCCACCAGACAGACACAATTTTTCGCTGCCTGTCCGCCGACGGATGAACATTTTCATGGCAATTTTATTGCGAGACGAAGACGATTTCGATGGATACGTGTCATTGGGCTGAGAAGAATGCCTCGTTATTGGGTGTAATACGAGGTAAAACCATGGTCTCTGTTAGCAAGAAAGGGGGCAAGCGATCACAAGTGTGGTATTATTTTGTACGTGGAAAAGTCGAGGGTACTTGCCAAATGTGCGGGATAATCATGAAATGAAAAAAAAACACTTCTACAGCTCTCCATTATCCTCCGTAGAGCAAACATAAGGCTCAGGTCAATTAGATAGACACAAACAGACAAGTTCCAACAAAACGAACACAAGTAGCAGCCTGTCAAAAACCGAAGCCTTTTTAAGGAAAGAAACGTTGAAATGTAAGGAAAGAAACGGATGAGCTACAGCATTCTGGACGCACTGTGTGTCTTCAGTGATCACTGCAAATAAACGAAAGAACCTTAAATTCTATTTTTCCTTAAAATAGCATTGGAATGCGTTTGACTTGCCTTCTGAATCCGGTCGATTGAAATGATCCAATTCTTTTATGTGTTCTTTACTCAACCCCACCTTCCCAAATCCTTACTCATTAAGATATAACACAGAATTTATAACATAGTTATACATATATAACAACGTAATTTGTCGATAAATTTATCGATAATCGATAAATAAGATAAAATTGTATCGTTTACCGGTAAAAATCAAAACCTTTATCGGTTCCCAATCATAATGGGCAACACCTCGCTCGAATCACCATGTAAGGAAGTTTAACGTCAGTTTACCTACATACCCAAGTCAGAAGTTTACCTACATACCTAACTTCTAGTTCGCAATACGTTCACTACATGTAACAAACATCTGACCACGCCGTTGCTCCCCTGGGCCACGTCAGCACGTCAGTAGCGCAGGGCACTTTTTCCGAACACATCTTTGCGTCCCAAACAAACGATCTTGCTTAGTAGAAAAGGGGCATGTCTTCTAGTATCATTACTAATAGTTAATTAGTGCAAAAACTGGTATCGTTTCTTTTAGCTTTCCATAACAGATCACTGGAAGTCAAACAAGCAAGCAAACATACTAGCAAGCACGGAAGCGTTCAGAGCCACCTGCTTCCATTTGCAGGACTGCGTTCGCTCCATTCACTCACTGACTCCATCTGAAAAACTAAAGCTATCATCTAAAAACTTAGTTCGAAATGCTGTTTCTGTCTTAAATGGTCATAATCACTGATAGTAACCTAGATCAGAAGTTCATATTGCAGACATTTCTATGGTGTGAACGTTCATCGCGATATCGTGTGATAATCAAGATTCATTTATGGCTGGCGATCCCGGGGTTTGGGGAGTCCGGACCCCTCCAATATTCAGGGATTTTGACCTTAGGCATATGGTAATGACTGGTAAAAAAACGGTCTGGAATCCATATGGACCCCTCTACTCCATTCATTCCCGGAGATCTCCAGCCATGTTCATATCCTGCCCAGAACTCACGCAGGAGGGGTGGTTTGGACCTCGTGTGATCCTAATTTAACTCGCAGGGGAGCCATTATGACATCTTGTGGCACTGGCCAATCATCAGGAGACCATTCTGATCCCGCGTGGGCACTATTGACTGACCTTCAGGATGATCATTCTGACCCTGTGTGATCCTAATTAACCGTCAAGAGAGATCATTCTGATTCCATTTGTTTCTGATCAACCATCACGAGGGTTGGTCTGACCTCGGTTGACATGACCAACCCCAGGAAGGTCGTCCTGATCTTGTGTATTACTAACACGGTTTCCATGGCAACTCGAAGATAAAATAACTATAAATAAATAAATAACAACAGGGGAAGGGCCACCAGTGGTACGGTTCACCGATTCGAATACAAATGTAGCACTTCAGCGACTGATTTTACAAATGATCAGTGTTTCGATTCGAATGCGTCCTATCATCTGCGCATCAGTACCACTGCGGCGCTCGCCATCAACACTAACACGTGGCTCGAGGAGGGATAACCGGGCAAGTGACGTCACCTTGGACCCGGAATTCAGGACTGATTTTGTGTGATTGCCGAGTGATTTGGTACATTTAACATCCAATACACAACAGATCTTTAAGATCCAATAAACAGCAGAATCCCCTGCCGTACCTGTTTTGAGGTCGGCCTTAACCCGCGCACGACCGTCGGTCGGTTTCGAACATGCGCGACTGGGGGGGGGGGGCAGTTGACCGCCCCCCCCCCCCTCTAACTCACGAACGGTTGGTCGCGCGATAAAAACAAGCACACCGTTGGAAAGCTTGTGACGAGTACAGCTCGAAACTGGTCTCATTTTTAGTTTTAGATAATATGTAAGCAATTTACGCCTTATATATGTTTTCTCATAGCCGACTGCAAGAGACCGAGAAATAGCCTGAATCTCAAGGGCTGTGACTAATAACGCATACAGTACTGGACGAATTATTAGCAATTTTTGTACATGACGTCAATTTTCATTAAAATCATTTCATATAAGTCGTAACGGACAAGATATTCACCATAACTGAATTGTCAATAATCCAAGTTATTTAGTACTTGGTAGTACCACCTCTGACCAGGCGGAGCGCCTCAACTCGACGTGGCATGCCTCGAATGAGGGTCTTACATAAACCTTTAATTTTTTCCGAGTGGAACCACACATGAATCAGTCTTTCTATCAGTTTTGTCTTGGTCGTTATTGGTTCACTGTGAATCTCATCTTTTAGAATGTCCCACAGACTTTCAATTGGGTTCATATCTGGGGAATTTCCGGGCCATGGCAACACAGAAATCTTGTTTTTCTCTAGCCATGCATAAACAGACTTGGCAGTGTGGCAAGGGGCAGAATCCTGTTGGTATATGCATGGTTCATCTCCATACCAGTCCTCGATTTGTGGCTTCAAACGAGAGTCCATCATTTGCACATACTTCTGGGCATTCATGGTACCTTCTACGATATGGAGTCGACTGGTACCATGAACAGAAATGGCACCCCATACCATAGTTTTCTGACCGAACTTCACAGTCTTCTGCAAACATTCGGGAAGAAATTCCTCTCCTGGCCTTCTTCTGACTGTTTGCACTCTGTCATCCAGAACCTCAAAGGTGGATTCATCACTGAAGATAACCTGAAAAGAAAAGTAAATGTTTAAAATAAAAGATTGCTACTTGGCATAGGATGAATGAATCTACTTCTTAACAAATTTGAATTAGGCCTTTCAATGGACTGGAAAGATAGAAATATATGTAATGTAATGTAATACATGTAAATACATGTAAAATGTAAAACATGGCAGTGTTCTCGTTTCACTTAAGAAACATTATAAGGCAAAACAGACATACCTGAGCCCAGTCTGCCTCTGTCCAGTCTTTGTGTTGAATGGCCCAACCATACCTAGCCCTCTTCATTCGTTCAGTTAGTCGCGGCTTCTTTCTCGCGCGGTATGCCTTCAGCCCAGCAGCACAGTCTTCGATTTACAGTGCGACGGTAAACAGAGACACCTTCACCAGCCAACTGTGTGGAAATCTTCTTGCAGGAGCCTTTCCTGTCAGACAGGGCCATGTTTATAATGCGCCTGTCCAGCCTTGGAGTTGTTGTTCTCTTCCGACCACATTTACCCTTTCTTTTGGCATCAATATCCTCCCCACTATCAATTTTTTTCTTAAGACGACTGACTATAGTTGTAGAAACATTCAATTTTTTCGCTATTTCAGCCTGTTTAAGAGCACCGGTTTCCAGTAAAACAAGTATTTGGCGTTTCTTTCTGGGACTCAAATCACTGAAACGTCCCATTTTCCACGATTTTGCCTCCGAATCACCAAAATTTTTTGGCGAGCAAAGATGTTTTATGGAAAGAAGAGTAAACAAAAGTGAATCTGGAATGGATCCCAGTTAAACTGGTTCTCAGAAGTCCAGTTCTACGACTCAGATTTCGCAAAAAATGGCAAAAATTAACATATGATCAGAAATTGCTAATAATTTGTCCAGTACTGTAGGTAAAGGCACCAGCGCACAAGTAAAGGTCCGCGGATGCCGAGACACGTCTAATTTCCCAGATTTGTTCAATACATACGCCGAAACGTTGAGTTAAAGACACAGCAATTCTCACGCCAGCTGTCGGCGTGCGCCGCAGCCGCATGCAGTAACAAATTGGCGGAAACTAATTTTAGCGTTCCTTTATTTTCTCGAAAAAGACGATCTATGTAAATTCTATTGATCCGAGTGGTTCTTGTGATGGTTTTTCATGCTTAAATTTTGGAAAAATTCATTAGTTACCAATCTACACAACTGGCGGAGCTTTATTCGCGAGAACCTGTTTATTTCCAAAACATGCTACTTTTTCAAACTTTTTGAGGTTCCTGGTTACGTCTGTGCAAACCAGTTCTGCCATTTTCTACCCATTCTGAGTAATTCATCGATTTTGACGGTGATACATTTTGGCTTACTACAGTTATTCGTGACCTGACCTCAGGTCAATGGCTGGAAGTCACTGATACTTTGCCAATGACGGTAACTAGATGTCTGCTTCACTCCACACTAAAAATGTTATGAAATATTACGTCAATTTCCGAAAAAAACGACGACGTATCTTAAAAATGGGCTTGACCTTAGGTCAATGACCCGGAAAACTCCGAAAAATCTGAGATAGCAGATTTGTTGCATCTATCACAATCACTAATCCCTGAAAGTATTATTGAGATATCTTGTTTTGCGAAAAAGTTAGAGGGCGCTAAACTTTTTTGGACATAGGTCTGTTTGACCTGACCTAGGCCAGGCACCTGAGCTGACATGAGGTCAAAATTTTGACACGAGATGTAAAATGGATGAAGCAAAAGGTACACAAAGTTTCGTGACTCTGTATTTATTCGTTCTCTCACAATCTCAGAAAAACCTCAGGGGACAGTCAGCTGCCCTCCCCCCAGTCTGGGACGGGTTAACGTGGCTGTATGACTTAAAACGGTTGAACGGGATATCATCACAGAGCTCAAAGACCAAGTCATACGCTCGTTTCTGATTGGTTGCTTATTTTTCATCACTTCCGGAAAAGTTCAGTCAAAATCACAAGGAAATTAGAGCGACTACCAGAGTGCGCCAACTGCAATGCTTTAAAAACGCACGCAGCTGAAGGTGACCTTGTTAAGGAAATCGCAACTCTTAACCCGTCCCCGACTGGGGGGGGCAGTTGACTGCCCCCCCTGAGGTTTTTCTGGGACTGCGAGAGAACCAACAAACACAGAGTCTCGAAACTTTGTGTACCTTTTGCTCCATCAATTTTACGTCTCGTGTCGAAATTTTGACCTCAGGTCAGGTCAGGTGCCTGACCTAGATCAGGTCAAACAGACCTATGTCAAAAAAAGTTTAGCGCCCTCTAACTTTTTCGCAAAACAAGATATCGCAATAATACTTTCAGGGATTAGTGATCGTGATAGATGCAACAAATCTGCTATCTCGGATTTTTCGGAATTTTTCGGGTCATTGACCTAAGGTCAAGCCCATTTTTAAGACATATCGCCGTTTTTTCTGAAATTGACGGAATATTTCATCACATTTTTAGTGTGGAGTGAAGTAGACATCTAGTTATCGTCATTGGGCAAAGTATCAGTGACTTCCAGCCATTGACCTGAGGTCAGGTCACGAATAACTGAAGTGTGCCAAAATGTACCACCGTCAAAATCGACGATGAATTACTCAGAATGGGTAGAAAATGGCAGAACTAGCTTGCACAGACGTAAGTAATACCAGGAACCTCAAAAAGTTTGAAAAAGTAGCATATTTTGGAAATAAACAGGCTCTCGCGAATAAAGCTCCGCCAACTTTGTAGATTGACAACTAATCAATTTTTCCAAAATTTAAGCATGAAAAACCATCACAAGACCCACAAAGATCAATAAAATTTACATAGATTGTCTTTTTTCGCAAAAATAAAGGAACGCTAAAATTAGTTTTCGTCAATTTGGTACCGCATACGGCAGCGGCGCACAGTGACGCCTGACGGGAGAATTACGGTGTCTTTAACTCAACGTTTCGGCGTATATATTGAACAAATCTGAGGAAATTAGACGTGTATCGGCATCCGCGGACATAAACTTGTGCGCTGGTGCCTTTACCTATGCGTTATTAGTCACAGCCCTTGAGATTCAGGCCATTTCTCGGTCTCATGCAGTCGGCTATGAGAAAACATATATAGGGCGTAAATTGGCTTACATATTATCTAAAACCAAAAATGAGACCAGCTTCGAGCTCTACTCGTGACGGGCTTTCCAACGGTATGCTTATTTTTATCGTGCGACCAACCGTTCGTGAGTTAGAGGGGGGGGGCAGTCAACTGCCCCCCCCCCAGTCGACGGTGTTCGGGACGGACCGACGGTCGTGCGCGGGTTAAAAACGGACAAAAAACAGTCACCCAGACTAGTGATAAGGATAAGGAAACTTAATGTCTAGTGCAAGAACCTTAGGAAATCGTAAATAATTTAGCAGCTTCTGGGGAACACGAGATTTAATTCCGCGTGCTTCTGAAGCAATCACTCTCCATCGAGCGTTACGGCCGGGCAGAGCTGGATGGCTCAGCATGCATCGAGTCGGCTAGCAACGACCCATAGCTCGTAATAACGTCAACATGGCCATGAGATAAATTACGGGATCGGTTGACGTCGGTAATCTTCTGTCAGTGGTTGCACCAGAGTTTTGATCCACATGAAAACATGCAATTTATGAGAGTGATAAGCAGTGTTCTGAGTCCCGATTATCCGTGGTGAAATCAGAAGAGGATCCAGGACTTTGCAAAGTGGAGGCACGATTCGAAAAATATGGCAGTAGACACGGAGCCTAAACACTCCTGCACTCCCCGTCCCCTCCCCCAACGTCTCCACTTCCATTTGCGTTTGGAAAATTGCATTTCCTTCCAGTTTCCTCATTGGTCACGACCGATCATATTCAATGACATCTTCATAATCTCGTTTCTCTCACGCTATGTTCCTGATGAATTCTTCTCGTAAGACGGCGCTTTTAGCACACTACACCGTTCGGCAGCGATGATGTCAATGGCGTGACATGCGGTCAGCCTGGGGTCAGCCTGGCTTAGGAGAGCACGAAGACAAGCATCAGCAAAGGAAGCAGGAATGTTTCCATCGGCGACATTTGGTTGTTGCTTCATATTTATTAATCTCCAGTTCAGTGCACTCCCGCTTCTGCTACATGGACAGCAGGGCTTCCTCTGCTTTTGTGTTTAATTTCCTTGACCACAAAAAACTGAAAATTGAACACGTCTTAACTCAAACAGCTACAATGCTCTGCGGGGGCCTTATGTAACTTGCCTATCCTTGCTGTTACAAGCCAATGCTAACAGCCTGTCGATTTCGTCTGACAGTGTTTTATCAGGCGGTTTGGCTGGGAAGTAAACTGACAGTAGATGAAAGTAAATTTGCCGTGAAAATAAGTTGTATTTCCAAACATACATTAGTCATTAGAAGTCACTGATTAGGATCGAGTGAGCATCTGTGCGCCTTGGTATCAATTATAGACTGACCCTATCTGCTCTGTGTTGCGCGTGACCTAACCAGTATTTCTGAGAACTTTAATGGCATTGCCGCGCCTTCCGTTCAGTCTTGCATGCGTCGTCCTGCCGACGTCTGTCGTGGGAACCAGCCGGCTAAGAATATCTCCTCCGTCGACTGCCTTCCGCATTGATTCTGATCAGCAGAGACAGCAAGACGAACCAAAGGTCCTGCATATAGCCTTATGTATGAAGCACGTTAGTAAGAGGGCGTTTAGAAATGTAATGCTTGCTCCGCAATCATTGCAACATCTGGCGGTTTTTACGCAATCAGGCGCCCGGGCTGACACAAGAAAACCATCATTACATGTATTTTGCACGCATACTTGGCCTCAATAATTTTCCTCAGCCACCACACCACAAATGTCTACGCTAGTCAGCCTATTCTAGGACGACAGAAAATCTGGCTTTTCATCGACAGTTGTTTAACACAGCCAACAACAAAGCATTTTGATGTGCTTCATACAATGAACGCAGTCATGTACGCCATTTTCTGTGCGACCAGCGTCTGCTTCATCAAACATAAGGGAAATGGAAACTACGTGGGAGGAAATCGTTATGTATAATATAGCCCGTGTCCCACGCAGAACCAACGAAGAACAAAATATCAAACTCTCCCAGCTTCGGCATGCTCGCCCATCGCCTGTTCTCACACACCATCACCGTCACGATGCATCCAGCCTTTAGACGACAAGCAGAAAAGCAGCAAAGCTCCGTGTGGCGTCACCTCCGCGACCGCTGTGCGCCTCGCCCGCCAGGCTATCTATCTCAAGCTTATTGCGAATACTCGACACGACGCAATCCAAGACGAACATGAGAGCTCTGGGACGCGGATAAATACTGTTCGGCCCTGTCGGCCGCACGCACACCGTCACTGGTGCCCCTCGAAAGCGCCGCTGTGCCGGCCGCGCGCCGCACCCCACGTCCCGAAGGCTGGTCGGCACCTCAGATGGCGCTGCTGTCGTCTTGATAGATGGCGCTGCGGATGTCTTGACAAGTGGCGTCATTCACGTCTCGGGCGCGTCGGGGATCGGGTCGAAATGGAGGATGGCGCGGCCGTGGATTTTGGCTCGCCCCAGTTTCATGAACACCGACTCTGCCTCGTCCGACGGGAACAAGTTGTACGGCGGTGGCTCCACCTGGTCAAACAGTTTCAGGACGTCACGACAGAGGGCAATGAAGACAACACGTGTCCGTGCGGCCGGTTCTCCTGCCTCTCATGAAAGGGTTCCGCCAGGGGCCAAAAGTTGATGTGGACATCGGGATCTCTAAGAAGTCTGCTACCAAAAAAAACATATGGTCGATGACAAAATTCCGTAAAAGTCGGGGTATGCATCGGATATTTCCTAGCCACCACTCTTGAAAGACATCCGCACAAGGTGTCACAAGACACGTCATCATTTCAACTTATCAAGCGGGAGAGTTCGGGAAAAGATGCCAAAAAAGCTTTTTGGTGAGTAAGGCTTACGAGTGCCCTTCCCCCATTCCCATAAAAAAAGAAACAACGCCTACGGTCGGATTCATGCATCCGAGATCCAAGGACGGGCACAGACGTCCGGCAAAGGGGCCTACCACATTCCGCGGAGCCGTCCCGGTCTCTCACCCACCTTCTTGCTGACGATCAGGTCAATGAGTGTGTGCAGCTGCTCCAGAGTGCCCATCTCGACGGGCACGATCGTCTGGTCGTTCTCCTTGGCCACGCTCTCGAATCGGCTGACGTACCGCTGGGCAGTCTCGGCGCCGATCACAATCACACCTCCCTGGGGGCGGGCCGACATCATCAGACGGCGAACAACAGTGACCAGGACAAACAAGCCTCGGCTATCTTCAGGTTTCCATGGGGGCAGATCTCAGGCGTTAATAATGGGCTGCGTAAGTCGGATGTTGACCGGCGGCTGCGGCATCTGTCGTAAGTTTGGGACTTAAATCACGAACCCCACAAAAAAAACGATACAAAGATTTTAATCATCTGTCACGCAGTCGCCATTTACGTCACATGTAAGACATCAGTGGGCAGTAAGTAGCTGCACACTGCCGCAAAACTACAACAATCAAATGTGTCCGTGCAGCGGCAAACATTGCCAGCGCTACGCCCAGTAAAACTCCAAAGCACGGGCGGAGCAACAGCTTACCTTGGACAGACATTTCAGGGAGCGATTGAGGGACCTCGGGTTGGCGGCAAAATCGATCACGATGTCCACACGCCCCTCGCAGGCGTTGATGGTCCGTTCAATCAGCTGGCTCTCGTAGCAGTCCTCGCTCCACTGTACAATGTTCAGCCTGCGGTGGACAATGGGCGGGTCAGGAGGGTGTGAGCTGTAGACAGTACGGTATCGAGCGACATGGCGCGGGACAGATTTAGAAAATGACGAAAAGTAGTACTCTAATACTTTTCCCGGCTCCATATTTATTGTCGGTTTTCAAGACGCCTTGGCCGCACTTTTCCAGGAAATGGCATTTAAGCAGGAAAAATCTTAAATACGCCTAAATGAGGCACACAGCGTATAGCTGGACGTCTTTAAAAACAACTTCAATTTGGACTAAGCATAACGCGTTTACATCACCTGACCTTGACGGTATCTTAAGCAAAGCAGATGTATCTGCCATAGGAAGCGATGTGAATGACAGCCATAAATTATGGTTAGAGTCACATGTCACAGCTGAGCATGAATTCGTTTTGTTTCAAAAATGGCGTTAGGCTGCATTTACGAAAAAAAATCATCCCTCGGGCAAAATCCCAAGCACATACAACACTACATTGGGCGTCTAGGCGAAAAACATTGCTACCTTTGGATAAACCTGGTTAGTGAGTTACCGAATTTAAACAGAACTGGAGGTTGAGGGAGCCTCGTTAAACCAGTCCCTTGCGTTTGTTAATATGCTTGGGGTCTTGGCGAGGTCACTGAATCATGCTAGGAATACGCAAACAGGTACAGCTGTAGGTCAAGCAACTCTCAGCAAACGCTCAGCTGTTAACGGTTCTCGAGTTGGAACGGCCAGGTTAAGGGGCGAAGCGGAGAGGCGAGACCTCTGACGGGAACTCCAGGTACAGGGTGGCCGGACTGCGGCGGGGGTGCTCTGGGTACACGATGGCCAGGAGCTCAGGAGAGCACGGCTGTTACTGAGGGTCGTCCCGTCCCGCCCGGGCCGAGGGCAGGCAGGGACCAGCGTACCGGCCGTGAACGCCCGGCGATCCCGACTGCTGGACGGCACTGCGACAACCCAACACGACGTCAGCGAACGACGGACACTCAGCGGGGAGGGCCGATAGTCGTGACGTAGCCGCCGGACCAGAGCGACAGAAATCGGCGCTTCTTAACGTTACGTCGAGGCAGACGAGAGAACAGATGAGGATGGATGGAGCATGGCTCCAGCTCCATTTTTTTTTTCAAGTCAGACGCAGCATGAAAAGCATTGTCTCAAAATGCGTCAATATCTCTTCCCGTTTACACAAACACACAGATGCACGAACAATCCCTTTTAAGCTTACATGATTAAAAATTACATGTCTGCATTTTTATCTAAATATCGCGTTAAAACTTGCACTTTGCCGGCAATAGCCATCTCAGGGGGAAAAACACGTTCTCCTTTCCTAAGCATGGCGGGAACGCATTATCCGGAGAGTGTTCTGATTTTTCATACTTTCTGTCCTTTCCAAGACAACAAAATTTTCTACACCATGATGATTCTGTCTGAAGTACTGAAACTGAGATCAACACAGACTGTGTACGTCTAGCTATGCTGACAAATGGTAGCCCCTGGCGTGAAAAGAAAATGAAAAACGCGGTTAGAGCAAGGCATGAATCCGAAAGAAGAACGTTTAGACACTTTCTGAGTTTTTTTTGCGTCTTAACCGCGTAGCATATGGCTAGTGTAAAACCTTACTGCTTTCGATACAATTTGGCGAATTCAGCCTGTCAACAACTGAACAAAGGCTGAACGTTTCACCTACTATTACCAGCCCTGGTGAGAAATTTGTTGAGTATAGGCATGTCGGCGACTACATGCTGTCATACTGCATCCACACATCAGTCCTAAAACAATGACAATGCCCGCAAGTGTGGACGTGATGTTGTTATTACACTAAAAGTGCAGTTCTCCAGTTCGCTGACAGAGGGCCCCAGTGAACCATAACCCAGACCGGTCGGGCCTCGTCCGTCACAGACTTCCCAACACCATTCGAAAGTGTCGCCGCTTTGTCTGAGCACGTATACCACCACATCGCGCCAGGTCTCCCAGCTTATCTATCGAGTCAACAACGCGCGGCAGGCGTAGCGTGTCGAAACGACCGCCCGACTCGCCGCTCCCTGCACCCACCGGCCGCCACCAGCCGCCGCCGGCGGCCCGGTGTATGCAGTGTCGCAGCAGACGGCGTCCCCCCCCCAGACAGCTAGGGGGGACGAGACACTCACTTCTGGTGCTCCTGTTCGGTGATGCTCTGCAGACCCTCGTCGCGCAGCACGGCCACCGTCAGCCGCACCGACTGGCCCTCCGTCCACTCCGGAAAGAAGTGGCGACCGATCCTGATCGCCCAGAGCGCCAGCCCGCCCGTGCCCACCACCAGCACGTTCACCTTGCCTGAAATGCACACAGGAGCCAGGTCCGTGACAGGCAGGCTGGGCGCGCGCACAGACATGACGCCGGCCAGGACGAGAGAAGTTCCGTTTTCGTCCTCGGATCGCTTAAAAAAATATCGTGTAATTTTGTCTTAACTGCTTTCAGACGTATAGCTGGCCAATGATCAGTTTTGAGGACACGCCAGCAGCGCTTGCAATAAAGGTAAATTAAGGTCATGGTTACCTGCCGTCTAACTTGTTCGTTTCCTACTCCTGGTTTGTATCTCAGATGCGTCGCCAGAGATAATTTTCATCGATGGCACAGGATCAGCACAAGCTGCCTCACATTCCAATCTGCTTACAGGACGTCTCTACAAGTACAAGCTTGATCGAAAACAACACGCTTAGAATGATTATGATCATGAAGAGTAGATATGCATTACACTTAGTTGGGTTAAACCCACTCATGTCACGTCAGTTCGCAGTCGCTGTGTGAAAACCAAGACAGGAGTTGCGGTCTAGGGCGTTACGCTACCTATATTATGAACCAGTGTGCCTGAAGGTTTTCATTCATTTGTATCGTTTTCCATTTTTTCTTTGCCATAAATGTTGTGCCCAAGAAAACGTATAATGCGCGTCAAAACAAAAGCAATGTATAACATAGGCAATCTTTATCCCCTACCCCCTCCGAGTGGCAATAGCCTGTTCCCGTCCAGTCGACGACGACCCGTCCCCCCGCCCGTCCAGCAGTAATCATTCTATTCCCGGACCACACCATGCCTCTGACACGACCTCTGGACGGCCGGCCTGCTCGGCAGGCAGCGACCGCCCGGTCCCGGCGCCACCCAGCCTCCCGGCTGCCCTGTTACCAGCCGGACAGGGCGCTGCTGCCACGGCGCCAGCCGGACCCCGCCGCCTCACGGCTCTGCTGGCCGGCTGCCGTAACTCACCAACCAACGCTGACCTTCGGGGAACGGCCGGCGACCGAGGCCAAACCTGACGCCTCGCCACACTGAGAGGGCTCTCTCCGACAGAAAATCTGACGTCCCTTGGCTCATGAGGATGACAGCTTGGCTTTTTTCCTGAATTCTAATTTTGTACCAAACAGAGAACGCGCTTATCTGTTTGTTTATTTCTTTAGGGCTCCGTCCACACCACGGGCGTAGTCAAGCGGGAACCGCCGGAGTGAAGGTTCCCTTGAGGTTGAAAATTTCCTGTTTCCTCACGGAATAAGATGAACACAGATAAAACTTTTCGCAGCTCAAAAACAGAGTGGCCAAGTTTCGAGCTCCCAGTTTTGAAGGGGATGTTATGTTTGTCTTGGCCCCTCATTGGCGAAATCTTGCGTACGCCCCTGGTCCACATTGCGTTCATCTGATGCTTGGAAAGTGAAGGGGATGTCGGGAGCGGTGGACGCCGTGTTCAGCCACTCACCGCCGTCACCGCGCTCCGGCCAGCAGACGCTCCACGTACTGGCGTGCCGTGAACACAGTGTTCATGGCCCAGAGCCCTCCGCTGGGCAGCATCGCGGCCACAGGCATGGGCAGCGAGTCGGGCACTTTCACCAGGTACCTGACGTCCTCCACCGGGACGTATTCAGCGTATCTGAAGCGGAGCAACGGTGCGTCTTCGGCTGGGCTCGTCAGACCGTATGGCTTCAAAAAGACCGTCGTGGGGACATCTGCCATCACAGGACTGTCAAATGATCTGAAGATTGCACTGCATGTCCCGAACAACCTGTTATGGTAGTCAGACTTTTATCCTGATTTGGAAAATCCATCAATCCATTCCTTTTTCGCCATCGTCGTAAAAGCAGTGAGTTTGGGTCCATCTCTTGGCAACAGTGAGCAAAGCAAGACACTGCAGTTTCTTCTCAGAAACTCACCCATCCGGACATCCTACGTATGGGTAGACGATGACGTTATCACCAACTTTCAGCCCGCAGTTGGGGTCCACATTTTCTCCGAAACTCTCGATCTGCCCCGCAACCTCGAACCCTGCGAAACAAAGTCGGGTCAACGCCGCACATCAAGCAGGCCTAGTCGAGGCCAACCAACGCCCAAACACCGCGAAACGACGAGCGGCGAGTTACCGCCAGCCGGCAGCACGCCGCCATCACGTGCCAGCGGCGGGCCGCGCCAACGACCCGACGCCGGCCGCCGGCGCCGCCCGGGGCGCCAATCGCGCCGGAAGTGCGCGCCGCGGCGGCGGCGACGTACCGGGGAAGAGCGACGTGTCGCGCACGCCCTTGTTGCTGCAGCTGGACCCGTCCGACGAGAGCGAGGCCAGCGACGCGGCGCTGTTGGTCGACATGGACCGCTTCGAGCGGTAGCAGACGCCGGCGCACATCACCTGGCGACAGGGCCGGCGTCAGTGGTGACCCGCGTCAGCCCGCTCGGCGAAACGGGACGCAGAGGGCGCCGCCGGGCGCGGCAGCGTCAGTCAGACCGGCCTTTCTGGGCGGCAACCGGGTGCGGTCAAGCCGGCCGCCACCCGGCACGGACATATCGCGCCAAGTCATCTGGCTGCCTACCAAACGAAAGGTCGATGTTAAATGACCACATCCGTAGACTGGGTGGGTGTTAACGGAACCGTTCATGACCATAATCTAGATGCACATTACCGTGTCATGCATCTGATTTGGGTTGAAAAATCCTCCACGTCGTGGTAAAAACGATCACTGCACGAGCAGCATAACCGTAAGACATCGGGCTCCATATGGCATTACAACAAAACCCATCGCTAATAGCTAATCCGGCCAAGCGCCATAATCGGCAGCACGTGGGGCAGACGGCGGCGTGCGCCGGTCAGCTGCCGGACCACCTGAGGCATCACCGATCTGCTGTGTCCCGCCCCTCTGCCAGTAATGTTCCCGCTCCTGAGCCGCACCTGGCAACGGCACACGCCGTGCCAGTCAGTGACGTCATCGACCTTGAGACCGGCCAGCTGTCCGTGCCCGGAGAGCGTTGCAATGTCAACGACCTGCCCCTCCGATGTTCAACCCGCGCCGACGGCTAATACCCGCGGCCTTGGCTGAGGATTGTTGCTGAATCGGAACGGCGTGATCAGCGGCCAGCGGATGCGCTGGATGCTTGTTGCTGAGTACTTCGTAGCTTTGCCTACTGTGAATGTCACGGGTCCGCGGAAACGAACAGTATAAAATCAAGAGCATTGCAGACGTACAAAATTTGCGGATTTCACTGGAGACATGAGGCAACGGCAACTGAACCACTGAATCGACAGCCACTCTTCTAAGATGTTCAGTAAATCAGATGACCTCAGCTGCCTCCATGGGTGTAATCTCTGCGGAGGCCACGGAGGGACATCTCCCCTGCAGTTTTCCAGAAGTGATTTGTTCCTCCTAATTTTTAATGTACTAAATAAGTAATTCCACAGGCGCGGGAGCCATGGGGCCAGGGAGGCTTCAGCCGCCAGCTTTTTTGAAATTTAACACTGATCCTATGGGTGCTGACTGGAAAGAAATGGCCTAAATGTTTCTCGCTCCCCCCCCCCCAACTGAAGAGGAGTTCCCGCTTCCCTGGGTAATTCCCACTGGGGACACAATTTTCTGAACTTTGAAATCTAAAAAAAGGGATTCCAACCATAATCTGTGTTATATAATCTGTGTATTAATAGTATTATAGTATCATATATTATATATTATATATATTAAAAAATTTCACCTGCATACTAGCACTTGCGCGACGACGACAGGATCAGGACAGATGTAAGAAATGTCTTGAATAAGAACGTATTCCTATTTTGTATGTTACCCAATACTACTAAACTGAAACCCTGGGAAACATAGAAACTTGCAGGGATTTAGCCAACGGGTGGCCTAACCCCCCCCCCCCCCCGAGCCAAGCGATCTACACTAGATTTATAGCGATTTCGCACCGCACGAATACGGAATAGTGATCATATATATGTTGCAAAAACAAACATTATATGCATTCCTGTGGGCTAAATATCAGGTCAATAAAGTAAAATTTGCCGCTTTTTCCTATAAACTTCGTCCTATGCCAGTGGTATATCACAAAATTTGACATTTGGCACACCCTTGAAGAAAATCCTGGCTACGTGCCTGGAAGTTTGTGTTTTTATTTTTACATAGTTGCTAAAGATAGAACAGGAAGGCACTGACGGAGTCAAGGGGCAGGTTTCGGGATAATCTACGAGTTGGCATCACCTCACCATTCGAGATCACTGCCCGTGACAGTCACACCACAAGTAGCTGCGGTGCAACCAATCTTGCACAGAACTACAGTACACTCGTCTTGACGGTCAAACCCTTGTCATTTTCCAAAACGAAAGCTTAGCTGTCGGAAACCTTCGGCGCAGGGACAGGAGTAGATGTAGTAGTAGGTATAGGACAGGTTAGGTTGGTCAGGTAAGATATTATTGGGTTTGGATATGGATTTAAAAGCTGCCAACAGACACAGGTTGTACGTAATCTGGCTGGTGAGTGGTGGCTTGCTCAGCTGTCGTTGGTAGCGCCACCGTCAGATGACGTTCCTCGTTTGTGAGGTGGCGCCAACTCGTATAATACCTGGCTTCGGTGATCCTGTCTTCTCACAGTTCAAGAATTTCGACATTAACCCTTTGTGACCTTGCATAATTAATAACAAGCTGAAAATTAGCGTTTGCCTCCCCCCAATCTAACTAAGGCAGATTCGGGTGAAACCTCGTTAGAACAATGGTGGAAAGGGTCAGCAGTTTGCAGCGGACGTTCAGGATCTGGGGGCAGTTCTTGGCATGTGATAAAATGGAACTATGCGGTGTTCTATCGTTTCTATTGCACAGATGACGCGGGACGGATACATGCACGACATCAGCGAACTCGTTTAATCTCTAATTTCCGAAATCAAATGGGGCAAGGCATAACGTGTCTGTGTAACCGCCGAATCCAACAGTCCTCTGGTGTCGGGCCGGATCAAGCGCCACGGTGGCCTGATGGATGAGGAGCCGGACAGCAGATCCGGGGCGAGGCTGGAACTGGGACATTTCCCGAATAAAAATGACGTGGCGGAATCCCTGCCCTACCTATTCTTGGCGGATTGCAGTCAGTACTCCTCCCCCCAGATTTGTCAACCGCGACCACACCCATGACTGCTCACGAAAGCTTTTACGTAACACGATCACACGCCCGCTAACGCCCTCGACTAATATTTCGGCAGTCTGCCGCCATTCCAGTCTCCCAACATGACTCGCTGCAACCCTGCTCTCATCTCCGGATATTAAAGTGCATGTGTGCATTCATATGCAACTCATCTCTCACTCCTGCTGTTGCCCTGAACTGGTATGCTAACCTGCTGTTGCTGTTGTGAAACTTATATTCTAACCGGGTATGTAGTTTGACAATCTCGAAATGATATACGGTATAACATTTAACAGAACGTCGTGCAGCCACAACAACGGAAAGCGTTGTACAAGTGATAACAGTGACGACGATTAAACACTTACCCTGACGCGAGCTCCAGCCGGCGGCACCTCCGGCATGGGCACGTCGAAGTTGAACACGCAGCCCTTCATGGTGGGGCCGGGAGATTCAATGCTCACTTGACGCAGCGGCATTCCCCGCTTCTTCCTGGAACTGAGCAGAGCGCACCGTTAGCTGACTGAAGTTATGGAAGACACAGGCACCGGCTGACAGAACCCGGGCAGCCAAGACTGAGGAAGAGTCACATCAGTTACTGAGAGGGGATCAACCCTCAGCACGTCACAGTGGTCACACCGAGGCACTACCAAATCGATCCAGCGAGAAAGATTATATAAAAAACTAAGGTGCACGGGGCGCAATGCACATAAGATGTGGCGAAACAGAGGGCTTCATGTCACTGCCATATTCGTGTTCAGACCTCCCAGCCATGAAGGTAATGAGAGGGGCATTGGGTTACTTGTCCCTGTTTCCTCTCCGTATCGCATTACAAAGACAAAGGTAAGAGCAATATAGAAAGCGTTTTACCGCAGGGTGCGTGTGACAAACAAAAAAACAAACATCCCATTAACCCTATGAAAATGCATCGCAGATGCCACGTCAAACACTGCTACGGTTGGGCGTTTTCTCACGAGTCAGTTGACACTGACAGTACGGCTAACAGTGGAAGCACCGGTTACCACATCGACATCCAAAAGTCACCCACATTGGGACGGGCCTGCGTCACTACATTCCGCCCTCCACTCCTGGGACAGCAGCAGAACCAGTGGTCGTCTCACGTCGAGCGTGATGTAGCCATGTGACGTCACGTACCATTAAAACGTCCCCAGCTCAACAATGCTGCCGACAAGGGCTGCAAAGGCTGACAACGGTGTCGTCCTGCCACCATCAGTTCCAGGTCGTCGGTGTCGAATGCATTCAGTTTCGAACAAGCATCCGCCAGCTTCCCTCCGTGTCATGCATGCAATGCATTCGGATCCGCGACTCAGCCATACAGCCTTGGAAATCCGCAGAGGTTATCTCAAACGATGTTAGTAGCCCACGTCTCAGAAAACGACGAGACGTAAGAGGTTTGTCTGTCGCTCAATGAGAGCCTAACAACGCTGTCAGCTTTTGTATTTGGGGATGTAATAAATCAACAGGCCACGATGACCTGGGGTGCGTAATTACAAAACCAGCCCGCATCGCACAAAATGTATCATTACGACGCCAGCTCTCCCCTCAAATTCCACGGGACCATTTCGTATCGACGTCTTTATTAGCCACCCGTGGAGTTTCCAACTTCTGCCCCGAGTTTCCGTTCCGGGAAACACGCGACCTTCGTCTGCCACCGTCTGGCTGCGGTGCCCTCGGGCTCCGGTTTTAGTCCGGCGCCGGGGAACGATCTGGGTCAGCCAGTTTCGCCGCGTCCCACTCCCACGGCGCCGCGCCGCTCAGACGCCGGCGCTCCGTCGGCGTCGCGTTCGACGCGAAACTGGGCGGGGGCCGACTTGGCGCCGCGCCAGCTGTCCAGCCTGGTCACGGAAACGGACCGGGGCGGCGTCGCTGGGGACGAGCTGCGGCACGGCCCGGCTGCACGGAACACGGCGGCCGAACTGGGGACAGGCGCCTCCCAATCAGCGGCATTGGTTAGGCATCCCGAAAATGTCACTGAAAACTTGGCAGATGTAGGTGTATGGTCAGGGGCGCCGATTTCTGTAAACGACTGAGTGAGGGGGCCGAGCCGAGGGCCCGACAACCTAAACTCCCCGAAATGCGGATTTTTCAATAGATTTAGCCCACTTTATTTTCACCAACGCAAATTTATAAGTTTTTCTGTCACCATGTATCAATTAAAAAATTCGCATTTGTCCCCGTGTACGCAAGTTATCTTTATACGTAGAAGACAGAAAGATAGATGCATTGCTTTTGACTATATTCTTTGCTTTTTGCCTATCTCTAATCTACTGTAGCCGTTCTTTTCGTTATTATTACTAAATTCGCTTTAAAACTGGCGGAAAATATTGGGGGGCCAAACCAACGAGGGGCGAAGTCAACATTGGGTGGACCAGGGTCCTCTCAAAAGAATATAAATCGATAGAAATCGATACCCCTTGTGTGGTGACACAGCCGCAAGCAGACTAGTGGCGATACGTGGAAACAGTTCAATTGCATGAGCGCACTGAGTCGGGACTTGTTGCCTATCGCGCGTTCTTGTTCGCCAGCTTCACGAAGACCATATCGTAGTCAGAACACCCATCCCCTCCTCAAAAATCACACTGAGCCGGAGAGCTATCTGCCATCTTCACCGGTAAGACTAGAAGCATGGAGGAAACACTAAAGGACGGCTAGGATATTCCACATGACGCAGAATCCGTACCTTACACCATGCTTTATGTAAGAAAAACTTACAGTCCCGGATGCTCGGCTAATTTGTTTCATCTCTGGGGGGCTCTTAAGAAACTAGCTGCCCGGTGAAAGCAGACGAGAACTTCCCAACATCGAACGAGCTAACGCTGACACTAAGGCGCACTGTTTTCCTGCGCGGAACACTTGCGTTCTCATGTCACGTGACCCAATTACAAGGGCAAAGGCGAGGCCTCGATAAACTCGGAGGCTGTACGTCAGGCACGCAAAGTTCATCTGTCCCAGGTAAGCAACGAAAGTCATCGATACAAATTTAAATGCGCTATACACGACGGCATGCGTCAGTGCCAAGTGCCGCCTAAGTAGCATAGCACATACAATTAGCTTTTGGTCTTCGTAGGCAGAAGCTTATCTGACACAGAGTAACTGACATTCTGTCTTACGCTTATAATGGAATGTATGTGTATATATATATATATATATATATATATATATATTTAACATAATACGATGATATTCAGTAGCTGTTCAGGCAGAGCATAACTGGCATTTTGTCTTCATAAATATGTTATAGATTCATGGAACTCTAGTACGTCTGACGTTCTCGGACACCCGAAAAGCTGAATTCAACGCCAATACCTATTGTTCGATTCTTCGCGATTATGCATGAGAGTTTGCTCAGCTACACGAATGTTTTGGGAACCTTATCATGTGGCTTTTTGAGGAAACGGCTTCAGGTTTTATTAACCAAAATATTTGCTATCGTATTCTGGACCCCATTCTAAAAAAAAAAACGGTGTGGTGTGGCGGCCCCGCTAGGTATGTCGAAGCTTGTTTAATGGTTCGTAGATGCCTTTAGCCTCGCCACGGCATGCACGTACTTCTTTGACGGATTGAACTATAGGACAGCTACGTTGCTGACAACCCTTTCAACGTAGCATTATCCCGATAAAAGAAAACCATGGTGGAACGATTATTTGCAATAGCAATTCAAACTTGGCAACCGACTAATAATGCTGGGAATGGCCGGGAAACAGACAGGTATACGCTGAGTAACCGATATAAAGAGTACATCTGAACGCTTGAAGAATACAAACTGTCACAACTTTTCATAATTATGCCACGCCTATCCTACAACATGCTGGACAGGGATGGCCCCACATCTCCGCCCACCATGTTGACGCGTCTGTCCCTTCTCTGTCCGTCACTCACTGCGCGTCAGGCGGGGCGGCGACTGCCGGCGGCGAGAGATCACCTCGAGCTGCCGCCTCAGGCTCGACAGACACCTCGGGTCGGGCTGGCTGACACTCGCCGAGCACGGAGGCGACGCCGTCCGACCGTCTGGCCGGGCACGCCTCGATCAGGCCCCGAACATGTGATCCCAGGTATTGATTGTGCCTGCCGCGCCGGCGCGGCAGCGACGGCGGCGGCAGCCTCGCCCTCCTCTCCCCCCCCCCCCCCACCTTCCCCCCGTCCGGCCCTGCCCGGCCCGGCCGGCCAGGCCCCGTCGCATAAAGGAAAGATCTCAACTCGAGTAGGCCTTATCGCAGCGTGCCCGGATAGGTGCGCTGATTTAGAGCTATGGACACGGAGAGGTGTTCAAACAGGAAAGATAGGAGAGATGACTTTATCAGGTTTATTATTTGGGTGTTTTCGTGGCGAAGCGCAAACATGGCGACCAATCTGCCCACATAGACGCTCTGTCTTCGAGACGAGGCCTTTAGCTAAGGCGATAAACTCGGAATTCTACGGACACGTCGTGCTGCGCGCGACAGTGTTTGAGCTCGTTAACTTTACGGCCGCGGAGCTTCGTCAGGGCGTACGCAACAGCTTCAGCTGTTGAGCTTTTGAGCCTCTCTAGTCGATTGCCACTCACTGCATAGCATTGACGCAGCTGAAGCACATGATTCTGTGATGTCCGATGTGCACCATTTAACCCTATTCCCGGAAGGCTGGACGGTATGGCCAAGTCCCGGAAGGCGGGGGAGGGACGGATTCGGCCCCCTGAGATCTCGAGAACTACACATCCGATTTCGTTGCAGCAAAGGGCAATCGATTTGTCATTATGTAAACTGCATTTTTATGGAAAGTTTTCAAAATTTAGAAAGAGGTAGATACAGGGTGGCATAAAGGCCAAAGTGGGGGATATTTTTGGACTTGTTATAATTCTGTTGTTTAGGGACCGATTTTGATGAAACTGGTTTGAATCGAGAAATTATGGATGGGACTTTTCCCATCGGTCCACACATTTGAATTTGTCAGAAAATTCATAGGCCTTCATAGGGTTTCAAAAATGAAAGGATTAGTTTTTTTGAAAAATAAGTTAAAAAAAGCTCAAAGCACTTTTAGCTTTTACTAGTCATGTTGTGCTGAAGAAGTACAAATCGTATTACAGTGTTTGTATAATGTTAGCATGGGCGGTGCCAGGGACATGAAAAAGGCGGACTGTTATGGTCACATGTTCATCATGTCAACTTACGACCTTTCCCTTTAAATGGCCCCGAATGACCTTAGGGTCACATGGAATGATTTTGAGTGCATTTCATATGGTTTGGAAACGTTTCACATCACCTGAATTCACCTTATATCTAAAATTCCAGTTCACGACTGTTATGATATAGGGTATGCACACTGACATTTTCGGTAATAACTCCGTGACCCGACCTAATATCGACCTGAACCCAGATACAGAAGTAGATAGGAACCTTCTATGGTATATGTATTCTGGGTCTGGCATTTGGAAAATAGCACCAAAATTATTATTATTACAAAGCCAAATTCTGACTTTGACCTTGACCTGGCCTTGCGAAATGACCTCAGATTAACGAAATTATAATGGTATGCTTGCCAATCTGTTTGCCTATAAATGCTATAAAGTTTTGAATTTTGTATTAAAACGCCATTTTTGGCAGCCATTTTTCTTTTACACTCCACAGGGCAAGAAATGGTTTGAGGTGCCTCCCAAAAAGGTTGCCTGGCTCCGCCCCTGAGCGGAACAAAATTACGAAATTTCGTTACAGTACGTAGAAAGAATAGGTACGAAAAATGACCAAGTTTCGTGAGGCTGCGTCAAAAAGCTTTGAATTGGCAAACAAAAAACCTGAGGGGGACGAATTCAGCCCCCCCAGCCGGGAATAGAGTTAATACATATTTTTCTGATAGAGCTATGCTGAAAAGCAGGGAACAAAATATGAACACGACATCGTTCGGCGACATGCGGTTATTTGAACCAGTAGTTTAAAGGCTATTCTTAAAGGCACCACTTTGCACGGGCGGCGGAACCATTAGATACACCAAGGGGGCGCTGCCTCCCCCATTCCTTGAGCACTAAAATTCAGTATTAACCCGGCACCGCCTAGGGGTGTCAAACAGGACACCTCTTGGTTTTTAGTGAATAATTCCCGAACCGTTAGGGCCAGCCCAACCACACTTTCTGTACCTGTTCATCAATCAATTTTACATGTTCTGACATCAAAACCATTTCAATGCTAGGTCAGGTCATGAAGATATGACGCAGGGGTGTCGATTTGTACTCTTTTAAGAGGGTCCTGTCCCCCATGGTGATTTGGGCCACTACGATGCCGGGTTGGACCCCCAATATTTTCTCTCCGTTTTAAACGGAAATGGTTAATAATACAGACAAGGACAGCCGCAGTAGATAACAGATAGGTAGACAGTTTAGAATAAAACATGAAATGTTGTATTTATCCATCTTTCTATATTCAATATATATATATATATACCAGTATATATGGGGATATATCATTTTTATTTGATAAATAGTAACAAAAAAACTTATAAACTTCCGATGATCAAAATCGTGGGCTAAATGCGTTCAGAAATCCACATCTGGGTAGAGGTAAGGCTGCCGGGTCCTCGGCTCAGCCCCACAATTATATACAGAAATCTACACCACTGATATGACGCCATAAGTGAACCCTTCATGCGGGTTTTTGTCTCTTCGGGTGGTGGCACGCACAGGCTTCGTTTTTTGGTAATATTCGCGAAGATAATGCATAGGTCATTTGGGTTTACATAGGACACGGTTCCTAAAAGGATTTACAACCGTGCAACGTCAATATTAGAGGTCATGCTAGGTCACATTATGACACTTGGACACTATTTGCAATGCGGGTGATAAAGAGTGGTTGCCGCTGACCTTCCCCATCGTTCAAGCTTGACAAGTAAATCTATATGCGCTTTTTAGCAAGGTTCACCAAATGCACTGTGAGGTCACGTCGGGTCACGTCATGACAGATGCCAAAACGAAATGAAATAAAACATTGTTTGTGGAAGCCTGTTTATTAGCAGCAGACAGCAATTCTTGTTCCTTGTCGGAAAAATGACTACCTGGCCTGGCTTGGTCTGACCTTCGCCAGCACAGCCGGTCAGCACAGCACGGGGGCCCGGGGTCCGCCTCCCCCCAGGCCCGCATTTTTGTGAAAACCATTACACATCGTCTTCCCATCTTGCGGCTTTCGTATGATTTCAGTCCACACTAAGCTCCCCCTTAAGAAAATCCTGGCTGCGCCCCCGTCGACCTTGACCTGACAAAAAGAGGAGATCGAGCAGATCTGATTACCACGAGGTGTCATTTCAGTTCTGCACTTGACGCAGTTACGAATCCCAGGGATTAATTATTACTCTTTGACAGGAAGAGTATTGCAACCTTATATGACCTGACCTTGACTGACCTTGGCTGGACGAAAAGCACGTAATGCAAAAAACATCGGGAGGTTTCACTTCATTCCTTTTTGCGACGTGGATCAAAACGGCTGCGAGTAAGTATCGATCTTTGGCAGGAAAAGTAAAATCATTATTTTACCTGACCCAGATTGACTCTCACCCTACATTTTATACCATTACGGCATGCTTCTGATGCAGAAAATCGTAACTTTTAGTTTGATATCCAACTAAAGGCTCTAAGACCAGTATTGCCGATAATATGACGTACGAACCGGCGTCAGTTTTTTTCGACGTCGTGTTATGCGTTTTACGTGACCCGTGACATCATTAGCTACACGACCAGGGCTGATATAATGTTTTCCGAATCGCAAGACTGAAGGCAATCGACTGGTGGTAGACCGATTCAGATCCGACGGTTAGATCCTCACATACCAGGGTGATGCCCTTAGGGCAGCCCCCAGGCGGTTGCGGGTGCGACAACACGCCAGGCTTTCCCGGGTCAACCCTACGGCGTTGACTACATATAACGCAGCAATCCAAAAACGACCCACACCCTCTCTCTCTCGCCCTAAATCACGACGTTTCGCTACCTATGGGAGTGTGTATAACTAGTCACCATATATGCAACAATTTTCTGGTGCCAGTACGATATGATAAAAGAAGCCAATAGATAACTGGATGAATGAACTCTGGACAGACAAGACAACGCAGCTGCTTGCGGATGATCTTAAACGCATATTCAACCGTATTCTTACCTCTCGAAGCTTTCTGCGTCCGGGATACTATTATTGCAGGACATGCTGGTTGTTAGCAGCGAGGCGAAATCCCCATGAACAACGGAATGCAAAAATGACTTGAAGATTTAAGCCTTACTGTAACATTTCCAACAATATGGCCTTGGACTTCGCAATTAATTTCCCCTCAGTGAATATGTAATTTATGCAACTGGTCAACACAATGGCTAAAAGCTAATAAGTGATCTCAAAGCGTGAAATTCCAATATATTACCGCGTTAGTGCAAAAGGCACTGAAAACTTCTGCCCGAAATGAAACACGTGCATAGGAAACAATGCAGCCTCGAAGTGCGATGACAATGACGGTGTTTCTTTCATGTCCAGAACCAATGATGTGCCTGTCACATAGACAGGGCCGGTCACAACAGCACATAAACATCGACTGACATGAAGCAGAGTAACGTCAACGTTTACATCCACGAAGCAATATGTGGCGGGAATTTAGCTGATAACACACTAAGTTATTGTACTGTCAGAGTTCCTACGACGGCGAAATATTTAAGCCCAGAAAATCCGGGGCTGTTGGCAAAAATGGAACTATCCTCATCGAGAAACGAGATCTTTTCGTATTTACGCACCATCCAGTTTCCACTCCACGTTTATGGTCAAGTAAAGCGTATTATCTCTTCTTTGTCTCCGTTTCGCGTATACGACGCCCATTCAGGGTCCTTTTTAGAATCCCCCGAAAAGGAGTATAATCGAGGATTATTCGGCCAGACATAAATGGCACACGACCTGACCGTGAACTCCATGAGAGCGCATAACAGCGCCTGGGAGGGGGGGACACAAGGTCAGGGCTGGGGCACAGAGTACACGCAGGGCGGCTCTGTGCACGGTGCACGCCCTGCTGCTAGGCGGGCTGACCTCCCCGCATGGCGGCACAGCTGCGGCGGTCTGACGGCCTATCGGCGGTTCTGGAGCGCGGCCTTTGGACCATCCGCCTGCAACTGGGGTGTTGACCGTTTCCGTTCTGGGGTATGGGGGCACACCGGTGGAGTGGAGTGTTGACCGTTTATGCTGCGGTAAGGGGGGGGGGGGCAGACCGGTGGAGTGGACTGTTGACCGATTCTGCTGCGATGGGAGGGGGGGGGGGGCAAACCGGTGAAGTTGAGTGTTGATAGCTTCTGCGTCGGGGAGGGATTGCGTACCGTGTGGAATGCTGACCGGTTCTGCTGTGGTGGAGACTAATGATGGACAGCCAGCAGACCGGCAGAATGACACAATACCATCTTTTAAGCGAGCTCGTTGCTGCAGCTAGTTTTAAAACAATTTTTATCCGGGATTAGGTCGCAATGAATCCAATACCCCCACGCATATCGAGTAGATTTGCCGTTGTGGCAGGAACAGGCATATCTATTTATGGCCCATGCTTCCAATGCTGATTTTATGTTAGATTTTTTTTCGGACACATGATCTCCACATGAACGTGACCAGCTCCAGACCGATCTCATGGCCCAAGACGGTAAAAATGGACCGCATCTTCCAATTACCCTGACGGTTCGCGATCTGAAAATATCCTTCAAGGCGGGCTTGGAGTCCATGAGTTCTCACATCGCCTGTTGCTTCACAGGCTTTGTTTTATTTCGTGGGATGATGTATCTACTAACGCCCGGCTACATGAGAAGGCGGAAACGGCGTGATGATCTGCGATGCCAAAAAATTATATCATCTCTATGAATAGCTGCGCCGCACGATTGCAGGAGGTAGCGTGCGTTCAGAGTCTGTGCTGAAGGAAAATAAATGCTAGGTTCAGTTCCATCCGCCACGTATTATAAATTATGAGATGGTTTTTGGCACAGAGGCCGGGTCAGGTGACGCCGTTAGGTCTTCCATGATATGAATTCCAAACCTCGGCCACCGCGAGACCGGCTCCGGCCATATCAGGGTGCACGCCGGCGACTTCTCAAGGATTTAAAGCAGGTGCCTTCGTCCTGACAGACTCCCAGTTCAACGAGGCATGCGTCATCGAGTTACTCTGAAAATCGGCAGTAACAAACAGAGGACGGTTTAAACACGGGAGTACAAACAGACGCCAACGTCTATTCGTGCTACGTCTATTCGTCTGTTCGTAACTGAGGCCTCAACAGACAGGTAGAACTGACGTCGTACCCAAGACCCGAAAAGCATCAGCATAGTGCCACTAGATCTGAGCACCAATCAGCATCGCACCCAAACACCTGGGGCTTCAGTCCGCGTGCAAGCAGCAACAGTCACCATCGGGGAATGACGGCCATGAACGGCCGGCTACGTCGTTGGAAAACGACTGCTCAGAGTGGGCGGCCGCGTCCCTGGGAATGGCTCTCGGCCAGCTAGGTCGGGAGCGAGCCAAGCACCTTCCGAATCACTCACTGACAAGAACAACCCAGTTCGGAGCGTTTAACTCTCTGAGATAGCCCAGACTGCCTTTCAGAAGCGTGATGTCACCGGCCAAATTCGTGCGCAGACGGACCAAATGGCCGTATCTGACGGCGACACACGGCACGCCCTGCCGCCCGGGGACGGTCGCTAGACGCCTCAGTCCGCCTGATACACGCCCCCAGGGAGCTGCTGATTCTGTGCTCAGTCCAACTGACCTGCTCCCTGCAGAGCTGCTCTTCGCACTGCTTCATTTTCTGGTGCACGCCTCTCGAGGGCCGCATGACCCTCTGCTCGGTCCAACTATAACGACCCCTCTAGTCGAGCCGGCTCCTGTCCCTTTCTGTGTCCACATGTCATTCATGTGTCGTACACGTCCGGATATTTCATCCCATGTCCGGTCCGTCCTGAGCCCCTTCTCTGGCGACCCTGGAAAGTCGCCTCACTCCCCGTGCTCAGTCCAAATCATGCTCCGCTCAGCCCTCCTCTCTCCTGCCGCCTCTGATCCGTCTGATATACGCCCTCCAGAGCTGAAGGTACTTTTGTCAGTGTTGATGACCTAGTGGAAAGTCAATCAACTCATCCGGGTCAGTTTGGCCCCAGTGCCCCGCCATGAATAGCAATGGAGCTCTGCCCAACGCGCCTGGCAACCAAACTTTCTCAACGTGTCGTGCCTCCAGTCGAGCTGTATAAGGAAACTTTGTTTGACTGCAAGCTGACAACACGATTTTTTCACAGCTTGCAAAGGCGGGTTCACCTGGGAAAACGGTTTTAGAGAATCCGATTTATTTCGCCTCACAAATAATAGTGTGCATATCAACGCGGTCGCTGTGTCAGAAACTTGCCACAGGTTCCGGTGTGATGTGGCGAAATTTAATGACCGCTCTTTCGGAACGATGCATCGCATACCGGACTGTGCTGGCATGAGGCAGAACGCAACGGACCACCGGGTTTTTTTCACGGGCCGCGTCGAGACCGCGCAATGCTTGGCTGCAACACAGGTCACACGAGAGGGGCCAGGGTAGAGGGGCCATGGACTGTGCAGGATGCACGGTTGTGCACCGCCTGCTGAAGGTCAGACGGGACGGAAAATGGCGCAGCCCGGACCGGCGAACCGGCGTCAGCGTAGCGCCCGGTCTGGTTCTGTGTCGCAGCAAACCGTAAACTGACGGGGGACAGTCGATTGTTAACTATTCGACGCAATTGTGGCCGACGAAGATCCGGCCCGTGTTTTAACGATCGACCATCCGCTTAATATTTCAGGCCTAATCCGCGCTCCGATTTCCAGCAAAATCCCATGCAACCACTTTCCTGGAAGCTGTGTGGAGGTACGCAGAATGAAGCGCACTGATAGTTGTGGTTTTCCGTGCTCCCACCACGTCCAAAACGCATTCAGCTAACGATGAGTCACCGGTTAATTTCCCGCAGCGAACCTCGATCCATTCTCGCCCATTATCCTCGATACGTCTGGTCACATCTGGTCAAACGGTCTTGCGGCCAACACGGCCTGTCCGTCTCAGCAGCTCTGCGACAATCCTGCCGGCAGGTGACGTCTAAATCCTCCCCGCAGGCGGCCCGTGATCCAGACGCCCGCCAGCCGGCCGCCCCGCCTTCGGGGCGCCAGTCCGCGGTTCCAGCACGGAGGCACGGCCGACCGGCCCAGTCCTCACCTGGTGTGTTCCGGCATGGTTGCGTTGGTCTGAGCCAGGGTGGCCGGCTGACTGATAGCTCTCCGCGCGGCGATCTGGGACGCTGCTGTCGGCGACGGCATCGGGGGCTCACTGGCGCCGGCCGCCGCGGCCGGCCCGCCGCCCGGGGCCACGCACCGACCACGTGATCAGCCGCTGGCACCGGCGGCGGGCCCGTGTCGTTCGCCGGCTGTTGCCGAACGGCGGCAGGACGCGCGGGCCGCGGCATCTGACGCAACTGCCGCTCCTGCGACGCGCTGACGCCGTTGTGTTGACTTCCCAGTGCAGGCGCTCAAGCCTTCTCCGCAGGCACCAGCCAGAGACGTGCACGATGACGCATCGGGTGGCGCATGAGAAATACGTGGCATCGTTTTTCGTTGACGCCAAATGTGAGGCAACCGTAATGTACAGCGCAAGTTCTACGCCGAAGAGCTGTTGGGGCTTTTGTGAGGAGTAGCTGGTGTCATAGCTAATGGCGAAGTAGATTAAGCGGTTTATGTGCGACATTGATATTGGTGTTTCTTTTGTCTTGTTTGCTTCTCTAGTCGTTCTCAGGAACATTTTTTGATACATACGGATCTAATGGTTTTGAAATACATGACCCCGCCGGAAATCAATCATGTTATGTTTTATCGCAGAGTCGTTACTTTCGTATAATATGTTGGCGGACTGGCAAGTTGCTTGCTACTCATGCAGGTGAGACAGGTTCAGTTCCTGGCAACACATGTCGCATTTTCTTTGCTTGCATTTGCTTTTGCTTCTCGCGCTTGTCCCTCTCCCTCATTGGCCAGCTGACCCCTGACCACGTGATCCTAACCTGACCTCAGTAGCGGGTCGGCAAGCGATGGGCAGTCGGCCTCCCGACTCGCTCCTTGCGCGCTGGCTCAGGGCTGCACTCCGAGGCGCACTCCTTGTCCTCCCCATCCTTCCTGTGCGCGCTGGCTCAGGGCTACTCCCCGAGGCGCACTCCTTGTCCTGACATCTCCTCGCACGCTCCTTGCTGGTGGAGACGTGTAGCCATAGATCTGTTTGTGGCCAGCCGGGTTGTTCCGTCGTTATCTGTATTTCTGTTGGTCTGGTCGATTGAGGACAGTTAAAAGAAGGCTCGTTTCCGAGATCCAGAAGGTGTTTTCGGTTGGCTTCTTGATAAGCTCCTGAGGCGCACGGCGACGCTGGAGCGTAACAGTATCTTTTTAATCAAGGCGTGATTTGGCACCCAGAAAACCCGCTAGATTTTTCATCAAATATGAACAAACGAATTCCCATTTGATTAATGTGACAAGTCGTTAAGTGTTACATATTTCAACCAGCACGTGATTTTCCGCCTGAAGAGTGTCAGATCGAAAGCGGATAGGCTATTTATGATCTTGAATTGCGCTATCCTAAAATTGTGCGTATATATTTCTTGCAGTCGAGCCGCGGTATCGTAAGCCGGGCACAAGTTTTGACTGCATTAATGACATGGAAAACCCGTGTCAGATTTTTTCAACGATCTGTCTATGACCGAATACTTGTGAAAGACGTATATTGTCCATTAGAGCGTTGGCCTGTTTGGACTCCAATATGGCGATGGCTGATTGTTAACTTCCTGACTGTATTTGGATGTCAAGATACGGATGCATTGTTCATAGGGCCTTTATGAAGCAGAACTATTCAAGAAAAGGTGTCACGAAAGAAACTTTCGGATACGGCAAGTGATGAAAATGCGTTGTACAGCCTTTGGGTGCCATAAAACAGACTCCGTTTCTCTTTTCTTCGAATGTCACGAACAGACATTTGGCAACCGCTAGCGATGCCTACGTTCCCGGTTTCATGAATGCAGAGAACGCAAAGCCAAACAAACATGCTATTACCGAGGCAAACAAGCTCGTGTTTGAACATACCAGGTCCAAACTTTTGCAAACAAGATAGCGAGCAGCGTATCATGACGTTGACTCTGCGCGCCGTGATCCCTGCTCGAACTAGGCCACTTTCCCTTCCATTTGGCTATTCCGTTTCCCTCGCCATACCCTGCCGATCGTTGTTTCATCCGTATGCCCGTGCTCTGGGACTCAGACAATCTGGTCCTGTGTCAGACCAACCCAGTCATGGCGCAGCTCCGAAGACCCTTCTCGGTAGAGCGTGAGAGGAGAAGGAGAGGGGGAGGACCGTCGACCGTCGCTGCCGGCGGCCATCCGCCGATCACGTTCACTGCACGTGCCCGGGCCGTGGGCCGCCGCCGGCGTCGGCGCTGGAGCGCTGCCAGCGGCGCCGGTCGGCCCGTCTGCGCAGTGCGAGACTACCCGCCTGCGGCCTCGTAAACAGGATGCACGGCCAAGCACGCCGCCGTGCTGACCGGCCGCCGGCAGCGCCGCCATGAGAGCGCCTGTAAACACCGGCCTTCGCCGAAATCGCGCCATCGTCCCAGCTGCGACCGGTTCCCTGCACGGCGGATCAGTTGGGGGATCGGGGACGGCCAATCGGCGGCGGCCGCTTCTCGCGCTGCGGTGCTTCTGACTAGTTCCAGGCCCTGCACGTGACCCCAATAGATACAGGTTGCGACACGTGTGACGTCGGTGGGTTGAGAAGTGCATACAGAGCTTCCGGCGCATGTTTATAAACAAACCACATGGTGGCCATGTCGTGTATGTCACTTCTTGCGTCCTCGCTTTCCACCAGAGCGACCGCTGCGTCGGCTCGACTTGCTTTTGTTGCCTCTGCTTTTTCGTCCCTGCTTATTTTTCCGTGACTTTCTTTTCCAAAACTTGCCCTTTTTACCTTTCCTTTTGCTAGATTTGCTTTTACTCTTCGATTTCTTTCCTTTCGATTTTTTCCATTTCGACTTCTTCCCCTTTGATTTTTCCCCCTTCGACTTCTTCCCCTTCCCTTTCTTCTCATCGTCACTGCCACCATGGTTCCGTTCATCGTCATCAGCTCCGCCGCTCCCTCCGTCACCGTCGTCGTCTCCGCCGCCTCCTCCTCGGCCTCTGCCGCCCCCTCTTCCGACCGCCAGCATGAGGTCAGCAGCGCCTTCCAGCCGGGTGCCCTCCAGCACGCCCGTGTCGCGGACGGCGCCCAGCGCCTCCATGGCGTCGCCGGACCGCAGCGCCTGGGTCACGTTGTACGCGTCGCGCAGGCCGCCGAGCCCCAGTCCGGCCACGATGTCCTCCTCCTCGTCGTTCATATGGAAGATCGCCTCTGGGTCCTCGGGCGGCGGCTGCAGCTCCAGGCCCTCGCCGAGCGTGCAGGGCCAGCTGAAGAGCAGGTAGCCGGGCGCCGTCAGCTGGTCGCCGCCCCAGCGGCGCGCCAGATCGCAGGACGTCTGCAGCCAGCGCGCGCCCGCCAGGATCGCCAGCTGGCAGAGCACCACCAGCAGGTAGACGGCGTAGCAGGCGGCCAGCAGGACCAGCACCTCCTCGGTGAGGTGGTCGGCGCAGCCGCGCTGGTTGAGCTGGCGTTCGCGCGCGCCGCTCCGCTGAGGCGGGCTGTAAAAGTCGCGCTCGAGCCGCGCCAACCGCTCCCGCCGGAGGCTGGCGTTCAGCGTCGTCACGAACAGCTGCCGCGGCAGGGAGACGTCGGCCGGCACGGCATCGCGGAAGAAGCCGGCGCCGATGAAGCGCTCCAGGTCCTGGCCGAAGGCGGGCATCGCGGCCCCGCCGCCGCCGCCGCCGCCTCCGCGGCTGCGATTCGCCCTCGGCGTCGCGTCCACCGGCGCCGGCGCCTCGGTGACGTCTTCGCCGTCGGGCGGGATGTCCCTCTTCGCCCTCGGCCTGAAGCCCTCGTGCTCGAGCGCGGCCAGCACGTCACGTCGCGAAAGGAGGGCACCGTCCGCCGCGCGGTACCGCCGCTCCGCCGTCTCCGGCAGCAGCCGCCGCATCGCCGCTCCGATCCGCTCCTCCAGCGCCTCCCGGCCGCTGGCGCTCTGACCCGTGCGGCGCCAGCACCCAGAGCGAGTCGCACGGCCCCAGGTGCGTGAAGTTGCAGCAGCTCCAGGGCGCCCAGGGCACCATCCACAGGCCGCCGCGCATGTGTCTGTCGGCGGCGAAGTGGCGCAGGTCGCTGACCTGCTCCGGGTCGGCCCAGGGTACGCGGAACCAGTCGCGGTACAGGGCGGAGCCGCAGCAGCGGCCCTCCAGCTGGATCCGGTCCACAGCTGTCTTCACGGCCACGTTCTCGTCGTATTGGTACAACGCCGCCCTACCAGACAGGGGTCCAGTGTTGGGTCATGTAGGCTGTACTGGTATTTGCAGTGCTGCCCTGCTAAGAGAAGTTAGGTGTCGGGTCACGGTGTCTGGGCCGGTAAACGCTGCCCTGCTAAGGAGGAGTTCCCCGCCGGCTCAAAGCAGCTGGATCGGTACAGCGATTCTCTGTCAGGGAGCAATTTATTGTTGGGTCACAGCAGCTACACTGGCAACGTGGCTTCCTGCCTGACAGGGTTCACGGCCATGTTAAGCAGCGTCCCCGGACCAGGAATGTTCGTGAACTCGCAGCAAGTGACGGCTACAGACCAACGCATTGTCGCAGTATGCTGATGTTGGCATCTCATTCAGGTCACGGTCGAAACGTTGCAGCAACAATGCTGATGCAAGGTCTTTCCAGCGTTAGACGCACCAGCTCTGGTGTAACAAATAACTCAGTGGACATGCTAAGCCTTTGTGTTCATGACGCAGCCGAGTATCTCGCCACGATGCTTGGCTAAAATAAAAATTCATAGTTCAAGAAAGTTTAAATGTACAATTTTAAGTGAACGGACCAGTTTGAGCAACAAACGAATCTTACGACTGCATGAATAATCGGCCATCGCCACTTCCAGAAACATAAAATGTAACTTTAATGGTATTTCGATTGCAGAAATCCAGCACCCAAATACATCTAAAAAGTGCAATAATTTTACGGTTCAACAATTCGCTACAAATAGTAGTAGGACTACGAGACGCAATAAAATGTTAGTGGGCGGAGGTACAAGCCGATCCAAACCGCCAGCTTCGAAGCACTCGGCTCTGTACCACGTGCGGACTGTGCACTCACCGGAATCCCTGCTGGAGTGCCTCGGTGATGTGAGTTCGGTGATACAGCAGCATCATCATCTGCACCACGGTCGCCAGGTGGACCCCGCAGGCGACGAACAGCCACATCAAGAAACAAGCGTGCCACCGCCTCCTGAAAATGTTGTACAGTACATAGCCAGAGTGGGCCTGTCAACAAGTCACACCCTTCCAAGAGGAATGACTATGGGCCAGCCCTTAGTCCCCCAGTCAACTCCCCCAGTCAACAGGTCTGCCTACAGACCAGACCCAAGTCTGGTTTGTAGGCCTGCAAGCCTAAAACCCAATGCTTACAACCAGACCACGTTTGACGTCTACTACAGTAACGGAATACATTGACGACGAACTAAGGGATGATTGTCACGTTTTGCTGACCTCAGGACACGCGATACATGCGCAACAATGAAGTTGCTAAAGGAAGCGAAAACTCCGCTGCATGAAATGAAATGAAATGTTGTTATTTTTCCACCTGATTTAAGGCTGCATTCCATGAAATAATTGGCCATAAACACCTTCCGTACCCTCACCCTAGTTAGCCTGAGTATTTTTGCTTTACTCTGGTGAAGCAATTCCAAAGTGTCGCAGGGCTCTGCTCGGGAACCTAGAGCCAGGTCTGACGACAGATGGCCCAGCAGTGACATTGAGGTCGGGAGGTGCGCCAATTTCCCGTCTCCCTGCCCTCAGTGAGCCGTGCCAACAGGACCATCCTCCGACACTCATAACACAAAGTTGACAAAGACTGGGCGGGCGGCGAGGCCGCGCTGTCCTCGGTGAAGCTTTCGGGCGGAGACTCTAGATTTATTGGTGGTGGAACGGATCCGAACCCTTAACGGATTCGGATCCATGCTTTGCATAGAGTTGCTGAAGCATTAAGTTGCAGGGTTACTGGCGGCGCAACTACAACAGGACAGGCGTCTCCAACCTCGAAAAATCCCAGTCACCCAGACAAGCCAAGGCCGGCTGTTGTCACTCCTGAACCACAGGACGAAAGGCCGGCAAGATGCGTATATGTGCAGAGGAGCCCAAAGTGGGCATCGTCAGGTTCCGCTGATTCTATTCTATCTACACATCTTTCAAAAATGTTTCCAAATAAACAAAAATGATCTTTGTTCTGTGCTATTTCCTTAAACTTTTATCTACAAATCAAATTTATTTCAGTTTTAGATAGGCAAAAATTTAACGTTACTTAGGCAGAGTTTGCACTAAACTTAAAATAAACATTTGCCCAAAATCCTGCGACTATGAACCAAAAGCCGAAGGTTGTGACACAGGCCCCACCATTCATTTCCCACAAAGAACAGTTGAAAGCTCCCTGCATTACTTCCGCGTTTGTATAGTAACAGTAAATGGTGTTGAGTGACGGCCCCCGGTGTCCTGCCTGCGTGACAAAGCGGCCAATGTATTTCACACTATGGCCTACTGTCAGCGACAGCTCAAGTGGCTACTCCGTGTGTTTGAGTGGCCAATGGGTGGTCCCCAGGAGCGTAATTGCATCCAAGATAAGTGGGGAGGAGGGGTGCCCATACGGCTAGTGCCAAAGTTCCAAGTAAATGGGGGGTCATGCCTCCCCCATTCTTACGCCTATGGCGGTCGCTGCGCAGCGGCCTCACCTGGTGGCGGCGTCGCCGACGTCCTGGCAGATCTTGGCGCTGGGCACGTGAAAGGCGGCCAGCATGATGACGCTGCTGACCATCAGCTGGTACAGCGAGTCGGGCTGGTAGCCGTGCAGCAGCAGCGCGCGCCCGGCCAACCAGCGGCGCAGCTCCAGCGCCAGCAGGTAGAGCAGCTGGGCCAGCGCCGCCACGGACAGGTGCAACAGCAGCAGCGCCGTGCCCAGCCGGCCCCGACCCGACTCGGTCAGCTGGACCGGGCAGACCGGCATGGCGGCCCGGCCTCAGTCGCTGTCAAGGCGCCTCGAGCTGGAGGAACGTCCACGGGATGAGGAGCGGCGCTCTGGCACCTGCACGGCCGGACGAAGTTCCACGGGAGCGTCGCGCAGTGTTGCGGCGACTTATGACGCCTCTGGGCCCTGGAGGCCGGGCATGTTACGGGCTGGATAAGTGGGGAGGAACAGACACTACGGCAGCCTGGTATGATTGCCAGCACTTGACCTGCAGCTGTTACTGCACTTGGCCTGCATCTCCTTACTGCGCTCGGTGGGCAAAAATTCCGGATATGGCGGCAAAGCTGTTCGCAGTGAATGAAACGAGGCAAGGAAACGCGGTTGCAAAAATGCGCAGAATAACGTGTTTTTGATGCAAGAGCTCTTTGAATCTCACAAATGTGAGTTCAAGGAAAAGAAAACTTTGATGAGGCTTACCTCCAGGCACTACGCATCACCGGTACAACGCCTAGCAATGGCTGTGAACCGACCGTCATCCCACGGATGGAGTGGAATCCACCTTTGTCGAATGCTCGTGACTACAAACACGCCACCTTGTGATAAGTCGTGGCCGATGCCCATCGGTTCTTTAGTATAGGTGGCGCCCAGGCCAGCAGGCAAATGTTTACGACATCGAGATGGCAAGTTCGCATCAGACTGCAACGTAGTTTATTCACCACCAACATCACTGACGTCACACCAACACGTCGTTGTTGCATCCGTGATCACAGTAGTGTTCACAGCCGTGTGTTTACAGTCTTCTAGTTTCTCGTTCCGAATCTGTCTTATTTGCCAGGATGACCCATCCGGCAGTTTTTTTTTCAGCTCGTAACACGTCCATGACAACGATATTTTTCACGGAACGTACCCAGGCAATTACATCTTATTGTCATGCGCGGTAGACCGAGGCAGCTCTGTTCCGGAGGTACGGTCCGAGGAAAACTTTTGTGCATCTTGCTGCGGCCAGTGAAAGACGGAAATATGTCGTGATATGATATCGGTAACGGGAGAATCCATTTCCGCTGGTGGGCACAGCATAGAAAGCAAAATAAGCTTTGCCGGCCATGATGCTGCTGGCAATATCTAGTTTGTCACAAAAGGTCCTAACTCATGTCCAAGATCAAGCCAAATGTTGACTAAGAGCGCGGCGAGCCTTTTCCATTGTTTCACGTCTTCCTCGGAGTTTCTTTTGGTCTTATTTTCTCCTGGCGACGGCGCAAGTTGACCCGCTTCTTGTTTTATCGAACGGCATGGCTGGTACATATATCAATACACGGATAAGCGGGTCGCAGTCAATGCATTTACGCAAATCATGGCAGCAAAATGTATTCAGTGTGCTATTTTGCACAGCTGGAACCCAGTTACCCAAGACTTTGCCTCTCTTAGAACTTGTTCGATGTTTGGACATGGTATTTGTCAAAATGATAATATTTTCTGTATATGTATATTTATATTATATTATATTTAGTATATTTGTATATGTGCCCCTTTAAACAACGAAAACGAATCAATCAAGGCATGCTGCTGAGAATACCTCCCTGCAGTGCAGGTACCTTTTTCCCCTCGCGAGATAAACTCTCCGGGTCACGAGTGAGGGGGTCGCCAGCAAACGGAACAGTGGGAGGACTGAAAGCTGATGGCTCTCGCTGCCACCGTGCTCCGCCCGGCGCGGGTATGATGCGTCCTTTTCCATCCAGCACCCCCGACGGCGGCAGTCAATACCTGTACCCAGAATGCGCCGCGCGCCGGCCGGCCCATCTCCGTCCCGCCTCCTGGCCCACAAGGCGTCATCAGGGAGCCCACTCCCAGGGACAGTGTCCGCGGCTGTCACGCTGTCGCCGTCACCGGCGGTCGACCGCCGGCCTCGCCGGCACCTGCCGGGTGACGAGTTCGGTTCCACCGCCGGCCGCACGGCCACCGTCCGGGCGCCGGTCAGCGCGGCCAGACGCGCTGGATGCTGGGCCGGCCGGCCGCCGCCGCCGGGCCCGATCGATGACAGGGGCAGAACGGAGCGGCCGCCGAACGCCAGAGGACGGCCGCCTCTCTGCGCCGCCGGAGGAGCTGGGCCGAGCGGCGCGCCGCGACTGTCGACTGGTCAGCAGTGGTGGCCGGCCGGCACAGGCCACTCTGCGGGACGCTGTCAGGTGAGCTGGAGCAGGAGCAGGCGTGACGCACGGATAGTCACTGGCATTGTGAGGCGGCGTGAGGGGTGCCTGTGATGCGGGGAAAGTCACCAGTCTGGTGAGGCGGCGATGACGAATACCAGTGATGTGGAGATAGTCACTGATATTGGTGAGGTGGCGTAAGATGTATCTATTTGACGCAGGGATCCTCCCTAAATGGTCAATGACCATGCAAGCCGAAATTGGAGGGTAGTTCTGGCGCAGTGGATAGCCTAATGGATGGCTCGTGTTTGCCAGCGGCTTGTTTTCGTTCTTTCTTATTTTTTATTTCATTTTTTTATTCTTTTGGCAAAGGCTGTTTGTCAATGAATGACGGCTGGTGCATATCTACAGTGTGCCCTGTCCATACAAAAAGAAAGCTAACATGTTGATGTCTACATTACAATGCACATCTCAGATCGGATTTAAGCCATTACCGAGGTCATTCAGACCCTGAGAACCCTATATGTTAGTTAAAATGTTGCAACACCGCTCGTTTCACAGCTGCCAGCCTTGCTCGATGACGTCGACTATGTCATGCCTGGCCATACGGAATCATTTAGAGCTTCATAGAAGTCTCAACATTGAAGTGTTGGAATTCGCAACAACGTGGCCCTTTACAGATCTTTAAACTAAAGCAGCGGATCTCGGACAACCGCATGAAGGAAAGGCGTGTCCACAGTATGGCAATCACTCATATTGGTCACCATGCTCGGATGGAGCAGGTAGGGCATACATAACAAGATCTGAGTGCTCGTCGTGGGAGGGACCGGGGAGCTATCCGCACCACTAAGGCTTGGTAAAGCCTGGGCGACCCCGTCCCGATATGAAAAAAAACGGCGCGTGGAAAAGGAGGCTCGAATCTGCTGTTTGGTTTCGTTGAAAAACCCAGGATGCGCCATTACAGCCTGCAGTGGCATGCACTGTGTTTAACGATGTAAACGCCGATCTAGACTGCTGACGGACCTCTCAAAGTAAACTTTCAGTCCCAGGAGCGACAGGAGCGAGCTGCTGGGTAAACATTAAATCATTCGGCGCAGATTAATAAAAGCAGCACCCTCCTTGAAGGATAAAAAGTACTATATTCGGTCGGGATTATTTCGATCGTAATGCTTCGTCGATCACGACGATGCCTGCGACTTGTAGCCCTTATCTTTCTCTTAACGGTCGTCTGTTCGTACTCATGTTGTTAATTCATGCTGGATAGGATATTCATATCTACGGATTGATGCACAGACGATGATATGAAATTCATGCGTAGCATTTTCGGCATTTGAAAAGGGAAATATACATTAATCTAATACATGGCACAGCCAATTAAGTCTCACTCATTAGCATTTAGAGGACATTGCGCCTGATGACAACCGATCTGCCAGACAATTATTTCTTTGTTTATCTATACCCAGTTGAATGTTGTACTGCGAGAATGCCTTTTGTATGCAGTTCAGCTCCGTTTAATCGTTTCGCGCGATCGATCTGTAATTGATCCGATCGACAGCTCAGCAGGTCACAAAAAGTTCGGCCAAAATAATCGTCCGCTCAACCGATGTGGGGCTCCCCAACACCTGTGCCGGCCCCTGGTCGTCCTGCTCCGTCACTAAACCTGTGAAGAATGAGGTCGTTTTTGTGCACTACCTCTCGCACCTGCAGCCTAAGCTCCGTCAGCGCGATGCGACCGGTGTCGTTCCGAACCACGCCACGCACCCCTTTCTGATCGTTAGCCGCGACGCCGTGCGGTCGCGTTCCACTTGCGTCGTTCCCACGTCGCGATCGACTTAATGGCAGTGGTCGCGGCGGGTGACGTCACCGAGGCGCCGGCCAAGCGTGACGTCGCCTGTTGGATGTTCATTTCTCGTCCAGCGGTTCCGCTCCCAGTCCGATGTTAGGGAGCATTGGGGTTTTATGAGGCTTTCGTCAGGCAGCCGTTTGGCGTAGTGTTGAATGGCACAGAAGCTGGGGTACCTACCGCCCCCCACGAGGCGGAACCTCTGCCGTCACCACCAGAATTTGTCAACGTCAACATCCATTGTCTTGCAGTTTCCCCTGAAAGACCAGGGAAACGTTGCTGGTCATATGGCCTGTTTTGACCTGCGATGTTCCTGATAATGCATGTTTGGACTAGTGATCACGTTGTACTGTCTCTGGGTTTGACAAAGGATTTGGCGTGCGTGGCTAAACAAAAATAAACGTTCACGAAGACTTTGAATGCTTCAAATTAATTATTAACCTTATCTTTTGCTGTTATCTTGACAAAATGTTAGGTCTAAGCCTGAAGGGTGTCTCCTAATTTTCAGAAACAGGATTGCTGAATCTCTTCTTCAGCTTTATCACTACAAAATCAATATTTGTATATATGCGCTGCCCCACCCTTATTACACCCAGTCCATATCTCCACTTACCCTGTTTTGTGGGCACCCATAATGCTTCATGTAAACCTATCTCCTCTTTATCACAAAGGTCTGTAATGACTCAGTGTGTTCGAAGAAGCTGTGGCTCACACCGTCACAACCTTTACGAATTGAGAGGCTAATATGATGAAAATGATACCAGCCTAGCTCGGAAGAACTGACTCGTCTCCTTTGCCGGTCCATTACAAGTGGCTTTCCTGCTTCATTTCCTTCGGAACAGTGGAGTTTCCGGGACTGTCGACAATGATGACGATTCCGGGACACACGACGGAACCCTCCTCTATTCCCAAGCACGGGTGACGTGATATGCATTCAGTGGTACTATGAACCCTGTCGGGCCCACCGTCCCGCTTAAAACCCATTAGAAGCTTACCGGAGCAGCTTGCCCAGCCGGCAGCCATCTAGCCTGGCGGTGGGTACAGGGCTTTCTACTTAGGCCGGCCTGAGCTGTGCCGGACGTCACAGTGTGGCGGGCGTTCTCAGATGTGTGTGACCTCAGTGACGGTCCTCAGATGTCGCGGACGGTCGTCGCCTGAGCCCCGCCGGACTGTCGCCGGCTCCGCGCCATCCCTCGCCATGACCGTCTCGGGCGCCGCTGGTCTGGTTCTGCTTCTGACAGCTGCTCTACCGTTCGGTGAGTTGTCCGGCTCTGTCCCGGACTGAGGGCTTCTCTGTGAATTGGGAGAGTATGGTTCGGAGCCAGTGCGAGGCTTCTCCGGAATGAGGGCGTCTTTGCCACTTGAAAGAAGTTTCCGAGCAAACCTATCTGAAGGAAATGTGCAAATAAGTTTGGAAAAAATAGAAGGAAAGGTCATGCTTTCAGTCGGCCTGGGCAGAGGCTGTGGACTCTCCCTCGGCGGAATCTGACCCGTTGTAGAACGAGCCGTCTTGACCGCAGTCTTAACCGCGGTCGGTCGCCTTGACTCAATAATCAAGGCATGGATACGGTAACAGTCTTGCGGCATGCTAATGAAATGTTTAATCCGTACGTACATGCTCTCTACCTGATTTAACATGGCATTTGCCAAGCATTTAATTCTTGATCGAATCTTTGCGTGCTTTTTTATTTAGACTTTGACATTCCCCTCTTGCTTCGTCCTAAGTTGGGAACATTCTTAATGACATGTGGAATCGCATGCAGTTTATAGCTCTTATCTACCTTTCTCGAGTCAAAGTGTTTCAGTTTCCGCGTAGTGCTCTTGATGTTTCGGTTTAAGTCGATGTGGAGCATTGTTTCGTGCATATCGCTTTCCCCAGTCCCAGCAGCGCGCTTATAATCCCAGCGACTACGTACACAAATCACGTTCCTCTCTCATACGTTAACATCAAGCGGAAGTGACGCCTGAACAGCATATAGAACGGCATATAAACTGATCGCTGGGGCATCTCACGACAAATCGACACGATGAAGGGGTAAATGTCCACCTTCATGTCTCAGACTTTGACCAAAACTGGTATACGTGATTTTCTTATGCCCTGAATTTACTTGTGCAAATTTTAGCTCGATCAGGTCAACGGTTCTGGAGTTATAGCCTCCGGCATCATGGCGAGGTCACGCTGCAAGCGGTTGTTCGGTGGCCGATAACTGTATGAAATATTATTCGAAATCTAAATATAAGGAAGTTTTTGAACTCGCGACGGCTCAAGAAAACCGTTACTGGTCAGACTTTTTATCAGTAATAAATAATAAAATGCGGTATTATCTTAGGCCAGGTGACCTCCGGTGACTTAATCATCCGCGAAAGGTCAAATTTCGTTGAGCCAGAATAGAAGGCCCATATTTTTGTTCATATATATATATATATATATATATATATATATATATATATATATATATATATATATATATATATATATATATCAGATAAAAAGGCGTTCTTCCCGTAAATGATCATTTTGAAAGCGCAAATGTTACCGTTCTTGAAGGTTCTCGAAACACCATCCCAAGATCTCGAGAAATAAGAGAGCTACGAAAATAAAAATGACACCAATCGAAATGCCGTCAGATTGTATGAAGAATGAGCGCATATTTATTGACTCTGAGTTAATATTATATTAATATGTTAAGTCAAAAGGTCAAACAATGTCATGTCATGACGTCCAAAATCTGTGGGCAATAAAAATAAACATGACGGTCCCATAAATTTATCTTGAGTAATGAGCACCAAAAAGGGCCAGAAACGCTTCTCCATTGCCAAAAATATATTTTCTTCTCCTCGGGTCATGTCGTGCCAGGTCATCAGCCATTGCAACACAACCCTGATTTGTGTCGAAACCGGCACTCAAGTAAAGTTACCTCAGGCAGACGCTTTGGAATTACCATTGCAAATGCTTGGTCACACATGACAAAAATATCAGAAAAAGATTAATTAGATCATTAAGGGCATTTGAGATCAACTTGGATCAGATATTACAACATTCGTATCTCAAGATTGGGTAAATGTACGAATGTCAAACAAACGTCATTTGATCGCTATAACCATGCTGATGTGTTCTTGAATGACACGGAAATCGTCAAGGGCAGGCCAGGCCAGGTCAGGTCAGGTCAAAGACGATAGCAGGTAAAATGTGTTTGTCTCGTTCGAAAAATCACGGCGCCACGGTGCTCGGTTTCGAGCGGGACAAACACATTTTGCCTGCTATTGCCCTTGACCTGACCTGGCCTGGCCTGCCCTTGACGATTTGCGTGTCATTCAAGAACACATCAGCATGATTATTGCGATCAAATGACGTTTGTTGCACATTCTCTCCATTACCCAATCTTGAGATACGGATGTTATAGTATTTGACCTAAGTTTATCTGAAATGACCTTAGATGACCTAACCAATTTTTTCCGATATTTTTGTCATGCGTGACCAAACGTTTGCAATGGTGATTCCAAAACGTATGGATGAAGTAACTTCACCTTATTGCCGGTTTCGACACAAATCAGGGTTGTGTTGCAATGGCTGTTGAACTGGCCTGACATGACCTGAGGAGCAGAAAATATATTTTTGGCAATGAAGAGGCGTTTCTAGCCCTTTGACTGCTCAGTACTGAAGTTAAATTTATAGGACCGTCATATTTGCTTTTATTACCCACAGATTTTGAACGTCATGACATGACATTGTTTGACCTCCTGACTCCACAATATTAACTCAGAATCAATAGAGATGCGTTCATTCTTATGAAATTTGACGGCATTTCGATTGGTGACATTTTTATTTCCGTAACTCTCTTATTCCTCGAAATCTTGGGCCGGGTTCCGATAGGCTTCAAATACGGTAAAATTTTTGCTCTCAGAATGAACATTTACAACAAAAACACTTTTTTATTTGCTAAGTATGAACCAAAATATCGGCCTCCTATTTTAGCTTAACAAAGTTTTCACAGGCGACGAGGTCACCAGAGGTCACGTGACCTGAGATCGTACCGTATTTTTGTGTTATTTATTATAGACAAAAGGCCTGAGCAGTAACGGTTTTCTTGAGCCTTCGCGAGTTCAAAAATGTCCTTATATTTAGATTTCGAATAATATTTCATATAGTTATCGGCCGCAGAACAAACCTTTCCAGCGCGACCTTGCCATGATGCCGGAGGCCATAACTCCAGAACCGTTGGCCTGATCGAAATAAAATTAGCACAGGTAGGTTCAAAACATAAAATAATTCCAAACACCCATTTTGGTCCCGATCTGACATAAGGGCGCCACCCCCTTGCCGATCTGTTATGGGACGCCCCAGCTGTGAGACGATACTCGGTTGGATTAGACAGCCAAGTTGGTTTGGCGCACAACAGTTTAATGAACTGGAGGACAGGGGTGTTGATTTGTATTCTTTTGAGAGGGCCATGGCCTACTCAATGTTGATTTGGGCCCACCCATTGTTGGTTTGCCCCCCCCCCCCAATATTTTCTGCCGGTTTTAAACGTAAAAGAGTAATAATAACGAAAAGAAACGCAACAATAGATAAGAGATGGGTGGAAAATAAAGAATACAGTCTAAAGCGATTGATCTATCTACATTTCTGTCTTCTATCTATATATGCTTATACACATGGGGATAAATGCATTTTTTATTCGATAAATAGTAACAAAAAAAATTATAAATTTTCGTTGGTCAAATTAAAGTGGCCTAAATCCGTTGAGAAACCCACATTTGGAGGAAGATTAGGTTGTCGGGTCCTCGGTTCCCTCCCCCATCATTTGCGGGAATCGACGCCCCTGTTGGAGGATATCAGACCAGTACGTTTTGGAAAGGAACTAACGTTGACCTCAGTCGCAAGCTGCGCCAGTTAATTGTAGGAGCTGGCGCGAGACGACGGCAGACGGTTTGAAATGTGGGCGAACCCTATATCAAGAAAAAAAGAAAATGGGTTGAAAACAGACATTGTGTTTTTAGTCTTCGGTGACTTCATTACATAAACGAAATTTAATAAAACAGATTTCGCTGCGAGGGTGTCATGACTGACTATTCAAGCATTCGATTACGATTTGATGAACTGCGTGTCGAGAATAAAATATTGCAAACGACTCATTCCAACGCAGCTCACGCTCCTATCTCCTTAGGCAGTTGCATTCCAATCCGCAGCTGTCAGTTAAGCCTTACTTAACTGAGTAAGCCTTAATTAAACTGGCGTCTGCTAACCCCGTGCCTAACTCTACGACTTAACTTCCGGCTTACCCCGCCGCTAACCGCACAATGAACCTTGCGACTAACCCCGCAACTCACCCCGTGACCTAGCCCGCAGTCGCAACTAGCGCCGCATCTTGCCGAGCGACTAACACCGTGACTAACCTGGCCGCCGTCTGCGCCAGCTGCCGCCGAGATCAACTGCTACAAGTGCTCCTCGCGGAACGGCTCGAGCCGAGCGTGCGAGGATCCGTTCGCGCCGGCCATGTCCACCTACGTGCGAGGCTGCAAGGTGCCCAAGAAGAACCACGTCGGCGAGTTCCCGGCCAACTTCTGCGTCAAGATGACCGGCACGTCCAGTGAGTGCTCGCGTGGAGCAGGCTGGGTGAAGTTGGGGGTCCGTATGGATGAAGCGTGATGAAGGTGGGAGACAGTAGTGTGTGACGGTGCCTGGCCATGGGGACGGGGTGTGCACTGAATAAAACCGGCTCGGGTGTGGGCAGATGTAGATATTATTTTCGGAAACTCAGACAGTGTTGAAAATACTTTCCTCTGGTGTCCTAGAAATATTCGGGCCAAGTGAATCATATAATTTGTGTATGACAAAGACAGTCCAGTTAAACAGGCCGTTTCTCGAAACGTGTTTATGCAGTGGAGCATAACATGAAATATCAGGTACTATTTTTTTGTGAAATCGCACCACATTCCGACCACGTGGCCTTACCTGAACACGTGTGATGGTGTTTGTCACCACGGCAAACTCGCAGGCTACGTGAAGTCGCAGTCACCATGATCAGGAAGAAAAAGATAATGCGATAAAATGGTCAGAACTGAACTAGGAAAGAACCCATTGCTTATTCCTGTGGGAGAACCATGCCCACTTCAAAACTGTCCTTTTAGGGTATTTTCTCGTTGAAAGTAATCTCTTGTCTCAATCCTTATGATCATGTATGCTGGTGCCAAGTCAGAACTCTGCAATAAATTATACACTCCGGGAGATCTCCACGTTGACTACATACCGACGCGTCATGCACCTCACGGCACGCGTGACACCAGCTAAAGCACCACTTCCCTCTGCGTTTCAGCCCGGACCGGTGAAGTCCTGGTCGTGCGGACCTGCGTGCTGAAGACCATGGAGTCTCAGTGCGGCGCCTTCAAGTTCGCGAACGAAACGATGCACGGCTGCGTGCTGACCTGCAACTACGACGGCTGCAACAGCGCCACCTCTGCAACGATGAGCACATTAACACTTCTGCTGAGTTTCGCTGGGGTCCTTCTGGGAGTCGGTTGAGACCGGCCGCCTTTACAGCAACGTGCGGTGTGTACGATGAGGTAATCATTGTTATGTTTGTCGATGCTGGAAGGCCAAGCCCTGCGGCGTATTTAAAAGGTCCACCAGGGTGGTTTATCTCGTACCCTTGCGTAAACGTGATAGTAATCGCGTAATCTTACACCCATAACCGATATTTCCGGATTGCGGAGCTGCGAATGTACAATGCGAGACTGGGACATTCAGCTTCTATACATGTCATGTTATCGGAGACGGAGGCTGGCGGCGTAACTCAGCTTTTACTCTGCCTTTTTAAGCAACTGTCTATCAACTGACACAATCAAAGGTGTTTCCAATGGCAAGTCGTTTCGCTTTGTTATGCCCAATTTTAGCGCTGTCAATCCGGTTTGTTGCTATGGTGGCGAGCTATATTCCAAATGTAGTGTACGTACCGACTTTATCTCGCGCCGTCGGGTTTCATAGGCCAGAACACTTCAGGCGATAGTGCGCTCCTTTTCAGTGTCCCAATGCGTACTGAGATATTTCAGTAACATTATTGCTGGGCGGTGGGGAGATTTGGCGGTTTGCACTAGATGCTTCTTGGTTCGTCTGTAGTGGCATTTGTGCCGGACAACGTGTCTTTTGTCCGCCGATATCGTCTTCAGGCGACATGTTTGCGCGCCAGAACTCATACGCTTACGCAGATTCACATAACCCGTTTTGCGACATTGCAGTCACATTTTACCACGACCGTTGACCAAATCATGCAAAGTACTGGCAACCACGACGGAGTCTCTTAACTTCTATTTTCAGTTCGTAATCCAACCTCAGAAGCTTCTGATGTTTTGCCGCGCACGCACAGTGCACTGCTCATCGAATTACTTGTCGGTGCGCAAACACTATGTGTGATTTTTCCCGTTTCAGTAAAAACGTGCCAATCGACTCCATTATGCACAGTGCGACGGGGTTGTGATACAGCAATGAAGCTGGGACAGCATGAGTCCTTCAACTTGACGCACGACCACTGTGATGACACTGTCGAGATAACAGGTGGGGATATCAGTAGAAAGTGCTGTTGTACCTTGCAGCGCTCTACCTTTTGTGCCAAGAACATGTCAGCGTGGCAGTGACCGTTCGGGAAAGGCAGCTGGTCCCGGTCATACTCGGAAGCAAGTAGTTCATCTTTGATGTAGCGTATTATGATGTGCGCAGTCAATACACCATTACCCAACCATCTGACGTACATGCTGGTATCAGATCGCCCCAAATGACGAGCCGTCTGCAACATCGCTGAGGGCGACATCTTTAAGGCCGCTTCCCTTGAGTTAGTGAATGGAGAGTTCAGCTGGCTATGCATGAAAACAGCCGATACTGAAACAGCCGATACTATTTCGGCGCTTACAAGGCAATGCCATTGCGGTTAACCATTGCTATGCACAGCACAGATACTTCTCGGCGGCAGATGTTCCAGTATATTTAAAACGTTTTATTAAAAGCGATTTAAGGTGCGCCATCATACCAACACTAAATGCCTTGATAGACAATACTTGCGGCGACTCTCAATTCGCGAGGCTGGACACAATGCCACCACTCTCCGGGCCGCCGGCGAGCGGACGAGTTTGGGAGCCGCCGGCCGAAGCTCCACAATCATCACTAGAACACAGAGGCTACGATTCTGGGAGGAACGCCAGACGCCACGGCCGACTTCGAGTCGCCCCAGGCCGCACTCGCGTCACGTTTGTGCCGGTCTTCGACCCCTGCCGCGCACCGCCGTCCCCTCGCGGCGAACACCTGCGGCCAAATTCGACGATTTACCACGGCACGGAATGACCCAAGTATCACAGTTACATCTGCCCAGCGCACCCGGTCCGTTTCCAACGCACCGTCGCGAAGCCAGCCGGCGGCTGACGTCACCGCTGACGTCACCCCTCGCTCCTGGCCGCAGTCCATCATGCATCGTCGGCCACGCCGCCGCCGCCGTCCTCCTCAGAGGCAGCGCCTCCCCGGTCGGGGCGAACACGGCAAACAGCCAGAGGTCCATAGCCTGGCTGCCCGCCGTCTGACGGCCACCTGACAATCCTGACACTCCTGGCGGCCACCTGACAGTCTTCTGACATCCCTCACAGGCTTCTGGCACTCATGACATCGCTTCCTGGCGTCTCCTCGCATTCCTGACGGCGGCCTGACATTCTTCCGACAATCCTGACAGTCCCTTGACAGTCTTTTCATACTTTTGACAGCCACCTGGTGGCGTTGACACCAAAGACAGCCACCTGACAATCTTCGCACAGTCTGATGATAGCCTCTCGACGGCCTAATGACGACCTCGTGAAGGCCTTCAGTAACCTGCCGATTTCTTCACACTCTCCCGACGAACTCCCGGCGACATGCTGCTGTTCTCCCGGCGACATGCTGCTGTTTTCCCGGCGACATGCTGCTGTTCTCCCGGCGACCTCCCGACACCTCGGACGGTCTGCCGGCGCTCGCCGGCCGTCGGGCGACGCTCAGACGGCGTCCTCGGGCGAGCCGTCGTTCTCGTCGCTGACGATGACCTCGGGCAGCTGGGGCGAGCCGGGCGGCGGGCTGCCGGCGGCGGCGGCGCGGCTGGCCAGCAGGCGGCGCGCCGCCGGCACCAGGAAGCTGATGAGGCTGGCCAGCAGCAGCAGGCCGCCCGCGGCGTAAAACGACACGTTGTAGTCGCCCGTGTAGTCGAACATGGCGCCTGCCGGGGCGGGCCTCGGTCAGCCGGTCACAGCAGGTCTCAGATGACGGGCACAAGGTCACCGGTGGCGAGTCGGTGGGTCACAGGGGTAGGTCGCCTTTCGGTGGGTAAGCGGTCATGGGCAACAACCCAGCGGTCCAGCCAGTCAAGAGCTAACAGTGTAGCAGGAAGTACGGAGAACACGTCAGAAAGATCGCCGAGAAATAGGCACAGAACGTGTTTGGAAAAAAGACGTGAGAGCCAATGTACGAGTCGAATGCCCGGAAGTGTTCGACAGCTCAGCTGTATAAGTGCTTCTGTTTAAAACTGTCTCTTATGTCATGCATCAAGACATTTACACATCAACGAGCCAGATATGGTGCGGATAGATAAATCGGAAGAAAAGTCGAAGGTCACAGCTTAAGGGTCATCAGCGAATGAGAAAGCCAATGGCAGCGAAGGCGGGGCCAGCGGAAACAGCAGGCAAGCTCCGTGACACTGTGCCTTCGCTGAAGCTGACACTGCAGCCAGTACTGACACATGGCGACTTGTGACTAACCAGGCGAACTTATCCTGAACAGATCAACAGTACTACACTATCGAGCATAATAGCCACGTTACATCACAAAAAGCCTGGATACACTATTTGTTCTACAAAAAAAAAAAACTGAAAGACTGGCTACATCACACCGCAATGAAAGCAGTCTATAACACCTTACTGCGTACACTAAAAGCTCACAGTTGTCCACAACTGAACAGCTATATCGGTGCGGGGTACCCCCTCCCCTCCGTGTCTAGCCGGTGGTTCCCTAGCCCCCAAGACACATTAACGACCAATAACGAACTACGGAACTGGGTGGGCAGTGCAGTTCCCAAAACTCCACGTGTTCACTATTATTACGCGATCCGAACGATCACAGCCTAGCAGTCGAACCCACAAACAACGCTCCCTCTCGGAAAAGGCCCGAGTCTTAACGTTCTTCCCATTCTCCCACATCCGACCTCTACCAAAGGTCCTAACGCCCCGTTCAAGACCTCCGACGGTCGACAGTCGCTTTGTGCCAGCGCTGCTCGCCGTAACCAGCTAAAGCCCAGGCCAACGGTCCATGCCCAGTTAAGCAGGCGCAGTCCCTCGGAAGGCGAGGCAGTCAAGCTTCTCAGCCAATGGGACGGGCCTGAGATCACCATTCAGCTGTCACGGGTCACAGAGCAGCGCTCACAGAGGAATCGGGGTGAAGTGGTCAGAAACAAACCAGCGACAGTCACAGTTAAGGCGCACGGTTAGTGTGTTAAACACACACAACTGGGTGCATCAAAAGGTCATGCGTACAGGCCTCTGCAAGAAACAGAAAATTTTACTCTCAAAGGAAACCAAAAAAAGCCAAGAATGGGTCTTATCTCAGGAAGCAAATGCATGGAATCAGTAAATACCCGTGCAAACTGCACCATTCAACCGATAAAAATGACAAATACAAAGGCATAACTCAACGTAAAAACTACACCAATTAATCAATTAAAACGACTCATGCATGGGTATAACTTAAGGTAAACATAGTATGGGCGCAACAATTCTAATGGCAAACGCAGAAACGAAGCCATTACACAGACGACCGACGCAGGGTGTAGTGTGCGTGACAGGGGTGCGTGACGCAGGGCTGCTTACCGTCGCCGTACGACAAACGCGACAGCCGGCGCCGGCGAGCGCGCAGCCCGAGCAGCCGACTGAAACACTGACCACAGCGCTCAGCATGCGGGCCCTACCTGCGCCGGCGGCCGACCGCCACGGCTGCCCGGCGGCCGGCCGACCGGCCCGACGAGGTTCCGGCCTCCGGGCTGTCCCACCCCGCCCGACGCCCGCACACCCAGAGGGAGGCGCGCAACGGGCACGTGCCCGGGGGAGGATAACGAGACACCAAGCCATGCACAGCTACACTGACGCAGGAATGATTAGGAGGGCCTTCGCCGCACCGTCAAGGCCGAAAGGTTCTGTAATTGAATGGCTGATCGGAAGACAATGGAATTGTTATCCAGGGTGTTTGGAGAAAAAACGGACGATGAATTCATGAACGGATGAAATGATACGGCAGAGAAAGTGCAAAAAAAACTTCAAAGTGAGCCGCAATCCCAAACTGCACATCGCCACACGCCTTTTGTTCTATTCTGATTTGTGGTGCATTTTAGAATGCTTAGAACGTACAAAACAACGAAGAGATGCCAGTATAAAATTTATTTAGTGTAGAGCAAAATGGATCGAACAGGGGTGAGCCACTTCCCAAGTAAGCTGACATCACCGGACCCTGGGTGTATGCCTGGACCCCACAGGATAGTGAATGCCACGACATGATAACGTGTTTTGCGCGCATGGCTATCCCGTATGGTCGCATAAAGACGCAGATGGGAATCTACCGGAAATTTCCAGTTATTGGAATTGCGAAATGCCATTTTAACACATGCAGACAGACCAGTCATTAACTCCTACCATTCACAAAAAATGCTATTTAGCTAAGATATGCTGCTAAGACACCGACAAAAACATGCTGAAAGACTAGTGTCCGCCCTGAATACGACATTCAGCGCAAGACCCATTTCATCAAGCGTGGATAAAAAGAACGAAGGCTCAGTTTTCCTTAGACAGCAGGATCATCCCGCATTTCGGCATTACATATTCAAACGCGGCAGCAATTTTGCTAGATTTCATAGTGCGCACTTGAATGCCAGAACTGCCCTTGGCAACAGGCTCAAGTGACGGAGCCAGGACAACCACACGTTAAGTTAATTCCCACAGGCCGGGTCAGGACAGATGCGGGGTATCAGGCAGGGAGGGGGAGGGTCGTCATCGCCGGCCTCCGTACCTGCCACCGGCGGCCCGACCATGCTGGCCGTGCCGCGGAACAGGATCAGCAGGCCGAACGAGTTGGACAGCTTGTCAATGCCCAGCAAGTCAACCAGCACTACACAGGTCAACGATATGTAGCCGGCTGCAACAGAGCTGGCCGTCAGGGCGTACCGTTCGCTGCTGGCGGCCAGCCGGCGGCTCCTGCGGGCTCTCTCGGACCGGTTAGCTGCAGTAACCACACGCGGGGGGGGGGGGTGCTGTGTGTGCATGTGAGCGGCGTGGCGGCGGCGCAGGCCGCGGGGCGGGAGGGCGTCACCTGCGAGGGGCGTCCCTACAATGGCGGAGAGGCCGCGACAGATGCACACCAGGCCGAACGCGTTGACCAGCTTATCCAGGCCAAGCAGGTCCACCAGAATGACACAGGTGAGCGATATGAAGGAGGCTGCAACAGCGCACACAACGGTACGGCAGCGGTCCGGGCCGAGTTCTCGGCCGCGGCCTCACGGGAGCGCGCGGCGCGGCGCGGCGAACGACGGCTGAAACTCGTCAACAAAGTCATACATACTTGAAATAGCCAGAGAGTAAAGGTCGAGGAAAAGACCCCTCCTAGTGAGGCGCAAGTGTTTCAATAAATCCGTATTCGGATGTTCAAGCACTCAGGACGCGGGAGAGTGATTCTCCGCAGTTAGAACTTTTCTAGAGATCACGAGAGTTCAGACTCAATCATGATCAGTCGAGTGAAACATATCAACCAAACGCCACGACCGGCGCTACTAGCTCCCAACCAATATCGGCTAACACGTCAAGGAAAAACAAAGATGAAGGGTCTGAAGAGGGCTCGTGAAAAGAACAGGAGATATTTTCAACACCCATGACGCCGTAAAATGGGAATGAACTTCTGTGAACCGCCTACAACCAACTCAATACGAAAAACGGGCGATATACATTTTAATACACCTTATCAATGACATGACAGATAAACCGTACTTCTGTCGGGCTCCACGGCACTACACCGCCCCTCTCACCGACAAAGAAGCCGAACGCCACACAGATCACGATGAAGCTGGCGTAGCTGTTGCAGAAGGGGATGAGGAAGACGCAGACGCCGCTGAGCAGCAGGCAGACGTTGTTGACGAAGAGCGCGTCGACGCGCGGGAAGTCGGTGATGAAGCCGGAGATGACGCGACCCAGCGTGTTGGTGATGCCGATCACCGACAGCAGGAAGGCGGCAGAGTCCGGCTCCACGCCCTGCCGGCGGCGGCAGAGGCGAGTCACCGTCCGAGGCGTCCACCGCCGAGTGACGTCATCGTCCGCGGACAGCCCGCACCGCTGGACGGGCCTCAGGGTTTTGAGCCCGTCTGAATCCTAACGTGGCCCCTACACGAGAGCTTCGAAGGATCAGGAGCAAGACAGGAATCCATTTTTAACGTAACAACTGTCGCTCTATCAATCACAGGGACCAGCCGCTTTACCAGAAACCCTTAGAAACAACTGATCAACTGCTTTTGACTGACAGGGTATCCTTGTACGTCTCACAAGCACGCCAGGGTGACAAAACCCCGAGCCAATAGTCACGCTCGAAAAGACAGGCAACAAGGCACTGGACGCATAGTTAGCAAAGTCGTGAGTAAGTATGAGACTCCAACTGAATGACATGGCAACCAATCAGTTCAGCTGAACGCCTGGATAGCAGGGTTGCCAATCTAAGACCCGCCGCGTTGAGGGCACAGTTTGCAATAAGATACCTGTCCGTTCCATGACTGTTATGAGGTTTATATTATGATCCCAATGGGACCTTTTCCTATGCAAGTGCAACCAACGGTCCACTACAAGCCAAAGAAATATCGGATGTGATTAAACAAGGTAGCAAAGGAAAGTACTACTCTTTCAATGCCAAGAAATAATTAACAAACATTACTGAAATAAGCGACACAAATTTCTGGACATGTCGTAGTCTGTTTTAGTGTTCAACAATTCAATGCGGCTCCAGGAAAGTAACTCGTTTCAGCAATTCCGGTGCCAAAAACATGATTCGTCTCGGTCGCCAGCGATCATAACCACGTAAACTGCTACCTGAACACGGCCTAACGTAGCCAACCGCAATCACGCATGGCGCCATCCGCTCCAGCCCCGCACGACGACATCAACAACTGACCTTCATCACGGCCGAGTCCACGATGTAGACGAACGGCACGTAGAAGCCTAGCATGCCGAACACGTTGCTGGCGCAGATGAGCATGAACAGCGGGTTGCGCAGGATGCTCATGTCGACCATTTCGGCGAGGACGCCGCAGCCCGCCGGCAGAACGCACGCCCACGAGTCTGCGGCAGAGGTGGGCACAGACTGGGAATAAAAGCAGACCAGCAGCAGAACAGACACTGGGACGGCAGGCGTATCACAAGCGACGACAAAGTCGTGCCAAGGGACACGCCACGACCAAGGGCAGAGCAGAACAAGAGCGTAGATCGGCAAAGGGGACTGAGTAAGACTGGGAACAGGCCAGCCGCTGAGGAGTTTGGTCACATGAGAGTCCTCCCTTGGAGCGGGCGCTCACAATTGCTCAACACGGAGACAGACCTCTATAATAACATTCTCTCAAACATTCCATAGCACTTAACAGAGGCAAATGGGATTTCATGATGTGACGCTTACGTACAGAAACAACGTGGAGGTGAAAAGATCAAGTCAACTGAAATGTACTTCAGCCTCACTTGAAATCGTTGCTTTCAAGTGAGTCTTACATTTGAGGTTGTTCCAGAAAGACTCCACGGACAAACCACCGAGCCCTGCCTCCCCGAACGTTCGCAGTTCGCCCCTGGCCCGCCAGGCGGCGCCACTCACTGGGGTCGTGCGGCTCGTCTCCGTAGCTGTCGCGGTGCAGCGAGAGCACCGACGCGCGGTACGAGGCCAGGCTGCGCTGGCTCTGGTACTGCGCCAGGTGCGCGATGCTACCGCTGTAGAAGATGTCTCGCCGGCTCATGGGCCGCAGCATCTCGCCGGGCCGCGGCAGCGAGCCGCGCGAGCCGCCGCCGCTCACGCTCATGTTGCTGCACAGCCAGAGGTCCTCCTGGCTGGTGGGGCCGGTGCCGCGCCGGTTCTGGAACGACAGCCGGCGCAGGTCCGGGTTCAGGCTGTTGCCGGACGTGCTCACGTGGAGGCCGGCCGCGCGCACGCCCGAGCCGCGCCGCTTGTGGTCGAACGCCGGCGTCGACATGTTCTTTGGGCATGATGGCGCCGTTGGCGGGCGACGTGCCGCTTGGCTCCTTGGGCACGCTGCTGCGACGTTTGGTGACGCGCGCGCGCGGCTCCTTCTTGCTGCCGCGCCGGCCCAGCTCCAGCTCCTCGCTCGGCAGGTCCGGCACCACGTCGTTCTTCTCCTCGTCGCTGGCCTTCTCCGAGTCGTTGTCGGCCTCCTTCGCCTTGGGCTCGGAGCCGTCGCCGCCGGACTTTTTGTCGTCGCCCTTGGCTTCCCCGCCGCCGCCCTTGGCCTTCTCGCCATCGTCCATGACGTCCTGACCGCCGCCTCTGACCGCCTGAGCGTCGCCCTCGCCCGTTTCAGCCGGCTTCAGGTCGCCGTTCGCCGGCGCCGGCGGCCGCGCGTCGGCGCTGCCCTCCTCCGGCGAGCTGGAGCCACCCGTGCGCGCCGCCTCGGTGATCGTCGGCAGACCGACGCCCGGCGAGCCGAACTCGTTCAGCGCCAGCGACGAGTGCACGCCCGGGTCGGCGTTCATCTTCCACTTGGGCCGACGCTCCAGCGTGCCGTCCGGCAGCTTGACGAAGAAGAAGTTGTCGGAGACGTTAGAGCCACGCTTCATCTGACGCTGCTTGTCCTCGGCCATCTTCTGCAGCAGCGGCTTCTGGCTGTCCTTGGGCTTCTTGTAGACGAGCGGGCGCATGAGCGCGCCGCACACCTGCACCCCAGGGCGTCGGTCAGACCATCAGAGCTGAACACGGTGAAATTCAAACGGAAGATCACAGGCACTTTGGAAGTACATGTGTCACCGGAGTAAACGTTCGTGACGCCTAATGTATGATCACAAAACCAGCACAAATCTGCGTTGTAAAAAGAACGACGAGGATTTGTACTGACCAGGAGAGTTAAGTTGGACAAGCCGGATAGATTACCACAAAGAACGCCATTTAGCCCAGCCCAATTCACAGTAAAATTCCGAAAAACAATACAGCGCACACGACACTCGCGGCGTGCAGATCGAACAGAGCAACCCGAGACGATGACGCACCACGCCGTTGAAGATGATGCCGGCCAGGATCATGTTGGCGCCCTTCCAGCCGTACTGGCTGAGCAGGTAGGAGGCGAACGGAGCGAACACGAACGTGCCGACGCCCGAGCCGCAGACGGCGATGCCGGTGGCCAGCGCGCGGCGCGACTCAAAGTAGTAGTTGACGGTGACGATTGCCGGCAGGTAGATCAGGCCGAACCCCAGCCCTGCAACGGCACGACGCGGCGGCTTGAAGCGCGCGGACGACGGAGATGTGGTGATGAGGGAGCTGAAATGGCGTACTTTCAGTTCACAGCGTACCACACCGATGAAATGGGGACGAAAAGTGCAAGCCGATCATTTTACGTATTTCGAAGCTGAACAATGAGCGCATTTCACTGGACCAGCTCCCAGTATACAACATGAACCGGGGTTGTTACAACTCCACTCTTCGCCCAGCTGATCCGTCCATATCCGACGTCCAGGCTGACCTCGACCCCACCTTCCTTAAACCCGGGCAATGTGCAGATTTCATCAGACCACCTCCCAATATCCAACATGAGCCGGGGTCGTTATGTAACCTGCACCACATAACTCCGCCTGTGCCCAACGCCCAGCTGATTCGTCCGTTTCCGACGTCACAGCTGACCTCGACCCCTCCCTTCCCCACGTCTGCGCCGCCCGGCCGGCCCTGCGCGACGCACCACAGCGCCCACACCTGCGCCGCAGACCGATGGAACCTCCCGGTGACGCACCGCCGACGTCACGGCCGCCCGCGCGGTGCGCGGCGAAAACGCCGCAGTCGCATCTTCGCCTCGGCGGCGCGCCGCTATGTTTAGCGGGCCGGCTTCCGTGCGTGTCGTGCGGGCCGCCGGCCGGGCGGAAGGACGGCCGATCGATGCTGTAACCTCGACCGGGCGCTGGCCGGCTGCCATCTCGGCCGGGCGCCGGTGCGGCCGGTGTCAACAGGCGCGCACTGCGCCCGGCCGGCCGGCCGGAGGAACAGACAAGGCCGGCCGCGGCCGGCGCTGGGCTCGGCGGCGGCCGCAGTGGCGGCCCGACAAAGGACAGCCAGCGGGCGCGCGGCCGCGATTCCAGCAGTCACGGGAACAAAGAGCGGTGCCGGGCGACCTGAACCAATCAGAGAGACGACTCTGATTGGTTCAGGTCTCTGGCAGCTCGTGACGACCCGGGACAGACAACCGGTGCCCCCTGGCGTCACAGGGTCACCTGGGACCGAGACTGGTGACCCATGGCGGTAACGGAATTACCTGGGTTCAACAACAGGCGACCTCTAACAAACATGATGCGGTTCAAGGCCGGTCATCCCGTGCCACACCTGAGTACACCTGTCCGTGATTGGCGACCCTTCGGCGGTTAGCGTGGCGCGGGTCTGACCGACGCCGGCGGCGGTCAGACGGCCGCTGACGACGCCGAGATCAGACTCTGCCCATCAGACGACACCGCATTCTCTGGTGTTTATGCCGGAGCCGCCGGGCACTGGTGAATCCAATTGCATTCCATGGGCGTCGCGCCAATGCCTAGGGTGAATAACCCGCAGCGCGCTGAACAGCTCGCTCCGGCTTTCAACACGGCGCTGGTATCTCATGAGGATCGGCAGTGAATTGTGGGCAATCAGCGGATCGCGAATGCAGCCCTTTCTTTAGACATAGGAGGATCGATACGACTGTCCCTTCACCCAGACCTAAAACTGCTAAATCTGTCTCAATCAATCTTATGACAACTGAAAAACGGCTCGGGCGTCAGTGACGAGGCTCCACTCCCCGCTAGGAACTGTCAATCCCGGAGCAATTGTGGGGCCCGCGCGCGTAGCCTGCCAATTGGCCGCATCCTGAGCCGCCCCCGAGCCCGCCGAATCCCTGCATCAACATCCAGGCGCCGGGCGACGGTTAAATTCGTTCCGGCCGCGACGTCCGGCCAAAACAGCGAGGAGCGCGACAGCGGGGAGCGGCGCCGGCCGCGGGTCCGGCGCCAACTGCGGCCGCACACCGCCACAGGCCGGCAACAGCCGGGAGGTTTGTCACCGCGCCGGCCGCCCGGTCCCGGCAGGCCGACGCGGAGGGCCGGAGCGAGCGGCAGCGAGGTCGGCCAACAGGGCCCGCAAACGACGACGCGCGGCACAACAACACGCCGGCCGACGAGCACGGCGCACGGCGCGGCGGGACGCCATTTTCGACGGCGGCGTTTCGGACAAAGGACTGGAGGCGGCACGACCGGGAAGGAGCACAAGGACGGAGGATTAGAGCAAACAGGGCCGGGAGCCGTGAGTCAGTCGGACGAGGCCGACGATCACAGAGATGGGCTCCGGAGGATCGACCTGGGAGCTTTCAGAGCTTCGGCGCAGGATCACCAGGTGGACTAGTCGCTGGGCCTATCCGATCTCGACAAAGACGATGTCAAAGCTGTGCACGAAATCAAGTGGGAACCATCATAAACGTGGTCAGCGGGAGACCGATGGGCATGGAATCTCGTCTACAGACCAGTTATATAATTCACCCGTCTCTCCCATTAGTTGTTTGCACATCTGTGGGGAAGGAAAAAATCTCGCAGAATTTTGCGTCTGGGGGCACCAAGTCATGCGGTCTAAAGAACGGCTCGCGACAATGAACATTACATTTTTTGTTGCTTCTTCGAATATCACAAATTCAAGCCGACGATCCCAATCCAGATAAGCCCCGGGAAATGAATGAACCAGTTCTGCTATTTTTAGACACTTCGAAGTGCCATTATTGACCGCCGAAAATCCAGGGTGGGCTAAAAATAGTGGGCCGTCATTCTGGAATCAAACCACAGCATTTCGAGCGGACTAATGAATGCAATGTGGCAGTCCAGATGTCGGCCTACCAGAACATTCCTACGCATCTTAAGTCTGGCATATCAATCAATGTTAACCAGTCTGACAATACCCAGAGCACATGTTCCTAGACATCTAGGAGAAGCCAGCTTTTGGCGCAAGGCCTCTATAAGCGTCAGCGCCAGCTCATCGTAATTATCGCTTTCCCGAAGGAAGCCTTGTTGGCCACCTCCCAGAAACAGGGAAGCCGAAACCACGGTTCTGAAAATATCAACACCTGAACGACGACACCGTCCCGTCCGTCCGCGGAGTGGCTGACGTCATCACGCCCCGAAACCCTGCAGCACGCTCACCTCCCAGAACGCCATAGACCAGCATCAGCCAGGAGATGCTGGTCACGGTGGTCGAGATGAGGAAGGCGACGCCGGCCAGGAGGCTGCCGGCGATGGTGACCGGCCGACAGCCGTACACGTTGGTCAGGCCGCTCACGATCGGACCTGTCGGCACGCAGACAGGCGGCGGCGGCCGCCGTCAGTCCCCGCCTGCTCGGGACGCCCGGCGTCACCAGACATTTGGTCGGGTTGGTAGGTATGTCTGGCGCCTCTGAAAAAGCCGTTGAGATATCGCCGCAGAGCCCACGCGGAATACTGAACGCACACAACAAAGCTTGCCGTAGGCGCCGAATGATCATGGAGTCACCGCGCCCTCCCGCCCAAATAATCAATGACGCACAAAGCGTTTGCCCAGTTCTCCGATTGCATGGGATTATAAACGGATCACATGCAAAAGACGCCACGGCTCATGCTGACGAATGTTCCACGATTTACACCGATGGTACGTAACGTTGGTTACGGAAAATGCCGCGGACGCAGCCAACGACCCGCACAATCGGATCAATAAGGTGCGGTGCAAAGTCCGCGATCCATGGGTCCAGTCCACGGCCTCTGAGTCACGGCGGAGCGCGGCCAGGTGCCGGTCATATTGTCCTGAGGCGGTCAGCGGGCAGACGCCCCGCCCCAGTTCGACCGCCCGACAGAGCCTGACCGGCCGCGGCCGGGCTGGACCAGGCCGTGATGGGGGACATCATGCCCTGGTGCCAGACAAAGCCTGGTGCTACGCGTCAGCGTCTGGTGTCAAACGTCAGTCCGACGTCCGTCCTGATGTCAGACGCTATACTCTGGTGTCAGACCGCAGCCTTTAGTGTCAGATATCCGTCCCTGATGTCAGACGTTATATTCTGGTGCCAGACCGCAGCCTTCAATATCAGATGTCCGTCTGTCATGTCATAAGACAGCTCCTGGTGCCACAGCGACAGCCTTTTGGTGCATGTCAGTCCCTGGTACCAGACGTTACACCGTGGTGTCAGACGTCAAACTTTATGTTCGGCATCAGTCCCTATTGTCAGACGTTAGTCCCTGGTGCTTGCGGCACACTGATGCAGGTGCAGAGCGCCTGAGACTGCGGATGTCCTAAGCCCAGCCCCCTGGCGTCGGCGCCGTTCTGAGGCCGGCTGCTCCGTGCGGGCCCCGGGGGTTTTGCTCGACACCGGGCTCGGGTAAACAGGAGGCCGGCCGACCCAGATCCCGCTGGCGCTCGGCCGGCGCCCTGTGGCCGTGCCCGGGTAGGGCCGGCAGAGGGCTGGGGAACGACTGCGGGACGCAGCCGCCTCCGGCTTCTCCCAGTCTCTGGCTTTCTCTAGCTCTGCTGCCCTCTCCTCAGTCTCGCTCTTCCTCTCAAAAACGTGCATTCGCCCACGCTACCGACGTTCCACTACGGGCATTTGTCTGTACGTCAGTTTTTGCCTCTGCGCTCCTGCCCTTGTCTGTCTTTGTCTTTTCCTGAGCTGTCTCTGTCTTTGTGTTGAAGTCAGTCCATCCAATGGAATTTCCGTCGAGTTTTTGGCTGCGTGGGACTCTCTTCTCTCCCAGCGAAAATAGCACAGCCATGCGCAATGGTCTTTAAAGCACGCTCAAATTCATGCACCATTTTTACCATGGCATGTTCAGCAAGGTGAAACATACGCGTTCGCACACACACACACACACAGGGTTCCGATGATGTCTTTAGATGGCAGAACACAAGCATCACTCACCGGCGCTGAGGTACACGCCGTTCAGAAGACTGCCAACCCAGGCCACCTTGCCGACACCCTCGCCGAAGTAGTCAACGAAAGCCGGCATGAAGATACCAAAGCTGTAGGCGATGCCGTCCACGATCATGTTGCAGAGGAAGGAGGCGACGACGACGACCCAGCCGTAGCCGCCGTCCGGCGGAGTCGGCACCTCGGTGAACTCCAGGTCCCCCACGTCGACGTCAGCGATGCTGTCGCCTGCCAGCAAGAAGGGGAGGGCGTAGTAGTAGTGGCAATCCAAAAAGTCATGCAAAAGGATTCTGGGGGCATCAGTGGCAGACAGGCCAGATTATGTTTTACCACATGCACTACAGCTGCCCTAGACGGTGGAATGTTCGTCAAATGTCACTGGGAACTGAAGAACGTTTCGAGCACATTACATTACATTCATTACAGGTAAAAATATATACGTAGCTGTCTCAAGGTGACCAGAGAGACGCAAAATAAAAAAAGCGTATTCAGCTTTTTTATCGAAAATCAACGCAATGGATCCAGTAAGGAAAAACGGTCACACCTCGACATCGTGTCTTCCCCTCGGGCTCCGCAATGACATATTATCAGCACAATGCCTTTTTCCGATACGATAACGTAATAACTACCACAACTTCAGGCCCCAACAAAACATTAACGGAGAACGCCCTAAAGCCTCCACCATGCCGAGCAGCTTCTGCCGACTTTACATCGACATGCGCTGACCACCACCCGCTGCACGTCACTAGGCCGAGCAGCTTCTGCCGACTTTACATCGACCTGCGCCGCCCGCCGCCCGCTGCACGTATGACATTTTGGCGTCAGTTACTCGATTGCCCGTTCCGGTCGGTTACCCTCCCTGGAGCGCCTGGTGGGAGGGGGAGGGGGGCTGAAATCGATGCTGGCCGTGGATGCCGAGGCGGCCGCGAGGCCGGTGGAGCCAGTCCCTTGTCTCCACTGCTGGCTGCAAAATACCGCCACCAGCTCCTAACGACGGTCAATAAAAATCGAAGCCGGCACGACGGCAGCTAGTGCTGACGACTGCCGCGGCGACGCTCGGCGATCAGGGCCGGCGGCACCAGGCCGCCCGGCCGTCTACCGCCCAGGCGCCAGGGCGGACGACTCGGACCATCACGCCGAGCGCTGCCAGGCGGGACCAGGGCGGACAACTCGGTCCATCACGCCGAGCGCTGTCAGATGACAGACAGCCGGCAACGGTCCGTGTGGCCGGCGACTGTCAGCGACGGGGAATAATTCCATCTGACTGAGGCCGCCCGGCAGCCAGTGCGGACGTCATTCCGAGCGGTTCTACGGCCGGCCTCAGGGTTGGTTGTTGCCGTGCCGCCGTCGATCCGGGCGATAGTGGTCATCCAAGCAACCACTGGCCGGCGGACTGGGCCTTCACACGTCTCCGCCCCAGTGGCCCGCCTGAAAACACCGTCTCCACAGGTGGGACGGCAAAGATGGCGGTTCGCCGGCTTCGGTGGTGTTTGCATAGGCTTCCCCGGTAAAGGCGGCCATCGGAAACTGACAGGCTTGCCGGTTGACGGGAAAAGGCAGAAACCCTTTTCTGAAGATACGTCTAGTGTTGAACTGAACTTCGGGACAATAAAAAGGTAACATTTTCGTGTCTGACGGGGACTTTCTTATAAAATACTGTATGCACAGAAAGCAAAGTCGGAGCTCACGCTTCAAATTCAGACGGCTCGAATCCATTTCATCCCACAAAGACTGCGAGTCCTTTCATCGTCCTCCTACAGAGACGATGAAAGCTGTCAAATCCCCTGAGTCGAATCAGTTCACTGATGCGATCTACAGCCATCTGGTGCACACTCCACTTTTTAATATGAACTTCAGAAAGCCTGTACGACACCATCTTCGGTGTCACCTCTTCAAAACAAACACAGCTACAAGCAGCAGCAGCATCGTTACAGGAGACGGTCCTGTTCTCAGTGTTTGGACTACCCAACAACCTCCCATTCCGAGATTTTACGCAAAAATGCGTCGTCACTAGAAATGTATCGCAGCTGAAATTCTCGCAAACAACTACAGCCGGAAGCACGAGAACACAATCCCGCCGGTCACAAGCTGCACGACCAATTCCGGCCATACCCGCCCTAAGCCCACATCGCTGCTCCACACCTCATCTCCGACGGTCCCCGCTGCCACAGAGACGAGGCCGCGTCTTCACAAGCCCGACCCGCGGCGGCCAGCCCGGCCTTCGAGCCCCGAAACACCCCCGAGCCGGCGGCGTGGACGACGTGCCGCGCTCATTCCAGCGCGCCGCCCGGCTGATCGCAGGGTTATCGGGCGGGCACGACTCGTCCCGAACAGAGCCGCCGGCCGGGAGACCAATCGAGATCGATACGCCCGCCGGCGAGGCCGACCCCCGCACCGCACAGGTCATTCCGCTCCCGGTTACTCCCCTTCGCCGGGTAAAGCTGGCGCAGAGTCCGATTTGAGTAATCGATCACCGAGTACCGAATCCATGTGTTCCCTGCCGGGGGGTCCCTGAGTTCATGAGTCCCTGCTGGGACTCATAATCAGGGCCGGGAACCACCCCGGGGGGCGGGAAGTGGGGGGAGGGGGAGGGGGTGCGCGGGCGGCGCCGGCGACCGAGGACGGCCCGCCACGCCCTCGGTCCTGGACATTGTCCGGGGGGACACGTTTACGCCGGCCCAGATGTCTCATTCATCTCGACCAGAAAAACAGCCGGCTAAACCCAACAGCAGTTCGCCAGACGCGACCGGCCCCCCTCAGAAGCCAGAGGCAACACGCAGATGTGACGAAAGGCGGCACACTTGTCACAAGGACGCCGGGAGAACGGAGGACTGGAACCGCAAAGACCACATATACCTCGATGAAGTGGTACAGGCATGCTCATGAATTACACTCAAGCCCACTGAAGAATCTCATCCGCGGTGATTTTACGAGAACCGCGGGGCCTCGAGATCGCCTGTAGATCGTCACTGACTCGGCGTTCTCCTTCATCAGCACGATGATCACCACCGTGATCGAAGGAGTCGCCTTCCGCTCGTCAGTTAAGACGGCGCCGCTTGACAAGCTGATTCCGCGTCCTCGGAACCACGTTTAAACACGCCTCCATCCGGGAACCAGCCTCATGTCGTCCTCCGCCGCCGCAGACCCTTCATACAGCAGGCTCTACCGCTACCCTCCCGAACGACACAGACCCCCCCCCCCCCCGCCACGAGTACCTCGTCCCGCTGAGAGCGAGACGGTGTAGCGGCTCGGCTCGCCGACTCACCTCGCCTGACGTTCGGAGCGCCCATCGGCGACGACGGGGACGACGCGTTCGAGTTCTCATCATGCCGTATGCCGATTACGATGCCTTTCTCGCCCTGCAACGAAAACAGGCCGGTCTCGGTGGACGAAGCGGGGCCGCACTTGGCGTTAACGGATGGCGACTGCAGCAACAATGGAGCAGACTCACGAGAAACTGACAAAAGACGCACAAATATGGTATCAGGGTCGAACGAGCGGCGTATAATCGCAATGAACCACAAGTCAAAGCCGGCAATCTCAGGCATGCCGGCAAGCGCTCTGAGAAATGTTTTTCCGGCGCACTTGACGACCGATGACCATTGCTGACGATATCGCTGTCAACAGCGCTGCCCGGGCCCATGACGAATGATGGCTCTCAACTGTCGCTGCCGCGCATTAACTCTGACGGGTGACCGCCACAGTATCGGTACTGTTTGTAACCTCCCGACTGCTGCCCAGAGGACGGTGCTCCTGCCGTTCTGAGGCGCGGTTCGGCGAACCGTCGGGCAGGGGTATACCGGAGGTCCCTCCCCACTGAGCCACATGGTGTCTTAGGGGAGGGTCGGCTGCTGTTCGCGGACCGGCGGCCCGAGGATATCCGACGATCCGCCGCCGTCGTTCGCGATCTGGATATCACAACACACGGAGCCGGACATGTTGGCAGCAAGCGGGATGTAGCCGAGGCCAGCCGATTACCGTGAGTTTAGAGACAGGCCGCGCGGGGCACGGCCAGGATGAACATCTTCGAAGGCGATGTCTACTGTGCAGCAACTCTGAACGAAAGCCTGCTGTTCCAGTCTGGCTTGCAGGAACGCAATTTCACACTTCAGAAGAAACGCCGTGCAGGCGACAACCATAACTTCGCTCCAACGACTGCATGATCAACACCCGATACCACTCCCCTGAGTATGTCATAGCATTGCGCAAAGCCTCATGGGCTTCACAGCAGTGTATGCCGAACCAGCTGATCATTCCCGCAGGCCGTGCCGAACGAGCTGCTGCGAAATACACCTGATCGCAACGCACAGCGCGACGCATTCCAGAGATGACGTAACGTTCCTCATAGTTCACCATTCTTTTGATGTTTTTGAAGACCTAAATCAGAAGTTTCACCATCTATCATTTCTGAGTGCTTTCCTTCCAGTTAATCGGTGTGTCTTTCTGGAACATTCTGACCCATCCCTCTTACCCTGTTGCTTCTAGGAAAGCAAGTGCAAGGCTAGGAAAGCCAAAGACGGCAAGTGACCAGCCTCGCCCCAACACTCTCCGGCGCACCGCTCGACGGGCCTCTCCATGTCGCGGCCAGGACCATTACCTCAGTGTCGAGCCAGTCTGGGCCCCGTCACGTCAATCCCATCGCTGATTGGCTGATCATCAGTGGACGACACGGAGAAAAAGCCGCGTGAAGACGTCGCATCATCGGTCTGTCATCTCACTGGGACAAACAAGGCTTAGAAATGGCGATAAGCGCCCTCAAGCAACCATATCACTGCGCAGTCTGTAACAATCAAGTGTTCCTGTATTCGGCGGGTATCTATGAGGCAAGTTTCACGCAGCCTATAAACAGCACGTTATCCCGCAGGTGTCGATATCCATTTTCGCTATCGTTTCATCAGCCTACACCGCTCCAATCTAATCTTCGGGACCGTATCGCGGAGGACCAGTGGTGGGCCAGGGAGGGCGCGCCCGGCGCCGCCCAGCCAATGTCCGGTCCGCAGAGGACGGCACCGCATCCCCGCCGGCCGGCGGCCACCAGACCGGCTCAGACGTCTCCCAGCGTCAGCCGGCGGCCACCAGACCGGCCCAGACGGTCTCCCAGCGTCAGCTGCCGGCCACCAAACCGGCCCAGATGGTCTCCCAGCGTCAGCCGGCGGCCACCAGACCGGCTCAGACGGTCTCCCAGCGTCAGCCGGCGGCCACCAGACCGGCTCAGATGGTCTCCCAGCGTCAGCCGGCGGCCACCAGACCGGCTCAGACGGTCTCCCAGCGTCAGCCGGCGGCCACCAGACCGGCCCAGACGGTCTCCCAGCGTCAGCCGGCGGCCACCAGACCAGCCCAGACGGTCTTCCAGCGTCAGCCAGCGGCCACCAGACCAGCCCAGACGGTCTTCCAACGTCAGCCGGTAGCGGTGGAGGTGGCAAGGTAGCCGGCTCAGCACCACACCTACGACCGGTGACCCACCTTGACCCGAGCAGACTGGTGCAAATACAACGGCCACGACCACATCGAGTCCCCAGGCCAACACAGCCACGATCGAGCCCAGCTGGAACGGCGCGACCCTCCCGGACCCACGCGAACATCACGTAGCTGGCCCGAAATGACAGGCAGTCTGCACACCAGACACTTACCACGATTTGGCGAGGCATTTGTCTTGACACCAACCATAAGGCACCGAAACAAACTGATTTTTCGCAATGGACAAAATGTGCTCCGAGGATACTGGGCTCAACAAACTCACTTTGTTAGCCAAATATACATTCTGTCACTTGGCTAGCATCCATGAATTACGAAAAGCGCCAACTTCGGAAATTAAAAAGGGATTGGAAGGAAGTTAAGCGTAATACTATACAGACGACGATGAATAGGCTTCATTTTGGGGGCAATTACCGAGCTAACACATGACCTTAAAATAAAGTTCGTAACTTATCTCTGATAGGATGTGAGCTGAGTTCGTCTCATATTGTTCATGGACGATATTTAAGAGTAAAACGGGGCTCGCGATTTTGAGTCGACTCCCTGCAATCAGTGTTTTTCAGTTTCAAAGAAAACGACCTTACTCTCGGTAATACGCATTCTTGGACGATACCAGGGAAACGGAGTCTTCTGATCCAGATTTTGTAAAGAGGGTTCGAACTTCGTTCATGATCTTGAAAAAACCATAACAAAATACGTTGCCATCTTTCAGAACTAACAGACCGTAACGAATAAAAAAAAAACTTGGAAACAACATTTGCTTACTGAGCCGAAGAAAACAAATTAAAACTCGAATGAAGAGGAAGAAAAACATCATGATTTATCATCAACATCTGTTAAATATCCACACCATTTTATACTCCGTTGGCCACGGTAATTTGGAAGCATTAAATACAAATATATTAAGATACGCCTAGATGTGTTGCACAGACTCGCAACTCTAATATTTTTTAAGCTCAGGAGCGCAAATTTCCTCCGTCTTTTGGGGTTAATTTGCTTATAGGGTCTAGGTTAAAATATTTATTTACAAAATTGATTTTACTGCTTTTAATGACACAAAAATCGGAAAGTGTAGGATTCCATGCAAATTAAGAGAAACAAGAAACCGGTCCAAGAAAACGATTCGTGCAAAGTTTCTTGGATAGCATGATTACAATCGTTTACCGTATTAATTTATATTATTATACAAAAAATTCACCGTATCAAAAACACAGGAAAAGACGGATCTGGGGACTTCCAAATGTAAACTGTAAGCCATCAACGTCATTTGCTTCAAAGCGGAATGCAGCAGTTTGGCAACTGGCAAATACCACAACGAGAAGGCAAGATTTGTTACCGGCCTTAAACGGAACGTTTAAGTTTCATAAGCAGCGCTGCTTGGCGGTCAGGTTCTGATGGTGGCTTCACATACGGAGGACAGGATGCCGGTCAGAATTCTTACGATGGCAGCATACGGAGGGCGTGATGTCGGTCAGGTTCTGATGACAAGACATGACGACAGTCAGGATCCGCCGACGGCTGCATACGGAGGGCAGCGTGACGATCAGGTTCCGATGACGGCCACACACGGACGACAGGATAATGGTCAGGTTCGAACGACGGCTAACGCGGAGGACAGGATAATGGCCCGGCTCCGACGCCGGCTACATACGGAGGGCAGCGTGATGGTCAGGTTCTGGCGGCTGCGCTGCTCGGCCAGGAACGGCTCCAGCTCCACGGGCTCGACGTCGGCCTGGTGCTCGGAGATGGTGCGCAGCCGGGGCGTGCCGGCCGACGTTTCCGAGATGGTGCGGGCGCGGCGGCCCGGCACGGCCACCGGCGGCGTCGGCGTGGAGACCATCGCGGCCGCGGAGCAGGCACTGGCCGGCCTCGCCGCCGCCGCCGCCGCCGCCGCCCTATCGGCTGCCGTTGCAGATACCGATCAAGTGGCGAGGCGGACCACTCCTGGCCGCCGCCGCCGGCCGTGCACGGGGGCGCGAGTGGCTTCGGAAAGGGCCCGCCCGGGGGGCCGCTGGGGGTCGAGGTCCACGCGACGCAGTTGGTGACCGCAGGAAGCGATAGTGGGAATGACCCACGAGTGGCGATCGAGGTGGGTGTCCGGCTGCGCTTCGGGGATATTGCAGTACGCGTCGCCAGCAGCGCACCTGTCCGCGCCATCGATCAGGACACCGCATGTTCAAACGGGCACATGACGGCTGATTCAGCCAACAAACTTCACTACGCCATGGTCATGACACTGGCTACATGTGAAGATAAAGTTTCGCGGCGTGCTATGGCCAGGAAATATTACTTTCACCGGTTCCCGCAAAGCTCTTCTTCAACGAGGATTACGTACTACCACTGCCATCCAGGCGAGGCTACCCGACGAGCTCAAAAGATCCGACTGCGGGCGACCACGTCTGGCCGACCCACATTCGCCGGTGCCAGCGGGCAGCCGCCGTCGCGAGGTTCGCGGGACTGTGGCGGAGGCGGCGGACCCGGGGGTCCCGGCCCGCCTCCGCCCGGCCGCCGGCGTTTGAAGAACGCCGCCTTCCGGGTCCGCCGGCCCGTCGGACGGGGTGACGGTCTAGCGTTCGCGCTGCCGCCGGCGGGCGGCGGTCCGGGCCCGAGCGACCTCAGGCCCTACTGTTAGCCCGCTGCCGACCACCTACGCCGCGGGGACGCACCGGCGCGGCGCGGTGGCTGGTTGGATGATGTGGGTGCACGGGCGCCGGGCAGACAAACGTCCGCTTGGACGACGCGTGGCGCTGAAGAAGAGACCGGTTAATGCAGCGTGAGCACCCTCCATCTTCACGCACCCTATGGCACTATAAGGTGTCACCTTCCAACATATAACTCGCTGACTACTTCATGAGGAGATCAGTCCAGAAATACGCATGGTGCTTTCGAATGTTACTCCTGACATCTACGAGGACAACGCCATTAATGGCTTCATCTTTTAAATGCTACAAAAAGAATAATACGTACAAATGGTCATTCCCATGACACACCCGGCGACGCGTGTTATAGTCTCGTTAGTCGCAGAGACGGGTCTGGCGACTGCCGACATCAAAAGACTGTCCGCTCCGTAAACAATCGCCTTTTTACGCCGGGAGTGGCTGTCGCCGCAGCGTTAACACTATCGCGCTGTGTCCGTACAAACAGGGCCTCTAGCCAGGGGCGGTCTCAGACCGTCTCCCATCGGGTCAGACCACGGCGAGCGGGGGCCTCTGGCCTCTGGGTGGTCGCAGGACGGGTCAGACTGTTTCCCGGTGGGATGGATCGCAACAAGAGTCTCCAGCCGGGGTGGTCGCAGAAGGCGTCTGATTCACACCCATTCACATTCACCCGCACCCATTCACACAAACTACCTTACGGCTGGCACCATGACCCCACGACCTTGGACAGAGGCAACCAAGACGCACGACTCCGAGCTCCAGCTGGCTCAATCCATCACGCCACCCACGTCCCCATAACGCTCCCCGAGATCGTCCTCACAGGAGCGGACGTCACTGGTTTCCACTGTCGGCCTGGCAGATATCAGTGCCGCAGCTGCCGGCGCTGGGGCCCAATGATCATAGCTGGCGATCCCGGAAGGCATGGGGTTCCGGACCTTCTCCCCCCCGCAATATTCAGGGACTTTAACATTAGCTCTATGGCAATTCCTGGACAGAAACGGTCTGAAATCCTATGTGGACCACTCCCCCCCACAAAAACAAGAATCCGGATATCCCCTGTCATGTTCAGGATGAAGACTTCACATTCGATGCACCCCAGTTACGCAGGTCACGCTGTCCCCCGCACCACCACCCATGCGTCGGCACAGGCGGCGCCTTTGCGGAGCGCTACCGTTCTAGGCCGCTCGCTATCCCCGCAGATAACGCCCTGCGCCCCGCCGCCGGCCGTCAACACAGGTTAGCACGAGGCAGGCGTCGCTAGGATCAGGTCCGCAACACCACGTGACCTGAGCGCGGTCGAGGGGAGGGACTGCACCAACACGAGCCGGCAGAAGACCCGTCGATCCCAATCACGGTCGGCACGTCCCATCCAGCGTTCGGCCGGCATCCCTAGAAGATGTCCCGTAGCCGACCGTCTAGTGACATCAAGCAAGAGCATACACCCCATCTGACCCATATTCCAGCTTCTGGGAAACAGTTTTGCAATGCGGCGTGTTTATCAATTCTACGTCCCTGTTTGCCACGTCGCTTAACAGAACAGAGACCAAATGGCCGGGTTATTCGAGTTCGGCTTGTGTAACGTGCCACGAATAATGCATGACGATAACCCAAGCTGCATTACTAACATGAGCAACGTACATGAATAACTAAGACTGGATACGATTGCCGTCCCTACCACAAACACAAACATACAGAAGACATGTCGACTTTCGTTCTTGGGGCGCCAGCGCCAGAAATGTTACCTCACCGTAATGGGGTCGCCGGAAACCCAATATCATCCACGCCCTCCAGCGGGAATATTGCACCCACATTCTTTCGCGACATGGTCACGGCGACATCCCGCACTGCATCACACTGATGGCGAGCAGCCCGCACTACATCACACTGATGGCGGACAGCTCACTCCGGGGGCGTTGCGGCGCCAGCCGCACGTGCTTAATCCCGCGCCTGACGACGCCCCAGTATCCCTGGACTCTCCGCCAGAACGTGCCGTGGGCCGTGAGACCGGGAGAGACCCCGCAGGAGGCTATGGTTCAGCGGCGGACGGCCAGGCGGCAGACGGGGACATCGCGGCCAGAAGGAGCCGCCACGGCCGGCCGCCAGTGAACCAGGGTGGCCGTCACGGTCGACCGTCACTGGACCCGATGTGGCAATCACTGGGCCAGGTGTGGCCGTCACAGAGCCGGGGATAGCCACCGCGCGGCCGACCATCACTGGACGAGGTGCGGCCGTCACCGGACCAGGTGTCGCCGCTACAAACTGTCGTCACTGGTTCAGGCGCGGCTGCCGCGGGCGGCCGTCACTGGACCAGGCGGGACCGCCATTGGACGAGGTACGGCCGTCACTGGGCCAGGTGTGGCCGCTACGGTCGGTCGATGGCCGGTCAGTGGCGATCAATATCCGTCGACTGGCCCACTAGGAGATACAGAACGGTCCACAAACCCCGCTAATTGGACAAAAATGTCAGAAACCGTCCGTATAGGAAAAGCGGGCCCCTCGACACGGCGCAAAACGTCCATCGAACGCAGAAGGCAGAGGAACAGCTGACTGGTCGTCTCGAGTCAGCCGACTGGCTGACTCGACGGCGGGCAGCCAAACGCTGGACAGTTTACAAGGCCTTCGCCAACAGCGAGAATTTCGAACTTGTGGTTCGTCCGTCCAACCGAAACACGGAAGGCAGTCACTCCACTTCCTGAGGGCGAGGTATCTCCAAATGGGACCAGAAGCCGTAGACGACTCGCGTTCAGCTCCTCTGCCCTGGGGGCATACTGTCAAAGGCAGAAGCACGTCAGGAAAGTGAAATCCCCCAAACCGGGCGACCCACAAACCAGACCACCGCGCTGTGCCCACCACTGACGGCAAAGCCGTGTCGGCCGCGTCGATACCGACGGCAGCCGGCGGAGGACAAAGAGCTGCGCCGCGGCCGGCACTGACCTCCTCGAACTCCTGGTCGGTCGCCTCGGAGCCGGGAACGTTGCCCATGGCTGCTACTGGGGCCGGCGCGCGGCCGACACTGCCGGCGGCGGCGGCGGCCCAGCCACTCCAGCGGCCATCCCGGCGGCCGGCGGCGCCCGGCTGACGTCAGTGCATCCCCGCGTCACGGCACACACCCCCGGCGGCCGCGGCGCCCGCCGGCCGACGCCGGCGCCGCCGGCCGCGCAGGCGCCGCCGGCGCGCGTCGAATCGATGGTCGGCGGCGTCCGGCGCAGCGCGGCCGTGACCGCGCCGGGCCGACGGCTCGCCGACGAGTTCGTCGTCGCCCCGACTGACGGCCGCGGACGGCGGACGCACGTCTGTGTCCGTGTGGACACAAGCGTGCGTGCGACGCTGTGTGCGCCGGCGTGGACGTTTGTCGTGACGGACGCCACGCCGTCGCGCCGAGCCGTCGGCGCCGACGGCAGGCAGCTGCGCCGGCTGTCGTCAGTCACGTGGTGGCGGCAGGTCGTCCAGCGCCGCTCATCGATGGACTCCCATCGATTGATCAGCCCTGCCAGACTGATCCCCAAACAATCACCGAGATCGGGATCGGCGGCGCCAGCACAATGGCTGATTGCCGGGGGAAATCACAAACCGACTGATCGGAGGCCAATGCCGAGCGTGACGTCCACGTACTCAGCAATGCGTTTTGTGTAATAAAACAAGATAGCCATGAGCGAAAACGTCACGGTCAAAACGTCAGGTCTTGAGATAATAACTGCCAATTCATTACACAGCTTTCACTATCGCAAGTATTAGTGATTTCGAGGTCGGCCTTTACCTCTCAGAGCCCACTAACCGGGCACGACCCATGAAACGGTAACCAAGCGGTGGTAGCGACACGAGGCGAACCCAACTCGGCAGCGTCGGAATCGATGGCAGCACGACGGCAAAGACCGGTACGACGGCGGCCACTGGACTCCTCCGACTCGAGCTCGAACCGGAAGCCAGGGGACAAAATTATATGATATCGGAGTGTAGACTCAAGGTCGGCTCAACACCTCGACTCAAGGTCGAAAGCTGACTTCAGGACACTCGGGTCAATACCCAGCGGTGGAGGTCACCGACCACGGCTGTACAACAGACTGCACGAAGCGAGGCCCAGTCCGCGTGGCAGAAAGGCGCGCGGCACGTTCGCCTGACGGGGTGAGAGGGCGGGAACGATTGGCGCCCAAGAATGGCCGGCTGCAGGATTTCACCGCAGTCTCGGCAGTGGTTAAATAAGTGGGAATCACGGACAACATATGCCAGAACCGGAATCAAACCGAGATTTTCAACGCAATGCCGGGATGTCTGAAAGGAAATATGAAAAACATACAAGTCGACCTATTCTATACGCAAGCGCATTCATTGACTAAGGCCCTTTACCGAGTTTTCTAAGAGCTGCTGTCGGACGTACGATGGTACCGGCAAGCACGTCAACGACTGCGTCGAGAACAGAAAATTTCGGGTAGGTGGCTATGCAGCGAAATATTCGCAATGTATCCACCGTTATTTTTGTACAAACGAGCAGGGCCGTAAGAGCACTCAGAAAACGTTTGAAGGGGGCGAGGGGCAGACATTCTTCCCATAGCGCTAATATTAAATTTCCCAAACAGTGGTGGCCATGGCCACCATGCCCTCTCCCTGTTCCCATGCCCATGTACAAGAATGATGTCTGCGCAACAGTATTACCAACCGTCTAACATCCATAAACGAAAAACGATTAAAACCAATTTCACATCAGTACAAACTGGCACTAAAACAGCTGACCTGTAGAATTTACCTACACTCAATGGCAGAAGCGCCCTTGTCCATACAAATGTGTTCCCACCTAAAAACAACCATCTTATTACATGTTATACATATTTCGTGTATTATAGGTACTAATTATACGCACATATCTTAGTATATATATATATATATGCATATATATACATACATATATACATATATATATATATATGTATAAAGTAAATATATACGCATAATATATTCGGCTGTACGGTTATTTATGCAACAGCTCTCGGGTGGCAGCCCAAACCGCAGAAAAACCGGCGATTTGAATGAATGGCGAGTGGACCTGACCTGCACCGGCAAGTGTTTCTAATGACGCACGCCGTCGCAGATGGTGCCCCGACGTTCGCCACGCCCCCACCTCGAGAACCTGCGCATTTGCCGCCAGAACGGCTTGCGCAACATATACTTTAACGCGCAATGTCAAAGTCACACCAAAATACGCTCTGCGCGCTTAACCAGCCCGCACTTGGGCTCGTTTATGTACTTATGGCCATCTGGAGCCACAAGTATCCCACAATCAAGTGGGCCGTAGCTCTGCGGCTTTGTGGTGTTTATTATCGCACGCGGTGGTCTGTTTCACTGCCCGCTGGGCGCGCCCCGAGTCGGCGCACACTTGTTGTTATGAGAAGCCTCTCCGTGTCGCCGTGTTTTTGATCCGTTTAGGATCTGGTTTGAGGCGGTGACGCGGCACCAGAGCAGGGCTGGTGCGCCTGCCGCCGGAAGACCCGCCCACCGGACGCACGCGCTGCCGGTGCTGACCGGCCCACCAGGGGGTGCGGTGCGGCCGGCAACTGCAGCAGCTTACTCTGACGATCCGGCATCGGTGAGCCGCTAACGGGTACGCTGGTGTGGTGGAGTCCCAGCCACTCATTCCTCTGTATCCTGGTCAAAAGAGGTGACCTTTCCCGTCCGACCGTGTGGTTTAGTTGTGCACTAAATAATACATACCTTCCCCTGCACGTCACACACGACGTTCCCACGCCCTCAGAATGACAATGCGCAAATAATGAGACGTGTAAAGAAAACAGCGCTCCGCACAACTCAGAGGTAGCATGGGCTGCAGACACAGGCAAGCAGTCAGATTTACATGCACATACCAAAGTGCCAGGTGCTGTTAAGGTCAGGACTTTCATGGCAACGTCGATGAAATGCAACAGAATACAGTGCAAGAGAAGCAACAATATACCAGTCTTAAAAGCAAAAGTTTCCATTTCAATCCAACTAAAATGTAAATTTCAAAAAATTAAAACTGAAATTGAAAAAATTAAAATTTGGAATTTATATGGCCAAGAAAACCAAAAGTATCGCTAGAACATCATTGTTTTGGCTCCGAGTCCCCCTAATTCACGTTTACCTTTCATCAATGTGAAACCGCCAGCGTGTGCGGATGGAGCGAAATTCCCAACAGCGTCAGTTTGCCAGTCTGAATACATTCAAATTATGACAATGTAAACCACGAAGGCTGCTGTGACACCACGGAACATACACGTCATCCGTGTAGATAAATCGGCACAAACAGAGTGTCTTTTCGACGTCAGGGCTAATTACCTAGTCAGCACTGCATTTTGCAAACGGTTGCATGATCTGACTGGTATATCGCAACGACATGCAGATTCATTCGTTTGAACCTTTGCGAGCACACTTAACAGGTTGTAAAGACTCTGATACGCCGAGTCTTTTAAATCAGGTATTTAGAAACTGGCCAGAAAACAAACAAATCGTCATCCCCTGAAGTTGCTTGTAGTGGTCAGTACCTCGCCATCAGAACGGGCTGGGTTTTTTGGACGGTCTCGCGAAGAGGTACGCAGTCTACGTGCGGCTGCAGTGTTGGAATCTGTGGAGCATGAACCCTGTGCACCGGTTTAGCTGACAGGCGAAACCCTACAGCACGGTCCCAGCTGTGCTGCGTCATCAGGACGCAGATCATCCGTCAGTTGATCAGTTGCTCAAACTCGCCCGCGGATCGCATCTCAGTCAGGCACCTTGTGACAAGCCTCTCACGCTTATCGCCCCATCGGACGACCGCAGAGCCACCAGCGGAGCAGCATCGCCGTCCGGCCTCGCCGTCTCGTGGGTCACGGTCCGTGTGACGTCACTGGCCTGGTCCCTGTGACGCCAGAGGCCGGCCGGTCCGCCGCCTGCCCGGCGTGGCCTGGACGGACCCGGTCACCTGGCAGCCCGGCGGCCGGCCGTGCGCTCTGCTCCGCTGCTGGGAGTGAGGGTCGGGCGCCACCGGAACACAGGCCGACCGGTGACCGGCCCTGGACCGGCCCGGCACAAGTCAAACAGGACCGGGCAGGTCCGCAGGGGCCGGGGACGTCTACAGGGACTGGGGGAGGCCACAGAGACCAGCAGGAGACGATGGAGACAGGAGGACACCTTAGGGTTTGGAGCGTCCAGAGAAACAAGAAGGCCTACAAGAACAGCTGAGGCTCAACCAAGAACACGGCGATCGGAGAGTCCACGTGGATAAGCCAGGGTCCATAAGGATCGGAGGAAGTCCATACAGACCACAGCGAGTCCACAAGAACAATAGGGGGTTTAAAGGTACTAGGAAGAATTCACTGGGGTCAGAGAGCGGTTTACAGGAACCAGGGTGTGCAGCAGGTTCCAATGAGACAGAACGGACTTTAGGAGACTTATGGACATCTACAGGAACTGTACAGTCCACTGACTGGGCAGACCAAAGGGACAAAGAAACGTCAACGACGAACAAATGGACAGTATTCAGGGGAGACGGAAAGTTCAGAGCTCCCGTTGCCGATGGCGGCGAGCCAGCAATACCTGGAGCCAGCGGCCGCCCGGGGCCGAGCCGGCGGAACCAACCCCACATCGGGAACAGTGAGCTGACGGCATCCACCATGTCCCTCCCAACGGGAGCTTTAACTGGGAACACAGGCATCTGCAAGGCCGGCGAGTGCCCGGCGAGCGCCCACTCCCCGTTCTGGTGCAGCAGGCGGAACCAGCGGACGATTTATCCGGCTCAGCCCGCCGGAGGACTCCAACCCTCAGCCCTCAGCCCACAGCCGGCCGGCAGTGGGACCCTCAGTGGCGAGGGCGGACATCAGATCTCCATCAACCAGCGGGATTCGAAAGCGTTCATATGTACATTCATATGTTCATATAGGATATCTCACGTGTCAAACATGAACGCCATGTGGATTCAAACACCAAATAATCTGGAGAAAATCCCGAACTAGTTTGTTTACAAAAGGCAACATACGTCCTGGTATAAAAACAAATGACAAGCCGCCGCATTACTTGAATGGCGCATACTTGTGCTATCCCACAAAAACTAGGACTTGAAGCCATGAGTACCCGACAAAATTACGGTAAATCACGAATGATGAACGCATTCCGAGTGCTGGGAAGCCACATGTGCCGCATTTCGAGCGCTGGGAAGCCACATGTGCCGTCTGAATGCAAGGGTGTGACAAATGTCCAGAAGATATGCGGGGGATAACAACCACGCGGAGTTTTTTTCTCGCACACAAAAAAAATGGACGGTAGCGATGACACAAAGCCACGCTCGGACGCCACAATCCCAGTCAAGTGTTCGGACTCGGCACCTATGCACACACGTGCGCCGATCAAATTCAACAACACTCGTCCGGTCTCCGATACGGAGTGACGTCAGGACGCCAGACGACGTTACCATGGCGACTTCTGCCGCATTGTCAACGCACCCCGACCAGTCACGTTTCGGCAACGAGCCCTTGACCAGCTGCGCCTCGTCTACGCCACACGGTCGGGGAAGCAGATATCTCCGGCTAACGCGGGGAGCGGCTGGCACCTAGCCGTGATCCCCCGGCGCTGGATCGACCTTCGTGGGCGCCGAGCAGCTGTTTCGCCGAAGTGTGGCGTGCCGCCGGGGCTGAAGGAGCCGAGGGCGGGGCCGGTGAACGGGTGCTCCTCTAGGCAGCCGAAGTTCGCGCGCTGCCGCGACCGAAGTCCATCTCCGGCCGGCGCGGCCGGTTATCGCCGGTCCGGTGCGGTCCTCACGCCCGGCGACAGCTGACTCACCGGCCCGCCGGGTCCCGATCACGGCACGTGGCGTCACCGTCCCGCCTGCACGGCGACACGTGGCGTCGTGGCCCGGGCCCCGTCTGGAGGCGCGTGGAAGCTCGGTCTAGTCCTTGTCTGGCAACGAGTGATGTCTCCAGTAAGCCTTGCCCGGTGAACGATGAAACCGAACACTGTCGAGAACCACCCGCCTGGTGCCTCGTGGTACGACGATCCATTGTCCACGATCCATCCACGATCCTGTGTCATGTGGTGTCACCAATCAGTTCTGCCTAGTGCAGCATGCCGTCGAAATACACCATCTACCTGTACCTCTACCCAAATCTAAACCCACATCTAATCTGAATATCCATCTTCCCAGTCCCCGATTCCGGCCACGAGCCGTTCCGACCCGACCTGTTCGCTGCCACGTGCTCCACGTCCCGAGTCGGCCCGTTGCCACGTGGCGGCAGGTCCGGTCCCTGCTCTGCCGGACACGGGCCGCTGTTGCCAGTTAGGAGGCACTGTTTGACGAGGCTGTCGCCGGCTTGTCAGCGCCCATTCAGCGCGCGCCGCGTTCACGTGATTTGTAGACGCACTGCGGCCCGTTCAGGGCGGGCTCGGCTGTTCCCAGAACTGTCCGCGATGACGGCGTTAATAACGCGAGACGGGCGCCTCCGCTCGTCGGCGAGCGAACAGCGGCACGACGGCAGCCGTGAAAATGAGCCCAGAGTCACGGAATCGCCACGACTTGCTGGAAGCTCCGTGACTTTCGCGGACTATCGACTACAAACCAGGTTACCGCGAAGCCACATTTTCCATTCCGTAACACAGTCGGCAGCCGTCAGATCGCAACAAAGGATACGTCTCGAGGTCCAAGACCGCCGCAGCGGGAAGCCACAGCAGACCGGTCGAGTGGGGCTGGCTGCAGGAGGGCTCCTCCGCGCAGTACCATCGGGGCCAGCCGCACATCACCGGACTACCCCGGCCCCAGTCTCTAACGGGACCGGGCGAGATGCTGGTCGGAACACTGGGGAGGAGAGGACAGGGCCAGACTGGTCAGGACGGGACGGAAAGGGCAAGGTGACCTGGGCACCAGACAGCAACGCGCCCGCCGTTTTCCAACCCGTCACCCGCCATCATTCGATCGGTGGTATTAAATCTCGTCCGTATGGAGGAGGGGGGGGGGTCTCATGCAACCTACTGAGGTTTTCCGAGGACAACTTCCGAACGGTCTGTTTGATCCATCTGAAACTTGGTGTACCCTCTACGGCATCCTTTCCGCATCTCATGGTGAAAACGTTTTCTTTTACGTTGCCACTGTAACGAGCTACGACGTCATAACGGGAAACAGCCAGCCGTTTTCGCGCATCGATGCGACCGGTTTACAACGGCTTTGACAGCTTTGCCTCATTGTAAGACGGTTGGAGTGCACAAATACAATAAAGTACATATCAATCGACTCCAAACTGTATATTCTGTAACACTATCCATATATTAAATGGGCTTATGCTCAAAGCCGGGACTATCCAGAGTGTAAACTGAGGTCATGAGCTACGACGGGAAACGCCTTACTTTTTATCCTTGGGAATGCCATAGGAAATAGGTATCGCAAAACAACCTATACATTTGGATTTCTCGAGGTGTAAGGAGTCGAATGACATAAATTTGGTGCAATTTATGTTTCATTCCATCAAAAGAGGGTGCAATGCAGCGAACGCCTGACTTTTGCTCTGACAAGCGGAGCGGCATCGGCCGCGGAGTGATGGGTCTACAATACCACGGCATGTCTAAATTAGATTTTGTGTCGCATATCAACTCGAAAACGCCTTTAAGGCATCTAAGTTGTGATGTTTGGCTAGTCCGACGCCATTCTAGGTCACTGGCTTCAGATAACTTTGGATAAACCAAGAATACCTTGGATGACCTGGGATGGCCTTTATATGTTACTCAACAACGGTGCTTGTTAACTGGGGTGCTACATGTGACTTCAGCATCTATCATTATCTACACAAATGCTTCTGCAGCTCCGAGAACGTATTTAAGCCAACGACCCCGCCTAACAAGGAATGACCTAGCATGGCCTGGATCGGACTCCACGGGTAAGATGCAATCATGTGGGGTATCGACAGACTGAACTCACTGACGGACACCGCGATATCCGTTTCGTTTCAACGTTTATTCTTTGGTTTTATTTGCGCTTAAACTCAAAAAAGTACCACTTTTTGCCAACTGCTGACCTTTGACCCAACCTGGAAGGTCATCCGTTGACCTAAGGTCTTGAAAAGAGATACAAGTCGCGAGATCTCGTCACGCGCAACACGCTGTTTGTTTTTCCCACGACGCTATAGGACGCAATGTGTGGAAATGGTGGAGGGGGTCGTACCGACCCTCCTCCCCCTATACGTCCGCCTTACGCAGAAGGCCCTATACGGGCGGGGATTCAAGTCTAAACCAGTACCAGCACCAGACCAACCAACTGAATATCCCTGGCAGCCCGAAGGCGGATTATCAGGCAAGCAAGAACAAGGCGGGATACGCGACATACGAAGATAGGTAACCAACTGAAGATGGTGAAACACTGGCCCCGATCAAGTGAAAACCATTCACGGATCGTGCACATCGCGGGGAGAGTTTAGCCTGTGCACCACACCAGACGAGCATCCCCGGGGACCTGATGACCATGGCGATGGAGCATTACCGACCATTAATAATCAGTGACCGGGTCTGACTCACCTGGCAGAATCATCAGCTCAGCTCAGTCTGCTCGCCCGGCAGAATCAGCGGCCGGGTCTGACTCACCTGGCAGGGTCAGCAGCTCAGCTCAGTCTGCTCGCACGGCAGTATCAGCGGCCGGGTCTGACTCACCTGGCAGGGTCAGCAGCTCGGCTGAACCCGGCCGGAGGCCGCCGGTCACGAGATCGGCTCGGCCTTGCGCAGCTCCAGCAGGACGGGCAGGTGCAGGTTGGGGTCGAACGTCGGGTCGGCCCGGTGCTGCCGGCACACGGCACGTGACGTCAGCGGCACTCGTGGCGTCTGGGTCACGGACGAATCCTGCGGCCTGCCCGTTCCGGCTCAAGGCTAGAGAGCGAGGTCAATTCGATCAGAAAATGAGACGCATTTGAACGGCGCAGTTCGTGCGTCAATGAGGCCAACTACACCAAGTGTGGTCCATTCATTTGAATACAGCGGTAACAGCATCGGTTATGTCTAAGATCGTAAACTATTTGGTTTGTCTGAAACTGCTTTGCATCGCTTTTACGTAGGAGCACCGGCACGTTATATCAAACACATACACAAATATTTTCCCAAACATCCAAAGGACAAAACATGAGGCACTGGCACATCTCCGGACTCGGGGTGCCGATGCATGACGACGCGGCCACGGAACTCGAACATCCCCGGCAGACACGACACAGAAATACATGACGACGGACCCACATTCCGGCACCTCAGGCAGGCACAGAACCCGGGCACCCAAGGCAGACTACACAGAACTTCGGGACGGCGCGGTGGCCAATCCACTGCCCTGCCGATACGGGGTCCAGTCCAAGCGCCAGCCCCAAGCACCAGCCACTCAGTAGCGCTAGGAGCATCGTCATCAGCCAAGGCCCGAGTCAAATGCGACGAATGTCTGGTGCGAAATCTTGAGAAACGCCTATGTTACAGGCATCAGAGACATGATAAGATAGGTGCATCGGCTTCAATATTTCCGATTGGTTGGCCGATGATACCGGCATTACACATTTCTTCGCAACGAGGCCTGGTCCCAAGGTACTTATCTCGTGGACAACGATCTGAGCTTGAATGGTTGGCAAAGACTACTGCCAAGCGCGGGTCAGTACTGTTATCGTACGGAGAAACCTGGACGACGGTTTACTTTGGCCTACACAGCGCAAGTCGAGAACAATGAACACTCCCACTGTTTACTGGTAAATCCAGTTCCAAACAACGTCAAGTTCCGTGTTAGCTTTCCACTGATTTACCATTGGACTGCTGGTTTATATCACTTCGGCGTACAGAACGCAACTATTCTCCGCGACTGCAATGCATGTATCAAGCAGAGAAACAAATGTAAAAATGCTGCACGCTGAGCAAAAGGTGCAATGGTTGTACTGCGTGTAACATGGTACACGAAGATCCATGATGAGCCAGCAGTGCTGTTATCACTACAGACCCAATTCAACTCCTGTCCCGACGATCATTCAGCGGGTCCTGCCACCGCCGGCCCACACCAGGCCCGCGGCCGCGGCCGCGGCCAACCGGGCCAAGTGACGCCATACCGCCAGTATGATGTCATCCAGCAAGGCGCCGTACTGTTCCATCCGCCGGACGCGCAGCCCAGACCGGAATACCTCTGCCTGGAAGCGGTCCAGTGTGCCGCTCCGCGGCGGCGCCACCACCAGCGCTACGCCCTGCGACCGGGGGACCGGCAGTCAGCACTAGCGCCACGCAGCGGCTCGGTCTGGCACTACAGCTGCGGGGCGCCGCCGCACATGACATGACCAGAGATGGCACCAAAGCACGGTGAGAGGCGGCAAACCATGACATAGTTTGCCCTCCTACCTAGCGTGAGCGTTTTCTGCAATGCACGTACTTCATAACAGCAGCAGGATGCCAAGCAAGGCCCTTCTGGCATCATACTCGTTTTGATGGTCGTTGGACCATCAAAATACGTCTCAGAACTCTTGACGCAGAGACAGAAAATCAGCAACAAACATTCGTCTGGAAATCATCACAGGTGTGATCCACAATCCATACGCATTGTCGTGCCAGTTCTCTTTCAAAAAAAAACTCGTGATGGGACACACAGTGAGGGCCGTAACGACTGAACTAGCTGACTTCAGCGCCAGGTAACTGCCAAAAGCTTACTTGAGTCGCAAAACCTGGATTGGTACATAATACATGCAAAGTTTAGCATACCGAGTTTCCCAAACACGAACTTTGGGCGCATTTTGCCGATATTTCTGCATAAAAACTGCATTCTTTCTCGAATTATGGCGACAGGAACGCCTGACTTACCCCAGGTTTGAGAGAAGCCACGATGAAGCGAGCCAGAGCGTCCCGGGCATCGTCAAAAAACAAACTGCAGGCAGAATTGCGCCGAGAGTAAAGAGCCAAGTTAAGGGGACGAAATTTGCGTCCAAAGGACATCCTCATGGCAAGTCAACGATCAAGGAGTCCGCACGCTTCATTGTCCGTGGAGAGCAACTTCTCTGAGTATGCATTCTTTTCTTGACGTTTGTGTCCTGAAGAACCAGTGGCCAAAGGACACAATTTACGAAAGAGGAAACGAGAACAACATTACATATTATATGAAAAACGCTATTCAGAATCTTTAAGGACGTGAAAGCCAGAAATCAATCGACATGACTTCCCCGCTGTGAAATATCCGAGTCCACCCAGTCACACCAAAAACTCGGTCAGACCACACGGGCCAAACCAGAGCCTCCGCGAACGAAAAGCAGCGTCCGTCCACTGACCAGTCGGCCGACAGGATGACGTCAAACTTCTCCCGCAGGCCGGACACGTCCGACGGCTCCGTCCAGCGGAGACGCCTGCCGCCAGGGGGCCGAGGTCGGGACAGAGCAACACAGCTGGCCGGCGGGGCCGCGGCTCGGCACGGGGTCAGACTGGTCTGACCTGCTCAGTGTGTCAACCTTGACCCAATGGTGGAGATTTCCGGGAAACATAGGGGGTTCACATGGATTTTGAGAGCGTTTCCTACCAGTCATTGCCACAGGCCTAATGTTAAAACCCTTGATTTTTAGGGGGAGGGGTACGGACCCCTCCCCCAGATCGCCAGCCATGTCTGACCTACACGTTCACACGCGAACAGCGCAATAGAATTCCCGTACTTGCATCCAGCGTACGACATGACAGCCGCCCACAGCAAATCGACCACAGCGGTCCACACGGGCACAGGGCAGGGCGCAGCAGCGCTGGAACAAGCGGGCAGGACCAGCAGACCGCGGTCTCACCTGACCACCACCTCGGTGCTGCCGAACAGGGTCCGGTTCCTGTCCCGGATGCGCACCACGTTCTGCACGGACGTCTCGTTACCGTCCGTCAGCAGCACCTGGCGGGCGGTCGAGTAGGCGGCGACCTGGGTGCCGCCCGCCCCCGTCAGTGTACACTGCACATTGCGCGATGTCTGCGACGCTCGCACTGTCACCAGACACAATCGACTGCGGGCCAACTCATCGGTCACACAATGAGCCGGGACGGGACGACACACTGGGTACGGATAGGATTAGAACAGGGAAGATGGTCGTCGGAATATTTGGTTAATCAAGTACAATGCGCCGTTCGCTGCTGCAGAAGCGCAGGTCCGACACTGGCGAAACACTTCCGTTACTGTTGTAACGTTTTTCCGTCCGAGCGAAGGCATTCGTTCCTTACGCTAATCCGTCGACGTCAAATGCTGGTCCGTAACGATGCGAATGCGGGAGACTTTAACCACAAACATTTGTTCTCAGTTAAAATCGGGACTTTCATCTTTCCACAGAGTATGAAAAGTCTTCCTTTCTGGCCCAAACTCTGTTCCAGCAAAGTGCAGGCGACGACCTGTCAACTTTCGACGACACTACGGCCCAGCTAACACACCACAGGTGATTGCGGTAACACGATGTGACAAAACTCCTAAAACAAGTCCGATGAGAACTGCAACCGCTGTCCACAGGATATCTGACAGCTGAGGTTCTTTCAATATTCATTGCTGCTGCACATGCCACGAATCTTAACATCAAGGGCAACTGAGACTTTACATAAACTCACCAGTATGTTATCACCCGAAATGGTAAACACACATGTTAGGGATACTCCAATACTGCGACTAGCAGCGGGAACGCCTACGTAGTTGGTCATTAGCAACAGCGAAGTCAAATATTTCAACACGGGTAAAAAACAGGAAGCAATGGTCAATCATATTTTGAAGGCATGGCTAGGAGGGTACAAATGCAACCTTGCAATGGGCGAGAAATAACAGCACATGAAACGGCGAGCTTAACACAAGAGCATAACGATGAAATATATCAACGAAAGGAAGAGTATGAACACAGCGCAAAAGCCGCCAACAAGATCATATCCCGTATCAAAATGGAGACCAAATTTTGACGAAGAACAGAGAAAATGACGCGAGTGCGAATTTAGAGCACAAACATAATACAGTAAGATGGCAAAGCAAGGGACAACGTGGACATGGGCATGTGCGAGAGAAGAGAACACTGTGAAAATCAGCAAAGAACAGTAACCATGGTCACAGCAGTCGGAAAGTGATACAGGTATCATTCAGTGCAGTGAGATAAAAAGCACTGGTCCCTGCAAAGTGCACAATGAGAGCAGGAGGCCGAATGTACAATGTCGACAGAGCAGAGAGGAATGGGTGCCAGAGGAGACGCGGTACAGCGAGATCAAGGGCCAACGTCCACTACGTGGTGAGGAGAGGGTGCGGAAAGCAGACAGCTCCGTGGCGGCAGAGAGCGGCAAGCGAGGCCAGCGAGAGCAGAGCACAGCCATAGCAGACAGGGAGGACACCGCTATCCAGTGCAGAGCGATGTAAATGACAGCGGGGCCAGCGCGAGCAGAGACAGGGGAGACAGCGTGAGTCTAGAGAGCGGAGACGGCGCCAGTGCGGAGAGCGCAGCGGCGGCCGGCCGGGGCGGACAGGCCGGCGGCGCGGCCCGGCACCAGGCGAGAGGCCCGCTTACCGTGACGCCCGCCAGGCAGGTCATGCCTCCCCCGACCTCCACCACCAGCTTATCCCTGAACATGTCGCGGCGAGCTACACAGAGCAGCGTGAGCACCTCCTCGGACGGCCACACACCTGCGGACACACGGCACCGTCCGACCTGGCACCGCTGCTGCTGGCCGCCGACAGACACACGCGCACGGCACGCGCCGCGCGCCCCCGCAGCGGCCCGCAGACGGCTGCTGCCCGTCGTCAGCGAGACTAGGAAGAGGAGAGCTACTGGAGAGGAAGGGGCAGTCCGGGAGAATGCGGTCTGAGCTGCTCGGTCGTCAGTACGTCCAGCGAGGGATGAACATATGTACACCACTGGCCGATAAAGCTGGGTCCATCTGAAGCATTTATGCCAGCTGTTCCTACACCAGACGGGGCTAAGATGCGACAACCCGCACTCTCGGAGCACTGAAGCAGCACAGGTAACATAAAGCGTCACCCCTCAATCACAGGCGTTCACAGTGAGACGCTTCCCCGCTCCGAAGGCAGGACAGTCGACGCTCCGGCCAGCGAGGCTTGTCCACACGTCGGCCCCGACCGCTACTCACAGACGTTGCCGGTGTTGTTAAACCCGGCCAGGTCGGAGGCGCTGAGCCGCCGTTTGACGTGCCTGCAACAGCGGACGCAGCGCATGACGCGCGGCAGGGGCGCCTCCGCGGACGGAGCGGTCGCCGCGCCCGGCCGGGACTCGCACTTCACACGGCGGCGCAGCGGGCGGCGGACGGCGCGCGCCGCCGCCGCCAGGGGTCGGCCCTCGGCGGCCGGCGGCGGGTCGAGTCCGAGCAGAGTTAGCGGCGGGCCAGCGGGCGGGCCAGACGCCGCCCGCGGCCGGCGGCGTTAATGGGCGCCGGCTCTGCCTGGTCGGCCAGTCGACAGCGGCGGACGCGGACGGCGGGTTACCGGCGCCCCGCGCCGCGAGCACCGTTCGGCGGACGGCCGGGCCGGCCGGCGCCCGCTCACCTGATCTGGAGGCCGGTCGGCGGGCAGCCGGGCACGCGGTACGTCATCCACTGGCCGTCCTCGTCCTGGGCGCCGCTGCTCACCTCCATGACGCCCAGGCTCTGGAACTGGCGCACCACCGAGCCGCTGCCGGACGGCGCCTCACGCTTCCGCAGCGCCTGCCGGCGGCCGCACGAGCGCTGTCAGCGACGGCACGGCACGGGAACCGCCACCGCCAGCGGCGGTACAACACACAGACCGGCGCTGTCAGCGATGGCAGACCACAGAGTCTTGCAACAGCGACCGACAACAGCAACGCGATCACGAACAGCGCAGAGCATCAGCACAACAGTCCCATCAGAATCAGCATGCCTTACTTGTCTCTGCCATAAAACTAAGCACAAGAAAGCTATGGAGGTTAAACTATAATGTTGACTGCATGTCCCAACCATGGAATGAGATTAAAATGCAAAAATGTAAAGCAATGTCTGACAAGGTTAACATAAGTTGTCTGTCTGTTCTGAGACTTAGGATAACATTAAATATGCATGAAAATATTTTTAATTTGGGAACAGAATATATGCAACAACAACATTTCCAGAATGTCCTTTAGCACATGGATAAGTTTGTATAAATTTTATGCATGATCAAAGGCAGATGCATGTTATTTGTTCAACTAACTGAATCACCTGCCCACTTCAACTTATGACTGTAGTACAGAAGAATCAAGTATAATGCAAAGTGCATCTGATCAAGTATTCACTGACTGGCTATGTTTTCATACTGTATACCAGTTACAATGTATATCATTGGCCCTTGCAGGAAGTCAGTGAAACACACTACAGTATGTCAAAGAAAAGTGACCATGAAATGACAATGAAAACAATGCCAAAATAACAATGTAATGGGAGTATGGATAACCTTTACAACTTTCCATTCCTTGAGAGAGCAAAATGTGTCTTCTGGCAGCATTACTGATGTTTCCACAGGCATTATGATGTCATCAACATGAACTCAGGCATTGTAAGCTGTGCTCTCCAAGTAGCATACAACAGTGCTTAGTAGGAACACTGCCCATATCTCCCTCCCCCCCCCAAACACATCCACACCTTTTTGTTTGTTAGCCACCAAATTTTACCAGCCAAGCAAGACCAACATCAAAATTACCCTAGTGTAGAAATGTGTACTTAAAAAAAAATCAAAGCATCTGAAACTGTTGAGGAATACATTACCATAAATAATCATGGTGTGGGAACTAAACATAACCATGCTCACTACATCAAACCTAGGTAAAAAAAAATCACCTGACCAGCATGCAAGGAACTATCTTTAAAACTGTCTTTCAATTCCCAACAACTTTCCTGTGGTTTAATAACTTGATTAATACAAGCCAATTACAAGCAACCACATCACCATCATCACCATGGCCCCACTCTTGGCTGACCATGTGCATGACAATTTTATTAGAAATAAGTCAAGATATTTCAGAAACTTTGCTAACAGCAGAGAGAAAAATGATGTGGCAAAGTTCACTGACAAAACATCAGCATTTTTCCACTTGGCCTTTTGTTGAATATTGCATGGCTATGTCAACTTTATTTGTCCACATTTCTAGGTGCCACCCAAACCTAGTTTCACCTTTCATAGGTCAATTATTTGTGTTGGCTAAGGGTAGCTGGGTTCTGATGGTGCATGGACACACCAGCTATTGAGATTTATTTATCACAAGCCAATGCATACCAGAGAAATGCTTCATTTGCTATTTACCATAGCATACAAAACCATTTTTAACATACATCTACCACAGGAATAAGCAAACAGGACCAATGACTGGCTTCCTCATAATATAGTAGGTTGTTTGTCACTGTCTAACACAAATGCACATATCCCATCATGATGGGAAAGGAAACAATATACAAGCAGATTTAATACCTGTATATAGCCTGATTTTTCACCATTCTTATGCTAAAAACATGAACATGTTTCAGCTGGTACTTAATGCTATTTACCAAATGTTTACAAAAACCACCAAAAAGGTTAAGGTTAGGTTAGGTCTAGGATACTGGCATGGAAGGCCTAATAGACCTAAGGAAGCCCAATTATTAGCTAGTATCTAGCACTCAGAAGGCCTCTCTTGGTGGCTTAGTTTGGTATGACATCCCAGCCAGTGGATGTCAAGGTTCTTCTTGAATGTACAAATATGTAAATGAATACATAAAAATATTGTCATGAAACCACAAAAGATGTTCAGATATCATTACATGAAGCTGGGACAAATTATCCAAAATTTGGAATTATTATATCACTGAATGTGGAAGAATAATGATTCTGCAGTAATGCAGATAACAATAACAAGATTTCAAAGGTAAAGCCTCCATAATTTAAAAATTATGGCTTTTTCCATTCCAAACCAATTCTGACAAACACAATTGGTTTGTCAGAAAAACTCATTAACTGGTGCAGTATTTGAACACAATGGGACTGGGAAATATGCAACTATTTACCACTTACAGATGTTCTTGACAAATGCTCTTGAAGCATTTCATGGGATAATCACATTAGCTTGCCAGTCCCGCAAGGGTATGCAGTTGTAGTCAGCATGGTCTCTCGGGTGGCAGGAAAGAAACCACAAATTCATCACCAATTCTTATGGTAAACAGTGCTGGAAATTACATCCGGATTGCCTCCTGCGTCTAGTTATTTGGCTTTGAAAATAACTCAAACGTAAGCAGATATGAGTGCATTACCCTGGTATTACCAGCCTGGCATACAAGTCTTAGCTGTTTCAATACTGTGCCTCTTCCCCAAATGAAGCCCTGCAATTTCAATCCAATGATATTAGGAACCATGGAAAAAATGTTTGGTTAATAATACAACAGAAGAATACATAACCAGTAAACAATGAGACATAACATAATTTCTTCTAGCACTCCAACGGACGATAAACAGATACAGGGTTGACAGCCGCAAATTACCTCAGATAGCACCATCCAGTGACGCTTTGACTTCATGTTGATGGGCAACTAACGTTCAGCTGAAAAGAAGCGCTAAGATTCTGGCTTTGTGGTACGTTGTGATACAACAGAAAGCAAGTCGGTCATCAGTATTTTTATGATTAAACTGAACGCAATGACACGCCCACCACCGCCAGCCAGCGCCCGCCACCCGTGTCATCGTTGGCAACCGGGAATGACAATTAAATAACCCTGTTCCAATCGTGGTTCAATAGTGACCGACGCTGTCAAAAATTGTAGCGCTCTCGCGCTGTTACCAGCGTCGGCCTACTGCTTCCATTAGCGCCACTTCAATGCAGATATATAAAAATTACGGTTAATCTACACTCGGGGACTCCAAATACCCCACAAAAATGCCCGTTATCCCCCACAAAATTATTTACTACAGTTTCCCCTGCCAATAATAAAAAGTTGATATGTTATGTCTGCCCCTTCAGTGCCTAGTGAGACCACAACAGCTGATACTTTTTCCGAGGATGATCCGTCACATTGTTGCATTGTAAGGTAGGGATGAAATTTTCTCAAAGCAGACACCCTTTGAAGTCAATTCCAACGCGCTGAAATCAAAACTGGCGCAATATTTGGCAAATGTTGTTATAATCGCACTAAATGGTGATATATCAAATCAATTTTCAACAAAACATAGTTTAAGTAATATACAAGGAACAAAAAAACGCGAATGAAGTATTTTTTTCAAATTCATTCCTTTTAAGCCATTTGGTGTATTGGCCATTGGTCCGATCTTTATTCTCTTTGCTTCCCATGACTTCTCCTAGATCCCTCCATGGCAGGCAAGAATGCAAAAAACCACTCTGAATGGGACTTAAATAAAGTGTGTGCTCTCTGTAGGTATTATAATTTCTTGTGTTAAGGTTAAATGAAGTAGAAATGGGAACATTTGAAACTTTGATATCCTCATAACTTTTACCCATAATTAAGCTCGTAGTTACGGCTGAAATTTAGCTATTTTTGCTCTTTTTTAGCTATTTTTACTACTTAAAGGCCCTGAAAAATTTTCGTTGTTCCCTTTTTATGACAATGTACCTGCCAAAGGAAAGCATAAGAAATGCGTTACAGGTAATCGAAAATGATCGAAAACAGGAATCCTTGCGTTCTGTTTACTTTTCCATCACTATACTAGACATCGGCGTCTGGCACTCTCGGCGCATCTTGCGGCGAACCCTCATTGTAGCACTGAGTGTGCTTGGGTGGTGTTGGGGGTCGTTCGTGGTGAGCATAAGCGCGTTCTTTGGTGAGTGCAAAGGGTGTTGCGATTACATGCGGTGCTGTGAGGTTTTGTGCATAAGTGGATATTCCGGTGTGTGAAGTGGTTTGGTAGCTAAGTTTCGCGACACGACGGCCATCGCGGATTCAGTGCGGTATTCCGTTGTGGTTGCGTTTTGTGTGGATTGTGTTGTGTAGGCGTGACCAGTTTTACTTGGAAGTGATTTCTCCGCTCTTCTTCCAAGAATCATCGAATTCGGATTACTCGGGGAGCTGAAGAGTCCCTTGGCATGGGGCTCCTCTTCATGGAATGGTCCCTTTTGGGACTCTTGTGTCTGCTGAGCCTTGGTAAGTGACATTTAAAGTTTATTGCAGTCTGTTTGGGCCATGTTTTTGCTCAACTTTACACGTTTGTTAAATGTAAGATGTGCAGTTGTTTGGGATAACTTTACAGAAACTTGCATTTTGAATTGGTTTGGATGAGAGTAAAATTTGATGAGTGGACCATTGTGTAGATAATGGAACAAAAATAGCACAGTTGACAGTTGCAAAGATGGTGGTGCAGTTGATTCATTCCTATTACACATCATGTACCAGTACCACAGAGTTTCAAACAGAAATGGAAATCCTGGAATTTTGGTGGAATATCCAGTTTGGCTGATCATCTCCTGAACTATAATTTATGAAGGTAGATTAATGGTTTTTGAACTTGATGATGATTATTATAAACACCACATTGCACTTTGGTTATATTCTGAAACCATCAAAACAGATATGTAGTTACTCTTATCCAAACTTCTGAACTATATTTGTCCAGCGTTGTTACTGAATATGTTACTTTAACATGAAGTCTAGTTGGGAGGATATTCTGTCATAAGTATTGTCTATTTTGAAATGCATTTTTGACAACATGTGTTATGTGAAAGTGGTGCATGCAGATCACTTGAGTTACCACTTTTTGTGAGAATTGTGGGCAGAAAAGGGGCAGAGGCTAGAAAGATAAAGCAGAAGTTGCTTTTGACCAAAGCTATTTATCCATTGCATATTTAAGGTTTTAAGTGGGGTTCAACAGATTCTAATGGAAAATCTAGGGGTTCACCCATGATTGAAATCCAGTGATGCCAGAGCTACAGAAGATGTGCGGATCATATATGCTGTCTGCAGACCATGCACAGCCTGCTATGCATTGTCTGTCTGTGGCAAAACTAAAAGTTTCTGGCTTCTCAGACTTATGAACATGTGGACTGCTAATGGACCCTGTCTAATTCAAGCCCATGAATTGAAGTTAACTGGCAAAAAACATGGCATTTCTGGCACACCAGCATAATTTAGGACATATTTGTCATGAAAGCCATTACTGTTCACATTGTTCTCTTTTATTAACCAGTTCTAGCTTGTTTTGCATCTTCCATTTAGGATATCTCAGAGAGCATAGTGGATGACCAGTACCTTACTTACACTGGAAAGCTTGGCATTATGGTGTTTCACCACAACTCCATTATGCCATTCCACTCTGGTACTGTATGCTGCATCCACTGTTTTCACCAGATCCAATTATCCTACTGGCTGAGATGTGGGGAAGCTATGACAGTCTGTTTGAGGCGGAGGGCTGTGGTGCGCGGCCGAGTGGGCCGCGTCGAGGCGATGGCGGCGGCCGGCGCGCTCGACAGGCCGCCACCTACCGAGCGGCGTCGCCGCCGTCGCCGGTGACGGCCTGCGTGTCGCGGTGTCACGGTGTCGCGCGCCATGGTGTCGGGCTGACGGCGACGCGTGCCAGTCCTCTGGCGACCCGGCACCGCGCAGGTCGCCTCCTCTCACTCGGTAATCGCCGGGTGGCGGTGTCAGTTCCGCGGCCGACGACAGGACGTCCTCCAATTGTGCGGCCCTGTGGCCGACTTTTGACAGCTCTCGGCGTCGGAATAATGGGCTGCGGCCTGGCGCCTGTTTGGGCGGTGTTTAGACATACGCCGCTATTCTGTTGTTCGCAACTTGACAGCACCCTAGGTGGCACTTCCCACGATTTTACCGGTGTTTTGTAGTTGAAGGTAGAGGAATGTTATCCTGCTTGCTTCCAGCGTTTATCGAAAGTCCTCAGGTTGCGTAATTTTACGGCCAAATTTCGCGCTGCTGGTAGGCCCTGTCATTGGTCTCATGCACCTTCTCGCACAGCGTTTGTAACAGGTCCAGTGTTTGGCGCGCTGGGTTGTTTGACAACGCACTTTACGTCTGAGTTCTGTCAGCGTATCAGACTCTCTTGCTATCTGTTGCGCCGAGACTTCTGTGAGACCATTATCGGAGCCATGATCCTTCAATGAAGCATTTCCTCTGGTTTGTCTGGGTGTTAGTCTGCTCCAGTTACGAGCGCTGTTACAGTGATCGTCGGGCGTTGTTTTTGCTGTCGGAACTCCGGGACGGGGTGGGGCGCGCCGTCTCGTGGCTTGGCTCTGTCTGCCGCCGCTGCGCCCTCTGCCCGTCCCCCGACGCGGCAGCCCGGTGCCGTCCCTTGATAGACCAATGACTGTCTGTCCCCGGACGGGGTAATCGATCGCTCCCGGCGAGCCATCAGTCGGCGTCCGGAGGGGCATCACGGCTCCCCACCCAGACCTCGACACGCTCGGAGCCGGCCGCGCCACGCCGCCCAAGGAGCGGGCGTTGACGACGTGACGGTCGGCGGTGATGCCCGTTCAGGCGGCCGCTCCCCTCGTAGTGTGGCGCCGGCGCTGCGGTCACCTCGTTTGGGGACGGTCGGGGAGGCCAGACCGCAGACGGCGCCGACCCCCGGTCACGTGACCTGCCCGGCGGCCGTGCCAGGGAGTCGGCCTGCACGGCGGCAGTGTTGCTGTTGAGCCGGCGTCGCTGTTGCGGGGTGTAAATGGACGGCGTTGTCAGATGTAAAAAGTGGGCTGTAGAGGGCTTGCGTTTTGGGAATGAAAAGGAGTTCACCTTGGCCATCGTCATCTGAGTCACTTGGGCGATGTGCGGTATTCACCTTCGTTAGATATGCTATGCTTAGCATGATTGGATGACGCAGGTGTTACATGGCGCGATTCGCTCATGGATACGTGATTGGAGATTAAGGCCCGGGATTCAGGTAGAAAGTGTTCTGTTCTCACGGTAATCCGCTACAGTGAATCACGTTTATGGAAAGTTTGTCGACGAACAGGCTGTGTTTAACTTTGTAAACGTGGCTAAACTTGAGGCCTGCCGCCGTAAGTGCAGATACACGTATCGAGAACGACTCAACGCAGTTATCAGAAGCAGGTGGTTTCCAGAATGCCTTCCTTCATATCAATAACTCTGTTAGCGTTGGCCGGAAACGGTACGTTCGTGCCCTTAGTAATCAAAGGACATCTGCCGTAAAGTTAAGTGGGTCTCATTTCTGCGATTCTGGTTGGCGGCAGAAGTGGACACAGGTACTGCCTATCGATTGGATCCATTCTCCCGTGCTTGTTAGTAAGAATAGTCGCTGCCCGCGCCGTCGTGCAAACAGCTGCTGAATGACGCCGTCCTTGAGGGAGTGGGTAATTCTGTCGCCGCTGTCTGTTGTATTCTCTTGACACGCATGATACTCTCCGGACCTCTGTCTAACTCCTCTCAGAGGGTCCTTGTTCACGGAGCCAGAGATGGGGCCGGCGTGGCCCGCACCTGCGCCTGACTCCTCCCAGAGGGTCGCTGCCGCAGTCGGCAGGAGCCGAGCGTGCACTCTCGACACCTGTGCCCAGTGAGAGGGCTCGGCGGCCGATTCCGCGGGATAGGTCGGACCGGGAAAAGCGAGAGTCGGCCGGAATCTGCGGCCGACGGGGCGCGCCCGGCCCGCCGCCGGTAATCTCTGGCTTCCTGCGCGGCGGCCGCGGGCAGCCATTACCTGCGCGGCCGGCCGCCGCCGCGCCGCCCTGCGTTACGGATGCGCCCGCCGGCCACCGCGAACCGCTTAGCACGCTCATCACGTGGGTTCTCACGCCGTTTGCGCCCGCTGGCACAATGAGTTTCATCACGGCGAACGAGAGTCGACACGGGGCAAGGTGAGGGCCCTCGTCATGTGTAATGGGGATCGTGTGCTGGAGATTTGCCGAGATGGGCCGATAAGATTCGCCCGACGGGTGCATTTGGCGGCGAGGGATTGGTGTCACGTCTGGCGGTGGACGTTTGCACTAAACTTTACCGCACTGAGGAACTTGAAGCAGTTGAAGGAATGGATGAAATGACTTCACGGTTAGTTGAACGGATGTTTGTCTTTGTTCTTATGTCGCGAATTTATGACCGTTTTGCGTTTCCTTTCCATGGTATCTTTTTGTCTTGTGTGAAAGACACATTCAAGGCTAACTTCCTAGAGGAGACAATAGATTATCTGGTGACACTCCAATGATTATCCATCCGAAATAACGTGTACAAAGAGCCTGTAGCAAGTACGTTAAAAGCCATTATAACATTTTGCTAATGATGTGTAATCACTGACATGGCATCTAAGGCAGCGGCGACATCCGTGCAAAGCATCATTAATAATCCTTGTCTTGGCATACCGCAGATCTTTGCCGTTCGACGGCAGTGATTCTCTCAGTCTCAACTCCCATTTGATTTGTACGTCACTGTTTCCCATTCCATTTTGTGAAGCCGACCGGCTGTGTGTTGCAGGCTCGGCGGAAGTCACCAACCAAGGCCCTGTGTTCGTCCTGGAACCGCCCAACAAGATCGACTTCAGCAACTCGACCGGCACCGTGGTGGAGTGCGCGGCGCGCGGCTACCCGCAGCCGCGCGTCGTCTGGATGTCCGGCGACGGCCGGCCGGTCGGCGACGTTCCCGGTCTGCGCCAGGTCAGTCTCTGAGCCGGTCCGGACCCTTCCCCGGCTGTCTGTAACCGCGTGACCTGTGACAGGTCAGTCTCTTAGACGGCATGGGCCCTCCCCCTGCTGTCTGTGGGTAGGTGACCCGTGACGGATCGTTCTGTTGGATCTTTCATAGCCTGCCCTCTGTTGCTGCCTGATGTGCGACAGCTGAGCTTCCGACCCACCTTCTTGTCCCTTGCTGCTGCTCGACCCGGGACAGGCCAGACTCTGGCCCTCCTGCCAGTCGTACTCCCACGGCCCCTGAGTTGTAACAGATCGCTTCTCTGTCACGGACCCCGACAAGCCTCGCCTTGACCGGCCAGCCGACGCGCCTTGTCGGCCGTCTGCGCGGTGGCCGCACCGCCCCGTGCTCTGTTCCGGACCGCGCGGCGCTCTGTATACACGCACCGCCCGGGTTTTGCTTGCCCTGTTTCCGGCGGCTCGGTGGCTGGGCGGCATGCCGGCGGCACTGCGGAGCGCGGTGTTGATGCCTCTCGTGCTGCCGGCCGGCCGGCGCCTCCGCGGCCCGGCCGGCCGGCGGAGAGGCCGACCTCCTTCCACGGCGGCCGCCGGGGCCGCGGGTCAAGGCAGGGATTCGCACAGCTCAAGATCATCTGGGCGCCGCTGTCACAATGCCGTGGGAGCGGGGGCGGCGCGCGCGGCGCCCCGCAGAAGGCCGCGCGTGCCCCCCTCCCCCCGCCGACCGCGCTTAATGAGCGGTTCGGGCTCATTTCGGTGTGTTGTGGTCCGTCATGCGGCGCTGGCCGGCCGCTATGCGGCTGCGATGGCGCACCTGTGCAGTCATCCTTACCGTGCGGACGGCGGCGCCGTTTGTTGGTTTGCGTTTCTCGCGGCGCGGTCGACGGTCGTGCCTCGCGCAGTGAGTGACGATGGGGGCTTGCGCGACCAATTCATCATCTCGCTGATGCTGCGGCCAAAGCAAAGATCGTCTGAAGTGCTGAGACGGTCTGAGGTTGAGTTAGTTACTGTTATTGTCGTGGCCTGACGGTCGGTGGGGAGTGGGCGGCCTGGATGTGGTTGGTCCGCTCGGCCCACACGCCTCAGACCGATTCGGTCGTTGGTCACGTGCGCGGGGCTCGCTGGTCACGGCCGGCTGGTGTGGTCAGACCAGACGTGTCCAGGTCCGGTCCACGTGAGAAGGGCCGTCCGCTACGTGCAGTTATTCGCGCGCAGCATGCATGCCGTCCCCGGCACGCGGAACAGAGCAGACCGCGGCTGGTCGCGTCCCTGGGCACTGGGACGGCCCGGCACGTCCGTTCATTGGTTGCACCGTCGGCACGTGGGCACTGGACTGTCAGTGTGCCGACCAAACGTAGACCACACTGTCCACGTAGACACAGAGTTCCCCTGCCCCCGAACATCATATTTGTGTATGCAGTAAACACGCAATGTTTGGTTGTCTGGCCCGGCGTGTGGTCCACTCTGGACGCCGAGCGATCCGTCTGGCTTTGTATGGCGCGCGTCCTTGAGCTGCGAGCTGGCTGGACGGCCACGCCTGATCCGCGCCCTGCCGTCGCTCGCCGCCGCAGGGTATCGCATGAGCCGCGCGCGGGCTCGGTCGTTGAGTCAGCGGCTGGCTTCGGAAGACCGTCGGGCGTGATGCGGTATCCGGCTGTCGCCGTCCGTCGGAGTTCGCCCCGCGACTGGCGCTGGCTGGCGATGCGGAGCCGCGAGCTGCGCCGGCAGGACGGGTGGGAACTGGCGCTTGCCGCTGTGTGGGCGCTCGGGTCTGCACGGTCGGCTCCCGTGACGGTCGGGTCGCGTTTCGTGCGCCGGCGGGGCCGCAGCCTACCCCGCTGCGTGTCAGCACCCTCCCTCCCCTCCCCTTGGCGTACCGTGCACGGACTTGTCACCGCTTGTGGGTGGCGCCAGCAAGGCTGAGCCATGGTGCCACCACCATGATCATCATTATCTTCTGATGTGCGGAATACGGGAGGCTGGCTGTTGGCCAGCCACTGTATAGAACTCTTTGAGGTGTGAGGCTGAACACACTATCAGGATGCCAGATTACCCACTGAACAGTGCTGTCTTGTGCTGGGACATTGGACCCGGCTGATATATGACCCCTCACGCTGAATAATAGCCAGGTCGAAGAGCTGCAGTATGTTTGACTACGCGGCAGTGCCAGTGCTCGGCCTGGTAGACTGCGTGGATCCCGGTATGGTGCATATGACGCATGGAAAGGAGACGACATGGGCTGCGCAAAACGAATTGTCCTCTTCGCCGCGGCGTCAGTGCATTCTTTTGGCGGGCAGTGACTCACGGCAAAGTCATGACTCCGTGTTCTGTAACCGTCTGTTCCGGGCGAAAAGCCAGACCGTCCGCTTACCGGCGACTCGGACTGACCATGACCTTGGCTGTGAGCAAAGAGCCGTGCCGTCCCTGCCTCCTGACCAGACCAGGGAGCCACACCCACTCCGAACGTGCCCGGCCACTCGGCAGGCCGGCGGACAGTGTGGTCTGACGCGGAGGGCCGGCTGACCGTGCCTGTTAACCAGGGTGTCCAGCTGACCGTGTCTGCTGTCACGGAGTCCGGCAGAGGTATCGACCGCCGGCTGTCTGAAAAATAGCCAGACTGGTCCGTGGTAGAGCAGAGGCCGGGTTGAACCAAATGTTTAAAGGTGTTTGCGGAAGAAGATTAACACCAAAAGGCGCGGAAAACTCGCCCAAAGTGGCTGCCGCCTGCGAATGCGGATACCCGACTCCCCATGCTAGTCCGCTGCAGACGGCGCCAGAGGCGAGGCGGCTGGCCTGTTTCGAAACGGTTCATTAGTCCAGTGACCGGTCTGGCAGTGGTTCAGTGGTGCAATGCGAGCGCCACCTGCCTTCCTCTGCAGCTGGCGCGCACCTGCCAGGTGGGGGGGGGGGGTCAGCACGAGGCGCGGACAGACGGCGCCGTCCTGGTGCCACCGATTTACGCGCGGCTCCGGCGCGACTGCCGGTCCGGCCCGGCCCGGCCCGGCCCGGCCCAGCCTGGCGGGAGCGGTTGATTCAGACGGCTCGGTTCGGGGCAGGCGGCCGTGCTCAGGCGCCGGTCGGCGGTGCAGGGACGGCGCTAGAACGGTAGTCACCTTGCGCCGCTCCCTGACTGTGCGACGCCGCCGGATGTTGGCAGCGTCACTGCACGACCACTTCGCGGGATTGTTTGCTTACATGGTGTGTTGCGGCGACGCCGTTGTGAACGTCCGCTCGGTATATCACGCCGGGCCTTGCAAGGACAAACGCGACGTTTGTTTGGCGGGAGATATTCGCGGCGCTGCAAGTCGGAGTGACCCGTTACCCGCGATCCGGACTCTGCGTTGCAGCCGTGCGTGACATGTGCACTGCACTGGTGACGGTGTCAGTCCAGGCTCAGCCTCGGCGTCACCGGAAGGTTGGCTTTCCCGACATCCCGGTGACGCCATTGGAGGATGTCCTCTGTCTGCGTCCCGGTGATGCCACCAGGCAGTGTCGAAGCGTGGCCTAGCCGTTGGCCGGGACGCTGTGCGTGCCCTGCTGCGTCGCCCCGGCCGCCTCATGTGCGTGGCGCGCATGATCGCATGGACCACACGACGCGGCAGCTCCCGGCCACTGCGACCTCCCCGATCGCGGCGCCTGGGCGGCGGCGGCGCGCTGCGGTCGCCGCCGGAGCGGCCGCGCCGAGCTGCGGTCGTGGCTGTGTCGGCCGGCCGTGCGCCGCGGTCACGGCAGCTGCCTGCTGACCGGACGTGGAGCCGACGCGAGACTGCTGTTAATTGTCCGGTAGTTTCACCTTTCGGTGTTCGTGCCGTAATCAGGGGCGTCAGAATTCAGGACCTCCGCCCCTGGGCTCTGCTGTTATTCGTCTTCATCCTCACGGCCGTTGATTACAAAGCCGTTGATTTTGTCACCCTCTCGTTATCGCATGCGCCTTCATTGAGTAATCTGGTTATGATGCAATGACATATTACGCGGAACTGCAGTCTATAAGTAAACGTCACCACCTTCTTTCCTTGCTGCACCGTGCCTAGTTCGTTGTCTCGTCCAGAGTCCGGCTGCCTGTGTCTCACGCAATCTTTCATTCAGCATCTCGGGCCACGCACGCCCCTCCCGGCCGACCCGCCAAGACCGCAGCGGCGGCCGTTCAGTTCGGAGGCCGGTCGCACGCCATCTGTCACCTGCGCGTGACTTCGGGCCATTGTCCTTCGACGCTCCCTGACAGCGGTCCGCGGCCGGTATATTGGGTTCCCACTGTACGTTGTCCTCACGCCACGGCTCAGGTCGTCTCTCGAGCTGGTCTCTGCCGTCTCTGGGCGTTTTCGCGCGGCGGCCGTCCCCGTTCGTCCCATGGCTGGTACTGTGCGCTCGGTTGGACGGCTGCGGCCGGCCGGTCGTCACCGCTGGCAGTCGTCAGAGCGCTTAGGGTGGCCGCGCTCATCGCTGTGGCGCGGCGCGAGATGTCATGCCGGCACGCTTCCGTGTTGGCAGCCGGCACAGGTCGGCGGCGGCTCCGGAACGCGCACCTCGTGCACGCGCCGCCGTCCGCCGAGCGGTGTGTCGGACCGTCGGCCGCCGGGCCAGTGTTCTGGACCGGCCGCTCGTTGAGCTAGTGTTTCGTCCTGGATTTGCCGGCCTGCTGCATAGGCAGGCGTTAATCGCACGCCATTTGCCGCACCGTCTTGAAGACGGGGTCAGGGCCGGCGGCGGCGGCCACTGCTACAGTTGTATGTTTGTTTTGCGGCGGCGGCGGTGCCGTCCTGGGCCGCTCCTGCAGCCGCCCGCCTCTTCACGCCACCGGCAGGGTCCCTTTGACTCGCTCTGGGCTGATCCAAATGATGGCGGCTCAGTGGTCCTGAGTCGCTGACCGTCGTCTACCGGCCGCGCCGTCGAAGAGGGGAGGAGTCGAGCCCTCGCCGTGGCCGTGGGACTCTCCCGGCGCGGCGGTGATCTTCTCGGAACGCGCGTCGGCCCGTGACACTCGACAGAGTCCAGACGCCCGCCGGAGGCCGCCCGCCGACCGGACCGTCACCGTCCGTCACCGGCCTGTCATCCGGCCGTCATCGGCCATCATTGACCGACAGTCAGCCCGGACGCCGGCTGGTCGGTCGCGGCTGCGTCGCCCCGACCAGGCTGTTATCGTCTGTCGCCGGCCTGTCATGTGACCGCCACCGCCATCGGCCGTCATCTGCCGACGGTCGGCCGACAGCCGACAGTCGGCCCGCCCGCGGGATCGACGCGACGCCGTCCGCGCCCGGCCGGCTCCGCCCGACCGACGGCGGCGGCGGTTCGGCCTGCGGCCGCACGGGACCGAGAGTGAACCGCCCTGGCGCTCTCTCGGCTCGTCTGCGGCCCGAGGTAGCTCGGCGACGCCTTGTGTTTACGAAAGCCGGCGGCGGCGACGGCGGCGGGCTGGCGTTTCTCCCCGGCCGAGTTCCGGTCCATTACTTCATCAGAGCGTGTGCAGCGACGTCGATGGCCGCCGTCCCTGCACGTGACGGGGTTATGGCCGGCTACTGGCTCACGCGGCCCACCGTGTTGCTGTGCCACATTCGCAGGCGCGAACAGTTTGTCGCCCGCTGTGCAGGCAGAGACACTGATGCCCGGGAACCGTGTATCGTGCTGCACTTATATCCTGCTGCACTATCCGTGAAACTGCAACAGTTTATCTTCATGCTCATGGCTAAGGTGATGTTTGAAATTTCTAATTCAAACCACACCTCTTAATATCAATCGCGTAGGAAGGTTTTCATATCTGCCATGATGTGACAGTGTCCGTCCCCTGAGCGCATTCTGCACGGCTCTGCGGGCGCGTGATCTTTATGGTATAATTTGTTTCCACGGTCGTTTGCGGTGACAAATAAGTACTGTTCCACACGATCATAAAGGCCCTGGGTGGCAAAGTGCCATCGGAGTGACGACAGCTTATAGCTATGCCGGGAGGACCACGTGGTTTTTGCGTGCGTTGATGACGCGGGAGTGACGTCATCCCACTCTGTTGTTGAGTCAGTGGGGTGCAGCATAGGGCCTCTGTCACAAATACAAACCGCCTAGCTGTTCGCTATTGTGGGGTATCTACGCGCTACTGCTCTGGACAGGATGTGCATCTCACGCCGTCCGCGTGGTCGTCAGTGTGCGGTATAGACAGTACATTATGCACTACGTAGTGCACAGTATAAAGGGATTCATGTCGGTTTCCCGGACCCCCGCGCGCAGTGCACGCCGTCTCCGGTCCTTGGACAGCGGACGGTGATTCACGCCCTGTCCTGGAGACCCAGTACGGCGGTACACGCCGTCTCCGGTCCCTGGATAGCGGACGGCGATTCACGCCCTGCCTGGAGACCCAGTACGGCGGTACACGCCGTCTCCGGTCCCTGGACAACGAACGGTGATTCATACCCTGCATGGAGCCCCAGTGCGGCGGTACACGCCGCTTCTGGTCCCTGGACAGCGGACGATGATTCACGCCCTGCCTTGAGGCCCAGCACGGCAGTACATGTCGTGGACCTGGACGGTCCCTGGACAGCGGACGTTGGTTCACACCCTGTCTGGAGGCCCAGTACGGCGGTACACGCCGTCTCTAGTCCGTGGACAGTGGACGGCGATTCACACCCTGTCGGGGGGCCCTGCGTGCCGGTACACGGCTCGTCCAGCGCGGCGTCTCGGCTCCGCGACCGGAAGCTCGCCCGGCCGCCGCTTATCGATCGGCCGGGGCGGCCTGGCCCGCTCGGCCTACACCCGGCCACGCACAGGGCGGCCCGCGGCCGACCGGGCCGGGCCGGGCTGGACTGGGCTGGGCCGAGGGGAGGGGAGCGGGAGTGGCACAGCTGGCCTCCAGAGAGGCCAGAGCTGAAGGCAGCCACCGCCAGAGAACAGCTCACACGGAACGTACTGCACATACTTGGGCAATAGGTTTCCTTAACCTTGTTCATAGGAAGGGTACTGGGCGCATACGATGGGCTGGTGGGAACTCAGCGTACTGCACATACTTGGACAATGAGATTCCATAGACATGTTCATAGGAATGGTGCTGGGCGCAGAGGACGTGCTGGTAGGAACTCTGAAACTGGCCCCGTCACGTAGTCTCGTAAAACATGTCGAGAGCGTGTGTGGGAGGCGTTGAACGGGTGAGCGGCGCCTACCCGCCATGCCCAAACAGCTTTTGTCTGCCACAGATCACGGGCATCTGTTCCGCTTCAGATGTGTGCACGCGATCGGCCTTCGCAATGGATGCCATTGCATAAAGAGCTCGGAGGCCTTGTGCAACAAAGCGGCGTCACGGGCGGTGAGGTCGGCCTCGCCGGTCAGCGGCGTTACACACGCGCGCCCGTCAGAATGCTGATTCCGCCGCAGCGGCGTCCGAATTCTCGCGCCGCCTTTCGCCCGCGGCGGTGCCGCCCTGCACAGAGCACTTCACGTCAGACGTCGCTGATCGGGCCGTCCGCTGCGTTCGCGCTCAACCGTGGTGTCACTGGCCGGCGGAGCCAGGATCGAGGAATTCCTCTGCTCGTCATAACGGCCGTGTCGGCGGGAGTGGGAGCATCGGCCTCCGTGTGCGGAAGACATCGACGCGTTCAGTCCGTGCGTTTCTGTCCGGCGGTATTTTGGGAAGGGATCGCCACCCCTCCCCCCTCCCCGGGATGGCGGTGGGCCATGTGCGCCGGAAGTGGACGAGAACAGGTGTGTAATGATAGGACGACGGTGTGCTATTTCCGTTACCCGCTCTATCATTTAATGGGACCCGAACAAAGCGCGGAATGGTGATACGGCTCCCAAATTACGGAAAGATTGGGCTGAATTATTCCTCCTGTGCCAACGCTTAAATGAATTCCAGCCTCGTTCTCTGACCTCCCACTCTCTTTCTGTTTCTCCCCCTCACCTCGCTCTCTGTCCGTCATTCTCTTCTCTTTCCTTTGTGTCTCTTTCCGCTCTTTTTCTTGTCACTCATTCACGCATACTCCCGCTCAATGACATATCACACGTTCCTTGACATTCCCTCTTGGCACATACTGCGCCAAACCCCTTCCTCCTTTTTCAGGTATTTTCTCTTCTCGCCCCACTTTCGTTTTTGTCTTGCTCTGCTGCTTCTTCTTTATTTCACCACTGGTCTGACCAGCTTCCCCTCACCTGCTCTTTCACTCATTAGCCCGTTCCTTCACACTTTCAGTTGCTGACGCTCTCACTGTCTCTGCTATCTCGTGCACACATCCATTCTCTGTCCGTGGAGCTCTCCGTCGCTGTGTTGTCTCGAACGGACCGCACCTGACCCGACATGGCCTCTCGACAGGTGTTCCCGAACGGCACGATGAACTTCCTGGCGTTCCGTGCCGAAGACTACCGCCAGGAGATCCACGCCCAGGTGTACCGCTGCGTCGCCTCCAACTCCGAGGGCTCGGTCGTCTCCCGCGACGTCCACGTGCGAGCAGGTGCGTCCGGCCCGTGCCGCGGTGGCGCCCGTCCGCCGGAAGGCTGGGCTACGTGAAAGCTCGGCTGTGCTGCGGCCCGCCGCCGCGTTCGCATGTCTCCTGGCGCTGCACGCCACCGCGGCCCAGAATAAAACGGCGCCTTTGCATTGTGGGTCGGACGGAAGTGCCTTGGACAGGTGGTTGATTAGCTTGGCGTCTCTGGTAGAATGACCCTTTTCGTCGTGGCCCGTAAACGGTGGCCAGTATTTACATCCTGATCTTGCGGAGTGCTGGTCTAATGGTGCATTCTTGCGTTTCTTTCAGGAAGTGTAACGGTTATGTCTTCCTGGGATTGGTGTACTGCCGCGGTTTGAACTGCGTGCTGATGACGTGGTGTTTTGGCAACGTTTCCTTTTGTCCCCAGTTTCCGCCGGTTGGGCCTCCCGTGCTGTTTGCCGATGTACGCGCGTTGTTTGCGCGTCGTCGCTGTGTGGAGAGAGCTCCGTTGCGGTGCGATGCCCGCGCTGTGTTTCACGTCGCCAGTTCCAGGCCCTGCGCCGTCACTCGCCTGACGATGTCTCATCACAGGACGCCGCGAGCGAACGGGGCCCGTTTGACGGGCCGACGTCGGGCCCTCCGCAGCTCGGCCGTGGCCCGTCACTCCGTGCTCGTCCGAGCGCAGATGGACGCGTCACGCCGTGACTGCCGTTCCCAGGCGGCCGCCGCGCCGGTCCGGAGTCGGCGTCGCGTCTCGTCACGTCACGGGCCGTCCCCAGGTGATCCGGCGCTCTCTGCGTGCCGGGCCGGCGCGAGGTCCGTCGGATCTCTCGGCGGCGCAGGTTCCCGTGTGAATCGTCGGTGGCGTGTGTCGCGGACAGCGTTGTCACCAGCGCCGGCCCCGGCGGCCGGCGCGAGCCGCCTGTTTTGTGGGCCGGGATCAGGCGATAACAGCGGCGCCCACCTGCCGCCGCGCCGGCGACCAGCTGCCGCCCCCCCCCCAGCAGCCCGTCTCCCGTCCCTCCCGCTGCCGCCGCCGCCGCCGCCACCGCCGGGTCGGGCGCGCAGTGTTTTACCGACGTTCCGGCCGGTCGGGAGGATGGAGAGGGGGCAGGAAGCGGCGCGTCACGCCGTCACGGCCGGGCGTGATCGGCTGACGGCCTCCTCCCGGACGGCCTCCCACGGCGCCAGGACGCCCGGCGAGATTGGGGCGTCTGCGGCCGGCCGGCGCCCGACCCACGTATTTTAGCGGCCCCCGGCGCCGGCCAGCGGCAGGGCTCTCCCGCCGGACGTGGACGGAAGAAAGAGAGCAGGAGAGAGGCCGGCGGGCGGGCCGAGCGCACGCGCGCACAATGGACGCCTCGCAGCGGAGGTCGCGGCCGACCGGCCGGCCGACTCAATCACTGCAGATGGCCGGGTGGAGGCAGGTGGGCCGCGCGCGCGTCGTTCGGCGGCCGTCGCTCAGCGCGGGCCGCCGCCGGCGCCGCGCCGTTTTCACCTTTCGCCCGCGGTGGGAACGGAGCCGCTGGCGTGACGTTTGCGGGTGACGCCGGCGCCGGGTGACGGCGGGGCTCGGCACGAGATGGCGGGGGCGCGCGCCGGGGTCGGCGCGGCTTCCGGCGGCCTGGCGAGCGGCCCGACGGCACGGCGTGGCCGCTGGAGCGACGACTGCGCCTCGGCACGGGAGTGTGACGTGGCGAGGATTTCCCGAGAGGATGGGGAGGCGATAGGGTTGGGAGGGCGTGACCATGGATGTAGCAGCCCATAAGGCAAGAAGGGCGGAGGCTCTTCCAACTTAGCTGTGGTCCTTTTCTTTGGATAATTTTCTCCGTCTTGTTTTAGCTTTTAATCATAGCTGTTTCAATAAACTTTGGATAATTTTAGCACTAGCTCCATGGTGTTGCATGGATAAATATTGTCTTGATATAGCTTTGGCACCACTCACTTTGAAAACGCTCATACACCGACAGGTGTGACTAAGGCCTGCGACACTTGTTTACGAATTCGGACAGAAGGTTTGGTGGAGGCTTTATGGCTTGTTGTCTGGTCGCAAGCGTTTGGTGCGCTCTGGTTTCCAATCGCTTTCTTGACCAAGAAACAAATGTGGGGTTCACATTGGCAGCCGCACCCTATGTGCAGCGCATTCGAGGAAAACAGGAAGTGAACGCCACCTGCCCACCGTTGCCGCTTTTACCGTTTCGGCACACCACATGGGGCCATGGCTTGTTTTGCCCAATAGTGATAAATGAGTTTTATGCCGGTGAAAAAGTGCATGTTTTCCCAAATGAACGGCTCCCGGTAGGCCACAGTGTGGCCTTGCGCCCTGGCCTGGCCGGTCGGTGCGGCCCCTTGATTACCAGCGTCCGTCTCCGTTCTCCTGCCGGGGTCGCCCTCTGATTGGCTCTGACAGGCGGAGGAGGGGACCGAGGGAGGCCGCCGCATCCGGTGCCGGCTGCGAGATGAGGGGAACAGCGCGCCGCGGCGGCCGACCGCCCGAACGGAGCCGTTGTGGAGGACGCCGCCGGGGGAAACAGGGGAGACTGGGAACAGGCCACCTGATGTGGGCCGGAAGGGAGAGTCGTGGCGAGCCGCGGTGCTCTAGGACGATGAGGGAAGCCTTAGATAGTGAGCTTCGCCAGCGCGAACGACAGGGCGACAGATCCGCTCCGGGTGCACCGTCCGGCGCCGCGCCGCCGCCGTAATCGGTTTACGCCGTGAATCAGAGACATTGTTTTCTCGCCGGCCATCCGGCTCTGCCGTGCTCTGGTCTGCTGGGCTCCGGTCTGCTGGGTCCCTAGAGGAGCAGCAGCATACAAAGACCCGGAGCGTACAGCCTGGGTCTGCGGAGGGCGGCTCCAGCCGCCTGCGGCCGCAGGAGCCTCCCGAGCCGGCTTCTTTGTCCCGCGCGGACGCCGCCGGCGCCGCCGTGGTGGCGACGCCCGCACGCCGGCCCGCAAAAAGGCCGGCGAGCCCCCGCCGTCGGTTAAACGGCGCCCGGCTGCGGGCGGCCATCTGCCCGACCGCCGCCGCCGCCGCTGCCGCTGACGTCACGGTCGCCGTGTTTGTGCAGCCGCAGCTGCCCGGTTGGCCGCGCCGGCGCCACGTTCAAATCCCGCCGGCCACGCCGCCGGCGATGATTGGAGACGGCAGCAGGCGACGGCCGCTCGGCGGGGGAGACGCAGTCCGGCGGGTTACTCCGCCCGCTCCCGGCGCGGTCTCCGGCCGTTACCTCACGTTACCGCGGGCACTCGGGCCGACGTAACGCCGCTTTACGCCCGCCGGGCCGGCGGATAATCTGCGTTGGGTAATGCCGGCGCAGCGCCGAAGCTCTCGGGCTGTAATGCCGGCGCATTATCTCCGCACCGCCCGGCGGCGACGCGGCGCGCCGGCAATCGACCACTTCCCTCGACGCCCGGCGGCGTACCGCAAACGGCGGCATCCTCATTCTGCCGCCCTGACCTCGTCCGTCCGTCCTCGGCCGCCTTCACCCCTTCCCCCCCCCCCCGCCACCCCCACCCGACGTCGGCCCGGGCCGGGTCAGCCGGACGCGGCGGCTGACACATTCCGGCGGGGACACTCACCGGGCAGACGGCCGAGTGCCGGCAAATATTTACCCGGCGGCCGCGTCAGGTGTGCGCCAGGCCGCGCTGTTTTTCCGGCTGCCGCCCTCCACGCACCGCCGCATCCGCCGGCGCCGGCGGCCGGCGGCCGGCCGATTTTATATCTTCACGATGGGCGATTGCCGCGGTGGGAACGGAAACGGGATGTCTCCGGGAGGCGTGATTGTCGCCACTTTTGCCGCGCGCCGGCCGCGTCGCCGGCCGCCGGCCGGCGTCGGCGGCCAGGTGCTGGAGAAATGATCGGCCCAAGGTCACGGTCGCCGTTATTACTTATCCGATTCCATCTTCGGAGCGGAATTACACCGCCGCTCGTCTGAGTTTAATTGCCGGTAATGGCCGGTGTTTGCGGTGGGACGGCGACGCCTCCGGAGACGAGGCGGTCACGCCCGAGCGCCACCCGGCGTCCGAACACGTCGGCCGTCCAGCCATCGGGTCCGGTCGGTCGCGTCGGCGACGTGACGTCATGAGGCGGCGCGCGTGACGCGCGGGCTCGCCGCCGGCTGCGCCCTTTCGGCGCGGCGCTGCCGCGAAAGTGGCTGAGGTTAAAGCGGCGGGCGGCGGGGCGGCCGGGCCGCGGCCGCGGGGCCGGCTCCCACGATCCGGCTCTCTCCCATCCGTACGTGTGCGCGCCGCGCTATTACCGACGGACGGCTCGACACGCGATCTGCGACGCTGTCTTATTGTCCGGCGGCGAAACGGAGGCCGCCAGCGAGGCTTGTCACGTGCCGGCCGGCCGCGGCGGGTTTGAGAAGCACCGTCTGGCTTGAAAGTTGCGTCGATACGCCGGTGTAAGACGTCCATGAGGGATTGCTATCACGGGTGGTTAGCGCCCGTCACGGTTGCATTAGAGTAGATATGCTCTGTGCGACTCAATGTGTAGATCGTGACGGGTTAGCTAGCGCGGGCACTGCGTTTTGCAACGGTGGCAGTAAAAACGGACTGACACCGTTGCTACACGGGCTAAAGTTGGAGGCGATTCCCACGACGGATGCACACGTCGACGGTGCGTTACCAAACAATGGCCGAGCAGGGGCAGCACGCATCTCTGGCATCACGCACTTGAAATGGGAAATGGGATGACACCGGCATCTGGTCCTCCCCGCCAACCAATTAACCCGTGCGGGATTTACCTCCTTCCCGTCCGGAAATTGTGGCGATGCCTGGCGTGAGGCGGCTGCCCACCCTAACCAGTGTGAAACCTGAGAACGAACACGTCGCCTGCCGTCGTAACGGCTCGTCATCGTGGTTTGCAGATCCGCCGGCGGCAGCGGCGCCGGCTGTGGTGGCTCGTGCGTCTGTTGCCGTCTGCAGCAGGTGCCTGTCTAGTATGTGTGAGACGTGGGACATCTCTCGTAGACCACGCCGCAGGGTGTCTGGCATTCGCCCTGGCTCTCATATGATCTGACGCCGTCGTCTGTTGCAGATCACGCGGCAGTGTATTTACCATCAGCCCCGGGTTCTCAAATTATCGGTCCGTGCGCCTCTCGCAGACTGCACCACGTTGTCTGACAGTCGTCTCTGGTTCTCAGATGATCTGAGAACCCTGCCTTTCTCGCAGACCGTGCCGCATTGTCTGACAGTCGTCTCTGGTTCTCAGATGATCTGAGAACCCTGCCTTTCTCGCAGACCGTGCCGCATTGTCCGACAGTCGTCTCTGGTTCTCAGACGTTCCGACCCCGCGTTTCCCTCAGACCATTCCTCAGTGTGTCAATAGCCGCCGCCGGTTCTCAGACGGTCTGACCCGCTCTACGAGCCGGCGGCCGGCGCCTCCCACGGCGCGGCGCCGCACGGTAACCCGCTCCACAACTCCCGCCGCGAGATGATCCGACGGCGGCGGCGCTCCCAGTGCGGTCACGTGCCCCTCCCGGCGCGCCGGCCGCGGGCGCGGTGCGGCACACGTGACCGCCGCCCTCTGTTGCAGCCGTGCACCAGGCGTACGAGGCCGAGGTGCATAACGTGTACGCCATCCGCGGCAACGCGGCCGTGTTCGTCTGCCAGGTGCCCAGCTACGTGGCCGAGTTCGTGACGGTGCGCGAGTGGCGCTCCGGCGACGGCCGCGTCTTCTTCGCCGGCGCCGAGCACGGTAACGGGCGCGGGCGGGTCGCGCCTCTCCCGAGCGGACGCCCGGCCGGCCAGCTCAGCTTTGACAGCTCCGCGCCGGACGCGACGTGCAGCCGCCGCCGGCCGGCCGGCGCCCGCCCTCCGCCCGCCCGGCGTCCGGCAGGCGCCGCCAGGCGCCCGGTAGGCGCCAGCAGCTCCAACGGCGGCGTTAACGGGCCTGTCCGGCGTTGCAGCGGTTTCGCAGCCGTACGCGACGGGCGTTAGCGACGAGTACGTCATCAAGGGCAACGCGGCCGTGCTGCAGTGTCAGATTCCCAGCTTCGTCGCCGACTTTGTCACGGTCAAGTCCTGGGAGGACAGCGCCGGCGGCACGTACTTTCCGACGTCGAGCCACGGTAACCGCCGCCGTCCGGCCGTAACGCCCCGCCCGTTTTCAGCCGTGTCCCTCGACTATCGGACGGAGACGGAGAACGAGTTCGTGGTGCGCGGCAACGCAGCGGCGCTGCGGTGTAAGGTGCCCAGCTTCGTGGCCGACTTTGTCCAGGTGGCCTCCTGGGAGGACGGCGACGGCGCCTCCTACTTCCCGTCGCAGCGCTACGGTAACTACCGCGCCGCCTCCTTTCAGCCGTGGCGCAGCCGTTCAGGACGGTCGTCGTCGACGAGGACGTCATCGTCGGCAACGCCGGCGTGCTCCGCTGTCGCATCCCCAGCTTCGTGGCCGACTTTGTCTCGGTGAAGTCGTGGCACGACGACTCCGGCGCCACGTTCTTTCCGACCTCGAGCCACGGTAACCGCCGCCGCCGGCCGTAACGCCCGCCCGCCGTTTCAGTCGTTTCGCAGGAGTACCGCGTCGAAATCGACAACGAGTTCGTCGTGCGCGGCAACGCGGCCGTCGTCCGCTGCAAGCTGCCGAGCTTCGCCGCTGACTTTGTGCAGGTGGCCTCGTGGGAGGACAGCGCCGGCGCCACGTACTTTCCGACGCAGCGCTACGGTAAATGGCGCGGCCGGCTGTTACAGTTGTGGCGCAGGCGTACGCCGCCGGCGTCAACCCCGTCTACGTGGTGGCCGGCAACGCGGCGGTGCTGCGCTGCGAGCTGCCCAGCTTCGTGGCTGACCTGGTCCGGGTGACCTCCTGGGTCGACGACGAAGGCGCCGTCTACTTCCAGTCCGGCGGCGGCCGCGACGGTACGCGGCCCGCTCGGCGGCGGCGCCGGCGGCGGGGCGGCGGCCCGGCTGACTGACCTGACCTGTTGCAGCCGTCACCCAGCCGTACGAGGCGAGCGTGGAGCGCGAGTATGTGATCCGCGGCAACGCGGCGGCCATGCGCTGTCAGATCCCCAGCTTCGTGGCGGACTTTGTGTCCGTGCAGTCGTGGCAGGACTCGGCGCAGGCCTCCTACTACCCGTCGGCCGATTACGGTAATTCTGACCGCCGGCCGCGCCGCTGCCTCTTTCCGCGCAGCGGTGACTCAGCCGTACGACACGGACGCCGACAAGGAGTACGTCATCGTGGGCAACAGCGGCGTGCTGCGCTGCGAGGTGCCGAGCTTCGTGGCCGACCTTATCCGCGTGCAGTCGTGGGTCGACTCGGCCGGCGCCACCTACTTCCCCTCTGACGACTACGGTAATTGGCTGCCGTCTGCGCTGACTCGGCTCCGGTCCCGCCTCCTCGGCCGCCGCCCCGGCCGGGCGCCGCTGATCTCTCCTCCGTCCTCTCCGCCGGGCCGCCGCCGGCTGAGGCGTCAGGCCGAGGACCACCGCTGCGGAGACGTCGGAGATGGACGCAACCTTCTGTCCTGACCTCCGAGAGCAACGTTTCGCTTGCGCTGGGTGACAAGCCGTGGCTGCTGCAGGCTGACGACCGCAGAGAGTCAGGGCTGTTCCACTTGTCTCTCGATATCTGCGCGCATGGCCGTCAACCTTCGCGCTTGAGCGACAGTTGGCTCGTGTGATTCCGCTGCAGAGTCCTGAAGATCGAGGGATAGATCGCTTCAGGGTCCTGAAGATCGACGGGTTGATAGGGTTGCCGTGGTGCTGTCGCCAGTCGACGGCCTTTTCCAGGTTCTGCAGTTGACATTCTCAAGGTTGCAGGTTCCTCCGTCACAACAGACATGGAGGCTGACGGGCCTGATTCCACCTTCAAGGTGTCCGAGGCTGACACAGCTGCCTCTCCGCCACAGATGTGCTGGTGGCGAGCTGGTCGACGTCAGTGTGACACAGGCCACGGCTCGCCAGACGGATGCACCCGTTGCCAGACCTCCATCTCCTGCTCGGAATTGTGACGGGCTCCTCTCTCTCCGCCGCAGTGGTGTCCCAGCCGTACCAGACGGAGGTGAACAACGCACACGTGATCGTCGGCAACAGCGCCGTGCTGACGTGCGTGGTGCCCAGTTTCGTGGCCGACTTTGTGGCCGTGCAGGCGTGGACGGACAGCAACGGCGCCACCCACTACCCGTCCGGCCGACACGGTACGCCCGGTGACGCCCGGCTCTGCCGCTCTGTTTCAGCCGTCCAGCAGAGCTACGAGACGCGCATTCTGGACGAGTTCGTAATCCGCGGCAACGCCGGCGTGCTCAAGTGCGTGTTGCCCAGTCACGTGGCCGAGCTGGTCACGGTGCAGGCGTGGCAGGCGAGCGACGGCGCGACGTTCTTCCCGTCGTCCGACTACGGTACGGCCGCCGGCGCTTGTCGCGCTCCGCCGCCGCCGGCCGCCCCGCGCGCTCTGTCTCGCTCTCGCTCTCTCTCGTCCGCCGTCGAGGCGTCGTCGCTCTCCTCGGCTTGGCTGCCTGCCGCGTCATCGCTGGAGGCTTCCGCGGGTCGGGACGTCGTTTTCCGGCCGCCTCTGCCGCCGACTGATCGCCGTCGTAGGCCGAGGTCGGCGCCGGCCGGTCTCGCCGGCCGTGGGAAGCGCTGGCGGCCGGCGATGACGCGAGAGCGTCTCCGGAGGCCGCCGCCGCCCTGGCTGAGTCACCGGCCGTCCGGGAACGGACGGCGAGCACGACCCGCACGTGTGACCTGTCGCGTGCCGCAGACAACGGCGCCGATGCCGGGAAAGCCGCCTGCTTTTTACGGTCGGCGCCGCGGTGGGCGGGCGGCCGCCGCCCGGGTCGGGGCCGCGCGGCGAGGTCAGGGCGGCGCGTGCCCGCCGGTGTCGTTCGCGTCCCCCTGTTGTCAGCGGAGCCGGGTCGCTCGCAGCCGGCCGGCTCTGGCCGCGCGCGGGCAGCAATGACCGACACCGACGCCGGCGACGGCGCTCGTGCGGCCGACCCGTCGATTTCGACGCGCCGCCGGGTCGACGCACGCTCGGCCGGCGCGCCTGAGTCACCGACGCGCGCCAGCTGACGGGACAGAGAGAGAGAGAGGGCCGGCGGCAGAGGCCTGCGCCACGCACCCCACCTGACGGCCGGCCGCGGCCGCCCGGAAATCGATGGCGCGCGAGGGTGCCCGGGCTGCCGCGTCGGCCGGGACGCGCCGCTCGGCCGGCCGGCGCGCGTCGCCCGGCCGCCGGCGCCGGCGCCGGCCCAGGTGGGCCCGGCCGGCGGCGCGCCGCCAGTGGGCTGCTTCCGGATCTGGTGATGGCTGCGTCCGAGACGGTTGGTTATGGCTCTGGCCGAGATGAGCTGATGATGGCTCCGGCTGTGATGGACTGATGGCGGCTCCGGCCGAGATGGGCTGGTGATGTGTCCGGCCGTTATGGAGTGATGACGGCCACAGTCGTGATGGCGGCGGCGGCCGAGATGGGTTGATGATGTCTCCGGCCGTGATGGGCTGATGATAGCCCCGGCCGTGATGGCGGCGGCGGCCGAGATGGGCGGCTGTCTGTCGGCGGTTGCGCCCCGGCCGGGGCAGGGCGGCGCTGGTCTGGGCTCGCCTGAGGCGGGCGTCCGCTCGGCTTCGTCGCTAATAGTTCCTTCACCGTGTCCAATTGTGAACAGCTTTGCGTGTTCTTGCTGACAGACGGACGTATTTCTACGCGGTGTTTGAGCTGTCGGTAATCGATGATGTGACGTAACGTAGCGTGTGTGTTTGTTCAGAGGTCCGTCAGCGTAACGGTAAACGTTCGTTTCCGAACCGGTGTGCCTCGCCATGAAACCGCACGGTCCACGCCGTTCGATTGTTCCCAATTGGTACCAAGTAGTTACCGTATTCTGTCCCTGTTCCGTTACGTGCCCTCTTTGCCCGCGACGGTTTCATTGTTGTGGAATGGTCCCGCCCGGCCGATCCATTGATCGGCAAGGTGACGTTAAAATCGAGGTTGAACCGCGCGGATAAAGGTTCCCATGACGAGGCACCAGTCCGAGTTGTAAACACTTGTTGTGCGGCTGTCATGGCGGGCCGAGCCGTCACTCCAGCCCTGGACTGGCGGCTCGGCCCGCTCCTCTGCTGCGCCGGAGCGTCCCGCCGCCACTGACCGTTCCTCGTCCAGCCTTCTGTATCCGACCGTCCCGCGTCCAATGGCCCTTCTGTCGCCGACCTGGTCTTGTCCACCGGGGTCTTCCGCCGCCGGCCGTCCCACGTCCACCGGGTCTCGGTGACAAAAACGCTCGTGGGACGGCCGTAATTGGCGGCCGGCCGCGGCCGATTGTTCGCGGCACGGTCGGCCGTCACCGGCTGGCTCCCACCGTTAGTGGGCGGCGGCCGGCGCCTGTTGACACCTGACACCTGGCCGCCGGCCGGTCCGCGCTCAGGCGGCCAGCCGGGCGGCCGGCCGGTCCTGACTCTCCCGCCGTCTGCGAGCCCCGGTCCAGGTCTGCCCCGTCATATCCTGTTGTGGTCCCGCGACGATGGTCCTGACTGACCAGTACGGACTCAGTTCTCTCTACGGCTCAGTCTCATTCAGTTGATGTGTCCCGCTTTATGACCATTCCTCGATCAACACGTACCTCGTGAAGCCGAAAGAGACACGGATCGACAGGGCCTTGTCCAGCCGTGTCTCATAGGGAACTTCGGGTTAAAGGGAGACGTGCCCTTTCCATAACCGGCAATTTTCGTCGCTTCGATCCTCCGTATTGTGGTAACCCCATTATTCTCGTCCTTCGGTGCGCTGTATCCACCCCAGACTGGCCCTCCGCGACATCACCACCCCGGCAGCGCTCCTCTCCCGCCCCTCCTGGCGGCCTGACGTCCCGCCGTGGGAGCTGTCCGCTGACCGTGCCGGTCGTGTCGCCAGACGGCAAGTACCTGGTGCTGCCGTCCGGCGAGCTGCACATCCGCGACGTCACGCCCGAGGACGGCTTCAAGTCGTTCCGCTGCCGCACCGTGCACCGGCTGACGGGCGAGACCCGGCTCAGCGCCACCGAGGGTCGACTCGTCGTCTCAGGTAGGCGCGCGCGCCGTCCGCGGCGCTTCGGCCGCTGCCGGCGGCGGCCGGCTCGTGAGCCGGTCGAACCGAGGGAGACGGGCAACGGAACGCTTTGTGACGGCTGTTACGTCGCTCCGGTGGCGCATCAGTCGCTGACATGCGCCTCCGACACAGGGCCAGATCGGGTGCTTCTCTCGGAGTCGCCCGTCTGCTCTGTGTTGACCGTCTTGCTCGGCGCTGACCGGCTCGCCGATCGTCCCACCCCGTCTCGGCCGCGCCGGTCGCCGGCCGGGCAAGGTCGGCCGGCGCCGTCTGCGTTTTGTCGTTGGCATTGTTCCATTGTGCCCGGCCCGGCGGCCGGCGCGGCTGACCCGCGCGGTCGTCGGCCGCCGCGCGGTCCGATATGAATGCTCGTTTGTCTCGTTAGTGCCGATGCGCTCGGAACGCCGGCTGTCGCGCTCTGGATGAAGTCGCTGCTCTCGGAATTTCCGTTCCATCGCGCCGAGCCGCTCTCAGAGCGCTCGGCAGAAACGCCCTTCCGGCGCCTCGTCTTTGTCTCAAGACGTCTGTGGAACATCGCTTCTTGAACTCGCAGCGAGGTCTTCGTCTCACGCAGCTCGCGATGCGCACGGCGCGACACAACGTAACGGTAACGCTTGCTGTTCTGCCGCTTGCTCTGCTGCCGCTGCGAGCGAACGTAACGTTAGCTTGTGCTGAGCGCATGTCGTGCCTGTGCGAGGAGCCTACCTGAATGTTGGGATAGGGTACCCCTGCTGTCGGGCCGTCAGTCGGGCGCACGCCTGTCCGCGCCAGTCCAGCGCCCCGCCCGGCCGGCCCGCCCGCCGTCGCGCGCTCCGGCCGCGTCCGAACACGTGGCGTGTGCCGCTCGCCGTCCGCCCCGCTCTCGGCCGCGTCTCGGTTAGGAGCCCGCCCGGCACGTGCCGTCCGCCGGTCGCGGGTCGCCGCGTGTCCGGGGTCTGGTGTCCGCCCTGTCCGCTTGTTGGGGTCTGCCGTGTCGGCGGCGGCGGCTCGTCCGCCCTCCGTCGGCCCGCCGAGTTGGCAGAGGGTGCCGCGAGCGCCGCCGCCACCAGGTAAGTGCCGGTCGGCCGACGGCGGAGGTGGCGCCACCTGCTCTCTGGCCGGGACCGATGCCGCGAACAGAAGCTTCCGAGCCGAGCAGCGTGGCCGACTTCAGGGCTGAGCAGGATGATGTTCTGTGGGAGCATAAGCGTATCTGCGTTCGGAAGGTAATTTGGCGGGTTGCGACATAACGCCACTAGGTCCGAACAAACTAGTAGCGCGTCGGAATCCCGGCGCAATTCTCGTGGATATGAAAGGAGAAGCAGCGGAACATTGTCCGCGGCATTCAAGTTGTCGAGGTCACCACTGTGCGGTCACAGCCACCCGACCGCCACCGGACACCTTCCACGGTCCGGCGGCGCCTGGCGGACCACTGAGGCGGCCCCGCTCTTGCAGAGCCCGTGGCCAGCTCTGCTCCGCGGTTCGCGTCGGCCGAGCTCTCGCACACCGTGGCGCACGTGGCCGGCACGGGCCTGGCGCTGCACTGCTCCGCGCAGGCGTCCCCGGTCCCGACGTTCAGGTAACCGCCACTGAGCCGACCGTCGCCCGCAGAGCCGGTCAGCAGCTCGGCGCCGGCCTTTCCGTCGGCCTCGCAGTCGGCGCAGAGCGTGCACTTCCGACTGGGCTCCGGCTTCTCGCTGTTCTGCCCGGCGCAGGCGGCGCCGGCGCCGGCGTTCAGGTCAGACGCCGCGAGGGCGGGCGGGCGCGGCGCGGCCGGCGGGCGGACCGGGTCCGCAGACCGACCGTCGGCGCCCGGTGACCGGCCGCCGCTGGCCCGCAGAGCCGGTGTCGGCCGCGCCGCCCCAGGTGACAGTCTCCTCGCAGCTGACGAAGGCGGTCGGCCGGCGCGGCGGCCCGGCCACGCTGCTCTGCCCCGGACAGGGCCGGCCGGCGCCCCGCTTTCGGTAGGTGTGACCGACGCCGCTCGCCCGCAGAGCCGGTGTCGGCTGCGGCGCCGCGGCTGCAGCTGGCCGAGCGTGTGGCGCTGGCGGCCGCCTCGGCCGGCGCCGCCGTCGGCATGCTGTGTCCCGGCCAGGCCTCGCCGCCGCCCAGATTCCGGTACGTGCGCTGTCAGGTGCCGTCCTCTTTGGACGGGCGGGTGTCCGCGGCCGTTTTCTGAGGTCCCACCAGTGGCCGCGGCCGGTACGTACGCTGGAGATAGTCGTCACTCGACGTCCAAGTCCCGTGGGAAACGGTGATGACCGCGAGTGCGGGCCCTGGACAGGCGGACACTGGCAGATCGCTGGCTCTCGCCGGCTCCCGATGGCGGCGGTGCGCCATCCCGACGTTCAGGTGGGTCCGCCACCGTCCGGCCGTGTCCCACTGACCGGCCCTGCTGCTCGCCGCCCAGAGCCGGTGAGCTCCGGGCGGCCGCAGGTGGCCGCTGACGCCCGGCTGACGCTGGTGGAGGCGGCCGCCGCCGCGCCCGTGACCCTGCTCTGTCCCGGTCAGGCGGCCCCGCCGCCGCACTTCAGGTGAGTTAATCTCCGGGAACGTCGCGCTAGGACGGCCGCTCTGGGCAGGTGAGAAGCGGCTCTGCGGTGGTGGTGGCGTCGCCGATGGTGGCGTAAAGTGGGGTCGCAGCGAGTGGAGTGGATTTAGGCAGCGAGTGACAGAGGAGGAGAGAAATATGCAGGCCTGGGCGGTCGCGTAGACAAGGCGTTGCGTAGGAAGCCGTCGTTGGTTTGATGGCTGTAAAGTTAGTCGGCTCCGAGGCTTGTTGAGTCGGACGGCTCCGGTTCCGTGGCTCCTCGGCTCCTCTGCTCCGACAGCAGACGGGCTCCGTCCCAACATTCAGGCCTGCCGCGTGGGCCCGCCTCTGACGGCTCTCGCCGCCCGCCCGCCGACAGAGCCGATCAGCGCCGCGCCGCCCCAGCTGGCCGAGGGTCTGAAGCGGGACCTGGTGACGGGCCGGGCCGGCGGCGCGCTCAGCATGACCTGCCCGGGCCAGGGCCGGCCGCCGCCCGTGTTCAGGTACGCCGCGGTCCGCCGGCGGTTCGTACACGGCGGACGGAGCTCTGCCGCGCGTCCCTACGTGATGTGATCTCCAGTAACGCGATATACGGCTCCTACCTACCCTGTAGAGCCGTTCGGTGTGTCCTGAAGAGAAACAGCGGTCTGTTTTGAAGAGGGAGATAACCCTGCTGCGGCCCGGATGGACGGCGGACGTTATTCTCCGAAAGAAAGCGAGCGTTGGCGGGCGGCTGGTCGCGGCTGCCGACCAGGCCTCGATCCGTCGCGGCCGGCGTGCCCAGTCCCATCATTCAGGCAGGCGGCGCCCTCTGGCGGGCGGCTCTCTGACCGCTCCGGCCGGGCCGCAGAACCGGTGTCGTCCACGGCGCCCGAGATGGGCGAGGTGTCGCAGCGCCACCTGACGCGACCGCAGCGCGCCGCCCTGGCCATGACGTGCCCCGGCCAGGCGTCCCCGCCGCCCGTCTTCAGGTAGGCCGCTGCCGGGCAGCGCCGGCCGCTCGTGAGCCGGCCCGGGCAGGGGTCGTCCTCGCCCGGCATTCAGGTGGCGCGGGTGAGTCGGCGGTCGGCTGACGGCGGCTGCTCGCTCCGCAGAGCCCGTCGCCGCCGCCGCGCCGTCGGCCATGTCCCTGCCGAACCTGCATCACCAGACGGCGGGCGGGGCGCTGTCGCTGCTGTGCCCCAGCCAGGCGTACCCGCTCCCCTCGTTCAGGTGGGTCGGCGTCTGAGGGCGTGCTGACTCGAGGTCCGGCCGCGCAGAGCCGGTGACGGCGGCGGCTCCGTCGTCCACGCTGGTTCCGCCGCTGCACCACCAGACGGCGGGCGGGGCGCTGTCGCTCCTCTGCCCGAGTCAGGCGTACCCGCTCCCGGTGTTTAGGTGGGTACCTCCCGCGAGGCTCGGGCCTGGCGCCGGCTGACCGTAGCCCCGACTCGCGCAGAGCCCGTGACGGCCGCCGCGCCGTCGGCCGTCTCCCTGCTGGACCTGTACCAGACGCGGGCGGGCGGCGCGTTCTCGCTGCTCTGCCCCAGCCAGGCGTACCCGTTCCCGGCGTTCAGGTAGGCCGGCCGCCCACTGATCGGTCGCCGCCCCGCCAGAGCCGGTGGCCGCCGGCCGGCCGCAGGTGCACGAGGTCGCGCAGCTGGGCCAGATGTCGCGGCGGGCCGGCGCCGCGCTCGACCTGCCCTGCCCGGCGCAGGGGTACCCTCTGCCGCGGTTCAGGTGGGTGGCGCTCCACAGTGCTCAGCCGCGGCGACCGCGTGTTGCAGAGCCCGTGTCGGCCAGCGCGCCGCAGGAGGCTTCGCGGATCGAGTACTCAAAGACGACGGCCGGCGCGCGGTCGGCCGTGGCGCTGCTCTGTCCCGGCCAGAGCTATCCCCCGCCCTCGTTCAGGTAGGACGCGCGCGCGGCGTGCGGGCGACGGTCTGACGCGTACCGCGCCGCGCAGAGCCGGTGTCGGCGGCCGCGCCCGGCGACGCCGCCCAGCTGGACCTGAAGCGGCGGCGGACGGCGGCCGGCCGAGCCGCGACGCTCGCCTGTCCGGCGCAGGGCTACCCGCCGCCCGTGTTCAGGTAGGCGCCGCGCCGGCCGGGGCTTGACTGCCGTGACGCCGCCGCAGAGCCGCTGGCGGCGGACCCGCCCGAGCTGGAGCCGGACGCGCGGCTGAAGCTGCTGGTGCGCGGCGCCGGCGCGGCGCTGGCGCTGCCGTGCCCGGCGCAGGCCCACCCGCCGCCCGCGGTCAGGTAGGCTCCCCGCTGGCGCGCGGGCGGACGGTGACGGCGCGCGCCCCGCAGAGCCGGTGGCCGCCACGCCGCCTGAACTGGAGCGGGACCTACGTTTCAAGCGCGTCGAGCGGCGCCGGGGCGCTGCGCTGTGCCTGCTCTGCCCCGGACAGGGCTTCCCGCCGCCGGCCCGACGGTAAGTGGGCCGATCCCGACGCGAGGCTGCGCGGTGACGGCCGGCCGCCGCCCGCAGAGCCGGTGGCCGCCTCGGCGCCGCAGGTCAGCGAGCTGGCGCGTACCGTGACGCTGAGCCGGCGCCGGGCCGGCCCGCTGAGCCTGCCCTGCCCGGCCCAGGCGTACCCGCCGCCCACCGTCAGGTACGCACGGTCTCACGCCTCGCAGTGGACGGCCAGGGCGTGACAGGGGACGTCCGACCCGACCCGACCCGGGGCGGCCCTGACCGGACGTTCAGGTGGGTTCCTCGCTGTGGGGCCGCTGTGCTGAGCTCGGTCTCCGTGCAGAGCCGGCGGGCGCCGCCGCGCCGCAGGTGGCCGAGGGAGCGCGGTACGGCGTGCTTGTGCGCCGGACCGGCGCGGCCGTGGCGCTGCTCTGCCCCGGCCAGGCGTTTCCCGCTCCGAGCTTCAGGTGAGGCGGCGCGACGGACGGCCCGACGGCGGGCGTCTGTGTCGGGCGGGGTCCTGGCTGACCGTGTCCTGAACGGAGTCCTTCCTGGCCGGCCCTCCCTGACCTGGGGAGGGCGTCCTGTCGCGCTGGGCCCTGACCGGAGACACCGGCGGCCGCGCAGAGCCGGTTACGGCCTCCGGGCCGCGCCTGACGGAGGACGCCCGCTCCATCAAGGTGCCGCAGAAGACGGCCGGCGGCGCGCTGGCGCTCTCCTGCCCCGGCCAGGCGCACCCGCCACCCACCAAAAGGTCGGTCTCGGTCGACTGCGGTCGGAGTGATTCAAACGTTCCGCACCCGGCCGGCGGACACCTGCCACTGGCGTCCAGTGTGCGCGGGCGATCCTGCCGTCCGATTCGAGGTGGTGCGGCTGGGCGGGGCGACTGGAAACTTGCCCGCGCGAGTCAGACTCGAGTCGCGTCTCGCGGGCGGTCTCGGTAGACGGGCCCGGCGGCGGGGCGCCCCAGCGGTCGGTTGCCCCGGCTGACCTCTCACGGCCCCTCGCCGCGCCGCAGAGCCGGTGAGCAGCACGCCGCCTCAGTTCCCCACGCAGAGCAAGATCAGCTCGGCCGAGCAGCGAGCCGGCGCCGGCCTCAGTCTCTTCTGTCTGGCGCAGGCGCTCCCCGTGCCTACAGCCAGGTCAGGCTCTTGGCGTCCCGTTAGGTCCCCTCCCCCAGGTCCTCTCAGCCACCGCTCGCGGCTGCGGAAAGTCCTAGCTTTGACCCGCTGCGAACCGCTGACAGAGTCGCGGTTCCGGGCAGTTTGTATGCTGGTATAGAAATTCAATGTCATTCATCCACGAAGCGATTGCTCTGGATGGGCATTCGGTCGGGGTTCACCGCCGTGCGGGATCCATAGCAGCTCAGCGGGACGCTGCGCCACTTCGCCTGTTGCTAGTGGCACCTCACCCGAAGCAGGTAAGCTGCACGCGGCTCGGACGGCCTCGATACCCGTCCCAGCATTCAGACCGGCTCTCTAGCGCCTCCAGCCGACGATCGGCTCACCCCCTTCCCGCGCCGCCTCCAGAGCCGGTGTCGAGCGCGACGCCCAAGTTCTCCAGCCGGAGCGAGATTCAGACGGAGCGGGAAAGGGCCGGCGCCGCGCTGGTGCTGCCCTGTTCGGCACAGGGGTACCCGCTGCCCACGTTCAGGTGCGGTCCGGCGCGCTCTGAGCGCCTCTCGTGCCGCCGCAGAGCCCGTCTCCAGCGGGCCGCCCAAGGTGTCGGTCGAGTCGAAGGCGTACAACCTGCTGCACGCGGCCGGCGCCTCGGTGACGCTGCCCTGCAAGGCGCAGGCGTTCCCCGTGCCCCGGTTCAGGTGAGTGCTCGGCGCTCCGGGCGGACCGGCCGGCGCCGACCCCGGCCGCCGCGGCCGTGAACGGTCCGGCGTCATCGGAGGAAAGTCAGAGAGTCGGAGGTCACGGAGTCATCAGCGAATGGTCAGGGAGTCGGTGGTCTCGGAGTCATCAGCGAATGGTCAGAGTCGGTGGTCTCGGAGTCATCAGCGAATGGTCAGGGAGTTATCAATAATCTTTCATGGAGTGAGCCGCCTGTCAGTCGTCATTAGTTGTCCAGGGAGTGGCGTTCACGGGTTCAGCGTTCTCGGCGATACCTTGGTTATTTAGAGATCCGTTGGCATGCAGTTAACCTTCACAGTACACTGATAGCTGTCCAGAAAATTATCCGTATTATCGGTGAAGGAGATAGTGGCGTGTTAGGTTCTGACGGCGTGGGAGTCGCCCAAGGCTCTGTTCAGCGTTCTGTGCGTGAGAGTCTCGTTATGGGAGACGCAGTCCAAGCTGTTGTTTGCGTCGGGGCCTTGGTAAGGCAGAGGCTGCCCAGTGAGGCACTGCTGGGGTTACTCTGGGTAAACATGGCGGTGGTCTGCTGGACGTTGTTCATGAGGAATATCAATAAGAGAGGTCTTGGTTTGTTACGCGATATCCTGGTAAAAGCTGGACCAGTTCCAGAGACGTTGTTTAGTGGAGCCCACGATACCTCGGCGTCATCCGAGGACGGCGGACGGGCGGGCGGACAGGCACTGGTGACGGGGGACTCTCCCAACGTTCCGGTAGGCTCGGAGGGCTACCCGCGGCTCCTCCTGGACACGGTGTCCTGTGTTCGCGCAGAGCCGGTGTCCAGCGCCCCGCCCAAGGTGCCCACGGGAGCGCGCGGCGCCATATTCGATTTCCGTGCCGGCGCGGGCGTCAGTCTGCCGTGCAGAGGCCAGGCGTACCCGGTGCCCAGCTTCAGGTCAGTCCCTCGGTACAGGGCCAGGCGTACCCGGTCCCGGGCTTCAGGTCAGTCGTCACCTCATGGACAGACGTACCAGTGCCGGGTTTGAGGTTAGTCGGCCCTGCACGGGCCAGACTTCAGGTCAGTTCGTTACTGCGACCGATTTCCACGGCATCCAGCAAAGGCGGGCGACTCGCAGCGACAGAGGGGTACTGGCTTCCTGTCCTGGCTTTTTGGTGGTCTTATGACGGCTTGCGGCGTCTGGCGGGGCCTGGTGATGGTCGGTGGATGCTGGTGACGGTTAGTGCCGGCTGGCGACACCTGACGGCGCCTGGGGACGGTTTGTGACAGCTGATGGGTCCTGGTGGCGGCTGGCGGCTCCCGGGCTGCGGTTGACGGTGCCTGACGGTACCTGGGGACGGATGGTGGCAGTTGATGGGTCCTGGTGGTGGCTGGCGGCGCCCGGCTGCGACTGATGGCGTCTGGGGACTGCTGGGGATGACTGGTGACAGCCAGTGGGTCTTAGTGGCACTTGGCGGCGTCCGGCTGCGGCTGGCGGTGCCGGCTGACGGCGGCCGGCCGCAGTCATCGGACGTCGTCACGGACGAGCTTCCGTCTCCGCGCAGAGCCGGTGTCGAGCACAGCGCCCAGGGTGCCGATCGGCGCCCGCGGAGACGTGTTCTTTGTCGGCGCGCGCTCAGCCGTCACCCTGCCCTGCAGCGGCCAGGCCTTCCCCGTCCCGACCTTCAGGTGAGTCAGCCGGCTCCCTCCGGGTCCCTCGAGGCAGGGCGTCCCTCCACGGACCAGGATGGTCGCCGGCGGTCGGGGCGACCCTCTCCCAACATTCAGCGCGCGGTGTGAGTGAAGTCTGACTGGCCTCGGCTCGCCGCCCGTCCAGAGCCGGTCTCCAGCGCGGCGCCGCGGGTGCCGGCCAGCGCGCGCGCCGACGTGTTCGACTTCGTGGCCGGCTCGGCCGCCACGCTGCCCTGCGACGGCCAGGGCTACCCGGTGCCGAGCTTCAGGTGAGGGCGAGCGGGCCGGCGACGGGTGCTCCCTCTCCCGACGCCCCGGGGGCGGCCGGCGGCCAGCCTTAACGTCAGTGACGAGCGTCGCCCGCTGCCGCCCGCGCAGAGCCGGTGTCCAGCGCGGCGCCGAAGGTGATCGGCGCCAGGGGAGACCGGCTGGACGTGCGGGCCCGCTCAGGCGCCTCGCTGCTCTGCCGGGGACAGGGCTTCCCCGCGCCGGCGTTCAGGTACGTGCGGCTCCGCAGACCGGCGACCAGCGGCCAGGTGCGTTCTCCGTCCACCCACTGCGGATCTGCCTCCAGCAGTCAGGTGCGTTCTCTGTCCACCCACCACGGGCCAGCGTCCGGCGGCCGGGTGCGTTCTCCTCGACGCTGTAGCCGCGGGGCGTAAAACGCGCTCGGGGACGGATCGGGAGCGTTTTATCCCAGCATTCAGGTCGGTTCCACCGGGCTGAGGCGGTCGGCCGAGCGCCGCCGACCCGGAACCAGCCGCGATCGCCCGGCTGACGTCACCGACGTAGTGACGTCACGCGCGTCGCGCCGTCCCTCTGTCGCCAGAGCCGCTGGCCAGCTCGGCGCCGAGGCTGCCGCCCGAGTCCAAGTCGAACACGTTCACGTTCTCGGCCGGCGCGGCGCTGGCCATGCCGTGCAGGGCTCAGGCGCTCCCCGTGCCGGTGTTCAGGTGCGTGGTGTTTTTTTTTGCCCGGCGCGGAACGCACCGCCACGCGATCTGTCGACGTCCTCGAGGGGCGACTGGTCTACTTCAGATCGAAGCCCGTCGACGAACAGTCCGACGCAGGGCGTGTCTGTCCCAACATTCGGCTCCCTCGGCCGCCGAGCGGCGTCCGCGGTCCATCGGCCGACACCACCTGACCTGACCTGGCCTGACTTGGACGGGCGGCAGAGCCGCGCAGCAGCTCGGCGCCCCGGCTGACGGCCCAGCAGCGGCGGCTGGAGCTGGCCGACGGCGCCGCCGGCCGGCCGCTGGTGCTGTTCTGCAGTGCCCAGGCCCTCCCGGCGCCGTCGCACAGGTAACACCGGCCGGCCACTGCCGGCACCGCAGGCGGCTACACGACCCCACACAGTCCGGGCATCTCCCTCGCGATCTCCCAGAGTCCCGTTGCCGGCCACTGTCCCAGCATTCAGGTCGGGCTCGCTCCACGCCGTCACACGCCCCCCTCCCCCGCCGTGACGTGACGTGACGCGGCCCCTCGTGACGCGGCGCAGAGCCGGTGAGCGGCGCGGCGCCCAAGTTCGCGCGCGAGACCAAACACGAGACCATGGAGCGGCGGCGCGGCCAGAGCCTGCGCATCCCCTGCGCGGCACAGGCCTACCCGCTGCCTGTGTTCAGGTGAGGCGCTCGGCGGGCCGGCCCGGCGGGACAGCGGGGCCGCCGGCGGGGAGTCAGGGGCCTGCCGCCTGCCGACAGAGCCGACGGCGGCTGCGGCGCCCCGGGTCGCCGGGGAGAAGCTGCTGCTGCGCTCGGAGCCGGAGCGCTCCGCGGCCGAGCTGCGGTGTAACGCGCAGGCACACCCGCTGCCGGCGTTCAGGTGAGGTCTCGTCTCCGGCGGAGGGTGCAGGCCCGGCGTCCGTCCCGTGTAGGTGATCAGGTAAGAGCGCTGATCTGACCGTGAGCGGAAGTGGTTCTCGGACGTCTGACAGCCGTGGATCAAATGAGGAAATGTTTAGAAGTGGTCTGTTGACCTGGTCGTGAGGCTGGTCTGACCGGGTTGGCGGCGGCTGATATTAGGCGGACGCAAACTCGGATTGGCCGGAGAAGATTGGTCATTTTCCGCCTTAGTCCCGGCGGGCGTCGCGCGATCCCGCGTTATACGTCAGCGGAGTCATAGGGCACATGTGCCAACGGACGGCCGCTGTGGCGTCGCGTGCTTGCGAAGGTCGTCGCAGGCCTACGTGCCATCCGTCGTCGCTTCCAGAAGACGGCACCGGCCGGACCCGCGCTCATTTCAGTTTGTATCCGCTCCTCGGAAACTTGGTTCATCGTCGACGGCCTCCGCCGGCGCGTGCCCTATCCCAACATTCAGCCGAGCCGGAGGTGGCGCCGACTCGCTGGCAACACGCCGCACCTGTCGCGCAGAGCCGGTGTCGAGCGCGGCGCCCAACGTGCCGCTCGAGGCTCGCGGCAACATATACTCCTTCCCGGCGGGCGCGGCGGTACCGCTCTCCTGCCGCGGCCAGGGGTACCCGCCGCCGACGTTCAGGTGGGTGTCCGGGCGCCGGCCGCTGACCCGCCGGCCGCCCGCAGAGCCGGTGGCCAGCTCGGCGCCGCGCCTGCCGGCCGAGTCCAAGACGGATGCGTTCTCGTTCGTCGCCGGCGGGCCGCTGGCGCTGCTCTGCCGTGGCCAGGCGGCGCCCGTGCCGCGCTTCAGGTGAGGGCGGCCCCGGCCCCGTCCCAGCGTTCGGTGGGCTCCGCGGCGGGCGTCCGTCGGAGGTGACTGACGCGGTTGATGGTCGCGTTAGAGCCGAGCAGCAGCGGCGCGCCCCGCCTGGCGGCCTCCCAGAGGAACTACGAGTTCGTGGGCGCCGCCGCCAGGAGGGCGCTGGTGATGTTTTGTGACGCGCAGGCCCACCCGCCGCCTGTGCACAGGTGAGACGCGCCCGCCGCCCGGCCAGCCAGACCACGGTGAGGCAAACAGGTACAACTGCAGACCTGATGCACGGTGGGATTCCGCGGTGTGGTGCATTTCTGTGTGACGCACTTGGAGCTGTCGTGCGTCCATGGCACCAAACGGTAATAATTTCCCATTTTCAATGGAGCAGTCGTTCCTTTTCTGGGGGGAGGGGGACTAGTGATTGATGTGGGCAGCGACTGAAGGAACCGCTCATTAGCGTACTGCTCAGAAATCAGAAGTCCCAGGAGGCTGGGGAACCCAGTCGTCGTCAGTGGAAAGTGTAATATGGCCAGCGACGGTATGCATGAGAGAGCCATCAGGGATTGTCCGTGTATGAGGACTCAAGTTCACAGCGGTGGGCGATCCAACATGGCGATTCGTCGAAATCCTTCGGTGCGGTCCTACAGAGAATTCCCGGATGGTTTCGGAGGACGATGATTCCTCTACACCGCGTCTCCGCCGAACTTCCGGGTGACTTCACTCGCATCATGTTGACGTTCCTGATCTGCAAAAAAGAGCGCAGTTAACAGCAAACATTAAAGAAATGAAAGATATGGCCTGTTAACTGTCACGCGGACAGCTGAAGTTAAAAGTAACTCCCGGCGGACGACCACAGCACGCAGCAAAGCGGCAAGAAAACGCCTGGCGAAGCCAGACCCTTCTGTTCGAGCTGGACTGGCGGCTGCGACGGCGGGGTACCCCGTCCCGGCCGCTTGACGCCCCGGCTCTGACCGGCCGCCGCGGCTGTCCGCAGAGCCGAGCGCGGCGGCGGCGCCGCGCGTGGCCGGCGAGCGGTACCTGTTCCGCGCTCTGCCGGCGCGCGCCACCGCCGTCCTGCAGTGTAGGGCGCAGGCGTACCCGCTGGCCGTGTTCAGGTACTGCGCCGGCCGGCGGCGGCGTCCGCGCGCCGGCAGGGGACGCCGCTGACGCCGCCGCCGCCGGAGGGGTGTGGAGTGACGGCGGCGTCACGCCGCCTGTGGGGTGTGGAGGTGAAGAGGGGTGCGCGCTGGACGCCGCCTGTGGGGTGTGGAGGTGGAGAGGGGTGCGCGCTGGACGCCGCCTGTGGGGTGTGGAGGTGGAGAGGGGTGCGCACTGGACGCCGCCTGTCGGGTGTGGAGGCGGTGAGGGGTGCGCTCTGGACGGAGTTGTGCGCGTGGCCTGGCGAATCTGTCTGTCTCCGCCATATCTCCCTGGTTTTACAGGCCGCTCATGGATAGCACGCTCTGTGGGTTGGCCTCTGACGCGCCGCGCCACTAGCATGGCCCCGGGGCACCGCGGGAGCTGCCGTCTAGCGGTGAGTGACCGAACTTACTCTTTGATCGCTCCCGCTTGGCGGCGCTTCGCCGCCTGCTTGGTGCCCCGCGCCGTGGCTTTGCTAGTGGCATGGCGCTTGACCTGATTTAACCCATCCTGACCAGACCTGGTCTGATTTGTTTCGTTTGTTGATGCACAGGCCTAAGGACCCGGGCGCAAAATCCTCAATGCCTTGGCTTTCGCTGTGTCTCATCTGCGGTGAGGCGGTTTTGGCTCGTGCAGCCTAGTTCGCACGGACGAGCCGTTATACAGATCTCTTTACCGTGCCGCTCTTGTGCTGCTTACGATGAAGGCCCTGGCGTTAGGCGGCGATAACCGTGCTCTGTTTCTCCTGGCCTCTCCCCTCCCCCCGCTTTGTACGCCGGGCGGCCGTTGATCTGTGCTGGGTCTCGGCGAGGGCTGCCGGTCTGGTAGGTCGGGCTCGGGCCGGCACGCCTCTCAGGACGAGGCTGCGCCCTCGGGCGCTGTTCGGAGGTGAGCCGTGTATTTGCCGAGGTAATGGCCGCGGTGTTTGCGTGTGTGTGTGTGTGTGTGTGTGCTGTGTAATGGACGGGTTTCGTGGGGCCTGCTGGCTGCTTAGCGCTTGCCGGTTGGAGGAATTGCTGAAATGTATGTCATTTTTACATGTTGTGGTTTGCTGGCTGTGTTTGGTCAATGCGTTTTTCGGAACATACACATTACGCATTGTTAATGTCGTTTACAAACTTTATTGACAAAGCTTGCATACTACATATTATGAATTGGTTGCTGATTTCAGTCGCAATCTTGCTCATCATTGGACTCGTCTTGTCGTGCGCACGGTGCTGCATTTTTGCCGCTGCGTGCTCGCTCGCCCCTTTTTTAACGTACGCTAGTGTTAATGAGCACAACTGTTCGTCGCGGTCCCATATCCCCGGTCATCCCATGGCCCTAACCTCATCAGGGTCCCACCCTCCAGTCCCGCTCTCCATCACGCTCTCCCTCCGTGTGTTGGGTCCCGCCTGTCACGTCAGCGAGCGCGACCGTCACCTGCCGCCCTGTGCCGCCAGGTGGTTCAAGTTCGAGGAGGGCAGCTCGCGGCGGCGTCCGGTCCAGCTGGATGACCGCGTTCGCCAGGTGGCCGGCACGCTCATCATCCGGGAGGCGCGCGTCGACGACTCGGGGAAGTACCTCTGCGAGGTGAACAACACCGTCGGCGGCGAGAGCGTGGAGACCGTGCTCACCGTGACAGGTCAGTGATGGGGCCGTCCTCGCGGTCACAGGTTAGCGGCGATAAAGGTGGATCTCTCCACACCCCACGGATCAGCGGTGAAGTCCTCACCGTAAAAGGTCTGCGACGGGCAGAACGCGCTGTGCCCCACCGCCTTGTATTTCTCACTGGGAAATGGAGTTCTTTGGAAAATGTTAACATTTGGAAAGGATCGTAGTGGTTTGCTACCAAGGTAGAGGCCGTCTTACCTGATGATTTTGGTGCCCGATACCTCCAGCGGACATCTTCACTGAAAGCCCACGCACGTCGCCGGCTCTGTGTTGCTCTGACAGCGGACTCTCGCGCTGTTTCAGCCCCGCTTTCCGCCAGCATCACGCCGCCTACTCAGGTTGTGGACTTCGGCAAACCGGCCCAGTTCACCTGCTCCTTCAAGGGCAACCCCATCAAGACCATCTACTGGATGAAGGATGGCGTCAAGCTCGGTATGCTGCGGGTTCGGGAGCATGCTGCGTCCTCAGTGATGCGTCCTCACATGCTTTCTCGTTTGCGTTCTCACTTGTTTCTTCCCTGGTTTGCTCACTTGTCTCTGTTATGTGCGCTACGATTAATCATCTGTCAGAACGTTTCGTCTTAGCGGTTGATGTTTGCGTTTTGCCAGTTACAAATTAAGATAATTTGCAGTGTGAGCCCATAGGTCATTTGTCAGTGGTTTTCGCTATTCAGTAAAAGCGGTCATCGCGCAAAATCACTCATTAAGCGTCTTCGAGTCGGCACATGTTATTTCGTCACGCATCAGTCGGAACCCGTCCTCAACTTGACGTGCTACGTTCACCTCGCCAAGTTGCGACGCTGGCGTTCTCTCGTTGCAGACTCCAGCGAACCAGTGCTGTCCATCAGCTCGGTGAAGAAGGCCGATAAGGGCATGTACCAGTGCTTCGTGACCAACGATCAGGAGAGCGCCCAGGCCACGGCAGAGCTCAAGCTGGGCGGAAAGTGTGAGTACCCCACCTCGGGCCTCGGGCCCAGCATTAGTGCTTGAGAACTTTCCCTCGCCCCTATCGCCGCTCCGAGCCGTTGTATGCGAGAGTTGGTGGTGGCTGCCCGCCCCCAGCTGTGCCAAGACAGGTCTGCTTCTTTTGGTGCGGAATCCTCTCAGAAGGACCTGTACAGGGTCGTAAATCGTATGTGCGGTAGTAGTTTGAAGCGCTCAAAATGACAACGTTTGGAACCGTGGGAGTAAATCTTCGTTGGCGTGATCGGCGGACGATCGAGGTTGGCATGGCCCGCCCGTCCAGCGGGCGTCCCCAGCGCTGCCTGAGCCGCGCCTCCGTCCCCAGTCGACCCACCCTCGCTGACGGAGGTGTTCGAGGGCAAACAGCTGAACCCGGGCCCGTCCATCCACCTCAAGTGCGCTGCTACCGGCGACCCCACGCCCACCATCACCTGGTACATCGACGAGGTCAAGGTCGCCAGCCGCGACAGGTGGGTCGGTGGAGCGCCCGCCGCGGTCCCGGGCCGGCGGTGACGGCTGGGCGACGTGGTGGCCTGTGGTGGCCTCCCGCCCGGCACGGCGATGAGCGGGTTGGTCACCGGCCGGCGGCGACCGCCGGGGTGAGTTCACTGTCTGCCGTGGCCGGCCGCAGCAGGCGGTGTTGAGTGCACGCTGCGACGTGGGATGTGTTCTGGCGTTTTTTTCGGCGTTTAGGAAAGAAACTGGATGAAGATAGCTTTGGTTAGACGTCTGACGGGAATTGCGCTTGGATGCAAATTAGGTTTTGCAAATGGAGTCTGTTAATATAGGACTCTGTAAGAATCAGGGACGTAGCCAGGTGGGACATGCCCGAGGACCATGCCCCCTGAGCCAAGTTGTCTACAGTAGGTATATAGCGATTATAGCGATTTCCCACGAATACGGAGTACTCGTGATCATATATATATATATATATATATATATATATATATATATATATATATATATATATATATATTGCAAAATCAAACATATGTATTCATGTGGATTAAATATGAGGCCAGTTATGTAAAATTACTGCTTTTTCCTATAAATTTCGTCATATGCCAGTGTCATATGACAAAATTTGACATTTGCCTCATCTTTCCCCTTAGGAAAATCCTAGCAGTGTGCCTGGTAAGAGTACCTTGTCTTTGCAGATTGTCCTGGAACTGTCGCATTTATTGTGTCGTAGTTTACCTTTGAAGTCCAGACATGGTTTTCTCGCATTTTTATTAATATTATTTCGTTTGCGTTTCGGTTTGTCAGGTTCCAAGTCAGCCAGTCTCTCAGCTCCTCGGGAACTGTCATCTCCTACCTGAACGTCACCAACATTTTGACCAACGACGGAGGCCTCTTCAAGTGTGAAGCGTCGTCCAAGGTAATTACTGATATCGTTGCCTTGGTGTTGTATCGGGACCTCATAGCATTTGGCCGGCACTCTCCGCTGTTTTATCGCAGGTCACCGGTGTTTTATATCAGGTCACTTCTGAAACTAGGTCAAAGTCATGAAGGATCCTGCCACAGGTGACTCATGCTAGGTGATTGGAATATGAATATCACACTTTGAAACATCTTCCTGAGAGTTCTTCCGGAGCTTTTTTTGCTCCGAGTGCGCTGGTTTTTATTTTGATCGGAAATCTCAACACAAAAAGCTACATTGCTGTCGTTAAACTGCTGGCCTCATCCGTGGGGCCTCGGCGCTCCTCAACACGCCAGGCGGCCGTAGCTCGCCGAGATGTAACCGACCCGTCCGGCCGTACCCCAGGTGGGCTCCGTGATGCACCAGGCCAGGATCGACGTGCGCGGCGTGCCCTACGTCAAGCCGATGAAGAAGATGTCGGTGGTGGCCGGCCAGACCCTGATGAAGACCTGCCCCGTGGCCGGGTTCCCGATCGACAGCATCACCTGGGAGATGCGTGAGTTCTCGTCACGTGCTCGGGCCGCTACCAGCAGGCTGAGTGTTTTTGCATGGGACCGCTCTACATTGCATGTCTAGAGTTTATCGTTAGGTGAAAAGATGCGAACATTTGATGCAGTTTATATGGACACCGGGCTCTTGAATGAGTTCTGTCCCGTCAGCAAACAAATAAGCACGTGAAGTAGAGGTATCACGTTTAGGCATGTCTCGGCATACCATCGACCTAATGGAGCGCACTGCAGTGATGACTGTGTTTGCACCTGATTGTGTGTCATGATGCGTGCTCTGTACCTGTGCGAACCGACTTCGGCCGACGACCTGGCCGCAACTGAGCTCTTTTTTACGGACAGACGGCCGCGTCCTGCCCAGCAACGCCCGCCAGAAGGTGTTCCCGAACGGCACTCTGATCGTGGAGAACGTGCAGCGGCTGTCGGACCAGGGCATCTACACCTGCGTGGCTCGCAACTCCCGCAGCTACATGGCCCGCGCCAACCTGGAGGTCGTCGTCATGGGTAGGTGGCCTCCGACTCGGACGGCAAGGGACACAGGGGATCTATGGCCGGCCCGCCGCCGCCGCCCGAACTGGGGAGTCATTGGGGAGACAAGAGAATGGAGTCTCTCAGTACTGAGAGAGAGTCGATTCGCTGAGGCCTTGGGTGTGTTTATGTGGACCTCATTGTACACTCAGTCATGGCAGCCGGCGGCGGGCCGGCTTGCGTATTATCGTTGTGGTTGGGAAGTCGTATGAGAATCACAAAAGTGACGTAAAAGTAAATATCTTTGCCCCTATTTTCATTCAGGTAGTCCCTGTTATTGAGATACTGTTATGGTACGCCGTAGTTTTGTTCTTCGTTTTGTATTCCTGTCTTTAATTGCTGTGATTTTAAAGTAATCGGTCCCTTGTATTTAACCTTTCGAAGCAGTTTATCGGCCGTGTTTGTGTCGCGCTAACAGCCTCTTTCAGCACCTCTCGGTCGCGGCGAGGGCCGCGCGTGAGCCAGCGCCGGCGCCGGCGGCCGGCTGGCGTCTGACCGGCCAGTGCCCGCAGAGCCGCCCCGCCTCGTGCCGTTCTCGTTCGCCGACGACCTGAGCGAGGGCCACCTGGTGTCGGCGTCGTGCGTGGTGCGCTCGGGCGACTCGCCGCTGCGGCTGCGCTGGCTGCGCGACGGCCGCCCGCTGCCGCGCGCCGCTGACGTGGTCACGCGCGAGACCGGCGACCGGCTCAGCTTCCTGCTGATCGCGCACGTGCGCGCCAGCCACGTGGGCCGCTACACGTGCGAGGCCAGCAACGCGGCCGGCACGGCGCGCCGCTCGGCGACGCTCGTGGTCCGAGGTAGCGCCGCCGCCGCGAGCCTCCGAGACGCACGCCGTCCCTGGGCTCCGGCTCTAACCCGCTCCCGCCGCCCGCCCGCCCGCCCCGCCCGGGCGGCCGCCCCGCGGGACAGGCGGCCGCCGTCCGCCGCTGTCAGAGGCGCTGACCCGCCGGCGGGCCGGCCAGCACTGCCGCCGGGTCGGAGAGGGTGTACAGAGGCCGCCTGTGGTCCTGCACGGTGGAGGTGTCGCAGACGGGTCGGGCCGGGCGGGGTGAACCCGGCCGTGGCCTGCTGTGAGGTCCGGGTGATCACCGTGCACAGCACTCGTAACTCGGGACAGTAACTCGGGGTCCATGGAGGTCAGCTTGTCCGTGGTAGTGACGTCTCCGGTCACAGGAGCAAGCTCCACCGTCGATCCTTTCTAACCTTGCGCCTCAGCTATGTCCGACATAGAAGCTGGAGGGAAACGGCACTCACAGAACCACGTTTTCCGGCTGTTGCGGTTCCCACAAATCGCATTGTAACCATTTACACGTAATCGAATGGACTAACTGAAATGCCATTGATGTGCCTGCTATTGCAAGGTCTCAGAATTGCGTCCAAATTGCCACTGAACCCTGTAAAAAGGCAGCAGGAGTGAACTCATACAGTTTAGGTACCTCGTCCTTCCTCAAAATCAAGCCTCGCTCCTGTCACACCTCAGGCCGTCAGGTGCCCCTGCTGGAGACGGCAGCCTCTCTCGCCTGCCGCCGCGCCCTGAGCCGACCGGCGCCGTTCCAGAGCCGCCCGAGATCGTGCCGTTCGCCATGGAGGCGCCGCTGAGCGTGGGCCAGGACGCGTCGCTCACCTGCTACGTGGTGCGCGGCGACCGGCCGCTCACCGTCACGTGGACGGCGCTTGGCCGGCCGGCCGCCGACGCCCCCGGTGTGCGGACCACCATGGTCGGTTCCCGCACCAGCATCCTGACGATCGAGGCGGTGGCGGCCAGCCACAGCGGCGTGTACGAGTGCCGCGCCGCGAACGCCGCCGGCCGCGCCGCGCACGCCGCCCGTCTGGACGTCCGGGGTGCGTGCGGGCCGAGCGCGGGCCGGCTCAGGCCGCTGGATGGCTCCGTCCGACCCTGCCCCGTCCCGCCAACGCTGTGGCTCCTCCCGCCTTCTCGGGCAGTTTCGGTCTTCTGGCGGCGCGATGCGCTGGCCAGGCCCCTTGGCACGTCATGCCAACATCGATGTTCGGCTGGCGTCCTTTAGTAGTGCCGTTCCGGCCGACGTGGCTTGACTCTGCTACACCCAACAGACCCACGCTGGCACCCCATTACCCGTTCTTGCGTCCGAGAATCACAGAATCTGGCGCCGTTCGTGCGAACGTGAGCTGGCAGCGGCGGTCCGTCGATCAGATCCCTCCTGAGCTAGCTATCGCGCACACCGCGCCAGTCACTAGCTTTCATTCACACGTACACCTCGCACCAGCTCTAGCACGGACAACACGTCGGCCTTGCACGTGGGGAGGCTTCCTCCTGCTGCCCCGTGTGTGCCGCCGTCGAGCCGGCCCCGCCCGGCAGGCGCGGCTCTCCCGCCCGTCCTCGGGCCCGGCCAAACGCCCTGACGCCGCGGCCGTCCCCAGAGCCGCCCGAGATCGTGCCGTTCTCCATGGACGCGCCCCTCAGCGCCGGCCAGGACGCCACGCTGCTGTGCAGCGTCTTCAAGGGCGACCTCCCGCTCACGATCACGTGGACGTTCGACGGCCGGCCGGCGGCGGCGGCGCGCGGCGTGCAGACCCTGGCGGCCGGCCCGCGCGCCAGTCTGGTCACGGTCCAGTCGGCGGGCGCCGCCCACAGCGGCCGCTACACGTGCACGGCCGCCAACGCCGCCGGGCGGGCCAGCCACTCGGCCCGGCTCACCGTCAGGGGTCAGTGCTGTCGGGCGCGGGGCGCTGCGTGCCGAGCCGTCCCGGTCCCGGTCCGACGTCCTCGGTCCTCACCCGCCTCGTGGGATACGAATCGCTCCGACCGATGACACGTGCTTGCGCGCGTGCCGCAGTGGCTCCCAACATCATGCCGTTTGGCGTGGAGGCTCCTCTCAGCACCGGGGAGGACGCCGCCCTCACGTGCAGCGTGAACAAGGGCGACACGCCCATGACCATCAAGTGGAGCTTCGACGACCGGCCCGTGACCGGCGATATGGGAGTCCGCGTGCTCTCGGCGGGCTCAAGGACCAGCCTGTTGACCATTGAGAGCGTGGGGGCGGCACACAGCGGTCTGTACACGTGCACGGCCACCAACGCCGTGGGGGAGGCGACTCACTCTGCGCGGCTGACGGTCAAGGGTTAGTCCAACACCCTCCTTTGAATTTAGCAAACCCTTTTTTGCCATGGAAACAGACCTGCCTGGAATCCTTTGCCGCCTCATCCTGTCGAATGCTTCCCGTTTCGAGGCTGAGCTGACGGCCCGGGCGCTTGTGCGTCCAGTTGCTCCGGAGATCGTGCCCTTCGGTATGGAGGCGCCACTGAGCACGGGGCAGGACGCCGCGCTCACGTGCAGCGTCTTCAAGGGCGACACGCCCATCACCATCGCGTGGAGCTTCGACGGCCGGCCCGTCTCCGGCGAGGCCGGAGTGCAGACTGTCGCCGCCGGCCTGAGGACCAGCGTGCTGACCATCCAGTCCGTGGGGGCCGCCCACAACGGCGTGTACACCTGCACCGCCGCCAACGCCGCGGGGAGGGCCTCCCACTCGGCCCGCCTGACGGTCAAGGGTCAGTCCGCCACACAGGCAGCACCTTTCTCCTCTCCCGCCTGGCTCTCCGTACCACCCGGCCGGGTATCCTCCGTCCTCGCAGTACCGCCTCGGGCGCTCTAACCGCGGCGGCCTCCCTCGACAGAGGCGCCGGAGATAGTGCCGTTCGGTATGGAGGCGCCGCTGAGCTCCGGTCGAGACGCGGCGCTCACGTGCAGCGTCTACAAGGGCGACACGCCCATCACCATTGCGTGGAGCTTCGACGGCCGGCCCGTGACCGGCGATATGGGAGTCCGCGTGCTCTCGGCGGGCTCAAGGACCAGCCTGTTGACCATTGAGAGTGTTGGGGCTGCACACAGCGGTCTTTACACGTGCGCGGCCACCAACGACGTGGGGGAGGCGACTCACTCAGCACGGCTGACGGTCAAGGGTTAGTCCGACCGTAAATTTCTCTTACATCCCAACAGAACCCCGTGATGTCCTCTCCTGTATTCCGACCCATCCCTCCTTCGCCCGGGCCTCTGCCGCCACTGACGGTCGCTGGGTCGGCCGGCAGAGGCTCCTGAGATAGTGCCGTTCTCCTCGGAGGCGCCCCTGAGCACCGGCCAGGACGCGGCGCTCACCTGCAGCGTCGCCAGAGGCGACACGCCCATGAACGTGACGTGGACCTTCAACGGCGGCCCCGTGAGCGGCGTCGCGGGCGTGCGCGTTCTCTCGGCCGGCCCTCGGACAAGTTTCCTGGCGATCCAGGCGGTGGGAGCGGAACACAGCGGCGTGTACACGTGCACGGCGGCGAACGCTGTGGGACGGGACGCGCAATCGGCGACACTGACCGTTAAGGGTTAGTTGCGCGACGCTTCAGAGCTTCTGGGAACCTTCCGCATGGTGAAAACCCAACCCGGAATCCTTTGCCGCCCTGTCCTTTTGGATGTCCGCCTGTTGCCGGGGCTGGGTTAACGTCGTCCGCCGGCTGTGCGTCCAGTGGCCCCGAAGATCGTGCCGTTCAGTATGGAGGCCCCGCTCAGTACCGGAGAGGACGCCGCCCTCACGTGCAGCGTCTACAAGGGCGACACGCCCATGACCATCAAGTGGAGCTTCAACGGACGGCCCGTGTCCGACGACATGGGCGTCCGCGTGCTCTCGGCGGGCTCGCGAGCCAGCTTCTTGACGATCGAGTCCGTCGGGGCGGCGCACAGTGGGGAGTACACGTGCACGGCGGCCAACGCCGTGGGACGGGCGACGCACTCGGCTCGCCTGGTCGTCAGGGGTTAGTCGGCAGGTGGCGGACGGGTAGACGCGGACCCGAACAGCAGAGATTGCACTCTGATTCTGTATACGTGCGGCGAAGGGCAGAGCTGTTTTCCCGGTCTCGCTCGGCGTCTTGCGTTAAATGGTTTTGGGATGTGCCCCGGCACCATTTAAAAATAAAGTTTCAGATGCAGTCTCTCCGTCTCGGGTCCGTTTCGTTGTTTTCCATTACCGTTTTCCTACGGTCCTTTCCTCTCCGTATCCGACACAGAATCATCCTAGTTTCCAAACGTGGCAGAACCTCTGCCCGGACTCCCGCCACTGTCCTGCGGCGGGCGCGGGCACCGCGACGGTGGCGCCTCTGACGGCGGCCGGTCGCACTGTCGACAGAGGCGCCCGAGATCTCACCTTTCCCCGTGGACGGGCCGCTCAGCACGGGACAGGACGCGGCGCTCACCTGCAACGTGCTGCGGGGCGACACGCCGCTCAACATCTCCTGGAGCCTGGACGGGGCGAGCGTGGCGGGGCTGGCGGGCGCGCGCGAGATCCGCGCCGGGCCGCGCATGAGCATTCTGACCCTGCAGGCGGTGGGCGCGGCGCACGGCGGTCGCTACACGTGCACGGCTGCCAACGCCGTGGGCCGGGCGACCCAGTCGGCGCGGCTCACCGTCAGGGGTCAGTGCCGCCGGGTGTCCGGCTTCCGACACCCCGTGTCCCGGACCATGCTGATCTTGGAAGCACCATCACAATCCTGTCGACGTGGGCTGCCCCCGAAGGTTGCGGCGCGGGCGGCGGGCGTATTCCTCTCAGCCTCTGGACGAACTCTGCTCTCCTTTCGCCGATGTCGACGGAGGAGATTGGGCTGGCCGGCGGCCTTCGTAGCCGCTGTTCGGTACACGCTCACTGCGCTCGGACGGCTCTTTTTCCGCCTGGGTGGCCGGCCGCTTCGGGATGGGATTTCGGCCTCGATCCGAGGAGTTGCGCGCCGGCGTGTTGTAGAGCCTGAGAACTCCGGCAGCTTGGAATGACGCGGCTGCGGCCCGGCACGTGTTGCAGTTCCCCCGGAGATCTTCCCGTTCCCGGCACTGGACGCTCTCAGTGACGGAGACGACGCCAGTCTGCAGTGTTACGTGCACAAGGGAGACACCCCGATGACCATTGCCTGGACCTTCCACGGCAAAGACGTCTCGATGGAGCGCGAGTTCACGACCCAGGCGTTTGGCGCGCGCACCAAGATGCTGTTGATCAAGTCCGTGTCCCACGGCCACTCGGGCACCTACACGTGCAGGGCCAACAACGCTGCCGGCCAGACACAGTACTCCACGGAGCTGGTGGTGAAGGGTCAGTGGGGCTGTGCTGGCCGTCGGCTCCGAGTCCTGGACCTTCACTTCCGGCCTATCCCGACTTTGCTGCGGCTCCGTCCTTGAAAACCGTCCCTGCATTGTCTCCATTCTGATTTTGTATAAGCCTCGGCAGGCCGTTTTCATTATAACTGTAAACATTTTGGTTCTCCTCGAGGAAAATTCCTTAGGTAGCTCCCTGGAGGAAACAGCCCACTCTCCCATATCCCCACTGGTAACAGTCGGCCCCATCCTGAGGAATTTCTCCATTACATGCGCCTGCTGAAACAGGAAGGTAATCTATTCAGCAGAGCAGAACCTCTCCAGATTGGCACCGTGTTTGACCGCACCAATGAGTAGGCTTCGCATTGCAGTCCCTCCAGAGATCTTCCCGTTCCCGGCACTGGACGCCCTCAGTGACGGAGACGACGCCAGTCTACAGTGTTACGTGTACAAGGGGGACACCCCGATGACCATCGCCTGGACCTTCCACGGCAAAGACGTCTCGATGCAGCGCGAGTTCACTACGCAGGCCGTGGGCAAGCGGACCAGCATCCTGGTTATTCCGTCCGTGTCCCACGGTCACTCGGGCACCTACACGTGCAGGGCCAGCAACGCCGCCGGCCGGACACAGTACTCCACGGAGCTGGTGGTGAAGGGTCAGTGACCTGTGCTGGCCTTCGGCTGTGATCCGGGACCTTTACCTACGGCTTATCCCTACTTTGCCATCATGACTCCATCCCAAAAATGCCCGTGATTTGTCTCCATTCTGACTTTACACTAGCCTCGGCCGTTACAGATAAAGCTCTCTTTTAAATTTGTGCAGGTTTTGGTTCTCATCGAAAACGGTACAGGTAGCAGCCCGCGGAAAGTAAGCACTCTCCACTTATCGCCCGCTGGAAATAGTCGGCCGCATCCTTTGGCATTCCTCCATTACATGCGCCTGCTGGAACAGGAACTAATCTATTCAGAAGAGCAGAACTTCTCCAGAATGATACTGTGTTTGACAGCAGCACTGAGTAGGCTTCGCATTGCAGTTCCTCCGGAGATCTTCCCGTTCCCGGCACTGGACGCTCTCAGTGACGGAGACGACGCCAGTCTGCAGTGTTACGTGTACAAGGGGGACACCCCGATGACCATCGCCTGGACCTTCCACGGCAAAGACGTCTCGATGCAGCGCGAGTTTACCACTCAGCTGGTGGGCGACAGAACCAGTATCTTGGTGATCAAGAGGGTATCTCACGGACATTCAGGCACCTATACGTGCCGAGCAGCGAACGCGGCCGGCCGCACCCAGTACTCCACGGAGCTGGTAGTCAGGGGTCAGTTGGGCTGTGATGCATTCGACAACGTTGTGACATGGCTTTGACACAGTGTCCCTATTCCTGAGTGTCTTTGGCGTGATCTCCTTTCGAACCGTCTTCCCGATCATGCACCGGGCGTATCGCCTTTTCTTTTCTTGTTTGGCAAGGCAGAGTGTCGAGAAGCACTCGTTCAGGTCCTGTCTCCGCATCTGAATGCGACTCCATCGTAGCTCATCCTCGCATAACCAGCGCATCGTCGGCTGCGGAGGACTCGGTGATCTCCGCCGGGCACGGCACGCTGGGCAGGGCAGGCGGCGGGCAGTTCACGGCGAGCCGGTGTTGAACGCGGCGCCTCGTCCCATTCCAGTTCCCTCCGGAGATCTTCCCGTTCCCGGCACCGGACGCTCTTAGTGCCGGAGACGACGCCAGTCTGCAGTGTTACGTGTACAAGGGGGACACCCCGATGACCATCTCGTGGACGTTCCACGGTCGGGACGTCTCCATGCAGCGCCAGTTCACCACGCTGGTCGCCGGGGACCGCACAAAAATGCTGCTGATCAAGTCCGTGTCCCACGGCCACTCGGGCACCTACACGTGCAGGGCCGAAAACGCAGCCGGTGTTGCCCAGCATTCGACGGTGCTGGTTGTGAAGGGTTAGTCTCGCAGGGATCCCATCCGGAGCCAAAGTTTGCTGGTCCTTCCTCCGTCCGTCTTTCGTTCCAGAGCCTCGCTGTAAGTGGTGTACCAGAAACTCCAATTTGATTTCATGAGGTGGTGGCGGTGGTGGGAGGGGGGGGGGGGGGTGACGGTTAGATTTGGTGATTCTAATGATCGCAAGTGTTCGAATTCTTTCTCCACCTTCCTGAAGATCAATGGCTACGATTTACGCGATACGACGGGACATTCAGGCGATTTTGTGCGCCTATCGCTCGGGGATGTTGATATTATAATGATAAACATGGGTTTCGTATAATCGGCTGTAGATTCTGGCGCATCGCAAGACGGCTTTTGTGGCAGCACAGAGTCCCTGACGGGTCATATGTAAACTCTTACTGAGATCCTCTCCTGGCCTGGCCGCAACTTTTCGGCGCACCATACCACCCCTCAAAGCCTCCTGTCGCCTCTTTCACCCAAACCTGAGTAGGGCGTGTCTGCCATGCCAGCCAGGTCACGACTGTCTAAAGTCATCCCAGCAAAGTTTACGGCTTCCTCTCCTGCCAGGAGTCGGAACACCTTTGACGATCGTGGAACGACGCATCTCACAACCTCGCCTCCCCTCCCCCTGACTAGGAAGTGGCTGCGGCCCCCGCGGCCCGCTGACTGGAACCACGGCTGAGACGTTCCGTCGTCCACCTGCTGTTTGGGACGGCGGCGTCCTGTTTCAGTGCCGCCCGAGATCATGCCCATCCCGACGTCGGAGGCCCTCAGCGCTGGCAACGACGTGTCGCTCACCTGCAACGTCCTGAAGGGCGACACGCCGCTCGCCATCAGCTGGACCTTCCACGGGCGGGACGTGTCCATGGAGCGCCAGTTCGTCACGCAGACGTTCGGAGATCGCACCAGCATTCTGCTGATCAAAGACGTGTCCCACGGGCACTCGGGGACCTACACGTGCCTGGCGCGGAACGCGGCCGGAGAGGCGTCGTACTCCACGGAGCTGGTTGTCAAGGGTTAGCGTGTGCCAATTTTGAAGCCTACACACACCTAGCTTGTAATTACCTGTCTGCTGCCTTGCCTTTCCCATTTCCAAGCCTCCACTGACGTTTCACTGCCAGACAAGTTTTTGAAGATGAAGGGGCACAGCGTGAGGCAGTTGGCCTTCGGGTGGTGGCTCCAGGAGACTCGCTGTCCTGAAGTGCTGTTGAGAAGGCTGGCTGAGAGGGCTCCACAGCTGCCACCTTTTAGGGGTCTTTCCAGGATTTGTCTACCGAAGACATTGTCGGAAATCACCTGCGGACTGAAACCGGCCCTCTAACGTGTTCACCCGTGTCCGTGTTTCAGTCCCTCCCGAGATATTCCCGTTCCCATCGCCCGACGCGCTCCGCACCGGAGACGAGGTATCCCTCAACTGTAACGCCTACAAGGGCGACACGCCGATGGCGATCAGCTGGACGTTCCACGGCAAAGACGTCTCCATGGACCGCGAGTTCACCACGCAGGCGTTTGGCGCGCGCACCAAAATGCTGCTGATCAAGTCCGTGTCCCACGGACACTCGGGCACCTACACGTGCAGGGCCAACAACGCCGCTGGCGAGACGTCGTATTCAGCGTCTCTGGTGGTTAAGGGTCAGTTGCTGAGAACGCATGCCGCGCGAGAACGTGAGCAATATCCTGCCTTTACCTCCGTGTCGAAAATCCTTGAGAAGATCCTCCGCCTTGCCTGAGTTCTATCGTTTGTCGTTCGTCGGCTGTCGGCGTCATCAGTGCACTCTGATGCTGTGGACTCGAGGGTACGACGGCGCGGTGGACGCTCCTTTGTCCGCACGGAGTCGCCTGTCTAGGATTGGTTAGTACATGACTCAGTTCCGCTTGGTTGGTCGTTCGGCGTTGGATTTTTAGGAAGGCTTCGCCATTAGGTCTCGCTAAATGCGGCCCGTTGGCGTTATATTTTTATTCTGACTTATCGGCCTTGACTCGGCATGTGACTTATGGCTCATGGAGATGACTGCGGGACTTTGGTTGGACTGCAAGGGCACGGGACTACAATTCACATGGCGGTACCGTGACTTTTTTGTCTTTTTTCTGAAAGATGAAGACCTATGGAAAATTGCGTTAATTCGTCTTCCCTCAAAGTCCTTTGTTCATCCAGTCTATTTTGATGCGGCATGTTGAGCTTGCGCCGTCGTTGTTTCAGCTCCTCCCGAGATATTCCCATTCCCAACTCCGGAGGCGCTAAGTGCCGGAGACGAAGTATCCCTCAACTGTAACGCCTACAAGGGCGACACACCGATGACTATCAGCTGGACGTTCCACGGCAAGGACGTCTCCATGGACCGCCGGTTCACCACGCAGCCCATCGGTGACAGGACCAACATCCTGCTCATCAAGTCCGTGGCGCACGGCCACTCGGGCACCTACACGTGCACCGCCAGGAACGCGGCCGGCGAGGCTACCTATTCCACTGCCCTGGTAGTGAAGGGTCAGTTTGGTGTGGCTGTGGGCCTTCGTCCTTGACCCTCGAACCCGTGCCTCACCTATTTTCGAACTTCGCCTCGCTGGAGCTGACGTCTCTTTAATATGATCGCGAGGCTCAGGGTCTGTTTCAGGAGACGTAAGAACATGGCATGATCGCACGATAGACGGCTGATCGAACAGGCCATGGAAAGGTACGAGATCGACTCGGCGGCGGCATTGAGGAACGCGAACTAATCGCGTCATTGGTAGCCGGCGGGGCAGGACGGATAGCTTGTGATGATCACTGTTCAGTAAGACTGACACTCGAAAACATTTTCCGTGCGTTTTCCAGTTCCTCCCGAGATATTTCCGTTCCCGACGCCGGACGCACTCAGCACTGGAGACGAGGTCTCCCTGCCTTGTAACGCCTACAAGGGCGACACCCCGATGACGATCCGCTGGACGTTCCACGGCAAGGACGTGTCCATGGACCGCCAGTTCACCACGCTGCCGGCCGGCGCCAGGACCAACATCCTGATGATTCGGTCGGTGGCGCACGGCCACTCGGGCACCTACACGTGCATCGCCAGAAACGCGGCCGGCGAGACCACCTACTCAACGTCCCTGGTGGTCAAGGGTCAGTGTGGACCGGCGGACTGTGAACCTTCGTCCTTCGCTCCGCCTCATCCACGCCCTTGGCCTCAGTTCGGCTGGGTTTCCCCGATGATGAGTGGTTTCGGAATCGCTTCCCTTTTTCGGGTGAAGGTTAGCTGGATTAGGCTTCAGGCGGTGCAACGGTGCCCCTTCCAGCCGTTTCAGTAGGTGCCATGTGTTGAGTTTGTCATGCGTCGCTTGGTAATCCACGCGCTCCGCTGCGACCTGTGTTGTAGAATTCCAGTTTATTCTGGCGAACACCTGGGCTGTGGACGGTGTTCGGTAACGTCTGGCTCACGCCGTTTCCACCACCAACGCTCCAGTCTTCCGGGAACGAATATGCTGGGACACATTGTCCCGTATATCGGAAGGTCTGATTGTCAGATGTCGGATAATGAAGTTTTGCAGTTATGATGTAGGTCCCATTTGTCAAAAACCTCATGAATCTGGTGGTTTATTCTGTGTCTGTCGGGCGATGATGGGCTAAACCCTCCATGATTCCCTGAATTCTTGAACCGGACCTGCGTCAGACCCTCCGCTACACGTCGCCACGTAGGATCTCCCAAAACTCACCTCCAGATACTGGCAGGTATTTGTTTTAGTAATGACAGTAGGCTAGCTGGGCTCCAGAGCCTTGGTATTTGCAGAGGAAGTCGAGCGTGGTGCTGACTGCTTGAAATAACGCTCGAAATTCTCCGGAAATCGGCGTTAATGAGCTCTTATTCCTGGTAGGTTGTCCCTGTGTCTTGGCACTGAAGCCTGCAAGTTGCCAAAGCTAACCCCCAAGGCAGGCACGGATGACGCTTCCTATGAGCAGCGAGTTTGAACTCCCATCTGGGTTGGCGTGATTGACAACTTAATGAAATGGGGTGAAGCAGAACCGAGTTTGATCCCGGCTGACTTCCATTTCGTCAGCCATGGAATTTGAATTCGATTTTGAATTCGATATCGAATTCAAATTTGAAATCGAATTCGATTTGACAGCGATTTCGGCGGATTTCGTCAGCCACCTCGACCGCTGGTGTGAGAGATTGAGATCTCGCATGGCCGTAGCAGTCCAACGCGTCTTCAAACACAGCAGTCGACCAGGCGTGATCTTGTTCATATCCTGAGGGTGGACCGCGGGGACTTTGTTCCAGTGCCTCCCGAGATCATGCCCATCCCGACTTCGGAGGCTCTCAGCGCTGGCGACGACGTGTCTCTGCACTGCAACGTCCTGAAGGGCGACACGCCGTTAACCATTACGTGGACGTTCCACGGCCGGGATGTTCACACGAACCGGGAGTTCACGACGATGTCGGCGGGCAAGCGGGCTAGCATTCTGCTCATCCAGGGCGTGTCTCACGGGCACTCGGGCACCTATACGTGCCTTGCTCGGAACGCAGCCGGGGAGACGTCCTACTCCACAGAGCTGGTGGTTAGGGGTCAGTTGAAAGTGCGGAATGGCCAGATCACCTGCGAACCCGTATCCTAGGTCCTTGCCGTGGCATCTTCCTCTTACTGTACTCCTTTGCCCCACCACGGAAGCCTCAGATTTTTTGTTTCGTCGTTTGTTTTTTGTAGACCATTGCTTGGAAGAATAGCAGTCCGGGTTCTCGGGTCCGCGACTGACTTCGAACGACGACACATGGGGCGGGGCAGAGTTTAGCATCGACTGGTTCTCGTTTCCTTGTTTGCTGGAAGTGACGTCCTGTTTCAGTCCGGCCCGAGATTCTGCCGATCCCGACCGCCGACGCGCTCAGCGCCGGCGACGACGTCTCTCTCAACTGCATCGTCTTCAAGGGCGACACGCCGTTGACGATAACATGGACGTTCCACGGTCGGGATATACACATGGAACGTGACTTCACTACCCAGACTGTGGGCAAGCGGACCAGCATCCTGTTGATCCAAAGCGTGTCCCACGGACACTCTGGCACCTACACGTGCATCGCTGGCAACGAGGCCGGGGAGACGTCCTATTCCACAGAACTGGTGGTCAAGGGTCAGTTAGAAGATCTACAATGGCCCTAGTCACTTGAAATTCCTCATCCTGAGCTCTTCATCGCGGCGTCTCTCCTGTTTGTTGGCTTTCCTTTGCCTTACCCGGGCGCTTTGTCGTTTTTTTTTTTGGGTCTTTTAGCTGCTGTTTTAGGTCGTTATCCGGAGGAAAAGCGATCCTCGTGATCGGATCCACGATCGACCCTCCAACGGCGACCCGTAGGGCGTGAACAAAGAACATCGTCGACTGATTCTCGTTCCTTTCCATATCCTCTTTGTCACGAAGGTTGAGACGCCTGGACCTATTTAAGCATGCTGACCGACGCGCAGGCCTGGTTCCTTCACTGAACTGGACGATGCGGCTAGGTGTGCCACACGCTCCAGATTGTTCTGGACTGTGACGCCCTGTTTCAGTCCGGCCCGAAATTCTGCGGATCCCGACGGCCGACGCGCTCAGCGCCGGCGACGACGTCTCTCTCACCTGCAACGTCTTCAAGGGTGACACGCCTTTGACGATAACGTGGACGTTCCACGGTCGGGATTTGCGCATGGAGCGGGACTTCACTACGCAGACGGTCGGGGATCGGACCAGCATCCTGCTGATCAAAGACGTGTCCCACGGGCACTCGGGGACCTACACGTGCCTGGCTCGGAACGCGGCCGGCGAGGCGTCCGTGTCTACAGAACTTGTTGTCCGGGGTCAGTTTGAAGGTCCACATTGACCTCATCACCTGGAATTCATTATCATCACGCTTCATCGTGATCTCTTCGTTCTTCTTGTCCTTTGCCTTATCCGGGTGCCTCAGGACACTTTTCTTAGGTGTTTCAGCAGCTCTGGACCACTTCCAGGAAAGTGGTCCTGGTGTTCGGGTCCACGACCGACCCTCCAGCGGTGACACATGGGATATGGGCAGAGAGCATCATCCATTGAGTCTCATTCCTGCATTCCCTCTTCGTCACGAGCGTCGAAACACATTGGCATCTCGCAGACTTCCGACATCACGACCTGTTTATGCGCGTGGACCGATGCGTAGGCCTGGGGTCTGTTTTTGTACCACAGGACGCAGCCAGACGTGCCATTTGTGCTAGATTATTCTGGATTGTGATGCCCTGTTTCAGTCCGGCCGGAGATTCTGCCGATCCAGATGGCTGACGCGCTCAGCGCCGGCGACGACGTCTCTCTCAACTGCAACGTTTTCAAGGGCGACTTGCCGTTGACGATAACGTGGACGTTCCATGGCCGGGATTTGTGCATGTGAAGCGAGACTTTACGACGCAGACGTTCGGAGATCGCACCAGCATTCTTCTGATCAAAGATGTGTCTCACGGACACTCTGGCACCTATACGTGCCTGGCGCGGAACGCGGCCGGCGAGGCGTCCGTCTCCACAGAGCTGGTTGTCCGGGGTCAGTCTTACCACGGTCTGTTGATTCCCTGCTTGCCTTCCTGATTCACCATATCCCACAGCCACGTCACTTCGTAGTCCTTCGTATTCTTTCGGGCACTTCATGGCATTGTTGCTGGAGTATGGATTCTTCGGCCGCTAATTTGTTACTTGACATGACTAGATCGCAGATGGCTTCCAATCTGTTATATTCCGATTTGCTCGATGGAGGAAGATCATGTTTGAGTTCCGGTCGGTGGCTCTTTCACCGTTGGAGACACGGAGGCGGGTTTTTCCTCTGGTTTTGAGACTGGAAGGCTTCGGCGTATGTTGAATAGCGGTGACCCCCTGAGGTTCACGGGTTTGACAGTGGACGAGATTAGACTTTTCCACGACTAGACTCGCAGCTTGTGGTCCTCTGCGTCTTCTTTCGTCACTAGCTGATCTTTTGTGTACTGCACGTTCTGGCGACCATATGTGGCAAATAGGCTTCATAGTTATGCTCTCTTTTCTTGAGGTTGTCAGTTGCGGCCCATTTATCTATTTTATTCCGTGCTCAATAGATCTGCGTCTGTAGCGTATGTGGTTATCTCTCATCCACCAACTAAACGCCGAGTTAGACCAATTCGTCGTCCATCTTTAGACCTCTGAGTTGATCCGTCTTCGAAGTCAGCTCGGTATGCATCAGTTGAGATCCTTTCCCCGCCCTCCCTTCTGAAATCAGAGCAGTTGACACTCGGGCTGCCGGGACTTGAGACCTGAGACCTGAGACCTGAGAAGTGGCGGCCGGGCGGCCGCGGACCGACCGCCAGGCCGCCGTGACGTGGCGCTGAAGTCTGCCGCGCTTCCAGTGCCGCCGGAGCTGGCCGTGTACGGCGCCGAGGAGGCCCTGAACGCCGGCGACGACGTGTCGCTCACCTGCAACGTCTTCAAGGGCGACACGCCTTTGACGATAACCTGGACGTTCCACGGTCGGGACTTGCGCATGGAGCGGGACTTCACTACGCAGACGGTCGGAGATCGCACCAGCATTCTCCTGATCAAGGAAGTGTCCCACGGACACTCGGGCACCTACACGTGCCTGGCGCGGAACGCAGCCGGCGAAACGTCCGTCGCCATTCCTCTGGTCGTCAAGGGTCAGTCGAATGCGGTGTGCGACAACTCTCCGTTCCTTGCAGCCTGTCCTTTCAATCTTGCATCTGTCTGACGCCTCCTTTGCCGCCTCCGTTATCGTCCCACGGCAGGCGTGACTTGGCTCTGGTCCGTTACTGCAGCCGGGACGACCAGGTATCCGTTTGCTGACAAGTCGGCACCCGTCTTCCCCGCGGCAGCTGAAGAAGTTGCTGTCCCTTCCACGGCACCGGACGTGGCGGTCTTAGGGTGTGAGGCCCGACCGACGACGGCTGCCTTCCCCGGGGTCTGGGTCGTCGGTGCGATCCTGGTGTCGCTGTCTCTTGCTGCGGTGAGGACGCGGGCACGGGATAACTCCTTTGGTTCGACTGTGGTTGCAGTGCCGCCTGAGCTGGCTGTGTACGGTTCAGAGGAAGCTCTCAACGCCGGAGATGACGTGTCGCTCACCTGCAACGTCTTCAAAGGCGACACGCCGCTCACCATCAGCTGGACCTTCCTTTGAATATTAAATATATTGAAAGGATTTGCCGATGGACCGCGAGTTCACTACGATGCCAGCCGGAAAGCGAACCAGCAACCTGTTGATTCAGGGCGTGTCTCACGGGCACTCGGGCACCTATACGTGCCTGGCCCGAAACGCAGCCGGGGAGACGTGCTACTCCACGGAGCTGGTGGTCAGGGGTCAGTCGAGTGTTCTGGACGGTCAGCTGCTGCTCCACCCGGCCAGCCCTTGTATCCTGTAGCGTTCCCACGCCTCCTTAGTCGCCTCCATTGGCTTTCATTAGCATGTGTAGCTGAACGCTGTTTCACGTCGTTGGGCAGTGTTGGCAGGTGTCGGTTCGTTGGCGGTCAGTTTCCGGCTCATCGACAGCTCCGGACAGCTTCCCTCCTGCCGTTGGCACCAGGCGGGGTAGTCGCTGGGCGGAAGGCCTTGGTCGGCGCTGGCTTCAGGCCTTGAGCGTCGTGATTGTACCGCCGACACCAGCTAACTTGCTCGATCGGCCGCGGTTCCAGTGCCTCCGGCGCTGGCTGTGTACGGCTCCGAGGAGGCCCTCAACGCTGGAGATGACGTGTCGCTCATCTGCAACGTCTTCAAGGGCGACACGCCCCTCACCATCACGTGGACTTTCCACGGGAAGGATGTCCGTATGGACCGTGACTTCACCACGATGCCAGCTGGGAAGAGAACGAGCAACTTGTTTATCCAGGGCGTGTCTCACGGGCACTCGGGCACCTACACGTGCATTGCCCGTAACTCGGCCGGAGAGACGTCGTACTCCACGGAGCTGGTGGTGAAGGGTCAGTAAAGAACGCTTGCCATCCACCCGTCTCCATTTTCCACCTTCCGAATTGCCATCCCGCGAACCAGCTTCCTGGTAGGCCCTCCCGGCCATCTTTGCCACGGTGCGCTTCTTTCGCCTCCCTGGCTAGCCGGCTGCCGGCAGCGCCGGCCCACCGTCACGCCTTGTGGCGCCGAGGAAGCGGTTTGCGCCAGCGAGGACGTCTCCGTGACGTGCCCAGATGAACGGCGACACGCCGATCAGGAGTCGTCAACGGCAGGGTTCACGAGACTGGAGTGCTTCCGTTGTGGGACGAACAGCTGTTTCTGATTCTGGACTCTGCCGTCGCCATATGGAGGGATTCCACATGAAAGTCGCTCATCGATGTCTCCCACAAGACGCGACGAACAAAACAGGACAAGGCAAGACGTACTTTACCACAAAATGAGAAAGGGTTTTTGCCTAAATCGCGACCGATCCTTCCGTCGTCAAACGCCATGTCTGAAGTCATGACATTTTCATGGCGTTATCGCAACGGCGCGTTTCTAATTCATGGGCTGCGACTGTAACCCTTCTTCCTGGGTCTTTTTGCGAGCCTCAAGCGCCTCGCGTATGACGTGCAACGCTGGTAGTACCCTCCCTCAGGCGACCTTCTGATCCATGACTCTCCGCGAGCCGGTCCCGGACCTCCTCTGTCCGAGATGCCCTCTGACGCGGTCCGACGTCGGCAGCGCCGCCCGAGGTCGCCCTGCTCGGCGTCGACTCGGCGCCGAACGCCGGCGACGACGTGACGCTGACGTGCACGGCGTTCCGCGGCGACCTGCCGCTGACGCTCACCTGGACGGCGGCCGGCCGGCCGGTGGCCGCGCTGCCCGGCGTCACCACGCTGGCGGCCGGCGCGCGCACCAGCCTGCTGCAGATCCGCGCCGCCTCGCACGCCCACTCGGGCCGCTACGCGTGCCGCGCGGCCAACGCGGCCGGCAGCAGCGGCGCCGCCACGGAGCTGCTTGTCCGCGGTCAGTGGGGCGGCCGCGAGAGGGCGGCGGCCGGCGCCGAGCCCAGCGATCGGAGCCCGTCCTCGGCCGACTCCGTCCTTCACCGCTCTCGGAAAACCGCCGTCCTCCCTCGTGAGGGAGGGCAGCCGTCCTCGGCGAGTTGTCTCGGTCGGGGCTCGTCCGAGGTTGACTCTCTCGTCTCCGCCAGACTGTTCGCGGTGGTCGAGACTCGGCATGGCCGACACCGCCGAGGCTCGTCATAGATTGATCCCGTCTTCCCAGCAGACGTTGTGTGGACCCCGGGGCTCGTCAGGAGCGCCGCTGTCGATTTTTGTCCGCGACCGACCCTTCCGTCGCCGCCAGGTCTGGCGTGGAGCCGGGAGTTCGGCAGGGTTTCGTCGAGTTTCGTCCTAGGTTGTCCCAGTGCGTCCTGGCACAAAGCATTTTTTTTGTCGCGCCATTGTGTGGTTCAGGACTATGTGTAAACGGAAAGTTGTTTCTTCTTCGTCAGCCGGCGAAGGCCCACTAACAGCGTCAGCACTATGCTGTTTTGGGACACGGTTCTCCAATGCTTTGTTTCTGAGACTCATTCCCGGTGCAGGGACTGAGTTAGAGGCTAGAGAGACTAGAGACTGAGCCTGGTCTTCATTTCACTCACTATGGATACACATCACCTCCTTCATAGTTGTGCTGGTGACCGCGATGTGGTCTGACAGAAGCGAACTGCATTGTTGTATTTCAGTAAAGTCCATGTTTCCGGATATTCCACCAATAACGGCTTGAAGTTTTTCGTAGGAATCTGTAGGCGAACGGCCCAAGTTTGGAAGTCAGCAGAGGCAGTGAAGCCCGACTAGGGCGTGCTGAGGAGCGATTGTGGAGCGTTTTTGACGGCTCCGGCGACCCTCGATAGGTCTCCGGACTGGCGCAGTCGGCGACGGCACCCGCCAGCCTCTGACCCTCGCTCGGCGCACCGCCGACTGCTCAGCGCTGCGTGGCACTGCTGTGTTCGGTGCGGGTCCGGCACGTGCACCTGACCCCGCCGCGCCGTCCGCGCAGAGGCTGCCGTGTCGGACTTACTCCGTCACAGGCGCCGGGATGCCTGCGTCAGCGGAGTTAGTCGGAGTTTTTGGCCCTCCTGGAATAATATCCGATTCAGTGCTTCGTGGAGCAGGTTGAGCCCCTGATCGTTGATTCCGTTCTCTGTGGGTCGGCGCTCTCACAATGCCACTGTTTCGCCCACTCGGATATTAGTGGCTTTCCGCGGTAAGGCCGGCCGCTTCCTAGTCAGAGTGGGATTTCGTCTCCCTCACTCATACTCCTATGGATATCGTCCCTTCTAGTCAAATTCTAACATAACCGGATTTCTCCCCTCCGTGGAGGTGGACATGCCGACCTCATCCTCTTTGCACAAGCTGACAAGACTGACCTTGACCCCTCGGGCCAGACCCCGTTCGCCATCACAGCGGGGTCTCGGCCCATTGTCGAACCCCCTGCGCTCACGCTGAGTCCTGCTCAGATCGGCCGGCCCCTCCGCCAGGTCGGCCGGATACCAGGACTCCGCCACGTGCCGAGATAGCTTTGTGGGTTGGAGTTTGGAGTTGTGGTGCCGTCTTTGTATGGGACATCTTAGACGATTCGGTCCTGCGAGGGATTCCGCCCGTGTTGTGGGAATTAAGTGCTGGTTTTTCCGTTAGTCGTTTGGCTCGATCAGTGGGCGAAGCTCCCCATGGCAGTTGTTAGTTCTCTTTCTGTCAGGGTTTTACTTGGTTTGGTCAAAGGAGGCAAGCCCGTCCTCGTTCCTTGCCTTCCACGCCCCACTACAGCCCTGTCTCTCCCATGATCTCGCCACTGTGCGTGTAACAGCATGCTGCATGCTGGTTGCCTGTCGTATGTTTTTCCCACGTATACGCTCACTAACGGGCTCCGATGTAATGCTTGTCAAATACTGGAATGCCTCAAAAGCCCAGCGTGGGACAAACAGACGACATTGTGTTGCCCACGACAGAGTCGTTCCGAATGGCGGATTTGTAAAACGTGTCAGCTAACGTTTCGTTAGTTATTTTGTCTTTTACGAGCCCCCACGGCCACAAAAGGCAGACGGATCTGTCGTGGGCAGCAATCGTTTTATGTATGCGTTAGATTTTGAAAGGCGGCAACGGAATATATTAACGTAAATTGTCATTATACATTGGTGTCAGATATGAAATATTTACTAAGGATAGATATTCGTCTGAACTTGAAGGATTTGGTGCCTAAACTGTGACTGTCATTGCGTGCCTTCATTCTTGTTGCGACATTTCACCATTGCGAGATAAGACTTCGATTGTTCGTTTGTTTAGGCTGTCGTTTGAGTTTCTGGCCGAGCTACCTGACGCTTTAGCCGCCATAACTTTACCAGCTGCGCTGATACCTGCCGCGTCTGTCGTTCATATGGCTGCGCGCCGTCCTGACCTGACCTGACCTGACCTGTGCGGGCCCACAGTGCCCCCGCGCTGGATCATCGAGCCCACCGACAAGGAGTTTGCCCTCGGCAGCAACGCCGAAATCCAGTGCAAGGCTGACGGCTTCCCCAAGCCGCAGATGGCGTGGAAGAAGGCTGCAGGTGGGTTTGTTGCTTGGCGTTGGTGGTGGTGCTGTTGTCCGGGATACGGGAGCGCTGTCGCGTTTGTTGCCAAGAGACCCGTTGGTAGCTGTCGACAGCCCGTGGCCAGCTATTCAGAGGATTTGTTTTGATTTGCCGAGACCGAAAGTATCAGGCTGATGTATTTGTTCCCGGTGATCATGTACCGATATACGTGTTATTGAAAGATATGTCCTTGTGAGTTATTTTTGCGTTGCCGATTTTTTTGACCCCAGTTCTTGACCTCTCATTGTTGTGGCCATTCCCCATCCGCCTGCCATCCCTGACGAGCGTACTGGATAGCCCTTTCCTGCCCACCCGTTGCTAGGATGAGGTGACCGAGGCGCTGTTGCCCGCCCAGGCTCCCGACCCGAGGACTACCGTGAACTGGGCCAGTCCGAGAGCAACATCCAGGTCCGCGACGACGGCACCCTGGTCATCAACAGCATCCAGAAGCGCGACGAGGGCTACTACCTGTGCGAGGCCAACAACCAGATCGGACCCACGCTGTCGGCCGTGATCTACGTCAACGTCCAGGGTGCGTCGGCTGGGGCGGGAATAGAGTCGCGCGACCTGCTTGAAAACAGAACGGATGGAGATAGGGCAGAACCGCGATAGTCGTGCCTGTAGTAGGGATTCTGCGCCCTGGGAGATGCTGCTGTGATGGCGAGCGGCCCGCGATTGGGTCCGGTTTCCGTCGAGTCTGTCGTGGACGTGGTCCAGGTTGAGCGGCTAGCGCTGTTACATGGCTCATCGGACGTGAAAGTCTTTCGTTTACTCGTTTTGAACCCCGGTATAAAAACGCATGGTTGCGAGCCGTCCTGGCGGCTAGAGCCACCTCTGCGCAGTTTGTCGAGAGGAGTCGATCCTCGGCATCGGGCGCTCCCCGCACCGTGCTGGAGCGCCGCTGTCCGTGCCGCAGCGCCGCCCCACTTCGAGATCAAGCTGCGCAACCAGACGGCTCGTCTGGGCGACTCGGCCGTGCTCGTATGCGAGGCCAAGGGCGAGCGGCCCATCACCATCAAGTGGAGCCAGAACGGCGTGCCGCTGAGCGCGCGCGAGCCGTCGCCGCGCTACACGATCCGGCAGCAGGCGACCGACGGCGGCGCCACCTCCGACCTGAGCCTGCAGGAGACGGGGCGCCGCGACTCGGCCACCTACACCTGTCTGGCGTCCAACGCCTTCGGCACCGACAACACCACCATCAACCTGATCGTGCAGGGTGAGCAGCGGCTCTCGCCCGGAGCTTCGGGTAACCGTCTCGGTCGGCTCTGTGGTGGTGCGGGAAGGGCCGCTTTGTTGATAGGTCAGCTGGTACGATGTAAAGAGAACTGTCATTGCATGGGAAAGAAGCGAAGAGGCTGTTTCTCGCCTCTGGCTACAAGTGACGTGCGCGGTCGCTTTAAAACGATAGCTGTACTCCATTTGAGCGCCGATGTCTGCTGGCGCCTGTTTAGCCCATTTTGCGATCCTAAGCAGTTTCCCGGGCTGTGTCGGACCAACACTAACATGGACTGCAAGGCACTGATGTTTTTTTTTGGAGGGGGGGGGATTATTGCGGGAGTAGCGCGGTCTGTAGTCTGCACGCCTGTGGTCGTCCCCGTCCGTTGTCTTCACCGCCGTCACGTGATTCGCAGAGAAGCCGGAGGTGCCGTTCGCCATCAAGGTGCAGAACAAGTCCGGCCGGTCGGTGGAGCTCTCCTGGACGGCGCCGTACGACGGCAACTCGGAAATCACCCGCTACATCGTCGAATATAAACTGGCCAAGGGTAGGGCACGGCGGCGTTTGTCGGCCGGGGCGAAATGTTTCCTGGGACAGGGCGCTGTCCGGGATCCCATTGGCTGGTGGAGTGCCGTTTATTGTGTGTTGAGCCTGAATATCTGATTGTTTTTTATTAAGATCGTATACTTGCCAGCAATCATGTCCTGGCCTTAATAAGGGTTAGTAGTGATCAGCGTTTTCAGTTGTTTTTTTTGTTAAGATCGTGTACTCGCCAGCAGTCATGTTCTGGCCTTAGTAAGGGTTAGTAGCAATCACTGTTCTCCGTCGAGAGCGATGTTACGACCCCCGGCAATGGTTGTTCGTTGAGCGCCGCTGAACCCGGCCTGACATGGTGGTCACGATCGCTGGCGTTTGCTGCGCAGGCGAGTGGGACGACACTATGGAGCGTGTGCTGACCTCGGGCAAGAGGCAGTTCGTCTCCGTGCTGGACCTCCGTCCGGCCACCACCTACCAGATGCGGATCATCGCCGAAAACGAGGTACGGCTCAAAGGCGGCGACCTGGGCCCGGCCAGCCTCGGCCTGCGCCCGGCGACGACACGTCGTCCGGCCTTTGGAACCAGCCAGGACACATCATCCGCGAAAGCCGAGTTTGCGGAATGACACCGGGCGAGAAACCGGTTTCCACGGCGAATCACTGCATTTCCCGCCCCCCAAATCATGGAAAATTCCCTTTGGCGAACAAAGAGCAGTGATTGTCTGCACCCAGATCACTACGTAGGCAATAAATGGCAATGAATGGAGCCCGGATATGAATAATTTCACATCCACATAGGCATCATGATAACATTACAAAACCCTGACAAATATGACTTGACTTTTACTCCCTTTAATCTAGGATTATTTTAATTATCCACTTCCGACGCCCTGGGCCAGACTGAATTTCGGGACGCTGCAGGACGCGGGATATTCTTTCGAATATGATGACGTCCTGATTGTTTGCATAGACGTTACGCAACTGTGGGTTTACAGAGTCATTGGTTACATGATAGTCATGAACAGCTCGCTGTCAAAACGGCCAGTGATAGCTGCCCAGGAAGACAAGTAGGTTGGGTGACGGAACCAAGGAGGAATGGACACCCAGGTTGCACGCGTTGTGTTTAGACTTGGAGACGTGATTACTGCCTCTGCCCCCCCCCCCCCCCACCCCCCGTCCTGGACGTTGCCAGTGTCACCGCGTGACGCCGTGACGCTGCGCAGGTTGGCACGTCGGACCCGTCCGAGGTGGTGACGATCGTGACGTCCGAGGAGCCGCCGGCCGGCCCGCCCACCGACGTGGTGGTCTCGCCCCTGGACCACGGCCTGCTGGTCACCTGGAAACTGCCCGAGGAGCACCTGCTCAACGGAGAGGTCCTGGTGAGTGCTGGCCGGACCGCGGCTGGTGGAGCACTCCCTGCCGGCCCGGAACGACCCGGCGCCGCCCGCAGCCAGTCTCCTGTCGTCTCTTTACGGCCCGGCCTGCTACCAGACAGGCGGGAATGCTCTGAAAGAGGGCTGCATGCCTTTTGAACGTGCATTCGGACTGAACACTGCGTGTTCTCTGTGATGGGTGGTCTGACGTTCCTGGCGGCTGATCGATGGAGGGAGACGGGTTAGCGATAAGGTGGCGTCCGCCAGTTTGTACTGCCTGTTGGTGCGGGGCTGCCGCGCGCTGGAGGCGCTGACCGTGGCGTCGCGCGTGTCTCCATCAGGGCTACTACGTGGGCCACCGCCTGGCCGACAGCACGGACAGCTTCTCCTTCCAGACGTTCGAGTTCGCCAGCGAGCCGAGCCGCAAACACGAAGTCCGGATCACCAAGCTCGAGTACGTACGGCGCTCTCCCCCGGCGCTCCCTTTGCCGCAGCATTGTATCTGGTGTGCCTTGCCCCTGGCGGTGGTGTTTGTGGCTGTTCGTCAGATCTGACCTGTTTTTTTTTCCTTTTTAGGAAATCACCATAACGGTCTTTTTTGCGCCGTATGGCTTATGCAGTTTTAGTTGTGTGCTTACAAGGAGGTTTACATGTTAGATAATTGTGTTGATGTACGACATCGCGGCAAGCATAAAACTTAAAGTACTTCACGCGTCGCTTTTGAAGTATGCCTTCATCCCTGCCGATATTTTAAGACACTTCTCTGCTGTTGAGGCTGTGGGTATATAAGCCGGACAGGCAGAGGACATGACCTGGTGCGATCACGGACCGTATCGCGACGCAAGCCAGCCAGCCGCCGCCCCGTCCTCGGCGCTGTTCCCCTCTGTCTGACCCGCCGCCGGCGCCGCCGCAGGGAGTTCCGGGAGTACGCCGTGGTGGTGCAGGCATTCAACAGCCAGGGCTCGGGCCCGCAGTCGGCCGAGGTGCGCCAGTTCACGGCCGAGGGCGCCCCCTCCGAGCCGCCGCAGGAGATCACCTGCAACACGCTCACCTCGGACTCGATCCGTGCCAGCTGGACGCCGCCGCCGGCCGACTCCACCAACGGCGTGGTGCGCGGCTACAAGGTCATGTACGGCCCCAGCCAGACCTGGTACGGTGAGTGAGCGCGGCGGCGACCGGTCTGCGCGGAGGAGCTGGGAGGGACGCGGAAAGGACAGGTCGAGATGTCTCTGTCATCACTGTTGCGTTTGTGGTGCCTCGGTGAAGTGCGGTCGACATTAGGGTACGTGTTTCGCCCGCCAGAAGTACTCTGATACTGCTTTCGGTTCCGTGTGGATTTGGTAATAAAATTCGATGGATTGATGTGTTTTCTTGTTTTCTGAGTGGTCTGGCGCGTAGGCATCCGGCCAAGCTGTGCTGGTGCACGGCTTGCCTTTGCCAGCGTCATCAGCGTTTCTGTCTGGCCGTCCGCCGCAGACGATAGCACGATCGACCAAGCGAAGACGACCTCGACCCGCGAGCTGCTGACCGGCCTGAAGAAGTACACCGAGTACAACATCACCGTGCTGGCGTACACGGGCGGCGGCGACGGCCCGCCCAGCCGACCGGCCATCTGCCGCACCGAGGAGGACGGTACGTCCCCGGCCCGGCCCGGCTTGGCTAGGCTCGGCTCGGCGTAGCCCGATGGACGGGCTGTCTTCCCCGCCGCGCCGCGTGCTGTCACGCAGGCCGCGTCCGACCCTTGGTTCGGCTGGGTTGTTTTCCACGCGTGGCGCGGTGGTCCGCGGGGGCCAGACGTGTTTGGAGGTGTTTCGCTGGCGCACATGGGCGACGTGTTTTTAAAAGCGGGGTTGTCTTTAGGTGTGGGAGATGAGTGGATTTTCTCCTCGTTGACGCCAAGATCTTGGAATGCTGTCGCATCGTCCTTGCTGTCCCCGGTCCACTGTTTTGAAGCCATCAGTCTGTCCTGGTTCACCCATGCAACATGTTCGTCATGGCGCAGTCCCCTGCACATTCCCCCCGTCTTTTCCTTACGACTCGGCCCCGGAGCCAGTCGCCGAAGCTGCCGACGCCGCTGACGAGTCCCGCCTCCCTCGCAGTGCCCGAACCGCCGGCCGACATCAAGGCGCTGCCCATGTCGCCGGACAGCATCCTGGTCAGCTGGCGTGAGCCGACCGAGCCCAACGGCGTCATCAAACAGTACACCGTCTACTTCAAGGAGGAGGGCAGCCGGGAGGTGAGGGGTGCACTCGGACCTGTCGCCGAGTCGACAGCCGCTGGCCCCGCTGGTTGTGGCCGCGGAGTACGGTGCTGGCAGAGCTGCAGGGAATGTCAGCACAAGAGGGCTCCGAGTGGATTCGCTGGGTCGCGAATGAATGGTGTCGCTTTATCGCATTTCCGGTCTCGGGGTTTAGGTGTCCCCAGGCGTGGACCTAGACGGTGCGCCAGCGTGCCTCGTCCCCGGTTTTCATCACGGCCAGCAGTCAGCTGAGCAGTCACGGAATGTCTGGTCGCCAGCTTCCCTCCCGTCTCAGATCCTGGATCGGCACCTGGTGTCACTCTGCCGCGCCCTCTGGCGGAGACCAGGAGGTCGGCACACGGCCGGAACGCTAACGCGCCGTCCTCCGCCCACAGCCGCAGATGCACCGCGTCACGCCGTTCCAGCTGTCGTACCGCGCCCGCGGCCTCAAGAAGACGCAGAAGTACCAGTTCTGGGTGAAGGCCGAGACCAGCATGGGCGAGAGCGAGCCGTCGGAGATGGTCACCGTCACGCCGCGCAACAAGGGTGAGCGCGGCGAGGGGCCCACCCGCTGCCGGCGGCCGGGGCCGCTGGCTCGGTGAACAGCGTGTGGACTGTGCTGTCGTCTTCGGTTCGCCATTAGCGTTTGGCCTCCGTCGAGATGCTGAAGGGTGCTTATTTGCCTTGATCTTTGGGTCGTGGCGGTGGATAGCAGAGGCGTCAGTATGGCGAAGGTTAGCGACTGTGGCGTAATGAAATCAGTTTTTTTCTTATATTTGTGAGTTAGACCCCACTATTAGGGCTTACGGTCTTCGCCACAGACTGAGTCTATTGGCCAGGTATTGGGGACGGGACCCGTCGGCTTGTCCAAAGCCCGTCCCGTCCTCTGGCTCGCGCTCCCCTCGCAGCATTGTCCCGCGCCCGCCCTGACCGAGGCGACCTCTGCACTTCAGTGCCGGCCAGAATCGCCTCCTTCGACGACGAGCACGTGGTCAACTTCCAGCAGGACACCAAGCTGCCGTGCGAGGCGGTCGGCTTCCCGCAGCCCAGCATCAGCTGGCAGGTGGACGGCAAGCCGTTCCAGCGCAGCGAGCGCATGCGCATCCTGTCGGACGTACGTACCTCGTGGCCCCGGCCGCCGCGGCGGGACCGGCGCGGAGACCTAGGACCGTGTCCGAAGGCAGACGGCTCTGGACGCGATGGGGCGTGAGACAGCGTGTTTATTGCAAGTGTTGAGAGCTCCCGTAAGAATGGAAGCGTTAGTGCTGGACGCAGTTTTTCGCTGCGTGGACTGGCTTTGGATTATTTGGCTTCGGGCATGTTCAAGCAGATTATTGGGATTTTCGAGGAAAACGTTGGTGAAGCTTGACCTGCTTGTCGTGGTCGCGGGTAATTTTGTCCGTGGCTCGTGTGCAGCTGACGTGGGCTGCACGTGGCGCGCTTTCGGAGCATCCTCGAACCCAGTAAACACGACCAGCCCTATAGCGGACCCGATCCCCTGCCGAGTCGTAGCGGTGACGGCTGGTGTCCGGCTCCGCAGGGCTCGCTGCAGATCAAGAACGTGGAGCGCAACGACCGCGGCGACTACTCGTGCATCGCCAGGAACCAGCTCGGCCAGGACACCATCACGCACCGTCTGATCGTGCAGGGTGGGTGCCTGCCGGCCGTGCGTCCGTGGCCCGTCGCCTAAATTCCGAGTCTCTGCTTTCACATATTTTGGGAAGGTTGCCGCAGTCGTGACTGGTTTGTTCTGATCAAATTATTTTGTGACCAGTTTTTTCACGTTTGCCACGTCTCCAAAGTGCCGCAGTCTGCATTGTGAACAGCCGCATCTTTTATGTGTCTGGATGTTATCGTGGGGTAGAGGCATTCTAGTTCTTGGTGGCTCGTGATGTGCTCAACTGAAAGCTGGCATTAGTCAACGACCAGGCGAACTTGGGCGTGCCTCCGCCTTTGGAGAGGCACATGGACGTGGACCATCCAAGTGTCGGCCATGTGGACGAGATGGGAATGTGCCTGGTGAGTCACCGTCTGCTCACACGTCGCCGGGTGCCCGGCAGCCCCGCCCTACCCGCCCGAGGTGCTGCTGATCGGCTCCTCCAACAACTCGATCGAGGTGCGCCTGAAGCCGCGCGAGGACGACTCGGTGCCGCTCTACGGCTTCACGCTGCACTACAAGGCCGCCTTCGGCGAGTGGGAGACCATCCAGGTGCCGAAGAAGGTGAGGAGGCCGCGCATGGCGCCGCCGGGTGGAGCTGAAGGCCGGCCAGGTCTTGGCAGGTCAGATGGTCGGCAGCTAGGAAAGAGGCTTGGCGAACATCATCTGCGTGAGCAGATGTGTCGTGAGTTGCTCTATCTCATTGTGCACAGATTGTGTGTGTGTGTGTGTGTGTGTGCTAAGCTCTCTGCTTCCGCTTGGGGAACGTAACGCGTTTGTTGGTTCTGAGTCACGGAGGCGGTCGGTAGACGATCGAGGGGTCGATGACCCGGGTTCCCCGAACCGGGGCACCCTCGTTTTGCAAGGCCTGGGACACGCTTCTCTGGCGGTGCACTGAGCGGCGGGCCGGCGGCATCCCTCGCCGGCTACGCTGAATTGGTCGGCCGCTGTCCCCAGGCCCGCTCGTTCACCGTGGGCAATCTGTGGTGCGGCACCAAATACCAGATCTACGCCACCGCCTTCAACGGGTGAGTGAGTGCGGCCCGCGCGGGCCGGGCTCCAGCGGACAGCAGCGCTCTCGTCTCCTCCCCCCCCGGCCGCGGTGGAGTGGCCTGTGTCACGGCTGGTCCATCACCACGCTGTTTGATCACGGGTTAAGTTGTCATCTGTGCATGTTCATCCCCGTTTTGCGTTGGATGTACATGACACAGGATCGGGTCTTCACGGCTGTGCGCGTTTCAGGCGCTCAGTCTCTCTGTTTCGGATTGGACCAGGAGCTGTGTTCGGTAACCGTTCTTTCCTGATCGTATTTATCTGTCCTCGATCGGTGTTGGCGCCGGGTCTGGCGTCCCTGCCGTGTCTGACCGTCCGTCTCGTCACCTCTCGGCGCAGGGTCGGCCCCGGTGAACAGTCGGCCATCCTGACGACCCGCACCAAGGGCCAGGCGCCCACCATGCCCGAGGCGGGGCGCTTCATGCGCGTGCTGGCGCGCAGTGTCGAGCTCCATCTGAAAACGTGGAAGGACGGTGGCTGCCCCATCCTCTACTTTGTCGTGCAGCACAGGAAACGGTGGGTGCTGTTTGGCATGTTTTTATGTAGGTTGGGGGTGTTGCGCACAGTATGTTTAGAAAGAGTATGATGGCTTTCCCTGCTGTGGGGTTGCGCTTGGGTGTATGTGTTTCATTCCTAGAAAGTAAAGTTGTTATTTTCTTGGTTGATAGCGTTGGTTTGAAGTCCAGGTATCGCAAAACTTGAGCATGGCACTTGGGTCCGGGAGTGCTTTTGATATTTTGTTTGTGTTATTGCATGAAAAGCCATGTCGGTTTCTGTTAATATCCAGGACGGTGTTGCTGACTGTCACATGGTTTGTTCCAGTCTGTCATGACCGGTAAAGGTCCTTGGTAACATTGTGACCATCATCATTCGGTCGTTATCGGTAGCATATTACAAGAACTTCCATTGTTGGATCGCAGAGCTTCATGCGATAAATGAAGACCTGGCTTGCTCCCCTGCCCCTTGCTTTAAAACTACTTTGGGTATTGCGATTTTGGAGCAGCAGTCAGCTGAGTAAGTCAGATCTTCAGTTCTCGAACAGACATGTACCACCCCACCCCACCTCACACACACAAAGAGGTATGTCCCAGCGCGCAGGGCCGCCACTGACGCCGCCGTACATCTGTCAGGTTCGAGACTGAGTGGACGACCGTGTCCAACTCGCTGAAGCCGCAGGGCAGCTTCACCGTGCTGGACCTGGAGCCGGCCACCTGGTACGACCTGCGCGTCACGGCGCACAACAACGCCGGCTCCACGCCCGCCGAGTACCTGTTCGCCACGCTGGACGAGGAGGGAGGTGAGAGGCGAGCTCCCGCCGGGCCGGGCAGACCGTGCCCTCTGTGGCGCGTCATCTTAGTTTGGAGATGGGCTGGAGCTTGTTACATGGTACTCCCGCTTTAAGGACGGGGTCTAAGAACGGGGTCTAAGACGTATTCGTTCATTTTTGCCGCCATAGCGCAAGGGCGTTTTGAGCTTCAGTCAGTTGCTGTTGATGTTTTTATTTTTGCGGTATTTCGCCGTCTCGCTGTTTTGTGTTAGTCAAATCTTGGGTTTTGCCTGGTTTTCAGCGTCGGTTTTTCGTATGCTTGTGATTTGGTTATTGCGATGTTTTGTTGGTTCCTGATTTTGATCACACCAGTCAGTTAATTGGCGTCGAGAGGAAAATGTGCATTATGTTTATTGAATCTTAAGCGCGTTAGAGTTTTTTGCGGGCGGTTGTTTGTTGATGCCGGTCTTTGTTGTTGAAGCCGGTCTTCGTGATTAATGAAGATCCTGATACGTTTGCATACAGATGCATACGCTGTCATGACTTTATCAACACTATTCGTCGCGTCTTTTGGTGCATCGGTCTAGTAGTGTTGCAGATGATGTAGGCCATTTTAAGGAAAGTTGTTAGGTGAAACGTCGTCCGAAACTAAACCTTCTCCATCTACACTGAACCAAGCGCACTGGATGGAAGATTTTTACTCGATGCATTTCAAAGTTTAATAATAGGTTTTCACGTGTAACGGAAATGATTTGGGTTTGTCTTTCCATATTCTTTATCACGGAAATTTTTCATAGTTTTTGCCGGCCTAAATCTTACATCGCAGTGACTGAAAGGCTGCCTGCATGCTAACCACAAGGAGCATACTTTGTGATACAACTGATCACTCACCGTTCAGAGGCGGCAATTGTTTTCGAAGCAGCAAGGATTACGAAACCTACGTTTGTGGTATAGTGGAGTGAGTCGTGTGGAAACTCGTGACTTCTGTTTTTTATCCATTTTCTGAAACCGTGTGTCTAATTCTCGCGGGTCGCCGTGTTTTGGTGTCCATGATAGGTGGATTCTCGCTTTCCTTGATGTCCATAGTTTACAGATCTACGCGTTCTTTTGTGTCCGAAGTTCATGGTTCCCGACGGTATTTTGTGTCCGGAGATGGTGGACTGGTCCGGTCGCTGATGTCCGTAGTCGGGTCGTAACGGGTCGACGCACCCACGTCGTCGCTCCAGCAGCCTCAGAACTGCCACCCTCGTGTCGCCGACTCCGCGCCCCCGGCCGCTCGTGTCGTGTGCCGTCGTGTCCCAGTCGTCGGTCGGCTCGGCGACGCTGCCCGCGCGGCGGCCGACGTCCGGCGGCGGCGGCGGCGGGCCTCTGACGCCGCCCGTCCGCCGCTTGCAGGGACGGTCGGGCCGCCGCGGCGCGCCGACGACGACACCGTGTTCACCGGCGCCGTGACCATCTTCACCAACCCGAACGTGACGATCCCGATCGCGGTGGCGGCCAGCGTGATGGTGCTGGGCGTGATCGCCGTCGTCTGCCTGCGCCAGCGCGCCGCACCCGGCGCCGGCAAGGGTGAGTGCGCGCCGCTGACGCGTGCGTCCGCCGGCAGGCACCGTGGGCCCGCCGCTGGTGCGCGGCGGCGACGGCGCCGGCTGGTGGGACAGCCTGCCCGGCTGGGTGCCCGACCTGAACGTGCTGGTGCCGACCGCCTGCGGCCTGGTCGTGCTGCTCGTCGGCCTCTGCGTGTTCTGCGTCTACCTCAGCTCGCGCCAGCGTGCCGGCGCACAGCGCTTCAAAGGTAGCGGCCGGCCGGCGGCGGCGGCCGGACGACGACGGGCCTCAGGCGGTCGTGCAGGCGTTTCTGGGATGTCGTTCTGTCGCCGTCGTTGTGATGAGTTCGTGGGCGTTACTCAGTTTGTAACGTCGCCTACTCAGTTGGTAACATCAAAACGGCATCACCGTATGATGCCGTTTTGTTGGGTTGTAGTTTCAGACGGCGTTACGGTGTTTGGCCTCAGTTTTTTCGAGGCATGCCATGTAGTACACGGCACTGCAAAGGTTGTGGCCGTGGGGACAGTGGACGTTTTCTTCGGCCGTGGCTGAATTTGACAGGACGCAGTAATGTAAATTTGCGTAGAAACAAAAGCCTTAAAACATTATTGTTTCGAATCTCGCCCAACCCGTGCCGGGACCGTTGTGTGGCGTCACGCGCCGGGTCGTCGCGGTGCGCGTGACGTCGTCCTGACGCCCCGGCCGCGGCCGTCCCCAGAAGACGTGCAGTACACCCAGCCGCCGCCGCACCAAAACCGACTTTACAACGAGGAGCTCGGCTACATCGCGCCGCCCAACCGCAAGCTGCCGCCGATCCCCGGCTCCAGCTACAGCACGCTCGGTTCCCAGGTCAAGCGCGTGCCCGGAGGTGAGCCCCGACCAGGTCCGGACGGGTCCGGCCGCCGGCGCCGGACCCGGAGTGTCCGGTCCGGCGCCCAGGCTATCCGGTGTCCAGCTTTGGGCCTCTGGCTGAGCTGTGCTGAAGCGTGACGTCGCTCTGTCCTGCTTCCGCTGGCTGTGGATGGACGCCGGCCCGGTAGCGCAAAGGCATCGTCTCACGACGTTTTTTAGAATAAGGCTCCCATTGATATTTTGTCAGCGAATCCCATAGGCTTACGCAACCACATGGGCTTACATGACTTGAATTCCAAACTGGCTGCAAACTTCAGCCCGCTGTAACGTAAAAAGCATAGGTTTTCGCGTTTACGATTTTTTTTGCCGAGTCCGGATCAGCCGTGCATGGGCTCATTAGTGTGCTGACACTTTCGGCTCATGCGATTTCTAGACGTTCTCCGCCATTTAGCCACTCCGGCACTCCGCATGCGATTTTCGCTTCGTGTCTGCTGGCGTGGCGGCGCTGCACTTCGCCGGGTGTGAGTGCGTGAGCGAACGGACGGATGGCCCGCTAGTGTCGGCCGTAGTCGGTTCTCGCCCTGCCTTCCCGATCCCCGCACGTCGCCGCTCCGTCTCTCGCGCGCCGTCGGCGCCGGTCGTTGGTCGTCGTGTGGCTGCCGTCGTCGGCGTCTGTGGCTGCCGCCCGCGCCCCACCGCCCGTAGCAGCGCGCGGCGCGCCGGCCGGCCGCGCGCCGCACCCCGAGTGAGAGGGCACGTATGTGTGACAGGAGCGATGAGCGTCTACGGGCCGAGCAACCCGCGCCACCAGTATGAGGAGCTTAGCCAGCAGCAGTACCAGGCGACGTACGGCGCGCCGCCGCCGCCGCCGCACGGAGTGCCCACCAGTCCCAGCACGTACTACAGCGGTAAGAGCAGCGTGGCGGCGCCGAGAGCGCGGGTCGGACTGCGAGCGAGAGAGAGAGCAGCATGTGGGAGAGAGAGGAGGCTGAGGGTCTGCGTGGGGGAGAGTGAGAGATAGAGAGGGAGGGTCACTGAGGGCGGGCTGTGACGGCGCTGCCGGCCGCTCTGCCGCCAGTGGTCGGCCCCAACGGCGAGGAGGAGATCGCGCCCTACGCCACCTTCCACCTGCTGGGCTTCCGCGAGGAGATGGACCCGAGCAGCGACCAGCCGGCCGGTTTCCAGACGATGGGCGCGCGCCCGGCCCAGCAGGGCCGCCCGCCGGCGCCGCAGGTCCGCACTCTGGTGAGTACGGCCGGAACGCGCTGAGAGCACTGCAGGGCAGTGTTGAGTACATCCAGGACGTGCTGGGGAGTACTGCAGGGTCACTCCGGTGAGTACAGCAGGGATGTGCAGGAGAGTACTGCAGGGACGCTTTTGACTACAGCGGGACATGTGGCGCAGTAGCGATGCATTTTTGCTCACGGTAGAGGGGCCTTCTCCAACTGGGCCACTCTTGAAGCGCTTCTTGCGTCTCGTGGCCCGTCGACTTCGGACTCTCGATGACGATGTCACGCGTCGCCTTGTCTCGAAGAGCGAGCTCAGTGTGTCGGAGTCTCGACAACGGCACCCGTGCCGGCAGCCCCGCAACACGCGCTACAGCCAGCCGGTGAACCCGTTCCCGCCTCCGGCGCACATGCAGCGCAGCTCTCTGGGCGGCGCCGCCTCCATGTTCTCGCCGACCTACGACGACCCTGCCCGCTCCGACGACGAGGCCAACTACAACAGCAGCACGTACAGCGGCGGCGGCCCGTACGCCGCCCTCGACGACACCTCCAGCCGCACCGGCACCGCCAGGCGCAACGGTGAGGCGGCCGAGGCGTCTGCGGACGGCCTGGGCCGGGTCGGCCCGCCCTCAGGCTGCCCCTGGTCGCCCTGGCCGTCCTTGGCCGTTCTCAGGTCGGTTTCGGCCGTTCGTTGGATATGTTTGGCCGTCCGCCGACCGTGTCCAGGTTTCCAGGCTGCCCATGACTCTGTACCCGACGGCGTCCGCCGACAGTTTGGGTCGTCGTCTGGGGCCGCCGGTCTGTCTGTCCAGTATGTGGTGTGTGAGACGGAACAGTATGGAAGTGGTGGGGATGGGTAGATGTGTGAGTGCAGGAGACGGAGCGGTGTGTGAGTGCACGAGACAGCGGTATGTGAGTGAGAGGGACGGGACGGTGTGTGAGCGCTGGAGACGGCGGGAAACGGAATGATGTGTGAACGCCGGAGACGGATGGTGACGGGCGCATGTCCCGCTCGCTGGCCTCCCAGCCGGTCAGTTCTGCACGTCGCCGTTTTCTGCACTAGAGGCGCTGCCGATCGCCGGGCGCCGGTGGACAGCGCAGCTCAAACTCGCCCCGGCGACGCTTGTGTCGGGACGCCGTCAGTTTTCTGTGTAGAAGCCCCCAGTTACGTGTTGTGTTGTCCTCTTGTTTGACGAAGTCTTGCGTCTTGATTCGGAACGGTACGCAGTGTCCAGACTTGATGGCTCGATGGCTTGATGGCAGACATACCGTCGAAGCAAGGTGTTTTTAAGTGCGTTCGGTATCTTGCGAGCCGGGCACCTGGTTCCGGATGAAGTCGCCAGGTCCACTACTCTTGCATGCGATATCTACGGCTGCACTTAGTTCTCATGCACAGCCCTTTATCTGCATCGTCGTGCGCTTGGTCTGTGATGCGCGGCTGGGCCCGCTCGCGGACGGCCGCGGCGCCCTCTGACGCTCGGTCTGCCTGCGAAGGGCCGAACGGCGACTGGCCCGACTGCGGCTCGCTGCCGCCGCCGCCGCCGTCCCTGCTGGACCAGGAGGAGCCGCTGCCGCCGCCGCCGCCGCCGCGCGCCTCCCTGGACGACTCAAACACTTCACAGCAGACGGACACCTCGGCCATGGAGTGCGACCGCGACCAGGCCATCCTCGCAGGTACCCGACCGGCATGCGCCTGCCCTCGCCCCGGCCCGGCCCGGCGCGTGTGACGCTCGTAGCGCGCGGCTAGTCAGACAGTGGACCCGTAGCTGGCCCCCGGCCGGTAGACAGCATTTGTGTCGGCTCGCCGAGGCCCGGTGTGGAGCGCGGACGAGAGCGGAGGCCCGTCCTGTGTCGGCGTGAGAGTGGAGTGGATGGGCGCCGCGCGGTGCGCGCGGACCGTGTGCGTCTGTCTGTGGGAGGGGCGGACTCTGCGCCTTTTGGAACGACGGCGGCCCGCCAGTGGGGACCGCTGGGTGGGACCGGGCCGTCTGGTCCGGACCGCGGGACCGGAGCGGACCGGACCGTGGCGCGCGCCTCTCTGACCGGGCCGGCGCCCTCGTCTGTTGCAGACAGCCCCCAGTTCGGCAAGGACGGAAGGCCGGCCGACGAGACCCGCAAGCTGCTGGACAGGTGTGTGGCGGACCGAGCCGCGTGCGACGCTTGGCCCGCTGTTGTTTTCCAGCGGGCGCCGACCGCCCCCGAGAGGTCGCTAAAACGAACGTTTTTTTGCTGTCCGTCTGTGGCAGCTTTGTCCAGTGCCGTCCAGACTGGGACATCGAGCGCGGGGAATAGCAGTAATGCTAGTCTTCGGTTGCTGATAAATTTATTCGCCTATATGCATGAACGGGCGGCTCCATTCTTCCATTGCTGGTGAGAAATAAGATGGTGGGCTTTTCAGCTATCAGATTACGTTGACCGTTCGTGTGGCATTGCCCGCTGCTCCATTAGATATATTTTCTTCTGGTTCTGCAGTCCTGTTTCTAATTTCTAATGCCGGTCGTTTGCGTTTTGTTCAAATATTCCCAGGAACCGAAACGTGAAAATCCACCGTGTAAACAGCTTCTCTAATTCAGTGACCTGCAAGCATCCCCTTCAAAAATAGCCGTCTAAAATGTTTCCTCTGCATCTGTCACGTTATCCCACCGGAGCCTTCCCTCACGACTTCCGCTTTTTATGGCCAGTTGTCGCCAAATTTAACGCCCTCGTTTCCGCGCTGCCCTAGCGACAAGGAGTCGTAAGTGTGGCGTGCGCCGCCCGCCGCTCACACGTTAGTATCGTCCTGCCTTGTCTGCCTGCTGCTGTTTGTCCCTCGGCCGGGTGGTTGCGGCCCGGCATGGAGCTCTGCTGGCCAGCCTGGGGTGGTCTGGGTCCCCGGGGTCCCGGCTGAGCCTGTACCGGCTCCGTCGGAAATAGCTGGACGGCTGAGGATTCGGCGTCCTGAAGGAGGGACAGATGGCCTCCACAGGCTGGCCGGCGGGGCTTCTGTGTTCACTCACCGCCCCCCCCCCCTTCGTCACTGCTCTGACAGACGCACAGTCAGACTGCCTGGGACTTTGTCGTGGCTGTTGTGCGTTCATCAGCGGCAGAGCTGCACACTCGGGGAATGTGGGATGCTTTCCAGCACTCTCAAACCATTCACCCAGATATTGGATTTGAGCTGTGTAGACGTGATTGGTGGCGGTGTTAGTTTTCCTTGTTGTCTGCTTGAGAATTACCTGAAATATGTCTCTACGTGGGAGTTCCTGGTGTTTCAAAACGCCGCTGTTTCGTCACCTTTAGCCTGCATTTGTCTTCGATGTTAGTTTTGTCTAAATTGTTCGCTAAAATGCTCTCAAACCACTTGTTAGAGCCTCTCGTTTTAGATACGTTTTTCGGTAATTGCCATCTTTCCTATGTTCAGGAATGTCATGTTTGTTTTATGGCGCGTAAATCTCATTGTCCTATTTTCCCATTTATGTGCATTTGTTTGCATTTGACTTATGTTGTGAAATATCTGCATGGATCGAACTCGTAGTAGACCCACTCACGGTTTTGCGCCCCATCTGCGACCTCCCTTGGACCCATTAGACGTGTTCCCATCGTTCTGGCTGAGCCGGCGTTCTCCAGGCTGGGTCGGAGGGCGGTCTGCTGTGTCCGTGCGTCGGCAGACAAGATCCTGGACCGGCGGGCCCAGAGCTCGCCGTGTCCGCGACTGCACTGGCACTTGACTGTCCAAGTCCACGCCGTTTGCCAGTGACAGGTATCGCAGACGTCGGTCATGCACTGCTTGTGGCGGATCCCGTGCTGCGTTTGGCGACGCGTGCGGCTACCAGTCCCGTGGCACGGCGTGTCGGCGTCCGCCGACGCCTGACGTCGAGCCGCACTGACGTTGGCCGTGCACTGACGGCGCCCGCCCGCCACCCGCTGGCCGCCGCTGATGCGCTCCCCTCCGCCAGGAACGAGGCCCGCCGACCGCACGCGGCCGCCCAGAACGGCCTCGTGCCGTACGACACGGTGAACGTGTGAGCCGGGCCGCCGCCGCCGCCGCCCATCTCTGCTCTGCCGCCGCCGCCCACAGCATTGTGCCATGGCGCGGCCCGCCGCCGGCCGCGCCGCCCGCTTCCTGGCCGCCGGCCGCCGCCGCGGCCCGCTCAGTGGTAGATAGAACCGCTGCCGCCGCCGCCGCCGCCGCCGCCGCCACCACCGTCTCGGTGTTTGCATAGATGTTCCGCTTCTCGACGTGTGTATCTAAGTCAGTGTAGCGTGATAGGAGGAGGCGGTCGGGCACCGCCCGGCCGCGGCAAGGACAGGAGGCCGCGCCCGCGGGCCGGCGCTAGCTGTAGTCAGTTTTGTATATCTACTCGGTGTGTCGTCCGTGGAGGGGCCCGCGTCGCCGTCGACGGCCGTCGACTCGGCGCGCGGCGCCCGCGGCCGCTTTCTTTTTTATGGATGAACCCCGTTGTGATACTTTGGTTTAGTTGGTGTCAGGTGTGGGTCCGGGCGGTCGCCCGCGAGACTGGAACGGCAGGGTGCGAGACTGCGCCCAGGGGCGCGCCGCTGCTGGATCGATCGGGGTTACCTAGTCGCGAGCGAGTGGAGTCGGCGCGTGAGTCGGGCGCGACGCGCGCCCGCCGTCGGCTCGGAGGTGCTGGGTGGGAGGCGAGAGGCGCAGACGCAGACGGTGTTTCGTTCTCTGTCCGGCGGCTGGGCGAGATTGGAAGCGAGGTTCCGCTCAGGGACCGCCTGCCGGTCGGGGACTGTCACAAGCCGGTCATGTACTTAAATTGAACACCTTCCAGTTTCTTCCATGTCACTGCTCAAAAGGATGTTTTCGAATGGATCTGACGAGAGGCGAAGGCTTGGATCGGCACTTTTCTCCTAGGACCCGGCATTGTGCTTTTCGCTTTCGCGGGGCGTTTTGACGCGTGTTATTAGTCTGAGGCATGGTTTTGTTGACTAATGCTGCAGGAACGGTCGGTGCTGCCGTTGTGAATAGTGGAGGACTGCAACGACCATTGATAATAGTCTTACGTATGTACACTAACGGCCTATCATTTCCCTGCGATTCAGTTGTAGTCGTAATGTGCCAATTTAGTTGTCGCGCTCCGTGTGTCGACCAGCAGGTCCGCGTGTGTCGTGGCTCTCTTTTCGGAGACCACTCGGTCTCGGCTTCTCCTAGGGATTTGACATCGTAACCGCTATACTGTTTAGCTGCCCTCGTTCTGCAGAACGAGCTTTGTGCTTCAATAAACATTGTCCTCTGGCGCCGGTCGTGTCGGCGCGTCGGTCCGGCGTCGTCGGCGGCCCGCCGCCCGCTCGAAACACCGCGGGCTCGAGTACTCTCATGTTTCCCAGCTGTAGCCTGTTAAGTGACACAGCGAAGCACAGGGCGACGCCACGGGCGCCGCCTCGGTCGACGAGAAGGCCCGCAGACGCGCCGCCGCAGTCGACAGACGTCGCACGCCGCCCAGATGGCACGCACCGTCCACACACTCCGCCACAGATGTACGCGCCGCTCACACACTCGGCCGCTGGTGGTATACGCCGCTTCAGATGGTCTGCACCGCTGGCGCACGCCGTTTCAGACTGTGAGTACCGCTGGCACATGCCGTCACAGACAGCACACGCCGCTGATGAGCGCCGCCACAGATGTCAAGAGGCGGACGTGTCGTCGCTACGTTCAGGCTTCGCCTGACCCACTTCCGTGAAAACTCCAACCAGTTCAGGGTACTCCGCAGCGTGCAGTACGCTGCAGTCGACAACTGAAGGGGTGCACATGAGCAGCAGTGGGCCAGTCAGCGCTTCGCCGAGCTCATCGCCGCACCAGTTCACTGACTTACCCGGGCACTGACGTAGCGGGTCGCTGATGCAGCATGTCACTGACTTAGCGGGTCACTGATGTGACACAGCTCTCTGATGCAGCAGGTCGCTGACCTAGCAGCTCACTATCGCAACAAAGGCTATGCAGAGGAGATTCGCAGCTGACTGAACAGAGACCGTCAGTCCGCGGCAGTCTCCGCCATTATCGATGGGGACTGACGAACAGAAAACTGGAAGGCAACGTCGGGCGAAGATGCACATCGCGTCCGTTTCGGATCTGTTTTTGTGTGAAACCAAGACAGCGACTGAGGCACATCATCGCACGGCACACAAGAGGGCGACGCTTCACTCGCAGACGTACGCACTGACACCGCGGCCAACTCACGCACGCCAGGCGGACGCCACCGCGCTCACGCTTATTTGCACCATTTCTTAGGAACAAGCGAATTATGTGTACAGTTAAATCACAATGAGCAATGCATGGCATGTTACCAATGATTCCAGGGGAGTTAGTCGAGTGCTCTTCGGACCACGAAGAGTGACACTGCGAGACTGCGAGAATGACGACGGCGATCGGCTGTGGGGGGCGGACGGCGGAAGACGGCCCGGCCTGCCCGCTCCGCCAGCACCCGCTGGCACCGACCCGGCGCGGCGCGGCCGCTCTGTGACGTCAGAGGGCGACCGGAGTCCGGGTGCCGGCGGAGTCCGGCGGAGTCCGACGGGCTCTGGCGGCCGCGGCCGACGACGGGGCTCATGCCGAGGTATGCCATACCTGGCAGAGCGGCCCGCCGTCGGCGCGCTGCCTCGCCGGCCGCCGGCGGCCGCAGGGCCTCCTGCGACGCCCTGAGGCAACTGAGCTCGCGCTGGCGCAACATGAGCTCCAGCGGCCGTCAGGCAGCCGCCGGCCGAGAACTCGGCGCGCCTCGGAGACCCTCACGCCAGGCGCCCGGCGGCCGGCGAGCGGGAGAAAGGCAACAGGGAGGAGGAGATGCCCGGGCGGGAGCCGGCGGCCGGCGCCCGCCGATACAGATCGGAGCGCGCCGCACCGCGACCGGTTTTACCGGCGGCAGAAAGTCGGCCGCGGCGCCCAGCCGGCCGGCTAGCCTCTGCGTCGACCTCCATTAAATACGACACACCGACGCTTAACATGACTAGTGGCGAGTGGCCGTCGACGCAACGAACCAGTGCAATATATTCCACTTGCAATTAGTTATATAAACAGGTTTCCTCGGCTTGGCACGTTCAACACGATGTGCACGCGATCACTGGCGTAGCTAGGGCCGCCAGGCGGGTACCTCCCGCCCGGCGGGTACCGGGGCGAGCGAGGCCGTGTGGAGGCCTGTCGCACCCCACGCGTCCGCTACAGACAGGAGGCGGCCTCCGCACAAGAGTCCGCGGACAGCCGGCGGCGGCGGCCCCTCTGCAGCTCCAGCCCGGCCGCGTTAGTCCCGCTGGAGCTGCCGCAGGTCGTGCCGCCACTGCAAAAACAGCAGGTAGTGCCGCATGAGGCGGCGGTGGGCGCGGCAGCGCGGCCCGCCGCCCGGGCCCCCGCCCGCCGGCGCTCGCCGCCGGCCGCAGTCCAACAACCGCACGGGCGGCGGCGTCGGCGGTCCCGAGCCGGCGCCGGCGGCGGGCAGTTCCGTCGGCGCCGGCGGCAGCCTGGCCGCCGTCTGCACTCGCGCACTGAGTCCGGCCACGGCCGGCGCCGGCGGGGCTTCCGCCCTGGCGTCCCTGAGGCCCGCGGCGGCGGCCGCCGGCGGCAGCGGCGGCGGCTCGGCCGTCTGCGTGTCGCCGACGGCGGCCGCCTCACTGGGCGTGGTCAGCCGCGGCGGCTCGTCCGAGAAGCGCTTGACGCGCAGGGTGCCGCACGCGCGCCGCCGCCAGTCGTGGCTCTCCCACTCCCCGCGGTTGCAGCGCGCCATGAACGACGCCACCCGCTTGCGGCCGAGCCGCACGGCCTCCTGCAGCGTCTTGGAGCCCTTGAGCTCGCGCAGTTGGAACATGAGCTCCGGCGACGAGGCGACGCGCTGGCGGGCGCTCTGGTGGGGGCGCCGCGGCCGCTGCTGCTGCCGCTGCCGCTGCCGGCGCTGCGCCGCCAGGCTCTGCTGCAGCCGCTTGGACGGCGGCAGCCGGCGGCGGCGCCCCTCGGCCGGCCGGCTGGTGCCGCGCACCGGCCGGCCGCGGCGCCGCGGCGGCGCGCTGCCGGCCGGCCGCCGCCGCCTGGAGCCTGGCGGGTTGCCCCTCCGACCAGCGGTCGGCGCTTGCGTCGGTCGCCGCCGGCCGGGCGGCCGCGGCCGCCGCCGACCGCCGGTCCGCGTTCGGTTCGGTCGGTGCCGGCGCCGCTGCTGTCTGGTGCGCACCGTGCGCACGCCCACGACGCCCTCCCGAGAGATGGAGAGGTGCAGGTGCCGGTCCCGCCTTCCCAGCTCGTGAAGGTAAATCGTGAAGTATGTCCGATTCGGGCGGATTTTGAAGCGACATTTGCTCCGACGGAGATATTTCTGGAACAGACACAGAGGGTCGCAAGGCATTTGTCCCCTGATATGCACTTGAAGTAATTTTACGGTTCCAAAAAATAAGTGTGCTAATATCCAAAAATGGCAGGCTTGCTGCATTGCTGCATTTATGCTGTGGCATGGCCAATGGATATTGCTATTTGAAAGTGAGTTTTCAAGCCAGTGTCTTACCGAGGAGAAGGCTCGTCTCTTTCTGCTGAGACAAAGATATCGTCCTGACGCAACTCCACGAATGGTGTGGTAGCGCCGAATCTTCTGCTTGATCGTTTTACACTGCGTGATATTCATGACAGCTGAAAAGGAGGAAGAAAACTGTTATAGCCGGCCATCCGAAGGTTTTCAATCTCTTTACTGGTACCCGAAAACTCATAAAGCCCGAATCAGACCCCGTATCTGCAGCTTAATTGCACATAAGTAAGCAGTATTTTGACATCATGCACGCATGACCAGGACAGGTTTCACGAGTCCGTAAGAAGTTGATGACGTCACACAAACCCTGCCGATGAAAACAGTACGATACCCCGCTCCTGACCACAGTAGATCGGGATTAGATCCGCTGTAACATTGACAGGTCAGCTGCTGAATCTGCGGTGCCAGGTCGAAGGAAGCTGTCACTAGGTAAAGATCAGCACGGAATAAAAGCGACTGTAAACGGGAGACGACTCGAGAATCACTACAGCGAATTTCCACCTCGAGTCATAATTCCTACCCTAGACTTCCTACGATTCTTCGTACAATTCAGCCGGCGATTACGAGCTTCTGGTCGAGTTTCGGCGGCGGCTGTCAGCCGTCTCAGGACCCTTTGCAGTGAGTCCAGGGTTCACGGCCGGCGGCCGCTGTCCGCAGCCCAGGGCAGGCCGCACGCGGCGCGTCCACTGGAGCGCGCTATCGGTCCCGTTCGACACGGTGTTTTTCGGCGGTCACAGCCGGCCAACACATGTCGCCATGGGGGGCGCCAGCCACCCGGCGGCGGGTACACCGGGCGCCTGTCATTTCGGAACCAGGCTTTGCATTTGGCAATGGTCTCATTAAGAAGGGCGTAATGGACGGATAAGCATTATGAAAAACCTGTGAATGAATTTGTTTATCCACTGCACTGATCTTATCTAATGCACTGAGTTGCGCTTATTTATCAACCCTCGTGAACTGAGCTGGTGGGGTAGATCAAATGCCGGACTGCCATAACTTTCCACTAACTTGGTCCGAACAATATCTATCTCCGTTGGCACCGTTAAGGGCCCGTTCACTACCGCTCTTCAGTCAACGGGCGGGATGCAGCCGTTGTGGGGCCGACGTTCGGCGACGCCAGTGCCCCTGGCGGCAGCCGGCGGGAAATCCGAGCGGCCGGCTATCGGCAATGTCGTCTGAGGTCAGCCCAGGCCAGCAAACAGCGCGGCGTCTTCCGGATACAGCAGCACTGATTCAGCGTCTGTCGAGGAATTCACTCGTCTGGACTAGTCTGTTTGCCGTCACAGGACCCGCTCCCGTCGGCAGAGGATCCTAAGGCCAGTGATTACTCCAGCGACCATTGCTGCGGATTTGGCGGAGAACATTTCCAGCGCGTCTTACGGCTTTGGAACTTTTGTTTCTTTCGCTGTATTCGCATAAGACGGTACGAAGCCACGCGCATCGTGGCTGCCCCAGGGGCGCGGGAACACCTTCACAGTTGGGGGAAAAGAATCGTTTTGGGTGATTTCTTTCCTGTCAATGTCCATAGGGCCAATGTAAAATTTCGAGAAAAGCTGGGGGACCGCTGCCCCCCCCCCCACCGCTTCCCGTGCCCTTGCCTTGGCTTTTAAGACTGGCTACATTAAGGGTCACCGTTCGGCAAAGCAAGCTAAGGCACGCCTTTTGATGTTAAATGTGCTTTGTGGTTTCTAATCCGTTTACGTTAGACGATGTTGAGGTGTGAAAATCATGAGTTAGTTTGGACGTTAGCGGTGGTTTAAAATGAACGGTCACCATTTGGAGGAGGAAGTTATGACACGCCTTTCGCTGTTGGATGATGGATAAGCCTTCATCTCTGCCCTCGTAATGAAAAGAGTCAGTGTAGGTGCTCGAATCGTGATTGTTTTCTTTGGCCCTTGACCATCCAGACTACGGCAGAACTGCGATTTATCTCTCTGGATTCAGCGACCTTCGAACAGGGCTACCACGCTCCACGCAGTAAACAGCAGAGTTGCAAATCCTCACTCCCATCCAGAAATAGAATAAATCTTTCCTTGCAGTTAACAACTGAAATGGTGTGTCTGTTCCTTTATGGCAGGATCAGACAGGGTGCTTGTGTTTGTGTGGCCTTGATTATCTGCGTGGTACATGTGGTATATATATATATATATATATATATATATATATATATCTGTGTGTATGTATATGTACCGTATATATGTATATACATATATGCCGTATATATATACCGCTAATATGGATACATACCGCTATGTCTACCGTTATACATACGATGTATACTTACCTTGATATATGTGGCCTTGATTTTCAGAAAAAAACGAAACTCAGGATCTCAAAAAATTACACGTATCATCCTGCACGCCAAGACTGTAGAACCACAGCGGCAATTATATCATGACTCGTCCAGGCAAAGTTAACTTGAGTGAAGGTCAGGCGATTGGTTCTCCAAACCTCGTCAATCTCTTTTCTGAGATGCCTGACCTCACGAATGACTGTCTTTCACCACAGCTGGCTAGTATGAGATAATTAATGCCGAGCCATCGCGTGCTTAGCTTGTCCAATACACTGCAGATTCTGCTAATCTGATTGCACAGGTCTATAAGAGTGTCCTCCGCGCGTGCCACACTTCAGCTTAAACAAACGCCTACTAATAACCCGAGATTTAGGCATGCGATGTCTCGTAACATGCGATTCGTGGCTTATGGCAAAATTTGACTGCATTTTTTGTGGCTTTAAGTCCCCGTTAAATCAGGAAACCTCGGCTCAGCCTGTTGACACCGCTGGAGCGTGAAGTCGAGTACTTCTTTACATGACACAAAAGCAACCGCGGAAACTTTTCAGAGCTCAAGGAAGCAGAAACCATTGTTGAGTCGTTTCGTTCTATGCGATGTCTATACGGCTAGCAATTACTCCCAAAGCGTGTGGTTGGGCACGAGACAGAACGTGCTCCCACATCATTCCCATTTACTCCACCCATGCGCCATGGCAATATGCATGTTTTGAAATTTGCGGGGATTCTGCGATAAATGGGGATAACTATGATCAGCAGATCAGTCGCGAGAGCGCTGATCTCCCGCCCCAGGCCAGACGATCCGAGGTGCCTCGGCGCTCGATATTTTGCCTACGGCTCGACTGGCAGATGGCCAATAGCGGCTCATGCTGACTACGAGGGGCCATCGTGTCGTATCTTTGACGGCACGTTGGACTTCCACAAAACAAGCAGTTACTTGGAATTGCACGGTCGAGTGTGAGATCATGATATGAGTTCGCGCAACAAGTTCTGCTTAGCACGAGCTACGATCCCAGAACTCACGCCAACAAGTGTCTTGCAAAGTTATTGCCGGTCCATTGTCCCTGCAGCGACCACAACTACGACGACAGAAAGTTCCCGTTCTGTTAAATCTATGGGGACAAGTATAATACTAAAATAGACGTGTGGTCTCAGACCATAATGGCCATCAGTATTAGGTCAGGACAATATGTTGGTCTTGTTTTGTCCGGACGTGGCGAGGGAGACCCTTAAGCTCTGTGGTTCACGGGGCCGACGGGTGGAGGGGATCTGCAGCCCTGCTGTTCACGGCCGATGGGTGGAAGGGAGGGCCTGCAGCCCTGCTGTTCACGGCCGATGAGTGGAAGGGAGGGCCTGCAGCTCCGCTGTTCGCCTGGCTGACGGCTGAAGGGGAGGGCCTGCAGCTCCGCTGTTCGTCTGGCTGTCAACTGGAGGGGAGGACCTGCAGCTCCGCCGTTTTTCGGGCCGGCGGGAGACGGAACTAAAACGACGCTGCCGGCCCGGCCCGATGCGAGCTGCGATCGGCGATGGGCCGTCAGTGCAGAGCCATTGTTGTCGCTGTATCAGATCGGCGGGCCCGGCGCGCGCCGGGCGACCGCCGCTATCGAGGAATCGCCTTCAGCCGGCCAGCCGAGCGGCCGCTCCGTCCTCAGCGGCGGCCGCGCCTGACGGCGAACTCTGTCCCGCCGCGGACGGCAGGTCGGTCTGGACTCAGGCTGGACTCTGTCGCAACAGCCTGGACTCAGGACGCGGCTCAGGCACGGCAGCCCGGATTCAGAAAGCGGCTCTGTCCCAGTGATCTGGACTGGAAAAATTGGACAGATCTGGACTCAGGACCGGCTTAGGTCGGCCGGTCTGAACTCAGGACCTGGTTCAGGACGGCCTTGCGAGCGCTGCAGCACAGCCTTTGTTCGCAGCGGCACTTCTGTGGTCACAGAACGCTACCATTCGAAATAAAAAATCGACAGGTGCTAAGCGTAGAAGCAGTACTGATCAGTCAAACCGCTTTGATCCACGGGCTGTCAGCATCTGGCCACCCGAGTTCCCTTTGCCACCACAGCCAACCCCGACTGAGTGGCCCTCAGTTAGTATCGTGGTCCGCTCCTAGGCCCCAATACCAGCGTGAGGCGCCGCCCGCGCTCCGTCCGGGCCGCTGGCCGCCGCGCCGGCCCGTCATTAATCTCCGGCGAGAGGCCGGCGCCTGGCGACACCTTGTTAGTCGGTCCAGCGCTAAGGGGAAGCCGCTGACCGCTGAGCGACCACGCGCATAGGCACTCTTACGCGGAGCAGCTGTCTGGACACTCCAGCGGAGACGCACAGCAGAGGTACTCACGCACAGAGCAGCTCTCTGAACGCGCACTTCAGCGGAGACGTACAGCAGAGGTAGTCATACACAGAGTAACTGTCTGAATACGTACTTAGGTGGCCGCGAACAGCAGAAGTACTCGCAAGCAGCAGTTGTATGGACACCTACCCTGGCGATGACGTACGTCAACAGCATCCCCATCCCCGCCGACTTGCCGACTGTTTTCCCGGCCACTGCGCCTGCCGTGTCCAATTTTATTTCCTGCTCAGTGTCTTAGTTATACAGTGATGTCTTTATGATCCATGAGTCCACCCTGTCTTCATTCGTTTTTAATTTTAAGCCGTATATCTGTGGCATCTTAGATATTGGGCTACAACGTTTTGTTGTCTGCGCACGTACTCGTGCATATAAGACTGCCCTTGTCATCGCTTATTAGTGTTTGTGCGATGCGAGCTAACCGTGTCGTGGCCGCTGTGTTCGCTGCGGTTGCTACGTTTTCACAGTAAATCGCCTCATTGACTAAAAGAACTGCCGGCTGTGGCGAACGTCGGTGTTGACGGGAAGATGACGAACTCACCTGCAGACTGTTCAAGCAGCACATAAAACGGCCTCAGGTTTGTATGAAGAGGCGGCCGGCCAAATCATCGACCGACCTTCGTTCAAAACAGTCTTGTTTATGGTCAAAGTAAGGCACGGAAAGTCAAAATCCAGTGCACCGCGGGAACGCCTTCAGGGAATGCAGAGTTTGTTGATCGTTTGCTGTTTGTCAGCAGGACCCTTTGATCACCTCCGACGTGTGCTGCCCGCTATAGGCCTCAGCCCGCTCCCGAATGGCACCGGCCACACCGCCCCGCTTCCCCGAATCGGGGCGCGCACCCCCCCCCCCCGAAAACAAAGGGCCCCCCCCCCCCCCCCCAAACGAGGCAACATGCGGCCGGCGCAGAGAGGGTTACCGGAGAGCGGGACGAAGCCTGAGAAGAGGAGATATACAGAGAGGTAGGAGATGGGTATCACCGTAAAGGCAGTGTACAGGGCCATGTCAGGTCGCCGACTTATGATGCCAGTCTTGAGGGCCTGCAAGCCATTTTCCGAGATCTGAGCTACAAATTGAGTTTTTTTTTTCAGGAATCCGACAAAATGCCCGGCCTTTTGACCTTTAAGGGCGCTGTGAAGGTTATGTCCCCCTCTACAAAGATTTGTTCGTGTCGTTTCTTAGCGGGGCATCACTCTCGCTGTAGCCTATTAGCGTTAAGCCGGCTTGCAATTGCAAAGGCTTCATGGGACAGGTGGTAGATATGTGCAGGATTTTCTGAAGACGACCATCGAAAGTAAGGGCCCCTGACTTTTAATCGCCTCCTGAATACACCACTGGCTCCTGGTGCTCTCGAGAGGTCCATGTTCATATGTGGAGGGTCTATGGACTTGAACAGGGGCCCCATAGCGAACCCAAAAAGGCCGAAGGCCCCACTATTTTTTGGCAGTGTAAGGCGTCTGTAGGGTGCCCAAGACGTCAAAAACGGGCCTCCGAGGCATCAAAATAGAACCTCGGGCCTAAAACGGCTCTTCACAAATAAGGTCTGTTAAGCCAAGAAAAGAACTCATTGCCTGGAATGGCCCCTTCGCTCAATCTGGCCCCCTCCTCGACAAATCTTGGGGACGCCACTGGACTCCGCGAGGCATCAAAATAGGACCTTGAACCTGAAAAGGCCTGCATGAAAAAACAGAGCACACTAAGGCACGACCTAAAAAAAGTCTTTCAAAGGGGCTCGGATCTGTGAAAGGTCCCTGGTCCGGTCGTCAGGCCTAGAGATCCTCCAAGTAGGTACATGGGTTTCCTGGGGAACCAGGACTTTTTGGTCTTAACTTTTGTATCTGCATTTATGCAATACGCACCAACGCGATTACTTGATCCCATTTCGTTGCCCCTCCGCAAGTTCAGGACCCGTCAGGATTTTTTTGGGAGGCAAAATCATATGTTTGCCCCCAAGTTTTCGGAAGGAGGCAAATGTCCCCTGCCCTCCCCTCCCCCTCCCATTGACCACCGCCCTCGGGCCTCTCCAGAGCCATGTGGAGCCATTAACCTCAGAAGACCTAAAAATAGCTTTGAAACTCATAGGGCAATTTTTGAGGCTGACCACAGTACGGACGATTCTTTTCACCCATGGTAACGATAAAAACTCTTGTCTAGAATAATCGAATATCATTTTCGCAAGCACGGGATAATAAACCCTGGCAATGATTTTGGCTTTTCATTGATCTGACCTCGATCTCAAGAGAAAAGCAATAACTGCCTGTAACGATTAACTAGTTTTAAAAACAGGTCGCTACAGAAGCACGGTGAGCCGGCCGAAGTGCTATAAAACTATCACGATGGCAGTGGAAACCGCCCACGATGAGGATCCTATGTTTCCCTGTGACCTGAAGGGGTCAGATTAGGCACCACTGAAATCAGAAAGAAATGTGAGAATGAATAGTTTTTTCTTGTTCATGTAGATGACAGTCCACGGCGGGCGGCGAGGGTTAAGCTCGTCACTAAAATCCCTGGCAAAAGAAAGCTCAAAGCTTTACCAAACGGTGCAACACCAAAACAAACGGGCAACTTAATTACTCGCCAAACAAGTCCCACGCTTACAACGCCACGCCGTGAACCTCCAGAACCAGTCGCATTAAATTCTGGACGCCGTGAACCCTGAGAACTACTCGCATGACATCCCGGCCTACCCGGACCGACGTCACTGAATATACTATCATGCCTCTTTTCCCCTTTCTCTCGGCTGTCACAATTACTCGATAGCCCTGTCCCCGGTACTTACACACCGCACCTCGCCTCTGCTACGGCGGGCATGCAGCGGACACGGCGGACAAGGCAGACACGCGGAGGATACGAGGACACACGGGACACGCAGCGGTGACGCGGACACGCAGCCGACGCGCGGCGAGCCGCCCGGCGCCGACAAAATGGCCCGCCGGTGGACAGCGGACGCCGAGTCACCAGCCAATACAGCACCGGGCGACGACAGACTCCGCCCCCGGTCCCGGCGCCGGCGGACGCTGACCGCCGCCGCGTCTCGGTAGAGAGGGACCAGGCTCGGCGGCCGCTGACCGCCGCCACATCTCAGCAGCGAGGAATCAGGCTCGGCGGCCGCTGACGACTCTGAAGGCTCCAGACGGCCGGTATCGGAGACGGATGTCAGCGAGGAGACGGTGGGACAAAGTTCATTGGGGATCAGGGAAGAAAACCAACGGGAGAAAAACGCTAAAGGCAGGACTGGAGCACACGCCCGGAAAGGCACGATGCAAAGCTGCAACGTGCAGGAGTATGCTGAGTATATGGATTATTAAAAAAAGGAAAAACGCTGGAACGTATAATTTATAAAGAGTTAGCGTGGAAAATGTGTGAAATCAGACGCTATTCCGACGAAGATATTCTCGAGCACGAGACCACATTGTCTGACAGCGCAACCAGTGTCAACGAATTTTATTGAAAGCCAGATGACAGTATGACCGGACGGAGACCGTTTCACCATGATGTGCCCCTCTTATTACTGAATCGTCTCTGGGCAACGAGACTAAAGCACGGCCAGAATCTCCGCTGCTTTATTTGACATCAGTGACACTGAATAATTATGATCTTAGTTCACATGTCAGTAGAGAGGCAATACAGCATTAGGTTTCAAGCCGAGATCCTTGCACTGGAATTTCGACTTAAACAACTTTTGCCAATTTCAAAGTTCCTGAGCAATAACGGCTGTAGCTGAATGCCGCTAAACTTATGTCACCATGTATCTGACTGTAATCTGTTTCATTCTGCAACTTCATTTCGTCTGATTAGGACCTAGCTTTTTACGTCCCCGAAACTTTTGGCTCGTACTAGACCACCTCACGACATAAATCCGTTACCCACGGTCACGTCAAGTCCAAGCCTTGACAACGATGCGACAACTGTGGGAAACCTCGGCTCGAGTGCTTTGATTTGTGGTCGTGTCGAAAGTACGACCGACGTAATTCCACTGATGCATCTGACGACAACGCCAACTCAATAGCCTAATCACAAACGGAAAACACGAAAAACGCCGTCTGGCCCCCGGCTCTCATGGCAATTGAGGAGGGGACAAGCCGGAGATAAACCGGCCGCCAAAAAGACTCGGCAAAAACGCTGCAGCCAGTGCTGTAGTGGGTGTTTGCGGTTACGTGGCCCTCGTCTTTGGACCTGCGGCGCGGCTGGTGGGCGGCCCGGCGTTCCGGCAGGGGACATGTGGGCCGCACGTGTTCGACCGTCGCCTGGCGTGAGCCGCGCGCGGCGTCGTGTCCCGAACACAACCCGTACCACGGCGTGGCGTGACGACGACCGGGCGCGCTCCACGTGTGTCCCCGTCGCCGTGTCGTGGGAAGTCTTGTTTGCAGGCGTGGTCACCGGTCGACGGTTACAGCAGGACACGCGAAGGTCAGTGGCGTGTGCTGTGCAGGAGCGTGGAGCCCGGTCGCTGACCACGACTCGGCCGCTCCGCCGGACGTTTGCTGACACGAGGAAAACGGCCCGGCCGATGGGTATGAACCTGATCGTCCCTGCTGCAGTGCGTTGGCCATTCCAGTCGTTCCTAAAACAGTTCAATGGGGTTTTCATGCGAGTTGTGATCTCTTTCGGCAAAAAAGCACAGGGAGTGACTAGGCCCGTCGCAAACGATACATAACGTTCACGAAGCCCAGCACTGTGGGCGCGTAAAAGATGCACTGGTCTTTGGTCCATCTCCAAAAACGTAATCCTTGTTACTGATCAGCACGGACAAGCAGCATCACTGACAATAACTCGGACCGCTTAATTGTTCCGTCCACAGTAGACAAAACAACGCGTTCGTCCTCACGTGTAAACAGTGGCCGTTATAAAGAGGCCCAGTTTAGTATCGGTTACTCATCCTCATTTGTGAGTGTTGCCCTCCAGCATCACAAGACATCACCACACCGAGGCGCGTCACTCCAACAACTATCTGCGCCGTTAACGCCAGAACGGACTCTCAACGCCGACAAAAGCGGCGCTCTCGTGGGCCGCGAGCCGGTGATCTCTCCACTCCGTTTCAGCGCACACTTCAAAGTTTTCGGGCCCATCTCCGGCGCCGAACCGGGCCGTTGTACGGACCGATCGGCGCCCATCAGGTAATGACTGGCCGGGGACCGGTGGAGCGGGTGCACTACCAGTCGCACGGTCGGCTGGGCTACAATCGGCGTCCGCCGCGCCCCAGCTCGCCCCAGCTCGGCCGCCGTGCGTTAGCGTTATCTCACCATGGAGCGCCGCCACTGAATGAAAAGGGACGAGGCCGAGAGGGAACGGGAGCCCAACCGCGGAGCCCACGGCGAGCCGACGGCGGCGCACACAAAGCGATAAGATCTGCGGACGAGTGGAGACGGACTCCGGCCGGCCGGCCACTGATGCGGTCCCGACTGGCCCTCGAGCGACCCAGCCAGCAGCTGGCACCTGAACGGCCACAGCGGGGCTGCCAGGTCTCGGGCCGGGGGCGGCCGCTCCGTGCTCTATCTCTGATGGATTCAGAGGGTGGGAACTGCTGACAGACGGCCGGCTCAGGCTACCCCTCTCGGGGTACCCACACCACGCTGATGGACGATAGGTGCCCGGTGGCCTGTCCAAGAGCACCACAAAGGAGACTTAATTTGCAGTCTGACCTAGCAGAGACAGGGGCTTTTGGGAATCCGTCATCTCAGCAAGCCGTCCCTCTTGCAATCACTGGCGACGTGATTTACTAAGGGTCCGATTGACAAATGACAAGCCTAGTTTTCAACCACACCAACCAGTTGGCTGTTTTGCGGTTCTTCTCCGTCTTGGCTGATGGAATGCTCGCCGTTCTCCGTCTCCTGCGGTTATGCCGTGACTGAACCGACAGGCTCAGAGCCGCTGCCTGAAGGCCTCTGATCGGCGGTCTCGGTCACTGGATACAGCGCTAATCCAGGCGATGCGTCTGCAGGTGCCGCCTGCCTTTTGCGTCAGAGGCGCTGCCACGGACACGCTCAGAACACGGGGCAAAGGCAGCCGGCCGTGTCAGAAAACTGTCCAAACATTCTGCCGTCCCGGTCGCGTGACCTACGAGAGCCGCGTCCAGGCGTGCAGTGGAATAAGGTGCCGCGCCGTCCACGGGGCGCCCAGCTGGCCCGAGGTTTCGTAGTAGCGGACGTAAGGCGAATCGCCGCGGCGGCCACGGCGAACAGGTCGCGCGCTCGGCCGAAAACTACGCGCTCTACGCCGGCCCTTCGCGGAAGGAGCAGCGGCTGCGGACAAAGACGTCACTCGGCCGCTCCCTAATGGGCGGCCGGTGACGTCACGGCGGCCAGCCGACACGGATGTCGCAGCTGGTCGCTGCAGAGTCGGCTGCAGAAATGAAGGACGCGGCGCAAGGTCGGCTGAGGCGCCGCCGCGCGGGTCTCAGCGCGTGTCCAGCTGACACTTCATCTTGTCGTCGCGACCGCCCTGCGATAGCGTGACCGATTTTGAAGGCTGGGCTTGTGTGGCGCGTCATCGAAAGTCTTTGCGAAGCAAATAAAAACGGGAAAAGAAGAAGAAGGAAAGGAGTGGAGAAAAACCAAGACGTTTTTCAATGTATTGTTTACGGTCCGTTGAAAGGAATCAGGGTTCCAGTGGTGACTCAAACACGGCTATCAAGTCTTGACCGCTTGTCCATCTTAGCTATGAAATGGTCTATCCATATGATAAAAAACATGGATTATGAGGAGCTCATCGAGACTCTTATGTCTGATCTGCCCCTGTTTGTTACCCCTCCCTTGAAAGGATATGGCAGACGTCTGAAGTATTATTTAGCCAATTATACGAAATTAAGCGTCTAAATCATACGCAAGTACGTAATATTATTTCCTGTGTCGTAGTAATAATAACAGTATTGCAAAAGGAGTACATCATGCACAATGTTTAACTGCATCTTCAAATTGAGTACACCAAATCACGCGTGAGAGAGCACGTTATGGCTGTCCGTGTTGTTTATGATGTGTTTAGCTTTCGTGAGACTTTACGAGAGTGAGTAATAATAAACAAGCTGCAGCAATCTGGTTTAGCATAGACGGAACCCTTAAGAGAACAATAGGAGAGAAATTTGGTTTGATTTGATCTGATTTGATGTTTTTTCCATGAGATTTGATTTCATTAATTGATGAGATTTGAATTAAATTGACGAACATTGAGTGAAGTCTGCAGTGCTGCTGGTACAAACGCATGTTGATTTCAGGGTAATATAGAGGTCTGGGAAAGTACGTTTCCATTCCTATCGGTTGCGTTTCATGAGGCAATGGAAGTCCTTGTAGTTACATACAATAGATTTTCTCAGCCTTTCGGCGCATTGGTAGTTAGGGTAATGTCATATGGCCATGAAAGTGAAAATACACCGCATTGTAGCTTCGTGTGGTCATCAGTTTTTGATCCCACAGTCCAAATTTTCATGGCGCTGCAGTTGGCGCTTCTAGAGATATGTCGAAAACATTAAGCCGAAGAAAGGTCAGAAGGCCAAGATTCAGCAGGTATCAAGTTTTCACATTCATGGAACATTTTTTCGACTGCACTCCTGTCCGCAACCATCGGTCTCCGAAACAGTAATCAAACGTCGCTTCTGTCGAATTCAAAATCATCTTTCCTAGGCTCGAGTCGGTGTCACTCCGACAGCCTTCTTGTAGCTTGTTCCGGTGAAGGTGTCCTGGTACCAGTCCGTAATGATCAGCATTAAACGCAAGGCCTTCGTGATTCGAAGGCTGACTTTGATGAACTGGTCTAGACTTGGTTCGTTTAAAAATTCCTTCTGTCTACGACTTGAAGGTTTAGCCTTTAGGTGACCTTGCCAAACAAGAAGCTGCCGTGGTCGCGTTCAGAGCTTGGCTCGAATGACGTCGCCTGCACATCGGCAAACGTTGCCAAACCAATGCATTTTTTGTGGTCGAATTCCTGGGGTATCGACTAAGCTTGTGTTTGCCGGGATATTACGAGCAGGGCTGTTGGAATCAGTACACTATTATCGTTTTGTACTGCCAAATAGTCATTATCTGTACTAACAAACAAAGATCGATTTATGCTGACGTCATCTGAGGTGCAAACCATACATCAAATATGTGGTAGCCACTGGAAAATCAAAAGGACTTCGACAAAGGCAAAAGGAAACCGTCGACAAAAATGATAATCAACAAACCGTATGGAAGTCAGGGGGGTGACGCCTGGTGGTGACGTATAGGAAGAGATAAGTAAGAAGTTAAGCTAGTAGTGAGGGTCGAAAGCATAGGTTCGGCTCTTCCATACCTTTGTGTGCCAACTGCCAGGCATCCACAAAGCTGAAAACAACTCCAAAATTAGCATCTGATGTTCTTGACAGAATCGCTAAGAGGAAATATATTGTCCTGACTGTTTTTCCGCATTTGATTAAACACTTGCATTTTCTTTGCACATGTTGGGTTGGTGTTGCAGTCGATTTTTACGACAAGAACTTGTTTTTAACCCGGTACCGAATGGGATATTTCGTCATCCGTGACCGCCTAGGCAGGCGGGCTAAAATCGACTCTTCCCCCTCAAACTTCGGCAACCAAGAGTCCGATCTACATTCTGACGCCCGATAATTAGGTGTGTCTTGCTCGTTCCACGTTTTGAGTTTCGAAAGTTTTGCAACTTTCGGTTGTGACTTTATGACCAGATGTGTAGTAGCAATGACCAGATGCTACGGCATCTCGCCATCTGACTATATAGTATTGCTACAACAACGCGGTTGTACTCCAAAGTCCGGTCTTCCTTCTCAGATCTAACTTTCCTTGCTGCTTCGACCTAGGGTCACATAGCCGTCGCGTGGCATGATCCCCACGTCTAACATTGTCAATAGCTGGGCTGGCGAACGGGTGCGCCACTCGGCCGGTGCCGCCCACCAGCGCCCGGTGGCATCCGAACAGCAGTCGACGCCCCGAGGGCCGGTCCTAAAATCTATATCGGGTCAAAGACACTAGAGTTCTGGTCGGACTACTTTGGTTTTGGTAGCATTAGATTCAAAATTAATCAACAGCGTTAGTCATTGAAATGTGTATAATCGTGTTCTTTGCTTGATCTCAAGTACTGCAAATTTTCAACATTCGTGGCATATTTAGACCGTCGAGTTATTATTCCCTTATTGCTAAAACTGACCACAGAAGTGGATAAGTATTTATACCATAGGAATGCTTGTTTTTCTACAACACGATGTCCAATTTGCTGCAGTTTTTTTTTGCAGGCATGGCTACATTACTAAATAAAGGCCTACCGCGTGCAGACCGATGCGCGCGCCCACGGATCGTTCGACATCATGGTATTATTTTGTTCCTAATTGCGGCGACATTCAACGAACGGAAGTATTCTTGACACTGAAATGCGTGACACTGGTCAGTTAACAGATACTGAAAATTTGGCCATCTCATCGTGCACGGCTCGGACGTAATCGATACAAAAAACAGACGGAAGGACCACGTTTAACGCCTATGTGGTCACAAGTTGATTTAAGAGTGAGATACATTTCAGGGTCAGGCTAAAATACCAATAATGGTTTGGCAATGCGTGTGCCATCTAAGTGTTTACATCGAATGTGAAGAGTGTGGTCCTTTCGCCGTATCTTGAAGTGACAAACCTAAAATCGCCAGTGCGACTTGATAAAAATCGTGATTCGAAGAAGCAGCCAAACTCCTGCGCTCATTTATAGTCCAGCGAGGGACGGAAAGATCTCACATTCTTGGTTTATTCTGTGGAATCCACCACTGACCTACATGGTTTCCTGTAACCGGCTCACCTTGGTGAAACCCGAACGAAGCCTTGAAAACCTGAAAACTGATGACTGTGATCGTTGGAAAGTGTCCCGAAATTGGCTGTTTTTCTTCTTCCCACTCAACAGCACGCTACGAATGTTGTTATGACCAAAGCTGAAAAAATAATGTTGCCATCAAAAAGTCTTTAGTGCCAAATAAAGCTGGAAGCAACGTACCCAACATAGTGTGTGACGTACAAAATCCGCTGAAGCTTGCGCAACCGAGCCTAGCTCCTGGACCGACCAGTGACAAGTATTTCAGCATCCATATTCAGAATAGCATAATTCGGTGTTTCGTATCGCATTGCCCTGAACTCTGTCCATGGAAACGTTTTGGTTACAACTGCAACACTCTGAAACGTAGGTATGCCTAGATACATATGAGCGATTTTGTTCAGTCAATGCCATGACCGATCACATGCAAGAGAGGTGTTAATATTTAGTATCGATACACAAAAAACTCGTAATTTTGGAGGGGTGAGATTGTTAACGTTTTCGCCATGAACAACGCGGTACTGATTTTGTGTCACAAGCATATCTCAGACAGAGCAAGCGCAGTGATGTAATCCATAAGGACCAGATTTCTTGCTTGAAAACCAGGGTTCCTTTGCTTGCTTGAATGTACTTCACAGACACCTTTTGAAATATTCTTCCTTGATCAACAATCCTGGTACCCAGGGAAATGCCTGAAAACGACTCAGTGCTTAGGCTAGGTTTGGATCAGTGACATTATGTAAGAGGTGCTGGTTGATCTGATGATTGCTAATAAGCGGAAAACGCATGTGTGTGGGAATCAGGTACGTGGCCAAGATTGTCCTCAGGAGGGGGAGGGCCAAATGTCAAATTTTGTCGTATGATGTAATGATATATGGCATATGGTGCAAGTTACAGGAAAAAAACAGCAATTTTATGGAACTGACCTCATATTTAACCCGGAGGAATACTTTTAATGATTGCTTTAACAACATCATATATATGATCACTATTCCGTATTCGTGTGAAATTGCTATATATCTAGTGCAGACAGCTTGGGCCGGTGGTCATGACCCCCCTGGCCCCCTGGCTAAGTCCCTGGTGGGAGTCATAATTATACAGAAACAACTTGCCCCAAATGTCAAAAAAAGAATCCTGACGCAATCTGACGCACGCCAGTGCAGCATAAGGTTTTCGCCAAAGACAGGATGAATTTGAGAGACAAAACAAAAACGACTATGAATGGGTCAGTCATTTTTCATGCCAACGCACTCTATACTCAGTACTACCTTTCCAAGAAAACACTCGGCTCACGAAGTCGTAAAAAGGGTACGTGATCTTCATATCACCCGAGAGAGTCCGTTGAGAAAAGCTCCTCCTTTCAGCCCGGCGGTGGTGTCCACGCGTGACATCTTAACGACCGCTTATGTTCTTTCTCTAGAACTTTGCTTCTGGGAAGGCTAATAAGCAGTTTCTCGGAAAAGATATTAGTGCTACACCTGCCTGTCCAGGAAACCTCTCAATGAATGTCATGACTCATTTGGAAGTTCCAAAAACGTACAGTAGCCTTAGCGATTTTCCCAGAATGTTTCCGTGTTTAAGTATACACCTGTGCTGCCTTCGTTTTAAATACACTGGATTGACAAAAGCTCCAGGATGCGTCACTTTGCGCCCATCTGAGGCCAAAGCCTGATTTCTCTGACGTAAATACGTTCGCCATGACGCAAAGATGGGAAAACACTGAACACCTGCAAGGGCTTCGCGTCAAGCGCATTATCTTCATTCAGGATAGCAGTCGCGAAAACGAAGAATCTTTCTCCTGTCTCCCCCTCTCTCTCTCCCTCTCTCTCTTCCTCCGTCTTTCCCTCCCTCCTTCTCTCCCTCTCTCTTTCTTCCCTTTTTTCTCTCTCCCCCTCTCTCTCTCTATTCGTTCGCTTTATCTTGCTCCCTAACGTTCAGGGAAGCTGATACTACACCAGTTGTACGTTCTCGGGCTCTTGGAATGGGCGATCGGGCCAACTGCAAGACCGGTCAAACATGCTGGGCCATAAATCATAGAGAAAGGGAGCGGCCTGCCTCGGGACGGCACTGATCGCCTCCATATAAGGTGCCAGACTTGACCTAGTGAAATCCGTCCAAAACATCACGTCGACAACTCAACAGGGGATTCTTGTTTCGCACCGGCTAATTACACCATGGTCGTTCTCACAGCCCAGACCTGAAGGCCCGCCCTCAGTTCTGAGAGCGGCGCATTCCAGCAGCGGCGCCAGGGGACGCGTCACCGTCGGATCGCCCCCGGTCACCTTGCCCGGCAGCGGGAGGGGGCTCGGCGCGTGCTGGGCTCTCTCAAGGCCCGCCGCCGCGGGGCGTCGCTTTCACAGCGCCGGCCGGGAGCCGACAAAGCCCCGACAAAGGCTCGGCCCGTGCCCGCTCCGGTGCGGCAGAGCGGCACCTTTCAGCGGCACGCAGGCCCCCCGCGCCGCTGCTTTGTCACGGCTTCAGACCCACACTTCCCGGTCGCGGCGGCAGATCGAAATCGGCTCTCAGGACCTGTGTCGGAAAAAGTCGGCGGCCGAGTGTGAAGCTGGTGTAGGTCAGGATCAACACTGCCCTGGCGAAGCGCATGACTGATACGTATGTACCTGTCGGGACGGCTCAAGTATGCCAGTGAATACATGCACCCGGGCGGCCTGTCAGATCAACACTGTTCTGATGACCCCTAGCCCGGCAGCACAGCGCCAGGAACGCTTCGGTAACGACTGAGCCACGCTGGTTGGCTACTACCGGTCGCCCGCAAGACATGCTGACGATACAAAAATGCGACATGGCTACACGCCAGGAAAATATCGACCCGTTCAAACGTCAGAAAATTCTGGACGTGTTTGGCAGCACGATACGCGGAAGGGCCGATAATCCGAGCAAGAAGTGAAAATGGCCTCCCGGGACAGCCAGCCGGGCGTTTTTTGTAGGCTGCGCCCGAGTTTGTGATCGGTTATCGATTTCCAGTCGCTTCGGACGGCGCGCGACCCGACAGATTTATGTGGCCAGCGCTGTTACACCGACCTCATCACGTGTTAAAAGTGGACCGAAACTTTCCTGTCGTGATAGCGACTGGACGCAACACTGCCGAGGCGCACCCTCCTTCGGGACCGCCACGCCGCCGTTGCGACACAGAGCCGAGGGAACTCCAGGGCGACGGCCAGCAGCCAACCGGCGCGCCCGTCCGATCGTGGGCAGTGACGTCACGACGACGATGCTGACCGGCGCGCTGACCGAAGTCGCCTCGGAAGCTTCCTCAGGACAGGAGGTGGCCGGGGAGACAGCACGGCAGCGGTCCGGCCGTCGGGCCGCGGCTCACCGGGCCGTCAGACGCCGCACCCGCACCGCGGAACCACTGCGGAGGCGGCGGCCTGTTGCCCGAATCGGGGGAGCCTTCTCGAGAGGCCGCGCCGGCAGGCCATCTGTCAGCGTCGGCCCCGGCCGCGGCCTGGCGTGACGACAAGGACGCGGCGTCCGCGCGCCGCGACCGCAGGGCGCGCCGCCGCCGCGTTTTTCCGCCGGCGCTGCAAGCAACAAGCGCGGCGCCCGGCCGCGTCGGCAGCGGTGGCGCGGCTCCGCCGTCTGCGAAGTCCGCGCCGCGCCGCCCGCCGGCGACGAGCCGCACCGGGAGGGGACGGGTCCGTCGCCGGCCGGCCGGCCCGGCGGCGGCGGACGGTCGGCCAGCCGGCGCGGCCGCCGCTCTTCTCGGGCGCGCGCCGGCGCCAGGCGGCACCGGCGCGGCCCGACCCGGCCGTCCGCGCGTCATTTGCGGCGCGGAGTTTGCGGCGGCGGCGGCGCCGGGCGCCGGCGGCTGCGCGGCGCCCGGTCAGCGCCGCCGGCGACGGCACCTGCGGCCGGCATTTGGTCGCATTTCTGCCAGGGCCGTCGCGGCCTGCCATTTTGTGGCGCGCAGGGAATGTCAGGCGGCCGGACCGCTTCCACGCGGCGTCACCCGCTAATCGGGCGCGGCGTGACTCGTTAATAGGGCGCTGCCGGCGGCGGCCGGGCCCGCTGTCCGCTCTGGACCGGCCTCCGCTGTCGGTCAGGCGGCCTCCAGCCGCCCTGCGCTGACCTCAGATCGTCGTGAGGCCGAGTCCGGAGTGCGGACGTGGGAAGTCGTCCCTTCCGGAGAGCTACAAAAAGCAGACCACCCAGGATCGTACATGATTTAAGCCTCACGTAGTGGCAAACTTTAATTGGCTTCCTGGAGTTTTTACTGCGGTAGATAACCGATGCCTAATTCATCGCGAAAGGATGGCTATGAGCATGTTCCACGTCCGGGTACGTTGACAGCAGAGTCGGGATTTCACTTTCATCGTCTAGAGTCGGGGTGCAAAGTGGAAAGTGGTTGGGGAGGTTTTTACTAAGTAGACAGCTAAGTAGTAAAAAAGCTTTCAGCCTGTGTTCAGCACAATGCCTTACCTACTCGCTATTGTCACATCTGCCACAGCCGACGAGTTGCGCAAACTGCCATCGCTCGCGCGAATTAACCACGTTCTGACGTTTTGCCCTGCAGAATAATCTGCCGCGCCCCGCGTTCCGCACCGTTCGTCAGAACTTCGTTGTCTGAAAGACTTGGTGTACTTTCTCAACTCATCTCAAATTCTACCCAGTTTGACTCCAGCGGATACACACTACATGCCAGCCGAGACTGCCATTCGCTGATTCGCTTCAAAGTTTTTGAAAACAGTACTACTGATGCTAAAGAACCGGTACACAGGCAAGGTTTTCACCTTGAGTCGGGACAACCCAGGCAGCAAGTCGATCTTGGTTGAGCTCGGAACAACTAAAAAATGTTACTTTTCAACCGATCTGGATATTTTTTTCGGATGATTTGCGATGGCAAAAGTCCCTGTGTATTGATTTCCCGGACTCCAATTGCAAATCCGATGACTTAATTCCGGGTAGCAATGACGAAAAATGAGTGATGCGGCTGTGAAGCAAAATAACCAGACAATATACAAATGTCTTACTACATTTAACCGAAACCGGCCTCTTCTAGGGCTTGTGCAGAAACATCATTAGATATTTTTCGGACAATTTTTCTATTCAAGTTATATTCCTTAAAATCAAACTTCGTCGCGTGTTGAGGCGCGTGCTTAGATGCATACCCATATTCATTCCCAGCAAAGATATTATCTTCGTGCAATGTACCAATGACATCTTTCGTCATCTGAAAACAGTTCTGAGGGCGACGTTGCTAAGCAGCACTGCATAGCTGCATCAACACCCGACACGTCAGAGCCGTTAGTAGGTCAGAGCTGAGGTAACAGTGACAGGACCAAGCAACAGCTGATGCGTTCGACCTTTCGCCGAAACGCCAGTCCACCGGCAGGTGATGCGCGACATCTACGGGAACCCTCGCTGAACTATCTCAGAGCTGTCGCTCCGGCCACGGCCGAGCCAGCTGCCGGTGCCTGAGTAAGACGGTGCCGCAGCCGGTACCAGGGCACGAGCCGGGCAGTGACTGCACGCCGCGCGCCGGTACCAGGGCACGGGGGCGCCGCGGCCGGAGGCCGGCAAGGCGTTCTCCGGCGGCAGCGCTGGTCCGGTCCCGGCCCGGCACAGCCGAGAATGTCACACAGGGCTGGGGAAATTTGCTCTCTTGGTGTTGTGCGGCACCAGGGAACTCATGATCCGTGTAAAACATACACTCCAAAGTCATTTAACGATATACGCTTGCGCCAAAACGTCCATCGCTCGTCTGCATCAGACACCTATTTGCGGCTCCTCTTGTCAATCACGACGTTGTTCGCTTCTTCAGCCTGCAAAACTGTACGTTCCGATACCGACAACAGGTCGACAGAGGCAGTGCCCGTCATCGGGCGGTCGCGGGCGCCGCCGTCCGACCGCGGCCTTGCGGCCGGCCTTCTGCGACTTTCCAATTCAGATGGCCCGGCTTTGTCGTGTAATCCGCCCGGGCATTTCAACTCGGCAGCCCGACTGCCGAGCCCAGCGGGTCGTCGAGAGCGAGCTCGCCAACGACCGCCAGGGGGACCCACCAGACTCGAACGACAGGGAACGTGTGCTGAGGAGGTACAACTTGTAGAACTGTGGGGTCCCTCGCAAAATAAAGAAATAAATCAAACGAAATGAACGTCCCAGCCCACAGTGTCGTCAGGAATGGTGCAGACAACTGTGCGGGACATTTACACGGTGTCTCTAGCAGTTATCTCCTCATTCATCAAAACTCTGGCCTTGGTTGAGCACTGAGCCACATGTATGCCTTGAAGGAATTTACCGCGAAGCTGTCCAAGAAGGAGAAACAGCAGAGCCTGCAGTAATGATGCAGGCATTGCAATACGGAAGCCTAGTAGGGCCTCTACAGGCGAGGTTACACCCAACCCACCACACCTGCTCTTATTGATGTTGACTTGTGAACGACCGCTAGCAGCATGGCGCGGCATAAATAAGGCCTGAGTTGTTCACGCTCGTAAACCAACTATATGTTATCCGATAATTTTCCTGCACTATCTGATGCATGTGGTCCCCGAACATATTGCCCTTTTAATGTGTCCTCGGTGCCTTGAAATAAGTAAAGGATCGTCTATGCTCATCCGAGTTTGCTGTGTGATCCCTGGACTGCTATCGAAGAGTTTTGAACACATGAATTAATGTCGCCTGGGCGCCAAACCGGATGGTGGTGCAGGATTTCTACCCTGAAATGCCTTCACGCAACGGCAGGTCCGTGGTCCACTGATGCTTTCCGTCCCAGCAAAATCCTACGCATCCTGATACAAGAGCACACTTCCATGATATTATAAAAGACAACAGGTTAGAAAACGTCACGGACCGACACAGCCAATGTAACAAAGTTTGCTGCGTAATGAAGTAGAAGACGCGTTAAGGGAAGCAAAGGCAATCTACTTTAACAGCTAAATCAAAATTGGGGAAAAATGACTAACCAAAAAGGATTAATGAACATTTGCATTAAACCACAGATCCCGTCAGTCTGGGAGCCTTAAGCTGACCAACCTTTCTTCTAATCCTTTTAGCTCTAAATTAATTCACTAGCACCTTTCTGTCTTCCACTACAAGAAATATCACTCAGTCTCGGAGGACATCCTAGCAGTATCAGCGCAACAGCAAGAGTGCAGTTGTTTGGTTCCTTGAATGCAATGAAAGAATGCAGTTGAGGGTTCCTTGTAATGGAATTTTAAGCATGATAAGAACCACGTAGAATAGACTGTGTGAATGAAGCTTTGCAACAAGGAAAAATCGAGCTTTCAGGGCTACTACACGGATTACATGTGCACCGACAAAAATGCTGTCGATTTCGGACCATCATAAACCTTATTCCCAGTGGCTTCAGTTGAAACGCAAATATACAGTTTTTGTCTCAGGAATTAAACTGAACGTCATTTGATTTTCCCGATTCCATAAATCGACACCAAAGTAATGAAACCAAAAGCTACAATAGCAAATATTTGTGCACTGAAAATACACAATTTTCTCCATTATCAAGGTACTATATTGAATCTACGGTGGGGACTTATGAACATAATCCTTTAATCCAAGCAGCACGACCGGATTTGTATCTGTTTTTCCATCCGTAATAAACCCAGCCTTCATGGTAACAAACAAACATTCCGGCGCCATCGAAAAGCAGCTGCCTGCAATGGTTCCACAAAACGACAGGTCTTGGCTGTGCAAAGTGATCATAACTGATCACATCCCGTCTATGTTGCAGCGGGGAAACCATCTTACAGGGTCTTTTTCTCTCTCCGCCACGACAGGAAACAGGACGCTTAATATGCGTGCTGCGCCGCGTGTTGTAAAAGCCGCTGATCCGAAGCTGGGCATTTTACGAAAGGAAAGCGAGAGCTCCCGGTCCGGCCGGCGCGACGAGGAATGGCGCGCGATCCGATCGCAGGCGCGGGAGGGCCGGCTGACGTCCTGTTTTTACCGAGAGCAGCGCCTCGGACGTGTCTGGCCGCCCGAGAGGCGAGGGGCGCCGGCTGCCGACATCCGGGGACGGCGGCGCCGGCCGGGCCGCCATTCACCGGCAGAACGCAGCCGGCTAAGTGACTGTAATCGGTGCTGCCGCGCGGCGGCGGAGGGGACGGCGCGCCGCAGCCTTCACCTGGCCTTTCAGCGCCGCGCGCCGCCCCCGTCATCGCCGCCGCTCCGACAGCTGTCTGCGCCCGCTCCCCGCCCGCCCCCCACTGCATCCCCGGCTGTCTGAGGGCCGCCTCGCGGCAGACGGTCTCGCGGAGCACGACGTCACCCTCGGTACGGGACACGACGACGCTGAACAACCTAATGGAAGGCCTCAGTCTGGTTCGATGATCGACGACGTCCTCTCTGTTGTGTCCAGCAATGGACGCAAATTCCGCAGACGTTTAAAGCTTTTGTAAAAAGGACGAATGTGAATGGCGCCCGGACGGCTTTTCTACTAAACTTCAAAGGTCTATATGCCTTTTTTGCAGCGGCGTCAAAAATTTCTTTCGTCCTTCGGTCCATGCGGTTCTGAAGCCTTTCCTGCCTGTTTGTAAGTCTACAGTTGGGTGGTGGGGCGAATATACTGCTCCTGCATTTAGTTCGTGACTAAAGAAATAAGTCTTCTTACGTCTTCTTACGTCTGCTTTAGAAAATTTAGCAGTCCCGTAGAGCGAGCTGGCACATGCATGCAAATTGCGCGAAATCCAGTCAGCGGATCATGCCGCATTGAGGTCTTCGCGCTGCGCCGCTGCACAGCGCAGCCTGGCGGTGCAGTATACCACCCCGAAACAGTGGGCATTCCGAGCGTGGAGGAAAAAAAGGCGGCGGCGAACGGAAAGGTGCTGCCAGAAACGACCCACTGCCTCTTCATTGGCGCAGTGGGGTGGCCATGTGGAAGAGGTATTCCACTGAAAACATTGGCAAGGGAAAATGAATACCTTTTAAATCTGTTCACACAATTCGGTACACACGGATGGTGACAATATTGAAAATGGTACTGTGACTATCGTCAGATGACATTCTTGCAATGCAAAACGGTCCAAAATGTGGATGAAATCAGTATAATGTGAAAATTTCCGATAATTTTATCCGTTTTCCGCAAAGATAAGACGTTTCATGTCATGTAAATTTCAGAAACAGTCGTGGGTCATAAGACTAAGGATGGTCTCCGGATGTCAGGCATAAAGGTATTTTCGGGTATGCATCCAGCATTTTGAGGAGTGACCAGTTGATTAAATGAATCTCAGATTGCATCGCTTCGAGCATGCAGGTTATTTCATCTGGCTGTAACCCGGTTTTCTGCGCAAAGGATGACGTGCACATCGAACAGCGATGAACTGATCAATGTTACACCACACGTGATCCGAAAAGACCACTCAAATTGGGAACTGAACGTTGTATGAACGACAAATTTTAACCTTGAATCTCTATATGTAACAAGACTTTCAGACTCACTACAGCACTATAACCCGCCGGATATTCGCTGTAAGGACTTAAAATCTAAGGCAGTCTGATCACCCCAATCTGGAGCAGACTGAGCATTCTTCGTAGACGGCGTGAAAACCGTTTGCCTGATTAGAACCTTTTGCACCGCGACAAAGTTCTACGCTAGAGCGGCTTCCCGGTAAAAACCGTTCTTGCCGGTGACTTCGAGTAACATAAAACGTAGAAGTGCAGCGCCCTCATTTAATGACACTTGCGAAGCGATGGCATCCCAAGATTTTGCAGACGACGCGAAAACGTACGATGGAATTTCTTACACTTCGCGGACTGTTGCCATGGGACTAGGACGTGTCCTACAGGCACGAACCTGCTCGGCTTATTGTTCTCATCCGGCACGCTACTTGGAGCAAGGAAATCGTGATCAATGGGTGTGGGGGGGGGGATTACCTCAGCCATGACGTGAGCGAGCAGCATAACCGGTCCACGGGGAGACCAGTCGGGCTGGTGCCAAGGTAACACCTCCGGTTTGCGGAGGTTGACTGCTTTATCGATTTTTTCACATGGCGAGGAATCGAGGCGTGCGCTCTGGCAATAAGCGATTATACTCGAGGCAGACAGAGAACTGATGATGACACCCGTCCATCGTTCTCTTACACATAGAGTGTGCATAACCGTGGCGAAAACGGTGAAAAACGTTTGAGAAGTGCATGTGCCATTTGTTGAGCAATACAGCATGGCGCAACGGGATACATTAAGACAGGGGTGGAACATGGTGTGAATGATTGGGGGGCTGGGCTGAAGGTCTGATAACCTAACCTCCCCCAAATGTGGCTTTCTCTACGGATTAAGCTCACTTTATTTTGATCATCAGCGGTGTTTGTTCTTTATTACTATTTGTCGTTTATCGAATACCCCTCTCTCTCTCTCTCTGTCTTTTTCTCTCTAAATATATATATATATATATATATATATATATATATATATATATTATTCGGTCATTTTACAGTTTGTTTCATACTCCCTCCCTATCTGTTATATATTGCGGTCATTATTTTTGTCATTATTATCTATTTCTCTTGTTACTACAGGCAGACAACATGGAGCGGGGCAAATCAACATAGGGGGCCACGGCCCTCGCAGAGATACAACGTTTCGCCCCTAGTATTGGGCATGATGAAATAGCTTACGAATTCCATGCCAAGTTAACATAAGATAAAGGATTCTTAAGTATCTGACCTCAGATCAAAACACTCAATCTTAAAGTGGCATAATTTCGGTCCCAGACAGAACTATCATCAGAGAGGAGTTGATTGCAAGTGATTTAATTTGGATCGGATTAGGAAGGTGGTTTGGCCCTCAGCAGTCAGCACTGACAAAAATGTAATAATTTAGGGTGGTGTCCTTGATTTTCTTGTTTTGTCTCGCATACGTGCTAATCGTCGCCGCGCCAGGCAAATGAATTTTATAACCAAATTAACTGACGTGTGAGGTAACTGTAACATTGGGTAATCAGGAGAATGGACACATAATGGTTAGATATTCGGGTTCTTGTATTTTGTGCTGTATTTTAGGCATCATTTATCTGGTGTACCCATTAATGTACATTTTCCTTTGCTTTCATCTTTTCAGTGTTGAATTCTTTTTACTCCTAAAGACTTATTTGGTAGTGGATTCAAACAAAATTACTCCGATTCTACCCATTTCTGTTGGCAGGCATGGGTCATTATCCTGATATGCTAACGATTGTCATGCTATGATAACAGGTCTAGCAATAGGTAGGTAAAGCACATCATCAGATAGGTAAAGCAGTGGCCAATGACTCTACCAGTCTGAGAGAAATTTGATGTTATCGCTTTAATGTTTTGCATCAATGTCTTCACAATAGCTCTGGTTCCACCAGCTTAGAAGCCAAGACTATGACTATGGTCGTAACAAAAACTCTGTTGCGTGGGTTTACATCTAGCACTCTGGGTGAGATGGCAATAACATTAGATATTTAGGTTGTTGTCATGGGATGCAGTTAAAATTGATAAAGATTCACATCTATGGGTGGAAACACCAGCATTGCAGACCCCGTGAAAACTATCCCACCATGTGACTATGCCGGGCCTTTCCTGAGTTTTTCCAGTTCCACTTATGTTTGTATAAGTAATTTGAAATCTGAAATGGTAGTTTCAGTGTCAGCAACCATTCTAACCGTAAAAGAGTGCTGCACATTTAATATAATGCATGCTTAATGCAAGGGATGGGAAGATATACCATTCATTTGTAATACACTGGGGTAAATACATGGGTGAGTGCATGATTTCCTGGAACGTGGATAATCTATGTGGGTGAATACTTTCTCTTCCTGAAAGTATGTGGTTTTCTGGTCTCTATGTACGAAGAAAACATGCTTTGGTTCATAAATTTCATGACGGCATATTGGGGGGGGGGCTATTTTAAACATTAAGGGGGCCATTTTAAAGATTGGGGGCTGCAGTCCCCTAGAGATATAAGTGCATTAAGTCATTGGGGGCTGCAGCCCCGCTAGTGCATTAAGAGATGTAATTGAACGGCAAATTATTTAGTGATTCAAATACTTCTGAACAGTTTGTGCGCGCACATTTTGGAAGTATGTGTTACTACCAGAAGGGCAAGCAAGACTCAAGGATTTTTATCGCTTCTACGCATTTCTTCTGTCAATCTTTTGTTGTTTCTTCATCGCCAATCTTTATTGATAAATATATATTTTATATACTTTACTTATATACCAATGCTTCTCCCTATCCTCAGAAAAGAAAATGGCAACACCATGTCTTTGGCGATTCAAACCTTACGTTTATATCAAAATATGAAAAATATTTAATATGAAAAATAATTATAAAATAATTAATTAATTAATTAAATTAATAAATAAAAAATTAAATTAATTAAATAATAATTAAAAAATAATTAAAAATATGAAAAATATTTATATGATGAAAACCGAAACAAATATTTACGAAACAGGTAGAGGCGATAAAAACTCTGTGCTTGAGCCGTGAACATGAGTCTGAAGAATTTTTGGTGCAGCAAAGGAGAAGGCTTCATTCTTAATATGCTGTAAGCATGCGTCAGGGTGACGGGATTTCGCATTCTTGAGAGGAGAACGGCTCATCGTAGAAGAGAGCGTATGATGAAGTGTGGCGCCGCAACACCAAACTCGTTTACTCAGACGCAATATGCATTATATATTAAAATGATGTGTCAACACGGAGATTATTTAGACGACATGAATGAATCCTTTCAAGGTCCTAGGCAAAGTCAGACTACTTCTGATTTTGACAAAGTCATGATTATAGGTTTTATCTGTATTAGATGAATCATTAAATAAACGAGAATATCACTGCCTATAATCTAGTACGAATCGGAGAGTTCGGAACAAATAAAGAAAATTGTTTAGTTGACTTGAACAATTTCTTCACACCGTAGCTAAAATGGCTACGGAGCGTGTGCTGGATCTGTCGTTATTTTAGTCTGGCTTATCCATGGGCTATTCGCAAGGCACTAGTTTCTGAGAAGTATGTTTAATCCTAAAGATGGTCTAGTACCAAAAGATCCATTTATGGATTTATCCACGTTTTTAAAGCAGACACCACCAAATACCTAAAAAACGGCTGCTGCAGTATGAAGAAAGCTGTGTTTATTTCCCGATGACATAACAACAATCTGGGAACCGTAAGCAAGACTTTCAGTGAACAGCTGCAAGTTAACCGCCCTCTGATTGCCGACAGTCTGTTCCAGCTATCTGCGCTCCTCCGCAAGACAGGAACAACAGCGTGTTTCCACCACCAGGAAATCGGCCCCTTCATCGAAGCCGCCTCGCAGCCGGCCGCTCTCCCCGATCGGACGCGCCACGTTCGCGGGAATTCCTGGCGAGCCGGCGGCGTTCCTGCAGCGCCTGGCCTCTCGCGTGGAGGCGCGCCATTGGCGGCAGGCGCGGCGCGCCGTCTGCGCCGCGCCGCGCCGCCGCCGGCCGGCACAGTTCCCAGGCAGCCGGGCCGATGACGGCCGATTTACGAGCGGGATCGCTCGTCCGGCGGTGACCCCTGGCTCCGGGCCCAGCCGGCGCCGCCCGCAGTTCAGGCGCCGTTCGCCGAATCGGCCGCTCAATAGCGCGGCGATCACGGCGCGAGTGTGGCGTGCCGCGGCGAGAAGTTTCGCGGGTTAAACGGCCGGCGTCGCATTCTTCACGGAGATGAACGGGGAAGAGACTTAGGAGTAAATACAGTTTGCGTAAGAAACCTGGGGAAAGAGCGAGTTAGGGAAGGTACCGGCAAATTTGGAGGATGTTTTGTTAAAAACCATTGGGTTAATGTCAAAAAGCCAGAAAAAGCGAGGAAACTTTGCTCCATTGTTCCTTCGGTTCCAGCAAACGATAAGTGGCGTAAAGGACTTGATCTGTTCTGAAACGGTTTAGGTGCTACATATTCTTTCCAGTTTCCAATTGGCATTCTCGAATGTTGTAGGTATGGAATACATTGCACTGTTAACGCTTTAACTAGTACTTCACCTTTTTCCTTTCTACTTTTTTTTGTTAGTACTCCTAATGTCTTTAGGTGAACAAAACGTCCGTGATGAATGTATAACTTTTCCATAAACAAAACATGGCATTCCGACATTTTCGCGAAATTCGTAAGATCATGAGCATCAAACAACTTTGTTTCCATGCGTCTCTCCAGCTGCCGCGCGCTTCGTGTGGTCAGCGGCGGCCTGCTCCATCGCTGTCAGTAACCCCAGCGGCGGCCGGCCGCCGCGGCCTGGGGGGCTCGTCTCCGGCGCAGCTGGGCGGCCGGGTTCTCACATTGACAGCTGCGCGCCTGGTATTCGGGCGGCGCGGCGAACGGTCACGGCACACGCCACCTCGTGCCGGCCGTACGGCGCGCCGCCGGCCGGCCGACTCCGCCGTCGGGGCGTGGCCTCTCCGTCGAGAGCGTGGGAAACACGCGACGGGGGCGGGGCGTCGCCCGCCCGGCGGACAGGGGCGCGCGCAGGGGCGGGCCAGGGGCTGCGGCGGTCGTCAGGTAGGTGGTGGGTGGGGAGGATGCGTCAAAACGGTCGGAAGATCGCAGCTGCTGAGCCTGCCGCGCGCAGGGGTAAACACGCCCGTCCGACAGCTTTTGCCTCCCGTGCCGCCCTTCCAGCTGCTTCTGCCATCGGTGCGCCGCCCTCGACGGCCGCCTGGTGCCGCTTCTCCCGCTCCAGCCACCCTTCCAGCTGTCCGCATCACCGCTGCCGCTTCCGACGGCCACCTGCCGCCCCTTCAGCGCCCCCTGTCACCAGTGCAACCAATGCACCCTGTCATTTAGGTTGTCACATAACAAGCACCATGTCGCTGGTCTGCCGCTTCTGACGGTCGTCGCCGCCCTGTCTGCCGACCTGAGTTCGCCCCTGCCGCCGTCGGCCACTACTGCCGCCTCCGCACGCAATCAGGTCGTAATGGGATGGTGGGCGGGACCGGCGGTGCAGTACCGTCCGGCAGGGGTCAGGCGGCGAGCCTTGCACGTGACCTTCCTAGGACGGGCCGCCCTACAGAGCGGCCGCTGGACAGCGCGCAAAGCGGCGAGCGGCCGCTGGACAGAGCGCCGAGGAACCAGAGGATAGTCGTGGCAGAACAAGTCAGCGTTAGGGGATTTAACGTTCAAAGACGTACAGGGTGGCGGAGGAAGAAAGAAGGGAAGGAACAAGGAAGAGTGGCGAGAGGGGAAATCAGGCTTAAATGACCGGCAGCATGGTTCGACTGGAAGCTATCTCTTCGCTTACTTGCTGTGATTTATAAACGCGACCCATCCGCCGCATCATTCAAATGCCCTTCATTCACCTCACGGACAGGCAAACCACGGAACCCCTTCAGCCTGCGAGGAGGCAGCTTCTCCGGCCGCCGCGCCTCGGCTCGGCGGCGCCGCCGGAGCCGGCCGCCGGCCGGGTGTTCCGCCTTCCACAGGTCCAGGAGCCACCAGCCTTGACCGGCGGCGGACCGGTTCGCCGGGCCACTGAGGCCGGCCGGCCGGCGGCCGCGGCTCGGCGCCCGCCGCCGCCGCAGTCATTAGCGGGTTTTTGCTGGAGGGACCGCCGCGGCACGGCGACGCGCCGCCAGCTGCGTGTGATACTGCAACGCCTGTCGCACCCGCCTGGCTCGATCTCAAGCTGATAAGGATGTTCTAGCCTGCCCAAGTCGTAAGCAATTATACTGGAAACAGTAAGGCGTTTCGGAGAGTGTTTGAAAACATTGTTGTGTAGTGCAACTGAGGCGAAGAGGTTCAGGTAACTCTCATCGTAGGAGGAAACGTTGGATTATAGCCCAATTAAACATCCTGTGATTTTAAATATCGAACAGATCTGGAAGACAAGTTTTTTCATTGACGTGAATTCGTGAGTATCAAGGTTAGCAGTTGCATGCCACCTTACGGTACTCGGTGGACAACCCTTGCGTTACAAATGATAGCGCTTTAAAAGTTTATCAAACATGCATGCTGATAAGCTGAATGCTGACGATATGGTAACGTTGTATGGTTTCCTGGTCCATCGAAAACCCTCTCTGTTCCGAGAAAATTTGGTCAGTGCTGACTCCAGCTGTCTCCATCGTCTTGTTCTTGTCATAACACGTAAGACGTTCTTTCGGATTTAGACACAACGCAGAGCATAGAAGGTATAACTAACATAGAAGATATAACTATAATATAATAATAATATAGCTAACAATATAACCCCATATAAGGTATATGCATTTGTCGTACATAATATGTTGTATAAATAACAACAAATACATATAAGGTATAACCAACAACAAATGCATCCAGCGTCGTCGGTATCTCAGTTGGTAACTAGAGCGTTGGTCTCTTTGTTCTTCTCCTTGTCCTGGCAAGACCAGTTCGAATCGCCTCGGCGCTCGACGTTTGGCCCGTGAGTTACCTAGCAACGGGACAATACTGGGCCAAGCTGAAAACCACACGGTCGTGTCGCGGCGCTGGCGGCATGCTAAACTTTTCCCTAAAAATCATCCGTCACATGGAATTGCTCGATCGGAAGTAGGGGTCGCAGTGTGTGCAACACGCTTGCTTAGCACAGATGCCGATTCCTGACATCCCCATGGCAGCCATACGGTTTAAATTCGCAACGAATATTTTTTTAGCTTCAGGCCATGTCGTGAACACCGAAAGTCAAGACAAGGCGTTCTTCACAGTAACGAGAACAGGCGCTAGATTTGCATCTCATTTTAGCGCGAAGCAGAATAAAACCTCACGAACAGAGTTACAGCATTAGCCTCTATCGACCTAGCATCGCACAGCTTAGTACGCCCTAACTTGACAACAAAATAAACCAGGAAGGAAAAGTGTAGTCCGTAAAACACACTGACCGATATGGGCAGCCGGTGGGCAACAGCCGGTTGGCGCCGAGCTGCCATCTGCGTGGCCCGTGTCAAATCCGGGTTTTCCGCCTCGGTGCCGTTCGTTTTGCTGGTCCGTCTGTGCTGTGTGGGCTGCAGTACCTCAGGATGGCATCGTTAGTTCTCGCGGTGTTGTTTCGCTGTTTACCAGGTGTCCCAAAAATAGCGATGGCGAAAAGAAAAGAAGAAAAGAAAGAAGCTTCCAAAACAGGAGACCGTTACTCTCGATTTTTGCCCATTTGCAACTTGTGTCAGTCAAGACATCCGATAACCCACCCACCCAGCATACCCAGCAAACTACGGTAAGCCGACAAAGTTCCTCAGACCCTGGAAATTTCCGCAATGGAGCGCCAAGGGAACGCTCGTTGCATGCTGTGACCAGAAATTCCTGGGCATTCTTTGACAGGATTGGATCAGATTAGTGTTATCGAGTTACCTCGGTGCACGTTCGCAGAGATCCTGACCTTATCTATACGTGGCCGTGCATGTCGTGCCCTCCATTCGCTCGTGACGGTCGCGTTTACGGGGCGTGGACGGTACGCCAGTGGCCAGACGGCCCCTCTTTGCCGCCCGTTGCGATCTGTCGTCTCTGCGGGCGCCGGCCGGGCGGCCAGCCCCCAGCCGTTCCTCGTCTCTGCTCGATCAGTCTCGGACACTTCCGCGAAGCACGTCGGACCGCGGGCGGAATGGACACGTCTTCCTTCAGCGGAGAGCCACGCTCTCTGGGAGTTCTGAACCCGCGAGCGTTCGTCCACGGGACACGAGAAGTCCGGTCAGCCACGCCAACAGACCAGCTCTGCCGCCTCCCCGCCCTCTGCCGTGGAGAGCAGCGTTGCCCAGCTGGCCACCATCCCCGCTCCGCGGCCCTGCAGCCGCCGAGCCGGCCGCCCGGGCCCCGACCGCCCAGCGCCGCCAATTGAGACGTCCGCGGGCGGCCGGCCGCCCCCGATAGATTCCCGACCGGGCGGCCGGCCCCCCGCGGCCGCGCCCGGCCACCGCCCGCTGCGTGCATCACATAACGGAACCTGTTGCAGCCGGCGGGCGTCCAGCTGGGCGGGCGAAACCGGCCGCCACTGACGGCGAAATCGCGTCCTCCATTACGGCCACCTTCTAGCGCAGAGGTTTTGAGTCGTGCTCGGCGAAAGAAAGAGGAAGGGTCATCGTGGTCATCTTGGTCATCTTGGTAATCGTGATCTCTCTCTCTCTCTCTCCCCCCCCTCTCTTTCTCTCCCACACTCACTCACTCACTCTTTCTCTATCTCTCACTCTCTCTTTCCCTCTCCTTCTTCCTCTTTCTCCATCTCTCCCTCTCTTTGCATCCTACCTTTCTGGGACATGGGCCCGTCCTCTTCCTTTCCGACTAGGGCCCGTCAGCTAAGTACGGGACCAGGCCCCGTCAGCTCCCTGTGGGACCAGGTCACAGAGCCCCGCAGGGCGGAATGTCCGGCATGTGGGCACCGCCTCATCTGCATATGACGTCACCACTGTCGGGTGGGCTCTCGCCGGGGGGGCCAGGTGGTTTGTTTTCGCCGACTGCCCGTCCCGCCGGGCCGCTGTGCCGTCTGGGTGGCGTTCGGCCGCAGGGTCCTGCGATTTCTGTCTCGACCGACGTCCAGACAAGGTGCCCCTGGGGCAACAGAGTTCACAACCGCAGACGAGAGTCTCATTGGCAACTGTTCGGACGATTTCGCACTTGTTTCGTTTGACTGCATCGACGTTCCTTCCAAGATGTTTGACTCTCGACTATTTCTAAACCACGGGATCGTAGAGTGCGAGAGGTTATGGGCGAATGGACTACCCGTCCACCCCACGACTGATCAAGCCTGACGTGCGTTGTGACGTGAGACCGCCTTGCACGCCACAACACACACACGTCGTCCCTGGACCGCGGAATGATGAGTACTGGGTACGTCTGGAAGTTGCAGGGAACAAGAACACGCGTGCAATGGTTCCTCAACATGTATACCCGATCGCACGTAGACGAAACATGTCATAAACTATGCTTTAAATCGAATCTGAAATGAATCACATGTGAGTAATAGGGAAAATCTGCCACCGCGTTTGTGGGGAAAACTGTTGGTAAATTGCAAAGTCAACGCGATACCAGTACACTTTTTCTTCAGTTTCAAGACGCTCTTCCCAGTGCATTGCTTCAGAATAGTCGTTCATTTACCTCTATGATAACAGATTTCAGTCAAGATACGGCATGAAATGCGAGAGATGTTGTGCGTAGATCTACAGCCAAATGACGCGGGTTTTTTTGGATCTGTAATCTCTGCCCAAAACACACTGCGGAAGCCGAGGTCTTTTGGAAAAACTGGCAATTCGGTACCAGATCAGCCGTACTGCACGACAAGGTTTTCAAAACCGGTAATTGGCAGGAGCGGTGGAACCTCTTTGGACATGGGGGGGGGAACAACGTGGTTTTTACCTCGTTTCTTTCCATGCAACGCCATAGGGTTAATGCTAAATGCTGTCCAAAGTTGAGCGAGACATCTTGAAGGCAGCTGTACCCTGCTCCCCCGGTTTCAACGCCCCTCGTCATTGGCGTCAGATCCACATGCAGCCTTGACATAAACATATTACAGCAAGCACACCTGCTTCAAGACATTATGTTTCATACCCGCTGTTTCGCCACAAGGAAAAGCCTCTGATGCTGAGGAACGAGATACATCTTCTCTTTTGAAAAATGACTGTATTTTTATGCCGCCCTTTTCGAAATGAACATGTAAAAATTCGTTCATTCCTTTTAAGACAACCACCTGTGGCTGAATTCCAAGAAACCCTGCACGCTCACTGGCGCTCATCCTCGCTGGTAGAGATCGCGACGAATTTCCTGCATAATTCAATTAAGCACGCGACCTTAACCGGACCTCGTTACCACTTGTGAGGCGCTTACGTAACTTCGCCTTCAGTTGAGCTCCCGGAACCCGACACGTACAGTAATTTCGAGCTCTGACTTTGACTGCGAACAACGAACGGTGGACGTATGACAATAGTCTGCGATCAGTAAACCGTGGAAAATTGACTGCGAACAGTAAAAGGCTGTCAGCAGACTGCGGACAGTACCAAGTGGAAAGTAAACGGCAGAACAGTGCGTAATAAACGGTGAGCGGTGTGAAATGCAGAGCTGTCGGCGGACGCCGCACAGGGCATTGAATATTGAACAATAAACGGTAACCAGCGAAGAGTTGACGTTAGGTGCAAGATGGTGGACAATGCACAGGCAACAGCGAACAATGGACGGTGGCAGTGGCCAGCACGCTTAGTTCAGTGGGCAGTGTACAATGTGCATTGCACAATGGGCTGCGGGACGCGAGCAGTGGACAGTAAACTGTGCACGTTCGCGTTGTGCGCTTAACACTGTGACGGGAACGGTTCAAGCCGAACAGTGGATAGCGGATGGTAAACAATGTAAGACGGCGGACGTCGAACTTCCGACTTGCACTTCTGGTAGTGGACGGTTGGGACATCGCGCTGTGAACAGTGAACTGTGGACGTTTGACGCCGAACTCTGAATGATGAACAGCAACAGTACACAGTGAGCACTGAACGGCCACCGAAACCCATGGACGCTGGGCGAGGGGAAGCAAACTCTGGACTGTGCACAAGACCCCTCTCTCTTCCCGGGAGCACCTGGAGCGGACGGACCGCGCCACCTGGCCTGAGCCGCCGCCCCCGCCGCCGCCCCAGTTCGGCCGCCCGGAACAACAGGGCGGCGCGTGCTAATGGCGCGCCCGCCGGCGGCCGGGTGATTTACTCCGAGAGCCCGTTGATAAGAGCGCGTGCACACTGGCAGTGCATTAGCGGCCGCCGCGGCGGCCACTTATCGCGCTCCGGGCCGGCGGCCGGCAGTTAGCGCGCGCCGGACGGGCCCCCGCCCGGCAGCGGGAGCGGGGGCGGCCGCCGCCGTGTGTGAGTGTGAGCTGGGTGGACAGTAATGGATGGTGCGTCGGCGCTGGGCGGTTCAGATTTGACCGCTCAATGAGACGCGTCAACTACCAAGGCCATCGAGGATTCAGTTCAATGCTGAAAGGTCACTGAAACAACGGAATGCTAATCTGACCTGCCAGGCAGACTTGCCTCAGGATGAATTTTGCGCGTGACGCATGGGCGCGCCTACCAAACAGAGGGCGACTTATTGGTAGCCGCGCTCTACCATACGTCTCAACAGAGAAATCGAAAGATGCAAACATATGGGGGAAAAGGACAAAAATATGAATGCCGTGCGACACCAAAAAATAGTTTTGCTAAATCATAAGTCATTGTACGAGTCATAGGCTGGAGAAAACCAATGATGCGATCGCGCGCCACGCCTCCTCGAGGACATCCGCGACGCCCGTAAAATACTTCGATAAAATTAAAAGTAAGATACTCTCGTGTCTAATTTCATTTGAGGCGGATAGCAGGACGTGTACCAACGGACATACAGAGTGTATAGAAGTCAGGACCATAGAGGAGTACAGAAAGAGAGAGAGGGGGAGGGAGAGACAGGGACAGAAACAGAGAAAGAGGGGGAGGGAGAGAAGGAGAAAGAAAGGCAGGAAGAGAAACATAAAGGGAAAGAAAAGTGAGAGAGAGAGTCAAGCTGTTCCACATTTTCATGACTGCTATCCAAGGTGAACATAATGCACTTGACATGGACAAGATCCTGCAGGTGTTCAGTGCTTTTCCATCTTAACGTCGTGGCGAGGGCATTGTAAACGTACAAGTCACCTTCGGCCAGGTGGCCGGACGTACCACCAAAAAATGGCCGATCAGCCGCGCAAAAACCAGACAGAAATAGGACAGACAGTCAGACACCGACCGGAGCCCAGGAGAACTCGGAGGTCGAACGGCCGGGCGGCGGCAGGCAGTCAGCGGTCAGACAGCAGGAGGCCTCGGGAGCCTGACGGCCGGGCGGCGGCAGACAGCCATCAGCACGGAGAGGCCGGGCGCCGCTGACGACGCTGGGAGGGCCCGCCGGCCGGCCGACCGCGGACGCGAGCAGGCCCGCCGGCGGCGGCGCTAACGTGCGGTGTCGAATCGCGCGCCCGCTCGCCCCGGCCGCCGATGAGGCACACAGTCCTGTGCACCATCATCGGCCGGCCATACATCAATGCAGACATCGGAATGGAGGTGAGAGCAGGGGCGGAGGCAGGCGGCGGATGAGGGGAGCAGCACCGCCGACAGTCGGGGGGCCTTCCCCCAGCGCCGGAGTCCCGCCCGGCCGGGCCCGCTGCCGGGCGGACCAGCCGGGTCCTGGCCTGGCCTCGCCCCTGCGCAGACGGCCGATTGGCTAATTAGTTCACTCGACTTGCAAGCCGGACCGTACGGGCAGATGGTTTCATTGTTGGCCGGGAGCGAGCGGCCGGTGATCGTCGGGCCGGCACAGCTCGAGCCGCTTCCCCGCCGCCGGCCACGGCCGGGACGGCAGAGCGCGGCCGGGTACGGCCCGGGAACGTCCCAAGGATCGGCCTGCTCGGGCGGAGAATGCTCCCCGGACAAGGCCGCGGTCAGGTGACGGCTGTGGCAGGGGGCATCCCGCGGTGTTTTACCAGCAGTTCGGTAGCTCAGCAGCTGGGCGGGTCGGAAGCTCGGCGGCTCAGTAGCTGGACAACGCGGTGTCTGGACCGTTCAGCAGCTCGGCACCTGGTCAGCTCTCGCAGGGTTCGGTAAAATTAACTGACCCCATGTGACCCAAGGTAACTGTCTGTGCTTTATGGCAGCTTAGCTGTGAACACCTAACCACCTGAGCGCCCACCAATGTATAAGCCGGTTCATTAGTCCTCCAGCCGCGACCATGACGTCACACCTCGCCCACCGCTCTGTCCACTATCCACGTTCCAGACACGGCTTCCAAATGGTGGCACCGACAGACGTGCTGTCGAAAAGCGAGCGGTGACGGCAGTCGCGTGGCGACCGTTCCAAAGTCGCTGGCGGCCGCTGCGCCGCCTCCGACGCAGCCTCATGCGCACTTGTACCAGGAACGACTCGATCAAAATAGAGCGACGGCGGCGCCGCGACCGTCTGGCCTTGCGACGCCACGGCGTTACTTAGCGCGGCGGGCAGCGCAAATCAGATCTGGCCGCCGGAGGACGCCTCCAACAATGCGCCCGTGCCGGCAGCCGCCCAGACGTAAAAACCTCCCGCCGATAAGCGCCGCGCGGTCGGCCCGACGGGCCATGTTGATCTCCGATAGCATCTTTGCCATTATAAGAATGTTTAACTGCCTGTCAATTATTTATGTGCACTTTAATTGCTGGTTTCGCTTTCTACGGACGTGGCTGTGCGACTAATGGCTGACCTCCATCTGGCGTCAGATCGGGCCGACCGGGAGGGACAGAGGCCGGCTGGCACGTGACCTGCCTGCCGCCGTCGCAGGTCGTATGGGGACCGGCAAACTACCGCTCCATCTCGGTGAAGGTCTGGACATGTCATTATCCGCTCAGACGTACGTCAATTTTTGTGGTCGTAAGACTGCGCCGCCATGGAGAAGGAAGAGTTCAGCGTTATGACTCATCAGTGGACAACGTAACAACTTGATCGCGAAGCTAGGAGTTAGGAACAGCTGTCAGTACATCGTCGGTATTCTCAGAAGCTCGTTCAGATAGGCAGTTACTGCGAATGTAAATAGTAATATCACATTCCAAAGAAGGTCAGAGGTTTTTGTGGCCACAAGTGCTCAACGAAGCCTTGTCAACAATCCTTTTCACAATCTAAGCAATTGTGAACCAGTGAACCAGTGAACCAGAACCAGTGAATACCACCAAATGACACCATTATTGCTTCTCAAATTCTCCATGCGCAAAATCTCCTTCAGCAGGCATAACACTTCATTAAACTGCCCATCAAACAGCGGTCAGAAGTCCTTCAGCTCGTGTCATTCAAGAGCAACCCACATTTGTACACCGAGCTGCATGACGCCGGAAATCGGGTGCTCGTGCCGCCGCGTGTCTCCTCTAAAAGCATCGACCGATCGATCGTTCCACTTCGATGGAAGAACGCCAGAAATGCGCTCTAAACCACTGTTACGGTGACTTCTCGGGACACGCGTTGTCAGCGCATTCCCCGCGTGCCAGAGGTCTGGACCATTTATTCTAGGTAACAATTTCAGAGGAATTCTGATAATTACGTCAAAACTCGTAGGATGTCAGTTCTGTAACACGGTGCTGAAAAACTAAAACCTTCTGGACAAATCTCGTTTTTCCTTTACCCAGTAAGGGTTTAAGACCTCCTCCCCATAATCCTTCTCATCGCCGATCGTGTTTCCGGACACAGCAACACGGGGTAGTGGCGCGTGACCGGGAAGCAGCCTAACAGAAGCACGAGCGCACCTGCAGTGGCACGAGCCAGCTATCGTGACTCGGGCAGCATGACCGGGATAAGCCGCAGATTTTTGGCTCTTCCTTTTACTCGAAGACGGCTTACCGGGGCTTTGCACTGGAACAAAGTGTTTCTGATTTTATCGCTTCAAAAACCGCCACCATTCAGAAGCCCGCATTCTCCGACGGCAAGTATAGCGAACGGCGTGAGAGCAGAAGCCCGGTCGTTTCATAATCCGGTCATATTTAATTTGGCCGGCGCAGAGCAAACAGCATTACTCAGCCGCAATCCTGGAACATTCATCAGTCACGGCCGGTCATGTGCGCCCGTCTGTTACCTGCTGCGTGAGTCAGACGGCGGCGATTCTGGCGCGGCGGCGAGTCTGGCGCAGCAGACCTGCCGGCCGACGTCGGCACGGCCACGCCGGTGGCCTCGGCCGTCAGCACCCCTCGCGCAGAACACCCCTCTACCCCCCCCCCCCCCGTTAAAACATTAGACCGCGTGCAACTTGTCTGGTTGCGGTAGGATGGCCGGCGTTAGGAAGAACGCGACGGCTCGCGAGTGAATGAACTAGCCACTCGCCGGCCGCACTCCAGCAGCTCACGAGACCAATGCATCGTCCTCCAGCGTCTGCCCGCCACACGACTTGACTACTCTCTTTCGGCCCAGCTGACAAATGAGGAACTGAGCGGCAGCCGGTCCGGCGGGAACCTGCGCTGCGACACACCTCCGCTCGTCTCGCCGAGTAGCAGGCTGACCGCAGACCGCAAATCCTGACCCCAGAGCCCCGTCCTTGGACCGTACCTGACCTGCAGGAGGGACGACAGGCGCTTCCTGCGCGGAGGGCCCTCGCCGCGGCCCAGCAGCTCGGCCAGGGGCGAGGCCGACCGCATCCGGCCGGTCTCTCCTGACCTCTCGGCCGGGACCGGACGGCCGGCTATTCCTGCAGCCCGAGCCGGCGGGGGCGGCCGCCGGGGCCGTTGTTTGATTAGGCCGCGCCGGGCGGCGGTGGCCGCGCGGCTGGCGGCCGGCCCGCCGGCCATAGCTGCGTGGCAGGCCGTCAATCGGGGGCCGTCCGGCCGGGCTCCGGCCGTCACTGTGTCTGGGCGCTGATCGAGCGCGGCCAGCTGCCGTCTATTCCTGCCGGCAGGCCGGCCCGTCTCGGCCGCCCCCGCCGACCGCGCCGCTGTCCGGCCGCCCAGCTGCGGCGGCGCGGCCAGCCGCGGCCGCACCGTGGGAACGCCGTGAGGACAGCGGTCGCAGGTGAGTCCCGAGCCCGGTCCTCTGACCGCGTCTGGCCTGCAGGGTGTCACACGCGTTCATGCAACGGCCGTACCACGGCAACACCGACTGAAATCTAAAACTGAAACTGCTTGGTGATTGTCAACTGATAGTGACATCCGAAAAATTCGGCGATTGTTGGGTTATTTAACGACGCTCTCAACTGCATCGTCTGAGAGGTTCAATTGAACGCTAGATTGCAACAGCATCTCAACGTCGCCCCCGCCCGGAGAGTGAAATGAGTGTGGAAGTGACGCCCACTGAGAGCTTGATAGGGCACCTAGCGACAGAGCCAGGCTAACGTCGAGATCGGTCGACGCCAAACATTGAATCGAAAGCAAAAGTGAGAGTCGACCTTCGCGGGACTGCGCTGGAGACCGGGGAACATTTTTTATCTGATAATGGCAACGACGGTGGTCAATCACTTCACGGACAGCGTTCATCTAGACAAACATAAATTTCCCCTGATTACAACGTCGGCGGTCATGGAGGTCTGCACCACTCCGACCTTTGAGTCCGGGTTCAGAGTCAATACCCCTGCAGTCCCATTAGCGTCGTTCGATTGATTGCGCATTCCTGCGCCTGGTCAGCCGGGTTTTTGGTGGACTCGGCTTTCTGCCGCCACTCATTAACGACCACGTCATACCGGTGCCGAGGCCCAGAAACGGCTCCCGGCCGGTCCGCGGTGCCCAGACCACGGCGCCCCAGCTCCAGGTGCAGCACAGCTGATCTGTGAGGACAGGAATGCGACCTCAGCTCGCCGACTGACAAGGCGCTCTGGAAAAACACGTGATCAGTTGACAGCGACAGAGAAAAACTGTTCCGTCTCTTTGCATCACATACACGGTAACCGAGTTCGGTTTTTGTGGTACAACCTAGATAGCAGGCATCACAAGTTGGCAAGAACCCCGTTTGCAACCGCTGTGGCCTCCGTAAAAATGTCGCCGTGAACAATCCAGACATGATGCTTGAATCAACTGCTCCATGTTACCGGTGTTCAAATTGTCAAACATCTATGAAACCTTGTCGACATGAAGCTATGGGCAGGCGTCTTGGGGTGTTGCATTTGCTCAATGTGATCTTAAGCTACTTTGCTCAGTTCTTGGATGCGTACAGGAAATACGACTGCAGTGCTCAATGATGTTTCCAGATCCAAAAGGTTTCTTCTGTTCTACTAGAATTTGCGACCACGGGGTTGTCCAAAACGGAATTTACTGCCTTGCTAGTAGGTGTTTAAAGACTGCCCTTTTCAGAAGAAATGTTAAATTTGTTTTGCTAAACAACATGAAATGGACGGTTTTGATGGGAATCAGGTGCTTGGCATACATCCGATATTAAATGTAACAGAGAGGAACAATTAGGAAAGTCAAATATACGCTCACTGAAATTCGAATAAAGAACACGCTATTTCATTAGGAGCCTCTGCGCAGAGCACTGTGATCCGTTATGTCAATATCACGCAATTAACATTCCTCTGACAGCCCATGTAAGAATGGAAAATGACAAGTTCTCCAATAAATTGGTTCCTGTGTCGGGAGATTAGGCTGCATTCGTACACACCATGCTCGCCGATCATGTTCCTGGAAGCACGTGTATTAATGCCTCCTCGTCGAAGTGACGCGGAGGCGTTAACAACCATTCTCAGATTTGCGATAAGCCCAACCGGCCGCCGCCTGCACACGCTGCTGGCCCTCGACGAGCCGATAAGATACCCGAAATGACGATGACATCAGAGAGACGCCGGCCGGCACGGCCGGTCGCGGCGCTCAGCCGCCCGCGCGGCCCGTCCGCCGCCGACGCCCGGCCGTCGGCGCCGCGCGTCGGCGTCGGCGTCGGCAGGCCCGCGCTAACGCGGCGCGTCACGCGGCGATACGTCACTGTCAGCCGGCGTCGGCCGCCTCCGGGAAAACGGAGCGGCCGGCCGGCCGGAGCGCGCGGCGCCCCGGTCGCCGGCTCGCGCGCCTGACCCAATTACCGATCAACCGCCGCATGCCTTCTACGGACGGCTACATGCACTCTGCCAAAGGCGCCTATCGCGCCGCGCCGATCGGTATGTCAAAACCAGCCGCCTAATACGGGCGGCGGCGACCGGCGGAGGCCGCCGCCGCCGCCGCCGCCGCCGCGCCCGGCGACCTGCAACGTCTGGCCCGACGGCCGGCCGCCTAATTGAAGGGCCTATCAGTGCATCGGGTCGGTCGACAGCGGGCGGCAGAGCGCGGCCCTGGCCGCCGCCCGCAGCCGGCAGAGACGGCCGACTGGTGACGACACCGCGCTGACATCGCGACGGGATCGGCTGTAAACCCTAATGTAGATCTCCCATGAAGTGTGGCGAGAGCGAAGTGCGGCGTTTGGAAGATGGCTTGTTTTAGCTCACGAGCTGCGAAGCTGGAGCCGGAGCTGGCCTGATCTCAAGCTTCTCTGCAGCAGCACGAGCCATTCAGCAGCTCAGCGGTCACAGCCGCCAATCAAACCATCCGCGGTCACCACTTCTCCTACGCGGTAGTGCACGCCTCTGCCCCGCTCCTCCCTCCCCGCGCCCTCGGTCCCGGGCGGCGTCACCAGACTGGCAGCCGCCGGCGCGGCGCGGCGACACGGAGCTGGCGCGGCCGGCGGCCGGTGACCGGCGGCGCGGCTGGCCGGGCGACGTCGGCCGGCCGGCCGCCCGCGGCGGCGACCGCGGCGCGCGCCGGGCCATGTTCGTTAAACGGCGGCCATCTGTCGGCGTCGGCCGGCCGGCGCGGCGCCCGGAAAAACGCCGATCGGCCGGCAAAAAGGCCGCGCCGCGCCGCTAATGACGCCGGCAGGTATCGCGAGATCTCGTCCGGCGGCGGTGGCCGTGTCACTCAGCAGCGCGTGACGCCCTCGCGCTTACCTGCCATCGGCCGGTGTACAAGCGCCTTGCGTCTGCGGCATTAGCGCGTCACGAGGCCGTGCGAGGGGGGATGGCTCGTGTCGTGTGGGGACACGGGGTGGACACGTGGGCTGTTCACTGGCTTGTGCACGCTGTGGTCTAAACACGTGACATGATGAGTAAAACGCTCCCTGCTGCGTGGTAACCAGCAATCACGGGAGCTGAGGAGTTCATTGAGAGGCCGTGGCACACAGATCTTTCCAAGCCCACACTAATTGTAATGGCACTCTCGGAATGTTGTAAGGCGCCAGACAGGCATGCAGCTCTTGTCGAGAGGCTAATTTTGACTGGTGAAGATCTGAGAAAATCAAACTCCTCTGTTTCAGACTTGATTGGCAGGTGCCAGGCTGAGGTCACGACAGGCTAATCTATTCTAATGATAGTGATTACGATAATACTCCTTGACGTATCGTGAAAAGTGGTAAACACGAGGCGCTGTCCGGGGTACTTCTACCACGCTGTCGCCGGTCTCGCGACATGAGTTAGCCCCATCGCTTAACCCCGGCAGTCCCTGACCTTTGAAACGGCGCAGGAACGATTGCTTCCTTGGCCGCGATCGCCTCCAATAAATCGGCAGTCCAGACCGTCCCGAATTCCCAGCTGGCCAGCTCGGCGACCCCGCCAGCGCCACCCTGTCATCCTCGCTCTGCACCGCGACGGCGCGGGCCGCTGCACGCTGCACCGGTCGACCGGCCGCCCGACAGCTGCCCTCAGCAGGCCGAGTGGCTCGAGACGTCTGGGGCGCCTGGGGGCGCCTGGGGGGCCGCCGAGCGGGCGCGCCGCGCCAGCTGCCGCCGCCGCCGACGGCCGGCTGAATCAGCGTCGGCGGCGACGGCCGGCCAGACGCCGCCCCGCCCCCTTGATTACCTGTCGGCGATCGGCGGCGACGTGTGTTTACCGCGCGGCGGCGGCGGCGGCCGGCGGCGGGCGCGCGCCGCCCGCCCGGCGATTAATGACGCGCTCTGTTTGGGGGCGCGGCATTGTGTGCCGCGAACGGACGGCGGCGGCGGCGGCGGCGCCTCAGAAGGGCGCCGCGGGAGCCGCCGGGCCGGGCCGCCGTCGCCGCCCGGCCCGGCCGCTCCGCCGGGGGAGGGCGTCCCGCCGCGCCGCTGCCGGCCGGCAGGCGGAACGGCGGCCACCCTCGGCGCCGCCGCAATAAAAGTCCGAACAAGACATTAAATAGGAGGGATTTGCCGGATTACGAGGATTCTTGGGTCGGGGCTGCTCCTGCCGGCCGGACGGAGCCGCGTGACGGCCCGGCCAGAGCGAGGCAATCGGGCTTGGTCGGGTACGGCCTGGGTCAAGTCGAAAGTGGTCAAGGAGAGACCGGGAACAGCCTGCGTAGTCTGGGGAAAGACCAGGAGCAGCCTGGGCAAGCCGGGGAAAGTGCACTTAGTAGTGAATGTCGTGTGCCCGTCGCTAAGTATTCCAAACAGGGAGCTTCTTGCCACCTCGCAGCTAACTCCTGCTTGACTCCACTGTCCAGCTTCACGACACCTAATGAAGAGCTTTAAATGGTCAGCAGGCGTCATGCAAGCGCGCTCGCGAGGCGCTACATCTGATAAACGCGTGGCGCCTGAGATAGCTAATTCCCCTAAGTCGCGAATCCAATTAGGTCTTATCCGTGTGCAGCGCTTGGACCGGCCGCCCCGCGACGCACATGTTGCAACAGCGTCACACCTGTGGGCCCCAGATCTGCGTGCGTTGCGACAACCTCAGCCCGCGCTGTCGCGAGCTCGGCGTTGCCGCGGCGCCAAAAACAGCCGGCCCGTCTCGGCGTGTTCGTCGTGTTCTCGTGGAGCCGCCGCGCAATCGTCCTTGACCCTGCGGTCAACAGTCGGTGACACGGGTCACTATTGACACGGGCCACTGCTGGATCTCATTAGTGGATGGGCATGACATCCTCTGGGGCATGACAGGGATGTTACTGCTCTTCCCACATCGGTCTCAGACGGGACACATCGGCCTCAAACGGGGCACATCTGTCTCAAACGGGGAACATTGGCACAGGTGCGTAGGAGTTTCCAAAACGTGTTTGTTTGGGGGGGGGCAAATACGCTATTCGCATGGGGCTTGTTTAAAATTCCAACAAGTGGGAGCCATCGCCCACGCTCCCTTCCCTCTCCCTTTCTTGCACCTATGCACTGTCCTCAGACGGGACACATCGGCCTCAAACGGGACGCATCGGCCTCAGTTGGGACACATCGGCCTCAAGCGGAACACCTCGGCCTCGAGCGGGACTGCTCGGCGCCGGTCGGCCGCCGACGTGCCGAGTGAGACGTTCACCTTGTTTGGTGCGGGGACAAGTGCGGGACGTCCGCCCTGTTCGGCCGCCGGCCGACACGCGGGCGCGGACAATTAACATCCGCCGCCGACAGATCGGCCGATAGGCTGCTGGCCGGCGAGACGGAGCGGGAGAAACAGGACGGCCGGAGACCAGAGGCGACGACGTCTGACGAGGGAGGCAGCCCGATGGGACGGCAGAGGGTCGGGCCCGGGAGGCTGCATACGGTACAGGCGGGATGGGTGCTTGCGAGAGAGGCCGGTTCGTCCCTCGTTTCCGCGAGGCCGACCATGGGGTCCCTCGTCCGAACTCGTCTCAGGCTGTGAGCAGGCTTCGCTCTATGTTCTAGCTCCTGAGCCCGCGGTGGGTATTTTGAAAGCTGTTTGCTGCGCCTGCCAAGAAAGTATTTCTTTTCCCCTGTCAATCATACCAGCTCCATGTTCATACGCCCGTCCCGAAGGTCTGTGATTTTTGGTATCAGGGGCGCGGGATCTCTTCCACAGTTGGGGCGGGGAGGCGTTGGGGGCAGAAAAGCATTTCAGGTCAATTCTTCCCATTCAGCGTCCATAGGGTAAATATTAAATTACAAAGAAAGTTGGGGGCAGCTGCCCCCTCCCCCGCATGATGCAACCTTGCTGGGTACATCTAACAACTTTTGTGTCTGATCGCTCGGCCACGAGGAAGCGCCTTATTAACGATTGCGTGGGTATCTTGGGGCTAAGTTGCTGGCAAGTCCTCATTATCCTGGGCTGAGAACGCCCAACTGGCGCCTTCCCGCGTCGAAAAAACCGCCGTCGGAATATCCCGGGATTCTGAAATCAGGCCAGCATTAGGATTGGTCAAACAGGTGCCTCACAGCAGCGAAGTCAGACCATCGCCGGGTGCCAGGACGAATCAGGACAGATGGCAACGAGGCTGCTGGTGGTTTCGGGTCTTCTGAAGATGTCCCCCGTAGGCGACAATCAACGCAACCAACGTCCGGTTTTCACTCATCACAGTACGAAGGAGAAGTAACCAGACGAACACAGTGTCACCGCCAGACAAAGAACAGCGTCGGCCGAGCGACCGTCCTGGCGTCTCTAATGTTCCGGAGCTACCAGATCTTTACGCGTCACGCCCTGCAAACGGAACACCCGCCGATCGCCGACCGTACGACCGCCGACGTCACCCGCACCTCTTTAAGGGGCGCAGCAGCGGGGGAGGGGAGGCGCTCGAGCCCGACAGCAGGCTCGTTTTCGAAACTTGCTCGGGCCGTCATTGAAATGCGCCGGGCGTCCGCCCGCTACGTCCTGGAAATGTTGATTCTCAACGCCGGCTGATTGGGGCCATGTTAATGAGCGGCTAAGAGCGGGTGGCGATGGTATCGCGTCCGGTACGTGCCCGGCTGCCCCCGCGTCCGCCATCACGCCGCCACCGACGCCATCGGCCCGATCGCGCCCAACGCACCGGGCATTAGCCGGCCCGGCCGCCAGTCATAATAATGAGCGCCCTGCCGCCAAACTGCTCCGTCCGGCCAAACCAGCCACTCCCGGCGGCCCTGTCACGCTGCAGAGTCCAGCTCGAGCCGGGCAATTGGAAACGGTGAGGCCGGAAACACGCACCGGAGCTTTGGCAACCAGCTGAAGTCACACGGGTCTGACTATGATGCAAGGGCTGAAATGGCCGTGTAGGGATATGCATACGCGACTAACACGTGATTTAATGATGCAAGTGATTAAGGCTTAAGATCTGAAAATAGAATAAATGAGTCATGATGGCTTGGAAATCCACCACCCACTCAATGAGTATTTGCGTCCTAGAATACAATTTCACAGTACCTCAGTTCGGTTGACTGGCCACAGCACTAAATCCGAGCGTGTTGCCGGGCACGAAATCAGCGCGAGGCCGCGTCCGGTGTGAGTTCAGGCCCAGTGATGGACGCCGCCGGTCGTGCTGACATGCTCGGCCGTCGGTGGCTGACCCCACCGAACACGGCCGACCGCCGGAAGTGACTTGGATCCGAGGCGGACTGTCAGCAAGTGCCGAGACCGCTCCGACCGGCCGGTGACGGGAGGGTGGTAGTCCATGGTCAGGATTGTCACCGGGAGGAAACGGACGCCAGCCTTACGTCCGCAGAGCGCGGCTAAGAAGGGACGGATCTCAGTCTGCGGACCACACAAGTGCTGGGAGAAGGGGGCTCAGCCTGATTTTCTCCACGAATGCCGCCTTAATTTGACTTCCCCTCAGGGCGACTGTTTCAGCACGAAGTACATAGGCCCTACCGGAAAATGGAACGCATGTAAGATTTCCCCTCTACTTGCGCGAAATTCGGCGAAAAGGGTGTCTGGAAGCGCAGTATGAAAAGGGCGTTAAAACCCCTATATCCCTCCAACACGTTCCGTTGCCTAGCCCATGGCGGGTGGAGTTCCAGAACGGCGACCTCAGGCCAAGTCTCAGCCTGGCGACCCCAGACCGTGGTCTCCGCCTGGCGCCGAGCCGGTGGGGACCGCGAGCGCTGGCCGGCGGGCGCCGTTCGGTTAATTTTACGGCGGCGAGTACCGTCCGTCGGGCCGCGGGGCCGCCGGTGACGCGTTCATTAGCGGCGGATTAGCAGGTGTCTGGGCTAATCGCCGCCGGCCGCGTGCAGCGATCACGAGCTCCGGCGAGCCGCCCGCTCCGCCGCCGGCCGCGCCTGGTACGTGCCGGACCGGCCGGCCAGGCCCGGGTCCCGGCCGAAGCAGGGACCTCCCGGGTCCCGAGGTCTTCTGACGACCCTGCCCGAGCCATGGCACAGATTTGTAGCCCGGGTGCCGGCCGGAGGAGGGACCTCCTGGGACCTGCGGACTCCAGGGGATACTACCCACTGCTCAGCAGGGGTTCAGTGGTGCGATTCTGCAGTCGTGCGTGTCGCTGACCTTAATCAGAACCTCCTTTCAGCACTCACATGTGCACAGAAACGCGCACCTATCTCGTTCAATCCACTTGTCGCCCGCGAGGATTTATATTTCGCGTGGGAAACCCGCGGCGAGCGGCGATTTTTGCCGCAGGCGCATGGACGCAGCAGATCACGAACGCAGATTACGTGTTATCGCGCCTCCAGCCCGCGCTCGTGCGGCCACCCGCGTCGCGTTCGTGTCACGAGTCTCTATGTTTGGTGACTGCCAGCACAACCGTGACAAACGGACGACATCGACAAGAAAGCGCGTCCTTTTTCCGACCGCCGCTCGGGGAAAACTGCCCCTGGAACACGACCTGCCGACGATTCGCGACGTAACCGCTGGTCCGACGTCCTCGGCAGCCGGCAGCTGCGGCGCTGGCAGCTTCGCGCGAAGCTGGCGGCGGCCGGCGCGGCCGATCGTCCGTGACGGGGACACGTGTCTACGCCGGCGGCCAGCGCCCAGCCGACGGGAACACGACAGCGGGCCGCCGGCCGGCCGGCCGCCGGCTCCGACGCTCGACATAGCTGCCCGCCGGCCACACGGCTCGGCGATTAATGGCGCACGCCGTCCGCTCGGCGGCGATGACGGCGCGGCTGCTGCCTTACCACCACGGCCGTCCCCCCCCCTTCTCCCGCTCGGTCCGGTTCAGCGTTTGCTGTGCTGGTGGGAGGGGAAGCCGGACGGAGTTCTTTTCACGTAGTCTGTCGTCACACGCGTGTTGACATAGAGTTAAGTGACGGGTGTCCGTGTAGACGCAATTGTGCGCGGCATTGTGAGTAGATAGAGTCAAGGAACGGGTGTTTTTCAGATACACCAGTATCGCAAACACATAAAGCTTTTACACTGGAGATGATAAGGAAGAACGGCGCCGACACGATTTCTTCATTCAAGTCATGTTGCCTGTCATATCTGTCGGTAAAACGGTCACTATGATATAGATAGAATTAACTTTCGGAGCCGTTTTCTTAGCAGCGGTGCCTCTTCACTGAAAGCACGCAGATACCGCACGACCCAAACCAAGCACGACCCAAGCCGTCTCCTGGTCCTGTCCCACTAGCCATCGCCGGCACCTTATTGGCGCCGCGGCTGGCTAGTGGGACAGGCTTCAGGCGACAGGCTTCCAGGGGCGCGCGCGCGCTCCAACAGCCGTTTGGTCCGGGCCGGGCTCACGTGTTGTGTGGGACCCCGTACAGGGCCGGGCTCACGAGTTGTGTGGGACCCCGTACAGGGCCGGGCACACTGTCCCATATCACCTATCGTTTCAGCTGGCCGGCCGTGTCCCGCGGTCGATGGCGAAATTGTCTAGTGTCGCACGCGGACGGCTCGGATCGCCTGGCCCGATCACGGGACGGCGACGGGTCAGCACGACAGAGCCAGGCCCGGAGGCGGCCGGCGGTCGCTGCCCGGCAGGGGTCAGGCCAACGAGTGAGACCGGGCCCGGACTGGTGCAGACCGGGCCAGACCAGAACAAGATTAGCTCAGATTACAGCCAGACCGTCCTAAGCCCACACCATCCCAGACCAGACACCAAGACGGGACCGCTTCGGATTGCAACCAGCCCAGACCAGAGCAGACTAGACCTGACCGGACCAGACCAGACCGGCCAGACCGGGCCAGACCGAGACGTCCCAGACCAGAGCCAGGTCATCCCAGACCAGACCCAAATCATCCCAGGCCAGACCAAGGCCAGTCTCCACCAGCCCAAACCAGTCTCAACGACCTGGACCAGACCATTCGGGTCAGACCGCGGTCGGAGCCGGTGCGCCGGCGGCGGGGCGGTCGCGTCACCTACCGTACGGACTGTCGTATTCCTGACTGCTGTTCACGGCTCCGTTCGGCAGGATCTGCAGCACGAATCCGGTGGACGAGTACATCGCGCGAATCTCCTGCTTCGTCCGCACGTTGCGCTTCACCTTGCCGGGGCCGGCGCCGGCGAGCGCCACCGGCTCGTCGCGGCCGTCGCGGAGCACGGCACCGCCACCGGGGAGCACGGCACCGTCGCCGAACGGCGCGGCGCCGCCGTCGAACACGTCGCGGCCGTCGGCGAGCAGGTAGCGGCCGGCGCGGGGCACGCCGGCGGCGGCCGTCATCCTGAGCAGGGCGCACAACACTACGGTCGCTGTCGCCGCGCCAGCTGAACTCATCGCTGGCAGTGGTCGCGCGGTCAGCCGGCGCCCATGTCAAGGACGGGGCCTGGCCCACTGTGCGCGCTCGGCCGCCGCGTCTCACATCGCCTGGCGCCTGACCGGCACGCGCGGACGCCACGGGCTCCGCCGCTCCTGAGCGGCTCACGGGGGACCTGACGACTGACGGCCGCCGCCCGGCCGCCGCCGCCGCCGCCGCCGCGCCCCGCGCCGCCGCCGCTGATTGGTCGAGGGCGGCGACAGCGCGGCAGCGCGCGCCGAAGTAATTAACAGCGATTTTCGGCTTAGTTTTATCCGATTAATTGATTGTCGTTCCGGGCCGGCCGGCGACGGCGGGTGGGGTGATGAAAGAGCTCGGCCAAGAGGCCGCCTGCTCCCCTTTGGTCTCGTTCGCGACGCCCCGTGTTAATACCCTGAGTCGCGGTTAGTATAGGAGGGGCGGCCCGCACGGTGGAGGGGTCAGATGACCTACAGCACCAGCGGAGAACGCGATTAGTGGCTGCGCAACAGATGGGACTGGGAGTCTGCCCTGGCGTTGTGATGAATACCCACTCCACTCGCCGTATTTTGAGCTCCGATGATCGATGACCGAAAAGATTTATGAGCTTTCACATGTCGATTCAGATTTTTGGCGACCAATTACCAGGGAGATTAAGCACGATGGTAGGGTTTTCAGGAAGTGACGCTGTTGGCAACGGAGTCGTATCCGTCTTCATCTCGATCGCAGTTTGCCGCTGCTAAGAACTAGTTCACGGAGGTTCTGTCAACAGAGTTCTCGCAGAACAAAAACAAACGTGCTGAGGCTGTTCGCATGGTCGCGAAAATAGACGGAATCGAAAAATCCACATGAACCGATTTCGCGAGGTAATTCTGGAATCGGGGATTTTGCGGAGCTTATGTTGCCATAGAGAAGAACACTTTTATCATTAAAGCCCAATAAGCCGAGTCTTAGCGTGTTAGTTCTTTCCACAGTTTTTTTCTTCCTTCCCCTGTCTCCCTTTCCGCGCCTCTCTTTTCCTTATATGTATGTGTATATATTTATATATATAATACATGTGTACCACTTCTTTTTACAAACGACAACTTGACAGTAACTAAAAGGACGTGCAAAAATTGCCGCTGTAAAAATGGAGCCGGATCTTCGTAAGAAAGATCTTAACTTGCCTGGTAAAACCCACAAGTCGGGGCCGACTACCGTTGCACCCGTAACTGGGGTTATCTCCGAGTGATATTTCACGACCGAGAGAGCGGGAGAGGGGAAGAGAAAAAGGGAGATAAATAAGAAAAATGACATAACAAATAACAGATATTTACAGCGTGTTTCTCAAGCTTTCCTAACTGCTTTATATCGTGACGATGCCAAAGTCGTGAGAAAATCGGGTTGTAATCCATTCATGCTACCGATTCAACGCGTTAAGGCGGGAAGACGGAACGATTGCGTTAAAAAGACGCATGCCGCTGGAATGATGGCTCACGCTCCGTGGTCATGCTGTGTGAGCTTTCCGTTCCTTGGCTCCGCGTTACCCGTCTGTCCGCGAAAATGGGAAGTTCTCGGTCGGAAATCCTCGCCGCGTTGCCCGAGTCTCTGGGCTTGTCGGCGCTGGGACGACCGCACGATGTTGTCGCGCGGCCACCGTGACGTGGCTGACCACATCTACGTCATGATCAGAAAACCAGCGCTTATCGCCCACTCGGCACCGAAAGCCTCCTCGCCCGGCCCACCAGCAGAGCGCGTCACCAGGGCAGCCAGTCGAGGTCTCTCCCCGGTCCCTGCGGCGACTGGGCCGAGCGCTGAGAGGTTTAAAAAAATCCGGCGAAAACGACGTTCCTGTCGGCAAGCGCCCATGAAACCATGACCCAGGGATTTCGAAGCAAGGAACCGCGTTCTGTTCATGAGATGATCCGTGCGTTCCTTGCAAAAGATCACAGAGTTCCATTGGCTGTAGAATGGGAGATTTGTAAAGAAGGAATAGAGCAAAACGTTGTCGATCGACTTTGGAATCGTTCTTTACATGTTTTTCTTTGCTGAGCCGGTCAAAGCCAGTTTATACCCAAGCTGGGCCATTGGACTACTTACAGATTTTAACAGCAGAACTAAGATCGCCGAATTTTTTTTCGAGAAACGCGATGCTCTTCTGGGGAACAGGAAAGTAGGGCTCCTTTTGAATTCGTGGGACAAAGCTGCGTGAATCCCGAAACATGTCCCAATAATCCGTCAATAGCTGATCGAGCCCTAACTGTCCGATTAGGTCATGACATAGTGGCTCCGTCACCAAAGCGGCCGCTTGCTTTGCTGAAGAACGTTCGTGACCTGGGTCGGATAATAACGATTCTGTATCACGGTCAACGTCTTTTTCCATTGTAGCTCACGATGAATGCAATTATTTTGGTCTTAAACCTTCGCTTGTATAGGGACTTCTGTATAACACGGACGGCCATTTCCGCACCATGCGTCCTACAACGTCGCGGAAAAATACCAGTGTGTTGCGCGTGAAAAGATCAAACGACTGATTTCCCGTTTTAGGCCGCCATTGGCTAGGGTGTTGGCTTTTAACACCCGCGTTAAATATCTCCGAAACAAATGATGGCTGAGTGTTGCAACTTTCAGTACCTTTTTTTACATCAATTTGGCGCTTGTCGACAAAGTTTGGTGATCAAGGTCATCCTGCGTCATGTCAATATAACGCCATGAAGACAATCATGTTTTGCGATTGGACGCACAGTTTCAATTCGTTCCATTGTCACGGCTAAAATTATTTCGCATGGCGGCGATGGCTTGCTTTGTATGTCATGAAGGCAAGAAAGGTCGACGTGCGTCACTCGTGACCCCATACTAGGTCATCTTAGGCGAAATATTTATTTAAGACTTAAAAGTTTTAGAGGACATATCCATGAGAATGAGAAGAAGGACGGCATTTCAATGGTGTCTGATACAAAAGAAGGTTTTTCCAGCTCGGAAGTGAAAAGATTTGTGCTTTAATGGTCTTTGACATTTTATCGGTCAACTTATGTCAATGATGTTTCTTTGCGTACAGCAAAGACATGTTATAACTCGAAACGCTTTTTCAGCGCTGTATGCGCATTGTCAAGGTTCATCACATCAAAAATATTTAATAAAGATATATATATATATATATGTCAATATATGTTTGTGAAATGGGTACCACCAAATATTTATCGCATAACTCGGTCGATGAAATACTCCAGTGAATGCAAAGATATTGCATGGACAGCTTATGCAGCAAATTCTTGCAACAATGCGACATTTATTTGGAGTTTGATCTTTGGCAGTACAGCACACAAGAACCAAATTGACTCGATGGATCGTCTAGAGGTTCCAGATAGAGACCACTGGCGTGCTCTCGTAACTCCGAGCTTCAGAGTATAAAATGTCGCAATGTTGCGTGTGCATGGTAACCGGGGCCATTTCGAGCGTGTATTCAAAGCTCTTTAAAAGTGCCTTATTTAGAATTTCCATGCTAAATGAGCCGGGAGGCAGGCATGGCATGAACCGTTAGCTCGAATGTGACATTTGACCAAGCCTTGACCTTGACTTTTGACAATCTTGGGTCAGGTGGCACTTAGAATAATATACCAAAGCTGTTGAGATAAGTTACCATCCAAACGTTAGTCTCGGTCTGTAAGAAAAAGGTCACATTAGGGTGTTTGACCTGACCTGTGTCGTGATCAGTAAATCCAAAGCAAAAAAGTAATTGGCTCAAGACCGCATGGCCCCGCGCTGTAGATTACATAAACCATCCAAATCGGGCGATTGGTTTTCGAGATAGACAGATGGAGTGTTAAACGTCCCACCCCAGTTAATGGAAGGTCGCGAATTACCCCAGTCATTGCCAGGGTAAGGTCTCAAGACAACGGTGGTCTTCCAGGTTGGGTCAAAGGTGAAAAAATGACAGGAGGTGGCATTTTTGTCGAGTTAAAGCACAAATGAACGTCAAAGAATAAACGATAATGAAGCGAAGCGGGTATCATAGAGTTTGTCAGTCAGTTATGAGTGTTCCTGAGCCCCACGACTGTATTTTACCGAAGAAGTCCGATCCAGGCCATGTCAGGTCAGTTGTTGTCCAGCGGTGTCCGTCGGCTTAATTGCTTTCTCGGTGCTGTAGAAGTATTTTCTGCTGACAACAATAGATGTTGAAGTCAAATGTAGCATCCAGATTAACCAACACTTCTGTCGAATGGCGTCTAAAGGTCACCTTACGTCATACAAGGTCATACAAGGTCATCAAAGGCTGTCTTAAGACAGTTACCTAGACATACCTGGGATTATCTAAAAATCGTACCTAAGATGTGTTAAAGCGTATTTTTTTGCGCCGACATCCACCATAAGGTCTAATCCTTGGCATATCGTTGTGCAGTGGGCTGTTACCCCGTGGCCGGTGCCGCCCCGTCCGACGGAGCAGAATTCAGGCCTTGTCTACATCCCGCCCTCTTTTCATGAAGTAAAAGATAAATTGCACCAGGTTTATACCATTCGATCCTTACGGCTCAAGCAATCCGAATATATTGGTTGTTTTGCGACACCTAGGTATTCCTTACCACATTTCCGGAGATAAAAAGTAACGTGTTTACCGCCGTAGCTCATGACCTCACTTTACACTCTCGACAATCCTGGCAGTGAGCACAAGCATACCAAATGTATATATAATCGTACAGAACACACAATTTGGATTCAACTACAACATATTTTGTTGCACAGGTGCGCTCCAGCCGTCTTACACTGAGACGAAAGTGGCACCGTTTTCAGCTGGCCACGATGGCGCGACAAAACGGCTGACATGGTTTCCGTTATGAAGTCATAGTTCCTTAACATGGCAACATATATGACATTTTTTACACCACAGCCTGCGAAAGGGATGCCCTAGAGGTTACACCAAGTTTCAGATGGATCAAACAAACTACAGGAAAATTACCCCCGGAAAACTTCGGGGGAGGGGAGTTGCATCAACTCCCCGTACGGGAGAGCGTTAAGGTCTCTTACCGCAGCGTGGTCACTTCCCAGAACCATGACGGTATATGTGGTGATCTCACCTCGCGAGTTTAAGGCCTCTTTGGGCGCGTGCGCCGATCCTATGTGTGCAATGCAATCAGATTTTAAACACCTCCTCCAAGCGCGAATTGTTTAATGTAACGAGCCATGCATTCTTCGTGCTGATGTGCTTATTTAGGTTTGCCTTTTGATTGGAATGCGGTGCCTCGGATAACCTGCAGGATTAAGGAAATACGTCGGATGCTGATCGATAGGAATGCACGCCACTCCTTACCTTTTACAGGGAAATCAAGAGAAGCCTGTTTGATGTTTCTCTCCATCTAATTTTCTGTCGAATGCCAGTTAAGCCTGCAAAATAGCGGGTGTAACTGCCAAACACGAGACGCGCCGATTTGCGCTCGCGACTCGTGAGATTAAAAACTTGCAGACGAAATACGAGCAATGACACGACATTTGCAAAAAGATTCTTGTGATTGTTCCGTGCCACTTCTTGGTATAAATACAACGAAAATTGCACGTCAGAGTAGATAGGCAATGAAGATATAGTCCGGACCATCCAGAGTAATGACATATAAGAGACTACCAGAGCTATTATAAAAACTCATTGATTCTGAGGAATACCACACATAGCAGTTTCGTCTCCTGCATGATGTGCCATAAAAGCTTGATAATAACTGCTGGGAAAAATGTTAAATGAATTATAGTCGCCAGGCCGCAAGAGATAACAGGCATGTTTTTAGCTGTATGTTGTTAAGAAGTCGTTATATACAGGCTGCCTTACCAAAAGATGTCATAATAAGGTAGAAAAGGTAAGGTATATATATATAAGGTATATATATATATATACCTTATATATATATAAGGTATATATATATATATATATATATATATATATATATATATATATATATATATATATATATATATATATATATATATAAGGTAGAAACTGCATTTAGGCTCAGCTGAATTTAGGCTGCATTAAGGCTCAGCGATGCCATGAATAGCCAGCTGATATTAGGTCAAAATGTCAGTGACTACGTTTACATCGTTTCGATCGTCTTGGTGGCTTCGATTTACCAGCGCCCACGTGCAGGACCGGTTAGAAGGAGCTCCAGGAATGAACGTCCACCAACCACAGACGAAGACCAGCTGTTTTAAAAAGTTGGTCTGCAGTCACCTGGTGGTCTCGTCGTGACCGCCATCCCGGGTCCTAAGTCTGTCGTATCGACTGGAGTTTTTTTTTCGTTCGTTTAAACATCCGTTGCTGTTATTCCTGTGTTGACTGCTTATCTCTTGTACGCGTATTTACCCTATTTATGTAAAAAAGCGCAGTGACGTCTGGGCCTCCCTGGGTGTCGCTCCTGGTGCTTGGCTTCCGTTGGCGTGTTTCGTACCCCGCGACCAGGACTTATCGGTTCGTAATTCTGCCGCAATAAATAGAAACGTATCCGTATAAAAAGTCAACTTGGCTGTTCGAGCCGTTACGGGCACCAGGCGTGCCCGTAACGGCTCTTCAGTCTTCCCAACACTGAAACATCGCATCCGTGGGACGGACCAAAGAGGTTTGTCGGAAAGACCTTTCAACCGTGTACGAGGTCTAAACAATGATGGCGCCTCAGGTTCCCCCCACTCGCTGTTCCAGTGATGCCCCGCAGTCTAGGCGCGCGGGGTCTCCTCGACTGTGGTCGCAGGTCTCTTACCGGGGCCTCCCAGTCCCGGTAAGATCCTGGTAAAATCCCGGTAAGATCCCGCCGATCACAGCTTTTGCGCATCGGACGGCGTCTGTCTGCAACCGTCTGCTTCCAGCCGGCATCTCCGCACGGATCGTTTGGGTTCTAAACGTTGCATTAGGTTGTTTTGTTTGCTCGCTTGGTTGCGCTTCCTCTCCCCCCCCCCCCTCTCTCTCTTTATGGCCTCGTATGTTTTGTGTCAATGGTAGAAAAGTGTTGAAAAACCACTGCTGTGGACGGACGCTTTTCAGTAAACAAACAAACAAATAAGAGATTCACAGCATTTGGAAATCTAGACACGTGCTTGTTTTTGCCTTCGTAGCGCGGCGCATTTTGTTAATCCGGCTAGACCTATTAATCCCCTGCATCCGTCTTGAGACCTTATCTAAAGAGTCAAGTTGGCGTTCTGTTGTCCTGATGTTATTGTTGTTATTGCTAGTTTATTTAGGCTACTTAAGCGGCACTGGCGGTACCGGGCCTCAAACAGCAGGCACGCCCTTTTCCTCAGCCTTGTGTCGCGTTCAGCCCCCTTCTCTATAAGGAATGGGTGCTTCCGACACTGTCACAGCCAGATTTCGAGAGTGCCAGGACTACATTCTGTCGCACAGTCGTCCTCGTGAGGAACAGCGGCTTCACTGATCGCCTCCTTCAGCGGCAACTCCGACTTGGTTGTACCCTGAGTCGTTTGCATGAGAACAAACTTCGTGAACATGCGTAATTGAATATATTTTGAACTTTGTTTTCCGTTTGTCTAAATGGTTTAATTTGTCTGCACACAACGCGTTTTGTTTTCACGACGTGTGTATGAAACAGCTTCCGACGTCTTGAAGCATTATCCTCACAACAGGATCCCGCCACCATTCCGTTTGTGTTATCCTCAAATGTCCCACAGTCCAACCATGGTCTCGCACTGTCGTCCAACCATCGTTCCACAATACCTCACATCATCCTCTTGCTGGGGTCCCACCACGGCCTCAGACCACTTCGCTAGACCATCTCACGTCGTGGTCGCTCCGTCATCTCGCACGCCATTCCACGAAACAGCGAGACCACTCCGCGACCGTTACCGCCGCCGCCGTCCCCGCAGCGGGGCCCGCACTGGCCAGCCCGGCATCGCTAGACAGAACAGGGCCGGCACCACCATCCACGAGGAAATCGCCGGCACGACCCGGCCGCGTCTGCTTCACCAGAGTGCCGTCAGTGAGCATCATACCGGCCGGTGCTCTGCCGGATGGGCATCCAGGTAATGGGCCTTGTGCCTGCCCGTAAGTTTATTGCCGGTGGGAGAGCCGCGTGTTTGATTGGCCCGCGAAGACCACCACGGTGAGTCGGCGCTGATGCGCAAAGTCAGCCTCATCTTCGATGCACAAGATGACACAGTATGAACGTCCAGGCCATGTTTGAAGCTATCGAGCCAAATCAATATTTAATGGAGGGTGCCGGTAAAATCCGGACTCGATTGAGCCGACAGTGTTCGCCGGGACGTGATCGGCACTACGCAGCGGCTCTTTAACACCAAATAGTTTGTTACAAGGCACGTCGGCGTAACCCCGACAAAGCGGTGGTTGATGGTATCGGGACGCCGCTACGATCGCCAAACGAGTCACGACCGTGCCGAGTCCATCAGCTGGCGTGACTGCCCAGAGACGAATACGGCGTGTAACGACGAGGCGGCGCCTTATTTTGACGCGCCGTTGACCTCAACTGCGCCCAGGCCGCAGTGGTTTGTTGTATCGTGACGGCGTGAGGCAGGGGGCGCTGTGGGGCTGTAGGGCGCGGCGCAGCAACTGTGGTGACGACTTGGCGTCAGCTCACTGTTGATCTTCGCATGGCTGCATGCGAATTAGAAAAATGGAGAGTTTGTGCAGCTTTTGACACGACTTTTTTGATCCAACAATGTATCATGAATGTTAACAATTGAGGAAAGTGCAGGACAATGGCCCCCGGGCCCCTTCTTCGTTCCATCCCAATGGATGTTAGCAAGCAAAAAAACACGACGTACGTTAGCACATCTGTTGTTGAATTCTCTGAACCGTACATATCGCCTAAATTTAATGTGACTGAACAGCAGCACGGAGTACACAGGTGATCTAACAATTCCCCCACGGAAGTACCCAACTGTGCCACGCACCATAGCAGCGCTAAATACAATATAATAGTAAATGTAAAAAAGCTCTCGTTCACACTGCTTGGCCTCATTGTACCCTGTTTGACAACTGCGGCTTACTACAAGCTGAGGCTCTCACGCAAGGTCATATCGGTTGAAGAAACGAGCAGTTTGCACCAAATTCAGTTGACGACGGACCGTAAAAAGCTTAACAGGAGAGCTTTTGCGCAGGTCTGTCTTCACGTTACTTGGCTCGGTAGTTATGTGGTTCTGAGTTAGGAGAAACTGGGATGGAGACATGGCTGTGTATACCATGCATACATATTTTTTTTTATTTCAAGTGCGCGGTATAAACGGCGCCACGTAGTTAGCAAAACAAGTGTTGCGTTAGGTCATCATGACTCAGGGACGTAGCCAAGGGGGGGGGCGGGCCAGGGGGCATGACCCCCCTGAGCCAGGCGTCTACACCAGATGTATAACGATTTAACACGAATACGGAGTAGAGATAATATATCTGTTGAAAATGAAACATTATATATATATATATATATATATATATATATATATCCCTCTGGATTAAATATGATATCAGTTACGTAAAATCGCTACTTTTTTCTATAAACTTTGTCATGTGCCAAAAGTATATGACGAAATTCGACATTTGCCCCCCTCCCCCCAAGGAAGATCCTGGCTACGTGCCTGTCATGACTTGTGCTATATGCACCAGTGTAGAAACGTTTAAAACAGTGCCAGGGCGGTTCCATGTCGACAGTTTCTTTCCATGCATGGCCGTAGTGCTTAAGTTCAGTCGCCCACTGCCTTATATGGGTGGAAAAAAGTAATTCTGTATGCTGTAATCACATAATGGCGAATGTAAGACTGCTTAGTTGGTCGGACACTTGTGTACCATACAATGCGAATTTTGATGTTAATTCAATGGGAGAAATCAAAGAGGAGGAGGAAACATGGAAAAAACCTGGTTACCGTGAAAACGTTCCGTGCTACACTATCCAAGGTGTGGCGGTTACGGTGCTACAACAACGGTTACATGTATCTTACAAAAATCGGCTTTTTGTAAGATACGTGTAACCGTTGTTGGCTTTGATTAGGAAATACAAACAGCCCTCTTTGCATCGGGAGAAGCTGATTTTCAGGCATAAAAATGCCCAAAAAGTCGTGACTCGATGTTCCGCCAGACCTGCTTCAGGAGTGGCATAAGCAAAACGCAGAGTCACCGAACCATGCTTTTGTTACGGGTGAGTTCATAGACCGAATAGGCCTTATTTTAATCAACAATAAATAATTAGTGAACTGGCACTGTCTGCCCATATCCTTTTCTGCTGGCTGATAATCTCGAAAACACTGGATACAGAACCATGAGGCTTTCCCCAGAAGATAGCTTATTGTTTCTTCATTTCCCTTTGCAGTGAGTTAGCCTGCAAGCTCTTGTGTCTATATTACCAGTACGGCAGTGATGTTTTTGCCCTAAAGTCCGGTTCCCACCGACGTTCCGACCGTCGGTTGCCGGCCACAAAGATTTCTCACCAAACATGGTCAATATTCTGGTCACGGTTGACGACCGCTTTGTGAACCTGGTCGGTGACCGATGGCCGGCGACCAGTGGAAAAATGGACGCCATTCAGCTTCCTGGAGACGGTCAGCGGTGATTCGCAGGGATACACTGTTGACTACGAACGTATGATTCTGATTGTCCAAATTATCTTCACGTGAAATTGTCATACGAGTACACAGTTATGAAATGGAAAATTTTCACCTTTTTCGGCGAGCATTTTTTGAGCTGCTTGGTAATGAAAACGATCAGTACCATGGGAACGGGCGAAATACAACCAGGTTATTTTTGGGGGTCAGAATGCTGACATATACGCATGAAATGAAATACATAGGTTTGTACTGCAAAGAGCACCAAGGAAAAATAAATCGGGCAAACAATCTTTTAGAAGATGCTTCCGAATTTTGGGAAAAATTCCATAGGCTGCGCCCGTCGGGACCACCGCAGTGCTTGACGCTGAGGGTTGCATATGCATAAAACAGCTTCTGACTGTATAAAGAATGCTGTTTTTATTGTGCCGAAAATCCATTTACCAATTCTGGTGCGTTACTTCAGCTGCATTAAATATGGGCTTTATTTGCATGATCTCCTTACCAAAAGCCGTTCATACATTACTCCCAGGAGTGTAGGATCCTGTTCTTGAACGTCTGGGGGCTTCAGCCAACCAACTTCCAGCTTAGCCCCCCTCCCCCCTCCCCGACCTGGCACCCAGTCCCCTCAATTTTTTCAAAATAGAAAAGCAAAATGACTCAATCCGAGGAGAAATCTGTATTTGCGGATGCCCCAAGCTGACCAGCCGAGGCCTGAGCCCAAAACTGATTCTGCGATCCTTCACATTATCATTATCATTATCATTATCATTATCACATGATTACAAGCATATCGTGCATCCTTCTTTACCGGAAAGGTGCCTTCTTTTACTGCTGCAAAGGAATTCTTGTTCAAATCAAATATGGCAGCGATACGGTGAGCTGCCGAAAAAAATCAGCTGACGCTGTAAACAAAGTACGATCATGGCGACGTGGGGAGGCAATAGACTCTTGCGGTCTTGGTGGCATTTTTTCACGAAGTATGAAAAGACTGCTGTACTCAATCCAGAACTCATAGCAAGAAGATCATTTTCCAGTAAACTGATTGGTGTTCCGGTCGTAATCACTTCTGGTGTACTATGCTACCTGGCTGCAAGGCGGCACAAGTTTGGCGCGGTACACGCCTTGAAGAAACAGGTAAGAAATATATGTGTGGGTAAGCCGAGGAAAGGATCAGTGCATCCTGAAAGAAATATTGTGCAGTTCTGCTGCTTTTCAAAGAAAGTTTTTGTGCATAAGGAGGGGAGGTTCTGGTGAAATGAGTAACGATTTTAGAGAAGCATCGTATGATGCCAATGTGTTTTGAAGAAATTTATTGAACTGAACGCATGGGACACTGACTTCTAAATGAAAATAATGGATTTAGTTGGGCCATGCATGACATTTTCACCAGGTAGTGAAAAAATGTAAATTTCATAAAAGTCATGAAACAAATGTCTAAGTTAAATACCTGTGATTTGGTTGCTGCATAATATCATTTCAAGATGAAGAAAATGAAAAAAGATACCAAAAAACATTGCCACTCCATTTGTTGCTGGCCACTGTGCCATTTATCTGTTTGGCTTGTGACGCGATCCTACGGTAACAAAGTCAAAAAGGGCAATTCCCAAGGTGAAGGTATTTTGGGCCTAATGATATCATCAGTATGGTAATCCTTTAGAAGCGCGCGCCATAAACCAAGCACACTGGATGACACATATACGGTGCGCGTGGCAAAAGGAGACGTCAGCTGTTGCAAGAAACAACAACATTATGCACTGGAGCTCCAGGGTCGTGGATCACCTACTATTCGCTAACCTAACCTAACCTAACCTAACCTAACCTAACCTAACCTAACCTACTGTGTAAAACAAGAGCGAATAGTAGGTGATCTACGACCTGGAGCTCCAGTGCATAATGTTGTTGTTTCTTGCAACAGCTGACGTCTCTTTTTGCCACGCGCGCCATATATGTGTCATCCAGTGTGCTTGGTTTATGGTTTGTGCTTCTAAAGGATTGCCCATCAGTATAACCTAATGAATAATAAAAAAGATGACAAACCCAATTAGTGTTGAAGACCTAGTTTTTCTTCCTGGTGTCAGAATACAAATTTTGGAGTATGAAATGTCAAGCATTTATGTGACAAACATGGATTGACTAGGGCTTTGCAAGCATATGTGGCTGCAGGATTGGATCCAGTGGCTCTGCTTGGGGAAGCAAACCAATTTCCTGGTTCTACATGGTAGTTCAGCCGAGTTATTGACCTGGGGGTGGAAGGCGGGCTGGCCGTGGGTTCGGAGCATACTGCAGCAGCCAAGTATGAATGGTAAACCATCACCCAGGGGGGATGCTGGGCACCTTCAAACTCGGGTTGAGTAGGAATACCTGTGTCTTGGGGAGAGGGCAAATGACCATTTTGGAGCACAAAATTTTCCTTGGAGTATAAATATTTTTGGTGCTCCTTAACACCAGAAAATTAGTTTTTCCAACACTGACCACAACCTAACCTAACCTAACCCTAACCTAACCTAACCTAACCTAACCTAACCTAACCTAACCTAACCTTACCTTACCTTACCTATTTAGTCACATGACCTAACCTCTGTTGGACAGAGCCAAGTCCAATTGCACCCTGGCTTGCCCCTTTGGCGCACAGCATCATATGCTTTGAACATCCATTTATCAGACTTTGGCCTCTAGTATTATTTGCTGGTGATGTCATCAAAGCTTACACAGTGCACAGGGCATCCATGAAGCAAATGCAGTCAAAGAGCCTTCAAGACAAAACAGGATGGTGCTGCCCATTCTGGTCATGTTTGCTTACCGCAAAATATAATTCCATTTCCTTCAAAAACCATTCCAGTAGTGTCACCATTTCTTGCCTTCATAGGGAAGTTTATGAGCTCTTCTGTGTCATATGTATAGCAAAAGTGGTCTGTGAAAAGGTGAACAAGTATAGTATTGCCTTCAGTTGAAATCATTTAACATCAGACAGTTGAAAGACCTTGGACTTTAGGAAAAATTTCAGATGTGTTTTAATTGTGTTATGGTGTCATATCTACAGCTCATTGTAGCAAGTCAGGATATTTAAAGGTGAACATTATCAAGAATTCAGTGAGAGTTTGTCATGGCTGATGCAGATGAATCCAGACTAAGAATCTGACTCCACACTCTTCTAATAGAATCTCCTCTAAACAGTAACAGCAAAATCTCTGAGGAGATGGTGGCAGACATGATTTTTACTTCATGTTTTCCTATGCATCACTGTAGGATATTAAATGCTGCCCAAAGTTGGGCAGCTGCCCCTCCCCCAAAACTCTGCCCCTTTTTTAAGAATCATGGAACTTTTCTGATAACTGGATTTTTTAGAATAGCACATTTCTGGTGCAAACTATATACATATTGGCTTCATGGGCAGTAGTAGGGAAAATGATAAAAAAGGATGGATGTCTTTATCCTTATTTTAAAAATGAGAACAAACCATTGAAAAACTGGAAAATGTGCTCATAGGTGACTGACTACCCATAACCACTTGTTTGTAAACCTAGTCTGGTGTAAGAAGGAAGCTGAAACAGAGTCATAGATACCATTCTGTAAAACGTGGCAGGTTTTGACAAGATGTTATTGGGACAGAGTCATAGCAAGGAGCTTGCTTAGGGTGGCCATAAAAAATTTGGGATGGGACTGTCTTCTTACATCATAAAAATGTTGCCTGTTTATTATGCTGAAGATCCATTAGTCAGTTCAGGCCACCCTGGGTAATGTTAAATATTTGCTTTATTCCATGAGAGGCCACATTTTCATACAGTGCTCGTTCATCCTCACCTAGGGTATGGCAACTTGAGTGGGAACCTTTTGATTGGGCCAATCAAAACGGATAGAACCTGCGGAGGTGTGCAACCAGATTGCTAGCAGCCATCAAGTACCACTCTGCTTGACATACCTTCACTGTACTAGAGAAGAGATGGGGAGATATGATGGGATGATTTGATTTATCAGGTTCTTCATGCTGAGGTCATCTCCAGTCCAGTTTGTTCTTCACGAATGCTGAATGCTGTCTGTACAGCTGCAAGAGGCCACAGATTGAAGTTGAGGAAACTTGAGGTGCTCTCCAGGGCCAGGGAAGCTCGTTTTCCTCAGGCATCAACAACAACTGGAATGCCTTGCCACCTGCAGTCATCTTCTCTTCCTCTATCAACCAGATGAAATCCTGATTGGACTCCATTTGGGCTTCCATTTAATATGGCTTCCCAGATTAAAGACAGAGTATGTTATCTTTGTTATGAGCTGGATGAAATCAGGGATCAACAGGCCTAGTGGCCTTCCAAAGTCCCAGATGTGTAAGGTAAGGTAATCTTGGAGTAGCAAGTTGCATATGGACTCTTTGGCTCCTGCTGTATTTTTCCACAACTAGCAACAGTATTGCCACTGTGCCTTTTCACCCTTTTAGGCACCTGAAGGTAATAAGTATTACAAATTGATTATCGCATGAGTCTTGGTGGACATTGGTCACTCACATTCTGTTATAACTATACTGGCTATGCATATATTATGGCTATACTCAGAGCTATAGACTTTGGTAGAAAAATAAAACTTAACTAGGTGTATAGTAAAAAAAAAAAATAGAACTTAACTAGAAGTGCAAAGAAGCTTCCATGTCATCTTGGGGATTAGACACCAGAAAGCAGGGTCATGCATGTGGTGCGCATGGTATTTGAGTCCCACAGTGGACACCCATATTTGGCTCAAGACCAGAATAGGCATCTATTTTATGGGTTTGTAGGGAAAGAGAAAGATCCAGACACTCCATCACCATCTTTTTTGTGGTGCATGGGGCAAAATTACTCTATATTCAGGATTGGGCCACAAGCCCTGCTGAGCAAGGGGGTGGATCCCAATGCTGCGCAGTTCAATACATTCTAGCGAAATTTATGTAAAGACTTATGCATATTTTCAAAACCTTGGTGCCTTAACATAAGCAAAAAATAGCCAGGAAAATTAGTATTCTAGGGAAAAAGTGTCTGTCATCACAAATGTGCCCAAACACCATGATGTAACCATGCTGTGCTGTTGTCATAGCTCATTGTTTGTAGCCATTCTGAAACATCGTTTTCACAGACGTGAATAGCTTACACCTCATAACGAATGTTATTTCAGTTGTCAGGGAAATGCTCTTCTCATGATTGGTCCTGCCAGCCATGGTGTGCATTTTCCTGTTTGTTCACCAACCTGATGCTGATGGTGCATGAATATGCTCATGCTGGTAGTCCTTCCATTAATTCAACAGTTTTCATCCTATTTAAACCAGCTGCTGGCAAAGGTATTGAGCAACTCCTATTATTCTTGGCTCAGTGACTGTTTGTGTTTAGTTAGAGCATGCACAGAAGATGCCCACCTTGCAGGGCTTTAATGTGGTGTCATTTTATGATAAGGACAACCTATCCCAGACATAAAACCCATATTATCCAACTAGCAGTGCCAGTCTATCACTTATTGGAGTTAAGAGAACTTTCATGTGAAATCACAGCAAAACTGCTGCCAACTTTCCTCAGGATTGGTGGTATTGAGGATGACTTTTATGTATGTCGTGTGACGAACAGTTGCAGAAGTTGAAACCATTGAAATTGTTGGAAAAGGGTGTCGTTATCCAACAACTGCAACAAGGAAACAGTATCAAACAAAAAGTGTCACGCTGCTGCATACTTCATAACATGACCCCCAAGCCAGGTCCAAACTCGAGTCCATTGGTCACAAGCGATCTCTGGAGGTATAAGCGCACCCTCATTTTTGTTACATGGCCCATAGGTCTACGAGGTGGTATCCAAGGGAGACAATTGCCCTTTCATCCTTCCTCAGTTCTCCCCCTTCCCCACGGCCACAGCCAGGGTGATCAACGAGACCTCGTCCAGCGGGCCCAAGACTGACACCAGAGTTGCCTGATCTGTGAGGTGCCACCATGTCTTGACCGTAGGCTCTGCCAGACCGGCCTGTGCTCTTGAATCCGTGTTTGAACCGTTTGTTACTGAGTAACTGCACACCTGAGAGGAACAGTGTGAATGGTCAGTACCAGTTTAAAAAAAGATACATTTTTTCAGTTGGAGGTTTTATATTTATCAAGGGCTTTGGAGATTCTTTCAGCTTTTTTCTTATCAGTTGCTGTTTGCCTGCTTCCAATCCCAAGGTAGTATGTGAAAAGTGCGTTAAGATGGCTGATACCTAGTTCTGATCACGAAAATAAACAATGTGGAATATGGAAATCATAAATTAACATAATTATGTTGCATATGCAACATAATATCGTATATAGAGAACATTTTTGTGCTTTATTATACCGAGTTAACCACGTCAGCAGAACATAACCGACTCTTTTGATAGAGAGCAACATTTGTGCTCGACAGGCCAACCCTGCCCGTTCGAGCAGTGAAGGGTTCAGTACCGAACGGGCCGAGCACTGCTCTGCCGCCACAGCGACAGGGAGCGCGACCTCGCAACTGTTGCGAGGCTTAACGTTAATGCCGATGGGCCTTACGAGGAAAAAACGTCTTGAAAACCGTCATGCGGTCGGGTCTCACTTTTGACCATGGGAAAGTCCTAGGCCAATGATGACCGAAACAAAGTGCTGAATCTTCAGACATCGAAGCGGCTAATGGCGTGATTTAAATATGCCCGTGAAAATGTCTGACGTGACGCTTCTGCTCGATTTGGTAGCGTTTTCTGTTGTTTGTTATTTTTTCATTGGGAAGGACGTTTCGATGGATACCGCGAGTAGCCTTAGTTGCGTGTCAGAACAATGTTAAATGGATAATCGTGTGTGTCTTTTAAAAAGTGTATTCTTTTAATGTTCCACCCTGTGCATTGCGGGAGTATTCCCAGCGTTGCGCAGTTACCTCCTGCAGCTGCCTTCCCCCCTCCCCTCCAAAGAACAGGCTACAGGAAGCTCTAGAACAGAACAAAACAGTCGTAAAGGCCCACCCATTAATATGCATGTATTTGGCACTCCGTGTTACGGTACTTCCCCATTTGCTTGAGGAAACGAAACGATGGACTGCCCGCAGTATCATTTTCAAACGGATTTTTAATCACTATTATCACGTTGGTCAGGTTTCACGTCCTTGGTATGTTGTCTGTTCCCCTTGTAAAATCCGTAAACATGTAGGAATTAAAGGTATTGGTCGTTTTGACACTAACTATAACTACTTTTTTAACTAAATATACAAACTACACAAACTATACAAACTTTTTTTTAGGCGTGCGTACATCTCATGGCATCATTCCCCGCACTTGCGAATGCGTACTTCGTTACACGCATCGTATGAAGCTGATTTAAAAGCTGATACCGCACGACTTAATCACCGTGATCAATGTCGTCGTTTCAGATAACGGATGTCTCAGTCCACACAGCCAGCCACATAGTTCTGCAATGATGAATGTGTACATGACGATTTTGAGGCGAAGTAGGATGCCATTTGGCACCCGGGATGTTTTCTCACCATCGTCACCATCTCCTGACAGCAGATCATTCACGTTACGTGGTGTTACCGGATTCACGTGTCAATAAATGTAGGTGATTCCTTTGGGAATGCATCACCTTTGACTAAAATGGCCGGCCTGTTTATCACACGGTCAGTGCTGTTTTGCGCCTGTTAAAACGTGCTAAACTGCACCATTATCAGTTAGGGAGCCCCATATCATGCGTTTTTATTTCACCGTCTGAGAGTTTTCAGCGCAATGCGGAAAAGACGTTGTGCAGGGCAACCATCGTCATTTTTTCGCCAGATTTGTGCTATTTTGAATGTGTAAGACTATCATTGCCGGTTTTGGGCTAGCCTTATGCGATTTTGAGTGCAAGGCTATCATCGCCGTTTTTTGGCCCAAGTTATGCTATTTTGAGCTGGAGCTGCGCGGACGTCATTCGATGGCCTATCATCCTAACAATTGATAGAAGTTATTCAACTAACTATTAGTAGTTATTAGTAGCGCCTTATTATATATTAATATTTCGGTGAGACTGACTATGCAGTTTTTCTTTCGTCTAAAGTTGCCGGTGGGGACGAAGTAAAATCTCCCAATGCAAGCATGGCTGATAGTTTTAGATCATTGATGGGTCAGTAGTATTTTGACCATTTCTCTCCATCAGCTGCACGTGAGATGTCGAAATCTTCTAAAAATGGGAGGGTCGGGAACTGCATCTAACGAGGTCCTAGGTCTCGCTACCTCAGAATACCTAGAGCCGTCGATATGAGATTGTCAGGTGCGTCGACGTTTTCCGCGTGACAGGATAGCCGACTTTAATTCGTTGCAGCCGTCTCTGTCGCCATTTGAAGGCCGATGACGCACGGGAGAATCTCCATAGGCTTCTAACTTTGTCTGCCGCCCTGCCTGGCATCCAGCGGGACCTTGAACTTGCTTGGTCGCCATGGCGACGACGCTCGGCCCGCAGAGGACTGGACCAGGACTGTTTGTTGTCAGTTCCGGCGCCGGCAGCCACAACACGCGATGGCCCTGTGACCTGCGGAAGTCTGCCACCGCCGCCGTCCGCTTCGGAATTCCGCCGGCTGAGGCGTCGGCTGGTGGGCGGCTGATGCTGCTCCCGTCGACCTGACCGTGCGGCTTACCGGCCGGGCGCGTGCAGGGGGAGGGAAGGGGGGGGGGGGCGCGGAGGACGGTGGAGGTACAGGCCGTTCCGGAGGCGAGCTCGCCTGACTGCAGCCAGATTGGGGTCGCGGCCGCCGCCACCGCGCTGTGCTGAACATGCCTGCCGGTGGCGTGCGCGTCCACCGGCGCCCATTGTCCTGCGGTGGCGTCACGCGGCCGTGTCGCGCGCTTTTTTGAAATTCTTGTACATGGAATTCGCGGGCCGGGGACTTGGAACGATTTGAGTCATTATTGCTGTTGTTGCAGGGAACGTCTTCGTAGGTTCAAATGCGCGGTAGGAAAAATCAGTGTCGTAGTTGTCACCGCGCGGGGTTTTCCGCTTTGGTTCGCTCCTTTGGTTAGTGCGTGCTCAAGGCAGTGTATTGGGCGCTTTGCTGAACGTGTAACGAGCCGTTTACGGAACTTGTTTAAGTGCTGTGAGAAGATATTTTTATAGTACGCCGACGGGGTCCTTGCTGCGGGGTTGTGTGCGCAGAAGTCAACTGGCGTCATTCAGATCGGTTTCGTCGTCAACCTGAGGATTTCCCAGGAGATCTAAGAGGAAAACTGCAGTTGAAATAGTTTGATTCACCGACTCGTGCCACACTTGGGGCCTCAGGGTTCACGGTCGGTGTTCCACCAAACCACCGTGGCGCCCACACAGACCAGTCCCATTCGGCCGTGCCCACGGGCGATATTCGGGCGTCGTTCGACGCAGCTGTCTGCGCGGCTGGCCGGCGATACAGGGTCACACCTGGCGGTGGTTTGGCGACTGGCCGGCGGCCGGCGGCTCCGATGGCCGCCGCTGCCACGGCGCGGCTGTCTGGCGTGGTGCTGAGTGCCCCGGCCGTGGCCGCCGGCAGGGGCTGGCGTCGGGTGACGTCCTGTGGTCTCCCGCGCCGCCGCCGCTGCCGTTGCCGGTCGTTGGCGGCGCTGCCGGTTCCGGTTCGGCCGGCCGGCACGCACGCCGGCCTCGTGTGGCGGCGCCTCGGCTGCAGCCGCCTCCCATCTGTGCTCGAGACGGCCTCTGAAGTCATCACGTGCTTCGCGCGTCCCGCGGCGCCCGGTGAGACGCGTCTTGAAGGCCCCGCGGTGCAACGTTTTGACGGCGTGTGCCGGGGCGCCCTGCAGAAAATACCACTGCGGCGGCTTAGCCAACCGAATAAAACCCGTCGATGAAAGTCCTTCTGAAGTCCCGACTCATTATCAATATTTATGGCCCCAAAAGGGCCATGAATTACGACTTGCTCACTGATGAGCCGATACGGTCGGCGGCTCTCGGCAGCGGCGGCCTCCGGCTCTGCCCGTGCAGGCGAGAGGTGCCTTATGCGGAGATGGCCGCCGGCGGCGGCGGCGGCGGCGCGTTTGTTTTGGCCGCCGGGCGGCGACCGAGTGAGCCGTCTGGCTGCCCGCCGACCGCTGATTGTTATTACCGCCCGCCCGGCCCGGCGCGCCGGCCTTTCTTGCACGGTGCCTCGCGGGCCGGGCCCGCGCGGCCGGCCTCCGCGCGCCGGCAACAAGGGCCCGCCGCGCGGGATTGAGCCGCGGCGGCGCCGGCGTTCCTGCCGGTGTAATTGTTTTCCCCTTGTCGCAGGTGATAGATAGCGCGCCGGGGCGGCCTGTTTTGCCCGGGTAATGCATGCTAAACGGCGGATACCGTCCGGCGCGGAATGGCGTATTAGCGCTCATTTGTTCGGCACGCGGGCCGGTGAGCCGCCTGCCGGGCGGCCGGGCGGCCCCTCCCGATTCCAAAACACGGCCGGCCGGCGAAGCGCGGCCATTTATCACGGTGGCCGCCGCTCGGCGCGCCGTAAATCTGGAATCGTCCCGTCTCCCGAGTCGCAGCCTCCTGACAAATAGTCGGCCGCCGGCCGAACGCCGCTGCCAAACAGGTGGCGGCCGCCGACTAAATTTAGACTAATATAATCAGTCGGTTGAGTTGATTGGCGCAGTAAACGGTCGGTCTGGGGCGCGGCGGACGAGCGCCGACGGCGGCCATCCGGCGCGGTCGGTCTGACCCGCGTCGCTGACCTGGGCCATCCGGCAACGGTCAGATCTGGCTCTCCGCCTTCCTCGAGCGGTCTGGCACGGCGCACACTGTCGCCTTGACTCCAGAGGAGGAGACCGCACACACGGACCTATCAAGCCCATCTCCTGCTGGGCGCTAGTCGCCAACGCTGCGGCAGCCCTCGATGGCGCGCCGTTGCGCTGGCCGACGGCGCGAGACATTGCGTCGCGGTAATCGTCTTGGCATAGACCCCCGATGAGGGGAAATACGCCTGACGTGGCTGCCGGCAGCGGTGGTCGGAGGGCGTTGTTGGCTGAGCTGAGCTGAGCTGAGCGGCTGAGCCAGATCAGCTGGCTTGCTGGCCGGACGCCTGGCGGTCTCGTCTTCCCCCGGACGTGGACGCCGGCCGCGTCCTGGGGCCGGCGTGGCTGCAAGCCGACTGGGAAAGACGGCGGGAGGTCGCCAGCCGACTGTTCGTCACGCTCTCATACCATGGTATATATGACACGTGAGACACCTGCCGGGGAGAGGTGGTACTCGGGTGTTGTGCAGGTCTGGAAGCTCTGTGACTCGTGGAGAACGATTCTCGCCGACCCCGCACTTTGGTAAGCTCGTGGCTAAAGCTTATTAGGGCATTAAAACATGACATTAAAAGATATGTTTTTCGGTAAACGGGCCATTTCAGCGATTTTTAGGTATTTTGCTTCAGTCATGGTCTGCTCTTTTATGGCTGTCTTGATTACGTATACGTAATTCGTATTTATATTTTGTCTGTTCGTATTTTTGCTTTAGATTCTTTGTTAAGCATCCGTGGCAGTGAAAAAATTGGCCAAGTCTGACTACATTTGGCGGAACGAAAACTGGCACTTTATGTGGTCATTTCCAGTTATCTTCTATTTACGTTTCTTGAAGTTTTGGGCGGTGGTTAAGAAGGTACGCGATGAATTTAACAATGATTGCGATTATGCATGGTACCACGGGTCCCCGCGAAGCCCGGACCGTCCGTGCCTCTATTTCCGCCGGGTGCACGTGTTACTGACGCCTTACGTCAGTCGGCGTGATGGATTGCGGCAGTTTGCCTCTGCAACAGTTGAGTGCATGATACAGTCCCTACTATTGTGTTTTGTTTTTTCCTCACGTCTTGTGGAATATCGGAACGATGTTCCCCCCCCCCCCCTGACAAGTCTGGTGGAGCCCCGGAACCATACGAACTGGAAACCTGGGGAACCTGGAGGTTGCGACATCGGGACCTAGTGTGCCCTTTGCCCTGTCTTCTGTCTCTACCGTCGCGCGGTGTGTCGTGTGCTCCATTTCCGCCGCCGCTCTGTGTGCTGTCTGTTATGTTTCTGCCGCTGCCTGACGCGCCGTCTGCCCCGTTACTGCCGTCGTCCGTAGTGCCGCCTGCCCCGCTTCTGCCGCCGCCCGGTGAATTGTCTGTCCGTTTCTGCCGCCGCCCGGTGTGCCGCCTGCCCCGCTTCTGCCGCCGCCCGGTGAACTGTCTGCCCGGGGCCGGTGCAGACGGCGGCCGGCTGCGCGCCGTTGGCCAGCCGACTCGTGACGCGGCCAGGTCGTTTATGTGCGGCCGCTCCAGGTGAAATTAATCGGCCCGTACGTGATTGATGTTGGCGGCGACGGCCCCAGCCAGACTGCACGGGTTAGAGCAGGGGCGCGTCCAGACCGCCAGACGGGGAGCGGTCTGGCGACTGGGGAAGCCAGTAATGCTTTCCGGGCCAGGTCAGGGGCGAGTGAAGGAACTTGCCTTAAAATGTGATTTCGGAAGGGGGGAGGAGATGCGAATGAAGGAACCATCCAGCCGGTTTGCGTCAGTGCAGCGTCGAATCAGTACTGCCCGCGGTCTGATGCGGGCAGTATAGTACTCCATCCGGGGGAGGATGAAGGGGGAAGGGTCCACCCAACTGTTGGAATCAGGACAAGGGCGCGCGTCCAGACGGCCAGTCATGGCCGGGGAGGTTTGGCTGCGGTATCGATCAGGCGGTCTACCACGTGTTGACCGCAGACGAGATATGGGGGCCAGCCGTCTGGAAGGACAAACGAGGGCAGGGTGGTGCCAGGGCCGGTCGAGCCTCGGGGTGGATCCACACCGGTCAGCGGCACCGTCCTGAAGCGAAGGAAAAGCCCGGTGAAACGGGTGCGAGACCGTGGCCGGTGCAGGCTGGATGTCCAGGTGGGAGCGGCACCGGGTCGTAATCACGGATAGAAGATCCTGCGCTGATCCCCGTAACACGGGCCTCGGCTCCTCTAACGAGGACGGTCCGACGCTAGGGACCTGTTCCGGCCGTCATCGTGGGAAGAGAGGTGCCGGCCCGACTGTCATCCGGTGTAGCTGGCTGCCGGAGCCGGCTCTCGCTGTTGCCACCGCGGAGTGCGAGAGGCCCGTCGTTAGGAGCTGACACGTCTTCCGTCGGATGGGCGCCGGGTGCTCGGGCAGGGCTGCGGCCGGGTCGGGCGATTCGCGCCGCGGTCCGGCCGGGAGATTCGGCCGTCAGCGCCCCCGTCGCCGCCCCGCCGGGGCCCTTGCCGTGACCCGAGTGTGCCGGTGAGCCGCGCCGGCCGCCGGCATTTGCTGCGGTGACGTCCCGCTGACGCCGCGCCGCCGCGTCTGGTGACGGCCGACCGGCCTTTGCGCAATCGGCGCCCGTTACGAGGTGTGACAGGTTCACGGCGGACGCCGGACCGGCCGCCGCGGGGGATGGGCGCGCTGTTCGGGACACCGCTCTGCACGGCTGGCGGAGGTTTCCCGGCACGGAATTTCGTCTGGTTATTGAGCGTGGCATCGGACTGCGTGTGATTGTGGGCTGAGGGCTTGGCCAGCTGTGAAGCATTTGAAGGACGTAAAGGAAACTGTTGTTTCTTGGTGTTGAACAACACTGAAAAGTTCACATACCACGGAAAATTGGGGTCAAAAACGAATGCATTACGGGTGAATCAAATGCTCATGTTATGTATCTTTATGGGCAGTTTCTCCTCATTGTTCATAATTTTCGACCACTTTATAACCTTCGTTTATAATGCTTACAGAATGTCACGCTCCAACACCCGAAGAAAAGGAAAAACTTGTAACCCTGCGTGGGGTCAGTAATTTGATCTTTTAAGTCTCTTCGGACACGTGCTCGTCATTGAAGGCACTCATTGGGTCTCTTATACCCATCGGCAAAACCAACTCAAAATCCCGCATCTTAATAGCGGCATTTTTACGCCAACGCGCGCGCATCCAATCATCCAACGGTTCACTCCCCGGCGGGAGATGGCGTGGCTCGATCTCCGAGCTGGTCAGGCTCACGGAACATGGGGACTGCGGGGTGTCACGTGGGACGACCACGGCGTCTCAAGCGACGGCCGCGTCGACGCCGACTGGCGCCGGCCGGTCGGCGCCTCCCCAGGATGGTGTGCACCGGTCGCGTGGCGCTACACCGCTGGAGTGATCTCGTTGACAGGGTCTCTGCCTGGACGAAAAATGCACGCGGGCCCCCGGCTGTTTGGGTGCCTGCAGCCGCGCGATCGGCGCACGGTCCGTACTATCTCACGTCACGCGGCGTTGAAGTGTTCAGGATCGCGTGAATCGCCTCCATTCGGCGCCGTCTGCACACAGATCACGGAGCCTGTTGTCGGTGACTGCGAATCCGGCGCGTGGGTCCTCAGCCACGTTCCCGTGGCCCTTCATCATCGAAATTTTTACGCCGGGTACGGCGAAAACATCATCGCGTAGATCACGCGACGCGGCCCTTTCAGGGCGGCGAGTTTCGACACAATGCGGCGCCGGCGCCGGGCGGCGGCGGCCGGCGGCGTCCGCGGTGACCCGCCGCCTGTTTTGCTGGGCGGCGGTCGTGTTGTGCTGCGGCGGCAGGCTGCGGCCGTCTGCCGGCCCGGCCGCGGCGGCCGCCGCCGCCCGGCAACAGTCCGCTGGCAGAGACGGGCCGCCGGCGGACTGGCGCGCCGTTGGGTACGGCAGAGAGGCCGACTGAGGAGGTCTGACGCTGGGGAGGCACTGGGTACGGCAGAGTGACCGACTGAAGAGGTACAGCAGGGAGGCCGATTGTAGAGGTACGGCAGGGAGGCCGACTGCGGAGGTCCGACACTCGAGAAGGCGGTGGGTACGGCAGGGAGGCCGACTGAGGAGGTCCGGCAGGGAGGGCGACTGAGGAGATCTGGCGCTGGGGAAGGCACTGGATACGGTAGAGAGGCCGACTGAGGAGATCCAACATTCGAGAAGGCGGTGGGTACGGCAGAGAGGCCGACTGAGGAGGTACGGCGGGAGGCCGACTGAGGAGGCCTGACGCTGGGGGAGGCACTGGATACGGCAGAGAGGCCGACTGAGGGACCCTGGCACTGGGGAGGCACTGGGTACGGAAGAGAGGCCGACTGAGAATGTCGTTAGGTACAACGTGCCTTTGGTTGCGTAGAAGCAATGCTATTCGGACGTTGTAGGTTCTTTCAAGTGAGGGATGTGTACGAATGTAGGAGGGGAGGAAGAAGGAATGAATGGTATGATGGAAGGATGTCTGGGGACGTCATGTCAGAGACGTAGTAGGTATTGCTGGACAGTTTCAGCGGGCTCAGCTTGTCGGTTTGAACGCATGCCAGCCCAGCGGAGACTCTGAAGATCAGCGGTATCACACTGGGTATTGCCTGGAGAACCGCCTCAGGGCGAGACAGGCCAGAGACAGGCGCTCCCGGTCGGGAATGGGGACGGAGCGTGCTGACCGCGGCGTCAGCAGGTCTGACCGGTGGCGGGCGAGCTGCCGACGTTGTGCTCGACAGCGGCGGCCGGGCTCGCCCTGTGGTCGGGCGCCTCTGGAGCACCCTCGAGCGGGTAGCGCGCTGTGGCGGGACTCTCCCGCCCTGCCGGGCCGGGTCGTCGGCCGCCGATTGGCCGCCGGCGCCTCTCAGAGAAGGACGGGGCTTTGTGGGGTCGCGCCGCGCCCCCACCGGGCGGGGCGCGGGGCGCGGTGACAGCGGCGTCCGGCTACAGCGACAGCCGGCCGGTGCTGGGCTAAGTCGGTGTGGGGCCGACCTGGCCGATAATCAGGAGGTGACCTTGTCAACTTATGGTCCCATTTTTCTAACAAGCATAACAAACATCACGCTCTCTTGCGGCAGTAACTGTAAGACTGCGCGGCACGAGGTGGCCCTGGCCATTCAGGGAGTCTGTGGATGTTCCAGTGAACCATCCTGCGCCTCTCGTACCCGCAGAAGGACGTGATGGAGTCGTCGGCTTTGAAGCTAACGTCCCGGGAGCGGCGCTTCATCAAGTTCGCCTCCGTGGAGCACAAGGGCCAGCTGTACATGACCACGCAAGACTTCATCGAGAGTATCACTGAGGCCGAGCCCAGACGTGAGTCTCCTGGCCAGCCGGCCACCTCCTCCCCAATGCCGTGCCGACATGTGCCCACTGTTTCATGGAGCTCCGGACATAACGGTGTGGGGAACCTCTCCAAGGCAGCGACTTGCACTCAAGTCTGGCCGTATCCCATGTGCCTCGATGCGGGGATGTGATTAGAGTCGGTTCATCCAGAACAGTGTAACGCTTTTCCTTCCATTTGCGATAAGATAAACGTCATATTACAGCCGTCCAAAGCTGCGGGGTCCCTCCGGACTTGTCCCACGGGCCGATACATCCACTTACACTTCAGTTATTGGTTTTGGTTTTTCGTTCCTGGTTTGGGTCGTCGCCGCTGGAATATCGACGCGGCGAACTTCTGGTCCGCGTAAATTCTCACAGTGCGCCGCCGACCAGTGCACCTCTGACCCCAGGCCGTGGTGTTGCCGTTTCTGTGGTGCTGCCGCGCGCCGCGCACTGAGTCGTTTTCTGAGCTGCGGCCGTGCCGTGTTGCAGCGCGGCTGAAGCGGCGCATCCTGCTGCCGCGGGACCTGGAGCACTTCTACGCGGTGACGCCGCGAGCCAGCAAGAGCACCACGCACATGTTCCGCGACCTGCACGACACCGGTGAGCGGTCACGCCAGACTGAGCGGGGGAGGAGGGCCTCTGGGGGTGTTGTGGGGTATTAGCCGATCTGATACCGACTCGATACGGTTCTGGGGTGTGATTATCGACTGCAAACGCTATGAGTTTTACCACGTGGGTTTTCATCACGTGGAAAATAGCTGGCGATTGAAAGAAGATAGGCGATGAAGCGTTCAGAAAACGATGCCGACGCGTAGGAAAGATTAGGGACAGCGACTGGACAGATCTGATCTGAGCACGGCTTCCAGTAAGGACCGCATTCAAGCGTGAGACTCCAGCTGGACTGAGGTGAAGGAGCTGGCACGACAAAAATATTCTGAAAATTTTATTACCAATATTGTTATTGATTTGTCATGTGAAATTTATTGTAAAAAATCTGTATATATATATATATATATATATATATATATATATATATGTCTGTGTGTGTGTGTGTGTGTGTGTGTGTGTGTGTATATGAAAAATAAGTTTACATAAAATTTAGTATTTAAAACTAAAAAAAACATTGCTGAACGCTGGGTTTGCCTTCGTGCTGTGCTCCAGCCAATAACTTACGAAAGTCAGAGGGTAAACAACAGCGTAGAGAAGGATAAGAGTAACACACAACATACATGAAATGTGTCATGAGACTCCATCCTCCGGAGTCCGGATTCCAGGCGCCCCCTCCCCTCCCCCTCCTCCCCAAGAGGACGGCTGAGCGGCGCCTGGCGCGGCGGCGGCGGCGGCGGCGGCGGCCGACCGGCGCCGCTGACCGAGCTTTCGTCACCTTGGCCGGCGGCCGGCGCCGCACGCACAGCGCGCCAGCGGCCGCGCCGCGATTGTATCGCGCGCCGCGCCGGAGCCGTCCGCCGGAAAAAGCGGAGCCGGTCGGCGGCGGCGACGTGCGCGGCCCGGCCGGGCCCCCGGACGGGAAAGGCCGGCCTGGATCGGATCGGATCGGATCGGGTCGGGTCTGGTCTGCGCGGATCGGCTGGGTTCGGATGGAATCGGATCGGGCTGGGTTGGTTTTGGTCAAGTCGGATCCGGTCTCTGCAGACGAGGTCTTGTTGGGTGAAGGCGGATCGGATCGGATCGGGTCGGATCGGGTCGTCGTGTCTGGTCAGTTCGGGACGGGCTGGATCGGGAGAGTTCGGGTCGAGTAATGGAAGCGTAGCTGTTAACTGAGTCCTCCCTGATCAGCAGGCTCATCAATTAAACACTGCCAAATGAGCTTTGCGTGACAGAAAAACCAGACGGCGCCGTGCTATCCGTCGAATCTTGTCGCCGAAATAGCGCCTTGCCTTCGCGTTGCCTGACTCCGTAATTGCGTGACGACGGATATTTATGAGCGAATTATTGGCAGGCTCATTCGCTGTTGTTTCAGCGTAGGCGGTTGTTTTCAGCCAGACGGCGTCGCGGCCTCCGTTTTCGGTGAATGCCCCCGTTGTCCGACCGTGCCGCCGTAAACCGCCGCATTCCAGGCGTAGCATTCGAGTGTCATGAATGACCTTGGGTCTTCGCTGCAAATCGGAAGGGCCCGAACGTGTGGCCGATTGGCAGAGTAGAGGCATGCCGAGGGATGATTTACCGTCATTAAGCGTCTTATTCTGAGAGGCACTTGTCAGGAGACTGGAATTTTCTGACGAAAGGCATTTTATCGTCCATTGACACGTCCCTGCGCTCTTGGCTCGCTCTTGATTTAGTGAGTTCTCAACCAGATGCCTAAAGACACGTTCCTCGCTAATCTTCACAATTGCGCATACTAATGAAGTCGTACCAGTCAAGTGTCCCAGATAAAGGAAACAATGCCGCGTTATCTTGCTAAAGTCATGTCGTCGTATTCCGTTTGTGTCGAAGTTTGACCGCAAAATGGGTATTGGGCGACGTTTGAGGTCCTCCGAGACCGCATGAAAAGCTTCGCGCGCCGATGTGCTAAGCTTCGTGGAGAGTTCTGCGTGGTGTTCACTCTCTCCACTGGCGGCGTCGCCTGGTGCTATGGCCGTCGCCTGCCGCCACTGTGTCTGTCGCTTGCCGCTGTGACTGTCGTCCGCCGCTGTGGCTGTCGTCCTGCGGCTGCCGTGGCTTCTCTGACTCGTCTGCTGTTGTGTCTGTCGTCCGTTTCTGTGGCTGTCACCCGCCAGTAGCGAAATATTGCCCGGTTGGCATTCGAGAACCGGGGGATGTCCATTGGGTGATTGATGGCGTAGACGGCGCGGATCGTCAGGTGCAGTGCCTGCTTCTCTCGCGGCGTTGTACGGCTGGGCCCTGGATGTGAAGTTGGACGCCGCCGCTGAGTGATCACCGCAGTGAGGCGGAGCTACGAAAGGCCTGAACGGGGGGGGGGGGGCAGTCGGCAATCGTTGTTCCTATTCCACGGCCCGCGCTGTGTGGTCTCAAAGCCACCGGCGTGGCTGCAGCGTTCAGCTTGTCGATCAGTGGCCGTACGGCAGTGGAGGCGGCCGCGGAATGACGGTGGGGGTCGGCGGCTGGTGGTGGGCATTGTTCAGGGTGGCGAGGGAGAGCCGGCGCGGAATGCGGGGAGGTTCTGGCTCCTGTCCGCAGCGCAGACCTCAGCGCAACGTCGGCCGGGCTGGGCTGGTGTGGCGTGTCGTGGTCTGGTATTGTCCGGTATGGGGTGACCAGTTTTTTTTTTTACCTGGTCTGGTATGACCAGATAGTCTGCTCTGGTCTCGTCTGGCCCATTTTGTCCTGGTCTGTCATATGCTAGCCTGCTCCGCTCCTCTGCGGTCTGTTTCGCGGTAACGCGGTGACGCCCTTCACTGAAGAATTACGCTGAAGAGGTGCTTTTCTGGGGATAGTCTTCGTGATGCTTTGACAGGACAGTGGGCGGCGGGCCCCAGTGGAGTTTCTCGCTAATTGGCGCTGGTGGGGCCCGCCATCTCCTCTCTCTGACGCCTGCGGGCAGCCCGCCCGGGCTGGCATGTCCGTCCGTGTCCAGCCTTACAACCGCATCCGCAGTCCGTGCGGACATTAACGACCGAGAAAAATCGGCGAGGTTTTCCACTCGTCAGTTTCCGAGAGATATGGCCACGGTCGTATCCCGCGCCGCCCTCGACTGGCTTGCTCTGCCTGCGTTGTGGTGTTGGACGTCGCGTCTCGCCGTTAGGTTCTCAAAGTGCGCCGAGTTCGCAGTGTGTCGCGCTCGTGCGCGGCCCGGGATACAGCGCTAGAGTTGACCGTCAAACACCACGGGTGTGCTGAGAACACGATCAGACGCGGGCGTTAAGCGTGGGCCGCTGGACAGCGTCAGGATGGTCGGCGCTGCCGTACGTTTGGACATACGGAACTCCGGGGCAGCACCTGCGGCCTGTAAATAATCGGAATCTTTCAGTCGTGTTCCTCGGCACAAGAAATCTTCCGCCAGCATCACCGACATAGGACTTCTATAGCTGTCTCACAGTTTCCATGCTCCGGCTGTGCGTTTGTACGTTATGTATCCAGTTTCCGTTTGCGTGGGCTCACCAGTGGCATCGCTCTGACAGCCCTTTCATTTCAGGCATCATATCGTACACAGAATATCTGTTCCTGCTCTCCGTTCTGACGAGTAAGTAGATCTCGAAGAGCTGGACTGCCTCTGTGAGGCGTCCAGGCTCACAGAGGCATGCCATCTGCGCTTAAGCATTTAGGCGTTGCGCTGTCGGAAGACCTCCGTGGAGAGGAGACATAATTGATTTTTATGCGTGACGCGCTGGCTTGTAACCACATGCGTAGCGTTCAGTCTCACAGTACACTACACGAAGTAAGCATGTGTGTGTTTCACCCAAAGGGTGGACACTGGGAAATGAGACAGTATTTAAGTTCACGCTGTGAGCACATTTATTACCATATGAACATGAAGCCTGGCAGAAACATAGTCATGGATGTTGTGGTCAGTTTTTGCGCCGTGGTTCATCTCCATCACCGGTGCTTTGTCGGCAGCGCGCACGCGCCTGGGCACGTGACCAGGATTTTGCGTGGCACTTCTTGGGCCAGAGCAGCGATCACCTGGCGTATCCTGTGCTTCAGGGCGAGGTCGGGTGTTGCGTACCAGCCTGCCTGATACACCTTTTTGTTAAACGATGCCCCAGATATCCTCAGCTGGACGTAACTGGGGCGCAGAGGGGGGATGTGTGTCACACGTGTCATCACATGTGACATCCGGCACTTTGGCCTCCTCCAGCAACTCGAGGGTTTTCTTGGCGTAAATGAGCGCTGATCAAGTCTGGCCAGAACAGCACATCCCTGTCGAAGTAGTTCTCATCCGAAAATTGGATGAGCACATCCCTTCCGCACTTCTTACGGTACACGTTGCCATCAGCAGTATTTGGTAAATGGACGTGTCACACCCCTTGAGGCACGGCGAGCCGTACCAGAAATTTACGGGCGAACTTGCGGTCTGGCCTCAGTTTTACTTCTGCAGGACAGTCACCACCAGGTCCAACAAAGTATCCAAGGTTTCCGGGCATATGGCTCCCGTGGTGTGCGAAATAGGTTTTGTCGTCCGTAGCAGTGTCCCATTCTTCTCGATTTGACGTGTCCACGCGACAGTTTCCGGGTACGGGTCCTTTGGGTGACCTTGTTTTGGGTTATCTTGGATACTTTCGTGCCCTTTCGGTACTGAACCTTATTTTCTGCCTGGATGTTTGTCACGTAGGCTCTCGAGATCCCAGACCTTCTAGCCAGAATGCCCTGTGACACCATTCGTTTTCCAGTGTCGGCTTGATCAGCTACCGTTGTCGTTTGATGCTCATTTCGGTTGATTTGTGATGACTGCCAGCATGATAAACATTACTGCGACTCTTGAGGATTGCCATCTTTCTGCAAGCAGTCGCTCGCGCGATCCCAAAGGGCTCACAGTGCCTCCAAATAGATGACTTGGGTCGTTCCCAGCTTTCATTGGAAGTTTCGTGACAGTGTCACGGATACTTGCATTGATGTTGGTTCCGTGACTGCAAATCTATTGTGATTCCTCACAACTTTTCGTATGATTTTGAAGCCAACGTTGGGTAGCATGCACGAGCCAAATACCAGTGGTAAGACCCATGATATTTAGTAAATATCTGTAGTTCAGAAATGTCTCATTTCTCAGTGCCCTCTCGTTACTCTTGTAGCGAATCTCAGACATAGTGCTTAATCTTCGTAATGACTGTGGTGTCGTCTCGTGCTGTGCAACCAAATGTTTATGTGTTTTTGTGTATCGCTTCGCCCGTGGAATGTGTGCTCTTGACGTGTCGTCCATTTTTCCCTCCACGGAAAGAACGGCCAAGTGCCCCGCGACCGTCGCTGCAATGAAACGCCTTCTCGCTATGCGTCCACAGAGCCCGCGACAGGTTTCCGCATCGCCTTCAACATGTTCGACACCGACGGCAACGAGCGGGTGTCGCGGAACGAGTTCCTGGTGGTACGTAGCGGGCGGCCGCCGGCCTGCCGGGGCGCTGGGCGGCTGTCGGTTGTGATTCGCCGGACTGGGAGTGGCGGGCTGGAGCTGGCATGCCCCCGTTCGTAACATGACCGCGTCACGGGACACCGTGGCCGCTGCCGGACAGGCCGCTGACGTTAGAGCGCTGGGGACCGCGGTACTCGGCTTGGGCTTTGCCAGCTTGGTTCCACACTGGTGCCGGATGCCCTGTGACGGGCGGAGCGTGGGGTGAAGGCTGACGGGTGTCTGATGTTGTGTTAACCACCCGTGTAGTGTTGATAACGCAGTTAGCGATTGGGGACGGTGCTTTGGAACCAGTCTCGCGCGGCTGGTGAACCCAGAGACAGCAAAGGGCTCGTAATTTTCGTGGCCGTAGTTACTTGTCACTCTGTCATAAAACATTGATTTTGGCGGCATTCGGCGTGCATGTTTCGAGAAGCGGGGTATTGGAATGTTTTTTTTCTTTAATCCCCCTACAACGGATATGAATTTATTCCACCCTCCCACCGTTACGTGCGGCCATATAAGCTACTTTCTCAGATGGTTTCTGTTTCACCTCGGGCCTCCGGCCAGCCTTCAGCCCTTCTTTGCTCCTGTTGCTCGTACGCTTTCCGCCATCTGTACATAGCGCCTGCATCGGATAGTTAGGGCTGCCGTCGCTAGGTGGCTTCACGCTGGAAGAAACAGCTTTTCAGCCGGCTCACCCACCGCCTCCACATGAACACGCTAATTTGCAGCCTGTAACCCTTTCGACCGGACGTGGCGCGTGATGCTGGGTCTGTGGCGCTGCGTATGTGAAGCTCCGGCCACGGCTCCCTGACTGTTGCCTGCCGAAAGCATCTACAGTTCGGTCGCGGAAAGTTGGACGTTGGCGCTCCTGGGCCAGAGGGCTGCCGAGACCAAATGGCCGGCGGCGCCGCGCTGGGAGAGGGGCGTCGCGTGGTGCGTGCGAGAGTGTGAGCGCGTGTGTGACCGAGTGGTGCAGCCCGGTGCCGCCAGGCCGCCCGCCGACTGTCCAGTCCACCGAGCCGGACCACCCCGCCGCCCCAGCGCCACCTGGCCGGCGTCCTAACCGTAGTCGGCGCGGACCGTGACAGCGCGCGCGAGCGGCCGCGCCCGCCGCCCCGCCCCACCCGACCGCCCGCAGCCGGCCGCCCGGTGACCGGCCCTCTGTAACTGCAGATCTTACGTCTGATGGCACTAAACATGCTCGAAGAGCTGCGGGTAACGTTGTCTGACGAGGAGGACTACCAGCGCACACGTGCCGCCGTGAGTTGGCCCGGCCTGACCTGACCTGACCTGACCTGACCTGACCTGACCTGACCTGACCCGGCCCGGCCTGACCTTACCCATGCGACAGTCTGTCCCGGTCCGCAGTCCTCGGTCCCGCCGCCTGGATCGAGTCCTCTGGGTCGCGGCTTTGTTTTCGTCTTCTGTCCGGGAGAGCTGGGGCTGCCCCGGGCTCTTCGGCCGCCGCCTCGCTCTCGCTCAGATTCTGCCAGGGTGGAATGGTCGTTTCGAGGGCTTCTCTTGGCAACCACTTTCTTTAGGGTCTCGGTCATTTCATATCTCATATATTGCTTTGGTTCGTGCTGGATCAATGGGCGTCTTTCTGATCATTGCAGCTTGGACATAACTTTTGTCGTCACTCAGCGGTTGTCAAGCTTTCGCGCTAATTTTGCACGATAAGGAGTCCTCAGGCGTTTTGCCATTTGCGCAGCCATACTGATTTGCAGGAAAACCACGCGTAAATCACGATAGCTCCGCAACCATGGCGGCGCGCTGACATTTTCCCAAACTGTTTTCCACTTGACGGCGACTTTTGGCGTCCCGCCTGGTCTGGGAAGCCGCGGGCGGGCTGTTCGCGGTCCGCCGGGCCTCGCGCTCGCTCAGAGAGCGGAGCGCCAGAGGCGACCCGACGCCCGGGGCACCCCGGCCTTCCTGCCTCGCTTTCCGGGCTGACGGCTGCTGCACTCGACTCACTGGCCTGTGGAATGCTCTCTGGCTGTGACTAACCGGCACACGCTGCCACCGGGCCGCCCGCCCTCTGCCCGCGGCCGGTCCTGCAGTGAGCGGGCGCCGCCGCCGCCGCCGCCGCAGGGTGGGCGCTGACCGAGAGATCGAGCGTGGTCACGGACCGCCTGTAATGGAGGGGTGGTGGGTGTTTTGCTGCGAGATGGGGTCATGGCGATGTGTAAGGAATGACGGAGCCGTAGTTTGTCCCGTTTTTGTTGTAATGGTCTTGTGATTATTTGGTATCGTTTCCAGATATTGGGGCTTAATAATCTTAGGCAGTATGTAAATTGTAACGGGAATGCCCACAACAGCATATTTGTTCCGAAAATAGCGTGTTAATTTGACGTCATAGGCGAATATTACCCGTGCTTTTTTGTTTTCCGAAAGGCACATGTTTCAGATGAGATCTTTATTTTTGGTGCTGGCCACCAATGAAAGCACTTGAAAAGGAACTGCGAAAGGGGTACGCACAGCCTGCGAAGGACATACCCCCCAGGAGCACCCATTTCTTGGAAGCACAATTTTCCGGACCCCAAGAACGGCTCTTGCCATTGAGGGGACGTGCGCGTGCTAGGCGTTGTGCTACGCACAAAGGCCCTGGAAGGAAATGTGGAAGGCATAGTGAAATTGCAGTCACATTTGTCATTCCAATGTGGATGTGTTTCGGCCCAGGCGAGAGAAGCAGCAGCTTAAATGGCATATACGCAGACATGTGATAATGGAAGATTTCCGTTAGGCTTGGATATTGCGAACTAGCATTTGCTGCAGAACAGGGTGCAGACATACGTGGTCCATGTCCTGCTAGAAAGCTGTATTCAAAGAGGATGGGGAGGGCAGCTGACGAAAAGGAACCTGCTTGCGCCTGCGCGTCCATGATGTATTTTATCCCCGGCTTCATTTGTCGCTGGCTTCCATCACTTTTGACACTGAAGGCATTTCATACCCACATCTCGTGAATCCTTCAGTGAGATGAGCAAAGCTTGTGCTTTGCAAATGGTGTAAAAAGACGTGCTTGTGTAAAGGCATTGCCATAAATTATGTACACGTATTTGCTGGCTCCAGATTTTGGCAGTTGAGCTTGCGATGACGTGCAACCATTGCGTGGTATATTTGTCGTTGCATAGGCTACGGATATGTCAGACAAACAACTAAAAGCCGGGTTTCTGCCGTCTTTTAAACACGACACGAAAAAATCTGTAACCTGATCACATGCTGTTGGTTTTGGTTTACGAGTAGGAAAAATTAGGTATCTTCCAAATTACCTCGTAAAATGTGTCCTGAAGTAGGTTAACTTAGTTTCGCCACGGAATGGCGAATGCCCGTTCAGACAGGGGATATTTGCGCGCAGGACGTGTTTTTGAAAGTTTCTTTAGTTAGACACTTTCCTTAGTTGTACCTTGAAACGGCCTATTTCTCAATTATATCTTTAGTTTAAAAGTGTTGTGTACTCAAAGGCAATCACGTTATAACGTATCTCCTGTTCGTTACGTACCTAAATCTCGAGGTAAAAGAGGTTGACAACATCCCCTTGTCTCACCTCACTGCAAGATCCTCCATGGACGTCCCCGTGACACTGTGATGGTGGCGGTAGTTGGTACAGGGGTAACGTTTGTAATTTGGAGACCCCGAGAAAGCCTGGAGCTGATCCGACCTCTCGTCCCCGCCTGCCAACACCACCGAGTGTCCTGAATCCCACTCGCTCGACTGCCTTTCCGAAGCCGGCGTCGTTGCCCGGTCCCGGGACGCAGACGGCATCCGGATACCAGGAGAGGACGTCAGCCGGCCGGCGGCGTCTGACGGCGCGCAGCCGGCCGCCGCTGTCGCCTCATGCCGGCCGCGGCGGGGTCCTGGCTACCTGGGGTCGCCACCGCTGGCCACCACCAGTCGCGCCCAGCCGTCTGGGGGCGGCCGTCCGCGAACCGTGGGGCCGTCCGCGCGGCCCGCACTCGAGCGATGGCTGCGATGGCGCTGGCTCTCTGGTCTGCTCGGTTTGTGTAGTCGGCAGCATCGTTCCGTTGGCTTTGGTTCGTCGTTTTCGTTGTCCTCCGCCGTCAGAAGTGGTCTCGTTGTTGAAGTGGGGCAGAAAAGACCGCATCGTCGTGCCGTACAGTGTGCCTTGCATCCCCTCTGCCACTAACGTCTCACTCTGGATAGACTCCGTTGACTGTCCGGCAGGCCGTAGACCCCTGAGGGTACCTATGTAGACGACAGATTCTGCGCATTCTGCTTCTTCTTGCTTTTGCTGTGCTTGAAAAGCCGATACCATCCTTTCTATCCTAATTTCACATATCGTTTTGGCATGAATACGCGTGGTTTTGAAAACTCTATTTAGTTAACAGGCTAGATAATTGCTTTGCGTGGCCGTCTCAATTTGAGTGCTTCTCAGTTTCTAATTATTTCCGTACCTTCTTGAGCTATGCTCGTCACGTGCTCATGGTCGTGTGAGTTGTCCGCGTGTGGTGCAGTTCGACGCCGACAGATGGCAGGCGGAGCGCCGGCTCGCGCTAATTGGCTGGCGCGCGTGTGTTTGACGTTGCAGCTGGAGAAGATCTTCAGTCACGCGCGAAAGGAGCGTCGCGGTTCCAGCGGCCACACGGACGCAGAAGGTGGGTGAGCGCGAGTCGACGCAGGTCACGCTCTCACGCCGTCAGGAAGGTGAACGGTGTGTCCTGCAGTGTTTGCTGAGCCCGGGCGGTGGTGATATGATGAACTGTCTGGCGTTGTCCGCGAATCGCCTTTTTAAGGAGTTGCCATTGAAGTGATGGTGAATGTGTGAATTTTGTCCCATTCGTGACTGTTCTAGTGTGAGTGTTTACGGGGCTGTTGGTGGTGATTTCTTTCGACACGTTTGCACGTTTACAGTGGTTATTGTTACATGGTTATCGTGACGTCCGTACGCTCTTCCTCAGTTCTCTATATTTCATCTCTGTAGTTCTCTCCAATTTCACCTTCGCCACGCTATCTTGGCCTGCGCCTGCTCGGCGGGAGGTTTGCTCGCGCTGAAGTCGGCCTGGGAGGGAGCGGGCGTCGTGGTGTCGCTCGGAGGGACCGCTGGCCGTGGTCCTGCCGGGAGGGACCGCGCGCCGTGGTCCGGCCGGGGCCGGCAGCGCCGGGCTCGTCGAGCCCAGGCGGTGCATGCGTTGGTCGGAGGACGCCCGGTAAGGGACGGGCGGGCTCGCCAGGGAGTCGCCGCCGCTCCGCACTGCCGGCACACGGAAGCGCCGCCTCGGGGCGGGCTGCGCGGTGTCTCCGGGCCGCGGGCTGGCCGCGTTGCACGCTTCTCCGGGGCTCGGGCCGGCTGCCGGCCGCTGGTGACTGGAGCTCGGGTTGCGGTCGTGGACGCTGTGCGCGGTGGCGTGTGCCCTGGCTTCCGCCGGTGACCTCAGCTGTTTTCTCTCCTCCGTGTAGGCTTGTATAACCTCGACTACGACCCGCGGGCTCGCGTCAGCGTGCTCAGGAGTGGCCGTAAGTGACGAGTGGCTGCCGGCCGCCGCGCCCTGTTCGTTCGCCGTTTCGCCGTAGAGTAAACGTGCCGCCCTGTGTACAGTGACTTGCAGCTGCACCGCGACTGCCGCGTCACCGCGCCCTCTAGATGTTTGCATGCGACCGGCCGGGTCGGAGCTCGCTGTGTGTGGGTGCCAGCGCTGACACCGCTCCCTGTCCGGCCCAGGCTCGCCGGCCCGCCAGCTGGACGTTCGCACCGCCGACCAGCGTCTGTTCGGTACGCCCGCGCCGGCGCCCGCCGCCGGCGCCCCCGAGCCGTCGCGGCTCACCACTAATCCGGACGGGAGCGGCCTAACCCGGGCGGGTGCCCCGGCAGACCCGCCCGCCCTGGTCTGTCAGAAGGGCAGACCCGCCGTCGACGTGTGGTCCGGTCTGCGGCTCGCTCGCGGCGCGGGACTCACGCGGGTCGGACCGCTTCGGGCCTTGTTCTGTTCGGCGCGCCGCCGGCTGCACCGCCGTGGGTTGGCGTGGTTCCGGTAGATCGTTGCGCTGGCTGCTGGCTGAAGGCCGGGCTAACCTGGTGTGGTTGATTAATCTGGGGAATGAGAGAATAGTGGTCACAGGTGATGGCAGCTGAACGGCGCGCAAACCACACGCCAAAATCAGACTGTCATTGGTGGTGAAAAACTGCGTATTGACACCTTGACACCTGGTAATCGTTCGCATGTCCACTCCGGGTGGAAACGATGGTTCCAGGTCTTTTATTATTGCAACAATTGCACGCCTTCTTTTCAAGCCTGAGCCAGTGGCGGTGATCTCGGACATGGTTCGGAGCTGAGGCCAGTACGGCGTTTTATGGACGCGTCTCTCGACGTCCGGAGCGGTGGTGATTCTCACCGCCGACAGATGGCTCTGGACTCGTGACGTCAACGTGGGCCCACTCGGGGCCGTGCAGATTTCCCGAGTTGTAGTTGCGGTTTATTCCGCGGGCCAGTTCATGTGATAAATGGGTTTCAGGGCGTCCTGTCATGCAAGCGAAACGTTGTAAAGGAACCAAATCATACCAAATAGAACACATATTACGTTAAACTACAATGATCTATTCTTCAACGGGTGGTCCGTCCTGAAATGAGGCCCGTTACCTAACTTAGAGCTAAGAATAAGCATATTTTGCGTGGAGTGTCTCACGTAACCGATATGATAGTACTGCTATGGCTGGCGAAGCGCAGATTTCAAAGAGGTGAGAGTAGTATTACCTTTGTCATGCGAAGATGGGCAAAGTCCGAATGTGACGGTAAGTTGGTCGACGTTTTTGCAATGTCGTAGAATAAACCCCCGCAAGCGAAGAGTCGTCCGTTCATGTCTCCAGTCCCGGAGTTTTCACCGACAGTCCCTCGGGCCGCATTGATGCTTCCGTTCTGCGACGCCAGTTCAGTTTCTACGCCTTTCGAAAATTAACCGGATTGCGAACGCAGCCCCGACAACTGTGGCCAGGGCTGCTACACCGGTCGAAAATCAGCAGGATCGTTCGAGTCGGCGGCGCCGGACCCGGGAGATCGCCCGTCTCGAGACCAGAATGGCCTCCCCCGCCGGCCTCGTCACGGCCAGGCGGGCCGTCCCGACGCGTGGCCCCGTGGCCGCGAGACGGCGCTCGGACGGCTCCCGTGCTCCCGGTGCCGTCCGCCGGCCTCGGGCGGCGCCGGCGGCCGGCGCTGAGTCGCTGAGTCGGAGCGTCTGACTCGGAGTCGCTGGCGACGCGGCCCCGGGCGGGACGCGGCGAGCCCGGACCCTGTTACCTGCGGCGCTGGTGGAGTGAGAGACGGGCACGTGACCAGCGTCCAATAGAGAGCAGGGTCAATTATCTTCTGATGGAGGTTGGGCCGAGGAACGGGAAGCGTGGGCTGCGGTGCCTTTGTTCCGTGTGCCAGAAGAAAACTGGGGAATCGCGGTCAGCGCCTCGGCCCAGAGGAGTCGCACTGGCAAGATTGGTGGCAGTCATTTCCAGGAGAATGGAGCAGGGTCAATTATCTTCTGATAGAGGTTGGGTCAGGGAAGGGTAGGCGTGGGCTGTAGCGCCTCTGTTCCATGTGCTAGAGGAGTCAACGGGTGAAGAGCCGGAGAATCGAGGTCGGAGGAACCGTACTGGCAAGATTGGTGGCAGTCGTTTCCAGGAGAATGGAGTGCAGTAACATCTGGTAGACTAACACGATCGCGATAGAAGCGTCAATCCTTCATAGTTGGTAGAATAGGCTGACGGAGTGCATGTGGCTGTTTGTAACCTGGTGTTTGGATGGTCTGTCTGGTTTGACTCGCTGTACTGTGGATGTTTGGCTGTTTTTCTTCGGTGTTGAGCAACATTTCAATGCTGTTTGACACCTCACACGTATGCTGTGACTGTGACACTATCTGAATGCTCATCGCCGTCAAGTTATTACGGAAACTTGTCCGTACCTGACGCGTTGCACTACACTTGCTCCTTTACACCGAGTGGGTTTGGCATGGCGTCTCGATGTTCACTTGAATGAATTTTTCTTGGCACTGACGTCCGTTTCACAGTTCTTCTCATGTCTGGCCCTGGTTTGCATGATGTCAAAGCCTTTTAACGTGGAAGCGTCAGAGATGACTAGCTGCTGGTTCATGAGTGCTGCAGACACTCATATTAACGTTACAGCGGACCAGTGCTTCACGAGACCTTGTTAGGCTCAAGAATGCTGCAAACTCTCATATTGACGTCACAGCGGACCAGTTTGTCACGAGACCTCGTTACTTAGCTATCAAAGGATGCCCTGTCTCGCTGCCAGTTTCCGATGCTGTCCCCGTCAGCGTACCCGTGACAGAGCGGAATGACGGCTTTGTGTAGCCGGCTGAAGCGATAAATCAGCTGGCCACGGGAGACGATTCATTCGGAACTGTCCGTCGGCCGGAGTCTGCGCTCGCCGACCCCGATCATGGCTGGCTGTCCGCGGACGCGGGCAGCTCGGCTGGTCCACGAGCTGCCCCCTCGTCCTCCCCCTGCGCGCCGGTGACAGGGGCCTGACGCCGCGCCGACCCTGCCCACAGGCTCGGACGACGACGTGGAGGACGACATCCTGCAGCAGAAGAACAAGGTCAACACCACCCTGCTGGTGCACTTCTTCGGCCCCAAGGGCGACCATGAGCTCTCGTACGACGAGTTCAAGCAGTGAGTTTGTGAGATCAGGCAGGGCTTGGCCGCTCAAGGGAGATGATCCCTTGGGTGGTGTGATATGATCGCCGGCAGTGAACTAATGCCTTTATTTCCCACCGAAGAGGTTTCTGTTGAGTGTAGCGCACTAAAATGCATTGCCATTTCTCGGTACGTCGTTGATTTACACAGAGGGCCGTGCTTGTGTGACTCAGACGCGAGTTCTGAGTCTGACGGAGGCGTGGGCGACAGGTTCATGGAAAATCTGCAGGAGGAGGTACTGGAGATCGAGTTCCAGGAGTTCGCTAGGGGCTACCACAAGATCAGCGAGGTGGAGTTCGCCAAGATCCTGTTGCGGTACACATACCTGCGGCCGGACCAGTACGTACCCGCCTTCCGGCCCTGGGTCCCGGCGCACGCGGTCTCCGAGCCTGGCCCGGTCTCCGGCTCCCGATCTCAGCGCCGGCCCGATCTCCAACTCCCGGTCTCTGCGCCGGCCTGATCTCCGACTCCCGGTCTTCGAGCCTGGCTCGGTCTCCGACTCCCGGTCTCCGCGCCAGCCTGATCTCCGACTCCCGGTCTCCGCGCCTGGCCTGGTCCGCTCTCTGGAACAGTGGCGACCGCCCGTCTACCGACCTCCCCGGCGGCCGGCGGCGCTGGCCGGACCGCGGCCGGGCCGGCCGAGCTCCTCTCCTGTGTTCCCGGTCCGGCCGGCCGCCCGGGGTCGGTCTGGCAGAGCGGGCGGACGGCTCCGGCCGCCGCCGCCGCCGCCCTCTGCAGGCGGGTCACGGCTCCGGAGGACGGCGTCCATCGCTCCGTGCCGTTAGGCCGATAGGACCGCGCAATGGCCGGCCATGGGCGAGCTCAATCAGACGTCGTTCAGCGGCGGATTCACGCTGAGATCCGGGCCCTGACCGGTGGGAAATCAAGAAATCGGAGGGAGGAAAATCAATCAGGGTAAAGAGACTCACTCCGGCTTTGTGTGATTCTCCAATTGTGTTCGGGCTCCACGACTTGGCTTTAACGCAATTTCCTGCTCGCATTTCGCCGGCTTCATTTAGGAGGTCCGGGGCCCCATCAGGCCACGAAGGAGATAAATTGCTCGGTCGTCTGTCGCGTGCTGATGGGGTGCCCAGCATGGCAAATTTACGGCTGAGGGAGATGTCAGTGGTTGTTTAATTTAAGGTCTTGATCGCCCAAATGTGCTGGTATTAACTTAATGATATCACTATTCAAGGTTTTTTATGGGACTGTGTCTTGGTCCCCGTCTTGTATTTTTAATTTTTTTTTGGAAAGACTATTTATTCTGCTTAATCGAAGTTTGAATCGTGACGAAAGTACTCTAAATGCATCTGAAGTCGTCCGTTGTCAGCACCGATTTCCATATGGCGCCGGTTGTCCGGTGGATGCTTCGGCTGTTGACGTCCTGTGTGTCATGCTGCTAGGTATGACCTGTACATTGAACGTCTAGTGGAGCGGATGGAGGAGACATCCCTGCGGGGCATCACGTTCCAGGAGTTCAGGGACTTCTGCAACTTCCTCAACCAGCTGGAGGACTTCGCCATCGCCATGCGCATGTACACGATGGCCGACCAGCCCATTTCGCAAGGTGGGACGCCTTGTGTTTTGTGGGTGCCGTTTAGTTGCACCGGTGACCCGTTCTTGCACGGGGACCGGATGTGTAAGCCACCGCCTTTTGGAAGTTTCCTGGCGGTTTCTACAACGTGGTTGGTTGGGTATGGAGTGTTTCCGAAACGGGATACCGGAGGGAAGAGTGGATTCCTCACTACGAGTACCAGTGGTCCAGGACGCGTGTCGACACGAAATGGCCGCAGTCCCGCGTCGAGACTGTCCAGTACTGTCGTTCGGTGAGGGTGCATTGTTACGCCTCCGTAGTGTCATTGCGCTTGGCACGTGTCGACGGATGGACAGTGGGCGCCGAATGACCCTGTAGTCGGTGCGCCCCTAAGCCCCAATAACCGACGGATGGACAGTGCGCGTTTGGTGAGCAGGTTAGCGGCTCCTCTCTGCACGCTGTTGATCCTCGTGGGTATGGTAATCGGGTATCCTAGTGATTACGGTGACGACCTCAATTCGGCGGAACCTTGACGACTTTACCTGCGGAACTCGATCAGCTGATCGCTGTCGGGCCGCTGAGACCGGCCGTGCAGACGCTGACCTCGCGTGTCCGGGTCGGCAGAGGAATTTCACCGCGCCGTCAAGATCTGCACGGGCAAGACGCTCTCGGACCACGTGGTCGACACCGTGTTTTGCATCTTCGACGAGGACGGCGACGGCCAGCTCAGCTACAAGGAGTTCATCGGCTTCATGAAGGAGCGCCGCCAGCGGGGCTTTAAGGTACCGACTCGGTTCCGGGACTGTTCCGGTCCCGGCTTGCTTGTTCGCCGAATTCCAACACGCACCGTTCTCAGTTGTTGTTAAGGGTTTGATCTTAACACGTTTACGAATGGAAAAATGAATTGACAACACAGTATTGTCTCTATGTATACTCAAAACTAGTATTGAGTGGTACTAGTTTGTCGCCCTCGGTTACCACGTGCATACGGTTACCGTATTCACGTTTTGGTCCTTGTCGTGTTCGTCCTGTGCGTCCGTTGGCCGGGCGGGATGCTGTATGCCACCGCTGCCGTCCGGCTGGCCGCTGTCTCCCCTGACGCCCGGTTGGGCCCGTTTCAGACCACCTCGCGCACGTTCGGCTGGCAGGCGTTCAAGTACTGCGTCAAGCAGGAGATGCGCACCTCCTCGTGAGCGGCCGGCCGCCCGTGAATCCCCCCTCACCCCCCCCCCCCCCGCGGCGACCGGGGTGCGGCTCGGCGGCAGGCCAGCTCTGTCGTCTCCCTCGGCCAGTTGAGCGCAGCAGCGGTGCTCAGCTCGCAGACTCGTGCTCTGCGAGGCCGGTCCGGCCCTAGCCGGCCGCCGCTCGTGTGTTGCCTACCTCCCCAGCCCCGCCCGCTCCCCGGACCCCGCTGCGTGCCTGGCCAGTGTGCGGCGAGTGTGGGGCGCCGCCCGTCTCAGCGCGTTGTGCAATGGCCGCCGGCGTGCGCGGCGACAGACTGCGCAGCGCGCGGTGCAGTCAGAGTGCAGAGTGGCCGACCGGTGCTACAGAGTCCCCCCACCCCCTAGCGTCCACTCGGAGGTGGCCGACCGGCAGTGTGGAATCCCCCCGCCCCCGCTTAGACTGTCCACTGGCCGGATCTGGTCGGACGCAGTCGACCTTGGTGCGCTCGGTCCCCGGGAAATTTGAAGATGCGTGCGGTTTGGGTGAGGCCATCGTTTTTGGTGGCGTTTCGTTGGTCGATTAACCACGCGATGTTCGTTTGTCTTATATGGGACTGTGCGCACATGGTGATCGCATATGCACGTCAGCGCTATCGTATTGTGATTTTATGTTGCGAGCTCCGAACGATGTTTTATGGTTGCGTCCGTTCTGATTCGTTTTTTGACATTTCTGTTCAGGTCCGTAGATTTGCTCTCGGTGCGGAGTGTGACCATTGCTCTGTTCGCCAGACGTTTGTAGCGCGTCCGTTGCCAACGTTTACCGGTAGATGATGCTGAATATCTGTTTGGAGGCGCGCCCGGTTTTGTTTCTTTCAATGTGTGCTGAACGCAGGTCGTTTTTACGAATGGAGAAGTCTGGTGTACTATTCTCATAGTGGTAGACAGGGCGCTTGGACTCATTTTCGCGAAAAAATTCGTTTTGTGTGCAAAAGACTGACCGATGTGTGCGTTTATGGCGTGATCGACGGAAAAACAAAGGCACGACAACACATGTATTTTGTACTCATCTCTGACTCACCAGAATGCTCAGAATATCGCCTCGCCCGTGGCGTCGTCCTGGACAGCGGGCGCAGGAAGCACATCACAACAAGCGTAAGCCTCTCCGAACGGGAAGAAATGAGGCTAACATCGTGTTTACGACACAGACGCAGTTTGCGGAAAACTCAACCAACGAAACCTCTCGACCAACGAGCCCATTATTCGTGTCCTGACTACACACCCCGCAACATTGGGATAAAGCCACGGCTACATATGCCTCGGCGAGGTGAAGCCGGAGCGGGTCACACAGCGGTGGGCACACGGTGAGGCATACAACGGTAAAGCCGCAGCGGGCATGCAACGGTGGGATAGAGTCACAGCGGGGCGAACGGCACCGGGATAGCCCACAGCAAGGGTCTATCAGCTTCCCTCCGGTCCCCATCTACAGCACAGTCTGCGTCACGGCACCGCGCGAACACCGCCGGCACACACCATCGTCCGGCGTCGCCACGGCGAGTCCTCGGCAGCGGCTCCGGGCGCGGCGGCCGGCGCGCGCGCCGCGGGGGCGCCATTAGGTGGCCGTGTCGGCGGCCGGCGGCTGGCCGGGGCCGACGCGCGCCCGCTCGCCGCCGCCGGCCAGCAGCGAGGTGACGGTCAGCTGCTCGGCCTCGCTCGGGTCGCTGCCGTCGGTGGCCTCCTGGCGGCGCGGCAGCGCGCAGCTGGCCGGCGCCTCCGTGCTGAGCGTGCGCCGCCGCGCCGGCTGGCCGCCGCCTCGCAGCGCCTGCAGCCGGCGGTAGTGGCGCACCAGCGTGGAGCGAACCTGCAGCGGGGAGGTGGTCAGCGGAACCAGCGTGGAGCGAACCTGCAGCGGGGAGGTGGTCAGCGGGACCAGCGTGGAGCGAACCTGCAGCGGGGAGGTGGTCAGCGGAACCAGCGTGGAGTGAGTCTGGAGCAGGGAGGCGGTCAGCAGAGCCAGCGTGGAGCGAGCCTGGAGCGGGGAGGTGGTCAGCGGAACCAGCGTGGAGCGAGCCTGGAGCGGGGAGGCGGTCAGCAGAGCCAGCGTGGAGCCAGCCTGGAGCGGGGAGGTGGTCAGCGGAACCAGCGTGGAGCCAGCCTGGAGCAGGGAGGCGGTCAGCGGACCGCAGTCAACAGAACAACAGGGCGAGGACTCACGCGGTAAACTGCAGTGAACAGAACATACGACTGTGACGAGCAGTCTTCAGAATGAAGTCAGATCACGGTCAGCAGGCTGCTGTGAGCAGAGCAAACAACGGTGACGGCACACTGCCACTGACAAAACAGCGGGCGGTAGCTGCTGACCTCGCCGTTGGTGTAGAAGTAGATGAAAGCGACGACGGCGCCCTGCAGGCCGCTGACGATGTAGCTGATGACGTAGTAGGCCTGCTCGGCGGTGCAGTTCACGTCCTCGCCGGGCGGCAGCGCCGTCACCAGGAACTGCAGGCCGAACAGCGGCACCAGCATGGCCGTGGCCCGGAACGACCGTCTGCCGGCACCAGACCGGAACACTGCAGATGTGTCAGGCCCGGTTGAGTGTCAGGGCCGGAGAACGGAGTGTCAGGGCCGGCGGACCGAGTGTCAGCCGGCGGACCGAGTGTCACAGCCGGCGGACCGAGTGTCAGGGCCGGAGGACCGAGTGTCGGGGCCGGCGGACTGAGTGTCAGGGCTGGCGGACCGAGTGTCAGGGCCGGCGGACCGAGTGTCAGGGCTGGCGGACCGAGTGTCAGGGCCGGCGGACCGAGTGTCAGGGCCGGCGGACCGAGTGTCAGGGCTGGCGGACCGAGTGTCACAGCCGGCGGACCGAGTGTCACAGCCGGCGGACTGAGTGTCACAGCCGGCGGACCGAGTGTCAGGGCCGGCGGACCGAGTGTCAGGGCTAGTGGACCGAGTGTCAGGGCCGGCGGGCCGAGTGTCAGGGCCGGCGGGCCGAGTGTCAGGGCCGGCGGACCGAGTGTCAGGGCCGGCGGGCCGAGTGTCAGGGCCGGCGGACCGAGTGTCAGGGCCGGCGGACCGAGTGTCAGGGCTGGCGGACCGAGTGTCAGGGCCGGCGGGCCGAGTGTCAGGGCTGGCGGACCGAGTGTCAGGGCCGGCGGACCGAGTGTCAGGGCTGGCGGACCGAGTGTCAGGGCCGGCGGACCGAGTGTCAGGGCCGGCGGACCGAGTGTCAGGGCTGGCGGACCGAGTGTCACAGCCGGCGGACCGAGTGTCACAGCCGGCGGACTGAGTGTCACAGCCGGCGGACCGAGTGTCAGGGCCGGCGGACCGAGTGTCAGGGCTAGTGGACCGAGTGTCAGGGCCGGCGGGCCGAGTGTCAGGGCCGGCGGGCCGAGTGTCAGGGCCGGCGGACCGAGTGTCAGGGCCGGCGGGCCGAGTGTCAGGGCCGGCGGACCGAGTGTCAGGGCCGGCGGACCGAGTGTCAGGGCTGGCGGACCGAGTGTCAGGGCCGGCGGGCCGAGTGTCAGGGCTGGCGGACCGAGTGTCAGGGCCGGCGGGCCGAGTGTCAGGGCTGGCGGACCGAGTGCCAGGGCCGGCGGGCCGAGTGTCAGCCGGCGGACCGAGTGTCAGGGCCGGCGGACTGAGTGTCAGGGCCGGCGGACCGAGTGTCAGGGCCGGTGGGCCGAGTGCCACAGCCGGCGGACCGAGTGTCACAGCCGGCGGACTGGGACATCGCGGCCGCGTCAGGACCGACGGAGTGTCAGGGCAACGGAGGGTGTGTCAGGCCCGGCAAACGGAGTGTTAGGGCGGCGGACGGAGTGTCAGACCAGACGGACGTAGTGTCAGGTTCGACAGACAGAGTGCTCGGGCAGCACTGGAGCGCTAGGAACAGCAGAAGGCGGTGTTTAGAATGTCAGGGGCGGCAGTCGCAGTGCCAGGGGCGGCTGAGGGCGGCGCCGGGAGTGGCAGGGGCGGCGAAGAACGAAAGTCGAAGTGTCAGGGTTGGTAGAGCGTGCCGCTGGCCTGAAATGGAGTCTGGTCCCCCGGAGAGATGACGTTGTGCATGATCGCGTGATTATGTATAAACTGGACAATGTAAATGGCACACGGACAGTTTGCATTTGAAGACGAGCGTGATCGTAAAGTAAGTTTTCTTTCTTTTGCGTTTGCTCAGCTTCAGTGAGTTTCAAGAGATGTCAGCGTGAGGGCGTGTGGTTGAGTCTATTCGGACATGAGTGTTCATTCAATTGTGCATGTGCCTCCTCTCGGTCAGGTTCTCCTACGTTCACATCCGCCTGCAGATGTAGGAAATCCAAGGACAAGTGCATAAATACGATGATGAGCATACCGAATAAAGTGGTATCTGGAGGTATACGTAGGCATAATCACAAAACTGGGCATTGTGTTCCGGTGCCTGTTAGCCTTACGAGCAAAGTTTCTTTACCGCCCCCTTAAGTTGAATAACACTGATGACGCAGGACGAATCATCGAGGTCAGGACTGAGGAAGCTGTAAATGGCATGCTGTTAATGGACGTTTGATCCAATCACCAGGTCACCTATAACGGCAGGAAACCTGAGGGGAAGACGACATGAAGCCTGAAGTGCGGAGCCCAGGTAATGAGAAGTGTTTCATTCAGCTGAGCTGGAGCAGGTCACGATCGTAGTCTATATCTGCGTCTCGTTGTCTGAACCAATCGCTGACGTCACGCGTCTCAGCCGACCGCCGATGTCTCACTCTGTCTCTGCTGACCACTTCGTCACATTCTGTCCTGACAATCACTGACGTCCCACTCGATCAGTGGCCTCAAACTGTCCCGATTGGTAGCTGGCGTCACATCCTACCCAGCCGGTCAGTGACGTCAAACTGTACCAGCCAGTCGCTCCCTGTCTCAGCCAGTCGGCGGCCGTGGCTGGCCAGCCGTTTTGCTGCGCGGAAATATAGCTTGTTGTAATGGACTGGGGGTGTCAGCCCATACATTGCCTTGGGAATCCTGAATCACTGAGCGCGCGCACTCATCGTGGTCCCATGATATATTCACAAATTTTTGGGGGTGTTCAACTGATATAGGGGACTGCCAAGCACCCTCAGAATGGCGGAAAACTACAGAACTGTCGCCGGGTCAGCCGGTTTGTTCGCCGTAGCTGTGCTGCTTACCGTCTGGCCTCTGACGACTGCAGCTTGGTGTTGAGGATGCGCAGAACGTTGATCATGAATCCCAGATTCACCTGGCGGCGTTGGGGACCGGTTATAGAGCGGCCCCTATAAGTGCTCTCGTGAGCTTCGGCTGCTGTGAAGTCTGCTTTCGGTTATGGGCCACTCATCGATCTCCACAAAAGAGCTTGATTACATCTGCACAATTCTCAGAGTTGATATCAGTTTTCTAGTGTCCTAACATCCTTAGCATACTACAAAGTCGAAGGGAAATGGGCGACACAAAAATCCAGTGTCAAGGCGCTCCAGTGCAACTGACAATGTCAGCCAGGGACCATGCAGAGGAAGACGTCGAGCTCCTGCGTTGTGTGGGACTCCATTATCGGATCCGTTTCGTACCAGACAGGCCGCCGGGCATTGCTGCGGTCAGCCATGACAGTGAGGAATTCCCTATCTTCTTATTAGAGCGCGACGCACAAAGCTCAAGCCACCAAGCAGGGATACCGATTTGTATTCTTTTGAGAGGGCCTTGGCCACCCATTGCTGATATGGGTCCACCCAATGTTGGTTTAGGCCCACCCAATATTTCCTGCCGCCTTTAAAGGTAAATGAGTAATGATAACGAAAATAACGGCCGCAACAGATCAGAGGTAGATGGAAAATAAAGAATAAAGTCTAAAGCGGTTAGGCATTTCTTTCGATAAACAGTAACAAAAAAACTTGACATTTTCCATTGGTAAACTAAAGTGGGCTAAATCCGTTGAGAAACCCATATCTGGGGAAGGTCAGGTTGTCAGACGAAGAATCGGCTCGGCCCCCCAAACATTAACAGAAATCGACGCCCCTGCCAGCACCCAGCAGTTATTGCTAGAACGCTCATAAAGAAGCGGCATATTCATGGTTGGAGAATGCAGTATCTGTAGCCGGTGTAGCAGCGGCCATACCAAAATTCACTGAAATTAGCCTAATCTCAACATTTTGCCATTAAAAGATGCTCGCCCGGTCGGGGGAAACGGGGCCATGGTCCCCCCCACTGTGTCAAGCGGTCTAAAGTAGATGTTTAGCGATTTTGCAGGAATGCGGAAAAGTGAACATCTGTATGCTACAAAAGTAAACATTATATGCTTTTCCTGTTTGTTACGTATGAGGCCAGTTCCATAACATCTTTGCTTTTCCCTGTAAATTTTGCAATATGCCAATGGTATTGGGAAAACTTGGCATTTGCCCCCCCCCCCCGCCCTGAGGAAAATTCTAGTTACCTGCCTGCGCCCGGACAACATTGCTCCGCCAACTTTTCTCAGCATTCTCCATTCGTGGGCGTATTGATCTCTTGAGCGTAATAGAAGCTTATCTCAGCAAAAAGCAGCAAACATTACGGCTGTGATAGACGAGTTCAGTCGCTTGAATTTCTAAAAATTGCTGTTTGCCTCTTTGAGTGTCAGGTTAGCAACAGAAATTCTGCTGCGGTGGAGAATGAAGACCCTCAGCATTCTCTACGTGATCGAGGCGCTAGCTCAACAGCAATCCAGTATACGGGCATGCTTGGAAAAGGAACAGACTCGTCATTCAGTCGGCTTCCACGGCTCCAAAAGGTTCCCGGTAAAATCCTGCCAGCAGTGGTACGTGATCGACATACGCGGGACGCAAGACAGCATGCCGGCGTCACCTCTTATCATTCCGCGGCGTACACCGTCATGCAGTGTCACGAACTGACACAGCCGCGGCGCCCAACAGGACATCGGAGACAGCGCCGCCGGGCTCTCACCGAGAAACAGGCCAGCTTGGGCGCGTCCAGGATCCAGACCAGGTGGTGGACGTTGAGCATCCAGCAGAGTTCGTCCTCCATCAGAGCCTTGGCCGCCGCCCAGCCGCTGACGAACACCACGGGAACACCTGCGGCGGCGAACAGAACGGCACCGCCAGCCGGTCAGCCGCCGCCGCCGCGACCTGCTGCCGACGGGCAGATGAGCCGCGCAGACTGGCAACCGGTGCACGGGAAGGCTTCTGCGATCGTCTCCGCGGTCTACATCAACACCGCTTCCTCACGGCACTTCCAAACAGAAGTAGAGGGACGGTGGTTGTGGTAATGGTCATTGTGTTCGTAGCCCGTACCATCTGCGGTCGTAACCCGAACTTCCATCATTTTTTAAGAATGTCTTGGAGTCCTTTTATCACTGTGAGTTATATAAAGCAAATTTGGTCTGAAGCCTGATGAGCCCCAGTTTAGGGCGATGGTCTCCACTTCTGGTGCTGCACTGCCGTGACAGCTCTATGGAGCTACATTCTATGCAAATTTCTCCTCTTTTAGGTTAAAAACAAAATTTGACGAGTGCCCTATCACGATACATATCGATGTCAGACAGTCAAATCAATGCAACAGGTTGTCACTTGACAGTCATATATGTCGACGATCAATAGGCCCCTTTCCATTTCGCCATCTCTTGACTGTCCCATTTTTTCTGGCTATCGCATTGTGATTCCCAGATTACCACACATTTTCTGATAGCCCCAGGTCTCGCCGATGAGAGAAGTCGCATTTCTCTAGGATCGCCGATTTGAGCAATGTCCTGTTCACGAGAAGCGGTGCCGGACTCGGGCAGTCTGGCGCTCTCGGCGTATTATTTCAAGTCTAACGGTGCGGCCGGGGCCCCCGCCTGTGTCTCCGGACACGCAGCCGCCGCCGCCGTGTCCGGCGCACAGGTGACCTCCTTAAGTGGCGTGATTGTGCCGCCTGGCCGTGGGCGGGTATCTGCGGCCAAGTTTACACAGAAGGCGCCGGAATGTGCGGGCGGTGGCGGCGGCCGGCCGCCGGCCGGCGAAAATCCCGACATGGAGAGGCGCGGACGGCCGAAAAGTCGGCACCTCGCGGCGGTCGCTTATCTACCGCGGCAGTCAGACCACCGCAGAAATCCCAGAGAGGGTTTAGGGCACGTGCCCTGTACTAGTACCACTTCAAAAGCGATTAACAACAGAAATACTGTGGACCTGCAGGTGTGCATACAGCTCATGATTTTGCTTAAACAAAGATAGCAAGTGCCGCAATTATGCTAGAGGTTTCCCATGAATTAGTGAATTTGGTTTTTACCCAGCACAAGTGCCTCTGTTCACTGGTCGGAAAGATCGGGGTGTTTCCCGTTGAATGAAATCCGCAGCATTTTCCTGTTTCAGTTCCCCGGAGCGCTCCAATGCGCCCAATCGTCAGCAGGCCATTCCATAGATACACAAACACGGCAAAGCGCGGTGATTTGTCATTGCCCGCTGGAAACCTGTCTGGAGAGCGCGAGGGGGCTTTCCAAAGTTCAAAGAATCCAGAAACGCTAGGACTACCCTCCGTAGCAGCCACTCTCCGCGACTGACGAAACATGTCCCACTGTCGCGTGGACGCTGAGCCCGTGCGAAACACGACTTGCGAGAGTTCCGCGTCAGACGTGACGCTTCCGGCATTTTCCGTCTGCGCTGTGGGAGTGGCAAATATTGCCTCAGGCCACAGGTGTCCTGGGATAACGAAACACTAACACCCTGCTCTCCAGCACGTGTGTCCCAATTCTTCCGCGTCGGTGCTTGCCAAACATATGGTCTCGCCACGAGCGTTACACCCCGTCCTCTCGCGAACGGGCGCGAGGGTCACCGCCACGGCCTCACCCCAGCCGAGCGAGCAGAAGACGTAGGTTTTGAAGGGCTTGGCGAACGGCCGGGCGACCGAATGGTGCAGGCCGAGGCCGACGGCCAGCATCCAGGTCCAGGAGCTCAGCACGGCGTACTTGTAGAGCACCTGCAGCAGGCGGCAGCCCACCCCGCCGTCCGCCTCGCCGGCCGCCTGCGGGCAGCGGCGGCCGGTCACTGGCGGCTCGGGCACGTTCAATGCGGGCCCAAAAGGGTCACGACGGGCCCACACACGCTCACTGCGGGCTTCAGACACACTCTCTGTGGGCCCAGGCCCGCTCACTGTCGGCCTGAACACCTTCGCTGCGGGCCCAGAAAGCCCGATGGCACACCAGAAAAGCTCACCGAGGCACAGTACGTTCACTGCCGGTCCAGGCAGACTCATTGCCAGTCTCAGGCACGTGCACTGTTAGCACAAACACGCCCACTGCTGGCCAGGCGCCCTAAAAAGGCCCCAGACACATCCACGGAGGTACCAGACAGTGTTCTTGAGGCTAAAGGTAAGCTCACTGCGGGGATCAGGTATGTACGATCAGCGCGGGTCCCCCTGGTGCATTACAGAATCTCTTCCCGGCGAAGCTTTAAAACTGACTCTGACATAGTTCTCTCAAACGTGGAGCACTCAGACCGCTGGCATCCTTTAGAGCAGTAAGGAGCCGGCAAAAGGCTGGTGCATGCTCAGAAAAAAGCGCCGATGTGTACCACTGGCCGTGGCCTCGCTGGTACTTATTACGTGCACACGTTCTGCATTGAGTGTTATCAGGCTATCGAGCTTGGTGCAGAGAGGACCTTTACACAAATCGTAATACGCTGTCAGCCCGCTCGTATTGGAAATTCATGTTTGTCAATATTGACTTGTGTCTTCTGTGTGAGGAGCGCCGATTACGGGTGCTTGGTTTCGCATTTAGGAGTAACCGTTTCCTCTGCCGAAGTCGTCGAGTGGGACTCTTCAGACAGATGTTGATCGTGGAGCTGGCGAACTGATCAGTGAACATCATCGTGTCCTCATCTCAATGAGAGCTGATCTGAATTATTGAAAAACCCAGCATATCTGCCATGGCATCAACGGCACCAAATGAGCGACGGTCGGGACGTGCGGTGCGTTCAACTCTCCGCCCGAGCCGCCGGCACCGGTGGGACTCACTGACCCCGGTCAGCTGGGAGAGGTTCAGCACGACCACCGTCCAGACGACCATCACGCAGCGGACCAGCAGCGCGGCCATCAGCGAGCCGTGCAGCAGGAACGGCCCCGTGTGCAGGCTCTTGATGGCGGCGGTCAGCACCACGGCCGGCAGCAGCACCAGCACCGATACCTGCGACAGGCGACGGCAGCTCGCAACACACGCGACAGCCAAGTCAGTCGGGATCGTCAGGTCGCGGGTGGACGGGCAGACGGCATTAGGACGGGCAGGCCACAGGAGGACAGCTTGGTCACGGCAGAACAGCCAGTCGCAACAGAACAGCTGGTCACGGTAGAACAGCTGATCACAGGCGGGCGATCAGATTACCTCAGGACGGGGTCAATCATGAGATCCTTATGAGACGATGACGGTGCGCATCAGATGTAAGCCGTCATTCCCATATGCTCAAAACTATATTAAAATATTACCTAATTTTTCAGCCTAAGTCAAGGACAGCTTCTTGGCATGCTTACCACGTTCAGGGCGATGTTGATGTACTGGCGGACGAGACCTCGCCAGGCGTTGCTACACTCGCCGTAGTCGGTGTATTCTCCGTGTCGCATGGACTGCGCCCAGGTGCCGTTGGACGTGCACTGCTTCTTGGCGAAAACCCGACATGACGGCCTCTGGGAAAACGGCGAAAGTAGCTCTTGGCGAAAACACGGCAGGGAGGCCCTCGTAAAAATACTAAATTGAGCCAATTCTTGACGAGACTCTGACAACACAGCGAAGACTGTTAGCTCTTGAAAGTCATTGATGCACTGTCCGGGGCAAGGCTGCGAAAGGCGGAGAACGGTGTTAATCTGACAAAAACACAGCACCCTTAACTGGTCATAAAAAACCGGCAGGCCAATTTCTGAGAGAAATGTCCGAAGATATTGAGTCTTGGCAAAAAGCCGACACAACAACCAAACGACCTCGGGTGGAACTTCGGATTTTTCTTGGGGGGAAGGTAATTTGCAATAATTTGGGATTTTTAACATTAGGTCTATGATGGGGCGTAGAAAAAAACGGTCTCAAAAACATCGGAATTATTCGAAATTAGCACCTGACCCCCTCATCATTTCTATAAAGCTTTGCCCCTGCGGGCGACATAGAACAGGAAATGCTCCTGCTCTGTAACAAATTGTTCGAACGTGTCGTTTTTTTCTGCTAGCAGGATACAATTCTCAAATTGCAACATCATACTATAGACAACCGTCGTCTTTACTCCACGTCTGGAGATTGCTCCACTGGGAGGCAGTGAACCAAGCCCATGGTCATGCGGCAGAACTCGCATCCAAAATGCATCCAGAATCGTCCGTTGTGGCAAAACTCGCTGACCACGTAGCCTTTCAGCGCAATATTTCATGCCGTCCCGGGCACCGTCAGGACTGACGCCACCGCTGACGTCACGGCCGCTCCGGCTCTGGCGGACTCGTCGCCGCGCCGTCCGCAGTGCGTTTCCAGGCCGCCTCGCGTGGTTCGGCGATCGTCTGCGGCCAGTTGGCTTTGGCAGAGGCCGGCCGTCAGCGCGGCGCTCTTGTCCAACTAGGTCGAGATTCGCGAGCGCTGTCTGACGCAGAAGCGAGGCCCGGGCGCCGTTACTCAACGCTGGCAGCCGCGATGGCTGTCGCGAAAGATGGCTCGGAACAGTTATGAGTGGAGATGAATCGATTGGGTCTCGAGGTCAGTGTTGATCGGTATGGGGATGGATCGGGCAAATAATCTGGATTTATGCGGCGCGGCAGCTTTAAGGAAAAGTTGGCCCGTAAAACCTCGAGGACAATGGGAAGCAGACTGCAGAGCTGTTTATGAGCCATGGAGAAATTCGTGATATTCTGGCAATGAAAGACCGTCCTACAAGACGATGGGGAAACTCGCAAACGTTCCACTGACAAGTCAGTTTCCGTCAGCTCTAAGCAAACTTGTGTAAAAAAACGTTCTGAGGCAATGCACTACACTTTCCCAAGCAGATTTTGGCGTTGCGGCACAAAAATAATTTTGCCATTAAAACTGCCATGAGGTAATTCGGATGGTTCCGCCTCCAGCTGACGCCTCTACTGATACAGAAACCGGGCGTTTTTAAATAAACCACCAGAAAACTAAGTATTCTAGTTTCGCTTCCTGAGATCCACAAACGACGCAAACGCGCTCAACCGCGCTCATCCATTGTCGCATTGGCTTAAAGGCGCACATGAATGCCTTATGGACTCCTGAAGCGGCTGATGGGGTCCATGGGCTGATCCAGTCGCCCCCTATCCCTCGTGATGTTCAATAATGGGCTCCTCTTGGCCGCGTGTACCCGGGGTCCCAGGGCCTCGTCTAAGGATTCCGACGGGGGGAGGGGGGGTGCAGTAGTCTAACCTGGTATTCCAGTAGCACCTAATTACTACGAAAAGTGAAATCACGAAAATCCGCATATATCTTAATGTAATCCCTAGGAGCAATGTATTTTTTTATTATTTGGAGTGGTTTGCTACGTGGAACTGGCCTTTTACAAACCATGTATATTTGCCTTAAAAAACGATCGTTTTTCCAGATTGTTAACCTTCTTATGAGCCATAACTTCGTTTAAACTGGACGAACTCTATGTTTCGCACCAGGCAGTTCACAAATGGCCCTGCATTTTGACCCCGATAGCCTCATTGACCTTTTAGGTGTGGTTTTCGGGTCACATATGTACCATGCAAAAATTTTTTTTAGAAGCGGAGCCAAGTAGGTTGGAGCAGTTCTTTAACGCCCATTTCGGAAGACAAACGTGGGCTAGATAACAATAACAATAGGCAACGTGTGCATGGATATAATGGGCATAATATAATAAAATATATAACATATATCATTAACGTAATAGATAATAATGTGCTGCTGTTTAATGCATGTGATAACGACATGGAGCATGACGCAAGGGCTATTGCAGAATAACATCATTTAGCACGACGTAATCTCTCCACAAAACCGGTCCCAATAATTATGTACAAAGCTCGACAAACTTGTCGAGTTTTGTTTTACCACGTCTTTTTCATGCAACACTATATTCATAAAGTTCACTTCCGCAAAACCCGGAGGGATGCATCCCAGTCTGACCAAACCAATGCCACATGCCACGACGTTGCTGCAGGGCTTGGCTGGCTGTGTTCCTTGGAAAGCAAGGAACACCTGAATGATTCGCAAGTACAATTTTATGTCTTCTGGTATCATTCCTACGGGACATATGAGTTCACATAGTCTCTCTGTTCTATTCTACGAACATTCAGGTGCTCCCTGCGAAACACCTGAGTGTTTCGCAAGTTGTTTACGCTGCTCTGCGACCTGCGCAGTGTGTAGCAAACACGTTTCGAGCAGGGGCTGAGAATTTCCGAACAGGACCGTCTCTGACACTTCTCCTTCAGTATGTAATAAGAAGTCTTCCTTCGGTAGATCTGTATTCATCGGCAGGCATGGAGACGAGACTTTGCGCCTATGGCTGCTCCTGGCTTCCCAAGTTTTCCCCGTTCCTTCTTCGCAAGTTGTGACCGTCGCTGGCACACGCGGAAATCAGCGAGGGCAGTCGACGGAGACCGGCGGAATGGTCTATGGTCATTGTATGCGAGACGTTGGAAGAAAACATTTTCTCGCCCATTATTATGCGTCCTTAGCAGGTGGAAGATTCCTGGCAACAGTAGTCACAGGTTATCCTCAAAGGACCATTGGGAAAAGGCGGAGACTTTTTGGCGTCGCGGACTCGAACCCCGCACACTCTGCGATGTAAAATGCCCGAATTTTCGCAGCCACACCATCAGCTCAAGTAACGCAACCAGGACATTTCTTTGGTCCGTTCAGTTCAGCAGCCCCTTGAAGCAGCCAGAATATTCATCTCAGGGAATTCTAACTAGATAACGAAGACCCTTGGAAGATCATGTGTAAACTCTAGGAAGCTTTCGCAACGTTCCTGCTGGGATTTTCCTGTATAATTTCCGAGAAAATATCATTGCCCGTGCCCACTGTGTTGTGCTGTTAGGTGTCTTGCGATATTTGCCACTCAACTGTTTATCCGTTGCTTTATTGATCCCTGTCCTGATATTCCGTCATTTAATCATCTATCATTTGGTATAAAGCTGGTTGATGTTTATGCTGCTTTGATATTTTCGTTGACCAGTTTGATTTCGACGTTTTTTTTCATTACATGTTTTGCTCAACAAAATGATTTCCTTTCCACATCAATCCCCAGCTCGGTATCTGACATCTCATGTTTTCCCGTTCGTGACATATGCTTGCCGTTATTTATCGTGTCTGATGTTCTGTGTTCGTTGGCTAGCTTTCAACATTTTTCCATTTGATGCCAAACGGTGTTAGGTCCTGTAACCGAGCGATGCACAACGACTTTGTTTCCACTTACAAGAAAATGGTGATCTGAGACCATTATCACGCAAAAATTGCACCACGAGGTGCTGTAGGTCATGCGGGGCTAAATATCCGGCAATTTTGCATTCTAGTGAGCTTTAAGTATGTCGGATTGGTGTGGCTAAAACCAGCTTATAAGAAAGTCAGCAAATAAGAAAATAAGAATAAGAAAGTCAGCAGTCGCGAAAAACGGTCATACTAAAAGCAAAATGCATGATTTAAAAAAGATAGAATCTTCGAATGCACTTAGAAATACGGTAGTCCTGGTATCCGAAGTATGGCTGCTTAAAAGGTAATCATTTTTTCTAGACCTCGATTTTGTTTTCCTCTGACCGTCTCCCTACCCTTCCCCCCATTTTTCGACTGAATTGTTTTGGACTTTTCCCTTTTCGGTATTTCGCAGCCGATAAAAGAAATGCTGTCAGCATGTGTCATTTGCATACACTACCACTGATGATTTCAGCGCACGAAAAATTAATAGGCAAAACATTTCTGCAGCGACTTCGCATTGGAAAAAATGTTATACCTCCACAGAAATATCCATATTTTCTGTATTAGCATACATATGTTTATTCCGCTTATTTATTCTATTGTAATACAAAATCCTATATTCGTATGTGCAATACAACCAGTGATACAAACGTAACTGAAAAATGGATGGACAAAGCATTTTTGCAATGACATCGCATTTGAAACATGTACGGCTCTACAGAGAACCCTGTATTAGGTTTTATTATTTCGAGCATTCCAAATGCCCTCCCCCTCCTTCCGGTTACCCAATATTGTCTTGACTGGCGGGATTGGCGACTGCACTGCAGGGGACTGAGCCCCCTCCCCACAGTTACTCAGTTTTGCCTTGACCGGCGGGACTGGCGATTGCACTGCAGGGGCTGAGTCTCCCAGTTAACATGTAAGACGGGGCCCTGTAAGGTCCTAATACCGCCACCAGCCGCCGACACTAGGTTTCAAGCCCGCCGAGTCGCCGAGTCGCCTGAGTCGCTAATGCCTGTCTGTGACTCACCCTGAAGCCGGGAGCCCCGTGAGCGCGACTCGGTGTATGGTTTGGGCGGGATGAACGCAGTGGGGCTCCACGTTTATATCTGCCCTTCATCCCGTTACCCTGAAATGCTCAGCGCGGTTCGGAAAGGATGTACCGAAGCACCGAGCTTAACAGCATTCCCGTCACGAATCGAGGCAAGTATTCTTCATGGGGAAGTAGATCAGTCTCTACAGACTGCAGAGAAGGCAGACAGCTGTCTATTTGGCCCATAAGATGCTCTGGGTTATCTATTTGCACATAATGTGCTATTCAACAGTTTTCACGATCCAGCGCCGTTTTTGTTTGTTAAGCAGACGATTAAGGGAGCAATGGTTGAGAACATGGCCGGTTTCGTTCTAATATGGGTGCTGAAAGAGCCAGATACTGAGATCATAGTTTAAAAACATTGCTTCCCTGTTCTATGATAAGACGATTCATCATCACCGTAGCGTCTGTTTAAATGGGTCGCAGTTTTTCAGAGCAATGGAAGCACATGGAACACATGCAACGGAAGAATACGCAGAAATACTTTTTTCGTTCCTTTGGTTTTGAAATGAACGCCTTCTCTCACTGTTCAACGGACGTAAAACAGGCGCTTCGGCGATGCTGAATAGCTCTAGATTTTTTTCCTATATCTTCGTCTTTGTCCGTGTTTTAACTTATTGCTAGAGCAAAATTAGTCTTTAACATTGGCACGCTGAGGAGGTACAATCTGTGCTTTTGGTAAACGTTTCACGCTTTATCCGTAATCGACCGTTTTCTTTTTCTGGCGCTAAGACACAAGCACACACAATAAGCTGCCCCTGATGTCTTCGGTCTCGCCCTGATCGCTATCGGACGCCGCTGATGTGAGCGTTACCGTAAACAGCGCCCCTGATATTTTGCCAAGATTCCGTCCGCCATGGTCCTGTACGAACGGCGACGACGGTGCGTCACTGCGATTACAACCGGTATCAGAGCCCTTGGAAAACTGGCAGCCGCTATCGGAGAAAATCGCGTCAGGAAGTCCGCCCGCGAAGCGGCGCACGCGCAGACGACAGCGGCGACTGTGACGAGCCGCGGGAAAAACATTGCGATTTATCTGTGTGCTCATTGATCTTGCGCAAACCGGCGCAGCGCGATAATGGTTTCCGGAATGCAAACACGATGCCGTGCTGTTGCCGCGAGCAAATACGATCTAGGCGCCGGCCGTTCCTAAATGGCGTCAGCTGAGCTGAAATTGCCGCCGGCGGCGCTGCAATAGTCGCCATGGAGAAAGAGGTCATCGAGCTGGGTCTGGGTCAGGGCCCGGCTGGGGTCCGCCGCAGCCGCCACCGTCACGGCCACCATTCGGCGGCGTGCCGGGCGCTGACCTGGTGCGTGTAGATGTAGTCCGGGCACTGCTGGTAGACGGTGGCGCCGGCGGCGGTGCTGTTCCAGCACAGCCAGCCGTCCTCGGTGGCTGGACAGTGTCGGCCGCTTTGACCGCCCGGCTCGTCTGAAACTGGGGTCAGGCCTGTTAAGCCTGCAGACAGCGGCCAACAGTGGCCTGTCGACGTCCCTGACAGATTAACACAAGTCCTGACACCAAACGTCGGCGGCAGCGACAGCCGGCCGCAGCGCAGCCCGGCGGTGGCAGGCGCCGCTTCCAATGATGAATCAGCAGCCTCTGGAAAGGCGGATGTTTGGCGTCCAGCGTCACATATTGGCCTAAAGAACATGTACCATTCGTATCTTTGTGCCACAAATGTCACCACACCAAATGTCAAACCACGCCAAATATCACCACACCACATACCGGCACGGCCTTTTATTATTCAATTGAATATCGCAATCCAGCCCGCATGTCATGGCACTGTTGTAAACAGAGCAACAAACACGCTTATTGAGCCAAAACCTGCTCGGGCCACTGGATTCCAGGACCTAATGCCCAAGTAATCTGCCACCCAGTCTCCTACGTCCACCGATTGGCTCAAACAGCCAATGTCGCTGACGTATTTGCCGTCTGTGTAACGACCCATTAATTGATACTGAACATTACCGTCAGGCCGACGGACCAAACGTAAACAGCCGCCTGCACGCACCCCATTGGCGGCGGTCAGACGGCGCTCGCAGGCTCGTCACGTGGTGACGTGACGTGACGTGACGTGACGTGGTGACGGCCCCGGCCCAGCTCCCGGCCCGGGCTACCCCTGCCACCGTCCCGCGGGACCCTCGATGGTCTGCGTTTGCCCCCGGGACTGCCCGAGGAGAGGAAGGCGCAGATCAACCGGCATCCGTCAACGCCGGACTATGGCCGAATACATGGCAGACAGTCTGCGAGCGCCAGCATCAAACGTTACCCTTCCGCCTCTCAATTTCGAAAACAGACTTGTGTTCTACGGGAAGATTTATGAAGGAGCAGAACAAAACTTGTCCCTGTACTCGCTTCATCGTCGCTCGCCGCTGAGATTATAATGCCGTTGTTTGACCCTCGTGTTTTGTTGTTAAGCAATCGTGCACCACGAGCCGTTTGCTTAATCGTTAGAAAGGATCAAGGGATAGCGAAAAATAAAGCGATTTATGGCCACATCATACGTCGCATGGAAAACTGCTACAAACCTAATGAAGGTGCGTACTGCGTTCCCTATTATACGACAGCGTCCTTCGCGCAGTGTGTTGTCAGAAGTGATGATAATTAACCATCTGCGGTTATCGAGCCAGGTGAGAGAAGATGAAGTTCCCTAATCTTCGTCACCAGCGTCGTGTTGCGTTATACGCTTTTGTATCAGTTCCGGCAATACATGTTTTCCATATCGTTAATGGTAGCCATGTTGTGTGTCATGCAAGGAACGAATGCCGTCTTCGCTTCCAAAAACTAATGTCTCTCTGAAACTCAAGTTTTTGACCTTTTCACACGTATAATGAATTTTATGAGGTCATTTCTGAGCCGCTGTTCGTCTTCCACATAACATGAAATATGATAGTTAAAAGTGCGAATGCGATGCCTTGCCTGGAAACTACGCTTAAGAGGACAGCGCACAGCATCACTCTAACCCGTAACTGCACGCGGACAAAATACTCAGCTTTATCCAGCCTAGACATCATTCGGAAAACTCCAGAATTCCTTCTGTTCCTCTTTCTTTGTCTGGCCTCGCCATTTGGCTGCTGCGCTGCTCAACGTTGTTTACACAGTCTCGCGCGCGTCTGGTCAGAACTAGTGCAAAACACAGCGAGCTCCCAGCTCTATTGCACACCCAAGAACAACAATGTTAATTCACATCACCTCCGGGACCATGAAAGAAGCAAATCACCGTGACCCAGCAAAACCAAGCATTTCGTTTTGGAAAATCGCTAGATTATGGAACGCTGCATGGCCCGTTTTCTGTTCCATCGTTTTACCCTGGCAATATCAGAGTCGATTAACCCGCAAATCGCGAGACGTCCAGCCGCCGTGCACGGTCTGTTTCACTCCTGCCCCGCTGCAGACCGCGGCGTCTCGTCTCCCGCCGCGCGGCGCGGCCACTGGGTCGCACGGCGCGGCACCTCTCGTCACGAGCCGCGGTGTATCTTTAGCGCTACCTCCGACACGGCGTCAACACCTTTCCTCCAGACCGCCGGCGGGCAGATTCCCAAACAAACGGCTCGGCTGCATATTGCCAGACCGGCCGTCTCGGCCGGCCTCAAACGAACAGCCGCCGGCGCCATTAGCGAGAGCAGAATCAGTGGCAACATGGGTGGTTTTAGGGATCTCCGTCCGTCGCAGCTTAATGCGGTGCTGCCTCAGGCTGGGCTTTTAAGCCGTTTTAGTCTGCCTCGAACTGATTTTGAACTAGCAGTGCTCGTCAGTCTGCATTACATTGCTCGTTATCATAAATCATAATCCGTAAATTAGGGCGTTACATACCTTACACACCTTTCATATGCATGCATTACATTAAATCCCATACATCAGTACATAGATTGAATTACTCAAAGGAGGCAGGAAACAGATAAATAATATAGCCTAAAGTTATGGACGCAACCCAAAACCAAACTCAAACCCATAGACAGTGATGACATAGAAGCCGTTACTAAGATAATGCCCCATCTAGTTCATCATCATCATGCATTGGATACCATGTTGCATTAAATATAGAGTATATCTGTTATCGTAATCTGCATTTCAGTCATCGTTATCATGAATAACTCGAGGCAGCTACAGTGCAGGACAATGTCCACCCATAATCCGTTAACTGTTCAAACAGCTGCAGCTGAATCAAGTTTCTTGTCTTTGCAGAAGACACAAGAGTGCTCACCAGTGACATCATCCTGTTGTCGAGGCCTAAGGAGGCCACAGGAGGTCACAGACGATCGGATCGAGCTCTTACGGTCTCTCGACTCGCGCCTCGGCGTGTTCCGCCCGCGAACATGACGCTGACTGGACAGTATGGCAGCACTGTTGGACCGTGCACGTCACAGAACGGCAGCGCTGGAGAGCTCTGACAGCGGAAACGTTCACCGGATGCCCGCCGTTTCAGCAGCGCTGCTGAGAGCTCTGACAGCGGCAGCACCCACCAGTCACTAGGCGTCTGCCGTTTCAGCAGGACAGAGCTGCAGCGTGCGCTGCTGCGCGTGCCGGCGACGGGTTCTCACCGGGTGCCGGCCGTTTCAGCAGGACGGAGCGGCAGCACGCCTGCGAGCTCTGGCAGCAGGCAGCCCACTTGGCGGCGAACCGTGTCTCGGCGAACGTGTCGCCTATGACGGCGACGGCGGCCGAGTCCGAGAGGTTCGCCAGCACGGTGGTGTTGCCGTCCTCGGAGTACAGGTACTGCGGCACGGCAGATGGGCAAAGGTCGGCCTCGGAGCGCCAGTGCTGCGGTACGACGCGGATGAGGCCGAGACCGGATGGCATTTCAGCCCGCCTCTCGCGGTATGAGAACGGATGACGGTTCATGTTATGAAGGCTGCTAGTCATTCTGCGCCCTTTGTCAAATAATTCACAAGCTGTCATGACGAGACACAATTTCGTTGTATGATTCTTTCCGGTGAGCAAAAGAACAAATGTGCATTTCATGGCTTATAACTTGGTTATTTGACAGCATATGGGTCTGATGTGGTCTTGATCTACAATTCAGCCGTCGTCGTGGCCTGACGGATAAGGAAGTGGACAACAGATCCGGCGCGTGGCAGGCTCTGTTTCGAGTCCCAGAAAGGACACCTGTATTTGGTGCAGGACTGAAAGGGTCAGCCAGGCGCGGGGCGGCCATGTCGTGCAGTTGCACGGCACGATAAAGATCCTCCAGCGCCATCTGGTTCGGCGCCTGGGACAAAAGTACTCCACAGCTGGGAATACCTGGGTGTCGGGGTCAGGGTACAGCAATAACTCCGGCTTAGCACTGGACTCTGATCTCAACGCCACCCACTTCAACACATTCGGGCTAGATTGAACGGCAAGACGCTTAATGCATTTTGGCCGACAAAATAGCGGAAAATATTATAAACACTGACGGTTTGGGCCTTCCTACCACGGCATCGACCTGCTACCGACGAGGCGGCTAGTTTCCTCATACATGGATGTACAGCAAAAACGCTTCCAAGATGAATAGGATTAAACGTGTACCCGGCGACGACGACCTCATTTTAACGCATACAGCACAGACGTGTGCGTCACAAGGCAAACGCCAATGCTTCTCCCGATAACATATTTCGCATGTTGGAGGTTTTCTCCAAAATCGGTGCCAAATTATATCGACCAACGTTTCCTGTTATCCAGCTGCATGCTTTGAACGCTAGCCACGATTCGACACTCATCCGCATCCCGAACGTCCCTGAGGCGGCTGAGTCACACGGGGCGGTCGGTGGCGGCGCCAGGTCTCGGCTGCCGCGGCGGTACGTACGTATCTGAGGCCAGCGCCGCCGCTGAGCTGGTGCCAGCGCTGGCCGAGCTGCAGCCGCCGACCCGGCCGGAACCAGTCGTTTCCGGCGTAGGCGTAACACCAGGTGCAGGTCACCAGGTCAAACTCGGCCGGCGGGTAGCTGAAGCCGTCCCGGAAGCGACACGCTTCCTGTGCGCCCGCGTCCGACTGGCCCCCCTTGAAGCAGGGAGTCAGTTGTCAATGATCGCCTTGGCGCATCCCATCAGCGCCGGTCGATTAGTGCACTTATTCATATTTTTGTCTGAAACAATAGCAATGGTTACTAAGAAATCAAACCAAGCTACAAAAAGTGGACAGTTTAGTTACCGCTAGTTTGAGAAAGTTTACTTGGTTGGATAGGCAATACGCGACGCGCAGCAGGCATGTAATAGGTCGTGGGGCAAACAATAGGTATGATAAACTCCTTGCACTTTACTTCTGAGTTCACCACAAATGCCTTTGAATATGAACAACATTATATTTGTTGTATACCGAAGGTAAAGCACCCAACAGGGACAATGGATGATGTCTTTCTGCCAAGTACGTAACTGTCTTCAGATCGTTGATTGGGACCCCTTACGGAATGTCATTGAATGAGAAAATTGATCTGTTTCGTAGCGTTTGCAGGGAACGGAACGCCATGCATCAGCACGTAAAAAGTTGAGACGAAACGAGCACACCGTATTAATCATGACAACCCCTTTTTCAGACGTATATGATTATTTTTAGTTTTGGGAAACGCTATATTAAGCATCTAGATTTTGTCTTTTTTGGAGTTCGCGTGTTCAAGACATTTTCATGTAACGAAACACTGTCAAGCTTGGTCTTCACGTTTTCCCATGTGGATTATTAACTATCGTATTCACTTTCTTTGGCCTAAATATCCCATCGGTAAATCCACGAAAAGGCAAGATACGGCATGATACCAAAATGTTTAAAATAAACCGTCATGCCTTAACCCGCGCCCGACCGTGGGTCGGCGGCGATCACGCCCGACTGGAGAGGGTTGACCGCCACTCTCTAATTCACGAATGGTTGGTCGCACGATAGAAATAAGCACACCGTTGGAAAACTTGTGACAAGTAGAGTTGAAACGAACTGAAACGAACATTTTTAGTTCTGGATAATATGTAATCCATTTATGTCCTATATATGTTTTCTCATAGTCGACTGCATGAGACCGAGAAAAGGCCTGAATCTCAAGGGCTGTGATTAACAACGCATAGATAAAGGCACCAACGCACAGGTAAAGGTCCGTAGGTGCCGATTTCTTAGATTTTAGATTTCTTAATTTCTTAGATTTGTTCAATATATACGCCGAAACGTTGAGTTAAAAACACGGCAATTTGCACTCCGGTTGTCGGCGGGCGCCGCAGCCGTGCGCAGTAAGGAATTAATGGGAACTAATTTTAGCGTTCCTTTATTTTCACGACATAACCCTATCCATGTAAATTTTATTGATCTTAGTGGTTCTTGTGATGGTTTCTCGTTCTTAAATTTTGGAAAAATTCATTAGTTACCAATCTCTTCAATTGGTAGAGTTTTATTCGCGTGAGTCTGTTTATTTCCAAACCATGCAATTTTTAAACCTTTTGAGGTTCTTGGTATTACTTGTGTCTGTGCAAGCGAGTTCTGCCATTTTCTACCCATTCTGAGTAATTCATCCCTGATTTTGACGGTGGCGCATTTTGGCTCACAACAGTTATTCGTGACCTGACCTCAGGTCAATGGCTGGAAGTCATTGACACGTTGAACATTGACAGTAACTAGATGTCTGCATCACTCCACACTAAAAATGTTATGAAAACTTCCGCCAATTTCCGAAAAAAATGACAACATGTGTTAAAAGTTGGCTTGACCTTAGGTCAGTGACCCAAAAAATTTCAAAAAATCTGAGATAGCAGATTTGTTGCATCTGTCAAGATCTCTAATCCTCAAAGGTATTATTGTGATATCTTGTTTTCTGAAAGAGTTACAGGACACTAAACGTTTTTGGACATAGATCCATTTGACCTGGCCTAGGTCAGACACCTGATTTGACCTGAGATCAAAACTTTGACACAAGGTGTAAGAATAATGAAGAAAACGATACACAAAGTTTCGTGGCGCTGCGTTTGTTTGTTCTTTCGCAGTCCCAGAAAAACCCCAGGGTTGCGGTCAACAGCCCCTGTCGAGGGCGGGTTCATTCGATGTGAGCCATATCTCTTGCGCTTCCTTCGTCCCTGACAAATGTAAGTTTTGCTGTATGAAGCTAATACTGATACTCTTATTGTTTTTTTTCAAACACTGTTAAGATTGGTATGGCAATTAAGGATCAACAAAGCAAAACTCAACGTCTTAGCCTGTTTAGCGAATTCCCCGTCCAACCTTAAACCAATTTTCTTGATATATCATCCGCTTTATCCTTGCTCTACTTACAGCTGTACTTAACCAGTAAAATATTAGTCCGTTGGTGCCTACATATTTGACCGCTTATCGCAGCGGAAGGATTTGCGACTTGAAAAGGTACGAGAAAATCTGAAGCCATCGTTAAAGGAACAAGTAGAGTCCACAACACCGAGACGCAACTCCTCGAGCCCGTTTTTTTTCAATTTGAGCAGAATAGTTTGTGAGGGGTTCCAAGCAAAGCCGTGTCTGTGCTAAGCGGAACTTGTTGCAACAAACTCTGGTCCCCTACATGTGGCTACGCAATTTCACGACCAGCTGATTTCATGGCGAAAGCCGGACGCGCCGTTAGAGGTATATGACAAGCCGGTGCAATTTTTAGTGCGGTCCTTTATTGGCCAGTCGACAGCTAACCTCCGGGCTAAATATCGAGCATCGTAGGGACTCTTTTCTTTTTCAGAATTCTTTCTTTTCAAACTAGCGCTCTTGCGACTGAGCTAACAAAGCAGTTTCAAGGACGTTGGATCCGGACGAAATCTGTGCCGGCTCAGACCAGTTTGCGATGTTGAAAATCGTAATTATTGCCCAACATGCAGTCTGAAAAAAGAAGGCATAGCGCATCGAAGTTTTTATCAAAGCATCACCGATGCATCGGGAGGGGGGGGGGGCGAGAGGCCCGGCCTTCCCTTCCCAGCCATCGTCTTCCCAGCAGATAGTTTTCGTATGATTTCGGTCCGCACTGAGCTCCACTCCCCTTAAGAAAACTTGGCTGCGCCCCTGCCAAGCACGCATCATAAACATTAACCACAGCTTTCGGCAATAATAAAGTACTAGACAGAGACAAACCAGAAGACGTGTAGTTTTGTGTAAGTAATTGGGGGGGGGGGGCGGGCGAGACGAGGGCATGACAAACTAATCTCCCTCAAATGTCGGCTTCTTAACAGATTTAGCGCGCTTTGTTTCGACCAACGGAAAAACATCACTTTCTTGTTACCACTTATCAAACAAAATTATACACACACACACACACACACACATATATATATATATATATATATATATATATATATATATAATATATATATTCGCCTGTAGGTAGATCGATCGATAGATAGGTGCGTAGACAGAGATATAGGCATACACGATATGTATTTATCTGTACCACCACTCTGTTGGATGAGTACATAATTCTTGGTTGTAACTTCTATTCCAACGACCTTTTTTCATACAATTGCGCTTTAAGAATTATTTCTAACAAAAAACGTTAGCAATGCCCAGAGGAGCATTGGTAGGGCTTAACCCTATTCCCGGAGGACTAGACAGTATGGCCGATTCCGGGCAGGGGGAAGGGCTGATTCGGCCCCCCCCCCGAGATCTCGAGAACTACACATCCGATTTCATCGTAGCAAACGACAATGAATTTGCCACGACGTAAACTACATTCTTTAAAAAAGAAGTTTTCTAAACCTTCAGAGGAATGGATCTGAGACACAAAACAATCAACATAGGGTACATTTTTGGACTTGTTGAAACTCTGCTGTTTACGTTTACGGACCGAATTTGATGAAACTGGCATGAATCGATAGCTTATGGATGAGACTTTTGCCATTCGTCCATGCATTTCTAATTCTGAGAAAATTCATATGCGTTCGCAGGGTTTCGAAAATAAGAGGATTTGTTTTTCCAAGAAACTGAATTAACAACGAACTTGAAAACGATTTTAAGCTTTTACTAGTCATACTATGTTGAAGAAGTACAAATTTTATTACATTGTTTGTATAATGTTATCAAAGGCGGTGCCAAGGGCATGAAAAAGGGGACACTGTCATGGTCACATGTTCATTAGATCAAGTTATGACCTTTGACCTTAAAGGACCTCCGAAGACCTTAGAGTCTTATGGAATGCTCTTGAATGCATTTCATATTGTTCGATAGTGTTTCCAATCATTTAAATTTACTGTCTTTCTAAAATTTAATTTTGCAGCTGCAACCTGAAACTTGATATACAGGTAGAGGACACCCCTCCCGTCATACACATTCCAGGCTTGGTATTTGGAATAGACAACCTTAATTATTGGAGCCAAAATTATCACTACAAAACCAAATTTTGACTTTTGACCTTGACCTGATCTTGTGAAGTGGCCTCAGATTAACAAAATTATAATTGTATATTTGCCCCACTACTTACCGATACACCCATACAACGATTTAAGTTTTTTCTTAAAACGCCATTTTTGGCGGTCGTTTTCCTTTTACCTTTAACGGGGCCAAAACCGGCCTGAGGTGCCTCCCAAAAGCGTTGCTTGGCTCCGCCCCTGAGCAGAACAGAATTACGAAATTTTGTTGTAGTACGTAGAAACAAATGGTGGAAAAAGTGGCCAAATTTGTAAAGTTTCCCCAAAAACCCTGGAATTAGCAAGCAGAACACCCGAGAGGAGCGAATTCAGCCCCCTTGCTGGGGAAAGGGTTAAATCAATATAAGCAGGCCCCGTATAGAAATTGACGCTCTTAACAGTGTGCCCGTTTCACCGCAAAATATCACTACTTTTTCTAAATGCTTTGGATCACGTAATGATTTATTCTGTACCTTTTGCCTCTCTCTTATCTATTGGAGCCGTTCTTTTCGTCATTATTGCCTATTTCCCTTGTTAAAACCGGCAGCAAATATTGGGGGGAAGGGCCAAACCAACACCTGGGGCCCAAATCAACATGGGGGGCAGGGCCGTCACAAAAATACAGATCGACACTGCTGCAATTCAGCTGAATTCCGAACGCCGCCGTTTTCTGTCTCATCGAAAAGGTTACATTTTCGGCGAGTTTTTTCCAGATAGCTCTTCACCAACAGCGCTAAGGCGCATAACCGTAAGGGGGATGCTTACTCTTCTTCCCGAGATCTCGAGAACTAACCGGCCGATTTCATCGCAACAAACGAGAATCGATCCGCCATGACGTAAACTACACTTTTATCAAAGCGTTTTGAAAATCTTAGATGGGGTGGATATAGGGTGCCAGTTAGAAAGAGAGGTATTTTTTACTTGTTGCAATGTCGGTGTTTAAGGACCGATTTTCATGCAAATGACATGAATTCTGACCTTATCAATGGCAATTTTCCCAGTGGCCCATACATCTGGAGTTTTGAAAAGATCCATAGGCGTTCATAGGGTTTGGGAAATGAGAGGAACATTGGTGCGAAAAACGAAGTAAAAGAGTTTTTAAAAATGTTTTTTTCTAGCTTTTACTAGTCATGCTACATTTAAGTATTACAAATCGTATTTCGCTGTTTTGCACACTGTTGGCGCAGGCGGCGCCAGGGACATGAAAAAGGGGGAACTGCCGATGACTCCAGATGATCTCAGTGTTACATGGAATGGCCTTGAGTTCATTTCATGGCGTTTAAAAAGTCCCCCGTTATATGAAGACTGTATTTCTATAGGTCCTGTTTATGGCTGTCGTGATACAGGGTAGCACACGAACTATTTAAGTCATGCTTTGGTGACACCTCTGCCTAAAACTAGTGACTTTAGCGTCCCGACCAAATTCAGACCGATCTCAGTAGTTCCAGCCAAATCGGAAATTCTTGAACGCATCGTCCATCACCAGTTTTACTCGTATTTCCTCCGTCATGACTTGTTTGTTCCTCCCAGCATGGTTAACGGACGCATCATTCAACCGAGACGACCTTGACTGAAGTGACCGGAAGGATTTTACTCTCCATGGACCAAAGTGGAAATACGCTTCTAGTCCTGATTGACCTTCCAAAATATTTTAACGTAATTGGTCACAAGGCACTTTGACAAAGCTTAGGCGCTACATTGACACGGAGTGGCTTACAAATAACCTCCATGGCCATACGCAACAAGTTCGTGTCCGAGACACCAGCGGTTCAGTCACCGTCCCATTTTTGCTCCCTGACACTATTGGTGCTTATTATTAGGACTGCTGCTTTTTCCATCTTTTCAAATGACTTGTCGCTTTACTCTCAGGGCGCAACGATTTACCAGTACGCTGGCGATACCCAGGTTTTGGTCACAGGAAAAAAGCAGGACATGCACCAACTCACAGTTAAGCAGGAGAACGCACCTAATAGCGTCTCCGACTGGTTCACATCCCATGCCATGACAGTCAGTGCTGCCAAGACTCAGCTGATTGAGTTTGGCTCTAAAAGCATGTTGCGTGGGTTTCTGGAGGTTCGCATTAGATCTGGCAACTCAATTCTGTCTGAAAGCAAAACAGTGAAGAATCTTGGTCTGGTGATGGATAGGTATCTGACGTTTGTTGTCCAGATTGACCAGCTGATAGGTAAATACATAAGAATGCTTTGAGCTTTCACACGCCAAACATGGCTAACTCTGACATCATCGCATGCGTAGTTAACTCTCTGGTGATTTCAAACATTCGTTATTGTTTTCCCATACATGCGACTCATGGCCGGGTACAGATGCAGCTCATTCAGAAACTTATTAACTTTTGTGCGCGTGCTGTCTGCAGCAGACGGGAACATGACTACATCTCCGCAGACCTTAAACGTCCTAAGTGTTTAAACGCCGAGCAGATTGTCCAGTACCATCGGCTATGCCTTATTAGGAGAGTTCTGTTGACGGGACAGCCACCAGGCATTGCGGCAAACTTCACCAGTGTCTCACTAACATAACACGTTGGTCCGATGGTCAACTGCAGCGGCCAAGGGTGAAAACCAATGCAGGAGCGCATACACTGAGCTTTAGCGGATGCCTGCAGCAGGCTGCTTGCATAGTTTTATAATATGGGACTAGACCGATTGACCGAAACGATGCTGGCAGAGATGGGCTAGGGTTGATGACTGAATGTAACGTGTTGTGTGTTGTGTTGACTGAATGAGTACGTTTTTGCTTTTTGTACCTGTGCGTTGATTTTCATACTTGATGTTTTACGTCCCTGACTATTAGCTTGCAATAGCCACGCCACTGTGGAGAAATTGAATCAGTATATGTCTATGGCCATAGCTCCGTGACCCCACCTGATATCAATTTGACACTTGAAGCACAGAGAGGGCACTGTCGAGGTATATAAGAGGAGCAGTCCAAAAGTAACGGCTGTTATTTTCTAAAACTCCTGATAAGCAGACATGGTTTATGAGGGCGCGATTTCGGATGACTGTCACGCGATGGCTATAACTGGAAAAAAACGTAAGCTCATACCACTACGGGTCAAGGCACCACCGTCGGTTAAACCATGACGTTTTTGTTTTTAGACTGGCATGCTCGAGGTGGAAGAGATGAAGCAGCGCATCGGAGCAGCGCGGGCATCATATTTCTTTCTGTGCAGAAAGCCTGCGTGTGAGATTTATAAAAAAAACTCGTGGTGCTGTGCGAGAACTTCACGCTGAGTGAAGGCCGAGTTCGAGAATGAGTGCAGGCATTTAAAGCCGGAAGGAACGACTCCAATGACTTGCCACGTACCGGGTGGTTTCGGCCATCAATAGCCGCAGAAAATGTTGCCCGAATGGGGAGCCTCATCGAAGAGGACCAAAGAATCAATGTAGATGGGATAGCTGAGCATCTGTGTTTCTCTCATAGGACTGTTCATCGCATCATCACCGACGACCTTGCGATGGCGAGTGGCAGTGTAAGATGGGTGCCGCGTCAGCTGGACGACGCAAAGGAGGCGCGAACTGATGCATACCGGTCCCCGTCATCTGGCTGACCCAGACAACTTTTTGGACCGCGTCATCACAATGGACGAATCGTGGAGCCCTCTGTACAATCCGGAGACGAAGATGCGGTCGAAACAGTGGAAACGTGTGAATTCGGCACTACGAAAGATGAACGGACAGTGCGAGTCTGTGAAGGAGGTCCTTTACACCCTTTTCTGGGATAAGGAGAGCATCATCTTGGCCCATCCAGTTCCGAAGGGTTCCACCATCACTGGGCAGTACAAGGATCTGACCCGGAAGAAGCTGCTACTTGCGATCCAGCAGAAGCGGCCCAGGCTCGGAACCGCCATTTTCCAGTGGGAGAAGCATGCCTCCAAGGAAGAGTTCCTACAGAGCTATCAGAACTGGATGAGGTGGACGAAACGGTGTCTGGGGGAGGGGAACTATGAGAAGTAAGGAAAATTTCAGCCCTTTGCGTTAACAAATATATTTTTGAGAGAAAAACGACTGTTACTTTTGGACTGCACCTGGTATGTTCCGGATTTTGTATTTTAAAAAGTATTGTCAAAAATTACCTATCTGAAACCAAATTTAGGCTTTTGACAGTGACCGTACCTTACGAAGTAACCTCAGATTAGCGAAAATACTCTTGTATATCTTCCACTTTACTTACTTATACATACCTTTAAAGTTCTAAGCTCTACTACTTTAAAACGCTGTTTTGGCATCCGTTTTCCTGTTACTTTCAGCATTGTCAAAGCGGCCTGAGATGTCTCAAAAACTTAGCTTGGCTTCGTCCCTGAAGAAACCAAAATTATGAAAATTTGGCATAATACGTAGGCAGAAAAGATAAGCAAATTACTAGTTTTCGTGAAGCTGCTCAAAAATCCTTGAAAATGGTAAACAAAAAACGAAGGGGGCTTTTAAAGCCTTTTTCATTTTTTGGAACCCCCGTATGAGAAAAGGTTTAACCCTATTCCCGGAGGGCTAGACGGTATGGCCGATTCCCGGCAGGGGGGCAGATTCGGCCCCCCCCTGAGATCTCGAGAACTACTTGTCCGATTTCATCGCAACAAACGGCAATCGATTCCCCGTGACGTGAACTACATTTTTATTTAAAAAAAATTTCAAAATTTTGAAATTTGTGGATACAGGGGGGCAAAAATGTCAAAACGGGGGTACTTTTGGACTTCTTATAACTCCGTTGTTTATGGACCGATTTCGATGAAACTGGCATGAATCGAGAGATTATGAATTGGGCTTTTACCGTGGGTCCCCAAATTTGAAATTTTGAGAAAATTCATGGGCGTTCACAGGGTTTCAAAAATAGGAGGATTAGTTTTCTAACAACTGAATGAACAAAAGAGGCAAACACCCCTTTTTGGCTTCTGCTAGTCATGTTATACTAAAGAAGTACAAATCGCATTACAATGTTTGTATAGTGTTAGCATAGGCGGTGCCAGGGACATGAAAAAGGCGGAACTGTCATGGTCACACGTTTCTCAGATCAACTTGTGACCTTTGACCTTAAATGACCTCCAGTGACCTTGGGGTCACTTGGAATGATCTCCTGTGCATTTAATATTATCTTTAAACGTTTTCAATCATTTGAATTCACTATTTCAAAAATTTCGTTTTATGGCTATTGCGATATAGGATACGCGCACTGACATTTTAGGTCATATCTCCGTGACCCGACCTGATATCAAGCTAAAACTTGGTACACAAGTAGAAGGTATCCTTCTACGTCATATATATTCCGAATTTGACATTTAAAAAAACGGCGCCGAAATTATAGCGAAAAAAAAAAATTACTTTTGACCTTGACCTGACCTTGTAAAATGACCTCAGAAAAACAAAACTATATCTGCACATTGCCCAACTATTTAGCTATACATCCACATAAAGTTTCAAGTTCTATCTTAAAAAGTCTGTTTTTGGCAGCCATTTTCCTTTTACCCTTAACATGGCCAAAAATGGCATAAGGTGCCTCCCAAAAACGTTGCCTGACTCCGCCCCTGAGCAGGATAGAATTTTGAAATTTTGTTACGGCACGTAGAAAGAATAGCTAGGAAAAGTCACCAAGTTTCGTGAAGCTGCGCTAAAAAGCCTAGAATTGGCAAGCAAAAAACCCGAGGGGGGCGGATTCCGCCCCCCCCTGCCGGGAATAGGGTTAATCCCAACAACTACTATTGGCCTTCCGCGAGCTCCTAGACAGCCCTGCACCATGCCATTCTTATGTCTATACAGAAGTCTGAAAGGACCATCAGAATAATGGAAGCTCGTATTTCATTTATACAATGCGGAATCGTGGCTCGCCACAAGACTTGACTGGAAAAGATAACTGGCGGATTTATCAAGCTCGGTGTTTTCCGCGACGTCCTCACCATGTGACAGCTTGCCAACTGAGGCCAGTAATTCCACTTTCGAGATTAGTTTTGCGTGGTCCGCCCGTTTTACGACGGTGCCTTTTCATACACGCTACGATATTAAGGGCGTGAAAAAGTGGACATAGTATGGAGTCAACATTTCGGTAGGTTTTTTAATGGTCATTGGCCATGGTGAGCATGTTAAAGACCATCTTACACTGGCCCATCCAACAGATCAGTTAGGCTGGAACAACTTCTCACGAGACGTTTTTTGTCCACTATCTGCCGCAAACGCGGAAAAGACGTACCCCGGAGGCACATTAGGTTTGTTCGTCCGGCAGCTGCGAATCAACGAAAGAGAACGTCTGTACGGCCGAAATTTTGTTTGCAAGATTGCGATAAAAGAGCAGCACCCGCTTACAGTGCGTCGTCATTGGAATGCTTCCTTCACTAGACTGAAACACAATCACTTTGAACAGGTCGATAGCAAGGACTATCTTGATAAAGTTAATTTTTTCCACGAGATGTTCCCTTTAGCTCTATGGCTTCAACTTAATTGCGTTTGAATTTTAAGGCATCTGGACACCATTGCGATGCTTCGCCTAATGCCAGCCTGAAGCAAAGTCGCGCGCCGGTAATACATCGGTAATGTGCAGCCAAACCAATTGTAAGCTTCTTTATTTCAATGGTCTTAACACGGGAAAACTGCCGGTTTTTACCAGTATTTGCGCTAATAAATCTTTATCGCCTTCATTTCGGAGTTAGCGCGGACATACCAGCAGTTATGTCAGTTTCATCCGGTAGTTTTCTCACGTTCAGTTTCAGTTTACGTTTGTGGAAAACGTTGAATTTCATTCGTGTGGTTCATCCATCTGGCTCTTGAAAATCGTACCCCCGATATTCATGTCGAACGAAACATGCTGCTGCGAGACCGTACCAACCGGTCTTCCTCCCACACAGGACAGTGTGCGGCGCCCTTTTTACCAGCGGCGCCCGTTTCTTGGATGCGTAGTTATAAGCCCCGACCAAATCGTACCAGTTTCACGACACATGTGGGTAACTCTGACTGAGTGGCACGTTCGAGCACAGCACACTTCCCTAAGCAGCCATTAGCTAACTGCAGTCACTTCTGATTTGAAGACAATGATACCCAAAGAATCGGGCCTCGCATGAAATGAGAGGCTTTTGACCGAGAAAATCGGAACGTCAGAACTTCTGTTTCAATGTTTCAAACGAAACCTGGTTTAATCTTTATGATGGTTATTGCTGTGGCTGTTAGGATAACCAACGACAAACAATGAGAAAGCGTGCTGCGTGTTTGACTGCCTACGGAGAGATACTGCGAAGTACATGTGAAACGTCTTTTTATTTGTGCTTTTTTTATTTGTGTACTTCTGACCTTGTTAAATACGCCGCAGCTGAGAATCAGAACAACACTGCAATACTTCCCGGTAGCAGAGTGTTGTCGGTTCAGGTTTTTACGGGGTCCTTAAGCAGTGTTACGACAACTCATCCGCCTCTTACGGAAGCTGTTACGCCGACAGGAACAAAATAAACGGAAGCCAAGATCACGCAGGCAAGAGCTCTTCATGGTCGACTCGACGCACGCTGCCGCTTTACCTTGTCCTTGCATTGGTTCGATTGTTATTTCTTATCCCTTGGGCCATGTACCCTTCTCCCGTTGGTGACGGTCTGTCACTGCCTTCACAGGTATTTCCGTGCGTCGATTTCTTCAGTTCAAAACACTGAGAAAGCTTTGGCACGGAAACTGTTAGCTACATCCAACCTTAACTGCACCAGCAGCAGTCCGGGCAGCAGTCGTCACCTGGACCAGCAGCGGCCCGGGCAGCATTCCTCACCTGGACCAGCAGCAGTTCGGGCAGCAATCCGAACAGAAGTCCTCACCTGGACCAGCAGCGGCCCGGGCAGCAGTCCTCACCTGGACCAGCAGCGGAGCGGGCAGCAGTCGTCACCTGGACCAGCAGCGGCCCGGGCAGCAGTGCTCACCTGGACCAGCAGCAGTCCGGGCAGCAGGGCGGCCGCCAGCTTCATGGCCGGGCCGCGGCGCGCCGCCTCGGCTGCGGCTCCGGCGCCAGCGCGGGGCCGACTGGCCGTGCCCTGGCCGGCGCCGGCCCACCGACGGGCCGACCGCGGCCGGCCGCCGATAACGCGCCACCGCGCGCTGACCATTGATAAAGTGCCGGCCGGCCGAGGACTGCTGCTCCTCTCCCGGCTCAGGATCGGAGAGGAACGCGGAGAGGACTGCTGCTCCTCTCCCGGCTCAGGACAGGAGAGGAGCGCGGAGAGGCCTGCTGCTCCTCTCCCGGCTCAGGACAGGAGAGGAGCGCGGAGAGGACTGCTGCTCCTCTCCCGGCTCAGGATAGGAGAGGAACGCGGAGAGGACTGCTGCTCCTCTCCCGGCTCAGGACAGGAGAGGAGCGCGGAGAGGCCTGCTGCTCCTCTCCCGGCTCAGGACAGGAGAGGAGCGCGGAGAGGCCTGCTGCTCCTCTCCCGGCTCAGGACAGGAGAGGAGCGCGGAGACGACTGCTGCTCCGCTCCCGGCTCAGGATAGGGGAGGAGCGCGGAGAGGACTGCTGCTCCTCTCCCGGCTCAGGACAGGAGAGGAGCGCGGAGAGGACTGCTGCTCCGCTCCCGGCTCAGGATAGGGGAGGAGCGCGGAGAGGAGGGGACGCGAGACGTGAATCCTTTGGTCAGAGAGTCGGAAACAAAGATGACGGTGACAGTGGCCTTACTCCCCCGTCAGGGCTCTTGGACATCATCGTAGCGTCATGTCCATGCAAGATGTCACATGTCATTAGGCCTGAGTTATACTGTGAAGACACATAGCTCAGTAAAATATCGGGGGGGGGGGGCACAGAAGAGAAAAGTTGTGGCGGGCTCGTGTGTGCTCCCTCTTGCCTGTTTTTCTTGAAAATCTCGGGAACGGATGAAAGCTGATCGCTGTTGCTTTGTAATATGTGCGAAAATTCAACAACTCGTCGATTGACGCAAAGAAACTGAAAATCGGTCCAAAGGTTTCAAAGTTTGGAGCATTTGAAGTCAACAAACATAGCGGAAATTCGGTTGTTGCAGACAAATGGGAACTTAGCGAGAGGACTGTCGTTCTAGGTAAGATTACCGTTTGAACATTATCAGCCGGCATCATGAGGGGGTAACTGAGGACGATGTACCGAGATCAAAGCCAGGGGCAGTGAAGGTCAAGGTCAACCAGCTTGTGACCTGATCCAGATTTGCTTTGAAGCATGTCGTTTTGTATGAGACATGCACACATAGAAACTAATAAAATCACGTTTGCACACATTGATACGTCTGTATACATTATGTCTCTGTGCGTGTGTGTGCGTATAGACGTATCAATGTGATGCACCTATACATATACATATATATATATATATATATATATATATAAATATATATGTGTGTGTATATACATAGACGTATCAATTTGCGCAAACGTGATTTTGTTAGGTTCGATGAGTGCATGTGTTATACAAAACGACATGTCTCAAAGCAAATCTATACATGACGTTTTACAACAATCAAATCATGTAACTGGGTTCATTATAACGAAATGACTTTGGTGCAAACATTTGACATAGGACTTACAATGGACCAAAAACTTCACCCAAGATCAATGACCTCGCTTCTCGTCCTTTGACCTTACAGAAGTCAATGAACGCTGAAAGTGACAAAATATACCGATGATGTTTATTTTCAATGGCAATGCGCTAAATGATGCGTTTAACACCCTTATTCACACTTTAACTACACCAATATTCCGTGTTGCTCGGAATCAGATCTGCAAAAAATGAGAAAATATTGTCATAGGTCAATGACCTGGCATGACCTTGACCCAAAATCTCCACTGAACACTTCAAAGGAATGGAAATTTCAGTCCCACGTTTTAACGTTTTAATGCGCGCGCTTTTCCCGTTTCTTTCAAAAAGCCGTAGGGACAAAATATACCGATGATGGTTATTTTCAATGGCAATGCGCTAAATGATGCGTTAAACACCTGTACTGGCCGACAAAATGTTCAAAGTTGACCTTCCCGACCGAATTTGACCTTAGAGATATTAACCCAGGGTCTTAAAAATTTCACGCAATTTAACTCTTTATGCCTTTCCCTATCATTACAATGTCGTGTCTCTAGCTCTTCATTTCCGAAATCGGAGGGTGCACAAAAGTGCCCTCTTCCAGTGCGCGTTAGCGCGAAACGTCCTTACACTGCGTGTGTTAAGTAGAAACTCAGACGTCAGACGTGCATTATACTGCTGGGACACACAATCGCTCCATGGGACCACTGATTCCTGGGGAGGGAAAGCACGTGCACTAAGTGCTCCCATGTCGTCTGGTTTGTCCCGGGCATCCCCATATTATAACGTCAATCCCGAATATTGGTCCATATCACTCGGGGTCTCTCTTGCATGTGTCTGCCATCTGATTTTTCCCAAACATATCCACGCCACCAAGTCTTCCTGGACATTTTCGAGTCGCTAAGTCCTTCCCGAATACCCCCCCCCCCTCCTCCACATACGTAATATCTGAACTGTCCCGTACGTCATGAATCGCTATTTTATCCGGGATTTCTCCACGTCATTGGATCTATTTCGAACATCTTCACGTCACCAGGCACCAGCTGGATATCTCCACGTTATCAGGCCCATCCCTGATATCTTCCCGTAGTCGGACATTACCAGGGCCTTTTCATAGACCTAAGTCTGTCACATCACGGCATCACGTCACCAGGTCTGTCCCAGGCGTCATCGCGTCTCTAGGTCTGTGCCGGGATTATAACGTCACCAGGTCCGTCCCAGGCGTCATCGCGTCTCCAGGTCTGTACTGGACGTCATCACGTCCTCAGGTCCGTCCCAGACGCCATCACGTCTCCAGATCTGTGCCGGAGACCGTCACGACTCCAGGTCTATCTCGGCCGTCACGTTGTTCTCAGGCGTATACCCGACCTCTCGATGACATCTGGTCTAGCTTGAACGTGTGTTCGGAGGCTAAGCACCGCCGTCGGTTTATCTAATCCGGCTTGATCGGCCTAACGTCAGCCCAGCTGCCGTTTTTCCCGATGGGACGCCGGCAGACACAATTCCAAAGACCTTCCAATTCTGCACCAGCGGCGTAATGCCTCCGAGTGGGCCACTGAATAGCAAAGCCCAGCGCTGCTGAAGCGCGGTCCTCAACTCCCGACGCCTCCCTTCGCGGCGCCGCCCCGGAAAGAACGGGTAACCACACTCGGACGGAGAACGCGACCATCCGCGGCCCCTCGTTTTCCAGATAGCGCTGATATCTCGAGTGGCCCGCTCCGGCGGCGCTGCCGTCCGCAGTCAGCGCAGATAACCGCCGAGGCTGGGGCCGCCCCCGGGACCGGTCCGCGCGCGCCCGACCGCCTTCAGACGGCGCCGACGCTGGCGCCACGTGGCGGACGGCAGCGACGGTTGACTTAGCTAATGCTGTGTGCCATCGGATTGTGTAAACGACTGTCGAACAGCATTTGACATCAGAATCGCTCTGGCGGATGGTTTAATCCTGTGATAGGGGATGATACGGCGGTCTGTGTACACAGTAGTGTGCATATGTTCACGACGACAGGCAAGACTTGTGGCTGGATAAATTGATATTCGGTGATCAGATATTCTAAGTTCAGGATATTTGCAGCATTTACTCTACATCCAACTCCGACCATCGCTGACGAGACACGTGCACACCACGCGGGGATGATACCATCGTCCAGCCATGCCAAGGCAACTCGCCTTCATGCTCAAGTGGCCAGCCTCCCGTCTTCAGTCCGATACGGATACGCGCTCTCCGGCCGTCGCCACGCCGGCCGAAATGCAGAGACGGAGGGCGGAGCCCGCTGCGAGGTGGCACCGATTACACACCTCGGCAACTATAAGATCGACACACCCCGAACATCCTCAAGTCGTCGATTTTGATGAAAGTAGTTCTAGGAGGTTATCTGGGGCGCAGAAGCCGAATCTGACAATCTCACCTCGATCAGGTCAAGGGGTCAAAAGTTGCAGCCCGCGGCAATTTGAACTTTGCTCTTGACAGAGGTTGTTAAAAGTGCGTTTTCCTCCACCATCAAAAGTCGTAAACTAATAAACCAATATATTTTCTGACTCCTTATGGAACGTGCAATCCGATTCACGTAGTTGTATGACCTAAGGTCACGATTCCAGAAAATGGCCCCGTGACCTTAGGTCAGAGGTCACAAGATGACCTTCGACGGGGGAAAGATTATTTTTCTTGCGTGAATATAAAGCCTCAGGTATCTTCTCCACATCCCATTCATAAGAATTTTGGGTACGAAACATCTTCAACCTCAAATCTTGCATGATAGCAGGCCATGTTTGGGCTAAAACCGGCTCATTTCATGACTATTGAGCGTATATTGTTGACGGGATAAAAACGGAGAGTAACAGGAGCGATGACGCACTGAATGGAATAAATCGTAGCATTTGATGACAAACGAAACATATACTGAGGTTTCAACATCCACTGTAGCACTGGAAAGGGGCTAAGAGCGTTAAGTACCATAACTAAGACCTCTTGCCAAAGCGCAGTGAAAACAACGCCTTTCTTATAGTTTGCAATATACTTCTCGATACGTTCACTGCATAAGCTGATAATTTACATAAGCAAAGAGCCAAGAGCGTCGTAAAACAAGGCTAATATATCTCAAGAGCATCTACTATTAACCCTGCGGCAATGCATGGGAAGAACTGGTTTACAACTGGATCACAAACTTCGCCACCACTTTTGGAGACAATCAAGTGACTACGCATCTGTCAAGTAGTTAGTGTGCGACGGGAGAGAGCGTAGGTAAAGGTCGACAAGACCCAGCGAAACAAAAGTAGATGCGTTTCTGGTTTCACCTCACGCGTCGAGGGCGACGACCGGCCGGCGGACGGCGACGGGCGACCGGCGAGTGACGACGGGAGGCCGGCGGCGTTGTTATCGTGACTGGTGCTGTGCGTGATAGTGCTGTCTGCGGTCCAGATATGGTCTCTCAATGCGACTATGGGGTTAGGCATAACAAAAGTTGCGTAGACCCCCTTACTCAACATAAAGCAAAAGTGTCCAAGTCGCTGCGTGAGGTCTGGGACACCCTGACTGATAAGTGCCTGGAACTTAAATGCCATAGGGGGGCGTTTAATAAGCAAGAACTGTTTCAAGGTCGTGCTTAATGAGCGTCACAGAGAAGCGTTAAATGACCTTATCAAGGCACAAGGCAGCGATGTTGGCAGCGAGTCGCAAACCTCAAGTATACCAGAATTAGAGGAAGCATCAGCTTTTGAATCTGATCCACCTAGCACCGCAAACAAAGTTCTTGAGGCTCTTCGCATCACGCCAGTGAAAAAGAGTAAGTAATAAATTTTGTCCGATAGAGTAAGGATCGGCTAGTTGTTGCGTGTCCGTTTCTAACTAAATTTCCTTCTGTGCCAAATGCATGCTTAAGTGCCTCTTTTCATAGGTTAACGACGCTTTGAAGACCATCCGAGAACATTAAATCGTATTGCGTTCCGTGATCTTAGCTTGTTATACGTTCGCCCGCGGGACAAGAATTTGTACCGAATTTGGATCAGAGACGATTCGAGGCCTGTATTCTTCTGATCACCGAAACTTAAGTTTATGTGTGCAGAGCAAATTTTCCGCCATCAAGCAGACAGGTTCATATAGCCTGGAAGGTCGCCGGGTAGCCTGAAAGGATCAAATTTGGTACCGCTGGGTTTCTAAGGCGTAAACTGTGCTAGTTGTTTTTGTTCTTTGACCATAGTGTATTAAGCGATCAGGCCGGTGCTTCCGACCGAGCACAGCGGAGGAGCGTGCGTCCAGCAGTCATGAGGGTAGTAGTAAAGCAGACACGCAATTTCAGGTACGTCACCTGAGATCCACGCAACGGGAGTTTGAACTGATGCCCACAAAAAAGTTGTGTTGGTTTTCATGTCACCTCCGTGATTTCAGAGGGACTGACGGATGCGCAAAAAGGCAGCGGATGCCCGAAAGTTGGAAAAGATCCGGAGGGCAGCGAAAGTCAGAGTCTTCCTACAGCACAACCTTTTCTAGTCCAGACGTGACACGGAAAAGAATGAAGTTCTCGCAAGAGAAGAACCTTGCAGAGTGAGTGGGGCATTTTTTTGTCAATTTTGTGACGTAGCAACAAAAGTCATAGCTTTCTTCAACGCCATGAAAGCGGCTTCATAAAATTTGGTACAGATCTCAGACCTTGTTATCGAAATTTTTGGTTTTGCATCTTAAAATCTTCAATGGCTAGCCTCAGGTCCTTGATCACATGATAACTTTGTGCTTATGTGAATTTGACAAATGTGGTTGTCATATCATGGCTATGCACGGGTATTACGTATTAACAGAAGGCGTAACTTCAGCTTTATAAATGTCCTCGTTCAAGCGTTCCTATCTCAGCTTCTTCCCTTAGTGATCTCAGAACACCCTGGCCTTTGCAAAATACATTGCTTTTCAGATGGATGCGCAGGGGAATACAAAAACAAATACAACTTCATCAACCTGTGCCATCATCAGGAGGACTATGTCATCGCAGGCGAGTGGTACTTTTTTGCCACATCTCACGGTAAAAATGCCTCCGATGGCATTCGTGGCACAGTGAAACGATTCACAGGACGTGCCAACCTGACATGACTGACCTCTGGTCAGATTCTGACGAGTGCTGACATGTACAAGTATTGCGTAAAGAACCTCAGCGATAACATCAGATTCTTCCACGTCACCCTACCTGACGTTCAGAAGGTGGATGAAAGGCTTAGAGAGAGACTAGACAAATCTAGGGCCGTCCAGGGCACTAAAATACCACAAGCTTGTACCAGTAGATGACAGCAACGTACATGTCTACTGTATGTCCGAGGACAAAGTAAGTCAGACGAAATGTGTGGTAAAGAAGTAAGCATTATTTGAAGGGTACAGTTGCGCTCAGGTGAACGTATTTGCTTGCATCGCGAGAGCATGGCGCACCTTGTATGTACGTAGTGCTTTGTTCGCCACTGGCCGCGCTGTCTTGTGTGTTTCGATGTTGTAAGGAAAACGGAGCGTACCCAGAGTCCGTCGGTGGCACAAAGACTGCCAAATGCTTGTCTTCGTAAAGCAGTTAAACTTTTCGCTATGTGTGCGCCCGGTACACTGTCCTAAGAAAGAAATATATTGTAAACGACCAAGGCTTTGTGTTCCTGCATTTTGGCAAGGCATATAAGTTGTGGGAAGGAATTAAACGACCTGTTAACCCGTTACAGCCACTTTTCCTCACCACAGAGGGTGTTCAACCCACGGTTTAGGTTCTGCATTTATTGAAGCTATGCAATTTATTCCATATAAGACGTCCGTCCCGTTATTACCGTCTGTTTTTATCCCCAAACGGCATACGCTCAATATTCATGAAATGAGCCGATTTTAGCCCAAACATGGCCTACTACCATGCAAGATTTGAGGTTGAAGATGATTCGTACCCAAAGTTCTTATGAAAAGGATGCGGAGAAGATACCTGATAAATATTCAAGAAATAAAAATCATTACTTTCGCATCCGCCAAAGGTCGTCTTGTGACCTCTGATCTAAGGTCACGGGGTCATTCTCATAGAATCGTGACCTAAGGTCATACAAGTACCTGAATCAGATTGTTCGTTCCATAAGGAATCAGAAAATATATTGGTTTATTAGTTTACGACTTTTGATGGTGAAGAAAAACGCACTTTTTTAACAACCCTTGTAAAGAGTGAAGTTCAAATTCCCACAGGCTATAACTTTTGACCCCTTAATCTGATCAGGCTGAAATTGTCAGATTTGGATTCTGCATCTCAGATAACTAGTACAACAATTTTGAAGAAAATCCGTGATTTGAGGGCGTTCAAACTGGCCCTAGGTGTGTCGATTTTACGGAGAATTGCCCACATGTCACACGGTTTGTGGCGCCTGACAACACCGCTGGCACCAGACGCGTGCTCTAAACTCGATGACAAATCGAGTCGCCTTCGCGGACATTGCTCGGGGACCCGGGGACTCGAGCATACTTCAGGCTAGCAGCGAGGGACATCCGTAAATAAATAGGTTAGGCGGCGTGTTCGCTAGCGTAGTGATGCAGAATGGGTGTTCCACCGTGAATCGTTTGGTTCTTGGCCTTCCAGCACCCCGTGATTATTGGCAAATCCGTTGCCAATCCGTTAATCGCGTGGCCAATTGTTAAAGGTGTACTTTCTTCTACCATGTGCACGCGACCAATAAAATGATGATGATGATGATGATGGTGATGATGATCAATGGGTTTCGTGAGTCATGTGCTGACTGACAGGAGACATTTCATTCATACCGATCATGGAGTGGTGCTAACTTATTATTGTTGCTTCGCTTTTTTTCTAAACCAATACATTTCCTCAGCAACAGTTCTGGTTTTCGTCTGGGCCATTTTATAAAAAACATTTTTGTTTGCTCAACCAGCCCCAGTCCGGCGGGCCCAATAAAATGATTGTCGGAAGCATAACTTATTGACATTACAGTTGTTTTTGAAATTGTCTCGATAAACATACGAATATCATGCACGGTAATATACAATACATATTATTACATGCATTAAACTGAGTCCAGCTGATCTGGCGACGGTTATAGGAAGATTGGCGGTTGTGTCGCCTTCGGTTCAGAAATAATCAGCGAAACGCTGCCGGGTGAAATTAAGCCCTGGGAGTTGATCGCGTAAGAAGTGCCGAGTCCCCCTATCTCGAACCACAGCAACGTCATTAACTTTGTTCGCAAAGCTTTCTCGTTGCTTTGCACCCGTACCTCCGAATGTGTACTGTGCTCCCCACTGAGCCGCTGGCTTCGAGTTATGTTTCGTACAGCGATGGAACCACGTCACAGTTATCGGTGTTGCCAGGAACAATTTTAAGTCCACTCTTTCCATGCATTGCTCTAGGGCCAATGCTAAATTGCAGGATTACTGGCATTGCATTTGTGACACCAAAAGCACAGTTGGCTCCACCCAGTGCTTTTAAGCCTTCACACGGCCACTTAATACACCGGTTTTCGGACATTTAACTTCTCTTCCGGCTCTTCTCGATACCGGCAACACGCGCCTGCCGCGGACCGGTCAAGAACATGAAACAAGTTCAGCAGTTACCTCTTATGATACGGCTCTCTCGCACCTTGATCCTTAAAATCTCACGCCGCGCGCTCGACGGTCCCCCGCGGGTAACGGGTCTTCTTTTTGAAATAAAAAGTATCCATACATCGGGCCCATATTCGAGCCAGCTGAGGCAGTCAGCCAGATGGTTATGGGGTTTCCCGGGGTACGTAACCTCCCGATCGCGATCTCATGGATTTCCAGAGAAAAGACGGAGAGGGTCGGGTGGTGGTGCTCCCTTTTTTAAAGGGTCTTACGACGAGTGCATAACGATGCAAGGATGTGGAGTCTGGGAACAAAAACACTTCTTAGACCCATTGTTTTCCTTGCATCTGCGTATAAGGTAAGTCAAATAAAAATGAAAAGCAAAAAACTGGGTGCAGCTAATCCTCACCCCATTCAGTTGCCGCTGGCATTACGCCTTTGGATGTAAGGCGGTAGAAAAATTCATTGCACAGAAACTTAGTCCCACTTTATTTTGTGATTTTGGTGCAGAGAGAATCGTAAGAAATACGTGCGTCTTTGTTACAGTTACCGGATGAACGAAGAGACAAGTGGCAAATATCTGCGGTACAAAATATCCTTCATATTCCAGCTCTGAGGGATAACAGGACAAAGGTTCGATGACCGAATCGTTCACAGGACCGAATGTCGTCGCTAAGTCTTGCAATGCAAAAGGCGCGTGCGATACGATTCTCGTATTGCCAAATACACAACATAAAGCTGGCAATTCAGAATTCTCGTAATGCAAAACTCTCGTAGCCCAGAAGCTCGTATGATTAGATTCTCGTGCAATATCCTGTTCGGACTGATTCTCGTACCCACTAGATCCTAGTATAGCCAGATTCGGGTAATCCTAAATTTTCCTGCAGCCGTAATAATACTGCGTGCCCCCAAAAATTTAACTTTTGTTTCCTTAATAACGGACGTAGTTTTAAAGATAAGCGCATGATTAAAGATAAACGCGTTTTAAAGATCAGCACGACACGGTCGGGTCGGCTGCCGACGGACGCTGGCGGGCGGAGGCGGCCGAACGCTGCCACTATTCGCCTGTTAGCAACACGGGACGTAAGGATCGTGTTGCGCTATGCGCGGGTGACCATAAATTGAAGCACACAAGGAAATAGTGCAAAAGCCAAATCTGAGAAGGAAAAAACGGTCAGGAGTAAGACAGTATTTATGCTACATGGCCATCACCGCCACATATTCGGCCGTGGCTTCACAAACAAAAGTTTCAGAACTCTTCCATATTTCTCGAGGATAACTTTTACTGTATTCATTGCATCCCACCAGGTACATAAAACTGTGGCCTTTCGTTTGATACTAGTTTTAGAGTTGTTAATCAATCGATACACTTGCTAGATGTTGTTAAAAGCATCGCACACTTTTGGGCAATAAATTTCGACATTTTCGTGACCTGGGACGTCAGGGGTCAGGACAAGAGGCCGTATTTCACACTCTAAGATAAGAAAGCCACACTCTACCAGTTGTTTTTGGAAAGATACAAATCGAATCCTTAGTACCTGAAACAGAGGCGCAGCCAGGATTTTCGTAAGGAAGGGGGGGGGGGGGCGACGGAGGTCAGTGTGACTTGAAATCATACGGAAACCGTCACTGGGAAGACGATACGCAATGGTTTTCACAAAAAATGTGGGCCCGGGCCCCCGGGTCGTCTTTGGCTGAGCCAGTGACCTGAGAGACGAATGGTGACTCGATTTTACCCCCCGGCCCTCATCCTGTTGTGTGTGTCGGAAGCAGGGGCGTAGCTAGGATTCCTCCCGGGGAGCCAAATCGGATCAAGGGAGCCCTCGTAACCAATGGGGGCCCTCCCCAAGGGTGGATCCACGATTTCGCCAAGGCGCGGGGGGTGGAAGCGAATGGTCAGCGAGGGACTCCCACTTTTTGCCCTTCAGATATGAAAAATTATGTTAGTTTGCTGTTTTGCCATATCAAACAACAAAAAAAAAAATCAAACGCGTCACCTTATTTGAGAAAATTTTGCGTTTCGTTCCCGAACAAAGTGGACGAAATATGGCAAAAAATGGCGACATTTTAGGCGGTTCCGTCCCTTTCCCCATTTGAAACGTCGTGTCTGCATCTGGTCCAGGAGCCCGTCTGTCCACCCCATCCCATAGCTCTGGGGATTTTTTGTCAGTTTAGTTTAGGTTCTCCCTTGCAGTTACAGGGGCACTTTTGATGGTCTCGGGCCGTCAGCCGTGCCAGGACCCTCTAGTGGTCCCAAGTTCCTTGTACACTTTTATATGTCCCGCGGGACGTCTCAGGCGCTCCTGTGGCAGTTTCAGGGACACCTCAGACAGCCTCAGGGACCCATCTGGCAGTTTCAGGGACGCTTAAGCCATCTCGGGTTCCCTCCTGTCGTGCCTGGGACGTTTTTGCCGTCTAAGGAGTCCCTCAGGCACTAAAAAAGGCACCCAATAAGTCCCTCTCTGCCGTCTCAGGCCTCTGCCGTGACAGAGGCGCCTCTGACAGTCCTCTAGGTCCTTTGGCCGTTTCAGGAGCAGTCTGGACGTCTCAAGGTGTAGTAGTTTCAGGGGCCCCTCTGGTTCTGGTTGTGTTTTTTCTGAGATCTTCTAATAAGTAGTCTCGAAGGTCCCTCTCTAGCAGTCTCAGTGGACCCCCTGAGGTTCTGGGTATTCCTCTTATCGTCTCTGGAAAGCATTTTTGCCGTCTCAGGGGCCCTCTGGCAGTTACAAAAGACCTTTTGGCAATTTCAGGGCCCCTGTGCAGTGTCATAGGCCCTCTGAACGTCTCCGGTGGTCCCCAATTTGTATCAGGGGTTTTCCTCTGTTACATGAGGTATATCTGTCAATCTTTTAGGGCTCTAGCCGCAACAAGAGGCTTTTGTTGGCGATCCGGGGGTCTTACTGGCAGTCTTAGGGGGACCTTGCCCGTGCCAGGAGCCCCGTATGACGCTTGAAGCCCTCTGGCCGTCCAGCGCCCCTATAAAACCCAAATGCCGTCTCAGAGGCCCTCTTATCGTCCTTTCCTCACGGGAAAAGGTTACAAGAATCTTTTTGAGACCGCCAACAGGTCGCAGGGATCCTGCGACGTTTTTTTGGTAGTCTCAGGGGTCATCTGTGGTGTACGGGCCCATTTTGCCGTTTCAGAAGCCACCTGACCTTTCCGGAATCCCCTGACAGCATCAATAACCCGTCAAGGTTCCAAAAACGCCTGTGTAGCCCATTTGTGGGTCATCTCGAGGTTGAGAAGGTCACCAACGAATCCCCGTTCACGGGGCCCCTGTGGCTGGCCATGGTCTCCTTATGCCGTGCTAGGTACCCCTTTAAGTGCTTTCCGTCTCAGTTACCTCTCTGGCAATTTTAGCGGTCTCATGGACCCTTTGCTGTGTTAGGTCCTGTGACGAGTTTCAAGGGCTCTTCTTTCCATCTTAGTGGCCATCTTACCGTGTCAGAGTGTCATTAACCCTCCCGGAGGCCCCCTGACTACATCAAAAACCTTCAGCTTTTCATTCAGGGAGACCCCCTAGGGACTCAGTTCTCATTTTGGCCGTCTCAGGGGCCCTATAAGCCATCTGGCAGTCTCTGGGACACTGCCGTGTTGGGTTGTGGTCTCAGGGACTCTTTGGGCACTCCAGGGGCCCTCTGTGCGTCTTACAGGAGGCCTCTCTGGCTGCATCAAGAGCCCGTCAGGTTCTTATAGAGACCCCGTGAAGCTCAAACGGGGCCCCTTCAGGGCTCCTTTTAAGTCGGACAAGGACCCCTTCTGAGGCCTCAGGGGGGAAGGGGTTATCACTCCAATTGCTCTCCTTTTGGGTCCTCGCCTGGTCCTCGTAATCAGTGGGGCCCCATTTGATTAAAATTACTGTCGGTTTGTAAAGGGACCCCGCTCAAGTGTAAAAGGGGCCCATGCTCGCCTGTAAAAATGTTACTGCCGACCTGGCGGGTGTCCCTTACAGGTCGGCAGGGACATCTCTACAGGAGAGCAAGGACCCCTGAATGATCGTTTAGGGGCCCCTGTTGGCCAGGGGGGTCACTCTCTGTCTGTAGAGGGCGCCCTATCCGCCTACAAGGGGCCCCTGTCGACCTCTGAAGGGGGGGTCAGGGGCCTTCTTCCAGACCGAAAAGAGGTGCCTTCAGAGGCTGCCAGGGGCCCTTTATGGGCCGACAGGGGGCCCTCCTCAGACAAGCTGTGAACTCCTCTACAAGCTAGCAGGGCCCCTAAACGCTCATTCAGACCACGGGCCTCTCTTCAGGTCACACAGAGCCTTCCTGTATATTCGGAGTACGTTTTTCTTAGGTTCGTAAGCCTTCTTTACTGCTTAATTTTTTTCTTAGTTTGCTTTAATTGTCTGTTTCGGACAGTGTAAGACGCCCTGCGGGCGACTCACGCCATCCAAAGAACTGGGGCCTTCGGCCCCAGGGGGGCGCGCTTGGCCGCCAGGGGGCCTCGCTTGGCCTCCAGGGAGGGCCATGGCCCTTTTGGGCCTTTTGCCCTCCCCCTGGCTACACCATTGGTCGGAAGTCCCCAGACTGTGCCGGTTTAAAACTGGCAGAAAATATTGGGAGGGGACAAAACTCATGCTTTGGAGGAGCTCAGATCCACCTAAGGGGGTGCATGACCCCCGCAAACGAATGCAAATCGACACCCCTGAGTACGAGAACTTTACTTCACGAGAATTATGACCCACCGGAATTTTGCGTCAGGGGCTTCATGTCGTACGAGCATTCTGCGACACGAGAATTATAGCGTACGAGCTTTTTGCGTTTTGACACTTGCTCGTCGAGATTGGGTTCTCTGAGTTTCTGTCTTATGAGTGTTTGTCTGGATCCAGGTCAGAGGACTGAGGGTTATAACTGGCGACCGCATACCAAGCTAACCCCATCACATGGCCTGACACTAAAGATTCTTACCTTAGGTTTGTTTAAAAAGAAGAAATGGATATATAACCAATCAGCACCGAGCGTTCAAAAGAGGCCAATATTCTAAATGGTTTGGGCAATTATCGTCATTATATGACGTCATGCATTTATTTGCGACCTATTTTGCTATTTATTGCCTTAAATACTCACTTTTGGTAATATATTTCCATTTTTAATTAAGTTTTATTTAATAAATGTAAAATATATATGTTTTTTTTATAATTTGTTTCAATACTGTTACTTAATGACGCCATGTTTTTTCCTGCGTGATGCCAGGACACTGTTTACGCTGGAAATTTGAACGTTGGTCCCGGGTGTAGACGAGAGTGGTGTCGCGTCTGGGGTGTGTGTTTTCTTGGTTTCATGCGAATTGCAAGCGAATCAAATATATTTCGGATCCATCTTGGAGAAGTTCTGCCTAGCTTGGTAAGGGCAAGAGTTCTGAATAGCTTGTATCTGGAAAGTGATCTCCTGAAAAGGTTATTCGGTCTCTTAAAGGCTGCTAACTGGGTTGAGAAGTCGGTGGCTGGGAAAACGCTTACGTTGTAAGTAATTAACGTTACGTGGAAGCTGACAATGATGTAACGTTTCCTGGGAAGTAACTGGTTCCTAGTATGTTCATGTGTGAACATTGTTTAATCAGTTGTGATGGCATGTTGATGTACTGATGACTTGGATTCATGAGTTGTGGAGAGATTTAGAAAACTGGAAGTGGACTTGAAATTACAGTCCTACTGATTTTGTGGAACTTTTGCATTTTGAATGAAGTCCAAAATTATGCCTTGGTCATTCTCCAGACAACAGAGTGGTAGCCTTATATGCAGTCTTGTTGCATCACTAGTCATGGGCTACTCTCTAATGCACATTTAGGTGTCTGTTGTGTACATAAGGTTTTGATGTGTGCCAGTGCACACCAGAAGAATGTGTAAAAAGCATCAAAGAACACACAGCAAGTTTGTCTGGAAACCATGCTTACCAAGGGACAAGGCAGCATACAAGGCACTGGTGACATGCTTTTGGCACTGGTGTGTCACAATTAAATCTGGATCATCTTGATATACTGATACATGTCCCTAACATTCTTACTTTTCTGTGGCTACCATACCCCAAAATAGAACTATCCAAATCCCCAAGGGCCTTGTGGTTCATGGTTTAATCATATGGCCATGGTTTAGGAAATTCTTCAATGGTTTGATGGTGTCAGAAATAACTACACAAAGTTATGACATTGTTTTTTTATGACACAACCGCTGCCCAGTTTGAGAAGGTCATGATTTTACAGTCATTTAAGCTACCTGCTCCTCAGAAACATGACATTTTGCATTTAAGCATGGTCAGGCAGACCCACTGGCTTCAATTGGCAGGGGTCAAACCGGAGTCTTGAGTACAGACGCAGATCGGCAAGTTGGCAACTGGAAGGGAAGATGCTGGCCAAGGGTTGGGTTCGTAGTGTCCAGTGACTTTAAATGCTGATTGTGTAGTAGTAGCCATATGTTTTGGGAGGCCAAATGGCTGTTTGGTCTCCCCAGTTGCATTTGGGGGGGGGGCATGGCCAAGGTGCCTGAAGAGTATGGTACAAAATATCAAGTTGGTGTGGTAATCTTGTGCTACATTGATTTGCTAACATGGATATTTTGAAGCATGGTGCACAGCAGCTGTTATATGGTAAGTGACTCATGCTCACCATACACATACCTTGCGATGGCAGCAACAATGCAAATTTTGTGGATTTTCATTTTTCAGGTACACTGATAAGAGAACATAATGATAAGATTGAAAAAAGTCAAGGCCAGACATCTCAAACACTGCTTCTTTCATAGGACTTCAGAATGCATGGTCACAAGAAAGACCAATTATTGTGTATAATGGTAAACATTTTTCTGTGTAGGGCATAGTCAGGGATTAAAAAAAAAGTATTTCGGGATAATATTTTGCCTCTACAAATATATATGAATGTATGCTGATTGCCTGATGTTTTTGTAATTTGATCCGAATGGATGCTGCAGCAGTGTTATGAATGAGAGCCTGTGCAAAGCATGCTTGTTACACAGGCATCAGCCCCTGCACCTGGTTGAGCAGTCCTGGGTAATGGTTTTGCTAATTATGTCTAATTTAGATCTTAAAGAAGGGAAATCTGGTGACAAGCTGTATTTTTCTCCTGGGAGGTTATGACATGGTTCATAGACCATGATGAAATGACATGATTAGAAAGGAGGTACCTATGCTATGAGCTTTCCTTGTTAAACTGAGCCCAACCTTTTTAATTTGCATTGGGTGCTTAACTCCGCATCTGACACATTGGTGGTGTGGGTTTTTCCAAAATCTGTGACACCCTACATGTGAGCTCCTGGTCTGCTGTAGTGCAAGGTCTCATGAAGGTCCAGTTTGATCCGTTCATCAGCCTGACACATAATGGAGTCCATTGCGTGCTTGGTGAACATTTAGTAAAGAGACCCGAACCAAGTGACGTGTGTCACATTTGTCTGTGAAAGAAAGCCTGGATGTTTGAGGAAAAATGAAAACCATCCACCAAGAACTTGTGTAGTTGTGTGAATAAATTTTCATTTGTGGTTTAATAGATGGGTACATAGATTTGATAGTGTTTGTAAGCTACCTTGTTTTTCCTTGGGATTTAGTGGCAGCAAGCTGTGGTTTGTGGTTTTGCAAGTACAAATTTTGGACGCGAAATGACCACAGTAGTCGGCGCGCCCGAGAACGCCAATAAACAACAAGGAAGTACAAATTACAGTTGTTTTGGATCTTGCGCTTTTTGTTTAAGAAACAGGTTGCCGATTGTCCGTTTTCTGACAAGTGGAACACCCTGCGTAACAATGGCCCGTGGTTGGTTTTCAGGTGACTGCCGCCTGCCATGAGTCGTCTGCCGACGCCCTCCTCCCGGCTGCCGGTGGCCGGAAACTCCCGGCTTCCGACAATGGGCGTGCGCTCGACGCCGCGGGTGACGGCCTCGGCCGCCGCCGCCGGCAAGCGGCAGGCCACTCAGGCGGCCATGACCGCCTCCAAGAGGAGCCGCCTGGACAGCTCTAACAGTGAGTGGCACCGGCGAGAGACGGCGGGAGAGCGTCAGGTGTTGTCGGTGCCCGAGACTGCGACAGGGGCGGTACCGCTGAACTATAGCGTTTCATTGTGGGTGCTCTGTGTAGATTACAGGTCCGTCCTGAGTGCTGGGAGCAGTGTTGGAAAAACGGTCATTTTTTGGTGTCAAGGAACACCAAAAAAGTTATATTTCAAGAAAAATTTTGTACTCCGAAATGGTCATTGGCCCCCTCCCCTAAAAGACGTGGGTATTCCTACTCAACCAGAGTCTGAATTTGTCCAGCGTCCCCCCCCCCCCGGCTGATGGTTAACTATTCGTACTCCGCCGCTGAAGTACACTCCGAACCTATGGCCAGCTGCTCCCCCCCGGGTCAACGACTCTGCTGACCTACCATGTAGACTCAGGAAACTGGTTTGCCACCTCCCCCCCAATCGGAGCCATTGGATCCTCCCGTGCTGGCCGCATGTGCTTGCAAAGCACCTAGTTAGTCCATGTTCCCACATAAACGCATGACATTTTGTACTCCAAAAAAAGAATTTGTACTTCGACACCAGGAAGAAAGAACCCGGTTTCCAACACTGGTTGGGAGCGTTGTATTTTTGTGGCGTATTGTTCGTGTACAAAGCGTGCCAATGGCACGATTTCTACACACCTATTCCTGCAAAATGAGCAATCGTAAAGTGACTCATTTGGCATACATGATACAATACATTGCACTTAATTCACAAACGCGGGAACTCTTTGCGTATCTTAGGTGCATAACTACACGTGGAAGTTTTGCAAGTACTTGTATCTGAAACACACCTACAAACATATGGTGCGCACAGTGACTCGCAGATGCCGATAACTTGTATGTCCGTCGTTGCAATCATCCACCGGTACAAAGCGATGGTACATTTTATTTCCTTTCACGAGTCGCAGATATTTTTTAGGCCGACAAAGAAGAGTTTTATCTTCGCATTTACCCGCGCACGACCGTCGGTCCGTCTCGAACATGGGCGACCGGGGGGGGGGGGGGGCAGTTGACTGCCCCCTCTAACTCACGAACGGTTGGTCACATGATAAAAATAAGCATACCGTTGGAAAGCCTGTGACGAGTAGAGCTCGAAGCTGGTCTCATTTCTAGTTTTAGATAATATGTAAGCAATTTACGCCCTATATATGTTTTCTCATAGCCGACTGCATGAGACCGAAAAATGGCCTGAATCTCAAGGGCTGTGACTAATAACGCATAGGTAAAGGCACCAGCGCACAAGCACAGGTCCGCGGATGCCGATACACGTCTAATTTCCCCAGATTTGTTCAATATATACGCCGAAACATTGAGTTAAAGACACCGTAATTCTCCCCCCAGCTGTCAGTGTGCGCCGCTGCCGTATGCGGTACCAAATTGACGGGAACTAATTTCGGCGTTCCTTTATTTTCGCGAAAAAGACGATCTATGTAAATTTTATTGATCTTTGTGGTGCTTGTGAAGGTTTCTCATGCTTAAATTTTGGAAAAATTGATTAGTTACCAATCTACAAAGTTGGCGGAGCTTTATTGGCGAGAGGCTGTTTATTTCCAAAATGTGCTACTTTTTTAATTTTTTTGAGGTTCTTGGTATTAATTACATCTGTGCAAGCTAGTTCTGCCATTTTCTACCCATTCTGAGTAATTCATCGTCGATTTTGACGGTGGTACATTTTGGCCCACTACAGTTATTCGTGGCCTGACCTCAGGTCAATGACTGGAAGTCACTGATACTTTGCCCAATGACGGTAACTAGATGTCTGGTTCACTCCACACGAAAAATGCTATGGAATATTCCGTCAATTTCCGAAAAAAACGACGATATGTCTTAAAAATGGTCTTGACCTTAGGTCAGTGACCCGGGAAATCCCGAAAAATCTGAGATAGCGGATTTGTTGCATCTATCACGATCACTAATCCCTGAAAGTATTATTGAGATGTCTTGTTTTGCGAAAAAGTTAGAGGGCGCCAAGCTTTTTTTGACATAGGTCTGTTTGACCTGACCTAAGTCAGGCACCTGACCTGACATGAGGTCAAAATTTTGACAGGACATGTAAAATTGATGAAGCAAAAGTTACATAAAGTTTCGTGACTCTGTGTTAGTTGGTTCTCTCGCAATCTCAGAAAAACCTCAGGGGGGCAGTCAACTGCCCACCCAGTCGGGGACGGGTTAAGATTTGTCGCACAGTAATCGAAGGCGACTGGGCTCAGTATTTGGCTTTCTACCGGCAGCTGACGGCCAGCATGTTATATTGCTCGTTTGACGACCCACCAATGTCGTCACATTGTAGCCATGCAAAATAGCAAAGAAATGTTACTCACATTGGATTCCGAAATCTTTCTCATGGCGGTAAATGTTTGCGACGTTAAATTTGTTCTATGTACTGCCCTTAACATCCGTCTGAAAAATAGTACACCTTCTACGTATACATTTTTATATATGTATATATATATATACACATATATATATATAAGCGTATATATGTATGTGTGTGTGTGTGTATATAACACACACGCTTCGCACGTGCGGTATCAAAACAGATTGAAATGTTTAAAGGGGTGATGATTGACAACGCGCCGTGTTCGTGTCAGTGACCTTGTCCTGATGCAGGGCAGAGGTATGATCCACTTAGCAACCTATTGTAGAGACCGGGCGGCGGGCGCATTTTTCTGCATTCCAAAAAAAGAGATGTAAGTCCCGGAATATCTAGTCAAGGCAACCGACCCCGCTGCGGAACGAATTTAATTATTCCACTTGGTTCCAGCACACCAGTGCATCATAGGCATCATATGTATCATATGCAAGCGCGCAACTGGTCCAGCCTTTTCCAGCACCAGAACTTGTTTTTGACCCTGGTCCCAGAACACCAAAAGCCATTTTTGCATCTCTTTTCCGTAACCTTGGGACTTCTTGATTATGCGCTCATGATATTCTTCTCAAAAGAGCTTTTAAAATGATACTTATATCGACTAGTTTCAACGTTTCTCCTACAACCGCTGTTCAAGATCAGGCCAATGACCGACGCCTGGCCTGTGTGACCTGTCATGTATTCCAATACGGTACCACTGTATTGATTGGGCGACGACCTTTGATATGGTATGGCATATCGCCCAATCATTGTATTGACTGGCCGACGACGACCTTGGATTTTAGACCGCGTATGTTGCACGTCGCACGTACCAACAGTATTTAAAGGCCGTATCACAGGGTTGGAGATTCGTTTTTAGTTCCTGATGTCGGAGTATGATTTTTGTTTTGTAGTACAAAATTTTGCAAAAAGTAATACTGGTTTAAGTTAGCATTCTTGGTGTAAGTCAGTTGTGACATCATACCTGCTTTTTACTGAATGGAGACAGAGTCATTGGCTTGCAGAATTAGAATTTGTCGGCATGGTTATAATGTAGCTTTTTGATCTGTTGATCTCGGTGCTACATCACAGAGCCGGAGTTACAAACTTTATGCCATCACGTAGGAAATGTTCTGGACATCTTTCGCTGAAAAAAATTGATAGTATATCCGTTCTGAAAGGTCACAACGATAACAAAACTTCACGAGGTCACGGGGTCAGCAGATGAATGGAAGTGATCTTTTATACTTTAAGTGGATACAGCAGATCATCTACTTGCAAATGATATCGGGTTTGATCAGATCCAAGGAGCCATTGCATAGATAAATTATTTTCTTATCCAACTTTCCAGATGACTTCGAAAATTCCGTTGCCTCTATCTCGTGACCCATACGAACCGCAAGCCTAAAAGTCACGTGGATGTGATATAAGGTATGGATAAGCCCGTATGCCCCATTTGATCTAAATCGGAGGGGCCGTGGTGAATAATTCGAGGCCTGCCCTAATGATTTGTCCTGGAATAAGCCATTTATGAAATCTTTGAGCTCAGAGCGCGGGATAAAGAACGCGTTGAACCGATCTGATTTTCTGCATTTTTCGCATCCATACCAATAGTGTCCACAAAAAAGTAGGTAATCAATGGCCGGAGAAAAAATTGTATTTTGCTTCGCCCTAGCGTTTCAGTGTTCTATGCATTTCTGGTGACCAGCGGCCATCCGGAGACAGCCCTGGACCGCGCTGCTTTGCGGATGTCAGTGCTGGGAAGCGCAGTGACGATTTTAATGGATAAAGCTGTATGCTTCCACTCTTCCGCCGCTCGCTCATGCAGCGAAACTCCCATCTCGGATATCACTTGTGGTTGGCCGCTATGAACCGGTCTTGTGGACCCCCACTGTTCGCCCCGACGTCCGGTTGATCCCACTGGCCCTGTGTTTCGGACGACTCTGTGACGGATCCTGTGTTTCAGGTTCGGACGGCTCTTTGATGGGCCCAGTGTTTCAGGCTCGGACGGCTCTGTGACGGGCCCTGTGTTTCAGGCTCGGACGGCTCTGTGATGGGCCCAGTGTTTCAGGCTCGGACGGCTCTGTCGCGGGCCCTGTGTTTCAGGCTCGGACGGCTCTCTGACGGGCCCTGTGTTTCAGGCTCGGACGGCTCTGTCACGGGCCGACCGCCCCGAGCCGGCAGCATGCGTCCGCCAGCCAACCCCGGCCTGATCCGCTCCAAGACGGCGCTGAGCCTCAGCACGCCAGCCGGCCGGCCGGCCAGCGCCCGGCAAGGTGAGCCGTTTGACCGAGAGCGGCCCGAACAGTCGGCACCCGGGCGCCCGAGGCTCGTGGGGTCGGCCCTGCGGCGCCCCGTTACCGACAGGCAGCGCACTATTGAAGCCAGCGCTGCACGATACGGTCGTGGTTCACACGTGTTCCTTCTCATATCCCCAGACTCCGGCGGGGCCGGCGACAGGCGGCTGGGGTGATTTGTGTCATGGCCAGGACCATTGTCTGGAGCGCGGTGCTGCAGAAAATGGCGACGTCCCGCGATACACTGTTGGACGCGTTCATAAATAACCCTCCCCCATCGTTTCCCGTTTCATGTAATTAACAGCTGCAGCCGTTCCCACATCCCGCTGGTCCCAAGTCCATCTCTTCTTGTTACTACCATCGGCTTGGCGTCGGAAATCTAGCTTCGCACTCGAGTTTCTCGTTTCTAGTCGGAAAATCTAACTTCGCACGGTACCCAGGCGGGCATCCATGCGTTTGGTCGTCCCGATCCGTGCGCGCCGGATCGTGCTGCAGGACGAGGTCTCGGGCTGGTACCGTTGGCTCCAAGGTGTCCGCCCTCTACGGCGTTCGGCCTGTCTTAATTCGGAGCGTCCCTGACAGGCATTGTCCGTCCACAGGTACCCGCGGCGGGCCCATGAGGGACGTGACGTCGCAGGTGGTGTCCCGCGGCAATAAAATGGCTGCGACTGCAGGTGAGAACTGCACCGTATCGCGGCGGACGTGGTGTTCGTGCAGACTGGACAGTTATGGTCTTCGGTAAGAAATAACCAAAGCTGAGAGGCAGTTCCTCGTTTCTGCATTCCTCGACCTAGTGCTTACAACACCTGTACATCTTTGGAAGCCTTACTGCTGCCATGACTGATGCATTAGAACCCCCAGCGATCGAGCAGTGTGACGACTTGATTCACGTTTTATATTTCACCGCATGGACATCTGTCGGCAAATGTAGGTCATGTCTGCGCCGTGTGGACCTACTGCACGGTGTCAGATGTGGTCCAGTTTACAACGAATGTGTCGAAATCAGGTCCCCGGTGTCGGGGCTATGTGGCAAATTGTACGACTTCATCCGAACTAGACGATATGACTGCCTTCCCTATTGTCGATCAGGTGACAACGCCGGCTCGAAGGCGGCCTCGAAGCGGCAGCCGTGGGACCTGAAAGGCCGCCTTCAGGACATGGAGCAGCACATGAACGAGAAGAACGCCCAGCACGAGGAGCTGATGCAGCAGCTGCTGCTGACGCAGGAGCGCGTTTCCAGGTGAGGGGGCTGGGCCCAGCTCGTGCGGCTCCGGCTTCCACTGGGGCTGCTCTGTGAGCTTGTTTTCAGGAGTGGTGGTTTTGCGTTTTCGATGCGAGATGCCTTTTGCGGTGCGTTGTGAGGCAGCCACCAGTCAGTCAGGGCGTTTTCGCCGATCGCAATGCATGATTTCCGTCCACGTCATTTTATCCACACACTCCGCGGCTAGTTTGGGACCATTCCGTCAGTTTCACGGAGCCCTGATAAATTTGCGTGTGAAACAATTACGAAACGAACACGGTCGTGGTAACTAGGCGACTAAGTCCTTTGACGTCATTGACGACCGAGCCTTTGGCGTCATACCTCCATGAGTACGGCAGCGCCCATCCTCGGGGTCCGTGCCGTCGCTGACCTGTGCGCGTCGCCAGGATGGAGGCCGAGAAACAGCAGCTGGAGGTGGGCGTCAAGGAGAAGGAGATCCGCACGGTGGAAATCCAGTCGGAGGTGGAGCGCGTCTCGCAGCAGCTGCGCCGCCGCGAGGACGAGATGGATGAGGAGCGGCGCCGGCTCGGCCGCCAGCTGGCCGACCTGCAGGCGCAGCAGCAGAGCACGGAGGCGGCGCGCGCCGCGCTCGAGCGCCAGCTGCGCTCGCTCGAGGCCGAGCTGCGCGCCAAGACGGACGAGGCCGCCGCGCTCAGGGTGCGGATCCGCCCGCCGGCGGCGCGGGCTCGGCGGCTGCGGTCGGCGGCTCGTCGTTGGCTGTTGTTAGCCTGCGGTGAACTGGGGCAATATGTGGGGAGTTGGAAGCTGGATGCTATTTTGAAAATTATTTGAACACGATTGCTTGGCGTCTTGAACTCCACCTAGGCCTCTGACACCTCGGATCCTCTCGTATGCCTTGATTAAACACAGGCGGTGTGGTCGGTTTTACCAGTTGTAGTTGCGCTGTCTCATTTCGTGCTCATCCGGCCGGAGTCTTTAGCTTCACTTTGTGACAGCCGATTCCCGTATCCTGCTGATTCAGTCACCTCTTCCCTGATCTCGCCGTGCACACGTAGACCGTCCCAGCGGCGTTCACCGACCCGCTGCCGACCCCGCGTGAGTGACCACCTCCCCTCCGGCAGACGTCCGTGGGCCAGCTGACGGCGGCGCAGGCCACCGTGCAGGCCCAGCTGACGGCCGCCCAGCTGACGGTGCAGCAGCTGACCGAGGCGCGCGACCGGCTGGAGGCCACGGTCCGCCAGCGGGACGCCACCGTCGCCGAGCTGGAGGCCAAGAGCCGCGCCGAGGAGACGTTGCGGCGCCGACTGCACAACCAGGTGCAGGAGCTCAAGGGCAACATCCGCGTGTTTTGCCGCGTCCGGCCGCTGCTCGGCGACGAAGTGGCCGCCGCCGGCGGCGAGATCCAGTACATCCAGTTCACCGACGAGCACAGCATGGAGCTGGGCAAGACCGGCGGTGAGTGCAGCTGCCGGCTGCGCGCGCCGCGGTGTGGGCCTACCGTGGGTCGCGCGTGGAGGCTAGATTCCTCACTGGGCCCTGTGGCTCTTGCGGATGCGACAGGTCTTGCGCACACGGCTTGGTGTTTGGAGAAAGCTAGGTTGGTGACCGAGCCGATGGCGAAGCCTTATCTTCGTTAAAACCTCTTGGTTCCGGGCTGCGGTCCCACAGGCTGGTGAAGACATCCCGCACTCGTCTCGACAACCTGCTCAATAATTTCTAACTCGTCAAGCCGTGACTGTTTCGTTGCGTTTTTCCATAAGCTGATAATCAGGTGATGTTGACGAGGCTCGTCCTGTGATGTGATGGCCATAGAGTTGTTTCTAGGCGCGGCTCGTCAAAAGTAACTGGTCTTGGCACTTTTCACTTGTCATTATTGTCATGGCCGGGGTCGACCGTCGTGCCACTGTGTAACGTGACGCCTCACGTGCCGCGCCGATGTGTTACGGCACGCCTCACGCCCGAGTCGTGCCGCTCAGGCGCCGGCCTAAACGAGACCATGAGCGGACGCCGACGCGAGAGTGACGGCAAGTTCAGCTTCAGCTTCGACCGCGTCTTCCCGCCGCCCAGCACGCAGGCCGAGGTGTTCGATGAGATCTCGCAGCTGATCCAGGTGCGCCCATGTTTGGAATTATGCCGTTAAACTAGTGTGATACATTTATCTTCCTTGTTTCACGTCCCAGCATCTCAGCTAGTGAGTGCAGTTTTATGCTGGAGACATGGGCCTTTTTATTACCTTCTGTTTGTGGCGTGATGGGTTCCAGCCTGAAATCACTGAATTGATTTCGTCTATTCACAGCCCCATCCGTCGGAGCTACTGCAGCTGTGATGCACCACACAGCTCATCGTGATCTGATGGTGGTCGACCATCAGATCAGAACACGACATTAACATACGTCGTGTTCGGCGTTTCAGTCGGCGTTGGACGGCTACAACGTGTGCGTGTTCGCGTACGGCCAGACGGGCTCCGGCAAGACGCACACGATGGAGGGTGGCCGGGACGAGGTGACGGAGGGCATGATCCCGCGCGCCGTCCGGCAGATTTTCGACGCTCGTGACGCGCTCGCCGAGAAGGTGCGTGACGCGTGCCTCACACACGAGCGAAACGGCCGTCATGGCCGTGCGTTACATCTCACTAGAATCGTCACTTTATCAGAGGCGGTGGTTAATGGCGTGCTCAGGCCCCACATCGGCGCGTCGTTTGTCGTCTGTCGTCCATTGTCTGCCTCGTGGGGCATGCGTCGTGTCACGCCGATATCAGGCGGGGTTATATCCGACGGGAGGCCTGGATTCGGCGCCGCTAAACGCCCGGCCGAATTTATCGCCCCCAGGCTCAACTCCAGACCGTTTGTCATACAAAGCTACGGCCGACGTGGCCGATATGAGGCTTGTCTCGCCACGATGCAACCATTCACCGTTATCGTCGCCACCGCGCAGGGCTGGACGTACACCCTGGAGGCCAGCTTCCTCGAGATTTATAACGAGACCATACGCGATCTACTCAGCACCAGCAAAGATAAGCTGACCTACGAAATCAGGATGGTGGAGAACAAAACCGCCAACAAGAACAAGGAGGTGTACGTCACGAATCTCAAGGTTCGTCGTTTTATCGAATAGGAGCCCGGGATGTTACCGTTAGGACCACAAAACCTGAACGAGAACTTCTGCTTTTGTCCTTTTTCTTCTGTTTAGGAATTCGCATGACTGATCGGAATTACACAGCACATGGAATTGAATAGAATTTTGGCTTGACTGTCCCGCGGTGATCCTGACACGAGGTCCGCAGGACGGCCATGCTGGGCGGCCATAGCCTGAGCGCCAGAAGACTCGCCACCAACCACTGTTCCTCCCGGCCGCCGCCAGGTGGTGCCGGTGTCGGCCGAGGGAGACGTGGCCGCCCTGCTGGAGCGCGCCCGCCAGCAGCGCGCCGTGGCCGCCACCAACTGCAACGAGCACTCGTCCCGCTCGCACTCTGTGTTCACGCTGCGACTGAGCGGCGAGAACCGGCTGACCACCGAGACCTGCCACGGTAAGGCCGGCCGCCGCCGCCCCCGGCGGGCGGCACAGGCGGGTCTGGCTGACTCAGGGCCGGAGGTTCCCGGTTTTAGTCTGGCTGTTCGGTAGATTTCTTGTGGAATTTCTAAAGCGAGAGGTTTGGAGGCGGAACAGCCTTCAAACCTCCCGCTTGACGTGACGCGCCCTGGGCGTGACGCGAGCCGTTCGCGAGCGGGATGGTGTGCTGAGACATTGTGTTGTCTGCACTAAGCACTCGTGCCTTTTGAAAGACCTCAGAAAAGCGGCGCTCAAAACGGGGAAAAAAGGTATTTCAGCATGCCATGCGCCGCGTTGTAAAGGGAAGTCATGTGTGTGTGGAAAACTAACTGGCCTCCGCTGATACATGTCTGTCCTACCGTTGGATTGGAACCGTGTCCCGTCCGTTGGCGAGGTTGATCCTATCACTGTCCTGTTGATCCTGTCACTGTTGATCCTGTCCGCGTGGGTTGTGTCCCCTGTGTACCAGCGTGCTCCTTCCGTGGCCAAGTGCGCCCGCTGACCGTCTGGTGACCCGGCAGGCTCGCTGAACCTGGTGGACCTGGCCGGCTCTGAGCGGCTCAAGGAGTCCGGATCGCAGGGAGACCGGCTCACCGAGACCAAGAACATCAACAAGTCGCTGGCCAACCTCGGCAACGTCATCATGGCTCTGGGCAACAAGGTGGGCCCTGGCGGCCGCCGCCGCGCACTGGGAGCTGCCTCTGTTGGGAACCGCACCGGGCACGGAGCCAGTATCGGGGGAGACGCGGTTGGAACGCTGTCTGGCGACATTAGCTTTGTCGGGGGCTCTCTAGCGTGCATTGTTGTGTAAAGTTATTCATTGCCTATTACAAGACTCGTCATATCTCATGTCTGCTGTAGATACTACCCCGTGCACGTGGTAGCACAGATGTACGCCCCATGGTATCATTAAGAGCATGCTGTGTAACCCGTATTTCTCGCATACCGGGGCATGTTGTCTAACCGCCGACTTGTCTGGCGCCTTTCAGCAAGACCACGTGCCGTACCGCAACTCGAAGCTGACGCACCTGCTGCAGCACTCGCTGGGCGGCAACTCCAAAACGCTGATGTTCGTGAACGTGTCGCCGCGCGACGACTGCGCCGCCGAGACGCTCAACTCGCTGCGCTTCGCCGCCAAGGTGAACCAGTGCCACATCGGCACGGCCACGCGCCGCACCAAGTGAGGGCCGGACCGCTGGACGCGCACCGGCCCGCGGCCGGAGCCGGGACGGCGGCGACGGAGCGGCGCGGGGTGGCAGCGTGAGAGGACCCGCGGCCGCGCAGTGGCAGCCCCGCCGTTCGCTGCGTAATGCCGCGCGTGGGTCGGCGGACTGTTGTCTGTATTTTGCACGCGCTTGTACTGCTGTATAGGACGGTTTGTAGGCTTCTTCGCTGCGTCTGTCGCAAGCTTCTGTGCACAGCGCCGTGTGTTTCTGAGACGAACGGCGCACTGTTTAGCTAGGTTTTTAAGAAGGTTGGGTAGAGATAAGGTAGGGTAGAGATTGCGATTTTCTTTTTGCCTCTATATATATCCGAAATTAGTCATGTGATTCGCGCATAACCGCGGTGAGTAGTTCAACCAACCCTTTGCCCTCCGGGAATAAGTGGGAGATCGGTGAAATGAACAGCTGGTTTGCGAAGCATCTCATCATGTTTGGTTGTAATGACTGGTAAAATGGAAATGTGTATACATGCTTAAATAATGCCGGAAAATACATCGCCTCATTTGGATAACGGATAGTTTTTATGCATGTATCGCACATGACTTCTTTTTTTACTTCTTTTTCCAGACTCCGTAATCTCTGGGATCATTCAGTCAAATCCACTGCCGCGTGCCGAAGCAGTGCGCTGGAGTGCATGACCCTCTTCGTAACGTCAAGTATATTACGTCTGACGTCTCCGTTCCGTCGAATGGATTTGACGTCTCCGACGTTGGAAGGAACAAACAGGTCCTGCGGATTGTTAGGATGCTTGTCAGAGATCGTACGCGCAGAGCTGGACTGAGCGGCGAAAGACGAGCCGACTTTTTGTCGGTGAATCCAGCAGGAGGCCTTGCTAATATCGTCTTCACTGTCTGTAATACCGGGGCCATGAGATTCACTCGACTGAGAACAGAATTCAACCGGGTTGAGGGGTTGAGGGTTGAGGGAGACGTCGAATGTCAGCCGAACAGTTTCAAGACGAACTTTTACGCAGTTCATGCTTTGCTCGACAGGCGGGAATAACCAAAAACGGTTGCACCGAAATTCCCTCACTTGCGTAAATAGTGTATTTGGAACAGACTGGCATCATTGGACACGTCAAAGATCCCTCGTCCATTGCACTGTTACACTCACAGTTCTGAATGCGACGGCCTTATTGACTGACCAGGAGAATGTCAGAATCGACTGGGACATGGTCCATCTTCACTGTTCCGCGCACGTGACCGGGGGAGAGGCCAGGAGACAGGAGCGGCAGGACAGCCAACATGACGGCCACGCAGTGAAGATTCAGCCGGACTGGCGACAGACGAGAGGTGGCCCGAGCCTGCGAAGAACGACCTCGGACGACCCCAGTGTGTCACGTATTCGGAGCCGGCTCGCGTCAGCTGCACCGGCCAATCAGCGCGCACTGGCGTCTCACAGCAGGACAGGCAGGAGCGGGAGAGCGGAGGCTGTCCTGGATATGAAGAATGGACGGCGACCACACCTTACCGAGGGTTTCCGGGGTGCTACGGTCGAATCGAGTTGGTCTGGCAGCGTCGGCTCTGGCGGCCAGCGAAATCCTGAGCGGGGGCGCTCCTGGACATTTGGCACAAGGTCGGGATGAGGGCGGGCGGCGCGGCCGACAGTTGCCGCAGACTGGGCGCCGCCCGCCGTGGAAGTACGCGCCGTTCTGCTCAGTAGGCGCCTTCAGTTCCATGGAGGGGCGAGCGCGCCCCGGGGCGCGTCGTACGCTTTGTTTAAGTAACGTCCGTAAGACGCCAGCGGGTCGCTCGGGGCTTTCAGCGGGACCACGCCGGTCCTGCGGGGACGGGACGGGGCCGGCTGGTGCCAGCCGGGAGGAAGGAGACGCTGCAGCGTGCGGCAACACGGCGCCGCCGGCTGGTCGAAAGGGCCGCTCGGCGCCAACAGTCGACTGTCGGACTGTCGAACAATTGCAGCCGGGTGGCCAGCCGGCGGCGCCGGTCGCCGGCGCGGACAGCACCGCTGACGAGTCGTCGGGCCGAGGAGCGAGTCGAACACGATACGAACAGTCAAAAATCAAGTAAAAAGGACGAGGTAAGACAAAACCACAGGGCCGGACGGCCGACACTCCGCGCGACACTCGGCCCGGCCGCTCGACGCGACCCGGCACTCCGCACTCGCGCACGCTCGCACGCTCGCACCGCACGCAGTCACTCTTTGGTCGTAGCTGAAGCGCATGTTTGGCAGGTCGCGCCGGCGGCGCCGGCCGCGGCGTCTCAGAGCGCCGACTCGGGCGCCACAGCGCGCGAGCCGATCACGTCTCCGGGCAGGAACACCTCGCAGTCCGCCTCCAGCTCGCCGGGGAACAGGAAGTGGCGCGCGCCGCCCGGCTCCGTGCGCGGCGTCACGAACCACGAATCGCTGGCCGTCGAGCTGCCGTTGACGAAGCCCGAGTCGCCGGACGGCGGCGCCCGCTTGGCGGCGGCGCGCTCGGCGGCCGGCTCGAGCGGCAGCAGCGTGTCGCGCGGCTCGTCGGGCGTCGTCGCGCCTGACGACGGCGGCCCGTCGGCGCCCGGCGACTGGCTGATGGTGGAGAGCGGCCGGCGCGCCGGCAGCGCGGCGGCGCGCAGCACCTCGCGCAGCAGGCTGCTGCCACCCGAGCTGGACGCCTCGCTCAGCGTGTCGGGCGAGGCGAGCGGAGCCGCCGCGCCGCGGCCCGCGCCGGCCGGCGGCGGCGTGGCTGGCCCGCCGCGCCGGCCCGCCCACACCAGCTGCAGCGTGCTCACCGAGCCGGCGTCGTCGAACGGTGGCGGCGGCGGCGGCACCGGCGGCGGCGGCGGCGACGGCGCGTCGCTGTCGAAGCTGGTCTCCAGCTGGATTCGGTGCGGCGGCGCCACGGGCACCGGGGACGACACGAGCGGGCGCCGGTCCTCGCAGCAGGTCGCCGCCCGGCCGGCGGACGCTCGCAACGGCTTGGCGGGGCCGACGCAGCTGAGCACCTGCGGGCGGAGCTCACAGTCAGCGGGACACGGGACGACTCGGTACCGGAACACCTCTGTCACTCTTAGATCTTTTCGCCTCCGTGTCATTTACAGAAGAAGGCACAAAGCGCGTTCTTCATCTTAGCTCCAAACGGAGTTAAATGTTCTAGGGATTAACCCGCGCAGTGGAAGGAGATTTCGCGCTACCGCGTACTGGAAGAGGGGTGTCTAGGAGTGCCCTCCTTCGATCTCGGCAACGGAAAGAGCTAGAGACATGAAATTTCATGGCCAGGGTGGGGCTATAACGATTTACGTTGTGTGCAATTTTTTTGGTCCTAGGTCGATATCTTCAAGGTCAAATGGGGTGGAAAAGGTCAACTTTGGACACTCGGCCCGTACAGGCCATTTCGTACAACTTTTCGAACAAGACGGGAAAAGGGTGTTTTTTGGCCGTTAAAACGTGGAATACGACAATTTCCATTCATTTAGCGTCTTCACTGAGGATTTAAGGTCGAGGTTATGTCAGGTCGTTGACCTATGGCGTCATTTTTCATCTTTTGCAGATCAGATTTCGAACAACACGGGACAGCTTGAGAGTAAATAAGGGCGCAACACGTACCTTTTGGCGTGTTTTCAGTGAAGGAAGCCAACATCGGTACGTTTGATCGCTTCCAACGTTTATATCAATGTATGCATGCATATGTAAATATGCATATACATGTGTGTGATATATACATATGTATATCAATGTGCCAAACGTATTTTTGGTACAGTCCTTAAATGCATATTTCATGCAAATCGACATATTCCAAAGAAAATCTGGATCAGGTCACAAAACAATTGCCCTTGACCTTTGATGACCTTGACCTGAAGTGACTGGTATATATGTGTGCGTATCCATGTGCGCAAACGTGTTCTTATAAGGGTCTTTGAATGCATATTTCACACAAATCGGCATGTCGGAAAACAAACCTGGGCCAGGTCACAAGATATTTGGCCTTGACATTTAATGACGACCTTTACTTATCTTGGTATATGTAAGTGTATCAGTGTGCACACTCGTGTTTTTATTAGGGTCTGTGAATGCATGTTTCATACGAACCGACATGTTGCAAAGCAAATCTAGATTAGGTCACAAGCTGTTTGACATTGACCTTTGGTGACCTTGACCCTTTTGACCTTGGCTGTGGTCTTGGTACATCCATCCTGAATGACGTCGCGTGATTGTGTTCAAATGGTAGTCTTAAGTAGAACGCTTGTTCTTTCACAAAGTTTCAATTCGTCAGCGACAACCGTCGTTTTCGGTATGTTTGCCTGACTTCAAATGCTTGAAACTTTAAAAAATTTCAGGCCGATTTCCGATTTTTCTGCGTCATTGGACGAGTTATTCAATTGCCATAAGTGTCACAAAGTGGCAGCAACCAAACCCGATCCGTTCTCGAGATATTCAAGGAAAACAGGCCGGGAGGGGGGCGGGTACAAAAAGACCCCCTTCCAATGCGCGTGTTAAGCGACCTTGTGTAGACGTATAAAACTTAGACCAAGCGTTGGGAGGCTTTGCTTTGCATCATGAACAACATTAAACCCGAAGTTAGTCACCACTCATCACACCTGGCCATGCATCTGCCAGCATGCCAAACACACCAACAGTCAGTCACAACAGCTAAAGCAAGCTCAGCCAGCGGTGAGAGCGCCTGCTCGGGCGGCCCACCTGCCCGACGCCCAGCGGCAGCCAGCGACGGCCAGTCTCGCTCAGGTCAGACGAGTTCCGGCTCGGCCCAGCAGGTCAGGTCACCGGAGGTCACGGCCGCTGGTAGCGGCTCGACGTCGCCTCCCATGGGGGGAGGACTATCCCTGTTGCCGGCCGGGCTGAGACCATCGTGGAAACAGGCGCCGTTGACTTCACCGTTGATGTCCGCGCGACTGAGTTTGCCATTGCTAACGGCGTGAGCAACTTCACCATTGGTAACAGCGCGACCTTCACTGCCGTTAGTAGAAGAATGATCGCCTTTGCTTCCAGCACTGACGTGTTCGTCAATGGGCCTGGCACTGGCACCATCGCCCTCTTCATCGGCATTCGCGGAACTGGTTTCTTGAGCGGCAGCAGTAGCGACCTCTTCAGCAATGACTCTAGCTAAGCGGACCGTGCCTTCGTCTTCGGCAGAGCTGGTTTCACCACAGGTCTCCCCCTTTCCCAGCCCACGTCTGACATTCATCGGGCTGATCTCAGCTTGGCTGTTGACGGAGACACCGCCATCAGTCTCGCTAACAATGGTGACCTCAACACTGGCACCGTGCGTGTTGACCTCGCCTTTGGAGACGGATGGCTCGTCTCCACCATCGCCGGCGGCGGGATCGACTCGGCGTTCGCCGCCCGCGACGGCGACCTCGCCGGGATTGCAGGCGGGGTTATCCTCCCCGTGGGCGCACCCGCCGCCGCCGAGGCCGTCCGGACCACCAGACTGGCGGCCAGGACCGTCCAGGCTGGTCCGGTTCCCGCCGTCGGGACCGGCCGGACCGCCAGGACCACCTGGTCCGCTCCGGTCCGCGTCGCCGGGGGTCGGGGAGGGCGCCGGCACCGCCGAGAAGGCGGCCGCCGCCATGAAGTCGGCCACCGTCTGGCCGGCAGAGGGAAGGTCAGCCGGGCCACATGCAGGCCGCACGGCCAGGGGTCAGGCGGCAGCTAGATACAGCAGCGGCCGCGCGCGGCGCACGGCCGCACATGCCCCAACACAGGCAGACGGCTGCTCCGGCCGGCCGACAGAGAAGCACGCTGAATTAATGCGGCGCTCAGAGATGCGACAAAGATAGCAGAAGGAAGACGGTGAAGACCAACAGAGCGGCTGAAGAGAAAAAAAAAACAAATGAGGGAGCTGAAGGCGTCACCCCAATCCGACAGGCTATTAGTGTAGGCAAGCAAACCAATGCTAATGACAAATCAACAGACACATTCAACACGTATGAAGAGAAGTGCCGAGATTAAAGTGCAATCACGCTATAAAAATAAACAGTTCTACACATCCACGCTTGCACGATGCAAACATTTCCAAACGCACGGCAGATACGCCAACGTAATACCCAATCGCGTAACGTTTGCTGAGAAACAACGAGAATGGCAGGAAGCCCAGCACACGTCAAGACTGCCTGTGTTAAAGCCTGCACATGGCTCGCCAAGCAATGCCCGGCGCCGAAGCGCTCCGATACGACTGCCCGCGCGCCGTCAGGCCCACCGACCTTCTCCAGCGCCTGCAGCACCTTGTCCGGCATGTGGTCCTGGATCATCACAGGCGAGATGAGCACCTCGTCGAACGAGTCGTTCTCGACCCAGATGGCCTGGTAGACGGGCTCCGTGCGGCGCGACCGCTTCCTACCGGCAGCACACAGCCCGCGCCGTGAGGTCGCGTCCGACCACGACACCTCCCGGTGACGCGTCAACGAGCGCAGCGTCGACAAGACGCCGCACCGGCGTAGAAAGCAGCCGACTCGAGTCGCAGCTCAGCGATGACGAAACGCGAGTGCCGTTACGCTTCAGCCGCCACTCCAACACGTCGGTGTGGCATATAGATCACCACGCCGCCTCAGACGCTCAGAGCGAGCAGCGGCGGCGGTGGGGTTCGGTCGACGCACCCGTGAATGCCCTACCCCTCTGCGACGTACCCATGCGTGCCGCACCCTTCTGCGACGTTCCCGTGCGTGCCCTACCCCTCTCCGACGTAACCGTGCGCGCCGCACCCCTCTCTGACGTACCCGTGCGTGCCGCACCCCTCTCCGACGTACCCGTGCGTGCCGGGGTGGTGCCGGACCACGTGCATGACACGGCCGGGGGGGTACAGCGGCTGGTGGACGGTGAGCGCGATCGTCGAGTCGCTGGGGTGGGCCGACAGCTGGCGGCCAGCGGTGCGCCGCTGCAGCAGCTCGCCGCAGGTGCGCGCCGTGGCGTCGCCGCCGCGGCAGCAGCACGCGCAGCACGACAGGCCGCCAGCGATGGCCCGCCACTGGACACCGCAGGCGGCCGGGTCAGTGGAGGGCACCGGCGTCATGTGAGAACACGGACATCGCAGAGGGCACGAGGCGTCACAGGGAACCGATGACGTCACGTGATGAACTAACTAACTAACAGGAGAGCCGAGGACGTCACAAGGAAGTCTCCGAAAGGTGCGGAAAGAGGTAAATGTGAACACAAATCAGATGTCCCCAGAATTTAAGGAACGTATGCGCGTACATGATCTGTAGAAAAACTTGCCTCCGAAAAACGACGAAGACCAAGACCAAAATCACAGCTCACCTGGCTTCGCTAATTAACTACTCCGTACCTTGGACTGTTTGCTGTGTTTGATGACGTTCATTAGGTCGGAGCGCAGCTGCTCCAGCTGATGCAACCCTATCCGCGGCACCACGTCCTTCCCCACCACCACGGATGTGATGAATTCCTTGGTGTACTCCACCGCCGGCATGCTGCGAACGCGACAGACCACTGTCCGCTTACACTTCCTGTCCACGGGGTGGCACTTCGGCGACCGCCGTATTCTGCTTACTAACTGCTTTCCTAGACATCGTTTTCTGCGAGCGGTATGTCAATATATGGCGATATATAGTCCGTATTTATACTTTCTATAAATATGTATAGTCCGTATATATATACGATATGCATATAGACTACATATATATAGACCTCACATTTACATATGATGTATACTAGATAACACATGGGCATGCAGAAGCTCGTTATCGAGCCTTATGATTACCGCTGAAAACCTCAAAATAGTACGCAGTGCAGACCGGTCAAAACAACACAACCTAGTTAAAACATTCCGGAGCGGCGAAGCCGCCACGGACAGGCCTCACCTCAACGGGCCGACAGAGCGCAAACCGCGCAGGCCTAAGTAAACCTCGCGAAGCCTGACCTGAACGTACCCCTAGCGGCGAGTAGGCGAAATAGCACAGCCTCACCTGAGCAGACCGCCTGGCGGCGAATAGGCGAAGCAGCGCAGGTCCGGGTAGGCGTCCCGCAGCAGGATGGCCAAGATGGCGGCCGTGCCGGCGCCCAGCGAGTGGCCGACCAGCACCAACCGGTAGGAGGCGGTGCCGCGCGCCGGCGAGGCGGAGAAGGCCCTCTCCAGCAGCCGCTCAGAGGCCAGCTTGTCCCGGATGTACTCGGCTGTTTGCACCATGCCCTGCCAGGGGAACAACAGGGCGATCCAGCAGCCGCTCAGAGGCCGTCTCTTTCCGGATATACTCTGCCGTTTGCACTATACCCTGCCGGCGGAACAACACGCTGCGGCGAGACGGTTCCTTCTATAGGACGTCTACAGTACCTCTGTGTTATTTAGGCCGCTTATTCATGCGTCCGAACCTATCATGCCACAGATATGACAGTAAGGTACCAGTTCGAACGTTTTCATGTGCCAGATATGAAGAGTGAGGTAACAAGTATATGCCCTCTAGTCGTCGTCACGTCTGATCCCGTAAGTCTGCATGCTCTGTTTTCCTGGGACTGATCATGTGTCACAAAGAGCTCTCTCTTTAATCTTATATGCCGAAACTACCTGAGCTAAGCCGCCTTCTCACCCTCGTTCCGCCCAACACGGATTCCAAAACTTCAAAACTCCATTCCAAAAATTCCAAAATTCCAAAACTCCATTATTTTCGGTCCTCAACAAAAGTACCACTCTTAACACTATTTAATCCCATTGCTCCGACACGACTGATCGAAGGAGTTCTATCCGAGTATGAACTAACCAACTAAATAATAACCAGAAATGGACGGAAGTCTTCCAGCTATAACCATGACAATATAAGCAATATAAGAACACCCGCAAAGGTTATTTAGCTGTGATAAGCTCATGGTGACCTACAGTGACATCTACGTGGCGCCGTGCGGTACACGAACGGTGGCTGACGTACCCTGTGACCGAGCCAGTCGTCCCTGACCGGGGAGGTGGGGATCGGCTCGCCCTCACACTCCAGGTCGGTCACCACGTCCTGCAACGGGCCAGCGCGGCGTCATCGCCTCGTGCAGGGCGTCGTCATGTCAGCATCTCGGCTGGAACCTCCCACACGACAGCGAAGAACATTTTAAGGAAGTTTTAACTGTGGTAGCGAGAATGAAAGACCCATCCAACGATGAACGAAACCCCACCCAAAGAAACAAATATTTGGCTCCTTTCTCGGGCGGGGTACCTTCTTCCTTTGCCCCTTTCCTTAGCAGGGGCAAAGGAATGTCTTGTGCTGATACGTGCCAATGATAACTGTTTGGTACATCTGCCACATCACAAACTCGCCCTTCCGCGAGGCCCCCACACTCATCTTGCCGGAAAGCAGGCCGGTAACATAACGTGCCTTGGTGGACATGGTGCCCCTGATGCAGACGATGACGGCGCGCTTGTCGTGGTCCACCGCCACCATGAACGGCGTCTCGCCGATGTCGACGTGGTACGTGACGTAGATCAGCTCCACGTCCTCCAGTGGCGCCATCTTTTGCGTGGCGGCCGAATTGCAGAGGCAGCAGTTGTCCTCCACGATCTCGGCGCTCGTGTAGGGCCGCTTGCAGCCGCACCTTGGCCGGGGGAGTGAGGTCAGACACGGACAGTGTCCGCGAGCCAACTGACGCCGAGAACAGTTTGTGACGCCATCATAGCCAGTGAGAGGCGCACAGCAATGTTTCCTTCGCGAACTATCCGCCACGGAAAGATGACATGCAGCTTGCGATCGATAACATTCACTGTCAACGGACGCACGTGTTTCGATAAATCCGAGGCGACATTGGCGAGATGTACCAGCGTCCACATGGCTTGATAGGGCGTAGTTTTAAGTAACGTGACGTAGTTAACGCGGTTCAGTGAAAAGTTGTGCACTTAAGGCAAAGACCATAGGACGGTTCATTTACATGCTTTTCAGGGGAGGGGGGCTGTCTCTTTCCTTAATGTCTTTTGTCTTGTCTTTTACCGAAGAGAAACCTTTCGAAGGATGGCAATCTCCCTGAAATCCTACGACGTCCTTGAAAAGCTTGGCGACCCTTCCAAGAAGTCAATGGCAGTTATCAAAAGTAGGGAGACGTTTGAAAGCTCGTAAATGTTTTGAGAAACGGAGTCTTTCTAAATATATACTCCGGAAAAGTTCATCAGTCTCATGGTTCTTTTAAAAGTCCCGGACGCTTTCGAAAGTCCGTGTACCTCTTTGGGAACTGAGGGTCGTTTTGAAATATCATGGACCATTTTAATCCCACAGGGACCTTCTTTCAATCTCAGAGGCCCGTTTGAAAGCTTGGTCCCTGCGGATTTCCACAAAGGTCTCTCTGACAGCAGGCATAGAGATAGCACATGGCCCTTTTACATTTCAGAGAACACTCTGATAGTCCAAGAGCCCTGCAGAGGAATACGTCAAATCGCAGTGACCAGTGGCTTGTGTTTCCTGAGTTTTTAAGCAGACGCTATGCCTTTCCAAATTTATCCCTTGTGGCACATTACGATGACTTTGATACAGATCGTTCAAATCAGTTGTTCTTTCGGCTTGCATATCTCTGGTAATGATTTCGATGGTGCAGCAAAACGTTCAGATCCGGTTGGTCATCACGTGATAATGTCAATGCTATACGAGTATCGCCCGCTTTTTATCTTCAGTCGACGAAGTTAATTAGGCAATCTCACAAATGACCGTCGCTATAAGGAATCGACGCAATGGCTGATCCGTCGGGCTCTTTCATGTACGGCGCATCGCAGTCGATATTGCGTGACTCCCAGTTAAACGGTGCCCTAACTTCAAAAATCGTATTGATCGAAACAGTTATCATACCCCGAACCACGAGAATGCGGTTCCGCTTTATGCCGCTAATGTCACCACCAGTCTCTGCATATGAACAGGTGAGTCGGAACATGTGGCCATCTAGCACGCGATGGGCTTAATCTGGGCCTGATTTTGTCTGGTAACGTCGAGAGTCATTTGGACTTTTGCTTTTCCACCGCTCACTTCAACGCAGGTGAGGGGAGCGTTCTCGGCACGCCTCGCGCGTGAGCACGAGTCTTTGGCCCCGTCACCGCGCCTACCGGATAACAAACATCCGGAAGTATGTACAGCAGGGCAAGAGCGCGACAGAAACAGCGGCCACGGGTGGCCAAGGAGAGCGAAACCGCAGATCACGCGGGGCGACCGGAGGCCGCGCGCAGCGCCGGAGCAGCGCCTCCACTCACTTGAGAAACGGGCAGAGGCGGCAGCAGCCGCTCGTCGAGTGCTGCATCATGAACACGGGCCAGCCGTAGATGGACATGGCGAACCTGGCGACGCCGCGCACAGGTCAGCCGGCCGCCACTCCAAGAGCTCGTCAGTCGGCGCCCGATCCGGCGATGACGTCACGCCCGAGACGTCACCGGCCGGTGACGTCAGTCGGTGACGTCGTGCGGTGTCGCGACCCGCGGCGGCCACGGCCGGCGGCTCCAGGCTGGGAGAGGTCGGCCTCATGGCCTCGACATTTATGACGCGCGTAGTCAAATCAGCACGATCGCATGAGGCTTTGGAGCCGCATGCTCGCACAGTGACTTGACAGCAAGGATAAGGAACGAAAGGATCCAATTTGATCGTCTAAAAGGTGTCAAAAGGTGCACAAAGCTGAATGGCTTATACGATATGCACATCTGCGCAAACCATGGCCAATGATGTGAATATGTATATATATATATATATATATATATATATATATATATATATGTGTATATGTATGTATGTATGTATGTATGTATGTATGTATGTATGTATGTATGTATACATATGCACATAAACATAAGTTCTGGTTTGGCTATGGTTAACCCATGTAAGCACATTTAGCCAATATCACTGTGAAAGAAGCGCCTGGCATCGACACACAGCAAACAGCACAAAGAATACAGCACTCCTGGCAGGAAACACAACTCGCATAATTGACAACCCAGCACCTTGATACAACAGCGCTGGATGACAATACGGCACAGCACCCCCTAACAAGGCAAACAGCATTACCGAACAGGAACACAAAAACCCCGACTGGGAACACAGTAGCCTTGAATGGGAACACAACACCCCTGATTAAGAACACAGCAGCCCTGACTGGGGGCACAGAACCCCTGACTGGGAACAACACAGCAGACATCGGGGCCACGCCCGGGCCAGTGGGACATCCGGGCCCTGTCTGCAGCCATCTGTGCTCATAACCTGTGAACGGGTCAATGCCAGTGGCTGGCGCTTTCTCCCGTGCGGCATTCAAAGCAACTGCCGGGGCTTCATGAGGTCGGTCGTATGGCAGAGTGTGAGAAAATGAGGGCATGTGGAAGTGATTTGGCTAGCCACTGCATCAGACAACAGGCTGGGTCATATAACTAGGCCAGCCGGAAAAAAACTGCGGGTAGAAAACCGAAGTTACGTTTAACCATTTAAGCGAATCGCTCAAACTGGCTTCCAGCGCAAACAGCAATATGTCAGTTGGCAGGTGTCACCAAACGTGACGGACGCCATCGACTGCATTGCGGAATTCAGGAAATTCGGAACAGAAATGGGCATAAACCCAGCAGTCAGGCAAACAAATCTAGAAGACCCTCCCTCCGTTCACATCAGCATTTGCAAGACGTTTGCAGACGGAACTGGGCGTTCGTCAACCTGAAAGATATATATAGCTCAGCCTACAAGCAATTTGAGAAACAGAACAGACACACGGTTCCGGACGAGACAACCGACTCGTGACAGCGCCCCCGCAGCCGGGAGGGGGACTTTGGCAGTACCTGACCGGCGCGTGATCCCCCTGCCAGCGCCGTCGCATACATCGCAAACAGGTGAAGCATGCACTTCTCAAACTAGTTTACAGAATGTACCACGCAGGGGCGCAACCAGGGTTTTCTTAAGGGGGCCGGGGCTCAATGTGACCTGAAATCATACGAAAACCGCCACTGGGAAGACGACATGCAATGGTCTTCACATAAAAATGTGGGTCCAAGGGGGGCGGGTCCCCTGGGCACCCCCTTTGGCTGCGCCGGTGGTACCACGCAATAATAAAACCGTGTATCTCCGGGTACGCCGAATCCGAAGCTCTCCCCGACCTCCCACCCACCTCATGTAGTGAATGACGTCCTTGAAGAAGGCCAGCTGGTCCGGCTTGTTGAGCGCCAGGAACGTCGACGAGGGCGTCACCTGCACCCCCGACAGGAACTCGTACGTGTCGTTGGAGGTCTGGCGGGCAGGGCCGGGCGGCGGCGTCAGCTCACACGATCGTTCGTCGGCTCCCACACAAGCAGTGCCGATCCGGCCTCCCCGTCCACTGGCCTCATGGGCGGGCCAACGGTCAATGCCGTCTCAATGGAGAACGGTTCGACTCGATTCAGACAGAGCCAGCGTTGTGTCGCGAAGCAGAGGGCCCGTCAGACGCGTGTCACGCGACGCCTTCAGCATTTGGCCGGGTCGCGAGGTTCACGCGGCCCGTATACATGGCGTTACCTCTTCGGGAGGGTCAAGAGGTATGCAAACATAACACGAAATTTGTTATATCTACCGCAGCTCACACCACAAACACGGCACGGTAGTCGTGTCTGAGCGCTAAAATCATCCCGGGCGCCGGCGCTGGCGAACGTAATGGTTGAAAAGTGGCGAGGTCCGGGGGGACGAGATATGACCAGAGGATTTAGAGTCCAATTACCAGGCAGACAAAAAGTTAAATTCGCAGTACGTTGACTAAAAAAGCCTTTTCCAGGTTATTCCTGCTTTGATTCACAAGAAATCCACATTTCTATTAACTAAAAAGTTGGGTCTTTCACCGTCTCACGTTTCAGACGATCCCCGCACTCTTTCGCCACAGGAAGTGCGGGACCTGCTGACGAGCATACACGCTCTCCCAGCTTTGGTGTGCGCCGGGTTTGAAGGCTGGGGACGTGACGATGCCAGATGCGGAACTCCGATCCCCGGTTAAACAAAGACTTCGTTCGAGTGAGGTAATCCGTGCAATTCATTGGCGGACACGCCGCCAGCCATACCAGTCAAACAAACGCAGGCACTGCTATGCGAGCCAACCAAAACAAATGTGCCTTGAGCTACGCCTACGAGGTAGGTTCCCCTGCCTCTAGCCAAAGACGCTCGCAAAGAGCGCCATGAGACCCGTCGCATTGTCTCGAGACAGACGGAGGCGATGATCACGGCCCACTGTCGTCACCCGGCCGTCGGCGCTCCAAGGGCGTCCGTCCGGAAGTCGGCACTTCCGGCGTTCGCGAGCGCGCTCCACCCGGCGTGCGGCGGCGCGCTCGTCAGACGCATGACAGCGGAGAGTGGCACCCCTGGCAGCGGCGGCGGCCAAAAATACCGGGCCCCGACCGTCCGCCGATCGCGGCCATGCGGACAACGCCGCCCGCGACCGCCGCCGCCTGAACAGCGCGCGGTCCCGCGGAGAGGCCGCCCGACGGTCGCGCTCGACTCCGCGTGTCGGCCGGCGGCGGCTGGCGGGCCGCCCGGCCCCGGACGACCGCCGACGCGGACAGATGATCGCGTCGGCTATGAGAGCCCGCGCCGTGACGTCATTCGTCAAATCCTGGCGAGGTAAATGGTCGGACCGCCAGTTTCTTATCGAATTCCGCCAGGCGGGGCTGGCGTATGGCCCGCGGGTGGCATGCATGGTCCTGAATAAGTCCCAATGGCTGCTGTTTGTCACTATGACTCGCCGGGCGAGAGCGGCCACAAATCTTACAAGGTATTGGACGACCACACACGGAAAGATAGACGGCACAATGCTACACAAGTTTATATGTGGTTGTTCGGACCGGCCGTGAAAACGGACAACGACGCCCACCGTCGAATATCCGCGGGCAGCCTTCAGTTAAACGGTGACATCACTGCGGCGCCGTCGTTGAGTAATATTCCCGGAATGCATTCTCCGACGATCTCACAAGTGCGCGCGGTCAGCCGACGAGCTGAAAGTCAGTTCTGCAATATGTAACCGCTTTTACGGCACGCCACTGAACAGCGGATGACGTCGGTCACATGCCGTGAGTGGCGAGCGCTCGTGTCCCGCGCCACTCACCGACTTGACGATGTTGTTGCGCTCCAGCTTCTGCACCTTCCTGAGCAGCATCACGCCGGCCACGATGTCCGAGGGCACCACGTCCAGGTCGCGGAAGAACTCGGACAGCAGCTGGGCAATGTCGGCAAACGAGTTCTGTCGGCGCACGGCCTCGGTCTCAGCTGGTGGCCAGCGGAACGGACTGGGTCACAGCTGCCCCGCGGCTGGGCAATACAGCCACCTCGTACCCGGCTCGCACCTGCCTCGTGGTCGTGGCGGTGACTGTTCCGGCTCACGGATCAGGTGTTAACGTCAGGAATTCCCGCCACTGTTTTTCACACGACGCGTTACGCCGAAACATGCCGGTCCGACCTTGACGATCTCTGTTGATTCTTGAGGTTTCCGTTTACACGCAGTTCGCCAGAAGACGGCACATGGCACTGAAGCGGCACAAAATCGGGCTGTTCCCAAAGGAGCTGCCGCATTTGCACCTCATAATCACGTAATCCGGCCACGGAGAGATACGCATTATCGACAATCCAACCTCAAGCCGTGCAGGATATTATCGGCGCATCCTCAGACTGGGGTAACCGATGCGACAGAGCAACTGAACCCGGGTCCATGACTGGCCTCGGACTCCCAGCCGGCCGGCATCATTTCTGCCGAGCTGAGGACGGCACGGCAAGAGACGCACGCGCCTACCTGATTCCTGTCGGACCGGTCCATGCAGCAGAACAGCATGCGACACCGGTTGTCCCAGGAGTCTCGGTAGGCCCGTAACACCTTTCTGGGGAGAGGCGAGGCGAGGGATCAGTCCCGACCCCAGTCTTGCCCTCCGGGCAGAGACACCGTCCGGGAGTCAGCGGGACAGTGCTGGCGGCGTCATTTGCTGATGGCGCAGAAGCGACCGAAGGACGCGAGTGGGTAGCTGGACGAGGGGTGCCATTTGAGGTCGCCTTAACTAGGAACATGGCCGCATTAAAAACTCAGTCTGCATGGATTCGACCCTTTCTACTTTTAACAGACCTTCGAGCTGCCACTAAGAATGTAAAAAGCAAAAGACGTGACTATGGCAAGACTACGAGAGTAACTGGTCGAAAGAGGATTCTGACGTGACGTGACGTGATGTGGCGCAATTTCAGGCGCTGGGCCGATCAGACAGACTGGCCGTCTCTCCCCCACACAGTCCACCGTATCCCACCTCTGTCGCCAGTTCCTGTGGTGGCTGCCGGACCGTTTGTACTGGAACTTCTTCTGGCCATCCTTCATGGTGCGCTGGTAGTTCTTCATTTTGACCCAGGAGCGGCCGGCCGGGTCGTACGTGCACCACACCAGGATCAGCGAGCTGGCCACCGAGAGCCAGTTGCAGGCCACCGCACCTGCGGCGGCCGGCCGGTCGCCGTCAAGGGACAGCATGGGCGCTCCTCCGGCAGCAGGTCACCGCAGGAGCGGATCCGGCGGCTCGGTTTGGGGGGGGGGCATACCGGGCTTTGCTGGGTATAGATGGTACGTCAGCGTGTCACTGACTACGGGGGGGAAGACGCTGACCATAGGTTCGGAGTTGTCCGGCGACTTCAAACTCTGGTTATATAGTAAAAGCCATGTGTTTGGGGAGAGAAATAGCTATTTGTCCCCCCCCCTCCCCAATCGCGATTGTGAAGCTATAGCTGAGATGCTCCTCCTGGTTCCACCAGTGGGTCACCGGACAATGTCTGAATTCCGACAAGAGGCCACCGGATACTGTGTGGACTCCGAAAGATGGCCAGTTGGTCACCGACAGTGTCCGGGCTCCGACAGGCGGCAGTTAACGGGCAGCGTAGGCGCTCCGACAGGTGGTCACCGCACAGTGTCGGGCTTCGACAGGCCACTGGGTAGTACCGGGGCTCCGACGTGCGGAGATTACTCCAACAGGAAGTCACCGGACAGTGTCGGAGCTCCGACCGGAGGTCGCCGGACACTGTCGTCGCTCCGACAGGTGACAGCCACAGGCGGAAGCCGGGGCTCAAACAGCCGGTAGCCAAAGTCACGGCTCACTGATCAGAGTTTCGGGGTTCCGATAAGGGACATGAGGTCACAGGCAGAATCGTCCGCCCCGCAGGTGGTGGACGGTCCCTCCAGCTCCTGCCATGGATTACAGCACAGTACTGTGAACATGTGGTATGTGGATAGCCCAAATACGTAGCCAGGATTTTCCCCCTACGGAAAGGGGAGGGGCAGAGCAAATGTAAAATACTGTCATATGTCACTAACATATGGCGAAATTTACAGGAAAAAGCAACAGTTCTATGCGATTCTCCCCACATTTAACGAGCAGGAAAAACACGTAATGTTTGCTCTTCCAGCATGTATACGACCACTATTCCGTATGCCTGCGAAACCGCTAAACATATAATGAAGACCGTTTGGCCCAGGGCGGGGGCATGGCCCTCATGCCCCTCCGGCTACGTCATGTGGTAGCCCATGGGCCAGAGATGGGGCGACAGGCGGCCATCCTACGGCGTCCACACGGCGACAATGGCGAGATAGCGGACAGGGTACATCGGGACAGAGTCTACGGCGGGAATTACGGGGAGGGTCACGGTAAATTCAACTTGCAATCCAGTTGTCCGTAGGTGAAGATAGTGGGAAGAACACTTCAGTCTCTACATGAGACTGGCGGAGGGAGGGATCTTCACGTGCTCAAGAGGGTGTCAGGTGCGATGTTCCCACGATATTGCATTGCTATCGGCCGCCCGAGCGATTGCCACGGTACTGCACTGCTATCGACAGCTCAACTCCAGATACTCACAATGAACATGTAAACAAACTGGTGTTTAAAATCTTAGATACTCTAGACGGTATGAATCAGAGACGTAATTGTAAACAATGGGTCAACGGCATTTCGAAAGTGGCAACAACCGCAAATGGCGATAAAAACTCGACTAGTGTGTAACTGTATGCGATCAGGCTTTGGCTAAGGCGGATATTAATACCGCATAGTCCATACATGTGCAAACCTAAAAATAGAAAAAATGTTACACAACTCACGACAGGATTGCAACACCTCCCAGAATATGGGTTACGCGTTTCCTTAGCTATCTCTGATGTGCACCAGGGTGGCTTTTACTGTCACATCCAAATCAGCTGGCGCTGTTCGTATAGCACGCTGTACCTTCTGAGGCAATTCAACATTACGACACAGCATTCATTCAATGTTTTTTTTTGAACGTTATACCTAGTGCTACAAATCGTTTTTTCGTCATTCGTGTAGACCTGTCCTCCAATCGCCTTTTGGTTGAAATGAACGGAAATCACTACATATCTGTCTCTTTCCACGTTAGAGCCCATTCAGCCCATTGCGCTCTTCGGTAAATACTTCATGAACAGTGTAACATTTAGTCACATTTCAAGTTTTCACTTCCGTCAGATTCTGGAACGACGTCACAAAACCAAACGGTACAAGGGACAGCTGCGTAATGCACAACTCCCACAGCATGCAACTTGCATCTGAGAATGGATTTGGTCTCGGACATATATTAAGTTTCCGGTAATTTCGTCAGCCGCTCAGGCGCGAACGGGGAGCCATTCCACGCGGCAACAATAAAACCTCTGACAGGGACTGGCAACGTGACGGAGGCGGAAATTCGGTCCGACTTCCCGGCAGCGGAAATCCGGACATCCCTCTAACTGCCGGATTCAGGCCATCGAGCGTCTGGTGAAGGCCCTTGGCACGGTCGAGCAGACAACGCAACGCGTATGCAGTAAAAACAATATTTCTCTTTGAACTTCAGATGCGCTCGATACAACTGAACCATATATGCAGGAACGGGGCAGGGTTAACAGGTCTACCATTTGCTAATTTTGACACGAAGGCTTCAATGTAAGCTGTAACATACGAAAGCCTAACCGCTTAGAGAGGAGCATATTATTTCTTTGAGTTCTTGCACATAAACTGCACAGCCTCGGAAAAAACGCAAATGTTGCTTCGCCGTAAGTTCTTGCTTTCCAATAGGGGCATAAAACTGATATGTATCGATGGCAACACATATCTAAAGCAAAAGCATCGCCTGTTAAAGGCCGAGGAACTTCTGCGGCGTACCAGGCCGCCGGGCTGCCAGACACCCAGACGTCTTACCTACGATGGCCTCTCTAGACGTGGGCGCCTGGCACGAGTTGTAGTGCTTCACCAGCCAAATCACCCCGACCACCAGCCAGATAATCTCCACCAGCATCACACCTGGAACACGGACGAGCGCCGCAGCCGTCATCAGACGGCTAAGCACCGTTCTGCCTCGCGTATCGCGGCAGTGGCGTGGCCAGCCGGGGTCACAGGGGCCAACCGCACCTCCCCTTATGGTCGGAGGTTTTGAAAAACTGGCTTATGGTTAGTTTAAAAGACAACACACGTAAAAATAATAGTAACTGATTTTTATTCTAAAACTATGCAGGTGCGCAATTCGACAAGGTCCATTTCCCCACGTGTGCAGTAAAATGGTACGGAAAGTATTAGACCCATTTATTCTAGTTTTGACATCCTTTCCAAAATCCTACCGACGCTGCTGGTCACGAGAAGACTACCATGGGTTCCCAATATAAACTGGAGTCCCTGCTTTACACCAATATTTTTACCAGCCAGGGCTCTCGAGGGTCACCTACTAACAAGCGCGCGTCTTGCGCACGCTCGATGGCACACTGTCGTGATTTTGGCCTGGAGTCCCAGAGCCAGGCAGGATTCGGCAGGTAGCTGAGCAGGGTTCCGATGAAACCCTGAGTTCGTGTGTGCTCGGTCAGACGACGCAGACGTCCGCACAGCTACACAGGCGTCCCGTGGCCAGCCGTAAAATCACAACACGGACGGTGGGCGGGGGGGGGGGGGGGATGGCGTCGGCTGCCAGTGGCAGCCAACCATCTGCTCTGGGCGGGGCGTGGACTCGACTGAAGGGCTGATAGCAGAACACCGCTGGCAGATACTTAATACAGCCGGACTGCAAAAATATGGGAAGGAACAAACTCCGTCCAAGGCCATTGAAAAGATGAAGTAAATCAGAGAAAAAATCAAGACAGATGAGTGGAACATGCCAGCAGTGGAAAACGTTGTGACCGCAATAACACAGAACGTTATGACACAACAGCGGACTCGTGAGCGTCTGTGGTCTTAAGGCGCGTCTACCACTAATTCATTTGGCGCTCACAGTAGCGGATTATTCCCGCCTCCAGAACCGACTTCCGGATTCGGAATCCAGAGTCAGACCATGCGCTGCTCAAGGACCATGTGTGGGGAAAGTACCCCCTTGAAGTTTGGCTTCCGTGAATTGTTTCCCAGGCCTGGTCAGAGTGGCTGTCATGCAGAATCACGAACTGAAAGTACGGATGGAAAACAGACTGTTTCGCTGCGATACACGGCCACAGTTCACCGGCAACTCTTCACGAAAGCTAAGCGTCGGACGGATGCGAAAACGTACCAATCGTCTTTGGATGCTGCTAAATAACATTAAAACCAACCGTGTTGGACGATAATTCCTATTCTTCCAGTCATCTCAGGGCTGGAAGAATAAGACAAGGCCGCAAAAGAATGCTTGCAACCAAAAGTGCCTTTGGTTTCTTTTGGAGTCAACTTAGGGGAGTCAATGTCTGTAATTGACTGGGTGGGCCGAGCCGTGTGCCCGACAACCTAGCCTCCCTCAAATGTGGGTTTCTCAACTCATTTAGCCTACTTTATTTTGATCGATGGAATTTTTTAAATTTCTTTTTACTATTTTTCAAATAAAAAACTGTGTATATTCCATGTGTATAGATATGTACCTACATACATATTTATATAAGATAGAAAGATAGATAGATAAATCCCTTTATGCCTTATTCTTTACTTTCTGCCTATACTTTATCTATTGCTGCCGTTTCTTTCGTTATTTTTGCCGAAATTTCTTTAAAACTGGCAGAAAATATTGGAGGGGTTCAAACCAACATTGGAGGGCCTAAATCAACATTGGGTGGGCCAGGCCCACTCGAAAGAATACAAATCCACACCCCTGAGTCAACTGACTCATGACTCAAATGAGTAATGACTCAAATGAGCTCATCACAATATCGCGCGATAACGCAACTGTGGATATCAGGGAGACGTTCACGCGGCAGTACACGCATGTTTTCAGCGTCATGGTCCGTCTCGGCGCGATGCACTTCCCCATGCACAAAACAGAGCTCAGGTTCCCAGCCCATGTGCAGCTGCAAGGACGCCGGCGGCGGTCGCGACTTCAAGGTCAACACACCTCGGAGATGAGGCGGCGAAGGCCATGGCGCGGCCAACGGACGTTCAGGGTTACTCGCCGCCCGGTCGTCTCACAGGCGGCGCAGCCGGCCCGGCCGGCCGGCGCGCAACACCGACCGACGCAACACCGACCGAGAGGGGCGCCGGGCGGACGCCGGCACCGCGGCCGGCCGCAGACGCGACGGGCGCCGATCGTGACCGCCGCACTGCCGCCGGCCGGACCGGAACTGGCCAGCAGCGGCGACTGTGTCCGGTGAGCACGTTTTGCGATTTAGAGCGAGAGATTTTCTGCTTGGTTATATTGCCCCTGGACGCATCATACGCTCTAGGAACGGACGCAGCGCGCATGATAAGCAATCGAAGCATCACGTTTTCCTCTCTTACGGCATATCATCGCTCAAAACTGAAAAATACCCACATCGACTGCCGACTGTCAAAGCCTTGGGGTGAAAATACCTGAGCTCATTTCGCTACTATGGACTTCCCTATGTCTCGACTCTGGAGCTCGGCGACATTCAATTCCGGTCGATGTGTCCTCCTGCACCCGACACCTGACATGACCGGCAGAAACACCGCTCTGATCGCCTGGCCGGTTATCTCCGAACGGGTTTTAACAGAGCTCAATCAACTGGTCCTCGACATGCATCCATCCCCACTTTCTGGCTTTGTTAGAAAACGCCGAGCGTTCCACGATCAAGCTAGACACCAGCAAGTATCACACGATCAAGCTGGACCAAGGCAAATACGATCAAACAGTCGTGCAACACAAACATGCATTTATCACGTTGACGCCGACAATCTAGCGCTGACCCCTGCCGAGAGCCAGCAGAGTTGGACCTGGCCGACAAGCAGTTCAATGGCACCTGGCGCGGCGCTGGTACTGACCCAGCCGTAAGTAGATGAGGTACTGGGCTGCCTCGCGCGGCGCCGTCTCCAGGATGGTGCCGCGCATGCTGACGCCGACGATGCACATCTCCAGCAGCAGGCATCCGCTCAGAATCACCAGGTAGCCCAGGATGTACTCGAACAGCTGCTTCTGGCACGGCACGTCCGCGCTGAGGTCGGCCACCGCCAGCACCACCGACAGCACGATCAGCCTGGGGGGACCCATCAGGTCAGCTGAGATCTTGAGTGAAGGCCATAAGGTCAGCTGAGGTCCGCCGCCAGGACCACAGACAGCATGGTCAGCCTGAGGAGGGGATGAATCGGGTCAGTTGAGGTCATCACGTCAGCATAGGCCGCAAGTGAAGGTCATCTAGTTAACTGACCAAGCAGTACGTCCGATAAAGATGAAACTCATCACTTTGGTGAGCTCATCCAATCCAAACGTCCTAACAGGAGAAGAGTAAAGTTGCAGAATTTTTCGTAAGATCCTTCTTCGTTCGAAAACACAAGAACGGAGAGGGCACAAACAACGTAGGCGCAACGATTTCCGTCAACAGCTCGCATTTTATTTCTCTTCTGTTGTGATGGACAACAACGAATACTTTAAGGGAAAACCAGACATAGGCTACAAACACTCAGGCGAAATAAAAACGTGTTTGAGCTGAGTGGTGCTGATACGTCATAGCCGATCAATTTTTCTTACTGTTAAACGAGAACATTTTGTGAACTGAACTTCAATGCGCCACGTTTGTTAAAAACTCCTGATACGGTAGAATATATACGAAACACCATGGGGGTGGGAATCTAAGCAAAGTCGGTGGGGCCAGAGTAATATTTTTCGGCAGTTTCTTTCCATGCAGCACTTCAGAGCCAAAGTTAAAATTATTTAGAGTTGATACGGCCGGCACCACATTTGTAAGGCCGTGGACCTACAAGACCTATAGACTGCTACATCATGCAAAATACATTCAATCGGCTCTCGATTTTCCACAACTGATAACGCGACCAACGTTGGGCAATGGTGTGCGACGAGCCAACGAGTCACGCGCGGAGCGCTGCGCAGCTATTTCGAGGAAGCGCTACCTCACGCCGCCTCCCGGCTCCTAAACATTCAGCCCATCTTAACAAACCCGTGCGATACAAACACTCTGAAATGAATCAGGGAGAGGAAGAGCACGAAAAGGGACGAGCGAGAGAGAGAGAGAGAGAGAGAGAGAGAGAGAGAGAGAGAGAGAGAGAGAGAGAGAGAGAGAGAGAGAGAGAGAGAGAGAGAGAGAGAGAGGAGAGGAAGAGAGAGGGAGGGAGGAGAAACCTCAGGAGTCCGCTCCCAGCCTGTCGCGGCGTCAGCTTCGTGCAACACGGACGCACGTTTCAGGACGTCAAGAGACGGCCCATACGGCCACGGCCGGGGAGCCGCGGCCTGTTATGGGCCGCCTCCGCCGGGCATCGATCAGCTGCCGGCGACCTCCTGACAAGTGACCCGCCGCCGACCACTCCGACCGTGGACGGACTGAGTCGACTGAGGCCACTGAGCTGCCCGGCCGAGCGCCCGCGGCGCGCCAGCCAGCGCTGCCGGCTCGCGTTGCGTCGCCCTGCGCCGGCGGACGAGGCTGACGTTCTCGGCGCATGGACCTGGCGGAGCCGAGACGGCTAGACCACGTGCGGATTTTGTCGACGACGTTCATCGTCTGATCGCTCTTGAACACATCCTGTGGGCGCTCATCCGTCGGTCGTTTGGTATGATTTTGAAGCTTCGATGTCGTGTTCTGGATGACGAAGTAGTCTCAGACTCACTTGATCTGGCCGCAAGCTGGCGTCCAAATAAAGCGAAAAAAATTAACTGCTCTTGATCTACGCTCGTCTGACATGCAGCGATGAACAATGATGCCAGCAACTTAAATGTAAAGCAATCTACTGAGAGCAGAGACAGAAAGCTTCTTCGGAGAGTCTGCTGTTACTCAAGTGCAGGAGCCGGCGCCGGGTTTCCCTCGGCGCAGAGGACACGGCTTCCTCTCCGACGCTGCCCGACCGCCGAGAACCGACAGCACCAGCGGCGAACCTTCGCAGCGTGGAGTTGCCCGAGCTCGTTTCGTGTGACCGACGACGTAACTGCGTGTGCAATATCGCCGTTCACGCCGGTTGACTGCCCATAAAGCGCGCGTAGATCTCACGCCGGACCGACGCTCGTGAACGCCTGAGAAAGGCCGCCATCAGGCCCCGGTGCAGGAGCTGTCACCGACACCTCGCCGCGCCGAGGGACGGTGCGACCGATGCCGGCGGCGGTACACGGAAGCCAGCGCGGCGCCGTCGACCTGGCCGGTTGGCAGCACGCTCCGGCGGGCTGCTGCCGAAGCCCGACAAAACGCGGTCCCCGCCGCAGCTGGGCACGCGCCGAGGTTTTCAGTAAACACTTGCGTGAACTTCCTCCACAGATGTGAATGCCTTGTGACGCCCCAACGTTCTGCCGCCGATGATGGCGACCATAACTATAACCGTAATCCGACGGCAAATCTCGCCAAGATCGAGGGAAATGTGTCAGTGTTATGAATTAATCATGACGTGGATAAAAAAAACAAACAAACGTGAAAACCGCGGTACAGCCGTTTACCGGAGACGCCTGTTAGGAATGCTTTATTTCGCTAATTTGTAAAGACTAGAAGAGGTCGACAGGTAGATGAAGTTCCAATAAAGCAATTCAAGAACGATTTTCAACTGATTTTCAACAAGCACGTGGCAATGGAATTCCGAGCCGTCCTAACATTGGCACACTGACTACAGTCCAGCCCAGCTTCCGCTAACCTCAACTGTCTGGGCCCAAACTTCCAGTGCTTGCAATGCGAGTGTATCTTGCGGTCGCCCGAACTGTGTCCTTCGCCGTGACGAGATCGCTATTTCACCCTCGACATGATATCTGGGGCAGCCGATCCAATAACATGACCAAGCTACATTAGGTCCGGATCACAGTCGGCCCTCATTAACACACGCGATTCCGAGGAAGGTAATCTTTGGGATTAATTCGATCGCTTGCGTTGATGTTTGCGAACTCAAGGGCAGTGAAATGGGAGGGTTTTACCATAGGTACAAAATTGAAAGGTGAGAGAAAGAAAGCTTTCGTGGAAATTTCTTGTATGCAACGTTAAGTTAAATTTCCAAATGTGGGGAGATGCATCCTCATCCCCAAAGACGAACGAATGGCGAAAAGAGACTTGAAATCATTCCAGTTGGCGGACAAACTCGACCACTCCACGAGGATACCGAGCACCGCTGGTCGCTCTAGGTTGATATCTGATGCGTGCTCCCTCACAGCCAGTCCACGAAGCTACAGAACGCCAAAACTCGGCCACGACTGGAGCCGTGCTTTATCACCCATCATAACGGTCTCCCATGTTCTAATTTCCCTTCACCGTCACGTTTCCACCATTTCGCAACCACTTATTCATCGTGCAGCTAATGACACCCACGCTGACAAAGCAAGCGCAGCTCTTTCCTCGCGGCCGTGGTAGCACGAGCAGCCGTCGAGCCCGGTCCTGTCCAACGCCAGCAGCTGTGCGCCGGCGGCGGCCGCGCGATGAGATGGCCGCCCGGCACCGTCGCCGGCGGCGGCCGCGCCGCTGCAGCGCCGGCCGGTAACGACCGCCTCCGGCGGCGGCCGACGGCGCAGAGGTCAGGGGTCAGCGACGACCCGGGCCGCCGCCGGCGGCGACGGAGTCCCGGGTCACCTGAGGCGACAGCCGCGGCCTCGCCCGGCTGCAGGGGACGGGTTAGCTGGCCGGCAGACGGCCGAGCCCCGGGAGCCAGGTGGGAGGGGCTGAGAGACGGCCGCTCTGGAGAGGAGGAGGCAGACAGACCGTCAGGGAGACAACCGGAGTTCTGGAGGGAAATACATGAGCAGGGTGCGTCGTGTGTATGTTGTTGTTTACTGAGAACTCGGTCGGCAAGGGCCCGTTTCGTGTCGACCAGCTAATCAGAACTGCCGGTCGCAACTACCTCCAGACGACGAAAAGATTACTTTTGGGGATAAAAACAGAACAAGTCAGCCCCAAAGTCACATTTCTCAGGAGACTGGACTGAGAGAGAAAAGGCGCTCTCTGAACCGATGTTGTTAGTTCTAAACACAAATTATCTGTTTAGAATCGTCGTCGCAGATATTTAATCGTTTCTTCAATAATCTGCCAGTCTTTTGCAGCTCCCCAGCTATATAACTTTCCTGGATCTGCCGTTGGACTCGATGATGACTGTCAAATGATGAAAGTCCCTGCCATATTGCGGTCTGCCGCAGCCGTGTTTTTCGCCGTACCCAGTCATCTCCAGGGTATTTTTTCTCATTCCACGCCAGACGCAGTCATGCCCTGACGTTCCCGGAACCCCAGCGCAGACGCGTGCCTTGCGGCGGCTTCGGGCGCGGCCCCGTGCGCAAACCCGTCGGGGCTTCTCGCCGCTCTGTGGCTTCCGACACGTCCTCGTCCGGACGAGCAGAGGCGACTCGTCCCGTCCGTCCGGGTCCCGGATGCTCGGTTCGACAGCCGGGATCTGGACGAGCGTTCCGACTCCCGCCTGGGGACCTCACGTCCGCTGGCCGCTGGCGAACGCCGCCACTGTTGGCGAGAGAAATCCACAGCAAAGATTCTGTTGGTGGATTTACTGGTGTACCGATTTCCGGGTGACAACGGAAAGGGTGGGTGCCGGCTTTGGATAACTATGGAAATTACCGGCGTCACTTTGAAGTGGCACGCTGTACATCACTATGGGCCTGATGGCAAATTTCGGCATTATCGGTGTTGCACTGGCAGCACCAGTAGTTTCTACCTACAGATAGTAGTTTCTACAGTAGATTCTACCTATAATACAAGTGAACTCCACGCAACGAAAAAGACGCAATCGTCAGCAACGTATTTCCAGCCGCTCCTCCAGGGACGCTGATGACCATGACGCCGTCCCCGCATGCCGACGAACAGCGACTGCCAGCCAGCTGCGGCGTCGGACACCCCTGCAGCCCTTCATCTCCCGCGGGCCACGCGGCAAGCCACGTCACGACGCCGTCCGTTTCGGTGCTTCTGTCCGTCGCGGCGCCGGCAGCTCGTGTTGACGTTGGCGAGCCAGGCGCCCTGCAGACGGGGCGACAATGAATCGTTCGCCTGTGTGCGGCGGTCGTAGAGCGGCCGTGTTTGTATACAGTGCGCCGTGTGAGCGGGCCACTACCTGGCCCCCCCCCCACGAGGGGACCGGGCGCCGCCGCTGCACACCGAACGGCAACGGAGACCGAGACTGAGACCGGACAGTCTGAGTTCTGGCGCAACGGATTTGACTGCTGGTAACGAAGGGTGCACACTAGTGCAAGGCGTTGCATGCTGCATGCACTACAACGATCTGTTCATTGTTGGAATTAAAAGTGAACAATGTCCGGTGTTTGAATGACTTCACCCAGTTTCAGGATAAGCACCCGATCGAAGTGATAAGAAAAAAGATAATTACAGTTATATTTCGATCATAGCCGGCTATGCAATTTTCGGTTGGCCAGACTAATGTGATTGCATCCGAAGTAGCCATCATTAATTAGCCGAAATTTTCAAATGTTATAAATTCGTACCCACTGCGACTGGAGGACGCTTTTAGTTCGGCGGGCTGCTTATAGACCGGATGTAGTTGGTTTGCATCAGTGTCCGATAACGTCATTCGGAGGCCACAGAACCGCTGCTCCCAATCAATGCGGAGCATAAATCCGGCCAACTGTCTCTCGACCGAGAACTCGGTGAGGAGCACTGCAGCACTCACCATGTATGGTTATCCGGCGGTGTTTCTGAATATCGCAACGCCATCTGGACATCCGACTTTATCCTATTTGCGTGTCGCGGTATTCCGTGTGGACAACCATACCTCCGACTTTGAAGGCGATGGGGATCAAAACAGGTAGCGTACGGAAGGAGAAAGAGGAAAGGGTGAGAATAAGCAATCGGCTAGGTCTCGGCAGCGGTAGCAGTAGCACAGAGACGTCCTCTCGCTGTCAGCACGCTTCGCCTTCCGACAGTCAGGTCCCCACGGGCATAAACCATTAGCGTTACTCGTGACATTCATCACAATCATGACAGATGGCGTGCCATAATTAATCTGTCTGACCTCAGGGTAAGTTACGAAGAGTAATAATGGCCGGAACGGAATCCTGGAGAGTCCCGCCGGACAGGCGTAGTGGTCCACTCACAAGATGCATTCCAATCCTTCTGTTATAATGTTTCGGAACTGGAAAACAACAGCGGCAGCCGTGTTTATGAATGCTCCATCGTTATTATCGTGTCGCTTAAGAGATCTGCATCCGTGTCCCGCCGCGATATCCGGCGACACCTTACTGTCTCACGTCTGAAACAGGGCGTCCTGGGCGCCGAGCGTCGACTTGGACCAACAGATTCGCATGGCCGCGCGACGTCCCGCCGGCCGCCTCCGGCGCGCCCGTGTGCAGCCGGCGAGGAGTTCACGCGACCTCCAGTATCCGGCGACAGGCGGCTCAGACCGTCCCGGCCGGGGCTCTGGCCGCCCCAGGGCAGCGGGTGCCGATCTCCGGCAGGCCGCGACACATCGATCTCCGGCGGCGGCCGCGGCCCGCAGCCGGCCCGGAGCCCGCCCGACAGGTGGTGACGTCAACTGTCCGTCACCGCCGGCCGGAGACCGTCCAGGCGAACGCCACGTGACATCGGTGGTGGTGTGAGGTCACTCAGCCGAGAACCACGTGACACCGACGGTGGTGGTGGGAGGTCACCCACTCGAGAACCACGTGACATCGGTGGCGGGGAAAGGTCATTTGTCATCACGTCGAGAACCTAGTGACATCGGTGGCGGTGAGAGGCAAAATTCCGCGTCTAAGGATTTTGACTAGGGTTGGGCGTGGGCAGGTTTGCCAGCCTGGTATTCCAGCAGCACCTACCCACTCCGATGTTATAAAAATGGAATCACGAAAAATCCGCAAATATCTTAATGTAGCCCCCAGGAGCAAGATTTATTGCATTCGTTCAGAGTGGTTCGTGCGCGGAAGTCAGCTATTTAAGACCATGTATTTCTGCGTTGAAAACGATCGTTTTTTCCGCTTGTTAATTTTCCACCAGCCATCACCTCGTTTAAACCACGTCAGCCCTATGTTCTGACCTCGCCAGTTCAAAAGTAGCCATGTATTTCGCCTTCAACGACCGTCAAGTGCGGTCTTCCCGTAACAGATGTGTCAAGAAAAAACATTTCTATAGCAGCGGAGCGACGTCCGTTGGAGCACGTCGTTAATGGACGGCTTGGACGACAAATGTGGATTAGATATCAATGAACTGCTATGTGATGCATGTGATAACCGCACGCAACATGAAACAGGGGACATCGCACAATAACATCATTTAAAATGATGTAATTTCACCATGAAACCGGCCCCAATAACTATGCACGACTTTATCGAGTTTCGTTTCACCACGTCTTTTTCATGCAACACTATACTCATGAAGTTAACTTCCTCCGTACTCGGAGGATTGCATCCCATTGTGGCTAAGACAATGGTACGTGTTACTACGTTGCTGCAGTATTTGACTGGCTGTGTTTCTTGGGACGATAGGAACACCTGAATGATTAACAGGTACAATTTCAGTTTTTCTGGTGTCATTCCTACGGCACACATATGGGTTCATACAGTCTTTCTTTGTCCCATTCTATGAACTCTGTGATCTATAGTGTGTAGTGACTACGTTCCGAACCGGGGGCCGAGAATTTCCGGAGAGGATCGTCACCGACACTTCTTCAATACGCACTTCAAAGCCCACTACCTTTCCTATGGTAGCTCTGCGTTCATCGGCGGGTATCGAGACGAAACTATGCTGCTGTGGGTGTTCCTAGCTTCCCAAGTCAATAGTATCTGCAAATTAATGCGTGAATGGTTAGTAGAGTAGATACGGTTTCATGAAAGATAAGGATCTCTTTAAATGATGTTACTGTGAGAAGCAAAGGGATACGAAACACTACTCCTTGCAAATAAAAGGCTGTAGGCATCTACATTCCGTGTCATGACAACTAAACTTACATATGCAGCATTAGAACAATTGCAAGAAACATCAATAATGGCAATGGTGACACGATGAACGAATGAACGGTACTTGAAAGGAAAAGGCTGTAGACATCTACACCCCGCATCATAACCAATAAACTATGTAACATTAGACCAACTGCAGGAAAAATCAGTCGTGGTAAGGACAAGACATCAGATGAACGACCGGTGCTTGCAAGGCAAATACTTTAGATATCTACACCCCGCGTCATGAGCAATAAACTGCACTACGCAGCATGAGAATAATTACAGGAAAAACCAGTAATTTTTAGGGAAAGTCATTGTGCAAACTGGCCACATTTCTTTCATGTCGCAAATCATCAGTATATAAATTTTACCACACATCACGGTGTCTTGCCCGCGGCTGCCTTCGTAACTGGGGTCAATGACAGAGCTGAGGATTCGGATTCGGGTTCGGATAATTCCAATATTCGGCCGAATATTCGGATGCGGTAAATGTTGGAATCTTAATTTCAAGATTCGAATATTCCACGAATATTCCACTGGCCACTTATCCATCCGAATGTTCCCCGAACATCCGAATGACAACCCAGCATTGGAATACTCTCTTGCATTTCGGTGCGGAGCCTGAAGAAACATGAGCCAAATTATCCATAACCAAGCGGAATGTTAATGGGTCATTGTCTACCGTTGTTTTGGCTTCTGTACATGATTAAGGATGACAATAATGCTAAAAGTGATTTTACTAAGATATGCTCCCGCTCTCCCCCCCCCCCTCCTGTGACACGGATCTGTCCATCATATCTCGTGGGGTGATGAGTAGCCTGGAGAATAATCCGACATTTGTTCCGTGTATTGCAACGACGGGCAGAGACGACGGGTCGGTGTCAGTCGGTGAATGAAGCTGGATGCTACTGTAAAGTACATATGGACCTGTTTATATGGTCTCTTTTATTTTGGTCTATTGAGACTAAAACAGGCAAATACCCGGTCTTCAAATACATAACTGGCATTGTGCACCAAGTAAGCTTTTGCACTCATTTTCTCATGCGAATTTCCATTGTTAAGGTCATATAACAGTCCGAAATCGAAGCGAGAAACTGCAGTAACGGGAATCTCTCACGTATTATCCTGGCCACTAAAATTCGAAATATTTGTTACAAAGATGTGGTCATTTAGGAACAAATTGTGTTCAGCACGACTTAAACTACGTTTAGTCCCTCTCGTTGAACAGAAGCCAAAATGTGTACGTAGACCGCTCACAAAAATGACGCTCTGCTGTTGATGCTGGAAATACCTGTTGCGGAGTAAAAATGTCACGTTTCTTCAGACAACCCAGTATTATATATCACGATTTCAAGCATTCCAACTGTGCTTCCCGAGCTATCTAGTTTTGCCTTGACTGAGGAAGGGAAGGGGGGGGGGCTGGCGACTCCGCTGCGGAAGCTTAGCCACCTCTGTTAACATGTTGGACGAGGCTCTGGTGACAGGCTACTTATTCTAGCATCACACAACATCGGTGGCGGTGAGAGGTCACTGAGCCGACCGCTAAGTGACATCGATGTCAGCATGAAGGCAACCATGGCGGAGCCCCATTGCGACATCTCCAGTTGTACGATCCTAACCACAAAGCAATGACGGTAACACGGACGATGCGACACAAGGATGGCAAGATCTGTTTAAAAGTAAACATGTTCCACTTGCCTTCGCATGGTTCATTGATCGATGCCATTGTTACCATAGAAAACAAACAATAACACCAAAAGCATGATAATGCTGGATATCTCTGATGGCCAGCAGCACAACCAACTGTCGCGCAGCTCTCGGTCGATCAGAGACGAAGAGACGAGGTTTCTTCATAGCCGTAGTGTGCATCCACTCATACGGAAAACGAACGTTTTCAAAAATTACTTGTGCTGCCAGGAACGGTTCCAGGTTCACTCTTGATACATATAACTAAGAGCGTAACGCCAAACGAGCTGAGTGGCGCGATTCCTGCAGGAATCGCGCCACTCAGCTCTTGGTGTGGCAGACTGACAACGCCGGAGTGCAGACGTGCCCGGCGCTGCGCCGAACGGTCGCCAGCATCCGACAACGCGGTCGCGTCGCGCGCAGCCACGCCCTGACCTGCCGCGGCTGATGAGAGAGCCGCCAGCACGCGATATCGACTCGAGGTCCGGGCGCGCCCCAGCTCCCGACGCCGGCGCGGCTGCCCCGACCCCGGTCGTCGCCCGCGGCATTTCCCGGCGGCGGGGCGTGACGTCATGTGTGGCCGCCAGCCGGACACTGGACACCGCGGGTCCGTCGGGACCGGCCCGTGTCGTCCGCGACACGGGCCGGCCCCAGCGGCGGAGACTGCCGCCAGCCGGACACTGGGCACCGGCCCGCGGCGCCCGCGGCACGTGCCAGACTGCGACGAGATTACATATTCTGTGCACAAAAAAGAGATCGTTGCGATTCTACCGATTGTGTCTACAGTCGTTTGTAACTATGATCTCACCACATGGGGCACTTTTCACGCACAAAAAAAAAGCGCAGCGCCAACCTATTTATGGAAATCGTGTAACGATGACTGACTGATGCAGGACGAATGATCGCCATAATTACTCAGGGTACGAGCGCATTTACGAAGTATGTAGGGCAATGTGAACATGCATACATATCACATTATATTACGTACACTACATGTATAAGGTAATAAATATAACAACGCGAAAGAAGATCTTTTTCTGCATGCATAAGACGTGCCTAACACTCAATGCTTTACCCGCTAACGCAGATCTGCGAATTCCGATGACGCTGGTGACTGAAGTCAGCCTAGAACAGGGCTCAACATGCCGCGCGCCATTTCTGTCACTCGAGGCCTGGTTATACCAGTGTTTCATCCCACCTCAACGAGGATCTGAAGATCGACTGCAACAAGTTCCAGAGGTCGTATAAATCAACGTCCGCAACAGGTTCGCCCAAATAAACCAGAATCGGCGATGCAGGTCAACAAAGGGTCATGCATCGGCATCAGATCCTAGACGGGCAAAGTCACCCGACATAGTCCACATCCACAACATTTTCACGCCCCTTTCGAACCCATCCGTCGGCTGTCCGGATTTTCCGGTCTCGGCTGACTCGGGCCGACTATTTCCCCCCCCCCCCCGACCGGCGCGACAAACGCGCGACGCAGGGCCGTGGGTCGAGGCTTCAAAGAACGCCACGAGTTGACCGATGTCTCGATAAAATAAAGAAACGATACAGCGAAATGAAGAGATGACTGTTCTGAGAGCAGTGCGTTAGCAAACTGATGACTGTTTTGAGAACAGTGCGCTAGCAAACTGTTCACCAGCGCGCTTTTTATTGGGTGGAGGATAAAAATGGTGCGCGGACTGTACGTCGGAGCGCCTAGCTCGTAAATGGAAGCAGGTTAGCCGTACGAACAGTGTAGACGGGTTCCAGACATGGTAACCTCATGTACCTAAAGAGGAAAACGAATGGAGGGAGAGAGAGAGACCACTAATTGTCAGGAACACTTACGGGCGATCCGAGGCCCTCGGCAGACGGAGCGGAAGACCGCCTGGTGAGAACGGAGCGGACGACTTCTGCCTGGTGAGAATGGAACGGACGACCTCCGCCTAATGAGAGTGGAGCGGACGACTTCTGCCTGGTGAGAATGGAACGGACGACCTCCGCCTAATGAGAGTGGAGCGGACGACCTCCGCCTAATGAGAGTGGAGCGGACGACCTCCGCCTAATGAGAGTGGAGCGGACGACCTCCGCCTAATGAGAGTGGAGCGGACGAACTCCGCCTAGGAGAACGGAACGGACGACCTCCGCCTAATGAGAACGAGACGGACGACCCTCGCCTGATGATGACGGAGAGGACGGCTTCCACTGAGTGAGAACAGAACGGGACCGCCTCCGCCTGATGAGAACAGAACGAAGGACCAGCTGGCGCGCCGACGATCGAGCCCGCGCCGCCGCCGGAAAATTGGACGCCTCGAACCGAGGCGGCTCGATGAGTCGACTCCTCCGGCGGCGGGAGGCGAGTCGGGCCGGCCTGGCGCGGCCGCTTCCTTCATCTGGTCGCCGAGCCGCCGCCGGTGGACGATCGCGGCGCAGAACAGACGGGACGAACCGCGGGCAAGAGGAGCGTTCGGTTCGGACGGACGGAGGCAGGCCGGACCGTGGGGAGCGCGTGTCCTTTAGACTGGCGGGAGCAGGGCAGGCCGGACAGCCCAGATCCGGCGCCAGCCCCAGCATACTTATGAGGTCGGCCGCGTGATAACTTGAAATGGAACTCTTTTATTTAACTTGAGGTACCAGTCTGGCTAAACTTTACTTCCAAATGGACCGTTTATCGTGATGTGCAAGGGTCGTAACTCATGCCGACGTACGGAAGACTTTTGGGAGCTTCTTTTCTACAAACGCTCTGAATGACAAAAGGGATATTCTCAACAGCACCAGCGCAGCATCCGCAAAAACAAGCGGATATAATGGTTGCTGTCCCCCATACAAGTTCCCGCTAATTCCGCTCCTTCCATGGCCGACCGCAGGAAGCTGCTGGCCATGTATGGAGGCGAGTTTCCTGAGTCCCGCGGCCCTTTCAGCGACAGTGGTCGGCATGCGTCTCGGCCTCTGCCGGACAAAGGGCGGCGGCGCGGCGGTGAGGCGGCCGATCGTTGCCTCCATCACCCTCCCTTCCATGTCGTTAGCTCCCCTCGTGAGAGGACGGCCGCGGCCCGGCCGGCTGGGCCCGCCCTCAAAAAGGCGCCGCGCTGCCGCCGGGAGACAGAGAAAACACCTCGCCGGATCGCGGCAGCAGCGGTGTCGATACGAGGGAGTCGGCTGAAGCTGCGCGCCTCTGCTCTGTTTTTCGGAAATGTGCGGAACGCCCTCTGTTTACATGTGAAGGCTGGGATTCCATGAATAAACCATGGGAAACGTGGCGAGGCTTTTCTGATAGCCGATAAAGTCTCGTGATAGAAATGGCGCCAGCGCATGCGGTTTCCGTACAGATAACGATAAGTGCCAATCACGTTAAACAAAGGATAAAAGCTTCCACGCAGCTATTCAAGGAAAAACCAGTACCAGCGATTTTGTCCCCAAGTCATGCCAGCTACCCGTGGCAAGATTCCAAGAGATGCGCAGTCGCGCGTGAATCCACAAACATCAGCAGCGGTCACGGGCATCCCTTACGCTTCAGAAGCTTGCCAGCTTGCCTGTCGGGGTTATCTTGATGGTTAACCTGGCTTTTGTTCATCATAAAGAAATAATCATGCCGACGTGGAAGTTCATTTCACCAAATCTATCAGTTCTAATGTCTTATTTGTATTTTTAGCACCATGGTGCAACATTTCCGCTTTTCTTGTTTATTTTGTGGTTCATTTCTGTCTCATGAGAAGTAACATGGCAGCGTCCCAGATGAGCTTCAAGATGTGGCGGCGGGTCGTACGTGATCATGGGGGCAAAAAAAAATTTCGAGGCCCCTTGATCTTGAAAGGCCCCCATTCCTACACAGGGTCCTCATCTCCAAAAAGCTCATGTTTCACTTAATGGGAGGCGTATTTCGCCTGACTTGGGCCGGGTCAGTCCAAGATCCAGTCGTGCTTTGTGCGAACTCTGGCATTCAACCGCTAAACTCGGCAGCTGTGGCACAGCTTGGTCCCAAAATGAACCCCTGACGTTCATAGCCAGTCCACATGTCCGCATATTCACATTTTCACTTTTAGTTCAGAACGCCGTTAACTGATCCAACAACCAACCAGACACTCTTCCGGGCGGAAGCCGAGGCCCCGAGGCAGGGTCGAGGCAACGATTTAGTGAGAGAATGGAGCCAGGCCACCCAGGTCCATTCTGTGAGGCCCCTAACAATCTTAGATTCCCGGTCTCTTGGCTGCTTTTTAATGCAGTCGGTAGCGGCCCTCTCACGAACGGAAGCCGGGGCCCTCTAGCAGGGCGGGGTTCGTTTCCGTTCAGCGCAGGTCACCCGGATTTATTCCGCGGGCCCCGTAATACTGAATATCCAGCAGTCTCGTGGTCACTTTTGAATAAGCATGGCACGAGGCTCTTTTACGGACGGAAGCTGGGACACCCTCCAAGAATCCGAACCTTGCTTCAGCGCAGGCAACCCAAGTCCATTCTGCGAGGTCCCCTCAAAATTGCCAGTTTCTGGTCTCTGGGACACTTCTAAGAATAATCGACAAGAGACTCTTCGCAGATGGAAGCCGGGGGCCCCCCAACATGGTCCGAACTCTTCAGAGGCCTACCGGGTCCATTCCGCGAGGCCCCTTAAAAGCTGTAAGTTCCCGGTCTTTGGGCCACTTCTGAACGTAATTCGCGCAAGGCCCTCTTACGAACGGATGCTGGGGTGTTCCCCGAGACCCGGCCTGGTTTAGCAAAGGCCCCTGAGTCCATTCTATGGGGCCTCTCGAAAAACTGTAGGTTCCCGGGCCCTGTTTTCCTTTCGAGTGATAATCGGTACGAGGTCCCTCATTCGGACCTAAGCCGCCCCCCCCCTCGGCAGGGTTCGAACCCTGGTTCAGCGCAGGCCAGCCAGCCCTGTCGATGAATTATGTGAGGCCCCCTGAAAATTATGAGGTCCTGGTCGCTGGACCACCTTTGAGTGTAATCGGTACGGGTCCTCTCTCGGACCTAAGCCGGGGCCTCCTAACAAGGTTCGAACCCCGGTTCAGCGCAGGCCATTCCCGGCCCATTAATTATGAGGCCCTTGAAAATTATGAGTCCTGATCGCTGGACCACCTTTGAGTGTAATCAACACGAGACCCTCTGTTGGATAGAAGCCGGGCCCCCTAGCAGGGTCCGAACTGTGTGTCCAGGTAGGCCAGCCGGATCCATTCCGCGAGGCCCCTTAAAAATTGCAAGTTCGCGGTCTTTGGCCAGTTTTGGGTCCAACCTGTTCGAGGCCCCTACCGGGAGAAAGCTGAGGCCCTTAACAAAGTAAGACTTGAAAGAACATGCACGCCATGTGCCTACTTCATTGCCTTCATGGATGCATTTTCCTTTTCTGTTTTTTTGTCGTGTTCGTCGCTTTTATCCCCGTTTTCTTTTCTGTTCAATTTCTTACGAGGCCCCAAGATCATGAATGGAGGGGGAAGAAACACAGTATTGCCCCAGACCCATCGCAATTGGGGGCAGCTGTCTCCCTGCCCTCTCCCCGCTTCCTCCGCCCTTGGCTTCAAGGCAGAAGCACTGAGTCCTGAGACCACACGTCCTGCATCCAAGAACGGTCCCAGCCTGGCCCCTCAGGATAAAGCTTTGCAACGGCCAGCGTACGAGTGATGAAAGCTGGCTACGTTTGTTCCTGGGCCGGCATCTCTCTCTGGCATACCTCACTGTGGCCTTTCCATCTAAAACAGAGCAGCCGCTCACCAAGCACGATGTTTCCATCACCAACTCGACGGGGAGCATTCCACACCACCTGCGAACGAGCGCTGGATCTCTTTGGCTGTCTCATATATCACGAGCGCAACTGTCTGGAACGGCTGTCGAATTCAGCGCGACACACAGTTCAAAAACGGGATGTAAATGAGGTTCGGCTTCAGTTAGGCATTCAACTCGTGTGCCGCACTGACGCCCACTCTCGGAGAGCTTTGTATCGACAGCCGGCAGCCGCCGACGATTTAGTAGCCGCGGCGACACTCGTCTGATGAGACGCCGAGACCGAGAGCGATTGTTTCCCGCCCACGTCACGGAGCAGCTGCCGCCGCCGTTGCCCGTCATCCGCTCCAACCGAGCGTCGCTGCTCGGTCTGACTCTGCCCTGGGTAGCGGGTACCGACGGGGGACCGGCTGCCACCAGCGTCCACCCTCCACCCCAGCCGAGCCCACTGGTCGGTCCAACCGTGTTCTGAGTACCGGCCGTGGACGGCGCGGCGCGGCGGAACGGGCGGGGGACGCCGCCGCCCGGTCGGCCGTCCGTCGGCGCCGCCGCCGACGCCGCCCGCCTGCTGAAGGGCATTCCGTCTTCGTCCAGCGCTGATGAGGAGCGACGGTCAGCGTCGCGCCGACGCTCCGCCCGCTCGCGGAAACGGCACGCGAGGAGGCGAGGGCGGAACATGTCGGCAATGTTACCCACGTACAGTTTGTCACTCTTCCTTCGGCTGACGGCAGTCGGACACGGGAGGTCAAGCAAAGCCCGATATTTGGGACGCTGCAAAGACCAAAGCGTTGTGCGATTCTGCATTCCAGGGATGGGGAGGGTCAGGCCTCCTGCTCCTGGAGGCGGATGACAAAACAATGCGATAGGAGGCGTCCGGTCCAGCTAAACGTCGAATGTCGTCGCCTGTTACCCTACAACGTTGCGCTCTCAGCTGAGACAACGGCCGGAAACCCGATTTCCACCCCGACGTCGCCATGCCGGCGCCACCCGCCGACTGCGCGACCTCAGGGTCACGCCCTGGCGTTTTCAACGCGTGGGAGACTCAGATTCAGTCGTCGCAGTCGAGCATGCCGGTTCCCAGTCGTCCCAGACTCGCCACCTGCCGGCGGCCCGCTCCCAGTCGAGGCCGCGCGGCGCGGGCCGGCAGCCGAGCCGAGCGGCGTATCGCTGTGTCAATAGCGCCAGATGAGGCGGCCGTATCTGACGCCGGCGTCGGCCGTCCCGGGACGCGGCGCTCCCATGGGGCGGCCGGGAGACGTCGAACAGCCTGCTCAGAGAGCGCCGGCCGCCGCTGGGGCGACGGGAGGAGCGCCGCCTGCGTGAGGCGGGCCGCCGCCTCGTCCGCGCCCGGCGTGGGACAGAATCACTTCTTTTCAGTTTCTTCTTCACAGTTGCTTACATTCCGTGGCAAGGTGCGGCTGGACGCCGCCAGGCATAGGCTGGGACATGCGAGTTGAGATGCCAGTGACGTCAGTGTCACCAGGTTTCGCTGGCGTCATCGGAGGTGTGGGTCGCATTCATTCTCTCTTGACATACTTTTACGAGCATCCAGACCGTTTATGCACAAAATCCGCATTTTTTTCTGGAGCTTGTCGCTTGCGGCCGGCGAAAACAAACACGAACACACGCTAAAGAATCATGAGCGATGCGATGCAATGTGGGGAAGGTGCTGTTTAAACGAGACGGCCGAAGAACTCCCGGCCATTTTCACACCGCTTAGTAATTTGGCCTCAGTAAATTCGTTGTCAAAGACTCAGAGTCACGTCACTGGAATACACGGACAGACGAAAGATGGGACAACTGAACGCGAAGGGAGACTGGTACTGTAGGACCCATGTGTCTCGTGTCAGAAAACTGAGGTGAGACACGCTACGGTCATTTATGCAGGCCAGCGTGCCGTAATTGAATGCACCAGTCGTCTGGCACGACTCAACTGCCGGTTCTAATTCAGGAATATGCATCTCCTGCCGCGCGCCATTTCCGACATAACATGCACTACACACGACATAAACAACGTGTCCCAAGTCTCCGCGTCTCCGTGAATTCGCAACCAAAAGACGGCCTCAAAACAGTCTCACTCCTAACGGCTCCGACCCAAGCCGATGCTTGCCGGCACAATGGTGGTGCCCGCAGTCACAACGCATTGCAAGTTTTCGTAATCTCCAGGTCCTCCCGTCACGCGTGCGGACTCGAGAACAGGCCGACTTCGCCGGACGCGTGCGGTCGGTCTGGCGGTCGGCCGCCGGCCCTCCCGGCGTCTCCCGCTCCCGCCGGACGTCGCGGCCGACACGACGTCGTTCCGGCGGCCGTTTCCCGGGACAAACGGCCGCCGGACGGGCCGGCTCGCGCCTAATCTCCGTCCGCGGAGCACGCGAGCGCCGCGCCGGCCGCGGGAGGCGCCCGACCGCGGGCGGCAGCCGCCGACGGCAGCCGTCGGCCGCGACGACGGAGCCGCGTTGCCGCGCCGCGGACGACGATCGACGCGCGGACCGGCCGGCCGAGCGCAGGTGACGGCGAACACGGGCCGGGCGACGCTGCGGTCACGGGCGTGACAGGTTGCGGCCACCCCGCCGTGAAATGGCCACCGCGCATGTCAGGGGGCCTGGGACGCCACCCTCCGGCGTGACTGGAAATCTCAGTCTGGGCATTGGTGGGAGCGGTTTATAACGATAAACATGTGCTGCGGAAGGTGAAGGGGGAACACGGTCGCTTTCAGAAGATGGCAAGCCGGGAGTGGCGTTTGCGCGTAAACGTGCCTGTCCCTTTCTATGCATTACTGTTATTGCATACCTCACTGCATTTATCCCTGCAAGGCACACGAAAATGCTGGAAGACCTGCGGATAATGAGAACGACGAAAACTAGCAAAACAAAAAAATTGTGCCCCTGGAAGCAGCAGAGCAATAATTACAGCCGCAGGAACATATGATTACGCCCCAACGTTCTGCAGGCCCCAAATCCTCCTCTATACGTCGACATATCATCTGGTGCTCAATACACCAATCAGTAGCTGCATTGGGCGCCGCCATGGGTGAATATCTGGGGAGGCATTATCGTTTAAGATAATGCCTTTGTTTGACCGTGGATAGAGCCCCTTCGACTTGCCCTGACCACTTCGGAACTATGGAACGAAGGAAGAGGGTTTGAGAGGCACTTAAACTGTGCCGGAATGAAGAGGGTTTGGCGACAAAGATCGGGTTAAATAAAGAGAGAGGGTGGACAAATCTTTTGATGCGTTACTTTGACGGCAGCGAAAAGCACTTCATTTTTCGATCCTTAAAAACTGGGGACACTCCCCCATTTTGAAACTCCCATGATAATAGCCATCAGGGCAGGTACCGGGCTGCAGGTTGCGCCGAACGGAGGCGCCTAAGGGCCGTCAAGCGCCGCTCAGCGCCCAACTCACCAGGCAGCGTGCAGGATGAAAAAGATGACGCCGGGCACGACCAGGTCATCGCTGCCGATGCTCCAGCGGCGCCGAAACGCCACCAGGCCCGGCATCAGGCCGCCTGTCTCGCCGACGCACCACTGGGCGGCCGAGCCGGCGGCTCCCAGGCCGGCCACCGTCGCCGATCGATGGACGCCGCGACGGCCGCGCCGCCCGGACATACGCCGACAGCGACACCTATCCCACGGCAGCAGAGCTAACAGCTGGCCAAAACAACCACTAGACGTCGGAAGCCTGAACGATATCTTTGGATTTGGAGTGGGCTTTTCTGAAAAAGAAAGGCGACCACTGGAAGAAATGGATCCTGACACCTGTAAAAATTATCCAAAACTTGGGTCTGAAGTGATGTCAGCCAAGATTTGCACTCTACGGTTCACAGCACGTAATTTAGGTAAGCCAATGTTTTAGCAAATATGGAATTTAATTAATTCTTTCTTTGAGACTGATATAATTTGGAAAGATTTCCTAGCTTTAAGACATAAGAATCCATGTCCGAGTCCCCGTTCAGCCTCTCTGCAAATGCCAACAAGCTTAGGAGAAATGGTAGCAAACAATCGTAAGCAAACGCGCATGCCGTCCAATTCCCTTGTGCAACATGTTTTTCTGACAGATTAGTTTAGTATATTTTTTATTTTTGTATGCGTACATCTACAAAAAATCTGAATAGAACAAAAAAGTACGCAAAATTTTGTTATAATCACTAACACACTTGGGTTCTGACTTAAGTTGGTGCCGGTGCGGCAATAACGGTGTCAATCTTTTTCGCTGAACAAATCTTTGCAACTGACTGACGCCCGACGAGACACGGGACTTGACTGAAGATACGGACGCTTAAGCCCAAGAGGCTGTGCGTCCAACTTGCAACAAACAAACAGCAAAGTAAACAGACCATGGTACTCTTTCCAAATGAACAGGAACCCCTGAGAACATTTCATCTTTGGATTCCGATCTTTTTCAGCCAAGGAAAAACACACCTGACTCCAGTCAACATCGGAAACGCTATTTTCATGTTATTTGTGCCCATGATTTAGAATTCGTCAAATTTAGGTGGGTCACTGCTTCCTCGACCTTAGTTGCTGTGCCCCTTGCTGTACTTATAACCCAAAAGGCAGTGTAATTTACCAGGCTATTGATACATGTCTGCACTTGCTACCACCTGAAGATTATGTTGACTCTGGATTTCAGGCATCAAAATGGTAACAAGATCCATCAAATGGCTGGTGTTACTAGTGATAACTCTGCAGACCACAGCCCTGGTCCTGACAATGCGCTACTCGCGTGCCAACTCACCAGGCCCTCCATACTTTGCAAGCACAACAGTGGTGCTGACAGAGACAGTCAAGTTTTCTATTGTGTTAATCTCACTCTGGCTAGAAAATGGTGAGTCAACAGAGGAGTTTGCTGGGAATGCTTAAGCTGCATTGTGGTGTCTTCAAAGGATGCATATGTGTGGGTGTGTTGGCATGACATGCTGGACATGAAGTTCTGTTAGGAAGATGGCCAGTTGCCTTCAAAATATTCCAAACACTGATGTAATGTGGCCATTGCAGGGTATCATTTTGTATTATTGTAAGGCATTATTTTCTACACTTAGCATTCTAGCATTGTGGAGAAATCTTTGCACCTAAATGCAGCATGCTGCATTGTGCACCATGCAATTCAGCCATCATTTAACTGTTCATGAAGTTGTAACATCCCATTGTGGAGTAATGGTCTGCCAACAGTTTTGGAGGCATGTTTTTCTTGGCTGACTGGTTGGCTGGGTGGCTGGTTCTAAAGTTCATGGTCCAGTATCAAATGATCTGCATCATTAAACAGGCTATCACTCAATATCTGGCAGGTATGCATGACATCTCAGGTACAGCAGTAGTGTGCTATTGAAAACCTCCCTACTTTTCATTACGACCAACCAGGAGGGTGCCTTTTGGAGCATATGATAAAGGAGACATATAACATTTTTTTGCAAAACTTGGATAATTTTTTTGAATGCTTCATAATATATTTGTTTTCTTTTGTTGTATTGTGCATTGCAGACAGATAGATCTGTATCATTGTTCATACTGGAGGTCATTTACAATATCCTTACAATAACTGGTGTTCATCTATTTCAGCAATGCCTTATCTGTGGATTCTGGAAAACTGCATTATTGAAAATGGCATATCTGACCACCTATTTTGTATTTCCACATTGCTCTTAGATGCTAAAAGGAGTATAACAGGCATGCTTTGTTTCTCACTGTTTTTTGCTGTCTGCAGGAAACTCTGAGAACCATGGCATTCATGGGTGTGGCCACAGTTCAGATCTTGGGGGGGGGGGGAACAAGCTGCAATCCACCAAGAATAGGTAGGGTACAGAAAAAATCACTTTTCTAGGTGTTGTGTGACAAGCTACTGTTGAAATCCTTTTTTGGGATTCCATAGTTTGAGAGACTTTGTTGCCAATGGGAAATACCTGTTTGATACCTTGAAAATTTGGAGGCAGGGACAAATCACCACCTCTGGAAAACTGCAGAGGACATGTCCCTTGCAGTCCATGCACAGATTACACCCATGATGTTGCTGACCATGCTTCATTTGAATCCTGTTAGCAGCAGCCCCTGGTGGTGGAAAACACAAATGAACTCTTAACCTGCACCTGATGGGCAGTCAGTGCCACACATGCCTGACTGGGAAGAGGGGGCAGTTGACTGCCCCCCTGTAACTCACGACATGTTAGCCACACAATAAAGATAAACTGTTGGAAAGCTTGTGACAAGTAGAGCTTGAAACTGGCCCCGTTTTTAGTTTTGGATAATATCAAAGCCATTTACACCCAATATGTTTTCTCACAACTGACTGCATGAAACCAAAAAGCAGCCTGGATCTCAAGGGCTGTGATTTATAAAGTCTAGGTGAAGGTACCAACGAGTGGGTAAAAGTCTGTAGATCCCGATACACTTCTAATTCTTCTGACTTGTTTAATATATACACTGAAACGTTAAGTTAAAGACACGGCAATTTCCGCACCGACTGCTTTCGGGCGCCGTAGCTGAACGCGGTATGAAGTTAACGGGAACTAATTGAAGCATTTCTTTATTTTCGTGACAGAGATCTTTTCATGCGGTATTTTTTATCCTAGTGGTTCTTGTGATGGTTTCTTGTGCTTAAATCTTGGAAAAATTCATTAGTGTTCAATCTAGACAATTGGCAAAGCTTTGTTCGCGGAAGCTTGTTTATTTCCAAAATGTGCGATTTTTGGAATTTTTTGAACTTACTGGTAGTAGTCGCTACTGTGCGAGGCAGTCGTGCCATTTTTTACCTGTTTTGATTAATTCATTGCCGATTTTGACGGCGGTGCATTTTTGCTTATGGTAGTTATTCGTGACATGACCTCAGGCCAATGACTGTAAGTCATTGATACTTTGTCTGTTGACGGCAACTGGATGTCCGCATCACCCCACACTATAAAAGTCGGTGAATTGCCGAAGAACGATGATAAGTCTTTAAAAATGGGCCTGACCTTAGGTCAATGACCCGGAAAATTCCGAAAAATATGAGATAGCAGGTTTGTCACATCTATCAAGATCTCCCAAAAATCCGAAATCCCAATCTGTCAAGATCTCTGATACCCAAAAATTGTATTGTAATATCACGTTTTCCGAAAAAAAGTTCCAGGGTGCTAAACTTTTTCGAACATAGGTTCACTTGACCCGACGTAGGTCGGACACCTGACTTAATATGAGAAGAAAACTGTGACAGAAGATGTAAAAATGATCAAGCAAAAGGTACACAAAGTTTTGCGGCGCTGCGTTGGTTTGCTGTCTCGCAGTCTTTGAAAAACCTCGGGGGGACGGCCAACCGCCTCGCAGTTGGGGGCAGGTTAAAGGCCAGAAGTTGTTTTTTCCCGTGTTATGCGATACAAACTTAAATTTTCCCAAAAATATATCTGCTAATGATTGCATGCAAGATTATATGCATTTTTTGCCTTTGCTAATTAGTAAGGGTACTCACTGCACCATTAACACCTCCCCAGAACACACCACTTCCTCTTTCAAAATTTTTGGCAAGACCTCAGGGCTTGTCATGGCTCCCTAGAGTCTGCTCTTTAATGCACTGTCTTTATGGAATTCCAGTTTTGTATACAAAGGTGATAGGCTTCATGGTGATGCAACCACCCATTGTCTCATTGCCATGCTGTGCTGTTTGTAAGTTTGTTCAGAGCTGTATGTCCAGGATGGTGAGTTCTTCATCATGGATCCCTTCAGTATGTTCCTCAGCTGATTCGTAGCATCTGTAAGGAACTCTGTGGTATCAGAGTTCATGATCAGGCATTATCATATTCGGTATCAGGTATCATCATAATCACACAGTGGTTATGCTGTGGTATGGCCAGAGCTTTTAACTGCCACTCTTGTGATATCAAGGATGTCAGCATCTGATTATTTTAGCTCAACTTGAAAAGTCACTTTTTGCCTCCTGAGATGTGGTGCAGTTTTGTCAGGTAATGAACGTGTTTTACGATCATTTCCTTCTTCTTTTTAAGTGTATGATGCAGGACATGAAAGTGGTTTTTGGCCTGGATGTTCATGAGTAATAATTGTATGTAGTAAATGATTAATGTAATGCAGTTAATAATGGCATTACATTATGTGCTGTCTTCTTCAGGGAGCTCGATGTCCCGGACGGTGGCCGTGCTTCAGAAGGATGTGATTGGCCAGCCCTGGGAAACACTGAGACTCTCAGTGCCAAGCTTTCTCTACACGATTCAGAACAATTTGGTGTTTGTGGCCCTCACCAACCTGGATGCACCCACTTTCCAGGTCAGTAGGAGGTTTAACTGTGATGTTTGCATGGTGTTGTTTGTTGATTTACGGCAGTGAATGAATGAACTCACTTGTGCCAATTTTCGACGTTTTGGAGGTAACCCTCATTGCTCTCTGTCTACCGTCATCATCACTGTGACCGGATTTTATTATGCTGGCCTAAATAAAAAGGCATTTTTGAAGCTAATGTTAGTCATTAATATTGTCATTCACGGTAAAATCAAAGGTTAAGCACAATGATTTAACTTGATGAATGATATTCTGGTATTATCCAAAAGTTGCTGAGCAGAGGATTGCCAATTGCATCAGGTTGGAGGCAGCACATAATTGTTCACTTACCTAGGTTTGTGTTGCGATTTGTGCCTGTGCAGATCAGGCTTCCCTTCATTGGCAGGTGTCGTACCAACTGAAGATCCTGGTGACGGCGCTGATGTCCTCGTTGATGCTGAAGAGGCGTATCCGGTCGCTGCAGTGGATGGCACTGCTAATTCTAGTTGTTGGAGTCTGCCTGGTGCAGGTAAAACAGCAGCCTGCTGCTTTGTAAAGGTGGAAGGGCTTCTGGCTCTGCCTTCTGACATGCTTGGGAGCTGTTGTGGATGTTACGTTTATCTGGTAAATATATTCTGTCGTTTGTGTCGACCTCGGGCATGTTCGCGAGGCTGAGAAAGTTCCCATAGTTTTCTGTATGTTGAACTCTAAATTTTGCCCTTTATACTGTCAAGGACCACCACCACATCGACATGCTGTATGCTTCTCACAGAGTACTCTTCATTTCACAACTTTGTGACCCGACATTCGTCCATGCGCAACCTATAGCGATGAGCATGATCAGCACTCTGTATGGACCCCTACCTTGGTGGACCATTTTCTCCTGACTGCCCCGCCGAGTCCTCCCCTGGCCTGTCAGCCAATCCTTCCTACCGGCCCCCTGACCCCCTCGCTCGTCAGCTACTGCCTCAGGCTTCCTCCGTGCGCCCTCGCCCTTCGCTTGCCTGTGAGCCACTGCCTCTGACACGCGCCCCTGGCCAGGTGGACCGGACGGAGGCTGGCACCGGGCCGGAGTCGCGCCGGCGCAACAATTACCCGCTCGGCCTGCTGGCCGTCATGACGCTCTGCCTGTCGAGCGGGTACGCCGGCGTCTACTTCGAGCGCGTGCTGAAGCACGGCTCGACGCTGCCGCTCTCCGTCAGGAACACGCAGCTGGGTGAGGATAGGCTCTGGCTGCTGTCGGCTGCGGCTGGTCGGGCTCTGTGAAAAGCCTGGCAGGGGTGTGGGGTTGTTGGGTTTTTGCGTCGCTGGCCTGTGCGGGCGGCGCGGTGTGCTGGTAGCAAGTCGCCTAATGATGCCGACGTAGGTGTTTGTTGTGAGGGCGATGAGAAACTCAGCGTGGATTATGCATTGACTGGTGTTTTGCAGTGGAGTTCTTTGGTGCGATTCTTCCACATATGTGCGCCCGGTTTCTTACCACCTGTTTAATCCACTCCTCAGCCCTGACCAGTTTGTGCTCTTGGTCTTGGTCGCTCTGTGGTGGCATTCTCGGTCCACGTAGAATCCATGTTCACAATTCATCTACGCTGTATGAGTCCGCCCTCAGTCCTGGTCTTTTGTCCCTTTACTGTCCTGTCTTGGCTGTTTGCCGTGTCCTACCAGGCACGCTTGATGCTCTCTCGCCTCGTGGGTATCCCCTGTCAGGTCTTCGGCGTGCTGTATATCCTCTACCTTCTGCTGTGAGCTACCTCACTAGTGTTCTTAGATATTCTGACTTAGTTCTCACAGCACTCTGCTGTGCTCTCTTTGCTGTCAGCTGTATTCTGTACCCTCCCGACTGTCCTCTCACAGCTCTGCTGTGCTCTCATTGCTGTCAGCTGTATTCTGTCCCCTCCCGACTGTCCTCTCAGAGCTCTCTGCTGTGCTCTGTCTGCTGTCAGCTGTATTCTGTCCCCTCCCGACTGTCCTTTCATAGCTCTCGACTGTGCTCTGTCTGCCGTTGTCTGTATTCTGTCGCCTCCCGACTGTCCTCACAGAGCTCTGCTGTGCTCTGTATGCTGCCAGCTGTATTCTGTCGCCTCCCGACTGTCCTCTCACAGCTCTCTGCTGTGCTCTGTGTGCCGTCAGCGTTGTTCTCGCTGCCGTTCGGCGCCGCCGCGGCCGCCTTGAACGACGGAGCCGGCATCGCCGAGCACGGCTTCTTGTACGGCTACACGCGCTACACCTGGATGGTGATCGTGCTGCAGGTGAGGCTGACGCAGAGGGCGGGGCGCAGGTCGCATCGGCCCGCGTCAGACACTGTGTGCTCTGCTGTGAGGCTGCTGAAACTGTATGGTGGCATGACGTTTCCTTTTTTTGTGCGGTCGCGGGGAGTGAAAAACTCGTCTTTGTGGAGATTTTTGGCCTTTTTGTTGAAACTTCATGTTTTCAAATGCTCAAATGGCGGTTTAGGACCAACACCATGCCATTTGGTTGGCTTGTGCAGCACCAAGCGATTTTCTACATTTTAGACCTCGTTCATATTTCCCCTCTGTGTTTCGATTCGCGAGTCTTTTATCGAAGTGGATTTTCGGTCCACTTCGAACACCAATCAATGTTAACGTGTGTCCCTGGAGAACGTAACTACTTATTGGTTTGCCCTAACGGCGCCATAACGGGCACTTACAGGATATAGTGCATTGTACTCGAACGGGATTTAATTCCTGCAGTGAGTATGGTCATATATTGTTAGAACTACCTTTTACGATGCTGGTTTTATGAGTGGGTATCGTTCTTGATTACTGGCGCATTTTACGAGACTGCAATCTGCCACAACCTTCGAGGATGATGGACATTTAATTGGGTACTGCTGTCATTGTGTTATTAAATATTTTAATGAGCATCTGTGTGTCAGCTTGTTATGTATTGGGCTATAAATGAACACGCGTTGGCGTAATGCCTGATTGATTGCCTTGAAATGCCCTCCATTCGAAAGACGTGCTTCGCGACCGCTCGCTGTAGCACGGCCTCCGCGCCATTTAGTTTCGCTTCTTATACGGCTCCGTCGGAAAACCCGACATTGCCTGAACGTCGTGCCCAGTGCGAACAGTTGTGTCGTCCCCAGGCGCTGGGAGGTCTGGCCGTCTCGGCCACGGTCAAGTACGCCGACAACATCCTGAAGGGGTTCGCCACGTCGATCTCGATCCTGCTGTCGGCGCTGTTCTCGTGGGCCTGGCTGGGCGACATGCGGCTGAGCGCCACCTTCGGCGTCGGCGCCGCGCTGGTGGTGGCGGCCACCTTCCTGTACGGCTACACCCCGCCGCCGTCCGCCGAGCCGCCGCGCGCCAAGGTAGAGTAGCGCCGCGCCGCTCTGAGGCCGCCTGCCGTCGGCGGCGGGTCCCAGGCGGTCCGCGGCTAGCGCCCGGGTGGCCGCTGAGGGTGTCGGGCGGCCGCTGCAGTGCGTGGAGAGCGGGGAGCGGGCCGCCGGTCGCGGCCCTGGCCGTTGCGGCCGGTGTGTCCGGGGTCTGACCGGCCCGCGGCTCCGTGGCAGCGGCCCGATGTAGTCCGTGGCTGAGAGGTACCCCTGCGTCCAGGTCTCTGCCTGACCGGCGGCCGGCCGGAGGACACTGTGAGTAGCCCGTGCTCCCCGTGCTGAGTGCGGAAGCTGTTCCGTTTCATCGTCCGCTCACTGGGTGACGCTGTAACAGCCCAAGCACGCTCTGTTGTGTGGGTCCTGAGTAGACGACCGTTTGGCCGTCTGCTGGTCGGCTGACGTCGTCAGAACCCCGTGATTGCCGTGTTGTACGCGGTTGTTTTGCCCCTTGACTATCCGCCAGCGGGCTGGCGCTGTGAACAGTCTGCTCTCTGCGTTATGCGTGGCACCTGTTTGACCATCCATTACACGCTGCGTTGCGTTTATTAGTCGTCCGTTTGACCGCCCGCTGGCGGTCTTACGTCATGAGTAACCCAAGCACATTGTGTTGTGTTCACTAGTTGTCCGTTTCACCATCTGCGGACCCACTGGTGACGTGGATTCTGTTTGCTCGCCGTGTTTGTAGCTAGTTGTCCTCTGGCCTTCGACTGGCGGCCTGAAGCGGTTCAGATCTCCCGATCACCTTGTCGTGTGCAGTTGTCGACCGTTTTACGTCCTTTGGCCGGCTGCTCGTTCCAGCGGGCCGTGTGGGCTTTACTGTGTTCACTAGTCTGCTGGCTAGTCGCGGGCCGGCTGACGCCGTGGCTAGACCTGTTGCGTGCAGCAGTCGACCGGCTGAGTGGCATTAGACCGACTGCCTCCTGACAGTAGCCCGTGTGTCCGGCGCGGAGCGCAGGAGTGGACCGTCCGACCGCGGGCCGGTCGGTGGCCGACGCTGTGAGTGGCCCACGCTCTCTGTGCTGTGTACGGCAGTCGGACTGTCGACGCTGTGCGTGGCGGGCTGCAGCCGGGCGCCGGACGGCCGGACGAGGCTGGTCACCCGGAGCACTGGTTTTCGCCGACGGCTGTCGGCAGCTTGTGGGGCTGACGTTTGCCCACGGCCGCTGAGCTCGCGACTCTGCGGGCCTCGGCGTCTGTCGAAAGCCTGCTCGACTGAGAGCCTACTTAGCCGTCACGGGGTCCAATCAAAAAGACGCCGGTGCTTGTCATGCGTATCAAAAGCTAGAAAAGTAGGGATTACCCTCCTGCAGGGATTAGTGGCAATTTTGTTCAGTACGCAATAGTGTTTTGTCCTTTTGCATTATTTATTATGGTATGTATAATCCTTTATTAGTTACGTCGAAATGAAGTTCGTAGTAGATATATTTGAAGGTGCCATATTTAAGATCACGTGTGATCGGCTTCGTCAGGGTTCCATCTGCAGGGTCAGCACAATGGCGCAGTGGCCGCTGGGTTTGTCCAGTCGTAGCTACTCGAGGTAGGTTAGGCAGGGTATGTCGTCATCGCTGGGCATGTTGGCGCCTGCGAGACGCTCCAGTCTCTGTGGCCAGCAGTAGGCTGGCCTGTTCGGAGCGGCGTGGCTTGCCGAACTGCTGTCTGCCCGATCTGCCACGGTGGACGGTTGACTGCTGCGCGGTTGTGCGTGTGTGTGCTGTTGAGCCGTGTGGAAGCGCGTGAGGTTCTATGCGGTACGCTGTCTCTGCGGACGGGAGGTCAGTCAGAGGCGCCGGCTCAGCGGCGGCTGGCAGACCAGGGACGGGTGCCACCATCGGCACCGCCTCTTGGGGCTCCCAGGAGGGGCTGGTCAGCCGGTGACGCCTGCCGGGCCCGCTGAGCCGGGGTTCGGACAGTCGACTAGGAGCGGCCTGTTTTACAGCTGCTAGCAGTTTTATTGTGTCCTGGACAACTCGCGCGCTGTTGCTGCCCGTGGTCTTCCGTTGGTGGTTGATTTACAGCTGCTTATTGCGTTTCGTGTGTGTTTTGCGTGGGTGTGATGCATGACATGATCCTGGTACCCGTCTGAAGGTGTCAGGAGAGCGCGCTGCCGGCGGTGGGGAAGGAAGGGGATGGCTGAGCGCCAGATGACAGGAAATTAGCTCCGTTGAATTCGACGGGTAGCCTCTTGAGATGTCACCGCGAATCTCGGTGTTTTTGTTTGTCGCAGTTTTGTTGTAGTCGTCGGGTTGAATTACCTATTGACCTTTACGTGGGTATTTGCTGGTGTTAACTTTTTTGGCAGAGCTCTGAAATTTGTGATTAGGAATGAAACAGGAAAAGCTACTTAAGACCAGGAAATCAGCCGGTGTGGATAAGTTTGCGCTCTGATTCACGTGGAGGTTGGTATCGTGCTCCCGCAGAAGTGAACGTTTGCCACTTGTGACTCATGGTCAGTGGTACTGGAGCTTAATACTCATTGATGACATATTAGGTCGTTCTGTGGAAAGTTTCAGACAAAGTAGGAGATGGGAACAGTCTGACATTAGGCAGGGAGGCTGGAGGCTCCGACGGACCGGTGTGGAGTGAAGCTCATCTGGTGGTTGAATAATGAGGTATCTCGCTGTTGGGCTGTTCATGCTGGATTACCAGGGCTAAGGAAAACGTAGTGTGGGGGTCGGTTTTGTCATATGCAATTCCTCAAGCTATATTTGGCTTGTTTATAGTTGTCAGTCACTCAGCCGTCAGGTTCATAGAATGCATCAGCTTCTCGAAGTTTGCTTTACCGTGGTTCCTGGGTTTTGCTTAAGGCATTCTTGTCAGCGTTTGTGACTGGCGAAAGTTCAGTTCTTCTAGTTTTGCAGGGGTACAAGTGCGTCCTAAACAGACGTGCATCGCTGTGCCAAATTGTGTAATCCATCCTGTGGGGACAAACATTCTGTGGGGACAAACATGAACAGAACTTCAGTAAATCTCAAAGATTGCCTAAACAGTAGTGAAACCCCGTCCCAGAAACGGCACAAAAAGAAACATTTCGGCGTCTACTTTGTTATATCGTGGGATAGGGCGACGTCTGTAAACTTGGTCGTCTTGCCAGCCTCCCAGGCGACCTGTTCATTTCCGCTGAGGCCTCCTTTTGTGTGCGGTGTGCCAGGGTAACCAGGCGATCCCTGCCCACGTCACGGGGCCGTGGAGGGCGCTGGACGGGACTGGACGCGTGCGGTGGGCATCGCGATCCGGCGCCAGACGAGCGAGGTCTCTGTGGCTGGCAGCGGCGCCCTCGGTCCGGTCTTAGGACGATTCTGAGCGCGGTGTGACGCTGTCGCTGGTTGTTTGGCGGTCCGGTGTGACTGCCCTCGGGTTTCGCCGCCTGTGTCGCGAAGTGTGGCTGTTACATGGCAGCAACGGGCTTCGTGTCGTGAATATGCAACGTCTTAGGAGCAGATGCCCGCACCACTTCATTGGCTCAGTGCATCACGAATTGTTGTGTATGTTGCGCATGTGACCCAAGTCTTCACTATACGTATGTGCGCAAGAACTCATGATTGGATGATGCTTGTTAGTGCACTGTGGAATACAAATGAACTTCGTTTTATTATGTATTTAACTGTTACGCTCAGACAGCCGAAGTTGAACTGATAATGATCAGGTTGGGATAAGGGCGCATCAGGGCGCGCCGGTTTTCAGAAAACTTTTTCTTAATGGCGAACGCCGTGATATGGTTTATGGCCTATCTTTTAAGTACTTAAATCAACTGGACCCTTGCCTCAAACGACGAAGTATTTATCCCCAAGTTTCCACGGATTGTGTTGTGGCAAGTATTTCCGTAGATCGAAGTCCCAAAATTACCCTGAATCTTTTGCGTCATATAAACATTCTACTGACATATGACGCTGTAACGGGCCTTCCGGTGCAACTGATAAAGAGTACTTTAGTATTGTCGTTTCCGGCAAAGACTCTGCTACACAATGCCACCAGCGGCAACCGGTAAATTTGAGCTGTGTGCTCTGGAGACCGCGTTGGCCGTAGTGGTGTGCTCTCGTCTTATTCCGATTCTGGCCGCCGCGAGACGGCGCCACCGCCTGCCGCTGTTTCCCACCGGCGTCCGCCAGTCGGCGCTGGCGCGGCCGGCCGGCGATCGATGAGCGGCGGCTTCACGTGGCGCGGCCGCGGGTCGGAGTCGGTCGCCGGCGGGCGGCGGAAGTGGAGTGTGGTGCGCGCCGCGGCGGCGGACGGGCGGCGCCCGGCGGCGGTGAGTACCGGCGTCCCGCGACCCGCCTTCCTGACCCGACCCGGGGTCAAACCGGCCCCGGCGGCCGACGTGTCCGGTACTGGCAGTGCCACCGACTGCGAGCCCTGCACGGGAGGTGTGACGGGCGCTCAGTCGTGCCGCCCCCGCGTAACCAGGACTGCCTGGGGCTCAACGTTAGCCACCAGGCTTGAAGGCAGATCGCTGGGATATTGAACCAACTGCATTGCTACCTACGGAGAACGGGCAAGAAATAACATTGGAAAGCAGGGCAAATGCGCATAACGTCTGCTTTTGTTTTTTGTTTTTTGCATTAAAAAATACTGATGCCGTTTTTATTCGCTGTGTCTAAGCATCCTGCCAGGCTGCCTCTCCTCCAACGTCGCACAAGAATTCAGTTATGCAGGACTGAACAGCATTCCAGCGGCTAAACGATGCCGTGAGATGGTTGAACTTTCCGTCTGAGGCGTCAGAATCTCTTCGTAATGGCGCGGGGTGTTTGCTGTGCTGTTTCTCATGCTTGTCCGCTGAATTTTTTTATCAATTATGAAAACTGAAGTTGTAGCTTCCATCTGCCAAGCAAATATGAAAATATATTTTCCAACACCCGAACACATCTTGAAGAACGCAAACGTGTGTTCTGGACGACGGACGTTCGGACTTACGTCATGCAGCTTGCGCCGCTTCACCAAGCGTAGTGCCGTGGCGGCTAACGTTGTTTTCCCGTGCATAGCCCTGTGCGTGTTGAGTTCAGTTTTGATGCGGTGCTCTTGAGGCTAACGACCTTATGGTCGTTAGGCGAGCCATAAATCTTATGACCTAATGGCTGGTGTCTGGAGATGAGACCGTGTTTGTACTGTTGGAGCCTGTCTTTGTGAAGCGAGCTGGCATTCGCCTGTGGACAAGGCTGTCTGTGAGTACATGAGCGTGAATCTCGTTTGAAGTTTTGAGGGTTTTACGCTGGTCTGTTCGTTGGCAGCAGAATTTATGTTTGGTCCTCCGGGCAGAATTCAGAATTGCTGATGCTCCCCCGCCGTTTACACCAGCAGCGTCGGCTGCGCGAGCCGCGAAAGTTTGCTCTTGTGGTCCTAAGATAGTCCACTGTTGGGGTTCCTACCACTGTCACTGTCACTGAGTCGAAAGTGGTCTGTTATGCTTGGTCTCTGTCATGGGGGCTGCCCTATCCTCGTAGTTATAAATAATTTACCAGAACGAATGAGAAATGAGTTCAGAAGTGCGCGTGAAGTTACCATGAAAAACTGACAGATACGACCTCATCGGAATACTCCAAAAAACATTTGATACCTGGTATACCAGGTATCCGGGTGCCAGGTACCTGGTACCAGGTATGGCACCGAGCGTGAGGCGCGGTTCATCGTTGCTTAGGTACTCAGCTGCTGGCAAGGAGTTACGATGGGGCGGAAGCACATTTGCTATGGGACGAGACACACCGTATGCTCAAAGTTTACCGTATTTCGTAGCCGCTTGGTCGCGCCCCCTGTCGCTGTCGTTAGAGCGTCACTGACGAGCGGGACTTTAGCCCGCTGAGCCGCGTAACGGGTACGGCGAACGGTCCCCGTTGGCTCCACGGTGTCTCAAAACAAGCTCGGTCAATCAGCCAGTCTGATGCAACCACTTCTGTCCTCTAGTCTGTGTGACGCATAAACTCGCCGTGCTTGCTGTGGAGAGCGCGGAAGCGTCTGCAGCGGATACGAATGACGCTGTGCCGTCCCCCAAGAAAATCGATATGCTCGGCCGGCAAGGAAACTCGACGTCATGGCACATCTGTCACGGTCCAGGCAGAGGAAGGCAACAGGTACTTGTCTGGCACGGTCAGGAAGCACCCTGGTCCAGCCCACTAAGAGGCACGCAACTTTCTGGTCCAGCCAGTTCGGAGAGAGATCCACCGGCCCAGTCTGCTCAGAGGAACTTGAGACTTCAGAGGGTACGCGTTGGTACACTCTGGTCAGGATGGCAATTTGATGGCGGGGCATTGAGGATGCTTGTATACATGTGTTGACGGCGTCAGCCGACTGGCTGGCTGGAGTTTCCAGCTGACCGCCGCTCTGCCACTGGCTGGAAAAACCACCCGCCTCCCCTCCCCCTAGACTCCTGTTGGGGGACGCCTGCCTCCCGGGTCCAGCTGGCCGCTGCTGCTGCCTCCCGTCTGTAGTCCCCAGCAGGCCGCTGTTGCTGCCTCCCGGCCGTAGTCTCCAGCTGGCCGCTGCTGCTGCCTCTCGTCTGTAGTCCCCAGCAGGCCGCTGCTGCTACCTCCCGGCCGTAGTCTCCAGCTGGCCGCTGCTGCTGCCTCCCGTCTGTAGTCCCCAGCAGGCCGCTGCTGCTTCCTCCCGGCCGTAGTCTCCAGCTGGCCGCTGCTGCTGCCTCCCGTCTGTAGTCCCCAGCAGGCCGCTGTTGCTACCTCTCGTCTGTAGTCCCCAGCTGGCCGCTGCTGCTGCCTCCCGTCTGTAATCCCCAGCAGGCCGCTGTTGCTGCCTCCCGGCCGTAGTCTCCAGCTGGCCGCTGCTGCTCCTCTCGTCTGTAGTCTCCAGCTGGTCGCTGCTGCTGCCTCCCGGCCGTAGTCTCCAGCCGGCCGGCCTCTGGGTGGGCGGCGGCGCGACTGACGCCGGCCGAGCGGCGCCGTCAGGCCGAATTAGCCGGCCGGCTGGCCGGTGACCGGGCGCTGTTTTCGTTGGCCGGGCGGCTCCCGCTCCAGCCGGCGGCGACCGGGGCGGGCAGTGCCGTCCGGCGCTGGCCGCTCAGCGCTCGGAACACGCGCCGCAGGGCCGCCGGCGGCGGGCGGCGCGCCGGCCACGGCCTCGCAGATCTCTCCGCCCGCGGCCGCCGGTCGGGGCCGGGGGCCTGACCCGTCAGAAGGCCGCGACCGGTGATGAATCGTGGGGTCGGCGTAATGGCAGAGGTCGACTTGCCGCCCGATGAGTTGGAGGCTGTTTTGCTTGGCGCGTGACCGGCGGTGTGTGTGTGTGTGTGTGGATTGGTCAGAGGGTGGTTGGAACAGTTGTGCAGGATTGGTCGCCTGGGAGCTGTGCGCAGCTGGCTTTGCTAGTGATGGTGTGTTCTGGTTCAAGCGAAACGACATGTCTCACCCTCGATGAGCCGTTCTCTGAAATGTGTGAATTGTCTCCAATGGGTAGCGTGCGGTTTGGCAATTCGAAGTCCGAGGCACTGAACCGCGATCGCCGCCAAAGTGAGGTGCGATAACCATTTTGTCTTGCTGAACGCCAACACCAACAGTCGTTTCGGAGGAAAGTCGGATTTGAGTTGCAGATACCCCATGTCCAGGAGACTTGCTGCCGGTCCAGTCACACAGCAAGCCGCTAATCGGGGATAAACTTGCACTTCAAGGCATGGCGCGTGGAGGCGGGCCGGCACGAGGCTGCGCCGTTTTCAACGGAACGGCATTCGAAGACCAACATGAGGCCGGCCTGCTCGTCGCTGCGACCGAGCCGACGGCAGGCGTTCCGGCCCGCAGTCCCGTCCGCTGCAGGCTGGCCGGTTCCGCGCCGTTCGGTCGCCGGCCACCGGCCGGTGCTCAGGAGACGGCGGACTGTCGACGTCTGCCTCTCCGGCCCGGGAACGCCGGAGCGTCGCCAGGCTGGTTGCGGACGGGCGTTCTGGACGTGCAGGGCGGAAGACGGGACGGTTATCGTGCTGCGGACCCGGCCCAGGCTCCTGAGCCGTTCGGGGATCACCTGGGCCTGGTTAGACCGCAGGCAGCTCTCGTAGGTCCGATCGAACCACAGGTAGCTCTCCCAGAACCGGCCGAACCACAGCCAGCTCCCCCGGGCCCGGCTGGACCACAGCTAGCTCTCCCAGAACCGACTGAACCACAGCCAGCTCCCCCGGGCCCGGCTGGACCACAGCTAGCTCTCCCAGAACCGACTGAACCACAGCCAGCTCCCCCGGGCCCGGCTGGACCACAGCTAGCTCTCCCAGAACCGACTGAACTACAGCCAGCTCCCCCGGGGACACCGCAGGCTCCCGTGAACCCCGCCAGGGTTGTGCCATTCAAAAATGGAGCACCTCTGTCGGCTCGTTTGAGTGTGCTGGGTGCACCGCACTGGCGATACCCAGACCCGGCTGAGCGCGGAGCGAACGTCTGGGCAGGCACAGGTTGCTGGGACCCTCCGTCACCGCTACGGAGGGTCCCCCCTCCGTCACCGCTGACATTGCGGGAACACCTTTCAGCGAGGAAAAAACCGCTTAGTTGGTTTGATATCGGAGCATTCGGTGGCTGAGCTCATTCACAGATCCTTGTCGGCCACCGTGGCGTGGACTATTTCCAGGACTTGGAGTCTTGTATTCTTGTCCCTGGATCCCCATGGAATGCAGGTTATCCCGCTTTGTATTGAACCATTCGCTGGCCTGGGTGTGACATTGCGTCATCTCGGGAAAGTCGTTTCTCGCTAGATCAAAGCGGTGCCGAGGTGACGAAACAGGGGTCCACTTAGCATCGGACGCAAAACGAGGCTAACCTGCTTTCCATTGCGATCCAGGCTCATGTTTGGTTCCAGGTCGATCGTAGCCGGTTCTGGTCTACCTGGACGAAGTTCAGGCCCGCTAGGAGCGGGGCCAGGTCCACCGAGACCACGACCTGGTCCTCGACGTTCGGCTCGGACCCTGTCGCTGTCGGCCGCCGCCGCCGCCGCCGCCGCCGGCTCTGTCCTCGGGCATCGATCGGTGGGCGACACGCACGCATCATCTCATGCCGGCGCTCGGCGCCCACTATCGCCGCGCCGCCAGCTCATAGCTCATTGGCCGGATCACGCACCGAGTCGTCCTTGGTGCTCCACGCACCGTGCGCTCGGCGCTCGCGCGCGCCGCGGGAGGAGCGCGGTCGGCTGCGTGCCTGGCACGCAAAACCCCGCTGCCGGGTGACGGCAGCGTCTGTCCATCTTTATCTGTCCGCGCCGCTTCCTGCACGCCGCGGTCAACGCCCGTGTGCGCTGCGTTGGACACCAGCGGGGAGGGGCCGTCGGACCACAGTCATCCGCCCGTCACCGGCCGGGGCTCGCCGGCCGTGTTCAGCCGCCGCCGCCTGCCCGTGATGAGCTGACCAGCGCGTGGCGGCGCCTGCCCGCCGTGCCGGTCCTGGGCGGGCTATTCAGACTCCGGCCCGGCCGGCGCGCTCCCGAGGACAGCCGGCCTTATCAGCGGGAACGGTGTCGGCGCTCCGCTCGCCTCCCGGGCGCCGAATTCTTGGCCGTTCCAGGAATGGCCGGCGTCGCGAGAGGGGAAAACAACGGAGGCGGTGGAATGGTTCGGTGTCCGCTGACCTGCGCAGTTGAAATAGCCGGCGAACCCGGCCGGGCCGGTGAAATCTGTCTGGACATCGGCTGCTGGACTGGGCCGAGGGAGGAGCGCAGCCGTTCGTCTGTTTGGAGCCGGCCGCCGGTCTGTGACCTTTCCGCTGACCTCGCAGAGCGCCGTGATTAATCCGGAACGGCCCTGTGCAGGATGCAGAAAGCTCGTTAAGGTTGCTCCGGCATTTGCTGGTGATCCGTTCTCCTGCGCTGGACATTTCTGTCAGCTTCGCAAAGGGTCAGCAAACGAGAGTGGAGTCCACGGGCGCATTGTGCACTGGGCATGACTTGAAAGCAAGGCAGTTCGATGACAGCGACTTTTGGTGTGGCGGGTAGATGGATCAGCGGTGCATCCAGTGGCGTCACCCGGTCTGGCGGCCCCGTCGCCCGCGGCGCCGCCTGGGGGCCGGCGCGCCGCGCGCAACCACGGCGGCTCATGGCGGCGACGATTAGTTGGGTGGAGTCTTGCGAAAGCAGGTGCTTTCGAGCCGAGCCCTGACAAGACCGGGCCCGGTGGCGGCGTCAGTGCAGCTGTCGTGCGCCGCTGACATTACTGACATGTCGTGATAGGTGCAATATGGATAATGAAATTCTGGCGAAGCCATTTCCACGTGCGCCGTCGAGTGGCATTGTCATGGAACGATCCACGGGTCTAGATGGTAATTGGGGAAGGTCACCCGGATAACGCAGGTGTTCAAAAGCGATGATAATGAAATTTTAAACCGCTGTTCTTTCCCCCACTTGCACGATTTGATTCACATCGCATGTTATGAATGACCGATGCATGTACGCGACACGCACGGACTATGCTAGTTGCGAAACGTTCCTGAAAAATAGTCTCAGGTATTTGCAGTAGATCAGCGAATGTGGCCTGAGTCACGGAAGATATTCAACTCAGCTGAAAACTCCTGACATATACACGTATTACATATGAACGTGGGCGTATTCCAAGACTGGTTTGTAGCCCGACGTTTCCAGAAGTTTGCTTAGCACGGGTAACCTAAAGCAACCTCGGACGACCGGCAGACCACTGCCTTGAATTCCGCGCCGTCAGGGGTGTCACCGGTCTGTCGCTGTTGTTGACGTTTTATGCCGAGTCGGAACCGCATTCCCGCACGCTCTCACAGGGTTCTCGTCGTGCTGTGCCCCTCAGAATGGTGCGTCTGGACGGCGATCGATTGGGACGCGCCAGGAGTGGTGCATGACGTGGGACACGTCACGCGTGGCGGCCGTCCTTCCCGTGGTCGGTATTTTCCACCGACTGCGCAGTGCGGCCAGAATGTGGCGTGCGCGAGGAATGTCAAACAGAATGCCACCGGAAAATGCACGACGGGATTAAAATTACCTGGGAATGAGAGCCGTATTACTCCGAAGTTGATAAGGTAGGCCACATTGTGTATTAATGTCTACTAGTATTTTCACTGGCTTGCATTGATGGGACAAATGCTGCCGAAGTAATGATGAAAGCGCAATTTTTCGTTTGTCATACTGTAAAACCCTGCTAGACACCTGTAACAGTATCCACATGAGTTCAGTTTGAGCCACAGCGTTCGACGTAAGCAAAACGTTCTCATACATTCGGAATTTTCTGCGGTCTGAAGACCATTAACACCGTGTGGCGTAGCTGTCATGGTAAATGCAGCGAAAATATTTAAATGAAACTCTCAGTCCTAGCTGACGAAACCAAGCCTTTGGTACAGTACTTTGTAATGGTTTGTATGTTTTGAAATAAAAGAAGGTAGGTAATTCCCAAGTAATTACTTCCCCTTGACCCCATATCTCCCGCCAAGTGCTTATTGTCTGCTAAGGTCCCTCTTTAGATCGACAGTTACTAGAAACGATATCATCAATCACGCGCCAGGTCCTCGTTTCACCGAGATAAGTGCTCATTTAGTGGCCCACGGAAGCCAATTAGTCGATATCTAAACAACGTCCGTGGCGACACCTGCAGTCCCAGGCTGACAGCCGACATAAGGCAAAGTCCGGGACAGGCATAAAACATGAGACAGGCCCGGCACCTCCAACACGCATGGCGCAACGCCCGTGCACGGCGCATACCTCGCCGTACCCAGCTACGGGGCTGCGGACCCTCCAGCCGCCCGGCAGGCGGAAGCGGCTCGTTTCCGGGTCGGCTGTGGCCGGTCCGCGGTGCTGACGTGACCCCGCTGTCCTCTCGGCGGCCGGCCTTCGTACTGCTTCTGTCGGGGCGAGGGGCTGGACAGTCGAGAAGGGAGCAAGCGATCGATCCACCAAGAGTGGCTGGAAGAACGTCGAGTTGTGTGCAGTTATCAGCTTGTGCGAAGGTTAGGGCGTACAGCCTGTCGGGTTCAGGCGCAGTGTTGCCAACTATTTTCTAGAAAATGCTCACTCTGTGCCCCCCCCCCCCCAAAAAAAAAACTCGGACATTCAAACGCAACTTTGAAAAAACTCAGTAAAATACTCAGTACATTAGAACCATTGTTGCCTTCATTATTTTGGAAAATACTCGGTTTTCGTACAAAAAACCCAGCCGCGATCTCGAGAGAAAATCACTAAGTGCTCACTGGTTTACAAAGCGTACACCACCCACTTCTTATGTGTATGGGAATGTTTTGTATGTAATGCTGAATTATGGGAACGTTTTGCTTACATCGAAAGCTGTGGCTGAAATTGGATTCATGTTGATACTATTACGGGTGTCTAGTGAGGTTCTGCCGTATTACAAACGAAAAATTGCGCTCTCATTATTACCTAGGCAGCATTTGTCCCCATCGATGCAAGCCAGTAAAACCCCCCAAAATACGAGTATGTACACACACTCTCACCCACACTCACCAAACGGCTCAGTCGAGGCTTATACAGTCCAAGTCAGCGCCAAACTTTTCGTCCTCGTCGTCCTCGGAGTCACAGGCGTAAGAACCTTTCAAAATGTGGGGGTGGCAGGTTCAGTCCAAGTTCTACATTTTACATTCTCAAATGTGGCTTGCTTTGTTCTGTTGTGCGCGCCTCTGTAGATCTCACTTTCAGTCGAAGCGTGCATACCACTCTACCACAGTGATCCCGACTATTTTTTTCTGGTTTGTCTACCATTTGGGGTATGGTACTGACGTGGCGTAACTAGGTTCAGGATGTCCGTGGGTTCAGCTTCGACACTTCGACACACGACAACGATCTCATTTTGCTGAAGTACAAAAGCGTCAGAAAAAAATTACATGACACCACTGTGGTTTCCCCAGACAATGACCCTTGCACTGACGGGACGGACTTAGCCCCAACTAAGAACTGAGAGGAAGGGGCGCAGGTACCTGTCCCCTGCTCTATCTATGCGAAACAGAGATAAAAAGATAAATGAAACGTCGTTGGATAACTTGTACAGTTCTGAACAACTTTTGCCGAGAATGTTTCGTAACGTGAGGTCAAAGTCAAATCTGTATTAGGTCATCACTAATTTGCGCACAGGCGAACCAGGAATCGCCTCTGTTCTTTCAACCCGTCAATGGACTGGACTGACGACTGGACAACTTGGTAAGCCACAGTACTATGCTTAGCCCACAGTTATATACTACTGGCGTTTGACCAAACTCAACCAGTTGTCAAGCCGGTTGCATTTCAGGATCAACCTAGGTCAGTGACCTATGTTGGACCTATGTTGGACCCACGGGTGTGGTTTTCAGAAAATGATTGTGAGTGTCCGAAACTCATATGAGGACATCCAAACATTGCGTAACGGGGGGGGGGATTGGGAAGAAGTCGTGACAGGCGTTTATGCCTTAAGTTTACAAAAATGAATTTAAAAAGGTATTATGGGAGGTAAATTACAAAAGGATACGTAAATCACGGATGGCTTTATGGCGACGACATTCTTAAAGAGAATATATCTGGTTTTTCGGTATCCCAAAAACACACTCGGGGGAATTTTTAAAATTGCTTATGAATTATCTCGTGAATGAAAAGTGCATTTTGGTTATCTTTGACCAATGTATCACGCATTTTAGTTATTGTATTTATCGACAGTGCTATCGATGCGCGACATACAAGAACACAATACTAAAAGAAAGGAACCAATCAGCCAGCGGAAAATAAGTAGGTAAACCTTGGACGCACCTGATGCTTATCCAACACTCTCTCTGTCTTGCTGTAACAGGATAAACGGTAGCGACGATTGTTTTGACAAACAACACTAACGTTTTTCGACCTCTTCACGTAATGCATACCTGGGGGGAAATTCGTGGCACTGCAGTGGTACTTGCCTGAATCCATGATGGTCAATTTCATAATTCTGGTGTTCGTCAACTGTTATCAGTTTCGGCATGGCTGAGGCTACCGAAACGCTAACAGGTTTTCTCGGTGATTTTAGTGTTGAGAACAAAATGGGGTAAAAAGATTGAACTTGGGCTGGCAGCTAGCGTGCTTACCCCAGCAAAATATGAGCAAACGAGAGCGAATTGGCAAGAGTGAATGGTACCTACGCTTCGACTCATAAAAACGTCTCCTTCCATCGTACGTATACAGTTAAAAGTCACGATCTGAGTAGATATATTCCCGTTAATGGAGGATCTTGCTCCACGACTCGGCTTGACACAATTTTACTTGGAGGGTGGTTGGGAAAAGCAATTGGTGGGTGACGATGGAGTAAATAAGTCCCGATTATTGCTGATAAAGCTGATTTTAGGTGGTTAACGTTATGGGTCTGAGAATATAACTATATTTCAATATTTAAACACAATTTAAGTGGTGGGTGCCCAAGTCATATTGTGGGTGCCCATTTCCACTTTGTGGATGCCGGGGCATCCACAAAGAGATAGGAAACCACACTCCTGGCTGGATCCCTGTTCCACCTGGGGCTCTTGCTGTCCTGGGTGCCCCTCTTGTCGTCTCTTTTTGCCGTCTCAGGGCCCTCTGGCAGTTACAAAAGACCTTTTGGCGATTTCAGGCCACCTGCGTAGTGTCGTGGGCCCTCGAACGTCTCCGATAGTCTCCATGGCTGTACCAGGGATCTTCCTCCACTACATGGGGTATATCTGTCAGTCTTAGGGCCTCTAGCCGTAACAGGGGCCTTTGTTGGCGCTTCAGGGGCCTCGTTGGCAGTCTCAGGGGGACCTTTTCCGTACGGGAGCCTGCCTAACACACTCGGAGGCCCTCTGACCGTCCAGGGGCCCAATACCGTCACAGAGGTCCTCTTATCGTCTTTGCCTTACAGGGGCCCTCCGACCTTTTTGGCAGTCTTATGGGCCGTCTGCCGCGTAGGGGTCTATCTTACCGTTTCACAGCCCACCTGACCTGCCCGTGGGCCCCTGACGGCATCGAGAACCCCGCAGGTTTTCAAAAACACCAGTGTAGCCCATTTGGGGCCCATCTCGAGGTTAAGGTCACTGATGAATTCCTTTTCAGGGGGTCCCTCTCTGCCTGGTCAGGGTCTCCTTGTACCGTGCTAGCACCCTCTTAAGTTCTTGCCGTCTCAGGGGCCTCTGGCACTTTAGCCGTCTCATGGACCCTTTGCCGTTTGGGGCCTGTTGCGGTCCCAGGAACTGTTGAAGAGTTTTAGGGGCCTTTTTATCCATATCAGGGGCCATTGCGCCGTCTCAGGGTCTCGTTAAGGAGGCCCTCTGACTGCATCAGGAACCCTCAGCTTTCCACACAGGTCCGTGAAACCCATTCGAGCCTGTCTGAAATCCCAGGAGCCCTTATGCCGTCTTAGGGACTCAGTCCTCATCTTGGCCGTCTCAGGGGACATGTGGCCCTCCTGACGGTATCAGGGGCACTCTGCCGTTTTGGGCCCTGTTGTGGTCTCAGGGGCCCTTTGGGAGCTGCAGGGGCCTTTTTATCCGTCTCAGGAGTCATCCAACCCTCCTAGAGACCCTCCTGACTGCATCAAGAACTCGTCGCATTTTTAGAGAGACCCCGTGAAGCTTGTGCGAGGCCCCTTCGGGGCTCCTTTTGACTCTGAGAGGGGCCCCTTCGTGACGGGCCCGAGAGCGGCCCCTTCTCTGGTTTCAGGGGGACGATCGCCCCCTATCGCCCCCTCCCCTAGATACGCGCCTGGCACCGAATAAATTTTTATTTCTGCGCAATCTTGCGCAACATTTTCTTAAAAATGCTTCGTATATCCTGGTCCATCGGTTCCTGTGCTGCATCTGTCGTCTCCCATGGTGCTGATGGACGTAGGTCATGGTGTGTAAAGAATAAAGGCCATGAAGTGAATACGAAGCAGAACATGTTGCCGGTTAACATGACATTGAACAGCCTTGTGTAAACCTGTCGGCATTATTCATGTATACGCGGCAAAACACATTTGATAACGTCATGTTTTTCCATACCGAAATCATCAAGATTTTATCCTTTGATACGGTGAATGTCAAATACGCTATTAGAGTAAGCAGTTTCCCAATCAGTCCGTATTCACTGCTATGGGGCATGTAAAACTGGCTGTATAGAGTTCGTCGAATTGAGACGTCGCCAAATGGAACTCATAGTCCCAAAACAGGGGTGCCATTTACCATAAATGGCACGCCCAGTCTCAAAAGTGGGGGTGCATGGCACCCACGGACTTCCCGTTCCTACGCCTTTGTTCGAGGTGGTCTTGAACGCGCTGCAGGTGCCGTGTGGTGGCTGACCAATGACCTGCAGCACTTACTACAGGCTTCTGTATGTTATGCCAGACACAGTCGAGAAGTTGCAGGTACCTAACAAACGGATGAAATCATGGATGTAGAACTGGGACAAATTTTGGCATGGACATTCAATTCATCGGACCCAAAAATGTGACACTGATAACGTATTTACAGAACCATATTTTACAAAACAAGAAAACGCATGAATAGGATAACATACCGGTATAGAATTATATACTAATAGTTTCGTTTGGTATGGAAAGCTCCATACCAAAGGTTTACAAGGTTACATCCCTGGATGGGATCCAGCGCGTCCAACCTTGAACACACCCCTGAGACAATGGCCCTCTTCAATGGCGAGACACGTCCAAGAAGAAGGGAAAACTTTCAAGGTGCGTGATGGGGGAGGGAGCAATTCTGGCGCTGGCTGATGGCGATTCTGAGCCATGCTTCCATGCACTGCGGTATTTGAAAGAAAGGGAACGTCATCTAAGCTGCGGAACGGCGAGCATGGCCAGAAGTCGCTCCTTCCTCCTTTCCAGCACTGTCATCTTGAAGTATGTGCTACTGTAAAAAAATGAGATCGTTTTCTATCAGATGTGAGCGGCTGGCTATTGCAAGTGAATAACGTACCCACTCGGGCACGTAGCCAGGATTTTCCTCGGGGGGGGGGGCAAATGTCAAGTTTTGTCATAAACCACTGGCATATGATGAAATTTATGGGAAAACGCGGCAATTTTATATAATTTACCTCATATTTGACGCACAGGAAAACATACAATGTTTACTTTTGAAACATAGATATATGATCACTATTCCGCACCCTTGCAGAATCGCTATATATTTAGTGTAGACCGCTTGACTCAGGGGGGATCGGGGCTCATGGACGTCCCTGTACCCACTTCGCGTTGGTTGCACAGGTTTGTGTGAACCAAAAACTGCACCGACGGGCGGCGATACTGGCGGGAGACGATTGAAAGAAATATGGTGTCGAAGGTCACAGTTTGTTTTCATACCCAGAGGCAGAAGCTAGCAGAAGACATCCAATAATTTGGAACCACTGTGTACGGGAACTACCAGATATAAAGGAATTTACCGGTTTACCTAAGTTTTGCGTCCAGTTTAAGAGGAATCACGTGATTTCGATGATAACTTATAGACAAAAAAATTAAACGGAAAACGTGGAAAAACTCACTGGTCGTGAGGAAAAACTCAGTAAAATAGAATACTCATCAAAAAACTCAATCGGTCTAAAAAAACTCACAAAGTGAGTAAAGAACTCACTGTTGGCAACACTGACAGGCGTCTAGTGTTGAGTCCAGTCTCGTGTCTCATTAGGAGTTAGTCACTCGTCGCAGTCATCAGCGATCTCTTCTAACCGGACTCGTCTCCAACTGCTTAGCGGACCCTGCTATGCAGCGCTGCCATCGCCGCTGTGCGCCGTCGGCCGCCTATTGTCCACCGCGGTCTCGGCGCAGCTGCAGCCGTCGCGCTTCACTGAGGCGTTCCCCGCCGCCTACCGCATGACTCCAGGGAGGCCGCCGGAGACAACCAGACAGCGTGCTCATCACGCTGGCGGCGTACTCATTCACGGAACGCGCCCTCAGGGCCGCGGCTGGCGGCTGGAAAGGCAGCCGTATTACCGCCCCGGGCCGGCGGGGTGGGAGGCCTTTTCCGAGGCGCCGCCGCCGACCGAAAGGTCGAGGCGGCGAATTTCAGTGGACGCCAGCTGAAGTTAGCGCTCCGTGGCCCTGACCAGCAACGTAGCGTGGATTTACGTATGGGAATGAGATCGTTCACGTGAATAAACTAGCAGGTCTATTTAAAAGTCACGGAAGTTATCCACAACCCAAGGATGTTGAGATAATGCAAAATTGTTTCAAAGGGCTCAGTTGACCATTCTGGCTCCCTGCGGCTACGCAACTGGCATGATCTAAAGTTGGGTGCGGCTCCGCATTTGCCCCTACGGCAATGACATGGGCGAAACCGTGATTAATGCACCTGCGTGGTCAACTTGATGGAGAATACCACGACGCATATTTGGATATGCTGAGGTCAGGCAGCGCGGTGACGCCCCAGTCGCACCAGACGGGCCGACTACCTCACCCACTACCCGAGCCGCGGGCTGCGCGCCGAGTCCCGCCGTGCGGACGCCGGCGGCCTGCCCCTTTTCAGGCGCTGCCTGCGCCTGAAACGCGGCCGCCCGTCCGTACGCCGCGCGGCCGGCGCTCGCGGTGTCTGACACCGCGCGAACCCGCCGGCCCGGCGGAGGAGCGCTGTGTTCCGAGGTCTGTGCGCGGTCGGCGCTCATAACGAGTGCACGGTCCGGCGGAGCCGCTCTCCCGGCCGGCGCACGACCGGCGGGGGGGGGGCACGTCCCCGCGGCGGGCCGCTGCGGCCGCCCGGACCGGACCCGGGCGCGCCGCGGGCCGGCCGACCGACCTCCGGCCGTGGTCATAGGGCGTCCGACCTGGATGGCTTCTGGACTCGACAGAGCACCGCCGGCTCGAGCGGCTTCTGGGCTGAGCCGGACCGACGGGGTCGCGCTTCTGAGGACGGCCCGCTTTGCGCCGATCAGTCAGCTGGCGTTTCGCGGCGGGCCATTCAAAACTCAATGAACGGCGTTGGTCGACGCCGATCGTGGTTATGCAGAATGAAGGGAAACAAAGTTTCAACACGAAGCAAGACTGAGGTAGGTGAAAACGCATGAAGTGATGGTGGCTCGGTAAGCAGAGGCTGTTTTCATTTGAGCGTTGAGAAGCATTCCAGGATTGACGGGAAGCCACTGTTTCAAAAGACGACTGTCTATTCTAGTATGTCTGTAAGTTGCCTACTGGATAGTCAGTTACTACGAATGGGCTCAGTTAGGGCTCATGCTGGTGCGCATGCCACTGATTTTTTTTGACGCTGACGATGGCGTTCTTAACCGGCGTCGAGAAACTACGTTTGAACCGAAAAGTCCGCAAAAACAATTGTTTGTTTCTTGGAAATTCATCAATTAAAACTCCGTCATAACCCCTGTCGACCCCTCTTCACCAGACACCATTACCCATCAGAACATCCCATAGTCTCCACGGGATGTTTTGATGAACATGCTAAACGGTCCAGGCGTCCAGGAAAGCGTCGACAGGTCTATTGCACTCCTTCCAAACGGTGTTATGGGGGTTTTCCTTCTTGCAATGCAGGTCGCGAGAGACCTTAACAGGGTAGTCAGTTGTCACCGCTAGTCACATCAGCCCCGAGATTACCTGTCACCTGCAGAGCTAGCATAGTGCACCCCATCACACGCCAATGGCACATTCAAAGAAATCTGAGCATTCCGGGATAAGACACCTCGCAACGTCCCGCGCACCCATTTTTTCGCTGTTGGCAGTAGCAGAGCCACTGAGTGTGCGATTAGGATTTAGTTCCCGGAAACCATTCGAGAACGATGATTGTAAACAAACAGCCAAGAGGGAACCATTATCAAACGCAGTGACATGTCGGCCTGTGTGCTTGGGCAAGCGAACCTGCTTTGGATGTTTCAAGACTGGTTTTAGAACTGAATGCTGATTATTTACCTTGTTATTTATATTTCAAGCCTACCATCCGTGAACGGGCGACCAGGAGCAGTGGCGTAGCCAGGCTTTTCTTTATGATGTCAAAGAAAACAAAGGCTTGATACTACTCAACAACTTTACTACTTGTTACTACATTTTTTTGCAAACAAAGGGAAATTGTCCCCACCACATAGCACATGGGGAAATTGGCCCCACCAAGTAGTACGCCTGGAGATTTCGAAGCAAAAATGTGCACTACTTTCGAATTAAAGTATTTTTGTCTCGTAAGGAAACCGTTTGTGATAAATGCCAATTTATGCAGACCTCTGACCATAAGGGGTGTCAACTGACCCCTCTGAATCCCTTCCCCCGTTCTGGCTACACTACTGACCAGGAGTGTCCCATCCTCAGTCCCCACGACATTCAAAATCTCACGTCAACACCACAGGGCGGACGCGTGGGAGCCATGGGGCCAGGGTGTCTTCGGCCTACAGACTTTTTTGAAGTGTATCATTGACCCTATTGGCGTTAACTAGACAGAACTGACCCAAAATGTTTTTCTCCTTCCCCCAACTGAAGAGGAGCTCTTGTGCCCCTGCCACAGGGCGACTGAAAAAAAATTGTAGTCGATGAAAAATTGCGGTCGAAAGTTGCGGCACTCCTTGTTAACGAAAGGACTGATATGCAGGATTGATAAAAAATGGACGTACCAGTACCACAGTATTCGACAAACGTAAGGTTGGTCTGTGGATATAGAAAATGGTCCTGCTCAATGGAATGAAAAACACAGCAGCGTGATCAGTTGATCAATGTGTCATTATTTGCTTACATTGCTTGGAACGCTGTCCCAGCAGCAGCCTCACAATGTCCATCGGTAGGTAGCTTTAAGTCAGCCCTGAGCAAGCTCGACACCACGAGCTTATAGACGAGATCATGTTTTTAGTTACTGCTTTTAGATGTGTTAGTGCTTCCGGTAATTGCTTTTAGACCTTTTAGTACTTTTAGCAAATTCTGATCATGTTTTAATAACTGTTTTTTTTTTTAAGTAATTCGTGATCAATTATCTGTACTGTCTTTCCTGCCTTTCTTTTCCGTGTTCCACTTTGTGACATGTACGGCGAGATAACCGGAAAACCCGTCTACATTGAAGGCTGTCGATAAATGAATACAAGTTGCGTAAAAAGGGTTTGCCATGATCAAAACTTAGAGAAGATGTAGACATTTCTCATGTGTAGGTGCTCATACAGATGGGAGAGGCGAAATTTTACAGCCCGCCACAATTTGATGATGCAGGCTCTGTCTCCTCCTTTGAGGACTACCAGTCTTATTGAGGATATCCGCAAGCTAGCCATAAATCTCATGTCGGCTTATTTCTGACTACCATTATATTTGGTGATCGTCTTGATGATGATTATCATCAAGACTACCATTTTGTTCATGGAGATGATAATGATGTCTATCATTATATTTGATACATGAATCTCCTGTCGGCCTATTTCAGCTGTCCTCTTACATCCTATCTTACCCTGGTCCCGGTCTAGACATTACCTGTCCTGTCTGTCCCCACCGAAGGGAGGATCCAGCCCCAGTCCCCGCTCCAGGGCCGGGATGAAGTGGGATTTCGGCGCCGACAATGTACAGGCAAAGCCTCAGATTTTGTCACCCATCGCCGTCAGGGGCGCTCTCCTCTGGACGCTGTCCCCGCCGCGGCCCCTACATACATGTCTCTGTCCCTTAGGTCAGTCCCCTGTCGCGACCCCCTGCATCCCTGCCCCCTGTCCCTTCGATCAGTCCCGCCGCGAGCCCCGCCACCACTGTTCTCTGTATCGAGGCAGTTGCCCGGCGCAGGCGGCAAAGCCCAGCTGCACGTCTGATTTGGCTGCCATGTACCGCGGTCTCTCGTCCAGTTGATCACGCGTCGGCGAATGGTCCTCAGTCTCGGCCGATGTCCTCCGAGGATGGATGCAGCTTCTCAGAGCTGTCGAGCTGCCGCACAGCAGTAACTGCCGTATTATTGATAGTGCCGCGTTCAGGAAATGGTGTCTCAGAGGGGCAATAAACTGGGCCCACCCACTTTGGCTCTGGGGAATAATTTATCCAGCGCGTTGGATAAACAAGAATGAATTGCGAGTCGTTTTTCTCGCTACAAACTGGAACGACCTCATTCGTTTTTGTCGACCGTTTGGCAATGGGGAAGTTTCATCGATCGCCAGCAACGAAAGCGACCACACATCGGAAAGGAGTGTTTTCTGTTACGAAAGATACCTTCAGGTGGATTGAACCGGCGATGCCCTTTTACCTGACCTGGTGTGATGGAAAAAATCTTCGCAGTTCATCTCTCTTCCTCCTCCTCCTCCTCTTCTTGCTCCTCTTCTCTCCTCTTCCTTTTCCTTTCTGTCTAGCTCTACATCACTGCATTGGCCTTTGCCTGCTCTGACATATTGACAGAGAGGAGGGGCGTGAAGGAATATGGTAAAGGTCAGCCACGTGGTGGAGGGACGGAATGCAGGTGAAAAGGAAGCCTCGGATGTCTGACGTGATTCACTGGTGGAGGTGGCGGCAGGCCAGAATAGTTCAGCCGGGTTTGGAGAGGAAGAAGGACGCAGACCGACAGAGCACGGCTAACGGTAACGGGGGGGGGGGAACTTACGAGACGACAAAGATCGCGTTAATGTGGTGACGGTGACTGACGCAGGCTGATAGCGCCTCATCGAGTCGTCTCTACACAGCGCGAGATAGCGTCCGCCGGCGGCGCCGCCGCGGGGCGTTTGGGGTCCCTGGGTCACCCCATCGGCCGGCCGCGCCACCGCCATATCAGACCACTAACTCTACCGCCGTCTGGCCACTCCACATCGCGAACCGCAGCTCCTTGGGTCTACCGTCGGGGTGAGCAGCTGTCGGGCCATCGCGTGGCCTCTCGCCGTTTCGCGGCCGGGCGCTTCCGCTGGAAGGCCGACCGCCGCCCGACTCGCCGGTGTTCGTCGCCGCCGGCCGACCCGGTTGGGTCAACAGCTCCTGGTTGACCCCGGTCGGAGCGAGGACCGCACCCGACGGCCCGCGGGCGGTGCCTGACGCTTTCACTTCCGCGTCGGCAGCCCCGGCGGTACAGACGCTTCCGCGCCGGGTGAAAGATTTCGCCGCAAAAACGCAGCTCCGGAATCATCGGCGCGGCGCGGGGACTGACTGGGCGGCATGTCCTGGCACCGAACAGAAACATGTGCAGCACATGTTCTGCATGCAGGGTGAAGTGTGCAACGACAGAGAGCGCACTGCCCATCTACGCTGGGCGAATTCGTGAGCAAGCAGATGATTGCGCTGCGGAGCCTGTCTACACTGGACAAATTAGTAAGCGGGTACTTTCTCTGCGGCAGGGATCGTGTTTCGGATTTGTATTACCGCTTGGCGGCGCCGCCAAGCGGTCGAGACATGGAATACGCCAATTTGCTACGTGAAGGCGCACTGTCAAGACGCTAAAATGTTTTTGTCGTGGTGCGCCTGGCAAACGGTTTGAAAACCTTGCCAAATTCTTGGACGAGATGCAAATAGCTCGGAGTCACCACAGTTGTTTCATTAATTTGCGCCGTGACGTGTGCTTTAGTTTGGATCTTCTTATTTCATACAATTTCATAACAAGTCGTCACGGCAATTTCACATTTTTTCTTGCCTTATGCTCCGTTTGCAGCCATGATTCGAAACATTTGAAACAAGGGTAACATTTGAGGTACTAAGAATCCATTGATGTTGATTCTTTGTGTACTTGCAGTTAAAAGACGAGTTCCATCTGGGGCACAGTGGCCTTTGGTGCCGCCGGTCGCTTCATCGCGAAACACATCCGGACGGATTCCTTTGTTGAGCGATAAAAATGTTTGTGATCCGTGCCTGCTGTTGTCCAGCTGTACGGCCACTCATAATGGCTAACGTTTCAGCCATAACAACACGCCCCCAGCCCGGACACCGCGCTCTTAAGCTGGGCAGTGTTCTGTCAATCCTCCCAGCTCCCACAGGGCGTCCTTAACCCCCCACGGCCTGCCGCAGCCCTCGCAGTGTGCCCCCAGTGCGGACGGTGCGTCCTGGGTGCAGACATAGCGTCCCTAGTGCTAATAGGGCGTCCCCAGTGCGGACAGGACTTCCCCCGTGTTGACAGCGCGTCCCCCGTGCGGACAGCGGGCCGTCCGCCTCCATCAGCGTCGTTTGCCTGCCAGTTTGTCCGGCTCTCCTGTGCGTGGGAACTATATTGATTACGGTAAAAGCCTTGGCTGTGGGCATCCGTTGACGTCGGGCCGGCGCTGCTTGTGCGGCTTCCTCGGCCTGACGGCGGCCGCTCAGGACCAGGCCGACGACTTTGGCCGCTCGTCCGCATCGGCGACTCGCTGTCGCGCCGGCGGCCGCCGCCGACTCGGACGACACTGCTTGCGCATCAGTTACGATGAGGTCACTGACAACGGTGGACTCGGTGACACTGCTGCCCGCTGTTGCCGCGTTTGCCTTAGTTCGCACAGCCTGCACTGTCCATCAGCGCTGGTGAGCTCACCGACACCGGCGAGTTAACGGATACCGCGGCCCGATACCGACGAGTTTCGCTAAGTTACTCATCGGCTCTGGTGAGCTGTTGAACACCGTCCAGCCTAACTGCCTGAACAAATGGTGCCCACCGACATTGCTCTCATATCCTTCCCAACACTACTAGCTTCTCGCGGCGCATCTCACCAACGCCTCGCGCTCACCCGGCCGGCGAACACGACCGGGCTACCGACACGGGTCACGGGTGCCGCCCACTGACACGGCGAACTGACACTGCTGGTTGCACGGCCGCCGACCGTACAGCCTGCAACTCCTGCTCGGCGGCTCATTGGCCGAGCCGCCGCGCCGGCCTCCCTCGTGGCTTGCGCTCACATACTCCCTAGATCATGGTCTCCGAGGCGAAATGTGCGGCAATAAATAAGCGCGCACGAGGTTAAACGTTTCAGTAAATAACGCCTCGGGGCGGGCATACACTCAGAGCAAAGCCTCGAGACTGAGCCCTGATCCAGTAAGTGGGTGCCGAGTGTAGCAGAGGGCAGAATTTCGCGAACGCATTCGGGCCCAGAAAGATTTCGGGAGCAAAGATCGTTGGCTCACCGTTGCAGTCGTTTGATGTGCAAATGGTTAAAGATAGACGACCAGATGAAATATGGATGTTGCAGCAGAGCCGGATCTTCCTTTCGGGTCCACCGCGTCTTCTTTTCGGATTGTTTACGTGAAAGGTTTGGTGCTGCTTGAAAATGTGTACGCGAAAAATGTGTCTGTGGCGGAGCGCCTATCCCTGAGCTCCTCCTCGCAGCTTGCCCAGATGGCGATGGCTGGTCTTGGAGTTGTTGGAGATGATCCGACTCGGCTCGCAAAAGACCTCGAGACCGCGGCCGGGAGATTTTTCGTGTTTTTCGTTTTTCTCTAAAAGAGAACGATGCACTCATTCATCAAACTGCGATATGATAAAGTATTATCTCACCACTGCGGTGCCAACCGCCTTTCACTTGGCGTTCGCTTGCCGGAGATCCGCCCGAACGCCCCTGACATTTCTGAAAATTCTTGGGCCGGACGTGGTTGCGCTGATGTGAGGCCCCGCCGTGCTCCGCAATCTCGGCGGACTTCAGCTTGAGCCATGAGGTCTCACAGTGGACTGTGAGATCCCGGTCAACGCCAGGAAGTGTATCGAAAGTACTTTGTCTCCTGATGGATGCTCTCCGTCAGAGATCGTTCCGTGGCTCCGGTTTAGCGGACCCATCGTGATTATTGCACGGCGAGGGACTGGTTGCATTTGCGCAGAGGGCTTCAATAGCTGTTAGCAATAAATTGAAACTGATTTGGTGAAGAGCATGCCGTTTCTTAGTTAGAACATTGGAGCGCAAGGTTTCGTTTTAGTCATGACAGATGGAAAAGGAAATTTGTCTAAAAATGTGTTCAGGATGGACCGATAAATCGTGACAGATGCCCACTCACTTTTTGTGTTTTGTGTGTTTTGTGACTGTTTATGTGTTTCTGTTTGGCATATTTGGGCTGTCATTTCTTTCAGATGTTTTATATTCTCTGAAAGTACAAACAACAGAGCAAACCGCACAAACTAATTCGTATTAATATAAACAGGAATAACAATTCCATAAGATGTATAACTCCTAGTTCAGACAGCGAGTGGTACGCGGCAAGCTGCCAAAGGTCTACGTCGGGGGCTGAAGATCGGCAATGAACACGTAGTTAGTATATAGCTTTTTGTGCAGTGCCCATAGACACAATGCGGGATCCCGTAAAGGATGGTGGGACCAAGTGGCGTCCCCGGCGGCCTTCGTCTGGCGGACCCCAGAGACGGCTGCTGTTCCCCGACAGACAGTGACAAACGCTCCGCCCGTCCTGTCCGGAGATCCACGACGTCCCGCGTGAGGCGTCGCCGCCGCTGCACCCGGACCCGCTCAGTCGCCCCGGGTCGACGCGGTCGCCTCGGGTCGGCCGCCTGACTCGGGTCGGGCTGGCCGGAGTGCGCGGGCCGCGCCGCGCGCCGCTCGAGCGCGGCCGTTTGGGGCGACCGGCTGCCGCTGTTGACAGGACGGCCTGTCGGGCGCGGATGGCCGCCGGTGCGGTGTTTGCCCTGGCCGAAATTACCGGCTCTGAATGGGCCGGCCCAGCGCAGACCGACGTCAGCCAGTCGATTAAAGGCGGCGAGGGATTAGGTGGTGATGTATGCCTTGAACGTGTCATGTTTTATGTTCTGGCTTTAAAGATATTCAGCTCACAAGTCTCGCATGGGGGTCATCACAAATGCAACCGTAGCGATGTGCACATCTTAGAATTATCATGCGTCGCTGAATGACAGGTAGAAAATATCACACGGGTGCAAGACGAGTCGATATCGTTTGGCACGTGTGAATAATAAATATGAATGTTGTTACTAGACATGTGCCGGGATCCCGATGGAATGCAGGTTATCCTGGGTTGTATTCAACCTCTCATTGACCTGGGCTGGTCATTGCGTCATCTCGGAAAGGTCGTGTCCCTCCGGAACGAAGCGGTGTCCGGGTGACGCAACACTTATCCTGGTCAGCGAGAATCCGACGCAAAACGAGGACAACCTGCATTCCGTCGGGATTCCGGCGCATGTCTGATTGTTGCCATCGCGTACTCCTATGCCGAATGGTCAATAACACTGTAAACGAAAAAAGACTCAGCTGTCTGGCCCGTGCACAATTTTTACAACCTCTTTGAACCACGTTATTTACGCTTCATGATTGAGGTGCTTCTTGTTGTCACGATGGGACAGCGCATTCCAGGAAAACTAGGATGTTTCGTCATCCACACGCCGTTTGTACCCAACTCTTTCCCCTGCCATATTTTTCCATCTATATCCAGGAGCAGACTGAACCAAATGCTCTGCAGCTGACTCTGGCAGGATTGTGAGTTGCGACCGTTCTACTCCATTTGCCGACCGGCGTTGTTCGGAACTTATTGCTCGTTTAACTAACCGAACTTGGGAGATCGCGGATTTTCTCAGCTCTAGGCCGTCGTGACCTTTCCGAATATTCTTGTCACGTCTTTTTATCTTGAACAGAGAGAAGATTTGGTACCAGTCTGTGGCTAGCCGCAGCAGTAGCGGCGGCACGTGCTACGGCAGGGGGGGGGGGGCGCCGGCTACTCTTCGAGCCATTTCTTTCCTTGCAACGCCTAGGGTTGTGTTACGCCATAGGGTTAATGTTAAATCTTGCCCGTTAGGGAGAGGCAGTTTGCCCCACTGACCCCACTCGCTTCCGCCGCCACTGAGTCGCAGTGGCGGCGGACAAACTGCCTTTCCTTTTGTCTGTTTCCTTTTGTATGTTCTTATTCGCAACGGCACAGAATGTATCTGTACGCCGAGTTCTAGGGCGGCCAGTTGCCTGCTGAATATTTTTACTGTCTGACTGTGACCGGGCGCTTGTTCACGTATCGCTTCTTCTTTCTCGATATCGAAGGCATATGACGACTATTTCGTCCACTGGGAAATCGCATACAGTTCCCGTTTCAGGCCTACATTTTCGCTATTGTTCCTGATTGTTCCATTATGCGGCGAACGCAGTGAAGATAACTGCCTGATGTCAAACTGGTGTTGCTTACTTTCGAGTGCGAACTTAAAAGAAGTACTGCCGTCCAGTAAGCTGTTTCGTGCACGTCATTCCAGGCCAGTCTAGACCTCCTTAAGCCACAATACCGTATCATCTCTCTGTAGAGCACGTGGCTGCCTCTGATGTCGCGATAAATCTCTTTTCCTTGTCGCGCATTCACGAAGGCACCCCGACCAAAGCTGCCCTTATACAATCGCAGGCGGACCGCGAGCTTGATCCGATGCACTGCTGGACATGGCAGGCCCGTCCTTCCGCCATGCTTTGACCGGCGAGTGGTCCTGTCCACGGCGGCGTCTGCGTCAACTCTGACGCGGCGCCGGCCCTGGCGCGATCGCCTGGCGCCTCCTCCGTCAGACGGTTTCCCCGGCGTCGGTTGTGGGTCTCCCGGGCAGTGAATGGGGGCCGGCAGCGCCGGGCGGAAACTTGAGCGGCCGGCGACGTCGCGTTTCGTCGAACGCTGCCGCCTCGCGCGGCGTTTTGTGGTGCATGGAACTAGCTCCATGGGGGGCGTGACCTAGTAACACGACATGTGCTCTGCTGAAAGTGGCATGCGGCAGCATTAGCTAAAGGGGCTGTTCAATTTGCATAAACGGGCCAGGAAATGGCATTGGAGGCTTGGCATATGTTTGTAGGGCACACAGTGGGTCTACTTCGCTGTTGCCAGGGCGGATTAGGCTGTGTTTTTTGAGTCTGTAAGCACCGGGCGATTTCGGTCGCGTGTTCTGCGTGAGTAGCCCTTACCGACGACTTTCTGATCCAGCCGTCACCGTGCCAGATATTGTCTGTTTTACTCCATCATGTTAATATTTTCTTTCGTCTGTACAATCGGCCGCGTCTCCCATACGTCTCGCCTTTGTTTTGTTTTGTATATGTCGCTGCGCGGAAATGGCGGCCAATGCTGTCACGGTTTCTGGAACCCTGGCCGGGCGTCACTGTAGGTTGATATTGATCTACAAGGCTTCAAGTGTCGCATTTTCAGATCGGTCCCCGTAGATGGAGCTAACGACTGTAGGCAGCGCCTTATAACGTAGTCCCAGGATCCATTTCATTGCTTCCCAGGATCCATTTCATTGGGGCTTCTTTCCACAGCAGCAGCGATCAAAGCCTGAGGTATGTCAGCCGGACACCGAACCATTTGGAATGTACTGAAGGGCATGCACTAAGTAGTCATTCTCAGCATCTGAGATGTTGGTCCGTTATCACATCTTAGTCCTTCCCGTCTGCGTCTCGACTTGTTGCCTCCACGAGGAAATGTCTGTCTCGTTGTTTACGTCTAAGAGCCGCTTATTTTCGACATGGCGGACGGCTCGAATCTGGCGGTGTGCCGGCGTGGCCGCCGAACGCTTCGCTCGCTGGAAATCACACAGCGGGTCGTCGGGCCGAACCGCAGGGGTCCTTCCGTCGAGCGGCTCTCAAATATTTGGACCGCTCGGTCGCGGCGCGGCTCGGGGGGCGGCCGAGCCGGGATATGAGCGTCCGCCGGCGGGGAGTGGTCGGGCCGGCTGTGGCCTACATTTCGGCCCGGCATATTGGAACGGTGGGCGGGAGATCAGTCATAGAGGGTCGTGATAGGCGGCAGGCCGGGACAATGAGGACGCCGTGGCGGCGGCGGCAGCACTGGCCATGCACAGACGCCGCCGGGGCGTTGAATAATGCGTCGTGCCTGGCAGACAAGCATCGCCGGGGATAGTCTTGAAACTCTCGGGACCAAAGCTGGGACCCAGAGGACTGCGACAAGAATGGCTCATTAGTATGAGTGCCACCCCCCCCCCCCGGGCACAAACCGTATATGTACCCTTACTTCTCAGAGCGGGGCACAGAGTATCTTTTGTACCCCCCACATCACATTTCTGGCTCTCGCAACTCCCGAACAGACACTCTGGAGACCTCCAGGACAGGCTGCGATCACACTTCCGACTGACAATTGCGTCCCTGTGACCGTTACTTCACGTTCGGCCCGGGCCAGGGTGAGATGGCACAAGCCTCCACTAGCAGCCCGATTCTCGGCCAGTCATCGCGTCTCCATGCTGACCTGCTGCCGACACTGCCGTCGGATGTCTCCACAGACAGCGACGAGAGCAAAACGTCTGTGTCGTCGCCTTGTGGACGACGAAAGACGGCTCCTCCCAAATCTGCCGCGGCAGTGTCTACACCGGGACTCCGTTAATATTTACACGGCAAAGATAACAGAGGAGCTGGAACGGTGCTACCGCCTGGCGGTGACACGGGTCAACTGACGGACGTCTGGATTTCTTCTTTCCGCTCCTCACCGTGCAGGGGATTGTGACATCCGTTCATACTGTCGGCTAAGAGAAAGGAACAGAGCTTGTCTAGAAGAAAGTCTGGGCTGTGAGGGTTGTGTTTTGTACGGACCAGGACCGGTGTTCCTCGTCTAAACAAAAAATGCTAACACGCTTACAGACTTGTCGCTGTGTGAATAGTGCTCGTAAATAGAGCTGTCAACAACAGGGGAAAAGTATTGATCAACAGCCTCTCACAGAACAGGCGGAAAAGAAACAATGACGGACGCAGAGGCTTCTGTCTTGGTTACCCATATATCCTCATCGTTTTTTTTTCACAGCTGGTCCCAGTGTTCGCCCCAATGTCGCTGTGCCACCCCAAAATCAGAATTGCTATTTAAACCGAGACGGGGCACAAACCTTTCCTTTCGCAGTTTCGGAAGGCTGCAGAGAACGCAGCATTGTGCCGGCGAACATGACCTTTATTTGGATTCATCCGAGCATGGAGGAAGGCCTTGGCAATGACGTCCGTCCTCTGTGACCAAGCAATGGATTCATGGAATTCATTTAATAGCACGTGAGCTGCTAAAATGGCGCTTGCCATACCTGGATCAATTTAATCCAACATTTCCCGGGCTTTTTGTGCCACTCGAGCATTAATGCGAGTGGTCTCTGCCCCTTAACCCCACTTCCCGTGAGCCAAGGAACCGAACTGGTTCCGTCAGTCGATAATCGATAGCCCTTTATTGCACGGCATCATAAAAGCCTAGAAGTTAGCGCTGAAATCATCGATAACTTTGCAGGTCAGATCGAACCACAAAGTTGACTATTACGAACCCTGCTACTTTGGGCGCGTAGTGGCAGCAATGGCAGAAACGCCCGCGCTTGTATCGCAGCTCTAGCGTGCCGCAGTGACAGGAAACCGCCACAAGCGCTCAAATATTCTCCGTGTAAGGGCGACGGAGAACGTGTCTCACGTGCACATGTACCAACACCGATACACAGCAGTGCCAAATAGCGGAACGCACCCAGGGCCTACCCAGCCATATGTGGTTACTGATGTGGGCCACTGGTCAAAATCCATAGATTGATATCAGTGACTCATCTGAGTCACTGATATCAATCTACCTCCAGCCTCGCGGCCGGAAAACCTCTGCAAGACAGAACTGGAAGGTTCAGCTCCCTCCCAAGCCGGCCAACAGAGTCGCAAGGTCCCGCTCTCGCAGTCGACGAGCTCGGCCCGAGCTCAGCGAGGGCCGTCTCATTCAGTAAAATCGAAGCTCCTGTGGTGTCACTTGCGCCCGCCGCGGTCGCGCACCGCCGCCGTTTGTTTGCGCGTCACGAAATGACACGGCAACGTCGGGGACGACGAGGCCGGCCTGCCGATGACCGTGCAGCCAGCGCAGGTCCTGATCAAGTTGTTGACGCGGTCAATCGAACAATCAGCCGGACAATGCGCGCGGAAATGACGCAGACATTGTGGCCGTCGCCGGTGTGTGTGCAGAAGGGATGCGAGGAGCGAAAGTGACGGTTCAGCTACGAAGGATTTCGTCGCCAGAGAGCAGGAACGTAGCAAACGTCGTGGACGGGAGGAAATCCAGGCCCCCTGAGAGGACTGATGATGCATGTTTCCGTGCTTTGCATTTCTCAGATTGTTTTCGTCGTAAATTTTTAGATGTCCAAAAATTGCAGTCTGACTTTTAAAGCTGCCGTGATTTATGCACTAGAATCCCACTTTGCTGCCAATACCCGTTGCACTGAAGAAAATACTGGCTGCGCTTAGGCATACGTTCAGATTATCTTCATCATTTCTGAACCTTATGGATCCCATAATTCCGGTCCGCTGTTCCTTGGCATGTTCATATGGCTGTTTTATCACAATTTTCTTTCCATTCAAAATGTATGTTGACAACGAAAATAAAATAACGATATAGCGCGACAGAGCTTAAAATGAATGTTACACGTGCGACACAGGGGCGCAGCCAGGATTTTCTTAAGGGCGAGGGGCGGAGCCCAGACTGAACTGAAATCATATGAAAACCGCCTGCTGGGAAGACGATGTGCAATGGTTTTCACAAAAAAATGTGGGCATAACGGGAAGGCGTCCCCCCCCCCCGTTCGGCTGCGCCGGTGATTCGACACATGCTTTGAACTGAAATAATGGAGTCGTAAAACGTTTTTTATCCTCATTTTTTTAACATTACCAAATTTGCGTTTTGTGAGTGGTGTAGGAAGGTCGGAATATAGTTTCTGATTGGTTAAATTTTTGATGTTTCTTGAAACGTCCATGAAAAACGAGTGGCGGCAACGTGACCAGCTATATCTTTCGGATCAACCCAAAACATTTATGAAAGTCGACCGCGGTGGACCGTTACCATATATCAAACCCTGTACTTGTTTATGCTGGGAAAGTATGTTTATATGACAGTTTGCCTAAAACGGAGGCTGCACAGATAATGGAAGGCAAAACGGTAAATCACATTTGATGATGAATCAAGTATGGTGCGGTGAAGAGCTAGCGGAAAACGTTTTGATGTTCAAAACAAAAAGGTGCCATGTTCAAGAATAAACAGGTTAGTTGTCAAAGACGACCGATATCATGAAATGACTTGAACCTGTGGGATGCAGCATTCTGAAATTTATGAAAACCTATGAATCTGCGCGATGTTCCTTTACAAAGGATATGTCTCCTGCGACTTCTTAGAATGTGTTCTGCTGTAACTTACTACCGTCCGGCCCGATCGCGTCACCTGTTGCGTAGGCTTCCTATCCCTTCCTGATAGCTTATGCTACTGGCGTGTAGCGTGTGCTGCGAGCGGACGACAGCTGCAACCGGAGGCAGTTTCGTGATGGTCCACGAACGGTCACGTGACGGTTCAGGCCGGCCAGCCGCTCCCAGCGACTGTCACCGTCGGGCCGCAGAGCGACGCTGGGTGGGCAGGAAGGACGTCATGTTTCATTTTGTTGACAGCTCCCGTATTTTCATTTTATGTGCTGAAAGTGGAACATCGTCGTGGGCAGATTAGGCTATTAAAACTGTTTAAGCGAAACCAGCAGTGGTACAGCATGTGTCACAGAGGAATGGAAGGCAGAACGCCATAATTTCACATTTTACTTTTTCCCAAATTTTGAAATCCAAAATCTTCTTCCCAAAGGAGAAGAAGAAGAAGGTGGCCGGTGTAATATGAGGTGTCCACGACACCTCATATTACACCGGAAACAGGTGGTCGGAAACGAGGTGTACCACACGCCGGATAGCACCATATCGGAGCTCCATCCGTCCAGGCTTTGTCGCGCTGTGTCCAGGTTGTGTCGGACCCCGTCCAAGTTGCGTCAGCTTTTGCCCGCCTCCTGAGCATGCTGCTCAGTCCTGTTCCGGTGAATGTCAGACAAGGTACACTATACATGTCGTGTTGTTTTTGTGCGATGCTTGGATGTTACGAGTAGGATCGCTTCTGGAAAATTTACGGTTTACGCGGCTAGCGGTTTCGTCCATGCGAACTTCATCACGAATGTCGTGCGGCTCGTCACGGGCGAACCTTTTTTAGGCAGCGGCCTTCCTGCATTCACCGTTGCAATTTGTTGCGCGTGGTGGTGTGTGCTATTTCTAGATGCACTTTGCCGTCAAAATTCGTTTTAAGGTCCGCATTGTCGTCAGGCATTCGAATAGCATTCACTGCGCGTCAGTAAATGTAATGCGACTCACACCGGGCAAATGCTGGCAAACGGCCACATACGCGACGGCTGAGTGCATTTACGTCTCATACACACTGCACTAGTGCGGCGCCCAAAAGCATATTCATTGCATGACGCAATAAATATAGGGGAGCAATTCATGCTTACTCCTATAATCGATTCTAATGCGTGCTTGTTTTGATATTGACGTACATCTTGGGTTTCGGTCCGTGAACCGCGGCCAGCAACGAATCGTGAATGAAATGAAAGTCAGCAGATGTCACAAACACGCTGCAAATCCCAATACCTCTCAACTTCTTGTCTTTGGTTTCAGCCAGGAAGTCCGTCTTTGAGATACCTGACACGAAACCTTTGGCTCATGGAGGCTGCATGCCGGCTCACATGATTAACGATGCATAAGAAGGTCCGGATTGGCCTTCCAGCGCCATTTCATGTTTACGCCTGAGACGTTATGCACTGAACTGGACTGCATGGGCGTGACTCGAAGGATCTGAGTTCATCTTTCAGGAAGAGGCGTTCGCTGCTTCTCTGCGTTTGGGCAAAATGTCTCGATGTTCGGACGGAACTCATACTCTTGGGAGAATGTCCCGGGACGTCAGGCGCTCTGTCCCGGGACGTTTGTCGGTCAATGAACAATTGGCAGAATGCCCCGGGACGTCAGACGTGTTCTCCTCGGACGCTGACGGAATGTCCCGGAAAGTACAACGTACTGTCCTCTTGTCGGCAGAACGCTGGGAAATGTCATTCCCACAGTTCCGAGAATATCTTGCACACGTTTTCAAAACGTTCTGTATGATATTTTGGAAGTTGGCGATTTAACAGGTAGTCGCAGTCAGGCGCTGCGGCTCAGGTCGGCTCAGACCACATCAGTCGGTATCCCTCGGACACCAGCCGCCAGGGGCTGTCGCTCCGGATAGTCACGTTGCGGGCGTGAACACGTGTCCGCGGACGGAATCAGAGAACCCCGAGAGCCGGCTCACGCATGCGCCGTCCGTCTGTCTTGCGGAATGAAAGAACTTCCCGGGCATACCATGGTAAAGATAAGACCGCTAGCTTATTCCTGGCTGTACTGAAATACACGCTGATGAAATTCTGCTTGATCTGAAGGAAAACCTTTTGGCTCACAACTGTTTCTGTTTCATAGTTCTAATGACTCCACGGATTTAAGTGGCGCTGGATGAACATATAGGTACTCGATTTTGTCTCGTTTACCGTCATGTCTGACTACCTTGAAGTCACTGAATGCGTAAAAAAACTTACTCGCAAGTTCAGTTTGACTTTGGACGGGAACCGTAGAACTGATTTGATGAAGAGTTGAAGAAACTGAAAATAGAGCCATTGCTTGATATCAACGCCCAGGTCATGGTTATTCCCAAAAAGCTGTCTATGATAAAATGTTTGGCAAACTGTTTGCCCGTTGTTTAAGGGCTGTCCGGCGCCGTTTCCACAAGGCCCTGAAAACCTGTCGTACCCTTCCGTTGTTTATTTTGGTTCGTATGGCTGGAAGCGTCTCCCAAATAAACTATCTTCCGTGTTGTTCATTCGCCATCCCTGGTCTGGTAGTCGGTGGCCAGTGTCCACGAAGAGGGACGTAGTGTTTCGCGGCAGCGGGAGAGATGGAGAGAGAGGGGAGAGAGAGGGAGCGAGAGAGGAAGAAAGAAAGAGAAAAGAAAGAAAGAAAGGCATAAAGAGAGAGAGAGAATGAGTGAGTGAGTGAGTGAGTGAGTGAGTGAGTGGGTGAGTGAGTGAGTGAGTGAGTGAGTGAGTGAGTGAGGGAGGGAGTGAGTGAGTGAGTGAGTGAGTGAGTGAGTGAGTGAGGGAGGGAGGGAGGGAGAGAGAGAGAGAGAGAGAGAGAGAGAGAGAGAGAGAGAGAGAGAGAGAGAGAGAGAGAGAGAGAGAGAGAGAGAGAGAGAGAGAGAGAGAGAGAGAGAGAGAGAGAGAGAGAGGTATCTGTGAGGGCGGCAGCCGCTGCTGGAAGAGCGCAGGGAGCGCCGCAGATGTAGTGCCCTGGGAGAGGAGGAGATTGCCGTTTGCGGGGAGTGATGTATCAATCGAGAAGAAACCTTTGTCACCGGTGCGAGAGAGCACTGTCCATTGACTGAGTCAGGCAGAGAGGACAGTGTGCTCTGTTAAAGTGGCATTGTGTTCAAACAGTTCTTTGGCGTTTTGGAACGTGATCACTCATTGTTACGCGGGGAGGTGAAAAGGCACCCATGAAATGAGTTCACTCTCTGACCAACACACCAGAATGTTAAGCGGCTGAAATCTGGAATGGCATTTACAGCAAAACATTGACAGTTAAACAATGCCGTCGGCGCGCAAATATGTATGCAGTTGAATAAAGGACTTTGCACAGTTTCAAGGAAAACGTCAGGTCTCTTGCTTCGCATTTATGTCGCCTTTATTCGCCCTAATCCATCGGTTAACTACCACTGGCGGTTCTGACAACGCACAACAACTTCTTGTCGGCTTGGGTTCGCCCTCTCGAACTGCGCTGGCCGGTCTCACGCAGAGCTGAGGATTTTCCTGGCCGCGCCCCGCCGCAGGCTGCGGCCGTGTTACTCTGTGAACGCGGCCGCGCCGTGTTCCCGGAGCTCCCGCAGCCCGCGCCGTGTTCCCGGAGCTCCCGCAGCCCGCGCCGTGTTCCCGGAGCTCCCGCAGCCCGCGCCGTGTTCCCGGAACTCCCGCAGCCCTCCGTCGACATCGCGCTCGGTCTGCCGGGCCGAGTCCCCGCAGCGGGGGCTGTATTTCCTGCCGGCCGAGCCGGCGGTCACGGCATGCCTCCATTACCGGCCGGGCCGCCGGTGACCGCGCGTGAAGGGCCCGCCGGCAGCCTGTCGCCAGGGACCCCGGACACGCCCGCCATCAATTATCCACGCCGCCGGAGGGACGGCCCGTCAAAGGGCAGCCGACGCCGATCACGACGCGTCGTGCGCGCCGCAAACAGCGCGGCCGCGTGCGGCGCCGGCCCGCATGGCCGTCCTCTCCGTCTGCCGCGGTGTGTCGGGCGGGGGGAGGTAATGGGGGAAGGTAAATATTGTCAATAGACGTCCCGCCTGCGTTTGTTCACGTTTGATGGACGAGGCACTGAAGCGTGAGTGCGGGTCGTTTTCGTGCAGGCCGAAAATCCCAGCTCTAGCAATGTTCATTAACTATTCCAGCATTCGATGTATTTAATTATCCTCCACTGACGGAAAGCTTCCCTGCTGGATATGTACTTTTTAACAATCACTTACGCCGCAGATGACCATCGATTTCCTTTAGAGTGAGGCGGTTTTTGGTGCGAGGTTTGTCCGAACCTTTTGTGGCAGATAAGAACTTTGGCATATGTCGTGATGTTTCCGCAGTAAAACGTTTGCCCTGAACATAGGACATTTCTTGTCGTAGGCTTCGCTGTATAACGATATTTATTTGGTGGCATTTATATCCACAAAATACGGATAACGCACAAATGCGGAGCAATTACATCATGTTCACTCTTAGAAAACACTTCCACAAATAATCGGTGGTGTCATTCTTTGGCATAATAGTGCATGACATTTCAAAAATGATGACTACATATTTATCATACTAGTCCAGGGGCGTAAGAACCGGGGGGAGCGCTACGCCCAGCTTTAGGCAACATTTAATATTAGTCCCGTGACGGTGCATGGAAAGAAGCGAAGTAAAAATTGCGTTTGTTCCCCCAACCCATCTCTGTGCTTCTCTCAGCCTATCTCTGTGCTACTGTTCTGACCATGATACTAAAAGTATCATGGTCAAAACATGAGACTCTTTATTCAATGCCAATGTGTTATCTCGGTTAACTTTTCTGTAATAACCTTGTTGGGTCCGAAAATGCCGCCGATGGCATTCTCTGCACTCATGTTTCTGAACACTTCTTGAGGAATTCAGGAATTGTATTAAAGAAAAAATATCTTATGGAGTTATCTATAATTCTGACGTAACACGGACCTGGGCAGGTCAATAAACGCAAGCGTTTATTGGCCTGCGCTCGCTCCAGACGTCACGCAACAGCTGTAAGTAGGACACGGCTTAATAGGACACCTGGGAAAACCATGAGAAGTCACTTTGAACCTACGAGAGCGAAGAATTTCGAACCATAATGCATATGACAGTTTAAAACCACATAAAACTACAGACTGCCATTGGCTTATTTCGGTTTAAAACACGTGTAAAGATGGAACATCCCCGTCAACCATTTTTGGGACGAGTTCTTATCATTCCGAAAAGTGTGCTGCCTTGCGATATGTTGAATATTTAAGTTCGTCACCAGATTTTGGTTGTCATTTTGTCTTCTCAGTTTACCATCGACAATGGGACTGCGGTTATGGTCAGTGGCTCACAGGAGTGTTAATACAAGCTGTTTGATGGTGCTATGGCGTGTCGTTGAACAACTTTTTATGAACGGCTTATGATCTGTACTTGGTGTAAACAAAACTGTGGCATTTTAATCCCCAATGCGCGTTGCATTCTGATTAGATACTGGGCTTGTGTGACTGAAGTACGAAACTGTTCAAACATCACTCAGTGGCTTATGGAGTTTGAGGCACTAAAAAGGGAAGAGCGAAGCGATCACGCGTCGTTTCCTACTGGAGCTGCGTTTCTTTGCTCTAACAGCCTCGATCCGTCTCCGCTCGCCTCGATTTCACGTACGGACAGCTTGATCGTTGTTTGCACGCCTTCCGTGACCCCATTCATTGGCCGCGACCCCGCGTCGATGACGTCACGTGAGCGATGGTGTCAGGCAGCGGCTGACCGAGCTCACCGTCGTCCGTAACTATTAGCCGACATCACGACCTCTGAAAGCAGGCCACCAACTCCAGTTTACTGGAGTTGATTGCGGTTATATTGTCAGTTTGCGGAGGATTTTCAGCAGCCTTGACAGAAAAAAGCATGCGACAGAATTAAGACGAACGTAACAGCTATCCAGTCGGCAGTGATGCGTACATTTTGCATTTTTCTGAACATTCCCTTATAGCATGTGCATCGAACTCGTTTTAAATTGCAACCAACTTGGGCTTTGGCAAGGTCGTTGCAGACGTTCGCGGACGTTGTTTTGGCCTACTCTGACGTTGCCTTCCACGCGGAAGACGTGCTGTTGCGAATATCGTGTTCAGGCCTTCAGGCAGCCTCCTGATAACTCCTACCCAGCCGCGCGTGTCTAGTCGCCGAGCTGCCGGCGCGCCAGTGGCGCCGACTGCCGTCAGGACCGCGGGGCCCGCGCAGGGCCGGCGACTGCCACCGCGTCTCTCCGGCCCCTCCGTTAGTTCCGGGGTCTCTCCGCGACTGAGGGCGGGCCGAGACCAGGACCGCCGGTACGTCTGGCCTGGATCGCCTCGGCCCCGCCCCTCGGAGCCGCTCGGCCGAGCCCGCCGACTCGGGAGCAGGGTGTAGGCGGCCGCCGACGCTGGCCAGTGTCTCGGACGGAAACGGTAGTACCCAGGATGGTCAGGGGATCCCGCTGATGGACAGCTGGCATGGCTGGAATTTTTGACTCCTCGCGTTCACGTTTTGTGGTATATTTTTAGACCTGGAGGAAGACAGCCGGAGCTTTAGCTGCTCGAACCGGCCGAAATCACCAGGATGTCAGGCTTACCGGTCCGCTGCAAAGACCGATACGGATTAGGAGGCTCAGGAACTCCTGCGATGTCTCGTGTAGGCTGCATGCATGGGTGTGTGTCTCGCTCGCGCATTCAGTGCCGGACTCGTCATTCAAGGACGTGCTTCAGTCACGTAACCGCCGCGTGGCGTCTTCGACCGCGCGTGATTTGGGGTAGCAGAGGCTTCGCTGCTGGTACGAGCTCAAGCAATGAGTTGTAGGTTCGTGCGCAGGGAGAGGGATCTGTCCGTTGGACGGACCCGGTCGGACGAAGTCCGGGAGGGCATCCTTGATACGAACTCCCTCGGCATCCCTTACACCCGGCACCGTCTTCAGCATCCCCTGTTCTCTCTCCGACGTCTCCGTGCAGTCCGCGCTCTACCTCCGTTCGGCGCGGTCAGCTCCGGCTCAGACATCTCACTCCCGCCGACCCTCCCCGCTCATCACCTCGGTAATCACATTCAGGGCCTGGCCACCGCGGTGCTCGACTCGATTTTCGGCCGGCCCTCTCTGCGCCGGGCGCGCGGCGGGCACGCGTCGGCGGAGAGCGGCTGTCGTCCGCTGCGCGGCGAGCGGCGGCGCGGGGCGGCGCCAGACTTGCCGCGTCTGCGCCGCAGCAGGGTGCAGGACTCCGGCAAGGTCACCGTTTTGGGCCGCTTCCTTCCGTACGTGGAATGAAATTGCAACAGCCATTGATTCAACCTTTTTAACAAATGACAAACTTTTTAACGAACTTTTCAACAATCATTTAAACACATGAGGCAATCATGGTGCGGTTTCTGTAGTATGCTGCATTTGCCGTAAAGTAGACATAACAGGGGTGATGCAAAACACTTCAGGAGTTGGCTATGACCGTACAACCAACAAAAAATACGTAATGTTCCTTGCTCTGTGACTAGTAATAGTTAAGCTCAGTCTGTGACAGTGATAGTTTCTATTCCAGCCAATTAGCGCGACACAGTGCGGCTCAATGACCTCAATCAAGGGAGCTCAGTTCGTTGCCAATGCAGCTAAAGCGCTGCAAACGGCAGTCACAGGAATGCGTCGAATGCTTGTTTCGGGTGCAGTCTTCGCAGGCCATGGTCGTCAAGACGGTTTTGCGGATTTCTTTTCGCAGTTTGCGCCATACGGTACCTCTCGATTGTAATTCATCCGGCTGTGCGTGGAAAACTGAGCTACAGCTCATGCTGAAAACGTACTTCGGAAAAAGTGCCTTGCGCGTTGGCGGTGTCGATTAATAGTTTAACGCAGTTCTACCAACTGAGTCCGAAAATTTCCCAACTCCTAGGCTCGACAAATGAGGGGCTCCGTTCTGCGACGGGTTCCCGACGCAGCCATTTTTCCATTTTAACTCGTTCCGTGGTCACGGCTGAAAACCTGTACAAAGGAGGTTTGGTCGCCGCTTGCTGTACTTGCTGGTTAGCCGCAGACACGTCACAGAATGCGCTTGCTGCGAAAACATTGATTCACTGGGCTTAGCTCGCACCCAGTAAGTGAATGGGAACCAGACTATAAATAATTACCACGGCTCTCCAGCAAAAAACGTGGCACGGGAGCATGTCAGCCATCGGATGCACGCCTCGACCTTGCCTAATGAAAAAAAGAGAAGTCGATGTTTGTCTGGTCGGTCAGTCAGCCTCACGGTGCACAGGCCACTGTCTGAGTCTCCATGCGTGTAGGTGTGGGCTGGAGGGTGCTGTCAATGCTGTTAAAAGCGTCCCAACGCCATGCATTACTCATTGTTTATGCTGCGCCGGTTGGATCAGTTCTGATTTCGGCTATGTTTAGGGTTGGCAACATGCAATGCAATCTATCAAAACAAGGAATGGATAACGAGCAAGGCCGCAGCCGAGTGACTGTTTCAGCTAGCTAAAAGAATCAAACTTAACTGCCGACCTGGCCCAACTCGCCCGTAACGTTTTCGTCTGACCGACAACTTGGCAACCATCAGGCACCGAATCATGAACTTTTCAATAAAATATAGTTCGATTCTGTAATCTTTTTCATTTCTGTCCACACAGGCATTCCGGAAGTGGTGTTTCAATGTCGGTCAGTCTCCTGGCTGACGCGGACATGCCCACACTAAAGCCTACAAGAGTTCAACAACAACTGCCGACACTACATAAGAGTCCAAACCAAAGAACGCCATCCGGCACAGCTCTGCTTCATACATGATGAACTAGACAAGAGTCGTGCAGCACGCAAAGGCCCACCATTTCACGTTCAAGTGAACACGGTTCTAGCAGACCTTGTTTGCTGTACCACCCACTGCACCCAGTCTGCCCTTCGGACTATTCTGGATCCACACACCACTCACCGTTGAGTATCTACTCACAGCAAAGCAGACATAACACAAACAGAAACCCATGCCGCCAGGTTCAACAAGTACACCACAATCAATGACCACAAATCATTCATATACACGGACGGGTCCAAAATCGGCTCAAAGTCGAATATGGACTCACATTGACCAGCTTCGAGTTCGGAAACCGACTCCTACACAAAACATCCATCTTCACTCCAGGAGCCATGGCCATCTCGCCAGCCATTCGTCTGGCTCTCAGACACAACACGGTTAACGTAGCTGTCTGCTCCGACTCGAAATCAATGCTTCACTCCAGTACGTCCGAGACGTCCAGTCGTGGTCCAGTGGAGTAGGTCCGGTGTTCAGCCGTGATCCAGTTCAGCAAGTCCCTGTCCAGCCATGGTCTATCTCAGTATACTGAACTTAATCATGGACGAAGACCTAGGACCTAGAACCTAGAACCTAGAACGGAGACCTATAGCTCTCAGTTCAACCGTGGTCCAGTCGAGCAGGCCCAACGCCCAGTTGTGGTCTCGTCGAACAGACTCGCCGCTCAGTTGTGGTCTTGTCGAACAGACTCGCCGCCCAGTTGTGGTCTCGTCGAACAGACTCGCCGCCCAGTTGTGGTCTCGTCGAACAGACTCGCCGCCCAGTTGTGGTCTCGTCGAACAGACTCGCCGCTCAGTTGTGGTCTTGTCGAACAGACTCGCCGCCCAGTTGTGGTCTCGTCGAACAGACTCGCCGCTCAGTTGTGGTCTCGTCGAACAGACTCGCCGCCCAGTTGTGGTCTTGTCGAACAGACTCGCCGCCCAGTTGTGGTCTCGTCGGGCATGGCTTTCTGTGAAGCCGTGAGAAGGTTACACAGAAAACGGTTCACAAGAATTATTTTCTGTTCGCCTTACACCCCAGATACGGCGCTGTGCTTACAATATTTGTCCAACTGACCCAGAAAAAAACGGCAAAATGTGCAGACTTGATACCACAATACTGGCTCAAACCCGGTTTACCTAAACCATGGCCCAAATGTTCAAAAATGAGACCTTTTCCTCGGGTGCTTTGAACCCTTTATAAACAGGCTTAACTGAGACACTTGTTTACACGTATGGTTTGTAAGGTTACCCCTTGTGGATTCATCTGACACTTGTGAAATACCGTGCTTCACTGAAGCAATGAACGTTCTGGAGACGATCGGAGCATCCTTTCCATTGAGCACTAGCTGCACATGCCACCGCAGTTGGCTGAGACTCGATCTAGACTTCCCGCAATTTCATTCCTTCATTCCTGTCGTTCCAGTCGCTCCAGTCACGAGCATGGGCAAAAGGAAGACAATAAGGTCCCATCTTTATACCTTCAACCTGCAGTTTCGATAACAATGGTTTCCCTCCCTACCCCACTAAAACTCGAGACAATGTAGCCCTGTTACAGCTCAAAACGGCACATGAGGTTCATGGCTTTAGCGGGCATCTTTGTCCCCTCGTCTATACCAAAGTTAGCTTGTTGGACTCAGGTCCTAAATGCCACCCACAACTTACTGAACTTACTCGCAGAAAGCTGCGTGTCATGCTGCTTAAATTTTGCACTACAGGCAGCCGTTTTCACGGTGTAATTCTTATCCCTCAAGGTCAACGACGTGCGCGTATTTTTAATCCTCCCTAGGAATAATTACTACTTTTAGGCTACTTCTTTCGAGGAAACACCATAAATGTCAAAGAACGCTATAAACGCTTATTATTAAAACGATTCTAAGATGGCGTGATAGTTGCCATACCTGCCACATGTGATGTTTCATCCACCAAGGCCAATATCATGGCAAATCTTGTGATCCATGCACCTCTCATGACTCAGTTTTCATGGCACCAATGTACCATGACACAAATTTATTCACCCTAAGACAAAAATCACCGTCACTCCTGCTCCAGTCACCACACGCACAAAATCCGAAGCCAGTTTCGTGTCAGATCTTGAGATCCGTTCATCTGCCGTGACTCCGTCTCCAAGGCGCCCAAGTACCATGACACAAATTTCTTCACATTAGGACAAAAACACCGTCACTGCTGCTCCACGCGCCACTCCAGTCGACACGCGCACAAAACCCACCGTCCCGTCGCTAACTCGGAAATGCCACCCACATCGCAAACGCAAGATAGCAGAATTAGCAAACGTTTTTTGATGCGCGCACAGCATGTTCTTCAATGATTACAACTTCTTGCTCAGCGGAACACCTTTTTTGACAGAGAAAGAAACCCCACCGGGGTAAGATGATGCACGATGTGATGTGAAGATGTGATGTGAGGTGATTCGTGGAAAAGCATGCTCGAGTGAACCTGTTTTTTTATATACCGTTTGGAGATAATGCTTTCATATCATCCTGTTTTGCGGGAAGGAGCTTAGCCTGAACGCCTGCATAATTCTGCATTAGGTTCGGTTGAACCATTCACGCTCAGTGGAGCATGAAATGCAAACCGCTGTGCGTAAAGATGGTTCCAGCAGACCGTTTTAGCTCCAGTAACCCGAAATGAGGGTGACACGTGACCCGAAAATATCCAGGTTTAGCTCAGAAAACCCAAATGAGTGTCAAATGGACGCAGTTTTTTTCTGTGTGTAGGTCCCTCTGAAAAGTCCGATTGTGTGAGGGGAAGGGATAATTAGGGCACTTCTAGCGCTAGGTCATTTAAAAGTATCATGAATCATGACTGAGGCCCCAAGGGCGACTGGTGGCGTATTCTGTCCAGCACACACGTTTTTCCGTAGACTTAATATCATAAACAATTTGTTCTAGAAGGCTGATACTAGCTGCGGTTTCTAAGCCCTTCATCATTCCTCAAAGCTCCTCTCCAGGTGCTGACATGAGAAAAATGTTCGGCTGAGCTGTTTTATTGACTTGCAGAGCTGTTGCCACCGCATGCTGACAATTTACGTCGTCTTTCGTAATAAGACATGCTTTCTACAATGAAGAGCCAGAAAGTGCGGCCGCCTGGTGTTGTCTCTGTCTTTTTACCGACCTTTTAGTAAGCCATCTTGCGCTTACCTTCCAGTCGGTCCATAGCACAGTGCATTTAAGTCCTGTGAGTATTTCTAGATAGGCTAGATGCGCTTTTATTTCGTTGGACGTTGCTCGCGTTATGAAGCGGCGTGGTGCGGCAGTTGGCACGATCGTGGCTCTCGTGATCTGACGTCTCGTGACCACAAGGTTCCAGGCTCGCTTCCGACCATAAGCGAAGTTTCGTATTGCTACCAACAACCAACTTGACATGTTGCGGCACTTAATGACCCTGCCAATTCGAAACATCGAAAACGACACAGTAGCTAACCACTGTTATCCAAGTAGTAATGTGCAATCCTCGTCCTACGGAAGAAAATTCATACTTGTTTCGTTCACTAGAAAAATCTGCATCTATATCTCATCTATTACTCATCTCTCTACTACTCATCTATTACTATTACTCATCTATATTTAAAAACCTTGTCTCACTATGACAGACTTTGAAAGGCCTAGATCAGCATGAGGATCTGCAAAAGGCAATCCTCAGCGTTCGCAAAATTTGTGCTTGTATCTGCAAATTCGTACCAGAACGGTTTAACCGTCTAGCTGAACCTCCAGCTCAAAAAATTGCCAGACAATAGGTATCGTCTTAAACAAGAGCACGATCTTCAGAACATTTTGTCCTTAACGTCTACATTAACGGCGTGGCATATCATGCTTCGTGTAATACCTCTAAAAGCCTGTGCTATCGCATTCCACTGTCGGGCCGCGGTGTGACGTCATAGCCATTGACGTCATAGATAGCACACCGCAACTGGGCTTGTAAAGAATTTGCAGCGAGCAAACGAGAGCAAACTTAGCAGTGATGAATACAGCAGTAATCGTAGACGTCACCATACTTTTACGCTTCGGCTGCAAGTAGGGATTGAGCTTTGTCTACTTTTTTAGAGACACGTCCCCCCATCGTTTGCTTCCCCCTGATAGCAGGCTTTGCCCCTCCATTGTTCATGGCTAAAATGGAACTAGAGAAATCCTAGGCTGGGAGCATAAACACGTAGCCGGGAGCTTGGAGCCCCTGATATGATGATCCACTTCTCTTTCAATCATGTTTTAAGCACGACAAGATTGCATGCAATAATCGCTGAAGAGAATCGCTGAAGACTGCGGTACAGGAGCGCGGAATTCCTCCACATTTGGGTGGGAGATGGCAAATAAATTTTTTTGGTCAATATTTGCCAGCCACCGGCCATAGGGTCAATGTTAAATTTTAGAAAAGTTGGGGGGCGGCTGTCTCCCTGCCCTCCCCCCCAGCTTTCCGCGCCCTTGCTGCGCCATTTTTGCGAGATCGGCGCCAAGCAACGCAGCCAGTTTTGCGCGGAAACGCCGGAGCCACTCGATTGAACTGGTTCGACTTGCATAAAAAGTTGCGGCTTAAGGTACGCGATTCGAGAAACCGATTTTCATCGATTGTATGATCGATGGTGACTGTTAACCTTCTAAAGACTGCACTGACGGATCCAGACCATTTGCTAAGGGGGAGGGAAGGGGACAATCTTCATCTATGTAACCCAACCTACCGTAAGATGTTGATTTCTCCTTGGATTTCGACCAGTTTGTTTTGTCATTCTCGGAAATTAACATGAAAATCAGGTATTTTTTGTTTATAAAACAAAATATCCACACTTTCCTTCTCTGTATCTGACCAGTTCTCATCTCGACTTTGCTCCCCCCGTTCCAATAAGAATAAATATATATTACTCCTGGGTGCAAACTGTTGAAAAGGTGGTGGGGATAGATTGCGCCGCTTTACACTTCTCTGCAATTAAAAGTGCGTTACGCACCAGATATACTGTGAGCGGTGAAATGGACTGCATTGATGAAAACTGCCCCAGGAAATGGAGATTAAATCTTCACCAAAGTCTTATCGAAATTCGTGGCGATGTCTAGTCCTTCGAGTATCCACTATTTTGTGTTCCACGATCTTAGCCTAGTGTGAAGTTTGCTGAGCGTTTTGGCGTAATTTGTTTTTGAAAGTGTCATTGATCCAGGATGTTCCTGAGCAGTGGAGTAATTTCCAAAAATCTTTTGTGGGAACAATCGGGCGACAGGGTTGTTGTACGGGGGGGGGGACCCTAGCAACCCTAACCCCGCTGGAGACCAGAAACTCCTCGGATTTCGGCCACTTTATTATCAGATACCATGCATTGGAGATTCTGAATTTGGGAGGGTGGTCAAAAAAACGCAGTATTTCAGAACCCAAGAGTAGTTGGTGGCCCTTGGGCGCGCCTATGGGTGCGTTTCAGTGCTGGGTTTTTTGTCTTTGGTCATGCACTGGATGTCGTGTAGTGGACATGTATGCATATCCACTTTCGTCTTCCGTATACGGGCCGTTTTCGTGTTATGAAAGAGTTCTTGTGTGCTTTTGGATCATAAATTGTTTTTTTTTGGGGGGAGGGGAATTGTCGGTGCACAGGCCACGTTTGCGTGTTCACAAATCTGGTCTGTGGGTGCATGTGCGCCCTCAAAGAGATATAAAGTTATAGCCCTGTTTCTGAGTTGCCATGGGACCGAAGACCGAACATTCGCCGTGTTTAATTGCAGCCTGGGCCTCCGTTGAAGCCCCTTGACGTTTTCAAGGTGCGTATAACTGGAAGTAGTCATGCGTCCAGCCAGGCACGTAGCCAGGATTTTTCAGGGAGGGGCCGAATGTCAAATGTCATATACCACTGGAAGTTTATAGGAAAAAGCGGCAATTTTACGTACCTAACCTCGTATTTAACCCACATGAATACGTGATGTTTGTTTTTACAACACGTACATGATGCCGTATTCGTACGAAATCGCTATGCATCTAGTGTAGACCGCTTGGCTCGGGGGCCATGGCCCCATACCCCCCCCCCCTTTCACTACGTCCCTGTGTCCAGGACAGAACAGGACAGTTTCCGATCCAGCCAGCACAGGCAAAACTCGTCACTATTTTTCAAGTCTTCTTTAGGTTTCAAGTCTTCTGTAGCTCCCACTGTTACCAGGGCCCGGAACGTGAACCGGGGTCCAATTAAGGCTCGCGTGTCCAATCTAGGTCGCGCAGCGAGCCTGGCCCGGTCCACAGATCCATCACTTTCTCTTCCCTTGCGTACTGGACCAGACGGCATGCAGGGCCGTGCGGCGCATTGGACTGGACGGCGTTTCAGATCAGTTCGTTTTTAGGACCGGACGGTGAACTGGTCTGGACCGTTCTGTGCACCAGACTGGGCCCCGTGCCTGGCGGCCTCTGCAGCAGACGGCTGCAGTCGGCTCTGCCGGCCCCCGCCCCTCCAGGCCCCGCTTCCCCTCCGCTCCGCCGCCGCCGGCCGCCCGTCCGTTGACGCTGACCAGACTGCTGACCTTGAGCCGTTGACGGGACCTGTGACGTCAGAACCGGCTGTGACGTCACTCTGTCCAGAGGCGGAGCGCGAGGACAGTGCCCAGGAGGGTGGCGAGGCAGCGCGGAGTTCAGCGCGCGCTGCGGACGGCGTCCCGGTTCCAAAGAACAGAGCGGTGCAGTGGGTGGTGGAGGAGTGCGAAGTGCGGTGGTGCTTACGTGTTCGTTTTTTGGGAAGGTGCCTTTATACGGTGGGTACTTGCCGAGGGGCGTGGTGCACCTGACTGCCCCGACCGTGGTGGTGCTTGGGCCCCTATCGAACTGTTTCTGAGCGACGCGGCCTTTTCGATGTTGCTTTGGAACCCTTGCATCTGGTAGAACGCAGGCGTCATGATCATTCCACCATGACATGGTTGCTGAATGGCCACACACGGCTAATGGGTTGCTCCGAAACAGACTCGAGTTCGTTAACCCAGCCGCCCCATGTTCATGGTAATCGGGACATCCAAAAGCTGATGTCGGCACCCATAAATATCGCTCGATCGCCCATGTCTAGTTGCAATTCTGAGCTCACGCGGTCAGACAGTTAAAAACTCGAGTAAGCAACAGTATTTTCAAGTTCCTTTACAATTTTTGGCGTCAGTTCTGAGGAGTTTCGTGGAATAGCTGCGCGGGCACCCGCAGTAGTTTATGGGAGAATTATGAAGCCCTGAATTTACAGAGGCATGAAATAACTGGAGCATAATTGGATAGCGATTTAACAGGGTTTTGGTCAGGGATGTCGATTTGTATTCTTTTGCATGGGCAATGCCCGCCCATGTGGATTTTGACCTCTCCGAAGGTTATTTCCCCTCCCCAATATTTTGTGTCAGTTTCAACAAGGGAAGGAGTTCTTTATTTGATAAATGATAGCCGAAAAATAAAGATGAAAATTGTCATGGGTCAAATTGATATACATCACACATAAGAACAACACAGGATGCAGGGGTGTTATTTTGCATTCAGTTGGAGATTTTAGTACTTCTCCAATATTCCATTTTACCCCTCGAATGTGAATTTGCGCCATCTCCCCATTAAACACTTTCTTCAAAGATGAAAATATAACTTAGCCAGCATAGTTGCGAATTCGTGAAAAATGTGAATGCTTCACAAATTTCCCAGCATTTTCTTTTTTTCCTGTAAAAAAATTTTTCCATGCAGCACCCACAGACTCCAATGCTCAATTTCAGTATTGTTGCCGCCACAGTGGCAACCTCCGAAATACGTGGGATTATACGTATATATATATATATATATATATATATATATATATATATATATACATATATATATGAAATCAACGAAGTTATTGAATATTTTTCAAGCACAATGGAAAATTGCCGTCTGTCAAAACAAAGTGGTTTTAAATCCGTAGAAAAACCAGATCTAGGAGTAGGTTTGGTTGTGGGGCCCCTCGGCTTTGCCCCCTCCTCCCCAGTCAGTTGCACAAAACAACACCCCTGACAAGACATTCAGGTTATGAGATGGTGTGCAGCCAGATTACCAGACATAAAGATTCGTCTTGGATCGCACGGTGGTCAAGTAAAATAATGTTTCTCATCCAAATCTGGAACGAGACCTGGAAAGAAAGTCCCGAGTCCCGACTGGGATTCGGCAAGGTTCCTTCACTTTTGTCACGTTTTGAATGTTTCGTTAGGGGGTGCGGAGCGTGGCGGGGGCGTTGCGAACAGTTCAAGGAAGAACAGTTATCGCAGACACATTAAGTATTGGGGAAAATAAAGTAATATTGGACACGTCTTTATATTTGTGCATACCTCCCCAGATATTTTTATGAACTTCAATGTCGGGTGCTCCAAGGACTGACACGGGCTGGATGCTGTATAAACGAAAATATGGGCACAGTTTGAAGCAAGTTTTTTGCAAAAGTGATCATTCTTCGGAAGCGTTTGCAGTATGGGTGTATCGGACGGGTTTTGTTTATACTGGACACTCACACATTATATCCAGTATACGTATCTAAGGCCAGTAAATGAGCATTTTGATATTTTTGTTGGTGTCAAGAGGTTGTTAGCTGCACGTAAGGCACGGGGCAGGGTTACCACTATACTCTGGCACGCGTGCCGTTCCTGAAGGCAGGTTCCCATCACAAGGTTACCTTGAGTACAGGCTCCGCCAACGAGATCCGCACCCCAACCCCCACCCCGCAGCGTGGTCAAATTCGTAATTTTGGGTGGAAAATTACACCTAACCACGAAAATAGATACATCTCAAATGTGGAAAAATTGTATCTGAGCATCATTTCGGTAGCAATTTGCACCCAGATCTTGATGTTGCATCCTTACAGAGCAGGATTTAATCCCAATGCATTTTTCCCTCCAGGATTTCGACGTCCTGTAGCAATTTTTGCATCAGCACACCTGACCAAAAAATCTTTGAAAGATTTTGGCTGCTGACAACATTTGTTTTTGCCATGGTCATTTAAATATTTACACATTTGGAATTTTTACTACATCTTGACACCCAATCCAAAATCAAAATGAATTTGGCCGTATTGCACCCTTCCCCCGCCAGATTAGAAATAGAACACACCTTAGATAATTCTCTGGCCTACAGCACAGCCATGGAATGCACAGTAGATGAAAACCTTGACGCGCCCTCACCTTATACGTGGGTCGTCAAACCCGTACGCTCTTGCGTTCCATCTCCCGTCCACAACAGTTTTGAATTACCTGACCAGTGACATACAACAACATCCGTTGAAATCAGCAGTGCATAGAGTATCACAAGAACCCTTCTCCATTCGTAGTATTTTTTCAAAATTGAATTTTTCCGTCATACATATTTGCTCGAGTGCATTAAAACTGCATATGAAAATCGGAAGGCATTTAAAAGTACGGGGCCGCTGCCGTCGAACGAAGGCGTTTGTAAATGATGTTTTCGTGTAACCACGCGGATGAACCAGGCCAATCAACTCTCGCTCGGCTCCAGCTTGGGTACAATCTGACCGGATGCGCTGCCTGCCAGCTAACCTTGACGTCCAGCTCAGGCATTTACACCGCCTCGAGATGGCAGCAACGACGCGCCGATTCGCAGCTGCCAGCCTCTAATCCTCACCAACTTCCTGGAATCGTTACAACTGTAACCCGGCCCCAAGGCCTCGGGGTCTTTTGTCTGATGGCAAGTGCAGCTTTAACCAATTGACTCTGTTGTCGTGTTTCAGGTGCCAGCGTGCTGTTCTGTTCGTCTTTTTGAGAATGAAGATTGTTCCGCTTGCATTTTTTTTTATCTGTGTAACCGTTATGCAGGATAGCGGGTATTAATGAAAATCGGGCCAGGTTGCATTGCGCTGCATAGTACAACGTATCATCATGTTTCTGGGTGCACAAAAATGGCGTTTTGTTGTATCCGGTGTCTAATGGGACTCGGAAAACCCAGACGTGGACGATATTGCCTCAGGTACAGATACAGATACGGACCCAGTTGCGATATTTGCGATGCAGACCCAACGCTGATCATTTTCACTGTTTTATTCATTGCCAAGATGTAGACATTGTCATGGTGAGCTCGTTTCTGATGGGTGTGAAAAGCCGCGGATGTAACCATAAAGACCAGAAGTCACAGAAAAAACTGACCTGAGCTGAACAATCGAACAGGATCCGTCGAGACTGGCCTCCAGCTCCACAGCCTAGAGCTGTTGCCCAAACTTCCTTCACATAAGACCATCGTCAAATTTCTTTTCTCACTAATGCCCTCAGCGGTCTTATTTCAAGCCGTCAAGCACCCTGTGCACTCTCTTGTTGTCCGCATATTTGTCTATTTACACAAGGCAATCTACTTTGACGTTACCGCACACTTCTTCATTATCGTTATTGGTGTGATGTATGGCTTGTGAATATATTTTTCCCCATATACCGCTTCAGTTATAGGGGAACTCTTCTTTGGCAACAGCGTTAGTTCAAAAATGTTTCTGTTGCGTTCTTAGTGGATCGAAGCTAAAGCCTGCGGTGGTAGCAAAAACCCATCATGAAACATTCATACTGTGCCACGAACGTAACGCATTACATGCACGCGAGGAACGACGTGTCGACCACAGTATAAAAATGCATGAGCTTCAGATAAGCTCTCTTCATTTAGCACGAGTAATCAAGCTAACTCCGAATTGGAGACGGGCGCAGGCGTTCACATTCCATGTTTACGGTGACATCCTCGGCTTCTTCACGGATTTCAGGCATACGACAGTTTCATGCTTGACAAATCCTCTCACCAGGTGTGCTGTTTTTTGCGAATGATGGATGAGGGGACGAACCGAAATTCGACAAGCTATTTATTTTTCTTATTTTGTTTATTAGGGGCTATTTTATAGTTTTTATGCTACCATTTATGAAGTAAGAAATTGCATATAGTCGTATATATATATATACATATATATGCACGTATATATATTTATACGTGTATATATATATGTACATATATACGAATATACACATATATTTTTAAATCTTTGAAGATTAAAGAATCCTTTTTAAACTCGTGAAATACAGCAGGTTCGTAACCTATTCATTGCTGACGCACGATATTCAGATGTCCGTTGGCAGGTATTGGCAGACACGCTTATTTCTTTCATGCATAAACAAAAAAAGATCTGGCACGCTGCGAGTACAGACGACGAAGATTTTACGTTGCGTCACGCAGAAAAGAAAGAATACTTTTCGCGCTGCGAGTACACTCCTGCTCTCCGCAGTATCACTGAAACATGTTCAGAGCCTGGCCAATGTATTCCGGGCACCGGCGGCCCCGGTGGCCCCACGTCTGGCGGGAGTATTGCCGGCGACACCGTCTCCTGTGGACGGCGACCGACGACGCGAGCTGCACCCGACACGCTACGAACACGTTCACCGTTTCCTGGGACAGAGCGCTCGCGATGACTATGGCTGAAAAAGATGGAATCGACGTCGCGGCGCAGCGGGGTGTTTTGCTTCGCTGACTGGAGGAAGTTGCCAAATTTCACCCGATCACATCCATCGCTGGTGGATCCTGTGGAGGATCTGGCGCGTGTGGCCTCGCGTTTTTGCTCGTCTCGACGCGGTGCGGCTTCCGGTTGGTCGATTCGGCGGGCGAAAATCGGTGCGGATTTCCCCGCGGGCCGTCGTCGCCGCAGCGCGACCGCCTGCCGAGAAGGCTCGGATCCGGCTAGCCGCTTGATCGTGGCGGATGCGATCCGTCCGGCTCCGGGGGACGATCTTTCGATCCGGTTTGGCGCCGGGCGCTGATGGCTTCTCGCGTGTGTCGCTCAACCGGCGCATGCTAGCGCACTGATGATCATTTTTTCTTGCAAGGACCCGGAATCTCGAGTGTGCCGCGGGAGTCCTGGCGCCTGCCGCTGACGCGTCCGCCCTCTCTTCCGGCAGGTCCCGCAGTTCGGAGCGTCGGCGGCGGCGTCAGCCGGCTCGGACGGCGCGAGGTAAGCCCCACTGTCCTTCGGCCGGCGGCACCAAGGACAGCGGCTCGTGGGCTTCTCAGGACCAGTCGAAACAGGACGCACCCGGGCAGGCCTGGCTGCTGGTCCAGGACTGGGTCAGACGTGGGTCGACTGGAGGACGGGGGCCACTCGGGCTAGACCGTCCTCGCGACTTTTGCCCTCTGTTTTCTGGGCTCAGCGCCATCCCAACTCTGCCTTCGCTGCTGGCGCAGACAGGACACCAGCGAACCTAGCGGGATCACACGGCGCCGGCCAGCTCGAAAGGTCAGAGCAGATAACCGGCGCTAATGTTAGGTCCGCGAGATAAGGTCAGTCTGTTCCAGCCGCCCATGCTGAGATTGCGTGAACAGGCTCTCAAGGTCAGCCTTTAAGGTCGCCGAGAGAGTTCAGGCAAGATCAGGACTACTGAGCGCATATTTGGAGGATGTTCAGCTGAAGTTATGGGAATCTGGCTTTTGGTTTCAGCTCGGAGTTTGACGTTCTTTTGTTCATATTCTTGAGACTAAGCCAGGAACGTCAGACGCTTCAGACCAAATCCGTGGACGGCCTGAAATCTAATTAAAGATCATGATTTGAGAGTGAGACAGTAAGGTTAGGTTCTTGAGGTCAGATCAAGAAGGATGGATCTACCCGACTGGAGCAGCCTGGGGAGCTGCTGCTGTAGCTGTACTGACAGCTGTACAACCAATTGGGAAGAGCCAATTGGTTGCACTGTTTTACCTTCTGGTTTACACGCGCACTGGAAGGGGGTCTTTTTGTGCCCCCTCCCCCTATTTTTCTTGAAAATCTGGAAAACCAACCGGAGCCGGTTGCTGCTACTGTGTGACATTTATGGCAATTGAATAACTCGTTGATTGATGCATAAAAATCGAAAATTGACTGTAAATTTTTGAAGTTTCAAGCATTTGAAGTGAAACAAACATAACAAAAATAACGGTTCACGCTGACAAATAGGAACTTTGTGAAAGTACTAGCGTCCTACCCAAGATTACCGTTTGAACACAATCAGGCCACGTCATTTGGGTATAAGTGATGGATGTACCAAGACCAAAGCTAGGGTCAATAAGGGACAAGGTCATCAAAGGTCAAGGTCAACCAGCTCGTGACCTGATCCAGATTTGCTTTGCGACATGTCGATTTGTATGAAATATGCGTTCAAAGACCCTAATAATAGCACGTGTGCGCACATGGATACGCTGATATATGCGAGGGTCAGTGCGGATCAAGGCCATCAAAGGTCAAAGGTAGCTATTTTGTGACCTGGTCCAGAGTTGCTTTGCAATGTGTCGATTTGCAAGAAATATGCATTTAAAGACCCTACTAAAAACACTTGTCACATTGATACTGATATGTATATACATATATACGCATACATACGTACATAAATATGAACACTAGAATTGATCCAATGCACCGGTGTTGGCAGCCTTCACTGAAAATGTGCCAAAAGATGCGCGTAGCGCCCTTATTTACACTGAAGCTATCCCGTCTCGAAATCTGATCTGCAAAAGATGAAAAAATGACGCCATAGGTCAATGACCTGACATGACCTGGGCCCGAAATCCTCAGTGAAGGCGCCAAATGAATGAAAATTGTCGTATTTCACGTTTTAACGCCCAAAGAAACACCCTTTTCTCGTTTCGTTCGAAACGTCGTACGGAATGGCCTGTACGGGCCGAGAAAGTGTCCAACGTTGACCTTTACGACCCCATTTGACCTCGAAGATTTTGATCTAGAGTCGTAAAAATTGCACACAATGTAAATTGCTATAGCCCTACACTGTCCACAAAGTTTCATGTCTCTAGGTCTTTTTGTTTCGGAGATTGGAGGGGCACTTTTGTGTCCCCTTCCAGCGCGCGTTAGCGCGAAATCCCTTCCACTGCTCGGGCTAAATGTCTTGACTGGTCGGTCAAATTAATTTGCCTGCTGGCTGGATGACGTGATCGGTCGGTAAGGTTACTTGACCTGCTGGCTAGACATCAGTTGAGTGATACAGACTGTTGGCCAGCTGGCACAACGGCTGGTGGGATGGTGTAACCCGTGGTTCACATGGTAAGCTCACGCAGTCCTTGCGACATGCTGGTTGGGTGGCATTACCGGTGGGCTAGATGGTGAAGATCGCCTGTCATAAATGATGCGACCGCAACCAGCCGTTTAAATGGCATGAACGGTTAGCTAGATAGTGCGAACAGTCAGCTGACGCAGCTTAACGGCTAAATGTCGACCCCAATTCACCTCCGCATGGCCGCAGTATTGTCACGTGCGGTGACGTCAGGCGCCACAGTTCTTTCGGGCATGGTTGTGCTTTCCGGTACCTGTCATTGCTGGTCTTTGTCCGCCGTCTCCTGTTCCAAAACAGGCGCGTTCAGCGTACCAGCGCCAGTGACCGTTTCACCAGCGGCTGTTGCGAGCTGCGACGTTACAGTTGAACGGAGGGTCGACCTGATGGGGTCCGAGCTGACCAAGGAACCTTCCAACTGCTGTCTGGGAGCAGGGGTGACACTTTGTTTTCCATGGGCGGGGGGGGGGGGCAAAGTCGAGATCACTGGGCCCTCCACGACGGAAAACTCCCCGGATCTCGGCCACTTTATTTTGAGGTCTATCTGTTGTTCAGATCGGCATCAAAAAACATCCGTCCAAAAACGGCGTCGGGGAGGCCGGGGGAGGGGGTAGCGTAGGGCATTCATCCATGGTCTTTTCATCCATGAACATTGGGGGGAACTTTTGTTATGTATATGCAAGAAAATCAAACATTAGCGGACAGTCCCCCCCCCCCCCCCGGGAAGAAAATATAGAATACTCAAAGTTTCTGTATGTCATTAGATTCCGTCCATCACTCGTCCTCCGCATGTTTTCGCCCTCCACACTGCAATCGCTGCAAATTGAGCTCCACACTGCAATCGGAGCATCACATGTTTCGCTTGTCATGGGCGCCACCATATCCACGATGCCGGCATGTCCTGACGACATCGAGACCGGCCAAGTCGTGAAGTCTCCGATGCAGGTATACTCTGGATTAGGACTCAGCACTGTGATTTTATACGCAAAAGAGTTGGTGAAGGGCAGACGACAATGCGAGCGGAGTGAAAAAGTACAGAGGACACTGCTAATGTTTTTTGAAGCCCTAGTTCCTTTGCTTGGACAGTTCCTAAACGGTTCTTACCTTTTAAAGTGACTGTATCATACATCAACAATTCCATCGTCCTCTCCCCAAGGTTAAGAGCTCACCTAGGTGACAGGTGGATGAGCACATATCAGTCTCGTTACAACAGCGAGCTGGCGTCATGCCACCGATTGTCTGGCAGAAATTCCGCACGGGCCGAAATTCCACAGAGCTCCTTTACGTAGTGCACGCCGCATTGGACATTAGATGCCAAAGTAGGTGGGTAACATTCATTTTCAAGATTTTGTCAGGTGCACAGACAGTGATGCAAAGCATCATCTTTGCATATTATCATCGTTGCACACGACATATTGTTTTGTTTTTTGCGCCCTGGCAGAGGCTTAACGCCATACATAGGCATGGTTGTTTTACGAGCGAGAACGAAGACCGATTAAGTCTTGCTACAACTGGAAGAAAAAGTCTGTTAGATCGGCCGGGTCGCCCGGCCTGGCCTGGCCATAACGCTGTCTGGATGCTTATAAGTTCCCAACCACTGGGCACTGAGTGATTAAATTTTCACTAGAGGACGCCTCAGTTGCTCATCTTTGGGTATTTTCATTTGCAATACGTTAGCTTGCAAGCTCTTCCTTACACACAACTAGTTCGATAGTAATTTTTTCGTTTTAAGACCTTTTTCCATGGGAGTTTGGGAACCCTTCAGTAATAGTTTGGAACCGCCCCAAGAGCAATGTCACGGGCTCGTGGTTTATCACGTTTACATAAGCGGTTCTTCGGATGCGAAAGACTGAAACATAAGGACAGATATCCTTTTGTATTGTGAAATGAATAAAGTACAAGTAACGATACCGATAGGAACAAAGTAGGCCCCTCTTGTCATGCGCCCATTGACTTCTTAATGTTTTAATTTGCCAGTAAATCACTGAATACAATGGTTCAGGTAAACAGTCGAAATCAAACGTACAGTGGCGAAAAACTGATCGTTCAAACTACCCCAAATCCCCACAGATTTTTGCACATGTTGAACCAGTTTAAACGAGTGATGCCCGCGTTCCCACTTCTCGCTGTTTGTATCGCTTGGCGCTGGTCCCGCAGAAGTGCCGCAGTTTTCCTCAAAATTTATTAATATGGTCTTATTTGGCTTGAAACATGTTTAAAAGAGAAGGTGATCTACCAGGGGTTCCAAACTCAGTCTAGCATGCCTTTTCTCTTTTTCTATGGTTTCCCTAGTCTCTTTTTAGCCATGAACGTTGCAGGGGCAAACCATGTGATTGGGGAGGGGAGGAATCGAGCCTTTCTGGGGCACGTGCCTCTCCAAAGGGGTGTAAACCCCCGCTCCTGTTCGGGAACACCACTTCCCGGTGCTCCTAGACTAGATGGTAACGGCTCGTTATGTGCCGTTCATAAAATACGCAACGGGCGGGGAGTAGGGGTTGTGGCTAGCGTCACGCAAGTGGTTAAAATGTAGGCACGACCCCCTAAAAAATTGCTCCAGGGGTTGCAGATTTTTGAAAAACTGCACCACGTGATTTATGAAAGACCCCCTAACATCCATGACGAAACCTCTAAACGACTAGAGCGACTAAAGGTTAGGCTGACGTCCTGTTTTGTGCTACGTCTAGTCGCTTCATTGTTCAGCGCCCAGCGGCACAATGGATCTGTCCGTGCACGGTATGGCTCGCCGCGCCCCGGGCGACGTCGGCGAAACACGAAAAACGAAGAGGCACGACATGCTCCAGTTTCCGGTGGCGTGTTGAAGGCAGGCCGCAGGACCATAGCGTCATGACCATTCTTTTCGGTGCCGATTTCGGGAAATGACGATTGCTGGTCAATTAGCTGGGGGCGGCGTAGTGTTATGTTTACCGTGCTCGCCTTGTAGCCGAAAGGTCCCCAGTTCGAGTCCGGGTAATAGTGGCATTTTGCCGTCTCTCGAAATGACCCTTGCAGTCAAGAGCGTCGTTAAATAATCCAATAACCAACCTGGCCAACTAGCTACGTGGTCATTTTAATGTCATTAAAATGTGTGCTGCCTTGATATGGCATCGATGAATTTCCTTGCGTGTCAGATATCGTTCAGGGCTCCCCTTGGAGCTCCAGGGGCGCCCCGGAGGCTTAAAGGAGCCTCCCCACCCCAGTCGTGAAAATGCGTCCGTCATGCCTGAAAGGGCGTCCCGTGGTTTAAAGAGACCTGTGGCTTGAAAGGCACTTGGGGTCTGAAGACACCCTGAGACCTGGAGGGTCGCCCTCGATGCTGAAAGGGTGCCTTAGACCTGAAAATGCGCCCCTCGCTCCTGGAAAAGTACCCCTGATGCTTAAAAGGATGTTGCAATCCCTGAAAGTCTGCCACCAAACTTGACAATGTGCCTCTGAGGTCTGAGTGGGAGCCCTCAGAGTTCACATGGTGCCCTTTTATATAATTATGTCCCCCAATTGAATTTGCTTGGTCCTCCCCTTGCATCATTTCCTAAGTATGTCACGGCTGGGTTCGTTATCGGCATCATTGGTATTGCCTTCTTTGCTGGTCAGTTTAGATAAATTAAATTTGCCCAACGTAAGTTTCTAAACATGTCACAGCTGGGTCCGTTATCGGCATCATTAGTACTGCCTTCTTTGCTGATCAGTTTAGATAAGTTGAATCAGGCCAGTCGGATGCAGCATTCACCATGTGTCAGGGAGCACTGTCACAGGCCGGAGCTGGCCAAGTGGGGAGCATACAGGACTCCAGGGTCACTGTATACATCGAGGGACGCCAGCCTTTACCCCGATTTGCACGTGTTCCTTCTTCGTTTTGAACTCCCGCTTTGGATGTGCTGATTTTTCTGTCCCGCACCCCATCTCTCTTCGGGTTTCGGTGCGATCGTACTGTTCCTGGTGAGCATGTTCAGGATGACTGGACGACCCCGATCGTAGTACCAACTGATCCAGGACGGATGTCTCCTTCACATGCTTGGTTGATGTGTTCTCGGTTTATGTGTTTCATCACATCTGTATCTCTACAGTGAGCGGCACGGGCTCCTTACGTCAGTGCTCTCCTCCGGCGTCCGTTTACCAGTACCGCCTCGTGAGAAGCCGGACAGACTGCGACCTTAGCCGCGCGGCCACTGTTTACATCTGGCCGGCGCCAGTGGCGGCGGTAGTGCGACCTTTTCCGGCCCCGGCGCGTCGCCCGTGCAACAGACACTTCCGGCTGGCACCGGGGCTGCGCTGTGGTCCGGTTTCTTCAGCAGGCCGGGCCGGGCGCGCGAATGACGCGCGACTCTGGCGTGGCAGCGGCCGGCCGTGGAGCGGGGTCGAGCGGTGGAGGTGGGGACGGAGACGAGATGAGGGGGCAGGTCGGCGCGGGAGCTGTCTGCGGCGGTGGTCGTCTCTGCCTCGGCTGCTGGGACACTCCCGCTGTTCTCCGTCATCGTCCCGGCTGTCCGTCCCTCCTACACTGTCGTCTGTCCCTGTCACAGCTGTACGGGTCTCGTCCACGGTCCGCTGTCCCTGTCACAACTGTCGGGTTCTTGTCCTTCCTCCTCTGTCCCTGCCACAGCTGTCCGGGTCTGGCTCTGTCCCTGTCACAGCTGTAGGGGTCTCATCCACTGTCCGCTGTCCCTGTCACAGCTGTCCGAATCTAGTCCACTGTCGTCCGTCCCTGACACAGCTGTACGGGCCTAGTCCACTGTCCTCTGTCCCTGCCACAGCTCTCCGGGTCCAGTCCACTGTCCTCTGTCCCTACCATAGCTGCCCGGGTCTAGTCCACTGTCCTCTGTCCCTGTCACAGCTGTCCGGGCCTAGTCCACTGTCCTCTGTCCCTACCACAGCTGCCCGGGTCTTGTCCACTGTCCTCTGACCCTGCCACGGCTGTACGGCTAACTGTCACGGCTGACCGGCTAACTGCCACGGTTTCTGGCTTACTGTCACGGCAGCCCGGCTCATTGTCACGGCGGTCTGGCTCACTGTCATGGCGACCCGACTCTTGCACGGTGTTCCCCTTCCCTGCCAGAGCTGTCTGGCTTCCTGTAACTGTATGGACCGACTAAGCTTTTTAACCAGTTCGCTGGCGACGTGGGTAGCGTCGGGACAGGGATGTTTCGTTTTCCGAGTCTTTTCACTCCTTTGTTTGTACGGATACAACAAATTAACTTTATTTTATGATTTGACCCAACGCGCATAGACTTCTTAGCGCGTGCGAAAATTTTGACCATAGATCGTCGACGGCGTATTCTCACGAGAACTGAGTGGACTTGCGTAGAAGAGGGTGACCACGGACAATGACAGCTTTTGGCGGGAGCATTGCACAGTTGTTTGACGAGGGAGGCATGTGTTTCCAAGTTGCAGCGACGCTGTCTTCCGCCTCGCACCACGGGACAGTGATGCCACGATAGGATGCCCTGTTGTGAGGTACCACTGGAAGCGTAACCTTCGCGCTCTGATGACTTTCGGTTTTTGCGTTAGAAAACACCGCATCGCGTGAAGGGTATCCTACCGCATGCACCGATGGATCCAAGGTACGCGAATGTGTGGGGTATGTGTTTGTGACTGCAAAATGACGCATTTTCTTCTGTCACCTTACACATCTGCCTATAACGTTTCGTGCGGACAACCGCAGGGTCGAAAACTACCTTATGGGGCTATAACCATCTGGACATAATGACGGGTACCTATCACGAAAAATAATCTTTTCCACACGTTTATGAAAAATGAAAAGCGCCAAGCTATAGTCAGAAAAGGCTGTAAAAGGCCTTTTCGTGATTCCGGTTTTCGTTTGGCTGTCTGTTTGTAACGGGTTGTAGTCCTGGTTAAGCCAACATTTGGGGGATTCCTAATAAGATCATTATCACTTCAACGCCCGTCTCGTTTGACATGCCAGGAATCTTGACACCATCTTGGATCTGTCTTTATAAAAACGTCGTCTCTGTGTACGCATCTTGGCATGTTTTTATTTTGCACACGAACGGGTGCTGGAAAACATCACACCAGCACGCGCAGATTGTGCTCAAACACGGACACTAACTGGACAGTAGAAGAAGCGTCTGCGATTTCGGCCAAGTGGCTCAATCCGGGCGGGCAGCGCAAGTTCCTCTCTGTTTCCGTAAAGGAAAGCATGTGATGCTGGATTTTCTATCTACGGATGCTCGCCAAACCGCTCCACCCATCCAACAACTACCGACGATCTTTTTGCTATCGATCTGGTTTGTGATGCCTCGTGACTGAACGAACTGCTACAGTGGCGTAGCCAGGGGGGCCAAAGGGGTCATGCTCCCCCCGAAGCCAAGCAGGGCCCCCTGGGGCCGAAGGCCCCAGTTGTCTCAATAGTGTGAGGCGCCCACGGGGCGTCTTACACTGTCCGAAACAGACAAAGCAAAATAAGAACATATTAAACGTTACAGAAGGCTTACGAACCTAAAGAAACGTACTTCGAATATACAAGAAGGCTTTGTGTGCTATGAAGAGAAGCCTGAATGAGCGTTTAGGGCCTCTGCTAGCTTATAGGGTGTTCACTGTTTGTCTGGGGAGGGCCCCTTGTCGGCCCATAAAGTGCCCCTGTCAGCCTGTGGAGGGACCTCCTTTCGGTCTGGAGGAAGGCCCTGCCCCTGCCTCCAGAGGCCGACAGAGGCCCTTTAGAGGAGGATAGGGGACCCTCTACGAATAGGCAGTGCCCCCTCCCCCCCACGGGCCAACAGGGGCCCCTAAACGCCCATTTAGGGAGCCTTGCTTGCCCGTAAAGATGCCCCTGCTGACCTGTAAGGGGCACCCTACATGTTGGCAGGAACGTCTTTACAGGTAAGCAGGAGCCCCTGCACTCCAGCGAGTCCCGTTTACAAACCGACAATAATTTTCACCACATACGACCCCATTGACTACGAGGGCTAGGCGCGGATCCAGGGGGGAGCGATGGGGAGTCGCTGCACCCTCCTCGCCAAGGCTTGAGAAGGAGCCCTGTCAGACTTAAAAAGAGCCTCGAAAGGGCCCCATATGAGCTTCACGAGGGTCTCTTTTAGGACCTGACGGCCTCTCAATGCAGTCAGGGGACCTCCGGGATGGTCTGAGACTCATAGAGGGCCCCTGAAGCTCTCAAAGGGCCCCCGAGACCACAACAGGGCCCCAACACGGCAGAGTGTCCCTGAGATCGTCAGACGGGTCATAGGGCCCCTGAGATGGCCAAGATAATGCCGGGCCCTCTGAAATGTCATAGGGTCCCCGAATGGGTTTCACAAGCTTTCGTGAAAAGCTGAAAGTTTTTCATGTAGTCAGAGGCCCTCTGGGTGGGACCCTGAGACGTTAAGATGGCGCCTAAGATGGAAAGAAGGGCTCCTGAAACTCTCCAAGGACTCCTGGAACCGCAAGAGGGGCCCAACACGGTAAAAGGTTCATGAGACCGCTAAAAGTGCCCGAGAAACTCCTGAGACGAAAAGGGGGTGCCTGGCACGGCATAAGGAGACCCTAGCCAGCCAGAAGGGCCTCTGGACGAGGATTCATCGGTGACCCTCCCAACCTTGAGATAGACCCCAAATGGGCTACACTGGCCTTTTTGAAAACCTGAGGGGTTCTTGATGCTGTCAAGGGGGCCCCGGGAAGGTTGGGTGGTTCCTGAGACGTCACAATGGGCCCGTACACCACAGATGACCCCCAAGACCGCCAAAAAGGTCGGAGGGCCCTGCGAGGCAAAGATGATAAGAGGGCATCTAAGACCGTATGGGGGCCTTGGACAGCCAGAGGGTCCCCGAATGTGTTAGACGGGCTTCTGGCACTGGTAAGATCCCCTGAGATTGCCAGTGAGGCTCCTGAAGAGCCACTAAGGGCCCCTCTTACGGCAAGAGGGGCCCTAAAACTGCCAGGTATGTCCTACGTAGCAGAAGAAGACACTTGATCACAGGCGCAGCCAAGAACTCCCCCCAGCCAGAAGGGCGAGAGTCCCGGGTCCCCCTCTCCTGAGGCCTTTGAGCTTACTCACTAGAAGTCTCTAGCAACAGGGGCCCCTGAGACGTCCAGACGACCTTGAGAGCACTAAACCCTGAAATGTCCAAACAGATGTCCCAGGGACGACAGGAGAGAACCCTAGATGGATTAAGCGTCTCTGTAACTGTCAGATGGGGCCCTGAAATTGCCGCAGGTGCCCCCGAAAGTTCCAAAGGAACGCCTGAGACGTCCCGAGGAACATGTGACCTGAGACCACTGGAAGGTCTCGGCACGGCAGACGGCCCGAGCCCACCAGAAGTGTCCCTGTAACTACAAGAGGGAACCGTACCTAAGCTGTCAAAAAGGTCCCCAGAAACTACCTACATTTGAAATGAAGGGAGGGACGAAGCCGCCTAAAATCTTACCGTTTTTCTCATATTTCGGCCACTTTGTAGAACAAAACGCAGAATTTTCCCAAATAAGTTGACGCACCTGATTTTTTTCGGTTATTGTACATGATAAAGAACTGCAAAATCACTCAAATATTTCCCCTGGACTCGCGCGGATCGGTCTTTTGTCATATCTGAAGAGCAAAAAATGGGATGGAGCCGCACTATTTGCCTCCCCCCCTCCCCACCTTGGCGAAATCCTGGATACACCCCTGTCAAGGGGCCCCATTGGTTACGAGGGCCCCCTTGATCCGATTTGCCCACCCCCTTGGAAGGAATCCTGGCTACGCCCCTGAAATGCTACCGGTTTCAGCAGATTTAGTACTGTCCCGTTCTTTTTTCTCCAGCTTTCCGTGCAGCTAAGGATGTTCAGCATTTCACGTGCATTCCATGATCTTGTACCAACGAGTGCCTCAGCGCACTGACGCGTATCACCTTAGCCTCGTCGTCCGAACGACTGTCCATCCAGGAGTCCTGGATGGTACCATGAGTCAGTCCACTCAAGAGTCCTGCTACATAGAGTCCGCCCGTCTATGGGTGTTGCCACGCCGAATAATCTCCAGCCGAAGTGCCTGCCGGCGCCGTTTCCGGCGCTGGTCGCTGATGAAGCTGCCGAACAATTTGCTGCTACGGCTGCCGGTCCTCTTGCTGCCTGGCGTGACGCCTCGCCGCTGCGAAAAGAAAAAACGATTTCTTATATCACCGATATTTTCCATGCCGGACAAGTCGTGGCGTCTGTCAAGCGTGAGGCGGGACGGCTTGTCCAGAGGTGCCCGCCCGATGAGCTCTGAAGGTCGCCCGCTGGGTCTCACAGTCGTCTGAACGGTCCCGCTGCTGCCTGCGGAAAGACAATCATGTTAAAGATTCGGTCGGGAAACAGCTTGTCATCCACATTATATCGTCCCGTCTCTGGGTGATCGAAGACTCCATAATCCAAGTACCTATTACGAGTAACATTCTGTTTTTGTTCAGGGCTAAACCGCCTTTTTTTTTGCTTGGAAGGATGCGGACCTGAATTCCTGTGGCGTCGTGTGCAGATCTGCTTAGCACTGGGACTGGAACGGGAACCGTGGAAAGAGCTTTGGATCATACTCGTGGATAGACACTCACGTTATCGTCTGGCTGCTCCATCTTCTCTCTCGCGGTTCCTGCGACCTGCACGGACAGCGGAAGCAGAGAGGGATGAAGGACGGGAGGAGGATCTGAAACAGACAGCTGTCTCCACACAAGTCTCGGAATTTAGCGCGCGCCCATGACGCTGCGTGGGAAAACGACCGCGAATTGGGTTTCCCCCGCAGCCCTAAGCATGTCCCGCCATCGCCGGTGGCGCGACGACCGCACGTTCCACGGCTGCGGGCAGGAACCCGGCCGCCGTCTTCCGTCAGCCCCAGCAGCTTCGGCCGGCGGCGCGGCCCGGCGCGTGTCGGCAGGCTCGGCAGGGCGTGACTCGAGGCTGACTCCGCCGCCGTCTGTTCCGCGGTCTGCGGCGACGATGTCCGAGCAGTCGGAACACGCGGACCGGCCGCCCGCGGCCGGCAGCTCTCACGCGCGCGGGGCCGCCGGCGCTGCCGGCGGGGCTTTTAGCGCCCGCAGCGACGACGGATTGGTCTGGGCGTGTCTGGCTTTACTGATCTGTTGTTGTTGGCGGCGCGAACCCGAGCCAGTGAGAAGAATCGGGCGCCAGACGGCGGCGTGTTGGCTGCCGATGTTGGTAATGAAAACGGGGGTCTGTTCTCGTTCGACTGGAGTTTGGTTTGCCACTGCTGCTTCGGTCAGCCAAAGTCGGTGCGTCTGGTGTCATGACTCAGTGATCGCTTTGGTACGTCCCTGGCTCTCGTGACCCGTGACCAAGGACCGATGGAAGTTAGGTGTCACGGACAGATTTTGAGCCAATGCTTCCCGTGCAGTGCCGTGGACAAGGCTGGGGACCGTCGTCCTCACTCCCTCCACCGTTTCAGCGTTTCGTCTCGGGACGTTCATTGGTCTCCATCCTTGATGCACGGCGACTGTGTGCACCTTGTGTTTGTTGAGTCTGCTGACATTCCGCTGTCAGTTGTCCGTTGACCTTGGGGGATCCCTGTCCGACAGAAATCGTGCGTGTTACAGATGTTCCCATTTTTGGCAATTACATCTTCACGTTACTTGGTTTGTGATGTGACGGCGCAGTAACGGCATGGCCTCGGCGAAAGTCCATCGTTAACAGTGCCGTCGTTCACGGCCATGCCAAGCTATGCATCGGGAGGGTCGTGCAAAGCCCAGAGGTCTGAAAATACTTGCACTGCGACTCCACAGTCAGAAATATGCTTCGCTACGACGCGTTCCATGCAGTCTGAAAAACGAACTTTGCTAAGATCAGGTTGTGACTGTGGCACTGCAGGTTATCTGCGTGGACTGTCATGATGCGGATATATTTCTTTCCATACAACGCCGTATAGTTCATGCACCTTCATACCTCCTAGTCGTTAGAGGTTCCGAAAAGCTTGCTTATACTCCGAAAGGCCAATCAGCGACACAGTGAAAATACCGTCACGGAGTCGTGTGGTAGAGATTCCGTCTACCTGTCCTACCAGCCTGTCTACGTGTGCGGCCTGCTACGCCTGTGGCTCGAGACTGTAAAATTATTTTCAACAATAAAAGCTAATGACGTCTTTTTGTTTCAGGCACGCTCACGAGCGTTGGAATTCTCCAGTTTGTCAGCGACCTTTCGTCCGAGTGAAGGCGGCAGGTGGCTTCCGTACGTCTTCTTCATACGCCCTGAAGTAACGCCGTCGGCGCCGCCAGCGCAGTTCGTCTACGTGGCAGATCGTCCTGTCGGCCTTTTGCCCAATCGGCGCCGTTTTGGTGTCGTTTAGGCCAGCGAGTGGCGATTGAGGGAGCGCTAACAGGGCTGCCTGCAGTGCATGACGCTGCTGGCGAGTTAGACCAATACCAGTTACGGCCCGCGGAATAGCGTGAGATCAGCTGAGACCGCGCCGCGAGCGGCCGGCGGAGCGGTGACTCGGCTGTGCGGTGAGAGGCGGAGCACGCGCTCGGTCGCGCCGCCGCCGGCTGTGGCCGGAATCGGTGGCGGGAACCAGCAGGCGCGCCTCCGGTGGGGCAGGGCGCGGCGCCGTACCGGCCGGGATGCGGCGCGGGTGACGTGGCGCCGCCCCAGTCCGCCGCCATGAGACCACTGCCACTGCTCCTGCTGGCGGCCGCCGCGTGCCGGCCGGCCGCCGCCGCCGCCGGCGCGCAGGCGCCGGCCAACGCGACCGCGCAGCGCTGCACGCCGGGACTGATCCTGCCCGTGTGGGAGCCGCAGGACGACGTCAGCAGCGGCGACGTGTTCTCGCGCGCGCTCGTGTACTTTGTGTCGCTCATCTACCTCTTCATCGGCGTGTCGATCGTGGCCGACCGCTTCATGGCGTCCATCGAGGTGATCACCTCCAAGGAGAAGGAGGTCACCGTCAAGAAGCCCAACGGCGAGACGCAGATCATCGTGGTGCGCGTCTGGAACGAGACGGTGGCGAACCTGACGCTGATGGCGCTTGGGTCCTCCGCGCCGGAGATCCTGCTCTCCATCATCGAGATCTACGCCAAGGACTTTAGGGCGGGCGACATCGGACCGGGCACCATCGTCGGCAGCGCCGCCTTCAACCTGTTCGTCATCATCGCCATCTGTGTGTACGTCATCCCCGACGGCGAGGTGCGCAAGATCAAGCACCTGCGCGTGTTTTTCGTGACGGCCACCTGGTCCATCTTCGCCTACGTCTGGATGTACCTGATCTTGGCGGTGATCAGCAGGGGCGTGGTGGAGATCTGGGAAGCGCTGCTGACGCTTCTGTTCTTCCCCGCCACGGTGGCCACTGCCTACATCGCTGACCGGCGCATGCTCTTCTACAAGTACATGCACAAGGACTACCGGATCAACAAGCGCGGCGTCATCGTCGAGCACGAGGGCCTGGAGATGGAGAAGGCCAACCACACGTACGGCGCCGACCTCAAGCAGCTGGAGGAGGAGCACGTCGACGAGGCCGTGCGCGAGTTCGAGGAGAACCGCCGCGAGTACATCCGCATCCTGCGCGAGCTGCGCAAGAAGCACCCCAGCCTGGACATGGAGCAGCTGGAGCTGATGGCGCGCGAGGAGGTGCTCAACAAGGGGCCCAAGTCGCGCGCCTTCTACCGCATCCAGGCCACGCGCAAGCTGACCGGCGGCGGCAATCTGATGCGGCGCGCGCTGCAGGCCGAGCGGCGCGACGGCACCATCGACCTGGACGAGGCCAGGGTCGAGGACGAGCACGTCATCAAGGTGTTCTTCGACCCGGGCCACTACACGGTGATGGAGAGCATCGGCGACTTCGCCGTGACGGTGAAGCGCGAGGGCGGCGACCCGAACCAGTGCCTGCTGGTCGACTACCGCACCGAGGACGGCTCGGCCAGCGCCGGCAGCGACTACGTGGCCGTGGCCGGCACGCTTTTCTTCGGGCCCGGCGAGAGCGTTAAGACGCTGAGCGTGGCCGTCATCGACGACGACCTGTTCGAGGAGGACGAGCACTTCTACGTGCGCCTGAGCGGGCTGCGCCTGGCCGACCGCGACGGCACGCCGCTCGTCACGCACGCCAACGGCAGTGCCGGCCACCGCTCGCCGCCGCCCGAAACGCGGCTGGTGGCGCCGTTCGTCGCCACCGTCATGATCCTGGACGACGACCACGGCGGCGTGTTCACCGTCGCCGAGAAGGACGTCGAGATCGTCGAGTCGGTGGGCGTGTACTCGCTCAAGGTGTGCCGCTGGTCGGGCGCGCGTGGCCGCGTCGCCGTGCCCTTCGTCACCGTGGAGGGCACGGCCAAGCCGGGGAAGGACTACGTCCACTGCGAGGGCGAGACCATCTTCGAGAACAACGAGACCGAGTGAGTACTGGTGAGCGATCCGACGGCCTCTTTGGGTTTTGTCTCCTGTCTGGTGTGAGTTCAGGGCATTGCTGGCTGCTCTCGCGAACGTTTCGGGCCAGCTAGTCCAGGAATATCCCACCCGCCTTTAGCAACCTGTGATTGAACATAAATTTTGGACCTGCAGGGCCTTATGGTACATCAAATACCACCCTCACATTGTCAAGATCTTTGTAGATGACAAGGAAAGACCACGTGGGGGGGGGGACGTGCCCTCTCCCCCGTCGGTGGAGTCAGGGTTCGCACCACAAGTTTTGTGGAGTATGTTTCCCGGTCCCAACACAATCCCCGTCAAACTTTCGGGTCAGTTTTTAACGAAATGCGGAGTTATACATACAACGCTTTGATATGTGCGATTTTGGTGTTGTATGAAAGAAATTAATAAGTGATGAAAACCCTCGATTTCTCTCCCAGCTTTTGACCCGTGACAGACCCTTTGCCTGAATGCCCTACAGAATAGCAAGAAAAATGCGAACGTCTGACGTACTCTGTCGTCTCTGACGACCGCAGCTTAATTTTTAGCGCAAGAGCATTTAGTGAATGTCAAAGTTGTCATCATTGTCACGATCCGTACTTTTCTGGTCAGATATAATAAGTGCCAAGTTCTTACTGCTGGTCTGCATTTTCTCGAATATACGAACGACTGAGCACAGGCGTTTGGTTATAGCAATGAACGAAAATGCAGTTAGCTCTGCGAGGTTAAGTTTAAAACATTTTGAGCACTCATAATGCGTTTATCGGTTTCTGTCGTAGCACCGGGCATCACACTGTCTGCTGATTACTTCCTCATATCGTTCTCGGTCACACGACTCTTCGTCACGCGGCGCTGGTTGACTGCTCCATAGTCAGATGGTTGTACCTCGGTCAGCACCGTCACCTCTGGGCTGTTGCCAGTGGGTGGGCGAATCACGGTGTGCTCTTGCTGAAAAATTAGCGTGCCCTGCGTGCCCACAAGGGAGGATGTCGTTTGACCTGCTCAAACACACAGAACACGACAAAATGTACCTTATTTAATATCGGTATCAAGTTGTATTTTATCTGTCGCTGATGCGACTGTTTTAGTGATGATGTCAGGCTTCAGGACGGAGGCATTTATATTTTTTTTTTCATTTCGCCATCAAGCAATATTGTCGTTCATATCAAAAATAATGTCAAGCAATATCAAACAATAGTTGGAATTAGCAGTACCGGCCAAAACTTGTCACCCGGACGCTGCATTTATGATCGTTGCCACTGTGTGCTGGTGTGCTTTTGCACCGTTCAGGAGACGAAACACTGAAATTAGAAATTACGACCGATGAAACTGGGTACCCAGATGGCCCGGTGATCACATGGTGCACTTCGTTTACCAGTCGCTTAAGGAGTTGTCACGTCAGCGCCGGCGATCACGTGACCAGGGCTGCCCTGCTTGTGCATCTGAACCAAACAAAGCTCCAGCTTCATCTTTAACCTACAACTCCATTGCCTTGCTGTCAATCGGATAGTTCTATGCTTTGAGTCTCTGGACGCACCAGCCCTTAGGCCGCGATTTCCTGGCTGCCCTGCGTTCAATAGCGCGGGAAGCGGGGGGGGGGGGGGTGGCGGAAGCAGAGGAGACCACTGCCTTCCAACTTTTCTGGCATTTTACATTGACCCTATAAGCATTTATTGGGGAGAATTGACCCAAAATGCCTCTTCCCCCAACTAGGGAGAAGTTCCCGCGTCCCTGCCTGCGTTCCTACGGATCCTCAGGGATTGTTCTCTGGCTGAAGCCAGCAGGACAGGATCCAGACGCGTCGCAGCCGTCTTCCATGCAGCCCTGTCTCGGGGTATTGTGCTCCAATCGATCGTCCGGTATTGGTACGGGTTCAGTCTTCGGAGAGGGCCGGCAGTCGAACGAGACCGAAAGAGGCAACGGCGGTCCGCGCCGTGGACGAATATAGCGCGGCACTACGCAGCACGTAAGTACGGCACGACCCATCACGACACAGCACGGCAAACGCTGGACCTTGTCAGTGACGGACACGGGCGCCTGAAAATGAGGGAGGGAGGGGCGGATGATCCCATGTTTGAAAAATTCAGCTTTGGCCGTACGGCGTTACTCAAAAACGAAACGCGCGAATGGCGTTTTTCTTTCCCACTCTGAAGACATTCCACCGTTACTGATCACGGTCCAATCGCTCTGGGCACGTGACATCGAGCGGTGCGCCGGGGGTCGACTGCCGAACGGTCGGCGTGTTCGGATTATTTACTCTGCCGCTGCACCGGAGCGGTCAGATCAGCACGGACACGTTTGGACGACCGCAGTGAGCCGTCTCTGCGGGCTCGGGAATGCTTGTGAGTGCCCTTTAAGAGAGACTGAACTCCCCACACCGTACTGCACGATTCCTACCCGAACTTCGTACGTTGTCACACAGTACCGCATCGTCACGCGATGATGCCATGAGACTCGAAGTGGGCGAGCATCGCCATCATCATTTATTCGTATGCCATCCACAAACACGGCTTTTCAAGAGAAGTGTCGTCTTACCTACAATGCAGTTACATACATGAAAATTTAAAGGTATAGCAGTTCGTCATGCGACGACCGAACCCAAATGGTTAGCGTTTTAGATCCTACGCACTTCTTGGCCGGTTAGTCTTGTGACGTTGTGCTGTCACTGTCTCCGAGATTTTATTCGGGAGTCCTGCTATCCAGTTTGACAGACGCCAGCTGCTCCTGGTCAGAGCGATGCAGTTGGTAACTAATCGTCCTACGAAGGGCACATCAAAATGTTTTGAATCGTCTCAAGGCATGCTGTGTTTAATAATGCAGATGATAAACCTGCTCGTTAGGATAGCTCGGCATAGCATCGTTTAATGTTGCTGTTTATGTGTCCTCGCGCCGGGATATCCCCAGAGCCCAGTGTCACTTTTGTGCTGCCGCTATCTCTCGGGTTAAATCAAAGCCTGTCGTCGAAGGATTAGATGATGCCGCCTGTTTGCTTCTAGTCAGAAAAATTTCTTTGATTAGGATTGGTGGTTACCGGTGTTTTGCTAGTTTCCAGGCCCTCCATTCCTGCTTCCCTCGGTTACACTCTAAAAAAAAACTTTTTTCGATCGTCAATTGTCCGAAAAGATCCTAACAAAATTTGACGGTATCACGGTAAATCATCTTATGTCTCGTTGCTGTTAGCCCGCGTGTTCACGTTCGGTAAGTACGACTGTTCACATGTTTTAAACATTTAACATTGAATATGTTTAACTGTAATTTCTTACCAATATTTGTACTTCATGTTGGACTGGAAATGCATCAAAGATCTTGTCATTATTAAGCATTGTTTTGAACAGTGCTAAATGCAGTTAGGGCCAGATATAAGCATTTTGCGGCGGACTGTGCCGGTTTCTGGACGTAGCTTAGGACGAGATTATGTAACCATGGAGATTTGGGGGCAACAAACAGGTGTGAACGGTGGCAACTCCCGTCATGCTTGTGCCAGTGAAAGAAGAACCGTGCACTGTCCAAACCTGAAACTTTCACTAGGACTACCTTCCTGGTGCTTTTGTCACTGAAACCCGATGTCGTAGCTCACCACATGGTTTCTCTTTACGTCTTTGCCTTGTCCGGGACACGACAGAGCTGCTTTACATGCCGAGCCTACGAATGTGGACCTTCAGCCCACCTGTGACGAACTGTCAATCCGGTCATCCTCCTACAAATCCTAAACATATCCGCCAGCACGTGAACCTTTACCCTGTCAACGACATGCGGACATTTGGCGAACTGCTGGTGTGAACCTTCACCCCGTCAGCGCGACGTGAGAACCTTCGGCCGGATTTCGATGTGTGAATCTTCATCCTCTCAGCGGCGTGTGGCCTGCGGCCGGCTGTCCATACGAATCTTTAGCGACGCCAGCCGAGGAGCCATGCCGTAAGAGATCGGTCTCCTCCTGTCGACAGGCAGTACATCAGCATCCAGATCATCGAGGAGGACAGCTACGAGAAGGACGTGCTGTTCTACGTGCAGCTGATGGAGCCCCGATACCTGTCAGGTCAGGACCATGCCGTGCCCCCCCCCCCCTCCCGGTCCGCGTGACAGTACTCGAGCGACCCGAAACGCCAGCGGCACCCGTCTGGGTCCCATCTTCCGTTGGTCATGGACCTGGAGATGAGATTGGCAATGATAAACTCCGCGGAGGCAGTCGTTGGCGAAATTCGGCTGACTCGTTTGATGCTGGGCTCGTTGCAGAGTTCTTTGTGGTGCTGCTTTTAAGGACGCGAATTTGACGACGGAGCTGCCGTAGTCGATCGACTGTAGTTTTGGCAATGCACTGCTCTCTGTCACAGTTTTTCCTTAGTTGTAACTTAATTAGTACCTTAAAAATCAGTTCTGTCATGCGTCTTAATCAGCCTAGAACACCAAGGGGTCTCAGCTTGCCTCCGTAGGTGTTTCCGGACCGCGTGGTGTGCTTGCATTATTTGTAGTTTTTGCCGCCATTAGGAAATGCGGTGAAACGACGTAATGGCCGGCAGTTTGAAACATTCAAGCTAAGGGTTCTGCAAGGTATCTTTCAACATGTGAAATTGATGGAGCTCCGGCTCACCTTTCGGACCCCATAATTAAGGAAAAGTAAGGTCTGATCGAACACTCCCTGACTGCCCATTCTCAGAAACTAGCCTGCGGTACTATGTACTCAAAACATCTTAGACGAAATCGCTTTGCAGTCCCGGGTTCAAAAAGCAATTCGAGCCTCGGGAAGTCGCCGCCCGACGACTGGACCCTCCTGTAAACTCTAAGTCACTCGACGCGGCCGTTGAGACTGCGGGATGTTCGTCATGAACGTCATCACAGATCATTTGATTACTGTTCCCGTGACAGCTGCGTCATTACCAGGTCGTTGAGAAAAATCTGCGTGACAGTGACGTCAATGACACGTGATTTGTTGTAGTTTGGCGTTCCTCCGGTCTCGTCTCGCGTTCTCGCTGACGTTTTGGTCCTTATGTCTTTGTCTCAACAACATATATAAATGGCGTTTGTGTATGTGTGGTATTTGTTTTGTGACAAGTTTCTTAGCACGTCTCAATTTTTCGCTTGGCTTCGTCATGTAAAATGATTTTCTCCCTCTCGTTTATAATGCTACGTTTGTTTCATAAAATCTGTTCAGCTGTGACTTCATGCACCCTTTTATCGTTTGCGACTGTCCTGCTCTACATGATCAGTTCTGTCCTGTCTTTCCTGACATGCGTGTGCGCATCTTAGCAATGCCTCGTATATGCCACGATACCTACCATACCTCGTGGTCCGTTCTCACCGACGTGTGTGCTAGCAAACCGTCTATCTAGTTTATTTTCTCTGCTGGGCAACCATTAGAATGGCGTTTTTACGTTTTGCTATACATTCTGCTGTCTTTTGACCACCCGTCGGCCCCGTTTCTTTGTCTGACCTCTGCGTGTATTCTCCTGTTCTCCGGCGATTTTGGGTGCTGTGACGGCCGCCGACCACCACCTACGCTTCTTGTAAGTGAACCGCCTCGGCGACACGCCTTTCCGCTTGCTTGCTAACCCTCCGCTCGGCCTGCTGCCGCGCCTGCAGCGCTCCGCCCTGCGGCCTGCCGCCACTAACCGTAGCGCACTGCTAGTCCCGTGGCGGGGCATCGGTGTGCTGACCGACACGGCGGGGCGAGCACTCTGTGTAGAGAGTTGGGGACGCTCCGGGGCTTTCCCAGACACTCCCGGGCACTCCCGGGCACTCCCGGGATTTTTTACTTCTTATTATTATCTCCGGCGGGCCTGCCGCCGGCCCAGCTTGAGCCGTTGGTAGTTTGGGCTGGACTGGGAGCAGACCTGCTCGGCTGCGTCCGTCCGGAGGTTCGGCCGGAGGAGGCGGCGTGTGAGGCCCCGCGCGGCAGGCCGCAGCCAGCTGGTGCCGCCGGCGCAGTGGCGTTACCGTCTGGGGTGTAGTGGGCCGTCGCAGGGCCCGCGGCAGCGGGTGCCGCAGTGTGCCGGGATAGTGTTGGCTGGGTGTGGGCCGTCCGGTGCTGATCGCTGGGCGCCGGCCGGCCCGCTGGCGCGCGCACAGTGTGGCTGGGGCGGCCTGAATGCTGCTGTGACAGGTCTGTGACGCCGTACACCTCTCGCGCACCACGTTCTGCGGCCGCGTCTGGGCAGGACAGTAGTCCCGCATTGTTTTCCGACGTTCGAGCAACGCGGAGTGAAATAAACCGGACAGTGCGGGGCTGGATGCGCTCGTAGTGCTCACGAGCGCATCCAGCCCAGCATGCAACATCCAGGTCTGGGATTCGCCGCCCCAGGCTTTATTACGCCGTCCAGAACCGCCACCTGCCTACTGCGTTACGTTTGGTTCGCCGCGTCCGTAACAGTGCCCTTGCAGTGGACCTCACACTGGTGCCTCGTCTGCGGGAACCAGGTGGTGTGGCGGGGCAATGTGGGGTTCTGTTTCGGAGGGATGTTCGTTCCGTGGCACGTTTGTTCCCAATGGTGAGTACGTTTAAAGAAGCAGGGTCGACTTTAGAGCTAGCCGCTGCTTAACGTGATAGCCTCGTCTAGGGGCATCTGATGGAAACCCTGTCTGCCGAAGCCGAATCGCTGGCGTTGGTGATGATGGTGATGATGGTGATGAAGATGCCGACGGCGCTGATGTTTTTCGTGGCGTCGATGGTGCCGGTAGTTGCAGCGGCCTCGTTGTGTAGACCTTTCCAGCCGTGTCTAGTTGTGGCGTTTGGGTGTCGGCACGCTTACTAACACTAATTTGAAAGGCACTGCTTGTTGCAAAGCGCAGATGTTCAATGTTTTTGCCGCTATGTTTTATAGTTCAATATTTTCAGTAGTATCTCATTTACTGAAACCCCGCCAACACCCCAATGTCGTCGCGTCGTTGTCAGACGTTTGATGTGATCCTATTTCCCGTGATATGTTTGATGCTCCTGCGGTTCAAGGCGTTTTTTTTTTTTTTGCGAGGCACGTGAAAAACCCCGGCGCGATTTTGAAGTGTCTCGTCAGCTTTCGTTTGTGCCTTCTTTATCAACAAAGACGTTAGTACAATATCATGTGATGCATCGCACATTGGAGCTGAAAACAAACTGCCTTTCGTCTGGTAGATGCTAGAAATAGCAGGCGTTATTTTCTCAAATCCCCATCAAACATTCGAGTCAGATATAAAGCCGTAACGGCTTTGACTAGTTGAAGTTCACTGCGCGCGAGTAATCGACCGAAAAACTCATGTTTTAACAACAGCATCCCAGTGTTCTCTCCCCCCTCTCTCTCTCTCTCTCCCTCTCTCTCTCTCTCTCTCTCTCTCTCTCTCTCTCTCTCTCTCTCTCTCTCTCTCTCTCTCTCTCTCTCTCTCTCTCTCTCTCTCTCCTTTTCTAGTTTTCTTCGCCGTCCAATCCACTTTTCAGTTGTCAAAACAAACGGATTTTATCCGCTTCTATCGAGAGACTTTTGGTTGATTTGATCAGCGTGCGGCTCAGGGTGGCCTGCTCTCACCGGGCATAACACAGACCTTTTCCACCTCGAGGGACTTCTGTCTCCTCCGGTGTATCGCCGGCTTCCCCCGCTGCCAATATCACGCCCCGCTGGGTTTGGCAGTGTGCCAGAGACCAGTGGTGGCGTCCTTCCGTTGCGACAAAAGCCTGGGGGCGGCCGGCTCAGCGGCGCCAGAAGAACCGACCGCCCCCGCCCACGCCCCGCGCCCGCCCTCGCCCCTTCCCCCGCTTCCCCTCCATGGCCACCGCCCGGGGTGCCGTCAGTCTTGACCTAGAGAGCAGTTTTTCTGCTTGGGTCGGTTGATTCCGCCCCGTGACCTTGACGTGATGGCCTGATGATGTTTTGTGGAGCGACCGGCTCTTGCTTGCGAGGTCCGGAGTTTGACCTGTGACCTTGACCTGGCGACGTGATCCTCCTGGGGATCGGCCTGTCCCTATGATCTTGACCTGGTGACGGGCGATCCCGTGGGGAACAGCCTGTCCTGCTGCTGGGGAGGGCGGGGCCTGCCGTGTGACCCTGACCTGGCGACCTGGTGCTTCTCTGGGGAGCAGCGTGCCCCTCGGTTCGAGAAACGGCATCCCGCCCGGCGGAAAACCTGACGTCTGACGCTGCCTCTGCAGTGACGCGGCGCCGCGCAGGCCCGACTCTGGACCTGGAGAGCAAGGAACAGAACGAGCTGACAGAGGAGGAGCGTATCGCCCTGCTGGGCAAGCCGAAACTGGGCGAGGCCACCCGAGCACAAATTAGGGTAAAGGAGAGCAAAGAGTTCAAGGTAAGTAGTTCTATTTTTGGTGGTAACTGAACGTCCGTGTTGATGGCAATCGCTCATTCTTACCAATGATTTAAGGCATCAGGTCATCAAACTACGTTTCCGATGACTTAAGTACTAGCTGCTCACTTTGAACTTAAACATAAATATGTCAGTGAGAGACAACATGCTTCCATTTCATAAATGATCCCGGACTTTGAAGTCCGGCAAGTGGTGTCATTGACAATAATTGACTTCTAAGCGGCAGCCATGTTTTATGAGAATGACTTGGTGTCGTTTTCAACTTGTTACTCGGTCTCCGTACTTACGCTCTGAAGTTTGGTTAGTCGAAACGTTAAACAGATTTCGAGAAGTTGGTCAGGATGGGAGGATCCCAATCATGGGATCCCTAGTGCCGTGACGATGCCATTAAATAATCAGCGGTACAGCGACTCCCTGGTCATGGAAATCAGGCATTAGCCATATGCCATACGCCACAAAAACAAAAACAAAACAAAAAATGGCTGTACGTTTCCCCTGCCCTGTGTCGCGCTGCCGCTGTTACTCCTGCGGCATTGTTAATAGCGTCCCGTCCTGTCACGCTCTTCGTAGTTTTTCTGCGCCGACGCCTCTGAATGTGGGTCAGACGGGTCCCCGCCGACACGTGATGGCCATAACACGCGCTGCCGCAGGCCGAGCCAGTTCAGCGGACCCCCCCCCCCAGCCATGCGGGGTCTGTTCCTGTAGACCCGTCCACCGCCCAGCAGGGTCTGATCTGGCTCGGCCACAGTCCGGCGGGGCTTGGGCCGGGCTGTGTCTGCCTGACCAAACATAGCAATCACAGCCGTGGAGGCCGCTGGGATCAAGCCCGATCGATGGAACGTTTCCAATCGGAGTGAACTGGGACGTGCCCAAAAACACGAAGAACCAGTATCATGTCCAAAGCCATGTTCTGCCACACTGATACGAGAGAATTTGTCGAACTGTAATCAGGGTGCTCTCCTGAAATTCGAACAGCGCCAACGAAGCTCGCCGAACTCGCAACCCCGGCTGCAGCGGCCGGCCGCAGCCGCCGACTCGTTAGACTGACCCGTCGTACACGGACAGCCGGCGCCGCGCCGCCGAGCTGCGCCGTGACCGCCTAACAGGCCGTTACAGCGCGCCGCCTGCGTTACAGAACACCGTCGACAAGCTGGTGCAGCGCGCCAACGCCTCCTTCCTGGTGGGCACCTCCTCGTGGAAGGAGCAGTTTGTGGAGGCCATCACGGTGTCGCCAGGTGAGGGATGAGCGCGGCGGGACGGTGTAAATGGCACTGCCTCCGGAGTTGAACAGCTCGCGTATTTCTACCGACGCCTGAGTTGTGGGTTGCCTTGGCTTCTGCTCGGAAAGGTCTTACGCTGTTCAGGATGTATGAAAGGCATTTGCGAAAGATGATTCATTTGTTATGCCGTGTTGGTTGGGGAGGGAAGCAGATCATTGGAGGAGCGGAGTGGATTTCATCCAACAAATGTTGATTTCATGTGGCACGCGTTCATAGCTTAGGGTTATTTGCAAGACAGGAAAAGCTTTGCAGGGTCGATTTTAATGAAACTCGGCTCGGCGATTTCTTTCCGGGAAATGTTCTTCCTAAATTTCCGCCTGTTTCGAAGGTTATTCACAAATATTCCGAACATCACCAGGTACGATGATATCAATGTTCCTTTCGCTGTGAACCGATACAGTTTATTCAGGCTCATTGTCCATTAATATGAAATTATTGGCAATGAACCAACCTATTTTCTCGCCCGTCATTGTCCACGGTAGGTGACGATGACGACGACGTTGGCGGTGACCATGGAGGAAAGGAAGGGGAAGTGTCCGGCCGGTCGGAAAAGCTCCCGAGTTGTGGCGACTACATTATGCACTTTATCACGGTCTTCTGGAAGGTGTTGTTCGCCTTCGTACCTCCCACAGGTGAGCGAATGGTGCCATTGTTACTTCTGTTTGCAGGAGACTTCAGTCTATCATCTGTCACGTTAGGTTTGCTGTGAAGGCTTTCAGACATACGAATCTTTCCTGTAAGCAATGCAAGGGGACTGAGTGCAGGCTGAGAAAAAGTCCATGCAGCTTAGATGCGACGTTTGTTGGTAACTGAGTTCGTCTCTTTGGAGTGGATCGCTCAGTTATATATATATATATATATATATAAGAGCCGAGTAATTAACTGGAATTTCGTCATGAAGCTAGTTCTGGATTCATGTGACGTCTCACTGCGACCTGGATTTTTCCTTCAGGACCACGTGCCGCATATGGTACTGACTGAATAAGTCACTGCGTCGAACTGATTCGGACTGCCTGTTACTGCGTCATGCATGTTTTCATTGTGATGTTTATTTGTGTCTTTTGCATTGGCACGGGTTCACCAATTCTGTTTTAGCAGGTGTTGCCGGCGAAACATTTCGCAGTTACTGGAAAATGTTCAACGCATACATTTCTTGCTGGACAGGTTTACAGGGCTTAAGCTTTGTGATGTGCGTAAAGGGCTTAGGAAGCAATGGGAAAGCGTAGGAGGGCTGCTGGTTCAGAATCTCCCCAACTAGTGCTAAACCCCCATCGACTATTCTGCAAGCTCTAAAATGTAAAATGATTCCGAATTCATTTGGATGTGATTCCTTATTTTTGATCTGACGTCCGCTTTGTGGGTCTGATGGCCGAACTTCCAGTCTCATGATCCAGTGGTCGATATGACGTTCCGATGGTCCCCAGAGAGGACCGCGAGAGTCGGCCCATGCTGTTTCACGTGCGTGTTCCAGGATGTAATGACCGGCCGTGTCTAGTGCACGTTCCAGGGTCGTACGGTCCGGCCGTTTCTCGTTTTCGTCTCAGGAGCCAATGGTCCGACGAAGAATGGTCGGCTGTGTCCGCCCATTACCGTGTGTCCCTGTCAGCAGACTCAGTGGCCGCTCTGTACTGGCTGATAAATAGGCGAAGCCGACATTGTTCGTGTGTACGTGAGAAGCGCCAAACAGTCGGAGCTTTGTTTGCGTTTGTTGTGTTGTGTCTGGCGTGATCAATGGCCGGGACAGGGCTAACGAGCGTTGGGACGGCACTGCGTCGATGCAAAGATGGACAAGGCCGACGCAGCCAGTCCGCGACCTAGGCAAACAACGGCAGATCCAAGAAGGCCCTTCAGTTTGTTGTTTTTAGTGACATTTCAGGTCTGTCTTGTCCCTTTTCTTCTGATTATATGATCTTCCTTTTCTTTTGATTATATGTGTTCATTCTCCCGAAAATCGTCGCTGTGCTGGACTAGTGGTGTGCATTTATATTACGTTGAGCTTTTAAGATGGACGCATCGCTGTATAATGTACACCAAAACATTCATTCAACAAAAAAGTAGGCCCGCATAAGTCGTTCGCTGTTGGTCGAATATTTGCACCGCGAATTCCTTCACGCCGTGCTCGGCTGGTGTCGTGTCCGTCGAGCCTGCCCGCGCACCTCCCGAGATGGACGTGGCGCGCCTGGTCGTCGTCTGAGGCGAACGTGGCGCATCTGAGCGCCGTGCGGCGGCGTCTGACTACCGGCCCATTCGGCAGACGTGTACAACGGCTACCCGTGTTTCGTTGTGTCCATACTGGGCATCGGCCTGCTGACGGCCGTCATAGGGGACGTGGCGTCGCACTTCGGCTGCACCATCAACCTGCACGACTCGGTCACGGCCATCTCGATCGTGGCGCTGGGCACCAGCGTGCCAGGTACTCCGGCGGCGGCCGCGGAGCGGGGGCGCTGCGCTGACGGCTTCCGCTGGGATGCACGCAGCGGCCTGGAGTGGTGAAGACTGTAGCTCACACTGTCGCTCACGCTCTCGCTCTTCTCTCTCCATCCTGTTCATTGTCTGTCTCAGTGGCACACACCGTCTTCGATTTCCCCTGCTACCTTTAATCCTGTCGTCGGACAATGTTCCTGTGAGGTATGCCTGCTGTCCAGTGCTTTTCAAAGCCTTTTCCACTGCTGGACGCACGAGCAAAAAGGTACTTTGTGTACGTGCCACACAGTCCAGTGCGAAAGAAGAGGTATTATGGAGGGTTCTTAACACAGCGCAGTTAGAAGAGGGCGAATTTCTAGTAGGGTCTATAGGTAAAGTGAAGACTGATTTTTCCATTTTCAAGTTGAGGGGGGATCTGCTCAAGAAGTTGGGAGGACTCGGGGCCTCCAAAAGGATAGGAAACTCCGCCCCTGATTAAGGCGCCGCGCCACGCAATGCAGTGACAGCTTTTTCCACATGCAGTGGATCCCTTCATATGGGAGGCATAATTCTACTTTCCGATTGGTCCTTAAATCCGAAACGGCCCTTATGACTGGTGGACAAAGGCACAGGCACAGGGTGAGGGCCACTGATTGAAATGCCTTCACTCGGTGTGCAAAAAGTCTTGCTTCTATCCCATCGCCCACGTCATGGTCACAACTGCCGTTTCAGCAACCCGCTTCCGACCTCCCTCGCCAGCAATATGATAAAAACGCCCACTGTACATCTCATTCAGGTCGTATGTGGAAGTTTTTGATAGAATCGCATCGAAGTTCATCAATGGTAATTTTGCTTACTGCCGGCTTTTCATTTCAGATTTTCCCCCGACTGTGTGCTGATAAAACGCCAGTCATAGGTTGCCTGCTTGGTGCAGAAAGCTAAATGGTGAACATAAGGTACCGAACAACATCGTGCGTCGCCCTGCTTTGAAAACGGATAATTGTATGTAGCCTACCCAGTGAAAAACATCGACAGACTAAAAGCAACATTGGCAAACTATTTTTATTAAAGGCATATTTTTGAATCTAGAGTATTGCAGTAGATCTGAGAACTGGACAGTATAGAACGTTTGATATGCTACATCAGAGCAACTCCGTGTTGCATGTTAAGACCTGATAACAAAATTAATGTTTATTGACTTTATGGGCATCTGAAACTACATATTTTCATCCTTTCATAGTGTAATAACCAGCGGAAATGAACAGCAAATATGATCCATTTTGTCGTAACTACTTAAACCAACGATAACATCCCAACGAGCACAGCATCGCTCAGGATTATGCTGCTGTCTAAAAGTCCACCTTAGCTGTTGTTCCATGATAGTTATTAAAACAAGATTTTGTCCTTCGGAGACAAAATGTGCGTTTCGTAGACCGCAAATAGCCTCTCGGTTTTCTCCGTCAATCTGACTGGCGCGGTAGTCGACGTTGGACAGTTCATTCTCGACAATCATCCCAGTCAGTACTCAGCCAATCGACTGTCGGAAGTAAGACAGTCGGACAATCGCCATTCAGTCCCCACAGGCAGTTAACCACAGTCAGCCCTCTACCTATTCAGTCGCCGACAGTCAGTCCTTGGCAGTGAGTTCCTGTCAGTCCATCCTCAGAGTCAGTCCCAGACAGTTCCAGACAGCCGGGCCCGGTAGTCAGTCCTGACAGTAGGTATCCAGTCCTTATGCCGCGCTGCATTCTTTCCATGCAGTACACCAACTTTTCCACCATCCTGCTTACTGGTTATTCACGTTACCTATGTAACTGTGTTACATAGGTAATAAGTTACTGGATACGGACCTTTCCTACTTAACTGTGGGACACCAGGCCGGACGAGGAAGCCTAACCCACTACCACTAACTCTGCCAACTACTTCACTACTTCGGGGCGTCCCCGTACAGCAGTTGGCTCCGAAACAACACAGAGCGACTAATCCAGCTAACACTGAACGCTGAAGCTGTTGCCAGGTCTGCAGATAGCCGGACTAGGATCCGACCTTCCCGGGCACTCCGACCACCCTGGCGTCGCTCTCGCGGCGCGTTCTCGCTAACCGGCGGCCGCCTCCCGGCAGAGCTCCGCAGCGGCTACCCCTGTTTCCTCGTGTCGATCGTGTTGATTGGCGTGCTGACGGCCGTCATAGGGGACCTGGCCTCGCACTTCGGCTGCACGGTCGGCCTGCGCGACTCCGTCACGGCCATCTCGATCGTGGCACTGGGCACCAGCGTGCCAGGTATCGGCCGGAGGGGACTCCCTGCCGCCCGCCTCGTGCGGCTCCCCTGCACTGCGCTGGAGCGTTAGACCGTCGCCCGGGTCTGCCCTCCCCGACCCGGCTTCGCGTGACCCCGGTGTTCGACCTTGTATGACCTAGGAGCGCGATGCTGTATCGCTCCAAAATACAACCCTGTGCCACCCGAACTCTACGGCCTGTGTAGACCCGCTGCTTTGTCTTCCGGCGGACGTGCTCTGCCGTTACCCTAGAGTAATGGTGTAGTGCATACATGATTGGAATACGAGCCGGTGCGCTGCCGGCCGCATCCAAAACGCTTCATTTGAGTCCAGCCGCATGCATAGTTCTCGACGTCTCTTGAGGATGCCACAGAACATATGTTTGCAAATCTTGTGACCTAATTTATTTTCGCTTGGACACCCTGCTGAGCAATGTGCCGCTTCAGCTGAATTGGTGGAAATATGCGGGTTCAAAATAGAATAGCAATTTTGAATAACCACAGGCACCGCGCCGTGCCTAAACTTAGGCACGGCGTGCCTGGAGCGAGGCCTGTGCGTAAGCAGGCTGTGCCTTTGCCGTGTTCCCAAGGAATGCAAGCGAAATATGGACATGAAATATGGAACCTGTGACAACAGAATTGGTGACAACAATAAAAGTTGACCGCTTAACATGTATATGATAGTTGCTCATAGCCATTCCAGTGGTTAAAAACTCATTGTTGCTGCAGGTATGCTTACATGATGGGAACTATTGGGCAGTGACCATTCGTGTCCATATCAGGCCATGCCGTATCCAAGCGTGTCTCAGTAGGTCTATGCCGTGGGTTGAGCCGGAGGCGGATCCAGCATTTTGAAAAACTGCTACTCTAGTTCAAAGTGAGAATCACGATTTCGCCCCATATGATATTAGTTGGACGGACTCGTGAGATTGTCCTGACGTAGTTTTTGTAGTTTTTGTAGTGTAGTTTTTGATGGGACTGTGAGAAGCAGTTGAAGTATGGACTTGATGTTCCTCCTACTTCAGTTGTTCAGAAGCAAATACGCCACGCGTCGGCAAAACATTTTTTTAGTCGACTGATGACAGCAGGTAACGTTATGGGCATTACCCGAAAGTACCCGTACATGCACAATATTCTTGAATCCTCAAATGGGCTCAATCCGCCCCAGATCCAGGTATTTACCGAACCCTGCAGCTCCTAAGCCCCTTCTTCAGCATGTTGCATGCTTTCACCATGACTCGCATGACTGTCTCGCTGTCCTCAGAAAGGTCAACGGTTGCTCGTGAAGTAATGTTGCTGCGTCTGTAGCACCGATCTATATATATATATATATATATATATATATATATATATATATATATATATATATATATATATATATATATATATATACAAATTGCAACGTAATAAATCCAGTAACTTTGTAGGATTCTGGTACTAAAGGCGTCAAATTCGACTGGCAAATGTCTTAGTAGTCTACATGGATCGTTGAGCTACCATCTGAGATCAACTTTCGACCGCTTGCGTGAAGGAGACAAACGGGTCTCGGGCGCCGTCACCGCGCCAGCCGGCCTGGCCTCACGAATGCCCACCGCCTTGCAGACACGTTCGCCAGCAAGGTGGCCGCCGTGCAGGACCGCTACGCCGACGCCTCGGTCGGCAACGTCACCGGCTCCAACGGCGTCAACGTCTTCCTCGGCATCGGCGTCGCCTGGAGCATGGCCGCCATCTACCACTGGTTCGACGGCCGTACCTTCCGGGTCGAGCCCGGAAAGTGAGTAGTGGTCGTGCTGGTAGAGGGACATGTGGTGGGACTGTCGCACCTGCATCAGTTCACGTTTTACGGAAGGTGAAGCCGTGGACTCGGGTATGTTCATGGTTCGCGAGGTTGATTTTCCGATTGAGACAGATTGTTGTTAGATTGTCAGTTTAAACGTTAAGTAATGGGAAGGCAATTGTTACGTCAGCTCACGCCGGTAATAAAAGAACTGGACAGCACCAGATCTCATGCTTAATCTCTCAGGTTCAAGGCCGTCGACATTGTTTTGGATATTGTCTTAAACAGGCCTTCAAATATCATTTCAGCGTGCGGTTTACGTCACTTGTCGCCTTTCATCTCTGCCTCCCTAACTTTCCATGTTGAGGGAACAGTCTTCATTTGCGAACTTAACGTTCAGACCTGTGATACTACTGCGGCATCCGTCTAACCACGCGACCCTTCTGCTTCAGCCTGGCGTTTTCTGTCACTCTCTACTGCTGCGAGGCGGCGCTGGCCATCGGCCTGATGCTGCTGCGGCGACATCGGCGCATCGGCGGCGAACTGGGCGGGCCACGAGCCGCCAAGATCGCCTCCGCTCTGTTCCTATTCATGCTGTGGGTGGTATACGTGGTGGTGTCGGCGCTGGAGGCCTACGGCGTTGTGCCCGGGTTTTAGTGAGCGCCGCCGCCCAGTCGCGCCGCGTTCGCCTCCCGGCCGTCAGATGGCACCACCGGAGGACGGTCTCCTCGACGACGGCGACGCTGCCGATGCTTCGGCAAAGCTGGGACTCCCGGGGGCAGAGTGCCGACGCGAGCGCAGATTGGAGGCGGACCGGTGGCCGAGTGGCGTGGTCGTGGACGGAGTGGGGCCGCGATGGACGGAGATGTGCCACTGTGGACGCGGAAAACGGCTGGCCGGCCCGGACTTTTTCCGATCGGGGTCGGCAGCGCAGGCGGCTGCCACACGCCCGCCGCCGAGCACGGCAGCAGAACGGAAGAGCTCCGCCCACCGCTGACGGCGGCCCCGTCTGCGTTCACGTTCAGACATCAATACTCGCGCCGTGTTTGTTGGATGTGATTTCTACTAGTCATGGGTTTTCTGCCGTGAGCATTCCTGTTACGCAGGCCGGTGTTGTTTCGTACTCAAGCCTGCGGCGCCTCCGGCGCGCGCGTGCGTGCGACCGTGAGGGGGCCGTCTGGCTGCTGTTTTCTGACTAGCTCCGCGCAGAAACGCATGATCCCTCAGCCGTGGTGTGGAGGTTGTCGGAGGCTGTCTGCGTGGGAAGTGGCCGTTGCGGCGGCTGTTGACGGGGTAGAGTGCGAGTGCGAGGGTGCGCCCGTGCAGTCGCGCGGGCGACTGGTTTGGCCTGTTGTCGTTCTGGGCGCCGTTTACGGCGCGTTTCGGCCTGTTGTCCGGTGCCCGGCCGTCTGGTGGCACCGTCCGCGCCGCCGTGACCTGCGTCCGGAGCGCGGGCGGGTTTGTTGTGGGCCGGCGGGTCCCGCCCCGTTCGGCAGGGCCGATGGCGTCCACTGGCGGCGTGTCTGTCGGCGCTGGTCGCCGCCAATTGGCGCTATTTGGCGCCGGTCGATGCTGATTGCCGCTGGTCGGTCTGGTTTGTGCTGGTTGGTGCTGGCCTGTTAGGAGGCCCGGATGCGGCTGGCGAGACGGTCTCGCCGCGCGCCAGGCGGCCGGTGCGCTACCTGGTGGCGATATGGAGTCGAACAGCGAGCGGACCTGAAGGACAGAGTCCCACCCTGCGGCAGATTGGCGGTGCCGGCGCCGGTTGTTGGTGGGACGCCGCCCTCCTGCTCTGCCCCGAGGACTGGTCTCCGGGACGTGACGGCGCGCCTGTGCCAACGCCGCTTCTTAAAGTTTTGCCAGAGGCTGGCGGGGTCCGGCCTCTGAAGCGCTGGCTTTTTGTTACTGTCGAGATGTTCTGTCAGCCGAACGCAAGGTCGGAATGGAGGCGAGAAGGTAGAAATCGGCGGCATCACAAATTATGAGTCGGTCTCTTCTGCGCTGCCGACGAGTGACAGTCTGACGAGCTGTGTGAGGTGAATTACAACGTGTGTACTGTCCATTGACCTCTGTCGTTTACTTCCTGTTGAAATGTGCTGCGGTCACCTGGAAATAATGGCACAGGGATGTACGGTTTGAATATAACGCAGGTGCCAACGATGACGTCGTTTGTCGTACAGATCGTACAAATGCGTCTGACTGTTCAAAATCAGAGACGCTGACCATGAGCACAACGTTTGCCTGAGCACAAAGCACAAACGAGGATAGTTTCGACTGATTTCAAGGCGCATGCAAGAGAGAATCGCAGGCCAAGCCTCGCCACCACGCCTCTGAAAAAAAGAGGATAACGGAGCGAGTAGAGAAAAAAACGCGCAGGGGCACCAGCCTCCTAGACATTTCATGCTTGCTTCACTTCTGATCCCTCAGAGAGATCCTGAACGCGCAACTGGATAGACTAATCAGATGTTAAGAAGCACTCTTGTCGGAGATCGTCAAGGGAACACGAAAACAATGATTGTGTTCCAAGCGTCAGTATGTGAACGTGAGGACTGCGTGACAGACCAGGAGTGATATGAACAAAGCCAACAGAGGTCTGCAGAAAAGTGCGTATGGCGGGAGGTGGAAGGGGATGTTCAAGACCAGCATTGTGCAAGCGGTGAAGAGCTATATAGAAACAGAGATAGATTTTTCTTGACGTACAAAAGAGCATGTCAAGAAGAATGAGTGAAGCAATGTTGAAATAGTGCGTTGCAGGTCATTTACACGGAACTCACAACTCTTAAAACACTGATTCATTTGTGATCGGCCGGGGAAAACAAATGCTTGGCGTGGGTGTATGAAATCACTGTGTCTGTTGGCTGAAACAATCTTTAGTTCAAATGTCGGCTCACGAGGCCGCAAGATATTCTCGATACGATGACAGTCATCGATAATGTAATACGTTGATGTTTGTTTGCAAATTGCTTGTTTCTTTTTCTTATGATTTTCCTGTTATAAACCTTCCCTTTTACCTATCATAAAGCATAATTTCTATGAAATGAGTTTTTGTAGCCTTTCGGACGCTACACAAAAAAAACGAAAATTTTGTTTATAGTGCACAGTACATGTAGTGTAATTTAGTATTATTCAAAATGCTTCTCTGTTAAAATGCTTCTTTATGGCGCGCTTAAGGCATTGGTGGCGCAGCACGCATCTCGTGCTTTGGTAGGGCACGTGTGTGTCATAGCGTAGGCTTGGGTAATGGAATAAGTCTGTCTTCAATTTGAAAAACGACGCGCGGTTATTGTTAGTGAAGAGGCAAATTTAAAGAACAGTGTAGGACATCACGTGATAGGGGATAAAGGTACTAAAGGCGTAAGGTGAGGTTTTTTGTTGCGCAGAGCCGGCAGTGGTAAATGTTGCCGAAAGGTAAATGTAGTTGGCACGGGCGGCGCCATCGTGGGTTACGTAGGGTACCAGAACCCCACAATCATTGGACTGTGGGCACTGCCTGCATGCAGCACGCCACAATAATCATAACTTCCGAGGTGAAAGAACATGTATAATTGAGGTCTTCTGAATCACTAGTCCATGGGTAGTAAAATAAAGTGGTAGTGATATATCGCACTGATACCTTTTCACGGATCACTTTTGTTATATATAAGATGCAGAGGAGCATATAAACGTCTCCATGAAAGAGAAGTGATCATACTACTGTTTTGGTTTCCAAAGGAAATGGAATTATATTTCACCATAAGCAAACATGATTGAAACTGGTAGCACCATCTTCTTTATGTGGCACTTGCTCCAAGGATGCCCTGTTTTCTGGATAACATTTCATGACATCAGCAGTAAATGACACTAGAGGCTGCAGGCTGACAAAGAGATGTTAACAGGGCATAATGTGCCAGAGATGCTACCTTGCACTGGAAGCACAGTATAGGGTACTAGAGACTGCAAGCTGATTAAGGGTGTGATTAGACTGGACTCAGTCCAACAGAGGTTAGGTTGCATGCCTGAATAGGTAGGTTAGGTTAGGTTAGGTAAGGTTTGGTTAGGTTAGGTTAGGTTAGGTTAGGTTAGGTTAGGTTAGGTTAGGTTAAGTTAAGTTAGGTTAGGTTAGGCTACATTGAGTTAAGTTAGACATTTTGTTAATCTTGTTTATAATTCATTAAGTTTTCATTATAATGATAATGTTGTAAGGCTCAAAATGCCTCAACCTTGGAGATTACCCTTTTTGGATTTGTTACTGGAGAATCCCACTAGAAACCAAACAGACAATTGGCATGGCTGTCAGCAATGAATGGCATGGTGATATTAGTGGGCAATTTTTTCACATTCATCTTAGAATGATGTAATGCATTGGTGAATCACAAATATTTGCCTTGAAACCATCTGTTGTATGATAATTTTATGTCACTCATGCTTGTTTTTGCCAGAAAATAAGTTGTCAGTAAAAATGTGTTGCATGGCTAAAGTGACCCAAATCCAATAAGAAATCCAGTTTGGGGATCTCCTTTGAAGTGGTTGTGGTCTGGGCTGCACTCATGGTAATACCCCACAGTCAAATATCTTTGGTGCTGCCCCTAGTGGTTGGCAGAAGAGTGATCTGGCACAGGCCAGTTAAGATCCTTTGATTCTGTGCATTTCTGGAAGGCAAGTATATAAAATGCTACAAATGTATCTAGTAGGACAGGAAGTGCACCTGTTGCAGACTGCAAAGTGGCATGTGCATGTCCAAGATGCTATGTGATTTTTGGGGAAGCATGCCTGGTGTGTGCCTGGACCAGTTTGTTGTGCACCAGGTGCACATGCAACTTGAGCATTGAATGCCCAGGAAGACTCGTTGGTTTCCGTGTGGTTGGTGTATTATATCTAGTGCCAGTTTTGCTGCTTAGACTCCATTTTAGTGTCAGAAAAGTTAGTTGTGATTAACCAGATTTATGTAGCTAACAAAATATGTCAATGATATATTCAGTTCACATTGAAAACACATTGCAATTTCACAGCCATTCAAGGCTTACAAGGTTCTTAAATGTGCTCATTGAAACCAACAAGCACCTCAGACCAGATACACAGATGCTACATTTCCCACAGCTTGCCATCTTTTAGTGACTTTCCTCCAGAACAAATCTTGTAATTTATGCTACATATTTAAATACCAAATTTCACTACAGGAAAAATTGACAGTATTCATTCATGAGGGCTCCTCACACAGTGGCTCTTGGGGTGAAGTCAACACAACATAAGTACAACACTCCCCTCCCACCCCACCCAGGATGCTCACCATGCCCTAAGGTTACAGTTAATTTTTGTAAAAAAGACATCTTTAGACCACTTAACCCACACCCGACTGGCAGTCGGCGCCGATCACGTTCGACTGCGGGAGGGGCGGTTGGCCGCCCCCCTCTAACCCACGCACGGCTGGTCGCACGATGAAAATAAGCACACCGTTGGAAAGCTCGTGACAAGTAAGGCTCGAAACTGGTCTCATTTGGAGTTTTGGACAATATGTAAGCCATTTACACCCTATATATGTTTTCTCACAGCCGACTGCATGAAACCGAGAAGCGGCCTGGATCTCAAAGGCTGTGTTTAATAAAGTTTAGGTGAAGGTACCAATGAACAGGTAAAAGTCCGCAGATGCGGATACACGCCTAATTTCTTTGATTTATGTAATAGATGTGCGGAGATGTTGAGTTAAAGGCACGACAGTTTTCGCGCGGACGGAGTGCAGGTGCCGGAGCCGAACGCGGTTTGAAATTAACGGGAATTAATTTTAGGGTTTCCCTTTTTTGTGACATAGGCCTTTCCATGTAATATTTCTTTATCCTTGTGTTTCTCATGCTAAAAGTTTGGAAAATTCATTAGTTATCAGTCTGCACAATGGGTGGAGCTTTATCCGCGAATGTTTTTTTCAAAATGCGCAATTTTTTCGGAACTTTTTGAACTTCTTGGTATTACTCGCAACTGTGCAAGACAGTTCGGTCACTTTCAACCCGTTCTGAGCAGTTCATCGCTGATTTTGATGGCGGTGCATTTCGGCTCATAACGGTTATTCGTGACCTGACTTCAGGTCAGTGGCTAGAAGTCATTGATACTTTGTTCATTGATGGCAAGTGGATGTCTCCATCACTCTACACTAAAAGTGTTATGGCCTACAAAATTCTGGGAAATTTGAAATAGCAGATTTGTGGCATCTGTCAAAATCTAATCCCTGAAAATTTCATTGCCATATCATGTTTTCCAAAAGAATTACAGGATGCTGAACCCTTTTGGACACAGGTCCATTTAACGTGACCTAGTTCAGACACCTGACTTGAATGGAGTTCAGAAATTTCAAACAAGGGGTAAAGTGATCAAACAGAAGGTACACAAAGTCACTGTCACAGTCACAGTCACAGTCACTGCGTCCGTTCGTTCTCTCGCAGTATTGGAAAACCTCGGGGGGGTCAACCGCTCCCAAGTCGGGGGCGGGTTATTTACCATCAGTTTTAGTAAATGTGCAAGTTAGCACAGTTTTGCATGAAAAAAGGCACCAACTTGGTAATAATATGGAATGTGGCAATTTTAGAGCACATTGCTTTTCTCCGTGGTTTGTTTGGTTCTGGTTGTTTTTTCTCCTTTATTGAATTCATTGTATTTTATATTCCCTGAGCAGTTTTAATGAATGGCACACATCGTGCACACCGGACATCTGGACGCTTATCAGAATCACTCTGCATGCTGGGGAATAGCATAATGCACGTCTGAGCTGGCATGAACTGTCCCGTGTATGCTGACGAGATCTTGTCGAGATTTGTCAGTGCCTGCAGCCTGGCACCTATTGAAGTTTTCAGAACGTTTATTGCACACTTGTTTCTAAAAATGCGTGATATTAAGTCCTGGGTCTTGTGGTTTTTGTTTCATTCTAATTGGACATTCATGTATCATATCATGTTAAGTTGCGTTCACAAGATGCAATAATTTAAGGTCATTATGGGGAGTGAGGCAAGGAATGTGTGGTCAGTTCTTTTGCTTAATAGCATTCAAGTTGATGGTGCAACCATTCCCATCTACATCCACCCATCCGATCTACATCATCCCCAACTACCCATCTAATATTAGCTTTGTGCTGATTTTTTTATAGGTGTGGCCATGTAGGATTGAAATGGATTAATCCCACATTATTTCCTTCATTTATTCATTATTAGGGTGATGGCAGTGCACGAAGCAGTTTTTTTCAAAATGCTTCAGCTTCCTCATCCTGTGTATTCTGCATGGTATGTCATCTGCTGTGCTTTCCTATTGTGCCAGTGATGATAATTCAGCAACCATCAGAAAGTTAGCACTACCATACATTTGCTCGAATTTGTGGGTGTTAGGTAGCCCTTAAGAGCATTGAAATGTTTCTTGTGCAAGTTTATATTGGGTCATTGCACCATTTGACCAGAATTGGAAACATTTCCTGTAGGACATGACAACTACCTGATTTACTATGTTTGACATGATTCCCACCCATACTGAATGAAATTTGTATGGGAAAAATGTGTTTTAGCAGAGTGCTGTTTTCTGTGCCAGAGCATTTAAATTTTTGAAAAATTACCAACATGAGGAACAGGTTTTGTAAAGTTACCAAGACCAGTTTTAGTATTATGGATCAAAGAACTTTTCAGACTTTCCTCATTGTCTTGTTTGGTCATTACATACACGTTTTTGGCCAGTTAGTTCTTCAGCCCTTATCAAGTATTAATTAGTCAGATGTTTACTGATGTAATGTTAATTGGTCCTGAGGAGAACCAGGTGGTTTTTGGCTTTAACCCATGCATTTGTTACAGCCTGGCAAGTTTTACAGTATTTCGAATTCAAACCACAGACCTTCTGAAGAGGCTCTGTCGATGGGGTCGTGGTCAGCATCCTGGACTCGATTCAGAAGGTCCCTGGTTCGATTCCGAGATACCATAGAACTTTCGAAGTTGCGACTGAATAGAAAATCAATGAACATCTGGCCAATTAACACCTGCTGATGGCTGGAGAAGTAACTGACCGAAACGTTGCATACGTAATGACGCACAAGACAGCCCGGAAAATTATTTCATCCATAACTGAGAAAAGGCACATACACCACTGCCATTTGGTCAGATTATCTTTATCTAGACATGTACAGAGTGGGTCTGTTTCTAATAGGAACCCTGTGTGGTTCAGTGGGATGCCCTTTGCAGTTCAGAGGATTGCCGTTTAAGTACCACAGAACACCAGCTGTGAATAAGTGGGACTTTGTGGTGAAACCCACTGGAGCCCTCATTTGATGTGTGAATGGGTACCCAGAAATGTTGAGGATGTTTATCCCTGCTGCCCCACCATTGGCATGTATGATTGTTATGCGCACTTTTGGCATAGCCAATGCAACACCCAGGACCGGTCATTAACCCTTTGTTTATGTTAATAGCTGCAAAGAATGGGATTGTAATCATTTCTCGAACCAGTCATTGGTATTAGCCTGTAGCGGTAGAAATGCATGTCAGCTGTCAACCACAGGACAAAACATGGTGAAAGAACCCTAGAATTGCAACTTTTGGGGGAGTCCAAATACTTTTTAGATGATCTGGGGCAACAGAAGTTTCCTTAGGCAGTGCCAGATGGTTGTCTTTACAAGGGTTGTGTCTGGATTCCTGGGGATCAGGGACTAAGCTCGGCTTGTGCAAGCCCAGTCTCAATCGAACCATGCCTGAGGCAGATATGGTGGTTCTGATTCAAGACAGCAATCCCTGTTGCAGCTAGGTGTCGATTTGTTGCAGCTATCGCTTCACCATTGGGCGGCTGTGTGCAATGTGTGTAATGTGACTGGTGTGCAGTTTGCTAGCAGGAGACAAATGTCCTTGACTAGCAAAAAACTAATGGTCGTTTTTGCACTGATTTTTGCGCATGAAATTGTATTTTTTCGGTATTTTCAAGCTATTTTTGGACTGGCATAAGAATGCAGAAATCCTTTCCTCTCGTGTTTGAGAGGATGGATGCTGCGAGCCTGCCACGTCGTCCTGTCCATTCGTGACATGGAGCAGTGCTCTCGGCTGGACGAAGGGAGGTTCGTCCAGCTGGGAGCACCGTCTGCCGGAGGAGAGAATTGATGGCCCGGTGCAGAGCGCGGCGTCAGCTCTGTGGAGGATGAGTGCACCCCGCTCGGGACACTGGTGCGCGCCTGCCGCCGCTCAGGTGCCGCCGGCCGGTGGGACCGGACGCCGACCGGTGGCTGGGCAGCGGTGCGTGCTGAGACGCAGCCTTGTCCGCCCCCGGAGCCGTGCGGCCGGCGGGGTCTGGACGCCCGCGGCTGTCGGCAGCGGGCGGGCGACGCTCGCGGGGCCGGCTGGATGAGGGCGGGTCGGCAGGGAACTCAGTCTGGGCGGAATCAGCCGCTGCAAGAGCTGATCAGCACCTGCAGCTGACGTGTGCTGGATCCGGCGTCTGCCGTATTCGCTGACGTTTTCTGATTTTTTTTTTTGTCATTTCCCACACTTTCGATTACGTGGATTACATGTCTGCTCGAATTTATTGTTTTATTGTCTTTTAACGTCGTTGGTTGCGTGGACTGCTTGTCTGCCCTGATTTTGTTATTTCAACTATACGTCATGGCCCATGGTGACGGTGCCGCCCCGGGAGTGGCTATATGGTGGGCTGGCGATCAAACGAAACTCTTCTCGGGGAGGGCACCCCACCTTTGGTGCATAGTTTTTGGTTTTTGTTGGCATGTCTTCATGCTTTCGTTCATTCATGTATTCTTCGCTGATTTCTCCGTTTTGTGACTTGGTGTCAATGAGTTTGCTCCAGGTAAATATGTATATGTGTAAATCCCGAAAAAGTGGCGTTGATCGTGTAAATGAACAAATGACGGGGTGGTGAACTGTCCAGAATGCGATAAAACGTTTAAGACAATGAAACACCACGATGTACATGCTCGATGCACGAACAAAGCTGAACAGTATATACTTGTAACGAAGCACTTGTCCAGTTTTACTTTCATCATTAATTGTTGTCTTCATCCTTTATTGCCGTGCAATTCTTGCCTTATCCAAAAAAGCTGAAAAGCTCCATATTTGAATCTGTTGGTTGCCAGACGCATCCCCGACCGATCTGATTTGTGACCTAATTTCCACGGAAATGTCTTATAAGAGTTGGGTGGATTGATACCTGAAGCAGGTTACCATTTTCGTATGATTTACCTTTTAGGAATGCCGAACAGATGATGAGAGCTAGTTGGTGGAAGACGTGATACCGAGATGGCTTCTCGTGTGAAGTCCTCCACTCTGTATGTGGGGAATCTTCCTGTGGACGCAACCCGTACGGAAGTTGAAGAGGTCTTTGGTGAGGTCGGGCCAATCAAGAAATGTTTCGTGCTCAAAGGTAAACCGAACATTGTTTCAGATCCTTTTTATACATTGGTTGGACGTCTTGAGAATCATCTTCCTTAAAAATCACGTGTATTTCTTTGTGATTTAAACTGTATAGCCTGTCTAGTTATATGGTCTAGTCGTTTCTTTGTGTCTTTTGACTCACGTAACGTCTTACTGTTTCATTGCGGGTACGGAAAGTTAAGTTGTATGGCTTGCTCTGGGTTTGGGCACAAGGAACAGTAATGAGAAAAGTGTTGTTCCGGTAAAGAGCGCTGATACTCGTAATTCCAATCTTTGTTCCTTTCCAGCATGCAGCACCTTGCATGAACCAGGTATTTCAGTACATTTGCTCACTGGACTTCCTGACCTGTCACGTCTATTCCAGCAAAGGGTGAGGCGTCAGCGTACGCGTTTGTAACGTACGCGTTGCCTGAGGACACAGACACAGCTGCAGAAGAGCTCAAGGATGCCACGATCAGAGGCAACCAGCTCAAAGTGTCGATTTCAAACAGAAAACAGAAGTTGAAACAAAGCAAGAATGAGCACGAGCAAAAGCCTGCAAAAAAGCCAGAACCAGTTGCTGTTGAAAGCAAGAAGAAATTAAAAGCTTCATTGGGTGCTGCTGTCAGTACGCCTGCTCATGGGACGCTTCATAGCAAGAAAGGACGACTAATTGTTAGGAACTTACCATTCAAGGTATGTCACGAAACCGTTGGCTAATCGTACCCGAAATCGCTGAATAAAACGTATGAGTCATGGACGTGCGTCTATATGTATTGCAGCATAAAGATGTCGGGCATCGTTCCCGCGTTTCAAAGGCTGTGCGCTGAATGGTCGCTGTAGTACGTTATAGATAGATGGCGGTTGCAAATGTGCCATCGACCCTTGGTCCGATTTTTCGTTCCGCTTCAGTGGGATATGTTTTATAAAGGTGTTCAATAGAATTTTGCACCGAAGAAATCGAGTGCTGTGTATCATGGTTATGAACTCCAATGATTCGCTTATGTTATGTGTGAATTAAAGAAAACAAATGCTTTGTAGCTTTTGGCCGAGGTAGCGTCCGGCTCATCAGGGAAGAACTTGCTGGAAATTTCTCCATGCCAAGTTGTTTTGAGACAAGTTTGATTGAAAATGTGTGCAGATTTACTTTGTTGCTACTGGGTGTAGTGCGTGTGCTATCGTGGGCGGGTAAAATTCTCGCTGTGGTCGGACTGTTGTCTTGATTATACGTCGCTGCATTGATTGATGCTTCTTTTTATCTTTCTTCGTGTTTTTGTTGCAGCAAGGCACCGGTTTTGGAGCCCTCCACTCTCTTCTGTGTTGTGAATCACCTGTTTTGTATGTTGCAGGTGACCGACGAATCGTTTCGGAAACACTTTGCGTCCGTTGGTCCGATCACGGAAACAAAGCTGCTGAAAAAGCCCAACGGATTGCTGGTCGGTTGCGGCTTTGTGCAGTACAAACACGAGAAGCACGCAGAAGAAGCTATTCGAAAGTACAACACCAAGCCATTTTTAGGTAGGTCGTTTTTTTTATTATTTTGAGAATTGTCAGGCTTTTCCAGACGGAAAACAATGTCGAAAAAGTTAGACCTTTATTGGCAGGATTTGTTTGCAACTTTTCATTCTGTTTTGTTCTGACCTATTGACCATGGCCTGGTATTTGCACCAGTATGGACTGACTCTACATCAGTAGTCGTACGGTCATGGTGTATCTCTGTTCTTGTTGGTAGTCTGTCTTGTCGCACCAACAGTGCTACACTAATTTCAGTAGTTTTTGTATTTCAGATAATTTCAGATGTGCTATAACATGTACTTGACAGGCTGATATGCATGCGTATGTTTGTACACGAATGGCGTTGTTCACACACATGAGTTACCGCTGCCAACAGACTCCTGCGTCTGCCACGCTCTGTCTGACGGGGCTCCGCGTCCTTGTCGTACTCACGATGCCTGGGACTAACCATTCTCACCCTGGACTAGGTCGCCCGATCGTGATCGATTGGGCCGTGGATAAGGCGCGCTATGAGGCCGCCCAGGTGCCCAGTCAGGACGCCAGCAAAGGACGGAAGAGGCCGCTCGACGAAGATGACGAACCGGCTCCCAATGGGTAAGAACTCCTAAGCTGGGTTGAAACTCGTTCACAGATGGCAGTGACTCAGACAAACGAGTTTTATAGGCTCTCTGGTGGGGAAGTGGATGGATGTTACGAAAGGCCTGGTTTTAGGTATGGAAAGCATTTGTAGTAAATTGCGTGGACGAATGGTTTAAGATATGTTTATGTGGGCATTGAGACGGAAAGTTGGTTTTTTGTTGCAGTGAAAAGCATTTCATACTTTATTCACTGTGGATATCATTTCTGCTTGTTGATATATGTCTTGCACTAGTGGGATGCCTTTGTAGAATGCTGAGTAATTTTCCTTCTGAGACTTCCGAAGAAGCTTTTTCTTCATTACAGTATTCACTATTCATTTCTGTCTTCGGTGCTTTGATATCCCTTGATGCAGAACATTTGTGACTTAGTTTTCCGAACGTTTGCGTTCCTTTCAGTCGTATCGAAACGTCAGAATCGTCTCGAGTGGTCACCTCGGACGGCGAAAGCGACGACGGGGAAGACGCGAGCGAGGAGGAGGACGAAGATGTTTCGGACGACGATCAGGAGGGCAGCAAAGAAGAACAGGAAAGTGGTGAACCCAGCAGTGGCGAGGGCGAGGAAGAGGAAAGCGATGGTTCTGACGCTGAAAGTGAAGAAGGCGGCTCAGAACAAGACAGCGAAGACGACGAAGGCAGTGACGTTGAGTCAGCAGAAGATGGTGAGGAAATGGAGCATGACGGCGATACGGTCGAGGAGAAACCCTCCAAGCGGCCAAAACAGAAGAGTAGTGACGTCAGCGACGGAAGCACGCTGTTCGTTAAGAACATGTCGTTTGACACCGACCAGGAGACCCTGAAGCGGGTGTTCTCGCAGTACGGCCGTGTGAAGTATGCCCTGATCTGCGTTGATCCGCTCACAGAGCATCCTCGGGGAACAGCCTTCGTCCAGTTCAAGGTACGACCACCACCGGAGAATGTTATGGCTGCGTTATCACATCTGGATTGCGTTGTGTTCGTGATCTCGGCTTGACGCGGTATTTTACCTTTGGACCGAAGAATGCGGTTTTTCGAGATGCATTTCTTGTACGTAGTTCCCCATGTTTTGTCAGGGGTTTAGGCGAGTATTGACATCAAGCCATGCTATTAACGCGTCGCTCATGAACATCATGCCTTGCCACGGCTGGCACTGAAGTGCACATTGCAACCTGAGGTGGCCCCGAGCCGCGGGTTTTCGTCGCGTCACCAGCGACCTCTCCAGGTCCGCTTCTGACCGGGCGGCCCACTGTCCACGCTGTCCGCTGTCTCCCGGACCTGCCGTGTGATGTCGGACGCCGGTTTCAGAGCGCCGAGGAGGCGGCGGCGGCGCTGGCGGCCGCCGCGGACCCGGAGAACGCCGCCCACTTCACGCTGGACGACCGGCGCGTCGAGGTGCTGCCCGCCGTCGACCGGGACGAGCTGAAGCGGAAGAAGCAGCTGGAAAAGGGCCGGCTCACCGAGGGCAAGGACAAGCGCAACCTCTACCTGGCGCGAGAGGGCTGTGAGTTCGGGAGTAGGGAACGCGTTTTGGTCGGGTACGATGGGAACAACGGTAGGCTCATTGTTGGGCTTACCAAATTGTGCAACACTTGATATAAACGATTTGTTACGATTGACGACGTGTACCTGTACCCAAGTGTATAGTAAAACCTGAACCGCACACTTTTTTTTTAGTGCAGCTTTGAAGCGTCATTGAGGTCAGTGATCCACTTTCACAGATTGCAGTTTGCGGTTTTCAAACTGTGTTCATATGACCAGATGCCTGTCCTGTGGTGCTGCGCACGAAAAGTTCAAGTGCGTGGGCGGTAAATACAGATATCAGGGATATTATGTTAAATATTGTAATTATTAACATTATGATGAAGCGCATTATATCAGAAATCTTGTCTGTCATGCGCATATGAACTCTCCTGCTTCGTTCAGCCTCCTGTCTGTCGCAATGACACGGTTGTCTCTTGAAGCCAGTGTCCTCATTAGCTGGTGCACCCGTCTACTGCCATCTTGCAATGGAGGACAGGCACTGGTGCATTGTCGACTGCCGCCGATCAGATGGGCGGCACATCAGAACACCCTGCCACTGCAGCGGTGTGCTCAGGGTCTGGTCAAATGGCGGATCGGTGTTCCAGTGGTGCGGGAAGGCAGCCGAGCGGCCGAGGGTGTCTCCCGCGCCGACATCAACAAGCGGATCGGCCTGGAGAAGTGGAAGACGAAGATGCTGAAGAACCTCAACATGTTCGTGTCCAACACGCGGCTGTGCGTGCACAACCTCCCCGTGGACGTGGATGACTCTCGCCTGCGGCAGATCTTCTGCAGCCACGCCCCGGCAGAGGCGCAGATCTCCGAGGTGTGTCAGGGGCCGCCGCCCCGTCAGGGGCTTCCGCTGCAATGGGAACGGTGTATCCGATCACTGCTGTTGTCTTTGGGGCGGTGCATCTTTGCGTTGTGATGAGGGATTCAGATAGGGAAGCCTGTTATGGTCACCCGTGCGATTGAGACTATTTAAAGTCATGGAGAACAGAGTGAAACAATATTGTAAGGCAGGTAACCGTTCACACGCAGATCGTGCAATTTATTGGGGACCAGTGAGCACTCCACAAGTTGTAGCATTTATGTGCTGTTAGAACGTATCCTCAGGAAGATCTCCCGAACCAGACCTTTTCCCGGCGGCTTAGATTTCCATTTTCAGACCGAACATGTTCGCATCTTTCATCTCGGTCTTCCAGGCGCGTGTGATGCGCGATCGACGCGACGTGAGCACCCACCCCCGGGGCCAGTCGAAGGAGTACGGATTCGTCACGTTCACACAGCACGAGCACTCCCTGACGGCGCTTCGGAACATCAACAACAATCCCGAGATCTTCACAGTCAAGAGAGTAAGTCTGGTGTCTGATGGGCAGTTGTGGTGCAAAGGCATTGGCAACTACCTGCATTGAGCTTTGCCGTCCCAGCACGTTGCCCGCGTTTTGAGGAATTCGGCAGCAGTATTCTGGTATGCTAGGCCTTAATTGATCCTGTGTAGATGTCGTGTTGTCCAACTGCGGCGGGCGACGAACCCCCAGCCAGCAGTTGTGCCGCCGTTTCAGCGGCCGATCGTGGAGTTCGCCGTGGAGAACCGGACGGCGCTGGACGCTCGCCGCCGCCGTGAAGAGAAGAGCCGACAGATGAACGCAGCCGCCGGCGCCCCGGCCACCGTCGGCGGCGGCAGCGGCAAGAACAAACGGCGCCGGACTGCCGCCGAGCCCTCAGGCTCCGCCCCCGCCCGGAGAGGCCCCGCCTCCGCCCGGACAGGCCCCGCCCCCGCCGGCCCGGCGCGACCCGCCCACGCCGGCATGGCGGCCGACCGGGCCAACAAGGCGCTGCCCAAGCTGAAGACGCGGCCCGGCGCGCAGGAGAGCGCCAAGGCTATCACGCGCAGGATGCTGAAGGCCGGCAAGAAGGGCCGGCGGCGGGAACGGGCCGGCCAGAAGCGGGACGTGGTGCAGGACTGGGAGCAGACGGCCGTCAAGGTGGGTCCTCCGGGCCGTGGGCCGCTCTGGGTCTGGAGAACTGTTTTCATTGCGGCAACTGAATGCTGACGGGTCAGCTACTTGCGATGGCGTAGGTGGGGAGACCGAGGGATGTGCTGTTACGCAACTGAGAGAAGGCAGTAGCCGAAGTGTTTTTTTTTGGGGGGGGGGGCGGCACCGCAGTGAGGCACTGGGAGCCATCGAGGTACTGTTAGTGATGGCTTGTGGAAAACGAGCAGCGTTCGCAGATCCTGGCACGGCTTAAGACAAAATAAAATCGCCGATTATGCGCCACCATGTGCATTGTATGTCCCTGAATCCATCTGATTTATGCGGTCATCGATGGATTTTCATAAATATGATTGGTTAGCATTGCTTTCTGAAGCAGCGTGTTACAGGCATAGCATGCTGCTTACAAGGTTTGAGGAGGTGAGGTCTTAGGATTAAGGAAACAGAAATGTCGGATGAGCCCTCAGACTGCCGAATAATTTCTGTGCGGTCTCGTTCATTGGTGTTAGGATATAAATGCTGTGGAAGACAGGTCTTTGCATGCCTTCTTGAGTGTTTCTTGCAAGTGAGAGGGATCTGTGAGCGGTCCGGCGTCGACATGATTCTGAGGATGGCATTGGGAAAAGAAGCAGCTTTGGCAAGTCCTGATCCGGCTTTAGACAAAGTGGCATTGCCGATTGCGCGGCATCATGCTTGTTGCATTCCCATGAATCGTGCCTTCTCATTCAGTGATGTGAACTAACATAGGTTGATTTTGTGATATTATTGGTCAACTGATAATTCTGAAGTAGCGTATTATAGACATAGCATGCTGTTTTAACTATCGCTTGCATGGAACGGGTGATGCACCCCGTCCCGAGGTTTTCCGAGAATAACTTCGCGACGGTGTATTTGACCCTTCTGACACTTTTCGTGCCCTCTGGGGCATCCTTGCCGCATTTTATGGCGCAAAAAATTCCTCATTCCTTGTTACCATGGCAACTCTTCGTTGTCATGGTAACGAGCTATGACGTCATAATGAGTACCATGTCAACCGTTTTCGCCCGCCCACGCCGCCGGTTGACAACGATCTCTATAATGCCAGGATTATCGAGGTTGGAAACTAAAGTCATGAGCTACAGCGGGGAACACATCACTTTTTACACTTTACTTCGGAAAGGCGACAAGAAATAGATATCGCAAAACGATCTGTATGTTCGGATTACGTCAGTTGTAAGGAATCGGATGATGTAAATTTGGCATAATTTATCTTTTATTTCATGAAAAGAGAGCGCATTGCCGACAAGGCCTGACTTGCTCCGACGGGCGGAGCGGCGCCGGCTGCGGGGTAATAAGTGTACAGTACCACGGCATGCCGAAAATGGACCTTGTGGTGGATATCGACACAAAAAGCGCTTTAACAAGTCCAAGTCACGATTGTCAGATAATCCGGGGTATTTAGGCCGCTCTTAACGTAACCATGGACAGCCTAAAATGACCTTGAATGACCTGAGGTGCCCTTCAGATGTCGTTCGACAGGTGTTGTTTAATATATTTGACTTCAGCACCTCTTGTTACCTACTTCAAATACTTCTACATCCCCGAGAGCGCATTTAAATCGACGACCCCGCTTGATGAGGATTGACGTAGCATGACCTTGATCGAACTCCAGGGATGAAATACAATCATGCGGGGTACATACGGACGCATAATTGATGGACAAGCACTATGATATCCGTTTCGCTTGATTATCATTTGTGCCTTTGCGTTCATTTGTCCTCAAACTCGAAAGGGCCGTTTTTTCCCCGTGACCCTTTAAGACGCAAGGTGTGGAAATGGACGAGGAGGATCGTACCAACCACTTTATACGTCCGTGGTATCAGAAACCCCTATAGGAGCGAGGATTTATCGGCTTTCGGTGACCAGTGGAATTACTTAACAAGAAAGTCCTAAAACCGAGAGGTCTCAGGGATCATCGTCGACCTGGAGACTGCTGATAATTTCTGTGGTCGTATTCAGGGATGTTTACAGGGATGTTTTGGATACAACTGTCCTGGAATAGATGTCTTAACATACTGTTCCTTCCCCCCCCCCTTGGTCACCTGGATGATTATTGCATGCCTCAGACTCTTTTGTTATATATATCTCGTGATTTATAATTCATATATTGCGGCGAGCGAGCCTCTTGACACACAGTTGTCACAGTTTATGGGACTTCTTTAGTCTGGAGAGTGGAACTGAAGTACGGATGAAATATCGGAATGAAATGAATATGCAGTGAAATGAAAGGTATGGACATTCTACAATCGTTGTTGCCATTCCAGAAGAAGAACTCACGTCGGGAGAAGAAGAAGGCGCTGAAGGGCCGGCAGAAGGAGCGGCCGGACGACACCAAGTTCACCAGCCTGGTGGACAAGTATCGGCAGAAGCTGGCGGCCGCGCCCGCCACCGGCTCGCGCTGGTTCCAGTGAGGCTCTTAGCCGCCGCCGCCCGCCGCCGCCGCCGCCGCCGCCGCCGCCGCCACGGTCACCCAGTCAACGTGTCGTTGGCGCCGCCCAGGCACTGCCCGTGTCGCCCGGGGCTGTGTCGGGAGTGGGATGTTTGTGTCGTGTCGGTGGGCGGCCTGGACTGCCGTCTGTTGGAGGTGGAATATGAGATGAGAGGAACGTGGGGTTTCTTGTCAGAGGGTCTCTTGTTGGCACAGGGGGTCTTCTCATATATGTGTTTGGTGCATGAGTGAAGAGCTGTGATTCGTATATTGCGCGAAAAGGAACATCACGCCCGAAATCCATGCTCTCTTCATTGCGCGAATAGATTTCGACTTCAGTGACGCTTTGCCACCTACGTAAGCTGAACGATGCGTAGTTCTGTTCGCATTCAAACGCGGCACATCGGATCCCGATGTCCGATGATCCGGCCCGAGAACGTCACGAATAACGGAAACGGCCCGGGTTTCGGCCCTTCTCGTCTGTAAACGAGCCACCAGTCGCCGACTGGGGTTGTGATCTGGCCCTAGCAGATCAGAATTCGCGCATCTGAGCGTCAGACGCTCGGCCACCTGGCCGTATCTCTGCAGTCTGTCTGGCTGGCCGCTGGCCGCCCTCGCCAGACCTATGAAGCTAATGCCAGGCCTCTGCACAGGCTGTGATGGCCCGGCGCTGGTCCGGATGTGCCGCGGAACGGTGGAGGGACTCTGCACGCTCTGCTCGCGTGCTGTCGCGCTTCAACACGGACGGTGTAAAGCACCAGATTCTTCTTTCGCGCGTACGCATGTCAGCAAAACATTGCGATGCTAGCGGGGACGTTGGAGGCAAAGCATCAGCTCCTGTGTCCGTGACTGTCACGGTGGCACGGCTCTGAGTCCAAGCGCCTTTATTTATGCAAGGTTTATCAGAACTAGTCCCAAAGCTTGAGACTGCTGATCAGCTATGCCCCAGACGCCGTTGTGGTGGCTTGGGGTCACGTAGCAGAAAAATCGTCGGTTAAAAAGAAGCAAAAGCAAACAAACAAATTATCGAGCAATTTTGTACGGAGCGAGACATCTTAAGTGGCGTGGATATTGCGTTGAGCAACGTTCCCGAAATACACAAGGAGCTGGTGGTCTTGTGAAAATGGTGTGGCCGTGCGAGCCGTGGAACGCATGCAGATTTGAATTTGTGAAAATGATTCTGGACGACAGATACCTGCGACGAATTTTGGTAGTTATCTTGAAAGATAACGTTGAAGGGCTGTCTGTTGTTTGCTTCCAGAGTTGTTAACTCGGCTGGCTAGCAAATGTCTAACGTCAACGAAGTTTAAGTTGACTGTTCCAACTGACAGGAACCAAGCCTTTACGGCCTATTTTTGTTTCCTGAATAAATTACACATGAGATGTTCGTTACCATTTTTAGGGCTTTGTCCAGAAATAAACTATTTACGCTTTGTCTGCCTACCTGAAGTGAGCATTCCCTCTGAAGGTGGGCATTATATCGATAAAAGTATCACTCATTTGCAAAAGATGTATCTAGACGACCCCTGAACTACGTTGGCGTTCATAAGCTTATGTGCGTGTCGAATACCTGTACTCCCGAAGAAATCTGAAAAGCGATGTGCTAGCAATGCCAACGATGCTACGCATGCTGGTCGACTTCTGTACAGAAGCAGTTAGGGCTGCAGGCTTGGTAATGACCTCTCCTAGAATGAACGGCATTAATGCTGGCGCTGCTTAATATCACTGCATAACTTGGCATGCAGTTGTATATATTCGCGCAGAGGTTATACAATGGACTTGGCACGAGTGATGAAATCCAGAACTTTAAAAACGTAACTAAAAAATTACAATGATAACATCCTAACAGCAAATCTTTAGTCACCGCACTTGACCCGTTACGACATGTAGACCTACAGTCATGTAGTCCCGGATAGACGCTTGATCTTTTTGCAGGCATTCAAAATTATCCGCGTATCATAGCAACATGACTTGAAATTGTCTTCTTCGCTTACCGTTAATAAAAATTTTGAGCACTTCTGAAAGTCATACCTACATCGTCTACTCAATGCTTCGATGGTGCGATTCTGGGCCAAGGGATTTTTCACGTCCGATTTGATTCCGTTCTATAGTTTCTTGTTCGTCGAAACTTTGTTGATATGTTTTCCGTACGACAACTTCGACTTCAACGGCCTGAAGGACCCTGACCTCCGTTCGCTTCACCTGCAGTCGCTCGTCTCAATCGTGTACCACATTGCGGCGCACTTCGTCTTGGTGCTTCCGCTGTGCATCTTCGCTTCCTGCCTGCTGATGGCCCTGGTTCAGGAGGGGCCGGTGCCCCTCGCCCCTGACCTGGCCTTGACCTCTGGCCTGCTCCTGCTGCTGCTGACCTTGTCACGCCCCGCCGTCACGTCCGTCACCCCGCTGCCTTTTCTGCCGAGCAGCCCGTGGTATCAGCGGCGACGGAAGACAGTTGTGCGGTGGTGGCGAAGAGCCGTTGCTGCCTGTGCGGCCGCCGCGAAGTTCCTGATCACACTGGCGGATCGCTGTCTGACGTTCGCTATCTATCTGCTGTGTCTGGCGTGGATCAGCGACCTGCTGATGTGGTGCCAGTCCATGGGTACTCGGCGCAAGCCCCGCCCACTGCGTGTCAACTGCTACCCAAAATTTGTGAACGTCGACGAGTTCTGTGGAAGCTTTTGACAGCCGTCATTACAGTTTCACAACGACATGGATGTGGAAACTCATCGGCTTGTGAAATCGCCGCGTGCTCCGCAAATTACAGTGTCCCCTGAATATATGTCACCGTGTCACCTTTGGGTTCCTTTTGGACTGCTTTACTCGCATGCTTTGACATCACACCCCACCCACAATAGCCGGACCTTGTAAGGTACGGCTATTTGTCTTACGCTGTGAACCTGTTTAGTGATGGTGCTCACGACCTCGGAAGTTTCGGCAGATTACACAGACACCAGCATTTGGGCCTAGGACGTAGCTAGGGTTTCTCTCAGGGCGGAACGAGTAACTAACGAGCTAACTGCCTCAAAACTGGAAATCCCATTAACTTCGATCACTTAATGTCCGAGCTCCGGAAATTTGCATTTATTTTAACTTTTGGTATTTAAAAAAACGTTAAATTTCCAGTCCTGAGGTGGCCATGGGCTCTTTGACCCCATCCTCGGCTACGCCACTGTAAGAGGCAGAACCTTTCCAAACAGATAAATGCCTTTATTTAAACGACAGCAAGGTATCAGTATCACCAGGCACACGGTATCCCTGCTTCTGCAGATATCTCGAACTTTGTCCGATGTTTTATAACTTATTTTTGAACCATACTATCTTAGAGCTCACATCGCTTGTTGAAGTGGCACAACCGAGATCTAGTTTCACACAAAGTTATTCAACCGTTTCACCAAATGCAAGGCCATATATAGCAGACACACTATCCACTAACTTGCGTTGCTTGCTTTTGTTGTAAAGCGAATCGTACAAAGACAATCCGTTACATCAGCACGTTTTTTCCTTACTGGTCGGTTCCAAAGCATTTCGGCTCAGAGCCGTCATACTGAACTTTAGACACGAATGAGCTGAACAAACAAATGACGTCAAACTGGTGTGAACTACAAACGATCACACCACAGCGCACACATATACACCGTGGCTGTCTACTGGCTCGTTCAAATGTGAAAGAGGTACGGGCCTATCTTGCTCATTTCGCAGAGGAAATTATTTGTCCGAATATTCTGCCGGGTATGTTATGTTAAATCTTCCCACTGTCCAAACGAATAAATCAATGCTAAAAATTAAGCCATCCTGTCAATGAATGCAGGGCACCGACTCGGACTTCTTGGTTCAGCCGAAGCATGAGTCAGTTGACGGCAGCGCCCATAGATGGCGGGGCGGTCGCTCCTGGCTTGTTTGCGATGCGGCGGGGGTGGCCATTTGGAGCCGGACCAAGAGCCGGCGGCTGGCGGTGGTGCCAGCAGGTGCAGCCGCGCGGTGGCAGCACTGTCGGCCGGACGTGCCGCTCGCGCGGTGCTACTCGGCCCGGCCAGGTGTGCGATCCGTCTGCGGAGCAGCAGCCGTCCCGCGGAGGCTCCTGCTGCCGTCTGGCGGCCGAGCGGTGACGCCTGCCGAGACGTCCCCGGCGCCGACCGAGCCCAGGTACGGTCCGGCAGGCGATGCCCGGTGGCGATCTCGGCGGAGAGCGGCTCTGCTTTCTGTGGCAGTAACGCCACGGTAATGTGTTGTTCGGCTTTTCGATAGGTCTGCAGCGGTCGGCTGCATCCTGGCAAGGTTTGTTTAAACGCTCCTGTAAACCTTTAAAAAGAACTTGTCTGCACATTGTAAAGCGACGTGGTGGGAACCATCCCCGGCAGTCGTAATCGCTTGGAAATAACGTACGAGGTGGCTTTTCCTAAAGAAATGCATGACAAGGTAGTAAACTGGTTGCAGCATTTGGCTCTGTGCAAACGGATTTGTCGACAGCAGGACCTCGGCAGCGTTATTTATAGTTAAAACCTAGATAATCATACTTGTTCAGTGCAAGTGACGACCTTACACAGCTAAAAATAAATAGGATAGTAGACCTGAGTTGAGCGTGAATCTGTAGCTTTAGATATTACTCCCACAAGCATTTCCGACTCCATATTGTGCGATGTTCTGCATTTGCAGCTGCCAAAGAGCTGAACCATGGCGGCCAGCCCAGACGGAAGCGATGCTGAAATGTAATGAGTGCTTAGAGTTCATCACTTTAAGAGACGATGTGGATGACATAGATGCATTCGTGATGTCCATCTGTCCCTTTTAAGCTATAGCAACCGTCACATTAACACGCATGCCAACGTTTTACTTACCGCAATGCCCCTGCCAAACCATCAACGAATACGATATTGGTATTCAGAGGCTCTGAAGGACCGAGTTCCAGCGGGCCAGCGGGTGAAGTGCCCGGATCCGCCTATTTTGGCACCGTTCCCCGGCCCCCTAACATAAATAAATACAACGGCGATAATTATTTGCCGTATGGCGCACCGGCGTCAGCAGGCCACCTCAGGCTGACCCGGAGAAACAGACGGAGACGGTAAGAGCTCCGAGAGAGCCAACGGTACCACGGGAGCTGACCTGGCGTGATGGATGAAGGGTATGTGACGAGGCGTCCTGTTCATTCTTTACCACAGACCCGACTTTCAGACGTATGAATGTCGCTTATTTGGTTCGCGTCTCCTAGACGGTGTTAATTTCATTGATCGGCCGCACCATCAACCACATAAGGTTTATCAGGGACCGAATCGCGGGTTACATGGATGCATTATTTGGGTCCTGGCAATTCCTGCATGCAATGCAAGCAGCATGGAAACCAAATTGTACATTTGCCCTTGACGATTAGGTAAAATCTAACTGTATGAAAAGTACATATCCAGTGCGAAGTTAACGTTGTTCACGCCGCATATCAACAACCTGTCGTGCATTACACTCGTCATTGGATGCATAAGAAAAGTTCAGACGTAGGTAAGCATAAGGCAGCTTCGCAAGACCCGAGACGGGTGGTTTTGCCTTCTACCGGCTGATCTGCGATAGTCGCACAATGCCTGTGAATTCTTTGTCGTTGAATCCACCTTTTTCAGGTCCAACCATAAGGGTTAACTCCACAACTCCATGGTTGTTTTAGCTCGAAGGCTCCCTTGCCGGTTTCAGCGAGTAATGGCGACCCCCATGAACCGTTTGATATGAGCTGGAGCATGTTTGCTCAGTGTTACATCGTGATGAAACTGACATCTATCAAACTGGAAACATTGCCGCGACATGGCTCGAATTCGTACGTGGCAGGTTTTCGCTGAACTGCAGCAGACGATAGAGGCAGGTCAGGGCGCTGGGGTTGTTGGAGCTTATCTTGCCGGCCCAGAGTCGCGTTCCTTAACTATACGTCAATCAAACCGGTAACCGAGATGGTTCAAGCACATCACGGCTTGTATATCAAACTGAAGAAGCCCAGTGATTAAAAACAGGCAGTTTATTACCGTTTAGTACAGTTTAGCACAGCCGGCTACTTCATCTTCCTGACTAAGCGGATCAGTTGTTCCATTCTAGCATGTTGAATCAATTATGGTCTGATGTATGCCTGAAGGCAGCACGACAGCTGAGCCAACAATGGAATTGCTGGCAGTCTTTCAATGAATGAAACGTTTCTTTTGATTGATTTATTTATTTCGCAGAATCACTTACGGGGATAAAGCCCCACAACAGGTGAAGTCAGATGTAAGAAGGAAAACATGACATTACTCTAAGTAAAACTGATGCAAGGGGGGCTAAATCCGCCCCCGGATTTTTATTTGCCAATTCCTTGTCAATGCCAATTTTCTCTAACACGCTACCGCATTAAGATAAACATATATTAGTGCATACTCAAATATAAAAAGGAAAAAACGATGGCGTGCATCGATAAGACAAACGATCATTGAGGTAAGTAACGAAGAGTTATATAGATGTGGTTTAAGACATGGGATCGAAACATGCTAAAAGAGTCCTAGAAAAAGTGGACTTTCGCAACACCGTTGGCTGTAAAGGTGTTTGTTGTCCCAGGCAGTCTGCAGAACAGAGATTTAACAGTGCTCGCAGTTCTCCTTTTACAGCCATCTCAAACGGCCACAGACTGGTTCGTTTAGCTCTGCCGTTGGCGACTGGACAAAAATTTTCAGAGGGAGCGAAAAGTGTCGGGCTTCGGCCATTCAATTCTATTCCCTATTCCCGGCAGGGGGAGGGCTAAATCCGCCCCCCGGAGTGAATGAATAGAGTGAATTCAAATGATTGGAAACGTTTTCAAACAATATGGAATGCACTCAAGGCCATTCCATGTGATTCCAATGTATTGGAAGTCATTTAAGGTCAAAGGTCGGAGGCTATCTAATGAACATGTTACCATGACAGTTCTCCCTCTTTCATGTCCCTGGCACCGTCTACGGTAACATTATACAAACGCTGTAACACGATTTATAATCCTTCAGCATAACATGACTAGTTGAAGCTAAAGAAGTGTTTTAACTTTTCCGTTAGTTTAGTTTTTTTTTTTAAATTGATGCCCTATTTTCGAAACCCTGTGAACACCTATGAATTTCCCCAAAATTTCAAAAGTATTTAGCAGTGGTAAAAGTCCCATCCATATTTCTCGAACCACGCCAATTTCATCAAAATCTGTCCATGAACAACAGAGATATAACATGTCCAAAAATATCCCGTTTTGATTTTTTACCCCCCTCCCCCTTTATCCACCCCTTTCAAAATTCTGAAACTTCGTTTCATAAAAACGCAGTTTACATCATGGCAAGTGGATTGTCGTTTGCTTCGATGAAATCATATGTTCAGTTCTCGAGATCTCGGGGGGGGGGGGTCGAATCCGCCCCCTGCCGGGAATCGGCTATACCGTCTAGCCCTCCTAGAATAGGGTTAAACGTCTGGTCTAGCGCGCTTTGCACGGGATGGAACTAACAGACGAATAAAATAGCATGATGCTGACGTCCAGGGCTGGGTTCCCCTCCCGACCGTTGACATACAAATATTCTGCATTTCAAAGCGTATTCTTGAAAGCATGCTGGCATCCCAAAAACATCAGAATAGTTGTTAGGTTGCGAACAACACTATTCAGCAGAAAATATATTCTTTTAAACATTGTCCGCCGATAAACAGCCACTGGCCAATAGCAAGGAGAAAATGCATGTTAGGTGTAGGCTGATGCGATTTTCCGAATGTTCTGAGGACGCAAAACATAGCCTTCTTTTGCAGAGGGATGACAATGCGATGCAAAAGTAATTTCTGGGCAATGACATCCAACTTTTGGCACCTGCTTAGAATATCATACCATAATCAAAGAATCATTGTTACCCTTAAACGCCATTAAAAGCTGTCTACATCTATAAAGCTGAACGGATGAACAATTTGTAGCCTTGGTCTCGCACATGTTCTAACCTTGTACTTCGGTCCCATAATGCCGTACAAGACACGACCTCCACCGGCTATGTATAAAGTGCTGGTGCTAGGTTATGACCTGTAACGTTTCCGATGTGACGGACCAATGTTAAAGTAAGGGTTAAAACAACATCCGTCGAGAAGAATATCTAAGCCAAAAAGTCTGGCGCCACTGACGTGTGTGATCGTTAGAGACACTAGCTTCTTGCCTGGTAATACGACAAGGCCAGCACGGCTGAACCAAGTCCTCTTTTAACGCCATTGCGGTCGTGGGTAGGGAAGGGTCTTTGTTCTTATTTGTCTTTTTCGATGGATGTCCGCATGGAAAAATGTACTATTCGTAAGTGAATTTCGGCTTCAGAGGCCTCTGCGCGCCCACTTTGTCGCACTGTATCTCATCTGCCCTAAAATCCTGGATCGCTGCCTGATTTGAGCTGGAGATGGAACTTCAGGTGTTGTCTCGACACTGGAGTCCATTTCCTTCCCAAGCTCCTCTTCAGTTCCGGGACCCGAACCTGTGGGACTTCGCAGACCCAACCCCTCGTCTTCTGACAGGATTTACCCAGCCCTCACGTTGGCAGTCTATAATGCTTTCGTCGCCCTGTCGTTTGCTGACGAGGACGGTAGGAAGCGTTCGAATGACACTCACGACCTTGCTGGTATGACGGGTTTGGATATCAGATACGGGAGGATCAATGGCATTTGGCAGGATAGGTGGCGGTCGACAGGACAGTAGATACATCCATCTGTTGTGGCAAAATTGAAACCACAAAGCGGAAATTTCGCTCTGTTTTTTTTTTATGCGGCATGACGGCGGTACTCTGTTTAATCTGCTGTGAATGTATGGAAGTAAGCCCTGCTCATCCTGATGTGAATGTGCGAAGGTAAGCCCTGTTAACTCCGCTTCACGAGATGAAGGCAAGTCTTACTCAGTCTTCTGTGACGGTGTAAACGTAAGCCCTGCTCACTCTGCTGCGAATGTGTAAAGTCAAGCACTGGGTAGTTCCCGTGAATATGTGAATGTAAGCGCTGTGCGGTCTGCCGTGAATCTGAAAAGATGAACCCTGCCCGGTCTGCCGTGATGTGTGAACGTAAGCGCTGCTCAGTCTGCTGTGATGTGTGAACGTAAGCGCTGTCCAGTTTGCCGTGAATGTATTAAGGTTTGCGCTGCCCTGGCTGCCGTGAACGTTTGAAGGGAAGCGCTGCCAGTCTGCCGTGAGTGTGTGAAGGTAAGCGCTGTCCAGTCTGCAGTAAATATATTAAGGTTTGCGCTGCCCAGTCTGCAATAAATATATTAAGGTAAACGCTGTCCAATCCACCGTGACGGGGTCGGCCGACCCGGCTCGGGCGTCGCCGCCGGCTCTCAGCTCTGTGCCCTCGGCCGGCCGGCCGCCCAAGAATGCGGCTACCTGGCCGCCGTCCAAGCGTAATAAGACGACGTGCCAGCCGGCTCGGCGACCGTCTTTGTCGGCGCGCGCCGCCGCCGCCGCCGCCGCCGACGGTGGGTCGGAGCCAGGCGCGGCGGCCGGCTGGAAGCCCGCGGGGTGCAAGCGGCACTGCTCGCCCGTACTGTTCGTCCCAGAACCAGACTAAACAGCCGACTTGTGAGCGGCTGAAGAGCGAGGGGCTCGCTATGGTGTGGGTAGCAAGAGTCTTCGGAGGAGGGTGTAAAAACAGGGTGGTTTAAATGCCAGCAAGTTGTTTGCGGTGGTTATATTTCGCTGCTTTTGCCTCCACATGTTTTTTCCATTTTAAGTGTAACGCGTTGGCTCAATGGAAATTTCATCCGTAGCATACAAAACATTGTTGCAAAAGACTGCATGTTGCATTCATCAGCCCGAAACCGAAACAAAGTAAATGTTCTTCGTCGCACCATGGGCCTAGATATTTCATCGTTTGTCTTTTTTATCTATCGTTGTAGGTGATTTTTGCGAAAGAGGTTCATCCTCATCAAACTTCTGCATGGAGCTACAGTATCAGTGACGGCGCACTGGCCTAGTCCAGGACGTTCCGAGAACGGTCGATTACGCTGTACCAGCGGAAGTCTCCCCGATCAGTTTATAATTCCTCGGACAGCTGACAGCTGTTGAATCCGTTGTGTCTGTTCTGATCGCTGCCAGATGATACAGACTGGGCCAAGGCCTTTCGTCTTTGGCTCTGATTCCATCGACGGATCCATCCCAATGCTTGAACGACTTGTGTTCCCCACGCTCTGGCTGAAGTGATGTTGAATTGCTGCCAGGTCACTGGCAAGTATGTCCGTTTGGCAGTGCAAGTTCTGACTGCCATGCGGCTGGCAGCCACCAAGCTTATGCCATACCCCGGCTGCTTTTAACCGAATCACGCTACCGGCAATCCAGCAAACAGGGGTGGAACCACGTCCAACTTATTAATGTTGCCGGAAACAATGGTAGGCTCATTCCTGACGTGCATTGTCATCGGCCTGATGTATTGCAAGATCACTGGTGTTGCATTAACTGCACCAAAGGGGATGGTTCCACCTCTGGAAACAGATGTGCCGCGTTCACTGTTACTGCTGGCTTGGCAATGATGAGTGCCAGTAAAAGCGTTAATTTCTTCCGATCCCAGTGAGCCGCCGACATGCCAGTGTTTTTTTTTCTCACAGAATCATCGAGTTCAGTTCGAGTTAAATTAAAAACGAATTTTGCGATATTTGCAGATCTGTCCGTTTTGAAGGGACAACGCTGATTCTTTCAATGTAAATAAAATGCAGCTTCACGCTGCTTGTTTATCTAATTATCCCCGACCCTTTGCTTCAAGCGGTAATGTAGCATTCTCACTGGGGAAGATCGTGATCTCAGTAACAGACCACTTGTCGGCAGAAGCATTTGCTAACCATCGATGTTCGGTTTCAGGATGTCCATCTTCGTGGACGAAACCCTTCCGCTTCAAGGTAAGACATCTGTCTGCGCGACTTCTTAGCTAGGATCCGTGTCACCCGGAAAGGAAACTGTTTTCGTACCATGTAAATAAATAATGGTTTACCGAAGTGATGCGCAGCTTTTGATGAACAGCTAAGACAGCCTGTAAGTACATGGTCCCCCTTGGACTGCCAGAATGTTACTTGTTCAGGACGATCCGTGCTACATTTTAAAGCACACTGCTTCCTTGCTTTTGCTGAGACTCATGACCCGGGCCGTTCCTCCCCGCTGACGACTGAGACATGTCTCATTGCTGATGACCCGGGCCGTTTCCAGAGCTGAGTCTGCCGTTTCCCCCACGTGACGTCCAGGTGCGGCGAAATGCGGAGGTCCGTGAGATGTACTCCATGGGCGAGGAGATCGGCAGGTGAGGTTTGCTGAGGTTCTGCTTGACGCGGCTCTCGTGCTGTTTCCTCCGCTACGGCGCGAGTCTGCCCGGCGACCTCCTGGCTAGGCGTTAGTCCATTCCAGGCCGAACGCCACTCCCCGTCGCCTCGGAGGAGCTCTCAGCTCCGCGTGCGTTCATCTCTATTCTCCGCTTGCCGTTGGCCCGCGCTGTCAGAAGAGGACCAAGGCCTGACATTGGCGGTGCTGCCCTTGGTCGCATTCTGCCGCGTCCTGACAGCTGCACGCGCCAGCGGCTGGGGCCGGCTCGCCGACCGGCAGACCGGCGCGCTCTGCGGCTGATGGGCGAGCTTAGGATGCTGGCCGGTCTGCCTGACCGCGATGCTAGTGATGGAGAGAATTGTGAAATGGCGATGAAGGTCGCTGAGATGTCCCTATCAGCAGCACGAACACACCTAACGGTGCTTTGCCCTCCCCCGGTGTCGTTGGTCATTCTTATTGATATGATGCTTTAACCGTAGACGTCATGGAGCCATACGCCACTGAGGTCCCCATGCAGTGCATGTGTTGGACAGACCACGGTCGTTTTCTTGAAATCGCTGTACGCAGCACCATGGCCACCAAGTAACCCGAGCAGAATCCTAGGAAATCAAATACGTCAAATTAAAAGGCTCTAACCGGTTACATAATCCCTTTCTGTGTCAGAGTTTTCAGATGTTCTGACCGAGCTTGATATAAACAAGAGCATCGTTTATTCCATGCGCAGTTTTTGTTCAAAGATGGATTTATCTCAGGCCACCAATGCATTGTCTGCAAAGATACTCGCGAACAACACTGGGCAGTTCCATTCAGTCCTTTATTCCATGATGAAAAAGTCATTCGTAAATTATACTTTGGTCTCCATTTCTGTTGCGGGATATCTGATCAACACATCATACTGACGTCAAAAGTTCCGGAAAAAAACGATAATGTTTGCGCGGTTATTATTTTCGATATGCAACGTTCAGCAGACTATTTCTTTTTTGCATTATTGTGTCTTATGCCAAGCGTTTGTAAAACCTTTTAGATTTACTTTGAGGTGAGTTGTGAGAGGCAGTTTCGTGTCGCTGTGGCCCGCTGCCCAAATCTCCGGAGTGCCAGGACCTGACCCGCGTCGGCCGGCTCTCCTTCAGGGGCAAGTTCGGTATCGTGTACCGGTGCACGGACAAGGAGACGGGCCGCGTGCTGGCGGCCAAGTTCGTGGCGACGCCGCGCCGCGACGACAAGCGCGACGTGGAGCGCGAGGTCGAGATCATGAACTACCTGCAGCACCCGGGCATCATCCAGATCTACGACGCCTTCGACGGCGGCAAGGAGATGGCGCTCGTCATGGAGCTGTGAGTGGGCCGGTGACCGCCCGTTTCGTACCTGGGGCTGGCTGTAGCTTTGGTATCGTGTCGATGGCGATCTTGGCAACGCAGTCCGGGACGGATTCAGCCGACAATTTCTGGAAGCGTCAACTGCGGAGGTGCGGCACGTTATCGCACAGGTGACGCGGAGTTTTTGGAGGAGGCGTAACGTGCACAAATATTCTGCTTGTTCGTTAAAAAATATTAAATGTACGTAAGAAAATTATGAACGTTTATTTCCGACTAGAAAAAAAAACATTTTGCCAAACTTCCACATCAGCTGTAAAGAATTTCATTTGCCTTCTGTCGTAGATACTTTTTTGTAGACGGAGATCGGCCAGATAATCCAAAGTCTCATTTGGCGTTCATTACATCCTTTCAAACTTGCATTTTATTCTAAATTTGTGCTTGATAGGATGGGACCTTTAGCAAATACCTCATCGTAGCATCGTAGTAATTTATTGTAAACCGTCTAAGAGTTTTTCGTCACTGCGCTGCATCAGGAAACATGTACCTGACAACATGTATGTTTGACTAGGCCTTTCTCGGACGTGCCCCCAGCGTGGAGGGTGGCGAGCTCTTCGACCGGGTGATCGAGGACGACTACATCCTGACGGAGAAGGCGTGCGCCATCTTCATCCGCCAGGTCTGCGCCGGCGTTGGCTTCATGCATCAGAAGAACGTCCTCCACCTGGACATGAAGGTGGGCGCTCCCACACGCCGGGGATCAGCGGCCGACAGCGGCAAGTCTGAACTCCTCCCTCCCGGCGGTCCCGATGCTAGTCGTCATAAATATCAGCTGACAAAGCATACGAACAACGAAAAAATGATTGATATATATCCCCCGTTTTTGTGAAGTTCTTACCATTGGAATGACTAAGTATGAAATATGGTGTAAAGAGGAAGACTTGCTTAAAAATCTGCCAATTACGAGGAACTCTATGGGGAATTCCTACGCATCTATCAACAAAGCGTCCGCCGCAGGAAATGCTTTCATAGCCACGTCTCGCCGTAGCGGGCGTTTTGGGAGCAGCCCGCCACCGCCGCCTCAGGCCAAACCACGCATCCTGCCGACGTCGTCAGCCGCGGCGCCGCGACCCGGCGGCGGCACGAAGCCTGCGCGTGGCTCGACCCCGGCCCGCTGCGTTGGCAGCCGCAGGTCGGGCCGCGCCCTGTGCGAGTGACGACCCATAAATGTGGTGCGCGGCCGCCGCGCCACCGCGCCGGCTAATAATAAGGCGGCTAATGCCTCTGCCGACAGAGCCGAGGCGCTAAGAGAGTACCCCACCTCATCCTTCTCGGTGCTTATCTGTTCGCAGGTGGCACGCGGGCCGTCAGGCGCGTTAGTGGAGCTCCCTGTGGATGCCTTTTAGCATTGCTGGGGCCGAAACATCACGCCGCGCACGTGTGGAAAGCGTAGTGCGGGACAGCCTACCGTCCAGCGGTCGCAGCCGGCTGCCGCCGCTGCCAAAATTAACACGGCTGCCGCCCAGGCGTGACGCCCGGTTGAAGGTTAAATGCGCAGCCCGCCTTAAATTACCTCCTCAAAATATTGGGTGGCCGCGAAATGACGAAGACTGGTCATACTGAGATGTTGTCGTAAAATGCAGCCGTGGCGTGACGACGGGTGTGTTTCTTGCCGACAGCCTGAAAACATCCTCTGCCTGTCCAAGACGGGCAATCGGATCAAGATAATCGACTTTGGCCTGGCACGGCGGTACGATCCGACCAAGAAGCTGCAGGTTCTGTTCGGAACGCCGGAGTTTGTCGCGCCGGAGGTGGTCAATTTCGACGCCATCGGCTACCCCACCGACATGTGGTCCGTGGGTGTCATCGCCTACGTGCTGTAAGTACGTCGTATGTGCCTCCTGTCCATTTTATTTCCATATCATCACAAAACGTCGCAAAACTCCTGTCATTATTCGTGAACGTTATTTCGAGCTCTGAGTTGGCGTGCCTACGCTATTTATCGTAATTACATGGATCGACTTGAAACAATTTTTGGGTGTCAATATTGTTAGTTATTACTTTTCCATTCCACTGAAATTGTTTGCTACGCCACGTAGCATTTTAGACAGAGCCCCGACTTCATAAAGAAAGAAGAGTAAACGAATTAATGTCAAAATTTGCGCCGTGCATTCGTTTGATTCGGTCTCGATGGCCTAACGGAGATTCCGTTCACGCTGTCAGCGAGCACATTCCGCTGGCAATTAACCAATCAGATTGGTAAATAGAAACGCAAAAATAGCGGTTCGCACGGCGGCGGCCGAGCGGGGGGACATCGTGCGTCATTTGGCACGCCTCCCTGTCGGACGAGGCAGAACTAGGTGTCGGGAATGCTTCGAGTTCCTACGGAGCTGCTGGTGCTGCCCGGCATCTGATGCCATGTTGGAAACAGTGTTCCTCCCGCAGTGACGCCTGCGGCGATGTGACGGCAGTGTGATCCTTCGACGCCGTCGAACCTTTTTACGTCATACCTCGGGAGATGCGAGGATTGGCGATGCATGTCTCACTGGTGACACCTTTCATTGTAATGTTACGGCCCGGTGGTAATCTGAGAAATATTAGTGGTAGCCTGTGGTAATATAATGATCGTAGCGTATTGTGATGGCCTGCGCCAAGTTGTCATATTGCATGGGGGACGGTGGTTGCATGTCTGCAACACCTATCGGGATCTCGTTTTGTATGTTAACGACACAGATCCGCAGCAGCCATTCAATGGATGGATTTTAGATGCAATACATACCTACATACATACATATGTACACAGATATTGGTGGCGACTGTTGAGGTACTGGTGGGTTGAACTCAGCCTTTCGCTGGGTTTCTGGCCTATGCTCAGCTGACGTGAACCGCCCCCTGTAGGGTGTCGGGACTCAGTCCCTTCATGGGCGACACGGACTGTGAGACCATGGCCAACGTCACCATCGCCAAGTACGACTTCGACGACGAGGCGTTCGACGACGTGAGCGACGAGTGCAAGGAATTCATCGCCAAGATCCTCATCAAAGACAAGAGGTGACAGTGAGGAGCCCGAACAGCTGAGTACACCTGGGCACCCTGCCATCACACGCGCCGTTTCAGTTCCTCGCTGACTGTCAAATTGGACACACTCCTTATCGTTGGACGGCTCGTCAGATTTCAATTTGGCGCCAGAGAATGTCGCGCTAATAAAAAACGTACAAATATGAACAATCCTGAGGAGAAGCCGTTGAGTTTCGCTGCCCGTGCCACGTATTTGCGTTGTCCGTGATAAAAGTTAAGTATCATGGACGGAAGCTGGGGCACGGGAACTAGATCCGTCAGCTTTCCTGGACACCCATGCCACAGCTAAACAGATAATTTGGGGGGACAAAGTAAACGCTAACAAAGAATACCACACAGACTGACTTCATGAATGCTGTAATGCGCCGTTCCCATGTTTTCTTTTGCAAAAGTATGCCTAATCATTTTGTAAGCATGGTTCTACCGTTAATAGCTAACATAACACTGCTGACATATCATGACCGCCGACGAAAATCTTGAGTTCTCTTTTGATGCCGTGCAGAATACGCCCGTATCCAGTCGTCAGGACTGCCTCCTGTATCTTTTGCCTCTGACAGCGTTTCAGCCGAACCGGCGCTGACCCGTCCCGTGCCCGTGCCGCAGCAAACGGCTAACGTCCGAGCAGGCGCTGGCGCACCGGTGGCTGAATATGAAGGCGTCTCCGGTGCCGTCCAAGGTGCGCTCGCGACAGGCGTCGCTGGCCGAGGCGCCGCTCGAGGCCGCCCAGCTGAACCTGACCCAGTTCGTCGAGCGCTGGATGCGCCACCCGAGCAGCCCGTACGCGTTCTCGGACGGCAGCGCCGAGCTGGTGCTGTCGCGCGTCGGCTCGGCCGCCTCGGTCGGCCTGTGCTCGCCGTCCGGCTGCGAGTCGCTCACCTCGCCCGAGCTCTCCTCGGAGGAGGCGTCCAGCAGCGACGGCGAGGGCGAGGCCGCCCTGGCGCCGCGCTCGCCCGACGTGCGGCCGCAGCTGGCCGGCGTCGCCCGCGTCTGCTCGCTGCGCCGCGAGGAGTCGCTCAAGCGCGCCCGCGGCCGGCTCGTGCACCAGGCCAGCAAGGAGGAGCACTACATCAGCATCGACCAGGTGAAGACGCTCAAGCAGCAGGGCAGCCTGGACGAGATGGTGCTGAAGGTGGCGAACACGCCGTCCGGCTCGCGGCGCGGCAGCGTGACGCAGCCGCCGGCGGCGGCGGCGGCGGCGCGGCTGCGGCCCGGCTCGGCGGCCGACGGGTCGCGGCCGCAGCCGCCGTCGCCGCTGGCCTCGCAGCCGGCCAGCAGCCTGCAGCTGAACAGGGCCGGCTCGCCTGGCCTCCAGGTCACCGTCTGCGACCAGGTGATGCGTGACGCGGCGGCGGCGCTGGCCGGCGCCGGGCCGCAGCGCCGGCCGACGGCGGCGGCGCACTCCGGCGGCGCCAGCCCCCGCCAGCTCTGCCCGCCGGCGTCGCCAGACTCGAGACGGGGCGGCGAGCTGACCCCGTCGGCCGGACGGACGACGCCCTCGCCCAGCCGGCTCTCCAGGACCGGCTCCCCGCTGGCGACCGGCGCCGGCGGCAGTGATTCCGTGCCAAAGGACAAGAGCCCCTCGCCGCGTCCCAGTCGCGCGGCGGAAGGGAAACTCGCCTCGCAGGAAGACGCCAGAGCCGGCTCGAAGCTGTCTGTCGCGCCCCGGTCGCGAACTCCCAGCGTCACGGTGACCGGCGCGGCGGAGCGGCCGCTCGACACCGGCGGCGGCCGCGCCGAACAGCCGTCGCCGACGACCCGGAAACGAGGCGGCACGCCATCGAAGGCGGGCTCCGACGACGAGCCGCGCAAATCGCCGTCCAAATCGCGTTCCCCGAGCATGACCGAACCCAGTCAGCCTCCTAACTCGGCGGCCAGCAACCAGCCGGAGGCGGGGGCGTCCGAAGCGCCGGCGCGGCGGCGGCGGCGGCCCGAGGCGGAGCCGGACGCGGCGGCGGCGGCGGCGTCTCTGTGTCCGGAGTCGGCCGACACTGGCCGCCAGCGGACGCGCAGGCGCTCGTCCGGCGCCGCCTCCGACGGCGCCAAGTCCCAGTCGGCGAGTCCGGTCCCCGCCCGGAGCCGGAAGGCGGCCGACGCCGGCCAGCCAGGTCAGGATGTTACTGGAGCGGCCACTGGGAAGCCGGTCAGCGACGGACCCTCTGGAGACAGGGTGACGGCGATGCGTGGTGAGGCAAGTCCCAGCCAAAAGCCCGCAGCGGTATCACAGGGGTCCGAATTAAACACAGCTACCTCCGCCTCGGCCTCTTCATCTGAAAAAATCAAATCCGAGGGGAGAGAAGAGAAACCTCAAGGTACCAATTCGTCCGACGTTTTCTCGACGATTATGAACCTGAAGCCAGTGAAACGGACGGGTCCTGGTCCCATGACAAAACTAATCGCCAAAGCTCCGGGTCTAGGCTTGATACAGCTAAAAAAGGTGACGGCATCTAAATCTGATAATTCTTTGGTGAAGAAGAACGAGGTCGAGGCAGCCCAAGTCAAGCTGAAGCGCACCAGACCATCCGACCCGCTCTTGAACAACTCGAAAGACAAACCTTTGTTAGTAAAACAGAAAACGGAAATCGGGAATGGCGTGAAGATGAAGAAAACTCCAACAGCAAAAACGAAGCAAGAGCAATGCGACAGCGCTGCAGAGAGCGGCGAGAGCAAATCCCCGAGCCGGCCGTCAAAAAACGGACGGAGGCCCCGCGAGCACGTGATCCAGATTGAGGTTCTGAGCTGCGCGGGGCCTGAGGAAGCCCAGCCGGGGCCGGAGCAGCGCGACTGCGGCCGGCTGGAGGACCCCGGCTGGGCGGGGCTGGAGGAGCTGGGCTGCGCCGGCCCCGACCGGGCCGAGCCGGGCCTGCGCCGGCTGCGGCAGGCGCTGCGCACGCTGTCGGGCAGCTCGAGCCGGTCGGCGCCGAGCTCGCCGTACGCGAGCCGGTCGGCCTCGCCGGAGCGGCGGCCGGCCGGCCGGCTGCTGCGCTCCTGGCACAGCGACCGGCTGCGCGCCGGCGCCTGGACCGGGCCGACGCTGCTGGACTTCGTGGCCGCCCGACTGGAGGAGGCCGCCAGTTGGCATCGGCGCGAGCACGAGCACTTCCGCCGGCTGCTGGCCGAGCGGCGGCCGCTGGCGGCGCGCCGCGGCGCCGGCCACCTGCCGCGCGGCCCGCTCTTCTGGACGCGACTCGGCTGCTCTGTGTCGGACTGACGCGCCGGCCGGCCCGGCGCCGTCAGCGGCCGGCGCCGCCGGCTGGCGGCGGGCGCGGACACCCTGCGGCCCGTGCGTGCGGATCTCGCGCGGTCGGCTGGGCCCGGCCGCAGGGAGATGATGCTGTGAAGTCTGGTCGGAAGCGAGCGGTCGCTCGGGAACATGCTGGCTCGGACCACGCCGGGTGTATTCCAGCGCTCGTTCCGTGCAGTCGGCGAAATCCGCGATCCGCTCGTGTCGTTTCAATGTTGCAGTCGCGTCAGAGGCCACAAGTGGCTCCGGCACGCAGTCCTGCACATGGTCTGCACCACGCGTGGATACGACTGACCTACGGTGAATGTGACATCGGCTTGTAACACATGTCTGCTCTGTATCGCCTGTGCCGGATTTGGCTGCTCCATGAACACTCGCGAGCGTTCATAATCACGAGGAGCAGTGGCACGCCCCCTACGGAGTGCCGGCCTGTCTGCGGAAATAGGAACTGCGATGTCGCTGAGAACAGTTTGCTTCTGATTTGGTCACACCGCGCATGGGAGAATACTAGCGATTGGAAGTCCGATAAGATCAGACATTCTTGTCAGGTGTCAACGTCTGGGGCGCGCATTGATTGGCCCGATCTTACAAATATATCCAATATGCACAGATAACCTTTACGTGTCACGCCTCGCTAAAGGAAGCACTCTTTACACCTTGAATGCGCAGTGGAATGAGTCATTGAGATCCAGCAACTTCGCCCCGGGCGATGGTGGCTACGGTGGCGACAGCGAGCGCACGTGATTTCTTTAAGAAGCTTTGTTGCAGACCATGAGAGTCCACGGGACTCCAGCGGACTGTAGAAATGGTGCTGCTGCAATGTGACTGATTCATTTTCGCCGTAAGACGAACAAGACATTTTGCCATGAGAGTTAACAGAATGAGTGGATAATGCAAGGATAGCCCGAGTAACCTGCACAAATCATCACCCAAAATGTTCTGCCCTGTTTCAAGCGAAGTCGCAAGGCAGCGAAACCCAACGCAGCGTCTGTGAACATGAAGGTATTGCAGGAATGTATTGCCGTCGATGGGCAATCGACAAGCGCGCACCCCAGTCACTGCAATTCAATACCACGAGTCACTTTCGGCAACTTCACAAAGGTGACGAGTAGCAGCAATCGCACCTAAGTACCAGCGAAGTATCTCAAGCCAGGTAAAACGCCGCCCAGACAGTGCTGCCATAGAAAACGATAGTCTGAAATGGCAGGTGCGATTCAAAACTAGCCCCAGCCGAGCGCCTGCGCCAATCTCGCATAACAATCCCAGCGAAAACGCCGCGCTCTGCGGCAGAAAACATACGTCATCGCGGCGTCCGACAGCGCTGAAGCAAGGCCGGTATAACAACATATAAAACGGTCGGCCTCGCTTCACACGAGCAGCCATAAAATCGCACCAGTGTGACGCCGTTTTTGTGCACGTCTGGAGTCGCGCAGCGGCAGAGTCCGCGTCCCTCGTGGATCCGCACGCCAGCCGAGACTCCCGTCCGCTCCGAAACCGTCAGCGGACGGACTGTGGTGCCGAGAGCCGGCCACCGCGGCCGCCGCCGAGGCCGACACGCTGCCGGCCGACGTGAGCATCTCTCGGACGACGTCAGGGCGTGCTGTGACGCAGCGCGGCGGGCCGGCGCCCGTCGTCTGCGTCGGGGCGCGGTCCGCTCGGAGCGACGTCTCGGGACCGGGACCGAGACCGGGACCGGGACGGACCGGAGAACAGGCCCGGTCCGCCTCACTGGTACACGATCTCCACGTGCACGAACAGGGAGGCCGGGCCCAGCTGGTTGCCCTCCATGTCCTCCAGCGGCACGTGGCGGTAGCCTGCAACACACGAGTGTCGGTCACGACCTGCTCCACCTGCGCTCCAAACAGACCGGCGACAGCTCTGTGCCGTGGCAGGACGGTTGTATGTGGATGTTAACAACAAACCAAAACTAGGACTACCGAAATCCCTTTTCAATATAGCGCCGAAAAAACAAGTTGCCTCTGCAATCATCAATTGTCAAAACTCGCTAGCATGATCACAGAACAACCTCGTCGGTGAACACTCCCAACTGCGACACAAGTAACGTTCGCGACAGAGTCGACGACGTGCCCCAAAAGAACCGACCGTGCCCCAACCTGGCGCGGCCTCTTACCGGGCATAAGGTCATCGAAGTGGAGGCAGTAGTGTCCCAGTACGTAGTTGGAGCCGGTGGTGCTGTGGTCGCGCACCACCAGGTCCAGCAGGCAAAAGTCCGGCATCAGCACCGGAATGATCAGCTGCTCGTCCCACACCGGATTGAATCCTGCGCAGGGACGCGGAACAGAAAGCCGTCAGACTGGGGTCGGTCGCAAACATTCTCCCACACATTACGCCACAATTCTTGGCATATCAAACGGGGATGTGCAGCTGGAAAGCCCAGCACTGCCAAAGAAACAACGTGATTATTTCGGATCCCACGCCCGACAATCGAATGCGCTCAGTACCGGAGCGTGGCTCGACACGTTGGCAGATGTACATACTCGTTAGGCAGGACCACGCCAGTCACAAAGAAGGGAATTCATACCGACTACATGTCGACCTACGACTATCATACCACAGCCTAACACAGTGCCCGCGCGTACGCCTGCATGTGATCTTCTCCATCATGTGTTCCATGGGGCGAATTTTACCCGTTTAAGCCAGGTCCCTCCGAATCCTCCCTCAATCGTCGATGCACTGGCCATGTTTGTTTCAATCCTTCTCCACCTCAAGAGTTTGAGGCAGTACGATCCGTCGGACGCCGGCAGGATCGGGTCGGGGCACTGCGTACCGTTGTTCTTCACCACGGCTGTCTTCAGCTTCGCCTCGTCGGCCGGGTGTCCTGTGACGTAGACGCAGACGTAGGGGTCGATGATGTCGTCCAGACTGGTGCCGGGCGCCTTGGGGATGTAGGCGCCGCTGATGATCCTCAGCCGCAGCGTCTGGCGGAACCTGGGGTCACGGAGCGGTCAGATGGGTCATCACCCCCAAGGAGCTTGGGGTCACGGAACGGTCAGATGGGTCACTGGATGAGCCTGGGGTCACGGCACGTTAAGACGGGTCATTGGAGGAAGCTGGGGTCACGGCATGGTCAGATGGGTCACTGGATGAGCCTGGGGTCACGGAACGGTCAGATGGATTACCGTCCACGGGCAACCTGGGATCAAGGGCTGTCAGGTGTGTCCTCGACCAGGGCCGCCATCTGTCCTCCAGAGAAGCGCAAATATCGGTGACCAAGGTTGGAAAAACTGCTGTTTTCTGATGCTGAAGAACATCAGAAATATGTGCGCCAAAAACATTTTGTACTCCAAAAATATGATTGTGTGCTTTCATCACAAGCTACATTATAACTACGCTGACAAATTTCTAACTCTGCAAACAAATGACTCTGTCTTCATTCAGTAAGAAACAAGCATGATGTCATCAGTGACTTACACCAAGAATACTAACTTAAACCCATATTACTCTTTGCAAAATTTTGTACTCCGAAACAGAAATTATACTCCGACACCAAGAACAGAAACCAAATTCCAAACCCTGGCGGTGACAGATCCGAAAAAGCCCCCATGTTGAAGACCATCAAAAAAGTCCAGAACTGCCCAGACGCCTACGGTCACAAGGGCTATGGTCGGTCACACAAGTCACAGGTAAGAGGCGATGTCGTTAATGAGGCTGTCTTCCGTAGCATACAATAAACAAAAGCAACAAACAGTGCACGGTACGACCATGAGAAACTGCACATGAAATCCGCCACATTGCTACCCTTATCAGCAAGAAATGTCGTTTGTGCATACAGATTCCTCCCTGTTAAAAAAAGACAACATTTTTCAGAATCGTAAGGATCGAGACCACCGTACGTCGTCACATTTACAACACAAAAATTGCACAGAATAAAAATGACAAACGTCAAAGCTAGCATACAAGAACTACTGCGTATCATGCCTTCTGGTGCACTCGGAGGAGCCTGCCAGCGCCAGCAGAAACTTAGTAACGGAACCCAAGAACGAAAACAGATGCGAATAAAAGCTAATACTGCAGCACGACACACCACGAAGCGTCAAGCAGCAAAAGCCATCCTCCAAGGAAGAGACAACGCCACAAGATCAAGTGCGTAACAGCTCCGTCCAAGTTTCCAATCAGCAATCAACTGCAGCGCTGTGCCCAGCTGCTGAGGCGGATAGCAAGGGCTGGTACGGCCAAACAGGAGGACGGCAGGACCGGGCGATGCGTGCTGCGGAAACAGAGGACTGACCCTGACACGGGCAGGTACCAGGACACGGTGCTGGGATCGGGGCGTATCCAGGGTCGGATGGTGATCACGCAGCAGATGCAGCCGCAGAGCAGCGAGTGGCTAACGTACGGCCGGCGCGGCGGCAGCGGCGGCGGACTGGGCGGACTGGGCGGCCGCTCCTCCGGCCGCTCCTCCAGCACGCTGCCGCAGCGTGGCGAGGGCGAGGCAGGGCTAATCAAAACCGCAGCCAATCACCTCCGCCCAGCCCGCAGGATTGTGCTCTATGCAATTCGAGCGAGAGCTTGTCGTACCACAAGCGACACGCTGGATGCCACCAACGTTCCGTTATGCGTTACATCACGGATAAGAACTCCAAAGTATAGAGACCTAAGAGTTTATAACTACAAAAAGTGCTGATATTTATCCGTTATTTCGCGGACAAAATTAGCAAGACCCATGACACTACGCTTTAGCCACACATCATAACCACTTCAAACGCCCCTACCCGCCAAAAACAACCATGACATTTCCAGTAATTTCCAAAGACAATACAGCTCACAAAACGGCATCCAAGCGCATGGGACACCGAACTAACAACAGATTACAGATGTCCCGATTGCAAGCGAGTCCGTCCGGCTCCGCGTCACCCCTCGGGCGTTCCCGACCACCGCTAGGAGTTAACCGGAGCCTCCGGCGGCGGCGGCGGCGGCGGCGGCGGTGGTACCCACATGTCGCCCGGGTTGGCGGTCGGGTCGAACCGGTCGTCGGAGCGGAGCACGGCAGGCTTCAGCACGTAGCCGCAGCCGCCGTTCCGCCGGAACATGCCCTGGTTGAAGCTGGTCGGTTTGCCCGGCGTCTGGTAGTTGAGCGCCACTGCGGGAGGGAGGATGTCGTCAGAAAAATGGCCCGGCCACTCAGCCTTGAGCGGGTGGACCAGCGAGATGCGCGGACAGTCACAGGCACAAAGAATGAAAGTGCGCGACGCATGTTCAGACAGGTGGTCACGATCATCGACATAGCAGAAGTACAGTCACGCTAAATCGCGCAAAGTAGACGATTTGTAATTCCACGAATCAATATCCCACCATGTGTGGAGAACCCACCAAAGGGAAATCCTCAGCCCTCGGCACAACGACATAAACTCGCGAGCCACGACGTCCGTTGCGCCGGATCCGCAGCGAACAAAACCACTACTTCCGCCAAGTCCTGACAGCAGCAGCGAGAGCGGAGAGCACTCACCGATCTGGCAGCCCGTGTTCCAGAACGGCACCGGGTTCAGGTTGCTCGAGTCCTGGCGCTTGCCGCTCGGGTAGATCCGACTCAGCTGGCGCTTGTTGTAGTCGACCAGGTCGGCCGCCGCTGTCTCCACCATTCTGCCGCCGCAGAGCGACCGTTCAGCGCGCCATCGAGCAGCCGAGACACGGACAAACAAAGGGTCTGCCGCCGCAGAGCGAGCGTTCAGAGCGCCAGAGAGCAGCCGAGACACGGACAAACGGGTCTACCGCCGCAGAGCGAGCGTTCAGAGCGCCAGAGAGCAGCCGAGACACGGACAAACGGGTCTGCCGCCGCAGAGCGACCGTTCAGCGCGCCATCGAGCAGCCGAGACACGGACAAACGGGTCTGCCGCCGCAAAGCGAGCGTTCAGAGCGCCAGAGAGCAGCCGACACACGGACAAACGGGTCTGCCGCCGCAGAGCGAGCGTTCAGCGCGCCAGAGCAACCGAGACACGGACAAACGGCCGCCTCACGCCACACACGGCCGCGAGCCTAGATCGTCTCACGTAGGACGAAGCACACGCGGCGGGAGGCTCCAGCTCGCTCTGAGCGGCCGGGTCGTAGGGTGACACTCACGCCATGGCCTTGCTCTCGCCGAAGGAGCTCATGGTCCACCAATGGCCGGCCGCCTTGGAGGTCTCGAACGAGTGGAAGTGCACCGCCTTGACGTAGTTGACCAGACAGGACAGAGCTGGAGATATCACCTTCTTCTTGCCCTGCGGACACGAAACGAAATGGCAGTTTGGTAATCTACAATTCAATGGCAATTAAACCTGGATCTAAATGAAAAAACATCGGGCCTTTGGCTTAAGCGGGTTGTGGCTTGAACAAAGCGTTAGTGACCAAAAAAAGCATTACTTGTTTGTTATGAAATTCCGAGAACGCACGGAATCAAATTAGATAAAAACAGCAAAACCGGCAAAACGAACATCACACATGTTTGATACACGCATGATCATGAAACATTGCCAATACTATGCAAAAACTATGAAGCCAGGAACAAAACTGGAAACAAAAGTAACACGGAAATAATCAACACCGTTTTAGTAATACTAAGGTTGTCCGCACCCCACAAACGATAAAAAAACATCTCGTTCTTGTCTCATGAAATGACTTCAATAAAACCAATACAAACTAACTCACTGTCCCTAAACGCCAGATTTCCTACTTCTCGTCACGTACGGCAAAACGCACTGCCACCGCACGACGAAGCAAGCGACATCACCACCATCCAAAACGAAACAGACTTCTCCTTGCCAGCCGCAAACACAAACTCTCAACGGTCCGTCGTGCTCCGCGCCGGCGGCGGCGGCGCGGCGCGCGGTACCTTGCCGTGGTGGTGGTGCAGGGACGGCTGCCCGGCCGCCCCGTCCTCGGGCCCGCTGTTGTCCGTCTCGGACTCGTCCACCGTGCACGACTCGTCCTGGTCCGACAGCCGGTTCTTCTTGTTCTCAATCAGGTCGTCCATCTGTTGGGGCAGCGGCGGCCGCCGGTCAGCGGCCGTGGACGGTTCGTCCACAGCGCGAAGATGACAAACCTGACGTGTGGCATAGCACCGCGATCATCGCTTCGCTGCCTAACGAGTGCGTTCGCGGAACACTGGGGTTCCACAAGCAGGCGAGGGACTGGTAGGTACGGACTTGCTTACACGTGAAGCGCACCACGTCCAACGTAAGGCTAGCGTTCCAACGAAACCCTACGCACCTTCTGCTTGAGGGCCTCCATACCCATTTTCTCTTTGTCGGCCGGCAGCTTCTTGGCCTTCACCAGGATCTTCTTGCGGAAATCCTCCGGAGAGGGCAAATGCCCGGCCGAAACGTCCACCGGGGTGACGTACAGCAAGTCTGAACAGAGAAGGTCATGAGGACAGTCTTCGCGTTGAAGATTGCAAAAACATTTTCAATGCGTTACGTGCCGAACGTTTCACGCGCAGTCCTGCAACACGATGTTACGAGACGTAGTCACTGACACATGGTCAAAGCCTGCTTGTATAGCGCGAACTAGCTCGAATATCAGTCTGGCATCAAAACAAACGGGCGTTAACAATGTTCGAACAACAACCGATAAGCAGAGCTTCCCACATCCTACACTCAAAACCCATCCTCACCGCCGAGGATGCTCTTGAGATGGTGCGCCATCTTTTCCTGCTGCTTGACAGAGCAATGGTTCTCGATGCTGAGGATCAGCGGGTACTCCGAGTACTGGAAGGCATACGGCTTGATGGCGTCGTTTATGACGTCTCGGAAGCGGATCTTGGAGGTGAGCGTGTAGCCGTGATAGATGATGGGCTCGCCGTCCTCACCGTCCCAACAATCCACTGAGGGCAGTCGGCCGGAGCGGGTTTCAGGACGAGCGGCGCGAGCTACCGGGCACTTGGCACGGCGGCTGACAAGCTACCGGCCCCTCAAAGCAGCCGCCAAATACGCACCGGCCGGTCAGTCACCGCTGACCAATTACCCGCCCCCAGGAACCGCCGCCGACCAGTTAATTGGCGCTCAGTGCAGCCGTCCACCTCACCCACAGGCAAACATGACGCGAGAGGGGCGACACTGGTAAACTGGGTACCGGCAACTGTGGTGATGGCCAGAAGTCACAACCAGACCCGCGCAGCGCTCTCCTATGGCGACAGGCGTCATGGGGTCCCAGGCAAACAGTCATAACGTGACAGCAACGCCCCCACAGCCAGACGGCGTCTCCCCGCGCCTGCCGTGACTGGCCCCACCGAGCGGGCGTCGCCGCTCCACCGCCGCACTCACGCTCCACGCAGCGGCAGCCCTTCTGCAGGGCGATGATGTAGGCCTCCACGCTGGACGCGCCGGTCAGCTGGTTGCCCATCAGGTAACTGGGGACGGACGGTGGCTGGTCAGGTGCGGAGTACGGCAGCGACCACTGCGCCATACTCATAACTCCGTCAGGCACACCAGAAATCACGCCCGTTGATCGCCATGCACCCAACGGGCCAGGCAAGGATGATAACATGGCAATGACAATGAAAATCCGTCGACCGTGAGACCGTCTGCAACGTGCTGGGGGATTACCTTACACCAACCAAACTACTCTCCGCTGGCAAATTCCCTGATAATGGAGACAAACATCACCTCCGACCTTACGAAAAGTCGGCAAGTCTCTGTCAGGTATCTGACCTTAAAACTAACGGACTTCAGGCAACATCAGTTTGCCTGCACTACGGATCTCTTCAAGTCGGGCTCCCCTGCAAACACACCACGGCGCGAAAATCCACCTGAAGCCCGACGGTCGACAGTGACACAGGCGTCACTCACGTGTTGTGGGAGGAGGCGATATAGTAATGCGCCAACGGCTGCTTCATGTCCTGGTACACCAGGCTGTGTTCCGGGTTGAAAATGTGCACCAACTTCGAGCTCATGAGCATGTGGAAACCTACGCAAAGACGACATGGAGATCAGCGCACGCTTCAACCACTGGCTACTAATGCATCAGGCCAAACAGCTTGAACGCCCGAAGATTTCAGACGCTTGCCGTCAAGTTCGTCTCCAAAATGGTTCTACGGTAAGTCACCAGTAGATAATTTACACCGTGTTTTTTGCGGGAGAGCCTCGCCTGAATAAGGACCGCACCCACTGACCGTCGTGAGAGAGCAGGCCCTGGTACTTGGATTCGGAGGGCTCGTAGGTCTCGATGACCTCGCGGCAGAAGTCGCTGGTCACGTCCTTCATCTTCTGCTCCGCCCGCAGGAAATCGGCCAGCTCCTCGGTCGTCATCAGCTTCTCGTTGTTGGTGTACCTGACGGCAGGGCGCAGTGCGGGACGCTGGACGTCGCGAAACGAACACTTTTCGAACCGAGCCAAAAGAGGATTCTGGCCAATGATTTGTTCTGCAATGACCTGGTTTTATAGGACACTGCAATCTGCCACGAAGTCAACATTACAGCTTTACAGCTTTGCCCGAGTTGAAAACGTCATATGGGAATCTGATCGTTGCGAAGGACGCGTGCATTGGCAGAAGAAATAACACTGGATGCACGCACGCAGGTCTATCCTGATGCGAACAAAGTCGTGAGAGGTCGACTTTCATGCCCGATCACGTATAACAGAGATGTAATGCACTAGCACGCAGACAGAACCTCCGCCAACGTGTCTCGACCATAAAGGTCTCACTCAGCGACCTGAAACTTCCCTGCGACAGCACCATTACGACAAAGTTCCGAGTCCTATTCCTAATGTTTCGACTGCAACGAAGCACATATTTCTCCTCTCCCCACAGTCCTACAATTTGTTCGCCACTCAACCGGGTCGAGCGCCCCGCCGGCAGCGCAGAGCCTGGCTGTGCGGCACGGCGCCGCCGCCGGCCGCCTACCTGTCGAATATCTGCTCCAGGTCGGGCCGCTTCAGCAGGCTGTGGTAGAAGGTGACGAACTCCACCTCGTCCAGCACCGCCTGGTCGCCGCGCATCCTCTTGTTGGTGTCGGCCGCCTGCGAACCGCAGCACAGCGAGGAATGTTAGCGCGCAGTCGTGTCCATGTCTGAAACCGACTGGTGACGCTGCGGCCCCCATCCAGATAACATACGCATACACACAACATTGGAAGCATAAGGAACTTGTTCGCGTAAAGAAGAGAGAAGGAACTTGTTCGTGGTCTTGGAGGCTTTGGGTTTAACCAGCCGTACAAACAACGAAAAACAACGATGAGAATAAGAAATACCGAAAGGAAAGCATCATACGTAGATGTTTGGTATACAGTTTGATGCATCCCAATTCCATTTGTCCTTGCATATTTTTTCTAGAATTTTCTGAAGAAACACATTTATGTGTACTGGCACCTAAAAACAAAGTCCTAAATCTTCTTAAATAATTCGGGTCAGCCAGTTGTTGTTTTGACGGGAACGGGAACAACAACTTTTTTATCCTTTCCTGACATCACAACAGTGTTAACAAGCACGTCTCTCGGAGCGCTGGTCTCGTGATGCACACCGTATTTGGTTCCATGTTCAGCACACCATTTTCGTCCCAAGATAACAAGAGAACTGACAGGCAGCGACGGTAACATGCCGCAGCAGCTGGCGTCATTACACAACGGAACGTTACCAGCCGCAAGCCTAGACCATCCCCACACACATTCCGAGCTAGACGTAAACATGCGCAGCATGAAAGCCTGCCTGGCGCTCAATACTCGGGCCCGAGCCATGCCAAAGCCGCAGTCTGGCGTTATCAGAATACCGCAGCGCCAGCCGCCGAACGGCCGCCTGCCGGCCGCCGTCTGGCCGACCGCCGGCGTCTGATCACCTCGAACAGGCAGCGGGCGGTATGCTTGTCCAGCTGGATGTTGAGCTGCTTCAACAGGTCCAGACACTCCTCGAAGGTGAGCGCCTCGTTGTGGTCGTGGTCGGCCGCCTGAAACTGGCGCTTCAACCACCTGCGTCACCGGAAGTGGTCGTCACGTCACGTTACATCACGTCATACCGTGTCTCGTCACGTCATGGAGGACACACGGAGGAAGTAAATGTCTTCAGGCTGGCAAACTTCGCAAACAAAGTAGGCGTCACACAGTTCATAAACGTAGGTCCAATGGCGACTAACCGTTCACTAGCCGTACGTTCAGCGGCTACGCGGTTGCCGCCTAGCAAAACTGTTGGCCACGAGGTGCTGTCAAGCTTATCGGATCGAGGTGCTGCGAGTAGTCGACATAAAGTGGCCTATTATTGGCACAGCAAACAACATTCATGACCTCATGGCTGTCATCGCAAACGACTTTCATCTGCAGCAGAAGACCTGCAAAATGACTTCTTTCAAATGCGCAGCCTCTAAAGCATCTGGCAGTTATGATGATTGGGTTCAAGTGAGCTGCACGAGGCGAAACGGGAGTGGTGAATGGGTGCATATAGCTAGCGGTGCTGTCTGCAAAGTGGTTGTTATACCACGGAGAAGGAAGGGGCTGAGTGGCAGCCTGATGCAAATGCTGTGAATACCACGATATACACAGTATACAAAACGAGGGATTAAAAACAAACTAATGGGCTTCTCAGCATTTCGACTTCACCTCTTGTCGTAGATATCTTAGGTGATACACTTGCAACCCTTCAACAGTGAACGAAATCAATATTCCGAGCTATTTTACTGTTCACAAGCAAGCAGACCAGGCAGTTTTACAGCATTCATCAACCTTGCAAAACAACAGTTAAATGCATGAGATAACTATTCCGAACTTCCAGGTTAGGGTCCAAAAATAAACCATTCAAAAAGCAGTCAGCCATAAGTTTCCTAGAATAAACACTGCGTTAAGCAATGCCATACCAAAACATGGAATTATACATCTTAAAACCATGAAATGACCCGGAATATCACGGAAGAACTATGACAGCGACAGCATGATGTACGCTTCCGGAAACCTGGATGCATACGCCATAAATTCGACACTTCAACCATTGTTCCAAGAAAAAATATACACTGACAACGGACCCAGGGCCCATACGATCACTGTCTGGGCATATACAGAATGACGATAAGCTCTGCCGGCGGAGGGGGGACCTGAGGTCACACCGCGACTGAACACAGCTCATCACCACCACCGCCGCAGCCAGCCACGGTCCGCGCCCACGTCCCGCGTCCACCGCGGGCCGCTCACCGGTCGTAGTTTTTCTCCTGCTCCAGACTGCGCACGACGGCCACCAGGTGCTGCAGGCCGCGCACCCACATGTCGCACACGTGCTCGTCCGGGGCCACCAGGTCCACGGAGCTCTTGTTGATGCCTGCGGCAGCGTCCGCGCCGGGCAGGCGGTCAGCGCGCGGTCAGGACTCTGCGGACCGCGGCGCCCGGCTCTGTCTCGCCCCTGACACAGACTAGGTAACGTTGTCAGCACGGGTCTGATAGTCCAGTAACAGAGCTGCCTCAGGACTGCCAACTCGAGGTCTAGTGCTTTCACAGTGGGAAAAGGGACAGCCCTTATAATGAACTGAAAGAAGCGGTGACATTTGATTTTCCTCTCTCGACCAGCCAACCGAGTTCACCGCGCGTTCCGACAAGAAACTCGGCCAGGGAGCTTCGCACCCATGTGTTTCAAGGTTTTCTAGATTAGGTCAGATATCACGCACCAAATATGGACAAAACTCAGCACCACGTGCAGCATCAATTATCTCTTTCCATGACAATCTGCACCTCAAAAGCTGCACAACGAACGCAGTTACTGAGGTTGCAAGGAAGAACCAATTTCCTCCATCCTAAAATGCGTTAGTGGTTTCTACAGCGCGTGAAAAATTAAACAGGAGATCAAGCTACAGACGACAAACATACTGCCGTTCAACAACCGTTTCTCAGGAACATCAAGATAGCCCGGCCAGGTGTGATGACACTGCACGGGATGTCAACTGGACTGATACTCCCACATGAACGGAGCGGCCATGACCCGTTCTATGACCCGTTCCATGACCTATTTTATGAACCCGGCCATGAGCCGTGGAAGGCGCTAATCAAGCTATCTTGCCGATCACCCCCTGCTTGTGGCAATGAATCTAGTCCGGTTCAACTGTTGGGCCAACAGTCCGAATACGGGAATACTCGATACAGGTGCAGCATAGCAGATCGCTGTCTCCAACAGCGCTCCAAGCTACAGGGAAAACAAATGAACAACTTCAGTCCAAACAAGCAAACAATCATTATGCCATAATGTGGACCAAAATAAAAGCAAAACAAAACAAAATAGAAACAGAACAAAACAAGAAACATATATACATATAAAGCAGTCAAAACGTTTGACACAAAAGGTGCGAAATTCGATGACAAAAGCATCACATACGAAGCTGAAAAAAACAGTAACAGCAGCTCTTTCGTGAGCACCTAGACAGGACATACGCTGCCGGCACTAATATACACGGACGGAGTGACGTCAGCGTACCTCTCACCTCGCATGCAACCCTTTTTGGGTCTCAGCCTCCCCCATCGACGAGGCACTGAGTACCAGACAGGGGCGACGGAGACATCCATTAGTAACAGAAGGACTGGGAAACGATCTCATGCTTCTTGCTGCGACTCTACGCGACACGACACCAATAACGTGAAACAGATTGTGAATTACCTGTGGTAAAAACCATAAAAACCCAGAAAGAACGCAATGTTTACGCAGCTTCATGGAACGGCGAGATCTTGCATCCCACTGAGCCGGGGAAAACCCTATATCCAGACGGAAACCGCTTCTGAGGCGCAGCGATTACATGGACCAACAGTTTTGTACGCATTGTGGCGTGCCGAAATATGGAGCATTACAACTCCGCATATGCACATGTGTCACGAGGCGAAGATGTGCATTTCAATAAAGTGCAACAAAAAAAAATTGTACAAAAAAGAAGAAAACACCATTGCGACTGAAGAACGCTTTATATGAAGCAAATTATTTCCTCAGTTCACAAGCCCTTCCAGCGTAAAGAAAATATTCAAACAATTGCTTAAGGGTACTGGGACAGTGCTAAAAACAGACGTGACCTGTTCTGCTCCAGACTCTACACCACATGCTTCACTCGAGTAAATAAAACTACCCAGTCAATGTGGACATCAGCAGTCATGCAAGGTTTTCAAACCCTCATCACGCGACATGCTGTCGTGCAAATGCGATTCCGCTTCCAAGAAATATGCAACGGGATCTGAACCACAAGCAATTTTTCCCCAAAATATTTATCAACAGTGGTTCAACGGCACATTGACAAGTTTGCCTAGCATAACATATGAATATGCCCATGAACTAGAAATGTGCGAGAAACGAGAGGACTTCTCGCGCACATAGGTGCAAACAGGGCAGGTGATGTCACGCGTCTCCTTTCCCACGCTATTCTGACTGTCTTCACTGGCAGATAGCGTTCTCTGCTATCGCTCTTGCTCATGGCACTCGTAACGTGACAGAGGGTGGTAGTTCGCTGAGAAGCGTTCGTCTTCCGTGCCCACCTCCACACACCCCGACACCACTACCAGCCACCTAGGCCAGGTCCTAATTCCTGGCACAGACAGTGCCGGAGCAAAGACCGAATTACAACCTACTCAAACTACCGCGGTCTACCAGCACGAGACGAGCAGAAGAGCCTACCGTAATTCATTGATGAACAGCAAACACTGGAAACGAGGCTGGATATCTCCAGGTCAGGGGAGCCTGCAATCCCCAAGCGCAACGATATTTTAACGTGGGGGAAACAGGTGTTGAACGGAAGAAAAAAAACACGAAACCCAACAAAAGTATCTCACTTATTTCCCACGCCTCCGCCCTCATTGGGAGCGAGCGGGACGGAAAGACGAGTTCCAGAGGCGTGTGCTCCAATGACTCATGCTCGGACATCACGCCGAACATGAGCCCGACAAACGCCACAGCGCCCGGCCGGCCGCAGATACGGCGGAGCGACAACAAAGGACCGGGACGGACGGCAGGTCGGCCTCCGCTCTCGGATATCAGGCCCGGCCACTCCACGGCCCACCGCCGGACGCCCCTCCGCCGCGTCCGACGACAAGCCAGGGCGTAATCGGCCCGTTTCTCGCCTTCACTCGAGTGTTCGCCCAGATAGCGGCGCCGAATGGTGGTGCGCCGGACCGTTTTAGCCGCGCGCAGAGCCAAGATCTGTCGCCCCAAAAACACGCCACGGGGACCCGCGCATTGAGGGAATGCAGAAGATCGTGTACGTGCAGTGCAACGTCATGTGCTGCGCAGCCCATGGTTAGCTCATGATAACTGATGTTGATCGTTAACTACACGACCTGTTAATCGAGAAAGTCGTGTTTCACAACTAATCAGTCGCTGGATGGAAAACCTTTTTTCAAACACACTGTTAATGTAGATAGGTCATGTCAACTACCTGGAGCCACCATGAGGCTATGCACTTTCTTAAAGAAAAAAAGGCGACACTAGCCATTTCCGATTTCAACCGCCATCACAACACAGTATGACAAGTCTGTTACGAAGGCATACTTTATGGGACACAGGCTAAAGATCATTAACGGTTTTCGTGATTCCATATGTGGGATGGTCAAGTGGCTTGGGGTAAACTGGTCCAACCAACAGACAAATTGGTCCAACCGACATACTCGTACGTCAGTGCTTTCAGTCAGTGTGGCGCATTTTCACTAGGGGGGGAGGGTCACGGCACACGCGCAATGCTGTGGACGTTTTCGCATCACATGCCGGGGGTGGTCCATGCCGAACGCGAGATCAAAAGCACACGGGGACTACCGAGCTCTGCTAGACAAACATTCACAGCTGCGAAAACGACCAGCGGACCGGACAACGCGAGCGGTGCACCCAGGCCAGATCGAGCAGTGCGTACCTCCGGTCGGCGACTGGACCCTGTGACCTGCGCACAGCCAGCAGACACGGTCAGCGCCAGGCAAGACGGACGACGCCCAGCCGCGGACGGAGCGGAGAGTGGCCCAGCACTGGACGACCGCGCCATCGTCACACGGACAGACAGCGTCACGGCACTGGACGACCGCGCCATCGTCACACGGACAGACAGTGTCACGGCACCGGACGACCACGCCATCGTCACACGGACAGACAGTGTCACGGCACCGGACGACCGCGCCATCGTTACACGGACAGACAGTGTCACGGCACCGGACGACCACGCCATCGTTACACGGACAGACAGTGTCACCGCACCGGACGACCGCGCCATCTTCACACGGACAGACAGCGTCACGGAACAGGACGACCGCGCCATCGTCACACGGACAATGTCACGGCACCGGACGACCACGCCATCACGTTACGCGGACAGAGAGCGTGACGGCACCAGCCGACCGCGCCGTTGTCACAAGGAGAGACAGTGTCACGGTACCGGACGACCGCGCCATCGTCACACGGACAGACAGCGTCACGGCACTGGACGACCGCGCCATCGTCACATGGACAGACAGTGTCACGGCACCGGACGACCACGCCATCGTCACACGGACAAACAGCGTCACGGTACCGGACGGCGGCGCCACCGTCACAAGGACACAGGACGTCATGGCACCAGACGACCACGCCATCGTCACAAGGAGTGACAACGTTACGACACCAGACGACCACACCACTGTCACACGGTCTAAGAGAGTCACGGCACCAGACGGCCTCATCGCCGTCGCACGGCCAGGGAGGGGCCAGACCGCCGCCGGCAGCGCTGATGAGTCTCCGGCCGCCACACTGTATCCATCCCACGCCGTATCACAGTCACCGCGGTATCAGGGCCTCACTGCGCACTGAAGCAATGGCGGCGTGATGCTCTAGCAACCACTAGAGCTGGCCCCGTAAAGCTGCATCGGCACCGACTCGCTCAAACAAGGGCCGCATGGAAACCGTGCAAGGCGTCCCTTGAGCACACAGGTCCCATGGGAGGGGCTGTATTCCAAAACGAGAATCGTAACATTCCAGGGCACCGGCGGGCCGCTTGGGCTTTGCGAAAGGTTTCGGTCTGGTGCCTGTCCGCAATGTCACGCCGCGACGGGCTGCTACAGGTCAAGCGTGATTCATGGGGATCAAACACCGGCACAGATAAGCACTGCGCGTCTCACACCGCTTGCGGACACCAGACGACGCACGAAAAAACGCTTGCTTGTATTTTTGGCGGTATGTTGTCTGCGATTCCAATGACACCACAATTACGTGGTTAGTGCAAGAAAAGCGTCTGCCTAGACCAGTGAACATCGAAGAACAATCAGCCCACTTCAATTTCATGTCATCATATGCTTACAGGAAAACGACAATATTCTTCTTCAATGGATACCCTTAACCGCCTCTAGCACCGACCATTTCAGATCGGACTGTGGCGTGACTCGTGTTAATCTAACGTGCCAGCTCATGTTGGGTTTGATAATGTTAACGTTCAACGGCCTCAGACGTACGATAAGCTTTAGCGACAGGTCAGCACATACCTCTAGAACGAACTTTGGGCACAACTTGTGGCCGTGATCATATCAACATTGACGCCTTCCAAGCGCCGTCGAGAAGTCACGCAACAAGAAGAAGTAATGTGAAGGTGTATACCTCCATCCATTTGAAGTTGGTGACCAGCAGTTTAATTTTACACGGGATGGAAAGGAGCTTGAAGCGTCACAATGATATCTGGTGCAGAAGACGTGATCTGATGACATATGGGCTCATATCATTATCAGACGTTCGAAACTGGACGTCATTCTTACCGATAATGATGGAGAAGCAGTTTCGTTCGTCCACCAACGGAGGCGAGTTGGGCATTTTGATTATGCGCTTCTCCACTTTGGACGCGATGCGATTAAAGATGTCCGTTTTCCATCCTTTCCGAACATCATGAATATCGCTGATGTCCACTGAAACAAAACAATGCGGATTAATTCCCAAAAATCACCTTCGTAGAGTGAAATACTTATTGGTGGCAATCTACTGAGGTGTAGGCAACTACCGCACAATAACGGAAGTACCTTAGTTGTCTCATTAACTCACTTTCTAAGATATTGCACGTATTCAGAAATCACAGGATACCCGCTCCATCGCAGGAAACAAGCAATGCAGCATTCCGTGAAGAAATCACCAGTGCCGGATCCGAAGGCACGCAACAGTGAGCTTTCGTTCCCGTTTTACTCACACGTGGTGCTTTTTTCCACACACATAGGCTTGTGGGATGGTTCATAGTGGATTTTGAGATGCTCGAAGTCCAGAGTATATTTCCGGCGGTACCACTTGCTCAGGGATTTAACCTTCCAAAGCAGAGTGCCTTTCTTCAGGAAAGATATCACATCTTCGACGGACTTGCTCCTCTCTACGGCTTCTGCAAACGGCCAAAGCATGACGAAGCACGGTCATCAAAACGACAGAGGGGCTGACGAAAGAACGATGACTAATTGCTCATCCTAGACAGCTTGTCTAGGTCCAAGCATATCGAGACCAATCGACGGAGTTTACACGACACGATGGTTATCACCGAGACCGCAAAACAACGTCCACATTCTCAGGAGATGCATGCTGTCCAACTGTGCAGGACATCAAACGATACAGAACTATGAAACGATACCAATCTACAGCATATCTCGCACAAGGACGTGCTTCTCAAAAAGACCCTGTGCACTTTGATAAGCCACGGAATAAAACAAACGCTAAGGCGTGGGATACCGGACAGCGCTACTCGGTATCCTGATGCAACCACCGGTCGTCTGATAACTACTATCAACGAAGCAAAACAAGGCTGACACGCTATCCGCGTCACTGCCAAGCCTGCGTTAACACCCCGGCTCGGCCACGATTCACGCAAACAACTCCAACGAGCCAGCAAACAGCCCTTCCCCGCTGTCAGCATTGCAATCCGCCACCGCCACACTGCAGCCGGTCAACAGACACCCTGCTGTCTGCATTAGAGTCGGCAACGGCCAGACTGGAGCCAACCAGAAACCTTCCCCAGCCGTCTGGATTAGAGTCAGTCACCGCCACAGTAGCGTCCGTCAGCCGCTCCCCCACCCGTCGGCACTAGAGTCCATGAGCGCCAAAGTGGAGCCAGTGAACGGCACCTCCCATTCCCCGAGTCATCTGCATCTGCATCGGTCCCCACCGACGCGGAGTCCGTCAGCACCCAGCGGCTGAAAGCGGCCGCCAGAGATCCTCTGCCCCGCCAGGGACAGCTGTCTGCGCAGTCGGGGCAGAGTCCGCGGCTGACGCCACAAGACACCAAAGTCATGCTACCCTGAGATGCCTATCGGCCACGTTTGAAGTCCGCAGCCTCGCACATCACGCTCGATATCGGGCGAGGACCGACGGCTACAGCTGACCGCGTTAACCCGTGACCCCGCCATGCGACAGCGGCATGCCGGGCCCCGTCTACAGCGATGGGAAACTAACGCTGTGATGCAACACACATGCACTAACAGGCCGGACAGCCGCGCAATGGCCGTCATGAGCAGTTCGGAACGCGGTTTTGCAACTTTACCTCTCCGCCGCTTTCGGTCCCTGTTCAGAAACACACTCTCGGCCGTTTGGAACATCGCGCGCGCGCGGCGAATCCACTATTCGAGCCTCACGGGGAGGTTTACCAGCAGCGGGTCCGGCACGCCGAGTCCGCTGCAACGACAGGCCATTGCTGATTCAGTGGCCTTGGACGTTGTGACGACAAAAACACGCTCAACAGTGTTCACCGTCAGGGCCCATTCCACAAATAGGACGGTGCCGAGTTGACGCAATGCTCCTGATAAAGATAAATCAGTGCAGTTTCAAGAGCGTTCCGGAACGGAGTCGCGGCCGCCGATGGCAGCGTCGTTCACGGGGAGTCACTTTGGCCAGTGACGTCACGGCGGGAGACGCCGCTCCCGTGGTGACGTCGGAGCAGCTGAGGAGTGGCAGCGCAGAATCCACCCAACGTAAGCCGGAGGATACTCCTCGGTCGTGACATGACGTCATAGTTATAAAGCACCGACTCGCGGGGCGGACGGCCGCACGATGATGTCACCCTTGCAGCACGGTATGACGTCACGCAATCACTCCAACTGCAAGGCGGAAGGTCCGGCAATGACGTCGCCGCTGCAACCAGTGTGACGTCACCCATGCCTGCGCTCAGGGATGCCGGATACTGGGTCCGGTTTTGAGGTGATTGACGGGAGTGGCGGCTTCATGGGCCACGTGACGGAGTTCCAGCAGGCGTTTGCAGCACCCTGCTATTTCCTGAACTGCCCGTTACCACGACCAGAGCACGAAGCCCTGGCACAGGGTGGGGAATCAGAAAGAAAGGGGCGGATTTCACACGTAGGGTCTCCGCACTACGGTTGTCCCCTAACTAAGACCTGCGGGGCTGTGAGGCTCAGTCTCCTGGCCACTTCCGGTTCCCACGCGCCTACCGTGGTGCGTACAGCAGAAAAATAACTTTTTGAAATCGGAAAACCACTGAAGTGAAAACAAAATGCTGGGCCATATCGTGCTTTTTGAACAGAACTCGACCTACGACGCAGCATCAAAACCAAGTTTTAAAATTCGTCCCTGCCCCCACCCCACCACGGCATAGCACGGAACATTTTCCCGAGCGTCTACGCATGTGAGATGAACAATTGGCGGGGTGACACACCACAAATAAATGAAAGCTGAACAGCACGGAAAACCACACTGATTTCTAACGAAAATTATGCCGGCAAAGTCGTGCACTTTCCGCCTCGTGAGGGAAACCTCCGAGGACAACGTCCCCCGCTGCTGTCGGGTGAGCAGAATCCGTGGCACCATCAGATGACGGGAAATGGAAGGCGATAAGGACTGCAGAAGAATACGCTGGCGTACCATGCAAGCGGACGGGGTGGGGGAGGGGGAACAGACAACCCATCATGACGTGCACACGGAAAAGGCCACAACAGTCCATCAAGTACCTTATGACGGACTCATTATCTTTTGCAGACAGCAGGCGAGTGTGCCCAAGCACAGCCTCCGCTATATCAAAAAACAAAGACACGTGGTGACGATACAACGACCCTCCTGAGAAGCCCTCGGGCGTTCTCCTCCTTTGGGCTGGCGGAATTCTATCGGAACGTCACATTCGGTCAGCGCTGAGCCCAGCCGTCACCCACGAAGTGGAACCCGCCCACTCCTCGCGACTGGGCGGAAGCCGATACTAGTCGGGTCGATTCAGTGGCGAGCCTCACGAACGGCGCGAATATTTCATTTCGAGGCCGGCTGCAGTAGTAATAGTAGTAGTCAGCAACAGGCCACGACCACGGGGCCACCACAGTCACATAACGTTCAATGAAGGCCGGGTGTCGGCTGTTTGAACAATCAGTACAGGAGTTGCAGGAGTTTGCTGCCCTGGCCTAGTATGCAACCACTCCGGCCACAACGCGCCTCCAAACCCCGCACAGCGGCCATGGGCACCGCGCCAGGCCGGTCTCCGTCGTTCGACGAAGGGGCGCACAAATAGGCCCTTCATCACACCCGCAGGGCCGACTTTCCAGCGTGGCCTTGAGACCACGCGGCGGAGAGGCCGCGACCCTGGATCGAACTCGGCGTGCGCCCACACCTGAGGAGCGCATCGATTCGGGCGCCGCCTGGCGCAGGACTGTTTCCCGAGTCGGAGCCGACTTTGCCGCCGCCCGGGGGGGGGGGGCAGCAGCCGTCGGCACGGACATGGTCAGATGTGCAAACTGGTGGCCACCTTTGTCGGGGGAGGGCGGCATCTGCACGTGGACCGCCTGGTCGTGGCCCGGCTGAGCCGCAACGGCATGAAAATCGGCACCGCACGTGATCCACCCCCTTCGTGTCACGTGCTCACTTTCCCACGGCCCCAGGGCTGGGCGCGGTGACCAGATGCCACGGCACAGCAGCCCAACGGGCCGTGCTGCCGCAGCCTACCAACAGGCACCTGCCTGTGAAGTCACTACGCGGCAGGACAGCGCAGCAGGCCTCCGCTCCCCACTGCGCCGGCCGCCCGCCAGGAGCCGTCCTGGCCACTGAGGCGGCCGGGAGCACACGGGCGCGGCGCCAGCTCGCCTCCCTCGCTCACCCTGCGCCTCCTGGGCCTTCTCGGCGCGTCGGATGGTGGCGTTGTGCGCCCTCAGCTCCTCCGCCAGCGAGCGCGACCGCCGCTTGAACAGGCCCTTGCCGCAGCCCATGGCCGCCGCCGCCGTCGCTTGTGGGCGCTGCTCGCCGCCCAAAAACACTCCGCCTCAAGCAACCGTCGCACGTCGCGTGTGTCACAAACACCGGACTCGTCACACGTGCCACCCAGTCGCCGGCAGCAGACTGCGGCGGCAGGAGCGGGCAGCAACGGCGCTCCACGCTTCGGACCGACGCCCACGGGTGACGTCACGCGCGTGCAACGCCGCCCGCTGTAGACTGACGAGAACGAGCCCAGCCGGGCCGCTCGCCAACGACGCAACCGTGGGCGGCAGCCGCGGGCAGCGGCGTTGGCGGATGCTCGGCCAAGCGGGCGGCCTTGGCGTTCTGAATTTTACGGGACCCGCGGTCCGGCCACATATGGCGCTGCACAAGTGCGTGATGACACTGCGTGATGAACTGCAAACGGATGCGAGCCGTGAGCCACCAAATAAACCAAGGCGTCCTGGTCTGTTATCGGAAGCCGGCCTAAACAAACTGCGCCTGGTGTGCTTGGCGCCGGAGCGGGTATAGAGGTGGGGTCACGCCGGCTGCAGGGCCTGAAGGATATGTCGTGAGAACTGGGTCTAGGGTTAAAAGTGGGGGAACGTGTCTCTACCATTTCAACGATGTGGGGGATACAACAGGAAATCAGTCTTGGAGGAGCTTTGAAATCCAGAGGAAAAGAAACTAGCTGGTACCAGAACTACTTCTTGTGACTTATAAAAGCCAACCACCAATTTAGGATGGTCTCCAGGCCAGTGTTTTCGTGGGTACCGTAGCCTACAAAAACTGAGTTACCTACGAGCGAGATCAACAATGCCCAGGAAATGAAGAAACGGACTACTATTCCTAAAGACAATCTTCCTGAAGCATCAATATAAAAAAACGGGGCAGAGGAATTTACAAATATTTATTTACAAAACAAAGAATTTACAAATACGTGGAACGACGTCCAAAAACAAAGCAGAGTACAGACTCACGGCGACCGGTGCTCAAGTGCCCAAAACCGGGAGATCAGTGAGCTCTGTCCCGTTCAAACGGACTGAATGCTTCAGCTGGCTGCCAGTGCGTCGTGTGCAACATGCGAATACGTGAAACATACCCACGTAAGCACACCGGAGGCCAAAATTCAGACAGCTTTCGTTTTACGTGAGCTGCTACACGCTTTGAGTAAGTTTTGACAAAATACGGCCATGAGTGCTCAGTTTTTCGGCCTGGTTCGTACGCGACCACAAGGGGAACCAGCCTATCGTCTTCGGACAGGGCAAAAACGGCTTGGGGAGGGCCAATTCAATATTCGTCACGACATCATGAGTTCGGCAGAGAATGAACGAACTACCCTGACTTTTCAAAAGCAAAATTATTCCTTTTCTGCAAAATAACAATCCTTAACTGCAAATACTGTTCAAGTTTTCGAATTTAAAACATAAAAAGATCCATTCTTTCTTCCTGGATTTACGATTCTAAAAGATCACGTGACCTATCGTTCATTCCCGTAATGAGCCCAGCAAATAATAGATATCGCACTTCATTTCGACCACAATGGCGCTATACACACAGCGTCCCGTTAGGCTTATCAACTGAACGAGTCATATCCTCCCTAGAACGTGCCACAATTCAATGCGACAGCGATTAGCTACGCGGTTGAGTGCATCGATATTCCATTAGAAGGAAGACTGCGCAAACTCTACACCGGATGATTGACCCATGACACAGGCTCATTTACGACGTCTCCAGCCATCATTCCCTAATTCCTTTCTTTCCATCCCGTTCCTTCCTGATCTTTTACAAAACAACGGAACCCGTAGGAAAGAAATAAGAAGTATCAGCAGAAACCCCCTATCATCCCGGCTCGGGTGACTTTTAACCATCGCCACTGCCAGGCCGTGCAGTCGAAATCGGTCCCTAACCATCGAGATTCACCGTCACAGGTGTTGCCATGGCAATGCATCATGCAAATCAATGACAGGATGGGGAGGCGGAGGGTGGGGGAGGGGGTGCAGTGCTCGACAACCGATCCAAACAACCGATCTTCGGCCGTCGGAGAGCTTGCCACAACGGAGCCGCCTGCGGGCCGCGGCCGACGCGGGATGCCCTCCGGAACACGCCGGCCAGGGAAGACCCGGAAAGACCAGGCGGGGCCGGGGCGGTACCGGTACCGTACGCGATACCGCGCGCCGCGGTACCGCCGCCAGACGCGTCCCGACACCGGCCGGCGCGCCTTACCGATCTGCCAGCTGTTGTAGAAGTTGACGAAGTTCATGGACCTGCGCTCCTCCTCGGGGTCGTCGAACTCGGAGAGCGTCTTGCGCCGGCGCCGGCTCAGCGAGGAACGCAGGCCGCCGGGCATGGCGGGCCGTGCAGGCCTGGGCGGCGCCGCCGGCCGTCTGGCCTCATATCGGACTATCGGGCCGCCGGCGGCGCGACAACAGACGCCGGCGTCCGCCGACGTCACGGGACCGCTCGCAGCGCCGGACGCCGCGGCCGACGTGCGTGCGGCGCCGCGGGGCGCCAGGCGCCGCCGCCGACGTTAGGTGGGTTTGAAGAGCTGGGTTCACATGGAGTTGTCTTCGACCACGTGTAAGTGGTTGCTGGCCAAGCCGGTAATTAAAAGCTCCAGTACGGTTCCCTTTCCAAGCTCAAAGTCCACATCTTGACTGAATCAAATGCAACTGCTGGATCTGGTGGCACCATTCTGTTTACATGAAGGATCAATGTAACTTTTTGGCCACCAAGCCTATCACTGGAGAGCCCAAAACTACATCAAAGAACTAGCAGTGTACTGCAGTCATTAGATACTCTTAACCAATTTACATGTCTTGTACTGTTTCTTTCAATGGAAGAACTTGGAGGACTGCAGAGCTTCCAACAGACTGAATGGAAGAAAATAATGGAACATGAAGATTCTGAATAGGGTCTCTGTCAGAACTCATTGTTCTTTCTCAGAGTTTTTGCCATTCTCACACATGCCATTTCCTGCAAAAGCATGAAACAGGATTTCTGCTGACTGAAGAAAAATCACAGAAATCCAAAATGACAGTCCTGTAGTCCAGCCAACTCAACCCATGAGATTCTTGAGACAACAAACTGCATTTATACATCATGATGTTTATACTTTCATACTACTTTAGCAATAATCTTGCCAATATTATATTTGCATCCAAACATTCAGTTTGTTGCCATGCTATAATTTCTATATGTTCTTCTTTAGACAAAATGGTCAAAGGTTGTCAGCAACTCTTTATTCTATGGGGTCCTTGTTACATCAGATGCAGTACTTACCTGCATATTCACTGACTCCATTCAAAGTAGGATAAATGGGAGACTGAGACTCCCCCATGGTCCAATGCTTCTTCTTGTGGTAAAACAAATAAAACTTGCTTCCTTAAAATTCTGAAACACAAAACATAAAAGTTGCCTACCAGCAGACTTTTTATAATAAGATGAGTTTTGACTTCCTTTTGTAATTATGCATTTGTGGAGATTCATTCGTGTTATAAATTTAATTTTGTAGAAAAGAAAAATATAACTGGGTTGCTAATATCAAAAGGACAAGAAGTGAAGAAAACTTCCAAGTTTGAAGTATCAAGAGCATATCGCATTGCACATGTGAAAAGGGCCAATTTTCTTTCATTTCATTTCATATTAAGTTTTCCTACAAAGTTTTCAATCTTGGTGCATTTGGACATGTCCCCTTTAAAACCTAAACTTCACCATATCTTTCCTTCAAATTATTCATTGTTGACAGTCTGCTACAGAATGAATAACAAGCTACAAAACCACATCACCAAAACTACACAGAAACACATTTCTAAGTAAATTTGGATGCATCAGGGTTGCAGCTTTAAAAGACTCAAAGTATCTTTTTTATCTCTAGGACATGACAGTCACTTGCCAAATGTGGACACCCTATGACAGGAAAATAAAAAAATGTAATAATGTCAATGGCATGCATGCACCAGACATTCTAGAGGTAGCAAATTCAAGCAGCATTATTTCTGAAACAGGCAATCTCTGGCAGTGGCAGCAGTGCCTTTCCAGAGATGAGGGGCAAGCCAATTATTTAACTCCTTTCTTTCCATTCCATGCCAAAGGGTTAATATTAAATTATGAAAGGAGATGGGGAGCAGTTGCCTCCCCTGCCCCTCCCCCAATCCACCACCCATTCCCAGGTTACTGAGCAATGCCCTGAGGCTGGCAAAAATTTACTGCCAAACATGGTAAACTTTTCAAAGGGTGATGTTGGTACATTTCTCCTAGACTGAGCGTGCATTTCATAACCATATCCCACCGCCATGCGTGCAAAGCTTATGCTTGAAATCTGACAATGTTTTACCAAGCTCCACCCGAAAAACCGGCGCACGAAGCAATAAAAGGAGTGCGTTCACAAAGCAGCTTTCATTTCGTTCTTGCAACACCACAGGGTTAATGTTTGATTTCCCAAGATTCGGGGCCAGTTGCACCCTATTTTAGGGGTGACACCACTCACTCACACAGAACAATCAAACCGCTTTAGCTTCCAACGCACCAGGCTAGGAGCCCCGCCCTCGTCAACGTTCAGATGAACTAGCGGACCGTGAAGGGGTGGGTGACCATCGGCTTATAAACACATAAACATTTCTGCCCAGGTTTGTCAACCCTGCGCAAGAGATGAAACGTTATTAGAGGTGGGCAAAATCGGCAAAACGCACTACATGAAATACGCTACTGAAACAAAAAACTTCATTGTTGATTGAAACCTGAGTTACAGTTTATGGCGGCAACAAAATGACAAAATGACAAAATGAAAATGAAAAATATATAAAATGAAAATGAAATATAATGAAAATGAAATATATATAAAAGATCATTAGTAAACTTCACTAAAAATCACATCAATGGAGGTATTGAAAAAATTAATACACAATGGTGTTCTTTTTATCTCAATTTGACCTACTGGTATCTTAAAGATATGCTGTGCAATTGTGTTTCCAACGTGACCCGTAAATGACCTTAGGTCATTGTGTGACATTGAGAGGTCAAATTTGTATTGGGAAAGTAAGACTAGGCCTGGGCGAGTCGTTTGGTGTCATTTTGAGCGCCGTAGCTCTGCTGGGTGGGCCACAATCTGCTGTGCAAATTTCGGCAATGTGACCTTTGTTGGCCTTTGGAGGTCAAACGGTTAGGAGTGCCGCTGAATGGCCTAGACCACCGACTACTAGTGCTTCGACCTATGTTGTGTGCTAGTTTCGCTGCGGTCTGAGGCGTCCCGAATCTGGGCTCCATCCGGTCTGCACCCTATACGCCGTCGGTTTTCGGTGCATTTTGTCTCGCCTAGGTCAAACGAGGTCACGCATGCGCAAATGACTTTCAGGAAAAGTTACTTCGCTTTACGGGCTAGACGACGATGTACTTTTGATCTCAATTTGGCCTATTGGTATGTTCGAGATATGCTGTGCAATTGTATTTCCAACGTGACCCGTAAATGACCTTAGGTCATTGTATGACATTGAGAGGTCAAATTTGTATTGGGAAAGTAAGACCAGGTCTGGGCGAGTCGTTTGGTGTCATTTTGAGCGTCGTAGCTCTGCTGGGTGGGCCACAATCTGCTGTGCAAATTTCGGCAATGTGACCTTTGTTGGCCTTTGGAGGTCAAACGGTTAGGAGTGCCGCTGAATGGCCTAGACCACCGACTACTAGTGCTTCGACCTATGTTGTGTGCTAGTTTCGCTGCGGTCTGAGGCGTCCCGAATCTGGGCTCCATCCGGGCTGAATATGGGCTGTCTTGACGGACATTTTTCTTATGGGGTTTTTATTTCCTTTTTTTATTTTTTCTTCTTTTTCTTTTCTTTCTTTTTCTTTTTTAATGGGATTTTATTGTGAGAGCTCACTGTGAACTGAAATCATACGAAACCGCCCAGTGGGAAGACGATTTGCAATGGTTTTCACGAAAAAAATGCGGGCCTAAGGGGGAGCCGGGCCCCCTGAGCCCCTTTTGGCTGCGCCGGTGCCCCTGTACCTCTTGACACGTGACTTCGGGTCAAGGTACGTTTCATACCGAACTTTCAGACCCGCAACCGAGTGCAATTCTTTTGCTTACAGTCTTGAAATGTTTATTGGTAATCATATGTGTTTCGAAAGCACTGATATATGCTAAGTGCCTGTTTCCCAAGGGTGACCCAATCCTTTTTGATCGGGACTGACCTGATTTGAACTTCTGAAGTATAATGTTTGTTTTTAATGCTTATGTGCGCGGTCACACACAGTAAGAATATTCATTTCAATGTTTCAATGTTCGGCCACACATGATAAGAACATAAGTATATGATAAGAACCCATGACTTTCTTTTCAGTTGCTAGGTAACTGTATTGCCCTTACCCTCTTATTTTTGGCCGCCAAAACAAAAACCCTTGACGTCGCGAAGACCAATTCCCGACAAATATTAGGCTGTTGCAGTGCGACATGCCCGCCGCCGGTATCTGAGTGACACGCGGAAACAAATGCTTTGAGGCACGGGTTCCATGATATTAAAAGGATGTTACATGGCCCGATGCTTTAGAATTCTATGCTGTAGCGAGCCTGATCAATGATAATGTGGGACGTGGTGCGACAGACACCAGAAACGCTCCACGCATTGGCGCCAATAATTTGACCTAGGTTGACCCTCTTTGACTTTAATGTGATAGTTGTCGATTTCGTATGTGTGCCAGACACACTTGTGGCATATTCCAGAAAAAAAATGATTTTTGCCTTCATTTTCCGATTGTGTTGAAATGGCCAAATTTTGCGTTAGTGCATTTTTCGCACCATATGTGTAAACCAGGCCTTCTTTTTACTGCCAAACCCCTTTTGAGCCACGAAGAAACCTTAGTTGTATTGTACTGTATTGTTTTAAACACCAACAGGTACAGTCGCCCAGATACATAATTGATGCAGTCAGATGTTAAAAACAGGAGTCAAAATTCGATTTAGTCACGGCAGCATTAAAACACATTAAGACATGGCACACAAACCGTGGTAAGTTCACAGATGTTACCCTACCGATTTCGAGAAGTTGTGCACGTTTGATTTACAAAAGCGCGTAAAGGACGTAAAAATGTCAACATTCCTAAAAGAGTTCAGGTAGGCATTGCACAGAGTGGGCACACAAGTAAACAATCTGTGTCGGTCGGTATTTATCCGAGCATAAGGGATGCTCCACAGCACGAGGGGACGCGATGGGCGCTTCGGCACAGCCAAGTCGAACGCTGGCAGCAGTTTAGGGCTGTCAAGTCTCGTATGGTGAACGCTGTACAAAAACAAAATGTCATATTACACAAAGCGAGACTTCATACTGCGCACGTTTAAATGGGCCAGAAGAGTGACATTACGTATTCCTGCCAGATCTATAGATCTATAGATATCTAGCGTAGACGACTCGGGTAGGGGGCTCCCATGGCCCCCCTCGGCTCCACGTCCCTGCATATGAGGAATTTGTGCTGTATGCGTTCCAGTCGTTTCATATGGGTGACAGCAGCCCAGCCCATACAACGCAGCCGTACTTGAGCGTGGAACACATTGACGTCAAAGGCGCATAACATAGCCCCGTGATCAAAACGGGCTCTTTTGTGGTGTCTGGATAACTGTATGCTGCGTATGACGAGGTCAAGCGTGCGATTGGCCTCGGCTATGATTGAATCGACGGGGTGAGCAAAAGTGAGTTTTGTATTTAGTAGGACACCAAAGTCCTACTTTTTTCGGTGTTTCGGCGCGACGACCAAGAGCGGTCCCGCTTGGCGTGTATGTGGCTAGGATTGGGGATTTGCATAGTGAGAAAGATATTACATGACATTCTGCATGATTTAACTTTAGGGGCCATGTACGCGACCAAGACGAGAGACAGTCAAGGTCGGCCTGAAGGGCGTCAGTGTCGGCCGGAAATGAGATGCGATGATATAACTTGATGCTGTCGGCAAACATGATGTAGTTGGTCTGGATGATGGCATGCAACTCGGCGATGAAAAGGATATAAGGATATAAGGATAATAAAAAGGATGGGCCATTTACCCTTCGTTCGGGAACCCCGGGTTTAACTGGGATCCAATTAGAGAAGTTGTCGTCGAGATTGACTCGTTGCCTGCGGCTGGTCAGGTAATACTCAATCCATGAGTGACGTTGTGTTTCAACGTTTTGACGTTGAAAGACTTTTTTAGCTTGTGAAGCAGCAGCGCGTGATTTACGCTTGAAAATGCCGATGAATCATCAGTTTAAATGGAGTCGGTCTGTGCGCCGTCATGGATCGAGTCCCAGCTGTCTGAGGAAGGACTCCAAGGTTGGATACACAGGAAAGTTTTGGCAGGATGCAGTGCTGGCTGGGCGGGAGTGACGGTAAGCAACGTCCCAGAACAGAATCGCAAACCACTTCGCTCAAAATTTTTGAACAGAGAGAGAGGAGAGGCATGCCGCGGTAGTTGCCAAAACCATTTTTGTCGCCTCTTATTTGTAAATTGGAATAATTTCTTAAAAATAATTTTAGCGTATTTCAAGACTGAGGGGAATGTGCCTTGAGTGACCGATAGTTTACGGATAGTTTCGAGTGGGATCGCCAGCTTTGAGGCACGTTTGTGCAGAATGCAGGCACTCAGCCCGTCTGGACGCAAGCCTTGTGTTTGCCGGTGGTGGACAGCAAAATTTCGACTTTGCCAGGGTAAACGGTGAAGTTGTCTAGGATTGACGAGGGGTATACCGGAACATCATGCAGTGCGTCCACACGCGGGTCTGAAAATTTGGCCCCAAACGTTGCATTGGAAAGCTAAGCGCAGTCAATGGGATTTGAAGGGATCGGGCCGCTGTGTACGAGTGCAATCGGACGGGATAATTTAAGGGATTTGGTAAATGACCAAAAACTCTTGGGGTTACCGAGAAAGTCATAAACGAAGGCTCGAAAGATATTCGCGATGTTTGTTGTTGGCAACGCTTTTGAAGCTGAATCTGGCTTTGGAGAATGCCTGGTCATGTCCTGGCGAAGGTGTCAACTTTTTGGGACGGTGTGCGATGCCCTTGTCCCCAAGCGTGCGTTGTACGTCCCTGTCCAACCATGGAGGAAATGGACGGCATGCGAGACAATGGACACGTAGTCCGCGATAGCAGCGGTTACAAGATCGTACAAAAATTATAAGGCGGCGTCTACGTCCGACCCAGATAACACACCCCACGGCAAGCATCTAAGAGCGGCACGAAGGCAATCAATATCCGCAGAAGGATAATTAAAAGATCTTGATCTGGAAACTTTCGGAACAACGGGTGCACGTACATAAAAGCGATAGATGGATTCGGGTTGGTCAGAATCAAAAGGTACCACCGCTAACAGTCGTTTCGATGTCACCACCACAAGATAAAACCAGGTCAAGTGTCACATCACCTCGCGTGGGAGAGTGAACTGACTGGTCATGCCATGAGTGTCCAAACCGTTTAAAAATTGCAAGGCACGGTTAGACCTCACAAAAGTGGAAGGATCATCCCTACAGGGCCAGGCTATCACTGGTAAGTTAAAATCCCCGGTTATAATAACAGAATTTCCAGTGGCTCGAAGCTTGGCGATACACTCAGACAACTGAACAATGTTCCTGTCTCTGTCCGGCGGTCGAAAGCACACCACTACGAATATGGTACTGTTGACTCCGATGTGCACTACGGGTCGGGTTCTAGGTCCTGTCTGGTTGGGCGTAGGTGAGACTTCATAGCGCAGGCTACGCCTCCACCGAGTGTGGTTCGATCCTTTCGGAGCCAGGTGTGTTGGTCCCATGCGAGTTGCAGCTCAGTGTCGGCGACGTCGGAAGACAGTCAGGTCTCGGTCATGACGACCGGGTCGTGTCGGCTCAGGTCCGGCGCCATGGCTGTTTTTTGTTTGTTGACAGAAGATTGTTGCGCACACTGCGCATCTTCTGGCAGAGAAAAACGAGGGCGCGTCGGTGAGGTCTGGATTTGGGCTCGATATCCCCGGCAACCCTTAACCCGGCACCGCTTGACGTGTTTTTATACCCGCGACCGCCCAGGGTGTCAAAAAAGACAATCCCCCTGCTATCCCGGGATCTAATCGTCGGATCTGGAGCGGTCCACCAGCCGATAGCCCTCAGTCTTGCGATTCAAAAATACCATGTTAGCCCTGAGCACGTGACTGATGACACAGGTCACGTAAAACGCAAAAACGGCGTTGGAAAAACTGACACCGGTCTGTACATCACATCATCGGCGACACTGGTCTTTCAGCCTTCAACTGGATATCAAACAAAAGGTCACGATCTTCTGCATCAGAGGCATACTAAAATGTTTACAGTGGTCGGGTCAAAGTCAACCTATGCCATGTGAAATACTGGTATTACTTAATATTCCAAAGATCGATACTTACTCGCAGTCGTTTTGATCCACGTGACAAAAAGGACGAAATGAAACATTCTGATGATCAGTTTTGTATTACCCGCTTTTTATCCAGTCAAGGTCAGTCTAGGTCAGATCAGATAACGTTGCATTACTCTCCCTGACAAAGGACGATAATTGCTCGCCGGGATCCTTAACTGCGTCAAGTACAGAACTGAAATGGCACCTCGTGATAATTAAATCTGCGCTGTCTGCTCGTTACTGGGGAAAGGTCAAGGCAGTTCTGAACAGCCATTTTAACTTTTTTGTGACGAGGAACAGTAATCACCCTCTGCCGTTACTGAACGATCTTCCACACTCAATGTTGTCCTTTATTTCGTTTTGAAGTCTACCTATGACGTGGCCTGACAGGACCTTACGTTGCATTTGGAGAACCTTGGTAAGCGACGCATATGGATTTGCTTGTCTGGCTTGAACGATGAGAAAGGTCAGCGGTAACCATTTCTCTCTCCCATAATACCAGTCAGTCCAATCGTCATCATGCATGTGACTTAGTGCGACCTCTAAAGTTGACGAGTCACAGCTTTATATTTTTTTGGAGACCGTGTCGTATGTAAATATAAATAATTCATGCATTACATTCGTTAACATTATCGAAAAAAACGAGGCATGTTTGTGCTACCGTTCAAAGCGGCGAAAACAAGCATGCAAGGATTCACTTATGACATCATATCTCCAAAGCTTGACCATGGAGATATGATGTCTCTGTCAAAACATGAAAATGTTTTGGAGATCCAAATATGTAAAACTGGTTGATGAACAGGTACCGAGAGTTCGGTGTAGCTAGCTCTAACGGTTCAGAAGCTATTCACGAAAAACTGCGGGGGTGCCTTTTTTGACACGCCCCGAGGGGTGCCGGGCAAAGCGACACGATTGAAATGAAGCCACTGAGTTGGCACCGTAGCAGCTTCTGGCGCCAAGGACGGGCCCAACTCTCTTGAGCAGCTCGACCTTGAGCCCGCCGCACAGCGTTGCGGGTTTTCCTGGAGGGAGCACCGTCGGTTAACAGGGCGTCCACAGCGTCCGTGGCGGCGGCGGAGAGACCGGTGCAGTGCCAGCAGCCGATAACAGCCTAAGTAGCGTTCATGTGTCAGAACGGTGGTTTTAGCAGGTTATACGTGTATAACTACAAGCAATTCATCTCACGCACCGTTCTCGTAACCGATTGAAAACGAAACGATGGCAACAACACAAATAATACCCGCCTAAAACCGTTGAGCCTTGTTTTGTCTTGAGCAAAATGTAATATTGTCACTTGAATGTTGAATCAATGTCATTCAGACCGTTGTCATCCATTGCCCGAGGCGGTTACCAGTACCACTTAACAGACATGGTGCTCGGCCTGTTAAAATTCGTCTACAGTCGGAAATGGATCAGCTGACAACGTCGCGTCGGAAGGAGGAGACGGGGCACGGCGGTCAGCTGCCGATGGCGACGGCGTGGCATCGCCAGGATGACGATCCGACGAGATTGGCCGGACTGACTAGGACTGGAGTGGAGGAGAGGAAATAGGGCGTTATATTTTTCGAGTAAAGCGTTTTGTTGTCAGGAAGAGCAATTATGCGAGCATGAGAGGGCAAAAAGCCGAAAGTTAAACACGAATCCAATGGGACGTACGACTCTCTGACTGACAACATCGTAAGTCTCCATTTAACGACCAAGTACCGATAACTGATAAATATGTCGTGAGAAAAACGGACACTTGAGTCGTCTGTGCAACGACGTAAAAAAAATCTCAGCATTGGAGCTCTGGGGCTCAGTTTAAAGTTACATAACAGCTGGTTGACAGCCTGGCTTGTCACCTATTACGCACACAAAAATCTGAATTCCATTCTCTTCCGTTCAAAATCCCACTTTAACCTGGCTTTACCTGGGCAGAAATTCCGCTTTCAAGCAGTACTTAATTTGTACAACTGCAGACCAGCCCAGAGACATGTCACCAATCCAGGGGGTGTCTTCATCGCTCCAGACTGTGATACAAACGAAGATGACTACTGAAGCTGGATCATGGCGAATACAACAAACATAAAGGCGCACCACCAATGTATACCTGTTTTTTTCATGGGTATTTGAAGAGAGGCGTCCTACTTATTGTCTCGCCACCACCAGTTTAGGTTTCCTGCTTGGGTAACCATATTGGTGTCATATATAAATCCATTTATTCATGTACCGAAACACTTGCAGCACTCCTGTAATGAAGAGTAGCTGTCTCTCCATCCGTGTACCATCCGTGCGCGTTTTTGCGGGTTTCCACGGGTTTTCAGGCTGGGAGGGAGGGTAACTGCGAGGAAATGTTTTGGCAACAAAACATGAAAGTTCTCAATTTTTCTGTAATTTGCTAGTCAACAACTGCCTTCAAAAATTGGGGGGAACAAATGGGTCGCTTTCTTCAACTGAGGGGGACATGTCCCCCACACCTCAGCCCAACTTTACACCCACGCCCTTAAAACTGAATATCTGTTCTCCCGTTCGAGGTCTTGCCTTACACTTGCACTGGCTTAATTGGGCTTTTAGTCCCAAACGTAATCATGAGTTCAGACTTCGGAGTCTAACACCGCATGCTTTCCATATCATCGAAAAAGTGAATGAGCTTACAACTGACAACTGGGTTCAAAAGAATCTAACAAATGAACACGCTTGAAACGTTACTCATTACCAACTTGAAACATGTCATCATCTGGTCGCAATCTCTCTGGTGACGATGTGACGATCTTAGGACGTTGTCCCAACAATCTATGTGTTTGGACAGGCGTTGTTGTTGTTGCGTTGCTGCTTGACGTTTACAAGCCGAGTCTTACGATGTCCGGTAGAATATTAACCAGCCATCGATTCAGGATCGTTCTCACAGTTGGTATGACAGCAACTGTATGTATATCATTTGTTGTTATCTATTTATATACTTTGATTGCATGGAACACCCTCAGACTACAACATTAGTTGTTCAGCTTTGGTATCCAATGCCAATGATACTCTGATATGCTAATGGCATGGCAGCCGACATACCTGCCCTGTTGGCTACTTCACCCACGAATATCGCGAACACTACAGTGTTTTCTAAACACTAAAGTGTTTGCTAAAGTGCACTAGGCAACGCTCTCAGGCCTTTTCGGTTTTAAAACCGTACCGCCATTATTAGTCTTTTAGCTCACCTACGTCAAAGGAGAGAGTCACTTCTTCAGTGTACATCTCGTTCAAATGTCATGAATGACATGAAAGAAATGTCCAGTGTCAAAGGTAGCTGAGTCACACTTCCTTCAGTAACAGCCGCATTAAAGGCGTTTCCTCAGTTTTGTTACCATTCTGTCTTCAGGCAAAAAAACGAAATAAATATGGGTCTTGTAATGAACTTTGTAGGCATAACAGTACACTTTGTGTTTCTTGATCAGCATTTTAACCGTTTTAACATCCCCTGTCTGCTGTCGTCACCACTGTCTCGTGCATTCGAGGTCATGAAAAGTAGTTATATACTAGGGCTTGTCGCTTACCTTAACAACCCTCTTCCCGTTTACGGGGGAGGAGCTTCAGAAGACCCCTCCCCACTGTTTTTCCGAATTTTTAGTTTTTTTAAGCAGCTCCATGAAACTTGGTGACTATCCTTATTATTCCTCCTACGTATCATGCTCAAATTTCATGATTTTCTTTTGCCCAGGGGCGGAGCAAGGCCACGTTTTTGGGAGGCATCGCAGCCTATTTTTGGCCCCTTTGAAGGTAAAAGAAAAATGACTATCAAAAGTGGAGTTGTTAAGATACGACATCAGAACTCCAGGTAAATAACTAAGCAAACGCACAGAAATATTTCTGTTGCTTTGAGACCATTTCACAGGGTCAGGTCAGTGTGAAAAGTTAAAATCTGGTTTTATGCAAATATTTTTGGACGTTAATTTTCGAAGTGTAAAAAACGGAAGACATATCATTTAGCAAATGTCCTTTTAATGCCTTATAAGTTTCAGGTCGATATCATGCCGGGTCACGGAGCTATTACTCAGAACGCCTGCTCGCCTACCATTCATCACGACGCCCATGGACAGGACGTTTAAAAATATAGTAAGTTCAAATAATTGGAATGGTTTTCAATCGCAGTGAAATGAACTAAGGCCATTCCATGTGACTCCGAGGTCATTTGGGGTCATTTAGGGCCATAGTTCGTAAGCTGACTTGTTGAACATGCGATCATGACGGTTGCCCCTTTGCATATCCATGGTTCTGCCAATGGCAACATTGTACAAACAATGCAATGCGATTCATACTTCGTACCTATAGCATGACTAGTAGACGCCAAGAAGATGTTTTAAACTCGCATGTTATCTGATTCAGTTCTACAAAAATATCCGCCTCATTTTCCAGACCCCTGTGAACGCCTACGAATCTTCTCGAAATTCCTAACGTAGGAACCAACTAGAAAATTCCCATCGATTACCTCTCGATTCATGCCTGTTGCATCAAAATAAGCCCATAAACAGCGGAGTTCTAACGGGTCGAAGACTGTCCCCTTCTTACTTCTTTGCCCACCTCTTCCAAGATTTTCAGGACTTCTTTTTATAAAAATGCAGTTTACATCATGGCAAACTGAATGTCCTTTGTTGCGATGACATCGGACGGAAAGTTCTCGAGATCTCAGGGGCGGGCGAATACCTACCCCACCCCCTCCCTTCGGGAATGCGTGCTAGCTTTATGGGAGTGCGGGAAGAGGGTTCGCAAAGTTTGTGCATATTGAACTGCCCGTTTTCTGATAATATCAGTTTCGAAGCAATCTGACTTTTGGGGTGTTTGGTTGGTTTTGAGCTTGAGGATCTGGTTATCGTAAACGACGGTAGCGCGATTCTGTCTGGACACTTGAGCGTGACAGACCCCGTTTCTCAATGCACTTGAATTTATTCTGCGTTTCGCTTGGATGATCCGATCTTGGTGGTTGTCTCTGCTTCATACAGAAAAGGTGAAAACATGGCAAATAGCGATTTTGCTCTTTGTGCACGAACGGTAAACTCCCATTGTTCTTAAGAGCACACAGGGCGCTATGCGATGTGCTGTTCAATTTCTTTTGAAAGGATATCCATTTCGTGTCACTCTGTCACTGGGTAGCCAAGACAGCCTTCTGAAAGTGAGAGTACTTTAACAGCAAAATGTGCCAAACAGGGGTGTCGATCTGTACTCTTCTGAGAAGGCCCCGACCCACCCAATGTTGATTTGGGCCCCCAATGTTCGTTTGGCTCCCTTCAATGTTTTCTGCCGGTTTAAAAGGGAAGTGAGTAATAACAACGAAAAGGACGGCCACAATAGGTAAGAGATGGCTAGAAAGTAAAGAATAAAGTGTAATACGATGTATCTATCGATCTGTATTTTCTTCTTTATATATATATATATATGCATATGTATATGTATATGTATATATATGTATATATATGTATGTATACCTATATACATGGGATAAATGCGACCTTTTGGTTGATAAGTAGTAAAAAATAGACTAGAAAATTTTCGTTGGTCAAAATAAAGTTGGCTAAATCCGTTGAAAAATCCACATTTGGGGGAGGTTAGGTTGTCGGACCCTCGGCTTGGCCCCAATCATTTACAGAAATCGACACCCCTGGTGCCGAGTTTTTGACTGAGCGGATTCAACGTTATAGGCATTTATAGGCATATTATAGGCATATCAACGTGCGTCATTCAGTTTATTTGACTGTGAATTCGCCCAGCGACAGCCAGCAAACCCAAGGCCCTAAAATAGCAAGCCATTCTTTTTCGTAACAAATCCGCGTTGAGACATGCAAGACTTTACGCAAGGATGGGTTACCAACAAGCCACAATAAAGTACAATGATTTTTTTGGGGTTTGGATAATGATATGGAGCGTTTGAGAACGAGATACATGTCAGTGGATTTCAGTCGGAAAAAGTCAAACGCCGTTGTGCGATATCAAAGTGGAATCGATAATGGGTTCACGAATGAATGCATCGCCTTCTTCCTGGGGGCATTGCGCCCGAACTGGGGGTTGGTGGTGTTTGGTTGTCGCTACGAACGGAAGACGATACAGTGAGCTACGCCTTTTTCGAGTTGCTGCGGTCTCTGGATCGTCAACATCACATACAGTTCTAAAAAACGCTGATAAACAGCCTTTTCACACTGCCATCATTTGGCGCGTTTTGGCAATGCCACGTGGCACGAGCCACGCGCGTTGAAACATGCTGTGTGTCACGCGGTTGCCTGATCAATTCTCGTTTCAAGTTGGCGCGCCTCGATCCGACCCGTGGTTACCGCGAAAAATCGCAGGAGACGGGACGATGTTTGGCGCTGTTTGTGTTTTCCGTTTTACGTGGTATCCCTATGGGCGAAAATAATCACCTGTGAAGCACGCAGCACGCGCCAAAGATGGGTCGCAGCACGACGAAAATTACCAGATGTGCTGGTGACGCGCGAGACTTTTCGTACGGTGCGCGGCACGTACCGATCCGTCAATCCGTTTGGCGCAAGGCAGGAGAGAAATTTTTCCGATTTTTCAAATATTTTTGGAAATTTGAAAAAAAAAATTCTCGACACAAGGACGGGAAAACAAACGAGTATTTAGACTAGGGCTTGCCGCTCATTTCGTTAAGTAAGTTTTATAAGCACTGATCTGCCCGGTTTTCAGTGCTATCAGTTTCGAAGCTGTCTGTCCTTTGATATCTTCGGTTCGTTTTGAGTTTTGATGAGGGGTTTGTCATAAATGACAACAACGTTTTCTTTGCTGGACGCTCCTGTGCATGACTGATTCCGTTTCTAAGTGCATTTGCATTTCACTTTGATGGTGTGATTTTGGTGACTGCCTCTATGTTCGACACAAAAGGTGAAAACCAAAGTAAATAGCCATTTTGCTTTTTGCCCATGAACGGCAAACCCATTTTTTTCTTAACCGCACGCAGAATGCCATGCGATGTGAGGCTCAATTTCTTTTGGGAGTATATCCATTTCGTGTCACTGCCCGTAGGCGGCATGGGCGGAGCTTTGCAAAAATGATGGAGGGGAGACCTAAGCGCTAATTTTGACTTATTGTGGTGTTTTTGAAGGCATTCTCTCCATGTATCACCATAGACCTAATGTTAAAAATCTCAGATTATTAGGGGGTACCGACCCCCCAAAGCCCCAAAGTTCCACCCGTGCTAGGTGGCCAAGACAGCCTTCTGAAGCCAAGACTACTCTGACAACAAAATGTGCCGAATTTTTGGCTTCGCTGATCCTAGGTTTTGAGCCTCACGTGCTCTTTTCACTTTATTTGGCTGCAAAATTAGCCAGCGACTGCAGCTAGTATGCCATTTTTTAGGATAAATCTGAATTAAGACATGCAGAAGTTTACCAGACAACCTATTACACACAAGGCACCACCGCTGAAGTTTCACTGAGCTACGCCCTCAGGGGCGCGGAACTCCTCATAGTTGGGAGGGCGATCCAAGAACATTTTGGGTAAATTCTTTCCTGTCAACACCCTTTGGGTGAATGTTAAATTTCGAAAAACAAAGTTAATAAGTCGGGGCCGCGCCCCTCCCTCCCTCTCCCCTGCCTCCTGGAGAAAATCCTGGAATTGTAAAAATCGTGAAATTGAGAAAAATTGAAGAAAAAAAACTGAGAAAAAAGTACTACATATCTGGCTGATATGGAACACAAAAGGACGGACTGCACGCTGATGTGCTTTTTATCGCAAAAAATCGAAAGCATCTACGCGATATTGAAATGAAATCGATAAGGGGTTCGATAATTAGTGCATCGTTTACTTCCAGCGGCAAGGTGCCCGAACTATAGGCCGAAACATACGGACTGCCAGCACGAACGAAAGACAGTACACGGAGCTACACCATGATACTTCTTCCGAGTCGCTGCGACCCCTGAATTGCTAACACCACGGCCAACGCCGACAATTTTCCCGACACCCAATGCCGAAGATTTTCCGGCAGTCAAAAAGACAGATTGGCAAACAGGCACACTACTCAAAAAGCACAGGCGCAGCCAAGGGGGGCCTGGGCCCCCATTCCCTTAGGCCCGCATTTCTTTGTGAAAACCATTGCACATCGTCTTCCCGGCAGGCGGTTTTCGATTGATTTCAGTTCGCACTGAGCTCTAGCCCCCGTCCTCACCCTTAAGAAAATCCTGCTGAGATAATATATAGATACCGGCCCAATGGTGTTCTCACTATTCTGTCATGTCGGTCAGAACGGTGTATATCAACACTCTCTTTTGATATTTTTTATTTACGAAACGTGCGAGGCATACGTAATATTGGAGGGAAACCACTTGCATCGCCACCGCCACGCGTGCAAAACGTGTGCCGTGAATAAACTAGGCATGCAGAGAACATCAGATTTAGATGCAACAGAAGTTTACAGCACCGCATCAGCATCTTAACTAAACACGAAATACGACGGTCGTCAAATGAGCTTGGACATGAACACTGAGACGAGTGCGCAATCCAGGAGACCACCGGTAGCGTGGCAGCCCCGGAGTCGGACGTAAGGACAAAATGGCGGCGCCGCCGGCCGGCCAGCCGATCCGATGCCCTCAGACGCATCACCTGAAGGCCGTCCGATGACACGTGACGGCGAGTCGTTGGCCAGACATGTGCGTCCCAATGTTCGGAATCGCAGGCACGCCTCTGGTTGGTGTGAAAGTCTCCGATGGGGACTACCACACCGCTCAGTCGGCTCGGTCGGGGCAGCCGCAGTGATATGTATCTCTTGGTTGACAGGCTGCCGATGTGACGGTCCGCCGACCAGTCAGAACGCATAGAGAAAGACGACGCGGTTCGCATGAAACGCAATCGGTGGTTAACGCAACGACGAACGGGCACGGGACAAGTGAGCCTGAGCTGAGCTGACCTGGGGCGTTCGGCCCAGTTCCCCTGGAGCGAATTCATCGCCCCGGGCCGTGACCCCAGGTCAGGTCAGCGGAGTGACGCCAGCCTCAGGGCAAATCATGTGGCGGTGGGAATGCAGGTGTGGTTAACCTTCAAAGCTGATGTGATTCTTTCAAGGTTCAAACGAGCTTAACTAGCGAAAGTTCGGTTCGCGCGACGCGTCGCCAAATAATGACTCTTGGTGATCCAAGTCTGATGTAAATGGGAGCAATCAAATTTGCTATGGAATCGCTGACGATTTATCAAAGTTGCAAGATCATTTTCTCCTATGCGGGCTTAGCCTAGTCAAAACTCCTTGCGGCTTTCGCAGGAACATTAGCTTTGAACACCAAAGCTGATCACAAGGCAATATCTACACATCTTATCCTGACGCGTTCCCGGTCGGTTGACAAGGAACACCATGCAGCCGGACATCTATCCTAGAATAGCAGCGCGCCACGAAAACCGGCCCCCCGCCCGGCGCGGTTTGATTTCATCGCCAGCGTCGCGCGGACCACTCATGCACTTACTGACTAGGCACATGACAATAGTTTGAACAGAGTGTCGTTCATCTCTGGCCGGCCCCGAGTCTCCGTCGGCGCCCCGCCGCTCATATGTCGCCGCGGGGCAGCGGCACCGGGAAGTCGCCCTTGAGCGAGCGACCCAGCCGGCTGTAGCCCCGGCTGGGGCCCAGCTCCTGCGGGTTGGCGTAGATGACGTCGCCGGCGGGCGGTGGCGCGCTGGCCGGCCGCAGCCGCTCGGCCCAGCGGCGCCGCTTGACGCGGTACAGGCCCAGCCCGCCCAGCAGCAGGCCCAGCTGCAGCAGCGCCACCGCGAACGCCACGGCCACCACGGTGGAGCGCGGCGTGCAGATGGTGTCCGCCGAGGACAGGCGTCTGTCCGCTGAAACGGGAGGACGGACGCCGTGAAAACGGCGCGCGGTGCGGCACGGGGAGACTGCAGGTGTGGGCTACCTGCAGGTGCTCACGTAAAATGGAAATATTTGACTACATGGGCCCTGTTCAGCCTAAAAACGCAGCACATCTCACTGAAAATCCGTTTCTCCGATAACACCAAGGGCTGAAAGCTAGGAGGAGCCTTTTCAAAACGTCGCTTCTGGCGTCGGGAGAAAACAACCACTCACGCAGGCTAATCGGAGCGTGGTAATAGAGTCGTGAGCATCCGGTAACTCGGTGCAAAGAAGGAAAATGTTGCGACGCCGAAATCTTGGCATATTAAAACGGCAAGACGCCTACTTGGGGCTGATGTTAGGCTTTGGTTATGGCTGCATCACACTCGTACTCCCAGCAGGTCGCTTTCAGTCGAGCTCTAACCTTCGGTCATATAAGCGTGGCGACTGCGCCAGTTGTGTCCGAACACGGTGTCATACTTCGGCTCCCCCTCTTCCTCCTCAGCCTTCTCCTCTTCCAACATCAGGCGAACCTTCTCGGAGGAAATGTCCGGACCGACCACCAGCTGGAAATCAAAGAATATCCGTCACAGCGGGGTCACGAGTTAGAGATAGACAATTAAGGAGCATCGGTAACAGTTCGTTCACGGGTTACTTAAAGCTGGACAACCAGGCAGCATCGATCGCAGTCTGGTCGGGTCGAAAGCCGGAAAATCAAAAAAAAATCTGTCGAATTTCAGTCACTGAGTACCACCGCATGCTTAACCGACATCGATCACGGTCCGGTCACTGGCTAATGCTGGACAGACAACATCAATCACGGATTGGTCACGGCGCGCCGCTATATCAAACCGCTACCGACAATCAAACATTGGTCGCAGTTATAGCTTGATGGTCATGGATTATAGCTAGAATTGGGCATGAATTATAGCTAGACAATCCGATATTGTTGGGGCACGGTCTTCACTACACTGCGCTGGACAATCAAACACCATTGGTTACTGACTTACTCCGAACCAACATTGTACATTCAGTCAAAATATGTCCTTTTCCAATCATTAGTTGGATCTGGGTAACCAAAATCAAAAACGCGCACTCGCCGATGTAAATGGATCAAAAGATGTTCTTTACACATGGAATGCATGGGATTTGCGATCGTAGACTGGTGAAGATGGGAAATGGACTCGACTGTTATCCTCCTAGAATTCCAGTTCTCATGCAAGTCACCGCGGAAATCGTAAGTTACGGTTTCCACACGCTAACTCAGACAACTTTGGGATTATTTTTTCACAGCACTACAAGCAGGACAAAACAAAATATTCCCTTTTTTACAAAGCGATGAGTCACGTGGTTTTGCAAACTTTTCAGAACGTAGAGCACCCATCTATGCTAGAATGCTAAATAGTCCACGTCGTGCACTGCCCCAGAGAAAGACTTAGAAACTTGATGGTTTCGGCCACGCAGCAGCGGACTCACAGAGGCGGTGAGCGGCAGAGCCTCCGGCAGCAGGTGGCCCGGCGAGCCGGCTGGCTTGTGGCCAAGCTTGCCGCCGACCGTCTCCTCCGTGGAGACCGCGGCGGGCCGGACCGTCTGCGAGAGGACCACGGCGGGCGGGACCGGCCGGGAGAGGACCGCGGCCACCCGCGGACCGACCGGCGCCTCGTCCGCGCCCACTCCGTCCTTCGAGGACGGCGACGGCTTCTCCGAGGAAGGCGCTGGCTTCTCCGAGGACTGCACGGGTTTCTCTGAGGACGATGGGGTCCTCTCAGAGGAGGAGCTGCTAACCGGGTCTGATGCTGTCGTCGCGGAGTAGGCTGTGGATGACGAGCTAGGTTGGGAGCTCCCTGGAAACAAATGAGAACACGCGATAATTAGAACCGAAACTTTCCATATCATTCCCTTTTATGTTCTCTCTTAACCTTATTCCCGGAGGGCTAGACGGTATGGCCGATTCCCGGCAGGGGGGGGGGGCGGATTCGGCCCCCCCTGAGATATCGAGAACTACACATCCGATGTCATCACAACAAACGGCAATCGATTTGCCATGATGTGAACTACATTTTTATAAAAAGGAATTCCAGAAATTTTGAGAGGTGTGGATACAGGGGGGCAAAAATATCAAAATCAGGGGTATTTTTGGACTTCTTATAACTCCGTTGGTATGGACCGATTTCGATGAAACTGGCATGAATCGAGAGATTATGGATAGAAGTTTTACCATTGGTACACACATCTGAAATTTTGAGAAAATTTATGGGCGTTCACAGGGCTTCAAAAATAGGAGGATTAGTTTTTTAACAACTGAATGAACAAAAAAGGCAAAAACACTTTTTTGGCTTCTGCCAGTCATGTTATGCTAAACAAGTACAAACCGCATTACAATGTCTGTAAAATGTTAGCATAGGCGGTGCCAGGGACATGAAAAAGGGGAACTGTCATGGTCACACGTTCTTCAGATCAACTTGTGACCTTTGACCTTAAATGGTTTCCAGTGACCTTGGAGTCACTTGGAATGATGTCGTGTGCATTTAACATTATCCGTAAACGTTTTCAATTTGAATCCACTTTATTTCGAAATATTTCATGTTATGGCTGTTGCGATATAGGGTACGCGCACTGACATTTTAGGTCATAGCTCCGTGGCCCGACCTGATATCAAGCTGAAACTTGATACACAAGTAGAGGGAACCTTTCTACGTCATGCATATTCCGGTTTTGGCATTTGAAAAAACAGCACCGAAATTATTGCAATAAGACCAAATTTTGACTTTTGGCCTTGACCTGACCTTGTAAAGTGATCTTAGATGAACAAAATTATATCCACACATTGCCCAGTTATTTAGCTATACATCCATTTAAGGTTTTAAGTTCTAAGTTCTATCTTAAAAACGCTGTTTTTGGCAGACCTTTTCCTTTTACCCTCAACATGGCCAAAAATGGCCTTAGGTGCCTCCGAAAAAGGTTGCCTGGCTCCACCCCTGGGCAAAATAGAATTTTGAAATTTTGTCACAGCACGTAGAAAGAATAGCTAGGAAGAGCCACCAGTTTTCGTGAAGCTGCGTTAAAAAGCCTGGAATGAGCAAGCAAAAAACCTAAGGGGGGCGGATTCAGCCCCTCTGCCGGGAATAGGGTTAAGGCATCTTTTAAACCATGAAATGAAATTCGTTGACGTTGACTTATAACGTGTTGCTGATTTTATTTAAAACGAAGACTGTCATGAGGCCAGCTCCTGGGAGGCGCATGCGTGGTCTGGAGAGTTACCGGTGGTGGGCTCCTCCTGGGTAGTCGAAACGGTTGTCGGCATGGTGAGGGTAATCAGGCTGGACAGGTCGGTCGTCAGCTTCATGGGTACTTCAGTGATCGTGGCCGCTTCTTCGACGTCCTCCTCCGCGGTCTCCGTCTCGTTCAGCGAGCGCCGGCGGCGGCCGTACGAGTTACCGTCCCGACAGCTGGCCTGTTGGCACAGGGCTGCCAGGTCAGGTAGAGGCGACACCCGCACAGGCTAATGGGAGCAAATGAAGCCATCAGCACGGAACGCGGCTCAGACGACACGGCGGTAAGGTCGACAGGCCCCCGTCGGAGGAGCGTACCGGAGGGCACTCGTCCTGGCAGAACTGTACGGTGGCGAAGAAGTTCACGCGGGCCGTGCTGGGGAAGCGGAAGGCCTTGAAGTTGGCCATCAGGTTCTTGCTTTCCCTGTCGAGCTCCAGCGCCGGGAAGATGCTGGCGTCGCGCGGACAGCTACAGAAAGAAAGACAATGCCATTGTGAGACAGAGCAGTAACAGTGTAACACTCGTCTTGCACCTGAGTCGCCATGAAAACCGATGTCGTGTTGAAAGAATACTGCAGTCCATTCGTAAGATGTTATACAACTTATTTTGTTCGTATCCATTACCGTTGGTATCACTTTTTGACAATATATCTAAATTTTAACTTTACATTAATACAGTCTACAGACAGTCAGAAAGGTGTCGTCCTTAGACCTACATGTATTCCTAACAGTATCCGACTTTTGCAATTCCGTGCACATCTCGAGAGTGAACAGACGTTATCCATTATTGCTGACATAATTTTTCAACGATTTGTCTATATTTTCATTAGACATTAATACAGTTTACAGACAGACGAAAAGGTGTCGTCCTTGGACCTAAATGTGTTCCTGACAGCATCCAACTTTTGCAATTCTGTGCACATCTCGAGAAAGCAAGCCATTGACCAGGAACCGGATGAACATCAGCTGATTGCCAGAGCACAAATCACCACGCAGTGCGACCACCTCAGCTCAGCGGCAGGCCATCGCTCACCCCTGGTCGTCGATGAGCGCCAGCAGCTCGCCGTTGTCGGTGCGCGCCTCGACGCTCTTGCCGAGGATGCCGAAGGCGCTGCCGGGGTCGGCCTCGATGATGAAGGTCAGCTCCTCGCCCAGGCTGACCTCGGTCGTGTCGCGTCCCCGGCGTCCGACGATTCGGAGACTAACACGAGGGGTCGGCGCAGTGTTCGTAACCACCGAAGTACCCACGGGCCGAAAGGGCGCGCTGCAACGCAGGGCGAGACGCTCATTACACGGGAGAAGGGTGAGTGCGAGGGAGAGAAAAGCCAGAGGCGCGTGGTGTTTTCTGGAAGCAGGCAGCCCCCGCCTTTCGTGAAATTCGTGAACGGCACCGGTGATTAATCCATGAGTTATGAAGCGAAAATTATGGAGCACACGTAAGAGCATTGACCGCTGGATAATGATGATAGACTTTTGTACTGCGAAAAGAGGCAGAAACGGTTCGTTAAAAATCGTTTTTATACTGTGCAATCTTGATCAAAAAGCAAACGTCTTTCAGACATTTAGACTACAGGCAGAAGCCCACGAAATATTAAGACAAATGCCGCTTTCGAACAGGAGCCATCCTTAAATCACTCGAGTGCACTGACAAGCATGAGCGACAAATCCTCCCACACTGAGATCCGGAGACCCTCCTATGCGGAACCAGCCGACCGAGAGCTCACTTGACGTCCACGCCGCCCCCCTCGGTGAACCGGTTGCCCGTGGGCGCCAGCGTGACCGTCTGGTCGGTGGCGTCGAAGGTGCACTCGACGCGGATCGTCTTGTCCGACTCCTGCATGATGGTCGGGTGCTGCTGGATCACTACGTGGTTCACGTAGCGCCCTCGGCCCTGCAGCACGGACCGGGTCAGAGAGGCGATAGCCCGCGGCGCGGGGTCGACTCGTGCTGTTGGAAACGTGCAGTGATCTGGCCGCGAAAAACTGATTTTCCAACATGCTTGTTATGATAACGATGCTGCGTCACGTTTCAGTCTAATGACTTGCGGCATGATGCTTGCAAGACGTTGCATTTAAAAACGGTTCATTACCAAGACTATTTCAAATACTTACCATCACGATTCCGCAAATTTAGGTTTAAAGGACGATGGTTACTGTCACAGAAATGTCATTTTTTTATCGGTCTGACAGCACAGGACGGTGGTTAATTAGCGGTCTTGTCCAGGCAATGCTGTCGCCTCGAAAGCCACTGACCTCCTCCACGGTGCCGCAGCGGCGGCCCAGCGGGATGGATAGCACCACCGTCTGGCGGCCGTTGCCCATGTCGAAGCACGCCTGCGCGTTCCCGGTGGCGTAAACTCGACCATCGAAATTGCGTCCGAAGCTGAACGTCACCTGCATGTCGTTCTTCGAACACTCGACCTGGACTGTGGTGGGGTAACTTTGTCAGAGCGCTCACTGGGGACAGGTCATCGGTGGGGTTGGCAGCCCAGCGGCTACGATGTGCGGTAAGGAGAAATTTCGCACATCCGCGCGACCCAGTTAACTTCGATTAAGGCAGCTACAGTAAAAACGGAGACTACAAGATCAACTGCTCTTGCATGCCTTTAACGACTGTACAAAAGGCATGACGTGCTGAAATTCTAGTCTGTTTGGTTCAGTGATAGAGTACCATGTCACCTTTTTAAAGGCATTAAGTTTTAGCGGCTCATTCACGAAAAGAAACAAGAAGACAGTGCAGTTGATAAAAACCGTGAACTATACGCATTGGTGTCGAGAGAAAGTAATTGCCATCCATTTTAGACGAGTGGTCTGAAACACGGCATTTCTCGCCATTGTCCAAACCGATGTCACATTCATCTCATCTAGAACTAACAGAACAGCATGCTCAGTGATCGAGACCAGGGAGGAAAACATAGGCGGAGTGGGGTGGGGGCGAGGAGGGGTTCAGGGAGTGGAAAGGAAAGGGGAAAAAGAAAATGTAGGACCAGGCAAGGGAACGGAGAGATGGCAGGGCAGAGAGGCAGAGTACACTACGCCGACTGATAGCTACAGGGCTCCCGTCGCCGACACTAAGCCCAACAGGCAGTCTTTCAGGCACTACGGCGCCAACGACGACTGCATCTGCCACTGAAGATCAGCATCTCCGTCTGAAGGGAACATTGTACTGCGAAAGAAGACTTCATCCAATAATGATACTAAATTTACCATTTTCAGGTGTCCAAGTTGCCTACGAGTAACAAACCCAGACATAGAAGGCTTTGCTAAATGTCTAATAGACTGCTCAAATAAAGTTCTAGTGGAAGACTCTACTACAGGCAGGAAGAAATTCACCACCAACTTTATGTGCCACTAACAGTGTACCATTGTGTTCAAAATTCACTTATCGACATGCTTACTTTTAACTTCTTCAGTCTAGACATATTTTGTGCAAGTTGAAACAAAGTAACGTGTCCTTTAAGGTAAAATTTGAAAAGGAAATACGAAAAGAAGTTCAAAATTAGCCTGTCCGGTAAGCGTTCATCGGACCCGGTCGCCTGCGTTTGAGGCGCAGAGCGTGCCTTGTTCCGGATCGGCGTCCGGCGTGTGGCTCAGCACGCGCTGTGTGGGTCTCCGCGGCTTGGAGCCGTTCCCAGTCTGTATCAGAGCGATGTCGGCGTTGATGTACCCTGCCTCCCTCTGCCCGGGCCGGGAGCCGTTCACGGCAGATTTCTGCGCCGCGGCGGCGGCCCGGACGGCGGAGGCGGCGGCTGAGGCGGAGGCGGCGGCGGTGGAGGAGGCTGCGGCGGCGGCTGCCGCGGCGCTGCGGCCCAGTGCCCGGCCTTTACCGGTGCGGCAGACGCCCCGCTCGCTGAACAAGCTCTCGACGTCGGCGACGAGCGCCCGCTCGCCCAGGCTGCTCGTGTCGTCGCTGCTGATGGTGCACTCTCGGCGCCGGTCGACGTAGTTGTAGCTGCGGCACCTGCGGCCAGCGGCGGGCGGTCGGTCGCGGCGCGGGACCCGCAGACGCCGTGAGCTTCACGAAAACCGCGAGGGCGGCTCACGGACGTGGCTAGGGCGGTTCACGGAGGCCTTCAGGGCGGTTTATAGACCTCGTGAGTACAGCTCGCAGACGCCGTGAACGCGGATCACGAACACCGTGAGAGCGCTGAACTTCAGCACAGGGAGAACCAGTGCTGGGACTGCATTGGAACGGCGCCGTCGTCAGAACGACGAGACTGCTGTGACGGAACTGACTGCATCATTGTTCACTGTACAACATCCCTCAGAAGAAGTCATTACAACTACGACATTCACAGGCCATAATCCAACAGCGCAAAACACGTGTGAATCATCACATCGATTGTTGCAAACGGTTTTAGTTGGCATCTCGAAACAAATTTTCTGAAATGATATGGAGGAAGCGCATGCCGGTCCCTGAGATATTCGCGGGAACAAGCAAAGCTACTGACCCAGCCACCCCACGATTTTTGACCCTGCTGCAACCTCCGACCACCAGTGATTGCAGGCTGCCCTCAGAAGCCCTGGCTGCTTACTTGAAGTCTCGCTCGACGTCGCAGTACCGCATGCACTCGGCCTTGCTGGAGGCGCGGGGGAAGGCGCGGTCGACGTACGGCAGGAAGCGGCCCTCGATGTCGCGGTACTCGCAGTTGGGCGGGTCTGAAACCGGGCGGTGCTGTGCGAAAACCGGCCGGCTGGGACCAGTGTGCACAGAACACTGCTAGATCACATTAAACATTCAACAATAAAACAAAGTGTATGATCCATGTAAGCCGGTGACAATGCTGTCGACCTAAGTGTATTCTGAGCTTAGCTCACCAAAAGCATGCAGTGGTTCTACGCAAAATTCAGGGCTTAGAGCCACCAGTGGAGATGTCGAAGAAACTTCGGCGGAAGAAAATTCGGCATTCTGAACTGAAAGCTGTAAGCTTTTAGAGAAATCTGTAAGCAGTCATTGCATCAATCACTAGTAAATTTTTCGTCTCTTCGCCCATCCGCCGACACCACCGTGCCGCAGGACGACCCTGAGTCTCGGCTCCCTCACCCGGTGCACACTGGTTCTCCAAATAGTCCACGTCATTGTTGTAGACGAACGCCGTGGGCTGGGTGCGCCGCGTCTGGGTCGAGAGCGTGCACGTCTGCTCCCTGTAGTTGTACTCGGCCGACCTGAAATGCAGCCCAGGTCACGTGGCCCCAGGTCGGCACAGACCACTCTGTCTAGAGGCCGGGAAAGTCGGCCAGTTGACGGAGTATGTTGATGGTGTTATTGCACGTCATTGTCGAAATTGAAGCGTTATAAGGCCAAGTCACCAAACCAGCCAGCTGTTCTGCATGATGGTGCGTTTTGCTTCCTGCCATCCTGTGACTGTGCAGTAATTCTCGATGTTACGTTTTCTTGCGAAAAGAGCTGAGCGCGACCGATGTAAAGGGACAACTACATTTAGTTTAATTTAGCTTGCTACTGCTCTAGTCTAGCTTGAATCACTCAGCTAACTTAACCCTATTCCCGGCAGGGGAGGGGCTGAATGCGCCCCCCTCGGGTTTTTTGCTTGCCAATTCCAGGCTTTTTGACGCAGCTTCACGAAACTTGGTGACGTTTCCTAGCTATCCTTTCTACGTGCCGTGACAAAATTTCAAACTTCTATTTTGCTCAGGGGCGGAGGCAAGCAATGTTTTTGGGAGGCACCTCAGGGCATTTTGGGTATGTTGAGGGGAAAAGGAAAATATCTGCCAAAAACAGAGTTTTTAAGCTAGAACTTAAAACTTAATATGGATGAATAGCTTAATAGTTGGGCAATGTGCAGACATAATTTTCTTTGTCTGAGGTAACTTTACAAGGTCAGGTCAAGTTCAAAATACAAAATTTGTTTTTTTGCTATAATTTTTGCGCCGTTGTTTTCAAATACCAAAACCGAAACATATATGACGTAAAAAAGTGCCCTCTACTTGTGCATCAAGTTTCAGCTTGATATCTGGTCGGGTCACGGAGCTATGACTTAAAATATCAGTGCGCGTACCCTATATCGCAATAGCCATAAAATGAAATTTTTGAAATAGAGTGAATTCAAATGATTGAAAACGTTTACAGATAATATCAAATGCACACGAGATCAATCCAAGTGACTCCAAGGTCACTTGAGGTCATTTAAGGTCAAAGGTCACAAGTTGATCTGAAGAACGTGTGACCATAACAGTTGCCCATTTTTGTCCCTGGCACCGCCTATGCTAACATTATGCTAACATTGTAATGCGATTTGTACTTGTTTAGCATAACATGACTAGCAGAGGCCAAAAAAGCGTTTTTGCCTTTTTTGTTCATTCAGTTGTTAAAAAGCTAATCCTTCTATTTTTGAAACCCTGTGAACGCCCATGAACGCCCATGAATTTTCCCAAAATTTCAAATGTGTATACCAATGATAAAAGTCCTATCCATAATCTTTCGATTCATGCCAGTTTCATCAAAATCGGTCCATAAACAACGGAGTTATAAGAAGTCCAAAAATACCCCCATTTTGACATTTTTGCCCCCCTGTATCCACACTTTTTACAATTTTGAGAATTTCTTTTTGTAAAAATGTAGTTCGGCCAATCGATTGCCGTTTGTTGCAATGACATCGGATGTGTAGTTCTCGAGATCTCAGGGGGGGGCCGAATCCGTCCCCCCTGCCGGGAATCGACCTAGCCCTCCGGGAATAGGGTTAAGTTCGCTTTGGCCTGATTTCGCAAACAAGTCGCTTATGCGATGCAGCCAATACACCCGTGTCTTACCTGCACGGGAGACGGATGTTCTGCAGGCAGAGCGTCTCGCAGAGCTCCTTGTTCCTGACCCGGGGCTGCACCAGGTCGTCCTGCCCCTCCAGCATGTAGTTAGGCACTCGCTCGAACGTCCAGCCCTTGCCACAGGTGCGCTCTGTGGACCACGGTGGGTTCAGAATCAACTACTGTACGTTCATCACGTACTGGGTCGTCAGTGTCTGAACGTGTTTACATTAAGCAAATGTGGCACTGCTGCCTCTGAACACCAGTTACCGGCATTGAAGCTAAAATGCAGTTCCCATTGAACTGAACTACCGAACACGCGGACACCAGCGCCGGGTGTTCGGTTTGACGGGATAAACGGTTTGACGTTTTTTGTCATCATGCTCGCGCCTCACGCACCCCGCCGACTCGCCAACAGCGGCCTGCTGAAGGTGGTTTCAAGTGTCCTAAGCTTACTGTGTCTTACTTCAAGTGTCCTAAGTCCCGCTGCCGACAATCGACACTTTCAACTGCCAACTGCAGATAGGCTCCACTGCTCACTGTAGACAGCTCAAACTACAGCGAACAGTTCTTAACCGCTGACAGTCCATAGGTATTAAATGACGGTTGAACCTTCCTCCCGCCCACAGCTGGCACATCCTCCCGTCGGCAACTGACAGTTCCGACCGCTGACAGTACTGCCCGTCGACTTTCGGCGGCGCGCGGCCAGGCGTCGCCGGCGACACCCACCTTCGATGCAGACCTTCTCGAAGTAGGCGACGCCCTCGACGCTGCTGAGCGTCCTGCCGTCCTGGCCAGCCGAGTTCTCCAGGCCGTAGCAGCGCTCGTCGCGGTCGCTGTACTCCAGACTGACGCCCAGGCAGCGGCGGTTCCTCTCGCACTGTCGGCGCCGGAACAACACGGTGACGGCGGGAATTGGCAGACCGGACGGGCGGCGCATGCGGAACACCGTGATATACGTCAGAGCGGTGCGGCAAAGATGGCAGGTTTGTTGAGGGAGGCTGAGCAATTGTTAAGGCATCTCAAAGGGTAATGGCAGCCCAGCTTTGCCGCAAGACTATGGAATTATTGGAAAAGTGTTTTTTTCTGGTAAGTCGAGTGTTGTTGTCAAATTAACTGAATGATTCGAAAAATGCGGGGTTGTCAGGATCCTTGACACCATATTTAACCTTTAAGAAAGTCGTTGAAGGTGTTTGTCGGAGCATCCTGCTAGCCGGAAACTGTGGTTCTCGACAGACAATCTTCCAATGCACGAATCCCCCAACCCGTTTGAACGCAGCTCATTTCTTGATTCCCGACGATGTTTTTAACGCACCGAATGGTTCACCGCTTGCCGGGAATCGCGGTAAGCGCTGTAGCCGTTGGCACATCAAAACTCGCCACTCAAGGCGAGAGCGTGGCCATTCTGGCGACCGCACACGGAGCAGCGGACCTCAAGCGGCAGGCCCGCGTCCGAATGTCTGACCTGCAGCAGGCACGGGACGGTGATGCCGCGTCCCCGGCTGCGCGTCTCAATGTCGAAGCGGCGCGCCTCGCGGTACTCCATGTTGAGCACCTTCTCGTAGGTGGGCGTGACGCGGCAGCGGCTGATGTCCGGCGAGCGGCGGCCGTCCGTGTCCACCTCGTTCCCGCCTGCCGCCGCCGTGGAGTTGTCTTAGGCAGGGCGATAGCGCGGGACCGTGTTAGTCACGCAGGTGTCGCGCGCCGCCGCAGCCGGCGGCCGCGCCGCGCAAGGCGGCCTCCGTGTGGATAAGCCCCAAACTGTCGTCCGAGCCCGCCCAGCAGGCGGGACCATCACCGAACAAGCGCCACACTCCCCAAAACAGCGGCATAAAGGGAATGCTTCTCCCTGGTTCACGATTTTTTTCATGGTAAAGAAAAATCGCGGATTTGCGCCGACTTTTTTCAGTAGATATCCATCTTCATATGCTGTTTAAATCTATGCGCAGCTCATCCCTGGGCGTCTTTTGGGCTGTGATCAGCTGTTGGCAAACGATGAATCCAAGATGCTCTAAACGTGAGGTAAGCACCTCAACAGATTACGGTACTAGTGATTTTACTGGTTTTGAAGAACATGTGCTTATTTTGTGGGGTAATATTTGGCTCCAGGCTGCGAGCGTCGAAGCTTTCTGAACCCTTCAAAAGCGTTTTGATTCTGAAGATGAGAAGCATTCCCTCAGGCGAAGCCCAACACCCAGCTTGACCACGGTGGGCTGACGACTCACACACCGATACCAAAGCGGCCCGAGTCACGTGGACAAAACTCACTCCAAATGACTCAAATAACAAACACCGCCACATGCCGTCTGTGGACTATAGAAAAAGCAGGAAGTGTTTTGTAATCGCATACGACAGCTGAAGGCGTAAATCTGAGTTTCTACAGATGTAGGCTGTAGTTCTGAACGGCCCGCATGACGTGCAAAATGTAAATACCTCTGCAGGCATTACCTGGGTCAGGCCTTCCGCCAAAGTCGGGCCTTCCACCAGTGCCAGGCCTTCCACCAAAGTCGGGCCTTCCACCAGTGCCAGGCCTTCCACCAAAGTCGGGTCTTCCGCCGGGATCGGGCCTTCCACCAAAGTCGGGTCTTCCGCCAAAGTCGGGCCTTCCACCAGTGCCAGGTCTTCCACCAAAGTCCGGCCTTCCGCCGGGGTCGGGCCGCCCACCAAAGTCGGGCCGTTCGCCGGGGTCTGGACGGCCGGTGGCCAGGTCCTGGCAGACCCTCTCGGCGTACAGGGCGCCGTCCATGAACTGCACCCCGCTGCGGTCCAGGTCGGCTGCCCTCACTCCGGACAGCAGGCAAGGAGAGCCGTCGTCCCGACCCTGCGGGCGACGCGGCCGCCGGCGCCTCTGTCAGACGGGAGACGCGGCAGGAAGAGGCAAGACAGAGCACACTGCTCGCTACGGACACGTGTCTTGGTCTTCCAGAGCTGGCTGCGGCCGCAGTGGGGTGGTGGTATCGCGGTATGGGCACGTTTTGACGCGTCCGAGAGAGTCATAGGAAGTGTGAGTCCTTTAGATCCTGTCGTGCTTTCCGAGATGTCCCACATTGCGTGAGAAGTTGCGACAGCTAATTTTCTTTAATTAACACAATTTTAGCGAAAAACGCCCCCGTAGTGGCCATTCATGGAAGATATTTCTCGAACTAACAGCTGTTCTGGGTAAGGAAAGCAGATAATCATAAACGCCTTCGCCCACAAACCAATACGTTCAACGAATGCAACGAATGCAACACCCCAAGCACACCAAGCCCAAAATAGTTTAGCGAATTCACCGATGTTGATCGAGACAGAAACCCACGCAGCTGCGGCCGGCCTGGCCCGTTCAGACTCGCTGGCTCGCATCCCAGGCACTGACCGTGGCCAGGAAGGAGTAGGAGGCGCAGTTGAAGTCGCGTTCCGTGTCGCAGGCGCGGCGGCACCTCGAGTCGCTGAACTCGGCCACCGCCTTGGCCGTGTACACCAGGTAGGCGTCGCGGGCCTCGTTGCGGTACGAGCAGTCCCGGAACTCTGCCAGCAGGGCCAGGCTGCGTTGAGGCGCCGGGATGTCAGCGGGAACAAAAGCAGACGGTCGGAGCATTCTGACGCGTTGTTTGCGACTGTCACGTCTGGAAGCAGCATTTTTCGGTTGCTGTTTCATTTCTAACGGCCGCAATCCTTTGTTTTACGTACGTCATCGTGGCAGTCATCCTTGTGTGACGACCTCATCCACCCCTGACGCTAGGGGCGGATGCACTAGTCGTAATCCTCTAGCCAGAAACATTATTCGACTCAACCCGAGTTCCATCCTTCCGTGGCGGCGAGTCCTCGGCCACCCCTCGCCCCTGTAGCGGCATGCCGACGCGCTCACCCCTGGCGCACTGGTTCTCGAAGTAGTCGCGGCCGTTGGTGCGGCGCAGCGCGCGGGGCGCGCTCTGCCTGTTCTCTTGACTCAGCATGCAGAGGCGGCCTCGGTAGTCGTATGTGGCTGATCTGGGGGCGGGTCAGGATTGCAGGGCCCTTGCTGCGTTTCATGACAGACAGCGTTGTCTTAGTCAGCTCGCCAGACTCACCAGCCAGCCCGCATACAGCCGGTTATCTGACTGGCATTAGATCTTACACATGTCAAGGAGGTTTCGGAGGCTCTTGAACCAAACAGCGCCGAGAACCAAAGCAGTATGAGTCAGAAAAGAGTGGAGTCCTCTGAAATATTCTGGAGGCACATAGCCTGCAATGGACATAAAAAAGGTAACCTCTAACTTAATTGTCACGGGAAGGCAAAGTCCCAAAAGCCATTCAAATGAAAAAAATGGGGGAAACTTCACAGCACAGGTAGCTGTTCTGCGACGGACGGACCATGGCGTGGATTTTTCGGCACACAAACTTTAAAATAACTGAACTGGAGCCTGGTTTACCTGCAACATTTACAAAGTTTCAGCCTCTTAAGGCTCACCAAATGTCATGTCGACTGACCTGCAGTCAAACCTCGTCTCTTCCAGACACGCCTCCTCGCACTCCAGCTTAGTGACGCCTCGAACGAGCCTGTCTTCCCTCACCGACAACTCAGCGTTCACCACGCGCTCAAAGGTGTACAGCTTTCCACAGCCGCGACCTGTCAAAATGCGTCGAACGGATTTATGAGGCTCCAGTTTACAGGGGCAGAAGACAAGAGTGTTCTCAGCTGGCAAAGACTGTGGCCCACACAGGGGTGTCGATTTGTATTCTTTTGAGAGGGCCTTGGCCAACTCATTGTTGATTTGGGCCTCCCAGTGTTAGTTGGGGCTTCCCAATATTTTTTGCCGGTTTCTAAGGGGAATGAGTAATACTACCCAAAAGAACAGCCGTAATAGATAAGATATAAGCAGAAGGTAAAGAATGAAGTCTAAAGCGATGTATCTATCTATTTTTCTTTCTGCTATCTATCTATATATACATATATACATACATGGAGATAAATGCGAATTTCTGTTTCATAAATAGTAAAAAAAAACTACAAATTTTCGTTGGTCAAAACAAAGTGGGCTAAATCCATTGAGAAACCCACATTTTGGAAGAGGTTAGGTTGTCGGGCCCTCGGCTCAGCCTTCCAATTATTTACAGAAATCGACACCCCTGAGCCCATATGAACAGCAAGCCGTATCAACAGAGGTTTTGCGACGTCTGTTGTTTCAGTCGCGTTTTGAATCAACTGTGCGGAAATACAGGCGGCTTATAACCATTCCTGGAGAAAAGCTTCGACGTAACCACGCAAAGCAAATTACTTCTAAACTTTGTTAAACACACCAACGGTCCATTTGTCCTCACACCGCCTGCGCCTCGTGATGCACGGCACTTTTGGAGGAGACCAGCGGACGAGTTCCAACAGGCTTCACCAGTCCCAGTGCCCGCGCCACGCCGTCCCGACCCTCGGTTGGGTCCCACGGTCGCCCCCGACTCACTCCGGGGGCAGATCTTCTGCATGAAGCTGACGCCGGGCGTGTCGGTCAGGTCGCGTGCGTCGACCGCGACGTTCTCGCGCAGCTCCAGCTCGGAGCAGCGCGCCTCCGTCGCGCGCCGGTCGCGGCCCCCGTGCTCCAGGTTGAAGGCCGAGCAGCGCCGTGAGCGCGAGCAGCTGCGGTAGACGAGGACGGTTGAACTGCTGTCGTGGCTCACGATAACGGGTAAGGGGTGCTCCCGCGAGATTGAGCCCAGAGGAAGAACGCATCTGGTGCAGGGAGACGTCAGCGTAGATCTCCGGTTCCTTGTTGTTAGGAGCTGATTGGTGTTTGATGGAAGATCAGGGTAGATCAGGCAAGTCGGAACGTGCCAAGATTTAGAGCCGCTGGTCGAAGTGAAGATTTTGATGACGGCAAGCTTTAATGACTCCGGCAAACGGCACGACGCTGAACCGAAATGGATGACGCATCGGGAAACACCAAACCAGGAAGCTCCAGCATGAATAGACAGATTATGCTGTTGAGCTACGTCATGGTGGGACCGGTCGGCAGCTCATAAGCCCACTCACCGCCTGGTGCACTCTTCCATGATGCCGGGGTTATCCGCGTCCGAGAAGAGCTCCGTGGCGCGAATCAGGCGCATCTCCACGCCCGTGATGAGCTCGTAGTGGTCGCAGTTGGTCCGGTCTGGTGACCAACGATACGCGGGTCACCCATTTCCGGCGGCACGCGATCGCCGACAAGGCACACTCAGGCTCACACAAACTGAGCAGGCCTGCTGTACTCTGACATGATGCAACGGCGGCGGAGACTTAAAATTCTTAAAATTGGTTGAGCAGTTGCACAGACTTCAGTGTCTTTGCGAACATGAGTCGTGGACATTTGCATGGCTAGTTGAAGAATTATATCCTGATATGAGAACTTCAGAAAGACAAAATAAAACAGCCACTAAAAAGAGAGAAGAAATTCACATACATAGAGATCGGCATTGAAAAGACCAAAAGACGACCGGCGAAGAGAAGAAAAGACTGAGACTGAGTCCAGATACATAGCAAATGTATGAAAATGGATCTGTCTGCCACTTGCAGATCCCATGGGCCGCAATATTCTTTTAATCAATGATGTTTTAACACCAGCAACGCTAGCAAAGATATCATAACAGGAATGGGTCGCTTTTCCGTCTCTTCATCTTCCACTACCTCTCCGGATGGCGTAGATTCCGGAGGTCAAAGACCTGAACGAATTTCACATCATAAATAAAGACATTGAACCATCTTCTGTGGACCATAGTCCGCGAGCTGGTCCAAAACGTTCTGTGTTGAACATTGCACCTTTGTACTACACCTATGCGCTTAAGGTCTCAATAGACGTTAAAATTTTGTTTATTGGGCCCATCAGTTTGGAGTTGGCTGCGCTAAAATCACAGACGCCTCTCGGCCAAGATCGCCGTGCTGGCGCTGCGCTCCATCCCAATGAAATAACCACATGAGATAGCCTTGCCCAAGACATGGGTTAGATGAAAGGGATTAGACAAAGGGGGGCCAGGCGGCTACGCGCCCCTTTGGCTGAAAACTGAACGGTTTCATCACCAGAGAAAGAAAAATAGATGAACCATTTCCCAGCTCGAGAGCAAAAAAGGCCGAAATGTGAGGAGTTATCAGTTATAGGCGAACTGGGTTTGTCTTGGCCCCCTTCTTGGCGAAATTCTGGCTACGACCCTATTCAAATGACGTAGAGGAATCATGAGAACGGACGGAATGAGGGAGCGAAAGGGAGAGAGAGAGAAAAAAGAGAGAGGGAAAGAGGGAGAGAGGAGGGGAGAGAGAGAGAGAGAGAGAGAGAGAGAGAGAGAGAGAGAGAGAGAGAGAGAGAGAGAGAGAGAGAGAGAGAGAGATGGGGAGAGAGAGGGAGAGAGAGAGAGCTAGAGAGAGAAAGGGAGAAAGAGAGAGAGAGAGAAGCAAAAGTGCTGGCTGAGAAGTTAGCACACCGACTGGGAAAAAGACAGCACAGAAACAGGAGAGAGGGAAGGGCAGGCGAAAATTTTAGAAACCATTTGTACAACATTTTTAAATCAGACCCAAAGCATAGTAGCCAGAAATAAGTCTTCAAAAGCACGTAAGATATGAAACCGAGCAAACTCCAAACAGTAAATGGAGCGTCAGTGAAGACGAAGATATGAATGCCCAGAGGAGGTTCCAAGCGATTTGTCTTCTCCGAGACAAGAGCCGGAGTTCTGCCTCTTACTCTGATCTGTGGCACGCCCCGGCGTCGACTTAACCCCGTTCTGCGCGGTGCTTGGACTGGGCTTACTCCAGTTCGCGCCGGCACCCTGGCTGCTCCGGGCCGGCCCTGATAAAGGCTGCACGGGTGACGTCACGCCAGGTTGACTGCCGAGCCCGGCGGCCGGTGGCAGGCCAGCCGGGAGAGCAGGCCAACCATTCACTCTGGCCGGGGGCAGCGGGGCCGCACCCCGCTCCCGGCTGCCGGGGAACACCAGCGAGGGGCCGCGGCGGCGGCGGCCCGGCTCCGCGCTGTTCAGCACGTACAGAGTGCGGCGGGTCCTGAACGGCTCCCTGCCGCCGGTCGACGTCGCCGGCCAAGTACCTCTGCCGTCGGTGCCATCCGGCCTGCCTCCGTCCGGTCTTCCTCCGTCTGGGCGTCCACCGTCTGGACGTCCTCCGTCGGGACGTCCACCGTCTGGACGTCCGCCGTCTGGACGCCCGCCGTCGGGACGTCCGCCGTCTGGGCGTCCTCCGTCCGGACGACGACCTCCCACGCAGTCGCGCTCGTAGAAGTCGGTCCCCGCGCGCGACAGGAAAGCAGATTCTCCGGCCGACACTGGAGTGAGGTGGGTTCGAACCGTCAGCAGGACGGATGAAAGAACTGCTGAGCATCTCACCAGCAGAGCGGCCAGCCGGTGTTAGAAGATGGCTCACCTTCCGTGAGAACTATTTTCATGATCATGTCGTCACCCAATGGCGAGCAATCTTACGCTTTTCAAGACATTCATAGCATCTTGATCCCCCACAAAAATCCTGGCTACTTTGCAGCTCCCCACGGAACACTCATCACCATGTCGGACAGAGCCAACCGCATCACTCGTCCTGTCTACGAGTCTGACTCGTCCGCGCTGTCGTCAAACTCGCCAAGCTTGACGAGTCGCCAGATGGCGACCCCGGACGGCACTCACGCTGGTCGTCGCCGCTGAGCAGGCACTGGCCGGCCGTGGTGTACAGAGCGAACGAGCGGCACACGAACTCGCGGTTGTTGGTGCAGCGGCGCTCGCAGTCGGCGACGCGGTCCACCCGCGGGATCGTCAGGTCGATGAAGCGCGGGTACTTGTCTGGCGTGACCGTGTAGTCGCACCGCGTGTCCGCTGCGGACATACGCACTCAGGTTTCCAGCTCGGCACGGTGGGCTCGCACAGGGAGGTTGAGCGTCACTGGCTGGGTCACTTTCTCGTCCGACAGTAAAATGCTGAATAATGATTGTCTCTCGTAACGCAATTGATTTTGCGCCGGAATACATATAATGATGCAAAAAGCTCGGGAAATCGGAAAAAAACTTTTGTTGCTGACACAAATTGATAAGCTGAACTAAATACGCATTTCGTCTTTCTCGCTTGTCCTGGTTGTCTTTTCCGTTTTCCAAAAGATAGCCATAGGTTTTTGGTTTGCCTGAGGGGACGTCTAAATCTTCCTTTTTTAATATATACTACCACAGATATTGCAATGTCGCCAGGTTTCAGCCGCTTTGCAAACCTGAGCAAAAAAAAAGTCATGTGGCACAAATGTCCCTTCAGAACTGGATGCAAGCCGTCCGTACAAATGGAAAGTTAAAGCGGCCACATTCCTATTCGCTGATGCCGGAGCGCGAGCCTCTCTCTCCCTCGAGCTGACCGCGGACTGACCTCCGAGGCACTGGCTCTCCAGGTACTCCACGCCGCGGCCGGCCTCGACGAAGTCGTCCGGAAACTGTCGGCGGCTGGACCGGCTCAGCCGACACTCCAGGTTCTCCGCGTCGTACGTGGCCGACCTGGCCGCCGCGACGGAACAGCGTCACACGAGTCACGCGGGGCGCCACATGTGTCACATTCAACGTTCCGCGCGGCGTCACAGGCGGCCGCGGGCCCCACACAATGCACGCGTCGTCACACATAGCAGACTGAAGCGGTCACACAGCACAGTGGTCGTGGCCATGTGTCTTGAGGGCTTTGTTGCGTAGCGAACGGTGAATGCTTCGGGCACTACAGGACAGCGGCATTCTGTACCGACGTTGTGCATAGATTTCACAACACAACACAACACAACACAACACAGCGCAGTATGACGCCGCGAAAAAATATCGCGAACGAAAACCGATGAGGGTTCCAAGCCAGGATGGCCGCGCTGCCTCGCCAAAGCCAAGACGACTCATCCAACTTGCTCTGCTCCTCGTCGCCTGTTTCTCGACTCGGCCGGGCTGCGGTCGGTCACGGTGAGAACAGCTCTCACCTGCACTCATCGGCCAGACAGGCGTTCTCACAGTCCTTGCGGTTGGGCACCTCGCGGATCATGCGGTCGACGTGGCCCCTGAGCTGCATGCCGGGCACGCGCTCGAATGCCCAGGTTCTGTCGCGGCACCTGTCTGCCGCCGGGCCTGTCGGGAGAGCGGTCATATCAGGGAAGGCAGGTGGACGGATGCGCTGGGGTCTGCTCCGAAACAGCTGAGGCTCCTCAACATGGACGTGATTAAACAGAATCTGCGCCCCTGAAGTTTGGGACTGAACGCCATTTTACTCATCCAGGAAAGCGTGTGGTAGGTTTTACAACATTGATTACAATATTAATATAATAATATAATAGATACAACACAATATTGACAATATTGTGTTGTCAATAATCAGTGCACATGAAAATGTTTTCATTGTGATGCACCGTACGTTTCAAAAAAGTTAAATTTGTTATCTGCCGTATCTGCTTGAGGTTACTGGAAGTGACGATCTACATTATTGTTCTGTAGCGGACAGCTTTAGACAGCTCCATCGTCTACATAAGCGATGGAGAGGAAACTTAAATACAATTCAAAGTGGCTACATTTAACTTCGTCCGTCTTGCAACATTTTTTTGCGCGAGGGATTGCGAATGCGAAAGATTTAAAGAACAGCAGGATTTTTGTAAATGACGCAGCCATGGACAATAAATTTAGCACAGTTCATCGCTTCATTTGGCCTTGACGTGCACAATGCACATGCCAAAGAATCTTCCTGACACTAGGTTTTTCCTGTTATGGTGTTTATTTCAGACATATTTGGATGACTCAAATCCCCATGGGCAGAAAGAATTCGCTGTAATGAACTGAGACAGTGACACACGTCTTCGCAGGGATGCTTTCATGATTGAACATTTACGACAGCAAACAGGTACGGGTTATATAGGATGAGGCGAATGGCTATATTTGTACCGAATATCTTTCAAAGCAAAACGGCACGCAGCAAGGCAGGGCTGGAACGACTTTTCTAAAATTATGGATGCATTCGTGAAGTTAGGGATGTACCTGAATTCCCAACTTCGCTGAACGCCTGATCCCGATCTGAACCGAGATGCAGCTTCAGCTTCCCCAGAAACGTCAAAATTACAGTGGACGACAGCTTTCACAAATACACCGATTAAAAATACATCAATTAAAACACACCAAGTTAACATGTATCGAGTAAAAGCAAGTAAAATACTTAAGGTAAAAATACCTCCTCCGGAGAGTTTCAGTGCTTTTACATCAGTATAAACATCGAAATATATCTCGTAAAAAACAATACTTTTAAGGTAACTCCAGGCAGAGAGAGAGCTTTGCTGTGATTTCAGACTGTGAACACTGACAGTCTATCGCTAACATTAATCTTTTCGTGCGTGGATGACTTGGTTTACGCATGCTGTACTCAGTCTAGCGGCTTTGTGCCCAAATACGTCGGCTAATGGCTTACGTAACGTGCATGTGATCCATCCGCCCTCCAAACCGGTTGCCACAGCGCACATTGTCGCGCCCATGGCTCGACGATTTCACCCTGTTCAGTCACCACCAATTGGGCCGATTCAGGCCGTAGCTGGGCGGTTGTGTCGGGCGAGGCGGCACTTCAAAGCGGGTCACCGCCACAGATAAATAGGTCACCAGCCGTGCCCAAACCGGCCATCTGAGCTGAACCTGTCCATGCGAGGGCTGAGCTCTGCTGATCGCACCCGCTGAACTGCGTTCCTCACAAACTGGAGGTCAGCTTAACGATTGCAGATGGAAGGCAACGCTGCAGGAACAAAAGTTATGAATATTACGCTGTCAGAAGCAGACAGCATTAGGTAGGACTTGCAATGGAAAGTTTTACCCGGGAGATGCCATGATTGTTTGAGGATTTTCCCAGGTTAATGAGAATCCACAGTTTTGCGTAACCGGTTCTTAGCAAGGGTGTCTATGACCGAGAACGCTGAAAGCCTCAACCTAGTTTCGCACAAATATTCCCCAGCTAGGCACCAGCCGCTGTGGTGACCTTAATAATCCAACATTGGTAACGCACCTCGTTCTGAGCCTGCGATGACCATTTGCAACACCGTCATTAATTTGGCGCCGGCGGGTTCACTGCGTCCTGCGACACGCAGTAAACCCATCGCCGGTCTGGCATGGGCCGTGACTGCATCCTCGCACCCTGCATGCTAGTTCGGCACGGAGCTAACGGTTCGTGCACTCCGCCTGCTGGCTCGGGGCGGAGCTGGCGGCCCAGACATCCGGCCGGCAGCTCGGAGTCACCGGACAATGGCACCGCCTCCCACCTCAGCCCCCAGAGAGGTGCAATCGGCACCCCTCGCCGCCGCCCCGCCGCCGCCGCCGACCACCGCCCCCTCCCGCAGCCGATTTACATGGGTAATGACTGGACGACGCGCCGGCTCCACAATTACAGCCGGCTAACAGTCGGGCGTGCCCGCCGATCGGCTGCTGCCCCGGGGAGGGTTCGGCTGGGGAGGGGCAACACCCCGGCGGCTTCGCCCGGCGGCGCTGCTGCCCGTTCCTTGGCCAGCTGGGCGGCGGCGGCTGACGCGGCCGACCGCATAGCCGTGGTGTGACGCCCTCGGCACGGATTTTGGTAAAGAAGAGCGAGAACACGGCCACACAGTGTGGCTGGCCATTCACGGAAACCGCGTGGAAACACTGAGTTTAGTTTCGACGCAGTGTAATGCCGAGAATGCTGCCGTCCTACTGACCGCGTTACCAGGCTTTGCTTGGTAACAGGCGGATGACGTGCTACGTCAGCGGCTGTCAAAGAACGTACCCGAGGCTTAACGTCATGATTATCACCACCGTATTGCCGACTCCTGGCGGGGTTATGCTATCCCGAGAAAGCTCCGTGTTTCGGTTCGGTTAGAGCAGGACGTAAACTCAGACCTACCTCGTCCGCCACAGTGACGCAGTCACTGGATTCTCCGTGGTGCTCGACGTGGTCAGGATCCCCTGTTTTAAAGCTTTTTGAACAGGGAGCCCGCGGCGTTGCTTTGACAGACACCATTCCAAATCCTCTCGGAAGCCTCATAGTTGTCAAATGTATCAGCCATGTTGAAAGCCAAAGACAAAGACAGGCGCCGGAAAATGTAGATCGAGATCGAGCGGAAAGGGTGTGCCGAAAATCAATTTCGGACCGACCGGACACGCGTAGCGGAAGCGATCGCATTCCGACATAACTTTACAACACCGCCGGCGGCGTCCGCTCCCGGCGTGGACGCGGCGGGCGGGGAGGGGGACAAAGGGGCCGGGAGGGGCCGGTGCACGTCACAGTTATTGCCCCAGTCGCGGTCGTGATTGATTTGCGGCGTGACCGTCGGCCGGCCGGCCGTCTGGCCAATTAGCCGGACGTCCGGATACGCAGGCCGTTGACCGGCGGCAGTCGAGCGGGCACCGGCTGTCAGCGCCCCGGCCAGCCCGCGGCCGCGCCGACCTCCGGTCCGGACCCCCACGAACGCGATTACGCGCAGGGGCGTCAGTTCGCGTGCTCGCGGACCGACGAAAGGCGGTGCGTTTCTGGGGTTGTCTCGGTCTTGTCCGGCGAACGCGTCACGTGAAGTACCGGGAGCCAGGTTGTACTCACCGCTGAGGCAGATTTTCTCGAAGTAGTTGAAGCCCTGCCTGGGCTGCAGGTCCTGGACGCGGCCCTGCGTGTTGCGATCCAGCCGGTAGCAGCGCTGGCTGAAGTAGTCGATCACGAAGGACGGACACTCGGTTCCCGACTGAAACGGCGGGTTGGATCTGTGAGGAACATTTGTGACATCGACAGGTCTAGCGTGGGACACACTAGAGCGTGCTCACCTCACCAAAAAATTCGCCGATTTCCTTTCCTTTTTGGACCGCGCAGTGAGCACATGCACGTGTACATGCAGTCAAGATCTCCGAGAAATGAAAATGACTGATTTAGGTGTATAAATGGTATTTTCGTAAAATTGCTATTCGACCACCATCACTTTTCCTGCCTGCATGAAAGCACTTTTGCTTGCGTGAACTGAACTGAAATGACATGTGAATTACATGCTACGTCTGAAACCGTAGAACACAGGTATCGTTCAGCTCAGTTTGCTGCTATTCCGTGTCCGACCCTGAACCCACCGATTGTACAAGGTCCAGCATAATCAGCGGAACGTGCCAGTCACCGGCCTGTTGGGTACCGAGTGAAATGAAAGCCCATTCTGTAACACCACCTCCAACCATAAAATCGATTGGATCCTCTGCATCGCTGGCTGGATCCGCCGGTTGTCCGCCAGAGTCCGGCGGCGGAAGACGCTGCCGGCGCAGGCCTCACCTCGTCGCACTGCTCGCTGCAGGGCGTCGTGATGCCCTGGTCGGCCGACGCCGGCAGCTCGAACGGCTCCTGGTCGGCGCCCCTCAGGATGTGGCCCGTCACCTTCTCGTACGTCAGAACCCCGTCGTCGCAGGAGTCTGGCGACATCACCGAAACCGTTTGTGAACATTGCGACACATGGTGCGCTGGTAGGACGTTTTTACGGAATAGTTGTAGGCATTGTATCGATGGGCGTACAATAAGAAGATCTGTGCGAAATCTTCCCAATCTCCACTCAGTTCCAAAGGCCACTCACACTCCGTCAACACTCGGAGCTTCGTCAGGCACTGACACAGACCCAGAAAGAAATGGAGAGTAAATGCAGACAGAAATACATGAAACTGGCCCTAAACCGTCAAACCACTGCGACCCCTGCCCCGACGCACTAAAACTGATCATTTCTGATGCACGCCTGGTCTGGTGTGATCGGTTCTGACCGGAACGTTGACCGACTGCTGACACCGCTACGAGTGGCTTTCACTGATGGCTGGCTGATGGCTGTCTCCCAATGGCAGCGACATAACCAGCGGGTCAGATGAGCTAGCTCACCCTCTCGGCACCGATTTCATTTCACCTGCTACTGTTAACTGGATTTGGACGCCGGACGCCGTGCATTTTCAGCCTCCTTCCCCGTGATGCAAACCCAGGCCCCGCTGCTGCCACAGTCCCCGCTGACGGGCCCGACCGGCACTGACCGAGCGTGCAGACGCGCTGGCTGGTGACGGCGCCCTCGAGCGCCGGCAGCGTGACGCGGCCCAGGCTGACGGCGTCGTCTCCGCTCAGGTAGCAGCGGTTCCGCGGCCGGTCGTACGTGTACATGCGGCAGACGAAGCGGCGCTCGGTCGTGCAGCGCGACTCGCAGTCTGACGCCGAGTTGGCGAAGTCGAGCGCGTCGGCCGTCAGCACGGCCACGTTGCGCTGCGGCGGGTCGTAGCGGCAGTCCGGCAGCGCTGCAACCGGCGCCGACCGTTAGCCGCGGTTGCGTCAGCCGTTGGCCGGCGGGCGAGAGCTCGGAATGGCTGCTGTGGGCTGAATGGGGACTCGCGGCTGATGTGCCGGTGCTGAAAATACGCCTGGCCGGCTTGTTTCCCGTGTACTCACATCTGGCGCACGGATTCTCTGCGTGCTCGAATTTGCCGCACTTGTTCTTCGTGCATCCACGTCTGTCACACTGCTATCTATGAACTCACGCCTGGATGACCGGTTATATATGTCCTCACTCCTGGATGACTAATTACATATGTGCTCACGTCAGGTACTTTAGTTTTCTGAATACTCACCTCCGGCGCAATGGTTCTCCAGACACTTACGTCTGACGCACTGGCTCTCCAGGTACTCACGTCTGGCGCACTGGTTCTCCAGGTACTGGGTGGTGCTGCGGCTGAGCCTGAACGCCTGCGGCTGCGTTCGCCGGTCCTCTCGGCTAAGCCGACAGACGCGGTCCACGCTGTCGTAGTCCGCCGACCTGCTCGAGCGGGACTGAGGCTCAGCGGGCGGTGGCGAACAGCAAGAGGGCCCACCGGACAGCCCGCCAGAGCAAGGTAACGAGCCCTGGGCTAGTGGCTTTACAGAAAGTCAAATGAAGGGTCGAAATATGTCTAAGTCGCAGCGACTAACTGGTGCCGAGTTATAGCATACTGATTATCTTAATGAAAATGTACGATTTTTTTATGAAATCAATCGGTATGTCACGACATGACATTAGGGCATTTTCCAAACAGTTCTAGCTGGCTTATGTTGCGATGTCAAATGGAACCCCCCCCCCGCCGGAAGGAAACGAATAAAGTGACCTCCCGGACACGATGAGTCAGTGCTGCAGCAAGTCTCAACAGACACGGGGCAGGGGCCCGAGGGAGGAAGAGGAGCGTCAGGTCACTGACCTGCAGTCGAAGTCGGTCTCTGTCAGGCAAGCGCGCTCACAGTCCACGCGGTTCTGGACAGACATGACCTCCTTGGTGTCGAACCCTTCCAGGGAGGCGCCCAGCACACGCTCGAACACCCAGAGCCGGTCCTCGCCGCACATTTTCCCGATTTCTTCAGCGACTGGAAAAGAGTGAGCCGAGTTAGAATCAGGGCCAGAGGCGAGTTAGGCTCACACTCGGCTGAAGGCAGAGTACCACAGCGGCTCGCGCAGAGCGGGAGACGTTCGAAAGCTGCACTCGCGGAAGTGTTCTTCAGTACGAATGAATAAGGCTCATCGTTGCAAAATGAATAACGATATAATGAATACGGCTCATTGCTAGCTCTTCTGCGACGCGGAGGCTTTGGATTCGGCGTTCTTTTTCACTGAACTAGATTTAATAGCATATTTTGAAACACACAAGCAACAAACAAAATAATCAACGTACATTGAGAACATTTCTGTAGTTTTCCATAAAGGACATGGAGGACATTTTTTCTATTTCATTGTAGTGTCACATCGACGGATGCCACTCACCGCCCTTGAGGCAGACCTCCTCGAAATAGCTGGTGCCTTCCCGCTCCACCAGGTCGCTCTCCCGACCGGCGGACTCCAGATCGTAGGAGACACACCGGCCCGCCGGGTAGTCTGCGACGTGACAACGTGCTGCTGTCAGAGGCTGAACTGCGCTATGTATGACGTGTCCGGCGTAGACTGACGAAACCGCTCGCGTTTAAAGACATTGACACAAAGTCGGCGGTTATGGTTAAATTCACCGCCGACGTTAGGAAAATACGTGCAGCATCGTGGTGTGCATCAATGAATGAACAACATTTTAAGGAACTACTGTTGAGATGTTTAGAAGAGTTAGTTTTAAAGTTTATTTCGGTTTCGAATGACATGAGAAATAGCAAGTGGTGTAAAAAAAGAATGCAGAGGCATTTAAAAAAAAAACATTGCAGTTACCAGCTCGTTTTTATAGATTCATAGCTCTTTAAAGTCTTCAGACCAAAATATTTGGAGGGCATGAGTATAGTCCCAAGTTTTGAGGAGAGAAATCAGAATCTGGAATGGGGTGACAATCCGACTTGCTTTTCATATACGTTTTTATTATATGTTTTTATATATAAAATGCAAACCCCTTGCTACACCCATAGCAATAGGTGTAGGACGACATCCGCTTCCGTCTATTTTAGAGTATCGGTGACCTCTACGTTGTAGCTATGTTGCTATGTGTCGATGATGTTGTTGTTTAACGTGTGGTTGTATTGTACTGCATTATCGTGTTAATGTCGAAGTACGATGTTGCGATGTTATTATTCAAAACCTAGTTTGACGCCGGAGAATTCCGCGGACCGCCAAGAAACTCCAGCCCTTTTCGCTGCACTAGCCCGCCGTGCTTTGACGTACTGCGGCACAGTATATTATCCACGACCGTCTTCCATGGCTTTTGCGTGTCCTGGCCACGTTTCCAGCGCCATTGCGGTGATGGTGCGCTGTGACACACAATACAACCTCACAGCCTGGCGTTACGTTCAATGATTGAGCACGTCCGCATGTTCTTATCTGCAGCAAAAGGAGGTCTGATTTGGCTTAGGAGCCTACCAACCCAGCAACATGTCGGCAAACGCGGACGCTTACAAATGTTAACAGTTTATGATGCCGTGAGATGTACACCCGATATCGTGTAAAAGTATCCGCAGTTAACGGGAATGATAATCAATGGTAGCACAACTAATACCATCTTTCCTCTCGCTTTTTTGTGGGGGAAACTCGTTGATGATGCAAGAACGATGCATGAGTGCAAGGCGCAACGTTCACGTGCTTAAGGACGACAACACACTCCCCATACATCACAGCCAAGGCTCGGTAAACGCCGCTCTGTCTGCTCCCAGCAGACGGCAAGCGTCGCCAGCCCAGGCCTCGCGCTGCGGCCCATCTGAAGCCGAAGGCGCCGAATTCTGGCCGGGCCTCTAACTCGGAGTCGAACTCGAACTCACCCAGGACGAAGCCGTTGCAGTCGCTGGCCTGGCTGCAGATGGCGGCGCAGTCGCGCAGCACGGGCGAGTTGGTGTTGACCAGCAGGTTCCGCGTCTGCGCGCCGGTCGGCTGGAACGTTCGGCCCACCGTCTTCTCGTAGGTGAGCGTGCCGCCGAAACATTGCGCTGCCGGCGGAGGCGGCCGTCACGCGGGAACGCCGAGTCATGACTCTCCCCCCCCCATCCCCCATTCCAGCAGCCTATCAGCGCCGCTCAGTTACGGGCCGGGTTACTGACCGTCAAACTGAACCGATCCGCCCGACGACGCAACTCCGCACCGGGCTCTACAACGCCATGAGTACTCACTAACATATGTTTATGCTTGGAGCTTTGCGAATAGATCGAGCTCTGCTTACGTGATGAACCTGTAACTCCATAAACCTAATGACTATGGAATATTTCTGTAACATCCAAGCACTTGAAAGCCAAGGGCACAGGCGCAGCCAAGCGAGACGGGCGGGCCCCCTTAGGCCCGCATTTTTCGTAAAAACCGGAGCACATCGTCTTCCCGGGAGGCGGTTTTCGTGCCATTTCAGTTTACTCTGAGCTCTGGGATCCCTTAAGAAAATCCTGGCTGCGTCCCTGGCCAAGAGCACGTACGTCTGACACACGTCCGGCACATCCCTGTTACCGTGTTCTCTGGTCATCCCGACAAGTTCTGCTCCGTGCCATAGGCCGTTAATACTTGTACAGGAGCGCCACGTTTTAGAAGGTTCATACTGCTTACGCATTCGCAGTTTCTGTGGTAGTGTCACAACAGTTTTCTCGGGTGTGCATAGTAGCAGCACGTTCTGAGACACCTCGTTCTTTCATTGCGTCTTAAGTTTGATATAAGCTGCCTTGCTAGATTTCGTAGCAATTGGCATAGGCGTAGGAAAGTCTCAGAAAATGTGGGTGCCAAAGCCAGTTTTGACGTCGATTCTTTACATGCCTCGCCATAGGGTTAATAGTCAGCATTCTCGGGAAGTAGAGGTGCCATGGCACCCATGGGCCCCCCGTTCCTACGCCTATGCCAATAAGTAATTCCAAGGCAATCGTTACATTCCGTAAACGAGAAAAGAAGTAGTAGTTCTGGAAAAAACCTTTCATCTTTCCATGTTACACTAAATCTTCAGAGTTTACTTGGTCGTCACTAAAATGCCAGGACTTCCGTCTTTACTTCGTGGTGAGCACCGCGAAGGATTTCTTTGGGAATATGTCATTTTGTTAAGTCGTCCGGAATACATCTAAACTGTGCTGTATACTTTTGCTTGACTACGTTATATAACCAACAGTTCTGTTTATGGTAATTTATTTGCGACATTTGTTTGAGGGCCTCTTATGTTGATAATAACAGAACTGAATGATCCCTAAATCCTGAGTGTAAAATAATGTAAGGTCGAAATATGGCTCGCCGCAGCACTTCTCACCTCAGTCTCTGCCGAAGAAATCCGATCTGTTCTTTAGTTCGGTGTTCATTGTCATTGGTCTTTGAAACCCATATGAAAAATTAAATACCTCTTGTGGTTTGCACTCTAAGTCACCACCAAGTGTCACTGTTCTGCTTACCGTTTGAAAGGTCGGCTGAAGAGAATATGATTAATGCCGTGGCCAGTAGGTGCCAATTTGTTGCTCTCCGCCGGCCATCCTGCAACGAAGAAAAAATTATAGTATGCAATGGCCATGAGTATTCTGTTGGACCTCAAATCCACCAAAGTTCATTGATGAATGTCGCCCGTCCATAGCCGAAGAGAAAGGGTCAGGATGCTATGGCCCCAGTTTTTCTGCACATTGAACATTAAGTCTTCGTGATGCCTGAGACCATGAGCGTAGGAACAGGAGATGGGAGGGGAGCTATGCCCCTCCACTCTTTTAGGGGAACGTAGCATTAGCCCTACGGAAAAAAACATCTTTTCCCCCACAACATACACTTTGCTGAATGTTCCTGCACTCCTGCCTGAGACAGATCGTCTCCAAATCTGCCATCGCTTTTAGGCCTTTTCCAGGATTCTCAAGCCCACCCGCCCACGAACGTCACATGCCACAGAGTATCCAGCACGTGATCGAAGGGCTCAGTGCTCGCTAGCTTTGTGCTTATTCCAGGTATGCAGCGTGATGATATTTGCAAGGGATTAACGACCGCTGCAGCCGACTGCATCATTAAACAGCCCTACAGCTGCGCAGGCAGAGGCCACAGCAGCCAGTATCGGCAGCCGTTATTTGGCCGTGGAACCCAGCCCTGCCATCAGCGGGCGCAGCCGCCGACCACGGGGGCGGCCTCGCGCAAAAAATCATCCCGCCGAAGTCAATGTCCCGGGGTCGATCGGGTACCGGCCGGACGACGGGGCATGTCACGGCTGTGTGGCTCTGGCCGGCGCCACGCCCGTCCTAATGGCTGCTCCCCGCCGCGCGCTGGCCGCGCCGCGCCGGCGGCAGCAGCGGCCACGGCCGGGGGAGAGGGTCAGCAACGGTGCGGTGTATCGAACGGCGCTGATGGAGACTCCGTAGGCATCGGTTTATTGTGACAGTTCTGGGAAAACCCTGTCCGTTTCTGCCGCTGGTTTCTTAAGAAGCAAGGAAAAGTTAGCATTGATTATAACAGGAGTAGTAACTGTTACACTGGAAACTCTAGGGACAACAGGAGACGTGGGTTCTTTCCAAACTGATTCGTTTCTCGATTGCGTTTCGATCGTTTTTAGATAGGTACAGACAACAAAAAATAAGCCCATCGTTGCTTTTTTATCTTTTGCGTTGTGGGACGCGGAACGATAAAAACTTACTACACCTTTGCTGCAGGCACGTCACCACATGGTCTGATCAGATGAAACCACCTAAACATACTGGCATGGTCCTTGGCTCCGCCTTCAGAGCGCGCTGGCCCTGCAGCCGGCGCGGCTGAACGCTGGCGAGTACTCCGGCACCAGCGCCCGCCAGACCGCCGGCCGGAAGTGGGTACACCAGTCCGGCGGGCGGAATGCAGTGCAGCGGTTACCGTTATTGCTGTGCCGGGCCGGATCCACAGCGGAATCTCTTTGGTCATGCGCAGTTCAGCTGCTGTAGCGCTGTCCGGAGAAAGCTTTGTCCAGCGGCCCTGCACATTTCCACCCGACCGAGTCCCCAGGGAAGCAGCTCGGGTTCGAATGGAAACGTTGAGGCCAGCGAATGGGGACTTCGTCATGGCGTGGTGACTGCTACTCAGCACAGGAATTATCATCGGATCCTGTTTCCAGGTCTACATGGGCAGCACCGCATTGCAAAGTATACGTGGGTGGGATCTGCTGTAATATTGATGTTGCCGATACAACACCAATAATCGCGGAATCCAGCATCAGGCCCATGGTCATGTATAGAAAGATTGGACTCCAAAGTGACACTGAAAAAACCCTTGGAAGTACATGCCGGTCGACCACAATGCAGATTCTCTTAGATCTGGGCCTCTCGTTAGAATACCTCATCTAATTCGTTTTCAAGACGAAAATTGCTACTGCATTGCTTTGGCAGTGGTATTGATGAATACGTTTTGCTTTTTCGCACATTTTTGTTTTCTCCATTTTTTTTTCAAAAGTTGCCACAGGTTTACTGATGGAAACCTTGGGCCAGGAAATACCGTCGAGCACCTCACATCTCATCGATACAGTCGATGTCAGCTATCGCTGGGCAATGAGGTCGGACGGCGAAGGCTGCTGTTTTGAGGTCAGAGGGTTGTTAGGCCCCCAACCGGTGCGTTACGGACCCCGGAGCGAGCGTCACTACGCCGTCACGACCTTGGCGCGCGGCGGCGGCGGCGACGAGCCGTGACGGCGGGGGCTGCCATCCCGCGAGGGCTGCGCTCGGCAGCGGGGACGCCCGGCTCTGCCTTGCAGGGGCGCAGCCAGGGTCAGGAGGAGGGGCGCTGTTCCCGGCGGCTGTACTTAGCGTCGGGGCGAGCTGACCCTGACTGGCAGGGTTGCAGCCAGCGAGACATGAGCAGCAAGTGCGCTGTGTAGCGTTGGTTTGATGAATGGGACACTATCCCTCAAAAGCAGGCCGGTTCGACCTATACCTGCGGGATGTAGAGCTCATCACCACGTATAGCTAATTTGTTTTGGGCCACATAAGTCAAGTTACAAAATACCGGCTTAGATTAAGTGTTAAATTCATCCGAATAATCGTAAGATTAGCCTGAAGATATTTTGTTGTGAAAACTGGTTTCGGATAAAATTCATAGGGGTTTGTTCCACATGGTTGTACGCATAAAAACGTGCAGGTTCTAGTGGTTTCGGCGATTTAATTTGAGGTCACATGGAGGTAGAGGATGTACAAAATAATATAAGTTGCGGAATTTTCGCCTGCACCGCTTTGATGTTCATTTTACCCACGGGCATTTATGCCGCATCTCCTTCTATATGCCGAACACGCTTTGTTGGGGCTTTGTAAGGGCAACAGCTCTTTTGATGGTAGTCCGTCGCACCGATACTACAGGGCAATTTAATGCTGCACCCATGTCTCTCGTTTTTCCAGTGGTGCTGCGCTGCATTACAAAGGTTGCGGGGCCATCCAGCTGAAGACCTGTCAGCTGGTCTCCGCGAGTGCCACTGGGTGTTACGTCACCAGATGTTTCTTACGCCTCCACTTACGATGCTTTTTTCTTGTCATTTCGTCGATATCTGTCGAAAGGTCGCTTCAGGGCGAGTCAGTTGTAAAACCGTGGATCACCGTGTTTAGAGCAATGATTAGTCCCCATTTATGATTAAAGGCACTCGAAAGCACAACGTGCGATTTTTTTCTTCGGGCTCCTCAACCCTTCATCCGTTGATAATGGACTCGTCACTCTAAATTTTCCCTGAGACTCTGAAAGCTCCGTTTTTCTGAGGTAGAATGTCATGCTGAAATCAATGCAGAAGTGACCGGAAAACCAGCAGTTGCTAACATATTGGAATCAGGCAGGGGAGGATCAAGCGGCTCCGTTTGGGGGCCAAACCATAGTTTCCTGAATCTAAAAGGTTGGATTAGGAGTTCCAGCAACTTCAGACTCTGGCTGAATAAAAATGCCCATGTATTCTGGATGGGGGCCAAATGACCATTTGGTTCCCCATTAGTCGCGGCTGGGGAACATAGCGGGGTTCCCCCTGGATCCGCCAGAGGTATCAGGACAACGTCTTCCTTCAAACGCTGATGGTGACCGAATTCTTGAGAGTGGTCCTTAATCGCTAACATGTGCATTCTATCATGCAGCTCGATAACTTCGTAATCCGAACAATGTAGTAACGTTTAAGGAGACAACGAATGTCTTGGTTAAACTGTTGATCAACTTTTACGTTTCGTGATCCTTGTTACTGCGGGTCAGGCGCGTAGCCAGGATTTCCCTCAGGGAGGGGGGGGGCGCAAATGTCAAATTTGGTCATGCTCCACTGGTATATGACGAAACGCATAGGAAAAACGGCAGTATATAACTGACTTCACGTTGAACGCACGGCAAAAGCACATAATGTTCACTTTTGCGACAGATATTTGATCACTATTCCGTATTCCTGCGAAATCGCTAAATCTCTAGTGTAGACCACTTGGTTCGGGGGAAGGGACATGGCTTCCATGCCCTCCCCCGGGCTACGCCCCTGTTGCAGGTATAATGGAGAGGTGCACGGAAGCTCTGGTAACGGACTCAATGCAATAGCCCTCAGAGACCTTAACGCCGTACGGACAGGAGCACTCAGGCGCCCTGTGATGCGATCAAGTCCTCGGTGTGGCGCCGGGACGTCTGGCGCCGTCATAGACGTCAGTTTGAGTTCAGAGGTACGCGTTGTCTTTGGCACTGATGTTCTGTGGTCATTGCCTGAACGAAGAGGAAAATATTTATTTTACGTTCCCTATATTTCGGAAAATCTACCACAGAAAGTGCCAAAACAGTAGCAGTTTAGAAACTCCATGCTCTTAGAAAGATCCATTATTATATTTTGATAGATCTTATGGTAGGATTATGATGAAGTTGCAAAGCAAAGATAGGAAAGCCATTTTCATAAGTTGCGTACCATGAACTATCCGGCATTGTGTTGACCGAGCATAACGAAATAATATGATCACCAGTCGGAATACAAATTGGTTTGTCTCACAGACAAGGCCAGAGGAATGCCTTCACCACCCCGTGTTTTGACCAGTCTGAGCATGTCCCTGGCATGAACATAGCCTCCGACAGGAATTCCAACTGTCGAAGTGCCTTATTAATAAAACCGTTGCATTTGCATTTAACAGCGCTCAGCTGAAGTGGAAAACCTTTGTATTCCCTGAGGTCTTCCATTTAACCAACCATGAATGCCGGCGCGAATGCCTAATTACACACCTCCACGCTTTGTGGCTCGCTGGCGACCCTGAGGAAACAAAAGAATGACGTATCTGTGCGTGACAAAAATGTATGAATGCGATGATCAAGTCATTTGGTTGACACATAATGCGGGATGTGTATCCTCTAATTTGCCGTTTCGATCATTGCTTCCAGATGACTCCTGCCTGCCCTGAAACTAGCAACGCTTGGACTGGTAAGGAGGTTGAAGCCATTACATCTGTCAGAATCATGTCGAACGACAGTGAATAAACACAATACTATGAATGAATGAACACGGAGTACAATGGATGAATAAAGAGGATTTTCCTATTTGAACCTGAAAGAAAAAGCTGTTTACCATTCATGTTGTAATCAAGATAACATCAATTTTCTTTATTTCAAGTTCAAAGAAGGCAGTTTCTTAACGCTCGTGTTATCGTGCTTATGAGTGAATTTTACAAATGCTCCTTCCTCTTTTGCTTTCCCGTTGGTTTCTGGATGGACCACTTCAAACATTTCCATTGTACTTGACTCACTTTCAGTCATTTGACATACTGATGCGCAGACCCTGGCCATAACCCAAGTATTTCCGCCGTAGGGCAAAGATATATCCAGACCTCCTCAGTCGTGCATAGACCACAAAGCATAGGCGCCCAAGCAAAATACTTTAAAACCAGACTAAAATATCCACAGAACGCTGGCTACTTGTTCCAGCATGACTCACCACTGTGTGCTTCCAAAAACACCCTGTGGCTGAGAGAAAACACGTTCGTTTTTAGAGAAATAGCATTGAGATCGGTAATGCTAGTAGGTAATGGGCATTTCCGCGTAAGAAATCTAACATGTCATATCACTGACGAGATGAGGTTAATTACGCATGATAAGCACCTATCAGAGGCAGACTTGTACTTGATTTTCGGGGGAATCGATCTCGAATCCCACTCATGGCCTGCCGAATCGATTCCGATTCTGATTTAACGCGATTTTCTAAAACCTAATCGATTTTGATTACGACTGACGATGAAACGAGTCGATTCTGGAATGAGTTCCATTGAGACCTATTGGATTGCATTAAGCAATTGGAGTCGATTCTAATTCAGATTCTACTGACAACCATGTGTTACAATGCCAACTCTGATTCCGTCACTTATCAGTGGAATAGATGCTGATTTTGAATGCCCGGAACGGAATCGATTCCAAAATTAATAGTGATTCCAATGGAATTGAGCACAGGTCTGCTCAGAGGCTCAATGCCTGAGATAAGGTTGAACTTTATCTAGCAGTGCGGTGTACGCCTGGTCAGCATCTGCAGACAATCCACGTTCTCTGGTGCCTGCCGGAACGCCGGTCCCGAACAGCGGCAGGGGACTGATCAGGGGCGACTGCTGGACGACTGAGCTGCTGGACCGCTGGACGGCTGGACGGCTCAGCTGCTGAGCAGCCGGACGACTGTACAGAAGGTCCAGTCGGGCGACGCGGGGCACCGCTAACCGGACGCGGTCACGTCCGTTGCGGTAGGCCGGTAAAAACGCGCGGATGGCAGGCCGTCACGGAGGGGGAGGGGCTGCGCCGTGGCACGTGACGCCCCATCCCGCCCCGCCCACAGCACGCCGCCGCCGGCGCCGCTGTTCCGGCCGGAAGGCGGGCAGGGGCAAGGACCGGGCGGTGGTGCTGCTGACCCCGCTGGAGCCCCGGCCGCCGTGGCAGATGTCCCTCGGTCGCTCTGGCTCCTCCTGCCAGCAGCCTGGCGCCCGCTCGACCGGGGACTGAGTAGCGAGGTAAACCTCAGACGCCGCACTTCAAATTTGCTGGCTGTGTGTGAAAAGGTTATAGATGCGTCTTCTCCATGCTCGAAAAGACTCCAGGATCTTGAAGGGAAAGTGCACAGTGCGCTTCCGTCTCGGGTTTCCTTCCCACTCTCTGTCTTGCCAAAGCACACAGTCGATCGTGACATCCCGCCGTTCAGCTGGTCCCATATCCTCAGAGTCGCCCGCCCCCATGCCGTGCGTTCGTCCTTGGCCAGTGCTGAGTTTCCGGCGGAGGTGCGGGCTGGGCCGCCGCCTGAGTCACTCGGTCACGCACTCTGAAGAAGCACATCGCCGCCGCCAGCCGGGCGGCCAATGCCAAGGCCGCCGACACGCCGCTGTGGCGACGGAGTGGTTACGATTTCTACGAATGGCTTGGGCGCGACCTTCTTCTGCCTTCTGCCTTTGAACTTATTTGTCTTGTTCGGCTTATGGCCCACAGAGAGTGGATTCGGAAATTTCCTTAGGGGAGCATGGGTCGGGTACGTTAAGAAATCAGGGGCCGTTTGTTGTCCGTTTCGTTTATCACTGTCTTCCGACATTTCGTCTGCTTTTGTTAGATTTCTCCACACGTCGAAGGAGCTCATAACCTCAGTAGGGTCCTCGTCCATTGGCTTTGCGCTTGGCGACTCGTTACTTCCTGGCGGGATACTGCTTTGCTCCACACCCATGATCAAATGATCCAGAGATCCATCATGCCAAACAATGGATAATGTCATATTTCCCTCGGCAAGCCCTTTGCAAACCGATAGGCTGGATAACTGGCTGGTTCTCGAAAGAGTACTCACACATGTTCGATTTTTGAGATTTTGGATGTCCGAAAGATCTCACCATTTTTTAACTTAAATTTAACTTCAACTAGCTTTAACTTCACAAACAACTCTTCCTAACTTTAGTCAGTCCAGGATGAGGCGGTATTTTTTATGTCTCAATCGACTTTAATTTCAATGCTACTGTCTCGCATTGCTGCACAATGAGGAGATGCCAACGGCACAAACTAATGCTGTGCTGCATTTGAGGCCATAATTCTCCCTTGAAAATACATATTGACATGTTCTTAAGCGATAACGCAAAAGTGTAACTGTATTGGCAAACAGCTGCTCGAAATTCGCTTCGACCGAGCTGTCATTTTAAAAATCCAATTAATCACTGACACTACAGGTGACTCAGCCAAAGAAGGATGACTGCCGTGACACTAAGCCAACACTACTTCCGCGTCACTCTTACCCGACTCGCAAGTCGCAGGCGGGAGCCACACCATCTCACCAATTCAGCCATCATCGCCAGAGGACACCGCTTCCCAAGCACCCTGCCAGCCCCCCGAGTCCAGGCACTCACCTTTTTCCTAGTCATCTCGCCCGGTGCGACGGCCGCATGCCGCGGGGGTGGTGCTGCTCCGAACCGGCACGTGAGGCGGCACTGGCAGCGGCCGGGGCACTGCGGCCGAGCGACCGACGCGTCCCTTCGCCCGGCTCTGGCGGCCGTGTGCCGCCGCCCGGGCCGCACCATTTGGGTCACTGCTCGTGGCGCCCGGTTCCGCTACGGTTCCCCCCGCACCCACTTCCGGTGCGACCGGGTGGCGCGCCGCCGGCCGGGACAACGCCTGGCTGGCCGCAGCGCGGGCTGGCGCCGCCCCTGGCATGGGGCAGGGGTAACAGTCCGCGCGAAAGGAGACTCAGGGGCGCCCCTGGCAATAGTCCGCACGGGAGGAGACTCAAGGGCGCCCCTGAGACAGGGCAGGGAACGTGTACTTCGAGAGGGGACTCGGTGGCGGTCCTGGTACAGGGCAGGGAGAGAAGTCGGCACAAGAGACTCAAGCGCGCCCCTAGCACAGAGCATGGACAGTAACCGGCACAAGAGGGGATTTCTAGGCGCCCCTGGCACAGGGCATCGAGAGCAGTCCTCATGAGCAGCGACTCAGGGACGGGGTCAGGGAGCAGCCGCCAGGTGATGGAGAGGAGGAGAAGAACGAACCCCTGCGACGACCTCAGGACTGCGAGAAGGACGGGATGGGATCTGTCTCTTAGATAATGTGACGGAGACAACGAAAATCGTACTGGAGGACTGTCCAGGTTGCTGCGGTCCCAGCGGGATATCATGGCAGCAGCAGAGCTTTCCTGTGCCGTCAGCGGACCAAACGTCCCAGAAGCGGCCCGATACGTGACATTACGGATGGGGCACAGCCTAATGCAGCCTGAGCCCGTCAATCTGTCAACACCCGTCCGACGGTCAACGAAAACGAAAGGAGCAAAGGCAAAGATTCTTTTGCTTCTCGGCGACTGTCTGTGATGGACGTCCAGTGTCCTTGCCGCACAGTCGTGACGGTTTTTTGTGTTAATTCGGGATGATGTGCAAGCATCAGGTAATTGATAGGTTTCAGTGAGACGAAATTTCAATTCATAAAGAAGTTATGGAGTTTTCATTTCATTAAAAGAGGAGAAACTTAGAAATGAAAAAAGATTCAGTTTATTTCAGCGCATGCTTCACGTGAATCTCATAGAGTTACGACGCAAAGACTCTGGCGTCATTCAACGTTGAAAGGGCCGAGAGCATTCGAGTTCACAAGAACTGAAAGGGGAAAAAACACTGATGCGTTCCTTGGCGTACCGGAAGTTGCCTGTCTTTGGGCACTTGCAGTACTAAAAACGGTTTACGAAATACGAATAGTTATTCTGAGACCAATGAGTACAAGCAGCAATATTTTGTCTTATTTCAACCAACCTACAACAACCTACAACAACCTACACTTCATTACGCTCTACTATGTAGCTTTTTACTGTGAAGCCATCACGATATCCATTAATACTTGCACAGTATGAATATGACTTTCATTAAAGCCAATGAAAAGCGTACAAAGTAACGTTGATTTGCACTCGGGACTGACAAAGTATAGTGACATACTTCTTTGTATCCGTTTTCTGACGGGCCAAAATAACCTAATCTAGACCCAGGTTTCAGATGTGTGTTGGACAGCAGTCGGTACCACCTGCACATAGGTCCCGTTCAAACCGGGCGGCAGCAGGCGATCAGCAGACGGCTGTTCGGTGCCGACCGACGGGCTTCAGCGAGCTGGCGGCAGCGGTCTGCGGCGGAGGTAAGAAACAGCACGACTGGAGGTGTGCGCTGGCACCCGGGCCGCCGGAGCTGGGACCGTAACTGCCAGCGCCGGGACCCGAACTGCGGGCAGAAGGACCCAAACTGTGGGCAGAGGGACCTCAGCTGCGAGCGGAGGGATCCGAGCTACGGGCAAAGGGACCCGAACTGTAGGTGAAAGGACCTGAACTGAGGGCAGAGGGACCCGAACTGCGAGTGGCAAGACCTGAGATGTGGACTTTCCAGCATCACGATGGTTTTTTTAACGGACATCTCATTGCTGGCGTTCATCCTCTGAGTATTGCTCTGAGTATTGCTGAGTATGCTCCATTAGTATTTCGCTATCGGATTACCAAGTCGCATGTAGCAAATTCGCACGGTCCTGGGGAATGTGGAAGCATGCCGTGGGCCAGGATGTTTATACTATCAAGCCAGGTACTTTTTGGCATTCAGAAGGTATTGATCTTGTCAACAACTGCATGTAACTACTATGCGATGTAGGAGTTGTCGGATGTAACAGCTTGTGGCTTAAAGATGAAGGGTGAAATCTGGCAGATACCAAGACATGTGGTGTTGTTTAGTGCCGTGTCGTTCCCATTTTGCTCACTGATTCGCCAAAGTAATGCTTCCTTAATTCAGTAACAAATTTTCGTGCATGAGTGGATCTTTGTGTAAATTTCCCAAGTGCCAACATAAAACCATTTTTTAAGAACCAGACATGCCTGAAAATATTGTGAGATATGTCTACAGGGCGAACTTGGAATTCCTTCACTTGACAATTATGACTGTGACCCGAAAACTGTTGTACGATCATGGAATTTTCCATGATGGAAAGCCAAATGCAGTCCAGGGTTCCAGACGGGTACGGTTAAAATATACGGCCTCTCGATAATCTACTGGCTGATGACAGCGTTAAATGTCGGGAAAGGGTGGAACGCACCCTCCTTCCCTCTTGATCCGACCTCACAAGCAGCCTATGTGTGATACCTATGTGCGGTACAGGTCGCAACTTTACCCTGAGGCGTCTTAGATTTGTCTTTAACATCCTTTCTATAAGAGAAATGTTTAAAAACTTAACTCTGTTTCTCCTCACAAAAGAAACAAGACATGACATGTTGACATGAAGAAACGAACGTAAATCGTAGGGAATTACGAAGAGTCTAGACCAGGCAGGTAGCCAGAATTTTTCTCGGGGGGGGGGGGCAAATGTCAAATTTTATCATATGCCATTGGCACATGGCAAAATTTATAGGGAAAGCAGCAGTTGTATATAACTGGCCTCATATTTAACGCACAGGAAAAAAACATAATGTTTGCTTTCGCATTATATATATGATCACTATTCCGCATTCCTGCGAAATCGTTAATTAATCTGGTGTAGACCGCTTGGCTTGGGGAGGGGGAGAGGGGCCGTAGCCCCATGCGCCCGCCCTTGGCTACGGACCTGGTCTAGACCATTTGAAACAGTTATCTGGCCCTGAAAGACCGCGCCTGGATCTACCACTGCTATCCATTTACACGAACGAGGCCTACCATCTCAGGCATCTAGAAACATTCAGCCGCCAAATGGAAAACATGGTAAAAAAAATCGGGACATGGGAAAATGGAAAAATGTTCGTATAAAGCCCAGCTACTGATGGCAACACAGTCACCATCGTCAAAAAGGGACGCCCAGTTTTCTAGTGAAGGCACAGGGTACCTCGTTTACTGCTGATGATGTCGCCTGCACGATCAGCGCATGTCATTGTGCAATTAGTGCCTTTGTTTACCGAGCTCTTGCTTTTATTGTCTGCTGTTGGAGCCTAGCTTGGTTTGGTCAGAGCTCTCTCGACCGGTACCGACCATTCCAGATGCATGATTTCTGGAAAGAGAGACGCCTCATTGTCACTCACTGGTGCCGGACAATCACGGACTAATGACAATGTGGACCAAGCATAACGAGGACGACATAGCGGACCGTTGGCGAAGTCACGGTCTACCTTTTCTATCTTGCCTTGTCGCGCGTCCCACTGTCAGAGGAGATTTCTGTCACTTTCTGGCGCTGCAAGTCCCGTCTTCAGCTTCTGGTGATGAACTGTGTATTTGTTGTAGTACTTTTTGTTTCTTTTACATTTGTATTTTTACATTTTATCTTTATCAAATACGTGTATTTGTATCCCTCTTTGCGTCCCTGTTATTCCTCTGTCTCTCTTTACTCCTACCCCTGACTATCTTTTTCTGGCTATTCTTGTACCCCTTCTTCTGCCCCTACCTATCCCTCCCGTTCCTGAGGTCCTTCCTTGTCCACCGCGCCGTTCAGCCCGGCCTCTGGCGGCGTCCCTCGGCCGCCCGCGGCCACCGCCGCGCCGGGCCACTGGTTCGCAGGGACGGCCGCCGCCGCCGGCCGCTGGCCGCCCGCCACCCTGGGCGTGGCGCCCGTCCGGGAGGGGAGCGCCGGGCGGGGCGGCGAGTTCCGGGAGCGCGCCACTTGAACCGGGATCAATCAGCGGCGAGCCGGTTCCGGCGCACTGCGCGCGCTGATCGGGCGCGCCTCGGCCAGGTGCGCCGGCCGGACGGCCGCCGGAGGCCACGGTCGCCGGCGGCGCACCGGGGCACGGTCGCCCTGGGGCACGCCGCCAAGGTCACCGAGTCCGGCTCTGAGTCACTTCACCAGAACAAGCTGGCTTCCCGGTCTTTTAATCGCTCGAGGAATGCGGAAGCATGGATCGGATTATTTGAATGTAAATGGTTCTGGATGTGCACGGTCTGGCGCTAAAGCCATCATTCATTTGTTGTTATGGATAGGGGGATACGTTTTTGCGGGGCCAGTTCCAAACTAATTTCACTAGAATGCACCTAAAAATACACATTCCTCGCTTGTAAGCTTGCTTTCATGTTCGGATGTTTGCTGCAATAAATAGAAGTTGACCACTTTGCATTTTAAATCGGCCTAGGGTTTAAAACGGATGGTGTCTATGTGAGTATCCGTAAGCACTTGCTTCTGCAGGTCTACCCTTTCTTTTTCCCTCGCTGGTATCCGTCGTGTATGGCTCATGCTAATTTACCAATGCAATGCCATTCCAAGAGCAGACACATACTGGCCAACTCGAGACATAACTTGTTCTTGCACAGCAATGGGTTTGCTCGGCGGTTAAACCCTATTCCCGTATTGGGAAGGGGGCTTCAGAAGTCTACTCCGGTTTCTTGTTCGCCGTTTCAGTTTTTTTATGCAGCTTCACGAAACCTGATGAATTTTCCCAAATACTCTCCCTTTGCATTATGCCAAATTTCTACAATTTTATCTTCCCCAGTGGAGGAGCTAGGCCAAGTGTTATGTTAAGTCATTAAGTTTATTATATTAAGTCATAAGTTTGGTTATGTTTAACATTTTAAAGATGCAAAATTCAGGAAGAAATGATTCAGCGCAGTGCCCTCTACTTGAGTTTCAAGATCAAGATTCATATCAGACTGGGTCACGGAGCTATGACCTAAAATGCCCGTGCACGTACCCTGTCTCAAGACGGCCATAAACATAACTTTTAGAAATATAGTCAATTCACATGGCTGGAAACGTTTTCAAACACTGTGAAATAAATTCAAGGTCATTCCATGTGTCAGTTAGGCCATTTAAGGTCCTTTAAAGTCAAAGGTCGTAAGCTGGCGTGATGAGCATGCAACCATGACATTTCCCCTTTTCCATGTCCTTAGCACAACGTATGCCAGCATTATACAAGAAATGTAACGTGATTTGGACTTCTGATGTATAACATGACTAGTAGCAGCTAAAGCATGTTTCTAACTTTCACGTTAATTTGGTTTTCAAAAAATATTACTTCTTATTTTCCAAGCCCAGTGAATGCCTATCAATTTTCTCAGAATTCCAAGGGTGTGGCCCCATGAGAAAAGTCTAGTCGATTAACTCCCCATTCATGGCAAATGCATTAAAATCGGCCATAAACAGTAGAGTTAAAACAAGCAGAAAATCCCCCTCCCCTTGCCTAGCTTTTGCATGCATCCATCCTTTCAGGGATTTTCAAAATTTCTTGTTATAGAAGCGTAATTTACATCATGGCGAATCGACCTCCGTATGTTGCGATGAAATTGGACTGGTAGCTCTCGAGATCTCCTGGGGAGGGGGATAAGCCTTCCAATACGGGAATGCGCCCTAGCGTTATGGGTACGGGAAAAGAACTAAGGAGTTTAGGGGACGGCAGAATACTTTCCATTGACCTTCTCGAATTAGCAACACCGCGACGACAGAAAATTCCGCAACAACAATACACATCATTCGGATGAAAACTTTTGCCGAGTAGAATTGTTCGGCGCAATGGCTGAAATTCCCTCATGAAGAAGCGTTTTCCTGACATCGGATCAAAATCTCAGGCACTGTTTTTCATTTATCGCAGATATACGGATTACGGAAGCCTGTGTGCTCCAAGGTCAAAGAAATGGACGATGTTCTCTACATGGTCAAGATTCAATCCGGCACCGTTTGGGGGCTGTCAAATACGGCAACCCGCCCGGTTTTTCGTGAATAGTTTCTGAACCGTTAGTCAGCCCAACTAAATTTCTTAGTACCTGTTCATCAATTAATTTTACATATTTTGACACCAAAACCATTTTCATGCTAGGTCACATCATGGAGATGTGACGTCATATGTGAGCCCTTGCATGCATGTTTTCGCCTCTCCGGGCGTTGACTCGAAATGCTTCGTTTTTTGAGAACATTTGTGGATATAATGCATGGATTATTTGGATTTACATAGGAGACGGTTCCCAAAAGCATATGCAACCGTGGCACATCGACGTTAGAGGTCATGTTAGGTCATATGCATGTTGACAATGGGACTGATTTGCATTAGAAGTGGTTGCAGCTGACTTTCCCCATCGTCCAAGCTAAACAAGCAAATTTGTGTGCGCCTCTTAGCAGGGTTCACCAAATACAGCGTGATATCATGTCAGGTCACGTCATAGATAGATGTCAAGACAGAATGAAATGCAGCATGCTGAGTAGCAGCAGAGGGCAATTATTATTACAAATCAGAAAAAAGAAAAATGACTATCTGTTCTAACCCGGCTTGACCTTTACGATAGAGAGCAGACAGAACAGTTTTAATTGTCACGCAACGTTATTTCAGTTATGCACCTGACGTCGTTAACAATTCCAGCAAGTGATTATTGCTCTTTGTCAGGAAGAGTAAAGAAACCTCATCTGACCTGACCCAGACTGACCTTGACTGGATGGAAAGCAGGTGATGCAAAGCTGATTATCAGAAGCCTACACTTCCCTCCTTTTTGTCATGTGGATCAAAACGGCTGCTATCTTTGGCGTGTAACGCATCAAAGCGATCTTTGGCATGTAAAGTAAAAGCAATATTTCACCTGACCTAGGCTGACCTTGGCCCGGCATTTCTTTAACATTTTGGTATGCTTCTGGTACAGGAGGTTGTGACCTTTCGTTTGATACCCAACTGAAAGCTCTAAGACCACTGTTGCCGATGATATGATGTACAGACCAATGTCAGTTTTTTTGACGTCGTGTAATGCGTTTTACATGACCTGTGACGTCATCAGTCACGTGACCAGGGCTAACATAGTATTTTCTGGATGGCAAGACTCAGGGCTATCGATTGGTGCTAGAGAGGTTCAGATCCAAGTCTCAGATCTTGAGATAATATGAGATAGTGCCCTTTTTGACACCCTCCAGGAGGACCCAGGCACAAAAACGCGCCAGGCAGTGCAAGTTAAGCCAGTAATTTCGGTACGTCGCTGGAGATTTCGCGTGGGCCCATCGCTGTGACTCATAGAGGTAGTGATCAGAGACGCAAGAGGTACCGGAAAATTTTTGACTTGTTTCAAAGTTACTCCGTAATTTTTGCCTGATCTGATACCTTTTATTTCCATATGTTCCTGATTATATTTGGCACACAGGCACAGGATGTATCAACTCCCAGTACCGCGATGGGAATAAGGAGTATTCAATAAACTGTGCAACACTTCTCCAGGTACTTCTAACCCTTTCCCAAAGGCGCAGCGAAGGGGGGAGGCGGGGGGCCCGGCCCACCTCTTAACCCTATTACCGGCAGGGGGGCGGAATCCGCCCCCCTCGGGTTTTTTGCTTGCCAATTATAGGCTTTTTAACGCAGCTTCACGAAATTTGGTGGCTTTTCCTAGCTATTCTTTCTACGTGACGTGACAAAATTTCAAAATTCTATTTTGCTCAGGGGCGGAGCCAGGCAACGTTTTTGGGAGGCACCTCATGCCGTTTTTGGCCATGTTAAGGGTAAAAGGAAAATGTCTGCCAAAAACAGAGTTTTTAAGATAGAACTTAAAGCTTTATATGGATGTATAGCTAAATAGTTGGACAATGTGCAGATATAGTTTTGTTCTCCTGAGGTCATTTTACAAGGTCAGGTCAAGGTCAAAAGTCAAAGTTTGTTTTTTCGCTATAATTTCGGGGCCGTTTTTTCAAATGCCAAACCCGGAATATATATGACGTAGAAGGTTGACTTCTACTTGTGTACCAAGTTTTAGCTTGATATCAGGTCGGGTCACGGAGCTATGACCTAAAATGTCAGTGAGCGTATCCTATATCGCAATAGCCATGAAAAGAAATTTTTGAAATAGAGTGAATTCAAATGATTGAAAACATTTAAAGATAATATTAAATGCACAAGAGATCATTCCAAGTGACCCCAAGGTCACTGGAGGTCATTTAAGGTCAAAGGTCACAAGTTGATCTGAGAAACGTGTGACCATGACAGTTCCCCATTTTTCATGTCCCTGGCACCGCCTATGCTAACATTATACAAACATTGTAATGCGATTTGTCCTTCTTTAGTATAACATGACTAGCAGAAACCAAAAAAGGGTGTTTGCCTCTTTTGTTCATCCAGTTGTTAGAAAACTAATCCCCCTATTTTTGAAACCCTGTGAACGCCCATGAATTTTCTCAAAATTTCAGATTTGGGGACCCATGGTAAAAGCCCTATCCATAATCTCTCGATTCATGCCAGTTTCATCGAAATCGGTCCATAAACAATGGAGTTATAAGAAGTCCAAAAGTACCCCCCATTTTGACATTTTTGCCCTCCTGTATCCACAAATTTCAAAATTTTGAAAATTTCTCTTCATAAAAATGTAATTCACGTTACGGCAAATCGATTGCCGTTTGTTGCGATGAAATCGGACGAGTAGTTCTCGAGATCTCAGGGGGGGCCGAATCCGCCCCCCCCCCTGCCGGGAATCGGCCATACCGTCTAGCTCTCCGGAAATAGGGTTAAGCCCGCAGTTTCTACGAAAACCATTAGAGATCGTCTTCCCGGCAGGCCATTTTCGTATGATTTCGGTTCACCCTGAGCCCCCCCCCCCCCTTTAAGGAAATCCTGACTGCGTCTCTGCCCCTTTCCATGTAACCATACTGGCATACTGCCTGTCAGTTTGCGATAATCGCAGTCAGTAACGAACCCCTCGCCTTACGTAACAAAACTATGGACGTCCCGAAAACGAAAAGGTTCCTGAGATTTCGACCTGAGGCCAAGCTTGAAATTCTCTCCTCGACCGTGAAATTCTCTCCATTCAGACCGTGACCTGGAAGGGAACTTATACTCCGCTTAACACTTTTCCTTGACGCGTGGCGAAAGCTTTCATCTGAATGTTAAGCGTATGTTCATAGGGCAGTTCCGATATCAATGTAAACACCGAGAAACTGGGGGACATGCCCCCTCAAATTTTGGCAAAATCTGGGCTTTTATCCCCCCCCCCATTTTGGTAGGAAAGTGGGCGCTTTTTCACAATTTTCCACTGAAAGATTACACTTTGGGTCAGACCGTCCCTACAGATTCTGGTTTGCCTTCTCCTCCTACATTTTCTGGGAGGTGACAACACCCATGAGTTCAGGGGCTCTCTGTCTTGATAGCGACAACTAATCGTTAAGCCCGCAAGCGGCCATTCAGATGCGAGCCGACTCAGCAGTGACGTCATCATCTAATGTGATGGAGACGAAACGTGAAGTAGCGCAATTAGTTATTTCGTTTTACGAATGAGGGACAGCAAATAATGGGGGTCGGGTGGGGTCCATGTAATGAGGTACACGGAGCGATAAAGTGAAGTTTCGGAACCCGAAAAGAAGCTTTAGGGCCTTTGCTTTCTACCGCAACAGCAGGCACCAATCAGGAGGGGGGGGGGGGGGAAACCCCCTCCCGAGGCCTGAGAAGGGGCCCACCAAAGGGGCCCCGGATGGTGCTCTTTCAGACTCAAAAAGGGCTCACTCACTGACATTCAAAAGGGTCCGCAGGGGTCCCGTATGAGTTTCGCAAGGTCTCTGTGAAGATGTCACGGGTTCTTGATGCAGTCATGGCAGCCTCTGGGAAGGTTAGGTTACCCCTGAGACGCATAGAAAGACCCGTGAAGCTCCCAAAGGGCCCCCGAGACCATAACAGGCCCCAACACGGCAGTTTGTCCCTGAAACCACCAGAAGGGCCTCTGAGACGACCAAGATGAGGGCTGAGTTCCAGGGGCGGCATGGGGACCCCTGGGATGTCCTAGGGCCTGGCCCCGAATGGGTTTCACGTGAAAACGTATATGGGCTTCACTGTGAAAACGTGACAGGTTCTTGATGCAGTAAGAGGCCTCTGAGAAGGTTAGATAACCCCTGGAGACGCATAGAAAGACCCCTGAAGTTCCCAAAGGCACCCTGAGACCACAACGGGGCAGATTGCCCCTGGGGCCAGCAGAAGGGCCCCTCAGACGACCAAGATGAGGACTGAGCCCCTGGAACGGCATATAGGGGCCCCGGAAATGTCACGGGGCCTCGAATAGGCTTCACGGACCTGTGTAAAAAACTGAAGGTTTCTGATGCAGTCATAGGGCCTCTGGGAGGGTTAATGAGACCCTCAGGCAGCAAGATGGCCCCTGAAATGGATAGAAGGGCCCCTGAAACTCTCCAAGGGCTCCTGGGACCGCAAGAGGGGCAGCAACACGGCAAAGGGTCCGTGAAACCGCTAAAAGTGCTCGAGAAGCCTCTGAGACGGCAAGAACTTGAGAGAGTATCTGCCACGGCATAAGGGGACCCTGGCCAGCCAGACGGTTCCCCTTAGCAGGGATTCATCAATGGTCTTGTCAACCTCGAGAGGGGTCCCAAATGGATTTTACTAGTCTTTTTGAAAACCTGAGGGGTTCTTGATGCACTCAAGGTGTCCCAGGAAGGTCAGGTAGGTCCTGAAACGGCAAGATGGGTCCCTACACGGCAGATGGCCCCTGAGACCGCCAAAAAGATCAGAGGGTCCCTCGGAGGAAAAGACGATTAGAGGACGTCTGAGACTGTACGGGGGCTCTGGAAGTCAAGAGGACTCCTGAGCAGGAGCGCAGCCAGGATTTTCTTAAGGGGGGAGGGGCGGAGCTCAGTGTGAACTGAAGTCATACGAAAATCGCCTGCTGGGAAGATAAGATGCAATGATTTTCACAAGAATTCGGGCCTAAGGGGGAGCGGGGGAGGGCTCCCCGCTCCCTTGACCCTGCCGTGCATACTATTCGCCTTGGCTGCGCCTGTGCCTGAAACTGCCAAAGGGATGCCTGAGGCATTCCGAGAGACACGTGAAAATGTAAAGGGAACCTGAGACCACAGAGGGCCCTAAAGTGCAAGAGGAAACCTTCCTTGAGCTAGCAAAGTCTCCAGTAAGTACGAGGGACAGTGGGACTCCTGGATCAGATGCAGACATGACATTTCAAACAAAAAGAAAGAAGCAGTCGTCTAAAATCTCGCCGTTGTCATATTTCTACTATTTTGTAAAAGATCAAAATGGAACATTTCCTCTAATAAGGCGACGCGCTTAATTTTTTGTTTTAGTTTTTTGCTACATTGTGGCAAAAAAGCCAAGAATTACATGAAATATTTCCGCCTGGACCCGGGCAGATCAGCATTTTTTCACATCTGAAGAGCAAAAGAATGGGGGGTGCAAAAGAAAGGCCGGGAGGGGACCCTGCGCTGACCATTCTCCCCCCTCCCCCGTGGCGAAATCCTGATCCGGCCCTGCCGTGTCAACTATTCGCCAGCCAAACCGACGGAAATTTCTTGTTTTTCAATGCTGGAACTTCTGCGGGTCGTCTCTAGGCCCAGATGCTCAGAGAATCAAAATACCCGTTATGGTCGTTAGAGTGGTCCCTGCTCTGTTGAGACACAGCCGTGAAATGAGACTCCTTTCATGCACTGCATCAGCGTGCAACCCGAGATACGGTTACCACTTGAGTGCCCTCTATCGGCGGTGCGTTGGCACGACATGACACAATCATCCCTCTAACGGGTGGAGGACCTTCATCTAATATCTGTCATGCCGACTTGATATAAAATTAGGAATAACTGTTGATCTGTGTTCATCTGGAACCAGGTTACACAAACGCGCTTATTGGCGACTTCATTACCCTGTTTACCCCGTGACGTCGCACATACTGAACGAAAGTGAACGATAATGATCAGGGTCTTTTGGTCCCAGCGCGCACATCTGATAGCAGGTTCCCAAAGCTGAAGCCCCATGTGACTTCGGCAAATGAGTCTCAGTGAGTCACGATTCCCCGGCTGACTACTGCAGGCCGAGTTCAGGCCCCACGTGGCAGTCGTCTTTGTACATACGTTCCTTCCGCCGCGCCGTCGGGGAGTTCACGAGCTAGCCATTTCGGAGGAGCGAGCGACAACCTTACCTGCGGTCCAGGGCCAGGAAATAGGACACAGAACCAGGGGATATGGTCCGCGTCTGCCACGGCAGAGGGACCGGGCGTTGCCTTGATGAACAAGGTCGCCCTGCTCCTGGTCCTCCGGGCAGGACCAGAGCAATGTGTTACACATCTGTGACCCATCCATACGCATCAATGTTTTTTGGTGCCTCCCGCCAATCTTTTTTTTTTGCTGCCTTGCTTGGCTGTTTTTACATATTTTATTGTGGCGAACTGCGTGCGATCTTTTTTTGTGAGGAGAACAGATGCATCTCCTCTGCAGTCGCCGGCGGGAGGCACCGTGCTTCGACACAACAAGGGTACAGTAACTGGTAGTCATACACAGCAGCGACAATCTCCAAGCGCCTCCGGAAACGGCTAGCTATGGGTACAACGGCCGGCGGCACGGGCGTCGAGGGCGACTCGCCGGGGCCGCCGGCGACCGCGGCTCAATCCGAGACAAACGCAAACTCTAACACACGTGCACACGGCTCGGCACCAGGGCCGCAGGGGAGACACACACAGCCGGCGACTGAGAAGACCGGCACGGCCGCCGGAGCAGGCGGCCGGCCGGCCGGCGGGCGGCCGTGTCCAGACGGGGCCGGAGCCGGGGCCGGGACCGGCTATCGGCGCCATGAACGTTCCTCGTCGTCCTCGTCGTCCTCCTCGTCGCCAGCCAGCAGGTCGTCCGGCTGGTCGGCGGTCAGCTCGGCGTCCTCTTCGTCGTCGGCCAGCAGCTCGGACTCGGCCTCGTCCGCCGATACCTGCCGGAACAAGAGCGGACGAGGTCTTACACTGACACGCCACGGCACGTCGTTAGCGGGTAATGCGATTAGTACCGCCGCTGCAGCTCTGACTGCGACCTGCTGGTCCCACGAACAATGATCGCATTCACGCAACACACCCAGGCCCTTTTAGGGGTGCGCAATGACTGGTCCATCCGCCGTTCTTCCTTTAAGGGACTAACATTTCCCACAACGGACACTGCAATGATCTCTTCTTCATGAAAGTATTAAAGCAGCTTACAAAAGAGACACCTATTGCCATTTTTTTCGGCTGACGCCTTGTTCAGGGCCACCAGGTTCAAGTGTATATTTAGGTTGGACCAAAATCGGAGAAACGGCATGCAAAAAAGTAATGGTGTGATACGTTCTGTATCTGTCTTTCTGTCGACTCTTCTTGTCCTCCCAATTCCTGTCGATCCAACCTCTGTTCTCCCGGTCTATCTCTCTTTCTATCGATCTTGTCTCTGTTTTCCCAGTTTGTCTCTCCGTCCATCCTGTCTCCTTTTTCAAGTCTTATCAGACTGTCTCCCCTCTCTCTAGCCCCTCGATTCTTTTCTTCCCTTGTCACCCTCCTACTTCAAAGCCCCCCCCTCTCTCTCTCTCTCGTCTTTTTCGCTTTCTCGCTTCTCTGCATTTGCTCTTCGGTCCATGCAGTTGATGTCTAATAGTTTCTTGTCAGCTATTATGTGCCGTAATCGTATGGCCGTTCACTCGACGGTGTACTTAGGATTATGATTGGTCATATTACTCATGCATGCCGTCTGCTTCCGATCTGGCCCTCTACACCAGAATCTAATATTAACCTTATTAAAAAACGTCTGTCTAAACCTACTGTTGAACCTACTATCCTCAAGAAGGCACCACCAAACACAATGTCACCTAGCTTCCTTCTTATGCTCCTTAAGCACATTTTGCCTCCAAAAGTGCCAAAAAATATTCGTCATATCTGCTTCACACACGACAATCCCCTCACTAAGTTTAGCAGCCTGCTCGGATGACACCATAAGCCTCTAATACCTTGCGCTCAGCGGTCTCCGGGTTGGCCTCGGTGTCCATAGCGGCGTCTCGGGCGGGGGCGGCGTCTCGGGCGGGGGCGGCGGCCGGCGGCGGCACGTGCCACGCCATGGTCAGCTGGCGGCCGTTGAACTGGCGGCCCTTGGCCAGCGCTGCCTCCGCCTCCTGACGCGCCTTGAACGTGACCACGACGGCGGGTGTCTCCGGGTCTTGCTGGTAGTCGACGATCTCGCCATATTGCTGCCGGACCGGCGTGAACGTCAGACGACGAGGACGCGACAGATGCTCGGCGCGGGCGGAGGGCTCGTCCGCTCCGACGAAGCCACGCAAATTGACGACATGACGTGACAGTCAGGCGACAATTTGTAGCAAAACTGTCAAACAAGACTCCACCGGTGGAATTACCAATGGCGAAATCGCCATCGATTCGCTGCCTTTCACATAAACTTGCCATCTGACCGATGGCTGACTAGCACTAGGTCGTACACAACGCTTCACAACAGCCATCTACAGAGTCGGAGTCCAGGCCGGCGGGAGGGGGGGGGGGGCCGCGCCCGGTGCACCACTCACCGCCAGGTGCGCCAGCAGCGGCGCCTTCTCGTCCAACTGGTAGCCGCTGACGGCCAGCTTGGTGGGCCGCCGGTCGACTGTGGTCGGCCGCGCGCCGCCGGGCACGAAGCTCAGGCCGCCGCGGCCCCGGCCCCTGCGCGGCACACGGGCACGTCAGAGATCGGACACGTCGGCACACGGTCACGCGTCGACCCGCTGCCACAGGCAGGGGAGCGGCGAACATGAACGGAGCCAGGCGCGCCGGCTGGAATCACGCACAGCACCCCGACGCTGTGTCAACTTTAAGATCTCGTCGTCCGCCGCTCTGAGGTGACACGATCGACTAGTGACGGACGCCAGTCATCTACTGCAGCCGCCCGATCTTTTGCGGGGCCCGACCGAACTGCCCCACGCAAAAAGGGGCCATCGAGCCCGCGGGAAAGTCGCGTTGTAATCTCCCTGACGGCGAATACGGCATCCATACCAGCTCAGCTTAGGACCGCCACTGATCTCGGCATAACCTCCGTTAAAACCTTACGTTGAAGCCAGAAGCAACAACCAGAACACCTCACTACTAACGACGAAACTCATCATCAACGCAGCGACTGAAACGTCCCGTTTCTGTCCCGCCGCTGTGTCCCCCCCCCCCCTCCTGACCGAGCCCCGGGCGGTTTCGGCGCCGTGCCGGGCGGCGCCACTGACCTGCCGCGGCCGGCGGCCGGCCGGCCCCGGCCCCTGCCGCGCGACATGGTCGACAGCTGGTTGCGCAGCTCGGCGACCCGCCTCTGCAGCTGGCTCGTGTCGGCGCCGGCCTGCTGTTTCTGGTACAGGTCCATCTCGGCGTCCAGCACCTCGCGCTCCGCCTGTGGCGCGGCACAGCTCGGCGTCAGGCGGCGTCACAAGGCGAGTTCGGCGTCACAAGGCGAGTTCGGCACCACACGACGTCCTCAGGGAACCCGGCGTCGGGCAGTAACAGATGGGAGCCGGGCACCGCACAGTGTCACACGACGGATTCGCGTCACATAGGAACCCTATGTCAAACCACGTCACACGGCAAGCCCGTCAGGTGGTTCATCTACCCCAGCAGCACAAAGCCCACAGGTAGATCATCCCCGCGATCCATATGGCACCACAGAAGAGACACACCAGTCAGCCGGTCCTCTACACTTCAAAGAATGCAACCGGCAAACGGCACACCAGTTCGCACGAATCGGTGGACAAAGCAGGACAACTGCATAACCCTGTCAGCATACGTCAGATTAAGTAGAAGAGAACACGGTAATCTCCACACCACAGAGCCCACCCAGAAGTCATTCCCCAGTCTCGGGTGCGGCGCGACAGGGGAACGTACCGCCTCCTTGCCGCGACTGGCCGGCTCCTTGCCGATGGCGGCCAACATAAAGGCGCGCGTCTCGATAATGGCCTCCTGCAGAGTTTTGACCGTCTTCACCAGCGTCTGCCGCTCCCCCGGTTTCAGCGTCTTGCTCTCAAGCCGCGCCAGCAGCGCCTTCTGCTGGCTAAGCTGCTTCTCCAACAGGTCAGACTTGCATTTTCGCAGGTCGGCGGCCAGTTTGAGTACTTCCTGCGGGCGCGGCCAGTCGGGCGTTAGACCAGAGCGGCGGCGAACTGACAAGGAACAGCGCCAGGCTACACGGTGGATGTAGTACGACCGGACTGACCACAGGACAGTCAAATTGGCACTTATTATTTCAAGAGTACCTCTATGGATTTGAATTCTCTGGCTGCGTCTTTAATACTTGGCATATCTTTGAAAACAACGCGAGCTATGGATTTCACTACTTTTAAGAAATGGGAGCACATACCACTTCAGGACCCACCAGCGGCTAACAACAGACGTTCCTCAGCGTCACGTCGGCGACCCGCTCACCTTCTGCTTTTCCTTCTGCTTGGCGTGCAGCGTCACCTTAGCTGCCAGCATCTCCTGGCTGTGCTTGATGGCCTCGATGCTCTGCTGCTTGGCGGCCGCCTGCTGTTCGGCCTGCTGTTTCAGCACCTCCGGGTTGGTGACGGTGCGGGTCAGCTGTCCGCCGGTCATCACCACCTGCAGACGGCGCCGCCAGTGTCACGTCAGCCCACAGCAGCCACAGCGCGGCCCCTCGGCCGCACCGCTACGCTCCGGCGGCCGGTTATAGCCCGGCAGTGCGCCCCAGTGGCAGTCACAGCCGAGCAGTGCGTCCCAGTGACAGTCACAGCTGAGCAGTAAGCCCCAGTAACAGTCACAGTCGAGCAGTGCGTCCCAATGACAGTCACAGCCGAGCGTGCGCACCAGAAAGGAGCCACCGCCGGACAATGCATCACAACGGGGAATCACAGCCTGACAGTACACCCCAGTGGAAGTCAAAGCTGGATAGTACACCCAGTGAGGAGTCAGCTGCAGATTTCATCCTGCAGGGGAATCAGACCTGGGCGGTACATCCAAAAAGGAAATCACAGCCGAGCACTGTGTCCCAGTGGCAGTCACAGCCGGGCAGTACGCCCCAGTGGCAGTCACAGCCGGGCAGTGCGCCCCAGTGATAGTCACAACCGGGCAGTGCGCCCCAGTGACAGTCACAGCCGAGCAGTAAGCCCCAGTAACAGTCACAGACGAGCAGTGCGTCCCAGTGACAGTCACAGCCGAGCGTGCGCACCAGAAAGGAGCCACCGCCGGACAATGCATCACAACGGGGAATCACAGCCTGACAGTACACCCCAGTGGAAGTCAAAGCTGGATAGTACACCCAGTGAGCAGTCAGCTGCAGATTTCATACTACAGGGGAATCAGACCTGGGCGGTACATCCAAACGGGAAATCACAGCCAGGCAGTGCGTCTCAGCGAGGAGTCATAGTCGGGCAGTACACCCCAGCTGGTGCATTCACCGGGGATATAAAACAGGCCGGACCGGTACCAACAAATGGGGCACAACAACACTATCTGGCGCAATGGGTGGCACCCATGCAGCTCGGTCAGCGGCGAAAAACTCTAACAATGAGCGGTAACGGTTCCCGGAAGACTTACAGGAAACGAACGAAACTGCCCGCTCCTAACCGGCTGCCTTGTCAACAGCCGCGTCAATGAGCATGAACGGTTCAGTGCATTGCTACAAAAATGCTGCCTGCGGATTTTCATATTTCCTAAATGACGGAGAACAATTTAGTGCCGGCCACAACCACAGGACGTTGCAGCGCATGCGCCAAGAAACGTGGTGACTACCTTAGTCAAGATTCCAGGGAAAGAAGTAAGATGAACATGCAAGACTATATTACCCTAACGAAACCGAGCATATCGTGCGCGATAACGCCTTCACCATGACATCAAACAAGCAAACGATCTTTCCGTGCACCTTTCTTGGGTACAGTGACCAATTATCATTATGCAGCTGTTGAACGTTTATCACGACGCTTGTAGAGTTGCGTGGTACAAACAAACCAGTCATGCCGAAAGCACACAAACTAAAAGGAGATAAAGAATCAAGCCACCAAAAAAAGTTCCAACTGCCTACTACCTACTGGTCCAAATTCGAAACCATCCCGACATGAAGATCACGGGAAGATGGTGGAAAGCAAGCAGACTGGAAACAAAACAAGCTAGCATCTGATTTCCGGAACTTTGCAGAGATACTGATATTGCATTCCGATAGTTCAGAAAAATTTGAAACGAGTAAGAATATAAGAAAACGCCTCAGCTACCAAAAAACTGGCAGACAACTGAAACAATCCCAAGATCAGCATTCGGAGCCGATAGTCGAGAAGACTACAACTTAGGCAACTAAGGACTACGAACTAAGGCAACACGAGCGGCGGCCAGCCGGCATGCGACGTCTCAGCTTATCTACGGCCACTAGCTACCGATCGGGCCCCCTAGCCGAGCCGCCGCCACCGACGGCCAGTGCGGCGGCGCCGGCGGCCGGCCAGTTACCCGCTCTGTGGTGGCCGGGGCCGGGGCCGGGGTCGGGGCGCCGCCGGCCGCGCCCAGCCGGGCCCGCACCGGTGGCCGCGCCGCCGCCGCCGCCCCGTTCTGTCCCTGCGACAGCCGAGAGCCGGCGTCAGCGCTAGCGGCCGGCCCGCCGTCCCTCGGTCGCCCCCCGCCAGGCAGACTACGGAGCACTGCTGCCGGCCGGGTCCTGACGCCAACGGCCCCGGGTCGGCGCGGGACCCCCTGGGCACGGCGGCCGACGGCACGCAGACAACTGCAGGGTCCACTCTCATGGGGCGCGAGCTCCTGGCGTTTTCGGAGTGCCAGCGAATAACCGTAATACCCAAGGACAGTTTCAGACTGGCCTCATTTTCAAGATCGTACTCACAGAGGTCCTTAAGCCACGCATCGACACCACCAGCACTGGTCCAAGACTGCGTGACCAATGTCCCCCACATCCCAGCATCTCCAATATGCGAAAGACCAGAACAGTCTTCGACATAGTGCCTACCATCACGGAATGCACACGTTTTCGCTTAGTTTCGAACACTCAGAGATCCCTGTCGACACCGTGGCCGGGCAGCCGTAGGCCGATTGGCTCGTCTGCGGCACTCACCTCAGTGGTCGTCTCGTCCCGTTCCTTGTTGTGCCAGAACACCTTAATGAACCGGTTGTTGAGCACGGCCTCTGTGCATTTGTACGCGGCCTTGGCCTCGGCGGGGTTGCTGAAAGTCACCAGCGCCGCCTCCGGGTCATTGTTGAACGACACCTGCGGCGGGAACAATCAGAGGTCAAAGAATCCCCGAACTTCAGATATGAGTGACTGCAAACACCAAAACACATCGGCATCATATGAACAATAAGTAAGTTCTCTTCATTTGCATTGCAAAAATGACGGAAATATGAATATTGCGACGATTAAAGAATAAATGAATAAGCTACGGACCAAGAATGTAGAGGAGAATAGGAAAACATACAAAAGGTAAAAAAGGTAATTAATGATTGTCACAAGAAACAGTTTCGCGAACACAGAAAAAACAATTTGGCTATCATGCAATAATGATGCAAAGGATTCCGAAAGACTTCCCAACCTGTCCCTTTTTGGGTCATGCTAACAGTATTTCCGTATATTTACCAACTTCACTCCTGAAATAAGCGGGCTGAAATGACCTGAACCCAAAAGGTGGTCTGCCATGTCCGTCCAAAAAACAACCGATCGCTGACCAAGAGCAACCTTCAGCAACCTGTTTCAGTTGTTCGACATCGTCAGGCATCATTCCAAAATATTCGATAACCTTTCCCCATCCCCCCAGGAATGCAAAATATAAAGGCATTTTGAGCAGACCCTCGGAATTTGTGTCGTTAAGGAAACAATGCCGTCTTGAGACCTGTGCCCACCTGGATGTTGGTGATCTTGCCGAACTTGGCGAAATGGTTGTTGAGGTGGATGATCTGGTTGAGGCCGGCCGGCACCTTGCGCAGCTCCAGACTGCAGTTGGACGGGTCGAACCTGGGCCGGCCGCCGCCGCCCAAGCGGGCCATGTCGAAGTGGCCCCGTTTCCGTGGCGGTTCGTTCTGGGGCAGAGCGGGCTGGGTCAGCTCACTGCGCCGCACGTGAGCTGACGTGTGCGAACTCTCGTGCGACTCAAGACGCACGAGACCACCCAGACGTGGCTATGCCAACCACCAGCTGGCTGAATGACCTGTCACTGGCCAATCCTTCACCCATTACCGGTGGGAACACAACAGAAAGGAGAGAGACAGTCTCGCCCTACATGACTGCATTACAAAACACGCCGGAAAAAATGGTCACTATACCAGCCCGTCAGACAAGACTCTCCATTACATGACTAACCAGACCACACCAGACCAGACCAGTCACGCACGACAGACCAGATCAGGCCGACGCCGGCCGGCCGCTCACCTGGTCGCGGGCCGCCCACCGTTCGCCCGGCTGGTATGGGTGCCGCGGCCGCGGCCCCGCGCCCACCGGCAGCGCCGGCGGCCCGTTCACCGGCACGCTGACCAGCTCGCGCGCCGGCGCCGCCACCGCCGCCGGGAAGTAGGGCCGCACGAGCGGCGGCGGCGGCCGCGCGTAGTTCGACATCGGCGCCCAGACGGGCGTCGCCGCTGCCACCGTCAGGCTCGGTGCGTCCGGGTTGTACGGTTCTGCTGGACAAAACAGCGACGTTCAGTGCGCGGGCGACGGGACACGGCTGGGGATGACGCGGGAGCGAATCGTGTCTCACTGCATCACGGCACGAGAGGACACCATGACGGATGGAAATACATGCTGTCATCAGAGTGTTTGCTGAATGCGTTGGAAGGACTGATGTATGGGTTGGGTTGAATAAGTTGAAATACACGCTGGTGATTTACGAGACAACTGGAGCCGCCTTCACTTAACAACAGTCCATGAAACAAACCGCGGCAAGCTTCAACCTGTGATCGGAGCCACACCAGACTGGACCCTGACAGCAATGGGCTATACCGTTTTTCTTTCCATCACTGCACCCTTTGGTGACCCAGACGTATCAATGCGTCAGGTCTGGGATCTGGTGTCTGGATCTGAGCAAAACAGTGCCCAGGTGACGCGACATTTATCCTATCAACTACGGTTCGGATTCCGCACGAGGCAAATTCGTATCCATCGGGAACCAACGGCACGTCTGCACCATACGCGTCCGCGAATTTCACGACGAACGATCCTCCGAACACAGCCGGAGGCAAGGATGGAAATTTGGTTTCTGTTCTTGGTGAAGGAGAATAATTTTTGTTTTGGGAGTACCAAATCATTCAACGCGAAATGCTGCTTTAAGTTGGCATTTTTCGTTTAAGTCAGCTATGCCATCATGCCTGCTTCTTACTGAATAGAGACAGCGTCATTTGTTTGCAGTCAGAAATTTGTCAACATGGTCATAATGTGGCCTTTTGGCGGAGACAGAAAATCAAACCATAAAATAATTTGGACGACATACTTTTTGGCTTTACCAACACCAAAAACACACAACATCTTTTCCAACCCTGCCCGTGAGCCAAAGAACGCTGGCGTCGCTCGTTCCCGCTCACCGATGACGGGCGGCCGCGAGGGCGGCGGCTGCACCAGCGGGTTGAAGGGCGGCGCCGGGACGGCCGGCGGCGCGGCGGCCGGCGCCGGCACGCCCGCCGGCGGCGGCTGACTATACTTGAGCACCTCCGGCAGCGACACGTCCTTCAGGATCACCGGGTCCGAGCCGTGGTCGAACGGGCACTGGTCGCCGCGCATGCAGAAGCCCTTCTCTGCGAACGGGGCGGCGGCGACGTCAGGTCACAGGACGAGAGTCGGGCGTCGGCGCCGGCAGCGCGGTACGCCTAGGCCGCGACTCCCGCCGACGGTCAGAGGCACCGCCCGGGCGCTGGGCAGCCACGCACATCACACGTTTTCAAATGGAAGACCAGTCCAAGGAAAGTCTTTCATCAGATGAAAATAATCATCAGCGGGCTCACGTCATAAGACGGAAGCACACAAGACCTATACGCATGCCACTAGCTCGCAAGATGACGAAACCATGAACATGCTTAAACGCTACACCGGTGATCATCGCGACACCCTGAGCTGAGCTCCAAACAATACGAAACGTCACAAGGCTGTCGTAGAAAATGAAATGTCAGCAAAATGGAAAACCGTACTACGAAACTGGTACAGAACACAACAAGCATGGATTTGCAGTGGCACAGTGACAGATGAAACACAACAGAATTACCTGCAACTTCAGTCTGGGTTGTGCGCGAAAAACACGAATACAACAGTCAAGGCAATAAATATGAATGCAGGTACAAAAAAAAAACATCACAGCACGTGGCGTTCTCCAATACAGTGATGGGTCTTAACAAAATGCCACTGATCGCTGGCATTTCCAAGCTACTCCCAAAATCAGGACGTTCAATTTAAAGTGCCTCGATATGGCACATCATTATGGCAGACACTTCTGAAAATCCTAACAGCGTGATAAAAAAACGACGGAAAACGGTGCATGTGCCTGCAGTTTCGCGACAGCGACAACTTACTCCGCTCAGCCCTCGGAAAATGATCGAATTGACCATGGACTGTCGCAAATGGCATCGCTAAAGTTAGTCTAGGCTAAGCCCCGTTTGCTCTTTAGAACTGAACTTTGCTTCCGACGTGCTTCAATGCTACCCCAGGCGTCCAAACGCGTAACGCCACAGAACCGGTACTGTGCTAACATCTAGACATGGAAATGTACTAATTTTGACCACGGCCAGCCACATCTACATAAAATACATATCTTGATCCAACCCTTACCACTATTCTGATCTGGAAAAATCGTTTCAGATACCAAACCTATTTCTATCGGGAGAGGGGAGAGGGAGCCTTCAGAAGCCCCTTTTCCGGTTTTAAACTCGCCATTTCCAGGGTTTTTCAACGAGCTCCATGGCACTCGGCAACTTTTCCTACCAATTTTTCCTACGTATACGTCATATTTTCACAACTGTACTTTGCTCAAAGGCGGAACCAAGCCAATTTTTTGGGAAAACACTTTAAAGTCATTTTTGGTACTGAAAGTAAAAGAAAAATGAATGCCAAAATATTTTTTTTGGCGGTCTAACTTAAAGTTTATATCAGTGTATCGGTGAACAAAACTGGGGAGACACGAATTGTTGATCTTAGGTCACTTCAAAAGGCCACGTCAAAGTGAAAAGACAAAATTTGGTTTTACATTCATATTTCTGACGCTAATTTCAAAATGCAAAATCTGACACACATATGACCAAGAATAGTATCATGCACTTGACTCCTAAGTTTCACGTCGATATCAGATCGGGTTCATATGGGTATCAGATTCATGATGGCCATGAGTAGTTTTAGAAATACTCAATTCAGATGATGGGAACATTTTCAGACACGATGAAATAAACTCAAGGCCATTTCACGGAACTCTGGAGTCTATGAGGTCATTTAAGGTCAAAGCTCCATCAGGTAGGTTGACCCAGTAAACATGCGACCCTGACAGTTTCCCTTCTTTCATGTCCCTGGCGACGTCTACGCCAACGTTTTACATACAATAGAATACGATTTGTACCTCTAAATGCAACATGACTAGTGAAATGTAGAAGAAAAACATAAATTGAGCTTTGATGTTCAGTTTCCAAAAAATATCCCTCCCATTTTCTGAGCCCTGTAAACGTCTATGAATCCCTGAAAATTCCAAACGTATGAGCCAATGGAAACATCTGATTGATTAGCTACAGATTCATGTAAATCGGTCCATAAACAGCAGAGTGATAACAAGGGGAAAAATGATCCGATTTCTGATTGTTTTGCCCCCAATATCCACCCTCCGCCCCTAAAAAGTTTCTCAAAATTTCTTTTCATACAAATATACTTTACGTCATGGCAAACCGACTGCCGATTTCTGCGATGAAATCGGACTGGTAGTTCTCGAGATCACGGGGGGGGGGCACGAAGAAGCCCCTACCCACATACGGAAACGTGTCCTAGCGCTATGGGTACGGAAATAGGATAGATAAGAGGAAAACACGACTAAAGAAGCAATATTTAAGCTCCAAATTTCGCCATTATGAGCAGGTCAATCGGTAGAGCAGCAGTTTCCGAGGCCCAAAAAGAAGAGTTCCAGTCGACTCGGCGCTCGGTATGTGGCTCACGACTCGCCCGGCCACTGGCCAGGGGAGACAGTCACTGCGACTACCCGTAGACGTCCTGTTTGCATGACGGCACGTCCATCTTTCGGCGCCAAATCCGCCATTAGCTGGAATCGCAACATCGAGTGCTGGGTTCGTGGAAGAAACGCTGCTTAACATAGACTCAGATCGCAATCCCGCCAAACATGGGGCCACTCTAATCACAAAGTTGAAGCAGCATCTTTTCCAGACACAGTCACTTGCAACATTTTACTTCCACACTGCCGAACAAAAATGACTTCTTCTGATATTCCATTACAGTAGAATGGTTGCTCTTTGCCACTGCTCGGTATGCCAAACGTTCTTTCAACAAATAGACGTTCTGTCCATACTGTTCTTTCCCAATGCAAAATCCAGACTGGCACCGGTAATTTCAATACGTTTTTATATCGTCGAACTATGTTATCAACGTACTTCTGCTGCCAAGGGGTGCATGCATTATTGTTTTTGCAATAGTCCACAGAAAAGCACGGGTGTTTGGAGACGGTAAATGAGGAACACATCCACTCCCATTCTGTCCCGTGGCGTCACCAGGCATGCTCAGATCCCGCCAGAGAAGCGCCACAGCCGAGCGCACCGCTGCGGGCCGTGCCGGCGGCCGCCACCTACCGTCGTAGTCGCGACAACGCTGCTTGACGGCCGCGTTCAGCTTCTGGCGCAAGTCGGCCACGCCGCCCGCCTCGGGCCGCTCGCCGTCCGCCGGCGGCGATCGGTCGAACTTGACTGTAACAGGCGACACGGGGCGCACGTCACCACCACCGCCCGCTCCGGCGCCGGTCCCCCGGCCGACTCCAGCCGTCACAGGCCGCACCGGCCGGCCCCCAGACCAGCGCCCGCTCACGAGCGCAAGATGCGACGGCCCCAGGAAACTGCCACCGCCACAGACCGGCACCGGCACCCCGCAAAGCAGAGTAGCCACAGCCGATCCCGGCACACTCGCACGCACCGTACGCGACAACCGTCCCCTGTGCAGCCGGCCGCTCGGAGCCAGAGCCAGCGTCGCGGAACCACAGAACCGTGCATCCGGCCGACCGGCGCGCCGCCCGGCCGCTGGCCTCCGTACGGCGGGGCCCGGCCCGGGGTTCCACTTACTGGGCGATTTGCTCCTGTTGTAGCGCGGCGACCGCGACCGGGACCGGGGGCTGCGGCTGCGCGACGAACGTGGCGCCTTCGTCTTGGCCGGCGACTTGGACTTGGGCCGCGGCGGCGACCTGGACTTGGTGCGCACGCGCGGCGGCGACCGGGAGCGCCGAGTCCTGCGGAGCAGAGGCGGCCGGCTCAACTGGAGAGCTCAGGGCGCAGCGGACACCGAGCCGAACCCGAGCTGGTCAAACAGAGACAAGGTAGCACAACACGACAGCCGCGAAACTGCGTCACGCCGACAGACGATGCGCCACGACGCACAAAGTTCCGCAGTCCCCCTCCCCACAAACACTGCAATAACAGCCCAACAGTCGCGCGGCGGCCGGCGGCGGGCGCCCGCCGGGCTCGTGCGGCACTGACCGTCTGTCGCGGGGCGGCGAGCGGCGGCGCCGGTCCTCCCAGGACCGCTTGCGCTCGGGCCGCTCGGGCCGGTCGTCGCGGTCGCGCGGCCGCGAGCCCGGCCGCCGCTCGACGCGGCCCCGGCCGGCGGCGTCCGGCTCGGGGCGACGCCGCGCCGGCTCCGACGCGGCCGGCGCCGCCGGCGCCGCCGCCGCCTGCGACGCCGACGACTGGGTCGTCGAGTCCGGCGACGCCTGCGGCATGTACGACTTGGACTCGAGCGTGGCGAACAGCCGGTCCACGAACGGCGCCGCCTGGTCGTGCAGGAAAATGTCCAGGTTGTTTTTCATGCTCTCCCGCAGCTGATCCGGAGGCATGTCCTTCTTGATAAGTGCCAGCACGTACTTGGCCAATTTGCCTGGCTCTGCATCACACCTAAAAAGAGAGGAAAATGGCAAAATGAAGAGCAAGCATAAGGCCACAGATAAAAAATCTATGTGTGCAAAGCAGAAACCACTCCATAATGGCATAGTAAGATCTAGAACATACTATTTCCAACTTACTGTTGGTTTTATGTCATATCATGTAAATGCAAATCAATATATGGCATCATGTGAGCTTTTCCAAAATGACCTGGCATTCTTAAAAAAAGAGACAGCTGCAAAACAATGATTCTCTGAATGAACTGGAAGGGTGATCAACAGATTGAAAACAATGATTCACTGATCCATATTACAACTAACATACCCTGGACTATAACTCAGTAATGCTGAAAGGAGTATTTACTTACAGTGGTTCCATTGTTTCTGTCATCCATTGTTTCAGTATTTCAGGCTTATCAACAATCATGATGAATACTCAGGTACTCTGCAAATCACGAAAGAGTGAATTAATGCTCTGAAGGACCACACAATGGCTGCAATGCAGATATCATTGTTGTTCTATACCAGCAAGATATATATTAATGCAACCAAATGCATTAAGACATGGTGTAAGCATGAAATACTGAAAGCCCTTCAACTGAATACAAAGATACAATACAAACAGCATGCTGCACAATATACAATTAAAATAATTCATGAACAAACTGAAGAGATGTTATCAGAATGTTAGAGTATGAAATGTCTGTAGCTTGTGACCCAGAGAAACATGTGTTGTGGAGGATAACAAGCATAAAGATGGCCCAACTATGGCTAAAACACCAATGTCAAATTTCTATTAACTATGAAGCCAAACATATTTATGGGATATCCCAACATATCTACTATTACTGGAAAAAAGATGTCAAGAAATGTCTTCCTCTGCTAAGAGAGAAAGGGCAAAGAAAACATGGAGGGAGACACCTGCATTAAAAGCACATACATCTTCAGTTGCAGTTGAAACAATGTAGTGCCTACTCATACCAAGAAGGCTTCCAATGACTACCAAAGCATCATGAATACAATTAACCTTTAGATAATTGTATTGATTTTAAATAGGTTAAAACAGTTGGACACATAATTCTGGATCAATAACTAAATAACATCAAACATCTAGACTCACTGACAATTTCATCAAGAAATAAAATGGTGGTGAGTCAAAGCCATTTAAATATATATATATATATATATATATATATATATATATATATATATATATATATATATATATACATACTGATATGGCCTTAAATATTTCCAAATACTATTTAATCAACTCAGCTTTGCAGGTCTTATGACATATTGAGAGCAACACAATGCAAAACTGATACCATGACTATTTAAAAAATAATTACTGGGCAGAAAACACCACAAAACCTCTATTTTTGCACTTCACTGCTAGGAGGCAGATATTGTGTGGCTCTAGTTATGTTCTCTGTACAGCTGTACAGTTACAGCAGAACAATTATTGGTAAGGGGAAGCCTCTAGCTCCACCTGCTACTGTATAGGTCACATCTAATTCTGCTCCATCAAAAGCAACCTTATTATTTCAGACTGAAAATGGATTGAAAATGAAGTTGCTCCACTGAAAATGGAGTTGCTAGTTTTGCTGACTGTTGTGAAAGTATTCTATTAGAGCTGGTAATGATGACTTCAGTAAAAATGTAATAACAGATTGTCCACCCAACCATCTGAGATTTAAGCAATGTCTCATAATGAACCATCCATACAGCATGCTGCACAATATATAGCTAAGATGATTAATGAACTAACTGAGGTGACCTTATCAGGATGTTACAGTTTGAAATGTCTGTAGCTTGTGACCCAGAGAAACATGTGTGTGCTGTGGGGGATAACAGGCATGAAAATGGCCAAAGCAGGTTTTGAATCCCATACCCATGCAAATTTATGTGCAGCACAACATGTGTCAGCAGGTAAAACTACTTTTGGCCTACAGTTTTGTTTCTGACCTGTTGAATCCCATCTGAGAAAAATATCAGCAAATCTCTATGGAACAATGCAGCTGGGTCGTCAATCCCAAAGACATGCATAATTTCCAGGAAGAAGGGCTCCCAAATAACCATAAAATGCAAAGATGTTTCTTTTCTGGCATCAAACCAACTTGTATAAAGCTGTATGAATTTTCCCTTGACACATAGTATTGCAAACACTGATACCAACTCTTTTGAGTCCTTATGCATTTCCTGTTAAGGCTAAAGCCCATAAAGTGGTAGGGGCGCAGCAATGAATTGATGATGTCCTCTTCATATTGCCTCCCTTTTTGTTAACATCATACTTTTTTGCACTCCACCTAAGAACCCATTTCTTCCACTGAAATGCGGAGTACACGTATTTCTGAAACTATTTTGAGGAAATTTGAGATAGTCTGATGCCAATGACCCCAAGCGATCTCCTCCCCAATGCTTTCAAAAGAAGCATTTCAGTCATATACATGCTGAGTCATACCATAATGACTTTAAATCCCATCACACTTTCAAGAAAAACAACTTTGGTACAGAGAAGGACTTGCAGGCCTTTCAGGACATCAAACCTCACAGACTACAAAAGTCATTACAAAAGATGTGAAAATGAGGCAAGCCCAATACTGCAATATTTGGTTTCTTCCCATCACCTGTTTTCCAACCTAGGCCCCATTTCTGGTTTTACCACAAATTAATGCATTTTTCAATCTCACAAGAACAAACATTACAATCCAGACATAACTCCATATGGATAACATCCATCACATCATTATCACAGATCATGAACAGTACAGACAGTATGCCCATGAAACAATTATGCAATGCACACCAACATCAAAATGACTGGCAGATGCAGCTCACCACCAATCAATCCAGATGTTTCCAAACTCAATTCCACTGCCCTTCGTACTTCGTCTGGCGACAATGACAGCCATAATAACATGCCCGATCCAACCCAAAATACAATGCATGCTTGAACATGCTGGAAAAGTGCACACAAGTATCCAAACTATTCTAAACCAGTGAGGAATTAGCGACGGTTATGAAAAAGACTGAACAGCTGCGTCGCAAACGAAACAATATGAGCGCTGATCAGGTTCGCCAAAGGGCATTTACTCCTTACCTTTGCAAGGCTGATCGCAGAAATGACACACAGGTTATCAGACGATAACTGACTTCAATGCACGCAATTAACCTGCCATCTGCTGCGTTCAACTACCGCAGCTGCACCGACCTCCACGAGTATTGTGAAACTCCGGTCTTTCGAAGACTGCCTCGTGCACGGTCACCTAGTGATGGTTATTTTCTGTGCATGAATACTTCTCTTTCTTCATTCTATCTCTTCGTATATCTGTTGTGTACTCCATATCGCCCATCCTGATAACCCGGATAACATAACCAAAAAATTTCTTGAATTTGAATTTAGGTTGCCTTCCCTTAAAAATTACCACGCTGCATTTATCTGTATAGGTAGAGCACCAAATACCAAATACCACCAGGTACAGGCAATTTAAATACATTTCGGCGACGGAAAATGCGAAAATCCAACGCAAATAGAAACGCCTAGATCAAGACGGGCATCAGTTCAATTTTGCAACGAACGACGAACTTGTTCGCAACAACATGGCAACCGATGGTTTATCATGCCAGATGATGCAGTAACGCCGACATAGATAGTGATGGATAAGAGCGAAACAAATTGGTTGCGCCAAGCTATCTTTTCGTGTTGACGAAACGGCAAATTTGTAGTGATTATTGCTTTTTTGGCTTGTAATTTCCGTAACATTCCAAAGACGGATTATTTATACGTACCGTAACATTTCTAGTCTGTTTATGTTTTTACTCTCTTTCCAAATGATGCAGTGTGGGGCAAAATTGACCCTATTTGTTATGGAAAAATATGAGCTCTAGGGTTAAGACTACTAACCCGCACCCGACTGGCGGTCGACGCCGATCACGCTCGACAGGGGGGAGGGGTGGGGGCGGTTGACCGCCCCTTCAACTCACGAACGGTTGATCGCACGATAAAAATAAGCCCACCGTTGGAAAGCTAGTATCAAGTAAAGCTCAAAACTGGTCTCATTTTTAGTTTTGGATAATATGTAAGTCATTTACGTCTCATATATGTCTTCTCATAACCGACCGCAAGAGGTCGAGAAACGGCCTGGATCTCAAGGGCTGTGACTAACAACGCATAGGGAAAGGCACCAATCCGCAGGTAAAGATCCACAGATGCCGATACACGTCTAATTTCTACAATTTGTTCAATATATACGCGGAACGTTGAGATCAAGACGGCAATTTTCACACCGGTTGCCGGCGGGCGCCCTAGCCGTGCACAGTATGAAATTAACTGGACTAACCAACTAGTTTTAGCGTTCCTTTTTTCGCGACATTAGCCTTTCCCTGTAATATTTATTGATCCTAGTGGTTCTTGTAGTGCTTTCTTATGCTTAAATTCCGCAAAAAGTTTTTAGCTGCCAGTCTACCTAATTGGCGGAACTTTACTTGCAAGAGCCTGTTTATTTCCAAAATGTGCGATTTTTATTTTTATTTTTTAATTTCCTGGTATTACTTCCAACTATGTGAGACATTTCTGCTGTTTTCTACCCGTTCTGAGTAATTCATTTCTGATTTTGACGGCGGTACATTTTGGCTCATAACAGTTATTTGTGACCTGACCTCAGGTCAATGGCTGGAAGTCACTGATACTTTCTCCATTGACAGTAACTGGATGTCTGCATCACCCCACGCTAAAAATATTATTAAGAATTTCCGTCAATTCCCGAAAAAAGGACGACATGTCTTGAAAATGGATTTGACTTTGGGTCCCGGGAAATCCCGGGAAATTCCGAAAAATCTGAGATAACAGATTTGCTGCGTCTATCAAAGTCTCTGTTTCCTTAAAGTATTATTGTGATATCACGTTTTCCGAAAAAATAACAATGCGCTAAACTTCTTTGGGCATATGTCAATTTGACCTGACCTAGGTCAAACAGCTGACTTGACCTAAGGTCAAAACTTTAACACACGGCGTAAAAATGACCATGGCAAGGATAGACGAAGTTTAGTGGCGCTGCGTTGGTTTGTTATCTTGCAATCCTGGAAAAACCTCGGGGGGAATAGGCGTCAACCCTTCCCCCAGTTGGGGGCGGGCTAAAATACGCAAAAAACTCACACAGAAATATAAAGTACCATTGTGTTTTAAGGTGTTTCATCTCCCAATATCTGCATCCGTAACGACATCCTAATGTGAAGGAGTTTTATGTTCTGGGTTGCTTTCATTTCCGTCTTGTCGCACTGTCACCGGATGAGCACCATTGGATGGGACCAGCCGACATCGCAGTTTCTATGGCATCCATTGCGGTGACGTCACCAGTGTTATGCGGACCACTGCCTTATAGCGGGCGAGGAAATCCCAATGTTGAGATCACCTTTTCATTCTTTTTCACGTTTGTTTTTGTCAAAGCTGGTGTATAATTTCTAGAACCGTGCATCCAAAACCTGGGACTTTCTGCGTTTTTCATGCGCTCGTTCTCAAATACCGTGGTATAAAATGGTAGCGTAGTAGGGCTTGGCGCTTACTTGGTTAAGCAAGGTTCATGAACGCTGAGTTGCCCAGTTTCGAAAAGCATCGGTTTCGAAGTAGTTTGAACTTTGGGATGACCATTTGTGTTGGGCTCTGGGGCGCGGATTGCCATCAGTCATGCTATCGTGCTCCATGCGGAATGTTCCTGTGCAACTGAAACCCCGTTTTTGAATGTGCTCGATTCTATTTTGCATTCCGGTTTGATGATTTGATCTTCGCGACTGTTTCTACGTCTGGAAAAAGGTGCAAACAGGGGAAACAGCCCTTTTCCTCTCTTCTTGTCCATGAGCATTATCGTCAAACGCACACAGGATGCTATGCGAAGTGCTGTTCAGTTTCTTTTGAGAGGATATCGCTTTCAAGTTCTGTCCTTGGGTGGTCAAGACGAGTTTCGGAAACCAACACTACCTTGGCAACGAAATGTGCCAAGTTTTTTTTACCTCGCGGGTCCTAAGTTTTAAAACGCGCGCGCACTATTCATTTTATTTGGCTGAGATTTGAGCCAGTGGCTGCTGCCAGCATGAATTTTTTTTGCGATAAATCCGCGTTAGGACATGCAGGACTTTGCCAGATGATTTATTAGAGACATAATACAACAGAATACGGTGATATTTTGGGTTGATATCAAGCACAAAAGAACTGGCTACGCGCTGATGTGATTTTCGTTACAAAAAAATCAAAAACCTTTATGCGATACTGAAGTGGAATCGATAAGGGGTTGGAGAATGAGTGCATCGTCCGTTGCCATGCTGCGTGGAGCCCGAACTGTGGGGCCAAGCATTTGGGCTCCCAATGCGAACGAAAGACGGTACGCGGAGCTACATCGTGATGCTTTTTCCGAGTCACTGCGATCTCTGGATCGCCAGCACCCCACGCAATCCTGAAAAAAACTTCCAGAAACATCTTTTTTTTCACGTAGCCGTTACCTGCGCGTAGTACGTGCCGCGAACAATGAAATGTGTTGTATGCCATATGATTGCCTGTTCAATTCTCGTTTCGAGCCGGTGCGTTTTGAGCCGATCCGATCCGTGGATGCCGAGGAAACTCGTCGGAACCGAAACGATGTTGGGCGTTATTTGCGTTTCCCGTTTTACGTGTTATTCTTATGGGCCTTGAAGCGCGCGGCACGTGCCAACAACGGATAGCAGCGCTACGAAAATGAGTGGATTCTCTAGCGGCGCGCGAGACCTTCCGAACGGTGCACGCCACGTGCCGATCCGTCAATCTGTTTGGGCCCTGGACCGGAACAAATATTTGACGACAGACACGTTTCTCAAATAGTATATAGACTGGGGCTCGCCATTTACTTCGTTAAGCAAGGTTGATGACATCAGAATGCCCGGTTTTCAGTAACATCGGTTTCAAAGCAGGCTGACTTTTGGGATGTTTAGCCTTCAGGGCTCTTGAGCGCGGATTGTCATAAATAGCGATAAAACGCTTCTTGCTAGACGCTCCTGTGCTTGACAGACCACGTTTCTAAAGCCCTGGATTTTATTCTGCATTTCGCTTTCATGACACAAAGGGTGGAAAAAAACATGGAGAACAGACATTTTCCTCATAGGATATGAGCATTCTTCTTCACGCATAGAGGACGTGCGATGAGCTGTCCAATTTCTTTTGAGAGTATACCCATTTCGAGCCACTCTCTCTGCGAGGCCAAGACGACCTTCTCAAACCGAAATTTTAACAACGAAACGTGCCGGGTTTTTAACTACACGGACCTTAGGGTTTGAGGAGCGCGTGTGCTTTTCATTTTATTCGGCTGTAAAATGAACCTTTGGCTGTAGAGAGCATGGATTCTTTCTCGCGATAAATCCCCGTTAGGATATGTAGTACTTTACCAGTAATCTATTACAAACATGCTACAACAAAATACTGTGATTTTTTAGGTTGCTAAGGAGTCCAAAAGAACGGGCTACACCCTGATGTGACTTTCATTGCAAAAAGTCAAAAGTTTCTACACTATATTGAAGTGGAATTGATATGGGGTTCGAGAATGAGTGCATCGTCTGCTTCCAGGCGGCGCGGCAACAGAACCATGGGTTCGGCTGCCTTCGGGCTGCCGATACGAACTAAAGGCGGTATACCGGGAGCTGCACCGTGATACTTTTTCGGAGTCGCTTCATTTTTGGATGGCCAGCACCACACCCAATCCTGAAAAACGTTCAGAAACAACTTTTTCCCATTGCCGTCGCTCCCGCGCTCACATTGCGTGCCGCGCGCACTGAAACGTGTTTTGTGCTACGCGATTGCCCGTTCAATTGTCTTTCAAAGTAGAAGCATTTCGAGCCGGTCCGACTCGTGGTTGTCGAGAAAACTCGCCGGGACCGAAACAATGTTTGACGCATTTTGCTTCTCCCGTTTTACGTATTTTCCCCATGGACTAAAAATCAGCCTTGAAAGGTGCGGCGCGCGCCAACGACAGGTCGCAGCGCAACAAAAATGAGCAGATAATCTGGTGGCGCACCAGACCTTTCGAACGGTGTGCGACACGTGCCGATCGGCCCATTCGTTTGGACCCTGGACCGGAGCAAAGATTTGACGACAGACACGTTTTTTAAAAGCATATAGATAGCGGACTTCACGGGATATTTTGCTCTCGCAAAGGCGACAATTTAGCTCTTACTGATTTCATTCAAAGACGCGAATTAGACTTTGAGATCATGAACGCGGGTTAAGAGACCTTCACAGTCTTATCTTAACAAGTTGCTTGAGTGATTTTGACATGTTCAGACTAATACTTGGTGCAGAGAGAACGAGCGGGCATAGCGTTACGATCGTCGAGCCGGTCTGCGACTGGCGCGTGTCGAGCTTGTCTGCTGCCGGCGACCGTCGGGCCGGTCTGCGGCTGGCGCGTGTCGAGCTTGTCTGCTGCCGGCGACCGTCGAGCCGGTCTGCGACTGGCGCGTGTCGAGCTTGTCTGCTGCCGGCGACCGTCGGGCCGGTCTGCGGCTGGCGGGTTTCAGGACGGTCTGCAGCCGGCGATTGTCGGGCCAGTCTGTAGCCCGCGAGTGTCGGGTCGGTCTGTGGCCGGCGATTGTCGGGCTGGTCTGCGGCTGTCGGGGCGGTCTATGGCCGGTAGTCGCGGACGAGCGATCTTTTGAGTCTTATTACGTCGCTGCATATGTAATTAGGCAGAGTACAACTGAAACCCATATCAGAAAAATGCACTATAAAGTTGATAACAGACTATGATTATATCGAAAGATATTATTTTTGATTTGTGTTTGATGAATTGTAATTTTGTGTGTTATATTGTTGAATGCATTATAGATGAATTACTACGTTGTGAATCATGAATGGCCAAAATGGATTGATTACAGAAATGAATTGCAAAATTAAGCATATTGCACTGAGTGTTGGTACCTCTCGAAATGTTCAATCATGAAACGTCTACACGCGACTTTTGAACAGCTGAAACCATCCAAAGGTGATTACAATTTTTGAAAACGGCGACGCAGCACCAGTAACACCGTACGATGGCACGACATCTCCAGAAATGCATGGAAAGAATGAGTCTGGAACCGTTTAAGACCACACAGTCATATGTACCTGGGCATTAGCCGGGATGCTTCTAACAGACTGGTCGGATGCGGCACCTCGGGCGCCGACACATCCTGTCGAGAAACTCCGGTATATGCTGTTTCTCCTTACTCAAAAGGCATAGCTGGAGATTTCCAGGAATTTTCGTGGGGGGGGGGGGGCGGAGTCCGCTTGGTATTTCGGAACCTCTCTTTCCGGTCAACACCGTAGGTCTGATGTTAAAATATCTAATGTTAGACGGCCAAGACCCCTCCCGTTACTCCTCAGGACCCTTCTTTTATATTCGATTTGATCGAAGATTCGTGTCGGAAAAGGTTGGTTCCCAGTTTGAGCCGAAAGCGTGGCATAGGATAATAGAGGCCGCAGGCCAATCAATGGCGCGAGCATGGGTGTCGATCTGCACTTTTTTTTAGAGGGCCCTAGCCCGGCGAATGTTAATGTGGGCCCACCTACTGTTGGTTTGCCCCCCCCCCCCAATATTTTCTGCCGGTTTTTCAGGGAAATGAGTAAAAAGAACGAAAAGAACGGTCACAATAGATAAGAGATCAGCAAAAAGTAAAGAATAAAGTCTAAAACGATGTATCCATCTATCTATTTATCTACCTATATATATATATATATATATATATATATATATATATATATATATATATTGTACGTACGGGGATAAATGCAATTTTTCATTTGATAAATAGTAACAAAGGAACTGACAAATTTCCGTTGTTCAAAATAAAGTAGACTAAATCCGCTGAGAAATCCACATTTGGGGTGACGTTAGGTTGTCGGGACCTCGGATCGGCTCCTCCAATCATTTACAGAAATCGACATCCCTGGGTGCGAGTGCACATCGCCCGGTCCAACAAGGTTAGGCTACGTTAGGGGAGGCTAGACTTGGCTAAGCTAGTCTAGGTCTAGGTCTAGGTCTAGCTATTTTAGGTCCGTTCCTTTTCCGACGGCAACCTTTTCCGACACCAACTTTAAGTTCACGAACCCCTGGTTAAGAGCCTTTTTCTTGAAGAATTTTTTCTGTTACGAATTATTTTCGAACGAACCTTTTGCAGTACCACACGGTCCCTCTTGAAATTTAGCCTAATAACGAGCTTCGCGCGACCCTACCTCCTTGTTTGAGGTAGGGTCCGATCCAAGTCCGATCGCACCCTTTTATCGACTTGAGGCCTCTAGTGTCCTATACCGGGCCTTCTGCGCGGCACTGCGTCTACGGCGCATTATTACGCCCCATGAACGTCCCTGCAGTCAATGAAAGGCAGTGGAATACCCCAGTCAAGTTAGTGTAGGAAGTGAACCTACAAGCCCTATTGTTTCAAGGTTAACGTCCGTGGAGCCACTGTCGCAGGTGACGAGCTACTAGGTAGTTGTCGTTAGCCCGACCATTGTGGGCTGTGTGTTCAACGGGTTCAAAGATTCAGACCCACGAACTAGGGTTCTCTGTAGCAGACAATTACTTTTCTGTGATGGACATTTGCAGAACGTTTGTAACACTGACATGGAACCAATGGAAAGTTTGATGAGTTACGAGCCTATGCATCTGTGGTCAAGGGAAGTTCAGTTTTGTCAACTTTATGCACTAAACACAGGATATTTTCATATAAAGGTGTCATAGACTTTACCAGAACGGTCGGCCAGGCGTCAACTCACCCTAATAGCTCGTCACCTGCAACAGCGACGCCACGGACGGTGGACGTCAAACTTTAGGCAATGTAGACTCGCCCTCCACACTGACCCGGCACTACTTTGGACAAGAAATGGTGTTGCAAAGGATCGTATAGAAGAGATTCGTGCGTAATACTGCAAGAAAAATATCGTCATACAGACAGCCCACTTGGTTGCAGTATGGTGAAGGAGTACGGTTTATATAGGAAATATAGCACTGCAATACAAACAGTATACAATAGGTAAATATACATACAGAATATTATTCTAGTAAGTAAATGCCAACTATGTTCTAACATGAAGGCGAAATATAAACCAAACTGTAATGATCATTTTATTTCATGAGGGAGAGCCTGACTTTCAAAACTTCAGCAAGATATGATAAACCTTGTGGTGCAATAAATGGGCTACTGTAACTTCCCAAATGCATAGTATGTGCAGAATTAGTATTTGTTTCTTTCAAAAACATATGAAACTGCACTGATGTGCACTAATGCACTTTAACCCGTCCCCGACTGGGGGGGCAGTTGACTGCCCCCCCTGAGGTTTTTCTGGCATTGCGAGAGAATCAACAAACACAGAGTCACGAAACTTTGTGCACCTTTTGCTTAATCAATTTTACATCTCGTCTCAAAATTTTGACCCCAGGTCAGGTCCGGTGCCTGACCTAGGTCAGGTCAAACGGACCTATGTCCAAAGAAGTTTAGCGCCCTGTGACTTTTTCGTAAAGCAAGATATCTCAATAATGCTTTCAAGGATTAGTGATCGTGATGGATGCAACAAATCTGCTATCTCAGATTTTTCGGAATTTTCTGGGTCATTGACCTAAGATCAAGCCCATTTTTAAGACATGTCGTCGTTTTTTCGAAAACTGACGGAATATTTCATAACATTTTTAGTGTGGAGTCAAGCTGACATCTGGCTACCGTCATTGAGCAAAGTACCAATGACTTCCAGCCATTTACCTGAGGTCAGGTCACGAATCATTGTAGTGAGCCAAAATGTACCACCGTCAAAATCGACGATGAATTACTCAGAATGGGTAGAAAATGGCAGAACTAGCTTCCACAGACGTAAGTAATACCAGGAACCTCAAAAAGTTTACAAAAATTGCATATTTTGGAAATAAACTGGCTCTCGCGAATAAAGCTCCGGTAATTCTGTAGATTGGTAACTAATCAATTTTTCCAAAATTTAAGAATGAGAAACCATCACAAGAACCACAAAGATCAATAAAATTTACACAGATCGTCTTTTTTAGCGAAAATAAAGGAACGCTAAAATAAGTTCCTGTCAATTTGGTACCGTATACGGCAGCGGCGCACACCGACAACTGGCGGGAGAATTGCCGTGTCTTTAACTCAACGTTTCGTCGTATATATTGAAGAAATCTGAGGAAATTAGACGTGTATCGGCAATCGCGGACCTTTACTTGTGCGCTGGTGCCTTTACCTATGCGTTATTAGTCTCAGCCCTTGAGATTCAGGCCATTTCTCGGTCTCATGCAGTGGGCTACGAGAAAACATATATAGGGCATAAATTGGCTTACATATTATCTAAAACTAGAAATGAGACTAGTTTCGAGCTCCAAACGTCACAAGCTTTCCAACAGTGTGCTTATTTTTATCGTGCGACCAACAGTTCGTGAGTTAGAGGGGGCAGCCAACTGCCCCCCCCCCCCAGTCGCCCATGTTCGAAACGGACCGACGGTCGTGCGGCCAGCAGATATGAAGGATGTGTTGCTGAGTTATTGTGTTTTGGGGATATTTATCTGAAGCTTGGGGTACTCAAACAATGAATGGTTGCCTCTATGCAACAGGGAAGTGAAACGAGACTGGGCCAGAGGGCAGCTGCCCCATAACTTTTTAAAATTTTACATGAACCTTGTGGTGGCTGACTAGAAAGATGGCTCAAAAAAGCTTCTTTGCCCCTTCCAAACATGGAGGAGCTCCTATACCCCTGATGTGTGAGCAGTGTTTGAAGTAAGTAAATTTTATGTGTGCAAATGCGTATAGGACCCTGCACCAGGTTTCAGCCATCAATAATAGACAACAGTTGCTCTGTTGTTCTCATTAAATTCTAAATGACTGAAAGTCCCCTCTGTGCATTTTGTTGCACCCAACCAGTTGGAATATATAACCATTTAACAACAGTCAAAGCCAGTTTACTTTATACATTTAGTAACAGCAAGCCACATGCTGGTATGGCGAGCAGAGCTGGAATATCATGAAGTGTGAGTAAAGAAACCAGGTAAGAACAAATAAAATGTTTATTTTAGAAAACATTTCCCCTAGGTGTTTCCATTCATTATTCATTGTACAGAACTGTGTCATTAACAAAAAATCAAGTCCCTGTGAACATTTGTGCTGCACATGCATTGGTTCATATCTGTACCAAATAAAGAAACCATGCTGCAAGTCTGGCCAATGACCCTAATGCCAGTACATTTCACAGTTGCCAAAACTGCATCAGAATAAAAATCTACTGGGTTCACTAATGTGAGTGTAGCAGTCCAGACCAATCATCCAGGCAGAAACAAGACATGAAATGAAGCTGGCAGTTGATGCCTGACAGAATGCCTGGCAATTTAGCATATAATGCATGGAGAACCACTTCTGGACTTCATAAGAAGGAATCACTATGCTGGATTTGCAGCATAAGGCAATATATACAATTCAGACACAACATAAGTGTAGACATAGTTTTTTGTTTGTGAAGTGATTATGGCATTGCTGATGCTGGCTGCAGCACCTCCCAACAAAAGCTGAAATAATATCTACAAATAACACACATGTTGTTGCTGGAGATCCCAGTCATGAATGATAAAAAACTGTGTCATTCTGATTTTGTCTACAGACTTTGTCATTCAGTATGGCATTGAAATGTGTCATTTTCATTTCAGACCACTTATTCTTTCTGAAAGTAACCATTATGTGTAATAAACTGCAAAGTTTCATCCACACTGAGACAATTCAGCCAGCCCAATTTACAAATTCAAAATCATATTGAGAATTGTGATCTCATTTTGCTGAGGCAACCAGCATAGCAAGCAACACATATCATTATATCACCAATGTGGTATGATGTTGGATTGCCACATTCAAACTTGATGTATGAAATACAACCACTTTTGCAACAGTTTTGAGATAAATATTTTGTGAATTAGAGTTCTGTTTCCCATACAAAATTGATCTTGAAATGCCATTTATATTTATAACAGTTTTGCAATACAAGCAAAAAAGACTGCTAACTTTCCAATCATACTTGCAAAAATGAACACAATCCTGGAACCTGTAATGACACATAACATGCAGAATGGTGCATTGAACCATCAGCATCTCTTGCAGATCCAGTGGGTTATATTGACCATGACCAACCATTTGGTGCAAAATCTAGGACCAGCATGCCTTCCTGCTCCCTGTTTGGATACTAATGCATGCATTTGTTTTTAAAACAAACTTTTGCCCATATGCCTAGATTATTGAAAATGGCAAAAACAGAGGCCAAAATCCAAAGAGAAATCAGCATTGGAGGTAGATTAGGTTACATGGATTATTTAATGCTTCCTTAACATGATCTGAACCTATCCATAAGCAATTCACTGTACAAAATACACTTTGTTAGGCCTGGGAAATTCAATTCCTCACACAAGCCAGACAAATTGCATGATATAATGGTACTCATACTTCATGCTTAAGAACAATAAATTTTTTTACAGCTATTTGAGAGCATGGGCAATCAGTTCTAACAATCAGTCTGACAGATGAAAATACATGCCTTTTTATAATTCATTCTTTATTTCAGTGAAATACATATACAACATAAGCTAGCTGAACAGCAAAAAGGTAGCCCTGTCTCCACAACACCATTTCCAACATGTTATGCTACCATCATTATCTTAATAGTTCAAGGTATCAATGCCAGCAATGCCAGTATTTGCTCGCTTGCCAGCAGCTTTTATTTCTGAACTGGGTTGGATCCATATGAGCCACGCAGACTCCTTGCATAAAAATGTTAAATGAACATGGCAGCATGCACCTGCACATTCTCCTTCCACCAGCCAACGAATTATCACGTTGCAAAAAACGAGTCTTTCCCATAGGCCATGACGGTAAACAAACCCACATGCCAACCACAGAGATGGCAGTGCTCATCCCATGCTGCCCAATACCAGCTAATGGCAGCAGCCGATCTCCCTTTCTGTATTTATGCTTACGATGAGCCCGAATCTCCGTCCATTCATCTAGCAGGGAGGACGCAATGCGTGTTCCTGTTCTTGTAGATCCGTTTGGTTTCTGGCTTCTTTTTTGACGAATAAGTCAGGACTGATCATTGGCGTGACAGTCGTACGTCTTGACAGGCGTCTATGTGTTATTGTCACACATAGACGTGTGTCGCGTGTTTGTTTGTTGTGGGTTAGGACGCACAGCCTCTTGGGCTCAAGCGTCCCTGTCTTAATTCAAGTCTTGTGTCCTGTCGGGCGTCAGTCAGTCGTCTATTGTGTCGTGTGTTTGTTTGTCGTGGGTTAGGACGCACAGCCTCTTGGGCTCAAGCGTCCGTGTCTTCAGTCAAGTCTTGTGTCCCGTCGGGCGTCAGTCAGTCGTCATGTGTCGCGTGTTGTTTTTGTGGCGTTTTTGCATTGTATGAAGCGCGCCAATTAAACAACACCTGGAAGCTTAGTATCTTCTCTCCTACTAGTGAGGTGTATGCAATCTTAGAGTACAAATTTTTCAGTAAGGTATTACCCACCCATACATCAGCTTTTGCATATTTCTGTAGCTTAAAGCATGGTATGTATCTTATTTTATTTACACTCAATAAAACATTACAAAAGGATCAAAATAATCATACTGGAGTAGATATGGTATAAAGCTATTAAGTAGGAAAATCCGACCAATCTGCTCTGTTGATTCTTGGCAACAGGAGCGCGGCACTCGAACTGGAAGTTCTGGTTCGGAATTGCTTGCGGTCGGAAGTGTTACGGTATCAGGGGAAAGTGCGGTGTGCGGGGTGTTGTCCTCGATTCCTCACCATATGGATTCAGACTCAAAGACTCAAGTGAGGAACCTGTTCTGCTTCATTTGCGAGAACATCTTGTTGCATAACTTTCAGTCGATTTTGAATTACCAGCTATACGACTTGAATATTTTATCTGTCGTGCTCCCACTTTATGGGATATGAGTGTTTGGGGTAGATTGTTGCCATGGGGACAGTTTTTTTCTGCAGAAAGGTTGGTTGGTGCAGATACTGAGGCATAGTGTAACATTTCCAACAATCATGGGTAGAGGCATAATATCTGGAGAGATGTATGCAGGGGCTCTTTCTCAGACCAAAAGGTGATTTGGAAACTATCAAACTTTTTAAATGTATTTTGCTTGCAAACATTGTACACATTTATTTCCACACATATTAACAATGAGAAATGTGGAAAAGCTGAGTAATGTATGACACTCCATCTGTCATGAGGTTATGATGTACCCCTGTATCCAGGAATGCTTGTTGTTGCAGCTTACTGGCATGGAATCAGAACAGCTGGTGAGTGCATTTTATCAGTCCATTGTCAAGCCTATCTGGAGGCTTGTCACCAAAGTTGTGTTTGCTTTTTCAAAATGCTAGATGTGTACACATTTTTATATTTCCAACTAAATTGGAATTGAAAATACAACAGTTTGAATATGTCAAGCTGCAGCTAATGTAGCATGCTGTCAGAACATATGGTCATTTCATGTTTGTTTTGTAGTTATCTTACCAAACATAGGTACATGCACTAGATATGCACTTATTGTTGAAAGCTTGGATGGGACATGTGCAACATATTAGATCATGAAGCTCCTAATTAAAAGCCAAGTGCCATGTTGTGTGAGTAACCATCAGTAAACCTGGATGCAGTGCTGAACATGGAAGTGCTTTCAGATGTATTTGCTTTTGTTTCCTGTAATACAATATAATATAAGAACAGAATATGATTGATAAGGACTTTGTGTGTTAAACCTTCCACAGACTGCAGAAATGAATGAAGATCCATATGAAAATGGATTAACCAAACAGGGTTCATCCAGCCATGAATCAGAAATTGGTCAAGGAGATGGGTGAGTTAAGAATCATCATACTAGTAGAGTTTGTAATATTTGCAAAAATCTGTGACATTTTGAAATGTTACCTGCATGTAACAAGTTAGTATATGCAGCCGTCTGGGACAATTATAATTTTGTATCCACAGTGTGACGCACTGAATGTTTTTGGACAGTACTCCAAGGTAACAGTTCTTCATTTGAGAACTACCTTTGTTCCTTTTGAATTACACAAGAAGTAACAGAGCAATTATTTTAGCCTTTCTGCAGCCATAGTAAATTGCTGTTGGCACTGTTCTGCTCAAGAGATGTATAGTGAGGGCAGAGCCAACTGAGCAGGCAGCCGTCACCCGACCACCGCCCCTGGCTGCGGTGAGCAGCCAGTTGTCACTGTATTTCCCCGATGCTGTCCTGCTTGCCATGGTATGTAGTGGTAAGGGGCAACACATGATGTAATGTGTCTGCATACATTATGGTCACAACACCGACCTGGTCTCGGAGGCAGCAGTCAGAAGAGGACCGGCTACCTGGAATGGTCCGAGTACTTCATGGCCATCTGCTTCCTGTCGGCGATGCGCAGCAAGGACCCGGTCACCCAGGTAGGCGCCTGTATCGTCAACGAGGACCGCAAGGTGGTCGGCATCGGCTATAACGGCATGCCGTTGGGCTGCAGCGACGATCACCTGCCTTGGCGCAAAGTGGCCGCCGATAAACTGGACACCAAGTACATGTACGGTGAGTTTCCGCCGCGTATCTGCCGAATACGTGGTGCATGTATGAGAGCGCCTGCAGTGTGGAAATCGCCAGCATGTTTGGAGTCCCCACAGTAGGGACATTTAACACTTCTACGGTCGCAGTTGGGATATGGAGCACGCGTACGATTGGCCTGGTCATACTGCATGCTCATTTGTCGGGTACCTTGTTCATCAATTAACGCAGGAACAACAGAACCTGTGCGGTTGGCCAGTGCTGAAGCGGGGCGTCCCGTCCCAAAGGAAATAAACATGATCGTGCCAAACCCCAGCACCCTGTAACACATTTCTCCTGAAGGAGAATAAAATGGAATTTGGTTCAGGTTATTACTGTCTGCAGAATCACATGTCATTCTTATGAAAAACCTGTCTGGAAAAGTAAAGCGATTTGTTTTTTCTGGTTTCATGTGTTGGTCGCCGAAACAGACCGACGTTATTAAGTGCTTCACATATCTAAACGTGACATCGCTTGCTTCGATCCCACTTTTTTATACAGGAAGTTGCGACCGCCATCAATTTTACACACGTAACTGCCGCTCTTTCTCACCAGAAACACTGTATGTGGTCTTGATTCTCGTCGAATGCAGTCAGTGCAATGCAGTTCAGTTAATCACAATAATCCAATACAACGCAATGCGGTGGAATCGCAGCCATCTTCCCATTACGATGGAAAAATGACTGAAATTGCAGTCCCGTCTTCGACCGAGAGATGGGTGATGCAATAGCCACATCGCACTGCTGTCCACTGAACAGCCGAGGCACAGCCGGGGGCAGCAGGCTAACATTGTGGCCGAAGACGTTATTTTCCTTCCTTCCTATCGAGTTTTGCACCTGCCGGTGAAGCCAGCTGGCTCAGCGGATCCATTTGCATGGAGTGGTACTGCGTGTCATTTCTACAAGATCTTTTCCTGTATCCGCTGGCCGACGGTAGGCCCGCATGCGTCGTTCCCCCCGCTTTGTTCCCTCTGCTGATTGGGAGGGATAAACTTTGAAAACAAGACCTTTGAACTTCGAAGACAATTTTGACTTTGTTACTTAACCCGCCCCCGACTGGGGGTTGACCGCCCACTGAGGTTTTTCTAGGATTGCGAGAGAACGAACACACACAGCGCCACGAAACTGTGTGCCTTTTACTTGATTATTATTACACCTTGTGTCAAAGTTTTGACCTCAGGTCAAGTCAGGTGTCTGACCTAGGCGAGGTCAAACGGACCCATGTCCAAAGAAGTTTAGCGCCCTGTAACTTTTTCGTAAAACGAAATATCACAGTGATACTTCCAGGGATTAGTGATCTTGATGGATGCAACAAATCTGCTATCTCAAATTCTTTGGAATTTTCTGAGTTATTGACCTAAGGTCAAGCCCATTTTTAAGACATGTCGTCGTTTTTTCGGAGATTGGCGGAATTTTTCATAACATTTTTAGTGTGGAGTAAAGCAGACATCTAGTTACCGTCAATGGGCAAAGTATCAATGGCCTGCAGCCACTGACCTGAGGTCAAGTTACGAATAACTGTTATGGGCCAAAATGTACCGCCGTCAAAACCAGCGATGAATTACTCAGAACGGGCAGAAAATAGCAGAACTGCCTCACACAATTGCAAGTAATACCAGAAAATTGAAAAATTCAAAAATTGCGTATTTTGGAAATAAACACATTCTCGCGAATGAAGCCCCGTCAGTTGCATAGATTTGTAACTAATAAATTGAAAAAATTAAGCATGAGAAATTATCACAGGAACCACTAAGATTAATGAAATTTGCATGGATGGGCTTATTTCGCGAGCCTAAAGGAACGCTAAAAATAGTTCCCGATAATTTCTTACTGCGTACGGCTGCGGCGCCTGCCAACAGCCGGCGTCAAAATTGCCGTGTCTTTAACTCAACGTTTCGGCGTACATATTGAACAAATCGTAGAACTTAGACGTGTATCGGCATCTGCGGACCTTTACTTGTGCGTTGGTGCCTGGTCACGGCCCTTGAGATTCAGGCCATTTCTCGGTCTCATGCAGTCGGCTCTGAGAAAACATACATGCGACGTAAATTGCTTACGTATTATCTTAAATTTAAAATGAGACCAGATTCGAGCTTTGCTCGTCACAAGCTTTCCAACGGTGTGTTTATTTTTATCGCGCGGCCAGCCGTTCGTGGCCCCCCTTACTGGGGGGTGCGGTCAACCGCCCCCCCCCCCAGCCAGGCGTGATCGCCGCCGACCCACGGTCGTGCACCGGTTAAACTTGCCTAAAACTCTGAAGGCAAGACAAGAAGAAAAGAGACCGGCAGATCGAAAGGATGGCGCATGCGAATAGGTATGGGGAACTAGGAATCTTGTAATCATTTTCAAGGCGTCATGTCGTTGTTATTGATCAAGCATGATATTCAACAATAATCTGAAGGTCCCAGATGCGTCAAGCGTAAGTGAAATCTTCTCACATACAGGTCCGATACGTCAGAGCTCAGGAGGGCCGAACTTAAAAAAGTATCTCAGCCCCTGAAAGGTTTTAACAATAAGGTTAGACCGATGCAAGTGGACTGTTGAATTGAGGCATTCAGAAGTGAAATGCCTTGTTGCCTCTAGTGCGCTGTGCTGCCTCCGAAAAGGCAGTACAACGCACTGTACTGCTTTCCGGCAGGCAGGTGCGAAGAGGTTGTCCCCCCCCCAAAAAAAAGAAAACGGACATGCGGTCCCGGCCGACTAAATATTGAGAGACGCTTGGACGTTTGCTTCTCTTCCAACGTGGAGCCCATGACACGATATCCCACCATCTGGACACAAAGCATTCGCGCACGCAGTTCGAATATCCTTGCCAGTTTGACTCCCGCTAAATTTCCAACTAAACCTAACTGCAGTTCGTATCGCCGATATCCTGGCCAGGGTTCACCGCTTGACTGCGACCAGAGACTGCCTGTCTGCGGGCCGGTGCATCAGGTCACCAGTCAGGCGTGTCTCCTGCGTGCCCAGAGCGGCGCTGTGCTGGTGACACGGCTTAGTGGCGCACCAAGTCACCAGTTGGCCGGCCGTCAGAACGTCTCGGCCTGGTCTTAGATTTCACTGACTCCCTTGTTGTCCCGCCATGTTCCTTTCTGTGCCGAGCCGTCTTCCATGACATCGACATGGCCTCTGGCATCACAATGTCTGGCGCTTTGATGCGGAAAGCCGTCGGCAGCTTTGCGCACAGTCGTTAACGATGACTCAGTTATGATGATGACTCATTGGTTCGAGGTTGCTGTCCGGCGCTTTGAAGCCAAAGATTAACATGATGTCACCGTGTGCTGCTCGTGCGATGTACGGGGATGGCCAGGAGAACTTTCAGCCGGCGGTGGGGGTCTTTGGCGTGCGCATGCCGCTGTGGATAGCACAGTGTGTTTACTGGCTGGTGCGAAGCATCTCGCTGGAGCCGTGGAAATTGAGGCCACAGGGGAACCCCAGAACAGCCAGCTTATCCAGCGAGAATACCCATGTGGGTCAGCGTCGGCCACCTCGGACTCGTTGCAAACTGAGCCGGCCGCGAACAATGCCTCACAGTCAGGCAGGTCATGCGGCTGGATGACCCCCGTCGTCGTGAATCTCCGTCGTCGCGGTCGCTGGCTGTATATCCAATGAGCTTGTGCTAATGGACGACTAGGACGTCAGCGATGGCCATGCTTGAATTCAGGCGATTTGCTCATCGCCGACCTTTGTGTTGTTTCTTAAACCCGCAACCGGGTTGAGGTCGGCGCCATGCACGCCCGCCAGAGAAAGAGTTGTTGACAGCTCCCCTGTACCTCGCGAACGGTGGTAGCGCGATGAAAATAAGCATACCGTTGTAAAGTTCGTGCCGAGAAACAGAACTCAAAATTGACGTCCTTTCTATTTTTGCTCAGTATGTAAGTCATTTATGCCTGCTATATGTTTTCTCATAACAGACTACCAGTACCTGAGAAACGCCCTGGATGTCGGGGCCTGTGATTAATAAAGTTTAGTTCAAGTTACCAACGGATAAGTAGAAGTCCGCAGATGCCGATAGACGTTTAGTTTCTCCAATGTTTATCGCGAATATTTAAGCGGGAAGACATAGTGGCAGTGTTTACGCTGAGCTGAACAAAAGGCGATACCCTGCGCCACAGTACCGCGAGCGCTGGCGGCGAACACGGGATGAAATTGACGGGCACTGATCTTAGCGTCCCTTTATTTTCGTGCAGTAAGCCGTACCATATGTTTTTCTTTTCTTTTCTTGATACTATTGGATCGTGCCATAGTTTTCCATGCTTCATTTTTGAAGTCATCGCATCATTGGGCTTTATTCCGATACTGAGGCCGGATTCCCGGGGCTCGAGCGTGTATAGGACTGCGTCTTTCCAGTCTGGTTGTCGAAGTCCGCGTCCGAGTCACGCTGAAAAAAGTTGATTCCAAGTCCAGGACGAAAAGGCCGTAGTCAGGTCCGAGTCCTGATCCCGATTCCTGATTCATATCCATCCTTGACTCATAGCCCAAGTCTGAGACCGAGTCATGCCTAAAAAGTCCATCCAGCCCATTTATACCCTGTCCTTGTTGCCGGCATCATATGTTAGTTTTCAGCTGAAGAATTGAATGTGCGTACGGTAACAGCCAGTCGGTCGAAAGACAGGCGTGAAGGAATAAAGACCGAAAAGAACTAAAATCTTTTAGACCTACCTAGGGAAACCATGATATGTATCTCAAGTCTAGTGTACACTAGTTAATGCATGAATAGCCTTTTGTTCATATTATCCAGACGGTAAGCATTGGGAGAGGACATGCCGTATTACGGCTTCGAACCTTCCTTGGCGAGTTTTGGAAAATGATCATAGTTTCAGGCAGCGAGTCAGGTGATGCTTCTGGATGGACAATGGCCCTTTCCGTGCAGTCAGCAGACCGAGATTGGATCCGCGTGGACACGGAATTGATTTGAACTAATTATGCATTTTCGTAATGTTTGCCCTTTTGAAAAGGGAATAATTCAGTCCAGCATTTCACGGTATGTTTCATGAGAGGCAAAAATGCGAATTTTCGGTAATATGAGGAGCATGTATGGCGATCACTTCTTGCTAGTATCACGTGCTTTTTCTAGTTTGTTCTCCCCTCGTGCAGTTTCGTTGTGATCTCAGCAAGTAGCGTTATGATAAATAATGTTTGTACTTGTTGATGCGCAAAAAGAAGAGTGCAGGTATTTCATTTTCTTCCTTAAATTTGAGAACTCTTTGCGAGGTCTGAGACGTACTCTGCATCTAAGACTCGAAAAAGTTTTCGTGTTTAATATACTTTTGTTTTTTGCATAAAGGAGTGCATATATCACTAATCATAACGCGACTTAGTGAGACCATAACGAAACTGCATGAAGGACGGACAAACTAGAAAAAGGAGTTGATGCCAGCAAGAAGTCTTCTCTATGCATACCCAAATATTAACAAAAATACGCACTTTTACTGCTTATGAAATACGGTATCATGTGCATCATCCACATAAGTCCATGGTTATGACGGATTGACAGGAGCTCAGATGTCAGTGCGGTTCCATCCATGTTATCTGCCTCCTTGCTCCTTTCTTCAACAGAACTGTTCATTTTCCTCCCTGAATATGAAAACTTAAGTCTTGATGCCCATGAGCTCATACTGAACATGCGTTCAAATGCCAGTGTGGTTCAAGCCATGTTGTCTACCTTATTGTCCCCTTTTTGAAGTTGTTTCCGAAGAAGGTGTATGATTATTAGTGTGTTTTGAGATGGACTTATTTGTAAGCCAGTTCTGGCTCTGACTTGGCTTAGTCGAATAGAAATGGAGTCGGACGTGTTATAATTGAAGCCGGAGTCAAGGTCGAGCATTTTACAGTTTTCTGAGTCCATTCGGGGTGCAGTGTTCCGTAACTGCGAGTCGGAGTCCGAGTCCAGTCCTGAAAAATTTCGAATCGATTCACATGAGTCCGACTCCAAAGACCTCGTGAGTCCATGCTCGAGCGTGAGTCGACTCGGACTCAAACCCCGATCTGCTTGCTGCACGGAAAAGACGCTTGTCCGTCCGGATACATCGCTTGACTTGTCTGGGACGGAAGTTCGCTGTGGCGCTGGGTTTGCGACCTCGGGAGAGCGAGAGGCTTATCACATTGCCACCGCCTGCGGCATTTCTGTGAAATGTGCGAAGAAAGATACGAAAGAGTGCATTGAACATGAGGCAGAGGAAATAATGTAATGCCCCTTGCCCCCGTTGGCCAAGACTTGTTACAACATCGTGTAGACAGTGGAGTTAAGATGTCACTAGATGAGCAAACGCCAGGCTTTTTCGCAGTGAAACCAGGCTTTTGCCTCATGGGAAGACGCTGAGGTAGAGGCTCCGACTGTAGTTATGCATGGTCCACTGTATTATTTAACGTCCCCCCACCGCTCGGCAGTGTGGCAGTGTCTCCTCCATGGTTCTTGTCTTCCCTTCGGCGGTTCGATTTTCATGCAGTGGCTGGTACCTCGCTGTTCGCATTTCTGCAGTTTCCACAGCATCTCGGTGATGGGATTTGCTGAGGCAGTGTTTGTTGTTCCAGTTTGCCACGCCGAAATGAACGCCATAATGAACAAGAACTCGGCCGACGTCAAGGGATGCACCATTTATGTGGCCTTGTTTCCCTGCAACGAATGTGCGAAACTCATCATCCAGTCAGGTGACTATGGTTGATTGTGAACATGCGTAATAGACCTGGAGAGTCGCTCGGAGTGGAGGGGCAGATAAGCCACCTCGCCGTTTCGGAAACCGTGACAGTTAGAGACGCGCAGTTTTCAGGTTAGGTGAGGGCTTTACGAAACTTTATATCATTCAGTTTCCAAGACACTGGCTTAACACCTTCCTGATCAACCAGAGCCATGCTCACGAAATTAGTCAATTTCCGTATTGTTTTCCAAAATTATGTTGTCAAGCATTTGCGGAAAATCGAAGTTTGTCTTATGCTGCGGTGTGGCTAACGGTACAGGAAAAATCAAACATGACTGCTTTTAATGGCATATCATGTTCATTTATTTTCTTATGTTGCACTTTGCCGATCCTTTGTGTTTGAGCCTCAATATCTTGCCTTATAACGAACTCATAGGGATGACACCAGACATGCACCTGGACCTGATGAAATACAGGTTATTCCGTGTTGTATGCAACCCCTCGTTGACCTAGGCGGGCCATTGCGTCATTTCGAAAATGTCCTGTTCCTCTGGAGCAAAGCGGTGTCCAGGTGACGCAACACCTACCCTGGTCAGATGAGAATCCGACGCAAAACGAGGATGACCTGCATTCCACGGGGATCCCTCACATTTATAGATGGGACTTTGTTTCCAAAATGCCCTTTGATACAACAGAGTCATAAGATCAACGTTTAATGTGCATGGCAGTCAGGCGGACGATTAACCGGAGCACTACGCTGGACGCCAACGAGTAGCCGGTCATACTTGGTGTGGCCTTGGCCTACCGAAACGACCATTACCTCACAGCACTGTAAAAAGTCTTCGCATGAATCGTCATGGCAAGGTTCATTACTCGGTCGGAAACATAGAGTTGTTGTTGTAATGACGTCAGAATTTTGGAGCCCGCCAGCCGCCAACCACTCGGTCTTAGGGCATCACAGTGACCAAATTCTTGGCCGATTTCTAGTCATTTTTCCCAGAAACAGTGCGCTAAGCATTTATTTGCAGCTATGGCGAGATGTTTGCGGCAACAAACCACTTTTGTTCTCTAGGTTTTGATGAAAATCGGGAGGGTGTGTGTATTTCGTATCCTTCCAGTGATCGCATTAACTAGACCGAAAAACCTCGAACAAAACAAGAATGACGGCAGTGTCTATTTTGCTTCGTTTTTTGGGGGAGGGGCGAAGAGGAAGTTAGTTTGAAAAGCCGGGCTGGTGACGCTGAAAAAGCCGCGCTGATGAGGAACGTTTTCTCTGATCCAGGAATCACGAAGGTGGTGTACGCGTCTGACAAGCACCACCGCAAGACGTCTACCATTGCATCCAAACGCCTGCTGAAGCTGGCCGGCGTGGCATGTGTGTGAGTTCTCATTACGCGCAGCTGTTTTCTTACAAATACTGCTGGATTTTTTCCGTGCGACTCATTTGCCGCATAGGAAACCGGGGTTTATCGCCCTGTTTGCAGCTTTGTTTGACGGTATCGGGTAAGACGGCTGTCCCCGCGTCCGCTGCGGCGCGGCGAGGGTCGCGGCGTTTGCGCAGGTGTCGCCCCAGTCGCTGCGGTTCAGACTGCGCCGCTGTCGGCTCGGCCACTGGCTCTTCGGTGCGGTTTTTTGGCGATTGATACTGCGGCTCAGATACTGCCGCCGTCACCAAGTCTCAGATTTCGTGTTTGTCGCTCCGGAGTAGACATCATCCAAGGGTTGTAGTTCAAGTGCTTTATTTGAAGGAGGGGTGATGCAGCTGCGAAGCAGGTACTCGCTCGTGTCGTGTCGATTCCGAGCAATCGCATTATCTTTATGCGGCGTGTTTGTAGTGGTGGTCTCTGGCATTTGCTGTTCGCGCTCACCACGACCCGAAGCAAACAGTCATTTGCAGTCGTGAGGAAAACGTACCTGCATCGGCATATGGTCGATCGCCCTTTGTGCGATGGGGCGTCGGCATTCACCATTTTCCTTCCAGTCATTTGTTGAATACCAGCCGAGTGGAAAGAGCCGCTCATTGGTACTGTTGCTTCCACAAGTTTCTTTTTTGTTAGCATATAAGTGACACTGACAGTGGAACTGTTGCTGTCATATGCGACCGTTTTTATTTTCAGAACAAGTCATCTGACCGTGTTTTGAATACGCGAGGTGAAGGTTTTCTGCTGCGCCACGGTTGTATTTTTTGTGCGCCGATTATTTCGGGACTTTTCGTCTCCCTCGTCCGTTCGACGATCTCGCGCTGATCCAAGCGCCGGCCGGTCCGCCTTCCAGCCAGTACGTGCCGCCGCGGAGACAGGTGATCATCGATTTCGACGTCATCGACCAGAACAGCTTGACGCAGCTGCCGGACTCTCCGCCCCGGCCGGACGCCGCCGCCCAGCCGGCCGGCCGGCAGGAGACGCCGGGGCGCCGTGACCTGACCGCCCTGCTCTCCAGCTCCGGCGCCGCGGACCGGTCCGAGTGACGTCGCTACACAAGGCGTGGTGATCTGACCGCCCTGCTGTACAGCCCCGGCGCCGCGGGCCGGTCCGAGTGACGTCAGAACAGCAGAACTGTCCCGGGGGGCAATGTTGGCACGTGCTGTACTTTTCGAAACTGGTTCAAAACTGCCCCAGTGTTAGAAATGTGTTGTGCTTTCTGCGAAGCTGTGACGGCCAAGCTGCGTGTCTGGTTCAGCTGGAATTCATGAGCTGGATTTCCTCGCGGAGGCCCATTGCCGGCAGTGGTCGCAGTCGGGAGCTGTCTGTGTTGAACGCGTCAGCAGGGATCTTCTTACAGTGTCGCAATGCGCACTGCCAGTTGGTGCTGTCGTTGAGACGCAGCCTGGTGACATTGGTGGTTATCAATGGGACTTGGCTGGAGCGGTCAGCCGACCGGCCCCTTCAGGAAGTGCTCTAGAAACCAGTGTGTCACTGCCGCCGCGGCTTGGATGCATGCATAATTTGCAGATGACCATTTTACGAATCATTTTTCATTCATGTTTTACGCGGCGAGCTGTGGGCTGTTAAGCGCTTGCTTCAGGCTTCAATGATTGCCTGATAAGCCGATCCATTGTTTTACTGTCCTCAACGCGTTATCTGGCCAGGCGCACAGACACCTGCCCTCAGGTCATTGTAATCCGGCTTGAACGAATGCTTAAACTCATGTTTGTCAGGAGATATGGCGTGTAAATGCCCGTCTTCCACGCTTGGTCGCATAATTGTCGGTGTCCTGGTGCCAAGCATGTTAGTTTTGTTTATTCCATAATAAAAGGCCATTGCATCGAATGACGAGGCTGACGTCGAATCCTGGTCGGGCCCATCGTTCAAGAGTGCTGGGTACTATTAGTCCCATCATAGCACTGCTCATGCACATGTGGGAGCACAAGCTGGTAGATACTGAGCCGCTTTTTCTCAGTTTCCATGTGAGACTCCAGGGCTGGCGTTCAGAATGTCCACAGCTGGTTCCACTCTGTTCCCCCTTTCTCATGCGGCAGTAGTAATTTTAGGCTTTATAGAGGTTGCCCGAGCATGACGTAAAAAGCAATGGAGGACCGTGAGTCTGCATGGTCAGCAACGTCTGTGTCACAGGCACATGCAGTCTTCATAAAACGGTTGCGAGTTAAGCTTACATATCACTCAGACTTTCGTCCAAATGGAAACATGCCACGCTTTTACGAGCGTTGCCAAAATGCATCGGGAATACGTGGCTTTTTGCGTGTGGTCTTCGCTAGCTGGTGGACCGCACGCCTTTTTTGTACATAGTCTTCAAAGTTTTCGTCATCACACACTGGCCCAGGAGCGGTTGTCCCGAGAAATCGATTACGAGCGCTGGTCGGAACAGCAGTCCATTTTTCCTTGCCACCAGCCCTCATCAACTCGCCTTTGCAAACGCCCTTTTGCGACATAAGCTTTTTGGTCCACTGCTCGTAACGTGGTGCCGTTGTGCATCCATTAATTTGTTGCTGACACTAAGAGGCGTCCCATCACACGACCACTCGGCCGGTCTGTGTAGCGTTTCGCCTGCTGTAGCGACCAACAACGCAGTGGCAATGGCCGGCCGGTCTCTGTTTGCGTCCACCTTGCGGCGCAACGATCGGGGGGTGGCCGGTCAGCCGGAGATCGGAGCTGCAACAGCGTGTCCAGTCGTCGCCAGAGTTCTCCGTGCTGTGCAGACCGTCAATCAAGAAGGTTCAACGCCGGCTCTGGCATGTCCTGGCCCCTGTTCCGTCCGCTGGCCGTGTTGTCGGTGGTGCTGGGCACGCTGCCCGTCTCCAACATCGTCAGCGGCGGAGGTTCCGTGAGACACCGCTTCTGCAGCGGACCCAGTCTGGCGGCGCTGGCCCACGCCCTCGGGGCCCTCCTATTCTCGGTCTACGGTCTGTACGTCATTATTGATGCGTATTTGACAGGCGCAGTAGAGGTGGATCTTCTGATGACGGTTTTCCTGATGGTGTCGGTTATTGTGCCGCTGAACATCATATGTATGGCAACCTTCCTAAACGGCAGGACAATGTCGCAGCTGCTTTCCGGCTGCAGAAGCCTGGACAGCAACAGGAAGAAAACGGTCGTGGATGTGGTTATTACCGTGCTTTTAATCGCCCTTGACGTAGTGTCCTTGACTAAAAACATCTCTAAGCTCGGGAAGTATGCTGTTATTGTGTACGTTAGTTTTATCTTTGGCATAATGCGGGACCTGATTTTTTGGCACATAATGGCTTTTATGCTTGCTATCTCGAACATCTTTGAGGGAATTTGTCTGGATATGACGCGACCGTTAGATGCCCAGCTTCCTGTCATTTCGAAGCCGTCGACCCGCCAGTTAACGGCAGAGAATAGGGAGCCGATTCTGCTTGGCGGGGCGGGGCGCAGAGAACACGTCGCAGTTCCCTTAGCAGATGACGCCACCAGTCCTTCCGAGGTCTCAATGGCGTCGTCGCCTGCAGTGAGACGCAGCCACCGCCTTCGTCGGAGGTACACGGCTGCTGTTGCACTTGTTGACCTCTTTAACGCCTCCTATGGGATGCAGATGCTAGCACACATGCTCTTCATGTTTGGCTACACCATGCGTGGCATTAAACAAGCGGTTGGTGACAGCCCTGAAGGCACCGCCACGTTGTATTTCGTGCTCGATCTGATGATAGCCATAGTCAAAACGTCCGCTCTCTGCCTAGCCGGCCAAAAGGTGGCGACCTCGGCTGGACGTCCGCTGACCCTGCTGACCCAACAGCTGACCGCCGACTCGTCCGCTCAGCTGGAGACCATACAGGCCGTCCAGCAGCTGCAGACGGCCCAGTGCCAGGTCACGGCGGCCGGCTTCTGTTCCATCGACCGCAGGACGCTGCTCTCCTTGGCGGCGGCGTACGTCACGTACGGCGTCATCCTGGTCCAGACGAAGCCCTGAGTGGCCGGGCACCGTCACGCGTCCGCTCGCCGTTCGCCACGAATACGACGCCGTCCTTGTCGTCCCACGCCCTGGCTCTGCTCGTCCGCCGTGGACGTGATGCCGTCCCGCTCGTCACACGCGCACTGCACCGCTCGCGGTGGATGCCACGTCATCCTCAGTGTTCACGCGGGCGTCACGACACCTGGCCCTGTTCCGTCGCCGCGGATGTGACGCCGTCCCGGTGTGCTGTTGTGGCGCACTGGACGCAAAATGGCCGCTCGGTAAACTTACGTCTCGGCGTAAAAGATAGTCATAGATGATTTCGCCAAGATGATTTCGCCTGGATGTTGTCATATCACTACATTCACATTACTGTCTGTTGAACGCTTGCGTATCACTGTGTGTAGACAAAGTATACTTGCATTGCATACTTGCACTATGTGTGGAAGAGAAGTCCAAAAATCTACAAAAACTTTTTGCTTCTTGACCTGGGCTGACCTGACCTAGGGGTGGGCCAAATTCAAATCCACAAGCCATAGCAATATAACGAGCGTGGCAGTGCAGCGACATATCATTACAATGGCAGTCGCAGGACTGAAAACTACCACAGTGCAATGTTTCTGTTGCCTGTTTGTTGTAATATGTTGCCACGAAATGAGCCCGAGCTTCTCGCTCTAACAAGAGAGGGAGTTTGAGCGGAAGTATCGGGCAATGGGCCTATTCAGGGCTCATGATGGAGCACTCCTTTCGGGGCCAAATATACGGTGAACAGGCCACAGAAAAAATTCAACTACCAAACGGCCTTCTCGCATTCAAGAGGCTTTTCTTATTCAAGTCACAATATGTTTTATGACTTGCTTGGGGAATTTCTTTGACAACGTTTTCCAAATATACTAGAATGAACCACTATTCATATCATTTGATACCCCTAGCTGAAGGACTAGGAGATGGACTAGGTGAGGGATGAAGGGGTGGAGGACGAGAGTCCCACGAGGTCGACCGAAGGACATGATCGGTGATACCGTGGGCTGGCTACAAAGCCCACCCTCTGGCGAGGGCTCAAGGACTCGTCCTGAATGCCTGCAAGAAAGCATGGAAGTATCAGTACATGACGTTGTAAGGGGGTGTCGATTTGTATTCTTTTGAGGGGACCCTGGCCAACTCAGTGTTGATTTGGGCCACTCAAATGTTGCTTAGCCCCTCCTCCCCATATTTCCTGCTGGTTTTAAAGGGAAATGAGTAATAATAACGAAAAGAACGGTCGCAGTAAGTAACAGAGAGGCGGAAAGCAAAGAATAAAGTTTAAAGCGATGTATCTATCTATCTACCTTCTATCTATCCATCTACCTGTAAACATGGGGATAAATGCAACTTTTTATTTGATAAATATTTGATAAATAGTAACAAGAAATTTATGGATTTCCGTTGGTCAAAGAAAGTGGGCTAAATCCGTTACGAAATCCACATTTCGGGGGGAGGTTGGTTTGTCGAGCCCACGGTTCGGCCCCCCCAATCATTTACAGAAATCGACATCCTTGCGCTCTCACCATTTGTGTAGCCCGCAAGCAAACGAGGTCGAAGCGGCCGCCATTCAGCTGCGTTTGGTGCATAAGAGGATCCAATGTCGCTGTTGTCTTGTGTATAGGAAAGGTCTCTGCAGACCCGCAGCCACTAGCTGTTGCCACTGATAGTGGTGTCATTGAGTAAAACGACCATTACACCTGACGAAGCTGCCTGTCACATATAAGGGTCGAAGTTTTATAGGAAGTATTGGAGATCACCAAGAGAAGAGAGCTTAAAACATTAACCTGCCTCCTACCCTGCCTCCTCCTCGTTCTGTCTCCCCCGCCAAAGCGGTGGCAAATACGGCATTTGAGCTAACGCATCGTCGAGTTTCCTAAGATCCTTGCTGCGTTTAGATACAGTGTGTGATGGTAGCCCCATGTATTCTGTTACCGTGCAATACCCGCATCACGACGAACAGACGCGTGCACATCCTGATACAAACTGTATCAGGATACACATCAGCTAAGTGAACACCAATCAGCCAGGTGAACAGCAGCCAATACAAACAATGCAAAGCAAGGCAAAGCAACAATGCCTTGCATTGTCTGTGTTGGCTGTTCCGGACCATGCAGTTGTAATTGGGCAACCATGGGTAGAACGCGAAACTTTTTTTTTGGACACAGAGACCCATACCGCCAACGCCTTTCTTTGCGCCCAGAAACACGAAGACACTAATCTCCTGGAGGTGTGTCTGCACGTCTTGGCTTGCTTTTCTCCTTTTTCACCTATTCAGGCGGGATTTACTGCCCTGGATGACGTTGTGATGGCTGTGCTGAGGTCAAAGTGCGGGTGCATGATGGTGGCCGACCGCTCAGGGCTTCATCTGCACCAGGATGGCGCCGTAGGTGACGTACGCCGCCGCCAAGGAGAGCAGCGCACTGCGGTCGATAGAACAGAAGCCGGCCGCCGTGACCTGGCACTGGGCAGTCTGCAACTGCTGGACGGCCTGTATGGTCTCCAGCTGAGCGGACGGGTCGGCGGTCAGCTGTTGGGTCAGCAGGGTCAGCGGACCTCCAGCCGAGGTCGCCACCTTTTGGCCGGCCAGGCAGAGGGCAGTCGTTTTGACTATTGTCATCACCAGATCGGCCATGACAAAGGGGAACGATGCCATAGAAAACATCTTACCGGTTGCGTAAGTTATACTATACATGGTGTAGCCGAACATGAAGAGGTTGTATGCCAACATCTGTATTCCGTAGGATGCGTTAAAGAGTTCAACAAGTCCAGCAGCAGCTGCGTACTTTCGACGAAGGCGGTGGATGCGTTTCACTGACGATGATGACGTAGGCGACACGTCGAGGACATCGATGACGTCACCTGCGAAAATTGTGACATTTTCTCTTCGCCTGAGCTCGCCAAGCAGAATCGGATCCGTCTTTTCTGCTGCAGACGTGCGACTTGATGGTTTCGAAACAACAGGAAGATCGGTTTCTGACGGTTGTTGCATATCCGACAAAATTCCTTCGAAGATGTTCGAAATGGCAAGCATAAAAGCCAACATTTGCCAGAATGTCAAAGATCGCGTGATGTCGAAAAACACGCCCAAAGCCAGGAGGAAGCCAGGTTTGCCGTTTTGTGTACCATTAAGGTACGTACAAGTTATTCTGAGTGCGATTAAAATTGCCACAAGGATTACATCCACCATAGGTCTCTTAACGAAGCTGCCACTCATATTTTTGCAAGCGGCGCATAGTTGAGAAATACATCGGCCATTTAAGAAAGTTGCCAGTGCGATGACAGTAAATGGCAGCATCAACCCTACCTGCGAAAAGACTGTCGTCCAAACATCCTCCGCACCGCTGGCGATATGTCCTATCGCGGCGTAAGTACAGTAGACAAAAAAAGCAAGAACGCCGAATACGTAGGCCAGCGCCGCCAGACTGGGTCCGCTGCAGTAGCGGTGTCTCACGGAACCTCCGCCGCCGACGATGTTGGAGACGGGCAGCGTGCCCAGCACCACCGACAGCACGGTCAGCGGACGGAACAGGGGCCAGGACATGCCGAAGCCGGTGCTGAACCTCCTTGACCGACGGTCTGCCGATCACGGAGAACTCTGGCGACGACTGGATATGCTGCTCCAGCTCGGACCGCTGGTTGATCGACCCCGTCCCGATCGTTATGACGCGCAAGTGGACGTTGGCGGCGATATTGAGAGGCCATTGAGAGTGCTCAGCGCCCGGAAACACCGGCAGGAGGGTACACAGAGTGGCCCATTGCCCAGTGATCAGCTTAGTAGGCAATGTGGTTGCCGGATTTGAAGGCTGTTAGAATGGATGCTAAATGGCATGCATGCCGAATCGATCAATACTCTGACACGAAAAGACTGTGGAAGAAAACACACCACCAAAAGGCTCTGGACGTACGGCTTTTACTTGATTTCATGCTGACCCAAGCGCCATGACTTGGCGGATCTTGAAAGGAAAAATCAAGGGGGTTCGAGAAGTTTTCACAATACGAGGGTCTATGGAAGAACCGTATACCGTCCTAGCAACGAAGTCATTTCTACGTAGCCCTCGAGCATTATATTCAGCTTCCTATGACACTTAAAATCCCATGATCTTTTCATAGATTGCAAGCAAACGGCTCACGTCAACAGCCTAAAAATGATAATAGCTAATCTTGTATCCTTTCCGCATTCCCCCAAAAACTATCACCAGGTCAACGATATCATCAAGTTATGGCGTCGTTTCTGAGGGCTTTCAAGTCGTTTTTCTAGGTCAGAGATACGTTCTGTCGTCTTTCTCAGGTGTTTTGCAGATACGAAACCAGTTTTTGATTCAGGACTGTATTGTATGCTAGACAATATACAGGGCTTCCAATGGCTAATGGCCTGTCTAAGGTCAAGTGAAGCCATTGACCTTTCATGGCATCAAAATCACTTTGTTGGGGTCTTGCGGTAATATCTGATTGTCATTTCAGAGAGATGACAGTTATTTTTCCCCTCTCAGTGATCAGGACTCTTCTGCGATATAAAACATTATTTTAGGTACTAGCAGTGTCATAAGATATGGTAGCGATGTCTTGCCTGTCGTTTACTTGACGGCCTGAAGAGAGAAAAAAAAGCAATCCATGGCATCATCGATTTATGAATCTTGAAACCAAGTCGAAACAAAAACTATTTAAAACTACTACAATGATGGATGGGGACGGTTAACGGCGTGATACGTTCTTCGCTGAGTATCTGAGTTACTGAGATAGGCCACTAGATGATATGAAGGAGTCAAATCAGGTATCAATAACATCAGAAAGAAGCAATCTACACGAGGGCGGCGGAGTGTAGTGGTTGCCGTGCTCGCCTTGTGACCGAAAGGTCTCAGCTTCGACTCCGGGTAGTGGCGGCATTTCGCTGTCCCTTACATCAACTGGCGTGAGAGATTGCGAGGCGAAATGACCCTGGCAGTCGAGAGCGTCGTTAAATAACCCAATAACCAACCAAACAATCTTCACGCTCGCTTTTGCTTCGTCGCTCAATCTCAATTAGAAGTGGACGGGTGGGGTGTGCGGGGAGGGGGGGGGATGATAGCCACTGCGTTCGGCGCGTGGGTGAAAATCCTTATGGACGGTAAGAATTAGTTATTGCCATGGGTTTGAAGCAAACTTGTCATTAGATCCGAGGCCGAAATAAAAGAACGTGTTTCCCCACTTCTCTGGGTATACCCTGTTTCTCCTCTAGGCACGCTGTCACACCTATGAGCATTCCGACACTATTCTAAGAGCTCCTCAGCTCCTCTGAATATTCTGCATCTGAACATCTGCAGCTGAACCATCTGCAACTCTTCTCCTCTTGAGTGCTTCGCTGCTTCGCATTGACAACATTTGAGCCAAAAATGACTGTGGTATTTCGTGGTATATTGAAATGCACCAGCTGATGGGGCCATCTTTATGGCCCTGTGTATCTCAGAAATCAATCTGTTCCATTATCCTAAGATCCCACATAGCCTAATTAGTCGATCTGGTGTCAGTGATGTCATCACGGGCAAGATCAAAGCCCTGGATTAATGGTACTACGCCAACCCTTCTCTAGAGGCACGTTTCGGCGATAACACTAAGTCAGCACCATTAGAATTAAACAAAACATCATTATTGGCGTCAGTTAGGTTCAAGCACGATGTGCATGGCCTTTTAGTTGGCGCTCGAAGCATGCCGACCCTCTTGTTTCAAATCATGTTCCGTGGGAAACAGGCGCGGGTCCAAGGGGGAGGGGGCCATGGGGGAAGTCGCCCTCCCCGAAGGCCCGAGAAGGAGTTCCTCTCAGGCTGGCTCGGAAGGGGCCCTTCTCAGGCTCAAAAGGGGCACCGAAAGGGCCTTTAGTGAACTTCACGGGAGCTCTGCGAAAACGTGACGGGCTCTTGATATAATCAGGGCGCCTCGGGCCCCTGAGACCACAACAGGGCCCCAACACGGCAGATTGCCATTGTGACCGCCAGAAGGTTAACAGGGCCCCTGAGACGATCAAGATGAGGACTTAGTCTCTAAGACGGCTTAGGGGCCCCAGGCATGTCATAGGGACCCCGAATGGGTCTCACGGACCTTTGTATGAAAAGCTGAAGGTTCCTGATGCAGTAAGAGGGCTTCCGGAAGGGTCAATGCGACCCTCAAACGGCAAGATGGCCCCTAAGATGGCCCCTGAAAACCTCCAAGGATCTCGGAGACCACAATAGGGGTCCCGACATGCAAAGGACCCATGAGACCTCTAAGAGTGTCAGAACGGCAAGAACTTAAAAGGGTGCATAGCACGATATAAGGGGACCCTGACCAGCCAGAGGGGCCCCCTAGAGAAGGAGTCATCATTTACCTTCTCAGTTTCTCGAGAGGGACTCCCAAATGGACTTAACTGGTCCTTTCTGAAAACCTGAGCGGTCTCCAGTCAGGTCAGGGGCGAGATTATCCCTAGTCCCTATACGGCAAGATGGGATCCTACACAGCACATGGCCCCCGAGACCGCCAAAAAGGTCGGAAAGCCCCTGCGAGGCAAAAACGACGGATGGCCAGGAGGACGGCCTCTGGCCCTGGACGGCCAGAGGGTCTCCGAGGTGTTCGTTAGGCGGGTACTTGGCATGGAAAAGATCCCCCCTGAAACTGCCAGTGAGGCCCCTAAAGCGAAGGCCCGTGATATGGCTAGAGGGGGTCCTAAGAACGCCAGATATACCCCATGTAACAGAGAAAGGCCCCTGATACAGCCACGGAGACCATCGGAGAAGTTCGGCGGGCCCATGAAACTACGCAGGGACGCTGGAATCGCTAAAAAGCCATTTGTAACTACCAGAGAGACCCTGAGACAGCAAAAATACTCCCCAGAGACGACAAGAGGGGCACCTACGACATCAGACGGCCAATTGAAACTGCTAGAGAGAGGCCTTTGAGACTGCTAACTAGCATTCTCTGGCAATAGGGGCTCCTGAGATGACCAGAGGAGCCCCTGAAACTACGAAGCCTTAAGACGTTCAAACAGCTCTTGCAACGGCCAAAGGACCTGGAGCATTGCCGGAGCCGCCTCTGTCACGGCAGAGACAGATTTATAAATGCCCCTTGTTACTGCGTAAGGGACTCCAAAGACGGCAAAAATTCCCCACGGACGACAGGAGGGAACCCGAGATGGCTTAAGTGTCCCTGAAAGTGCCAGATGGGTCCCTGAAACTTCACGAGGCGCCCTTGGAACAGCCAGAGGAGCGCCTGAGACGTCAAGAGGGACGCGCAAAACTGTAAAGTGAACCTGAGACCACCAGAGGCCCTGAAACAGCAGACGGCCCGAGACCACTAAAGTGGCCGCGTAAGCACGAGAGAAAACCTAACCAAAACCAGCAAAAAACCTCCAGAAACTACGAAGGGGCAGAGGGGCTCCTGGACCAGATACTGGCAAGATATTTGAAACAGAGAGCGGGACGCAGCTACCTAAAATACCGCTGTTGTTGCAATATTTCGGGCACTTTGTGGAAAAAAGCGCCGCATTTTCTCAAAAAACGTAAAACACTTTTATTTTTCGGTTGTTTTTTATTGTAAAAAACCCGCAAAATTGCATGGAATGTTTTCCCCTGAAACCGAGCAAATCAACGTTTTCCCATATCTAAAGAGCAAAAATGGGGGGGGGGGCGCTGACCATTCCCTCCCCGGCGAAATCCTGGGTCCGCCCCTGATGGAAGGAATCAATATGGAGCTACGAGCCATTCCCCAAAATCTCATTTGTGATTCTGGCTATGACTACGGCTGTGGCGCATGACGCCATAACTACCTGACCTACGATGATGTGCTGACCTTTCTGTTGACAAAAAATAGCAATGTTATTGTCATCTTTTTTGAAATGCTTTCTATATTTGACATATGACATGATATGTTGTCTAAATTTGATTAAAGATAACATGTAATGTGAAAAATCAAGGTCTCTGGCTTTTGTTGTTGAAAAGTTGTGATAGAGAAAATCAGGTGGATGGTAGAAAACTATAGACAAAAGAAAGGAATGACGAATAATTCTCGGATGAAAAGCATGGTGCCAAAAATAATTCTTGGTGCTTCTCTGTGCGGGATCTGCTGCCGTCTAAACCACGTCGTGTCCTACCGTCTCTATCTCATCTTTACCCTGCCTAAATATTTGTGTTTATATTTATATAATATATAATTGTCTACTGTTTGTCCCACACATTGCTGAAAACGACCGTTGCGTTAAGCTCGTGTCTGGATGTTTCCACCCAGACTGGCGTCGCAATGCCAATGCATGAGTGGGACGTTGCACAATGTTCTTATTAACTGTACCGTTTATCGCCACTAGCATGTAAAGCAAAACAGGAAATAAAGTGGAACAAACTAAACACAAACACAAACCATTCACATGAACGCTCTCATCACTTTGCTTTCACCTTCCGTAGGTGACGCTGCGGTTTGCGCTAGAGCGATGGCACATGGCCTGGAGTAGGGAGCAGTAACGGCTGGTCATTAGAGACAACTGAGGCAGTACCTCACCAGAAATATCGAGCAAGCTGAATTTAAATTCATACGTAACGTGTGTATATTAACACTGTCAGTAAAATTGGACGTATGATTCGGCTGGAGTTATGTCCTCATTTTGTTCCCGTTCATCATCATAGCAGGGAACACTCCCGTAAAGACGCCCCACGCCGTGCCGTGCCTTCGCTGTCCGTGCAAACATACGGCGCAAAGCCGTGGAGGCCGCCGGCGCACCCGCCTCAGTCAACGCTAGAATCTTACTCATACAGCGCCCCTGGTGAGCGTCGGCGAAACTGCTCGCCGGCCACCGCCAGCGCAGATGACAGAGCACCTGTGAGGAGAGACCTAGTGCTACCCTTTGCCGCCACCGTCGCGGCGCCACCGTCGGGCTCATCAACAAAGGATGCTCGACTGCACGAGATATCGTCAGTGGCGGAGAAAGGAATGTGTTTGTAGAGTAACTATTGTTAAAACATTATACATTAACCCTCGCCCGTACTTGCTATATCGCCATCCGAAAACGCACCTGGGGAGGGGAGGGGGAGGTGCCACTCCCAGCCTTTCACCTCCTAATTGAGATAGAGCCTCGCGACGAAGACCAACGGATTGTTGGGAACGTGCTAAATCTAACGGTGCTTGAGTTGATCTTCTTGGGACAAATGCTGACTTTCCGGGTCATTTCAAAGAACAGGATGTTACTTTTTACGCTACAAACGGAATATCTCATACGTTAGTCCCCATCTAGCAACGGCACGGCTATTCATGATGCTAAATCAGACAGAGTGGGTCTGTATCATAACTCCTTAAGTTCAAAACCCCTAATAGTTCATAACTCCTAATGTACATAACCCCTAATGTCTCATAACTCCTAATGATCATAACGCCTAAGCGTTCATATCCCCTAATCTTCATAACTCCCAATGTTCATAACCCCTAATATCAGCTGACACCACCCGGAGCGTGACATGGGATTTCGGACCGTAAGAAACCAGCGCCATTGACTAGCGCGTCATTCTACCGAATACACCGCGCGTTAGATGGCCGGCTTACATCATTCGACGCACGATGCTCGATCTCCGTAGCAGCGGAGCCTCGAAATGCTCTGGACAGTGCATGAGATGAGATGCGACAGTGAGTCCAGTGAACGACGCGGAGCATTGGCGCCGACGTATTGTAATACCGAACTCACCGTACTGCGAAGTTGCTACCACTGAGTGCTGAAGAACGGCGACAGTGTTGTCAACCGGTCCATTGTGAGGTAAGTATGCCGTGGAACTGTCCATTTCCGACATTATTTCCGATGTGGTATCAGTACAGCGAGGCCAAATCAGGCCTGGGCAAATGTTGTTCTTCATTTTGGTTAATGTGTTAGTAATGTAGAAAGAACCTAGGTGGATTTGGTAATTCTGTGGGCTTTTATCAAAATTGTAACAATGCCGCTTTTCAGAGCAGTTCTATGATGTTGCTTCATTGAGAAGAGTGAGCTGCCAGGGTTTTTTCAAGTTCTAGTTAAGTCAGTCTTAAGTTTTAGTTAAGTCAGTTTTGAGCACTTTGCTTCATATAGGGGGCAAGTGACCTAATGGTTCACAGTGGGCAGTTTTAGGAAAATGTTGCCTGAACCCTGCTGCCTTGACCATTGTGACTTGTACACCTGCTTTGGTCATTTGTTTATGTATCCTAGATTTGCATATTTTGAAACACCTCTTATGACACAGGTCATTTTCTGACATGTTCTGTGCCTGCATAAGAGCACTCTTATTAGATATTAGACATATATTAGACACATATTAGACTCAATAATGCCTGCAACTGTTCTGTTGTAAAAGGGATTATCATTGAGGGGAGAATCATGTATTAGTTGATTGGTTGGTATGCATAAATACCACATACATTTCAATCACAGTCTGCAGTGCCTAGAAAATCTTTTGGAACTGGGGTGGCACTTAATGTAGCGTAGTCTTTAACAGCATGTACATCAATAAGAATGCCACTGCATGGCCAAAACATGCAAACTGCATGTTTCCAGTAATCTGTTTATAGAGTACCAATGTACCCTTATCTGTTTTGTGTTATACTAGTATGCAGTGTTAATTTGTTTCAAAAAAGGAGGATGTTGACCCACTTGGCTGGCAGAGATCCATGTCTGTCATTACACTTTTCACACATTAGTCCTAAACCATCATGTGATAGAACCCATGGTACAGCTTTGGGAATTGGATGTGTTGCATTCTTCTTAATGACTCAGCTGTTTCTGAGCTGCATACCAGAGCTGACATTAACATTTTTCAGGGAAAAGATGACTTGATCAGAGGTAGGGTTATTTTGTTGTGGGCATTATATGAGCTTCAGGGTAGTGATAGGAACAAGCTCATGTAATGGAGGCATCTCAGCAGCCACAGCAGCAGCAGCCTGAACCTTATCAGAGGTAAGGTCCACCCTGTGTTAGCCAGATCAGCTTCTAAGCATTACAGACAAATCTGCACTTTTTGACACACCATTCATGCCTTCAAAAAGGAGCTTTATACTGTCTATGGAAAGACTTACAATGCATATAGAGGCAGCAGTTGCATCTCCGAAAGCTCAAACTGCACTGCCAGCACAGCTAGAGGCCACCACCAGTGTTGGAAACCTGGTTTTCTTCCTGGTGTGGAGTCAGTGACCGGGGGGAAGGCGACTGGCCATGGGTTCGGAGGGATGGTAAACCGTCAGTTGGGGGGATGCTGAGCAGCTTCAGACTCTGGTTGAGTAGGAATACCCATGTCTTGGTGGGGGAGGGGGGGGGGACAGATGACCACTTTGGAGTGCAAAATTTTTCTTGGTGTATAAATTTTTTGGTGCTCCTTGACACCATAAAACAACAGTTTTTCCAACACTGGTCACCAAACAGTTCACTGCTTTGATGTGGAGCTTGCCAGTGGTGATGCTGCATGCTGAGTCTAGGAGCACAGGATTTGTGTTGTGTATACTTGTGCTGGTCTGCTGACTGTAATTTTCAATGTTGGGGAGCAGCCTGCAGAATTTCAGTTGGATTTTTGAGCAGTCATCAACCTGCTCCCTCAGTTCTTCACCCCTTCAGTTTTGCTGAAGACCACCTCTGCCACCCCAAAGATGTGGAATGAAGCCACGCATTGGCCATTGGGTGAGACCACTTCTTATGCCACTAACCCAGGCACATGCATCACTGATAAGGTTGATGTTGTTGTTTTGGAAGACAGGCTAACCCCATGAGTGCTGGGTGCTGACTCGATTTGGGTGCTCAGCCTGATCAGTCTGTGCTGGAAGCGTTGTGAATGCTGGATCAGATGCACCCACTTCTGTTGCTGGACACAAGGTGTTTGATGCCACTACTCTTGGCAAGCTGCCAACCACTGTAGCCCTGCATGTGGATGCTTATGTAATGTGTCGTGCAGTTCCAGAAAGAAAATCCCTCTAGCTCTTTGGGACAAGGTCAAGACTGAGCTGAAAAGACTGTACAGTGTGGGCGTCCTTGAGCACGTTGAAAAAGTAACCCTTTGGGTGAGCCATCTAGCAGTAGCAATGAAAAAGACTGGCAGGCCGAGGCTTTGAAACAGACATGATAAGCAAAGGCGATACTCGCTGCCAGCGTTTGAGGTTGTCCTGGCCGCGCTGTCCAGTGCGTCTGTCTTCTGAAAATATGATGTAGCCAACATATTCTGACATCTCTGCCTTGATGATGAGTCGTCTCTGCTCACATTGATGAGTACTCGATTCGTGGAGTACATGTGGAGGATGCTGCCATTTGGTCTGTCTGTCTCCAGTGAATTCCACCAGCGCAGTCTCCGCCAGGCCCTGGAGGGTGTGCCAGGCCTGCTGTGTCGCTGATGACGTGGTGACAGGGCGAAACAGAGCTAAGCATGGCCGTAACCTGCGCTCTGTCCTACAGTGCTGTGCGGAGAGGGACGTACGGCTAAACCGTGATAAGTGTCGGTTGTGAGCTGCTGGCCTCACGTTTTTGGGCTACGTCATCTCGGCAGATCGTGTGCGCGTCGACCCGGAGAAGAACTCCGCAATTGCTGAGATGCCCGCTCCTCAGGATGTCCATGGGCTACTCCGCTTCCTCGGTGTGACCCAGCAATTAAAGTTCCTGCTGCAGCGGTCCGGAACGCAGGCGCTGCTGCGCCAGCTGTCCCAGAAGAACCAGCCGAGGGTTTGGACTCAAACTCACGAGTATGCCACTGAGTAAGTAAAGAAGATGGCGTGCGAATCACCAGTTCTCGCCCACTATCAGCCCCGCCAGCCTCTCATCCTGCAAGTATTCGCTCACAACACGCCCTGGGCGCTGCCCTCATGCAGGCAGGTAAACTTGTGTTCGTGTCGCACTGTCCGAAACAGAAAAACGATATGCGTGGGTCGATTGCGTTTGGGATTGATGTACGGTGTTTGCGATTTGTTCAGTGCACTTTTGGCCGGGCTGTGGTCGAGAGTGACTGTAAGCCGCTGTAGACGATCGTAAACCATCCTGTGTGCAACGCGCCGAAGCGTCCGCAGTCCATGCTGCTTCGCCTGCTGGGATAGGTTTACAATATCGTATTCAGTATCGTATACAAAATCGTATTCAGATCAGGGTCTGAGGTGGTGGTAGCAGGCGCTGCCCAGAGCCCCCGTCACGTACCACACGACCGCTGATCCGCGATTTCAATCAATCGCTCAGTCTGGGACCGGAAGCTACAAGAAATCCGCGAAGAGACAGGAGGTGACCAGGACCTGACGCTCGTCACCAATGCCCTCATCGAGGGCTGACTGGACATCCCAGCTCTCAGCGCCGGCCAACAACGTCCGTGACATGCTGTCCGTGTCGGACGGCATCATCCTCAAAGGTGAGCGGGTCGTTATACCCAAGCGGCTGAGGAAATCCGTTAAAGAGTCCCTGCACCACGCCGGCATGATGCGACGTGCCCGCGAACTCCTCTTCTGGCCAGACATGAGCGTTGAGGTGGAGCAGGTGGCGGCACGCTGTGATATCTGCCGGAAACACTCCAGTCAACCTCAGCGCGAGACGCGCATGCAGCACGACAAAGGCCTGCGGCCAAGGTCGGTGTTGATTTTTTTTCGACCGTAATGGACACCGCTGTCTCGTTACTGTAGATTACCACAGTAACTTCATCGAAAGGCTGTACTATCGCACAGCCATACGTGTCTTCCAAAAGCTGAAAGCGCATTTTCCGCGGTATGGTGTGCCCAAACAGTTTTTCTCTGACATTGGGCCACCATTCAGCTCAGACGCATTCCAGACGTTCTGTGACACCTGAGGAATCGAACACTGTGCATGGTCCCCAGGCTACAACCAGAGTAACGGCACGACAGAGAGCACTGTCTGCTGTGATGGCTGCTACATCACAGAGCAACAGACACAAGGCTGTTAAGATACTGCAGAAGACTGCCAGGCTGGTGAGAGGCAGTCTTCGAGCAGACCAACACGTCACTCTGCTCGAAATGCGTAGTTCGCCTCGACAGGGCATCGGCACAGACGCTGCTTGGCCGGCGGGACAGATCGGTACCGTCGGTCCAGCCAGGCCGTCTGGAACCCCAGTGAAGCACAGCTCGGGCAAGACGACTCCTGCAGACAGAACAGACGAAGCAGAAGACTGCGTTCGACAAGCGAACCTGCGACGCTCCTCTGCGGCCGGTTAACCCTTTTTTTGTACGTTTCACGAGAGGCGCTCACCGTACCTTGCGCAGGGGCAAGGTTGTCGCTCAACACAGCCCACGCTTCTACCTCGTGCGGGAGGAGGATGGAGGCTTGTGCCGACGGAACCGCTAGCATCTCAAGGCCAGCCGACCGCCTGAGTTGTTTACAGATATCCAGTCCTCCGGACCCGCCACCTCCGCCGCGCTACCGTGCGGCGCACCTGTTTCGGAAGGAGCTGCCACCTCTTCATTTCTGCATCGCGACACGCCGCCTGCCTCGGCGACTGACGCAACTGTGACGTTGCAGCGCGATGCAGAGGCGCTGCTGCCGTCTGCCTGGACGATCGCCGCGCCGCCCCGGCCGACGTCAACTCGACACGCCGAGCCGCCGGATGCCGAGCGACCACTGATCGCTGTGCGTTGGTCAAGCACTGCCGCGACCGCCGGTGCGACTGACTTATAAGTAGGCAGCGCGAGCCCCGCTTGCGTGATGCGTGTCATATTCAGGGGCGTAGCCAGCCAAAAATTTCGGTGGTTCTCGCCCAGCGGTGGGCCCCTTCATGGGGCCTCCTGGACAGCAGGGGCCTCCGAAGGCTGGTAGGGTCTCCGACGGGCCGGCAGGGGTCGTACAGGCCGGCAGGGGTCCTACAGGCTGGCAGGGGGCCGGCAGGGGCCCCTGCAGGTCGGCAGGGCCCCTTAGGACCCCCTAGTTGCGTCCCTGGTCGTTCTCTGTTATGCATTTTTGTTACGCAAGTATGAAGTCTTATTTGGTCTGGAAAAGTGATGTTTACCCACTTGGTTTATAATAAAGCGGCGGAGATCTATGTTGTTACACTTCTGACATTTCAGTTCCAAACCACCATATGACCGAAACCGATGCCGGGTGTCGGAACCGAATTTGTCACTCGTTTCCACGTGTCATCGCGCCGCGTGCACGGAAATAGAAGTTCTCTTGTAGTACACGTACTGTTGTGTTTATAACAGACGACAAGGCATGCGTACATCAGAGGATATGACCCGCGGTGTCGACAGGCATTTCGTAAGTGCATCAAAACGTGTGTGGTCATGAGTAACCGGGGTGAAAGTGTATAGCGCACTTCGATCTCATGAGATGGTCAGAAACAGCGATCTTTTTGTTCTCCATGTATGTTCGTTCTGAACTTTTGACTTCATTAATTGCTTGCTAACAATTGTGAAGAGAAATTCAAGGCCAGGTGCCACACATCAATCAATTTTATACCGCAGAAAATAAGGAGATAGTTTAACAAATAGCTCCCATATCCATCTCGCAGTACTTCCACGAATGAACACCGCCCACAGGCGTAGCCAAAGGGGAACCCGCCCCCCCCCCCCATCCCATCCTTAGGCCGGCATTATTTTGTGAAAACCATTGCACACCGTCTTCCTGGCAGGTCGTTTTCGCATGATTTCAGTTCACGCTGAGCTTCCCCGCCTTAAGAAAATCCTGGCACCGCCACATGTTAAACCGAAAGGACACTGCAGGTTATGTATGTAATCACCTGGTAATTGAACTACTGCAGTACGTTTGTAAGTTGTCGGCTTGCAAGTATGAGGTGATAGCGATACAGAATTACTGCAGCAGCATCTGACAGTTTTCTTACTATCGTGCACAACTGGGCGCTGCATAAATACGACACAGTACGAGACTTGTGCTTGATTTCGCTTGACCAGAATCGATTCCGATTCCATAATGAGGCAAATGATGCCGAATCCGAGTCCAGTTCCAAGAAACCAATTACAAGTGGAATCGATTCCGAATACAATTCCATTGTAACTGAGATTGTCTGATTCCGAATCCGAATCTGATCCCGCCGAATACTATCACTGCAATATAACCTGAGACGTCCCGAGGGACACGTGAAATTACAAAATATATCTGAGACCGCTGTAGGGCCCTGACACGGCAGACGGCTCGAGACCACCAAAAGGTAGCAAAAAAATCTCCAGAAGCTAAGAGGAGGCAGAGGGGCCTCTGAACCAGATACAGACACGACATCTGAATTAGAGGGAGGGACGCAGCCGCCTAAAATCCCACAGTTGTCATATTTCGTCCACTTTGCAAGGACAGACCGCGACATTTTCTGAAATGAGGCGACGCGCTTGAATTTTCTCGGTTACTTTACATGGCAAAAAGCGCAAAATTCCATTAGCTATTTCAGCCTGGACCCGAGCAAATCAAACCTTTTCTCAAACCTAAAAAGCAAAAAATGGGGGGTCCGTCCGGCAGGGGAACCCCGCGCTGACCATCCGCCCCCCTCCCCCTCCTGGCGAAATCCTGAATCCGCCCCTGCCCACGGCCACGACCAAGAGATATGTCTTACAATAGGCGTTGTGATACGAGGCGCGTTGAGGTGGTTGAAGACGCTGCGCCCGTGTGAGTTTCGAATCATAGAGGGGCAGACGTCTGTCATCACACCCTGGTGTAAATCTAACACACCTGTCGCGGTAGCATGCGTGGAAACTTTCGGAACTCTGTCGAACGGGTATGCTCGGATGCGCTTATTAACAAAGTCTTCCTGGATCATTCCTTTGGCCATTGGGTAACGCCCTATATTCTTTGCGAGTGGTAGTAAAACGGCCTGAATATGTTCCGGCACCGACCAGGAGCTTGCAAAGTTCAGTTGGTGCAGGTAGGAGCACCGCCTCCTTTGACATTCATGCAGTCCAGCATTTCCTGGCACCGGAAGAGCATAGTCGTATGATTCGCAACAGAACTGCATAATCGTTTAGTGATGGCGGCTTAACTGTAGACTACTCGCTAAAATCAAACATTCTCCAATGATTGTTGCTTTCGGCTTTCTGCTCTACTCGGCTTTCTGCTTTTCTGATCCCGTGACCCGACCATTCGCGTCCACCCGGCCGTGCCCGCCGGCGGCGACCTGGCGCCCCTGAGAATCAGACCCGTCTGCAACTCATTCGGCGACCGTCGCGCCAACGCACAGTGGGGCTTTTTGCGATCTGATGCGAATGAATCAACAGTGTAGGCCCTCGTGCAAAAAAGCTCCATCATGTATACAACACACATTTTAGCGGCATTCTGAGTTGTCAAGCACTATTGATGTGAGCTTTCACTCGTTTTATGTAGTGCACATGTACTGTACCGACCTCGCTGTGGACGACCCGCTTGGCTGAGGTGCACGCCCCTGTGTAAGTAAGTCACTGTGAAGGCCGTGAATACCGTGCCGGGGCATTTCGCCGGCTGTTTGTAACCGGTCGCGGCCGACCAGCCGGCCGCGTCCGGCAATCCTTGCCGAGACCCAATACAGAGTGACGTTGGCCTTTACGCTGGCGACGAAGATGGGATTTTTTCCGTGGTGAGGCCGCCGTATGCAGCTGAGTAGCGCCGTAGCGTAGCCGTAGATGTAGCGCCGCAGCAGCCACGAGTGTCATCTGAAGACTACAGGACGCCGGACGACATTTCGGCATGGGCCATCTACAGATCGAGCCATTCGAGCCGCACTTGGAATCGTGAACGAAGTGGGAGGAACGCCTGCACTTCTTTCTGGAGAGTACCGGCATTACCAGAGAAATCAGAAAGAAAACTGTTTTTCTGACGGTATGTGAAAAAAGACGTACTCGCTCCGCAGCTTAATCTCGCGGAAGAAGCCGTCGAACGTATGTTTTGAGGCCCTGCTTTGCGCTGTGTAAGATCATCAGGACTCTATTCCATTTGTTTTCAGCCGTTTCAAGTTTGGCACATGCAGTCGCCGTGCGGACCAGCCGATTGCTGACTTTGTTGCTGCGCTTTGCAAGCCGTCTGAGCACTGCCGTTTGGAAAACACTCTAGAGGACAGGCTGCTGGAATAGTTTGTCATCGGCGTGGCAGACGAGAGCATGCAGAGACGTCTTCGTCTGTCTGAGAAGACTCTGGACTTCAGCAGTGCAGTGGGAATCTGCCTCGCCTTGGAGACCTCAACCAAGGACAATCACCTGATGTCCAGTAACGGCGAGAGGGCCGAGGTTGTCCAGACTGTAACAACTGATCTCCGTGCGACTCCGGCTAAGAGACGTTGCTGGCGTTGTACTGGTGGTAACCACAGTGCTCAAATCTATTTTTCGTAACTCCAAATGTTACAACTGCGGTGGAACTGGGTACGTCTCTAGGGCTTGTCCGAATCTTCGGAGATATGCGGCGGGCGGTCCTGGCCGTGGGCGGCCTCCTGTTGGCCACGGTGGCAGCCGACAGCGAGCGACCAACGCCGTCGACGCGTCAGACCAGGAGGACTGGGACAGTTGGCTGGAGACTGACGTCGACAACGTTCAGCAGGCAACAAGCACTAGCCGGCCTCCAAAAACATCAACCGGGTGAATTCCCCTCCCCTTCGTCACAATGTTCGCCTCCAACAAACACAGGTGAGCATGGAGATAGATACTGGGTCTAACAGTTTGCTGATCGGAGGGGACACATTTCAAACGCTTCGGGCTCGTCCCAAGTTGAAACCTAGCCCTATTAAGCTTAAAGCGCACGCAGCCTAGCTAATTCCAGTGCTGGGAGAGTTCAGGACGTCTGTTTCATACAAGGGTCAAAAGTGAGATAAGCTCAAGATCGTGGTCGTGCAGGGAAACCGGACAAACTTGCTTGGTCGTGACTGGTTGAGACGGGTCCAAACTGACTAGAGGGAAGTTCATATTGTGGGAAATATTTCAGTATGTTTCAGATGATCTGAAAAAGTATTATCAAGTGTCTGAACGTGAACTGGGAGAGCTCAAGGGTGTCAAGTTGCGTTTTGGTACTGATAAAAGTGTACAGCCCAGGTTCTTCAAAGCTCGTTCTCTGCCGTCCTTTAGGAAAAGGGTGAGAGGCAACTGCAAACATCGCCGCCGGAGCTCTGGAGCAATGTCTTATAGCAGGTTGGCAGCTCCGCTGGTTCCTGTATTAAAGAGGGATGACATTATTTGGGTATGGGCGAACTTCACACTGACAGCCAAACGAGCTGTGAAGTTGGACAACTATCCGCTGCCCCATGCACAGCACATTTTTGCAGCCCTAGCGGGGGACAAGTTTTCAGCACGATCGACTTGGCACAAGCCTACAACCAGCTTTCTGTCCACGAGAACTCCAGGGAAATGCTGACTGTTAACACGCCTAAAGGACTCTCGAGATATTCTCGTTTGCCTCTTGTAGTTAATTCTGCCATCAGCCTGTTCTAGCTTCCGAATTGGTACTGCGTGACATTCCTGGCGTAGTCGCTTACCTCGACGATATCTTTATCTCCAGCAGAACGACTGAGGAGCATATTCGGACCCTTGATTAGGTACTGACAAGGCTAGAGAAAGCCTGCCTGAAGGCGAGACCAGCTAAGTGCAGGTACTTGGTACCTGTTGAGGAGTATCTAAGACACATCATTGACAAGAACGGCATCAGACCAACGCCTGCCAAGGTGCAAGCTATCCATTCTCTACCGGAGCCCTGACTTACCATTCCAGATATACTCCTGACCGCAGTCACAAGGTGGCGCCACTTTATGCTCTTCTACAAAAGAACGCTCCATGGCACCGGGTGCGCGGCAGGCGGACAGTTTTCGGTAGGTGCGTGGCGTCGTCGCGTCAGGCTCAGTGCTGGTCACTTCCACATCAACAACAGGCAAGTTCTTATCTGCGATGTCTCCTCTGTCGGGGTGGGCGCTGTCCTGGCTCGAAAGGAACCTGATGGGCCTGAGAGACCATTGGGATACATATCAAGAAGCCTGTCCCCAAGTGAGCGCAGGTATTCCCAGACTGAGCGGGAGACGCTCGCTCCCACGTTTGGCACTAGCAAGTTCCATTCGTATACATTAGGGAACCTCTTTACCCTTGTGACTGATCACAAACCGCCAGTGATGTTATTTGGAGAGCATGCCGGCCTTCCTGAGACGGTCTCAGCTAGAACTCGCGGGCGATCGCTGAAGTTGTCTGCATACAATTACGAAATCAAGCATCGTCGCACAGAGGAGATGGGCGATGCTGACGCCCTCAGCCGAAATCCTCTGCCTGACTTCATGTCATCGCGAGATGAAGATC